>JAQQSE010000054.1:0-2732709 GCA_035772565.1 Antheraea assamensis | reverse complement strand
AAATTTATATCGGGTGTCTCGAACGAAACAGCATAAACTGTATATGTCTATTTGTGATTATTTTTTACAACTATTACGGATTTTTTTATAAAATACAAAAAATAAATTACATGATATGTAGACTTTATAAATATATATCAGACAGGAGGAAATGATGTCTGTAATAAAGAAGAGGAATTTATATTACACTTTAGTTCCTGCAAGCTTAATTGAGTGAGTAAATATTGGAAACATTAACTAATTTATTTTCTTGCCTACCCGAATTGTATACTCATTATTATTGTATTTTTATATAATTTATTATACTAAATTATAAATAAAAAAGTACCGTTACAAAAAAAAATTCATCTGAAATCTGAATAGGTTTATCTTAAATTATACAATTGTCAAAAGTCAAATTTAACATTTGCAAAATTTTCTTTGACAAAATAAGTAGATCGTAATTATTAGATATGTCGTGGTAAGCTATACAAGATACTCTTTATATTCCTGTAAAGCAGGGAGGCATAATAGTACATAATATAGGGCGCTCCAACGAGAAACAATTCATCGTATGTTTATAATCATTCTCATCTTTATTTTTAATTTACCAGGAACCCTTCTTGTTCTTCTTCTTATCCTTATCCCACCTAAGTAGGGTCCGTACAACATTTTGTCATGTTGTCATGTATGATTTGGCTTAATTTTTACGATTGGCCGAGCGTGCCTCACATCAACCCTTCTTGGGATTGTTTAGTAGTACCACTATATGTGGAAAAAATATGTAACTATTAATTTCTCTTCATTTACTACAATGTCGTGGACCGAAGAAATGACTGTTAGTTGATTCCACCAAGCAGAAAGTCTTGCCTAGCAGTGGTATATTATCTTTAAATCTTTAGATGCAGGCTTTTATTATGTAACATTTCTATATAGAGTTATGTATATATTTAATGTCATATAAATGGGTAACGCTGCCAAAATTATTATTTTTTGTCTGGATCAAATAATATCAAAATGCCGATGTCAATTTTAAGAGAAACTCAAATATAATAACACTCTTAATTTGATTGGAATATCTCTCTAGGTTTAATTGTTACATTTGGTACATCTTTTAGCTTTTCTGTCGAGGCGAAAACATAACGTGTTCAAAATTTTTCACAGTAATTTTGGTGAAAGTGTCGTGGAACAGGAACCCCCCCTTCATAGTTTCTAAATATTAACTTGAGTAAAGAAATAAAAATGTTTACTACTTACCCCGTTTCGAAACTGGATACGGCCAAGTTGAGTGGGCCAAGTTTGATGCGACCGAACCACCTCCGCGCCGTTGGGGACCACATAAATACTGCTTAACGTTCACGACATTCGAAATTTAAAGAAATAAAAATAACAACAGGCGAAAAAAGAAAAAAAAAAATATAACGTAACGAAGGAGGCCGGTATCTAAATAACGTTTTTAATAATTATCACCGGACCCGTCGAGTAGCGTCACTAATGCGTGAACGTGTTACCCTTATCAAAATGATTATGTTTTGAACACACGTCTTATAAGTCTTGACATAATTTATCTGTTTGTTAACCGTTTTTAATGATTCTCGTTAATATGAAGGTAAAAAAAAAAACAGGCATTAACTCTTTGATATTCGATAATGTTACCATAAATTCTGTTAACTGGAGCAGAATTATTATTTAAATACATTGAAAATGTTAATTATTCGATTATACATGCATTTATAATGTCTTTTTCGTTGCATTATTTAGGTATAATTGTAATAAATTAATTCGAAAATGTCATTTTAATACTTTCTTCTATTAAAAAAAACTAACTTCATAAATTGATGTAACTTAAATGATATTGAAAAAGTAACTATCGATTACTTTTTTTTTTAAACAGAAAAGTCATTTATTTAAGCATCTTCTCGTGTCATTTAAAATTTCTTCCTTATTTCTACCTGACTAAAGCCAAACCTTTTTTTACAATTATTAGACTTAAAACTGAGTCCAAGTATTCTAATCCTAACTAAACTATAAATACAAATAAGAATTTGTTTGTTACGCTTTCCCATCTCTACTATTCAACCGGTCGTCATGATAAAATATACGTTACCAGGATACAGAAAATTATATAGCTACGTTTTATATAGAAACATTTTTTTGTTCATACCTACATTAATGCGAGAAAAACCGCGCGAAAACTAGTATTTATACATTTTAATTGCTCTAACGATGTAGCTGGCCAGTCGAGGAATAACATAGTAATTTACCTCTTCAATGAAAGTGATATGAAACTATACGATTGTCTCATTTCAAAAATGGTCAGTTCGACATACCTTTATGTCATTTAACTGTGATTAATTATATAAAAATGTTTTTTTCTACATAATTACTTATAGTTGTAACATTTTACTATTTGTTCAACTAAATAAATTTGTGTCGATTAATGAATTCCACGAATATAATACAATTATACTTCATAATTATGTAAACGAATATGTATTTTGTTATGATAGCTGTAATTTATTTCCTACTATCTGTTGTCCGCAGCTCCGCATGCGTTTTTTTTATAATTGTGAATTACTTCTTATAAGATCAGCTATCTGTTAGTGAAAGTAACGTGAAAAATGATTCAAACATTTTGGAGATAGTACTGCAAACAAAGCCACGGGTGAAAGCTGGTCCAAAATAAAAAAGCTTTAATTACTTTTTATAACGTTAGCTATCTGTCAGTGAAAGTCCCATGAAAATAGGTCCAATCGTTTTGGAGATGGTACCTACTACAGACGAAGCCATGGATGACAACCAGTCTAAAATGAAGTAGCCTATGTCACCCGCTGTAATTTTAACTACCCGTCAGTGAAATTTCTGTCAAAATCGGTCCAGCCGTTTCGGAGATTACCCGGAACAAACAAACAGACAGACAGACAATTTTTTTTTTAAATTATGATTTTCTTATCGGTATCGTGTATACGTTCATATCCAATCAGTAAAAAGTCGTTATTTTGATATTATAAACAGACACTCCAATTTTATTTATATGTATAGATAAATTATATTGTTAACATAGTCAATAATAAAGAATGATTTTATATTATTTTATCTGTGTAATTATTTATGGCGTAATCAAATATTTTAACAGAAACCAAATTAAACACGAATAATGTATGTTGCAAAATACGCGCATGACATTATGTTTTACAATTGCTGCAGTTAGTAGGTACAGAAGGTGAATACAATAATGTTCTTGTGAAGTTAACAGCCATCGGTTGTCATGTCGCCCGCGGAAAAGAAAACGTACGTACGAAGATGTCGAACGTGTGATATACGATAAATATTACTTGCAGCATAGCGCAGCGGTTGTCGTGGAACGAGCAAACGCTGGATGAACCATTAGTCGGCAATTATTGCCGAGGTAAACATTTTTTAGTTTTATTGTTATTATAGAGTCGAAGAAATGAATTGTGTGAACTGTTCGCATGTATCATTGATATTTTGTATTGAGCGTGTTCAGCCCATCACATTATAAACCATACCATAATTAATAAACAGTATAAAAATGTATATAATTATTGATCGGAGTGTCAATAGATATGAAATCCAGACTGATGTTAATAATTTAAATTTATAAATTATGAAATTTAAAAAATGCCGACTATAATTGATTTAAATATTAAAAAAAGAACACGATTGTTCTGTTGTTTTGATTTTTCACTTCTATCGGCAGTCTATGCGGCCACTTTTTTTTTAATTTACTCTTGAATAATCGATTACTATATATTTTATCAAAGAAATATATATACATGGTTACAAAAGTATACACGTGGTTTCAGAATGATAAAATATATGTATTACACATATACTCTTCTTAAGGAGTATAATGGGCGTACATTGACACGGACACACATCCTATTTTTAATTACTAGATTATGTAGAATCATTTAATTTATAATATTTTATATAATTTACAATAAAAAAAGCCTAGTTTTGTATATCGAGGCCTATATTATATACAAAGATAAGATTAGTATGTTTGTATGAAGTAACATTTGGATCTATTAAATTAGTTAATTAAGTATTTAAAAAAAATGCTAATATAAATATAATCTGTAGGAGGTTAATAATAGATATTTTTTTATTTAATATCTAAAATCACACTTTTTCCCGATTAAATCAATTTACGAATTATGCCATTCAAAATACGCTTTAAATACGAAATTTGCTATGTGTTGAGATTGTTACACCGATCCAGTATTTAAGATATTCCCGGTGTGCCAATCAGCTGCGTACCCAATGCAGGTCGTTTGACAGCGAGGTTAGAGCTTGCCGATTCCTTAATTGCCCTGACGTTTTGGTGTCACATACCACGGGCACGACGGAGCTTCAGACTCGATTGCACGCCACTTAAGCGACCTTAGTAGTTCATGTATGTGAAATCATTGTACTGCAGTAATATGATGTGATAACGATGCTTTTTACTATTAAACGCGTAGTAAGTTCGTGCCGCCGAACAAATAACGTAGACACGTTTTTTAGAGGGATTATTTTTTCTAAGGAAATTACTTAGTTTTGATATTAATTTACATATTATAAAACAAAGTCGTCCGCCGCGTCTGTCTGTCTGGATGTTCGCTATAAACTCAAAAACTACTGAACGGATTGTAATGTGGACTTCACCAATGGATAGAGTAATTTACGGGGAAGGTTTATGTATATAATTAGTCAATTTTTTTTTTATAAATTGGTTGAAATATAATGATAATTGTTGAAAGAATCGGAAAAAGTCAAGCGGTCTTAAGTGTTTCATGCACATAAGTATATATTTTTTTATTATCAGGGCAGAAAAATATCCGCCGGTCCTGCTAGTTATGTATAAATGTAAATTTAGCGCCCTAGTAGCCGCCTGTGGCGCCGTCTAACTTTTTATAGTTATAAATAATGACGCCATATTATTATGTTCGCGTAAACGTTTTATAGAACGTATTGCCAGATGACACTCAGATGTGAGGATTTTTTCAGACTTACTTACTAGACGCTTATCCTTATATTATAGACAATTTAAGCAATACCTGTATAAATTACAGCCTATGTGTTATTCTGATGTATGAGCTAAAGATATTATTGTAAATTGTCATTATAATCTGTTTAGTTGTTTTTAAGGTAACCCTCAAATGCATATTGTTGTCAATTGTCTACATTCTACATGCACTCCAATTTATTCAAAAACCTGAGTGTACGCGTTTCTGAAAGTATTTTAAAACCTTAGAAAATACTTTACATGTGAAACGAAAAGTTGACATTACTTTTGGCGGATAAGTTATATTTTTTTTTAGTTGTTGTTTTAAAATAGTTTTAAAATTCAAAAAAAAAATCATGCATTTAAGGATTAAAAAGTGACATACATCGATCAATCCTCACAAACTATCTAGTTCATAATATTATTGGGATAATCTACACTATATTCCTTCGGGTCAAGTATATTAATCTATAGATATAAATAGAATTGTATTGTATTGTATATTCGGTGTTATCAGGAAAGTGGCTAAACCGATTTTGACAAGATTTTCACTAGCGGTTATAACTTCTTTGGAATATTATGCTGACAAAGCAATCGTCATTAAATTCTATAGAGTTAAATTCAACTGATAAAATGCTTATAGGCTTAAGTAATAATCACAAAAATCGCCAGATAAAACACATTTTCTGTGAAACGTTCGAAGCATTCTCTCTAGAAGGTAGTTTCAGACACCATGATATGCTAAAGAAAAGGGGTCTTGCTTTACTCGCGGCTAGATTAAAAGTAGCCTATATCCAGAAATATCGATAATACATGCGCGGTCGAGTAATTAACGCATTGACAAGTTAGATTGTTAACAATTGTTTCTTTTTTTTTTTGTTATATTATAGGGGGCAAACGAACAGGTGGGTCACCTGATGGTAAGTGAACACCACCGTCCATAGACACTAGCAACACCAGGGGAGTCGCAAGTGCGTTGCCGGCCTTTTAATATATGTGGGCCTCCGGCGCTCTCACTGACCGAACGAAACGCAACAGTGCAAGCACTATTACTTCACGTCGGTTTTCTGTGAGAGGGTGGTACTACCCCGGGCGAGCCGACCCATTCATTCTGAAACCAGTAATAGTTTCAGCTTAGCTCTACCACCTACAAAACAAACTCGATTTTAGCATCACTACATATTATAAAACTAAGTCGTCCGCCGCATCTATTTCTCTGTCTGTTCGCGATAAACTACAAAACTACTGAACGGATTGTAATGTCTTCACCAATAGATAAAATATAATTTGCCAAGGTTTTGTATAAATTGGTTGAAATATAACTTGTTGAATTATAAGGGCCCATACGCAATGGATAATTAGTAAGAGCTGTAGATAATAGCTGTCGTTAAGAAAAACTCAGACAATATAGTTCATAACAATGCAGTGCAATAAAATCGTTATTGACTTAGGTGAATTTTATCTATTTCACGCGTCATATATTTTACAATATTTTTTATTAAGATTAAATTCTACATTCTTTTTAAAAATAATGTGTTTATTTACCATATTCAGTAATGTTCTTGGCATAAAAGTCCTATGCCAAACCTACTATGAGTTAGTTACATAGACATTGCCCTTCTGTTTTCAAAGTTAATACTGTTTCCGAGCAGGATGTATCCATAATAATTCTAGGTGTTAAGTGTAAAAAATAATTCTAGGTGTTAAGTGTAATGCCCAAGATATAGACAAAAATACAATAGATATGGTACACCTGAAATTTTCAATACATTCCATGTTTATTACAGATATTATAAACAGATGAATACTGACATCGACATTTCCCGAGCAGTGGAAAAATGTTTAGGACACTGAATCCCCAAAATCAATGACACAACCAGCCGGAATTGACCCATTAAGGAATCGAGGTCAGTTAGTATCCTACATTATTTGTCTCAAAATTCTGGAAAAAGTGATATATAAACAATTGTCAGCTTACTTACAGGAATACAATATCTTTCCTAAGATTCAGTCTACTTTTAGAAAAGCTCATAGTACCACTACTGCTCTGTTTGTTATACTCGATAATATATTGAGTCTATTTTGATTCTTCTAGATTTTACTACCGCATTTGATTAAACTCTCTTAGTATGGATTTGAAAACCAAACTGTCGATTGTTATCACCGTTTTCTTGTTAATCGTTACCAACAAGTTTTATTGCATTGGACTGATAGTACTAGTCTCACTTCTCAAGTCTGCTCTATTAAGAGAGGAGTACCTCAAGGTTGAACTCTTTGACCAATTATTTTAATTTTATACATTTCAGATATCACTCATTGTTTTGATAATTGTAAATGCTATCCATATACTGGTGATTTGTTAATAATCAATAATCAATTCAAAAACTAAATAATAATGTGATTCGGATTTACTGGTGGTTAACTGGTAATTCACATGTACTCAACCCGCCAGAGTCCAAATACGACATCTTTGGTTCTAATAAACAAATTCAGCGTAATTGTTTTGATACTCACTCCTATCATTGTTGTGAATGGAAAAACAGTCGAACATGCACGAGAAGTCCGAAAGCTGAGTATTTTTTTACATGAACGGCTTAATTTTGAGCCTCATGTGTTTGAGTTGCTCGTAGTTGTTTGTTCAGAGTAAAAATTATGTATATGTTATTTCTTAAAAACTAATTAATTCATATTAATCTTTGTGAAACTTTAATACCCTCTAATCTCAATTATAGTATCTCCGTGTATGGTTCTTTGCATATTAAATAAGCCCAAAAAGATAATTCAGCGAGTCCAAAATGCATGTGCCCGTTACTGTTTTCATTTTCCACGCCGTGCTCACGTAACGCCGTATTTGAATGACGCACGTGTTCTAAAAATGGAGGCACGTTGTAGGCTGTATTTTGCTAAACTACTGTACGGAATTGTGAAATTTCAATATCTGGTATAATTGTACAACAAAGTTTGGTTGTGTCAGCAGCGACAAGTCAGGAATACTGATACACTACGTAGTCTAAAACTTCCAAAACCAATAGTTAAAGCTGCTGTTTTTCGAGGTGGTTTTTGATATCAGGTTTCGAAATGTTGGAACAATATACCTACACTGATCCAAAATGTTATATCCCTATTAACTTTTAGCTCAAAATTTAAAGCTTTTTTTTTTGTAATCAAACACTTTAACCTGTTAAATTTGTTGTTCTATAACTTTTTATTATTTGCTATGTATGTATTTGTATATATTATTCCCTATGATATATAGGGATAAGAAAAACGAAAAAAAAAATGGAATTATACATTTCATTAATGGAAGTATGTACCAATATTATCTATGTACTTTCGCCGTTTTATAAAAAGTTCATTGATTGCATTGCTGACAAAATTGTGGGAGCGAGAATCAATAAATTCTTTGAAGGCGGTTTGGACTCCCGCAATGGGATTAAAAAAAAATCCACGTAAGAAAGAAAAGAAAATTATCGAAATTGGCAAGAAACGTGGTAAACTGTTGGAGCAAGGTCCGGGTAGTATAGCGAGTGTGAAGTAGCTGTAGGTTATATAGATCGACCAGTCTCAGTTGATACCACGGTGGAACTCGTATTCGTAAATAACGCGATATTTTAAAATTTCCATTTTATGGAAAGTGCGATGTCAAAGAAAAACAAATGAATCACTAAATTCGAAACAAAAATACACATGCCTAATTCTGAAATGAATTTGAATTTGGAATTCCTAAGCAAACGCCAGATATTTGAGATCATATTGGCCTGTTCGACGAAACGCAAATTTAATATGTCATAATCTAATAATATTTAATTGATTTCTTTTTCAACAAAACATATAATTCCACTTTAAATGTTAATTAATCACTACACAGAACACATATGCATATATTCGAGCACACATAACTCTCTGCGTGTCGCGTCACGAGTGAAAATCAGTGCTGAAGGACTAGCCTCCTTCAGCATACATAATGACTCCTGGTCCATTAAATTTTGGGTTTACTATATAAATAAAGTTTTATATAATACATCTGTAATTATTAGTATCTATATCTATATGTGTGTTACAGATAAATGTGGTTTCATTCTTTCTATAGCAATAGGAACCATTCGGATACAGAACGTCGAAGTGGGGGGCACTCTGTAAGCAAAGTCACGGTATTATTCGATTGACACAATCTGTAACAATATATAAATACTATCACAAAATGATTTGCGGTTTGCGCTTGTAAAATATTATTTATTCGACGTGTCCAATCGGCCAGTAAACCTTGTACGCGAGACCGGCGGTTTGTTTTTTTTTTTATTATTAAAATAAAAAATATAATTGATCAGCGGAAGCGTATTTCTCGTTTGTTTTCGTTTACATCAGAACTAGTTTCGGCTAGTGGTTTCGTTCGCCTTTTAGAATATAGTTATATTTTTGTTATAATACATTTAACAGGCAAACTGTCTGCCTGATGGTAGATATCCTTGATTAGCCCCTGCGACGTATAGTAACACCGATGTTAATAAAACCGTACTGAAGGTAGACAAGAACAATAGCCCCAATACTGGAAATAAGTGCGGCGATAATGCTTTGGTAGTTGAAGTATATAAAGATTCTAACATTCTTATAATCGGCTCATTGGAATGTCGAGTATATTGAAGTAGCTTTGGCATATCGTTGACAATTAAAATTTAGCAATGAATTTGAGCTATCTATGAAGGAAAGCATCTTACTAATACTGTAAAATAGTAGAGAACATATTCTAGTGTCTTTGGTGGATAGTTGAGTACTTAACAGTTGAAGGTATCTCGTCAAGCCTCGAAGATAAGCTTCTATCGGTGCGTTGTCCGCTTTCTCTGCGTATCACTTATAGTCAGGTGAAATTTTAGACGTGTATGTACATTTAAAATAAATGTGGCCGATGGGTTCGCAGCCACTATGTACTCCTCCGAAAATCTGGTCGCTCACTTCAGAGCATCGCTTTAAAGGCAAGTTGATAGAAAGTATCTTGCCGTTGGGAATAGTCTTCGGACCGTACGTCACCCTCTTTCTCATTTTCTCTGTATTCATATTATTTCAATTACACTTCCAAAAATGTATGATATGAATATATTTTTATTTCATATATAATTCAATTAATAAATTATTGAAACGATAACCCGATAAGAATTAAATTTCGATGTATTATATTTTGTTATTTAAATAGTCGGAGAATTAATTGAATTCAGTTCATAAATTACTTTTATTCGCATTCATACATTAATACCGACTGACAAGCGTTTTCTTTCAAATATTTATATTAAGTCATTTAAAGTAAGCACCTTTTTTAAATCATAACAAATATACAAACTTTTTGGGGGATCACCAATTTTTTATTAGTACACCTACCTACCTACCTACTATTTGACGAAAAACTACTGGCATGTTTTTAGGCAAAATTAAATCACCTTATATATTTACTGTTACTATGTATTAACAAATAAGTGTTAGAACCGTGTGTTTTTTGTGGTGGATTTATTTTATTGAACGTAAAGACGGAGAAGTTGCAAAAAATGTGTACGATGTTAAAATTACTATCATAATTAACTAACACTGTTCTTCGTATTGAGAATCCTATTAGTATTTAATATATATATATATATGTATGTAATTTCGTTGCCATCTAAAAACAATACTATATAAGTATAACACTGATATAATTACTCAATAGACGGTAAATTAAATTAATAAAATTTTATTTTAATAACTGTGATTTTTTTTTCTATCACTGTTATTTCACAAGTGATAAAAGGAAAGATTTTATATTTAAGGCTATTATCACGCCGTGGCTCCGTTTATTTTCGGTTCATAGAAGTACCAAGTGTATCCGCCAGTGGTTAAGAAGAGTAGAAAATAGCAAACATATAACTAATTGCATGACAAATTATTTTTATAGTAAATACACGTACGCCAACATACATATAAGCTCATGTATATAAAGAAAAAAAATATCTGATAGAACCAAGGCAACTGCCCAAGCGAGGTCCGACCACTTCGGCAACCTTGCGCTAGTCGCTATACACTCAAGAAGCCGGGTAAAGCTGTGAATATGTGCATCAGGCCAATAACAAATAGTAATTTCGAAAAAAGAAACGTCCTATCTTTACGAAAAGTTTTTTTTTTTTAAGTGGAGAAAATCCTGCATCGGATCCCCTCACACTACCGGGGGACAGCGTGAGGGTTATGCCGGACTCTTACCGGCTAAAAACTCCACTGCCGCTCAGCGCGTATGTGAACCAGAGCAATGAGGGTTCACGATCTGCATGCTCCTCACTCTGGTCACGCGCTAGGGTCACCCGTAGATGGACTGGACGGGGACCCACGTCTCGAGAGAGAGATTGTTGTTCCTCTCCCTCCTGCTTCATTTATTCAGAAGCTGCGGCAAGCCGTGATTCCGCTACAAGGGACGAAAAGATATTCTAGCTTAGCATGTGCCGAACTGTCGCGTGGGTCACTTAGCGCTTATATTCAATTGGACGACATAGTGAATCACGGAGATTATTTTATGGCATACTGCATACACAATGAGTAGTACAATCCAAAAACACCAGCGACCACTGAGAATTCTATAATCCGTCAGCAGTCATATCACCTTACAAGCCTCTTAACAGTGCCTGTCAATATCTGCATGATGCTAGCATTTTATTCAGGTACAGACAACCTTCCACTGTCTCCCGTCCATCACACACGTAAATACCGTTCGTTTCCCATACACACACTTAGTCTATACTCTATACGTATAAATAAAATTGGAGTGTCTGTTTGTGATATCAAAATAATTACTTTTTACTGGTTGGATATGAACGTATACGTAATACTGATAACAAAAATCCTTTTTTTTATTTTTGTTTGTCTGTCTGTATGTATGTTCCGGGTAATCTCCGAAACGGTTAGATCGATTTTGACAGAAACTTCACTGACAGATAGTTAAAATTACAGCGCGTGACATAGGCTACTTTATTTTAGACTAGCTATCATACGTGGCTTCGTCTGTAGTACTATCTCCAAAACGATTGGACCTATTTTCATGGGACTTTCACTGACAGATAGCAAACGTTATAAAAAGTAATTAAAGCTTTTTTTATTTGGACTAGCTTTTACCCATGGCTTCGTTTGCAGTACCTACTATCTTCAAAACGTTTGAACCATTTTTCACGGAACTTTTACTAACAGATAGCTGATCTTATAAGAAGTAATTTACAATTATATAAAAAAAACGCATGTGAAGCTGCGGGCAACAGCTAGTTCTATATAAAATTATTTCAATACAAGACAAATATGTAATTGTATAGAGACAGACGTCTAAAACCCGTACGATGTCCTTCGACGCTTCACCAAACTTTCTTAAGACTGGTCGGAGTCACGAGCGCGTGCGCAGAGCACTTTTTGCCGGGCCACTGGGTGCCGGCGCGCGGGCCAGATATTGAAATAATTGCTTTTTTAACGGCACGCCTCGCCGTGCAAATGACATTCGAGATGGAGGCCGTATTTTTTACGAAAGTATACGAGAAGGAAAATTAACTGTGATGAAATGTTTGTTTGATAAAAATGATGGCCGATTAAATTGGGTGCCGCCGCCGTATTCGAGAATCTGAACGTCACCTTTGTTGAATTTAATTTGATAACACCGCGATGAATATAATGTTATCAAAGTTGTTTTTTTTTTCTTTCCTTCCGTCTATAAATACATAATATTTGTGGGACAAGATCGTGAGATGACGTCACACCGTATGTGAGATCGGGAACGTTCGTTTGACGAAAGGAAATTATTATACAGTCTATTGATGTTTACTAATTCAGCCAACTTTTTTCTTTCTTTGCTAAATATGTTGTTGGGTAATGGGATTTCTTATATGTTATTTTCGATGCCATTTTGGATTCTATTTTTTGTATATCATAGATTTCAGTGTCTGACTCCAAACTCATCTGATACGAAATGACGATCTTAAATACCTGAGAAGGTAACATGAAAAACTTAGAGCGACTCTAGTGCTGTTATCGAACGACTGACCGTTTTACTATGTTTAAGTAAGTTAGCTGAGATTTACATACTAGTTTATTAGGCATAAAGATAAATGAGATTTATGCCTTATACAAAAAAAAAATTTTTTTTTGGAGGAAAAATAATATATTAAAATAAAACCTTCAAAGATAAAACCGAGTAATTTCCGTTGATACGTGAAAACAATAATACAATTAGCGATATGTAGGAGATAAAGTCAATGTCCAGTGATCTCTTAATGAGCCCTGACTGCGGTGGCACGGCGGTGTTAAAAACCTAAATTATTGTGTGAACTTTCACAGTCATCGGACATTACAATCAGAGTCGTGTTTGTTTTTTTTTTTTTTTTGTATACCGATTTCAGTGATGCTATGGAACGGGATGGCCTACCTTTTTTGTGGCTCGTGCTTCATTTATTGATCCCTTAATTTATTCCCAATACACAAATTGTTAAATACGCTGTAGGTGCTCGTAGTTAATATCTTGAATGTTTCATGGAAGTTATTAATTTTTTTTTTATGTTTTGTTTTAGATAAAATATATCATGCATATGTCGTTTGATTGAATAATTAATTTTAGACAAAAGAAGGGTTTGTCAAACGTTATACAATGAAGACTAGATCGAAATCTAATTTCTCGGTAAGTTATTATACAGGTGTATCTACAGGCAAAATAGGTACTGTATGTTTGAATTGTATCCACTGCAGTAGTGCAAGTCGAATTATGGCTGCTTTAACACTTTTGCAGTAATTGCTATATCGACTGAGGAGTGCCTCCTGTGCTCGTCACAAAGCCCGGTGACGCTGTCGAGATCTTACAGGCCGACAATGTTAGTCAATTTGAAATAAAATGAGATGTTATAGGACAGTTGTAGTCAATTTGGAAAAAAATGGAATAATAGTTCTACCATTTTTATTACTTATTTATATATATGGTGAAATAAATTATAAATGTAATATGAGGTGTAACAAATTTAATTACTGGTTAATATTTTAATTCATGGTTTTCTATAACAAATGGGTAATACATTTAACACTCAAATGAAGCATTAAGTGAGGATTATCGTACAAATTAATAACTCATCTGTAATCCTTAAGATCGTTGGCTGAAGATATTTTAAAATTAAATATGAGAATGCAACTCTTATTATATGCTATGCACTAATTAGTGTCTGGCTTGATAGTAAAGACTTCACATTTTTATTCACTGAATTGTTAAAGTGTTCGAAGTGTCTATCACATGCATAATAGGCAGGGCTGTCAACGAAAATTACCTTGAAAATATTTAATTATGCAAACAGGCGTACAATAACGTCCATTTTTAAAAATCGATACATGTTCCGATAGTGTCCGTGACACATCGAACATGTCCGTTGCATCGTCGCTGATTAACCGGAACGAATTAGCGAGACAATTCTCCCGAGACAAAGGAACGACGGTTCTGTTTGTCACGCGCTGTAAATATTTTGGACAGGGTTTCACGGGGCCCGTAGTTTTATGAGGCTTTCACGCTGACACCATTGTCCCGGTGTCCCGATTAGCCATGCTCGGGGTGAGGGACATCTTTGCTGTTAATTTTTTTTTTTTCTCGGGCTCCGACAATTATTGTTTTTGTTTTAGACAATTTAGACCATTCGACTTGTTGGTCAAAATTATTGGGGGTGATTTTTTTCATTTACGACCTAACAGGTTTTACTGGGAATTTGAGATCTTTCTTAGCGCTGTGTTATTGTTGAAAAAATTCGAGTCAGTTTTTCGTGATTTAAGTAGGCACATTTAATGGTAGAAGTCTGATTGAAAGAATGGTTACGGATGTACTTTATATATGGGCAGATTGTACAGAGCAGTTCTCATATTAACTAACTAAAAGGAGAGAAAGCGTAGATAGCGTAAGCTGTAGATTGTTCTGAGTACATCATAAGCGCATGATAACATTTATAAAGTGAAGCCTTTTTGAGAAGTGAACAATTTTTATATGGATATTATTTCTATTATAACAATTAATAGCCAAGAAGCCGGAAGGACTGTCAATCAGTTGTCAAATAGCACCTAATCGTTCAGATGTGGTATTTGTGGAAAAAAACCGTTTCGGTTCTGAGCGGGTGCGCAATGTGGGCCGGCGGACACTGCGGCGTCAAGGCTGCACTAACCTCACTGTTTGTGGAGCGTGACGGCGACGTGTCGGCATCGAGGCACCCAGGCCGTGACGTCACCACTACCTCTCCCTCTGATATCTAATCACCTGTACTCCGTTTATCTATAACATTATTATAAAGAGGTAAATTTTGTTTCGTCGTAGGAGGTTATCTCTGGAACTACTTATTCGATTCTGAAAGTCATTTCAGCGATTTAAAGCTGCTTTCTCTATGAGTAACATGTTTTATCGCTATTAAGTCTAACATAGCAATTTCATGTGGAGAAAATCGATAATGTTGCTTGTAATATATATGTACTATCTATACAGTTATTTTTGAGGTTACTCCAAATTTAATGCGTGCGGGCTACGGGCAGTAATGAATAAATCAAAACTACTGGATCGATTTTAATCATTTTTTCAGTGAATGACATAGGCTATATATTTTATACCCCTGCGAAGCCGGAGTGGGCCGCTAGTAAAATATATTTAAAAAACGATGAGCCAAGTTAATCATATTTCGTTTTAAAAAAAAAAATACTTTTAGTTTTGTACATTAAAAGACGGTCTCTTTATCATTTTCAAAAAGAGTAATTCATTTTCTATATACATCGCTACGTTTAATATTTTCTCATAGGTAAATATTTTTCATTCGTAAAACTACTTAAAAAAAAACGAATTTCAAATATGATTGTACTTTAGAAGCCCATAGTTTAATAAATAAACAAGATAGAAAAAAGTTGGATAAAAATGAATTTCAGAACACTACGTGTTTTTCGTTGACCGCTCCACGAGAAATGCCTTATATTCCAGTACGGGCTCATGTCTACCCAACTATTATAAGCAATCCCTCACTTATTATCTAACGAGATCTACTATCAACACGCGTGGCTGGCTCGTTCCTCTCAAGACGTTATTCGACACCCAAAATCACTGCTATTCGTGGGTGAGAGATTTTTATTTTAAACTAGTATGTACCTCTGACTTCGTTTACGTGTATATGGTTTTATCACTACATAGTATAGAACAAAGTCGTTTTCTCTGTCCCTATATCCCTATGTATGTTTAAATCTTTAAATCTACGCAGCGGTTTTTTTTAATAGATAGAGTGATTGAAGAGGAAGGTTTGTATGTATAATAACATAAATTAAATAATGGAGAAATACTAATATTTATGAGGTTACGCCAAATTGAACGCGTGCGGGCCACGGGCGGTAATGAATAAATCAAAACTACTGGATTGATTTTAATCATTTTTTCAGTGAATGACGTAGGCTATATATTTTATACCCGTGCGAAACCGGAGCGGGCCGCTAGTTATTTAGAATTTTGTAATTAATTTATCACAGCTTTTAAGTTTTATCAACACTGTTTAGCTCCTATGGATAGACGTGATGATATATAGTGTTATAAATATCTAAATATGTATATCGCTTATTATTTTCATATTAGGTAAATGACTACTAAGCATTCTAACAATGTTTTATATTTAGAGTACTTCTTATGATTGATCGAGATACTGTCAATCTTAAATGATCAATCATAAGCAAGTGTTATAAATGTCTAAATATATCAATTATTATTTTCATGTTGGTTAAATAATTGCTAATGATTATTATAAAGTTCTATATTTAAAGTACTTCTTATGATTGATCGAGATACTGTCAATCTTAAATGATCAATCATAAGCAAGTGTTATAAATGTCTAAATATATCAATTATTATTTTCATGTTGGTTAAATAACTGCTAATGATTATTATAAAGTTCTATATTTAAAGTACTTCTTATGATTGGTCGAGATACTGTCAATCTACAACGACCAATCATAAGCAAGTAAATTGGTGGGGATGAAATGACAATAGCGGGCATTCAGAGGTATGTCGGGCATTCGTTATTCAAGATCGAGAGCAAACACATGGAATATATCGCCTTTAGGCTGTTGTAAGTAAAACGGTACTGTAATAAGACTGATAGTTAATACTGTGTGAAGTGTTTTTGTATTTAAAGTCTCTGCTACTGGTTGATGAACTAACACGGTTTACATCTCAGAAGCGGGATTAGCAACTTAGTGCCCACAACAAGATCTAAAATACGCATAAGTATTTGGTGAACATACTTAGAAAACGTAAGGGTTATTTATTATTTTATTTCGTTATGTTTATCTACCCTCGTGGATCCTTCTAAAGAATATTTTATTTCAATTTCAAATGAGGTGAGGTCGTGATTATCGAAGTAAAAATGAGACAACAAGTTTATTTTTGTTGTGTATAGACCTACGGTTTTAAAGTTTAAAGTAGTAACTACGAGCATACATTTTTTTTTTGATACATCAAGACTTGCTAAGGCCAAAATAACAAGTGTAAGCGTTTATTAGATGTGCTGACCCAGCTTGTTGACGAATTTAGCTCTTTTGATTATAGTAAGTTGTTTTGTTAAAGCAATAATAATATATCCGTAGGTAATGAAAAAAATCCTGTATTAATTGTAGTGTATTTTTTCTTGTAATATACGTTGAGTCTGTGACTACGTGGATGAATGAAGGTAAACTCTTAAAATGCTGGCGCCTCCACAAAGATTTCGTGACACAACATGAAACCGTATCCATGGTCGCGGGCGTATGTGCTCGAGACTGAAAAAAAAAATTGTGGCAGTCTCCGCAGTCGGTTGCAGTCCGGGTGGTCCAGGGTAAGGCTATCGCCACGGGCGATTGGTCAGTCCCGCTCCAGTTTGCATTATATGAGAAGGGCGAGCTAACGATATCGTCGTCATCGGCGCTCCAGGACACGATCACGTGTTCTGGAATGGCAGGTGACGCGCCGTGCATAATCGAGGTATTCACCTAGGCACAGAACTTTGCGCCCTCGCACACCGTCCTGTGAAGTAACACGTCGCCGTAATCCCGAGTGAAATAACAATTTATTCATTGAAATATTCGATTGTGCTCTTAGGGCTTTGTATAATACAAGCGATCGCAATAGGTATCGGGTCTTAAATAGTGTAATGCCTGGATTTTGATCCTTTTATGCAAAGAACAAACGGTTAATACATGCCTTCACAAAGTTGACTAATCTGCACGGATCTAGGGTGGAGCGATAAGTAAATAGTCC
This sequence comes from Antheraea assamensis, assembly GCA_035772565.1. Taxonomy (NCBI): domain Eukaryota; kingdom Metazoa; phylum Arthropoda; class Insecta; order Lepidoptera; family Saturniidae; genus Antheraea; species Antheraea assamensis. Next base: position 2,714,455 of record JAQQSE010000054.1, on the reverse strand, counting down.
ATTACGCCTTACCAAAATTAACAGGGGTAGCTAAAACTTATCACGGTTCCCTCGCTTCTATTTTTTTAGGCCAGAATGGAAACTACAGTTAAAAGATTTTTCCCCAACTAGGGATAATTATGCTCATTTACTAAAATGCTCCACAAAAAGGTACGCCATAGGGAGTTGCTCTTATATCAATGTGAAATGTGAGGAAAACGTGCAGTCGACTGTATCATAGCAATATAGAAGATCGTGGTGTTAGATTAGAAGCACAATTTGAAGACTGCAAAAAGTGCTGCTTTGTTGTGAGGGACAGCAGCTGAGGTAGACACTAAATTTTGATTGCAAAAACGGGCAGTTCGAGTAATGTACAATGAGGGACCTCGCGAATCATTAAAGGCTAAGTTTCAAGAATTCGGTGTCTTAAATCTGGCTTCCCAATACGTTCTTGATAATTTAAAGTATGTTCGCAAAAACTAGAAATTGACAAACTGATCGTTCCATGTTTTAGACTCGGTAAAACCAGTAACAGTGTTAGATTTTTTGCATAACAAAATCCCAAAACATATTACCGATTTGCTAGATTATGAGTTGCTAGATTATGAGTAGTGCCATTTTAAGCGGGTTTTGATGTCGAAAGGGCTTTTATAGAGTGGATCGATAAGTGAACGATGGTGATGTTTGGAATTGACTCCTTTCTGTACACCCACTAAAATTGATTGTAACATATACATATATAATATATGTGTATGTTAAAAAGATAAGCGCCTTCTTAGGGCCTAAATTGTATAAAGTATATTTGATTTGAGTATCTGGTTGATTTAGGAAATGAGGGTACTTTGGTCCGTCTCGGTGAAGCTTAACGTTTAGCATAAGACTGGAAGGTAGGAGAGGTGCCTTTATTAGGGGATAGGTAACGTACCATATAGCCCACTTGGTAATGCGAATGTCATGATCGAGGTGCAGGAGTGTAGTAGAAAATTACGTGGAGATTGGTAGTAGATGACTTTTTAAACAATTGCCCGGTACTATTAAGACTACACTTTCACGGAAGGACCCTCTGTCAAAATGATAAAGTCTGAATCAGGTGTTTTAAGCGTGGAGTCTTATTTTATTTGCGCACTCTTATTCGTGTAAGAGACGCGCATTAAATACGGCGAATTAAGGGTGATCCGGGTTAACTAGCGCCCGGGTTAACTAGCGCAAATCTGTTTCAGTTCTTGTGCTTCGTCTTACGCATTAATTTATATGAACGGTATTTTGATTCAGAGAGCATTTTAGTTACTCTGTCGCACCAACCAGTTTAATTATGGCCCAAAAGACAAGCTTCATTAGTATACAATTTAAAACTTTTACTCAATCATGCGGTATAAAGCACGTGTCGCCACACCCCCGAAAGAATGTAGCAATAAATCTAGACAGGCCAAATGGCTTATGGGATGAACATTTACCAGACTTACAGTTGGGTATTTTGCTAAATGACTTTACGCCTGAAGTGAGGGAGAGTTTAGACAATATTAGGACTAGCGCGGGTGGCCTTATTAGGACACAACAGGTGAAGAAAAAAAAAAAAAAAAACGGTAGGGTAGGTATAAAAAGATGGGAATGAATTAGAAGGAAGGCGATTTGGTTAGAGTATAAAGAGGTGCGATGTGTATAGAACAGTCAAAGAAGCTCGAACCTAGAATTAAAAATGTGCTCCCAACGATAGATTCGTGGTCGAGGATATGCCTTTCACAAAGTCTAGTTAGAGGTTTGCGGCTATAGTAGCTATTGATAAAACATATCGTTGGATTCGTTTCAACGAACCCGTACCAACCGATTCAGATTCTGGTTGTGGCGATTTGTAAATTGACGTATAAATTAATGTATTCATTCAAATGAACATTGATATTGTACAATCCAGAAATAAACTAGTTTATTAGAGGCTGGCTAATAATCGATTATCAAATTGGTTGTCGTTGATTACACAGTATGCTTAAAGTAAAAAATGTTATGATAATAGCAATGTTAATGTGATTCTAGGTACCGATGATTAGTGTCATGTATCATCGTAAATAGCTAAAGTATTAAATGGCTAAAGTATTTGCTGGTCAACGTAATGGATCAGTAAATACCGATTCATTGGTTAGAGTCACGTACTGATGAATCGGTATGAGGTACCAAGTAGTACCAGCTACTTTTAGCAACTAGTGTAACAGTGTATATACTGGCCAAGGGCATGGATCAGTATATATACTGCCAATAAAAAAAAAAAAAAAAAAAAAAAAATGTAACGATGCCAGGGATGTCGGGTAACAGACACCCTTAAATTATAAAGATTTGCTGATTAAGGTTATGGATTATGACATAATGTAAAGTAATCTTTAATTAGATACTAAATGTAATGTATCACTAAGCCAGTGAGTTATATTTTTTTAATCGTATGGCTAAATAGTGTCCATTTTTGTAATTACAATTAAACATTTAATTCTCTCAGCCATTTAAAGACGTCGTCGGTAAGATTGATTAGTTTGTCGGGGCAACCGTTGTATTGTCGAAGTGGACATTCCTCGATGATGTGTTGGATTGTTTGCCTTTCCGCCCCGCAATCGCAATGTGCAGCTCAGGGTCTACTTTCTGCACATGGGCGCTACCTAACCACACCGGGGAACAATATTCCGCTACAGGATACACCAACTAAATGCCTGTAGTTCTCAATACATCGGCGTTTGCGTCCCAACTAGTTCCAGTCAGTTTTAGAAGCACGTTATAAGTCTTTTCAAAATGCTCTTTGTATGTAAGTGAACGGTCAAGTACAACACCCAGGAACTTGGGGTAATGGTTGTGACGCAACTGTATGCCATTAAATGAAACCTTTAGCTCACTCCTGGCTAATTGGTTATTCAAATGGAAACATGTTTCTGTTTTACTTACGCTAGGTATCAAACGCAAAGTTTTGAGGTATTCTGCCAGAATTTTCATGTCTTCTGATAATGTAACTTCCATAATCAGGCATATATCATCAGCGTAAATAAATTTATAGGTGGAGGTAAATAAATTTATAGGTGGAGATAGTACCTGGCAAATCATGTATATATAGGTGGAGATAGTACCTGGCAAATCATGTATATATAGGTTAAATAAAGTTGGGGCTAAAACATAACCCTGAGGAAGGCCATTATTTAATAGGAGGCCGCCCCCCGGACTGCGCCTCCGCATATCGGCCCCTCGTGCTGCTGGACGACACCGGGAAGGTGTTTGAGAGGATTATTTCCTCCCGGGTCATCCAGCACCTGGAGGGGGCGGGGCCGAATTTGGCGGACGCGCAGTACGGCTTCCGGGCAGGGCGTTCTACGATAGACGCCCTGACCCTCCTGAAGTCGCTGTCCACAGAGGCGACCTCCCAGGGGGAGAGGTTTCTGGCGGTGTCCCTGGACATCGCCAATGCCTTCAACAGCCTGCCGCACGTAGTGATAAGGGAGGCACTCCGATATTTCGGGGTGCCCCCTTACTTGCGGCGGCTGTTGGAGGCATACCTGGTGGACAGGGAGGTCGCCTATGTGGACAGCGACGGGCGAATGATCAGGCGGGGGACGGGGTGTGGGGTTCCACAGGGGTCGGCCTTGGGCCCACTCCTGTGGAACCTGGGCTACGACTGGGTGCTCCGCGGCGCGCTCCCACTCGGAGCGCGCATTATATGTTACGCGGATGACACCCTAGTCGTAGCCCGTGGGGGGGAATGGGAGAGTTTGGTGCGCCTGGCCACGGCGGCCACAACCGGTGTGGTCGGGCGTATCCGGAGGTTGGGCCTCAGGGTGGCCTTAGATAAAACCGAGGCCCTCTTATTTCACGGGCCTCGGCGGGGGCCACCACCTGGGGCCCATTTGATTGTAGATGGCGCCCGTATCGGGGTGGGGACCCGGATGAAGTATCTGGGCCTCACCCTAGACGGGCGCTGGCGGTTCGAGCCCCATTTCGAGGGGCTCGGACCGCGTATAGCAGGGGCGGCGGCAGCGCTCGGCCGGATGCTCCCCAATATCGGGGGGCCAAGTGCCGGGTGCCGCCGACTCTATATGGGAGTCGTGCGAGCGATGGCCGTCTACGGGGCTCCGGTGTGGTCCGATGCCCTCGGTGCCACTAATGTGCGGGCGCTGCGCGCTGCGCAGCGCATTATGGCACTGAGGGCAATCAGAGGATACCGCACCGTGTCCTCGGCGGCGGCCTTTACGCTCGCCGGCTCCCTGCCTTGGGAGCTGGAGGCAGAGGTTCTTGCCGCCGTGTACGAATTCACGGCGGTAAGAAAACATTTGGGAGAGCCTCCGGCTCCCAGGGAGATAGAGGTAAGGCGTAAAGAAGGGAGGGTAGTTGCAACAGAGAGGTGGCGGCAGGATCTGGCGGACGCGCGGTATGGGCGATATACGGTGGACGCCGTCCGCCCGGTCCTGCCGCAGTGGCTTGATAGGCAGTGGGGCTCCCTGACGTTCCGACTGGTGCAGGTGCTGACCGGCCATGGCTGTTTCGGCTGGTACCTGCACCAGATCGCTCGCAGGGAGCCGACCGCCGCATGTCACGAGTGCGGCGCTGAGGAAGACACCGCGCAGCATACTCTGGCTGAGTGTGCTGCGTGGGAGGTACAGCGCCGCACTCTGGCTGCGGCGGTGGGAGAAAATCTGTCGCTGCCGAGTGTGGTTGCGGCCATGCTCGGCAGCGAAGACGCCTGGACGGCAATGGCCTCCTTCTGCGAGGAGGTTATCTCGCAGAAGGAGGCAGCGGAGAGGGCCCGAGAGGCGGACCCTCTCAGTGGCCGTCTTCGCCAAAGAAGGGCCGGTGGAAGAAGGCGGCGATTTGCCCGCCTTCTTCCACCTCCGTAGCCGGATCTGAGGGGATGGGCCGGGGGGCCCATCTCCTCATTGCACAGGTTCGGCGGACGAGGGGAGGTAGCTGGTCGTGTACCCAGTGTACCTCCCTATAAGGACGGAGCCCGGCGGCCATCTTTCGCCGGGCTGACCGCTGGGGGCGGCATGGTGATAGCTCAGCACGGTCCCATGCCGCCCCAACTTAAAGCGGTGGCCGGTACACCGTGGGGTTTTAGTCCGTGCGAGTCGGACATAACCCATTCTCTCCCCCGGGAGGATGGGTATCCATAATGGATTTCCCCACGTAAATAAAAAAAAAAAAAAAAAGGCCATTATTTAACAATCTGAAATCGCTAGCCGAAGAACCCAGGTGTACTCTGAATAATCGCTGTGAAATCTTATTGGATATAAGCTGAACAATTTTTGTACTCGGAACCACAGTCAACAGCTTATATAATAAACCCTCTCGCCATACGGTAGCATATGCGGCAGTAAGGTCTACTAAAACTGCTCCCGATTTACATTCTAGCTGAAAAACCTGTCTCTATATGAGTGGTCAAGGCCAAGGCCAAGGCCAAGTTGGTCTGTGCAATGTCTAAATCTAGCTTGTTCTATAGGTAAGACCTCTTCGATAAAGTTGTATTGATAATAATGCGTGATTAGTTTGATTTCCTTCAGGACTTAAACACCTAAAGATTATTATTTTAAACAAAACGTATGTGACGCCATTATATTTTCTACATATTTCTAAATGAAATACTTGGAGTACTTAACGATTTTTTTTTCTTACCAACGAGGGACTCGTTGAAAAAAGGATGGCCGAGCTGTTATTTATATCTAAATATGTATATCGCTTATTATTTTCATATTAGGTAAATGACTACTAAGCATTCTAACAATGTTTTATATTTAGAGTACTTCTTATGATTGATCGAGATACTGTCAATCTTAAATGATCAATCATAAGCAAGTGTTATAAATGTCTAAATATATCAATTATTATTTTCATGTTGGTTAAATAATTGCTAATGATTATTATAAAGTTCTATATTTAAAGTACTTCTTATGATTGATCGAGATACTGTCAATCTTAAATGATCAATCATAAGCAAGTGTTATAAATGTCTAAATATATCAATTATTATTTTCATGTTGGTTAAATAACTGCTAATGATTATTATAAAGTTCTATATTTAAAGTACTTCTTATGATTGGTCGAGATACTGTCAATCTACAACGACCAATCATAAGCAAGTAAATTGGTGGGGATGAAATGACAATAGCGGGCATTCAGAGGTATGTCGGGCATTCGTTATTCAAGATCGAGAGCAAACACATGGAATATATCGCCTTTAGGCTGTTGTAAGTAAAACGGTACTGTAATAAGACTGATAGTTAATACTGTGTGAAGTGTTTTTGTATTTAAAGTCTCTGCTACTGGTTGATGAACTAACACGGTTTACAATAGGTAGCCTAGATAATGCTCCGTATGAGAGTATACATCTCGTAAAATTCAGTTACGCCGTTTCGGAGTTCGGAGCTCGGATAACGAAGAGTTACTTACATTTCATTTATTTATATAGATCCAGGGGTACTAGGTATGAAATATGTCGATTTGATGATTCTTAAAAATGTATTACTAATTGGGTTTTTTTTAATTACAAGATAATTATCTCAATTATTCGAAAGAAAATGTATTCTACAAATTCTATCTATGGTTTGACCAGAATCTTCTACGCCCAACATGTATTGATAGCAAGGTCATCAAAAATATTACCTAATCAGCTGTTTTTTTTTCTTCGTAGTCCGGTGAAACTTTACTGACCTTGCCAGGTCAACAGTGTAGTCAGTTCGAAAAAGAATTTTTTTTTCCTGTTGCTTATATATAAAAAATTTAACAGCTACATTGACCTACAAACTGTGTGGTACGATATATTTTATCCCTGCTACCCCTAATAGTTACCACAATCGAAAATGTTTGTAACAGAATAAGTTAAGCGTCTCATCAAAATTGAAGCTACTCATGGACAATTATCTTGATAGTAATCAATAGTAAAAATGGATTATTAGGTTTTTTTTATATATATGATAGGGGGCAAACGAACAGGTGGGTCACCTGATGGTAAATGATCACCGCCGTCCATAGACACTAGCAACACCAGGGGAGTCGCAAGTGCGTTGCTGGCCTTTTAATATATGTGGGCCTCCGGCGCTCTCACTGACCGAACGAAACGCAACAGTGCAACCACTGTTACTTGACGTAGGTTTTCTGTGAGAGGGTGGTACTACCCCGGGCGAGCCGACACATTCATACTGAAACCAGTAATAGCTTCAGCGTAGCTCTACCACTTTCGTTGTAGGTTGTTTTCGTTTCGCAATATTTCGAATTCAAAATTGTTACAGCATGAATAAAGCCCTTAAAGTGTATAGGATGTTTAGCGAATGAAAAGTGTATTTATAAATCAGCTGCGGACGTCATATACAACGGCAACTTTGTAAACAAATTAACAGTTTTTGTGATTTCGTAACATTTACAACAGCTTCGGGCTCTTCAAGCGGTGAGTACTTTTTTCATGTTTCCCCTCCGTTTACACAATTTCCTCGAAGTGTTATTTTAAATCGTGTCTATATTTGAATATTTCCGTTGCGCGAAAACCTACAAGGGACCTTGTGACATCTGTCTCTAGTAATATTGCAGAGGAGAAAATTCGTCAGCATAGATTGTTGTTTGTTACTCTTTCACATAAAAACTACTGAACGGATTTTGATGAAAGTTTACAATAATATAGTTTATATGTTGGAATGATAGATAGGCTATAATTTATATTATAAGCTACAATGATAAAAATCATATAAATCTAAAAAAATCTTGCCGTCAAAGCTTACTTGCGATCTCGGTGTGCGGTGAATATACCATTATAATAAATAGCGTAGACGAAATCGCGGCTATCAACTAGTTTATTATATTTAATTGTTTCCTTTTTGTTAATATAATTTATAGGTTCACGTTTGACCACAATCTCATATGATGTTAAATGGTGATGTGGTCTAAGATGGTAGTCACGCTAATCCTAGAGAGAGACTGGCTCTCAAGTGCAGCTGCCGGAACACACCAACAGATGCTTGGCGACAGGTTTTCAACTTGAGAGCGGTAGCTAGCCTGGCGGACTTAATAAAAGCCCTACCGCCATGCTATGGCTTCATCACGATGTTTTTCTTCACGCAAAGGTCAGACTCAGTTGCTATGATTCGAACCTACGTCCTTATATATACAAACGCGGATGTTATAGCGGGAGGCTACTAGTCTATCTATATATTACAATGCCCTTTGTCCGATTATCATGAAATATATTGAAGTGTATTTTTATTAAGAACGTTTTTAAGCTCTCTCTATCTTACTATATCTCGCCACTGGGTGGCGATATGCTACCACGATTTCTATGTCATTGTCATGAACATTTATATATGTATAGAATTTTAAGCTGTGGTCAAAAAAAAAAGTACTTATCATTGTACTATGAATTAAAATAACAAATCACTGCTACCTGACGACGCACTTAATGAATTCCCATTCGAATCGTATTTCCTACAAATAATTGTATAGCGGTGCTCACGGGATCACGTGCAAAAAGCCCAACGCTCCCGTATCATTATGGTATTAAAACGTAAACAGGTGTGAAATTAAGCCCACTTTTTGTTCGGCTAATAGATTGCGCCGCACTTTTCCTACCCGAGGCACTTATGTAATACCCGGCCATTACCGACTCACGAATCACCTAAACGCTTCGTTTATAATGATATAATTTTCGCACTAAACGAAATGATTTGTATGTTTCGTCTCGTTATAAATTTCTTCTTTTTTTTTTTTAATATAATCACCGGCTTGCAGTCGGCTAAGTTGTAACAAAGGTTTATTTCATTTTATTATTTTTTTGTTATCATTAGACGGTTGATTGATGGACGATTATTTTTGGGTTTGATTCGAGAGATGCTTCAGAGTTGTTTTGCGCGAGTTATAACAACAATTCCCCGCTTTACGGTTCGTTGTTCACGTAATTCGCTGTTGTTCTATGTCGCTTTTTCTAAAACTGTTATTGGTTTAGCGCGATGCAATTCAGACTATTAACGCTTGGGTGTCGAATATTTTTGTTCTTTACTTAGATAGCTGTTTTATATTATACTGGTTGAAAGGTTTTTAACTGTTTATAATGTATATTGAAGTTTTGAATAAATCAAAACTACTGGATCGATTTTAATCATTTTTTCAGTGAATGACATAGGCTATATATTTTATACCCGTGCGAAGCCGGAGCGGGCCGCTAATATATATATATATATATTAATATACGTTACATACATGAAGACTCGCATATAAAAGTGTCAATTTCCAAATTTGTTAAAGTTTTACTACAACAATCTTAATAAAAGTATGTCTTGATCTATCATAATATAAAAACTGAATAAAAGATTAAAATCAGACGTAACTAATTGCAAATTTACTTGCTTCAAGCCGATTACGATTCTCGGGCGATTATGGATTTTCACTTAAATATTTGTACTATAGATATTTATTTTAGTTAGTGTAGCGTATTTGAAACAAGGTTCTAATAATGGACGCGTGTAGTACGAACAGCTTTTGCAACCGTTTTACGGTGCCGGCAAATATGAACCAAGACGAATCAGCTCTCGTTTGTTTGCTAACCGTTTGACCCGACTCCACTCGCGCCTACTAACCCACTCTGTAAGACGGTCGACTACAATATTATTTGATTGTAACGTTTATTCATTGAGTCATAAAGTGCAATGTCCTACAACAATGCATATTCATAGTTACTGATGTAATGATGTATAGGCTGTATCAACAGTTTATTTACTGTTTGATGTTAGCGCGTCAAACGTAGTAAGAGTATTTCCACGGTTAAGCCAAAATATGCTTTAAGATGGCGGAACAAAGGAACAAAATCGCTTGTCTTTTTTCGACGGTTCCTATCCAATGTTATTGCGTGGCGTCTGATTGTATGACTGGCAGAAGACTCTCCAAAGGTACCGTTACTGTGGACCGCTCAATAAATTAATTCGGTAACAGTTGTATCGCTGCCGGTCGTAAATTGTTTTACATACTTACCCACGATAGATATGACTACGGCCATTTCAGAATCAGGAAAACATCACGGCTAGTTTTTAAGTCTATAGTAATGTTTGTTTTAGATCTCTAAAGGTCTATATATTTATCTTACTATTAATTTTTGTGGCATATATTAGGTTAGTCGTTTATTTGTAGCTAAAAGAAAAAGATATTAAAAATTTGTTAGTGCTTTTCAAAATCAAAATCAAAAATATTTTATTCAGTTTAGGCCCTGAGAAAGCGCTTATGAACGTCAAACATTTTCACTTTTTACAACTGCATGAACGACGTAAAATAGCCGATTTAATTTACTTGAGTAATATAGCCAATGGAATTGTAGACTGTCCAAAACTATTATCTAAAGTTCATTTATGCGTGCCCCACAACTATATTAAGAGAACTTCAATTATTACATGTACCACTTGTAAGGACAACATACAGACAAAATGCATTTCCAATCCGTGCATGTAAATATTTTAATTCTTTTAGATAACAATGTAGATTTATTTTATATCAGTGCACCAAGCCTTAGACAATGTTTGTCGAGAGACTTCTTTCTTTAACTTCTAACCTTGTGCTTGTAATCATTATGCTTGTTATTGTTTATTAGTATTTATAGCTGTCTTTTTCTTTGTTTATTTATATTTTTATAAGTGAAAACTTGTAATTAGCCTTTAAATATGTTATTGTTTTGTTGTTTAATCAATGTTCGCTGTAAGTTTCCTAGATAAATAAAATAAAAATAAAATAAAGTTACCATCGGTTCGAAAAACAACCCAGTCATCGAGAAGAAGTTTAGTTGGTGCAAGACCAATAAAGACTTATAGTTACAATTATGCTCACGTTATACGCATCTTTAGAAAAGTTATTCTAAGGGTAGGACAAAGAATGGCGGATGATGAGTACTGTATTTGGTGGCGTATTTGGCCATGGCTTCGATCGAAATAAGTTTGAATGCTGATAGAAGTTTCGATGAAGGATAAATCGTAAAAAATCAATAGTATGGCGATGGATAAGGCTTTTTCTAAAGTCCACCTTGCTAATTACTAGCCTCGGTTGAAAATCTTTTGACAAACACTTATTATTGAATATTTCAAGAGCTGCACTTGAAAACTAGTCGCCCTTTAGGTTTAGTGTGCTTATTATCTTAGGCCAAATCGTTTTTGAAATAAAATAAAAAATATTCTTATTGAGTTAAGGTCTATTTCAGAAGACTATTATTTTAAGCTGGTGAGAATTTTTTCAGTGTTGTTATGTGAAAAGTCGGCAATTTATTTTTATGCCCGAGATAACGTTTCTATATTTCTGGTTAACATTATATTTATGTACAGTTAAAAACACAAAAGAGTAAATCCTTTTATTGTGTTGTCTCTATCTAATTGAAGTCTCGGGGCTAAGCAGCCTGAAGCATCCGACAGCAGCAATGAACCGGCTCCCTGCGGCTATGGATCCGACCTAAGAAATTGAAGTATCAAATTAAACAGCTTTATTATTTAAAGCCAGGTGATTCGTAGTAAAATAACATTCTCAAATAATCATAATACGATAAATAAATATAAATTTAATACGAAAACATAAAGGAATTCAGTCAAAAAAAAAATGTGTCACATTAACAAAAAAAAAAATGTTTTCATAAAATATCGTTCATGAGTTGGGTTTTTTAATTACACCAGTTAACTTCTGAGATGAACAAATACCTCTGTGTCCAAATATCGACCCATACCAATTTTTATGAGGAACGGTAGAACGGTGCAGACGTTAATGTGTTGTATCGCCGCCTGCTAGCGTGTTAAATTAAAAAGTAAACAATAAAAACATTTACCCGAAAAAATTACTTAAGTGCATCAATTTTCAAGGATCAAGAATGTTGTACATTCTCAAAGAGTTATATCCTAACACTAACTCTATATAAGCATTAAGTTTATATATGTGCATTACTGTTAATTCTTTTCTAAAAAAGGAACCCTAAAAATACATCGGCTATATGGAAAAAAGCGTCGAAAGGTTTTCATAGTAAACAATCGCCTACGAGTCCAAAGTATTATTTACCTATTAATTGGATTAGCACGTACATAATTAATATAACTGTACACCGGTAACATTAAAGGCTGAATTAAAGGCCGAGTACTAATCAGTTTAATCAACTCGGCCGTTTCACACGGCACGTGGGATAAAAAAAATTTAGCCACGGTAATAACATATTAAATAAGCAAAACACTGCTGCACCTATCGTTTCGACTCATTACGACGCATGACGTCTGCATACGTGAAACTGACGGCGTATTATTTGAACATTAAAAAAAAAAAAACTACCTCGAAGATTCCACTATATTCTAATACATTTTATTACAACCACTATGTATATGATATGAATAAGTAATATTATTAATGCGAATGTGAGTGTGTTTGTTTGTCACACCGTAACTACTCAAGTTTTTTTTTTATATTATAGTGGGAAAATGAACAGGTGGGTCACCTGATGGTAAGTGATCACCGCCGTCCATAGACACTAGCAACACCAGGGGAGTCGCGAGTGCGTTGCCGGCCTTTTAAATATGTGGACCTCCGGCGCTCTCACTGACCGAACGAAACGCAACAGTGCAAGCACTGTTACTTCACGTCTGTTTTCTGTGAGAGGGTGGTACTACCCCGGGCGAGCCGACCCATTCATGCTGAAACCAGTAATAGCTTCAGCGTAGCTCTACCACCTACATGTGACCATTAAGAAGTTTTTTATCAGTGACAATAGGATATATAGGAAACCGCGAGCAAAAGCTTACATTACAATACATTGTCCGATGTGATAATTTTTATTGGAACATATCTCAGTGATTCCATTTTACTTGGTAGCATGGTGGTAATCGTAGTGTAATGCAAAAATAATAGTGACCGCCGCAAGATGTATAGTTTATCGCCAGTCGCCGCTGTCATGCCGGTTTGCATGCCTATCTGCAGCTAGAAGGAAAACATCGTGATGAAACCATAGCATGGTGTTTGGGCTTTGTCTAAGTCCTGTCGCCAAGCACTTATTGATGTGTTCCGGCAGCTGCACTTGAGAGCCAGTTCCCTCTAGGGTTAGCGTGCTTACCATCTTAGACCACGTCATCTTTTAACATCAGAAGGGATTGTGGTCAAAGGCTAGCCTATGAAGTATAATATATATATACATATACAGTAGTCAATTCCCAAACGTGATAAACAAAAAGAGAGTACGTAACGGGCAACTTTTTGTAAATTGAGTGCGGAGGGCATTTTGTAGACGGCGGCTCGGGAGAGCTGGTTGGTGTAATGCGAAGTGAAGTTGATGAAGCTGTGGTCGGTAAAAAATTGAATAAATTTTTAATTTTTATCGCAATTTATTGCTATTATTTATTTTTAAAATTATATTTATCGCTAGACTGACATTTTTTAAACACTTCAGAGGATATGTTAAAAATGTCATAGAAGTTTTTGAAACTGCCCATATTAATTGTAACCATAAGCATAATATAGGATTTCGAATGTCGACTTGCGAGTAGTACTTGTTTTCTGGATGTTTTTTGTTCCCTATGCCCTTTTTCTGTGCCTCTATTGATCAGTTAAGTCGTTAAGGCGTGAAAGGGTAACAAAGAAACTCACATTAGCATTCATAATTTTAATTAGGATTAAGAATTATGTATCAATCGCCATGTCTGGAATTTCAAAACGGTTTCTCGTACAAGATTTGGTTTCAGCTTTTTTTTACATCATGAATTGAGATTATCTGGGTTCTGGAGAGCGTTAGTAAAATGTGTTGAAGTTTATTTTACTGACAGGGATTATTATTGAAGTGTATTGTAAGCAGATGTAACTGTATGCGATATATTGTCCGAGGAAAAACCTAGGGGCTATAAAGTATTATGTTAGCAGAATTTTTGTAAAATCCGATCGCCCCCTACTCCAGGTCAACAAAAGTAAGCAGTGCCCTAACCCCCCTCATGCTTAGGTAGATACTTATATAAGCATTTTTAAGCTGTTTTACTTTTCTTATTGATTCATGGGCAGCAGTTAATTAGTTTATAAATAAGCAATTTATAGTCTATAGACGAATTAGCTTATAGTAGTTCGATATTAGAGCGATGGTAGCTCACTGGATAAGACCGCGCGTCGTCCATATCAAATCTACACATCCAGAACTCCCCTCGCTGATGTCATCAAAAGTAAGTAAATCAAAGACGCATCCTTTAGTGCTAACATAATACTTGAATGGCACCCTATACATGTCACAGCCCTTACAATACATCAATAACTGTATGTAAGGTATTAACATAAATATCGAATATTCTACTGTCGACAACTGGTTTTGTTCGTCTGAGCAGCGGTCGAGTGCACACGTGTCCCGCTCGCAGCTCTGACGGTCCGTTAGTTCGGCAACTCGCGCGCAGTTGTCGGATATTTTCGTGTATGTCCGGAAGTTTAGTGTGTTCGAGCGGCTACTGTCGATCGTACGCTCTTTTCAGAGCGACGGTGCACCTCCATTAGTGCACCATTTAAACCGCACTTTTCGGTGCGAAGCCGTGCACACTGTTTGCAGTGCGTCGAGTCGCCGTGCTACGCGTCGTGCCTCGTGCTGCGCTTCGAGAGTCGTGCAGCGCGTCGCGTGCCGTGCAGAGCGTCGTTCTTCGCGCCGCGCCGTGTGCAGTTCTGAAGAGAAGATTCGCGTTCGCGTCGCGTCGCGTTTTCCCTTTGGCCCGGACACGGACTGTCCGTTAGATTTGAATTAGGCGCACCCCCCTGCCCCTCAGGCAGGGAGGTTAGTCATGTCTACCCCCGCGACCCCGCGTGCCCATCCGGCCCTTCCGGCCGTTGATGATACCGTCCACCTCGAAGAACTGTTACGCTTCCACATGTTCGTCGAAAAGGAAGACCCGCAACTCGTCACGGAATACAATAGACTCCGGAAAGTCTACGCGCGCAACCCTCCCGGTAAGATACCGCGTTGTTTCTCCGCGAACCCTTTCGCGAATCTCCCGGACGACCCGTTCACGAGGCTCTCGGAATTCGATTCCGATGACGACTCGGACATGGACTACGATACAGTCCCCGCGACCGCGCCCGCGACCGTGCCTGCGCCCGCGACCGTGCCTGCGCCCGCGACCACGCCCGCCGATGACGACGGTTTCACAACCGTCACGCGCCGCGGTAAACGCCCACGCGCCGCGATTCAGACCGATAGCGACTCTGCTGCGGGACGTCCGACCCCAAAGCAGCCCAATATAGGTGGCGCTCGGGTGCCCCGAGCCTCTCCCACGCCCTCTGCCGCGAATTCGGCTCAAGCCTCGGCTGCGGAACCCGCGGTCGCGGCTAAGAAGCCACGCCTACCGCCTCCCGTCACCTTCCGTGACAAAGCCCGTTGGGTAGAGATTTCTGAAGACCTTAAGTCGAAGGAAATCGTCTACAAGTCCGCCGTCAACACTGTTGCCGGCATTTCTATTCGTGTCTCGAACTCCGATGAGCATCGCAAGCTCACCAAATATTTCAGGGAGCGTCAGCTCCCTTTCTTCACCCACGCGCTAGAGGAAGAGCGCCGCCTCCGTGTCGTCATTCGGGGAGTTCCCTCTGAGCTCACCGAATACGACATCTGCGATTGCCTGAACGGTCAGGACTTCCCAGTCCGGAGCGTGCAGCGCATGCGCCACCCCCGTACGAAGGCCCCCTTCAACTTGGTGTTGGTCACTCTGGACCGCTCCTTGGAAGGCAAGGCTATTTTCAGCCTCAACTCTGTTTGCGGCCTGTCCCCTGTCTACGTCGAGCTTCCTCGCAAGTCCCAGGTACCCTCGCAGTGTCACAACTGCCAGGTGTACGGTCATTCCGCCCGACACTGCCACCTGCGTCCCAGGTGTGTCAAGTGTCTCGGGGATCATTCCACTAAGGAGTGCCCCCGCACTCCCGAATCCGTCGAGCCTCCGAGCTGCGTCCTCTGCGAGCAAACGGGTCATACCGCGAACTATCGCGGGTGTCCCCGTGCGCCTCGCTCGACCTATCACCGCCGCGGCGGTCGCGCGACCCGTTCCAGGGCGCACGGCCCGCCGACTCGGACGAATAGGCCTCCGCCTCCGCCCATACAAAGCCAGAAGGCTTTCCCCGATCTGCCGGGCACCTCCAGTGCGCCGGCAGCATCCGCTCCTGTGCCGAGCGCGCTCTCCTGGCGCGTAAGGCCTTCCCCGCCAGCTCCCTCGGCTCCTAAAGCCAAGCCCCAGCCCCCAAAGGCTCTGTCCACTCCTGCGCCACCTATCGCGGCTTCAGCATCGACCTCCGGTATAGACTGGATAGCTCGCTTACTTTTGGTACACGATGTACAAGAGATAATCGCATTTAACGCGTTAGTTAATAGTACGTCTGAGCTCGGGCTCTTAAACGCTATCTCCGCTTTCCCGGCCGTCGCGACCACGGTACAGCAACTAACCCGCGCCGCGCATAAATAAATTCGCGTAAATCAAAATATCAGATCGAACCCGCGTGTTCATACATAATAGACCGATACATTAGGATTTGTTACGTAATTATTTAGTTAAATCGGCACCGTGCCGTTGTACTTTATTTTTTAGCTCGATTCCCTCTCAAAAGATGCGTGTTTGCGCCCACGCCCGCGACTCTCTCTGCTCACGCCTCCGTGAGCGGGGGGTGAAGATTCGATCCCGCACACTCGTCGCGATTTTTCTTGTAACTGCTCGAGCCTAGGTAGTCCCTCGTTGTGGAGCCCTCGAGTATGTTACTCGCGCGAATACAGTGATTTACACATGTTCTACACTTACACGATCACCCCACACTCTTGCACATCTAGGCACTCAGTGGTGGGCTGTTTTTTTGCCCTTTTCGGACTGAAATAGGTCACGTAACACAGTAGTCAGATACCAAATACACATATACATTCGTGAAACATGCATGGTCACACATGCATTTTTCACGAATTCATATATGAGTATTGCATGGATAGATAGCTTAGCTAGCTTAGTTAGTTCGGGAATCCGGCGACAGCTCAAGCCGAGGTGCACCGAGTGCCCTTGAGATGTTTCGCCTAAAAACAATCGGGTGAGTGCCCTAAGCGCTCCCCTTAGTAGTCCGGTGGAACTGTGAAGGCCTAATAAGCCGGCAGTGTAGGTCAGTTCGAAAAAAAAAAAGAAAAAAAAAAAAAAAAAAAAAAAGATGTCGACAACTGGTTTTTACAGAAAAAAAAAAACGAGCGCGCAGATCGTGATAGATAACGAAATCCGTGTCGACTGTGTTTGTTTTTAATTATTCAAAGGCGAGTCCGCCCCTGCCTAATGACTCTATTGCAGGCGATTTACGACCTGCCCCGAGGCCGTTCTGTTTTTTTGTTCTACGTTATTCAGTGGTTAATCAAGAAATCAAACAGAAGTTTAAAATATCCCTTATAATTTATTATTGGGTTTCTGTTTTTCAAATTGTTCGGTACCGCCGGTGTCAATAACGCATGCGTGTCAGTACGATGGATCATTCGATTTTCTGTCTGAATAAAAATTAAGTATTAAAGCGATTTAGGCTCACAGAGCGAATACTGTTTTTTTTTTGTAAAGGAAAGCGTCATGATGAAGCCACTGCCTGGTAATAAGACTTTTATGCATATAAAAGAGTGTTGTACTAGATGGACTTCACAACCAGTCCTGCTTCAGATTTAGCTTATTACCATCTCTTGTCGCATCATTACTATCTACCGAATTATGATAAACGCTGTAGACATTTCCACTTTCTCCCTTTATACGAACGTAGGCGTATAGCCGATCTGTCGTTCCTTCTCAATATTATCAGTGGAGCTGTTGACTGTGCTGAACTAGTGAGTAGCATTTATTTACGTACTCCTACCGTTTCCCTCAGAAGTCCACAGCTCCTTTACGTGCCACCAGTTAAAACAACATATCATAATAATAATTATATAATTAGAGTATGTAAACAATTTAATACACTCGACAAAAGTTTCGATTTATATCATACTACTGTTTCCTTACTTAAAAATAAATTAACATCTCCATTCTTTCGTTAAGTTTGTTACTCTTTCGAAATACTATTATCAACTGTTCGTAATTTCTTTCTTAAATATTTGTAACTACTATTTGTGAAAACTTGTAAATGGCCTTCATGTATCCTATTCTTTGTTTTATAATGTTTATCTAGCTGTAAGTTTTCCGAAAAATTGTAAAATAAAATAAAAAAATAAATCATCAATGAATATCAGGTGAAATGTGAATTTTTGGGGACCACTTATAAATATCAGTCACCAGGTACTCACCGATATATCCTTGATAGCTAATCACATTTCCTAGCTTAGATAACTTCGTCTAACGATTCACATACACTTTTATTAACAGTTGTGGATGATATTAAAATTGCTCCCTTCTGTCAGAGCTGAGGGTAGCAAGGGTCACGAATTTTTTGATAGCATCGGTTCGTCTCGTCGGTGGCGTTTCTCGGTCGTATTTGTTCAAAGATTTACCTTTGTAACTCTTTTCTCGGAGATAGCATAATATGGTAAAACACAGAGCTTTTTGGGGATATTTGGTTCGTAGAAAATCAAGTCATCGGCCCTCACAGCTATTGAAGGGATTCGCAGCAGTTTAGGCCTGTGCCATGTCTTTGGTTAATTTTAGTGCATTTCTGTACCTTCATCGACTTAAGCTTGATAAATGAATAATCATAGCGCCATTAAGCGTCACTACTGGTTCCTAGAATTACAAACAAGATTCAGGCCACGAATTTGCAGACCATGAGCGCAGTGACCGGTGCCAGGAGAGATAAGATATCCCTCGCTTTAAAACATATCTTTACGAATAAAATGTCCTCAAAAACCTTTATATTTATAGCCCTGATTTTTTTTTATCTTCGACGATAACATGAATTACTATAGAAATGTGAGCGAGTAAGTCGGCGTACACTAATTCAAATTTGTAACAAAACATATGCAATTGAAATCTATAGATTCTAAAGGTTTATTGTATATAGTTTGTTGGACTAATTTCCGAAGCGGATGAAACATTTTTGATTAGACTTTTCTCGGTCTCATCGAGACTATATAAATGTAATTGTTCGGAAAGTAGTATGTTTGAAATTTAACAAAAGTGATTATGGTAAAAGTGGATAAACGAGTTATAAAAATATAATAATTAAGTAGGAATTGCAAGATTAAAAACAAAAGCTTATAACTAATTCAGATACATAATGTAGTTCTCATGAATCAGCAAAAGCAATATTATGAGAACGAAATTGCGAGCGAAATTAGTCTTTTCATATAATTCGATTATCTTAATAAGGAAATATTGATTACGTCCTCTGTCTCTTTCTGTTATAGGTACTGAGAAATTAAATTAAAATAAATTAATATTAAATTTAGCATTTTCTTTAAACAAGGTTCTATTTGAATTCTCTAAAACAGTGATTCCCAAAGTGGTCCAGGTGGAACCCCAGCGGCCACGAGAGACTTTATGGGGGTGTACGGGGTGCACAATTAATAAACGGGAGTTTATGAAATTTGGTCTATTTTCGTTAGTGTGAAGAACTAACAATGTTGGCTTGACTTCATATAGTAGTATTGAACCTATTTCGAAAGGGGTCTATGAGAAAAAAAAGTTTAGAAGCCTCTGCTCTAAAAAGTCTCGGGACTGAACAAGCATGCCCATTTGCATATAGTCGAATTTTTATTTTCTAAAGTACATAGCGGCTATTTTTAAATTCACCATATTGATTTTTTTTTTCATTTTCATGTATTGTCATGGGGACTAAATAAGCATGCAAAATAACAAAGTCTTAATTCTAAACTGGTTCTAATTAACCTTACAATATTTAAATAAAACGAAAGAACTGTATATTAATACTATATAAATAACAAACCTTGCAAGTAAAATAAAAAATTGTAATAAAAAAACTCGGGGAATTTGGATATTTCTTTTTGCATCCTTTTCTAATTGTCTATTCCAATATGTACTTAGTTTCCGAGTAAAACCTATTTTGTTTACAATATTCTAACTTTACTATATTTACCACCACATATTATTTATTGATATAGCATAGGTGGTAGAGCTACGCTGAAGCTATTACTGGTTTCAGCATGAATGGGTCGGCTCGCCCGGGGTAGTACCACCCTCTCACAGAAAACCGACGTGAAGTAACAGTGCTTGCACTGTTGCGTTTCGTTCGGCCAGTGAGAGCGCCGGAGGCCCACATATATTAAAAGGCCGGCAACGCACTTGCGACTCCCCTGGTGTTGCTAGTGTCTATGGACGGCGGTGATCACTTACCATCAGGTGACCCACCTGTTCGTTTGCTCCCTATAATATAAAAAAAAAGTGTAAGATCGAAATAAAATCCAAGTATGTATACTGAGAATGTAATAGAGCCTACGTGGTAATTACGGGTAATTGTTAGGTAAAAACCAAACCACGTTTACAGTTAGGTCGTGGAATACGGCATATTTACATAGCTCAAGGTCGGCGTAATTATTTTATGACCCCGCCCCAAGCTCGTCGGTAACCCTTTATGGTAATAAAACTTTCCCGAAGAGATTTTTTTTTTTTTTTTTTCCTATTTTTTTTTTTTTTTACAAATTCTCGACCGCCTTTGTTTAACGATATCGTTATTATTGTGAGTTATTTCGTTTACCGCAAACAACCGAAAGAAAAACTTATTCATTAGCAAATATACCTACCTACTGGTAAGTGGAATTTTTGTTATATAAAAGAACAACTGTCGAAAGGGTAAAGTAATTTGTTGGCTTCCACACGTTTATCGCTACTAAAGTTTCTCGGCGAAAAAGTTTCGAAGTTCAACTCGTCAATGGCTACTGTTATTAAATAAAGTATTTAGCTGAAATATAAAACCTAACAAAACATAAAATGGTTTTTTATTCGTAAATGCCATTTTTTCATCAAAACGTTTCATAATTCGTCGGCTAATAGATTATTTTTTCATTACTATACACTTGCCTACTAGCTTTTCTCATGGTAATGTAGGTTTTGCTTATACTTCGGGACCAGTACTTTTTTTCTGAATGGTTCTATAGGTAAGACAGCACTGTTGCGGCCAACATAATATATGTGTGCGTACAGCAAGCGGCCGTCACCCCGCACCCCTGCACGCTCATCAACACGTGAGCTCACCCCGCGAGCCCTGGACGAGGCAAGTCACCCCGGCCACCCGCACCCTTAGCGTCGCCCTCGCGCGCCTACACGCGCCACACATTCACTCGGGCATGTAAACTGTGACTATCTCTTAGCACATAATTAAATATTATTATATCAAAAGTGTTATTTATTACAATATATACCAGCGAAGCAACAACTAAGCTATCGAAGCGCAAACAGCACTGTGTCGGGTAGACTGTTGAAAACACCGGTTCTCATCCGATCAACGAAGTCAAGCAACGTCGGGCGCGGTCAGTACTTGGATGGGTGACCGTTTTTTTTTTTTTTTCGAACGTTCTACAATGTTGACCTGGCAAGGCCTCCACAGTTTATAGATTTTTTTTAATTAAAATGTTTCCCTCTAATACAAAAGTTTCACTTCTATCATGTACGACGCACCCTATTTTTTCTTATAGTTAGTTAGTTAGCTTTAGCTAAAATTGTCAGATCGTATATAATATACAATGTATATGTATGTATCTATATATGTTGTATACATCTGAGCCTGAGTGTCTCGTGTGCTCGCCATCGAGTCCTGTGAAGCTGTGAAGATCCTTTGAAACGTGTAGCTGATTCGAAAGAAAAAAACAGAGCGAAGTATTAAAAAAAAAATAATAAATGAATTTATAAATCGAAATGAAATTTAATGAAAGATTAGTAATTTATCCAGAATATTCGAAGGGCTATATAACATTACACTTTAACACAAGATCTAATCAGTAGCGATAAAACTTAAATTCGGTAAAAGATTTTAAACTTAACGAGTAATGACAATATTTAAATTAAAAAATAAAAGACAATCCGCCATTAAAATAAACAAAACATAATGACAATATTTAAATTAAAAAATTAAATCCGCCATTAAAATAAACAAAACAGTGTCTATAGCATAAAAAAGGCATTTTTACAAGAACGAAGAGGGTCGTCCATAAAATACGTATAGTTACTTTTTTTAGTAAATAATTATAGTAAAAAAAAAAAACTAAAAAACACGCTTTATATACTGTATTATATTCATTTGAAATAGCACTGTAAGTTTCGTCCATGTGTTTGTGTATACAGCAGGTCTTGTCTGAAAATCAGCGCTGGAACGCTTGCACTTGCAAACCTGCAGCCTTACGCTGAGACATGGTCTTTGACTCCATCCATGCAACACTGATCTCATTTAAAATAATTTATGTATACTTGTAAATATTTGTTTTATATCTCGAATAAATGAATCTTTCTTTCTTTTGTAAATAATCAAACTAAAAAGTAACAAATAATTCTCAGCATAACAATAAAATTACTGATGAGAAAATTAATGTCAATATTATAAAAGCGAGGAGGTGCTTTGTGTGACAGCACAAAATAACTATCAATATATACAAGAAAGTATTAAAGATTCAAAATTACGCGTACAAGAAATGTTAATTTACAAACTCCTTTGGTTTTGTAAAAAAATAAGGCCTTGAATGGATCAGACTTTACTTAAATGCATCAATTTTTTTTTTTTTATGTTATAGGGGGCAAACGAACAGGTGGGTCACCTGATGGTAAGTGATCACCGCCGTCCATAGACACTAGCAACACCAGGAGAGTCGCAAGTGCGTTGCCGGCCTTTTAAATATGTGGGCCTCCGGTAATATCACCTATATACTTAGCACAGTCATTAATTTAAACATGTACATCATATGTACACTGAGGACTTGTACGATTAAATTATTATATAGAAAAAAAAAATATCATATTACCTTGTAAAAGTTAGAAAAATCGTATCGAATCGCGGTTCCATATAGTTTAAAACACTGCAGCTGCCGCCCCACGGTCTTACATCCGCCGACGACGACATGATCCCACGAATTTTTTTTTTTTTTTTGCTCGCGTCGCAATTTCCCAAACACCGAACCGTAAACAATGTAAACACAAACACCGAAACAAGTAATTCTTTCGTCAAACATCTCGTGTGTTTGTTCTTGGGAGCGACACCGGACCGCCCCCGGCGCGTTCGGTCCCTTTGTTTTTATGTTGTCAATATTTGGTGTATCTCATTTGTCATGAAACGTTTTTAAAGGCCATTCGTCAACGGCCCAACTAGTTGGCACCGTGTGCGATTTGTTCGAACGTTCGGCGAACGATTCACCAATAGATAAGACACATAAAGGCTCGTTCGTTCGTTACATTCTATTTATATTTTCCCTTTAATTTTTTTTTGTATGGTTTTTGGAGTTAATTTACAACTGTTAATGTAGTTTTTTTATCTTTGTATACACCATGAAATTTTTAATCTTTCCCCCGCACCTTCCATTATACCGGTATAAGTATAATGCAACAGTTGGGATTTACATACATATATCTTCATTGGAATTCTTAAACATTCAAGGAAATACACAGCTGACAACGTTGTTCGATACAGACACAGACAAGTCTTTTGTTATATTAATTTTCAAAAAAAAAAACAAGAACTAAAATCGGTTTAGTTTTGGAGAAGAAAACAGCGGCATACGGGATTATGATTTGGTCTGTTTTATATAGGTGTAATCGATCCGAACTGTAGTTGTCTCTCTCACGCTCCATTTGATAGTTCGGGCAGAGTGTGACAGCAATAGACTCCTGATTTTACTTATTCTACAAATCTCTTGCAGACCTCGTGTGTTGTGTTAATTTTTCCTAATTTATGGACATTCAATTATTAAATTTGGAACGTGCTCTTTTTTCGTGATTTTTTTTCTTTACAGGATATCCACCCGTTTCTACTTTATTATACCTAATTGATTATTCATAGTATAATTTAGTTACCGCAAAGCGAGTGCTAGGTATCTGTTTCTGAATTTATTCGACTGCTTTATCAACTATTCATTGAATAGCGAGGAAAAAATATTTTTCGTGGTTTGAACGCGACAATTTTATATGCGCAGTTAAAATTTAATCCTTACTCATGGCTTACTAATTAAATACATTTAAAAATTTATTAGGTGGTAGAGCTACGCTGAATCTATTACTGGTTTCAGCATGAATGGGTCGGCTCGCCCGGGGTAGTACCACCCTCTCACAGAAAACCGACGTGAAGTAACAGTGCTTGCACTGTTGCGTTTCGTTCGGTCAGCGAGAGCGCCGGAGGCCCACATATTTAAAAGGCCGGCAACGCACTTGCGACTTCCCTGGTGTTGCTAGTGTCTATGGACGGCGGTGATCACTTACCATCAGGTGACCCACCTGTTCGTTTGCCCCCTATCATATAAAAAAAATACATTAAAAAAATATTTTTTAAGTTTACGATAGATGATATAATTATAAACATATTTATGGGTATAAATCTATTTAGAATAAAAATATATTTATACTAGCGTCTCGGCACTGTTTGACAGTTGTGCAAAATATAACGTTCAGGCGATTTACATAATTATTCGATTAGTTTTTTTTGGCGTTTTAACATTGCCAGTAGGTACATCGAATTTGAAGATGCTTTGAAAATCTGTGAAATCTCCTAAAATATTCATTGAATTGATAGGCTCTAAAGAATTTTTTTTATCTACATTAGATGTTCAACATAAATGTAATATTGAACAGGATAGGACAGGCAATTGTGCAATATTAGTCGAAATAGTGTCGCTTATAACTCATTATTTTTTTCAGACCGCAGCATCCACCAACGAGTCCTATTGTGAATTTAAACCATTTCACCACCTGAACACAAAACAAATTCATCAAAATCTGTCCAGTCGTTTAGTAGAAGTTCAGTCATATACCTACATACGTAAAGAATAATTATATATATAAAGACACAATTTTTTTTTAAAATATATAATTCTTAGTACATTATTTCGATATTTTTTACAAGGATTATTAGCCAGTATTAGCAATGCTTCTATAAAAATATTTTACATCAACTTTTTACTGCTTTATATAAATGTAGTTATTGTACCTACATATACATTTTCCGTAATAAACTCTCTAAATTTTGATGAAAACCTTATCGAAATCGGTTGAGTAATTTGGAAGAAGTAATGACACACTGAAAGTCGCGAATAGCGAATAGATACTTATATTTTATTAATAATTATAAACATTGACTTATTCCGAAAGCCGAAGTTGGGAGGTAAGTAAGGCTAACTAAAAGTGATAATGTGGACATTAAAATCAACAAAAATGCTTCAAGGGTAATAATAATTCTGCTTAACTTATCTGCATAGTATTTTTTACTACCCTCAGTTATCTAGAAAAAAAAAAACACTCAACCTCGGCCAAAGCTGGTGCCATTGCAACTATGTGCCGCATCGTTCGGGGGCAAAAAAAATTAAGTGGAATTTTAGCCTTAGTTTAGAGCGTATGACCTTCTAAGAATTGTTAGTTGCCGTAACGGTGCGCTCCCTCAGGTATGCTTCATAAACCACTCACAATTGTTATTACACTTGCGTACTATAATTATTTATTTTTGTGAAATAATGTTATGTTATATATACTCACTCATATAACTAATCTATTAGAACGAACTTATTTGTTTTCTATTACAAAATTAATTAATACTGTGTACGGTGGGGTTTTTTTTTTTACAAATATTTATGAGTTGTTCAAAATTAATTGCGACGAAATAGACGCGGTCGCGATTTGGAAAATTAAAAAAAAATGCATTCAAGACACATACGTTGTACGTGAATGAATATTTGTCGAATTTAAGCCAATCATGGTCGATTGTCTGCAAGGTTTTTTTTTTTTTGCAACGAACCTACCTGTTTGGCCTACACGACTTCACCGGGTATTTTGGGAAGCGATTAAGGCGCTCTGTCGTATGGCAACAAGGCCTGATGACCTCAGGCCTCGGTGTCGAGCGCGGAAGACACTCAGCCGAAATCACTACTAGTGCAAGGTTGTCAAACTTGCCGAAACTCGGCTTGGGCTGTTACGTTGCATGGAAATTCCACTCGAATCTAAGTAACCTGTCGAAGCAAAACCATACGTGTATACAATTCTATATACATAGCTACCGATGTATATACGGATAACAATAATTATTTAATAATTTGATAATTTTGGCGAAGTGTAACAAAAAAGACTATAAATTAAAATACTCGTACATATTTATCAATTTTTTTTTATTACCAATATAATCAATTAACATTCATAAGACGTGGTTACGAGTCGCATAGTTGTCCTTATATCGCTTTTATATGCATATAGTTATAATTAGTTAGTGCCTGTGAATTAATTATCCTGAAACAATTCTTGTTCTCTCATAGGAAATACGTATTTTTTCTAAATTCATCTCGTGCTGTATTTTATTTAGGGTTATAATTGATAATTCACCCTCTTAACCCTTTTATCCACTTTATGTTACCTCTGTTATATTTTATCATTTTTGCTTACTAACCTTTATGGAAAGCGCAATGATATTTAGTCTAAATAATAATCTGATAAGCCCTCTATATCTGCTTGTGAATATCACGTCAAAATCGGTTCATCCATTTCGGAGATAAACGCGGACAATTAACAGACATTCCAGTTTTTTTTTTATATGTATAAATGTCTAAAGGATAGTTTAATATAATAAATAACTTTTGATAAAATAAATCTTAGTGGTAAGTATTACTGAAGTGTCTCTGCTTACTACGCAAGGGGCACAGCGTGAATATACGGTACACAATATAAAACGGGTTTGCTGGAAACGGCGGACGAAGATTAGTATTCGAATTTAATACACTCGACCTTCCCGCATTCGTCCAACGTACAATCTTATATTTAGCGGAAGGTATATTTAGAAAGTTGTTAATGTACCCACAATCATAGCAATGACATGTCACGTATGTACCGTGAGAGAAAACAATACATCGGTCTCGCGTGGGAATTCCGTGATTGCACGTCAGTTCAGGGTTCGAGTCCCGGGTCGTCGTCCACGGCGCGTAACGGTGGGGTGCGAAACGCGGTCCGCGGCTTACATCCGGATATTATATTTTGTATATTAATTTTTAATTCATGTTTCACTATAATATTCATTCGTTACGCTATAAACTATTCGGTGATAAGCAAATAAAATAATATTGAACTGATTTCGATATCGGAGAATTTTCAATGGATTCCCTCGGTATCTCTGACACTTACGCGTGACTTCTTGATGGTATTAATTTAAAATCCAAAAAAAAAAATAGAGTCAGAAACTGTGTAATAGTATTACAGATATTTCATCGAACCAGAAGCACCGAGTGCAGTTTCTTCTTATATATATTAATGATAGAAAAAACCCCCCATCCAAAATTTCTAGTCTCGCGTAATACTCTATAGAGATAATGTATACGAAGCTTATTGTTCAGATTCTGAAAATTCTTTCTCTTATAGTGATCTACATTATCCCCCTCTGCTATTTAAGTCACTAATCAAATTACCCCGAATTAAACATGGACCCAGTTTGATTTAGTTAATTGTTACTTTGTAAGCACTACTTAACACCTATAGTTGTCGATTGTAAGTTTAAATTTTATTGTCAATATTTAGCACCTATCGAAATTTGATTGTACTTAATAGATAATATTCTGAAAAGTTCTATATCTGTTAGTAAAATTCTCATCAAAATCGGCTTAGCAATTTCTGAGATTAGTTCGAATATTAAAGACACTTCAATTTTTTATATGTATAGGGTTTACTGTTACATATTTCATTTTATATTATAATTAAGGCGTACCAAGTTGCAGGCTGTTGCTGGTCTCTAAACAAAGCTATTTGGGCTGAGTGTTGACCAACTTATATGTCACAGCTGATAGAAAGTGCGGGTACTTAAAAAATTGTCATTATTTATTTTACACCTACTTGTTCATTATTTATTACGATTTGTTTTGTTTTATGTAAGTATAACTCATCCGAACTATATTTGTCTCTCTCACCCTCTATTTAATAGTACGGGGAGAGTGGGACAGCAATAGACTCCTGTTTTAACCTATTCCTCAAATTTCTTTTAGCCCGCACAGTCCCTTTTAAAGATGTTGGTTTTATTTCATATCAATGGCGTTATGATTCTTCAGGGTATGAGAAGGTGGATGTTGAGATGTCATGTGTGTTGTAGCAGTTAACATCGACGGGAGGTGAATCGGCTGTTGCGCTTAATTCTTTCAATGCTCAAACAAGCTGTGCACAGGAGTGTTATGCTCAAACGAATTGTACGCATGAGCGTTATGCTCAGAGGAGCTGATGTACACAGAGCGTTATGCTTAAACGAGTTGTCCACAGAAGCGTTCTAAGAAATAGAATAGTAGACTTAGACTAGATGTCCGTTAGCTACAATAGGATCGTCTATTATATGCCAAAGCATAATATATATTTTGGAAATTAGGCCAATAAATTTAATAATAGCAGGTGAACTAATTCCATGCTGTACAAACATATGACTAAGTAAGTAGGTACATATGTTTTCCATGTCATAAATTCAACTCTCTTTAAACTTGCAATACGGAAAACTTGTGGCTTATTGGCAGGAAATATGAATACGTTTTGTATTATAATTCAAATTATATAAATATGTAAGAACCTATTGATTACTTGTAATAATTACTAACAAGTACCCGCGACTTCGCTCTCGTGAAAATTGATTTGTTCGTTCGTGGAATTTACATTATTTATGTGTTGTTTTTTTTTCTTGTAATTATGTTACTGTTGCTTGGCCTCCATGGCGAAGCGTAATGTAGCGTATATCATATTCTGAAATTTCTTGTATCTGTCAATAAAAACATCACCAAAATCAGTTTAGACGCTTCGCAGATTACTCCGGACAAACAAAATACACTTCAATTTATTTATATGGTATAGATGTGGTCATACTGGTTTTTCGAATTAAGGGGTTTCTGATGATACGTTTCTCATATAATTACCTAAATTAAAAATCGACATGTATACGGAATATATTTTATTATTGTAGTAGTCCATTGAAACTGTAGCAGCCATAATAAGCCAACATTGTAGTCAGTTCGAAAAAAAAATGATGTAAAAACAAAATTTAATTATTTCTAGCTTAATTAATATATGTGCATAATATATATTTCCATTTAAACAAAAGGCTTGGTCATTCAATGGCTATATATATATTTACTAGAGATGACAAAATGTCTGGATTTTTACCACGTTTGTAATTGGCTTTCTTATATGTCTGATTGCAAGGAATTTTGTAATCTATCTTTAAATACCATCCTGGTAAGCTAGAGTCTATAAATTCTGAACATAGTTCAGGTCTAGATGACAACGCAATGTTAAACTAGCTTTCACGCCTGCCTTTTTATCTAAACGGTACAAATTCTGCGAACTATTTTCAACTGTCTTGTTATAATCACATCCAAATGCTTAAGACACTATGTAATTATTATAATACTATCAGCTGCACCCGATTTCATCTGCATTTGTATCATTATAAATGTTGCCACTATACTTTATCTTCCTATTTTATGGTTAGTTTAGTTCGATTCGTGTTGTATCGAAGGCATCAGCCCAAGCCATGGTACGAATATGCTGGCACCTTAAGAGTCTGTTGCCATTCGGCTGAGTGCCCTAAGCGCACGCTCTAAAAGCCCGATGCAGATGTAAAGACTCGTCAGGCCAACAGCCGCTAGTCAGGTCGAAAAAAAAACTTCCTATAACTAGTAATGGTTTATGAAGCGCACGCAGTTTTTCAATTTTACTAGACGCTTACCGTCATATCTTGGACAATTGAAGCAATATTTCTATAAATTCTATTCTATATATTATTCTGATGTATAAAGCTATATATTACTATAGGATTTTATAAAAATAAAATATTTAGAAACATCCAACTAAGCTGACAATCTCCTCGTTCGTGATATTACTAAATATTTCTCGCGGTTTCACTCGCATAAATGAATATTTGACCTATCTATCGGCGACAGTGATTTTTGAGATGAAAGGTAAGCCTTTTATATATCGCAGGCAATCGTTTATAGTGGATGCGCACAGAGATGAGTCAATTCCAGACATCACCATCGTTCACATATTGATCCACTCTATAATGACCCTTTGATAGCAAAACGAGCTTGACATGGCGCTTAAACTTATAGTCTGGCAAATCGGTAATATGCTTTGGGACTTTGTTATAAAACCTAACACTATTTACCTAAAATACTGTTAATCGTATTACTGAGATCATATCGAATGTAACAAACTAACCCACAAAATCACATTTGTATCTATAGATATTATATTAGTAAAGATTTATTTTTATCGCCATTTAAAAAAAAAGGAGAAAATAATTTGATATCTATATATATATATATAAAAATGAATTGCTGTTCGTTTGCCTCGCTATAACTCGAGGTTGGTAGGAGCGATTGGCTAATTTTAATCTTGAAATATTTGTGGATGTACAGGGAAGGTTCAAAAGGGTGAGAAACATAAATAATAAGTAAAGGGAAAATACTAAAAAGGACAATTTAATTTTCAAATACAAAATGTTCGTAGCTATGAAACAGTTGCTGTCTTTTGTCTTTTTAGAAACAAAAAAATTGTCACTCGGTTGTCAAATATTTATAGGTGCGTTCAGAAATTCATCTGTTTCATAGCTGTAGTATGAGGTACGATCGCTTTGGTACGTTTTGTTGGTGTAAAAAACAGTTCTATTTTACAAATAAAAACAGTACATGAGAAAGCTTTGAATTGATTAAGTGCATAACTGTGTTGTGTTATATTTTGACCATATTTTACACAAATATATGTAAGTGATGCGAAGTTCACCGGGTCATCTAAGTACTAAATAAATGAATTCATGGTAACCGTGCAATAGATATTAATGGCGAGGAGTGTCTCTCTCGATTTATAGTCGTTGAGAAATCTCAACACAAACAACACAATATCATTGGCAGTACAATAAAATTGTTATTGACTTAGGTGGAGTATCTGCCGTATGTGCTCTGTGTTCTACATTATTTAAGATTATAAAACGTTTTATAAAATATCATGTATCCTATCCAGTATTTTAAGTGCGAATTTGAGTTTATATTTTTAACTAGCTGTTGCCCGCAGCTCTGCATGCGTTTTTTTTTTTTATAATTGTGAATCACTTCTTATAAGATCAGCTATCTGTTAGTGAAAGTTCCGTGAAAAATGGTTCAAGCGTTTTGCAGATAGTACTGCAAACAAAGACATAGGTAAAAGCTAGTCCAAAATAAAAAAAACTTCAATTACTTTTTATAAAGTTAGCTAAAGTTCCATGAAAATAGGTCCAATCGTTTTGGAGATAGTACTACAGACAAAGCCACGGATGACAGCTAGTCTAAAATAAAGTAGTCTATGTCACCCGCTATAATTTTAACTATCCGTCAGTGAAATTTCTGTCATAATCGGTCTAGCCGTTTCGGAGATTACCCGGAACATGCAGACAGACAGACAGATAAAAATTTTAAAAATTGTATTTTTGTTATAAGTATCGTGTATACGTTCATATCCAATCAGTAAAAAGTCGTTATTTTGATGTTACATACAGACACTCCAATTTTATTTATATGTATAGATACAATGGTCATAAAATGTTGTATACATGCTGTTTTTTTTTAATTTTTTATTTCACAAAATTGGTTACAAAAGAAGTTTGGTTCAGATGACATTGAATTACTGAAGTTGTTACCATTGTAACCTGCTAGATGTGAAACTGACATGCACAAAATACGAGGCCTAGAGAAATGTAATTGAATAAAATTAACACAAACAAAATTCTATATATATCTGTGTAAGTGGTAGAGCTACGCTGAAGCTATTACCGGTTTCAGCATGAATGGGTCGGCTCGCCCGGGGTAGTACAACCCTCTCACTATAAACCGACGTGAAGTAACAGTGCTTGCACTGTTGCGTTTCGTTCGGTCAGTGAGAGCGCCGGAGACCCACATATTTAAAAGGCCGGCAACGCACTTGCGACTCCCCTGGTGTTGCTAGTGTCTATGGACGGCGGTGATCACTTACCACAAGATGAACAACCTGTTCGTTTGCCCCCGATAATATAAAAAAAAATGTAAAATTATAAATCTAAGTACAATCATCTTTTTTTCAATTAAGTTTTTTGTGAGGATAAAAGAACAATAGAAATTGTCAAATTCTTGATTGGACATTGTCGTATTTGTAGCACATACCGGAGAGTGTTGTCCAGCGATTGTCGAGCACTTGGGCAGGAAGAATGTTTTACGATTCAGCAAACGACTGGCGTTACGAGGTACCGAAATACATAATGATATATATGACTGTAGACAGACAGTCGTTTGTTACTTATTTGTGGATTAAGACAAATCAACATTTATACGAGCGATGCTGTTGCCAAAAACTAGTATAAATATAATATTTTATACAATTAAATAATTATTACACTGAAAATAAGATTTAACGAGTTGCTATAATGAAAAATAGGGCATAGTAGGAATGTAATAAATACGTTACCACAATTATATATTTTTTTAATTTAACGCTGTTAGAGACCATCGTATAAATATTCTATACTATATTTATCATTCGTATGATAAATATCGTATTTGAGGTAAATAATTATGATAAAAGTAGAATCGTCAATAAGGAACCCGACTGAAAAACAGTGGATTTTTTTTTGTAACTAACTACCCGTCCCGACTTCATAAAAGTGTACTAAAGAAGAAAATGAGACTTAAGCTTCTCTTTACAGTAGGACTATGAATTAGAGAAAATGGCAACTAAGCAACCAAACGACATTCTGTCAATATTTTGGAAGATCCTCTTATCTTCTGCCTCACTCACTCGCTTTTTATACCTACATTTTTTAACCTAAAATTTTCACATTGCCGTATGATTTTTTGAGCATCTTCCTTCCCTTTTTGTCCTGGCAATAACAAGCGCAACAAAAAACAATTAGTCAAACGTGTGCAATCATTCTGAAGTGATGCACTAACATACATTCTGCAGCTGATTCTTATCTATATAAATTAATTCAAGAACGAGTAGAACTTATTATCCGTTGTTCTCTTTGATTCAGCGACGTCATACTAAATTGTCATATACTCGTAGTCTATGTCATTCCTACAATTAAAATAAATGTAGTAACATCTCATGTATTGAAAACTATGAATCCGTTTACACTATAAAGAAAATATATTATTATATCAATATATAAACATACCTACTCGAAAAACAACGATCTTTCTGCAGAGTCGGATAAAAATGAAGGTAGGTAGACAAAATTTACCTATTCCATTAGGAACACTGTAATGTAAAAGAAAACAACTTTTTGTTCATTTATAAACTTAAAATTGCTGTACCAAATATTACTAGGTATTGTTTTTATATTTATAACGACCGGCCAAATCTCTTTATAAATAAATGGGTTAACTGTAATTTTGTATATCATTGTTAATACCTGATTAAATATAGTTCACTTCAGCGCAATTAATTCCATATCATAGTGGATTATATGGTCAATATTTTAATGCAAGGATTTCGTTATAATTTATATACAAAACTAGCTAATCCTCGCGGCTGCGCTGACGTTTATGTAGGTACGAGTTATATCTTGGGAATAGTACATCTTTAGCTGATAGGTACCATGTCTTGGATACGTCCTTTTTTGTATCCTTGACAAAGTGTATGCTATATATGATGGTAACATCTGGACTGTTCAAAATCATAAAGGTTTAAATTCCATATAAAGGGATGTAGACCTCATGAGGCACAGGTCAACAGACTGTTGACAGGATTAGCATAAAAAAATACCTGATTTATTACAAAACTTTGATAATTAACAATGTATACATTGCAATATTATAATTTTTACTATTGTATTTTTAAATTATTCTTTAATTTGTACGAAATTTTATTTAGTAAACCATGAAATTGTTGTATAAAATTGTGTAGAAATGAAATAGAACGATGTGGTGAAATTAAAAAAAAACTTATATAAAATCATAATCATGCCATTTTGAGATCTTTAGGTCTTAAAAATCAGCTGACGGGTTAATCGGTTGACTAGCTAAAATGTGAAAGGGTAAGAAATACACAAACTCAGAGATATATAAAACAGCGAAAAATATTACAAGACAAAGACCGCTTTTCGCATCAAAGAAGACATATATCTACTTATATATGTAATTTTAAAAATATTCATAAGTAATAAATCAAGTCAAGATTTCCGATAAGTAATAATAAGGCGGCTTCCAAAGCCTTCGCACGCACAGGACCCCTTGTAGGTACCTAAATGAAAATAGTGTTTAAATGAATGCCGCTTAAACACCAGGGCGTTTCGGGATTAAGTCGATTCGATCCCCGGGGAAAGGGAAAAAGTGCCCGAATTCTATCAACACGGAGGGATTTGATTAAAGCCCGTCTCACACCCCTTACGTGTTGACAGTAATTGATTGAAAAGCTACACTACTCGTGTGTACTACACACGACACACGTACAACACTTGGCGATACCTTTGTCGTACTATTCGATGATTCCTGCGCGTGTAAGAACAATTGACAACTGTGAATTTGAAATAGACAGGAATTTGTTATTTTTTTTTCATCAAGATTTTTATGCGTGACTTATTACTAAATCGAATTTTGACGAAATTTTATCTGTTAGTTAACGATGTGGAATGCTTATGAGAGAACTTTCCATTTATGCGGTCCTGATATTCGGTTTATTTTGATGTTATAGGTATCGGAATTCTTGGTGTATATATATGACCAATATATTACAAAATATAAAGTCATAACACTAACGATACATTACAAAGTAATCTCTCTATAATTAATAAGGAGTATTATTGAAAGACGAAGAAAGTTAACACGGAGGAAGACCACGAAGCAGCCATCTTCTCCTATAATCGGTAATATAATGGCAAGTTCTTGTTAATTGTTTAAACTGTTTTCAATATTTTAATGTATTATATTTGGACTGATATATTAATTTTAATAAGTATACAGTTTTCTATAATTTTATAAATATTAATTGAAGATATAAAAATATATCATAAAATTATCCAACTATTTCTATATAGGTAATTTGTTAAGTCCTTTCTGTATATAAAAGTAGTCAGCGAGTAATCAATTATATATACTTTTTAAACAATAAATCAATTAAATATTAAAAAGAATCTTGTTTAATTATAACATAAAACTATTTTGAACTGAAGCTTAAATTGTTTACTGTCTTCGTATGATAATTATTGTATAAGAAAGAGTGAGTATATTATATAATCTGGTCATTGAAAAACACCAATATATATTCAATACATATAAATATTATGACTCTAAAATATTATTTATTAAGCAACCTTTTTATGTAAAATTTTGTAATGTATAATTTTTGTTTATAAAAAAAAAAAGATGTTAACATTTGTCTTTTGTTCTACTACAAACAATGCATCATAGAGACATCTGTTAAATCCTTAGGCGCGAGTATTTTTGAAGTGAAATTTATCGATACGGTGTACAGGAATAGTTATTTATTATTGAGAACATAATTAATAACTTGTAATGACCTTCATTTTTAACGCTAAAAAGTTTTTCCTTTCGTAATTTGTTACTTCATACTGGAGGAGATGATTATTACGATACTAGAATTAGTGTTTAATTTTTCTACCTAATGCATAAAACATCAAGCTAGTCTTTAAGAAAACATGCCGTTTAAATGCTTTATTAGAGATTTATATCTTTCCTTGTTGCAGTTTCGTTTAAGTCTTTTGTATAGGAACACTGTAAAATGTTCGTTTTATTTACTTATAAGTTTAAAATCGCCTATAATTTAAGCTTTATGATATTCAAACAATTATTTTCTATGTAGAATGTATTACTATTGTTATAGTTGGAAAACAACAATTTTCAAATCGTTACAAACTCTTATGGTAATGATTCACAGATGTTTTTTTACCTGCGTTAGGAATGTTTAGTTCCTTCGACGAATTTGTTTTGTGTGTCTATTACAATGAGTAATCAGTTGTCGTCGACACCGGGATAACGTGGGAATATGGAACAAAACAGCATATACAATTTTAACGCGTCGTTTATTTCATAACGTCATGATTTTTTTTTTCTCAATATACTTTTGTGTCCACTGACTATTTAACACTCACTGTACATATTCAAATTACAATATTTTATAATAAGTCTTTCGAGGATTTATAACGTTCGTTTTTAATATAACAAATATGTTTATTTGTACAACGCACGACGGGCATGTCCGAGTGTGGCGTCGTGGGCACGACTTATCTCTATCTACCTACTTAATCGACTAACTGAAACTTCGACACTAGCATTTATCACTATATATACAACTTGTTCAAAATTTTTTTGGTATTCGAATTACCTCGGATCGCTACATCGTCTCTCACACGAACTCCACTCCACTCCGACCCTCTCATCCATCCGCAGGTCACAGCTTAATAATATTTAACTTAAACCCATGAAAAAAATACAGTAATGATAATATATAATACAAGATATTTCATCAATAACATTCAACTGAACCGGGCTTAACGGCCACATGAAACAATCCAACACTAACGCGGTATCAGTAAAAATTACAAAACAAATAAACGGACATACCTAGAAGTATGTACGGCTGGGAGTTAACGAGCACTGTCTTAAACGCGAGAACCGATTCTCGACAAAGTCACTGGAGACGGGAAGCGCGGCGGCACGACCACCTCATAGCGGCGGGATGTCGATGTCGCACGCGAACGGCGACTCTCAGATGAGCGGCATTGCACGCTCGCCGACCGCCGCGTACCGCTGCTCCTCCGGCACGTGGTACATGTTGATGATGTGGCTGAGGTCCTGTTGCCCGTACTCCCGCTTCATGGCGAGCTGTTCCGCTAGATGCTCGTGCGATTGCGCGTGGGCCGCGAACTCCCGCTTCATTTGCGCAGGAGGCTCGTGCGATATGTATTCTCGCTTCATTCCCGGCGGGCCCGGTGACACCGGTTCCGATTTAGCCGAGGAACCGCTCGGTGAGTGTGAGGCGCATGACGGCGGCAGCGCATACCCGCCCGGTGACCCGGGGCCTAGCCCGTATGCTGACGGGGAAGGTGGCTGTGGGAGGTAAGGCGAGCCTTGACCGCCGCCGTAATATCCGCCACCATATCCACCCTGCTGCATCTGTGACACGTCGTAGCGTGGATATCCATACGCTTGCTGTTGGTAAGCACTGGGGTCGTGCATCATGTATCCGTTCGGCATGTAGCCATTGGGTGTCATCTGGTAAACATCACGGGGCTGTTGCGCGGTGGGCGCGGCTGCCCGCTGCGCCTCTGCTGACCCCAGTAACGCTCCGCTACCGAGAGGATATTTTTCCTGCTTTTTAGCTAACGTCTTCGTCTTCCTCCTCGGTCTGTATTTATAATCTGGATGTTCCTTCATGTGAACCGCTCGAAGTCTCTTCGCCTCATCGATGAACGGTCGTTTCTCGGATTCCGAGAGGTCTTTCCACTGTGCGCCGAGTCGTTTTGATATTTCGGAATTGTGCATCTTCGGATTGTCTGAAGCCATTTTTCTGCGCTGTCCGCGCGACCACACCATGAACGCGTTCATGGGACGCTTAACGCGTTCTGCGTTCGAGTTTTTACTGGTGTTGTTATTATTATTGTTAGTCTGGTGGTGTTGTTGCTGGGGCTGCGCGTGATGCTGCGGCAACGGCTGGTGGTGCTGGTGCTGTAGCGATTGATGCTGTGCCAGCGGTTGTTGTTGTGGCAGCGCCATCATGCCACCGAGCGCGCCCAGCGAACCGTACCCGTGCTGGAGCGCGTGGTGCGGCGGCACCGTGGCGTGCAAGTTGCCGCCTTTAAGATCCGTCTCCATCGTCAACATGTCGTCTTCCTGCGGCGCGTACAGTTTGCCGATCCTTCGTTCACCGTGCACAACTAGAGAACCGTCGGTCGCTCACATGGGCTCGCGGCGGTGCGCGTCGGGATCTAACGTTTCGCGGAACCGTACAGCGCGAAGGCTACGTGCGTTGTGAGGAGGCTCGTTCGCCGGGCGGTGGCGACTGCGAGTGTCCCCCGCGCTCGTACCCCCGGCTCCGCCTGTCGACGTTCTGCACCAATGGGAGCGAGGAGCGCAGCCCCGCCCCGCCCGCGGTCTCCCACCCGCGCGCCCTGCATTTTTAATCGCGTGTCGAGCGAACCGACCGTACGCCTCGCCGCCGTGCCGCCTCATGCAAATCTCAATTTTGTTTGCGGACGATAACTACACCGTCTAGGCCATACTTTATGTTTTAAACAACACATACGATTCACATTCATACCCATAATTTAAGTAATAAATACTTTATTGAAACCTACACTAAGTATTTAGATTATTCGACTATTGCTTATATAACCTTACTTTAAAATATGATATAGTAGACCGAGTAGCTTGTTTCCTCGTACGCTTTTAAATTAATACAAACGAATACTGATACACAAACTAACACAATAAAAATGATAACATCTTTTATCATAATATAGACAGAATATAGGTCGGTATTTACCTATATATACTAACATGTACTCTATTGGAGTTTACTCAGTTGTGAACGTAAGTTCAAGGCTTCGGTGACAATGTTAGTATGAAGTATCTATACAATGGAAGAAAGCAGCCGCTTATACAAAAGTTAAAGTGTTTTGTGTTTTTGCCGTTATTTATTTATTGAACAGTTAAATAATCGGTGAAGGCCTTTTTAATAACAGAAAATAAATGTTTTTTTTTT
Organism: Antheraea assamensis; assembly: GCA_035772565.1. Lineage (NCBI taxonomy): Eukaryota > Metazoa > Arthropoda > Insecta > Lepidoptera > Saturniidae > Antheraea > Antheraea assamensis. The sequence continues at coordinate 2,675,717 of JAQQSE010000054.1, read as the reverse complement.
AATAATTTTTGATATTAATCTATACTGACAAACTCGTATAGTTTATGCTGATTGGTAGGTTAAACCCATAATTGAGCATTCATTTTAATACTGTTGCAAATAGTTCGTGCTACAATTGTGACAGACCATTGTATTCTGTTAAGCTTCCTACCGTTTTTGACATCCTTGAGACCAAGAATTTCAACTGTTTCTAAAATGGCTAAAAAAAATATGTATGTCCCTTTTGCCTTTTTCCTATATATTTGTAACATGTTTGTAACACAGAGATCTATTTTTATTATAATAAAAATTACTATAGTATTTTAATATCTGATTTATCTTAATCCCATATTATATTAGTATTCGTCGACATAGAAATTAAATGTGCAATACCTATACATAGCTACCAACCTATTTCAATATAAAAAAAAAAAAAACATTTGATATGTTTATATTTTATTAGTCTACCTATACATATATATTTTTTATATAAAGTTTGTGTATAATATCGTCTCCGGGATAACTTTTATTATGAAATTGATTTTACAAATAAATTCTCTACTAAGAGTGAGAAAAACAATTTAACTTGTTCTTAAAGTTAAGTAATATTAATCGTAAATCTAAGTTGGAAAATATAATTAACTCCTTTCGAGGCAATGTTATAGAATAATATAAATATACCATAAGTTAATCAATATTTCTGATAATTAATATATATGAATTTATTTGTCAACACTACATACAAATGTTCAATACAAACTCCAAGTAGTAGGTACTCGTAGTAAAGGTAATTTCCTTTTAGGGAATTATATTTCCTATGAAGCATTTTAGTATCAGAGGGGAAATTTAAAATAACAATTTCAGTACTTCACTACATAGTATAAAACAAAGACGCTTTCTCTGTCCTCATATCCCTATGTATGCTTAAATCTTTAAAACTACGCAACGGATTTTGATGCGGTTTTTTTTAATAGATAGAGTGATTGAAGAGGAAGGTTTATATGTATGATAACATAATTTAAATAGTGGAGAAATACTGTTATTTTTGAGGTTAGTCCAAATTTAACGCGTGCGGGCCACGGGCAGTAATAAATAAATCAAAGCTACTGAATCGATTTTAATCATTTTTTCAGTGAATGAGATAGGCTATATATTTTATAACCGTGCGAAGCCGGAGCGGGCCGCTAGTCTATTATATTTTACAAATATAAATCACTCGTAATATTATAATGACTCGTTATATATTGTATCATGTTGGATGTACCCTTTATGTGTATAAATGTTTTTTTTTTTAATATTTTATAGGCGTTTAAGCTTTTGATTGCAATGTCTAAGATAGTAAACACGTACTATAACTGCCGGAACACGCCTACTACGAGTACTTGACGACTGATTTTCAACTTGACTGTGGTAGCTAGCCAGATAGGCTTAGAAAATGTCCTACCGTCCTGCGAATGTCGAACTCGTACGTTATAAGCGGTACCCTTAAAAACCCTTTTATTAGACACTAGGTGCTACAAAAGCAGTAATTAGTGTTCTACAGGTCATTAAAAAGGTAAATGGCAATATTTTACATTGATTTAACCCTTAATAAACTGGAGTTTCAATTTTGATACCAATCTTTTAAACCGAATGTTCACATTACTATTAGTTTTTTTTATAGGTTGGCTGTACGTATTTTACTGTTGTATAATATTCTTTCCAACGAAATTAAAAAAAATATTGTGATTTTTTTAGCTATTTTTCCCTTCATCTAGACCCTCAAGCAAATACAGTAATATTAAAAATGAATCGCTTTCGTAAATCAGGCTACTAAGGGTTAATGACTTGAGTATAGATAGACTTAATTCGATTCTAATTCACTCTAAAATTAAGCAAATAATAGACTAGGTGATATGTTATATAAACATAATTTAATATTATATAGAACTAGCTTTTGCTCGCGGCTTCGCTCGAGTTGTTGTAGATTTATTGTACGCCTTGGGAAACAGTTCATTTTTGCCCTTTGTCCTTTTTTGTAGCCATGACAATGTGTAGGTATGCAAAATGTCGTGGCGATCAGTTAAGTAGTTAATTCGTGAAATTGTTCCAAGCAAACATTATATCAATATACTAGCGGTCCGCTATGGCTTCGTACGGGTATAAAATATATAGCCTATGTCATTCACTGAAAAAATGATTAAAATCGATCCACAGTAGTTTTGATTTATTCATTACTGCCCGTAGCCCGCACGCGTTCAATTTGGAGTAACTTTAAAAATAACGGTATTTCTCCACTATTTCATTTATGTTATTATACATATAAACCTTCCTCTTTAATCACTCTATCTATTAAAAAAACACCGCATCAAAATCCGTTGCGTAGTTTTAAAGATTATAAGCATACATAGGGATATAGGGACAGAGAAAGCGACTTTGTTTTATACTATGTAGTGATGTCCATCGAGTCAAGAAAATTAAAAAAATATATATGTTTATTGACATTAAATCCAATCTAAAACTGCTTTTATGAATTAATATTGTGAAATTTCATTTTATGTGAATATAACCCATTTTAAAATTATCGAAAACTATTTAAACTACTTGTCTATAAAATAACTAACTAATCTCGGCGCCTCGAAAATACAGATTTCAATAAATCATACCAATTGTTATGGTTACTTAAAGCGATTAACCGTCATACTTTTCTAAGAACCAATACTATTATTGTATGGATTATATTTCTACGAATAACGTTATCTTCAAGTCTAAAATACTATCCTTTGTTTCGAGTTTCAATTTTATTGTTTTAGTTGAAGACGCATCGCTACTACCGTAACGGGTTGGGTAAATAACAATGAATCGTTAGGGATTATAGGGTAAGGGCAATAAAACTGCAATTTTTTTCATTGTGTACTTATATTTAATTTATTTCTTTATTTTTAACATTATTATAACTATGTTAAGAAGTTAAATTATTACATGAACAATATCATATTTATTATTGCTAAAATATCATAACAATATGTATTTAAATGTATATAGAATTTAAAATACTACATACAAAATAATCTAAAATCTAATGAAACCAATATTTTTAGTAATTATCATTCGTAATAATAACACCTCTAATTTAATTCGTATGACGCCATTTTTTAATTTGTGATGGGTTGCAAATAAAAAAATAAATTAAACATGTAATTGTAAATTTATGGCTGAACACTAAATAATACAAAGGAAAAGTATATTTGTCATTAAACACAAGTTATGACATTGATAATTTTTCATTTTGTGTCATAATAGGCGGTACATTAAATGTACCGCCAATGTGTAGCGATTATATTCTTCATAGTTTTCAGTGAAATAAATAACACTATGCGTATTCATTACACAATACACTCGGTACTAGCATATCGCAAACGGGTTACGGATTCTCTGTTCAGACTACAAAACTGTCAGTGCGTGAAAATGTACCTCGGCGGGTGCCGGTGTTGCCGCCGCCGCCGCCATTTCGCTCCAGTTTCAATTTCATGAATCCCGGTTTACTTGTGGCGTTAAATTTTGGGCACTATACGTAGCCCGGGATTATCTTTGACGGTGTGGTAACGTTATTCGTTAGTATACGAGCCGGTACATCCCAATTTGATATATGCATACATCGTTCTAATAAAGTAAAATGGAAACTGAATAAATATTCTCCGTATTTAAGTATTTGTAAGCAACACTTTTCATGATTTGCACTTTTGCAGCGCACTCTAATTGTGAGTTATATTAAAATAGGTAGTATAGTCTATAGAAACCTTTGTAGTGATTAGCAGTGGAGTCTTTTAATTTCATTGCATGCTTATTGATACAAAACGACGGTGAAATAGACAAGGACGTGAGGAATAGGATAAATGCAGGGTGGATGAATTGGCAAAAGGTGTCTGGGGTGGTTTGTGACCCACGAATGCCGTTGAAACTCAAGGGGAAGGTGTATAAAACTATAGTAAGACCAGCCGTGTTATACGGATCCGAGTGCTGGGCTACGAAAGAGACGGATGAGAGAAGATTACATGTGGCAGAAATACGAATGTTAAGATGGATGTGTCGTGTAACTAGAATGGATAAGACTAAGAATGAGTACATCAGAGGAAGTTTGAAAATAGCACCAATGACAGAGAATTTGAGGAGTAATAGGTTAGCATGGTACGGACGGGCATATTATGAGAAGAGATGAAAGTCATGTAACAAGAAAAGTTTTGAGTTTGAAAGTGGACGGATATAGGAGTAGAGGAATACCGAAAAAGGTGTGAATGGATTGTGTGAAAAATTATATGTGTATAAAAAGTGTGAATACTGAGATGACATCTGACAGGGGAGAGTGGAAAAGGAAAACATGTTGTGCCGACCCTACTTAGGTGGGATAAGGGTAAGATTATGATGATGATAGCAATATAACAAATATATTATTTTAGGTATATAAATGATACATTTCTTGCGTTAAAGTGTTTAAGATGGAAGATAGATTAAGGATTAGCAATTTAAGAAATGCATGTTTGAACTTTTAATCAAAAATTATAAAGAAAAATATATACTATACCAAATTTAAAACTAAAATGAATCACAAAACAAGTAGTAGGTACAACATTTGACTACAGCGTTACCGTTACCGTATCGTATGGAACTATGAAAACCGGTGTAATTATGCTGCGTTCATTATATCAAATCATTCAATACAGTAAACTTTATCGATGCTCCGACACCTAAACACAAATAAGCTCTTGAAACATTCCAGAATACTCCACAGAGACGTATCATCCAATAATTGCCGGGGTGACGCTTGTGTTAAATAAAAAAAAAAAATGAAAGAAAAAAACGCTCGTCAAACTCCCTGGGCGTCGTAATTGGCGCGAGGTGTCACTAATGACACCCGGAGAGGCGCAAGAGGCAGCGAGTGCAGCGAGAGGCGCATCGTTGCAAATTAATAATTATCGCGCCTGGCAACACTAGGACGGCACGCTTTTAATACATATAACCGCTGTATATGACTACTGAAAATAAATTCTACAATTATTTATTATCGATTGCTTTGTAATTTTTCCCGTTGTAAACATTTTTTTTTTCAACAAAACATAATAAAGCACGGGATGTATATCTTGATACTTTTAACACGACAGTCGAAAAGACATTTTAAGACATCAATAGAAGTTTCATATCAAAAAATTGATAGCTTAATAACACAAACAAATGGCTTAACTTTAAATAGATATTGGTATATATGCTTGAAAAAGACACGGGTCTTAATGTGATTTGAATTTTTTTTAAGTTACTCTTTAATTGAATACGTATAAATGACAATACAAGGTCACTATAGAGATATCATAGTACATCTATCTCGCTTACTCATAAGTAAATTTATGCCAGTACGAATACTACCGTCCAAAGTTTAATTTATACCGTAGTACTAGCGCTCGCGATTTACGCTACAATCAAATTCCTTTAATGTATGCGTTTTTTTTTTCAATCTGCTTGCATGTTCAAACGTATAAATCTGTGTCTATAAATAACCGGCTACTTATGGATTTTATGTAAAAAAAAAGCGTTACATAAAAAATATGTTTTTCATGATAAAATTTTTGTCAAATTCTAAAAATATATTTAATTACAAATACTAGTAATTGAGAACATAATTGAATACGCTATATGCTTCGTTGTTTGGGTAAGTATTGAGATAAATCTAAGATAGAGTGTTGCTATGCATCACGAGTCGGAAATCAGAACAGCCGTACGTACGTCTTAATGAAAGGGCAATATTAGGCTCGCTACCAGTCGACTAGACACAAACAAGACCGCTCACGTGAGGGGATATATCTCCTTCCAACGGAGTACGACCCCCTCTTCCTCATAGATACCTACATTAATCTTCAGAATAACTCTGTACGTTGTTAAAAATAATAATTCTATTTGTTTTCATTTCTGCGTTTATTCTGTATTTAAATATTTTTTATAGGTTCCAGTTACAAAAATGAACAGTATTATTTACAATATTTGATTTGATTCATTTGTCACATATCTTTATTTATATAAATGGAATGTGATAATTTTTTAAATATTTCCATATCAGAATCATTTCAGTTTTAGGCCTATAAAGTCATATTAATATATAATAAATATCCTCCTTTCTTTCTACATGAAGACAACAAAAAAATATGTATTAGGTACTTCGTGTTGCAAAAAGAGCTTTTTTGAAATATCGAGTGCCAAAAATCCACAAATGTTCACTTCAGGATTAAATAAATATAAAGCTCTAAGCCCTGAATCGAATGTATCTAAAGGTGTTTTAAAAAAATTGTATCTCATACATTTACCTACCATTTTTTTAAATCTCTCAAAACAAAATAGTACAATTATTAACAAAGGTAAAACGAATACAAAAACATTTGGCTCTATCAATTGACTTATGGTAGGTAAAAAAAAAAGAAAGACTTATTCCAATAAAATCCCTTTTCTCTCTTTCTAATTATATACGAGATATTTTATAGTACATTTCACTTCCACAAGACGAATATAAAAACAATGTATATGTTAAAATCTATAAAATCACTCTAAAGGAATAGGTACACAGACCTTTGAAAACAGTAATGTAATATAACATAATATATATTGGATATAACTCAACCCTTTGTCCAACAAATAGTAATTCCAAGAAATAATCACAGTAATATGCAATAACAACAGCGTGCAGAGCCGGGAACACAATTAGTTACATAGAAATCAAACCTTTGCAAATCCGTTACATATCTACAAATAATATATATGTGTCTCTGCGTCCTACGTTAGTGAAAACTGTTTGGAGACAGTCACATATATTCTGGAACGAATCGAAATCTACATACAATACTATACTAATAAGTGGTTCCCATCATATACACACATATATAATATATATAGATTAGTTATAATGTAAAATGAATATCGCAAGTATAATCTCCAATATTTAACACGGGCAGTAGGTACTCCGTACTTTAATACCCCGGGCTGTCACAGTTGAATAGGCCTCGTACATATCAGGGACCGGCGGGGTGGACCCGGGGGTGGGACTCTTCCGGTCGCTGTCTCCGTCTCATCAGGCCTATCTTGAGGGCTGAAGCTGGCCGCAAATTAAATAGTAAGCGGACTGGACATGTAACAGAGATATCTTTCATTAAATATATATATGTGTACATTATATACAGAATTTTGAAATGTATAATAATTTACGCCGTTTTGAAATTTATATTGAAAAATCATAGTAAAATAGGGATAATTTTAAGATTGATTATTTTGTTTTTTTTTATAAACTAAATTAAAGTAATACATTTTTATGTTGTTGAATGATTGTATAAAATATATGTACTTAAAATTCAAAAGTATATACTTTAAATTTAATATTAGTATAATATTTTCCCCTACAATTAATCCGAGTTTTTAATGAATGAAAAACATCGTGACCAAACCATAGCATGGTATTATGGTTTTCACGGCCTGATTATCTACATCCTTAAAATGAAAAGTCTGTCACCAAACATCTGTTGGTGTGTTCCGGCAGCTGAAGTTGAGAGCCAGTCCTTGAGGCTTAGCGACCTTACCATCTTCTGCCACATCGTCACTTCAGGTATGAAATATCAAAGCTCTTTTAGATTTTTTGTACAAAGAGAATAGGAAGGAATCCTTATAAGTTTTTCATCACCTAGAATCATTATTTCTGTCCACCACAATAATGACATTGCGTGACGATATAACAAAATATAGTAAGTAAGAATACAGTTAGGTATTTATTCAACTTAACAATGCTTTGTTACTTTGTAGTATAAGGGTATAGATAACGATAAGCGTCTCATACGAGTATGTGAGATATATTGAACAAGTGTCCATATCTAAGCACTAAATAACAGTTACAAAACCCTTCAAAATGGCGCTAGTATAGGCAAAGGGTATGATGGTTAGCCCGTAATCATTTAATAAATCTAATCTAAAAAAAAATCTGCTTTGAAAAAACCTGGTTAGTGATATAATGTTTGGGAATTTTATATAATATGTTTAGTCATTTCTTGAGTATTTACTTTTATATATTTTTTTTTAAATAATTAAACTATATTGCTACTGTCGCGCCATCCTGATTTAAAACAATTTGATGGATACATTTGCATACACATAGATCTTGTATTTACTCTACACTGAATACTTTCTAGTTAAAAATAAAATTTTACATTCTCTAGATAATTGAAATAAGTAAATTACGAATGAGAATTATAACAAAATAACATTAAGTTCTTATATATTACTTACAATATATATTTCATACATTTCAAATAAGTGTATTGGACAATAAATTTACACCTACGTTATTACACAATAACTGTTTTATATAATGACAATTAAATTAAATTAATCAAATACATTACAATATATGTAAAAACCAGTAGAAATAATGTTAAAAAAAAGTGTGTGTGTGTGTACTTATGTACACGCGTTAGAAATTATACTTCTTTGGCGTAACAAGATAAGAAATCTTTTCAATTTTTTTTATCTTTCACCTTATTCTTCTACGTCTGTAGAAAAAACGACACTAACAATAGAAAAAGGGTATTTTTAATACATACATATGTCTTTTTGAATAAAATGTCGACTATAGCTAACTTTAGGGTGTCGGTTTTTCGTGACGGTGTGCGTGTGCATCGTAAAAACATTTACTCTCATCATTTTTCCCTAACGCACCAAAGGCAGTAGAACTTCAAAAAAAAAAAAGAAACAAAAGGCTGGAGGTACAATAAACACCGTTGTGAAGCGAGTCCCAAGACCGCTAAATGAGACACCAATATAATTATTACTCAAAATATGTTTTATACAAATATAAATGATTCCGTTAACTCTCATACGTACCTACGCCAAAATTGTAAATATTAAAATAAACAGTAATCAAACGGCGATGCGAACGAAATTGGCCTTGTTAAAAGAAAAGAAAAAAAAAGTTATTATTTTTTTTTTTTTAGTGCACGCCGCCGAATTGTCGGACCTTTGACACGGAGCAATTACATCTGTATTGTCGAGCCGCATTGGATGAAATTAGAAACCTCAATATAATAAATATAACGCAAACAAACAACTTCATCTGATGTAATGTATCGATTATATATATATTCGCTGAGTCATGGGGAATAAACGTATTTCAGTTGCAAACATTTGATGTTGACATAGACAAAAGTAACAGTTTTCTTTTGTGTCGTAACCATAATGTTACCTTTCAATTTTACTCCTTCTTTTAAATTAATACTATCTATGAAGGTGAGAAATTTGAATTAGTAACTGTAGATTTTATCTATTCCACGGGATCAGTATTTTTTCTGGATAAAAAAATATATTGTATACCGTTTTCTACATGTATGAATTTTTCCTTGACAATTCGTTGAGTACATAAAGTGTGAACGCGTAACAGACAGACAAAGTAACAATCGCGTTTATCTATAATATCATTTAGGTTAATTTCTTACTGACAAACATCATCTCGTTACATTAAAATGAGTAAATAATGAATGCTAATTGTGAAATAATAATGGCACAGTTTAAATAAGCATATGATGTATTATTTCAAACCATAGATAAAAACAATTTTAGTAAACGCAGAAGTATAGAATAAGTCAAATAATCTATGTATACATCAACGATTTGCAACGGTCACCTAGTAAATAACATTTTCTCAAAAAAAAAAAATGTGTTATAAACATATGAAGGTGCGTATTTTTTTTGAGGTTAAGTTAACTAATAAATAAGCCATTTCTGAGATATTTAAATAAGTCTACAACAAATTTTCAAGAATCGAACTCCAAAAACCCAATATCTAAAAACTATCTCTATTGTATTTATCAACTTTTCGCATTAAACGTTCGAATGGTAACGAACGTGTTCGAATACCGCACCAATCGACTTAGGTTCAAGTTGCCAAGAACTGGTGCTTTCGGTGAAGGAAAACGTTGTAATGAAGCCATAGCATGGTGGTTAGATAGCTATTATCCTTCAGCTGAAAACCTATTACCAAGTTCCTATAGATATATATGTCTGTTCCGGTAGCTAAGCTTAGACTGGTACCGTCAAAAATTATATCATAATTTAATATATATAGGTGAGAACTATATAAATAAAGTATAACAACAGACGTACACCGATTTAAGATTAACATTAGAGGCGGAATGAAAACACGAATGTCAGAATTATATTGTTCAACTAAAAGTATATCTGTTTGCAACAGTAGTTTTAATGTTCACATTCTGTAATTGATCTAAGTCCCTTATTTTTTCGAACTGACTACACTGTTGACCTGGCAAGGCCTCTACAGGTTCACCGGACTACCCATTTAAGTTCCTATAATATGCCAGCCTTGATATAATGTTGTAATGATTTACAACGCGTAATATAAAATATTTGATATACAGAAATATTAATATGTTTGAATAGACGTAACTTAAATGTTATGGACAGATTGTGATAAAACGTTTTTCTAATGTTCCTCATGATTCCAGAAGTCCTGTAAGCTATTTTATATATCCATTTTTTATTTAACATTGAAAACTGGGAAACGCTGGGTATATTTGCCGGTTAATACATGACTTTATGTGAAGTAGCAAAGGAAAACAAAAATAGCCATCATTGACGCTAACGAAATTTCTGTTTTTCTAACAAGAATATCTAATTGGAAATAAAATGCTAATTACATTTCATATACCAACAGCAGGAGTTGATATTAAATATTTAATATGCCTTTAAAGTTCCAAATAAGGAAAACTAAAATCACATACTTCTATTGACATACATACTAATCTTATTTCGTATGTATATACGATACATACTAATACTTCGATTATATTGGTATGGAACTATCAATGGTAGGTACATTTACTTCGTAATAATAAATCTATAAGACTTGCCACTCACAAATATTATGTACTTAAGACTATATATCAACAACACACTTCTACGAAAGCTACTACACAACCAGTACTTCTATGTATACATGTATGTATAGGACAACAAGTCGAGTGGCGCAACAACTCTCCGCTGTGACTCGACCGCCGGCAGTCAGCACGGCCGCCACTCGTTTGTCGATGCGCGCGCACAAGCACATATACTAAAGCACAGAATAATAATAAATAATAAAAAAAAACTAAACAACAACAAACATAATTTCCGAGAGGAAAACACTCGTTTTCCGCGAGTGAACGTGCGAGCGTCGCGCTCCCGATGCCCAGACTAAACGTGAACCGTGAAAAAGCACCGCCACAACGCGGACCGACAATGGAAAGCGGTAAAGAATCATAATAATAACAATGACAACAATGTGAGATGCTATAATAAAGAGCCGCGGCATTGTGCCGCGCTCCGAGTTCGTTCGAAGGGTCGCACGAGATCGATACTCGGCGGATTGTCTACGGGCGGCGTGCGTGAGCCTTTGTCGGTCCTCGCGGCGGCCGCGACGCTCTCCGTCGCCTGCCCATTCATCGGCGTCGCGGCCTCCAATCAACCTGGATTCTATCGGATACTCACGAACTCGCCATTCGAACCGTCCTCCAGACAGACTCGTTGACTTTTCCTGTTCCCTTTAACGCATATTCTATACTTCGAATCGTTAAGCTCCAATGACATTTGGTCGATTCTCATGAAAGTTTTAGACACATTTTTTGTTTAACTACTAGGTGGAGCCAGCAGCGTATATTTTATTGTAATTTACAGCGAATGAAGTCGCCGGCGACTATTATTATTTATGTAAATTCGTATGGATATCACTACATAGTATAAAACAAAATCGTTTTCTCTGTCCCTATATCCCCATGTATGCTTAAATCTTTAAAACTACGCAAAGGATTTTCATGCGGTTTTTTTTAATAGATAGAGTGATCGAAAAGGAAGGTTTATATGTATAATAACATAAATTAAATAGTGGAGAAATACTGTTATTTTTGAGGTTACTCCAAATTTAACGCGTGTGAGCCACGGGCAGTAATGAATAAATCAAAACTACTGGATCGATTTTAATCATTTTTTCAGTGAATGACATAGGCTATATATTGTATACCCGTGCGAAGCCGGAGCGGACCGCTAGTGTTATATATGAGATCAATGAATTACGTCACTGTTTGACCGGTTCCCATAACAGTTTGAACAACTGAGTGATTTTTCATACAGAAGAGTTTATGTGTTAATCTATCCATACTATTTATACTCGGCTACTTTAACGCAGACAAAATCACGGGTAATCGTTAGTTTATTACAAAACTAGGTAGTAACTATTTACTAGGTGGTAGAGCTACACTGTAACTATTACTGGTTTCAGAATGAATGGGTCGGCTCGCTCGGGGTAGTACCACCCTCTCACAGATAGCCGACGTGAAGTAACAGTGCTTGCACTGTTGCGTTTCGTTCGGTCAGTGAGAGCGCCGGAGGCCCACATATTTAAAAGGTCGGCAATGCACTTGCGACTCCCTTGGTGTTGCTAGTGTCTATGGACGGCGGTGATCACTTACCATCAGGTGACCCACCTGTTCGTTTGCCCCTATGATATAAAAAAAAATTAAAGCGTTAAAAAGTTATTAGGTACAGCGTAAATTCATTTTAAGGGGTCTAATACTTTTCCGTTATGATAAGCTTCCATTTTAAAGAGTTTGCATAATCGCTTTTCTTTTCTCCTGTTGTACATATTAACCAAACTTTTTAGTAACACATGCATGACTTTTTTCTTTTACTAGCTATGTTAATAGTTTCAAAGTTACTTTAGAATTAAGTGCTTAGTGTATTTAGTAAGACCAAAATGTTCCTAAAGATACTGCAATCCAAGTGTAAAATGATATACGTTGCTTTTGGCAATTCACAACAACAAAAGCAAGGCAATTGTTTACGACATCAGATGTCTTAAATTTCGGCACTTCAAATATTACTTGGGCTTCTAGTAATTATTATAAATATGTACAGACATTAAAATTATAAACGCATTTTTTCGTATGAGAATGTGTTTTGCGCTATAAAGAGCGTGTCAATGTATGAATTAACCAAATTGAATCTACGTTCTAGGGAGCCTACCGGGACGTTATAGCGAGTTTAACAATGTAATTACAATTACCTCTAAAGTTAAATTACTAATAGATTACAATATTTGTAAAAGATTATATACAGTCCGGTCGATGACAGACAGTGTGCTGGAATATGCTTCAATCGATGTGCGTTCGAATCCTGTATTTAATCTGAAATTATGATAAAGGAAGTTCACAATAAAACCAAGAGAACGTGTATGATTTCTAAGCCCGTCTGGGTAGTTGAGAATCTGTCACAAAACACCTATACCTATGGGTTTTCGGGTAGCTATACGTGAGAGACACACCCTCTCTAGATCTAGATTTATTTAGAGTATCATTTAACTTGATGTAAGATAGTGGACAAATATTAGAATCCATAAAATGTAACCTCTTGTAACCTACTAGAAAATGTACCATACTTTGAAATTTTGTTCTTCAGTAATTGTATAGTTTTGCCCCTTGGTATCCTAATCTGTAAGCAGTGGTAAATAAAACAGAATAACTTTTACGCCTTCCTTGACAGGTTCACCCCGTTGCGTAACAGAAATAACATAAAAGAGTTGAACATTTAACATTAAGTATATTACAAGTAAATATTTTACAGTTTTTCTTTATCTATGGTTATAAATAAAATTGATATGTCTATTGTGACCGGATTAATATCCGAAATATCTGATTTTAACGTGCTTTTTAGAGGTAGATGATTTTTTAGACAAGACATATCTTTACACTTTTTCCATATGGGTTATGTAGTAATGTGAAAATTACAATAAAAAAACATATAATACAGCTCATAATTAGGCATAATGAAACAGCTAGTAATTATTGAAAAATAAAAAAGGAACGAAAGAACAATAGCTTGGTGGTAGGGCTTTTTCAAAGACCTACCTAAGTAATTACGAACTTCAAGTTGAAAATATATCACCAAACACCTGTAGGTATATTCTGTAAGTCGCATTTGAGAGTTTACTCTAACGCTTGTGCTGCCATCTTGATCCACATCAATATATAACACCACACGATATTCTTGTCAAATGCCATAACATACGAACAGTAATGTAAGAAAAAAAAAATGTTTTATGATAACGAAACCGCACGCTCCAACTAGTTTGATTATAAAAACATCGAAATATCTGTATAGTTATTTAAATTTCAAAAACTTAACAAGATTCTTTACCACTAGATATGCATTTTAATATAGAAAAAGTCTGTCGAACGGCTATCAATTTGAAAGTAATCGAGTAACGCGCTCGACAAATAAGATATCGCTTTCCCAATGATAGCTAAATGAAGTGAAAAAATTAAAAAAAAAAGCAGAAATAAACAAGTTGCCGCGCACATTCGTGATGCAACGGAGTAAATTTCGGCACGCGGAGGTGTGAAGTGCCGATAGCGGTATCCCGGTCGCGCTCGATAAAACATACTCGGTTTAATGTAATAATCCTTCGATCTGGCGTTATCATTAGTCGATCGCGCACACCTCCCGCCGGTCTGCAGATTGCCTTTTAACGATATCTATTGTGGACATTACTATTAATATAATCGGAATGTAGCAAGACAAAGCGCAGTCTGAAAATAACATCGACCACAAAGACAACGCTGTGATGACAGCCTCTTAGTAGCTGGATACATGTTCGCTGTTCCCGAAACGCCATAAATCAAAAGAAAGTGATCAAGACAGCTTTATCACAATATGTATGGTGGTAGTATACCACTCGGGTACTAACACCAAACCACTCGATTTAATTACTGGGATAAGAACTGATTAATCCGAGTCCAAAACACGCCTATTATTTCCTATGTTATTATTTCTGATGCATATTGTGTTGTTATTCCTGATGCATCGTGGTCACGCTGTTGCATCATTTGATTAATTCTAAATTGTGATCAATGAATTTGTTATTATTAAAACAAAATGTGTTTCTCTTTTAATCTGATTATATTTATAGAACCGAGATTGAAAAAGAACTCTGTACAATATCTCAAAACAATACCTTCAAATTGCTTATTTTTACTTATCGGTGAAAACTAATAATACTCTGACGTAATTCTTAAGATGCTTAATTAGGTGTTCTTATTTCTCTGTATTCTACTCCTTACTATAGAAAAACAAAATGGCGATGCTAATAATTATATGAACGCATATTGATGGATGGACCAATATTCATTAATTGTTCCATTGTATGTCGTTTTATTGCTTTTTCTATTCTTACTTGTAATTGGCTGCTACTTATGACGTAAGCCACAATCCTATTTATAAATATGTATGTGTAGTTGGTATGTGTAATATTGAATTTTAGTACCGATAAATTCAAACATAGAAAGCGGTTTCATTATTAATGACAATGCATCTTGTTTCTGTCTTCTTAGAGGTCACTATAAATAGGAACTCATCATTTAGATGCCTACAAAGGTTTTTGAATTGAATCTGGAACATTGATAGAGGTTTATGTAGCATTGATTGGATTATATAAAAGATTGCTGTGTTTCTGTTTATATTTTGAACAAGATTTTTTTACTATATAACTTTATGCATTCAAATTATCAATTTGTGAGGTACTTTGTTCTTCAAAGTGTTTATCTGAGAAGTAAATATATATGTAATAAAAATAGAAGTAATTATTTTGTTCAAGTGCATACATTATGCTGTAATTGATTTTACCAGGGGTCCGTATCTTGGTATGTTCTTTAAAGTTGTATATAATATATAATATAATTAAAGACTGTAGTTTCTTAATGAATTATCCCATTAAATTAGCTCTTAGATATATTTGTACGTTAAGTATTATTATATTATAGGTATTATATCACATTAGTAGGCAAAGGCCTTTTCTTTTTCCTTCAGCACATGCTTTTGTTTCCCGACATTCAATTATTCTTTAAGAAAAATATCAATATTATCTCACCATTACTTTCTCGTTATTGCAAACGTTCCCTTTAAGTTTTTTTGTGTTACATGCGGACGTTATAATGGTTCGCAGGTTTTCCTTAAACAATATTCATATGCGTTATGGAATAGATTAATACGCGTATCCATATTATGCATGTCTCGATATGATTACACGTAGCGGCGCGGGCGCAACACAGAGAGCGCCCCGCGGTGCGCGTCCTATGACCGACGACCGATGCGCGCGCTCCGCAATTAAACCTCCCTATCAATACACATCGGCTAATCCAATTATATAAGTGCACCTAGTGAACTGACTCACTTGTCTATGATCGATAAATAATTGGCTCACGGGAAACTTTAATGAAACCTATATGATTCTATTTTCAAACTGTGATTACATATCACAAGATGGCGCGCCTATGACTTCGTTGTCGTGAAAATCGTTTTGATATTCATGTCAACTAAATCTTTTATCCACACTAAGCGTGGACTGTCTTTCTTTTTTATAATTGCATGTTTGTCAACACTACTTGTGTACACATCTCCCTTTCGAACGATTTTAAGTTATCTAGTAAGGTACCGTAAACTGCCGCAATACATGCCTTCGACTGCCTAACTTTGCCTAAAATATTTCCCTATAACTCTTTTATTTTTTTTCATCTGACATATGGGAACATAGTAGTAGGTATAACAATTATAAATCGGGCAACCTGTGACAAGTGCCACCATTACTAAAATGTCATACAGTTTATATCAGTAAACCGTTGAACAGCATCAGATGTCTCATTATATTTTTTGGCGCCAATAGCTTTTCATGTAGGTACACATATGGTAGATGGGCCTTTGTTTTCCGAACTTGGTTAGTTTGGTTTAGCCGAGTTGATAAATACAATGTGTGCCTCTCTAATTCGAATATGTAGGATTAGCTTAGCTAGATTGGCTTAGATAGATTTGCGTTATTGCATCTAAGGCAACAGCTCAAGCCGCGGTTCGGGAACTTTGGCACTCTTGAGCCTGTTGCCAAGCGTCCAAGCGCCATAAGCGCTCGCGCTATGAGTCCGGTGAAGTTGTGAATGACCATCAGGCCAACAGCGTTTAGTCAGTTCGAAAAGTATATAGTAGATTTTTTATATGCTTCAATTGTAGATATATATTTAGTATCAATTCAGTTACGTTTATGTATTTAAAATTAAAGTTTCTTTAAATAATTCGACACAAATTACTGTTGACATTTCCGATAAAAACTACTAAAAATTATATATCTCATCAATAGAAACTCTGTCATGAAATAAACATCTGACAGCTCAAGGCAAATGTAGCAATTACAAACTATATATACCAATTGCGTACACGGTAAGGCAGAGAGCATTAAATTTGACTGCCAATTCGATTTGTCAAATGCAAAGGTTACATCACGAAATGTCAGTTTGAGCGGCCAATAATCATACGAACCTGCCATTTGATTGATGATTAAATATAACGAAACGCGATCTGTCGTCTTCGAAGCCTCATACTGCGTCGACATTTATGCGTAGAGTCGGGGGGCTTACTACTAGAAAGTTTCGTTAGGAATATATACAAAAAGTAATTAACAACTTCGAACTTTGACATATTTATTAGAAACTCAAGGTCCTACAAAAATATTTTTTTATTCAAGTTATACTTCTTTTGGTGCGTTAGGGAAAAATGACGAGAGTATTTTTTTAAAACCGACACTCTGAAGTTAGTTATAGTCAACATTTTAGTTTTTTCACAACAGATGTCGCTAAATGTATTCAAAAAAGTTACCAACAAAATAAAAGTAAGCGTATTGTGTGATAACTGACAACTGTATTCACGTAATTTATTTATTTCTATTGTTAGTGTCGTTTTTTCTACAAACATAGAATAAGGCGAAAGATAAAATTTTTGAAAAGATTTTTATCTTATTACGTCAAAGAAGTATAACTTCTAACGCGTGTACATAAGTACACACACACACTTTTTTTTCCTGTTTAAGCTTAATACTTTATAACACTTCCTGCTTAAGTGTTAAGTAATCCAACAGTATATTTAATTATATACGTTGAATTATGTGCCTCGTGATGCAATAATAGTAAATCTCACAAATAATGAGTCGCGAGATCTTAGAATCAATGAGCGACTGTCTTTTTTGCTAGAGTATAATTGTTAGTTTATATCTGGGCGATAAATATGGCTTACATCTGTGTAGTTATTAATATAGGCTGTGCTTAGTTTGAGATTAAATTGTCGTAAATGATGACTTTGTATTTAAAAATAGGTATAAACTGTAATGAAATAAATACACTATTTTATTACATTTCTAGCATCTATAAAATGTCTTATCCAATAATACTGTAATATATAGGAGTTTGAGAAAAGAGCTCGAGAAACTGTATCCCACATATAGGTTAAAATTAGGGGTTAGAATAACTGAACAACTATTGTTAGTCAAGGATAATCTTATGGAACACATCTCTAGATGATGATAAAAAAAAAACAAAAGACAGTATCTCTGACCTTAAAATAATAGAATCTTAAAAATTGAAGATCAAAAAAAGAATCTAAAAAAACAACTTGATAAAATGTATTCTTCATAGAGGTTCAAATTGGTGATTAAAATATTTCAACCATTATCGATTGCGATGGAATATGTTATGAGGCACATCACTAGTTGACATGACAAAAGAAGGAAAAGAAATAAAAGCAAATAACAGAATCACTGATTTTATTTTTGGGAGATTCTTAAAATAATATATCCCGAAAATACATAAGAATTATCATTAATATACGACATTGTACGATTAAAAAAATCATTGCAAATCGAGTTATGTCTCGAATCGAAACTGCGCATCCCTGTTACATTACACACAACGTCAGCGATGTTGCAACGAATAGTAATTATAAGCCAAGGCGTTAATGACGAGAGTGAAACTTGAAAATATGTAATATACCCGTTTATTTTGGCGGCCATTTTTTTTTTTTAATAATAATTAACGGCGATGACTAAGTTCGGGGAGCCATCGACAGTCGGCTCGATGTCTATCGATTTTATTAATTATTAGTTTGATAGATCGCATTTCGTCTTTATTCATTAGCGGTCGATTAAATTTCTCATCTCGATGCTATTAATTCACAGCGAAGGTGGCTGTCCGCGTTATTTTTTTTTTTGCTCTTCCAAATTTATACCTGATGGATATACCTTTGGTTTGGATCAGGGAATTATTGAATCTGTTATAATAACATTAGGTTAACATTGACTGCGGTTTCACCTGCTTCTTTACCTTAGAAAGCAGTACTTAAGTAAGCATAAAAGGTACTCTATGTTTTTTGAAGTGCAGAACTTCTTTAGCCTTGTTGAGTGATTTCTGTAAGGGGAATATTTATGGGTTCGCGTCACCGATGACCTAGAAATGCTTGTGCAAGACTTTGAATATACTCAACTGTATCATATGTATGTTTGAATTTGTGGATGGGTAAATTTTTGTGATTTCGCGTCACAGAACGTCACCGATATCGTCGACATGTTCTCACGCATTGTGCTTGCGTCAGACTAGTATACGCGTAGTATATAGCGGCCTGTGTACGTGCAATATTGATTTTTTGTATTGAGCTTGTCCAGCCTATTATATGTTTAATTAATTAATAAACTATACAAAAATGTATATAATTATTACTCTTAGTGCCAATAGATGTGAAAACCTGTAGTAAATAAAAAAAAACGCATTTATTCCATTGTTTTGAGTTTTCACTTCTGTTCGGCAGTCCTTACGACCACCTAACCTTTTTTTTGTACCCCTGATAACATGTATCTACAAAATTAGACGACAATCGGCTTACTAGTTAAGGCCTGAAAGCGTAACAGACAAACTCATATTCGTATTTAATATTTATAGTATTATAGTTAGAAGGATTTTTGTTCTCTTTAATTTATTAAGCAATGTTGATTGTTGTAAATATGTCAGCCCTATTATAACTTAGGTATATTTACTTCTGAATGAAAATAAAATCAACGACAAACTAATTATATAGTGAACTTAAGTGCACTACACTACTTTCTAGAATAATCCAGTTGGAATTTACTAATGTTTTTTTTTTTTAAATAATTGTCACCTAACTAGAAACCGACCACTACTTTCAACGCTTTAAAATACAATATAAGCTTAGATCTAGTGCCACCTGGTAACGAGTTATAGTAAATGGACGTTATAAAAACTTAGTCCAATGAAAAAATGGATATATCAAAATTTATGATGACCAGTCAAATGGTATTGGTGAGTATTTATCAGTTAGCGAGTAAGTTAATGTTGTGAGGTTCAAATAAAGTCACAGAGTTGTCACGTGATCATAAATAAAATATTTAATAGAATGACGAAGTGACGGTCGAAGTGGTTTGCCCAGTGGAATGTTACTTCGATGTCTGCGTGTCCGAACCCTGGGCATGGTAACACTATTAGCTTACGAAGAGGGAAAACATTGTGAGGACCACCTGAACCTGAGAACTGTTCTTGTCGTATGTTCTAGTACCACCGTATGTGGGAAATATATAGAACTGTGGGTTTCTCGAAGTTTGGAATCGCCGGTACATTCGTGGGTTGGCGTGGTGATGACGTCCATACCTTCTCTTCAGGAAGAGGTCTATGGCCTTGCAGTACAAGGTCTCTTACAGGTACAATAAGATGTTGAATATAATAATGATTTCAGACTCTGAGAAATCTGTATTTTTAGATAACAATATTGTAATACACAAGTTTAACAGTTCACGTATCCTGAAGATGTTCCCTTTCCTTATCATTTAAAAGTCTAATCCTTAGACTAACACAGGTAAATGACATTACAAGAGGTTCTACAAAAAATAAAATTACTTGGTCAATGACGCGTAATATATTTAAGTGAAATTAAGTTATACATTTTCTGCCAACAGAATTAAGAACATAATACCTAATAAGGTTTATAAAAATCGAACGCCTAATCCTAATTAACCAAAACTAAAAAACATAACCAACTAACTCTACTTGAACTGTCAATTCGAATCACGCGAATTCAATACAACGAAAGCTTAAACTAATCAGCGATTAATTAATCCTGGTGGATAGGAAATCTCTAGAATTCATTCTCAGGTATTTTTACTCGTATTACTTACCTACCTACCGACCGTACACGAAATCGGGACGGATATCTCTGCGAAATTAGAGATGAGTTTATCCCTGAACGAGTAATTCGTTCCCGGTCCGTAAGGGAGTATTATCCTTGCGGCTCAACGAACATTCGCAGAAATCAATAAGCCCGTGATTTTTTAAGGAATATTTCTTTAGAATCGCGTATACTGTATATCTCTTGTTTCGTTGGTAAAAGATGCCGCGGATTAGTCGACAACTTTTTTTTTTTTCGTTCGTGTAAAATTTGAAACGTTTTTCGATTACTTCGAGGGTTTAGGTTTTTTTTTTTTTTAGTTTTTGAATGGATACCCAACAGGGTAGTGTTGTATCCGTACTTAAAACATTGCGTTTCACATATATATATGCATAATTTTGTTTTGTTACATTACCTTCTTTGCGACATTATAACATATATATGTATAGTTAAATGTGTTTTCCTTATTTCTGTAATATATATTTTGTTCCCTAGGTGTCCTAGGCGCTTGTAGTCCGCGCTATATGACTACTCGCATTCGTTCTAGGCCAAGCAAAAGCATACTTTAAAACCTACACTTTGTTGGAAATGGTTCAGCTCTTAAGACTGGTAGTATGATCTTACATATCCTCCTACCACCTTTCTTAATACATAAGCTATGAAAAAACGAAAAGAAAATATTTTGTACCAATAATAAATTTGTCATATTTGAACGGACAAGTTACGAAGGTGCAGCGCCGGAGGATGCAAAAAAAAAAAACAAATTACTCTAACTTAATTTATTATAAACTAACAAAACGAAAACTAATAAGGTATGAGTGCTACCGATGTTGGGTTAACACTGGCTATATACAATTTGGTTTAATCATTTATACCAAAGCAATGTGGGAACGTAGGAACCGGGTTGCCGAACGTTTCCACTGAAATTGCTGATTCGGTACCTCGTGCACCTGGCGTACCGTGGGACGTCGCTCTCGGTCAGCACTTATGGTGTGTTGCGATGGCGTAATAGGCAGGTAAATTTAGTGTTTTTTAAGCCAATTTTATTATTGTCAAATTAAGATGTTACTTTACTCGAAAAAGGGTTTTTTTTTTCTATAAGTGTGAGCAGTAACAATACAAGGGGTAATTTAATAATGAAAAAGCAGAATGCCGACTTACTTTTTTTTCTTTCCGTCAATGAGCGAGATGTGTGTTATGTGTATCGATAATTCCAAAAGTAATTACTTTTACCTCCTCTCTTTTTTGCTTCACAGGTGTCATAATTATATATTATCGTTATCTCTCCTATAGTTGACAATCTCACGCGATTGCAAATGACAATGTGTTCCGAGATGGTAACCACGCTAAGCCTAGAGGAAGACTGACTCCTCATGTGTAGCTGCTGGAATAAACCCATACGTGCTCGGCTATAGAGTTTCAACTTGAGGGTGGTAGCTAGCCAGACGGACTTACAAAAAGCCCTACTATCATACTATGACTTGTCGAAAGCTCCGGCTCATTTGCAAGGTTTCGAACCTTCGGCTTCGTCATTCGACACGGTGTCCGAACTCGCTAAACACTGATCCATCATTGTTTACCAAAATCCAACAAACCGTTAAGACAGAGAGTGCCCATGATATAGACATGCCATGGGCATTTCCGTCCCCTTGTTTTGCACTTTCACGTGTCGCGAAAAGATTAAAATATGCAGTTCCCTTTAAAGTACAAAATTACTTTGACATAGATGTATAATAACCGAATGCTATGACGCCCGTTTTGACACATTAGAATAGTGACGTGAAATGTCGATTTATTTTTGATAAAATTATAATCGAATGCCGCTTTGTTTTACAATTAGCTGTGACGCGAGTTTGCTGGAAGTGGTTGTGTTGAGCTGGCCAGCGATCCTATACTATATAATCATAGATATATTGGATGTTATAGATATATAATTTTGACATTAAAAAAATATAAATGCTAAGTTGTGTTGTCATTAATACACTAATAATTACAATCCATTAGGGATTATGCCAAACTGCACTGTTTTTTTATTATTAAAATTGTTTATTATAGAATTATATATGTATTATAATATCAAATGATAATTCAAAATTTAAAAGGATTTGTTCGCAAGGCCGTATTGTATTTTTTTAATTTTTTTTATACTTTGTAGGTTAGCGTTTGACCACTGTCTCATCTGATGTTAAATGATAATGTGGTCTAAGTGGGTAGTCACGCTAAACCTAAAGGAACATTGTCTCTTAAGTGCAACTGCCGAAAAACACCAACTGGTGCTTGGCGACAGATTTTTAATTTGAAGGTGGTAGGTAACCAGACGAACTTAGAAAAATCCCTACCACCATGCTATGGTTTCATCATGATGTTTTCCTTCACCGAAAGCTCCGACTCAGTTGCCAGGATTCAAGCCTACATCTTTCGACACTGGGTCCCAACACGCTACCAACTGAGCCATCATCGCTTCAAAATATAATATAATCGGATATAGTAGTAGTTACACAGATATATAGTATATAATTAAATACATAGATGTATATAATTTAGAAATACGGGTACTAAGTTAATTTTGGGTCCAAAAATTCAAAATTTAAAATTTCGTAAATTTTAAGACAAACCGCACGTCACCACTATGGGCAATAAAGAACAGAAATTTGCTACTTCAAACGTAGTCATTAATTTATAGGAAACTTCATAAGCGGACGAACGTCAAAACGGCCATCATCGCATGCCGCTATAATAGCGGCAAGCACTCACGAGTACTTGTAATAAATTAGCTAGTGTTTGATGGAGTTTTTGGCGGGATCTTAGTCTGTCATGTAGTGGTTTTTATATTTTATTCATAATCTTGTGTTATTAGACTCTATATTTTGTAATGTTGGTGGTGTTTTACGTAATATAGTTCGGTAATTATGCACAAGTGAAGTGGATGGGACATAATACCACGGAGCATGCAGTCTGAGATGCCACCAAAACTCCATGGAAAGTTCTAACAAGGAAACCACTATCTTGTTAGAATATTATAATTATCGCAAAACACTTGGCAAAATCTTGTTACTTGACGCTGGCTAGTGCACAAACCGTGATGGAGCCAAAAAAATAAAGAAGAAGCTAGTGTCCGCGACTTCGTCTTTGTGACATTGGTTTGACACTCGTTCGTTATCTGGACTCATTTTTGTTTCTTTTAATTATAATCTTGACATCTTTACTTAAAACTATAACTCTTTCAGCTATTTCAAGCAATGGTATGTATGTGATGAAACCATAGCATTGTGGTAAGGCTTTTTCTAAGTCCGCCTGGCTACTTACCACCTTCAAGCTGAAAATCTAACGCCGAACACATGTACGTGTGTTCAGGTAGTTTGAGAGCTAGTTTTCCTCCAGATTTTACGGGTTTACCATCTTAGATGATTTTTGTAGGTGGTAGAGCTACGTTGAAGCTATTACTGGTTTCAGCATGAATGGGTCGGCTCGTCCGGGGTAGTACCACCCTCTCACAGAAAACCGACGTGAAGTAACAGTGCTTGCACTGTTGCGTTTCGTTCGGTCAGTGAGAGTGCCGGAGGCCCATATAATTAAAAGGCCGGCAACGCACTTACAACTCCCCTGGTGTTGCTAGTGTCTATGACTGGCGGTGATCACTTACCATCAGGTGACCCACCTGTTCGTTTGTCCCCTATAATATAAAAAAAAAGTTGAGAGGTGATCTCGCGGTCAAACGCTATAACCTATAAAGTAGACGATACTCAGTATAGTCCTCGATCTGCCTATTAAAATCGGCTCAGAAGTAACGAGAGGATCTCGAACGAACAACAGACACTTCAGTTTTAATTGCAGATAAAATACGCAATCGTTAAACTTTTAAAAATAATTAAAATAACTCATTGGAGCGAAGCGCTTCGTCGGCAGTGGAGTCCGATAGGTAACACGTACGTGAACTCAGCACATTCGAGGTGCGATCGCGATGTGATACCGGCGGGCCGACGCGCCGCGCCGTCGGATCGATCATATCCCTGTGACTAGGCACATTGTAACCCGTACCGACATTCCTTGAACTGTCAGCCGATAGAAAGGGAACGCAGTTTTACTGTCACTATTCCGTTTCCCGAATAAACTTTTCTCTATTTGATTCAGATAAGGTTTCTCGAATTCGTCTCGTACATTAAATAATTTAAAATTCAAGAGATTGATTGTTTATTTTGAACGCGCTAATCTCTGGAATTATCAGTTCGATTTGTAAGATTCCTTTACGCATCCTATAGCCTTTTTAATAAGGAAGGTTATAGGTTAACTAATATCACGCTGCAACCCATAGGAGGAGCGCAATTACCGTACAAAGAAGAAGTACGCTAAGTGAGGACTATATGAAAGCGCGGGCGCGGTGGATATCGTGGCCCGTGAGCGTGTCAGTAATATTTACAGGTGAACATAATATGCTTCGACAGACAAACTAAGAAATAAATCCGATCATATACCTACTTATAAAATATAAAAAAAAAACTAAAAATACTACAAAGATATATAATAGCAATGACAGAAACACATAATTACCAAGGAGAAAGTAGATATGTGCTAATACAAAAAAAATGTGTGGTTTTATGAAACTACGATGCAAGTGAAATTTTATATTTTAAAAACTGAGCACAATATTTATTTAAATCGTCGAATCGTTTTATAGTGGGGCATGGGCACCGCCAAATTGGCCCTGGCTGCTCTGTTAAACACCTGTCACTTTACCCCTACTCCGCAGCCGGCTGTAATACGACATGTGATAGATGGATGAAAATATTTGAGGTAAAGTAAAAAAAGTTTTACTTTAGCAATATTTTAAAACTCTATTTTGAGAATATACTGGGGTTCGAGAATGGATTGTCCGTGCGAAAAGAACCGGGTATTACCGAGAAGAAGCGAAGTGTGAATACACGAGTGAAACTACATGACATAGCCAGTTAGTGATAAGTTAGTACTTGGCCACAATCTAATGTCACATCGAGAGATTAACCATAGAACTATACTTGCAATTCAACAACAAAAGCCGTTTACGACAATAATTACGGACATACGCACACCGTAATTTTATATTCCTATTATTATAAATGCGAGAATACGTCTGTTTGTTTGTAATTTACATAAGCGTTTTTAGGGATGTAGAAAGGGGCATGGAGTACCTTTAGTCTAGAAAAAAGTACTGCTCCCGTGGGATATGTCGAAACTACAGTAACGCGGGCAAAGACACGGGCAAAAGTTAG
The DNA here is from genome assembly GCA_035772565.1 of Antheraea assamensis. NCBI lineage: Eukaryota > Metazoa > Arthropoda > Insecta > Lepidoptera > Saturniidae > Antheraea > Antheraea assamensis. Next base: position 2,649,408 of record JAQQSE010000054.1, on the reverse strand, counting down.
TATAAAGATATGTGTACTATCGAGAGTGTGGTGGCAGAGAATAACTATCGTCACGCTGTGATCTAAGGTCACTGAATATAGAACTTTTAGGTAAAATAGTATGCTTCCTTCGTGTATGGAATAAGCGCTCGTAAAAACTGTTACTCTCCTCACAAGATCTTTAATAATTTCTAGTTATCGCTTTTCTTGTTCTGTATATAATTTAATAAATATTTTGTAAAAAAAAAAACAGTGTAGAAAGAAAGACCTTTGATAAATTTGGTCTTCGAGACATTCGGTTACCTGTGAAGGGTGTTTGACGGACATCGCGGAGTCTCCATTTATTTTGTGTTGATTTATTGAAGTGCGTGGGAAATGTCTTGGAATTTGTAATTGAACACGCTCGTTGTATTACACGCCGTCAAATTTCAAACACTATATTCGAGTAATGAATGTGAATGTTATGACAAAAATGTATAAGTTGGAGTAATTAAAAACAACGGTCACCACTTCAATCCAACAAAAACAATTGGCAGTTACCCCTGATATACCAGCATGCAAGCCTCTCGACAGCTGATAGATCCCGTAACACGAAAGCCCTAAAGAGAGCCACGGTGACGGCTTCTTCTTCTTCTCTTCTTTATTTTTTGCCTCTGTCACGTTTTGTGCATAAGCCAGCGTCAAGTAACAAGATTATACCGAAGTAAGTGTCTTGTGATAATTATAAATGTTCTAACAAGATGGTGGTTCCCTTGTTAGAACTTTCCATGGAGTTTTGGTGGCATTCAGAATGCACGCTCCGTGGTATTATTTCCCATCCACTTCACTTGTGCATAATAACCGAACTATATTACGTAAAGCACCACCAATATTACAAAATATGGAGTCTAATAACACAAGATTATATGAATAAAATATAAAAGCCACTTCATGACAGACCAAGATCCCGCGTAAAAACCCGGTGACGGCTTTATCATGGCATTATGATGGTAACCAACAAGTCAGGTGTAGGCTCCTACCAGTCAATTTTATTACTGGATTCCAGAACTGAACATACCTAAACAATATATTGTATTGGCCATCGCATTGGACACAATAGTCGTGACCTATCACTTCAGTCATGCAGACCACCGAAGCAGTAGGCTTATATAGAATAATTAAAACGAACATTATAGTATTAAATATTACAGCGCAATGCCACATATACATCCACTAAATCAATATGACAGGTAAGCAAACAGAACAAAACTCGCCCATCTTCTAAGAATCTAAAAGTCCTCGCCCATAAATCACCAGGCTCCTGACAAATGGATTCTACGGCTTTTTTTTCCCTCCACTCATTTATTAATAGGGCAGGAATGTTTCGGAAAACCAATAAAATGTGCCCCGTCATATACCTGTCGGCTGCCAGACAGCGTGGCATTGTTCCTTCGACCGCTTTTTTCTTTTTTATTCAACTAAACGTATAGAAAATTATGGTCTCGAATCGTGTTAATATTATAAGGTATTATAAGTCAGTTACTCGATTACAATATACTATCAATTCGATAAACACTGTTATTAGTGGCTACTTAAATGGATTGTTCATTAAAATTACATTTTGTAAGTACTTACGGCAATTGTTATTATCATATATCTGGGATTATATTGTCAATCAGTAGCTTTTTTTTTTGTTATGTGGGATACGTGGGAATCACGTTTAATACATCAACGATGTCGGTTAAACTGTTTACTTTTGAAAATTTCTCTATGACTATTCTTTATGCTATGAGATTGCAAACAGGTATTCAGTTCTGCTAAAGCGAGTCATAATACGTTGTTCCTCTTGAGGACTTCGGTAATCAGAAGCGTGAATGTTACTGCTTTGCGAGTTGCGGCAGGATACGGCAATGCTGTCCAACCGACTAACATACACCGAATATAGAACCGCCGTAGTTTAACACAGAGGCTTGTCAAAATGTTATATATATTTTTTTTAATAATAATTGGTGGTTATAACCTAACTGTTACACAGGTGAATAGAAGACATAATCTTCTGTACGAGTTTAAAGCATTTTTGCATCATTTAAGCATGTCTGCCTACACTCACTGTATACAATTAGTTGTTAATTAGTATTGTGTCGTTCATGATTTTACTTAAGAAGAAAAAAGTCAAGAGATACTTTGAGACAAAAGTAATGTGTATCATGTCTTAAATGAAATTTACCAATCTATTTACTACTAGCTGTTGCCCGCAGCTCTGCATGCGTTTTTTTTTTTTTATAATTGTAAATTACTTCTTATAAGATCAGCTGTCTGTTAGTGAACGTTCAGTGAAAAATATTTCAAATGTTTTGAAGATAGTACTGCAAACGAAGCCATGGGTAAAAGCTAGTCGAAAATAAAAAGCTTCAATTACTTTTTATAACGTTAGCTATCTGTCAGTGAAAGTTCCATGAAAATAGGTCCAATCGTTTTGGAGATAGTACTACAGATGAAGCCACGGATGACAACTAGTCTAAAATAAAGTAGCCTATGTCACCCGCTGTAATTTTAACTTTCCGTCAGTGTAACTTCTGTCAAAATCGGTCCAACCGTTTCGGGGATTACCCGGAACAAACAGACAGACAGACAGAAATTTTAAAAATTGTATTTTTCTTATCAGTATCGTGTATACGTTCATATCCAAACAGTAAAAAGTCGTTATTTTGATATTACATACAGACACTTCGTTTTTATTATATGCATGTATATAAGGTTACTGTTCTTATTGTTTACGCATACATGTCTATTGAGTAGTGGTCGTCGACTGGCAGAAATTCGGTCATAACGAGGGGTAAGAACTTTTCTTCACATGTTAATATATAGATATTATTGTTTGTATAAAGTATTATAGACGTAAGGAACGAACAGTATGACGGGATAGTCTGGTGAAACTGTAGAGGCCTTGCCAGGTTAACAGAGTAGTCAGTTCGAAAAAGAGAAGTATGACGAATAGGGACTTACAAATAGAAGTTTCGCGACTCCGTCTATGATGATAGATAAAATCAATTTCCAAAATCTTCTTATAGATAATACACTGAAGCTCGGGAATGGTTGCTAAATAGAATAAACAAAGAAGATCAGTTGTGAAAACGAGTGGAAAAAAATGTACTGAACTGGTAAATCACTACATAGTATAAAACAAAGTCGCTTTCTCTGTCCCTATATCCCTATGTATGCTTAAATCTTTAAAACTACGCAACGGATTTTGATGCGGTTTCTTTTAATAGATAGAGTGATTGAATAGGAAGGTTTATATGTATAATAACATAAATTAAATAGTGGAGAAATACTGTTATTTTTGATGTTACTCCAAATTTAACGCGTGCGGGCCACGGGCAGTAATGAATAAATCAAAACTACTGGATCGATTTTAATCATTTTTTCAGTGAATGGCATAGGCTATATATTTTATATCCGTGCGAAGCCGGAGCGGGCTGCTAGTTTTATATATATGTATTTGACCAGAAACGATTGAATTGTTGATGGATTAGTTGATAGCATGCTCGGACATCATGTCACTGGACGTAGGTTCAACAAATCCTTGCAATTGATTGAGTCGGAGCTGATGACGAAGGAAATATCGTGATGAGTGTCCATAGCGTGATAGTGTAAGGCTTTATCTAAATCGGCTTTTCTAGTTATCACATTCAAGTTGAAAACCTGTCGCCAAGCACTTGGAGGGTGGTACGTTCCAGCAGTTACAATTTACTGATTCACATAACGTTTATTACTTTGTAAAGACTACGATTAATAAAAAATAGTTAGAAAAGATTCCCGTTAATATTTGTATAGATAAATATATAGTATGTAACAGAGTAGTAGGCGGTAATAATATTTAAGTGAATCGAAAGTATGTTGCCAAAATTTTAATGAAATGTGTCATTTCAATATTCGCGTACATGACAATGAAACCGATTATTGTGTGGCTACATTGTTGTTTTTAAAACACATGTCTTACGAATACCGAATACCGTAAATACATTTTGCAACTAACCTATATTCGTGAATGGACACGTTTTTTTTTTTTAATTTTTTTTTGTCTCGTCGCTCAGACGTACAAAGGACACCTTCGAGGTATTTTGCGCGTGTGAAAGAGGGTACTCATTCTTAAAGATTGGACGAAAAATAATTGTCATTTCCTGCGGCGTCCGTGACAAAGGTGTGGTGCGAGACGTGTCGCGTAAGAGTATTCGATATTTTTTTTTGTTTTTTTTTTTTTTGCGATAATTCTCAATATCTTCAGAAGGATTGCATCGAGTTAATAGATGCAAATGAGATAGCTCGCGGTGTATGCAATTTGGGGACATACGAGATACTCGTACACGATGTTGTGCCGGTAGGGATTTAAAATATTTTTGGCGTTAACATTGTAATAGGTAAATTGTATTTTTTATTGTGTTTTACGACTGTTACGACATTGCTTCTTATATTGAAGCGTTTATTATAGATCAGGGTATAGTATATTTTAGTACAACAAGTAGTGATTTCTAATTATCACAAGGCCAAATTGCAATTAAAAATTGAAATTGCTGGATGTTTTGCTAGGTGGTAGAGCTACGCTGAAACTATTACTGGTTTCAGCATGAATGGGTCGGCTCGCCCGGGGTAGTACCACCCTCTTACAGAAAGCCGACGTGAAGTAACAGTGCTCGCACTGTTGCGTTTCGTTCGGTCAGTGAGAGCGCCGGAGGCCCACATATATTAAAAGGCCGGCAACGCACTTGCGACTCCCATGGTGTTGCTAGTGTCTATGGACGGCGGTGATCACTTACTATCAGGTGATGACCCACCTGTTCGTTTGCCCCCTATAATATAAAAAAACAGTTAAATGGAAAAATTTGAAGTGATTTTACTTTCAATGAATACGTATAGCACATGCTTTATAAATCTTACACGCGGGCCTTTGTCTCTAAATAACCAGAACTTTCATTTTCATAAACAATTGTTATACATATTTTATAATTTTGTTTTAATTCTAAATTCGATATAAACTTTATTGTTAATTTTTATAATTCAATTAAACTTATTAATTTTAAATTATGTTACTTAAACACTTACAAATACGAATAGTAATTACAATTTATTACTTACTTATACAAGCTCTTGGACTGTTCTGTTACTTTTTTCCATGCTTAATTATAACCTATTTTGTTTTCCAGATGTACAAATAAATAGGCGTACATATGTAGAGGTTCTATTCCACACGCGAAAGTGTGTTATTTGCGGAAATCAGTACTGGGATCGCGTGGTTCAATATTAGGCCTTTTATCACTACCGTCCCATCACCATCGTCAGCCTGTTAAAGACCCACTGCATGGCGATAGGCCTCATCCCGAAGGAAGGTATGGGCATAATCACCACGTCAGCCCGCGACATATTGGCGATTTCAAACTCTGAGAAATCCACAGTTCTATATTTTCCCATATATGGTGGTACTACAAGAAACATTTCTTAGGTTCAGGTTTCCTCACAATGTTTCCTTCACCGACAGCCGACAGTGTTACCAATTGAAATTAGTAAATGTAAGCGAATTCTGAAAAAATCATTGGTACATGCTGGGGTTCGAAATTGCGGACATCGGGTCCGATATTCCACTACGTCAAACGGCTAGACCACCACGCCATTCCATACTTAACCACAAATAACGATAAATAATATATAATATATAATATTTTATTAAAAACAAAACAAAAATGACACTAGTACTTAATCTATAAGATTACAAATAATAATGCTATAAAAACAAAAGAATATAAATAAACTTAATAATATCAACGATAAATATCAATTAACGATAAATGTAACTTAGTAATGTGAAAAATCTAATCACTAAAGACGAATTCTTGCGGTCATTCTAATATACCTATAGCAAACCACCCTGCAAATGCGTCAATACAAACTCCGATATATCGAAACCGACACTTACTAATAACTAACGGCTGTCGATGTGAAACACAACGCTCTCTTGACGCGAGTAATCACGGTGGAAATGAGAAGTTTTGGGTCAACGCATACAGTACAAAATTAATTATGAAGCTCGCGAAATGTCCTCATCAACCGGCGACGTTAGTTACAGTGGGAATTTATTAACGCTATCACATTTTTCAGGCGCAAAGGTAAGTTGGCAAGCGCAGCAAGACGTTGGAGGGTAAGTTTGAGAGGGTAAAGTTTCTAACGTGCGACGTCACAGGACTAATGGCTGCCTGTGACAGGTAATGCGAGACGCTAGACAAAGTGCATCGTAGATGATGTTCGTTACGAGCTTCCTTGTCGAGGTTAATGGTACAGATTCATATCCATTACACGGTAAAATGGAACGTAATAATTTCTACGGCAATTTTCAAAGGAAAATATAATTTCGACTTATATATTAGTTATTATTTTTACATTACTTAAAGTGACAGCACTGTATATAAAAATATGCACAGCACAATTTTAAAATTATGGCGATGTTGCCATACGTCAAACAAAAGTCAGTCACTAATTAGTCAATAGTTTTTTTCGCATAAATATATTTTGGTAGAGAGCGGTGGCCCCAATTTGTTACAAGTGATTTGCCTTCCCCTTGACGCGTTGTATGATCATGCAAATTCTAAGTAGGTCGCTAAGGTTGGTCATGACATGATTAAGAAACAAGAAAGAGAATCGCCGTAATTTCAAAGTTCATTAAATGTCTTAAGATTAGTGACTATATGCTTTACAAAATCATCGAATAACGACAGACTCCTTCTCCATCAAGCCCTAAGGATCGAAAAGACATATGAAGTTTTGTACAAAGTATGAAAAGCTCTAATCTCAACTTAAATCTGAGCCATTCTTGAAGTAGATGTAAGAAGTAGATCTACAGATGTGTGCAATCACTACTGAGTGAATAGTCGCTATGACGGCTAACCCCGGAACGCTAGACGCTTAAGTGTGCAACTATGGTGGGTCGCAATCTAGGGTCGTAATCTTAGTCAAAGCTAAACGTGTAAATCAAACTGCCTTTTGACAGCAATATTCTAAGTTTGTCCGATGACTTAACAATATCTGATAACTCACCTAAATTATAATTTGAATTGCTTAAACTTTTAATTATGTTAACTTGAAAACGCTTTGCATTGCATTTATTTATGTGGTGTTCTATTTGCTATTGTTATCATAATGGTTTTAATCTCTTAAGACTCTTATACAGGTGGATCATTACAGGATGGATAATGATGAATGGATCTAAACTCCCTTTTTTATATAATTCCGCTAAAGATAACAGTGCGGTAAGGACGTGTCATAAAAAGGATACACGTCTATCGAGTCTTATGCCGGCTTTTCTCGATGACTGGAATGGTTTTCAGAACCAGTTGTAGTGTTTATTTTTCGTAACTACCTTCGCAGTGCTTGAATTGATTAAAGCTTTTAATTTTTGCATTGCAAGAAATGGCAAATAGCATCTTAATAATATACACATGCGATATTATGGCATATCCGGAAGAATGATACGGCATTGTCGACCCACTAATTCTCGTACTATTCGTTCTCAACTGTCCCTCGTGAAAACTTCACTTGCATTTAAAAAAAAACCTTTGTAAAGTATTCGTACGATCGTGGTAATAGAATAAACTGACTCTCCGTGATCAAATACTACACGTTCTAGCGGAACTCACTTCGAGATTTTTTTACGTCGACCCGTTCACCACCGGACACCTGTGTAATCCTTTCATCGCGCATAATATGCCCTTAATTCTCTTGATAAAGCATGACATCTGAACCATTGTACTCCGTCGGACCATCTCCCCGTCAATTAAGGGGTTCGCCTTTTGTCTTCTATTCGGGCTTGACACACTTCTTCACCGTCTTTTTCTAAGGAAGTCACTATTTTGAATAGCGTGATTTAGTGTGATACGGTTTTTTTTTTTTGTTTTAGCGAGTTATTGTGTGTCTCGTATGAGGTATTTTCGTGGACAAAAGTCGGCGGTTCCACAAAAAGTTACCAATAAAGGTTAATAAAGGGTGACAATATTATAATAATAGTTGAGATGCGGTTAGTACAATAAAAAGTCAGAGTATTTTGTGAAGGTTTATGTAATTTTAACTATTTAATTTATAGTGCTTAATAAGGCCTTTGCAGTTATTGAGAAGATCAATATGTTTTACAGTAATAAAGGAAAGTTCAGACAAAACACAATCAGTATTTTAAGAAACAGACCATTAGCAATTGAAGGTAAAATTGCGAAACATTTTCACATAAATTATTATACAAATACCCACATCGCCCGTTAAATTATGTTACCGGCTGTGAGATTTATAAACATTAATATTAGACTAGTAAAAAGCACTTGTAGATTCTTAGATATAAAATAAATATAAATACCTTTTTGTACACCACAAACTGTGGCAACGATTTCGAACGTGTCGACGCGTATAATACTTGGCCCCAAAAAGTATGATTAGACGGTGGGATGGAAAATCAAATGGGAATTCCAAAATTTTGATTCTCAGATAAAGTTAAAGACAAACATTGATAGTACTTGTACATGGGTTTTCATCCACATCATCAACTAGGACCCTTGTCCCACTTAAGTAAGGTCGGCACAATGTGATGCGTTGGAGATTTGGCTTAATTTTTACGAACGGTCGCCTGCCTGAGATCAACCTTCCTTTGGATTATTTTGTAGTACCTACCATGGTTTCTGTTCCAACGTTGACGAGTGCTATAATAGCATAAATCGACTCTGCGACTTTTGGCTTTTGTATCACGTAAGTCGGTGTATATTGACTTAAATTAATAAAATTGGTATCTTTCGAGAATTCTATGACAATATTTGATACAATAATATAATTAATTATTATTAATTATAGAAAAATAAATGCAAATAAAATGGGTATTCATCAACGTTTTTATTATGTACAAACTTGGAAGCGTTACAGTTCAATTTAGACCATAATATCACAACATGTAACACAAGAGAAATTGAACTCCAACGTAAGTATTGTAGCTAGTCAGGTACGTATTTCAAAATGCCCAATACTTTTATAATACAGTTTCACAATTTTTGTTTCTTTATTGAAACTTGAAGCTCATTGTAGGATTCGAAGCCACATCGATGGACGCGATGTCGAAACAGTTCACCAGTGAGTAATTATAGAATCAAATTCATTGTGTTGTTTTAGCTTTTTATGCAAACCACGGTGCTTATTTTCTCGTCGGGGGTGAGCAGCGACCACGGATTTTTGATTTTAGATACATATTTTACTTTTTACATTCGTTACTTATTGTAAATTAACTAACGGTGCCCGCGGATCCGCATTAATTTGTTACCATTATTAATTGTTACTATTATTAATTGTTACAATTATATTTAAATTAAATACTTGAGCATCTAATGTCAACGAGGCAACAATGACAATGCAAAATTATTTTATCAAATTTACAAATTTAATGTATAATTGAAAGAAAAATCTCATATGTAGCTTTATAATATTTTCAAAATAAAATAAATAAATATAATAATATAATAAATAATGACGAAAATGAACAAGTAATGGAAAAAAAAGTCAGTGAATCTCTTAAATCAGATTTGCAGGAAGAAATCCTCATGGCTACGACAGACCTGGAACCAAAGTATCTGGAGGTGCAATTCACGGATACATCGTACCTACGTAAGCACGTCATTTGAATCCTTAACCAACTGTTGCCGAAAAGTCATATATTCGCGTGTGGCATGTTGATTTACTAGCAAATCTATTTCTGGCACAGTGCAGCAGTTTTCGAAGGTTCTGGTTGAAGAAATATACTAGTACATAAAACGTTCTGAATCATTAAATCGAAGAGCTATTGTGCCTAGCTTCAGGACTACAGCCTTCTGTTTTTGTTTTGTCATTTGTCACTTAACTTGACATGGACTGCGTACCAGTTTACTATTTAATATCATAAAAAGAGAAGTTACGAATGAAACTGTATTATGATATAAGGATAGGTGATAGAGCTACGCTGAAGCTATTACTGGTTTCAGCATGAATGGGTCGGCTCGCCCGGGGTAGTACCACCTTCTCACAGAAAACCGATATGAAGTAACAGTGATTGCACTGTTGCGTTGTTGCGTTTCGTTCGGTCAGTGAGAGCGCCGGAGGCCCAAATATTTAAAAGGCCGGCAACGCACTTGCGACTCCCCTGGTGTTGCTAGTGTCTATGGACGGCGGTGATCACTTACCATCAGGTGACCCACCTGTTCGTGTGCACCCTATAATATAAAAAAAAAAAATTAATTCATCACAAATACCATACAAATATGAATGAATTGCGGAATCTACCCTAAATTTCAATGGGGACAAATATTTCGTTTGTACTATTATTAGTAATTTAATACGCGGAGGGCATATCTGGCTCCGTCTATTTTCATTTATCGCTCCGCAATATTTATTGTATTTGTACTGATTATCGTATTGTCAGAGCAATTTTGGTTTTTCTCGCGACCGCTTTCTTTCGGGTATCCGAATTCGGGTGTTCAGTTGTAAATTATTTTTAAATTAAATATGATTCATTATACTCTTCTAGTTTTTGTAAACTTAGCCTATAATCCTTTGTATTCTATTCCTCACTTTAGGGGTATGCAGTCTTCTTCCCTCTTCACTCTTTCATACAAAAATTGTTTTTTGGGCTGCTTATTCCCGAAATTAACGTCTATAAATATTACAAAACTCCAATGTTGTTTCTATAATAAAGGCAAGATATGTTATAAGGTTAAAGTAGTAAAAACTAAATGTGATAGGTATATAGGTATAATTAGGCTATAATGTATTAACAACGAGAGAAGTTAGTACCTAGTAACAATAATTTAATCTTCTTGGATTTTTTAAAGCATTCAAACTCTGGATTAGATATGAAAGTCTAGATTTATCGGTAACTATTTTCATAAAAAATGTAGGTAGAAGCATATTTATATATAATACTTTTGTGCGTGTGTTTTTGTCCTTATAAGGTCACGTTGTATGTAATATATAAGGTTCTTAGTTATAGTTGGGCCCGGTAGTAGGCGCTGTTGTCGAAATCTAGATTTTTTTCCAAATTTTCGGATGAATTATTTTTATTGCTCAACAAAGAATACCAAATGCTAGTCTTTTTTTTTAATTCATTTTTGTATATTCATAACTTATACGACAGGACAAGACCTGCCTACTAAATATTACGATTTATGCAACACTGCCATCTGTTAAATCTTTCGCGTAGTATTTTTACTGTCTCTATTATTTATATTCTAAATACATAACTGTACTATATTTTTGCAAGCGTACCTAATGATCTTGTATTTTCAAATTACTGAGTAACATAACTTTTCTCATGTTATTTCATACTAGCTTTACTTTAGCTGTAGCTTTATTCGCGTTGATACTGACCTAATCTATCGCCAGATAGAGGGACCAGATTTTTTTTGGATAAAAGAATCCTATCTATATACCTGATAATGTGTGTAAAAATTAAATGGTCGGTTGAGTATTAAGGCATGAAAACGTAACTCACACATTTATAAAGTAAGTTAAGATATCATCACCATCTTACCCTTATCCCACCTAAGTAGGGTCGGCACAACATGTTTTCCTTTTCCACTCTCCCCTGTCAGATGTCATCTCAGTACTCACACTTTTTATACACATATCATTTTTCACACAATCCAACCACAGCTTTTTCGGTCTTCCTCTACTCCTATATCCGTCCACTTTCAAACTCAAAACTTTCCCTGTTATCTACATGACTTTTATCCCTTCTCATAATATGCCCGTCCGTACCATGCTAACCTATTACTCCTCAACTTCTCTGTCACTGGTGTAAAGTAAGTTAGAATAATTTAGTTGAATTCAAAAATGTTTGTGATAACCAATTATCTAATAAGAAAGTTTAAATCAAATAGGATAGGATTTTTTCGTAGGACGATCGTAAATAACTACTTCCGATGATACTTAAAACCTTTACAGTCAAACTCAGCAAGCACCTCACGAACATAAGGTTCTCAAGAGATGGTTTTTTAAGCACTTTAAAAAAACTTATGAGATAAAGTTTTACAAATGCATTCTTTTTTAATATTATAGGGGGCAAACGAATAGGAGGGTCACCTGAAGGTAAGTGATCACCGCCGTCCATAGACACTAGCAACACCAGGGGAGTCGCAAGTGCGTTGCCGGCCTTTTAATATATGTGGGCCTCCGGCGCTCTCACTGACCGAACTAAACGCAACAGTGCAAGCACTGTTACTTCACGTCGGCTTTCTGTGAGAGGGTGGTACTACCCCGGGCGAGCCGACCCATTCATGCTGAAACCAGTAATAGTTTCAGCGTAGCTCTACCACTCAATTTTGTAATAGTTTATATTTTTTTTTTATGCCAAAGGGCAGCAAAACAAGCAGACGGCCCATCTGAAGTTAAATGGTTACCGTCGCCTATGAACAACTGCAACACCAGGCGCATCGCTGTTGTGTTGACGACCTTGAAGAGCGTGTTTCAATCCTTTTTTGAAGAACCCCATGTCATAACTCTGGGGAAACACCGTGGCTGGTAACCCATTCCAGAACTTTAGCGTGCCCATAATGAAGCTTCTAGAGAACCTTACGGTTGTCACCATTCTACTAGGTTTTAGGGTATGTGGATGAGCAGCCAGCCAACCAATATTATTGAGCATTTAACCTGTGTTAGTATATGTGAAAAGTACGTGTACTACTGTACACTGTATGCGCAGCGCGTATTACAGCTTTTTAGTAAGAAGTCAGCGTGGTGTGCTATTATTTAACAGTGTTTGTGAGTATTTTTATATCTTGTTTGTTGAAACTGAAAATATGGAACTTGAGCAATAAATTATATAACTAATCTCAAATTAATCAAAATACTTTCATTTTTAAACAAATAAACTTTGCAATTATCCTGTCCTTGTTATATATATTCATCTCATTCTTTTGTTGATTTACTGAAGTTTCACTTCTATCGTGTGTGAATAGCACACACACACAACTTTTTTATTACAAACGCGTTCTATGTTCTAAGTCATGTAACAAGAAAAGTTTTGAGTTTGAAAGTGGATGGATATAAGGTAGAGGAAGACCGATCAAAGTGTGGATGGATTGTGTGAAAAATGATATGTGTATAAAGGGTGTGAATACTGAGATGAAATTTGACAGGGGAGAGTGGCAAAAGAAAACATGTTGTGCCGACCCTACTTAAGTGGGATAAGGGTACGATGATGATGATGATGTGTTCTATGTCGTTCTATTGCTATTCATACAATGAACAAATAAAGAAAATTATTGAATTTGTTTTAACGTTACATTTCATCTTGAATAATAAGAACGAAATGGACGGATTTCACAAAATCTATACGTTTATTATCTCGGAAGAATTATTACAGCGTTATAAGGCATTTATTATTATAGCCTAGTACAAATTCTTATCGTACACTAACCCTAACGAGTACACTGTGAGTACTATTTTTGTGCGGATCAAAGCGATCGCGGCGGCACGTTAGTGACGTCATTTCCGGCAAGATGGCGGCGGCGCGGGCGCGATTGTTTGATGTGCGAGAAATGAAGTGTGCCACCTCTCCCGCTTCCTGGCTGTCGGGGCGACAAGATACGGGCAATGACAGACCCTGTTTGAATATTAGACGTATTTTGCACAGACTTTTGTGCCGTCAATTCATTATTGTGATAAGAAAAAAAACACCTCTGTCATCGAAACTTATTACAAAATATTTTTGTTTATATGTTTCATAGTGTCTGTGATTATGAAATTGTCGTAATGAATCCAGTCGTAACAATTGTTCTATTCCATAAAGTACAAAACACATATAACATGTACTAACACCTGGCATATAGCTTGATTGAAATAAAGCACATGATACTATAATTTCATTGAAACCAATTCCATAATAAATGACTCATTTCATGGTTTTAATTGATAGACATTTGTTATATAGGTTTAGCGTGATAACCAACTCTGGCAACATTATCATTTAACAGTAGCTGAAACTGGGTACAAACGAAAAAATCTACGCAAAACGTTTTTATTTCATTTATCACTACATAGTATAAAACAAAATCGCTTTCTCTGTCCCTGTATCCCTATGTATGCTTAAATCTTTAAAACTACGCAACGGATTTTGATGCGGTTTTTTTAATAGATAGAGTGATTGAAGAGGAAGGTTTATATGTATAATAACATAAATTAAATAGTGGAGAAATACTGTTATTTTTGAGGTTACTCCAAATTTAACGCTTGCAGGCCACGGGCAGTAATGAATAAATCAAAACTACGGGATCGATTTGAATCATTTTTTCAGTGAATGACATAGGCTATATATTTTATACCCGTGCGAAGCCGGAGCGGGCCGCTAGTGTATTAAAAAACTACCCTTTTCCTTTAGAACTCGTTTACTAAACACCTTTTATTAACTATATCCACTTTAAAACTTAGCGCCAATATTTATTTGTTATCGACCTTTTTATACGATCGTTGAACAAGAACTGGCTGTAACCGACCTTTATCGTTGTCGGTATGAAATAGGAATGCAATGCATTTCCGGTGACCGAACGGGATCGTGAAACATACATGCTTGGTAACCATGTATATTTCACGAACCCATACAGGTATGATACGGATAGGCTTAGCTTAGTTTAGCTTAGCTAGTTAGATTCGGGTTCTCGACGACAGCCCAAGCCGAGGCGTGCCGTGCGCCCTTGTGCTAGTCGTCTATATAAAATCGGGTGAGTGCCTTAAGCGCTCCCCTTAGTAGTCCGGTGAAACTGTGAAAGCATTATTGCTGGCAGTGTAGGTCAGTTCGAAAAAAAAAAAAAGAATCCGGTGACCGATAAATTGAGAGACTAAACAAATACTAAAAGTGACAACAGGAAGTTCATTGAAGTCCTTTTAAATAATTTGAATATCATTTTAGTTGATAAAAATATTATAAAGGCAATATTTAATCACTAAAATTAATTACCAAAAATAGAAATCATGACAATAAGTTTTTGCATTTGACCACAATCTCATCTGATGTTAAATGACGAACAATCTCATCTGATGATGATCCGGTGTAAGATGATAACACCTTAAACCTAGGACTGGCTCTCAAGAGCAACTCCTGGAACACACCGAAAAGGATACTTAACGATAGATTTTCAACTTAATGTTAGCTTCCTCAAAGGCCGGCAACGCATCTGTAATGCCTCTCGTATCGCAGGTGTCCATGGGCGGCGGTGATTACTTATCATCAAGTAACCCGTTGTTCGTTTGCCTCCAATAGCATAAAAAAAAGAGACAGACATAGAAAAAGTCCAAGCACCATGTTATGGTTTCATCAGAATGTTTTCCTTCACCGAAATCTCTGAATCAGTTGCAAGTATTCGAAATTACTTTCTAAATCATGAACAAGAAAATTAATATTCCAGTAAACGGAATTTCTTAAAACTACACAATTTACTTAAATCTCAATTGCTTTTATATTTTGTTATGGTAATTAATTAAGAAAATTAATACGTAGTTATTATATAATCGCGCTATACTTGTGGGGAGGCGATATGTACCTACAGCAAGGCACTTATTCGGGATGCTATATACTCCTTAATAGGGGTCATTACTTGCATCGCTATGATAGAGTACTTCATATTATACGTGAAGCCTTTCAGTAGCTAGAACCCAAAAAGAATTCACCACAAACAAAAGACAAATTCAATTTATAAAGGTAGGCTCAACTATAAATTCTAAGAACAAACCTTACTCATTCCTGGTTATTACACCTGATTGGACTTTTAATGGGCACGTATTAAAAGCACTATAAGACCACAAACAATGTGGGTGTTCCGTTATCTAGACCGGGCATTTTTTTTTTAGAGACACTAAACGTATAGTACTTACGTACTATATAACCTTACCGTGGACTAACATACCTAAAGACCACGTAATGACACTAAACAAATATTATGGCCTTGTAAATGAACTGACAAAAAACGCGGCATAACTGGGAACGAGTGGTATATTAGCAAGATCTCTGTATAACCTGCTGAAAGATATTAGCCTGTCCAGAATTGCAGCAAGTTCTATGCTAGAACGAGTATCTAAAGCTACATTGGCAGATTCATATCAGATTTGGCTGGGCAGGGAGAGAAACACGAATAGTGAAGGTGAGTTAGGAATTTAAGTCGAAAAGGAGGCATTTAAAGTCTTGGGATCTACTTGGAGTTTCTCTCTCTGCCATACGATGGACCCGGCACCCGCATGGCGAATCCATAGAATGCTGAGAAAGCCGTCTCTTTAAATATATAGTTTTTTTATGATCAAGAAATGGTTCTAAGCTTACAAATAAACGTTTTATACAGTTTGCTTTAAAAAAACATCATTGTAATATAAGCGTATTACCTATAATTATGTCTTGGGATCTATTTTTTTCAAGGTCATTTGTATGACTGCGTGTTACGGATGTATAAACTTTTTTGTCTGTCTTCTGCCTGCCTCTGTAGATTATAGTTAGACTTAACTCAAAAATGGCTTGACCGATTTTTATAATATCTTGTAAATATACAGGTAAATTTTTAAAAATAGATAGGCTGTAATATTAATCAATAACATTTTTTAGGAATCACATAATATGAGTGAAATAAAATTCCAAATTCCAAATACAAATAAAAATGTTTTAGATATAAATCAAGATTTTATTTTAAACTAGCTGTTGCCCGCAGCTCCGCATGCGTAGTTTTTGATAATTGTAAATTACTTCTTATAAGATCAGCTATCTGTTAGTGAAAGTTTCATGAAAAATGGTCCAATCGTTTTGGAGATAGTACTATGGACGAAGCCACGGATGACAGCTAGTCTAAAATAAAATGAACCTGTGTCACCCGCTGTAATTTTAACTATCCGTCAGTGAAATTTCTGTCAAAATCGGTCCCGCCGTTTCGGAGATTACCCGGAACATACAGACAGACAGACAAAAATTTTAAAAATTGTATTTTTGTTATCAGTATCGTGTATACGTACATATCCAATCAGTAAAAAATCGTTATTTAGATATTACATACAGACACTTCATTTTTATTATATGTATAGATTGAAAACCTCAACTATAATTAAATTTCTCGACTCGGGATTACTTTAAGAATTGACCGGACGGATGGAACAAACATGAATAGTTACGAATAGTGGATTCATCAAGGGCAGATCAAAAGAGAGACAACATTTAAATTCCCGGATTAAAATTCAATTTCATATCGTCCACGGCATATTGAGTTATATAAAACATAATCGCGTTACCCAGTCCACTAGTCGGGATTACGTGCTTTTTAATAAAGTTGCTCCGCCAGGGGGCGACACCGGGGACATTTTTGCACAAAGCGGATTACTTCGGCCACGTTTATCTTCACCTTACAGCTCGGCTTAGCCTTCTAAATATTATAGTTGAATGCGCGCGTTTTACGGGTATATCGTATCGTGTTTTGCACTTCATAATTTAGCGTCTAGGCTGAGTGACTAGTACATATAGTGCTTAAATATTTGTCTAAATTAAAATAACAAATAATTTCAACATATTTATTTGTCTAATTGAAATGTAGTTCGATGGACAGTAAATCTTTTCATTATTTGCACTATATAGAAGTGTTAAGGTAGGTACAATTCTCTTCAACATCGGTCCACATACGCGCAAAGCGGCACAGGGGTTTTTAGTCAGTAAGAGTCTGACATATTATGCTGTCCCCCTGGCAGTGTGAGGGTATCCTATGTAGGATTTTCCCCTGTATAAAAAAAAGGTACAATTCTCTGACAATTTTTTGCCTTCATATTTACCAATATAATCATAGAATAAAAGCAGAATGTATGTACACGCATCACTTCAGAAGGGCCGCATCTGCTTAATTAGTTCTTTTTTTTCGTGCTTATAATTGGTAGGAAAAGGTTTGAATGAAAGAAAATGGTTGGAAAAATCGTACGAACAAATGGAAAATTTGGGTTAAAATATCTCTATATAAAAAAGGAGTGAGTGAGCGAGACAGGAGATAGTAAAAAGATCTTTAGAAGTACAAATAGGATATTTTATTAGAATAGGAAATTTAGAAAGTGCAAAAAAGTTTTTTTTTTTAATACTTGATATTAAAACAAAAATAAATAAAGCACTCTGTATCTATTGGCATTACGCAAAACTTATATATTGATTCTCTCTAGTTAGCGCTATTTAGTATCTGCTATCCTTTTCGACTTCATTAACCGTCTAATCATCAGTTACCCTGTTATTTATCTTTTTCAATTGTATGTACACGCTGTTCCTAAACATCTGCTGGACGGAGTGCTTGTGCTTTATGAGACTATAGCTTTGTACTGACACAGGGATCTATTTATTGCGTCCCTTGGAATGGTTTAATATATATTTATTTATATATGCGTCGTGTAAATGTCAAATAGATATCTTTGATCTTGCTCTCATAAAATGCATCGAGAAAATGATTGTTTCTCAATAAATGCGTACACAATTTGCTTAAAAGGAATCTCCAAAAGTTTGCAGCGCAGTTAACGTTTTCAATTATTCACTTCATAGGCACGACCAGGTGCTATACATATATTAGTTTTTGCTCACTTTTCGCTTGCATTAACGAATATCTGATATATCCCTCGAGAACAGTACATTTTTTTCTTAATACTATAATTTGAGGAGAATAAGCAATCAGCGCTGACTGAAACCCAATAAGACCCCGTAAGAAACAAATTCTCAGAAGCTATCATAAGATTAGCCTCGATCTGCCGGAACGAAACAAGGCGACGTCTGAGCAATTGTTGAATTGAATAATGAGGGTGTAACGACACCAACAATGCTCGCAGCTCGCCCTGGCCCGACACTCCAATTATCTACTTGTGCGTGTAAACGTTGGGACGAGTGCGTTCCGGGATGCGCGGAACAACTCTTCGAACCGACGACGCCTGATCTTTAAATTAGAAACCCTGTATCTAAGCGGTTATAAATATAATACAAATACAGAAAACCGCTGTTTTCGTTGCACTGTTGCGTTTCGTTCGGTCAGTGAGAGCGCCGGAGGCCCACATATATTGAAAGGCGGGCAACGCGCTTGCGACTCCCCTGGTGTTGCTAGTGTCTATGGACGGCGGTGATCACTTACCATCAGGTGATCCACCTGTTCGTTTGCCCCCTATAATATACAAAAAAAAGTAACACTTAAATGTTGTACTGTCACTTCGATTGTATTGGATTTGCTTATCCAAAATGTTATCCCTTGACTTATTTTGTTATGTACTTCCCATTTTAAAAGTTATTTATCCACTAAATTACATCAAGATAGTTTGGTCAGTATAATAATAAAGTTCCACAAGAAAAGCACATTAAGTACTTAACAATCAGTGTGATTGTTTTAATTCAATTTATAAACCCTAATTTGTACCAATCCCAATAAGTTATAGAGACGATTCATTTAAATTCTTACTTAACTAACAATCAAGTTCTTACTTGATTAATTCCTATTAACAATACCAGAATTTAATGCTTTAAGAAAAGATCTGTAACGATTGAGTCGTGATTTTCATGTACTTTATGAGAAAACCACTCATACTGACTCTCTTCGGTTTGTTACATTTCGGAATAAGCTAGCACGTATCCAGCTGAATGAGGTTCGAATACCAATGACTTGAAAACCTCTCTATCAGATGCAGTGGAGCTACGACAAAAAAGAATTAAATCGTTGTCAACTACAAGAACATACCGGAAAATAAATACAATACGCGAAGCGATTTTATTGCGCCAGAACGGGTTTGAAACGAAAAATATAAACAGAAGTAAACGTACCGTGGTCCCATATGAATATCAATTTGTTTGCTTACAAGTCAACATCATTAAATTAGCGTCTAAATTGAATCACAACTGTGACAACCTCACCGGTGCGACGCTACGTCCCGCGAAACTTTTCCTCCTATTAATTTACAAAGCATCTTTTATACGAGCATCAAACGATTTCAACCCTTCACACGACCGCTCAGGACTTAAGTTCCCTCGGTGAACACTAAGTTTGTTCATTATTTTTACATGTCATTGTGCAAGTGACACGACGGAATGCCAAAAGAATGTAAGCTGTATACCCATCGTCTTAAGGTCGTTATTCGATTTCGCGTATGGCGGGGGAGTATCTGGTGAAATTATGATGCAGTCTTTATTCGTGAGCCGTCGGGAGCGGTTGCAGTAATCACCGCGTATCTCCATCCAGGGGTGGGCCGTGAATAGAGCCCTAATGAACTGGATTTAGGAGTTTTTGTGCCGGCGACTCGTCAGCTCCGAGGTGCAGCACGGCGGCAATTATTACGGGCTAAACAAACGCACCGTCGTGTAGTCGGTTCGTACACAGCCTCACAATTAGGAAAACTGCTGTATTATCAGTTGCATTCTACAAGACACCTTGTGTCGTACTAAAACAATTCTACGAACATCAACGCCGTATTTAAGAAATTACTACTCGTGTCATTTACAATATAGATAGATCATGTATAACCTATAGTCTGTATTACCTTATTATCATCATTTAGTTAGGACACTTGTTTGCTGTACTTTATAACATTACAAAACTTCTAATTAAAGTACTTATAATATCATCTTTTCTTACCTTTATCCCGTCTAAATAGAATCAGCAGAACATGTTTTCCTTTTTCAATTTTCTTTGTATTCAGAACTTTTTATATACATATAATTCATCATACAATCTATCCATACCTTCTTCGGTTTCTCTCAACTCCTATATCCATTTACAATCTGATTTAAACATCTGTAAAGCAAAAAAACAAGAACAACGAAATGCCAAAGCTACTCTACCGAGTTTCAAGATCTGTTCCTTGGAATGTGCTTCACAAACCTGGAAGTGCTGTAAATATTGTGAACCTTATACGCCATGTCATTGAAGGCAGGGTACGGCTAGGGAGCAAAATATAAATTATTACACGCTTCGCTTTCTCGTTACTCTTCAAGCCCATTTTTGCGTCATGGCTTATACTCTCTTTGCCGCGTATTAAACTTCATCTGTCCAGTTTTCTCAATGTTAGGACAGATAATAGCACCTTTGATTTGTCCCTTTTCAGATCATGCTCATCGTGCATCAAACGCATGGTGCATCGTCAAATCAAAAAAACTAAAATACTTTATTCAGTTTAGGCCCTGAGAAGGCGCTTATGAACGTCAAAGTTACCATCGGTTCGGAAAACAACCCAGTCATAGAGAAGAACCGGCAAGAAACTCGATCTGGTTTATCTTTTCATTAAACATATTATAACTCATATTTTTAAAATATAGTTATAGATAATTACATTCGGTTTTAGTGGATGCACAGAGAGGGCGTCATTTACAGACGTCACCGTCGTTCACATATTGATCCACCCTGTAATAGCCTTTAGACATTTAAATCTGCTTGACATGGTGCCTGAACTTAGTATTCGCCAAATCAGTAAAGTGTTTTGGAATTTTGTTATAAAACCTAACACTATTACCAACGTCGTGTCCTTAGTTCGCTTTATGTCCTCTTTGCAGTGACATTTGAAAGTTAAAAACTCTGTTACTTTGCCGTGTTTCTTGGATCGCCTATAAGACTCCTGTAATTACTTTGGCTTAGTTATGAATAGTGATACGGCATACTCATCATAGATAATTACAAGTAAGGCTGTCGAAGAAATACCATAATTTCGGTGTAGGCAGTTAGTTACGTTGTGATAACTGCTTAATGGTTGAAATTTTCTCAGAGATTTCGAAATCCTTCGTAAAACGTTGGTGTTTTGCGTATTCTTGATTCATTATTTATACCAAAGGCTGTGTCTAGTTAAAGAGTATGTTTGTTCAAAAATATGGTGACCATTGAACGATGTCCAACATTGTGATGGATAAATTGATGTTTCGTCCATACACATCTTGGCCATTACGGGCGGCAATCGCTCCGTCCTTCTCCGAACATCCAATCGTTCTTAATCTTCTTAGAGAGTAGCGAGCTAAATTATTTCTAGTCTGAGCTCTTAATATGCTTTGATAAAAGGTTTCGCAATTGTACTTTCAATCTTGTCGACATTTATATTATTTCCGAGCGACATTACACGCGCGCCATTGTCGTTAGAAGAATAGATTTGTCGTTTTATTAATAGAGATTTAACGATGCTAAAATATATATAAATGAAGTGATTCCTATAATAGATATTAAGTATCAAATTGTAATATTGTGGTGTCTCTTTAAAATGTCAGGATTATTTGAAATTATTGACAATATCAATTTCTGTTTTATAGTTGTTTTTAGTTCTCGCTAAAAATTATTTAACACATGTGCAGGTAAATATTGAAATATAATATTCTATTTACAATAGTAATGTAATAGTCATTGTCGTAGTCATCATCATCGTCCTATACTTATCCCACCTAAGTAGGGTCGGCACAACATGTTTTCCTTTTCCACTCTGCCCTGTCAGATGTTGTCTCAGTATTCACACCTTTTATACACATATCATTTTTCACACAATCCATCCACACCTTTTTCGGTCTTCCTCTACTCCTATATCCGTCCACTTTCAAACTCAAAACTTTTCTTGTTACATGACCTTCATCTCTTCTCATAATATGTTGTAGTCAGTAGCTAAGATATTAAACTCTAATGCATTGTTTCTTTCACGTGCGTTAAGCATTTTTTTTAAGTCACTTACATACTTATAATCGTTTCCATTTCAATTAGCAACTCTGTCCCTTGAAAATGAAGAAAAGTATCGTGAAGAAACTCGAACTCTCTAGAAAATAAATATACCCTTGTAATAAAATGTAAAATACGCGACCATAAAATCTTTTTTTTTTCTACCTGACTATCCTCTGTTGGCCTGCGGGCCTTCTACAGCATCACCGGGCTAATTTTGACGAGTTCTTTTTCGAACTGACTACACTGTTGGCTTGTTAAGGGCCGCTACAGTTTCACCGGACTGCTAAGGGGAGCACTTAAGGCACCCAGTTTTTATAAGCAACCAGCACAAGGGCACACGGCGCGTCTCGGCTTGAACCGTCGCCGTTTTGACAAGTGCTTACGGCCAAATGATAATTAACACAGCGGCTTAATGGGTACCTCGGCTTGCGCTATTGTCTCGATTGCAACAAACGCCCATCGAACTAATAATAAAATTTCTTAATTCGTGCGCTGTATGAAGATTAAGCCCTTCTTCCTTGATACGATATCTAGGATCATAAGGACTATGTAAATTCGACACTATTTTAAAACTTATGAAATAACAAAGAGTAGGTACCTCCTAACCAGCAACATTTATTATCTACACGCATCTAAAACATATGCATAGTTACCTACTCGCGCTCACTAACTTAAGCCTTGAATCCCGAAAAGTCCTAAGCACTCGACGACTGTACATGGGAACGCGTCTTTTTGCGAAGCCACATAAGATCGTAATTCAATTGACGATAAGAGAGTACGGCTGTAAAAGATGAAGTCTGTTCTTATTTATTTACGACGGTGCGGCGAGCGAAGTGGAGCGAAGATGATATGAATGATAAATGACCCTCTGACGCCCTCCGCCCCCCCTCTCCGGCTCTCCCCTCTACCACCCTGCCGTTTACACGTGAACACACTTGGCGAGGTATTCTATTCGCCTTGGCCGTCTACTTAAGGCGTCGTCGGTTTGTGATAAGCGGTCTGAATGGATGAAGTCGTGATGAATATTAATATCATCAGAGCCGTATGACCTACGAAGTCGTGTTTCGTTCATGTGGCTGATGCTTAATGCGTTTTTCAACACGCGTTTAGAGTGGTTCCGACACGGTTGGATAGTGATATTCGATATATTAGAAAAAGGTGTATTACGGAGGCAGATATATAGGTACTTTTAATCACGTTAATATGCCTTAGTTAGGACTTTCGTTGTGGCGATCTTTAAGGTGGTAATGTTCAGTAGTCGACGTTTTTTGGTGGAATGAAAGGATAGATATCATGTTGTCTCATTAAAAAATAATTTAGACTAGCTGGTTGACTACTACTTTTTTTTCAACACAAGCGCTGTCACTAGTCCTTATACATACATACTAAAACATAAAAGCCTAGTAAAAATATTAAAAATACTAGTAGTAGGTACGATTAGTCATATCGCGTTCTGAGATCAGCCTGGATATATTATAGATTACGTCATATAAATAGAGGTAGCTCTGGATTTTTTAAATCAGCGCCTCTAACGTTACACGTCAGAACTAATATGTGCGAGCTATATGTATAAAACGGTAGGTACTGCGTAGAGGTTGTATAAAAGCGTTTAATCACTTATATTTATAGGTAATGAGAATTTGATCACCTAGTTCTAAGTTCTAGTTCTAAGTTCATCTAGTTCTGACTTGTAATGAAATAGGCGCTGATTGTAGATGTAGATATACGAGTAAATGAGCATTTAACTACTCAAAAAGAAGAGAAAGAAAGAGGAGTATAAAAACCATATAAACAACTATTTAAACTTTAGAACAAGACATATATTTGTGTCGTTACATTTCAAAATCAGCTAAGTTCAATTTTAATCGTTCATATAATAGGATCTCTCTCTTTCTCTCTGTTTATGATCTTCAAATTTAACATTTGAAATTATGAAGTTCTTAATAAAATTTAAAAGCTGATGACTGATTAAAATTGGATTTAGCTGATTGTGACAAGTAGTAACACATTTATTTTTATGAAAAATTACAAAACAGCGCCATCTACTGATATATGCTAAATGCTAAAAAATGTGTAATATATTACTTCGAAATAGATAAACAGGTATTAAAGAAGTGAAAAGACCGTGGCTAGTAAGGGTTTGAACAGAAGCCATAACCACTACTGGTAATGAATCCGTCACAATGATTCTTTTCTGGTTTATCGCGTCTCGATAACAACCAGTGTGTTTGGAGCCGTTGAGAGATTTCTAGAATCTCTCGGCGATCAATATTTATTTTATTTTAATCGCACTATGCTTACTACCAAGAAAATACGGTCACTTTATCATGGTACAATATTAAAAAAAAATGTAATAACTGGATTTTTTTATACGACTTATATACTAGTGATCGTGTAGTGGTTGAATTTTGACCACCATTGATTAATTTATTTGAATTAATATTCAATTTTAAGATTGAGGTTAACAACGTACTGTTTCCGAAATTTTCATGTACAACACTTTAAGTTCGTTCATAGATGGTAACAAAAAAAATTACTTAACTCTTTTATATTAATTCTCATAATACAAAATTCAGTGATTACATATTAGGTACTTACGTTTTTGAAAGTAATCGCAAATAATAACGAATCTCGAATGGACGGGAAAAGTGTATAGGTATAATGACCTTGAATTACATTTAGTACAAATAAATATATATAACACTAGCTTATGTCTATGACTTCGTTCACCTAAATACTGTCTTGCTTCGTGGGAACCGCTTGCTTTATATGGATGAATTTGGGACTGTATATTACTGCGCTTATTATAATTTATTGTGTACAGTTTTCAGATACGTTTACTAATTGAATCCGTCCAAAGATTTAGAATAAAACTTTAGGTTACAGTGTAAATAAAATAAAATTAAAAAAAACCTGTTATTTCACGCCTTACATTTTACACGTGTTCCTTAATTTATGTAATATAAAATAATTAAAAAAATAATTGCTTAATAATCAAAGCACGAAATCTCTATGCGAGGGTGAAGGCCTCCTCCAAACTACTCCAGTGTTTTCTGTCTTATGCTTCCAAAAGCCATTTGTTTCCTGCAACATATGTTATGTCGTCTTCCCATCGTGTTTTGGGTCTTCCTCTCTTTCTACTACCTTTTGGACCTGCCCAAGTTGTTACCTGTTTTGTCCACCTATCATCACTCATTCTGGAAACATGTCCTACCCATTGCCACTTTAGCTTTAATGAATATATTAGAGCATCAATCGCTTTTGTTTGCTGTCTTATTATCGTATGGCGTATTTTTTTAATTTTCTGAACTTTTACTATACTCCTCTCCATGCTACGCTCACAACATCTTATTCTGTTTCTTACGTGTGTACGTGAAACTAACAATAAAGGCTTATGAAGTGAGGGTAGTAAGAAATAAATGTTCAAAAATTCTTGCAATGCTCAAGTTTTTTCTTGAAACTCTCAAACTGGTCAATTGAACGACCAATTGAAAGACGGGTAAATAGTTAAGAGGATCTAATCCTTTGGCGAACTTCATCACCAAGTGTAATAAATAAAGTATCAATTCGATGGAATAGCTTTGGCGTTCGTTAGATACCGAAAGCGTTACCTTGGTTGGTACATTTGTGGATGTATTCCCTGAACATGTTAGGCGAAAGTACTCTCAACATTATCTATTGATAAAAATACTCATTATAATGGTATAATGTAATTGTGTACGGAATTCCATTCCATACAATTTCCCATACGGTGGGTATTAGTGACTGATAAATAATTGCGTCAATTATTATGATAATATAAGGGACCATTCAGGTATTACGTAAGAAGAATTTTTGTAATTTCTGCCTGCCCCCTTGCCCTGGTCAGCAAAAGTAAGCAATGCTCTTACACCCCTTACCATACTTACGTAAAATCGATGATGACTCAGTTGGTAATGTGCAACTGAGTCGGAGCAAACCATAGATAGCATGATGGTAGGGCTATATCTAAGTCCGCCTGGCTAGTTACCTCCCTCAAGTTGAAAATCTGTCGCCGAGCACCTGCTGGGTGTGTTCCGATACCTGGACTTGAGAGCCAGTCTCCCTCTAGACTTAGTGTGACTACCATCTTAGGCCGCATCATCATTTAACATCAAAGGAGATTGTGGTCAAATGCTAACCATAAAGTATAAAAATAAGTATTATATTAGTATATTTTAATCTGTTTTGATTTCCCTATTTATGCATGGGTCGCAATTAGTAAGTTTGGAAGTAAAGAATTTATAGTTTGTAAAGAAATTAAGTTGTAGTGGTTCGCTACTCGGCGTTGGTAGCTGTGTAGTACCACCAATAATACCACGTGTTAGGAACTATTTGAAAAAATGTAAGAGTTTCTTTAAATATGTTCTTATATAAATAAAGTAGGTAAATAATAAGTCGAGTGGCCGCATCAATCTCGGTGTCTAGTTGAAGTCAACGGAGCTACACGGTTTATACCAAGCCAATGGCCGCGCATCAACACGCGTCACGTGCGGCACGATTGGTCGGCACTTTTTGTTCTATTTTCGAATCCTTTGTTTTTATTGGTTGACACTTAGCTAAGACAAAGGGGTCGTTATGCTTGTGTGATTTAGTTCACGCGTGTACTGTTCTGTTTGTGTGCGTTAAGGATTTGGGGTTTCCTGTCTGCATGTAATACAGTTAGGGTTGTCAATGGATACAGGGTTTGAAAATTTAGATTGTTGTTAGTCAAAATCTCGTAGATGGCAATATAGAAGAAACGCAGTCTAATTAAACTAGTAAGTAGATATCGGTAACAACAAAAATACATTATGACAATTAAATCACTTGACTTTGAGAAAATAGGGTAATTTACAAAAAAAAATATCTTAATATGAGGTGTCATTGTGTTTCACTTTTTAAATGGAAACTTCTTTAGCTCTGTTTTGATTTGATGAAAGAGAAAAGAGATATTAAACAGAGAGTAACATTTACATCTATAAAATTTAACTTGCGAGAGAGTGAGATGGAATACATTATACAGTGTTTCTTATGTTCACAGTCTTCTCATTGTATATTGCACTACTTAATATTTGCTCCAGTCCGAATGTTGTATGCATGTTATCACGTGTGCATATGCGCCTGTGTATGAAGCCTTGGAAAAAAGCGCCATAATCAGCGTGGTATATTGTTCAAATGTATCATTTATATGAAAGTTTTATAATTTGGTACAACACTTCTTGACCCCTTGTGATTTGAAACTCTGTGAAACAAAGAAGAAACATTAAAAAGAGGCAACGATCTTTATCTATAAAATTGTACGTGCGAGAGAATGATATAGAATAAATTCCCATTTACATGAATATTGTATCATTTTAAAGTGTTTTTTACATCGCCTCAAATTGTTTCGCCTTCTATTGAATTTACATTTATTACATTACAGCCAGTCGCGAAGTAGGAGTAAAGTGAAAGGCGCTCAGCAGATCAGCCAAAGCCAATAAGGTGGCGACCATGGCTCAATTCAAAATGTTTCAATGATTTAAATAAATATTCTGCTCAGTTTTTAAAATGCAGTGGAATGCTTACGCTCCGAAAAAATTTCACTTGCATCGTGGTTTCATAAAACCACACAATGTTTTTGAAGAATTCACTTCTACCGCGTATTAATTGCACACGATTTTATGCACGTATTAAATCTAAATATATATGAAATATAACTAAATATAACTAGAATAATACAAATATTATTAATAGAAAGTATATTAATGTCGGTACAATTTATAGTATAATAAAACATAAATAATTATGATTTAATGACTTCTTAACATGCAAATGATTAAAATAATAACTCAATGTATAAATCTATTCGTACATAAATAAAATTCAAGTAGATTAATCTCCGAAATGGCTGAACCGATTTTGATGAGACTTTTACTGACAGATACTTACAGGACTTTTAAGAGCATCTCATATACTACATCATATGTATTTTCTTTGGAAGTTATAAGCAGTAATAAAAACAATTTAATATCGGTAAAATGGTTGTAAGCAGTTAAGTAGTTGTGATAACTCATAATTGATACAGATAAAATACATTGATCCAATAAAACAATGAAACCATTCACATAATAAAATGTTAGAACTGTGTAATCCATTACAGAGCACGATAATCGACATGATTTTATGGCATGGGGCTCTGCAAAATGGGAGTGAAATACGTTCATCAAAGTCGGCAATATAACAGTAATTACCAAATTCGGTGATGCAGTTGCTCAGAATAAAGGCCTTCTATTCGCTGCCCTTTAGTATAAAAAGTATGGCAGCAACGCTACCGTGTGCCTTTTGACTTGTTTTATCCTTATTCCTACAAAGCATCCGAGTACATTTGATATACCTACGTGATGCTAAAAATACGTTCTTTATTAACCCGCCCACAAGAATGTTACCATTTTAATTTATATTGTACAGTAGATATATTATATTCTTCGTCTAGTAACATATTGACTTTATGAAAAGAAAGGTTACTTTTCAACTGGATTTTAATAAATGTACGTTTTCGATGAATTTTACTCTGACTTCCTCTTTATTACAAACTTTTTGTAAATAAATGCCTTCGAATCGGTTAAGTGACAGCCCTAAAGAAGACTCGGTACGGAGCGACGCGGTACGGCGGGTCATGTGTGTACGTGCCCGGGGTCTTGATTTTGATATAGGTACGGCCCTTCGTATCCCGCTAGCGTGTCATAGTCTGTTTATTTTATTGAGAAAGTACATAGGTAAATTATATCGCTCTGGAGGAATTGCGTCAGAGACATTGGGATGGATTCAGGTCTTTTTTTGTACATTGCCTCGAAAACATACCTATAGGTATCGAGTTATATGATAAATTTATTCATTACTAGGTGTTAACCGCAGCTCCGTATGCGTTCTTTTGTAATTGTAAATTACTTCTTATGAGATCAGCTATCTGTTAGTGAAAGTTCCGTGTAAAATGGTTCAAACGTTTTGGAGGTAGTACTGCAAACGAAGTCATGTGTAAAAGCTAGTCCAAAATAAAAAAAAAGCATTAATTACTTTTTATAACTTTAACTATCTGTTAGCGAAAATCCCATGAAAATAGGTCCAATCGCTTTGGAGATAGTACTACAGACGAAACCATGGATGACAGCAATTCATTTATATATGTATGTATATATATATATATATATATATATATATAGATTTATTTGACATATATTTGAAATAATAAAGCAAATTCTGTTTATTTTTGACTGAATCCAACGTATCTATAGGTACTCAAGACACAAATTTGAAACATCTCACGCGAGTTTCCTGGAGGAGGAGGTTAACGAGACAAGTCTAATGACATCCCACCAATAATAGCATCAAAAAATTCTCAATTATTTTCTTTTCCGAACTGACCTACACTGCTAGCCTGTCAAGGCAGCTTTACCTGACTGCAAAAGTTTCTCAAAAACGCTTCACGTAATTAAGTATGACAGACCCTATATTGTTATCGTAGTAAACAACGCAGACGAGGTCGCCGGTATTACCTAGTATGTAATAAAACAATGAAAAAGTGTCTATACATATATTATTATATTTAAATCTATAATATAAAAATTAATCGTTGAATGTGTTGCTAAGCGCAAATCTCGAGAGCAGCTGAACCGATTTCTCTAATTCTTTTTTTAGAATAATACACCTTGAAGTACGAGGATGGTTCTTACAGAGAGAAAAAATTAAAAAAATACCTGAAAAAGTCTAAAAACTACACTTTTCTATACTCCCATACAAACGATTCGTAATAATACTTAAAAGTCAATTTGAACTTTAATACCATACCATACAGTTTAAGTGTTAGTGGAGAGGTGTTCCGGGAAGGCAAAACAATTGAGTGACGTTAGTATCGTATAAATATTAATGTCAATATTTATACGATGGTAACATTTAACATTATATAGCGTCTCGAATAGCAGAATAAGTATTAAAAAAATAATAATGAAAGAATCGACTGTTAGGCGGTACGAAGTTCGCCGGGGTCAGCTAGTATATAAATAAATGAGAGGTCGAACTACTCATCCATCGATCTGAGTCATAAGAAGTGACTGAAAATAATTCAAGTTCACCTCCAGACAGTCTATGATTAATGAACAGGATTATTCAATTAAACACTCGGCAGGTGACGGGCAACGACGGGTTTTGAGGGTGGCGGGTGAGGAGAGAAGGGGTCAGGGTTTAAGTGACTATATAGGGGGCTTCGACTAGTCCCGCGATAGAAATACCCTAAGAATTAGTTCAGCCGTAAAAACTTTACCCTTCCTATAGACTGTAGCTTAACAATCTCGTCTGATATTAAATTACGATATGGCGTGAGACGAGGACACGTTAAAGTAATGGAAGGATTGGCTCTCAAGTAGAATCATCGGAACACTTTTCGATATAAGTGCTTGGTTTGTGTGTTAGGTGGATTCCGGCAGCGAAACTCGACACCCGACCTCCCTCTAGGTGTAAACTGTATACCATCTTGGACCACATCAAATGCTAAGACTTACAAAGAATTATTAAAAAAAAAAATTTTTTTTTTCTTCTTTTGTTATTGGGGTTTGGTCACAAATTGACCGTGTCACCCCAGTGATTACAACCAAAATGACGTTTGTACTGTTCATAGTAAATACTAACTAATTCTAACGGTTTTTAATAGTAAAGATAGCCAATTTGTAAAGCATTCTTGCTGCCTCGGATGTTGGGAAAGCAAGGATGCTATTACATAACCCAATGGTTCTTAATGAGACATTAATTATATTTTCAGCGCTAATCTTGGAGCTTGTTTACGTACACGTTCTGTCGTTACAAGGTAAACATCTTCTACACTAGTGCATATGTCACAATTTCGTGACAACTTCACTTTTATTAAATACAAAAAAATTATTCAACGGAATACGTCCCGAACGGAGTCGAAAGGCAGTAAGTAACTTGTAGCGACACACATACCTACATCAAACGTGGTATGTGTATACTACAACAACTTAGGCGAAAAACCAGCGGCACTACAAAGTCCGAAATTAGTTGGCTTAAGAACGCGACTAATTAAGACTTGCCGCCCAGGTGACGACCACATGTTACCTGGGTGCAATTATAATCTGACCGACAAACTCTACAGACAATGCGGCGAATTGTTATAATCCCAAGTTATTGTTTATATTATTTTATTACCCAGATTTTATTGTTAATTCTTAGTTTTTAATTTAGTTTTATGACTTCAGTATTGTTTGCATATTTATGTCTGTATATTGTTTTCTCTGTAATTCTTGCACGTGTTCTGTTTTGGTTTCCTTTAACTTGCTCAGCTCAATAAAGAGGATTCGTAATCCAGCTGCCAAAGCGATTACTAGTCTGCACAAACGGAGTCAGTTATTTTATTTCAACCTTCTGATATTAGCATAGTGGTATTCACATTACCACTTCCGATAAAGAGGTGACGCGACGCCGCTCCCGCGTCCTACAGACTGATTCAAAACGACCGATTTTGAATTTGTCAAACCAGGTAAGGCGCAGCAAAGTAGGTTTTAAGTTGAATGAAAACCACGGAATTACTAATATCGATGGACGACTTACTTTGAGATCTTTAGGTTTTTATGTAAAATCTAAGACTTAACACAATATATTGTGAAATTTAATTTTTTTTTAATTACAATTTTTCATCATATAACTCTGGTATTAAGTTGTTTACGATTTGAAAAGAATGAAAACATATGCCAAGATCGCGGTCGAGTTGTCTCTGCGCATATTTTTATGATTGAAAAAAAAAAAAAACGAATAAACTGTGTCATCTATCCGACGTGTCCCTGTGATATAGAGAGCTTCGAACGAGACAAAAGATACATTCGGGTCGGAATGTCACCAGAAACTGCATATCTACGTCGTTATTATTTTTCAAGTTGTAGCGTACTACAGTCATTATGTAGGTATAAAAATTGTGTATACAA
Organism: Antheraea assamensis; assembly: GCA_035772565.1. Taxonomy (NCBI): domain Eukaryota; kingdom Metazoa; phylum Arthropoda; class Insecta; order Lepidoptera; family Saturniidae; genus Antheraea; species Antheraea assamensis. The sequence goes on along the minus strand of JAQQSE010000054.1, from coordinate 2,616,782 downwards.
ATTCGAATTGCCATATACTAGCAGGCACGACTGACGTTATCCTGCCCTGATAATAAAAAAATATATACTTATGTGCATGAAACGCTTAACGCGGCTTGACTTTTTCCGATTCTTTCAACAATTATCATTAAAAACCTTCCCCGTGAATTACTCTATCTATTAGTGAAAACCGCATCACAATCCGTTCAGTGGTTTTTGAGTTTATCGCGAACATCCAAACAGGCAGACAGACGCGGCGGACGACTTTGTTTTATGATATGTATTGGTTATTATGTTGTCGTTTAGAAATATATATGTAAGTGTTTAAGAGAGTGTGTATACTTATATATAGACATGTGACAAGTGAATACGATTCTATAACCGTTTTAAACACAGTCAAAAGTTCAAACAACGAATTTAAATACTATATATAAAGGTTTGAATAAATAAAACCCATAAATTATATAAAATGGTATACCTATATATATAAAAGAAATTATTTAAACAATGTCTCAGAAGGAACTGTTCACCAACTGACTTCACGGTGTGTTACACTAGCAAACTAATGTTACACTCCTGATGATTTTTCGTAACGCGCAAAAAGAAAACAACAGTAGTATAACATCAAAGATTTATATAAATAATTATCCTGGTATATAAGTGATACCAGGGAATATGCATTGATGTCTTATACGGGTATCGTGTGGGCCGTGAACGCGCGACGATGGCCCTCGATGGGCTCGAGAGGTGACGGCATGAAGCACCATCCAACCGCCCGAGTGCCAGTAGTCGAGACTATGGGACAAAGTGATCTGTCGCGGTTGTCGGGTATGACCATTTCTGTGCGGATATATTCGACTACCGATTCGGTAAGTATATAAATGTATTTATCTATATACTAGAAGGCCCGGCGGACGTTGTCCTGCCCTGATAATAAAAGATATATACTCATGTGTATGAAATGCTTAAGGTAACCAATGTATTTAATTTGATAAGGATTAATACTGTATCCGTCCAAATAGCCTTCCAATTACCTCATTATATATAACCATATATAACTAGATAAATGCGTATAGTAAGCTATCTTAAAAGATAGATATATACCATCGTAGACTTTTTTGTAGATATATAAAAGAGGAATATCTCACTATGCATTGTTTTGTTACATCTCAAAGGAATTTGGCAGCGCTTTTCGATTAAAAGCTACCAAGTGCCTTGACTTTTTCTAGCACTTCTAACAATTATCGTTATATTTCAACCAAGTTACACAAAACCTTGACAAATTATATACTTAAAACTTCTTCATGTATTACTCTATTTATTGGTGAAGACCGCATTACAATCCGTTCAGCAGTTTTCGAGTTTATCACGAACAGACTGACAGACAGTCGCGGTGGACGACTTTGTTTTATAATATGTATTGATGTACTATTTTTCAAATATATACCATGGAACAAATATATACATAATATGGAACTTTCATGGCTTACTAATCAATTGAATTTCTAGAGATCTGCCTGTGCATACGTATTAGTTGTAACTATTAACTAATTCCATCGGTTGTCGCATATTGAAGTTGATGCGCTCCAGCACCATCTAGCGGTGTATTATAGTAAAATGGATGGCAATAAAATATAACCACGGTTAAAATTATTTGTGAATACGTATTTTCGAAAGCTACAGAACAGAACAGGTTGGAATGCTGGAACTTCACACGGTGAAGCGTAAAATAATAATTAATATCCTGGACCTAACTATAGTAATGTATAACATTAATACGAATGTGAGTTTGTATGTTACTACTCAACCAATCGTCATGACAATTTTAAACGTTATCAGTGGTATAGAAAAGAATTTAGGGTACATTTCAAGCAGAAAAATAACTACACTTTTCTAGGGATAGGTCAAATCTACATTAACGGCACGAGCTAGCCGCATGCATCGGAAGAGACATCATCAATATGGAAGATGCTTCGTGACGAAGCGAAGCACGTGTAATCGATTTTAAACGTTATATGTCCAGCTGCAATTAATTTTATACCTCCATTTTATATATATATATATTTATATTATAGGGGACAAACGAACAGGTGTTATAAGTTATAAGGCGAAATATAATAATAATATAAATTTCATTCACACCACCTTGATGAGTGGAGGTCTTCAACGGTGAGGTTCTCAAGATCATTTCTGCCTCCAACTTCGACCTTGTGGAATCGACTTCCAGCGGCTGTGTTTCCAAACCATTACGAGTTACAAACCTTCAAGAAACGAGCGTACACTTATTTAAAAAGCCGGCAACGCACTTGCGACTCCCCTGATGTTGCTAGTGTCTATGGACGGCGGTGATCACTTACCATCAGGTGACCCACCTGTTCGTTTGCCCCCTATAACATAAAAAAAAAAAAAATTAAAAAAATAAGTCATTGATATTATTGGTTTAAAGTAGGTCAAGACTGGTCCTTTGAAAATTCGGCGCAAAAGAAATAAGTCGATGTGAGGATATTTAAAAAGCTTTTTTCTGTTTGATGAACTGTAATTATTAAAGGGCTAAAACAATCGGATCCAAAACGCCTATGACACCTCATTAGTTTGTTTTATTCGTACAAAGCCGGGACGAGTCACTAGCGGTTCTGTAATTTATTACGCTTTGTGTTACGTAAAACTTAAGACCACGCCGTGAGTTCACAATTTAAATCAATACTACAACACTTCAGGGGTGATAATGAATGCCCCTAAGGTTTACGCGGTAGGGCGCAACAAGGGGATGGCCCTTGGGTTACTTTGATAATTAATGATTTTTGAACCACAGCTCGATTACTAAGAAATTTTAAGTATATTTTAACTATAATAAAATTCTATGGTGATCTCATTTTTTATTGTCATTATTATCTGTAATATAAAAATTAATCGCTAAATGTGTTGGTAAGCGCAAATCTCGAGAACAGCTGAACCGATTTCGCTAATTATTTTTTTAGAATATTCCTTGAAGTACGAGGATGGATCTTACGGAGAGAAAAATTAAAAAACTTGCCTGCAAAACTCTAAAAAAAAAAACACTTTTCTATATTCCCATACAATGGATTCGTAATAATACTTAAAAGTCAATTTGAACTTTAAAACTATAGCATAAAGTTTAAGTGTTAGGCGGTACGAAGTTCTCTGAGTCAGCTAGTTTTAAATAAAAATAAACTATTTGGACGTTGGTATATACATTTCTGATCGGTAAACTTAACACACTTGAGTGCGCTTTCGTGAAAAAAGAACCTATGCTATGCATGTTATTATATATTACATATAACCCACTACTAGATGGCGATGTAACGCATCAAATCCTATGAACATTTCGACATAATTCAAGCAATCGCCATGAAAATTTAAACATAGAAAATATTTTCGCGCTATCCATTTTACGACAAGTCAACTATATTTATTACATTAAATAATAATTATAATAAACTAGCCATCGCGAGCGATTCTGTTTGCGTACGTATTTTAATAAATAATGATACTATACATTATACCTTCAAATAACTCTTTTAAACAGCGCACGCCAAAATATATTTCAGATAACAGCATTTTTTTAAGCTAACTATATCACTAAATGTCATATTTTGACTAATTTAAGCAATATTTTTAAAATTATTAAATTAGTTTAATAAAATCCGTTCAGTAGGTTTTGTTTGAAAGAGTAACAAACATACGTACATACATAAGCTTACCAAAGTTTCTTGTTTATTATATTGCACGGAGTCGCGTATAGTACATCTACTAAGTATTATTAGGTATATAGTTATCAAAATAAAACAAATCTAAGCCGCTTAACAATGTTGCACAAGATATGGAACATTCGAGCTGAAAAATAATCCCCTTTCCGAAATGTTTAACCTAAAATCGTTAGGCTTTTGTAAAAAAAAAAATGTTTTTCATCAAACAAAACTGCCATTAAACGCGCGCCCTCAACCCCATCTTCCGCGGTATTATAATAAATGGCGCAATAATGGGACAATATAATATTAACACAAAGTTAAACGCGTTTTTATTTCCCCGCCGAAACTTCGGTGCCGCTCGGCTGAACGTGCCGTGCCGGCCGACGACATTTCGCCACTTTACGGGTGCGTTCTCGACAAAATAAAAAAAAATCGCTCCTGGTACGAAAAATAAATCGCAAATATTTATCAAAACGTACCACGGTAATGGATGCGGGCGAAGGGATGTCACGCTGTCTTTACTTTCAAATATCGTTTTAAAGTTCTGATCTCTTTTATGTCAGTTAGTCAATGTCAGAGTGGTTTGACAGATGGAAATACAATTCCATGTCTGTCTAATCCTGACGTATACCAACAGGTATTATTAAATTGGTAACATTCTTGAAGTGGAAATGTTCATCTAATATAGAAATGTGGATTTCCCTCTATTTGAATTTGCCGCTTGTAGTTCTGTCGTAAGCCGTTCTACTACGTTGCCAGTTACATTACGATTGTTCCCATATCTTTCCTCGGGAAAGAGGTCAGCAATAGCGTTTTACTACCTACTCTTACGCTTGTGAGATATGATACAATTCATAAAATATCGTAGTTCAGATGCAAAACACGCTGCTACTCGTGACAACTGAATTTGAGGTTAGAATGTTTTCTGTACCAATTCGTTTTGCTAACCATACCCTTCGGAGTTGAATATAGCAACTATATATACAGCGCGAGGTAAGTAGGTTTATTGACAAACAAGATCTGACGGAGGTGCTTCCACAGTCGATTTTTACAGACCCTTTTCCACTTCATAATCATATATTTAATTACTGTCCCATATATTTATAGTAGAATTTTCTATACGGAACCAAAAGCGACAAGATATTTTCCAAATTATTTCCATGAAATAATTTTTATATGCTATATCGACATATTAAACGACACGACATGACACATCACTACAACAACGTTGACAAGTTGTACGCCAGCGGATATTTTGTTTTACAGCGTGAGGTCGCGGGTCTCGGTGAATTATGAAAATATATTCACAAATCCCATGGTTACATGGCTATGACAAGCTGAAACAAAGAATAAACGCGCTCCGATTTACGTTTGATAAAAAAAAATGGTTACCTGTATTTCGCGATAGACTTTTAAAATGTGTTTTATGATAACATATCCAGAAACTACTGTTATAGTGTAATATATAAGTTGGGCTGTAATAATATAGCTGTTGCCCGCAGCTCCGCATGCGTTTTATTTTAACAATTGTAAATTACTTTATATAAGATCAGTTATCTGTTAGTGAAAGTTCCAGTGAAAAATGGTTCAAACGTTTTGGAAATAGTACTGCGAACAAAGCCATGGGTAAAAGCTAGTCTAAAAGGAAGTAACCTATATCACCAGCTGTAAATTTAACTATCCGTCAGTGAAATTTTTGTCAAAATCGGTCCAGCCGTTTCGGAGATTACCCGGAACAAACAGACAGACAGTCAGACAAAAATTTTAAAAATTATGTTTTTGTTATCAGTATCGTGTATACGTTCATATCCAATCAGTAAAAAGTCGTTATTTTGGTATTACATATACAGACACTTCATTTTTATTATATGTATAGATAAGCTATGCTCCGCGGTTTCACTGGTGTTTAGTTTTCTCACCCTTGCCTCTGATACTTGGCACCGCGCCGCACGGTCTGCCCGCACTATTACTTTGGTCTCGCTGCACATACTTTCTGAATTACACTTTATATCGTAATTGCTTCACTCTTGAGGGTCGTAGCATTGCATTGCATAGCATTATATTACCTATTACCTTCTTCATTAAATCTATATACATAAAATGATATAGGTCTGCCGTTGTGCGTGCATCACTCAAAAACTACTGGTATGGATAGAATTTCCTAAATTTCTTTTAGTTTCACTTCTTTGACACGTAGTTGATGTGATCCTTAATTTAAAAAAAAAAAACAATTTTAATAGTGTGATGTTATTAACATTTTAATAAACTACAATATTTATAAGTACTACTACGCGTTCTGCAATGTCTTGTGTGTCATGGCGAAGTGGGGCAAGCGGTGTGGTACTTATTTGTTTTTCTCTCTACATAAACAATATTCTTAAAAGAATATACGATGCAAACGAAGTCGTCAGTATCAGCTAATATACTATAAAATCTAGAAATATTTCTTCCAGAGGTCAGCAAGATCAAACAAATAACTTCTTAAATTTTAAAGTACCTACAAGGAAAGTTCAAAGTATTGTAAGCAAACATGGTGTCAGACAAAAAATAAAAAATATAGAATAAAAGAAACAAAAATTTTCGTTACGGTCTTCAGGGTTAATGAATTAATCGCGTGCAAGGGCAACGGTGCGGGGGCGACCTTTGGCTGCATTCGGATGCATTAACAACACTTCCGGCATGGTCCTTTTAACCCTCGACTTGTATTTTAGCTACCAAAATGCACATTAATACTGTCTTCTAATAAACTGTGTAATATTTACAATATATTTTTTTTATGACCACATACAGAGAATATTTTTTTTTTAATAATTTCCTTTTATTAGCATTAGTCAGATTGTGAAAAAAAAAATCTTTTATTGCATTTAATAACGTATTCCATCAGGAAACTTTGAACACCTACCTAACGAAGATAATTGGTTCGCCGTTTTACAACACGTACAGTTCAATCGACGACATCCATAAGTTTTTATGGAATATTCTGGAAATGAAAATTATAGGAATTTATCTGCCAATAAGTTTATATAGGACGTGGGTATGTATCACGGTATTCAACGGATTGTCACCGCTTGGTGATTTTTTTTATTTATCTGTATTCTATTTACCATTAGTTGATTTTATAATTGGCAAGCTGTATATATATAGGAAATAAGAAGATTTTTATTATAACCTTTATCATTGTGAGACTCCGGGCGGCAGATTTCTGCGAGGCCGTCGTCCTTTCTACAAAGTAGATATGTGATTCGGAAGCAAGTATTTCTGATGATTGACGGTGTATACTTTATAAAGATATTATATATATTGGTCAAAATATAAGGTAGAGTAAGTTGAAAGAAAATCTTGCTATCTGGAAGATCTTGAGAGCGCCGGAGGCCCACATATTTAAAAGGCCGGCAACGCAATTGCGACTCCCCTGGTATTGCTAGTGTCTATGGACGGCGGTGATCTCTTACAATGAGATGACCCACCTGTTCGTTTGCCCCCTATAATATAAAAAAAAGCTACCTCGGCGTTAGGCTTCTGCAAGGACAAGGCTTCAGCCTACTACCTAGCTCACTGCTTCCTAAGGCCGCCACTGTTAACTACTGTATGATGCTAAAACAAATGTATGATTGGTAGTTCGGTGAAATTGTAAAGGCCTTGCCAGGTCAAGAGAGTAGACAGTTAAAAAAAAAAAAAGAAAAGACAAATGTATGATAACATTTAGTATTCTTTTCGATGTGTTTACACATTTACAAAAATAATAGTTGTGCTTACCATCAAGTATCATTAGTCTTGTAAGGAACTGTAATACGTGTCCCTTTACAATGTAATGATAATCTTCTAGAACATTCAAGGCGAACAGTTGGAGAAATATCATAAAAAAATATATCAGATCTCGCGTCTAGGGTGAGCCGTAACGTTGAAGGGTAGTTGCTTCCTGTTCTCACTGGTTCGGGCCTCGGGGTGACCGAAGGCCGGAGGGTGGGTCTTTGTCACGATAACCGGAAGAGGGCCCCGAGTACGGAGGGTAATGTCAACTGAATTTTTAAGTTTCTTCGTATAAGTGTTGATTACTTTGCCAAGGATTTTTAATGGTTCTTAACGAGGACGTCGAAATTCACTTGTTTTTTTTTTGCATCACATTTTTAACGAGTTGGTTAATAATATCTTGCAGAATATTTAAATTCTTATTTCAGAGAAATTAAGGGTTAAACTCTATAGTAGAAATTTAGAATGGTAAAAATATTCGCTCATTATAAAGAGCGTGTCAACGATTATCATGTACGTACACATGACAATGACAAAATGAGATAGTTGACAATATTGTTAGTGGCTTAAGCGGTTGCTTAGCCACGTCGCGTTAAGTGTTGTATGTTCTGGGTTCAAATCTCCCACACAGGACGATTGTTTATGAGAATCTCAAGTTATTGTACCGAATCTGGGCTTACACTGTGTCCTTTAGTTTGTTTATAAAGTCTATAAAACACTCGATACCTGGTATAAGAAATGTTTTTCTTTTATACTCTATAGATAAACGTTTTTTGTCCACAGTTTCATCTGATATTAAATGATGATGTGGTCCATGATGGTAAGTCACACTTAACCTAGAGGGAGACTGGCTCTCAAGTGCAGCTGTCGGAACACATCAGCAGGTGATTGGCGACAGATTTTCAACTTGAGGGTGGTAACTAGCCAGACGGATTTAGAAGAAGCCCTACCACCATGCTATGGTTTCATCACGATGTTTTCCTTCACTGAAAGCTCCAACTCAGTCGCTTGGATTCTAACCTACGTCCTTCGATGCTGTGTCCGAACACACTACCAACTGAGTCATCATCGCTTCAGATGTCTTAAAGAAATAAGAAAAGAAAAAATAATTAATTGAATATTTACCCAATGATTGATAGTATACTTCAATATATACTGTTATGATAAAGTATGTTTGTTTGTAGGTAATGATCTCTGGGATGATTGATTCGATTCTGACAATAATTTCATTAGTATAAGGGTATCTCCAAGCGCTGTATATAAGCTGCATCTTTGCTTCTTATTAATTATCTCTCTCTCTCTTTCGCTCTTTCTCTTTCGTACCTCGTCTTTTTCTTTAATCCAGTTAGTTTAGTTAAGATCAGTAGGACTAGGATATGCGCAAATATGTTCACTTCGCTATTTCGATGTTTTACTCGACAACCCTTACAGTATGTTTGCATCGACTACAGTGAACTACCAGTGAAATAACGTCATTGCCATTTCTCCGCCATAACTAATGATCATGGATTGCACTATACTCGGGGAAGATCACAATTCATTTTATTTGTACCATAATATCACCTGATTTGACTGAAAACTGTAACAAGCTATCTTAGGAAATAGTACAAGAACCATCTGACAATTGCTTGGTGATAGATTTCCATGTGCGTGGTAGTTACGATAAGTTAATAATACTGTCCTCATCTCTGGGTCGGAGCGCCCCAATGCCATCTACTTCCTTTTGACAGAATTCAACGGAGAGCGGCTCGAATCGTTGACGACCGGGTGCTTTCCTTGAGGCTTCCACACTTTGGAGCTTCGTAGGGATGTTGCATCACTTTGCGTCCTTTACAAGATCTACCACGGAAAGTGTTCTGAAGAGCTGCTCGGACTGATACCTGCTGCTGAGATCCATTACTGATCGGCTCGCCATAAAACGAAATTCCATCAATGTTCATCTCGATGGTTGGAAGTTGTCTACTGTGCGGTTCTCACGTGCGTTCTTCCCACGTACGTCGGCCCTCTGGGATGAACTCCCAGCGGCAGCGTTTCCGGGCCAATACAATCCACATTGTGTGAAAAATGATATGTGTATAAAAGGTGTGAATACTGAGATGACATCTGACGGGGGAGAGTGGAAAAGGAAAACATGTTGTGCCGAGGCTACTTAGGTGGGATAAGGGTAAGATGATGATGTGTATCGGAGGAATATGTGGTGACGTATCTTCCTTCACGATATTATTTTTCGAGAGGTGTCGGTTCGTATCCTCGATACTGAATTTCCACAGGTCGCTTGCTTTGTGCTTACTACAGTCGCACGAGATAGGGTTTAATTATTATTTACCGGAGTTCGTTAAACCGCCACGAGACTCTTGTCATATGTTTCGCGTAGTATGGCCGTTGCTTTGTTTACGCCAATAGCAGCACGACGTACCGGGGGCTCGTGCGTGGGAGCCAATAATCGTTAGGCAAGGCCTGCCAACTATATTTCCAGTTAAAACCAGGAACAATTCATGCTCCGATGTTATCACAGTATATACCGGAGGTAAGATATTGGAAAAAAGAGAAAACGTACTACGTTTGTTGCGTCGCATATGTAACATGATGTCATGAAGCTTATTACACTTCTCTCTACTGTCCCACTGTTGTCCTCCTTCAACTCCTTATCATGTGCCGTAATTATGGACGATGCCTATACGTGTGACCTTTGGTGACCTCTCACCATAAGTCATAGTCTTCGGTGCAGTTATTATACCGTCCCAGAAAAAAAATAATTATACGTCGAACATTGCACACGATTGAACACCATTACAATAGTTTTTATGAAGTGTCCGGCACTTCGATCGACGTTCGGCTAATCGTCGGAAATTGTAGCCATTACCGACTCGTTCCCGTTGAAACTAAAATTATTATTGTTCGAACTAAAAGTAGCCATTTAGCCGCCATTACACGGCGAGAGTGGACCGCTTTCTTCGGATGATATTTGCGATTTTCGACGGACAGTCTCACGGTCTACTTCAGTCTATGAATGGAAAGAGCATAATCGATGCGATTCATAGGGGTAACAATAGTCTCGTATTAACTATTCTTATTTATAACGTTCTTCATAAAAGACCATAGACAATCATGATGCAATCATAGCATGGTGGTAGGGCTTTTTCTATGCCCGCCTAACTAAGGGAACCGGCAAGTAATTAACTGGAAATCTATCACCAAGCACCTATAGGTGTATTCCAGCAGCTGCACTTGAAAGTGGGTTATCAACATTGGTCACATGATCATTTAATTTGGTCAAATGTTAAAACCTATATGGTTTCCAAAAAAATCTGGTATAAATGTTCAGGTAGCTACGGTTGAAAACCCATCTCATGTACACTTAATGTGTTATAATTTGACGCCATATTGTCGTTTAACATTTAATGAAGTTTTGAACAATCAAATCAATATTCAATCAAGTTTCTAATGTAAGAAAAATTGCTTAAAATTTCTATAAAAAAACTGTTGGTAGATTTATATACATGATACTTCTTACTATGGCGTATTTCAAATGTTCATCGAACTCGAACCTCTTTCGCCGATTGATATCCAAGCGGGCTAACGTCCGAAGACAATTGTCACGGCTCTGCTGTCCTCCTACAAGTATACAATACTGTCATCGTATTCGAACGGAAACAGCCGAAGCCGTCGAGCGCGCGACATGACTTATCCATTTATCCCGCAACCTCTCATCCGACACCAAAGGGTTGCAGTGTACCCACTATAAAAGGCCGGTGACACCCCATATTTTTTATTTTGATTTGTCACACGCTATAAATCTTCACGGGGGTTTTTATAACGTCATCGAGTAAGTGTTAAAGCTAAAAGTTTTTATATATTCGCTTGTACGAATAGTTTCGGTCGCGTCAAAACTTATACGAAATTATTATTTCATTAAATTACATTAGGTATTCGGGCATAGTTTTCGAAAAAGTTTATGGTTATGCCGATATCTTCTTTTGGGAAGAGGCCAATGGGAATGTAGTGGGTCTCTTACAAGCGGATAATGGTTCTAGTTTAACGCGGATGAAGTCGCGGGTGATCACTAGTATTACTATAGATTTTGTAATGATATAAGTCAAAAAGTAATTAGAAATATTTTCGTGAAATCTCCACATCAAGTTTATTATATAGAAATGTTAATACTAGGTATAGAGGTATTTTGTTATAAAATACTGGTTACGGTGTATCCATTTGTTCATGAGCTCCATTGTATAACGTACGTAAGTGTCAGATATAGTTAAATCATTAAAGGCTACTAAGCTTCCAGAATTCTGTATTCTTGACTCCGCCTTCCCAATACACTCTTGATAATTTCCTGTATATCCGTAAAAACGCAGAAAAGCTGAGGAGTTTAGTAAAAGGCCGACATGATTTAAATGCAAGAAACAGTGATAATTTGGTCAGCCCATGCTTCAGGCCCAGAAAGACCAGCAACAGTTTTTTATAGTATTAAGTTTTATAGCAAAGACCATTGGCACATTACTGATTGACAGAATAGTATGTTCAAGCAACACGTCAATCGGATTTTGATGTCAAAAGGATATAAAGAATATTTTTTTTTATATTGTAGGGGGCAAACGTACAGGTGGGTCACCTGATGGTAAGTGAACACCGCCGTCTATAGACACTAGCAACACCAGGGGAGTCGCAAGTGCGTTGCTGGCCTTTTAATATATGTGGGCCTCCGGCGCTCTCACTCACCGAACAAAACGCAACAGTACAAGCACTGTTACGTCACGTCGGCTTTCTGTGAAAGGGTGGTACTACCCCGGGCGAGCCGACCCATTCATGCTGAAACCAGTAATAGTTTCAGCGTAGCTCTACCACCTAGCATGGTGGATCAATATGTGAAACCACGGGGATGGTCTGAAAATAACACCTCTCTCTGTGCGTCCAACAAAAACTAATGTAAATCAAATATATTTATATAGAAATATGTACGTTAAAAAGATAAACAAAATTAAGCTTCTTTCCTGGTTCTTTTCGATGACTGCGTTATTTTCCGAACCGGTTGTAGTTTTGACGTTCATAAGCGTATTCTTAGAGCCTAAATTGAATAAATTATTTTTGGTTTTGACTTTGTCGCAGTCCAATATTAAAATATCACAACCTCTTTAATAGTTTTACTTAGTTTTTTTTTTTTTACATCGACAAAACCAACCTGTCTATAACATTTTTCATCGTTAATTTTAGTTTGCCGACGCGCCTCACCGAATGATGTTCATCTATCATTTCGTTTTCAAAGGGTAGGCCGGGGTTGACGGCGTTTGAAGCCTTTATTTATTTCACCTACACCCCTCCTGATTCAGGTACGGAGTGACCTTTCTTGTAGAGAGTGACCGATAGTTAGAAATTAGCTTTTGAATTTGGTTTATTTTTCAAGAAAAACTTTTTTATTTTATTTACCCTTCACATTGAGTATATAATGTAAAGTAATAAATGTAAAGTCTCTCCACACAAAATGCAAACGATAATCAAGGCGTAAATGGTATCGAGTCGAAAACACAAGCTGAGAAAAAGATTCATAGAATTAAAACAAGGAATAAAAACAAAAAAAAATATAACGCAAGTTCTAGTATAATTTAAGAGCAATCCAAATAAACAATTAGGTAGGACAAACCATTATACAAGAAGGCAATTGCAATTGCAATTATAAATATATTCTGAAAGCATGGATGCAGCGAGAGAGGTATAAAGGATTGGTCCACCTTTTTGACTGATTTTAAAACAAATCGTTGTTGTTAGACGTGGTGGTACCCCAATTTTATCTTTTTATTTTAAATTATCTAATTTTTATAGGAAGTAGCTTTATCAGCGCCTTCTCTGGTATGTACGAAACTATTGTTAAATGAATTTTTTGATATCACTTTTTATTATAATTTTTTGTTTAATTATTTCTTACTTAAAACAATTTCTTGACGAGGAAACTTCTTAACTCGATTTAGATTCATGTTTTGTATACAGCGTGGCTGTATATAGGCATTTTCAATATTGTTCGGTACTATTCGGACAGCAAAACCCGCCTTCGTCCCCCGATACTCCGCACCACACTCACTATCCTTCATTCTCGCTTAACGTACTTTCTGACCTACATTTTGTAAAATAATTGCTTCCCTCCTAAGGGTTGTTCATAACGTTTTATAACGGTTTTCAATACGTAGAAAGTAACTGGCAAATTTTTTTTTTTCAATCCTGACAATTAGTTCCCATATTTGATGCGTTCCAATAATGCGTTCTCTGAAGCATTTGTAACACATATATATTAATTATATATGTATTGTATTGTATATCTATGTATATGTTATAGATACCTGTGTAAATATCTATTTTAATCTACCACATACAAGACTAGAACTGGATAGCTCGTATAGTGCATGTCCAGAATTACTACGCTATAACCGTATATCTTGCCTTTGTACGGGGCTATTTATGACCGCCCTTATTTTTATTTTAATGCTGATGCGACCGGTGCCATATCGTCTCGCCTGCTGACTAATCTTCTAGTTGGTACTGCTTGATACTTTACGCTTTTAAGTCTGTAAGAAATCATGCTTTCTTAGTGTTAATTATATTTTGCCTTTTCATTTTTTTGGATACAGAAAACTGTTTGATTTTTGTTATCTATTTTACTATAGCCCACCGCTAGGTGGCGTTGCAATAAATCAACTCAATTATGTATTATGATAAATAGTCATTATATAAAAAATTAAATGAATTTGTTCCAGGCAGCTGCACTTGAGAATCAGTCGCTTTAGGATGAGCGAGTTTATCTTCTTAGACCACATCGTGATTTAACATCAGGTGAGATGTTGGTCAAACGCTAAAAAACCTACAAAGTATTCAAAAAATTAGTAGGTATATATTATCGTGAATAATATTACAATTGAGAAGCAAATTCTGTGTCAATTTAAAAAAAAAATTCCAACTAAGCCTGCGAACCAATCGTGATTAACTTTGATACAAATATAGTCCAATACCTGGAGAAGGATATAGGGTACATTTTACCTTACAATACCAAAAAACACAAAGACAAAGTTGCGGGAAAAAGTTAATAACTTATGAGTAGGTTTCTTCTCATATCACTGGTAAAAATTTATGGCATGTTTTTGTTATCATAATTTACATTTTGGTTATTATAATTTATATTTTGGTAGATGGTAGAGCTACGCTGAAGCTATTACTGGTTTCAGCATGAATGGGTCGGCTCGCCCGGGGTAGTACCACCCTCTCACAGAAAGCAGACGTGAAGTGACAGTGGTTGCACTGTTGCGTTTCGTTCGGTCAGTGAGAGCGCCGGAGGACCACATATTTAAAAGGCCGGCAACGCACTTGCGACTCCCCTGGTGTTGCTAGTGTCTATGGACGGCGGTGATCACTTACCATCAGGTGACCCACCTGTTCGTTTGCCCCCTATTATATAAAAAAAAATACTTAACTATACTAAAAATTTGATCTCAAAGTGTCTACATCAAGATATATTATCAACTGGGTTGAAAACATTTCAACATTAATACCAGTATTTTGAGAACTTTGCTGGCGTCGTGTACAGAGCACATAAAAACTTCGAAACACAATTAAAATTCTTGAAACAATCTTTGAAAAACAAGGGTTGTCCTCACCCCCGACAATATTTCACGGTATTGAATTTCCGATACATGAATTTTATTAACTCTGCCCCTACCACCGCTGATGGATGGAGTGTTATACTATGAGTTTTATGCGTCATCAATACGCCAACGACAGAAATGTTTTGGGGTTCCGAATTCAATAAAACAGTGTGACTTTAACAGTAGAGGGCTTGAACTATAGATAATTCAATTTTGAAATTAATTTGTGTGTTTATCATGTAGGTGAGTGTACATGTTGCGGGATAGTTGTGAAGCACTTTTGTAGTGCCGAAAGTTAGCAGGAGTTGCTCTTTTCTACTTTATAGGTTATCGTTTGCCCACAATCTTATCTGATGTTAAATGATGTTATGCTTAAGATGGTAACCCCGCTAAATCTTGAGGGAGTCTGCCTCAAGTCCAGCTGCCGGAACACATCAACAGGTGCTTGGAGACAGATTTTCAACTTGAGGGTGGCAGCTAACCAGGCGGAATTAGAAAAAGCCCTACCATCATGCTATGGCTTCATCACGATGTTTTCCTTCACCGAAAGCTCCGACACAGTTGCTGGTATCCGAATCTACGTCCTCCGACGCTGTGTTCAAACACACCACCAACTGAGCCACGGTCGCTTCAAAATATATGATTTATAAGCTTATTGCAGTTTTAAAAATACTTATACACCGTGGACTAGTGTAAGGATTACGTCCGACCCCTTATTTGTTTTGACATTCAATATGTCAAAATATATGTACAATAATTAATTAAGTTTTCAATAAATGGCAACCCTAATTACTATTTTACGTTACACCACATTCGTTTATTAAGTTATAAGTAATTTCAAATCCTCAAGTATTTTGTTTCTTAATTTCAAAATAATGTAATTAAATACTTTACTTTTTTTCGTATAACGTTCAGAAGTAGAATCATACAATTGTTATCAATGTTTTTTGCTATGGAATATTTTTTTAAGAAACAACGTTGACGATAAAATAAATGTATGAAATAGATGAATATCGCATGCATTTGTAAAACATATTCTTGACTATATATAATACTAGCGGCCCGCTCCGGCATCGCATGGGTATAAAATAAAATAGCCTATGTCATTCACTGAACAAAATGATTAAAATCGATCCAGTAGTTTTGATTTATTCATTACTGCCCGTGGCCCGCACGCGTTCAATTTGGAGTCAGTAACCTCAAAAATAACAGTATTTCTCCAATATTTAATTTATGTTATTATACATATAAACCTTCCTCTTCAATCACTCTATCTATTCCAAAAAACCGCATCAAAATCCGTTGCGTAGTTTTAAAGATTTAAGCATACATAGGGATATAGGGACAGAGAAAGCGACTTTGTTTTATACTATGTAGTGATGTCGAGCCAAGTTGGCGCTCGTGTTTAATTCCTAAAATTATGTAATCTATAAATACAGGTAAGTTTAATGAAACTTCGTTTATAGCAGTACTGTTGCTTAGTACGTCACTGACTTAGGCATTTACAATTGGGCCTTTTTTTGTAATGCTAGTTCTGTGACCAAATGTCTTCAGGCCCCGATATACATACGGCCCGTCAACATTATTAGTTCGCTTTTGCGTAGCATTGTACGATCTACTATTACTAGGTGTCTCTTCTGTTCTTAAGGGTCGTAGCGTGATGTTATGTATTAGCATGTGTCTACCTTCCTTAAAATAAATAAATAATTTCATATGTAATATGAATCATTCCTTCGACAAACAAATAAAAAGAACTTTCTAAATTGAAACAATCTTTTGACCTTTTTTTTTCCTAGTATGGCATCTGCTTACGTAGGCAATTTCGCCAGTGTCAGTCAAGTGGTTTGTCAATACATGTTTGTCTTTCTGATTATTTATTTTCCACATCTAAATATGAATACTTACATATTCTCTGAATAGTTACAATTTGAAATAAAAGCCTATAGACTGACCCTTAAATGATTCGTCATTGAAAACTTTAAAACTTCCTAAAGGGCGACGATTGCAAAATAAATAACTTATAAATCCCGAAGTTATATTTGTTCAAGGGTGACTCGAAGATTTCTGGCGTCGACGAGTGAGAGAAATTGGCTAAAAAATTCCTACGTAAAATGAAAATCGGCGAACGGCTTCCGAAAGTTATCGAACTTTCGAACAATCCATTACACCGAGTTTCGCAAAAAATTGACTCCGTCGGGCTTCCGAGTTATTATTTTGAGTGAGTTTCACCGGCGCAGATAAACTTTCTCATAGCGGCCGTCGATGCCACCCTTCATACAGCGAATATAGAACTCACGTTGTATATGAAATTGTTTATTGATATGGAATCATCCATTAATCTCTTAACACATTAGCTTGTTCTTTGTATTTAGTTCTATTTTTTAATAACTACCTCAGTATTGGAAATGCGAAATAACTCTGTTGTGATGGCAACTTGTTCTACTACATCGAAATCAGAAATATTTTATTGAATTTAGGCAGTGCGAAGAAATTTCTAAGCGTTGAAACTATCGCTCGTTTGGAAAACAATAACCCAGTCATTGGTAAATACCGTCAAGGAACTCGATGTTTTCAACGTACATAGGTGTGTTTTTAGAAATGTACATTATAGTTACTTTCGTTTTTAGCGGATGCAAAGAGAGGGGTGTTATTTCCAGACATCTCTACCGTTGATATATTGATCCACCGTATAGCCTTCTGACATCAATAGGTGTTTGACATGGTGCTGGAATTTACTATCCGACAAATGGGTGAAAAACACTATAGGTACACTAAACACGTTGGTAAAACCCAACTGAAATATAAATCATTAAAAATATATCATGATAGTATGAGCCATAGTATGTAGGTAAATACACGGAACCAAAGAAAATTAGTGCATTATCTCTTTGTTGATTAGGAAAAAAGTTACGTTTTCCAAATCTCAAATAATTTAAATCAGAAAATTTGCCTCCGGCCTCGTTTACTCAGTTGAGTTCCTATTCATTATTCGTTGTGTTTGGTCAAATACTTCATGTACAAATATGCTGCATCAATTGTGCAATAGATTAACGTATAATAAGTATAATTTAACACCTTAAAGTAGGCGTTTACTGCCTCTTTACTTGCATTTCTGAAAATTGTATAAAAGTTCTCACACAAATGAAAACAAGTAACTGTCAACTTCATGTATCATATACTTCATATATGAAAGCGAACTGTCGACCCTTAATTCACATTACCTGATATAAACAACAAAGACAAGGATTTCAAATTAAAAATACCGACAATAACCGACGGATACCAAATAAAATTAGAGAAATTACAGACCTCTATTAAGATGTTCTCCAAATGGTAGATAGATTATGTTCCTTCTATCTGGAGAACCATCGATTACCGCTTGGAGTATTTAACTGGTCCGAGTTATCATACACAAGTAACTACAGTAAAAGAAGACCTAACGGAATGAAACTCTATCACGTGCTGCGCGTTTTAGGGCTCCGCCACTCGTCGGGGACTGTAGTGTCAGTACACAATGGAGCGTTCCTGTCGAGAGTCTTATCGATCTAGTGGCCGTCATCGGGCGATAGCGGCCGCGGTGAGGCGACGCAAAAAGCGTGTCAGTATAGCGGGCACAAAGGCTTTGTGGTGCACCGGACGCCGCTAGCCGTTCTGTCGTCAGCTTTGTTTACTGTTTAGTACTACATGCGTTAAAAGTGTCGATTCCCGTTAGGTTTTTTCGTGCACTAATATCCATCGTAGACTGCTCGTTTGTACTATTTAATTACTATGTAAAACTGTCAATATTACGTCATTTCATATAAGATGTTGTTTGATAACTCTATGTATAATGTTTTCAACTTCATAATTGTTAGAAAAATGAAGCGATGACGGCTCAGTTGGTAGTGTGTTCGGATGTAGCGTCGAAGGACGTCGGTTCAAATCCTAACAATTGGAGTCGGAGCTTTCGGTGAAGGAAAACATCGTGATCAAACCATAGCATGGTGGTAGGGCTTTTTCTAAGTCCGCCTGTCTAGCTACCACCCTCAAGTTGAAAATCTGTCGCCAAGCACCTGTTGGTATGTTCCGGCAGCTGTATTTGAGAGCCAGTCTCCCTCTAGGTTTAGTGTGACTACCATCTTAGACCACATCATCATTTAACATCAGATGAGATTGTGGTCACACGCTAACCTATAGAATATATAAAAAAGGAGACGTAAAAGCAAATGAAAAATGGATTTTTCACATATATAAAAGTACTAAAACTTTGAATATTCCAGATATCAAATTCTGTATTTAGACTCTTTAAAAACTTTGACTGTCTGTTTGAAAACACTAACGTCCGAAAGTATTAGACTAATTTTTATGGATTTTTCACATGTAACTTGAGCGTAGTTGGGGCTATATTTACTTGATTTCATCAAAACCGAGTTATGAAAAAAAAAAAAAAATAATGTATAGTTGTACATATACGAGTATTCTCTGCTTGGTACAACAACAGTAGGTACGTGAAAAAAATCAAAAGATAGCACTCTTCACAAGTTAATTTCCAAATTTGTTTTGTGAATATTATCTGGTCTACGTGGCTCTTCCCGAATAAATTAAACTAACAAACTCTGTGTTAATATTACTAATTATAATAAAACTTTAAACGTTTTATATAAACGGGCTCATAAATTTGCCGGTACAGCTAGTCACAAATATACTCTGAAAAATAATGATTCTATTCAATAATCTATATTAATCTATATTTTTTTATATTATAGGGGCCAAACGAACAGGTGGGTCACCTGATGGTAAGTGATCACCGTCATCCATAGACACTGGCAACACCAGGGGAGTCACAAGTGCGCTGCCGGCCTTTTAAATAAGTGGGCCTCCGGCGCTCTCACTGACCGAACGAAACGCAACAGTGCAAGCACTGTTACTTCACGTCGGCTATGCTAAATGCTTAAAGGATTGCTTCTTTCATTGTTTCTTTGAGTTGATTAATCTGTGGACCTTTACATTACATATCTATGACCCTCAGGAACGGAGCAATTATCATGCATAATGCAGGTCAGATATGGATGAGTCGTGTTACTTGGTGCAGGGTATCGCGGTCCGAGGGCGGGATAAATTAAACGCGAGGAAACCACGAGGCATAGCTAGTAAGTTATATTAGCGAACTTATTGGTATAATAATAAAAATTTATAAATCAATGCATAACATAATTATCTAAAGATTCGCTTATTCTATTGTAGTTTTTTTTTTTTTTGTATCTGAAAATTATGTGAGTTACGCGTAGATTGTTTATAGTTGACACCTTGTTGTACGGTGTAGGCAATGTGTACCTGTGAAAACACGTGGATCTCAGACCGGAGCAAAGGCGGCTTAAGTTCCCCTTGATGCGATTACGAGGAACGTTCGAGATGCTGACGTGACGGACGGACGGTGGTGTACCTTCTTATAAACGTCTTATCTACATAAAATGAGAGATAGATGATATGCATGTTGATTTAATGCATTGGTCTTCCTACTATCTTCTATCTCACTCACTAAATCGACTTTTGTATGAAGGTTTTTAACTCGAGGTATCAATTTTCCTTTAACATTTTCTTTCATACAAGCCTTGACCTTACAAACTGAAGAAAAAAAAAACAATAGCCAAATAAGTGCAGCCATTTTGAAGTGATGCGTTAACATACATTGACTGAATGATTTTTATTTACATAGATGATTCACTTATTAGTTCTTAAACTACTCGTGTGTACGATAATTAATTATTAAGCATGCGAAGCTCCTTAATTTAAAGGTATATCTCTACATAGTTACTGGTCGTTACTCCTTCATAAATTTAATAGTCGCTAAAGATCAACTATTTTTTGTATTCGTATATCCAGTTAACGACTCGGCTGATTTTCAAGACTCAGATCACAAAATGGCGGATTATGTTTTTTTTTTTACTATATCGTACATTGTAAATTTCATCCTTTAGTAAAAAGAAAACTTCGTACAAATAAAAAAATAATATTTAAAGATACATTTTACATAAAAAGTATAGTTTTACAATAGGTATTATTTAAGTTTATGCTGCCAACAGTCTGTTGAGCTGTGCCTCATGAAGTCTACATTCGTTTGTATGAAACTTAAATCTTTATTATTTTGGCTGTCCAGTACTGGATAGTTCCCTGGACTATTCCAGGGGCTAAATATTTTTGATTACCAGTCGACATATTTTGTATTCAGTCTAGCTTTATTCGTGGCACTGTAAAAGTTAACAAGATTATATAAAATTAACAAGGATATCTCAAAAATAACTAAACCCCACTTCTGAAAAATATTTAAGATTCAGATACCTTCTTATATGCCGCATTACATTATACGTTAGGTCACCAACCCCAAGCAGACTTGTGTAGAGTAATTTAAAATTCAATTAGGCTGGGGTACCTGACTCCGCGAAAATATTCACTTCTTTAACATTTAAAGTTGTCCGAAAGGTAATTAGCAACGACATGTCCACGACAAATAAGGAAGACACTACAGCATCCATTGTACCGGTGAATTTAGCAGCACGAAGACTTGAAGAACAAACTCAGTTTTGTACGTGCGATACATAATAATTTTACACGGTCGTGTTTGTGATTAACATGAATTATTTGTCAGCGGCGCGTGAAGCACGTGAGTCAGGGCATGCGTGCGGCACTGATACCGTTCGTGTCATACAGATAGTTTGGAGTTTTGCCACACGTCTGTTTACTTTTTTTTAAATATATTATAGGGGGCAAACGAACAGGTGGGTCACCTGATGGTTAGTGATCACCGCCGTCCATAGACACTAGCAACACCAGGGGAGTCGCAAGTGCGTTGCCGGCCTTTTAATATATGTGCGCCTCCAGCGCTCTCACTGACCGAACGAAACGCAACAGTGCAAGAACTGTTACTTGACGTCGGCTTTCTGTGTGTGGGTGGTACTACCCCGGGCGAGCCGACCCATTTCTGCTGAAACCAGTAATAGCTTCAGCGTAGCTCTACCACCTACAAAATATCTGTATGTAATATCAAAATAACGACTTTTTACTGATTGGATATGAACGTATACGCGATATTGATAACAAAAATACAATTTTTAAAAATTTTGTCTGTCTGTCTGTCTGTATATTCCGGGTAATCTCCGAAACGGTTAGACCGATTTGACAGAAATTTTACTGACGGATAGTTAAAATTATAGCGGGTAACATAGGCTGCTTTATTTTAGACTAGCTGTCATTCGTGGCTTCGTCTGTAGTACTATCTCCAAAACGATCGGACCTATTTTCATGGGACTTTCATTAACAGTTATTTGTTATTAGCAGACCAATAGACAACAAAAAAAAAAAGCGTAGTCCGGTGGAACTGTAGAGGTCTTGCCAGGCTAGCAGTGTAGGTCAGTTCGAAAAAAAAAATGGAGAGACAAAGGGTTAATTTACATTGTAAGGCTAATGTAAATGCATTTCAAACAAGTTTCCACTAATAAGTAGTTTCCAGACCTTATTCCGTGTACATGAATGATGTATACCTAAATCAAATAAATGTTTATTATTGACCCATACGTAAAGGTTACTAACATAATACCATCAAAGAGTAACAGATAGCGTGCGAGTCGTTTCAAGAAATTAGTGTATTTCATTTATAGTTGTCACTATTTCGTATACAGAATTCAGGATTGAATTCGAAAAATAATCTAGATTACATATCATTAAGTTTTACTTTTGGTGTAAAGCAGGAAAAATTTACATTAATAAAAAAAAAGCATTTACAAGTCAAAGAAGAACCGATACAAGACATACAGATTTCCAATAACACTGTATACAGTTTAAAAAAAATGTCAGTGATGGGATGATTTTGCAGAAAAACTGTGGTCCACATGTGAATTTTTGCCGTTAAGTGTTCTGTTCCCGAAGAATTAACACTATTTCTAGGCCTGCCTATATTATTTTTAACACCTGTATTTTTCCAACTGTACGAGAAAGCGGATTGAAAACCCGCGACTTGGTCTATGTCTTTTATTATTTTAACAAAATGCATACATACAGAGAAAAAATATAAGCACCACAGCAATTATCTATAGCAAGAAAACACGCGGTGAACACGCGTTGAACACGTGTTGAACGCGTAGTGTTAAAAAAAAATAGTTTATTCAAACTTTTTAACTATATTTGAAATTCATATATTATCATAATTTTGTTTCTGATGAGGACCAAGTGTCTAAGAAATAAAAATAAATATAAATGGTCAAATGCTAATCGATAGTTTTTCAGTGATGCGCGTACAACGACGGACCTCTACTATTGTATCAAAAGAAACGTAATTACCGTGTACAACTAGACATACATGAAACAAATACCCTAAAGTCACTCAGAGGATCAATGGCACTAGTCCTCAAAGCATCACGTATAGGTACCGAGGGTTCTCCGAATTCCCTCACGCACGGGCAGAGAGCTCGCTCGGAGGAACACCAATACACTCCTAATGCGATGGAGATATAATTTCCTGAAATGCACTGGCCTGAGACGGGAGAAGGATCGAGCGTACTTCCCAAGCCGTTGTCAGTTTAGTTTATTAAACGGTGACGTGACCTGTAGTTAAATTAAAAAAAAATGTATAACGAAATAATATTGGATTATTTAGTAAGCGCATTGGCTTAAATCGGAAATTTGAATGTGGTTGCTCCGTACCAAAGGATAGCAATAGAAACTAATTTATGGCTATTATATACGTTTACGTTAAGGAAATACAATAATGAAATGACAGTACATAGAGGTCTACGATTTTGTGCGCATTACACAAAAACTATTTCATACTTTGTCCTTACCTAAAAAAATATCACAACAGCTTAATTCAATACAAATTTATTAAAGTTTTTTGAAACTACGATTTCTATATGCGCTATGTGTTTAAGCATGTGTTTCCTTGCCGTGGAGAAATGGGGCAAACGGTGTGTTGCGCGTACGCGGAAGAGAAGAATTTAACATTGTTGTATATTCCTCTGTGCTTAAAATACATTTCAAATATAGAAGTCGCAGGTATTAGCTAGTATAAAATAATATGAGTACAGTAACATAACTGAAGACGGTATCGTTCCCTGAATCGATGTATTCGCCATTATTGGCGAGATGAGACGGTCGAGAGGTCTGATAATAACAGCTCAAGACTCGATATTACATTGAAATCTAGACGAGACGATGCTTCTCCACAATAGAAATTTCAACCTTTGATATTATGCATTTCGAAATGATGTACCGGCTATTGACATCTATTATTTTTTATGTGACCTCGCAGAAATATTTGCCAGTGTCATTATTTTGTTTACGTTACGTTTATTTATTACAATTCAACTTTATATCAGTATTGTTTCCTTCAGGTATATTGATTTTCAGGTTTTCGTTTTTCGTAAAAATGAACCTGATAGATAAGTCTTAATGAGATAGCGTTTAGCCAAATAATATTTTCACAGTATATTTAGCTAGCTATATCTAGTGATAGCACAGATAATAACACCAAGGTGTTTTATGTTTCAAAAACTGTATCAAAAAATATTTTTCAAGTAACAATAGACACTCAACATACGGTCTAAAATATATTTTTTGGTCATGTTTTTTATTTATATTTAATAGTAATTCTACGTGTATTTGCATAATATTCTACATTGATATAAAATATAGCAATGATTCAGCGACATAATCTCTCATTACTAAACCACTCCAAGTCTAAAGGGGTCCGTTTAAATTACCAAACAGAGAAGCCACTTCAACTGCTATGACACATGTTAACATTTCAAACGCTCTAATGTACCGTTCTATAGTAACCGCCAGACTGTTAAAGGTTCCCTTAGATTTAATCAGTTGAAAGTATATTAAAATTGTAGGGTGTCACTGGTCCATATATCCATAAGTAAGAATTGTAGAAAAACACGCGGGCGAAGTAACTGGAAAAACCGTTAAATGTATAAAAAAACATACAGATTTGTGATCATACTGTATACGGTTTTTTTAAGCAAATGTCAGTGATGGGATGATTTTGCAGAAGAACAGTGATCCACATGTGAATTTATGCCGTGATGTGTGTTCTGTTCCCAAAGAATTAACACTATTTCTAAGCTATACTATTTTTAACAGCTGTATTTTTCTAACTGTACTAGATAGAGGATTGAAAATGGTCACAGAACATGTATTTTATATGTAATATATTTGAATATATTAACTAAGTACAATATACGAAGAGTGGGATCCATTAGAGTAATACGTATCACCCCCCATACATACAAAGATTAAAGTCACAACGACTATAGTGCAAACTGTAAAAATAAATTGTAATGTATAAGTTGACTCACTCTAAGTATCGGAAACTGACAATAAGTAAACACAATCTTCATTTAATTACTAGCTGACCCAGCGAACTTCGTACCGCCTAATAGTCGATTCTTTAATTTTTTTTAATACTTAATCTGCTATTCGGGACTCTATATAATGTTAAATGTTACCATCGTGTAAATATTGACAAATATTGACATTAATATTTATACGATACTAACCAACCGTCAGTCATTTGTTTTGCCTTCCCGGAACCTCTCCACTAACACTTAAACTTTATGGTATGGTATTAAAGTTCAAATTGTCTTTTTAGTATTATTACGAATCGTTTGTATGGGAGAATAGAAAAGTGTAGTTTTTAGCCTTCTTCAGATAATTAAAAAAAAAAAATTCTCTCCGTAAGAACCATCCTCGCACGTCAAGGAATATTCTAAAGAAGGAATTAGCGAAATCAGTTCAGCTGCTGTTGAGATTTGCGCTTAGCAACACATTCATATTTTTATATTTTATATTATAGGTAATAGATTTTAGTTAATAGATAACGAAGTAATTGGTTATAAACTTAATTTAGATCGCATCTCTTTACTGTACTGTTTTAACTGTCTAATATAATGGAATTTTAACATTCAGTTTTGGCAGGAAAAAGAGACAGGAGTTAAAAAGTTTATTTGACAGCGGAAATTAGCAACCAAAACCACAGTAAGATAGTAATTGAAGAGAATATGCAAAGCCTTAATAGGTTCTTGAGAAATTAGACAAGTCAGAGAAAGAAATACAAGCATTAAACCTAGGTCTTGATGTACATCGGTTGAGGCAACAATAATATAGAAGTCCTGAGTACTGTCTCAGATTACTCGCACTGCAACACCACGGAACCTCTTAAGAATTCTTTGTCTCAAAGGATAAATCTTTGTTGATGAATTGTTGACATGTAAGTTTTTTTTTTCGAACTGACTACGCTATAGGGTTGATAGGCCTCTTCAGCTTCACCGGACTACTACACATGTAAAAGCATTTAAGCTATCTATTTATACTAGTGCCATAAGTATATTGTGAGGTAGAGGGTATTCTTCATCAACTACAACTCGTATATAGATGATGTTTTTAAAATTTTACAAATAATATTAATGAAAGACAAAAGAGAAAATCCAAAATAAATTTTCCAAACTCATTTCTAATCGGCGACGTCAACTCGACACGCAAACTCTCCGGGACGCACGCAAAACGTACATTTTTGCCATACACACCGGCCCTCCACGCAAAACTCTATAAAAACGTCGAAAAAAAAAATACACACAGTAACATGGCGCATAATGACAGCTGGTCCACTTGAGAACAAAAGGGGAAAGCCGAGACTCGTCGAGAAAAAAATACACGAAGAATACAAAACAACGTGCGTGGTGTGCTGGTACGAAGTCGAGTCGGCGTCGCGACGGCTCGCGGATGTTACGATTGGCCTTTACCTATACAACGGCTATCAATAATATTTTCATATAAAACTGTATGTACGATTCGTATCTAGAACGTTTACTCTGGTTACATTATTTTTTTATTATTATAATTAAAAAAAGGCAATGAAATAGTCATGACAACTTCAAAATAGAAACGTCAGAGGTAAATTAAAGTTTAATATACGGATAATAATCGTGTATTCATAAATATTCGAGCGGAATACGAGCGAGAGCGCTGGCCGCGCGGTACTTTATAATTTTTCACCGAAAGCCTGTGACTGTAGCATAGGACTGTAGGCTGTTAGGCGAGTGTAGGCCCGGTTCAAATGCCGCGCACGGACCATTAGCTGATGAGCGCACGTGTGCGCCCGCCCTACGCAGACAGCGGCAGCCCGCCCCGCCCGCGCTATAACGTAACTGTTATTTCCAACTGAAATATGAAAATATTTTGTTGCTTTAAAAAAAGAATGTTTTGCGAAACTACCCACTTTCACGCACAATGAGCTCACGTAGGAAACTTTGTTCCGTAGGTTTATAAAATATAAATAAGTAGATAGCGTAATAAAAGTTTACTAATGTTTAATTTTTTTTGTGTTGATACGTTAACAAATCGTAAATTGAAATGTTTATTCGTTTGTCCGAGCTAATCTACCAAATGGCTAAATCGATTGTTACGAAACGAGCCTTCATATTTTCACTGGACTAATGGGACGGGCGCTAAAGGCACTTAGCCGCTTGGCCAAAAGGTGAAGAATGCCAAGGTGGCAGAAACTCGGCGTAGGCTTTATTGCAACATCGCGAATCTTATTAAGCTAATCATATATCTATATAAATGTTATTAGCAATAATTCTGCCCTTGTACTAATCAAATAACATCAAATGTTTTATAGTGAATATTTATATTGATGTACTATAATAAAAATTAAATAAATAAAAAAATAAGGATAAATAAGACACACATGTGTGCCTCACGAACTCCAACATGTATTTTGTATCTGTCAACTCGTCTAAACTAAACTAATCAAGTTCGAAAAATAAGTGGAAAAAAATAAAACCCTTCCACCATATATGGTATACATACGTCTATACGTATATATACTCGCCATATGCCGATACAATCTGTACTGTGTGTGGTGTGTGTTGAGATAGTGTGTTCAGTGTCACTATATCGCTGGTGAAAGGAATACAGCGAGTGTGCGGGAGCGAAATTCACCGCCAGACCACGGCGGCATGATCTGTGGTTACGTGGGCGTGGACGCGCACACGCTCTGTTTGATGAATCGGAGGGGTACTAATTGTTCGCTGCTGTTATTTCGTCCGGTGGAACGGAGCAGATACAGAACATTTCAGAGGATATTATATAAGCTATATACAAATATTCTTTTCCTTAGGGGTTAAGAAATAAAAATTAAATTTAAAGGACATAACATAAAATCATTAAAAGCATTGAAGACGTTAAGTAAGCAACGAAGATAACATTTCATTTAACAAATAAACTATAGTTCATAATTAATACAGGTAATTCCCTTGAAAAAATAAAACCAATTTTATAGAACAAAGTCGCGGGCACCAACTTATTCGTCATCATTTTCTTACCCTTAACAAGTATAAATTGTCAGCGTATTCCTAAATGAGGCTTTGCTAAAACAATTTTGTCCGTAGTGAGTCTCACCCCTTATCATTTCAATCTAACCTATTTAATGCGAAACTTATCAACTATCCGAACCGTCGATAGCTCTTTGATGTACGGGCTTCATGCGAAACGAAACTAGGGTGTTTATTTCGGGTGCTAATGATATGTAAAATAATTTAACCTCTTTGTCTAATATCGAACATTAATATCGTATAGTAATTTTAACACTCACCAAAAAGTATCACTCATCTTTACTTTTAAAAATAATAATTAAATGGTTTGACTGGCGGAATATCAATCCTATATTTGCAATTTAGAATTTCGACGTGTTACAAATAATTTTTCGGATTAGAGTGACGAATTCAAATTCTTAACAATGTTGACTGACGATGAATGAAACATCTTGAGGAAACCTGAGCCTGAGGACATATACAATCGTACGTACTTATATGGTTTTCCATATATATATAGAACTGAGATTATCTCAGTCGTCAGCTAATATAATGATTATACCCTTACCTTTTTCATTGGGAAGCGGTTTTTGTTCTACTAGTGGGATTCTTAAGGGCTTGCATAATTACATTATTATTATACTTTATTACTGTAAAAGTCAAACCTTACCTTATCTTACTAAGTCATAATGAAGTGCTGTTAACTATGTTTTGAAGTTATACTTCTTTTGGCGCGTTTGGGAAAATTGACGACAGTCGATTTTACGATGCGCGCACACCGACACCAAAAAGCGACACCATGTATTTGGTCGGTAATAGTCTGTTATATTTTTTTGAGAACTCATAACTATATTCAAGGTAGTTATTCAAACACACATGAATCTACAACACGTGTTTTATATCAATGGAGATATAAAATATTTATTTATAGACACATGTACATTTGTATGTGATTTTAAATTAGCTATATGTGGTGAATGATAACTTATTGTGAGTTTATTCGTGATAAAAGTGTTTTATACTATAAACTTTTTTTAAGAAGTGTGATAGTCGAAAATAATATTAAATAACATATATAACGTACTAGTAGATAAAACGAGTGTGCTGTAATAGGACCCCCTCGTACAAAACTATACGTGTTTTATATGAATTAATTCCTCGGCTGAGAGAGTACGAAAGCGTTTTACTCACGGGCCAGATGGCGCGCGGACAGATCAATTTGATGATTGCAAAAAAAAAAAAAACTCGATGCGGACTTTTTGATGTCGTACGGTTTCGCGATGCGAGCCCGGCTTTCGTCAGGCGTGATTCTTTTCATACTGTACTACAGGGGTTTGGGAGGCGTACCGACCAATCGTTTAAATTATTTCTAGAAGCAGCTCTAGTTTTAAATATTTATTTAATGTATATAAATAAGTTATGTACCGTTTTTTATTATACTTTATATTGTTTGGAATTGTAACGAATTGGAACTCTTTTAGGGCTTTCGTCCGGCGTGATTCTTTTCATACTGTACTACAGGTGTTTGGGAGGCGTACCGACCAATCGTTTAAATTATTTCTAGAAGCAGCTCTAGTTTTAAATATTTATTTAATGTATATAAATAAGTTATGTACCGTTTTTTATTATACTTTATATTGTTTGGAATTGGAACAAATTGAAACTCCTTTAGAATTTTCAATGGTTTCATTGAAGTACAGGTCACGTGTACCGATACTTCGTAATGTAAAGCAATTAGCTGCCTTACTCGTTCAAATGTAATACTAATGAAGAGTGGAGAATATATTTCTCAAGTAAGTTTGAAAAAATACACAACGATAATGGTATGGTGTTAACATTTATAAAGCTACAAATGGAGAAGGCGTCACCGGTAGCTACGAGTCTAAGGAGTGTAAGCCATACGTTAATTTTCAAATATTTTTAAACAACTTCGTCCAAGGGTTTTATTGTTATATCATTTGTTACTAACATTTCTTGTATTCTTTAAAAATTGCAGACTTACAATTCAAATATATATAAATAGCTTACTAAAGCCTCTCACTATAATGCGTTTAATTTTTTCTATATAAACTGCCCCTATTTTCTCCAAATCTCGGGCTACCTTGATAACTTCAAAAATCTCCATGCTATTCACAAAATTACTACTTATTTTCTTAAGACAAATGACGTAGGATTATAATTGATTTACTACACAATCTATTGAATGAACTAAACCATACTATGAGCTAGAAATAACCCGGTGTTCACTTACGAATGACTTTGAACTTAGCAAGTTCATAACTAAACACCGAAGACCAACAAAGTAACACTTACGCCATAGAAATTAACATTTGTATTAGGTAAGTTCTTTAACAATGGAAATCCTTTGACAGTATTACAAGCTAAGACATATGCCAGCTATAAAGGTGGTATTATGGTATTTATTTAATGACGTTGTGCCCTTTTAATGATAAGGTTATATCTGCCTATATATATACATATATACGAGTATATATAAAAGAAGAACTGACTAACTGGGACATATCAACGTACAGCCCAAGCTACTGTAGTTAGGGCCATGAAATAAGTGACCACTAAGAAAGGTTTTTGAAGTTATACTTCTTTTGGCGTGTTAGGAAAAAATGATGAGAGTAAATTATTACGATGCGCGCGCACACCGTCACGAAAAACCGACACCCTAAAGTTAGCTATAGTCAACATTTTATTCAAAAAAAGTATGTATGCATTAAATACCTTTTTTCAATTGTTAGTGTCGTTTTTTCTACAAACGTAGAATAAGGTGAAAGATAAAATTTTTGAAAAGATTTTTATCTAAGTATAACTTCTAACGCGTGTACACAAATAAGTACACACTACTTTTTATTTTGGAAACTCAATCCCTAAAGTACTAAAAAAGGGGATTAAAGTTTCTATTAATATCCATAATTTTTAACTTACATCTATGTAAATCGGTATATAGAAATTCGTCCAGAAAGTAACAAAAATACGTTTTATTCTTTTCTCAAATTAAATAAATTAATTGTACAGTCTTTTATAAAGGTATAAACATAGAGTAAGTCGGTGGGTGTCTTCTTGTAATGTGAAATTAAAATACTTAGCGAAAGTAAACATTTCTTTCAACTTTAAACTAACACTACACTAATAATAATTGATGCCAGCAACTTTTTTTTCATGAAAATCGTGTACTGCGTGCGTTACATGAATGAATTATGAACTGTCTTTTATCTCGTTTAAAATTGATGCAGTCGTTTCGGAGATTACAACAGATAAACAACAAATATATGAGTTGTTTAATATATTTCCATATTGTATAATAAAATTCTTACTGTATCATTCCTTTAAATAATTACAAAGTGTAATGTTTAGGTGGTAAATGGTCACACAAACAGGACTCCTCAGCTGAAGTCAGTCAAAGACGGGTTAGAGCTATATGTAATGTAAATCATGTTGCCACGTCACCTTTCGAATCTAAATACAGAAGAGCGAGCATTACAGTTTTATCTTTCATTTTTCTAGTTTTCTACGTCTTATTTTCTACTTCTACGTCTAATACATTCTTCTGGTCCTTTACTCTTCTCTCGATTAATTAAGTTCCGCACAACATTTTCTCTTCCTCCATGTTGTTGGAACCTGAGATCCGTTTACGACCAACCACCTGTCTGACAGGAACCCCCCTTTTTTGGGTCTCCTTATCGCTCTCCCATCGATGACCACTAAGCAGACACTATTATTATCTATCAGACCTTCCACGACTGCCTATACAAATCATATATCAAAAGATTCTCCCCATTCCGTTGTGTCACAATAAATATTCACAAATGCAAAATGAATAAAGCTAAAGATATATTCATTAATATATTGAATATTTAGACAAATAAGTAACCAATAGTCTGACAATAGCCCGGCCAGTGCTGGAATCGATGGAACACCGCGATGTTAGTTCCTAAGAATACGGACAGATTGAAATCTGCCCAATAATTTATACATTATTTCCAATACAATAAACATAAATATATATATAGTACACTAATTTACTAATTTTTCCCCGTGGAATTCGCTCGCGTTAACAATGTAAATTTCACCTATCCCTCGGGAGCAGTACATTTTCTATACAAACGGTTACCTTATGTCATTTTCTGTATGCAAAATTTCGATTCACTGGTTAAGACATGAAAGCTATACAAACAAACAGATATTTGCATATATAATATTAGTAAGAATTCTTTATAATTATGTACAGAACTACTCTCGTATGAATTATTAATTGACTACATTGAAATACTGTAAAACATAACTTCGCTTACAATTTCGAAATGTACAGGTCTGACCTAATATCTCTGTTAACCTCTGATAAAGGCTTAAAGATAAAAAAAAAATGAATAAATCATAACGACGACTGTCATTGAAATGAAGCATCAAGGGGACGTACAATCGAAAGGCCCGATGAAAGTCGGCAAGAGCATCGATAAGATCGCACCAAAGCAGAGGCGACCGCATGCGACTGCCCCTATCGCCCCCATCTCCCTACCAATAATGAGTCTACAAATCGTGACGGAAATTGAAAGAAAAAAACTTCCCAAGCACAGATCTAATCGTACGACTAAACGTTCTCGTAAAAATATTAATAAAAATATAACTTTTTCCAGTCAAACCCACATCGGGCCCGATTCCCTTTCGAATTTATTGACAATTACGCGTCAATAAGTGGCAATAAAAGCACAAAGCGTCAATGTCCACAGATTTGAATGTCAATTGTGTACAATTGTGTAATTCTATTTCCGTGGAAGTTCTTTCTGACACTATACGTTCACAATTAAAAGTTGACTCCTCTCGTTTCGGTTTCGTGGTAGTTTTTTTTTTTATAATTTTGATAAACAGATTCACGTCTATTGTGTAACTGCTGATGCTTATTTAGTTTTATTACTGTGTGTTTTGACCAATTAGCGTCGTTATAAATTTATTATAGTACGTATCCATGACCTTTTAAGAGATCGAAAATAAATTAAACTCTGTATGTCCCACGCAGTATTGGAGACCATAAAAATTGTAAAATACTTATTATTATCCGATAATATAGACTTCCATGATAAAAGACTGTTACACAATGATAAATCTGTTATGAGGGTTAAGAAGGCGCTAAGATAATAAGGTATTTTAGTACT
Source organism: Antheraea assamensis (assembly GCA_035772565.1). Lineage (NCBI taxonomy): Eukaryota > Metazoa > Arthropoda > Insecta > Lepidoptera > Saturniidae > Antheraea > Antheraea assamensis. The sequence goes on along the minus strand of JAQQSE010000054.1, from coordinate 2,583,207 downwards.
GTACTTAACAAGTGCCTACTTCTAGTATCATACTTCGGGTTCATTATGCCACCATCTTCCACTAATACATTAGGATGTAATAAATAAAATATAATTATACTAAAAAATTTGCTTGAAACTGTAGCGTCGTATATTATTACAATAAAATAATATAATTATTTAATTTATACTTGAAATGAAAACAGTTTCATTTTCTTGTTATAGAAGTTTTGAGTTTCTTCGTAAAGTTTTCTCTTACGGCTCGTTGCAAATAAATAGCAAATTAAGAGAGGAAAGTTTTACAAGAAAAAAAATTGTTTTACTTTTAAACTGTTCATAGAATCCAATGTATACTAAGCCCTTTTAAAATAATTATTGAAAACAAATAAACAGGATCGATATCATGGAGACACGATAAATTACAAACGGTGGCACAGAATGTCACTTACAAATTTGCAATAAGGAGATCTCGCTTAACTTTATCTCCGATCGAGGAAGTAGAAAAAAAACCGACTAACGGGACCGCGGTACGGAGAGGGGGGAGGGCGTCCAAGAACAAGAGCCGTCAGTAAAATAGAGATAGATGTACAGTGGGAAATGAAATTCTTTGTGGCATCGCGGTCCCGCAAAAAATGCACAGATTAGATTTTTCCCCTCGCCCCGTCGTTACCGAGGGTGGAAGGCAATGATTTTTTACAACACCCGCTCGGATATATATAGCAGTTTTAGTGCCGGGATTTGTTGTAAATGCCCCCTGTTTTTAAATAAGAATTTTAATTTCCTCCGTTCCCAAAAATGTCGCCTCTCTTCCTTGAGACCTTATAAGTGTGATTGATTAATATATTTACATTGTTTCTTTGAAGATGCATTTAAGTTATTTGTTTATTGGTATTCATACTATGAGAATAAAGTACTCCATATACTTTTTTTTTTAATTTGAAATACAAAAGAAATACACTGCTGGATATAGGTCTCCCCAAATATTGGCAAAATAGCTGATCTCGCGCTGCTTATATTCAGCAAGTTCCCGCAGCTTTCACCAAATCATTTGCCCATTTTATGGCCAGTCTACTCACACTGCATCTTCCGGAACGTTATCGCCACTAGATAATTCTTTAGCCCTATCGACCATCCGTTCTACGAGCAAACTACCTCGCCCATTGCCGCTCAAGTCTAATAATTCTTAGAGCTATGTCGCTGACCTTAGTTCTTCTATGGATTTCTCACACGAACATGCACCCTCTTCGTTATAACCTATCAGTGTCCTTGTGCTATCTATCTAAAATTTCAGAATATTTTTCATCCAATTTTCTATTTACAAAGCGTACACTCGTGAATACACCAATAAATTTAAGCAGAAAACGAATTGTATATCAAGTATCAGATGTTGTTTTTTTAAACATCAATTACACTTATTAGTGTAACTTGGAAATATGCTATGGCCATTTTTAATTTAATATTGAATTTAATACTTTCATATATATATGAATTCTAGTTCCAAATTATGTTATAAAAGATTAAAGTACTACATAATCATGAAAATTTCGTATTATACACTAGCTATACTCGCGTTTCCACACTCGTTAAATTATAGAAAAAATGAGTATTGTGTAAGTATTCTCCACATCAATACAATAGATACCCTTTTTATTATTTTTTTATATTTTTTATATATAGGGGGCAAACGAACAGGTAGTTCACCTGATGGTAAGTGATCACCGCCGTCCATAGACACTAGCAACACCAGGGGAGTCGCAAGTGCGTTGCCTTTTAAATATGTGAGCCTCCGGCGCTCTCACTGGCCGAACGAAACGCAACAGTGCAAGCACTGTTACTTCACGTCGGTTTTCTGTGCGAGAATGGTACTACCCCGGGCGAGCCGACCCATTCCTGCTGAAACCAGTAATAGCTTCAGCGTAGCTCTACCGCCTACAAAATGACGATCGTTCAAAAGAAGGCTATAGAAATTGACGCAATACATCGTCATCTATTGCTGAGTATTATAATAAAATAGAGCGTGAAAATATACTTTGCATACAAACATCACTCAATGACGTAGACAAACGTCGCGATTTCTTTTACCGTATATATATATATATATGCTTTACGGTTAACGTTAATTGTCTTTACGGTATTATGAATGAATTGATTGACTACACTGTCATGTCTGACGCCATTTTGATTGACTATATATCATCTGAATAGAAACTGAAGATGACCACGAAAATATAGAACGTTTATATAGTAAATATTGTATAATTTACTTATAATTCTAAGAATTTTAATTCCAAAAAAGAGCGCTGAAGAGATTTTTTCACGATAATTCCGAATAACAAGAGCTCGAGTTACGATTCAGCGAATTTTATTCAACAGAACATATAAGAAGCATTGTGATGTTAAGAATTAATATGTACAATAAAGGTCGAAGAAAAACAGTAACACTCCGAACAAACAATTTTATTCAGAACATAAAACTGATATGCAGGTATTTTATGTGCAACGGGCGGACACATAAAATTGTCGCTACGTCGTCACGGGGTCTCGAAATTACTCGGCATTAGAAGCGTACTTACGAGACTCGGATTAGTGAGGGCCCCTCGGTAAAAAACAGAGGGCAGCCACTGCGGTCTCAATTGAGCCGCGTGTCGTTTACACTGATTCGGTACTTGTGTTCCATCTGTGATGAGTTTTACGGCTTCGTATCTGTTGCGAGATAAATAAATGAAACATCAATAGTAATTGTTTCTTTTGATGATTCGATTTGTAGAGAACTAGCTGGTGCCCGCAGCTCCGCATGCGTTTTTTTTTTTTATAATTGTAAATTATTTCTTATAAGATCAGCTATCTGTTAGTGAAAGTTCCGTGAAAAATGGTTCAAACGTTTTGGAGATAGTACTGCAAACAAAGTTATAGGTAAAAGCTAGTTCAAAATAAAAAAGCTTTAATTGATTTTTATTACGTTAGCTATCTGTCAGTGAAAGCCCTATGAAAATAGTCCAATCGTTTTGGAAATAGTAGCACGGATGACAGCTAGTCTAAAATAAAGTAGCCTATGTCACCCGCTGTAATTTTGACTGTCCGTTAGTGAAATTTCTGTGAAAATCGGTCCAATCGTTTTGGAGATTACCTGGAACATACAGTATAGACAGACAGACAGACAAACATTTTAAAAATTGTATTTTTGTTATCAGTATCGTGTATACGTTCATATCCAATCAGTAAAAAGTCGTTATTTTGATATTACATACAGACACACTTCATTTTTATTATATGTATATACTACATTCATCTACCTGTAAGCTATACTCTCCCCACTTTTAAGAACACGTCGTGCCGTTTATGAATCTACCTTGAGGTTTTTACTTTTAATAATCCAATATAATAATAATAGGTAAATACTGCTGAATTGTTTATAGATGTCATATATATTTTACTAGTGGCCCACTCCGGCTTCGCACAGGTATAAAATAAGATAGCCCATGTCATTCACTGAAGAAATTATTAAAATCGATCCAGTAGTTTTGATTTATTCATTACTGCCCGTGACCCGCACGCGTTACATTTGGAGTAGCCTCAAAAATAACAGTATTTCTCCACTATTTAATTTATGTTATTAAGCACATAAACCTTCCTCTTCAATCACTCTATCTATTAAAAAAAAACCGCATCATAATCCGTTGCGTAGTTTTAAAGATTTAAGCATACATAGGGATATAGGGACAGAGAAAGCGACTTTGTTTTATACTCTGCAGTGATAGAGTAATTTAATCATTGGCAACCACTTCAACTCCTCTCACGACATAGCCCTGTTCTAGGGTTTTCCACAATCTTCCATCTTACGCACCTCTCATGCACATTCTTCCTGCTATCTTTTTTATGTCTTCCATCCGTATATTTTATGGTCTTGCTTTTATCCTCTTTCCTGCTCTTATTCATTCATCTGTGTTCTATCGGAGTATATGTCTTGCCCAACGCTGTTTTTGATGTTTTATTACCCGTTATACTATTGTTGTTTTTGATAGTCGTTATGTAATTTTAATTGATTTTTGTTTTATCCTTCAATTTTATTTTGAACACTACCTTTCCATATTGTTTTTGGCTAAATTTTTTTTAATTCTGTTTATGCCTTAAATGAGATATCGAATTTTGTACAGCAAAAAAAAAATGAATTAGCGACTAAATATCTCTCGGGACAGAGTACTTTTTTTTAAATACTTTATAGGTAAACGTTTTGACCGCAATCTCATCTGATATTAAATGATGATGTGGTCTAAGATGGTAAGTCACGCTTAATCTAGAGGGAGGCTGGCTCTCAAGTGCAGCTGCCGGAACACTTGCGACTCCCCTGGTGTTGCTAGTGTCTATGGACGGCGGTGATCACTTACCATCAGATGACCCACCTGTTCGTTTGCCCCCTGTAATATAAAAAAAAAGTTTTCGTATTTGTAATATTAGTTGGAATTTTCGTGAAAAAAAAAACACGAAACTTACCGCCGATACAATTTTGTCTAAAAAATTTAAACGTATTTTTAAGTGACACTTCTTATGGGAGCGCTTTGAAAATGCAATGGGCAACTTTTTGTGTGACGAAAAAGTGATAGGGGTATACACTGTGTCGGGAAGAGTGTTGAAAGCACCAGTTCTTGTCCGATCACCGAATTTAAGTAACGTCGGGCTCTGGTCAATGTTGGATGCGTTTGTCTGTTGTATTTTTTTAATTAAAATATTTTTCTGTAATACAAAAGTTTCACTTCTGCCGTGTGTTTTTACGACACATCCTATTTTTTTATACCCCATATTTAAAAAAACTCTTTGTTAATGTATGTCAAGTAATAAAATGTAAGAAAAAAAAACGCAGTAGGTATTTATTTAATGAAAATAATCCGTACTCTTCCATACAAATGCTTAGCGTTCGGTCCCTACGATCGATGTAATCCACCGCAAGCCTGTGTCACCGACCGACGTGTGTCATTTGGGGAAAATAAAGCTTCGCTCGAAACCTGTCAAGTGCCTCGGCAATTTGTTTAGCCACTTCAAAAGCCGGTTTGTGCCCGCACTACACCACGAATTAGGTTTCTACGAAATTGGGAAAATTATACCAAGCAAATAAAAATCTAGAAATCAATAGAAATAAACGCATAATAATAAAAAGTAATATGCAAAGAAAATATACTATCTGAAATGCTATCTGCAAAGAAAATATGCTATCTCTATGGGATAAATAGAATCTATGTTAACGCGAGTGAAGTCGCGAGCGACAGATATAATAATAAAATTAAAGTGTCCGCTAGATGTCCAGATAATTTCTGAAACGGATGAATCGATTTCCCCAAGATTTTCGTTAGAAGCAAGACGACTTTTCTAAGTATTATTTAGGCTACATATCATTACCTACTCTTTTTCATAATTCCAAAGATTACTGGGTTGAAATAAGTACACAAAAAACAACTTCTTGGATTTTATAATATTTACATTTAAAATTGCGGTACGCATGTGTTCGTAATTCGTCTCCTCCTAGACAGCTTCAATGGTTTTCATATTTTTTTATACTAATAATGCACTCACTGAATGCTTTTTAGCCGAGGTTTAGTGTCTTTGACGAGATCTATAAAGACTTTTTTAAATTGTTGTGATATTTTTTTTTTTCATATAAAAAACCCCAAATCTTCAGCCTCCTAACAAGTGAAAAGATAACACGTACCTACTGAATCCATTAGTTTTAGTATAGATACAGTTATCAATATATCCTTGTCTAAAATCCGTGTTTATTCTACGAAAAAAGTCGTATCGCACGCATTATTCTGACTATAAATTATCTCATTAGTCGCAGACAAGTTGCTCGCTCCGAAGGAAACGAGAAAGAGAGATCGTGTCCCTCAACTAATTACCAAACACGATAATTAAAAAAACAGATTCCACGACCGACCGGCGAATGGGGGGGAAATAAAGAAAATGCAAAGTGTCCGTCCGAAATTTCCATGACAAAAAACAGTTTTCTTAGTATCGTCCCAAAATAACCATTGTTTGGTGCGAGTTTTGTCCGTTATTTTTTTTTTTTTCTTGTTGTTGTTGTCGTCTTTGACGTGTCTCATTTTCATTTTTATCTTTGACGCGGAGGTTTTTAATAAGATATGCAAATTTTTCATGACACGAAACGACTGCTTCGTCGAAGTTTCGTTCTGATAAACTTTCTGGTTTTATTGTTCGAGGCACGTTCCGTTCGAGTTTGGGATTTTTAAATCGATTACGATTCCTTCATGTGTACGTACACGTGTGGCTGATCGCGACACAGATATAAAATATTCCAAAGAGTATTTATGTCATGACAAAACTAATACTAGCTGAAAACAAAACTAACGATGATCGTACAAACTAATACTTAAGTGTTAAATGATGGCGAATGCTTTAATAAAATCCGTAGTGACGTCTGTCAAACGCACGATCTTCCAAAATTAAATTTTACCAAATTAACTGAAGATAAAAGATACAGAGTATAATTACGAAAGTCTTCGAATTAAACATAAAAAAAAAAAAAAACAAATAAAAACCGATTGAGTTCCCGCTTAAATTTACTTGCAAACTAAAAACGCAATAGTATATCAAAAGGTCAAATCACACGAGAGAGAGAGCGCTATCTAAATAAATAAATAAACGTTCCGAATATGGCGGGAGAATAATAACAGAAGGCAAACAGCATCGGAAGCCGTGAGATAAAATCGTATTGCGTTGTCAAAAATAAATGAATCCGGGGATTAGTTGGGGACACGGCGCGAGCGGGCGCGGCCGCGCAATATTGTCGGTGGTGCCCAACGTGGGGCAGTAATAAGCCGTTCCACCGTCACTATGGAACGGCGTTCTTTAGCCGTTGATAGATAATTAAATAAGAAATTGAGTAATATTTTAAATTTAATATATTTTCTACCGAAATTGAATCATAATAAGTTATATGATAGCGTAATGTACACATATAATAAAAATGAAGTGTCTGTATGTAATATCAAAATAATGACTTATTACTGATTGGATATGAACGTATACATGAAACTGATAACAAAAACACAATTTTTAAAATTGTTGTCTGTCTGTCTGTTTGTTTGTTCCGGGTAATCTCCGAAACGGCTTAACCGACTTTGATAGAAATTTCACTGACGGGTAGTTAAAATTACAGCGGGTGACATAGGCTACTTTATTTTAGACTAGCTGTCATCCGTGGCTTCGTCTGTAGTACTATCTCCAAAACGATTGGACTTATTTTCACGGGACTTTTAATGCGAGATAGCTGATCTTATAAGAAGTAAATTGTAATTTTACCTCCTCTCACAATTTTAAATTCCTTTAATACAATTTATTGCGGGCAACAGCTAGTCTATAATATAAAAATGAATCCCTGAATGTGTTGCTAAGCGCAGATCTTGACAGCGGCTGAACCGATTTCGCTAATTCTTTTTTTAGAACATCCCTTTGAAGTACGAGGATGGTTCTTACGGAGAGAAAAATTAAAAAAATACCTGAATAAGTCTAAAATCAACACTTTTCTATACTTCCATACAAACGATTCGTAATAATACTTAAAAGTCAATTTTAATACCATAGCATAAAGTTTAAGCGTTAGTGGAGAGGTGTTCCGAGAAGGCAAAACAATTGAGTGACGTTAGTATCGTATAAATATTAAAGTCAATATTTGTCAATATTTATTTATACGATGGTAACATTTTACATTATATAGCGTCTTGAATAGCAGAATAAGTATTAAAAAATAATAAAAAATCGACCGTTAGGCGGTACGAAGTTCGCCAGGTCAGCTAGTTAACAATAAATACAATCTATCGCCACTTGGTAGCAAGTTAAGAACGGATAGCGTAAAAACTATCTGTAGGTATGAAAAAATACCTAAGGGTGTCAACTCTCATGAAGATCGATCAAAAAATCCATTTCTATATACCGACGACGTATAAATTTATGGAAAATTCTCATTGATTACGGTGTAGGCTACCGTCGGTACAGATAGAAGGGCGCGAGATAAACTATTCGCCCGATTTATTCGCAAAGAGAAGGCTCAACGGCGAACTTCGTTATTACTGGCGATATTTCAATCGAATTCACTTTGCAGCAAAATGAACTGTAATTTGTTTTTTTTTTTTTTTTAATCCTTTTGCAATTTTTATATGCTTAAACTATATGTTAATTTGAATTCACATGAACTTAAAAGCTGTTAATTGGTATTTAAAAAGATATCTGTAAGCCCGTTACGTCGTGGTAACGCACAAAAAAAATCAAATAGCTCTATTAATAATTATTACTTATAACCAATGCTGCAGACCGATCGTCGACAGCGCAACGTATCAAGAACTCTGGTCCTGTTATCATCGTGGCATTTGTGAGAACAGCCACCAATACGCAATCTCACTTGTAGGTGGTAGAGCTACGCTGAAGCTATTACTGGTTTCAGCATGAATGGGTCGGCTCGCCCGACGCGCGGGGTAGTACCACCCGACACACAGAAACCCGACGTGACGTAACAGTGCGCCCGCACTGTTGCGTTTCGTTCGGTCAGTGAGAGCGCCGGAGGCCCGCATATATTAAAAGGCCGGCAACGCACTTGCGACTCCCCTGGTGTTGCTAGTGTCTATGGACGGCGGTGATCACTTACCATCAGGTGACTCACCTGTTCGTTTGCCCCTATTATATAAAAAAAAAAAAACTCGGGATCTCCTCGGATATCGAGTTCTACGCGGAGAACTATTCTATCAACCCTCATTCGATGGGCATATCTCTTAAGCTAGGTCTTATTTGTGACTCTTGGATCATAATGTCGATTGTTAGTCAAATATTTTATGTAATATTTTAATTGTAACTATTTTATTACATTATATAAGTAAAGTTAAAAGTAAAGTAATGTTAAATGTAAAGTTAAGTAGAATTGTAATTTGCCTTTTTGCCCTAGATAATTAATTAATTCGTTTGTAATGCTCATCGGTTGTAATTACGGATGGTAATATATGAAGGTAAACGTTACCATATGCTTCGTGTACTCCGGTGGAACTGTAAAGGCCTTATTGGCTGGCAGTGCTCATCAGTTCGAAAGAAAAAAAAAAAAAAAAGCTAACGTGGCACTTGATGATGAACCTCTTTGTTATTATCTATATTTAGGTTTGTATCTATACATTTAGTTATTTAATTGTCATAGTCAAAATTACATAATTATAACTATTTACTTACTATAATTTTATAGAGATAACCTCAACACTTAACATCGAAAATATAAGTTATCATTTTTTTGTTTTAATTTAAATGTTTATGATATTAAATTAAAATGGATGTCAAATTAATGGGTTTAATTTGATTGTAGAATCGCTAAATAAATCTTCTAAGCCACATTTGAATGTCGTCAAAATACCTATTGTATTATTATAAAACCTATAATGTTAAATTTATATTTGAAATTAACTTTATACTGTATTTTGTATAATGTTAAAACGTCTATGAATAATTATAAATAATAGGTGTGCGGAAATCAAACCCCTAGCCACTCGTCTCAATAGTTTAAATCATTAATTCTTATGTTTAAGTATTCGCATTAATTCATTCAGGTAACAAAATTAATATGAATCTAATTGCTAAAACAAAACCGGTAAGGGTATCAATTATAATTAAAAAAAAAGAACGTTTATAAAATAAATACTTACACAAGAAACAATTTTCAATATAAATATTTATCAAACAGTTAAATGATAATTACTTTAGAAACGTCAGAGAGAGAGTGACGTCAGAGATACGACATTGTTACGTGACAATGGAACGTCCTGATTGGCGGAAAGATGTTCTTATTAAATAAAATATATATATATCGGCGCGCGCCATTTCGAGCAATTTAGCGACGAATTTTCAAACGATAAAACCTGTCATTTAGGTGTTGACGCGCCTATAAAATATTCATGCAAGCGGCCGGAGAGATGAGCGATTTTTTCTTCGATTTACGGTTCGAAATAAGACGTCATTTTCCGTATCATTAGCGTCGGTTGGGAACGGAGACGCGACGCCACTATTTATATACTCAAATACGGTAAAAATGACGCCGAACAGATCGACTGCTTGACGCGCTATTGATAAATTGCGACCTTTTCACAAAGTTCTCATCGTATTCGACGGTTTTGTATTGAATTTAAATATTCCAACGGTATTGTTTGTTCATTTTTATGTTTCGTAATCGCATTTAGATCGCTTTTACTTCACTTATACATATATATATTTAATTGATGTTGAACCTATTTTCATGGAACTTTAGCTAACGTTATAAAAAGTAACTAATGCTTTTTTTATTTTGGACTAGCTTTTACCCATGGCTTTATTTGCAGTACTATCTCTAAAACGTTTGAACCATCGTTTGCAGATGGTAGAGCTACGCTGAAGCTATTACTGGTTTCAGCATGAATGGGTCGGCTCGCCCTACGCGCGGGGTAGTACCACCTTCTCACAGAAAACCGACGTGAAGTAACAGTGCTTGCACTGTTGCGTTTCGTTCGGTCAGTGAGAGGCCGGAGGCACACATATATTAAAAGGCCGGCAACGCACTTGCGACTCCCCTGATGTTGCTAGTGTCTATGGACGGCGGTGATCACTTATCATCAGGTGACCCACCTGTTCGTTTGCCCCCTATAACATAAAAAAAAAACATTTTTCACGGAACTTTCACTAACAGATAGCTGATCTTATAAGAAGTAATTCACAATTATAAAAAAAAAAACGCATGCGGAGCTGCGGGCAACAGCTAGTCATAAATAAAGAGATAAGTCGAAATACCATTCGCCATACACGAGTCTCTATTGATTTAGAATTATTTTCCCTTTACTAAATAATCGCTTATTGAGAAACTAATTATTATTATTATTAATTTGTAATACAAACATTTGTTAATTATAATCCGATTACAGTATAATTATTCGGTTGAAATGAAACTCGCCAACAATCGATATAGCGAGTCGGTGTCACAAACGTCGAACAATCACCGGGTTACCACATCAAAGGTTACACGTTCGTAAATTCAATCGAGTGTATATCATTAATGTATTTAATTGGTTATTAGCTTTATGTCGTGTATCGTGTTCGACGGGGATGTTGAGAGGTTGTTTCTTTGATCGGGGTGGGTGTGAGAGACGTGTGCCGTAAGTACGTTGCGTGTTCCTGACAAAATCTTACACGACGTGAAAACGTTCTATGCCCCCCGTAACACATTATTGCGTGTAAAAATTACTTTAACATGATTTGAATACATCGTCGCTTTCATTTTTTTTTAATACAAGCCTTTTACCTTACAATAAAACGCATATTGATTTATTTACTTTATTGGAAGCTTATTTATGTAATAAGCACTTCCGTTTCCCGTCTGCGTGCCCACTTTGACAGTAAATATTATTGACTTCCGGTCAAGTAGCTCACTTGTCACTACATTTTTTTGTGTTTGACCTATTAGGTATCGTTTACTATTAGGCATTAAGGTAGCTAGATACTTCGGTATTCGACTCAGGTTCAATTCCATGCAATAAGCCAAAACTTACGGTAAAGACAAAAATCTTGGTGTAACAATAGCATGGTGCCAAGACTTGTTATAAAACACATCTTTCAAGCGCTATAATGCTTTAACCCTGAACTTGTTTATCAGTCGCCTAGCACCTATGGGCCGGTATATTCCATTATCTCCACTTGAGAGCCAATTCTCTTCTACATTTATCATGTTAACGTCTTGGGCTACATCATCACTTATTATCCGATGAGATTGTGGTCAAACGTCAAAACCTGTAAAGAGAAAAAGAAGTAATTATCAAATTATATTTAAAATATTTGAAAAAACAGCCTAGACTTTTAAAAAAACCCACTAAAAGAAATACACCGGAGTATCCTTTCCCATAGTTATGTACCTACCTAGTGACTATAAATTTTCTATCCGACTTTGAGACGTTCTCTGGTGTATTCTTCAAACCTAAGACCAAATATTAATGAAACTAATATGGGAAATATGAGTTTGGAAATATTACATTTACAATTTAAAAAAATCTTATATTGGGAACCTCTTCGTTTTGATGTCGGTTAATAAAACCTTATACACACGATCGAAGTCACGGGCAACAGCTAGTTAAAGAAACTAGTTTATAAACAGTATTAAACTAATCGTACCATATTATATTACACTATAACATCAACGTGTTAGAAATTATATAATATAATTCTAACAGATTGCCAACTGCACCATGATCCGACTAAGTCGCGTATTCCGTAAATTTGTCTCTATGCTCGTCCCGTGGGGGAGACGGAACACCTGCCGTAAAGATAAGCCTCTGATGTCGCGTAATATTCCCCTAAAATAACTTCTTACTGCCTCCGGTGCCATAGCGACGACTTACCCTATTTTACCTTCCATCGACCCCTCTATATATACCTAAACATTTGTAACTCTGTTCAAGTATTAATTTATGTATTACTAGGATTTGCTTAAGACTTTGCCCGCGTCAATGTAGTAAAATATATTTTTGAAGTGAAAAAAACTCCTTTAGCTGCTTTGAGCGATATATAAAAATATATTTCATAGGGGTAAAAACTTTTGAGTTCGCGTCACCAATGACCACGACATGCTCGTACCGTACTGCATTTGCGTCAAACTAGCGACTCGTAGTACAGCGGTCTGTATACATATAGTATTGATATTTTGTATTGAGCTTGTGTAGCCCTTCATATGTTTGATTAACTAATAAAATGTACTACTATTTAGCGAAAGTTATATAAAATTCATAGTAAGCGTACAGCTATTTTTATCTGCACATCTATTGTTTCGGTCTAAAGTTCTGACCTCACGACATTTAAGTCACAATTGTTAGATGGTACAAGTGGTTTCATTGATAAAACAATAAACACTACAGTCCAAGAATAACCTCGAGAAAATAACGTAACCTTGGTAATAATGAGTACTACAATAGAAAGTCTACGCGTTCTAAAGGTTAAATGAATCTAATGCTCGACACACACCGTAGAGTTTTAGCGTTCCTAAACAAATCGGGCGAGTGCCGTAAGCGCTCCCCTTAGTAGTGCGGTGAATCTGTAGAGGCTGAACGAGCCAACAAGGTATGTCAGTTTGAAAAAAAAAAAAGTAAAAATTTTAGCATGCGATAATTACTCGCACAATTTTTACCTTTTCCCGAAATTCTCATCATAGAAAATGTACATCACATTTTAAATATTTTTAAGCAACGACCCTGGATTATTTACATCATCACTATTCTTAAGCTGATTTTATTTTCATGAGTAATTATTTGCGTTTTTTTTTTTTTTATATAAGATCGGCAAAATGACTGTACAATACCTGATGGTAAGTACGGTAAAGTCCAAAAACAACGGCGACTGTCGGTGTTAAATACCAACGGCAGTCGTCGTCATCATGCCGACCTGCAAAAGTGCCTCTTCACGCCTCGTTTGAAGGACCCCATATCATAAGAATGCGTATGTATAGCTTCTTTATAATTTGATACATATGATAATTGTAGTAAACATTTCGACCAATTATTAACTTCCAATTTACGTTGGTGCTAAATATGCATTTATTCGTAAACACGCTGCAACAAAACCGAAAAAGAAAATCGACATTACTACAACGAAAGTTGATAAAGTAACTGCTAAATCTATATTCTATATACATAAAATGATTAGAGGCCTGCCGTTGTGCGCGCATCACTCAGAAACTCGCGATTTTTGTAGGTGGTAGAGCTACGCTGAAGCTATTACTGGTTTCAGCATGAATGGGTCGGCTCGCCCGGGGTAGTATCACCCTCTCACAGAAAACCGACGTGAAGTAACAGTGCTTGCACTGTTGCGTTTCGTTCGGTCAGTGAGAGCGCCGGAGGCCCACATATGTTAAAAGGCCGGCAACGCACTTGCGACTCCCCTGGTGTTGCTAGTGTCTATGGACGGCGGTGATCACTTACCATCTGGTGACCCACCTGTTCGTTTGCCTCCTATAATATAAAAAAAAAAAATTACTCATCGATTCGATCATTTTTTATTTATTTTTCATTTTTACACACTTGGTCCTTATAATAAGAAAATACACCAGGCAAACGTAGTCACGGGTATCAACTAGTATTTATTAATATAATCGATCGCACATCAAGTTAAAACTTTAAAGGTAGCTTGTAATAACAATAACAAATATTTTTAAACTTTTGCGCAGTGGTAGAGTGTATATACATTACTGAATCCATGCATTTGGAGATAAATTCTTCAGTGTCTCTGTTTTTACGTTGTCGTGTGTCTATATTAGTCACTTTATGCCAAGCTGCCAAGAGACTTAGAGCGTTGTGACAGTAGCGACTACCGATAGATTGTAGAACTGTTGGTGGTAGCTGTTTTTTGGATTGCTCTATGCTTACCATGAGGTAAAGTGCCGTTACATTACAAGACAATTACATTACAATTATATTACGCCGTGGTACAACTAAATATCGTTGTTTATCTACTTTGCTGAAACTATTCTATTTGATAGGTAGATCATTATATGAAGAATTTATTCTAATTATATGCGAATGCATCAAATGTCACTATATTCCTTTTATATACGCTTAATGTACCCCATAGGTTATATAGATATTTTCTGGTGCTCTCTGCTCAATATTACTAAATGTAATTAAGGATATATTCCACTAGTCGTACTCTAGGATTCACTATAAAATTTGAATCATCTTCGAATGAATTGATTATTAACATTAAGACAGGTCGTGATAACTCACCGACAGCTAACCACATCCTGAAATATATTATAATTTCCATGTAGTGTTCCTCAATAATCCCGAACTATCATTGACCAAAAATTACACGCAGCATGTTTATTTTTTATCAAACCGTAACATGGAAATTCTAATATAACATTGTTTTAATTCCAGAATATTCAGCCGTCTTTATATACAGAAATAAGGTCGTAAGTCCTTCCACATGGCTGCTGCATAAATACTTCGTAATTCGATCACATGAAAGATTAATTAAGAAGTCAATTGTTATGATGACTGGTTTTCAATTACTGTCCTATAATACTCTAGAATATATACTATTTCCAAAAAACATAATATTTTGGAGAAAACAATGATTTTTTACAAAATAAACGCAAATGTAATTTTCAATTTAAAATGCGTGCCAAAACGCTTGCCCGTGTCATGGCGTCTGTTTATGACGTCATCATATTGACAAAATAAACAACGAGTACATAGCGAGTGAACTACAGAGTACTTTATGTCATAGATTAGAACTTAACGTGAACAAAGCAACAAATTAGTTATTTTGCGTTATAAATATGAATGATAAAGTTTATAATATATATAATAAAAATATCAACAGCCCTAGTACAAAATGACGTTTGCTGAAGCGTGACGTAATTCGCTCTGATTGGTGTTCAACATAAGATGGACGATTGCTGTATTTTTATAGTTTTATTTTATTAAATAAATTATCAATCTCAACCTGAATATAAAAATAAATACATTTTTCCTAACCTATTCATACGGTTCTATGGGATAAACAGATTATTTTTGTAATTCATGATTACTGTCATCATGCCAATTTGCACTTATACAAAGGTTGCTTGCTCTTGTCATTATCGAGCTACAGATATCTTCAATATTATTAAATGCAAAAAAATCGACGTGATTACCCCGAGTTAGTATGTTACTACACATTATATATACATCTGCGAAATATTAATAAAATATATCGGAGACGTTTCTCGAACAATTATAATTTCGGCAGCTGACAAATTCGCGCGAGCCGTCGTCGTACATCGCGCGACAACAATATTGCGAATTAATTAAGGAAGTCATTACACGCCGATAGCGCATTAGCCCCACGCATGGGAAATTGCCGGCACAAAGGATATTTCCTGCGTTTTCCCCGATTTAAAGCGATTCATGGATTTTGATTAAAATCCCGCCGCTGTACCGAGATTATTCCCCCCCTTTCATCGCAAAGAATGGTTTATTTCAGGCACCGTGAAATTAATTGTATTTCCTTTTGCTATATTGATTTTGTAGGAAGGAATTTCCTTTTGTGTACTATTGGAACTGTATACGTTTTCGTACTTGTAATAAATACCATACCAAATTCAAACAATTAATGTTAAATAAGGATATATATTAAAGAGAGACAGATTTCCATAAGTCCATGTCACTAAAACTTCAATTATTCACACCTGTTATTGAGAAAAGGGTTATTATTTTTCGTAAAAACAATAGAATTGTAATTCGAGTTGAAATTGATTGTTAACGCAGTTAACTGTTAATTTTCCTAACGAATCAATTAAATCGAAGCGTAAAAAATATTCATAAACAGTTGACTAATGAAACATAAAATATATGAAAGATTAACTACAGCTAGTGGACTGTTTAAATTACTACCTCGGTAACTAGTTCAAACCGATATAGTGATTAGACATATGAAAGGAATAGAAATTAGAAGAAGAACAAAAAGGTGTATTGCTTGGTATGAGTATGTTCCATGGATGATATTAAAAGCCATATAATAAGAAGAGTATTAAGCATCATGGTGGATGAATATAGGAGTCCAGGAAGATAAAAACGTATGAATAGATTGTGTGAACAAAGACATGTGTTTAAACAGAGTAAACAGTAAGACGACTGGTGATAAAGAAGTGTGAAAGAGAAAAACAATTCGTTCCAACTGTACTTCAATAGTTAAAAAGAGGTGATAATTATGAATTAGTGTATCTAAACTGACTATGCTCATATCGAGCGAGCCGATCGAGCCGAGTGAGCTGAGCAAGCAGCGAGCAACTCTGAAGAAAGTTCAATTAACTTACATGATGACGTAATTATAATATTTCGTGGCACAATAACAATCAATAGATGATAGTTTATTTGGAAATTCAAAGGTCCAACTGTAGGTTTAACTATCCATTATACCAGCGAGCGTGAACGGTGTCGGCGACTTTAGATCACGCCAATAATTATTTATTCCGATCACTAAGCAAGCCGGTGGAAACTATTCAACGGAGAACTCCCTCCGGTCAGATAAGACGCTGATTCCCTCCACATTTCAGCTTGGACTTTAATTATAGCCTCTGGTTTTGTGTAAAATAGTTGGCGGGGTAATTTAATCGTGGTATCAGTATTCCGACTGCGCGCGTCTACGAGCAATGGTAACCAATGAGAGTAAATGAGCCCGTGGAATGGCATCGCCTCGAGAAATTATTTGTTATTGACGCGTGTTCGCTGCCATTCCTTTTTTTTATGAGTTCAAGTGTTTGGTTTGTTTTTATCGTGAAATTCTTCAACTCGTAACAGAAACCCAATTATACCTAAACACTATCCGTGTTATTACAAAAAGTTAAATACGCGTTGAACACTTGTTTAAAAAAAGTTTGATCACAAAAGAGTGTCTTACCTTTGTTTAAAAATAGTCACTATTTAAATTTAAACATTGTATAACACTTGTCTAAGTTCACAGTTCTCATTCTATTGTTGTGATTTATTTTAATTATATTTGCCGGTAAAAAACGTTTCGCAGTAAATTATGGATTTCGTGTGTATAATTAATTTGGAAGATGTTTTTTTTTTATATATTGTAGGGAGCAAACGAACAGGTGGGTCACCTGATGGCAAGTGATCACCGCCGTCCATAGACACTAGCAACACCAGGGGAGTCGCAAGTGTGTTGCCGGCCTTTTAATATATGTAGATAAATTAGACAAATTTGAAGATTCGCAAGTAACTGATAACTACTACAATATGACATTATTGACAACTTACAATGTATTTATTCTGAGATTACACTGTTGGTCCAGTTTACACAATTTAAGGTATTATTTTAAACTTATACATTGTTTATATTAATAATGACATTATTTTCTTCAAACCAAATGTCACAATAATTATAACCAATTTCACTTAAAATAAATAAATACTCTTAATGACGAACCAAACAAAAATATTATTCGTAAATTGGAACGTTTTTGAATGATAAGATTGAATTGAATAAATGCTATTGAAAGTTGCTTGCATAAAAAACAAAAACCATATATTTAGCTAGAGATCGCTTAGACACTCTTTTGTAATAAAGTATTTTAAACATGTGTTTAAAATTTTAGACACTGTTTAGTAGAACTCGTGTTAAACACGTGTTCATTTTTGTCTTTGTAATAATACATCTTCTTTTAAATTACGCTACAAAATTTGATATGAGTTACACTGTCATTTCAGGAATTTGTTCCCAAAGGTTGAAATAAATATTATATGTATTACTGCTGGATAATTTTAAATAAAGGTATGGTCACACCAGGGAATGAATAGTGGGTTATTTACGAAGCTGTATTGACCAATATAATATCATTCCTTATACAATTAAATATAAAAGTACATCGGGCAATTAATGTAGATTCAAATTACTCTATACAGAGTAAGATTTATATGAATACTAGCGGCCCGCTCCGGCTTCGCACGGGTCTAAAATATATAGCTTATATCATTCACTGAAAAAATGATTAAAACCGATCCAGTAGTTTTGATTTATTCATTACTGCCCGTGGCCCGCACGCGTTAAATTTGGAGTAACCTCAAAAATAACAGTATTTCTCCACTATTTAATGTATGTTATTATAAATATAAACCTTCCTCTTTAATCACTCTATCTATTAAAGAAAACCGCATCAAAATCCGTTGCGTAGTTTTAAAGATTTAAGCATACATAGGGATATAGGGACAGAGAAAGCGACTTTGTTTTATACTATGTTGTGATGATAGAATTTATCACGTAATTAAAATTACACGCAATAAAAAAAAATTGACAACACCTACGAAGATAATACATGTGTCTAAATCGCTATGACGCTTATGACGTCACATTAGTATATCGCACCCGTGTGAAACCGGGTCGCGTCGCTAGTACCAAAGAAAGTCGTTAAGAAAGAGAAAGCGACCTTTAAATAACTGAGAATTATTCTTTCAAAAGAAAGTATTGAGGGAACATAACATTCACTTCAACGTGATGGCGATTTTAGTACGTACTTTAAAATGTATAGGTAATAAATACATAGGTGTTCAAATATTCCAGAAATCTTTCCATCGAGTTGTTTTATGGGCTACTATTATATGCAAAAAAACTTAGAATAATAATTAAAACCATTTGGAATTTAAGATGGTTCAGTCAGAGCATATCCAGATGCCGCAGCGATAGAGATACGTTCAAACCCTATAATGAACTGAAGTTTACATTTAAAGAAGATACAGCATGATGGCAGGGCTTTCTCAATAATTATCTGGATTACCACCTTCAAGATGAAAATTGTCTCCAAATCTCTTGTTTCTTGTCCCAAAATTCTAGGCTTAAAGTGTAGATCTCAGATCTTGTAAAGTCAGTAAAGTGTATAAATTAAAAAAAAAAGAGTTACAATACACGATATAAATAAAAAAAATAACGATATTTTGTGCACCACTTTAGCAGGGGCTTTAAAATGAAATAAATAAAAAAACAGTATTCGTTTTATAACTCCATCGTCAAGTCAGCAGTTCACACACTTCACACATCGAAATCCATAACTATAGAGCAGAATACAAATATAGCACCGTAAAAAATAAGCGCACATCAGACTCGAGCGTGTAATTCTAGCGCACTCTTCCGCCCGAACAAAGGAGAGAGGGTAAGAACACGAGTTACTCGACACCACGTAGGTACCTCACGCAGATTTGTTTCTCACCGTCCATAAAACAGCCCAAACGAAACTCAACCCACACTATAATAAAATAAGTGTTAATTTCAAATAAAACAGACACGCGCGATGACGCGTTACGTGTTCGAAGCGCGCGGGAAATTCACGATAGTCAAATTGTAGTGTTACGCGGTGCGTTTCCATTAAATTATTAAGTTTTCAACTGTGTCGCGACTGTGTAAGGTCCGATTTCAGGTACGTCGCGTAACGAAGGGTCCTCGCGACGTCGGGTACCTACGTCGTGTGAGGACCGCGAAAGAAAAATGTACCTTTAACGACATGAGGATTCGGAGAGTCGAGAAATAAGCCGTAACAGGATGTCATTCAGGATAATACCTCTTTCGGGCTTTATTTTCTTTTCATACTTAAAATTAACAAGGTAACGTCATGTTTTTTCTAGAAAAATTCTTATGGTAGGTACTCTATTTATTTAATATACCTATTACGACTTCTGAATCACGTTAATAACAATAGCTTAATATACTTTTTAAAAATCTTTTTTTTCTTCTTCTTTTTATACACAGATAAATTATCTTCTAGGTACTTATGTATTTTATATACAGTAACAATTAATATAGGTAGCTGTATAAAAACAAATATTACTTGCTATATTTAAGATATATAGAATCCAACTAATCGTCGATAAATCGTGGCGGTCGAGTGGTTTGATCGGTGGAATGTCAATTCGATGGCCGCAGATTCTAACCGCGGCATGTATCAGCAAATTTTTCGAAATGCGCGAAAGTACATTCACTAATTCAAATTGATAACGCTATCGGCTGACGGAAGAACCTAAACCTGAGAAATGTTATTGTAGTATCACCGTGTGTAGGAGAATATAAAGAGAGACTTAATATTGTCAGGATGTCATAAACTGGCGCAGTGATTATACCTATACCTTCTTTCCGGAAGAGACCTATGACCTATTCAATACAGTTTGTTTGATCAACTTTCTCTTATTGTTATTCTTAACTTCAACTAGGAACCAGGTGATAATCCTTATGATATAATTGGTACATACACGTGGATATTTCATCACTTTTTTTTGTTATAGGTAAGCGTTTGACCACTATCTTATATGATGTTAAATGATAACCTAGAGGGAGACTGGCTCTCATGTGCAGCTGCCGGAACACACCAACAGGTGCTTGACGACAGATTTTCAACTTGAGGGTGGTAGCTAGACCTAGAAAAATCCCTACCACCATGCTATAGTTTCATCACGATGTTTTCCTTCACTGAAAGCTCCGACTCAGTTGGTCGGATTCGAACCTAACTTGCTTCGACGCTGTATCCGAAAACGCTACCAACTGAGCGATCATCGCTTTATAGAAATTCATATAATTTCCTTTTTGAGATAACTGTAATATTAATTAAAACAAATGTAATTACATCAAATATGTAAATATATATATATATATATATATATATATATATAGATAAATTATAATTAATTAATCAATTAGGTATATCATATACACGAGGCCGATAAACTCCCAACACTGTTTGTCCGATCCCGATAATATTTACTACACTTAATTGTATTTTCAAGGAACAGGTTTACCTATATGGTATCAATCAAATATTTTATCCTAATTCACCACTAGATGGCACTAATATATATTTTATTATCATTAAAATTTATATTGTAATTTAACGCGGACGAACTCTGGGTTGGCTCTAGGCTAGTACTGAAGGTAATAGAATAACTATTAGCATGTAAATAACAATTCGTAATTTACTTTACATTTAAACTAATTATAACGTACCTACCAACTTCGTTGTGCATGAGATAAACTTTTAATTGAAAAAAAAAATGGCAAACGGTCCATTGAATTGGAAAAAAGTAGCCTAGAATCATATACTAAAATCTCACATCAAATGTAATCCTATGCCAATATACGTTCAATAGCTTTGATGCAATCGACCCTCAATTGAACTTGTATGGTACAATGTTGGAATCACTAGCAGCATTGACGAATTAGTTCCTTACCTAGACAGGTTATAGAGAAACGGTACGCCCACAAAAACTTTGCGCGCAGGTAAAAGAAAAAATGTCCTCTATATGTAAAAGTTTACGTGTGTGAACCGAATTCTACTTATAACCGAGCCGGTCTGTAGCTACTTGTAGGTAAGTAGCTATCGTCGTTCCATTGTTCTAGCAGCTGATTGGAGCCGGGTCCGGAAATGCGTGTCACCCCACCCCTCATTGGTCCGTTTCATTTTCTTAGCGCGAGTGAGACGCAACTATCGAAGTGTGCAGTCGAGTGATCTCTCTGTGTTTAAAACGATAGGTAGGTGTCACGAGTCGCTCGCTAACGTGCCGGTTATTCGTAGATAAACTATTTCGGTTAAGTTACTATATACGGAAGTTGGTGAATTGTTTCGTTGCGAAATGTTCGACCTACATTTGTATTTTGTCGAGTTTAACCTCCCTAGTTGTAATTTTATAAAATAATTCAAAGGACGTGACCGACAACAAGCTTGGTATACTTGAGCTTGTTGCCAATTGGCTAAGTGCTTTGCACTCGCGTTAGTAGTCCGGTGAAGCTGTGAAGACCCATCAGGCCAATAGCGTAGTCAGTTTGAAAAAAAAAAACATGATCTTGTAAATATTGATAAAGAAAAATCTTCCTCTATAAATATTTATGGAATTTATGTAGAACTATATATGAAAATACAGTTCCTTTGAGGCACTATCACATCAAACGTATCGACATGTAACTATGAACAACCATTTGAGCCTTAAGGATATATAAGAAATACTGGATGTATCACCGAAGTCGCAAGACAAATGTTTAGTTTTTGTTTTACTAGCCTTCATTTTATTGAGTATATTTTAATGTATGTAATTCACATCTCAAAGACGGCTCTAACTAACAATTGCCTACGCCTTTTTGTATTAAGATAATCTTTTACTTCTTGAATGCATGTAATTTTATTTTGTATTACTGACTTAAATGATCAGAATCTCATTTGAATTATTTGATGTGACGATGTGGTCTAAGATGGTGGTACCAACGTTAAGGCTAGAGAGGACCAACTCTCCAATGCAACAACCAGGACATACCTACAGATGTTTGGCAGAGGGTTTTCAATTTGACGATGGTCGTTAACCAAGCTATAGCGTTACCACTATAACGTCTATGGTTTCATAACAATGTTTTCCTTCAACGAAAGTAAAGGTTCCTTGCAGGGATTCAAAGCTACGAATATTAAAGCGGTGTCCGACTACACTTCCACTGAATCTACATTAAGTATACCTACTTCGAAAAGTTCTAGTCGTTATTTATTGGGCAACAAGTTAAGCTAAGTCACACTTATATTATAGATAATTAATTTTACACAATTACGAATATTATTTACATCTCATGAATCAGAAAAATCTAAAATAAAATCGTCCAGTTTTTATCTTTATACGAACAAATCAATTTTTTTTTTTTTTGCCAAAATATACAAGTACGTACTTCATTATCATCTGAAGTTAAGTGGTCCTAACCTGGCCCCCGTTTTTGAAACTGAATTTTATCCGCAAGTCTCTACCGATGTGTCATACAATAGAATTTACATCGCATGATTTTATAATAAAATAACGAATACACTAAAATAAAAATAAAAAACTTAGTGATAAAGCAGTAACACACATAGCGATATATTCCACATTTCAGACCAAAACGCCGTTCGAACCCGTGTATATTTTGATAATTATTCGACTGTACTTCTTATAACAAAGAGCTGTAGTACGGGGAGGCAGCGAGGGGCTAAACGCCACTTTATCGCATTGCTGTCACTTACAGAACACCACAACACTACAATAATATATTCTCTGTATTCCTTTGAGCGTTATTACAAAGGTCATAAAGAACGTATTCGCATATCGAATCCAATGTTTATCAAATTATAGCAGATATTCATAATAATTAAATTAAATAAATAATGTATTATAAAAATATTAGTTTACATAACGTGTTTGTGTTTAAACTGTAACGCAGAAGCACAAAACAAAAAATAAAAAAAAAAACGATTCCTATAGATGCTGTTATTATAAAACTCAAGAGATTGTTGTTGGAAGGCACTGATCGCTGAAATTACTAGTCAGATGTAAAAAAAAAAACGTATTGCATTTTATAATATACTAGAATTTACCAGCGGCATCGCTTTCTTTAATGTAGATTTAAGTTATCCCTAGGGATTACTATTTTTTTTAAGTACCTACATTTTTAAATTAGTTAACATTCGGATTTATTATGAAAGGTTTTATGTTAACTATTGTCACGCTACGATCCTTAGGAGCGGAGCAATCATCGTAAACATATGTTATATGTCGAACGTACGGTGACAAGAGTGTGACGTACAATACAGCGGGCAAGCCGTGTTGTTGAACGCGGGATGTCGGGGTCCGCAGGTGGAAAACATTGAACGCAACTTGAATCGCAATGCAAAAATACTACAAAATAAACCTTCTTATCTATTACTAGTGTTAGAAGAAAATGCTTTATACTTTATAGGTTAGCGTTTGACCACAGGTCGGCTCGCCCGGGGTAGTACCACCCTCTCACAGAAAGCCGACGTGAAGTAACAGTGCGCCCGCACTGTTGCGTTTCGTTCGGTCGGTGAGAGCGCCGGAGGCCCACATATATTAAAAGGCCGGCAACGCATTTGCGACTCCCCTGGTGTTGCTAGTGTCTATGGACGGCGGTGATCACTTACCATCAGGTGACCCACCTGTTCGTTTGCCCCCTATAATATAAAAAAAAATCTCATCTGACGTAAAATGTCGATGTGGTCTAAGATCGTAGTCACGCTAAGCCTAGAGGCCGGCTGACTCTTAAGTGCAGCTGCCGGAACACACCAACAGGTGCTTGGCGACAGGTTTTCAACTTGAGGATGGTAGCTAGCCAGACGAACTTAAAAAAAGCCCTACCACCATGCCATAGTTTCATAAAGATGTTTTCCTTCAACGACAGCTCCGACTCAGTTGCTAGGATTCCCACCCAAGTGCTTAGACGCTGAGTCCGAATACGCTATCACGTAAGCCATCAATCGCTTCAAATCTATACGCCGAGTCAAAGGTTATTGGTATTGTAGTATAATAGACTTCCTTGACTCTGACATTTGACATGGGAAAATGATCGAATTAGTAATTGTTTTTTTTTATTTCCATTTGATATCCAATATAGCGATGATTTGATGCAGCATTGTAAATAAGCTTTAGGAACTAAATATCGTGACGCTATGAAATCATAAATTACACTTTTATACAGACGGCAAACGTATATGTTAGTGTAATCTAATACAAAGAGGAACAAAAGACAAGACGATGACGTAACAAGCATTTTTTTTTTTTATATCATAGGGGGCAAACGAACAGGTGGTTCACCTGATGGTAAGTGATCACCGCCGTCCATAGACACTAGCAACACCAGGGGAGTCGCAAGTGCGTTGCCAGCCTTTTAAATATGTGGGCCTCCAGCGCTCTCACTGACCGAACGAAACGCAACAGTGCAGGCACTGTTAATTCACGTCGGCTTTCTGTGAGAGGGTGGTACTACCCCGGGCGAGCCGACCCATTCATTCTGAAACCAGTAATAGTTTCAGCGTAGCTGTACCAGCTATAAATTTTAACAGAATAAATAGTGACTTAGTAATCGAGTGATAACGGAGAAATTTATTAATTCTCCCTTTTATTGAGATTACTTGAAATGAAGTATATTTCAATAGAATATTTAAACAATGTGAGATAAGTGGATAGTCAGCGGGTGGTTCACCGCCACTACGTCACAAACCCGTCACACGCAGTAGCGTAACACGTGACCACGCGGCCCTGCACGGTGCGTACTAACCGCACCGCACAGCACCCATTGATTGCTTTAACTATTCATTTTTAAATCATAACGTTATATTGTAAAGAGAAAAGATTTTATTTTTTGTTTGTAATGGATTAACTAAAAAAAAACACTTAATCGATTACAAAAATGATTCCTCCTGTAGAAATTTACGTTATCAGCGAGTAACGTGAGTTGTATTTTATTTTCAAAATCTACGTTAACGCGAACAAAACCCCGAGCTAAAACTTTTATATTATTAACTAGCTGATATATTATTTTAACAATATATTTCATATAAAGAAGAAAACACGTGAAAAAGTCGAAAGCAAAAATGTGATTTACTTATAAAATTTATTTAGTTTTCTGTAATGCTTATAAAAATCGCACTTCTTCGACATTTTCATAACTGTAAATATATGTAAATATGTATTGTAAATATGTATTGTAAATATGTATTGTAAATATATACTGTAAATATAAAGTGAGCTTTTTTGTAATGAAACAAAAACTAAGCGTTATTCTAGAATATTCTTTATGATATTCCTAATTACGTTTTACTATAAACGTAGTACTTTAGAATTGTATAGTTCTAGAAGTGATTTAATTGTATTTAATTACTTATGCCCGGTTTCTGAAGCATTTTTAACTGTAGTTTATTTGTTTAATAGCGCTATCAGTCCGATAACTTGTCAAATTGGGTTTCTGAATACAAAATGACACGAGAAATGTCAGTCTACGTCTCATTCTGTATACAGAAACATTGACAGTTAAACGCCGCTTGTCTTATGGACGAAGCATAAAATTATATTAAGTTATAGATGTCCTCCCGGCACTACAGTGTTTACTGGAGAAGCTATAGCTATCCTTGAAGCTGTCCTCTTTATAAATGCGCACAAATTAACCAGGTCCATCATTTTTACCGATAGCAAAAGCTGTCTTGAAGCTATTTTGTGTAACCCTTTTCGGTCTAAAGATAAACACCCAGTAATACTTACAATTAGGAAAGCATTGTATGAGTGTCACAATTTAGGTTTTAGTACGGTTCTTGCCTGGATCCCGGGGCACTGTGGTATCTCGGGCAATGAGACTGTGGACTCCTGCGCAAAATGTGCTATTCAGTCTGGGTCCTTGGACCACTACAGGATTTACGCGAGGGACTTATGCTTATTGTGTAAACCGGGGTTGTTTAATGCATGGCAAAAGAGTTGGAATATGTCCCGAAAATTAAAGGGCAAGCATTATGGCTCTTTGCAAATTGATATCCCACAAAAGCCATGGTTTTTTAAATTTAGAAATTTTACCAAAGATGTTACCTCCATCATTTGTCGTCTCCGCCTTGGTCACGCATGTACACCAGTACATTTGGCTAAATTAAGGATAAGGGATCACTCTATTTGTGAGTGTGGCTTAGAGGATGGATCACTTGATCACATATTTTTTAATTGTTCTAGAAACCGTTTCTCTTTATATGATATTCTACCACCTTCTATTCCTCGTCCTATTAACATTATGTGTCTCTTAACTCTTGTTGCAAATAACCACCTAATTGTAGAATGCTTATCAAAATTTATTAAAACTAACAAAATTAAACTTTAGGTTTTAGGGTCTTTCTCTTATTTTTCTGGTGTGTGTTTGTAATCTAACAATATGTTTTATGTGTAGCTTACATGGGTTTCTTTTGTGGTTTCTGTTTGTAGGTAGTCCGGTCCGGAGATGTAAAATAAAATAAAATAATAATATTAAAAAACTGTTGGGTACAATCTCTATCGTTTATGGCTCTATTCACTTGACATTGGCGAAATTGTGTGCACACACATGTTGCCATTTTAAAAGAAGAAGAAGAAGAACGTTATTGAATCAATAGCTATTGATAGTTTAACTGACGGCTTCAGAAACCGGGCATTAGTCAGTTGAAATAACTTTTTCACAAAAATCTGAAAATACAGACACGTCAAACTTATATAGTTATTATATGTATAGATAGTATCGCTCTGTCTGACTGTCCCTTAGTGCGCTTATAACGCAAAAGCCATGAAATGGATTTACTATCTAGTTTTTCAAATTCTCTAGCAATATTTTATTACATGATTTGTCATAATATATGATATATGGAGTTAGTTATGAATTAGAATATATAGAAATAGATAGGTAGAATGTGTATTCGCTGTTCCACGTCCAATTTGCGAAATCAAAAAAAAATCTTTACAAAAATTCTCACAACTAAATTTGGTATAAAATGCTTTTTTTACTGCAAAGTATTGAGATTTCAAAATAAATGTCTGTTTCCAGATATGTACCACTTAACCCTTAATAACCTAGAGTTTCAATTTTGATACCAATCCTTTAAACCGAATGTTCACATTACTATTAGTTTTTTTTATAGGTTGGCTGTACGTATTTTACTGTTGTATAATATTCTTTCCAACGAAATTAATTTTTTTTTCTAAATAAATATGTAAAATAAATATTGTGATTTTTTTTAGCTATTTTTCCCTTCATCTAGACCCTCAAGCAAACACAGTAATATTAAAAATAAATCACCGTAAATCAGGCTACTAAGGGTTAATCAGTTCCCGCTGTAGGTATTCATTATTTACAATTACGTCATAAAAATATTACATAATTTAATTTCTGACACTCCTTATGTAATGGAATTAAAACGGTGATTGACGTCACACGAACCTATTCTTAATTCTTCCACGAATTAATATTACATCACCTATTTATATAGTATACGAGGAAAGTCTCATTACAAAGTTATTATTTAAAGAAGCCAATGCGGGAATAAAATAAACAAGCAGCCCATTATAACAGTCACCTTAAAATAAACGCCGCTTAAAGAACATTATGCCAGAATTTATTACGTAATCTATATTCTTCTCATAATCTTTTGAATGTCACAACGGTTACAGTTAACCAGCTTAATTATTTGTTAGAGTTTTACCAAGTGCGCAATTATTTCTACAGTTGACGTCAATTTTACTACGACGGGTTATATGAGAGAGGTTGTGAAGTTCTTATATAAAAGGATATTTCCAAAGGTAAGTGTATATTTATAGGTTGTTGTTTTCCATTTAATACCTTCTTTCTCAGTAAGAAAGTTGAGAAACGAATGTTATTATTCCAATTTCTTGTTTACGCTACGAACGCAATTGCGTTTGATGGCTTCATTGGACGTTATAGCGCATGCGCTACTATCGTTGTCCGGTTTCAAAGGTGTCGTTGGCATACGATATAATCCCAACCAATCCTCACTGATAGTCCAATTCCATAGACTGTCCTTAGACGTAAATATAGATAGTGACTGGAAAACTAATTATATTTTGTAACGATAAGACCTGTGCAAGATGCCTGTACCTGTCGCAAAGGTAGCAACGCTCCTGGTGTTAATTCTCACTCCGAAAACTTTGAAAATAATATAATATCAGGCTGACTTACACTTACTATATGATACTTCTTTTGTTCCACAGATTATCTTCTCAGATTTACCCAATAGTCTCTCTATTCCGTTTTTCTATATGGTAACCCTAGGCTTAGAGTAGATGCATGTCTATTTGTGACAATAGAAAAGCATGGTGAGTTGAAATCGTTTTCTTCGATGGATTTATAGGATATTTGAAGCTCAGCCCCAGACTAATTTCAATGATATTAGAAATTATCGTTTCTGTATAATGATATAATATGAACTAGCATCATCAGAAACTACATTAATTCTTTTCAAGACATTTTACATTACATTTATATAAGTGCGCTTGATTTAATGCATGCCTTTCGAGATGAAAAACTTATAAACGAAAGCGATGATTATATAAAAAACCTGTGTCGAATGTTTTTATATCGTTAATGCAACGAACAAAACTTACTCATTCATAAAACAAAAATTGAATAACAAATTTTAAACTTTATGTTAATTAAATTGTAAAATAAATATACTCAGTGTCATGTCGTCTAGCTGGTGACGTCACATTCATGTAAAAGCTATTTCAACGGTGGGTACTTACTCCGATGAATACAAAAATATAGTTATTTTATGCTTTTAAAGTGTGTAATCGATCGATGTGCGCTCCTTCGATGTAAAACATATAAATAATAGAATCCAACAAGTTATTTGTTAATGTTGTAATCAAAGACAATGATATGAAGTATGTCGATTAATCTCATCATGGTATGACACCATAGTAATTAATATCTCCAATAGCTTTAATTTAACGTATCGAATAAAAACTTGTTCACGCAATTTATAATTAACTAGCGGCCCGCTCCGGCTTCGCACGGGTATAAAATATATAGCCTATGTCATTCACTGAAAAAATGATTAAAATCGATCCAGTAGTTTTGATTTATTCATTACTGCCCGTGGCCCGCAGCACGCGTTAAATTTGGAGTAAAACAATTCCCCTTTCCCTATACCAGGAAGATTTCCTGCTATCTTTGGAATATCTAAATTCATACACTACATTTCCACGGTCCAAACTGCGTTTGTTCCAATGTAAGCGGAAAAAATGTAATTGTTTACGACATCACATTATAAACCTCAAAAATAACAGTATTTCTCTATTATTTAATGGATGTTATTATACATATTAACCTTCCTTTTCAATCACTCTATCTATTAAAAAAAACCGCATCAAAATCCGTTGCGTAGTTTTAAAGATTTAAGCATACATAGGGATATAGGGACAGAGAAAGCGACTTTGTTTTATACTAAGTAGTGACTAAATGAACTCCTAATAAAGTACAAACAGCTCAAAAGTTAACTCTTATCTAGGAATAGTTATTAATTGTTATGTAGTTGCAATTTATAGGAGCATATTACCAATTAAAATGGACCGACACCTCGGAAAACCAGATTCCATTGTTCAATTTAAAACATTTTTGATTCTTAAACGAACTGAAAAACTGAATCTTAAAGTCATCTAATTACGTTCACTTTTCGTTTAGGTACTAACACCCTTGTATCTAAATTGTATTTACCATAAAGATACTTACAAAAAAGTTTTGACATTTTGAAATTCTTATAAGCAATATTTTTATATCTCGTAAAAAACTCTCTCAACATCGATTCTAAGTAAATTAGAAGTATCTACATAGATAGATTATTTTTCGACTTCTGACGTTCCTTTATTTTAATTGTAACAATACAAAATTGGACAATTTGACAATATTAAATCAGACAATAATTGAAAAGCACTAGGAAAACTGTTAACAAGCACAACAAAAAAGAATGTCAAATATTTCGAACGGAACAAAGTAATCTTTACTTATATGTGACGTAATTCGCTCTGATTGGTGTTCTACATAACATGGCGGATCGATATCTTAATTAGATACTTGGAAAAATCTTGTTACTTGACGCTGGCTAGTGCACAAACCGTGCCGGAGCCAAAAAATAAAGAAGAAGAAGAACATGGCGGATCGATGTATATCTTATTTAAAATTTTGTTAAATTTATATTAATTTCGCTTTAATACAATCAATACATTTGTAGATTATTTCTAACTTTTTGTATATTATTCATTTAAACAATTCTTTGTTATTGTCATTGTTTCTTTGTTGACTGCTGATTGAATATAGATTTTAAAGATGCGCCAACAATTTTAACTTGCTCTCATCTTAAACAGTAGTTAAAAAATAGAAGTTTGTATTTTATTGTCTCAATATCCGGAATATAAACCTTTCTGAACATATTAAGGTCTGCGTTCTTATCTAAAATGTCAATACATGAAGCCCGGTATCCCATCGTATTGTCAAATCACTCGCGGGAGGTCTTTGTTGTTACCGGCAAATCGATATCGAATGTCGATAATCGATATTTGTGTTCGATTGTATTCGAATAATAGAGCTGATGACTCACAATTGTGATGCTCAAAAACAGGTGGACGAGAATTTAAAAAAAAAAAAAAAGATAAGAAACGTCTTTTCATATGTTGATTAAGCCTTTCTGTGGTTTTCTCAATTGAATTGAAGAACTGTGAATGGGTTAGGTAGTTTATCGTCAGTTCGGGGTTAGTGACAGGTGAAATGTCATCCGCGATGAGGCAACGTCCCGCCTTTCTATAGGAATATGAGCCGATAAGATGGTAGATTGAATAGGCGCATGTACAGGTAGCTTGTGGATCCCTTTGTGTGTTTGTTTAGTACAAATTGTGAGCAAATATTTTTTAACTTAACCTTTTTAAAGTTGTTTTGTTATATGATGTTAACATGAGACTTGAGATCAAGTAAGTTGCACTTGTTTTTATAATCATTCTTTTCTTTTACGTTTACTCGGAGACGGCCGAGTGGAGTTTGACGAACATTTTAGTGGTAGATAGAGGACTATACAGAGTATTTATTATCTAAGCTACATTCTATTAATCTTTTTCACAAGGTCTAAGCAGTAATCATACAATTTGACAGCGTAGTAACAATAAAATTAAAATACCTAAAAATGAATTCAAATAAAACACATCGGTTCACCCTTATAAATGAATTTAATTACTGCGCTCCTGATAATGAGATGTATTGCTGGCCTGCATCTCATTGATCGAGTACGGAGCATGCAGACGCTTTTCTAGATTATAACGCATGTCTAAATAGACATGAAAAAAAAAATCAAAATGTATGTCAGAAACCTGTATGAACAAAAAATGTATGAAAAAAAGCTTGACAAATTATATACCTAAACCCTCCTCGTTGATTACTCTATCTATTGGTGAAGACCGCATTACAATCTATTCAGTAGTTATTGAGATTCTCGCGAACATCCAGACAGACAGAGAGACGCGGCGGACAACTTTGTTTTATAATATGTATTGATTGATATAGAAATAATTTTTAACTGTTTAATATATATGCCTGTTATGTACACATATACTCGTCAGTTTCGTAAACAACATAATACATGAGTACTTTATAGAATTGTGAAAACACCGCGTAACGTACATGTATTAAAACAAGCGGGGGTATACAAAAGTGATACTCTAAAAAATGCACTGGAAAATACATCGCGAAGTTTCCGCCGAGAGTGAGGTAACGCACGGAGCGCTGCAACTAACCAACCGTGGAGCTAAGGAAACGGCCTACGTCATAAGACATGAGCGAATATTTAAGCTAAAAATAATAATTTATTAAACTCGTATAGAAAATACATTGTCATTCAAAGAACGATGACGTCACGATGACAGGGATTCTTTTAAGATCGCCTGATTGAATACCATCTTCAAATAGAGAATCTATCGCCAAGCACCTATAGGTACATTTTTAGCAGCGGCACTCGAGAGCCAGACTTCTACTAGATTTGACGTTTTCACCATATTAGGCTATGTCTTTATTAACTTCAGGTGAAATTGTGGTTATAAAAAGAATGTTACAAGAATAAAAATATTATTAATTAGACATATTCATAAATCAAAATCAATTTTTCTCTTCTATAAATCTAATCTATCTATTGTCTATGTGAGTTTTGTAGAAGCGAAAATCAAGATCCTATGTTTTCAACGTGGATTTTTATCATTTAAATTACCTACTACCATTTTTATGAATACGTGATATTTATTAAAAAAATCTGTTTGGCAATATATATACAGCAATGACGTCATTTATCATTTATCTATATTTGTACCTTGTATGTGAACAATAATTGTTGCCGATAGCGTTATTTAAATAAAGTTATTTTAGTTTTAAAAAAACAGGAATTTTATAAACTATTCACCTTCAGTGATGTGTGAAGCAGTACAAACGGTGTGGTACGCATACGCAGGAAAGGGAAACTAAACGGATAACATTGTGTACAAAGAAATTTTGTAGGCAATTTATATTTTTATTTACTATATTTTTAATGTCTTAATAATGTCTCTCGAATGACATAATAATTTTTTTTAGCTTCTTAACACATATCGTCATGTTGTGTTATTTATTATAACGTTTATATTATATTCCTATGAAGCTTCATCAAGATCCGTTGAGTAGTTTTTATATGAAAGAGTAGCAAGCAACGATTCATCCTCACAAACTTTTTTACCTATAATGTTATCTACTATGTCGTCTAAAGCATATACTTCACAGCATCTGTAAGAGAGGTAGGGATCTCCGTGAAATTGTTACCAGGATCAGAGAACTCTTAACAAATCGCTATCCGCTTACATCTTAAGCCCGGTCGAGGTCTGAATGGCTGGTGTCGGCAAGGCGAGTGCCTACCGTTGCATATTTATGAACCGTCTCAAACACTATAAATAGTTGATACGCGCTCGGCCTCGTTCGGTAATGGAGTAAATACAACTACACGAACACGCCGTGATTTGCGTTGAATGCCTAATTCTGTGCTAAGACATACGTATATATATATATATGTATTACCTGAACTGTATATATTAGATACTAGTTTTACCCGCGTCTTTGTACGCTTCGAATTAATACATTGATTTATAATGCTTCTTTGTGTAAAAACATAATTAATGATTGACAGATATTTTCAATAATGATTAGTAATTACAAATTTGTCGCAATAATTTCGTCCGGGTCAACATTATTTTACGGTTTCTATGGAGCCCCATGTTTTATCAGGATTAATTGTGGGTCGTTTATTTGTAATTTTCACATTATTACTCCATTTACTTAAGTGTTCTATGATGACTTTAGTGGTTAGCGTGGTGATGAATGAGCCTACCACTAGACCCTAGCTTTTTCTAAGCTCGCCTGGCCAGTTACCATCCTTCAGTTGGAACACCTGTCGCCAAGCAGTAAGTATGTTTGGGCAGCTACACTTCAGAGTCAGTTCCTCTCGCTTTAGCATATTTACCATCTTGGACCACAGCGTTATTCAACATCAGACGAGATTTTGATGGAACCTTGAAATCTATAAAGCATACCATAGGTTTTAAGTTAGACTGAACTATCCTCATAGCTACACGGGACTTTGTATAGAGAAGGTAGTTCAGGTGAAGGCACGTTAGGCCAAGAGGGTTAGTCAGTTCGATAAAACAAAATGTAGAGCGTAATAAGACACTCGACCGAAATGGCAACTGTAGCACGAGAATGTTAAAGCGACCTTTGAATTGATATCTGACTAACCAGCTTAAAATATTCACTAATATACAAACTTACTTTCGACAAGTCTTATCTATTTACGCGCTCATATAAGACTTATAATACTAGATATATATTTCGGATAAATAAATAAACGAGGAGGTCTGGACAGCAAAGTGACTTATTGATTCTGACCGACTAGACTGGTAACAGAAAAAAAGTCAGTCATAGAGACTCACTTATGTCTCACCTTTCGATTAATAAATGTGCCCAACTGAACTAGTATGTCTTGATATATGTACAGACAATATAACTTAACATCAGTTGAAGTGTAGTAATTTTTTAAGCTTGCACGAAGATGATTACCAAATTCATAACCAGATACAAGTGGTATAATAAAGGAAAGGTAGTGGAATATAACCAAATACATCTATATATTCTTAAAACTATTTTGCTAGTTGACCCACGTCGACTTCCACCGACTTATAGCTTAGATAAACGCGCACATAACTATGCAAACTACTCCTCGAGGCCGCGCACGTTCAAAACATCCTAAAAGGTTACCTCCGGCGATAAAGATTAAACTTTAAACGCGATAAGGCAAAGTATAAATTGGAAGTTGCGGACGCGTGTCAGCAGAGCCGACACAGCCCACTAACTAGGTACATATCATGAGAGTGGTGGGAACGCGCCGTGAATACGGTATGGGCGTTCTAGTGATGCTTAAAAAATTAAAGCCGCCGACGACGACGGTACTTAGAATGCTAAGTAAAGATTTGAATGGAATGGAACGGTCCGCGCAACGTGACGCCGAC
Organism: Antheraea assamensis; assembly: GCA_035772565.1. Classification (NCBI taxonomy): domain Eukaryota; kingdom Metazoa; phylum Arthropoda; class Insecta; order Lepidoptera; family Saturniidae; genus Antheraea; species Antheraea assamensis. Next base: position 2,547,829 of record JAQQSE010000054.1, on the reverse strand, counting down.
TTTGTCTTGTGTGTAGCTTAATTTTTTTTATTTCTTAGTTCGAAAGTCGGACGTGCCCGGAGACTTCCTTTCTACGTGAAGTGGAATCGATTAATGACTGTTAGTAGGTGGGGTCACACGCCTTCGTTGCGTGTACGTGCGTTAGTAATTTTTATACTTACGTTTAAATTAATCCCATATGATTGTGCTTATAACTGAATTGTCATACGTGTATCTTAATTTTGTACGAAGATTTAAACAACTTATTATAGAATAAGTAATTCTATTCATTGATGTTGATATCACTACATAGTATAAAACAAAGTCGCTTCTCTGTCCCTATATCCCTATGTATGCTTAAATCTTTAAAACTACGCAACGGATTTTGATGCGGTTTTTTTTTAATAGATATAGTGACTGAAGGGAAAGGATTATATGTATAATAACATAAATTAAATAGTGGAGAAATACTGTTATTTTGGAGGTTTCTAATGTAATGTCGTAAATAATTACATTTTTCCCGCTTACATTGCAACAAACGCAGGCTCAACTTCTACGAGATTTATCAAAATAATGTGTGCGGGCCACGGGCAGTAATGAATAAATCAAAACTACTGGATCGATTTTAATCATTTTTTCAGTAAATAACATAGGCCATATATTTTATACCCGTGCGAAACCGGAGCGGGCCGCTAGTTATATATAATTGTTAAATATATATAAGTAATTACAGAACATGTACTACGTTTATTTTAATCTGAAGCATATATTGACTTTATTGTTGCATCATTGCAAATTAATTACGGTGAAGCTGATAAGGCCTATCAGACCAATAGCGATAGTAAGTTCGAAAAACATCCTTTAAATAATGTGGAACTAAATTAGATACAGCATTTACACCCAACCGGGTACATCGGCTAATTTCCTAAGTAGTAGTTCTTTGGAACTTCGCAGAGCCATCCGGATTCGATGTATATTCTACCTTATGTATATTGCTCACATTACTGTTCCAAACTCTCACTTACCACTACTGATTAGTTGCTAATTCCGTCATTTTAAAACCTAGCAAAATGACGACGTTACTAAGGTTTTCTGGAAACTTCCTGATGCGCACACTAGAATTATGAAGTATTATGGTTTTCCTCCGGGATTGTGACATTAGGTAATAGTAACCACTTAGCATCAGATGGACCGTCAACTAATGTGTTGTGTTATAGCATAAGAACATACTGAGTCGAAGCAATAAAAAATATAAAAGTACATAGTTATTTAAATACAAATGTACTATTGGAAATTGTATTGTACATTCTACGTGTTCGATACAGAAGGGTGCGTTGTCCACTAACATCATTTCAGAGCAGACACGAAGGACGGAAAAGCTGGTGTGTTTTCAATTCTCGTATGCATATTTTGGCATCAATAATTCAGTCGAAATTGACAGAGTACGAGCACAATTCCGCAATAGTTCGGAGATGTATCGAATCGTACGAAACGGTGTGTGCAATGGACGGCGAACGACTTCCCGCGGTCGCGGCACCGCACGGTTATGGGGACTCGGGATAAACTGGACATTGGCGGAGCATGCTAATCTGCGTTGAGTGTCGCGTGTGATTGGACAGACACCGTTGTACGATTTTCCGGTTGCGACGTTCGGCATTAGCTGAACAGAATATCGTTGAATGACTGTTGCATCGATACCAGTACACTGGGCTATAGGAATGTATGATAGGACAAAATAGATGAAAATGAATACAAGGTAAGATTGATTTGTTAAATTTATATACTATCAGAGTCTGTTCAATTTCACACTCGTCGCGATTTTTCTTGTAACAACTCGAGCCTAGGTTTGTCCCTCGGTGTGGAGCTCTCGAGCATGTTACTCGCGCGAATACAGTGAATCACGCTTGTTTTTCATTTACCCAGATCACCCCACACACGTGCACACCTAGGTACACATTGTGGTGGGCTGTTGTTTTTTTGCCCTTTTGGGACTGAAATAGGTCACACAACATAGTAGTCGAATGTAAAATACACATCATATACATTCGTGAACGTGCATGGCCACACATGCACTTTTCACGAACTCATATGTGTATGAAATGGATAGATAGCTTAGCTTAGCTTAGTCAAATCGGTAAATTCGGCGACAGTTCAAGCCGAGGCGTACCGAGTGCCCTTGCGCTGATCGCCTCAACAAATCGGGTGAGTGCCTTAAGCGCTCCCCTTAGTAGTCCGGTGGAACTGTAGCGGCTTTGCCAGGCTAAGAGTGTAGGTCAGTTCGACAAAAAAGAAAAAAAAGCCCGGTCATTAAGAAAAGGTACACAATGAGAGAAGATGCAACACATTAATATTTTTATAGTTTTACTAAAATTCTACTAGAAAAATCATCATCTTGGAACCCTTCCTTATCCCACCTAAGTAGGGTCGGCACAACATAGTTTTCCTTTTCCACTCTCCCTTGTCAGATGTCATCTCAGTATTCACACTTTTTATACACATATCATTTTTCACACAATCCAACCACACCTTTTTCGGTCTTCCTCTACTCCTATATCCGTCCACTTTCAAACTCAAAATTTTCCTGTTACATGACTTTCATCTCTTCTCATAATATGGCCGTACCTATTACTCCTCAACTTCTCTGTCACTGGTACTATTTCAAACTTCCTCTGATATATTCATTCTTAATCTTATTCATTCTAGTTACACGACACATTCATCTTAACATTCGCATTTCTGCCACATGTAATCTTTTCTCATCCGTCTCTTTCGTAGCCCAGCACTCGGATCCATATAACACGGCTGGTCAAAAATGTTTATGAAAAATGGATTTAAATAATATTTTTAATATACAAGACATAAAGATTTACAGGTGTTAGTTTTCACATCATATATAAAAATGAAAACACAGGTAAAAGGTGGTAGAGCTACGCTGAAGCTATTACTGGTTTCAGCATGAATGGGTCGGCTCGCCCGGGGTAGTACCACCCTCTCACAGAAAACCAACGTGAAGTAACAGTGCTTGCACTGTTGCGTTTCGTTCGGTCAGTGAGAGCGCCGGAGGCTCACATATTTAAAAGGCCGACAACGCACTTGCGACTCCCCTGGTGTTGCTAGTGTCTATGGACGGCGGTGATCACTTACCATCAGGTGACCCACCTGTTCGTTTGAACCCTATAATATAAAAAAAGGCAAAGTCACGGGCCACCGCTAGTAATAAGGTAAAAACAAAATATCATTACATACAATTTTCTTTTTCATTCAATTCTCAACCAAACGAAATTAAACATCCAAAAGGAAGGTAACCATTTTCACACAAGTAAATTTTTGGATAAAATTTAAGTATACTGTTAAAAATCTCCTTGTACTTTATTATTTTTTGTATTTAAAAGAAAGACATATTCTACGTCAATGATTGTAAAAAAGGCGATGAAAGTAAACGCATACAATTTTCAAAATCTATTATTTTATATTATTATATAAGTGTAAAACTTCTAGTATACTGACTTTCGAAATGAACCTGGAAACGTACATATAGCATTCATAAATTTACGGTCAATTTTGTTATAAAGAATGCGTCTAAACAGTATTTCGCGTACGCAAACAAATCTAGTATAGCAAACAGGGAGAATTGCAATGCGCCGCGCCGTGGGCTTCATCTAATGATTGTTTACAGTAGGGGCTGACTAGTTACCCGTTAATGCAATATTAATGCAATTCATTAAACGTACAATTCAAGTGGGCACAACCCTAGACTATTCTGTAGTGGTTACACATGAAATAGTTTTTTCTTGGATATTTGTAATTTTTTAAGTGACAGTTTGGAACTGGCATTTTTTTTAATTTATTTTGTATATTTAGCATACTAACATAAAGATTGTATATAGGTAAAATTACACATTGTTAATTTCATTTAATCTATTCTATTTGTGAAAACTCTTTATTTTATAATGTTAATTTAGCTGTAAGTTTTCCTAAAAATTGTAAAATAAACATATAATTACAGCGTAATCATTACAATGACAGACATGTATGGCATGTATTACATAAAAAAAAGATACAATCGATAAATCAATCTAGTTCTAATAACATGCTAAACATTTATTGTAAGGAACTAAATAATCTGTACAGTACATAGCTATATATGAAATAACTTATAATAAATTTGTTAACTACAATTAATGTTTTAATAAAAACGATACAAAATTACGCTTTGATATTTATTCTTAAATATATGCAATGTACACATTTCGTTTCGTTAAGCTTTTTAATATATATATCGATTATAGAGGTCTGCGATTGAAATCACGCTACTTAAATACCACTGATTAGATGCCAGACCATTTTATTAGTTTTACTTCTTAGACACTTAGCTTTTACCTAAAATCAAATATCACTGTTATTTTTATTTAATATAAAGTTGTCATAGTTTTAAGAGACTACGATTTTTATAAGTAAAAATAAAGAGTAAAGAAATCTTGTAAGGAAAGTATATATTTTTGCTTTAAATTCTTTAAATATTTTTCGTCTGTACATAAACTGTATTATTAAGATAACAAACAACACAAACTAAGTCGTGGGAATCAGCTAGTATAATTGTAAAATAACAATGTTATTTAAATGAACTTAAACGTTGTCACCCTACAAATTGTGAACGTGCTTGCCAAATTTTATTACTTATATTCAATTTATTTGGCAACAAAATAGAATTTCACGCAAAAGGTGAAATCTTGGAATATTCCTATATTTATTAAATACCAAACATATTATTTGCTTGTCGTACGTAAGTTGCGATTCTTACAAAAAAAAATGTTCTAAAACACTTACTTTACAAGAAATATGAACATCGAATAATACAGGAACATGATTTCAAAATTATTTTTTTAATCTTATTTAAATCCAAAATAACATTAGTTTACCTATCTAGTTGAGCTAAAAGCAACTGATACAAAATCCCGCAACACAAAGTTTCTACAAATCAAGGACTCAAGCGCCTCCTTTTTTTAAGTATTCTACAAAAGGTATGAATCAGGTCAAACTCCAAAAACTTTACATTAATATGTATTTTTTTCCATGAGCCGATTTAATTGAATAAAGCATATATGTTGGCCCAAACGACACCCAATTATCAGAGAATGTCGTATGACAATAAGTCTTGTGATTATCGAGATTAGACCAATTATATATTGTTATATTCGTGATGTAGGATCACTCATAATCAACTTCTGGTGAATATTTCTGATGTACGAGATTGATAGATATAAGGCATATTTATAAATATAGAATAGAACACAATCTATAAAGACAATTAAACACATTTCATGTCCTTGATGTTGTAAGCACATTTAATTAATTCTATATAGGGTCAACTATATTTGTCATCAGGTTTTCTTTATTTAAAATTCGTTTTCACTTTTACTCTTGTTTTATTTTTCTTCTCTTTCAAATGTTTACCTAAGGTAACAGGTAAAAGATAAAGTAAGGTAAAGTATCTAAGGTAAAGCCTAGTCCAAAGGCGTGATAAATTAATAAAATACGTATCCCTGAGCCCCATTACGCGATCAAAGTAAAAATACATGAGGCGAAGGAAAAGAAGCCAAACATATGCCGGCGTAAATATTTGGACTGGCTCCCCGGGGCCGCCCTTGTTCCCTGTTACGTCATACAATTCTGCCTATCGATTAGCCGGGACGCCCGGGACTTTCTCTTGTTTCATAAGCGTAACGAATTATTACCAATTTGACCACGACAAGAAAACATACATTGCTGAATATAATCTATTTTTTATTTTAAGCATTAATAATTATAATAAACGTAGATATCGCGGTACCTAATTCTTTATTAGGTACGGACCAAGTCCCTATCTTTGAAATTAAAGGAGAAATACTTGATCGAAATATATACAGTAGTTTGCATGAGTGATGTAGGAACAATTTCTTAACAAATTCCTTGCTATTGATTACACTTAGTACATAATTTCATGTGTACAAACAAAGTAACGGTAGACAATGTGATGATAATAATACAAAAATGACGGTGACCACCTGGAAAATCCATAATGCTAACAATCACCACTGCCCTGAAGACCTGTAAGGGTCTCGGTAGAAAGATAGACACAGGATGATCTCGAAACGCGATAAATTTAAAAGAGTCACTGTCACAAACTTATCACTATTTATTACGACTACTAATCCTAGGGCGTGAAGATGAGTATGGTACTTTTTTTTATACACTATAAGTTAGCGTTTGACCACAATCTCATCTGATGTTAAACGATGATGTGATCTAAGATGGTTGTCACGCTGAATCTAAAGAGAGACTGGTTCTCAAGTGCAGCTGCAGGAACACACCAACAGATGCTTGGCGACTGATTTTCAAACAGGGTAAAGTGCTATTGACAGAAAAAGCCCTACCACCATGCAAAACTTGCAGAGTCAGATACAATCGTCATATCGTATCACCATTTAAACGACATATTCTTTCTGTTTTTCTCTCTGAAATTCATGTATATATGTTGTACTAGCTGTTGTCCGCAGCTCCGCATGCGTTTTTTTTTTATAATTGTAAATTACTTCTTATAAGATCAGCTATCTGTTAGTGAAAGTGCCGTGAAAAATGGTTCAAACGTTTTGGAGATAGTACTGCAAACAAACCCAGGGGTGAAAGCTAGTCCAAAATAAAAAGCTTAAATTAAGTAATTTATAAAATTGTATAAAAATGTATAAAATTAACATTAGCTATCTGTTAGTGAAAGTCCCATGAAAATAGTTCCTATCGTTTTGGAGATAGCACTACAGACGAAGCCACGGATGACAGCTAGTCTAAAATAAAATAGCCTATGTCTCCCGGTGTAATTTTATCTATCCGTCAGTGAAGTTTTTTTCAAAATCAGTCCAGCCTTTTCGGAGATTACCCGGAACATACAGACAGACAGACAAAAATATTAAAAATTGTATTTTTGTTAACGGTGCCGTGTATACGTTCATATCCAATCAGTAAAAAGTCGTTATTTTGGATATTACAAACAGACACTCCAATTTTATTTATATGTATAGATATGTATAAATATTACAAATACCGAAGTTCAATTAAATACAATTTATCATATAAAATTCACGAAACGTATGTTCAAAGTTATCGCGCTAAACCTTTTAAACAACGTCGAAATCATTCTGACAACCGTGAGAACCGCTAGCCGATATGGCTCCCTAAATAATAATAATAAAAAATATATATATTTGATTGAAAATATATACTGGCCTCGGGATGTATAGTGATTGAAGAAACCTGTCAGCCCCACGTTAAGTAGTTTCGAGGTCCCATAGATCCATTGTCCCGTTTACCAGTAGCGTATTTTCACGTCAAATATTTGTTTTGGGAATATTTACTGACATGCGAATATAATATAATATACTACAAGTGCTTATCGGCAAATTATTACTTCTTACACCTGCTTTTATTACATCGTCAATTATTCGAAATTTGACCGTAATTCATTAATTTTTAAATCTCAATACTGTTGAGTTGATTTTTTTTTACTCATAAAGTATACAAATATTAAAATCGGTAGTTGTAATGATGACGAGTATGAAGAATAGCAATTTATAAGTAAAGGTATCAATTCATTATTGGTAAGCAGAAAAATGCTGTCTCTAATTATTTTATTGATGACATTAAAGCTCGTCACTTGCTACAAATAAATAAAAGACGGCGTGTGTCGTGAAGACACACGATAGAAGTGAAACTTTTATATTACAGAGAAACATTTTAATTAAAAATATACAACAAGAGGGCAACTTCACGCGGTGTTCCCAGGCTGGTCACTCATCTAAGCACTGACCGCGCTCGACGTTGCTTAATTTCGGTGATCGGACGAGAACCGGTGTTTTAAACTTTCTACCCAACATTGTTTAGCTCCACTACTTTTCATCACACAAAAAGGTTGTCGATCAGAATTTCAAAGGCATACCACAAGAAGTATCACTTAAAATAAAATTGGTCAACGAACAATGGAGAAAAAGTACTGAACTGATTATTTTCGCCTATTTATATATATTTATAAAACATTTTAAAATAACCACAAGTGTTATTTTAATATTGAGTTATACGTTCTAACTTTACATTCTTTGGAAGAACTAATTTAAGAAACCTTTTAACGAAATAAATTAAAACACATTTTTCTTTATTCTTAATCTAAAACTTAAATTTTAAAACTAAAGTCTTTTATTTAAAACTGACGGAATTTGTACAAACTTTTCCCTACTACCCACTTTCGTAAGAAAAAGCGTCTACTTCTAAAATAGTAAATTATTATACCGAAAATTTTGTCAACATTATTATTATTATTTTTATATATATTATAGGGGGCAAACGAACAGGTGGGTCACCTGATGGTAAGTGATCACCGCCGTCCATAGACACTAGCAACACCAGGGGAGTCGCAAGTGTGTTGCCGGCCTTTTAATATATACGGGCCTCCGGCGCTCTCACTGACCGAACGAAACGCAACAGTGCAAGCACTGTTACTTCACGTCGGCTTTCTGTGAGAGGGTGGTACTACCCCGGGCGAGCCGACCCATTCGTGCTGAAACCAGTAATAGTTTCAGCGTAGCTCTACCACCTATAAAACTTGTTAACAACAATATAGGTAATCTCGTTGGTAAAAAAAAAATATAGTCGAATTTTGACCACTGCTAGACTATTAGTAAATATTATTTTGTAAGAAACTATCAAATAAATTAGCTATTTACTATGGCGTTGACAATGACAAAGACGACCTCTGCTGTCACATACGTTCCAAAGAATAGTGATTATGACTATTTGAGATATGCACAATTATACTTACAGTTCACGCTATTACAATACATAATCGTACATCTATAATATAGACTTCCTATTCGAACTGCTTTTATTTGCTCCTCATGATTATTAGCCTGGATACAGTCCACTTTCAATAAATGTCACCACTGCAAGCGGTTTTGGTTTGCAACATTTAAGTTGACTTACTTGTAACTTATCTTAACTTGAGTAACTTATATTAATATTTCATCGTAATTTAGTGTATTTTATTATTAGACATTTACCCCGCATTTTCATATACTACCAAATATAAGTAAGTTTAACAAAACCTGTATAAAGCACGAGTATTTTGTACGGACTTGACCAAGCGGTATAACATAGGCAGTCATTGTTCGCTGCTTCTCGCTAATTGCCCGGTTTTCGTCCGGCGGCCCATCCGCACCGTTCCTCGCTACCCCGTGCCGCACCATCCGATTTGCCCGCACTATGATTTCCGTATCATTTAACATACATTCTAATCTATACTTTATATAGTACTAACTACACCGATGTTGGATATCTTGTAACCTTCTTTAATAAATAAACTAAAATACATAGGCAATTTTTTTATATCTGACGATTACTCTTTACGTTCATCATTACGTTCAAACTAACAACCATTTAAGTTTATAATATTTATATAGATAAATTATCAATACTCTGATATAAAATGTATGAAAGTAAACTCTCAGTTTCGATGTAAACGCAAACTGCATAGGAACAATTCAATCGCGCATACATCGACTTTGTCCGCACAACAATGGGACCGTTCCGTTGCGGCGAGCTGCGCTGCGTGCCATTCAACGTCTACTTCGACAAAAGTCTGTTTCACTAAACTCCTTTCAGTATAACACTGACCTATTGAGCCAACAGGTGAGTCTAACAAAACGAAGTATTTGTCTACACACCTATGAATTAGAATGTTTTGATAATTATGAAATAAGACAAATAGATATTTTATTCTTATGCTACTCCATATCTGCGTGACGAAGCTTCGACTACTTGTCGCGTTAATATTAACGTCATAAATCATTCCGATAAAGGCACAGAATTCCCGTTCCTACACCTGTGTCTTTCCAATAACTTGAAATTAGCGTCCGATAAATTTCTTTGATGTGCGCAAAAACCGCCCGCCCAGTTATCGTGCTGCGTGTATCGTCACGCAATCCGATAATTCGTAAAGCATAACGATAATATCTTCCCCACATCTGCACTTAGTCTGACCATAGGCAAAACTTCGTGCCGATACACGCAGGTATGGGAGTAGCATTACAGACATTAATTTCAATAGTAACAAACATGGCGTACAAAAACTATCTATATGTCTGTATATCCGGAATTAACTTGAAAGCATCTATAATAAAGAATACATAAGACTTCTCTTTTAAAGACCTTCTAATTTGAATGTTGATATTTGTCAATATGGTGTAAATGTATAAAAGTCCTTGGTCTCTCTGTGGGAAGGTAGGAGCATAATGAAAACGACAGACATATTTTCGTCATTTTAAGAACCTATATATTTGTATTTTAGCAATATAGAGTGGTACTGTGAGAACCCTTGTCAGTTATTCTTTTATCTTTTCTTAATTTATAGATTTTGAGACCATAAGGAATATGGTAATTCTGTCGTATAGCTGATTATTCAAAAGGCTTGTATAATACTAATTGAAATATCCCTAAAATCTTACTTTCCACACTTGCAAATGCAACCAAGATTTTATGGAAGATGTTTTAATGTATTACAAAAACTTTATAATAGTTTTTCGTTGGACTTCGCTCCTTATGGCATTCTCTCAACAAGCATTTCAAGTCTTCATTCCATCTAAATGTCACGCAGTTACTTTAAAAACATACTCTGTCAGCAGTAACTGTGAAAGAAACGAGATATACTAATGAGTATGCGAGATGTCTCACTTTTTGTAATGTTATACACCAAAGGCCAGTATCCTTTTTCCTTTACATCAAAATATCATTTTCAATTCATATGACTTTCATATTTTAACTAAATTTCTGTTTTTTTTTTTGGTTTATAAGATTTGGAATTTGACAACTATCTCATGTAATGTTAAATGACGAGATGACCTAAGATGGTAAATTGCTAAATCTGGACAGGGACTGACTCTGAAGTGCAGCTGCTGGAACACCTATAAACGTTTGAGGACATATGTCCAACTTGAAGTTGCTAATGAAGCGAGCATTGGAAAAAGCCAAGTTATGGTCATATGCAAATGTTAAGTTGCGGGCAGGCTGCAGTAAAGTTGTCTTCACTAGCATGGTCACATAACTCGCAGGTCACTAGGCTATATCGGAAATAGATGTCTCAAGATCACAGTATAAGAGCTAAGATCTCGTGGTAGGCTGAAAAGCGTTGGTAGATAGCAGAACGACCTAACACAAAAGTATGCTGAAGACCGGACAAAGTGGAAGAAATTCTGATACTAAGCCGGGAAAGCGCTAGCCAGAAGAACAAGAAGACGGTCTCAGGTAATCTAATGACACCAAATGAATTCAATGATAACATCTTTTCTTATCCTAGTAACCTGTTTTACTAAGCGATTAGCTGGCAAACAATATGATACGAATAAGCTAAAAATTAATTTTCATATCTTCTTCTTTATTTTTTGGCTCCGGCACGGTTTGTGCACCAGCCAGCGTCAAGTAACAAGATTTTGCCAAGTAGTCTTGTGATAATTTTAATGTTCTAACAAGATGGTGGCTCCCTTGTTAGAACTTTCCTTGGAGTTTTGGTGGCATCTCAGAATGCATGCTCCGTGGTATTATTTCCCATCCACTTCACTTGTGCATAATAACCGAGCTATATTACGTAAGACACCACCAATATTACAAAATATAGGGTCTAATAACGCAAGATTATGAATAAAATATAAAAGCCACTACATGACAGACTAAGATTCCGCCAAAAACTAAATTTCATATCTGTACACCCATATAGTCCTAAATCACAGACAGTCACGTTCCACATAAATTGGCCACAGACGTGAATTCCCTATTAATTAATCGCTTGACGCTAATTATACAACACGAGTGCCTACACGTACAGCGAACACAATAGGCCATTGCATGTATAAACGCATCGACAACGTTCACATAACACAATGCTGACCACAGTAACATTAGTGGGTTTGACGGAACGGGCCGCTCGTTTCGCACATACGTGTTCTTGCACGGGCACTAACATATTGAAGATATTGATATTGGCGTACAATATTGCAGTGGTCACTGGCTGATGTATAACCGTTATTAGAGGCACAGCTTCCATTGACATATAGACATTGCTTTGAGTTAGAGTAACTTGCAGCTTCTGTATTAAAGCCACGTTCACTCATATGACGCGTACCGTTAACGTTCCAATAACAAAATTGAATGAATATTTCCCTAAAATCTATAACAAATATAGGATAAACTTTATATCAAAACTTCATCGTATTGTGATGAAATGACATAGTAAATGTGAATAAATAATATGAGAATTAAGTTAAAAAGTTCTACTTGTATTTTTCTATGACGACTTTTATTCTTATAAATGGGGCATTTCATGGGAAGTGAACAGGGGAAAAAGTTGTCATTCTTTATCGGACAATTGTTGTTACTAATTACTGCTTCCTTAAAATATATCTGGTCAGATATATACGTACCTACCTATTTATTTATTTCAATAAAACCTACCCTAAATGAATATTACAGGTTACATATGCTTAAACACTTGAGACATGTTAAAAAAGCAGCATTTTAATGAGATGTCAAGCAACCCAACCTATCTAGGCTATTGCCAAACGTCAAATAAATGTGACATGTAAGTATATTAATCGATCGACTTCCTTGATTCTAAAAAGTTCTAGAATATTATAGACTATTTAATGTCACGTTTATCTTACCTCTGACAAAGTGACCTCAATTGATGTTAAATAACGATATGGTCTAAGATGATAAACACGCTAATTTCGAGGGGAACTGACTCTCAAGTGCAGCTGCCAGGACACACCGGTAGGTTCTTGACAAGTTTAGTTTAGGTTTAGGTAGGTGGTAGAGCTACGCTGAAGCTATTACTGGTTTCAGCATGAATGGGTCGGCTCGCCCGGGGTAGTACCACCCTCTCACAGAAAACCGACGTGAAGTAACAGTGCTTACACTGTTGCGTTTCGTTTGGCGAGTGAGAGCGCCGGAGGCCCACATATATTAAAAGGTCGGCAACGCACTTATAACTCCCCTGGTGTTGCTAGTGTCTATGGACGGCGGTGATCACTTACCATCAGGTGACCCACCTGTTCGTTTGCCCCCTGTAATATAAAAAAAAAAAAAACAGTTTTCATCTTAAGAGTAGTAGCTAGCTAGACTGGCTTAGAAAAAGTCATGCTATGATTTCATAAGATATTTACTTTCACCGTAAGTTTCGGCTATTTCGCAAATATTCGAACGTACGTCGATCGACGCGGTATCCGAACATGCTATCCACTGAGCCATCATCGCTTCGTTTCCGCATTAATTTTACAAAAACACTTTGTAAAATTTAAATATTGCCTAATATTAGACAAGTGTAGGTTAACACTAAACCCCGATTTCAATTGTATACAGTAATTAATTGTTTACCAGGAATATGGTGATTGAGAGACTACTGTTCTTATGTGTCTGATAGATGAACATACCAATACTCAATCCGCATTTTATGTGGTAGGTATCTATTGATTACACTAAACTATGTCATATACTCGTAGTCCGATGAATCTGTAGAGGCCTCACGGTCAACAGGGTATGTCAGTACGAAAAAAAAAATTCATATACTCAATTTGTGGCAGTCGAGTAATTATTCGAAATTCCTCTACATTTATTAATTTAAATTGATAGCACTATCGAATGACAACGAAGAAAAACATCATGATGAACCTGAGAAATATAAAAACATATAAATATGAATTTCTGTGTATTGGAAATTGCCAATAAGCCGCGGGCTGTCATGGTGACTATGCTCGTACTTTCCTTCGGGAAGAGGTATTTGACCCAGCAGTGGGACTCCTCCAAGGTGGCATTATTATATAAACTAAGAATACCCATTTCATATATATATAAGTCGAAATAAGATTCAGGTAATACCGTAAATAAATCCACTCCAATGTCAAATAACAGTATCGCTGCAGCAAACAATAGTGACTCGCGAGCTCCGTTAGGATCATAAGGAAAAACTATTGAACAATTGTAACTAACTGTAGCAAACAAATTCAGCGACACATCCGACACGACAATGAACTTGAATACATGCAATCAAGACGTAGGTAAGTGTACAAAGATAAGCGTCCGTGGTATCGTGACAGGCCATCACTCCAACCACACCGTCAAAGCGTTCAGCCGGATTAAGAATAATTAGCCAATTTGTCATTTTAATGTCGCATGCCATCACGTTCTTTGCCATGAAAATGTATAAAATATAAAATTAATACATAAAAAAAAAAAAAACTTAATCCACGCTGCGAGTATCATAAAAACTATGCGTCGGCATAACTCATGCGTCTTTGCCTTTTGTGGTGTTTAATAAATAAAGAGCATTAAAAAAAAAAGTTACATTCGTTTCTGCGTTGGATCAGTCAGTCATCCGTTGATCTCGGCGAGCGACACGTCTCGGCTCTTTAAACGCCTTGACTTATTTATTTGCATTGACAAGTGAACTAATGATGATTTGATTCGGACCTTCGTGGGGTTGGGGGAATACTTAATAATATTTATGAATCACCATTATTTATCTTTTGAATCGTCATCGCCGTAATTATTAAGTGCTTGAATAGTATCTCTGTACTCTGTATTCTCTAAGTAATATTAAAAAAAGTAGTGTGTACTTATGTACACGCGTTAGAAGTTATACTTCTTTGGCGTGACAAGATAAATATGTTTTTAAAAATTTTTATCTCTCGCCTTATTTCTACGTTTGTAGAAAAAACGACACTAACAATAGAAAAAAGGTATTTAATACATGCATACTTTTTTTGAATAAAATGTCGACTATAGCTAACTTCAGGGTGTCAGTTTTTCGTGACGGTGTGCGCGCGCATCGTAAAAAATTACTCTCATCGTTTTTCACTAACGTGCCAAAAGAAGTATAACCTCAAAGATATTAGTACAAAAATGCTGACTCTGTATATTTATTACATTGGTGTTCAAATAATATTAATATTTAAAACTAACCTAACAGAAAAGCACTGAAAAGATTGTGGCGGCCATTTTGAAATTCGCCATTTTATTTTTATTAAATTTTTTTATATTGTCATCAGGACTGAACAAACTAGCAAAGTTGTAGGTCCAAAGGAACTGGTCCCAGTTCAGTTTGCAAAATTTGACTTAAACTAACAAGCATTGCAAGCTAAATAGTAACTTATAAAAATAATATTATCAAAAATGAAATTAAAAACAATGAATGAATGACAGTTTTTAATCTATATTCAAGACTAGTTGTAAACCACGTTCATTTTTTACATTTTCAATAAATCCATCAACTCAGGTAAACTAAGATAAATTTCGTATAAAACACGACTCTTGTGTAAGGTAACGATCGCGCACATAAACCGCAAGGTATGGTACATCGATAACACAAGCATTTACAGTTCGGTCCTTCCCCGTAATGCTCTAATCTCGTCTGGCGTCCGCATTCATCCTCTGATTCGCTACGCCTTATAACATTACCCGCCCACATTATGTCTTGTATGGTATCGTACAATGCAATTAGGAATGCTAAGAGAAGTAGTCGATTGCTAGATAGCTTCCACTATAAGTACTAAAATAATTCACAAAATATAACTGATAATTCCAGAGATTAACTCGTTCAAACAAATAAAAGCAAACAAATTCTCGAGCTCTGTACACTTTTGTAATTAATCCTAAATATAAATTGGATATCGTATTTTATTAGAGGTCTAGTTAAACTTGTTCGCATGAACCTACACTAATTCATTTAGAAAGTTTTTATAAGACAAAAATACTTAGAAGAAAAATACGACAAAAGGCAAGACAATGCTTATGCAATAACACAGTTGTAAATTATTTTCCCTATACATATTGGATAGAAAACCTGAGCCAAGGGATAAACCTAGTCGTTGAAGACTATATACTGTCAACTTTATCTAAAAACATTAAGCTTTAGAATCATCAATATAAACCACCCACATATGTTAGCGAAGCTGGCCGCGGCGTCGTCCGGTTCGTCATGAAATGATTGATATTGACTGTCGACTCATTAGCTGAAGGGCTTAGCAACGCCGCGGCCGTCCCGTACCACTTAATCACTCGAACAAAGCACTACCTACTCGCGAGAACTCCGAAAGCATCATTCTTCGTCAGGAATGTGTGTATGGTGGTCCAATCTAGAAACTTTCAGCGAGTTAGAATAACTATTTTTTTTACTTTAGGTATAGGTTTTTCCGTTTGACCGTAATCTAACTAAATATTACACTTTACCGACCGATAGTGGTCCAACAGCATAGGCACGTCTGACCGCAGTTTCTCCCTTGCGGCGGCTGTTTTTCGGCCTAGACTATCGCACAGGAGTATCTGCGCGTTTCATATGCTCAGGTAGAATAGTTCACTTGTCGGTCTTTAAATTCCATTCCAATAAATAAATTGACAGTATCCATCACATTGTCTGTAGAACTAGGTATAATTTTAATGCGGGTGTTGCATGCAAAAAGTTTCAAAATTATATTTTACTCTTCTGTCGACCATACATCATGGTCACCTTGAATGGTATTTGAATCGTTTTCAATGTTACTTGTCTGGTTGTCGTCGATTAATAGACTATAGGTCGGTAAAGTGTTAAATAACGGTGAGGTCCAAGATGGTATACTATTTAGAGGGACTGGCTCTCAAGTGTAGTTGCCGGAACACACCCCTATAGTAAAAATGTATTAAAACCATAACAATTGGACGAGAAAAATATTAACGCTAAAAATAATAATATCGGATCCTAAAACTATATTAGTGATAAGATTTACTTTTGAGTATATTTTTATGATTGGTCAGAAAATGACTGAAATGAAAATAAAAAAACCAAAGACAATGACAACTACCTAAAACTGAAAACTGTGCGAACAGTTCTTAATTTGGAGAAACGTCACCTACACTCGCTGTAATATAAGGTGAAAACAACATACCTAAGTTTTTCACAAGACATCATCACGCTAACAGTCGTACATAAGGACATCGATTTTTTTTACTGTCATTGTAATTGTTCTTGGCATCTTGTTTACTTGTATATAAAGGAATAGGAAAGGGACCTCGATAAAATTGAAAAATATATTTAACACGAGAAAGTATTTATACCGACAATATTAAATCAGTTTGAATGAATCAGTTGCCTAAAACACCTCGTTGCTGTATAAACCTACTTGGTATACGGAACCCCTTACATTTATCACATATTAGGCGAAACCGAACCTTTGTATAACCTAGCAAGGCAGCCGAGCGTACCGTCGTACTCTATCGGGTTGTTTAATTGCCATAATTAATTAGATCCCGACGCGCAGTCGCGGACAGAATAGACGAGCGGTGTCGGCACCGTATCGTTGTCATTAAGCCAGTGGAGGTGACGAGTACCGCATCGTATTTTAAAAACCCCGTCATTAGTAGGAAGTGGTTTTTTTTTTTTTTTGTCGGCAACATCGTTCGCTGCTATTATCATCCGCTATCAATCATGCCAGCCCGAGTATCATATCATTTATGTATCCGTAGCGTAACGGATCTGTAGAATGCACGAGTGTGCGTGCGTTCGGAAGATTTTTTCGAATCAATTGTTTATGTCATTTTTTACCGTTGATGGATTTAAATAGTAGCTGATATACCGTGATAGAAGTAATAAGAGAAAATGTTGTAAAAATCATTAGGTGAAAATCGATTGCAAAACCTGTATCGAACAGACAGACAGACAGAAAAGACAGACAGAAAAGACAGACATAAAAACTTGTACATTCTGTAACTTGGTAAAATCATAAGGATTATTCTTTATTCGACTTCTGAACTTTTCTCTATATACTTTTGTTTATATTCTACTGCTTTTTCGGTTAAAATTTCCGTTTCACTTATTCCCTTCTTCTCCGGAGTAATGTTTCAACGGACACATTAAAGTCGGACGCGGAAAGGACCCCAAAATAAATACATTCCACGGTTAATCGACGATGAATTCGTTGGGGCACATTGGCTGATTTGTATCGATGCTGGGAAACAAAATATACTGTCTATTGAAGAATCGACGATACATATTAATGTTACAAACCTAAGCCATTAATTATAAATAGCTTACTTGTTATTAAGTAGAATGTTAACAACACTATTGAAAACTATAGCGAGCCAATAAGATAGTACATGTAAGTATCTACTGTATAAAAAATGTAGTAGCGAAGAACAAAAAAATGCTAAAAATACATAAAAGCAATCTGCTTGTAATTTGCAAGAAAATAAAACGCCATCTAGCAGAGGTTACACTTCTGTTAACAAAATAAGAAGATCATGCACTAGTACATTATATTTAAACTTTTATTTGCCGATATTTGAAGTGAAAATCCCTTCAACCACGTTGAGCGATTTTTGGTAAGGGAAACAATTATGGGCTCACGTCACCGATGACCTCGCCATGCTCGTGACGTTTGGTACTTACGCCAGAATAGCGACATGTAGTATAGCGCAGCCTGTGTACATGTAATATAATTTATATTGAACTTGTGTACCACACCATATGTTTGATTAATTAATAAACTATATAAAAAATTATATAATTATTGTTCGGAGTGCCAATAGATGTGTAAACCAAACTAATATCAATAATTTCAAATTACAAATTATGAATTTTCAATCATTTAGACTATGATTGATTCAAAAATTTATAAAAGAACACAGTTATTCCTTTGTTTTGGGTTTTTACTTCTGGCAGTAGTCCTTATTCCTTATGACTGCCTGGAATTATTTTTTTTAGCAATTTAACAAAACAAATTTGAAGCGCTTAATTATTACAATTATTTTCCATTATGGACTTCAGCGTTTGACCGTAAACTCACCTGTTATTATGTGACGAAATGGTCTAAGATGACAACACCCTAAACTGGCTCTCAAGTATAGTTGCCAAACATACCTATACCTGCTTGGCGGTAGATTTTTAACTTGAGGGTGATAGAGGGGCTTATCCTTTTCGAACTGACTACACTGTTGGCTTGTTAAGGCCGCTACAGTTTCGCCGGACTACATGATAGAGAGGCCCATTTGCCACACACATACATAAGAGAAAATTTCGATTATATGTTTGTTATCATGTGTAGTAATAACTGTGTGTTGCAAATAAACCTGTTATTTTTCTTTCTTTCTAATCATGCAGACATTAGAAAAAGGCCCTGATACCATACTAGGATTTCATGCATGCGAGTCCCTCTCGGGTTATAAGAGTCGATTGCTTATTTATTTTTTTCTCAATTTACTTTCAACTAAATTCAAGTACCTACAATTTTATTTTCACTCGATGAATCGACTTTTGTACCTACACTATTGAAGTAAATAAATATATGTATTAGCATTAAGATATGTTAGTGCGTCACGCGTCGAGGGCGGAGCGCGGGGCGTACCGGAAGCGTATTACTCGCCAGCGGTGGCCGGAAATCGGCAATATATTGCGATAGCCGGCGGTCGACGGCGCGGCGCGTAAATAATGCTCTGATAAGGAGTCGTAGAACTCTACGTGATTTGTAACTAAAGTCTGATTTAACAGTTATCTTATTTTTGCAACAAATAAGTATAATTATGTTCCAGTATCTATTAGGGATGGTTAACGGAGTATAGTCAATTAACTGTTGAGGGAGAAAACCTCCTTAAAGAGTTACCGTGGCAGAAAACCACGTAAAAAAGTTACGGAGGATAGTGCCTTCGGGCGGCGGGAGGGAGGAAACCTCGGTAATAATTCACCGTGGGAGAAAACCACGTTGAAAAGTTACAGACGGGAGTGCCTTCGGCCGGTGGGAGGGAGGAAACCTCGGTAAAAAACCGGACCAAGGAGGGAAGGGGCTGGGGACCTGACTTTCCATTGCACATTGGTTCGGTAAACGGGTAGGCAGCTTGACCGGGCTGTCGTCGCGGTCAGGGCGTTAGCGCTGGGCCTTGTCGCCGGGGTGGCATGGTGCTTGCTCGTTCGATCCTGTGCCACTCCATAGCACGGCAGACGGCATCTCGTGGGTTTTTTTAGTCAGTAAGAGTCTGACACCCTAAAACTCCCCAGGATTTCTTCCCACATTAAAAAAAAAGTATAGTCAATTAACTAGCAATAGTAAAAATGTATGTTTCCAATCAATAACTTAAATTACTCCTTTATAATATTATATCCAAATAGAAGATAGGAAGTAATCAAATATGTAAATACATTAACAATAGAAAATACAAGTGTATATAATACATATATGCTCATATAGAAATAAAAACAACGCTTATCCATTCTTAGACTAGTTTGTAATTTAAGTTTGAATGGAACGGTGTAGATTGTTATCGGCCGTGTTTATCCAAATCTCCCTTTGATTCGGGCAATGTTTACAATAGTATGTACATACGACGTCATTAACTGAGGCCAGCGATGGACCGCGACATTTATTTTACGGCATCCGGCTATAAAAGTGATCCACTGCTTGCATTCTGCAGCGTCGTCCCATTGGTACTACGTTGATATAGGTCCACTAGTCCACTCAACTAGATGTTCTCCGATCTCTCAAGAACAATGGCGGGTAATTCAATACGTTAAAGAGTTCGCTACTTAATGTTGTATGACACATTCTAAACTTTTGAATTTGGAATACGTGAGATAAGTTTACAAAATTCAGTTACCTCGAGATTTAGTCTGGCTATAAAATTCCTCGTCGGGATGTTTTTGTCCGCGTACAGTTGTGACTCTGAGGTCTACCTTAATACAGTTCAGTCATGTTTATTATAATTAAATTAGGGTTTTACAATGAAATATTTCCAAATAGTAGGTTGCATTCATTAATAGTAATCTAGATATAGGAATCTTGAATAATAATTATAATTTTTTTTAAATGTTTATAATGATTATTAGAAAATTTGAGGTAATATTTAGGAATTCATCATCTTATTTTCAAAGCGCTAAAATTAAGAAAGCGTTATGTATTTTAGTAATAGAAAAAATGGAAACAAATTTTAAATAAAAATATGAATATTCTAACGGCTCTTCTAGTGCCATGTCAATCAATGGGAACTGCCCACAGCCCGCATCCCCACGGAAGTGATAAAGCTTTTTGGCTAAAAAAGCATTCGGGTGGCGATGGCGCGGAAGCAGTGGAAATTCCTAATATTCCGAGATAATCTTGAGTCGGTTTTAGTGCCGGTTCGGTTCCGTCGAGTAGAACGATAACTTTTATGACGTAATACTTTCGTTATATGAAAAAAATACATATTTCGTATATGCGACAATGATTCGTTATTCCGCGTGTAGTAAATAATGGTACGGCATGAAAATTAACATTTTCCCTTTAAGTTCTATGTGATTATTGTTCTAAAGTTTCAACTTGTATCATAAACTTTAAAGACTTCTTTACTGCAATCGTCCACCTGTTCTAAAGTAGTAAGGACGTTTTTTTGTTAAACCAAAAAAAATATATAACTTGCTAAAGGATCAGCGTATTGGAATCGACAAAAATATTCTTATAGACAATTGAACGATTTACAAAAATATTGTTTAAGGTTTATTGACAGGTCTACTAGTTTTTTTAAAATATATATTATAGGGGGCAAACGAACAGGTGGGTCACCTGATGGTAAGTGATCACCGCCGTCCATAGACACTAGCAACACCAGGGGAGTCGCAAGTGCGTCGCCGGCCTTTTAATATATGTGAGCCTCCGGCGCTCTGACTGACCGAACGAAACGCAACAGTGCAAGCACTGTTACTTCACGTCGATTTTCTGTGAGAGTGTGGTACTACCCCGGGCGAGCCGACCCATTCATGCTGAAACCAGTAATAGCTTCAGCGTAGCTCTACCACCTACAAAACGGTTACTAATAACGTTATAAATTATCTAGTGTTTGTGTGTGTGTGGTTACAGTTAATAATACTGATAGCTACAAAATAGATCGAGTACGTAGTTCGTGATACGTATATAATGGGATCAATCAACAAATTAATATGAACAGAATCGAGACCGAAATGTACGTTGACAAATGAACGTGGACGATAAAAAGGAAATGAATCTGATGCACAGGAAATAGGGCATTGATTCAATTGTCGTTGGGCTATTGTTAGCGTCGAACTCGCGGCTCGGTTTCGGCTGTTGCTCGAATCGTTCACATAGAATTAAGTATACGACTTATTTACAATTGGCATAGATGACAGTAATCACGAATTACAAAAATATTCTGTTTATCCCATAGAACCGTATGAATAGGTTAGGAAATATGTATTTATTTTTATATTCAAGTTGAGATTGATAATTTATTTGATAAAATAAAACTATAAAATACAGCAATCTGACTCCATCTTATGTTGAACACCAATCAGAGTGGATTACGTCACGCTTCAGCAAACGTCACTTATGTACTAGGGCTGTTGATATTTTTATTATATATATTATACACTTTGTCATTCACATTTATAACGCAAAATAGCTAATTTGTTGCTTTGTTCACGTCAAGTTCTAATCTATGACTTAAAGTACTCTGTAGTTCACTCGTTATGTGCACGCTGTTTATATTGTCAATATCATGACGTCATAAGCAGACGCCATGACACGGGCAAGCGTTTTGGCACGTATTTTAAATGTAAAATTACATTTGCGTTTATTTTGTAAAATATCTTTGTTTTCTCCAAAGATATTATGTTTTTTGGAAATAGTATATATTCTACAGTATTATAGGGTACAGTAATTGAAAATAGTCATCATGCCAATTACCGAAACAGTATTCTTAGTATTTCGCAATGAAGACACAGTTGCAACGTGTTCGAACACGGTGTCAATTAACGCAGTTTCATCTTCTTAAAACTTGTGTCGGGGGTTTTTGGCGGGATCTTGGTCTGTCATGTAGTGGCTTTTATATTTTATTCATAATCTTGTGTTATTAGACTCTATATTTTGTAATATTGGTGGCGTTTTACGTAATATAGTTCGGTTATTATGCACAAGTGAAGTGGATGGGAAATAATACCACGGAGCATCCATTTTGAGATACCACCAAAACTCCATGGAAAGTTCTAACAAGGAAACCACTATCTTGTTACAACATTATAATTATCACAAGACACTTACCTGGAACTTCCCACGTTTTAATAATCTTATATTATTTGTAAACATTTTGCTATAATCCCTCTTGAAACAAAACATTGACACTGGCAAATGCTTCTGCGATGCCAAAACAAGAAGAAGAAGAAGAAATCTTGTGTCTGAGTTTTTGTTAAAGAAAAACATCGTGGTCGTTCTAGAATGTGGTTGTAAGGCGTTTTCTAGAGGGCCAGCTGCGACCTTTAAATTTCCTTTATTTTTGAAACTACTAACGCTGTTAGCCGAAAGGATCTCTTCAGCTTCATCGGGTTTGGGACTGAACGCAGAAGCCACACGACCAAAATGACAATTAAATCAAATGTACCAAGTTGAAAATTTACCACCAATTAATGAGAATGTATTGGCTGGAGCACTTAAGACCTAGCTCTCTTTAAGCTTTGCGTGTTACTTAATTTCAGTAGAGAATATGATTAAATTGGGCAAAATATCTATCATCCTACAAAAGTTCGTCCTGTACTGAGATAGAACCCGCAATCTTTCGATTCAAAAGTAGAGTTCACGCCGACTGCGCTAATGCCCCGAAACAATTTTTAAATATAGATAATCAATATACGAAATTCATTTTGTAATTTTTCAAAAATAGCTCTTACATGTCTTCTTGCACGATCCGAAAGGTGTGTAGATGAATCCTGTAACAAAAGAAAAACAATATTATTAATCAGCAAATAGAACTCTGTAAATATGTTGACAATGGTGAACGTTGAAAGATGGACACCGCCACAATAGTGGTTCGGGAAAACCTACACTAAAATGTTTAAAGGAAAAATTAAATTCTGTTAAAATATGGTAGGTATCCTATTTTCATCCACATGTATCCACACAAAAACTGCTGAAATGAATTTGATGAAATTTTACAACAATACAGCTTATACAGCAGAATGGGATATATGTATTCAAAAAGAATTTATTACAATCAAACAAAATAAAACAATGAATACATTTAGAAAATAATCTTCCATGTGGAATCTTTTTCAGTGTGCGATTCAAAAACCGTTAGAATTACACGTAATTTACGTATGGAGTGATTGTTTATAAAGATATAAATGCAGACGAAGTCGCGGCCAAAAGTTAACATAAAAAAGAACAAAATCAAAAATCAATAAATGCATTATTAAATTCAGACCATAAGAAGGCGTTTATGAACGTGTAAAATTATCGCAAGACAAAAAAATAAAAAATCACCGTCTAGTTATTAATAAAATGAAAACAAACATAATAATTTTCAATCCATCACGATATACGAACTGAGAAATTAATCAACTCTCAGTGGGTAGGCAGCGGCAGTTCGCCCTATTAGAAAATGATTTAGTCCGCGGGTCCATCGGACCCCACTTTCCCTGCAATTAGTTGCGCCGCCAACAATGCGCAGTGATTTTTAAATGATCAGCCCCCCGCGCGCCATCTGTCGCTTACAGTCGCTGTGCCGCTAAGTAATATTGGTAATTGCAGGCGTATGTGCTCCTCCGAAAAATATGACAAAGACGACATTTAATCGAAATTATTGACACTAATGGAGTTCGTAGGAAAAGAATTAGTACTTTTTAAAATCTAAATACTAATACTGGGCACTGCTGGGCTAAATGTCTCTTTCGTACGAACAAATCATCACGCCAATACTAAGGTATTAGCGATTTCAAATGCCGAAATTCTACAGTTTTATATACTTTTATTCCTATTACAATCACGGTTCTCCGATTCTAGTTTCTTTACGATATTTTTTGTCAATGTTAGGCGATTTTAATTATCTTCGAAGTAATGAATTCAATGCATTTTAAAAATAACGGCAACCATCAATAGACATACCATCTCAGTTATCATCGGCACTGTCACGCCTGCCTGCAATGCCCATTGTATCATATATCATACTAGCGGCCCGCTCCGGCTTCGCACGGGTATAAAATATATAGCCTATGTCATTCACTGAAAAAATGATTAAAATCGATCCAGTAGTTTTGATTTATTCATTACTGCCCATGGCCCGAACGCGTTAAATTTGGAGTAACCTCAACAATAACAGTATTTCTTCACTATTTAATTTATGTCATTATACATATAAAGCTTCCTCTTCAATCACTCTATGTATTAAAAAAAACCGCATGAAAGTCCGTTGTGTAGTTTTAAAAATTTAAGCATACATAGGGATATAGGGAGAGAAAGCTACTTTGTTTTATACTATGTAGTGATGTTCCGACTGACGCCTAAACGTGCTAATACTGCGTATACGACGTATTCTGCCGTTTTAAAGGCAAATGTCTAGTACATAGAAGTCTAGTAAATCTAAGTCCCTTTATCAAATTTACTCTTGTTAAAAATTAATTTCAAAATTGATGCGTATTATTTTATAAATACAGGTATATAGAAAAGTTCAAATCAGCTAATACAAAAATGAACAATAAAGCACAATTAATAAGTACCATAAAAACCAATCAAGGGCGATAATAATTTTCACCTGTAATATAAATACGATGAAGAGTTTATTGAATAATTAAATATTTCCAAGAAAATAATATCAAAGGCTCACTCGCTCAGCTTAATTTGCCGGCATTACGTACGCTTCAATATTTATTGGCGTCGAGAAATTAATATTTCGCGCCGATATCAAAAGTTCACGCTCAACTAACCACCCCCGGGGTCGGCAATAACTAAAGCACGGACGAATTGTCCCAGGTGAGTGGCAAATGCGCTTATATTATTATTGTATTTTTTTTTTTTCTCTCTATATCGCCGAGATCAAACGTCGTCCTGGCGACGAGCTGCGTGAAAGACATCTCGGAGTGCTCAGAACGCGGGGGTGAGGGATTATGGGGAATTATTCACGTGCCATAAAGCGCAAATTACATCTATAGCACGTGCCGTGACGTATGCAATATGGCGCGGTCCATCCCACTGGTTTTTACTCTGAAAACAATCCAAGTAAGCGGCTTTTTTATTTATTCTAAAACCAGCTTTCTCCTTCGGGTTCACTCGCTTTAATGTAACTTAACCTTTTCCTCGGGTACCATACAATTTTTCTAGATGGAAAGTATAATCATGTCAACGTATACGCAAACTATAATGATAATCAATAAAATAGTTAAGGCGTGAAAATATAGCGAACAGATAAATAAACAATCTAACATTATTATATTAAATAGATTCAAACGATTTTCGGACAATACAGATGTATGTCGCTCGTATGGAATGTATTTCAGTGCAAAAATCTCCAAGAATTTTATACTCATACAAGACGAGATGCTTCAGCTCTGATTTTTTTTTTTTTTTTTTTATATTATATGGGGCAAACTAACAGGTGGGTCACCTGATGGTAAGTAATCACCGCCGTCCATAGACACTAGCAACACCAGGGGAGTCGCAAGTGCGTTGCCGGCCTTTTAAATATGTGGGCCTCCGGCACTCTCACTGACCGAACGAAACGCAACAGTGCAACCATTGTTACTTCACGTCGATTTCTGTGAGAGGGTGGTACTACCCCGGGCAAGCCGACCCATTCATGCTGAAACCAGTAATAGCTTCAGCATAGCTCCACCACTTACAAGTCTCTTACAAGACTCTGATGTCTGGCACAAATCAAACGTAAGAACTAAATTAGCAATTAGAACGTCAAATTAAACGAATACCGTAATAATCGAGTTGAAAATCGATTATTTTCCGGGAAATAATTAATTCGACATCACTAAACAAATACCGTCAGCGGCAAACGGTTGGCGTGCCGGCTCGATTCCGAGCACCTATTAAGCGTGAATGCGAGGTTAATCCGCAATTACCGCCTAGTTATCGCCGGAAGACGGCCGAGATAGTTAGGGCCCGGAAAATATTCCGTTCACTAATTATTCCGCGTAATTAAACGCGAGTATAATCGCGGGACGCCGTCGCCACCTGGCGGCATTGTGCGGAGGTGATTTACGGCGGATCCGCCGCGATTCCGTCGCGTCTCCACGGTGGATCGCTGGCTCTTTTTGCACAAATTAATAATAGGATAACTTTAATAATTGCTGCCATATTAATACAACTGTCTTTATAATATAATAATAGCGGTCGTTCGCTGTGCGCGCATCACGTAGAAAAATACTGGATACACATTTAGCAAAGTACAGACTTTGTGGTCAAGCACCTATTGGTGTGTTCCAATAACAGCATTTGAGAACCAGTTGTGGTCGTTTTTATGTTAAGATTGTGGTCAAACGTTAAAATTTATAAAGTATAGGAAAATCTATATTTAGCTTCAATTTTTTTGTAATAGAATAAACTCCCCATGTTTGTTTTTTTTTTAAGTCTCTGTTTCTGTTATTTTTTTTTATTCTTATTATATA
Source organism: Antheraea assamensis (assembly GCA_035772565.1). Lineage (NCBI taxonomy): Eukaryota > Metazoa > Arthropoda > Insecta > Lepidoptera > Saturniidae > Antheraea > Antheraea assamensis. The sequence continues at coordinate 2,520,390 of JAQQSE010000054.1, read as the reverse complement.
ATATGCATCGAATGGACGTATGTGTGTCGTTTTGCTCCCCCATTGAAAATGACCACTGCTGTATTACCTTATACTGAAGTATATACATAACTAAATGGGATTGCCAGTTGCTGAGCATTTCCATCTCTATATATTTTTGCTTTTCTATTTTAATACCATTTATGGTCCATCAATAATTATCATTTCTTTTATTTTTATATCCACCTACAGAGATGCTTTCAGGACAATATATCGAGAGAAGCCTTGCAGGCCAACACGACGACCAGCGCTTGATTATAACATTCTCGATGGTCGCCGTTGTTTTAAATATCGAATTATTTTTGTAATAGAAATTTACTCTATTAATGAAGCAATCTATTTACCTTATTCTTCTTTTCTTTTGTATATATTAAAATGAAACTTTAAACATTTTCTATTTGAAAAATGAGAAGGAAAAATATGTCAACGACAAAATGAAATAATGTCATAAGAACGGTCCCCAGCCCACTCCTGTTACAGTAGGTACCTTGTCCGGCTCTAATTTGTTCCCGGAGATGTACCTGTTATTTACCCGTCGCCTTCCCCCCGGAGACAGAAGCAGCCTACTTCTTTAAATGAAACTTTCCTCCGTACAAATGAAAACGTTCGTTAAAAATTTTCCTACCATTTTTTTTTTAGTTATTAAATTTGTGTCTTCGTGTCAATGTTTAGGAATGTGTATAAAACTGAAGTTTTTCAGTATACTTCTTACCGTGTTATATTATAATAGTATAATTCTATTCTATTCTATCAATATATATTACAAAACAAAGTCGTCCGCCGCGTCTGTCTGTCTGTCTGGATGTTCGCGATAAACTCAAAAACTACTGAATGGATTGTAACGCGGTCTTCACCAATAGATAGAGTAATTCACGGGGAAGGTTTAGGTATATAGTTTGCCAAGTTTTCTTTTGTTGTAAATTGGTTGAAATATAATGATAATTGTTGAAAGAATCGAAAAAAGTCAAGCCGCCTTAAGCCTTTCATGTACATAAGCATGTATTTTTTATTCTCAGAGCAGGGGACAACGTCCGCCGGGCCTGCTAGTGATTTATATAATAATAAAAATCTATCAAATATGGGTCATTAAAATTTCGTTTTGCGTTGCATAAAAGTATTTATACTCAGAATAACAAAAGTCAAACAAGCTTACACATTTACGCTATAACTATATAGTTATAGCCAGCTTGTAAATTTCTTACTTTTATTTATCTTCCTATTAGCTACGATGTCCATATATATATATTTCATCGTAGCTCGCCCAGTGCCATGTTTATATACCGAATAAAAAGGAGGGTGAAAATCTCTGGAAAGCTATCAAAATAGTAATTATGACGCTGGTAACACTTTAAATAATCGATAAAGATTCGAGGTACGCTAATTTACCAAGCATCGATAAGTCATCGTACTGTTTTATTTGTAACACCGAGTTTATAATGCAGATAATGCTAGAATAAACCAAACATGATTTTAGAGCTTAAAAATATTTCATTCGATATTCAAAAATTATTTAGTAAAGATCGTAATAGTATGTAAAGGTAGAATTTTATACAGAGTGTAGCTTCCAATCTGTATATAAATATGTGCATAGACAATTTTGTATCGTTTCTAAGCACATTGCCGGAACGGAGGTGTGTGAAATTTAGCACTATTAAAGTTCAAATGTAGAAGGAGTGTAAATAAAATTTATGTATGTGTTAGTAATATACACATTAAATAAAATAAAACATTCATTGTTTATGTTCACACTGAATGTCAAACATTACTACATATTATAAAACAAAGTCGTCCGCCGCGTCTGTCTGTCTGCCTTGATGTTCGCGATAAACGCAAAAACTACTGAACGGATTGTAATACGGTCTTCACCATTAGATAGAGTAATTCACGAGGAAGGTTTAGATATATAATTTGTTAAGGTTTTTTTGTAAATTAAATGAAATATAATGATAATTGTTGAAGAAATCGGAAAAAGTCAAGCCGCTTGGGAGTTTTCGTTGAAAACGCTGCCTAATCGCTTTGAGATTAGCAAAACAATGCATACTGAGATATCCCTCTATAATAGATCGACAAAAATGTCTACCTGTCATGTCTGTCTGGCATATACCTATCTTTTTAGGATAGCTTACTATGCCCATCTATCTTCTAAAAATGGTCCCATTTAATCAGGTAATTGGAAGGTTATTTAGACGGATACAGTATTAATCCTTGACAAATATCTTAAGCATTTCATGCACATAAGTATATATTTTTTATCAGGACAGGACAACGCCCGCCGGGCCTGCTAGTCTATACATCTATACATCTTCTATACATATAAATAAAATAGGAATGTCTGTTTGTAATATCAAAATAACGACTTTTTACTGGTTGGATATGAATGTATACACGATACTGATAACAAAGATACAATTTATAAAATTTTTGTCTGTCTGTCTGTCTGAATGTATGTTCCGGGTAATCTCCGAAACGGCTGGAACGATTTTGACAGAAACTTCACTGATGGATAGTTAAAATTACAGCGGGTGATATAGGCTCGTAGGTGGTAGAGCTACGCTAAAGGTATTACTGGTTTCAGCATGAATGGGTCGACTCGCCCGGGGTAGTACCACCCTCTCACAGAAAGCCGACGTGAAGTAACAGTGCTTGCACTGTTGCGTTTCGTTCGGTCAGTGAGAGCGCCGGAGGCCCACATATTAAAAAGGATGGCAAGGCACTTGCGACTCCCCTGGTGTTGCTAGTGTCTATGGACGGCGGTGATCACTTACCATAAGGTGACCCACCTGTTCGGTTGCCCCCTATAACATAAAAAAAAAAAAAAAATTCAACACAGCAAGTCGGCGATCAAATATTAAACGTAGGTTCAATCATCAAAATTATTTGAACGCTGTACAAAAAAATGTATTACTAATTAGTGCAAGGCTTTGATCGCGTGAACAAGGTTTTGTTCTTTCTTTAATAACTAGGTGTTTTATCTGAAATAAATTGGGCAACCAAAATCGATACGTACTTTCCAGGATTACCCCGGGTTCACCCAATACACTTCAGTTTATTTTATATAAGTATCAATTATACTATGTCCCCGTCGGGAAATTAAACTCTGTCGAAAGAAAATGGCCACACCACGATAAATACGTCTTATCGTTTCTTATGATATAAAATTTCATTACGGCTAAGAATACGGCTGTGTAGCAGGAGAGTCGTTAGCGCGTCGGGCGGGAGCGCGGGCGCACGACCACAAAGCCGCTTGAATTAATGACACCGCGTGAAAAGCCGCGATGAGTTGTTTTGGAGAGGAAAGGCGAACGCCGAGTGTTTCCTACGTTTGTTTTGAACTAACGAGGTCAATAGTAATGTTTATACAGTCTGCTACACGCGTAAACAAAACTAAACATTATTTCTTGATTGTATATCTCCTATTGAATGATTTTTTATTTTATTTTAGTAAATGTGTTAACCATATGCGCAATTTCGCTCGCGCGTGATCTACAGAATTATTATTAAGGTGGTTTTCATTTTACATGTAAATATTTATTGCAAGACCATTTTATACACAATATTTACCAATTATTTATTCAATCGGATAAATGATGGGTTGTCGTTGTTATGGCAAAATTATTTCATAAGTTTTCTTCGTTAACTGTACTTAAAATATAAAAGTTAAGTTTTTGGATACTGCCAGTGTTTTGGTATCTGTATTACAAATAAATTTATCTTACATCAAAACATTACTTAATATTTTATTGTTTAGGTCAAATATAACAAAACAATATATTGTATTGGCAGATATTTTTTGTCCACTTAATTTTCTAGTAAACTTAAGTTGAACTATATAATACCCAGTGTAACAAAACATATACCAATCTACTAAAACCTGACCAGAGAATATACCATGAAGTAAAAAAGAATCACGTAAATCGGTTTAGAGTTTTTCAAGTTATGTGCACACTAACACGTTATGTTGTACACTACGCGTCACGTTGTACACTACGCGTTATGTTGTACACTACGCGTTATGTTGTATACTATGCGTTATGTTATACACTACGCGTTATGTTGTACACTCTGCGTTACGCTATGTATACTTATATACATATATGTATATATGATGAAATGAAATTCCTTTGAGACTTAATAACGTTAAAGCTACTGAACCGTCGTTGCCGAATTTTTAGTCGATGATTCTAGGCTATTTATTTGTTTGAATTCGATTAACCCCTTGCCATTTTTAATGCCCATCGAAGCGGGCGGGAATTAGTTAGTATTTTATAATATATAAGGATAAGTTATAATTATTTTTTTTGTTGATTATTTCTTTTGTGGATATATTAGCTGATATCTGTGCCTTTATTAAAGTCAAACGTTTTTTTTTACTCCTGTCCATTTTTTTCTTCCATCTATCGTATGTCAGATTACAGTCGGTCGCGGAGTAGGAGTAAAGTGAAACGCATTCGGCAGAGCAGCCAAGCGTAATATGGCTGCGTCCATGGCTCACTTCAAAATGATTTAAATAACTAAAGTGCTCAATTTTTAAAATGAGTTTTCCGAAAATTTTCAGATAAATGCCTACGATCCGAAAAATAGTTTCACTTGTATCGTCGTTTCATAAACCCACACAATTCTCTTGAAAGATATATTTTATGTACAGAGGAAAAATTATAGAGAACCATTGAAAGCATAAATATGCTTTGTTTACAAAATGTTTTTCTAAACATTGTTATCCGTTAACTTCTCCTCTCCTGGGCCTGTAGATAAAACCGTTTGCTTTATTTCTCCACGGTAAGAAAACACACATCACTGAATGCATAATGCCTATGAAAATCGTATTTTCTTAACACCTTAATTACTTATACTAAATTAAAATATTGATACATTATATTTTTAGATAAGGACCAAGTGTTTAAGATTTAAATACCTATAAGAATATTTGTTCGAACTCTATCCAGTAGTTTTTACGTGATGCACGTACAACATTACATATATCGAAGATTATACTTTAGTATTTTTCGTTACACAAAAGACCGATAGAATTTTGTAATATGAGCGAAGCCCGTACACGTCATAAGTATAAATATTGGTCATACTTATATAAAGTACGGCCGGCATGAAATGCACAAAACAACTGCAAGAAAAAACCTATTTTTATTATGCCTATTTCTCACGGATAAAAATCAGAGTTCCTTTCAAGTAAGGAACACGTCACTCGAGGCTTGGGATTTCAACCGCAATGAGTATCGCGTATCCCGGCCGATCTTCGCTCTTTACAATTTATAATTTAAAAAAAAACATGTAGTATAAGGTTGATCAGACGGACCGATAGAGCCTTCGCTACCGTTTACGCGGCTTTTGTTCTCTACATGGTAAAAACTTGAACAATGGTTCGCGTTTGTCCCGACAACACTTGATAAGAGTGCGGTGAACATGTTTCTCGTATTAAATTTCCGATGCGAAAATATTGTTTTTTTTTTAAATAAAGAACGTCTTCGAGTTAGGCCATGACGCTAGTTGTTAAAGCCTACAAAGTTGTAAAAATTTGAGGTCATTTCCCCCGGTAAAGATATACTCGTATTCATTTTATTTATTGGAATGACAATCAAACAAGCTAAATGTATTATGGCGGTAGTTTAGTACATACGAGTAATTTGATTAATTTTTGTTCACGAACATTACATGTTTGGCTTTATTCTGAGATATTGATGTCATTTTACAAAATTTACTTCGGTTATTAAGCAAAGTGGATTATAAATAATAACATGGAACTATGGAACATAAGTTCTGAAATGTCAAAAAAACTTCCTAGTAAGTTCTAACGACTGCGCCACAATTTTGTTAGGGCACTAAAAACCAGCCACAGCAGCTAACATTGCACATTTTATAAAGTGCAGTAATAAGGAGAATTGATTGTAGTATCATAAAATAAAAACTCGAAATAATCGAAAAAAAAACGACTATATCTATTCTAAAACTGTATTAAATTGGCACTGAAATTAAGAAGGAAATCATAAGAGTTGCTAAATGCTGGGGAAACACGTGTCTCAAGTAACTTTGGTACTAATCTATACAATTATTTGGTACAGGCGAGTACAAAATAATCATACAAAAAAAAATTCTAAACTGCAAACGATTTTTAATCTGGAACAACTTCCAACCGTATGTAAATTGTAGAACATAGTCGATTACAACTGGTCACCCATATTAATTCGCGCCACCTCTTGTCCGTGCTAAAAAATGACGACAAACTTTCGGGTCGGACTGTACGGCGTAGCGCACCTGGGTCGCCGGGGGCACTTATTCAAATGCAAATCAAACGTTCCATTTTTAAAATCTACCATCTCGTCGCTCTCCACTTCCCGAATGACTTAAGTACAATGCAGCCAATATATCAAACCGTACAATGAAATTTGAACCTTATTTACTGTAGGGATTGAGCCGATATCCCTTCACTTTGTTTTATTAGTTGAAGCGTTACGACGCTAGCATGACGTATGTCGTTTGGGACCTTTTAGGGTAAATTTCGAGTACCCAGGTGTGCTCCCGATCCGGTTAAGGGAAGCGTCCTTGTTAGGGATTCTCGTATGAAATCGTTTAATGGTTTGTTTTTAATTTCATTCTGTAGTATGGAAGCGGCGCGATGTTGTAAATTACTGATAATAAAATGAGTTTATTGGTTATAATGTAATTCAACGTTACAAAAGGGGATTACTTAATACTTTTGTGAATGAACGAGTGAGTCAGTTCGTTATTCAAATCTATTTATAGGACATTATTATCATTTTAAAAGCAAATATCTATTAATTATTATTTGTTGTAATGAATGGATGAGTTATTGTGAAATGGATGTTTTCTAAATTTTATAGGAATTATCATGTAAAGATAAAGGATCATGGCACCTTAATGCGACATTCTATCTCTCTTTCCGTCTCTTTCTATTGCCTATGAATACGCGTATGGTGCGAATATCGACAATCAACCACAAGTAGGTACATCGTACGCGCTGGCTTACAATCCCAATACTGTACCCCTAGCCGGAACATTTTTGCACAATCGTATAGTTAACGAGACTATAAATTTTGTATGAAAACCTAAACAGCGCTACGTAAGCGTATTTAGAATTAAAGTTCGGCAGCCTATAGCGTCTAGGAGATAACTATAGATTTGTTTCCTTAGCTTGCTGCGTTCCCGACGACGCGTCGATCCCCCTGAATGCACACGTTTGATTTTCTTTCGTTTTCAATTATCTATACATACTAATTTACATGACAATGGTTGAACAATACAGGTTGAGTGTTGCAACGCCACCTAGTGGCGAATTGTATAAAAAGTGTGAAAACTTCCCACGACAATAAAATATATTCGAGCTTGTTTATTTATTTGGATTTATAACTGTTAAGGTGACCTAAGGACATCTGTCCTGTTAAGAATTACTACAAGGTGGCCTAAATGTATTACCCTATAATGTAAGACAAGTATATTGGCCTTTGGGGGAGGAACCTAGCAAGGTATACGGTATATGATTGATTAGGATCTTTAAGATATAGCTAGAATTTCCTTTTCTGCATACAGGAGTTGATTATGTCAGGCCAGTGTATTGATATTTCATCGAAGCGGTAGAGGTGGTAATATTATAAGGTCTTACATATGCATCCTTGTATGTTTCGCTGTCAAGGCAGTACACTTTGAGCTAGTCACTGACCTGACTTTTTTGACCTGATTATCAGCCGTCGTGGTAAACCACAGACTATTTCGTCAGATAATGCTACAACTTTTCTCAGAGTTTGCAATGATTTAGGATAATTTTGCTAACTTATTATTCAGATGGCATAAGGAGTGAAATGTATAGTCAAGGTATAAACTTCAGATTTATTCCCCCCTAGACTCCACACTTTGGGGGACTATGGGGATCAGCTGTTAAGTTAGTTGAACACCATCTTAGGCGTATTCTTTCATTGACAAATTTAACGTACGAGAACATGTCAACATGTTTGGTTCAAATAGAAGCATTTTTAATTTCTAGACCTTCATCTGATCCTTTTGATTGTTCATGTCTCGCTGTCAAGTTGTTGTGGATTTAAACATAAATCGTTTACAGTGTTATGAGAGGGTTGAGAAACTGAAACAACAGTTCTGGCAGAGAATCTCACACGAATACATTTCACTTCTGCAACAGAAAATTAAATGACATGTTTCAGCGAATGACTCAAAGGAGCGATTAATGCTCTTGGTACGAGACAAAAATCAGCCACTGTTATTGTGGCTGTTAGACAGAATCGTCAAGCTACATCCTGGTTCTGACAACGTCACCCGAGTCGCTGACATTCAGACAATAAAAACCACAGTAAAGTATAAGATACTAGCGTCCCGCCCCGGCTTCAAATGAATGAAATATATTCATGTGATGTCATAATTCTCTAAACGACTAATACACATTTTCATCGATTTCATGTTTACAGTTCATGGAAGTCATAGAAGCTTGTATTGTAGGTGGTAGAGCTACGCTGAAACTATTACTGGTTTCAGAATGAATGGGTCGGCTCGCCCGGGGTAGTACCACCCTCTCACAGAAAGCCGACGTGAATTAACAATGCCTGCACTGTTGCGTTTCGTTCGGTCAGTGAGAGCGCCGGAGGCCCACATATTTAAAAGGCCGGCAACGCACTTGCGACTCCCCTGGTGTTGCTAGTGTCTATGGACGGCGGTGATCACTTACCACCAGGTGACCCACCTGTTCGTTTGCCCGCTATGATATAAAAAAAAAAAAATGATGGGCTGCACAAGTACAATACAAAATATCAATACGTAGATCGCTATACTACACGTCTAAGTCTGGCACAAGTACAATACGTTACGAATATGTCGAGATCATCGGTGACACGAACCTATAAGTTTTTCTCCTACCAAAAATTTCTCAACGCGCCGAAAGAAGTTTTCGCTTCAAAATATAACAAATAAATCAAAAACTTTTTACTTACCATTGACAATAATTCATATACCGCTATCTATGCAAATTACAAACGAATAATAAAAACTATCTTGACATACGTCCCACAATAATATCCTTTCGTACCTCATCATGTATTAATAGTTTTTTCAAGTTCTATACAAAAAATGATTTACTGTACTCCATCGATAAATCAAGTCTCTATCTCGGACTATATCGTTCTATAATGATTCTTTACGGACACGTGCTCTCTTATTATTGGACTTCATAACTCCGTTCGTGATTTAAAATAAAATAAATTTTACAGCGCCATCTATCATATAGGTGATAAAATTTATAATGACATCCGCGCAGGAGTCGAAGCCGGCGGGAACAATTCCACGTTGGACATTAACTGTCGATGCAAGGAGTTACCGTCATTGCCTTGGCCAAGGTGGCCTCATTACTGTTCGCTTGCGATTTATTACTTCTTACTTTTTTTTAATGTTCAGTCATAATTCTCAAATATCCAAGAACCTGTTATCCGGGGAACCATTAAACGTATCTCATAAATATAATTTCTTTTGTTTTTCGGTTGTATTACTTTCGCGGACTCGCATCAAAATTGAGACGGAATCGGTTTATTTGCCTGTCGGACATCAAGCCTGTGAGTTATCTGAGCTTAGAAAAACATACATATAGAACATATGATAAACATTAAAATAAGAGATTCTTTGAGAATCTTTTTGTTTAATTCTTAGACACTTAGTCTTTATCTATAAAAAATATCACGATATTTTTATTTAATGTAACATTATTAAAGTTGTAAGAAAGTACTATTTTGGTAAGTACTGCGCGGTTCAGGGATGTGGTAGGGCTTTTTCTAAGTCCGTCTGGTTAGCTACCACCGTCAAGTTTAAAATCTGTCGTCAACCACCTGTTGGTGTGTTCCGGCAGTTGCACTTGAGAGCCAGTCTCCCTCTAGGTTAAGCGTTACTTACCATCTTAGACCACATCATCATTTAACATCAGATGAGATTGTGGTCAAACGGTTTCCTATAAAGTATAAAAAAAACATGCTTCCTCACAATGTTTTCCTTCACCGTTAGCTGGATTGTTTTACCTATTTATATTAGTAAGAGTACGCGCAAATTTGCAAAAAAAATTCGTTAGTGCTCGTTCGGCTTCGAACCTATGGACATTGATGTAATATTATATACCATGTCTATCTATTGAGTATAAACCCCGGCAATCATTTGTATAATTAAAAAAAAATCGATTATTCATGACGTCGCTTCGACCAAAATAGTACTCATCCTTATACAATTGGAATGCAAGGGAAAAATGTTCCCTTTTGAATAGGTTAAATAGTAACTCGTGAGTTGTAACACACACACACACACACACACACACACACACACACACACACAGAGACATATGACATAATAAATATCTTTTCGGTCATTATATTTTTGTGTAGATATAACGAGGCTAATATACCGTATCGGCGTGTTCACACACAACGACTTTATCACCATACACCAGTTTCATTTCAAAGTCAAAAATATACCCAAAAATATATACTTATAACCATATAATAATAATTAAAAACGCAAGTTAATTGTTATACTAGCAAATGTTATACATATATTTACTAAGAAATTAATACATTTTCATTCAAAACCATCTTATAACAACTTGTATATAGAATTGGTAGGAAGAGATAAAACTACGGGTACTTGAGTTACAATATGTTTTGACAGTAAAAACTGAAAAACAAACGACAAATACCAACCTACGAGCGTTAGAAAGAAACAACATTAATTCTTATGTTTCATTGTAACACGTACAGCGTGTTTTAAATATATATTACGCTTTTAATTTATAATTCACTTTATTTAAAAACTAATTATTAAATGTTTTGGCTGCATGCATAACCATGCTGTATATTAACATCCCATAAAAGTCTCATGGGAGTACGTACACAGTACTAGATAATATATCCGCCAAAGATTTTAACAAAAACATCCATTCCGTAATAGTCCATAATCAACCAAAACTAAACAAAGATATCTCAATTATAAGTCCATCGAGTCGAATTAAATTTTATACAGAAGGCATCAAAAGCCCTCGACTGTCCGTGCGTAGCTTTCCTTTTAATTAGACGCTAAGTACACGTTACAAAACGGGATCTTCCACGAACGAACAAAGCTTAAAGTACCGGCGAACAGTGCGAATGTAAAAACATCGGACAAATAAGTGGAAAAATACAGGTAAAGTCGTAGAGGGGTTTTTGTACGGTCGGACCGGCCACTTAGGTCATCCTACGAAATAAAGGCCCAAGAGTTCTTTTTTTTTTTATATCTCTCTCTTTTAAATGCGAAGCCCGTACGTCTGACCGGGCCCGTCTCCCCTTGCTACCCAACGATAATGTGAAAGGAAACAAACGAAGGAAAATGTTTCCAAGTGCCTCCGTTCCTTTATACCGAGCAGTCTGTAGCGTAGTTTCGATTGCAAATAGTACGTGTAATTCATTTAACTTGTTCACGTTTTAAATGATAAAAAAAAAACCGAATTGAACCTGCTAGTAGTTGTCTGGTTTACTTTTGTTGAACATTTGTTTTTTTTTTATACCTAAAAAGCAGCGTGTTTACGGAATCAGCGAGACGTGTAACAGCTCGCTGTAGTGTTTCGCGGTAAACGGCTTTACGCCGCCAACGGTCTATTGTTTGGGCATTATGTTGCTTGGAACGGTTGAAAAAATTTGCAACTAAGATATACTAAACAACGGTGTTTTTTTTTCCTTTTTTGATAACATAAGTATATTTTCGATTCAGGTTTGCAACCGGAGTTACTACTATTTAATAACTCGTGTATGTATTTGACGAAAAAGGCAGTAGTCGATATAACAAATGAGGTTTGGCGCTTTCATTCGCATTTGACAGCTATTAAAAATTTGGGGGGAAAAAAAACAAAACGATTTAAAAGCGAAAAGTCCTACCAGTGAAGGTCAACATCGGTTCAGTGATTTCGAAGACTACTCCGGACAAACAAACAGATACGTTAATTATATTTATAGACTAGCTGTTGCCCGCAGCTCCGCATGCGTTTTTTTATAATAGTAAATTACTTCTTATAAATCAGCTATCTGTTAGTGAAAGTTCCGTGAAAAATGGTTCAAACGTTTTGGAGATAGTACTGCAAACAAAGCCATGGGTAAAAGCTAGTCCAAAATAAATAAGCTTTAATTACTTCTTGTAACGTTAGCTATCTGTCAGTGAAAGTCCCATGAATATAGGTCTAATCGTTTTGGAGATAGTACTACAGACGAAGCCACGGATGACAGTTAGTCTAAAATAAAGTAGCCTATGTTACCCGCTGTAATCTTAACTATCCGTCAGTGAAATTTTTGTCAAAATCGGTCCAGCCGTTTCGGAGATTACCCGGAACAAACAAACAGACAGACAGACACAAATTTAAAAAATTGTATTATTGTTATCAGTATCGTGTATACGTTCATATGCAATCAGTAAAAAGTCGTTATTTTGATATTACATACAGACACTTCATTTTTATTATATGTACAAGGTAAGGCAAGTGACATACGAGTATATCTTTGTAAACGCTTTAAAATCACACGTACGTAGGAGAATATATTTTCAATCTGCAGGAGGAGTGTGGGTAGCGACGTCCACGAGGGGCGACAACGTTTGAAGCGGTGATTAGTAATGCGACGGGGACTTACGGAGAAATAATCTTGAGAGTTAATGAGAAAATACTGCGATAAGTCCGCAGAGACTGCAGCCGATTAATTATTTTCTTCTAAGCATCGTATTAACATGTTCTGGACTCTAAATATCACTACATAGTATAAAACAAAGTCGCTTTCTCTGTCCCTATATCCCTATGTATGCTTAAATCTTTAAAACAACGCAACGGATTTTGATGCGACTTTTTTTAATAGATAGAGTGATCGAAGAGGAAGGTTTATATGTATAATAACATAAATTAAATACTGGAAAATACTGTTATTTTTGAGGTTACTCCAAATTTAACGCGTGCGGGCCACGCGCAGTAATGAATAAATCAAAACTACGGGATTTCAAACCGGATGCAACTAGAAAACGACAGGTAAGAGACACAAATACAAAAATGTGTAGGCTGAAGCCGGCAAAGAATGAGACAGAAATATACATACTATTTTTGAAGTGATATAGCGAGCCAGGGCGAGAGAGCAAATGTCGGTGTGTATGTCTATTGCACAATGTTTAATACTTGCTTGTATTTGAGCATTTAACGTGTGTTAGTATACTTATGTGAAAAGTACGTGTAGTACTGTACACTGTATGCGGCTGCGTATTACAGCTTTTTAGTAAAAAGTCAGCGTGGTATGTTATCAGTGTTTGTGAGTATTTTTATATCTTATTTGTTGAAACTAAAAATATGGAACTTGAGCAATAAATTATGTAAAATACGTTAAATAAAATATAAAATATCTTTTAAAATTAATCAAAATACTTTCATGTTTAAACAAATAAACTTTGTAATTAGCCTACCCTTGTTATATATATTCATCTCATTATTTTGTCGATTTACTGAAGTTTCACTTCTATCGTGTGTGAATCGCACACACACGCACCTTTTTTTTCTCATCTGTTAAGCTACAACTCTCATGTTGATAATCTATCACTCAGTATTTATAGTTGTATTCCAGCAGCCAATAATTCTGTAAATTTTACACCTTAAGCCACATCATCATTTAATATCAGGTGAGATTGTAGTCAAAGGCTAAGTTTTGGATTATGGTCAATGCGTTTAGATTAAGCTTAAATAAATTTCGTGTAAAGCGCGACTAAGCCTCGTTGTATGATATCTCGTTTGCATAGGACTGTTGATTGTTTAGACCTCTGTAGCCTATCCTCCAATGTTAAAGACTAATGATAGTATAATCACTGTGTTACATGACATTGTATTTTGTTCTTTATAGTAATGAAACTGTAGTATGGCCCACGCGGTTTGTAATTAATGTAATCAGGCCACATACGCCCTCTGTCGCTTATGTACACCATCACTCATTTACAATACAATTAGCAATAGCTTAGCCGAATATACTAACGTATTATTACAGTTTATATTGGCTGTGTTAAACGTTAATGACGAAGATTTATTTTATTGTCTATCGTCATCATCATCATCAGCCTGTAAGAGACCCACTGCAGGGTCATAAGCCTCTTACCAAAGGAAGGTGTATAGGGCATAATCATCACGCCAGCCCACAACGTATTGGCGATTTCAAACCACACTGTCCTATATTTTTTCCACATACGGTGGTACTAAAAGAACATTTCTCAGGTTCAGGTTTCCTCACGAGGTTTTCCTTCACCTTCAGCCGATAGTGTTACTAATGTAAATTAGTAAATGTACGCGAATTCCGAAACATTCGTTGGTACATGCCGGGATTCGAACCTGCGGACATCGGATTAATTGATTCCACCGGTCAAACCACTGGTCAACTGTTTTTTTTTTATTTTATTTTTATTAAGCGTAACCTAACCTACACAGCTTTCGAGAGATTCGTAGGTCTAGATTATATTGACTACCAATGGATTATAGATCTCTCTCATCTTATTTCTGGGATTGCACTTTGTTTTCGATCGGGTAAAGTGGAGTACCAATTTGTCGTGGTATATTATAAAAAAAAAACATGCGTGCAGTTGTGTAAACTAAAGTCGCCCACCGCGTCTGTCTGTCTGGATGTTCGCGATAAACTCAAAAACTACTGAACAGATTATAATGCGGTCTTCACCAATAGATAGAGTAATTCAAGGGGAAGGTTTAGGTATATAGTTAGTCATGTTTTTTTTTGTAATTTAGTGGAAATATAATGATAACTGTTGAGAGAATCGGAACAAGTCGAGCCGCCTTAAGCGTTTCATGCACATAAGTATATGCTTTTTTATTATCAGAGCAGGACAACGTCCGCCAGGCCTACTAGTAGTATATAAATCGTACAGTATTAAAAATACATAAACGTGAACAAAACAAAACAAAGTATAATATGTGACACATAGACGTAATGTTAAACCGACAAATAGTATTTTTGACAATGTTCTCAAAAATGCCCGTCATCTCCCATCATCTCATAGAAACAGGTAGTGTTTTCCATAGTTATATTTTACGTATAAAAATAAGCTAATACAAATATGTGTTCACATTAAATACATTGCAGTCTAGAGTGTGAATGTTTAGCGACAAGTTATACTACTAGCTGTCGTTTACGGCTCCGTTCGCGTAAACGTTTAACACCTATTATTCCTAGGGAACAGTACATTTTTTTCTCAATAACAAGTTTCCTGTACTCGTGACCACGTGTATGTAATATTTCAATTATAATCAGTTGAGTAGTTAAAGCGTGAAAGAGTAACAAACATACAAACTCGCGATCAAATTTATAATAACATTTAAGATGAGATTAAATACCGTATTATAATTTTCTCCATAAAAAAAAACACTGAGGTATGTAGATTAACTTGGAATTTATCGACTTCAAATATACCAACATACATTTTGATATATGTTGTTATTATAATATTTGTATGTACATATCACTACATAGTATAAAACAAAGCCGCCTTCTCTGTCCCTATATACCTATATATATATGTATGCTTAAATCTTTAAAACTACGCAACGGATTTTGATGCGGTTTTTCTTAATAGATAGAGTGATTGAAGAGGAAGGTTTATATGTATAGTAACATAAATTAAGTAGTGGAGAAATACTGTTATTTTTGAGGTTACTCCAAATGTAACGCGTGCGGGCCACGGGCAGTAATGAATAAATCAAAACTAATGGATCGATTTTAATCATTTGTTCAGTGAATGACATAGGCTATATATTTTATACCCATGCGAAGCCGGAGCGGGCTCCTAGTTAATAATAATTTTGCAGAGACGCAATTCTCTAACTCACAATCTTATACGCTTACAAACAATAAATAATTGCTTAATAATAATTTGTAAGAGAGAAAAGTTAACTTGTCTCGAAGCCAACTCGGTTATGAAACTTTATAACGATATAGAAACCAATGAAATGTGAGTGAGTATTGTAAAAACTTCTCTTAGAGAACATCGACAAAGGTGAACAATTATTTATCGCAGCACAAGGGCCATAAAACCCTTATTACCATAGGTAACTCGTAAGATCGAGTATTATCATTTATCGTTATGTTTTTCTTTAATTATTATCGACTACCTAATAGAACGCTTCGTCTGCGTTCTTTATTGTCTTAACAATATATTTTATATGCAGGAAAAAAACATATGAAAAATTAAAGCAAATATATACTTCACTTACAAAATTTCCTTATAAATAATGTTTTCCGTTTACTTCCCCTCTGCTGCATATATGTACCATACCGCTTGCCCCACTTTACATACTGTTGAACGCGTAGTACTTTAAAAATATTCGTTTGTAAAATTAAATTAAATGTAAAATTAAATGAGGGTATAGTGATATTTTTTTTACATAAGGACTAAGTTTTTAAGAGTTAAAAGTAAAAAAAAACCGAACTCTATCCTGTTGTTAACTAAAACAAAAGTGATAGCAACCGCTGAGAGATCTACAATGCAGTTGAGGTCGTCGCCGTGATACTCGTATGTATTCCTCTCTACTTTTAAGGTATGCGTTGGTTGATCCCAAAACGCGGCAAATTAAAAGAGAGTCACCATATGTATTGTAATGGCCATCCAGATGGGGAATAAAGCACTACCACCTTTCTTAGATTACTTGATATACATAGGCTGATGTAAGAGCACGACGCCACTAATACTGGCACTATGACGGGTTCCACGCCGTTTTGTAAGACGGGGAGATCATAAAACGCACGACCATTCCTTCGGGGGGAGGCGGGTAATATGAGATTTTAAGTAAATAAAACCACGCTAATAAGGACCACGTGAGCATGGACCACTACACCCTGGCGGCAAGGCCCAGCACGAACGTCAGGACGCCCTTTGAACGAGACAGCCCAGTCTAACTATCGCCCGGTCTGCGGAACCAGTGCGATGAAAATCAGTTCCCAGGTCCCTTCTCCCCTTGGTCTGACCTGGCAGTAGAGAAGAGCCTTCTCCAACCGCCACTCGCCAGTGTTTTAATATCGTTTTCTCCCTTAATACATTTTTAAGGATGATTTCTCCTTCCATCTTCTGACGAGCGAGTCAAAGTAGGCTCGTCCCTACTCTGTACCTTCTAATAAGCAGAAAGGTATTAAAAGGGGCACCGTCTACCAGGGTATACGCCCTGGTTCGGTCCTGACTATGGACTCCCAAAAGTGTTTATTAGCACTCTAGCCTATATTCGTAGTATTCCGCGAGACAGGATCACCTCGAGTCGGACGTGACTCTTCACCACACACTACGGTCCTGGGAGGCCAGACTAAGGTTCCTCTAACGGGAGCTATTCACGCCCGGTTGACATTAACTTTTTTTTATGTGGGAACAAATCCTACATTGGACACCCACAGCCCTGGGGAACGGCGTAGTATCGGACTCTTACTGCCTAAAAAAACCCATGAGATACCGTCTGCTGCGCTATGAAGTGACACGGGATCGAACAAGTCAAGCACCATGCCACCCAGCGGGACAAGGCCCAGCGCGAACGCTAGGCCGCGACGGTAACCCGGTAAAGCTGCCTTCCCGTCTACCGTGCCAATGTGCAATGGAAGGTCAGGTCCCGGATGATATACCTGATGTTTGGTATCACGACCCAAGCAAACAAAATTGTCATATTTTACCACCCATATACAAATATTTCCACAACCGAATGTTTAATAAATAAGAAAGGAGAGGAAATGGTTAAGAACTGAAATTTACTTTCATTTAAATTCTGTCCAATGCTACATATTTTAAAAGTAGATTTTGTTATATTTACTCCGACTTTTTCAATGAGATATCCTAATTCTAACTAATATTGCACATGCGAATATAGATTTGTTTCTTGGTTACGGTTTCGCGCCTTCTCTACTCAGCCGAGCTGAAATGTTGCAAACTCGTTGTCAGGAGTATAGAAAGGAACTTGGGTTACTTTTCAGGTAAAAAAAAGATTATTCCGGAGGGATGGATTAAATCCACATTAACACGAATGAAGCTGCGGGCAAAAGTTAGTATATGTACCTTTTTGTTCTCTGTTTGGTATTCGATTTTGTTTGTTTTTTAATTTATTTATTAGTTATTGACGAGATTTAATGTTATCAATAAAAAAAAATCGACATAGATTTTTTTCCTTGTCATCAACGAGTCCAAGTCTTCATTTATAAGTGTCTATGCTTCACGCTCAATACGTCTATCTTAAAAGTGATTAGACGCAGGGCGTAACGTGTATAAGAATTTGTATATTGCAAAACAAAAAAAAGTTTTTTTTTTATATTATAGGTGGCAAACGAACAGGTGGGTTACCTGATGGTAAGTGATCACCGCCGTCCATAGACACTAGCAACACCAGGGGAGTCGCAAGTGCGTTGCCGGCCTTTTAAATATGTGGGCCTCCAGCGCTCTCACTGGCCGAACGAAACGCAACAGTGCAAGCACTGTTACTTCATGTCGGTTTTCTGTGAGAGGGTGGTACTACCCCGGGCGAGCCGACCCATTCATGCTGAAAACAGTAGTAGCTTCAGCCAGCGTAGCTCTACCACCTACAGATAGCTCTACCACCTACAATACTAAAACTAAACTCTAATTAAGAACGATATCTCAAAGTAAATTTCCGATAATAAATATGTAGAATTGAATGTTATAGACTAACAATAGTAACCAGAAAATTTCACTTGGGTTATTGCACGGACAATGTCACTTATAGAAGTAAAGGGCACGACCACAAAGTTCATTTGTTTTCAATAACTTTAAGATGTAAGTTTTCCCCAAATAAAGGAAAGCTGAGTCTTTTTATGTACAAACTGGAAACAGTATTTCAGTTACTTATGAAATCATATCTTCGTCATTTCATGAGTGTATTTTAGAATTGAAACTTCTTTAGAATCGTTGTGATTTCAAACCAGATGCAACGGAAAAACGACAGGTAAGAGACACAAATACGGCAAAGAATGAGACAGAAATATACATATTATTTTATATTATCGGTCTCTCCTCTTTGGGCCATGCTTCGTAGGATCCCCACTCCCGTCTTCTATGCATAGTCGCCTATAATTAGTGAACCAGAGCGAGAGAGAAAATGTCGGTGTGTATATATATTGCACACTGTTTAATACTTGCTTGTATTTGAGCATTTAACGTGTGTATTTTTAGTAAGAAGTCATCGTGGTGTGTTATTATTTAACAGTGTTTGTAAGTATTTTTATACCTTGTTTTGTTGAAACTGAAAATATAGAACTTGAGCAATAAATTATGTAACATATGTTAAATAAAATATCATTTAAAATTAATCAAATTACTTTCATTTTTAAACAAATAAACTCTGTAATTATCCTACCCTTGTTATATATATTCATCTCATTCTTTTGTCGATTTACTGAAGTTTCACTTCTAACGTGTGTGAATCGCATGCACACCTTTTTTTTTTAATTTTCAATTCTATTTCTAATTGCGGAAAAACTGTTAACAATAGAGTTTATATTGAATATTTATTAAATAGGGCCTCTAAAAATAATGCATGATGAATCGCATATCAACTATATTATGTTGAGAAACGAATAAGAAATTCTATGGAAAAGAAAAAGTAATCTTATTTAATAAGATGTAATTATAATTATGTGAGAGGGCGCTGTGGGGCAGTTGGTTCGAACGGCAAATTCCCATTGTCGCGTTATCTACGTCCCCCAGCCGCTACCCGGCTGAAGCTGGATGTCGGCAAAACTACTTTAATTTCCTTCAACTCAGACAATTTTTAATTGATCACGGTTTCCTTCACCGAAATGACGTCATGTCTATTTATTTACCTATTTGTTAAATGATAGTTGAAAAATCACTGACAATAAAATAGTAAAAAAAAAATTAATTGTACGTTTTATTTATCAGCGTAACCATTGAATATTTTGTCAAAGTTTATTTACTCCTACAGCTCAGTTATAAAGCGGTGGAATGCTACTTCAGTGAATACGTATGAAAACAGTACGATGCACATAAGTTTTGGTGGAGGTAAAAATTATAACGTAAACATAACGAGATAGTTATGCATTTGGCGAACTAATCGCCCTCAAACTGAAAATCCGTCGGCAAGCACAATGTAAAACAAACCGATTTTTTCTAAGTGTAACTGTATTACACTAAATTAATTTACATCCTTATGTGTAACTATTAGCAGTAGCATACAACAGAATTCAATAAATCGTATTAAATAAAATATAATATGTGTGTTGTTTATATTTTATAAAACCTTACAAATCTTTTTTTTATATATTTTTATTTTTTAACGTGCGTAGATCCGTCATGGACATGCCACCCACCCAGGGGAGAGGGTGGGTAGTGTGAGACTCTTACTCACTAAGCCCCCATGGTATACCGGCCGCCGCTTTGATTAGGCGGCATGGGATTGCGTGAAGTCTTTCTTAATGTTTGACCAAGACGTCGAAGGGTATCCTCTATTTCACCCCGGTTTGGGCAGGTTCAAATCTACTTTGGGCCATTATAATCTTCTCTAAGCTTCTTTACATGCTTTTATAAAGAAGTTCATTAATAATCTATCACGGCGACTCTTTTATCGTAGTAAATAAACAAAAAATTCAAAAGAGAATATGGATAATTCAATCAACATATAATATTTAATTCGGTATTTGAAAGATACGCCGATACCATTTACCGATTGCCGTAAAGTGAGATAGTGGCGCTGCGACACGTGCGCCCGCACACTCCATCGATTCGCAATACGTACCCAATCAGGATTATACAAATCCCCGGTGGCTGCCCGGGACCGGGAAATAATTACGATCGAACTGAGTTAATCAAGTGCTCGAGATGAATTGAGGAAAAACTCCGATAATATAGCGCGTAGGTCGATCGAAATTAATTAAGGCGATGGAATTAAAATATATTAGTTTAAGGGTGTGGTTGGTAAAAATTAACCTTACATTGTTGAATGTTAAGAAGAATGTGAAACGGTCATTCTGAAACCAGTAATAGCTTTAGCGTAGCTCTACCACCTACATGGGTGTTCTTTGTAAATCGCCGAGCGGTTCTAACATACCCTCATATTTACTCTGTGTGGACACAAGAACAAAAACGGGCGAGTGTGCAAGGACTGTCGACCACGGTTATTCGTTCGCGTTCGCTCAATATCGTCGAACGTACGTATACATTTATAGAGAAGAGTGCACAGTTTCGCTTACTTTATTACCACTTAAAATTACTTTCCCTATCTGTGGTTATAGAACGGTAACTAAATAGAACAGAGCGAGTACTTAGAACAGTCAATCTAGTACGAAGTGCAAAAATATCGTTCGACCTAACTCTGTCATTCTAATTGTTGTCTTGTATTTCGTTCGAAATAATTCTTCGACTGCTTCACCAAATCTTTCATTCAGCTATAGCAAATGTAACTAAATGTACTTTTCCCAAGGGATAGGTGAAATGTACATAACGAGAGTGAAACCGGGGACAAAGGCTAATTTATAACGAACGTAAAACGAATTCATTCGATAATTCCCAGTGACGATATCGGAAATGAGCTGGATATAAATAATTGAAGCCTAAAGGCTAATGCTCATCGGAACGTGATGAAGCGCTCTGGGACACATCACTGAACAGAACCGATGCACCGCTGCACACACCTCACGCCCTCACGTTATCATTTATTCTGGGAAATAATTATTTAACGATTTTATTAAAAAAAAAAAAAACAAATGAAACTTCAATATTGTGGAAAAGGAGATGAATGATTCTATTATAATATATAATTAGAGAGTTTGCGAGGATGGATTGATCTTAGCTACTCGTTTACACGGATAAAGTACTAAACGGTTTTTTACGAAGTTATTAAGTCTATAGCTTATACATAAGAATAACAAATATAATAAAAAAAGTGTGTGTGTGTAACAAGAAAAAAATCTTTTCAAAAATTTTATCTTTTGCCTTATTCTGCGTTTGTAGAAAAAACGACACTAACAGTAGAAAAAAGGTATTTAATACATACATACTTTTTTTAAATAAAATTTTGACTATAGCTAACTTCAGGGTGTCGGTTTTTCGTGACGGTGTGCGCGCGCATCGTAAAAATTTACCCTCATCATTTTTCCCTAACGCGCCAATAGAAGTATAACTTCAATATAGTTTAAATTGACCAAAATATAACAATAAGGCTGAGTTGCACCAAAATCGTGGTTATTGTAATTGTTAAAGTTAACTTTAACAATGACAAGACTTGCTAACAGTTACATTTGCCAAAACGAGTTGCACCATCAAACATTTTGTAATTGTTAAAGTTATTAGGGTTGCTACTTCAATAAGCCAATTAGTCCCTAAAATCGAAAAGGGTAATATATTTTACTTGGCAGGACTTTGTTATAAGTGTCACCAAGTGTCACTATTGTTATTCTGTGACTGTCAACAGATTTTTGATGACAGATTTCAGATGTCAACGACAAAACGTTAGCGTTTGTCGTCCTGTGGACATTTTCCAATTCTAGGAAATTAAACTTTTTTCTTTCTAAGACGCAAATTATCTTCAAATATATTGATTTCGTCATCGGAAGAACTATTTTCAGTTTCCCACAGGATTTCTCTTAGCAACGACATGATATTATAAAGTTTTTTCTAGTGAACATGACAACCGATTCAAAAATTGACATTAACAATAACGGTAACCGGCCAACATGGAGCGGTAATAGTTAACGTTAAATCGTGACGTCATTTTAACCATTGTCAATTGGTGCAACCTATTTTTTGCCTAACAATAACTTTAACCGAATTTTTAACTTTAACATTAACTGGTGCAACCGAGCCTAAGTGTTGTAAATTAAAAAAAACAATTGTGACGCTATCTGAGAGCTATCTCGGCGTGCGCTGCATAAACTGTTAAGAGTTACACAGAGGTAAAGTATTGTGGTATAGTTTTTATTTAAAGAGTAGTACATAGAGTCCACAACATCATACCTATTTGTAGTTTATATGTCGAAGGCTTTATTATCGAATTCCGGAACCATAAATACATTTAAACTAGATACTGTATTTGCAATGCACATTTCATTGTATTAAAATAATTCTTATCAAAATCATAGGACCTTTAAATTTCCCTATCCTATCTTAGACTACTTTCAAAATTTTGCTGGTTCCGGTGGACCCCCTGCTGTTACATTCCTACCACATTTCCAAAGCTCGACCAAAAGTGTATAGATTAGATGTAACAATGGAAATTTGCAATGGAACTGAATTCTAACCACGAATTAATAGTTTTCGAAAGAAAGTAACAACTGATTGGTTAATTAATGAATTGATTCTGTTCTGAGTGGATGTTACAAAAGTAAAGAAGGCCACTCAAAAACCCTGAAAATACTAACGGCCTAACTTGATAGATGAAGTCAAGCCAACATTCTAGTTGTTGACTAACGAAAGCAGATAAATTTTCGCGATCCCACGCTTACATATTGTGAACATCTGGACCACTTTAGGAACTAAGGTTTTACCCTTTGACCATAATCAAACCTGATGTTAAATCACGATGTGGTCTAAGACGGTAAACACGCTAAGCTTAGATTAGGACTGGCTCTCAAGCGTAGCTGCCGGAACACCTATAGGCACTTTTGGCGACATATTTTCAACATAACGGTGATAGGTAGCCAAGCGAATTTAGAAAGGATCATTATGTTATGGTTTCAGTCCCACTCTAGGCTTAGAGTATTTGCCATCTTCGACTATGTAGATGAAGATGTTTCATAAAATAAAATACACAAAATAATTATCTAATATTGAGATATTTGACGACATTCATTTAAATTATAATATATAGAACTTCTACGCTTCACATGTGCCTTTATCACGTCTTTTCAAGTCCAGGCGAGTTAGCAACGAACGATCGTCATTCGTTTTAGAAGTTCACTTAGCGAATGAATACAGGCCCGAGTTGTCCTTATACTATTCAGAAAACACCCTGTATTTATAACGTAAGATATTCTATTCAAATAGAAGCGGGGACCTAAACGGTTGAAAGTAATGTGAAAGCATCGATATAGTTTTTGTCGATATAAAAGAAAATGTAGGTATATTATATATACTATTTTAATTCCCTTTTCAAAAAAGTTGGTTTATCGAATGAAGTATAAAAAATTAAAGTTTTAGTAGCTATTTATTTAGTAATTTTAATTTTAAATTAAAATAAAATTTTAAAATGATGATAATTTTGGGTAACACTTAATGTCAAATACTCACGTTGGCAGATGCCCTGGGAATCTTCGCTTTCAGATGAAAGTGTTAATATTTTATCCACACTAGTAAAAAAAAATATATATCTTGTACAATATCACAACAAAACTCAGCAAACAAACTAAAAAAAGGAAGAGATAAAATAACAATAACTTAAGTGTTTAACGTTAACGTTAACTTAACTTAACGTTTTATTGCTTTGAATTTTTTCGACTTACAGTAACTTTTATTTAATTGCTGGCTTCATTTTTGTGTTACCCTTTTTGTTGTTTCATGAGAGCTACGTATTTTTATGAAGTAATTGTTGACTATATTTCACTTTTTAAATGTAATTGGTTCGTTAAGAACATACACCCTTCAAAGCTTACAGTGTGTCTTCACTTACTTTTTAATTGCTCGGCGTTGAACCTGGTTACACAAAACCTCATCATACGATAATACATAAGAAATACAATAATAATAATCATATTTTTTTTATGTTCCAAGTCAATGTGTACATACAAAGTGTATAAACAGTAATATTGGCATCTGCACTAATTACAAACCGTATCGCAGATATCGAATTAGTACTATACTATACATATAACTAGTCACTGTTGTTATAACAGTGACTTAAACATATTTAATAAATAAAAATTAATAAGTGGTTAAATTGCCAGTGTATGTAAATATGTAAGACAAGTATATGAGTTTTGTGATAATAATTATTGGATTGTGTTTTAAGTAAAAATTTATATGTTTTGAAATACCTAAAATTTTATCATATTTTAAGCTGTGGTTTTAATAATATTTCTGTATTTAAGTAACTTTGTGAATGTAGTAACCATTCGAAAATTAGATTTTTAATCGTATGACTGTTGTATTGATTAATCCCCAGTATCTTATTTACTTTATTATAGAACAATCTTCCCAGGTAGTCTTCAAAACGACAAGCAAACGAAGTGTTTTATATCTAGGAACATTTATTATGTTCTCGACCCTTTTCTTGTTAGAGAAATGCAAGCTTGTCGTTCCTACATGTTGACGAAGATTAACCTGCAAGACAAAAAGCTGCCTAACGGTTAAGATCTACATGCTTGGTAAAGATTCTCTGTCGGGTACCTATAAGGCCGGAAAGACATCACCTTCAGTATGGCTCTTTGAGCTCTTTATAGGGGTAGTAAAATGGATTTACTAGCTCCTCCATAATAGTTTAAATGGTCCATCACTACCGTGGTCCTCTAAAACTCTTTTACAGATTCCCTACCAGGTTCCCTGTGTTAAATTTTATCATTTTTGAGAAAGCGTCATAGTATCTGATCTAAATAATGCTCTGAATTCTTCATTACCGTCCAAATCTTGTCAAAATCCATTCATTCGGTTCCGAGTTTAGCTTAAACGTAAATAATATTGGCATATACAAATTAATGAATTCAAAGTTTTATCGATAGAATGTAAAAAACATACATTACATCACTATTATAGAGTAAAGCTACGTCAACCAATTACTCAGAAAGACTCGACAGCGCAAAGGTATTTCAATTTGGCTTATTGGCTCATGTGCGATGGATTTTGACATATTTTCCCCTGGCCGTTACTCACTTCCATCTCATCAAACTGTCATTACATCTCACAAGAATAACCCCTGGACCGGTCCACGCTGCGGTTAATCTGCAAATTACACTCATTTTCTGTAATTATGTTATCTGTTCTTTTGAATTTGCCTTTATTTAACCTTTCCATTATTACCGAGAGAACAATATACACTCATGAATTCAAGTACATAGGGTTCCGTTACCAGAGAGAATGCATATTATATTTTTTTGCTTTAAAAAAATGGTACAGTTCTCTTGCTATGGATCAAGCCCCGTCTTGAGGAGAACTTTACACACATACAATTAAATGAAACAAGTTACATTCAGAACAATAATTTTTGGATCGCACATACAATTATCCAGTTTTCTTAGTCGAATCCACAATACTAAACGCGGCGACATCATCCGCGTAGTCAAAATTATATACAACTAGCTACCAGCCCCAGCTTTACAAGCGTGTGCTGACCAAATGAGACCAAATCCTTTCTTTACAGTACGACCATGTAATGAAATAAAATAGCAACTGTACGTCAATCTCCCAATTATGTCGATATTTATGAAGTTGTTTCTACTGTATTCTATCTCACACACTTATTCACCTTTTACATGGATATTTTCATACTAAATTTCTCACATCTCCGTATGAGTTTTCAAACATTCTATTTGATACTAACCTTGTCTTGTACAAGATAAAAAGAATTACTCGAATAAGCGCAGCCGTTCTGAAGTGATACACTTACATACATTCCGAAATTGATTTTTATTTATTTAGATATATTAATGTGAAACATCTATAACCGCACGTAAAACCGGTTGCTGGCGTGACGACGCATGCCGTGGCGACGTGTCGCCACATATACAGTCTATATGTAGTAAGAAGCAGTGTGTACGGTGTAGTGACAAGAATTGAGTTGAATTCACAATTTGTATAAAATTTTTTTTTTTTTTAATTATTGTATTTAATGAAAATAAATGTTTATTAAATAAACAATTATCATTTTCGATGTTTCACATCTGCCAGGCGTCCCGCGACGGCTTACATTTTTATTATGATTGTACCTTAACAAATTAATAAATTAAGTATTAAAGAAATTTATTTTCTTAACTTGCTTAACTTTATCATCATCATCTTCCTACCCTTATACCATCTAAGTAGGGTCGGCACAACATATTTGTCGTGTTATGATGTATGATTTGGCTAAACTTTTACGATCACTCGCCTTCCTGTAATCAAGCCCTCCTCGGGATTATTTTGTTGTACCATTATAACTTCGTCTTCCTAACTCCGTATGGATGCCAAACGTGGATATTTGACTCTTCGATAACAAGTGGTACGGATTGGAACGACGTGTTTATGTGCGATGTATCCGTGTATTGCACCTCCACAGGCTCTGATTCCAGATCTGTCGTAGCCATGCGGATTCCTTCCTACAAATCGGATTCAGGAGGTTTAACGGCATTTTTGATTTTCTTGTTCTTTTAAAAAAGAATATTATTACACAACTAAATATGAGTTTTTTTTACCAATTATACATTAACTAGCTGTCCTACCCTGATAATAAAAAATATATACTTATGTGCACGAAATGCTTAAAGTAACCAATGTATTCAATTTGATAAGGATTAATATTGTATCCGTCTATGTAGCCTTCCAATTACCTCACTACATGTGACCATTTTTAAGTAGATAAATAGGTATAGTAAGCTATCCTTAAAAGATAGGTATATGCCATCCCAGAGTTTTCTGTACATCTATAAAAGAGGAATGAATATATCACTATGCATTGTTTTGTTATATCTCAAAAGAATTAGGCAGTGTTTTCGATGAAAACTTTCAGACGGCTTTACTTTTACCAACACTTCCAACAATTACCGTTATATTTCAACCAATTTACACAAAACTTTGACAAATTATATACCTAAACTTTTCTCATATATTACTCTATCTATTAGTGAAGACCGCATTACAATCCGTTTGGTAGTTTTTGAGTTTACCATGAACAGACAAACAGACAGACGCGGCGGACGACTCCGTTTTATAATATGTACTGATTTGTAAATTAATTTTACAATAATTGGTTTACTTTATCGTATTAACGATAAACGTTATACTTATGTGACTGGAGTAATAACTTGAAAAAAAAAACAAATAATAATAGTTGTTAAGCTCTAACTAGCCTCGTGCTAAGAAGAATCTCGGACTAAAGAAAGAAAACACATTTTTTCTTGTTACTTCACCAAAACATATTGATTCGTATATTACTGAAATCTTTTTTTCTATTTCGAATTAGACGCAGATTTATAAAATACTATTTAAATAATAAAAAAAAGTGTGTGTGTACTTATGTACACGCGCTAGAAGTTATACTTCTTTGGCGTAACAAGACTAAAAACTTTTCAAAAATTTTATCTTTCGTATTATTCTACGTTTGTAGAAAAAACGACGCTAACAATATAAAAAAGGTATTTAATACATACATACGTTTTTTTGAATAAAATGTTGACTATAGCTAACTTCAGGGTGTCGGTTTTTCGTGATGGTGTGCGGTGCGCGCATCGTAAAAATTTACTCTCATCATTTTTCCCTAACGCGCCAAAAGAAGAGTATAACTTCAGAAAACAATAATAATACTACGGTATTATAGACACGACGATACGCATACAATTATTTCACAACCCTCAGTTTTCTTGGATTGTTGTCGACATTTATAAGTTTTTAATCTATTCAAGTTTAGGTTTAAAAACTTTCTAATAAGGTATGTAATTAAAAACTTTCCTTTATTTTTATAAGGTTGCCTTGTATAAATAATATTTGTAACTGCGAAACGAGAGGGTGTTTAGAGAGAGTTTAATTTGTGTTTTATACCAATGAAGCAATTATAAAGACATTTTATAGCTTATTATTATTTAAATAAAATTAACTAGGCCCTAAGTAATTTTGAGAGAAATGCGGTGTTTTCTATTCTTATATGTTTATAACGTAACTTAACTATTTCTTAGGTTAGACAAATATGCCTAATAATATAGAAATGGCTTAATCTATACACATAAAATGATGCAGGTCGCGGTTGTGCAGGCATCATGCAAGATTTACTGGATCGATGTCTATGTATTTTTTATAGTATGATCTACTTCTTAGACACTTTGTCCCGATCTAAAAACAATTATTACAATATCACCTTTAATATAAAGTGGTTAAAGTTAAAAAAATTGCGATTTTTATAAGCATTCAGCAACGTGTGTTTTCTTATCGTGTAGAAGTGGGGCAAGCGGTGTGTTGCTTATGTTTTTCTCCTCTGGACGTAAAATATATTGTTGAGGCTAATAAACAGCGCAGACGAAGTCGCGGTTATCAGCTAGTTTCATCTTTAAATTCCCTTACAACGTATACTACTGAATTTACACTGGCTTATTAAAGAATACTTAACTAGATAATATAAGCAAGATGTTTAAAGGTAGGTAGGATAGGTTCGAAGTTCTATGAATCTGAAAAACCAAAATATTATTTTCAATATATTACGAGTAGAATCTTTCTGTTTAAAGAAATCATTACAGGAACTTTAATTTACGTTTTTTTTTTTTTGGAATGTTACTTGTAGATATTTTCTCACAAAAACAATATAAATACGAGTTTTTTTTTATATATTTGTCAACTATTATATATATATATACCTATATAAATCTAGCTAACACCCGCAACCTCGTCTGCGTTTATGAACAGTGAAAAATACATGAAAAAATTCACAGTAAAGATATATTTTGCTTATAAAACTCCTTTAGTCTTTTATATTGCTTATAAAAAATTATCAAAACCTGTTCAGTACTTTTGCGTGATACGCGCACAATGATATACCTCTAGCATTTTATTTAGATGTATTGGCCATTGAATAATTTTCCCAATTGGAATGGAAAAATATTTTAGTAAGTCGATGGGTGCATGTATCAGTAAATCGGGTCGCACACGAGTCACGTTATCGCGGTTCTACTTCATTAAGCGAGCGTGGCGCGACCGCCGCCGACCATTTTTCACCCGGCTTACGCTAACCGCTTGGCTAAACTATAACTATGTTTAATATTAACCTCTTACGTATTTTTTACACTATATATTCTACAGCATTTAACATAAAACATGCTGTCTTCATAAAAGAAATTTTTTTTTGGGCGGTTTGGCCATAACGGTTACTGTCCGATTGGATACTTTTTGGTAACTCGAATCACAATGACATGGTAGGCGAGTTGCATTTTAGGACCACCCTGTTTATATGCAGTAACCAACTAGGACGGTAGGGGCTTAAAGTCTACTGGGTCACAACCTGGAGATAAATCCATAGCTGTGACAGTAAAGTAGGTAGGTAACGTAGGTGGTAGAGCTACGCTAAAGCTATTACTGGTTTCAGCATGAATGGGTCGGCTCGCCCGGGGTATTACCACTCTCTCACAGAAAACCGACGTGAAGTAACAGTGCTTGCACTGTTGCGTTTCGTTCGGTCAGTGAGAGCGTCGGAGGCCCACTTATTTAAAAGGCCGCCAACGCACCTGGTGTTGCTAGTGCCTATGGACGGCGCTGATCACTTACCATCAGGTGACCTACCTGTTCGTTTGCCCCCTATAATATAAAAAAAAAAACCAACAATCGACAGTACTTGTAAATCCGCATGAGGACGGCTACTGATGATAGATGAACTCTTAATGGCCGGTGTAGTTCTTAAACTGTACTATTAAAAAAACTCAATGTAATAAATCAGATCAATTATTTGATTAACTAAATAAACTTTTAATCTTAGCGGCTTAATATGAACTGATACAAGGAATGTATCACTCGTATTTATACAAGGAACTGATTCACAGTTGTGACCTACCTAATAATAGCCCTCGATTTCTGCGATGGCGGCTTATACTGCCACCATGGACAACAATATAGGTACAAGTGCATCGGAGCCTGCGCGTAACTAAGAACTATTCAAACCTATATATTTGAAATGAGCCTATACATAAGACCAAACAATATATTGTAACCGTTCACAGCGACTATACTTCGAGATTATGATATGGAAAAACTGTAAATGCAATCTAATTACTCCTTTTGTTATGTCATTTATTGCATAAAATTTGTATGTTCATTAAAATGAATTGACAAAAAAAAATGATTATCAAAAATAATTAAAATAACACCCCTATAAATCCACGCGCGACATTCCCAACCCACCTGCGGAGTAGGCACCAGCAGATTTAATTTCCACTACCCCCCGCCAATCGAGGACAATATTCAAATAAGGCTTCATCTATTAATGGTTCCCGTCGCAACGTGTCCCATTATCTATCGGCTCCATCTGCGGAGACCCTCCGGTGTCACCCCCGAACCGAACGGGGTGCTAAGACTTTTTAGCTGGCGTAATTGAAATCGTTGCTCGATGTACTGACGACATCCATATGAGAATAAATCCTCATTTTGCATTTGGATTTACTTACAAGGTTTAATTATTTATCAACGCGTAACTGTTTTTAGAATAGATAAAATAATTGCTCAGTATATGCGGGATATAAATGCGGGAACGTTTTCTGGTTCCTGTCTTAATATCTTCCTGATATCTATCCACATATATATGACTACTATCTATAACTATATAAACATCTATAGCTACTGCTTCTGAAGATATACTGAAGATATCATTACTGTATTAGTTGTTCACCAGATTCTATTATCACCGTGTAAATGTTACGGTTAAAAGTGTCTAAGTAAAAGAAGGGTTGCAGCTGTGAAGATATTTGTGATTGGAATGAATATTAATGAATATTCTTTTAATCGGACTCTTGAATAACTGTCCACAGAGCAAACAATCTAATACATGGTCTCAGCTAAACTTAAAGCTTTGTAAGGAAATGCAACCACAAATGTGAACGACGGTGACGTCTGGAAATGACGCTCTCTCTGTGTATCCACCAAAACCGAATGTAATTATTTATAACTATGTTTTACAAATATGAGTTATAATATGTTAATGAAAAGCTAAACCAGATCGAGTTTCTTGCCGGTTCTTCTCGATGACTGGGTTGTTTTCCACCGGTTCGGAACTTTGACATTCATAAGCGCCTTCTCGGGGCCTAAACTGAATAAAGTATTTTTGATTTTGATTTTGAATCAAATGGGCAGTTTTATCAGTTCCATCCACATATAGTACAATACAATAACACTAAAGTTTTCCTCATAATTGAAAGCATTGACGAACAGTGTGACCAAAAACTCGTCTCCTTCCACCTCATCTCATCACCTATCGAAAATCAAATGAATGTTGATTTTTGTACTTTTATTCTTTCTCATTATCGAAATTGGCACATTATTATTAGCAGTGTTTTACATGCATGCATGCATGCCACCAAGTAGTAGTAAAAGCTTTTAATGGTCATACTAGTCTACACCGTAAGCATGCACCTTGGTTTAGATTTCAACCAAACGAGTACAATTAGATAATTAGGCCATAAAATATAATAACAGAAATGGAGTCAGAGATCAATGAACAGTGTAATGCAAATTACCCACGAATAATGATAAAAATCATGAAAAACTGATTTACATAACTGGTCAGATCCTGTTGATATGTACGTCTCAATTGTAAACAAATTGAACGAAACACAATAAACCTCGCCCCGTCCTGCGGTGAAACAAGGCGGGTCGATGGCTGTAGTTTTTTCAATAACCCTTGAGGTGCCCCGCTGGGTCGTTCAGATATGTACGCGACCGACTCAATCAGAACTGCCAGCGAACATAATATTCATTTAGATCGTGCTCGTGACAGTTGAATTATTTTCAAATATGTTTTAGTACAATTATTGTTTAATGAGTGCGGTGGAGGAGTTCGCATAATAAAACCTGTATAGAATTTTATTGTAACGTTTCCCGCAGACTTCGCCAATGGACGTAACACCTATTAACCTTATAAATTCAAAGTCTTGATACTTGTCTAGCAAATAATTTCTTTAGGGTTCACATATATGTACAAATTAAATTTGATAACATTATCGGCTGACGGTGAAGGAAAAACTTTATGAGGAAACCTGAACCTGATAGATTTTTTTATAGGTAAACGTTTTGACCACAATCTCATCTGATGTTACGGATGATGTGATCTAAGATGGTAAGTCACGCTTGACCTAGAGGGAGACTGACTCTCAAGTGCAGCTGCTGAAACACTCCAACAGGTGCTTGGTGACAAATTTTCAACTTGAAGGTGGTAGCTAGCCAGACGGACTCAGAAAAAGCCCTACCACCATGCTATGGTTTCATCACGATGTTTTCCTTCACCGAAAGCTCCGACTCAGTGGCTTGGATTCGAACTTACGTCCTTCGACGCTGTGTCCGAACACACTATCAACTGAGCCATCATCGCTTCAAAATGATGTTGATGATGTTCTTGTTATGAGTACCACTGTATGTGGAAGAATATAGAATCATCAAAAGATAGTGGATTATATTTTACTATACAAGCTCGCTTATAAACTTATTGTAGTCGTAGTAATAAAATAAAAAGGATTTAATGTTCCTAGAAAGGTTTCACAATACCTCATTCAAAGATGTTTTCCAAAACGTATTTACGGACACACATTTTAAAGAATATATAATAAAATTCATAGCAATTTTGCCGATAATGACAACTTTGACTACCTTCTTGATTTACTGTAAAGTTGCAATTTGCATTCGGTTTCTCTTATTGAGATAGTGCTGTAATAAAACATGATATAAACTGTGCATATTTTGTAAATACAATTTATTTTAATATTATAGGGGGCAAACGAACAGGTGCGTCACCTGACGGTAAGTGATCACCGCCGTCCATAGACACTAGCAACACCAGCGGAGTCGCAAGTGCGTTGCCGGCCTTTTAAATATGTGGGCCTCCAGCGCTCTCACTGACCGAACGAAACGCAAGAGTGCAACCACTGTTACTTCACGTCGGTTTTCTGTGAGAGGGTGGTACTACCCCGGGCGAGCCGACCCATTCATGCTGAAACCAGTAATAGCTTCAGCGTAGCTCTATCACCTACCTACCTACCTAATCAATTTACACTACCATGAACTTGTGGGTCCTCCCGTGCCAAGTCTCACCCAGCCCTGTTTGCATTAAATAATAAAATAGTTCTCGCATGGTATATTTTTTAATATACATGTAAAACGTAAACATATTTTTTCAAACTTGGCTGTTAGTTCAAAGATTAACGCGTTATACTGACCGAGTTTACAAACTGAAGAGCTGTTCGGACTGATACCTGCTGCAGAGTTCCATTACCGAACGACTCACCATAAAACGAAATTCCATTAATGTCATCTCGATGGTTGGAAGTCGTCTACTGTGCGGTTCTTACGTGCGTTTTTCCCACGTACGTCAGTCCTCTGGAATGAACTCCCAGCGGCAGCGTTCCCGGACCGATACAACCCATAAACCTTCAAGAAACGAGCCTACTCCTTCCTCAAAGGCCGGTAACGCATCTGTAATGCTTCTCGTGTCACAGGTGTCCATGGGCGGCGGTGATTACTTACCATCAGGTAACCCGTCTGTTCGTTTGCCTCCAATAGCATAAAAAAAAACCTACGGTTTCTGTCTCCGGGTGAAGATTTAGCCTACTGTGAAGTCTAGCAACATAAAATCGCTTTTAATTTTTGTGATGTCATTTGATGGATCCTGAACCTCACGGTCCGTAGGCAGATCTGTATTACGTAAAAGATAGAAATCGATTCACAAATAAAATTGATGATGTTCAACTGTTTGTCGATGTCTGTCCTCTTTCCATTATCACATTTATTTCATTCTATTCGAAGTAGACACTTAACGTATCATAATATATGTCATAGTTCTGGTACAATCAAATGTCTTTCGATTTAAAATGACATTTTAACTAGACACTAGCGTGATAGTATTAACCTACCAATATAAGTGATAATCCATTAATTTCAAAATGACATAAACTGCCCGTGTACATACAACTTTTCATGGAAATCTATCTAGTCGCTTTGGAACAACTTTGGACACACAGATAGATAGACAAAACATTTTTAACGTCATATTCCTGATTGGTGGCATTTACAAATACCTACCTACTTATCACAACATTTACAACTAAAAATTGTTATTTAGAAAATTCTATATATTTCATAAGTTTTTGTAATTATGCCTATTGTCATATACGAGGGTGTAATGCTAAAGTTATTTCTTTTGTGAATAATCAATATATGATGAATAGCAGCGGTGAAGGAAAACTTGTTTGTATAGCAACAGCATTTAAGCACTCACAAGTTGGTACCAACACCTCATTGCAGAGGTCCGGCGGACGAGGAGAGGTAGCTGGTTGTGTACCCAGTCTACCTCCCTATATGGACGGAGCTTGGTGGCCTACTTCCACTAATAGCCTCAGCACGGTTTCATGCCGCCTCAACCCAAAAGAGGCGGTCGGTACACCGTGGGGTTTTAGTCCATGCGAGACGGACATAACCCATTCTCTCCCCCGGGAGAATGGGTATCCATAAGGGATTTCCCCACGTTAATAAAAAAAAGGTACCAACATATAGTCAGTAATAAAAATAACTCAAGTCCACAAGAATCTACAACATTACAAATTAATAAAACGGGCGGCACCTACCTCGTGATTATATTCGTACATTTTCTCTAGTTGATTTAACTCAACTCTCCGACTCGACCTGACAACAAGGGTGCCGGTGAAACAAAGCGACCCCTCGCTACAAACCACAAGAGAATATCATAAACGCCGGATTAAACGTGCGTCTCGACGGACTCGGTAAATAAAAACATAATAAAATAATAAATTCCACGCAACATATGGCGTAAGACAGAATTCGGGAGCATTGGACCACTAGGGGAAAAGCGATCCGTTGGCAAACTAATCGTTCGGCACATCGAAATGGCATATAATGAAGTTTAAGATTGACTTACAGTAGACTTTCGTGAATATATCATCATATCATGATAATTATTTGAATTAATAAATTAGTTCACTTATTAAAATAAATATAACACTAAGCAGATGCACCACTCGTGGTCTTACAATAATATGCAAATAAAATCGATATGGTACCACCATTATCACTACACGCTACTACCATGCACATAGCTTTAAACCCATCACAATGACTGCTTCTTAGTTTGTCGCCTTTCGGGGTGAGCTAATCCAGCTCAATCCAACTGCTGCGAAGCTTGAAGCCAGGTATGACAATGGTGCCTATCGATTGGTTGTAGATATCTTTGGAATAACGGTGAAACAAATAAGTTGGAAGCAGACTGGTTTATTAAAATAATGACAACTACCTACATACATATAACACCCATACATACAACAAAAATAACGATAACAACATAAACACATCCAAATAAACAATTTAAATACCAATAGCTTACACCTAATGCATATTTGCGTAATTGTAATAGGAACAAGTATTGATGGTCGCCGTTTAAAGGCAAAAAAAAAGATCTAGGAACTTTTGAAAACACCCACCATGATACTAACAATGGAACTTACTTTCGTAAATGAGGGAAAATTGTATATCCGTTCCTATATCGAAAACATTTATTAATCATGTATAATTCGAATTCTCCTATATTCGCATGATAAAAAAAAATAGAAGTTTAAACCCCGATCAATCGATAAACAAATCCATCAAGCAGATCAGAGTCGGCCAGCGCGAACGCACTCGGTGTAATGCAGCCCTCCCGCGTTGCATCGAGTGGTGTATCCAACTCGGGATTCTAGTAATAATCGAACCCTCGCCGCGGTGTCCCGCACTCAATCTCGGGGATTTGTAGCGGGCATCCGACACACTTACTTCATACTACTGATTCGCAAACCAAAATAGCTCTTACACGTTCAGACTTAAAGGTTTTTTTTTATAATATCGGTTGATAAAAACTAAGTTTGTCGAGATACGCTCTGTATTGGGGTGACAATCCAAAGAATCGCAGACGGTTATTGAATTTCTTTGCATTTTTGATTTGTCCCTTCATTTGGTCTATTGCTCAATCAAAACATACGTAATTTATTGAATTATAAACACCTAACGATGACAGTTGTGCTATATTATTTTATTAAAGATATTATATAACACCATTAGAAAGAAAATACATCATTCCACTGAGGAATTTGAGGTTTCCATTATGTTGTTTATGCGTAGTACAATGTAATTTCCAAATGTACAAATAGTAGGTACTGTTAGACAAACTTTTTTTATTTGTTTTATATAAGTAATGACCCTGTACGTGATGGTAAAAAATACAACCAAAAATCAATTTCAAAGGCCGAGATTTTAAGTAATTATTACATACATTTTCCTTCACCTCGCGTTTGGAAGACCCGACGTAGGTATCAGGAATGTACACATTAGCTAGCAGACGGTCCCAAAGCTTTACTGTATGTCAAAAATAAGATGTTGGAAAGAAATTAGTTTGAGCCGGGGATGGAGTTAAAATAATGACTTCGAAGCCCAGCACTTTTGGTACTGTTATGCAATGGAGAGTATGATTTATATAATAACAAGAAATATTGGCAATGAATTTAATCAACATTCGGCGAGTAATAGACAATAGACTGTAAAAACCGGTAAAAACTGGTAAAAATCGATTAATCTGTAAAACTTAAAATTTCGATGGAAGTTATTTTTTATACGAGTTCTAATTTCTATATATGAGTGAATTCTAAAATAGGCATTTTATAAAATCATCTCCAAATTTGTTTGGATAAGGTGTTAAAAATAAGATTTGTTACTAACAAAACTCATATTAAAATCAATTCGATACAGTTCTAAAAAATAACCAGAATGATATTAGTAAAGGAAAACCAAAAATCCGACCACAAAGCTTCTCTTTTTTATTCACTAAGCGATATCTAAATATTGATACTTCATACACTAAAATCCATAAAGCAATTTACAGGTACAGAGTATGTCAAAGAAATATACATATGTTCGGAAATATTACATTCCTTATCCGCAGTCGGGTAAAAAAGGAACAGAGTAAATGTTATATTAGAATATGAGAAGACAGATGTGTCAAACCACACAAAAATTGTACACAAAAATACATGTAACCGATCAATTAAAGGAATCAACCCATTAAACTAATTCCAAAATAGCCTGTAATTCATACTGCCAAATAAAAAGATAATATAAAAAAAAACGTACTGAATACAAAATAATTGTGTGCAATTCCTGATTATAACGCATGAGGCCACTCGTAATTTAAATATGGGGCGGCCTATTCTATCGTACATCCTACAGGGACTATGAGGGACATCGCCGTGCAGTGAACTATGAATGAATATTTGGGTTTACATAAGAAAGAACAAGAAAAGTTTTTGGCGGGATGTTGGTCTCTCATGTAGTGGCTTTTATATTTTATTCATAATCTTGTGTTATTAGACTCTATATTTTGTAATATTGGTGGTGTTTTACGTAATATAGTTCGGTTATTATGCACAAGTGAAGTGGATGGGAAATAATACCACGGAGCATGCATTCTGAGATGCCACCAAAACTCCATGGAAAGTTCTAACAAGGAAACCACTATCTTGTTAAAACGTTTATCACATTATATATTATTATATTATATATTATCACAAGACACTTACTTGGAACTTTCTACGTTTTAATAAACTTATATTATTTGTAAACATTCTGCTATAATCCCTCTTGAAACAAAAC
This sequence comes from Antheraea assamensis, assembly GCA_035772565.1. NCBI lineage: Eukaryota > Metazoa > Arthropoda > Insecta > Lepidoptera > Saturniidae > Antheraea > Antheraea assamensis. Next base: position 2,481,822 of record JAQQSE010000054.1, on the reverse strand, counting down.
ATTGACACTGGCAAATGCTTCTGCGGTGCCAAAACAAGAAGAAGAAGAAAGAACAAGACGATCACGTAAATAGCTTACCAATTTACTTTTAATTCAAATAGATATAAATAATCAAACAGAATGCTTAATATTTTTTTGTAGGTATTCAAAAATCGTAATATTGCATAATAAGGACACTTTTTTAAAATTCTGAGTAACGCGACCGGTAAGTTTTAAAGAAAAATAATTTGGTATTATGTTGACATTGCAAATGACACTAACTGTACCTGCGGTCTCGCCCGTGCTTTTATTATTTATTCTAATAAATAGATAAACTACGACGATCGGCTTAACATTAAAAAAGTTTATTTGCAGCAACGCCATCTAGCATCGAGTTATAGTAAAATAATCATCATGAATACCTTCTAAAATAAACATATAGTATTTATTATCAATCAACTCTATCAAAAATGTTATCCAAAGTTCAATCTACAAAAGCCAGATCATTTCGAATTCTGGCTAACATGTGTCGGGCTAAATCTTCTTTTTCAATTACCACGGCAAGCGACCGAAATTAATTCCGTTATATCGCGATTTTGCGACACAACTAGCGGATTACTCGGCGATTTGCTTGTATCATTCGCTTGCAATCGCATCAAAGCTGCCTGACGTTTTGCAAAGATTAAGTATGCGCATCAGAGGGTACAGTGCTTTCTATTCGAGAGGTATGTTCAGTAGTTATGATAGTGTTTAATAATGTTATTACATTTATAATATGTGCATAATTATTTTTACTTCACTTAATATATGCATAACTGATTAAAATTTACAGCTAGTTGTTGTTTCTTTTTTAATTGTTTCTCAATCATTTTAAAAGAGGACCTCAATAAATATCACCAGTTCTATACTTTCTACTGCATTATTTGAAAATGTAGTGTATAAATGTAATAATATATTAGACAGCGATTTTAATGGTAGATAATTAAAACGCTTTGACTTCACATCAGAAATAATACTAGTAACGATGATACGCACTGGTATTTGTAGATATACGGTGTCTATCTAGTAACAAAGCGAGCAGAGTACTCGATTGGAAATCACTCATTATAGTGATTTTCTGTCGGTTTGTTACGTTTCGCAGTCAGACAATGTACACGTATATCTAGCTACCACCAAGGATTGTTGGTACATTTTGATTAGTTACTTTATCGCGCTAGATAAAAATAGGCCGAGTTACACATCTGTTAACTCGTATTCTTTGTAGCGGTGTTGGCACATAGTGATGTGAGACGCGGTCTCGCGGTAATGGACCGCCGGTTACGGCGCGTGCAGGCCGGCGGTGGACACGCGGCGTGCGCCCGCGCCGCGCGTGGCACCACTCCCACCGATTATGTGCTGCTAGCGCTACCATGAGAAACGTTTCAACGAACATTACATTTGAAATTAGACTGACAGTTATAAAATGTTCATATATTCCACTTATAAAATAATGTAAGAGATTTTTTTAGAGTATTTCAATATAATATTATCTACGTAACAGTTACATTGACGTACTCCGGTAACGGCAGGAAATAGTATTCAATTAAAATTTTTATATATTGTAGTATTAAAAAATCCTATTTAAAATGATAACCGATAAAGTTTGTGAAGTTAGAAGGTTGTTTGTCACTCTTTTTACGCAAAAACTACCATATTCCATATTCATTTTTGTTGAAACTTTACAGTAATTTACACATCCGAATAACACAAGCCATAATTTATAAAAATATTATCTAAATCGTTTAAAATTGATTGATAAGTAGCAAGTAAGTTGGAAAAACACCTATCACCCGAGCCCTATCTCGACGTGAGCTGTTTATACTGTCAAGATTGCACGAAAAAACACGGGTAGCCGCTAATATACAGAGAATAAATAAGATAATTTTATATAGTCGCCTTACTTAACTTCGATTAAAAAAATCATAATCTTACATGTTTCATAATTTGACAATATACAATTGAATTTCAAATGGTACAAAAATATAAATCAAAACAATCATTGCTAAATTATATCATAGATCATATTCGAGTGCCACGCGCGGCATCTCGTCACATGTTAATAGACAAATCGATTTACATTCATAACTAGCTGTTGCCCGCAGCTCCGTATGCGTTTTTTTTTATTATTGTGAATTACCTCTTATAAGATCAGCTACCTGTTAGTGAAAGTTCCGTGAAAAATGGTTCAAACGTTTTGGAGATAGAACTGCAAACGAAGCCATGTGTAAAAGCTAGTCCAAAATAAAAAAGTTTTTATTATTTTTATAACGTCAGCTATGTGTCAGTGAAAGTCCCATGAAAATAGGTCCAATCGTTTTGCAGATAATACTACAGACGAAACCACGGATGACAGCTAGTCTAAAATAAAGTAGCCTATGCCACCCGCTGTAATTTTAACTATCTGTCAGTGAAATTTCTGTCAAAATCGGTCTAGCCGTTTCGGAGATTACGCGGAATAAACATACAGACAGACAATAATTTTAAAAATTGTATTTTTGTTATCAGTATCGTGTATACGTTCATATCCAATCAGTAAAAAGTCGTTATTTTGATATTACATACAGACACTTCATTTTTATTATATGTATAGAGATTCACCCTTTGAATAGCACGTACGTATAATACTGAACGTAATTTTCTTTTTGCAATAACTCTATTCAGCACCGTACGAAATAAATTCGAAGCGAACACTTCAAACCTTAGTCGCAATGAAATTTGCCACGTCAATAACGTACAAGAGCTCTCAGGAGTGAACGCGTAGCCACAAAATGCCTGTATAACGAACACCACCGTACGAGCCCGCTGAGCGCAAAGTAATATTTAGGTGTCAAACGCACGCGATAATCGCGGCGTTAAAAAATAGTTCTCTGCGACAAAACCCGGCGGAGGCGGCGCGCGGCTGCGGCGTTGGCACACCGCGAGCGAACCGTTTCCATCACCCTTTGCCCGGTATCTAGCCGTTTATCGGCCGATACAATCTGAGTGAGACATCGCCGGTGACGTTTGAAATATGATCAGTTCGGTCCCCGGGGCGCGGGACGCACGTGCGCCGCATATTCAAATCAGGAACGCACGCGGCGGTCCCCCGTGTTGGCTAAATACACCCGCGCCGCCCGGCCCACCCACTTACCGAGGGTCTGTCCTATGTAATCGAATTTGAAAATTATTCTAAAACACTGAATAATGTATTCCGAGGGAGCGGACGGCCGGAGGCGAGCGGCGCTGATTTTCTTTTTTTTTTTTTAAATAAATTAAACTTAATCAAGTGGGTTCGCGCACGTAAACGGATTAACTTGGCGCTGATTTGACTTCGAATGTTTGTTCAGTACATGAGGGGTGACGGCTTAAAGGTCATTTGAAACTGTATCATGCGAACATCGCTTGTGTACATATGTCTACGTCTCGTATAATGAAATTCAATTATTACTTACTTATTTTTTATCGCAGCATGATGTTATTCGTATACGGACGGATAATTAATAGAATTTATGTACATCAAAAGTTATCTTTTGATATACTTATTTTAATATATAAGTATTGTTTCGTCTGGATTTGACTCCTCTCTGTGCATCCAATAAAATCGATTGTAACGTATAATGAATTTTAAATATATATGTTAAAAAAGATAAACCCGATCGAGTTTCTTGCCGGTTCTTCTCGATGACTGGGATGTATTCCGAACCGGTGGTAGTTTTGACGTTCATAAGCGCCTTCTTAGGGCCTAAATTGAATAAAGTATTTTTGATTTGATTTGATTTGTTTATTCATGTGTTATGAATATATATGATAAAGCGCTTTTCGGTTCTAATGGTACGTCATTTATCTACCTATATAAAAGTTTATAAATATTCTTTGGAAAATTTCAAGGTAGTCTGTTCACCGACTTTCATAAGGAGAAGTCACGAGAATACCTCAGATACATTGTTGAGTCAAAATCGAAAGGGCAATTTCCTAGACTAAATAGCTTATAAAAAATATATTATAAATCTTTTGTAACATTTATTATCATAAACTAGGTGAGACTCGCGACTTAGTTCTCGTGAAAATGCTTTTACTGTTTCATTGGAATTACCGTGTTTTTTTTTTTAATTTTAAGGCTCTTTAATGTATTTTTCTCGTTATTACATTACCGTTTCTATGTTACCCCTGTTAAAATTACCACCACGCCTCTGTAAGAAAATAAAATAATTTGTTTTCTAGAGAATACTATCACAAGCCCTCTTCTGTCTGTCAGTAAAAATCTTGTAAAACCCAATTCACCATTACGAAGATAAACTCCGACGGACAACAGGCATTTCAATCTTATTTATATCCATATATATTTATATAAAATTCCGGTGTCCGTGTTTTCGTAATACTTCTCCTTCTATACTTTGATGGTGTTTTAAAAGTAATTATAATGCCACCCGAATGGTTCTTAGTGTATAGTTGGTCGCGGTAGATGGCGCAATTATTGAGATATTAACATCTTTGCCCCAGATTTCAATATTAATTTGTTTTTTCATATAATCCAATATTTTCAGCCTCTCACTATGTGGCAGTATAACATCTGCCTGTGGAATCCACTAGTGTACGTATAAACTTCAAAATTAAAGAAACAATCCAAACTATAGCATAGACTTAATATTTGCTGAGTCTCATTAACTCAGCAAACTGAACTACGTTAATCCATTATATTTCGAGATCTTCTCATAGAATTTGTAAGCGAGAACTAAAATAACTAGTACAGAAGATTATATAAAAAAACTAGTAAGACTCCAATTATTAATAAAAGACAAAGCAATTATATTTTTATAGAGGTTTATAACCCCAAAATAGGTGCGAGGTGTCAGCCGGTATTTTCGGTAATTACTAATAGCGATACATTTTAGAATACTTTGTACAATTTTTCATAAACTTTCTTAAATATTAGTTCAAATAGCAACGAAAATCTCTCACCTATATAATAATCTATATATTTACGAAGCTAAACGGCGTCTTCAAAAATTACTTATAAATTTCCTAATAGTATAAAATAAAACCGTACGAAATGACCCCCTCGAAAGATTTCCAACGAAATTTATGAATCGCAAAAATTGGCCAAATTTATTATCTGCTACAAAATTAAATATTGTATAAAACAATATTAGTTCATTCGCTACATTAAGTTTTATAACGTCATGAATACATTCGAGTCCCGATTCGGCACGCAGGGCTGCGGCCCCGCCATTAGCGCCCGATATGAAATTAAAATTAAAATATATATAAAAAACCTACCAAGTACTCTCGGCAGACCGCTGAGGGGCAGCCCTGAGGATTTAAAACTATAAACATTTGTGGAGTAAACAAGTGTAAAAAAAATTTAATTGGTTCAATACATTAGTATTATACGTAGTAATTTTAGACATGAGGGCACATTGGTAGCCTTTTCTAACTCCTAGTGATTTAGATTCAAATCCTATAATGAGCCATCGATAAAATAATATCGCCAATCCGTCATTATTTTTTATTTTTTTTGTGCGCCATATATATGTATATATATATATTTTAATAGAAACAACAGTTGAAGACGTATTTCTATGGATAACAACAGCCTCCTTACGACAACTTTATGAATAGATAAGTAGTAATTGTCTCTGAGTGGAAATCGAGCTTTCACTCCAGCTATAACACACACCATAGTTACAAGATTAGACTTCTTACGTTACGGGATTACTTATATCCAATAGTACAATAGTAAAGAGTGATGATGTGCTTTTGTACCAGACTGGATCAGAGAAACCATGCATGATGACACAACCTGGCACAGTCACCCTTTTTCAGTTGATTGCACTTCGGAATTAGGCACTGTATATCTAGCGGTTAAAAGGCTTGTCAGCTGGCTTGAATCAATTACCGGCTAACTATGTATTATTATCCAACTGTGCTTATCACCAGACACAGTGCCGTAGCCATACCGTGTCACTATATAACTCATAGTCGACTATTATTTTTTTTTATATTCAAAATTTATTTCATACGAATAGCTACTCTACAGCTTTGAATTCAAACTATCATGTAGCGATGTACAGTAGGGGTGCTACTCGATGATTTGGTTTTTCGATTCGTTACGCCGTCAAACTACCCTCGAAACGGTACCCTCGATGTGTTCCCTCGCCTTGAATATTATTTATACGTTCGTTAAGTGGAGTTGCGCGGCCGAGAGGATGTAGCCGGGAGCTTAGTACTTCAACAAACATCGGTTATGATTTCTAATATCGATCGTGTTTAATGACTCTCGCGGTGTACGTTGAGTATTTAGTGTGGTTAATTCATGCAATGGCAACCTGTTACGGTGATAATGAAAGTGTTCTATTTATTTCATATTTAAGTGTTCTATTTATGGTAAGGGATAATCTTGTTTCCGCCATCAAGAATCGAATCGAATTGCCCTCATCGTCGCAGTCGTTCCAAATTCGTACCTCTGGTCGCTGTCTGGTTCCTCATCCACACACTCTAAAACCTAATAACGTTTCTCAATATCCTACATTATGCGCACGCCAGTATTTTGGAATGGGTTACCCGGTTGGGTATTCCTCCATAGGTTATGATATGGGACTCTTCCAAGAGGGATTGAAGCACGCCCTTCCTGATACCTTTAGTATTAAAGTTGTCCATAGGCGACGGAAGCCATTTACGACCAGATGGGCTGCCTGCTTGTTGCTGTCCGCAGGCATAAAAATACTTTACTCAATTTAGGCCTCGAGAAGATGCGTATGACCGTTAAAATACTACCAACGATACGGAAAAGACCCAGCCATCTAAAACATGATCTGATTTATCTTTTTTGGATAATTTTTGATACAACTAATATTATAACTTTCAAAGGCGTTTCAGAGGATGTACAGAGAGATGTGTAATTTCCAGACGTCAAGTTTCATTCTTGTAATGTTTCACCCTATAATAGACTTTTGGTTTTAAAACCTGTTCGATCCCAATATCTAGCAAATTGGTTATGTTATTTGGGACTTTGCTTTTGAAGCTAACACTATTACCTAAAATACATTTACGGGCCTTACTGAGCTTTAAATATGGCATGGCTAAATTTTGATCATTTCTATTATCAAAATCATGCTAGCCTTTTAATAGTCTAGCTTATCTAAGTTATTTGTGTACAACTTAAATTATCTAGAATATATTATTGCCAGGGTAGTGTTAAGATACTGAATCCTGAAACTTTGTGTTTAATGATTTGCGAGGTCTTGCATTGTTATTTGGTCAATTGCTCGTTTCTGTAATATACACAGGATAACGAAGTCCATCTGATGTTAAATATGGCTATGTATAACCAACCTCAAAGGGATGGAAGTTTTCAGTCCAATCATAATAGGTTGTTATTCTTGAAGACCATGTTGGAACAGCCCACATTAGTATATAGGCACTCACTAGTGTGAGTGTTGGCAACAACATAAAATATATTTTTAAGGTAATAAACGATGCAGACAAAATCGCGGGTATCAGCTAGTTATTAAATACGGTTACAATAAAAAAAAATCGGGCTTGTATGAGTATTTATTTTCTTTACATGGTGGTAGGCCTTTTTCTAAGTGCGCGTGGCTAGCCACCACCCTCAAGTTGAAAATCCATCGCCAAGCATCTGTTGGTGTGTTCCGGCAGCTGCACTTGAGAGCCAGTCTCCCTCTAGACTTAGCGTGACTACCGTCTTAGACCACATCATCATTTAACATCAGCGGAGATTATGGTCAAACGCTAACCTATAAAGTATTAAAAAAAATGTCTCAAATTGGACAACAACATCCTTAGAGACAATGATAAGATCAACAAATGTCTCTGTTAAAAAAATAACTCACTCCCAGTCGACTAAATTCGGGATTGTAAATGAAACGGCCATGCTTAAGCTAAAGCAAGCTATAGTAGCTAAGGGACGCAAACATTATGTAGAGACTAGACCGGAAGGCAAACATCAAACCTGAACCAAGGGTGTGTTTACCGACGCAGCGTCGCTTGCCCTCATATATTAAACATGGCGAGGCCTGCCTCACATAGCCTTTAAACATTCCCATTATTACAGCCCTTAGATTCAATATTGAGAGTTTAATCTATTCGACCTGAGAAACGGTATTGGGATAGGAAAATTCCGAATTTTCTGATTCTTCGTTGATCCTCTGAAATGACTTAAGCCAAGATGTTTTTCTTATTTTTTAGATAAAATATAATGACATTTTTCTTTTTACATCTCACATATTAAATATATCCAAAGTATTATTATAAATGAGAAATTAACTACTCCACCCATCATCAAGAAATTTTGAATACACGTTAACACCTTCTCCACCTACAAAGATGTACTATTCTCAAGGGGCAGATCACATTTACATTAACGCGAGGAAAACCACGCGCAAAAGCTAGTCTTAAATACAACGTGAATTGTATCACTAATATTTCAATTATATCTTAAGAATGTTCTTATATTAAGGTGGTGTATTGTTTGTTCTCACGGTTTTATAGGCATTTATTACGCCGAACTCTAATGATTGTTGTCTTGTTGTTTTGATTTTTATATATAACTAACCGACCCCGGCGAACTTCGTAACGCCTAACAGTCCATTTTTTAATACTTATTCTGCTATTCGGGACCATCGTATAAATATTGACATTCATATTTATACGATACTAACGTCACTCAATTGTTTTGCCTTCCCGGAACCTCTCCACTAACACTTAAACTTTATAGTATGGTATTAAAGTTCAAATTGACAATGAAGTATTATTAAGAATCATTTGTATGGGAGTACAGAAAAGTGTCGTTTTAAGACTTTTCCAGGTAATTTTTATAATTTTTCTCTCCGTAAGATCCATCTTCGTACTTCAAGGAATATTCTAAAAAAAGAATTAGCGAAATCGGTTCAGCTGTTCTCGAGTTTTGCGCTTAGCAACACATTTAGCGATTCATTTTTATATTATAGATTTGTGACATAGTGTCACATGTTGATAGCATTTATAGGTTATACATTTTGAGAAGACATTATTGCCTTTATTATAAATTACAAATATCAATTAAGAATTAAAAAAAGCCTAGTGTATTTTGTTTTTACAATTTCTAAATATGTTATTGATAATTTGTGTAGTCTATTAATTAGAAAATGGTATATATATATATATATATATATTGCATATATATACAATGTTATTTACATTTTTATAAAAAAATAACATCGATACATTTTTTTACGATTTAAAATATAAATACTTATAGTTTTTATAGCATATCAATCGAGGTATCAAACGTATACTTCCCGTGTATAATATTTCATAAAAATCGGTGCAGCGTTCTCGAGTTAAATCCAAACATACAAACAGACAAAAAACATTCAACGTACAATATGCAAATCGACCTTGTTTAGCCTTTTATCATCGCTGAAGCGGCTCGCTAGTGCAATTTCAACCGTGAACAAATTTTTCAGCGTATTTACATCGGCATAAAAATAAGGCCGCGGCAGTTAACACGTTTATCGGGCCTTCATTAAAGCGAGGGCGATCTTGCTTCGGAGTCGTTAAGCGCGCAATAGTTCGCGAGATCCTCGTAAAAAATATCTCGCAACCGACTTTACGAGCGCCCTTTGTGAATGCATCATTAAATTTCCATCTAAATTTAAATTACCGACGACGGTGAGATTCGACGCGTACGTACGTACCCTCTCACGTGTTTCTGTTTTCCCGCCGGTCTGTGGAAATGTTATAATTGCGGGCACAGTGTGAAACGAGAAGTCGAGTCGGGAATTTTGAAAAAAGAAAAAAAATAGAGATGACGTCAGTCGGAATTATCTTCAGCGCAGCGCAATTGAAACGGCTTTGCGACGGGCTTAGTGAAAAAGTTGACGTTCGTTTTAATAATTCCCAGCTCCGGCGCCTCGTCAGAATGCCGTTGTCACTTCGCGGATTAAACTCCGGCATGCTCGAGTTGAGTTGATTTTAGAGTTATTTTAATTCGCCATCGTTTTTTTCCGCTCTCGTCTACTATACTATCACCGTTCTATCGCTCTATAAGGGATGAATGTTCTAACACGTCAGCGGTTTACGAGTTTTGTACGGTCCGAGAGAGGGTCGTAGTCGTTTGTATGCGGCGCCATACTTCCCCGGGGAAGGCATAAAGTCTAGGTGAGTACCGCATATCGCTGTTTAGATAAGGATGACTCCGTGACCTCTCGTCTCGTTACGATATGAGCATATTTTAAACATAATTTGGAATAAAAACAACACCGATAAATAAAAAACGAAATAAGTCTGCTAAGGGGAGGATGATAAATAAGGAAAAAAAACCTCTGACAAACAAACAAGGTCATTCGATTAAGCGGAATGATTTGCGAATCACTTAAAAATCCAAATGCCACCATTTTTTCGGCTTCCCCCGTCTTGTGCCGCCGGAATTGTGAATATAAACCGAGTTTTGAATAAATTACGAGAGTGGATAAAGCAATATTTGTTCGCGTACACCGGTTTTAAGGCGACCATTAGTGGATGCGGATAACGTCTTGCCACTTTTTATTCCTTTATACTGTTTCGTTACGTAAACAGTTTTACTTATTACGCTTATCCTTAGTTTTAAAGATGTGAGTTATAATATGTTAATGATAAGATAAACCAGACCTAGTTTCTTGCCGGTTCTTCTCGATGACTGGGTTGTTTGTCCGAACCGGTGGTAACTTTGACGTTCATAAACGCCTTCTCAGAGCCTAAACTGAATAAAGTATTTTTGATTTTGATTTCTTTCAAAACGAATCAGGGTCGTCAGTATTTATATATTTTTAAAACGTATTTTATTCTTCACACCATCCCTCCACATCTTCGGTCTTCGTCTTTTTTTATACTTTATAGGTTAGCGTTTTGACCACAATCTCATCTGATGTTAAATGATGATGCGGTCTAAGATGGTAGTCACGCTAAACTTAGAGAGAGACTGGCTCTCAAGTGCAGCTGCCGGAATACACCAACAGGTGCTTGAAGGTGGTAGCTAGCCAGGCGGACTTACCAGTCCTACCACCATGCTATGTTTTCATCACGATGTTTTCCTTCACCGAAAGCTCCGATCCAGTTACTAGGATTCGAACTTACGTCCTTCGACGCTGTGTCCGAACACACTACCAACTGAGCCATCATCGCTCTAAATCTAATCTCGTCTATTACTAATTATTAACTTTATTCATATCAAGTAGATTAGCGTAAATTTTATATATAATTTTCCTATACCATTAAATCATTGTTTATCTAATATCTTAGTAGTGCGTTATCGCTTTATTATCGTAAATGACAGAATTTTTTAAATTAACATAGATGGTATACAATTTGATAGCCAATACTTTCGTTTTAAAGGTATTGACGAAAGGCTCATGAAAATACGCAATATTCGACTTGCGACCACCGCACACTAGATGTTAAACTAATGTTGCTGATGTTACTCACTATAGTAGCACGATAAGCCGTTCTGGCAAACTTCTGTAGTCGACTGAATCACAGACTTCAGGCACACGTAATAAATATACGAATGACAGTGACTCTTTTAGTTTGGCACGGTTCAGAATGATCTAGAATAAATAGGAATGAGTATATCAGTTTGAAAATATTACTAGTGTGTAGAGATCTTATGGAGTAATAAGTTAGCATGGTATAGGCATGTCATGAGGAGAGATGGAAGTCGTAATAACAGACAAGGTTTAAATATGAAGGTGGATAGATAAAGGAGTAGAGGAAGACCGAAAATGTATGGATAGCTTATATATAAAAGACGTTAATACTGAGCTAATTAGAAAGATTCGTGGTGTTGCATCCAAGACAACAGTCCGAGCCGAGGTTCTGCTACTTTGGCACTCTGGAGCTGCTAATCAGCAAAGTGCCTTAAGTGCTCACCTTAGCAGTCCGATGAAGCTGTGAAGGCCCATCGCGTAGTCCGTTCGGAAAAAAAAACTGACAACGGACAGAGAGCAAAGGAAGAGGAAATCATACTATTCCATCCTACTAAGATGAGAAAAGGATAAGAAGATGGTGTTTCAGAATCAACGAGTGTATACCCGACTGTTGAAACTTACAAGCCAGCATTACGTATCTACTACTGCTAATACATATATTCGTTGGATATCTAATGTTTTTGAATTGCAATATGCTTGCCATCATGTACAATGCGTCGTGCCTCATTACAAACAGTTGAAATGGTATAAAAATAGCTAGAATAAAAATGTAAACAAAGACGTTAATCTTTACAAGACACCGCGCGTTCGGAGACATATTTTATACATTATTATGTACCGGCAATCGTCATCCCCCACGTATTTACCGCGAAATCCCAACAAGAGTGGCTACAAGCCGAAAACGCGTCGACATTTGAACATCCGAGTGCGTTTTAGCCCCCACTTAAAACGTGGTTTATTTGCAAGCCAGATTGCTTCGCGTACAAAAACCGTTATTTATAGTTGGGGGGGATATAATATTAAATTTCTAGTCAAAACATATATGATTTAATACTTCGAACGGTTTTATTACATTTTTCAGTTGGTAAATAGCTCCAGCTGTTGGTATATGATAGAAGAGAACTCTTGAACGGCTATATATAACAGCAAAGGCTTGATATTGAGGTGTTAAATAATATTTTAGTAATCGAACTCATTCTGATATTCATGCGTAGACAATTTTGCGCGGTAAAGTGCATTAATTTAATCTTTCAATAATAGTTTGTTTTGTCATACGAGATTTGAAGCTCAACTCTTGTAACCGATGTATTGTTTGCTCTGGTTTATTTCTGAAATATCTGAATCCATTTTGACAAAGAATTATTTTTTTATATATATATTATAAGGGGCAAAGGAACAGGTGGGTCACCTGATGGTAAGTGATCACCGCCGTCCATAGACACTAGCAACACCAGTGGAGTCGCAAGTGCGTTGCCGGCCTTTTAATATATGTGGGTCTCCGGCGCTCTCACTGACCGAACGGAACGCAACAGTGCAAGCACTGTTACTTCACGTCGGCTTTCTGTGAGAGGGTGGTACTATCCCGTGCGAGCCGACCCATTCATGCTGAAACCAGTAATAGCTTCAGCGTAGCTCTACCACCTACTAAATTAATTAATTGGTTAATAGAGGACTTTTCAAATGATTATATAGACGACACCTCATTATACTTTTTATATGAATGACCGTATTAGTAATGGTACGGTTACAGACAGATAAAACACGTTGTTCCTATGAAATAATAACACCATTTTTACTCAACAAAGACACAGCCAAAACTGGTAAATAAATAAAAATATATATATACCTAGTTAATTCTTCGATACGTTATCATAATACGACAATTTCGAGCGTCTAGTTATTTATCTATGTTCAAGAACATCTAAATTACTTTCCAGGATGTTAAAGTCCAATTGACACGTAAGCAGAAGTCTGAATGGACCATTGATCAAGGAAACAGCCAAGGTAGCGGCGAGGCGCCCGAATGCGAAGGCGCTGGACGCGTGGGCGGCAAACATAACTCGTACGCAACAAGGAGTGTTGCACGCCACGCTAACTACCGTCGCAGTTTTATACAGCGTGTGCAGTCCTGGCCATACTTTTTGACCGTTATTTTTGTTATAGTTGCGCATAACACTAATTTAGGTATCAATATGTATTAAATTACATGTATAAAATCGAGACAAGGTTAAGTAAATGTCGATTTTAGATTCATATAATAATATTTCAATTTTGTTTTTTTTTTGTTTTAAACTCTTGACTATTTAACGCGCAAGCGGGAAACTTATGGCTATATTTACAGCGGTCAAAGAGATTGGCGAGGATTGTATATTTGACCTTCAATTCATTAGTTTTATTGAGTAAAGAGTGTTCACTATAACTACACTAAGTTTGACGCATAAAACAAAGTAACTTTTGTTTTTCTTTATTTTATCTTTTGTAAAAATATTTGCCATACGTTGTTACATTACCGCATACGTTTTTTTTATAATTGTAAATTACTTCTTATAAAATCAGCTATCTGTTACTGAAAGTTCCGTGAAAAATGGTTCAAACGTTTTGGAGATAGTACAACAGACGAAGCCACGGATGACAGCTAGTCTAAAATAAAATAGCCTATGTCACCCGCTATAATTTTAACTATCCGTCAGTGAAATTTCTGTCCAAATCGGTCTAGCCGTTTCGGAGATTACCCGGAACAAACATACAGACAGACAGACAATTTTTTTTTAATTATGTTTTTGTTATCAGTATCGTGTATACGTTCATATCCAATCAGTAAGAAGTCGTTATTTTGATATTACATACAGACACTTCATTTTTATTATATGTATAGGTTTTTTTAATAATGATTGACCTTATATCGATCGGTAAAGCCTTAACACAAATAATATTGCAACTAGATCGATTATAATATTATATTAATGAAATTGAAACACTCTATATAAACAAGAGTGCGTCCATAACACCATAAGTACAACCAACCGCACAGGTACAACCCGCCACCGGATCAGTCTTTATGGCCTATAAATGTGTAATTCACGCGCCTTAATCCGGCCGTGTTCGTATAAATCTGGATTAGCCGGGCCCGTTGCGATTGTGCGCGATGTCCCCTGATTATGCCGTTAACTATTGTAATTGAAAAATAAACATACCTAAGCAAAATACGGGACAGCTATCAGAGCTATATGTTGCTTTAAAGACGGCAGTTAACAATCAGAATACACGAATAAGTACGCAAGTAGCTTGCGAATTTTGTTTTCTTATAAATAATATTTATTTTAAATTTCATTTCTGTTTGCATTTTATCGCTTTGAACCATGTTTATTTGTTATTTATTTAGTAGAAGTTATTTGTTTTATTTGCAATGGGAACATAATTTACTTTTATTAAATCTAATTTTCAATAGAATCCATCCAGCTATATAAACTTGTTTGATGGACAAACATGCAGACATATATTCGTATTCCTAATACTTTTATCTACGTATCCTTACTAATGTTATAAATGTAAATTTGTTTATTACGGTTTTCACGCCTTAACTACTCGCCTTAACCTTAACCTTGCCACAAAAAGAAACAGAGTACAAATAATCCAGAAAGAAAATCCGAGTGATAGATTAATCGCACATTAACAAAATTAAAATCAAAAATACTATATTCAGTTTAGGCCCTGAGAAGGCGCTTATGAACGTCAAAGTTACCATCGAGAAGAACCGGCAAGAAACTCGATCTGGTTCATATTTTTTGTCAAACATAATATAACTGATATTTTTAGGAACATGCTTATATTTATAAACATAGATAATTACATTCGGTTTTGGTGGATGCAAAGAGAGGGGCGTCATTTCTAGACGTCACCATCGTTCACATATCCGAACGCACGTATATAACGCAAGTAAAACCACGAGCAAAAGCAAGTAATATATAGTTTTTAATGCTTCCTAGCCTTTAACCGCAAACTCACCTGATGTTAAATGATAGACAATCTGGTCCAAGATGGTAAAGACGCCAAATCAAACTTGCTAGTTAGACGGACTTAGAATACGCCCTACCATGATATAGTTCTATTACGTTGTTTTGCTTCACCGAAAGCTTTGGGTCATTTGAAAATATTCGAACCAACGTCGATCGACGCAATGTCCAGACATGCTAACCACTGAACCAAAAACACTTCATAGCAATATTTTATTATAGTACATTAAACTAAAAGTAAGTAATTATGTGTCTCATAGCACGAAATGACAAAATTATATTCCTTTGATACAAATAATTAAAATAAATATATTTGAAAGTGTTCCCAAAGTAACTGTAACGTTTGGAAAAAAATTTTTTTTTTGTTATACTTCGTAGGGTTTTGGTATTGGTACATCCAAGCAACGATGTAGGCAACGATGGTAACAGCCTAAATCTGAAGACCCCGCATATGTCAGAACAGACCTAAAGATGTTTAGCCGATAGATAATTAAATTGAAAGTAATAAATGAACAAGAGAACATTAGAAAGTACCCTTTTACATTTTTACAATCTCGCCATGATGTTCTCCGTTACTGAACACTCAGGTTCATTGCAATATTTGAATCTACAACAACGTTCGATGCGGTATCCCGACACGTTACCGTGAACTATCATCTCTTCCAACTATTATATATTTAATAGCATTATACGACGTGTATCGACGTGTCTCTATATGTGCTTTACCGCACATACCTACAACGGAGAATGTTCTGATGAACTTTTTAATATGATGCCCTCATCGTTGGCTCAAACTCGCTCTTTCCTCCGCAGGTTGGTTGCTCATCTATTCATCCTAAAGCCTGTCTTCTCCCTCTTCTCCTTTCCCTACTGTCTTACTCACGTTATATGGAAATGTATGAATCCAATTCTTTCAATTTTACGTATTATTTTTCAAACATCTCCTTTTATACCAACCTTGTTCTTGCTAAAATAATTAGCAAGATGGACCAAATATTCTGAAGTGTTACGTTTACATATATACTGAAAATTGATTTTTAATCATATAGGTTAGAACTATTTATTACCAGTGATTGTAACTAAGGCATTAATTCCCTTGTTTAACACATAAGCAATAGAATAACGTGCCGGTACACGAGTAGGTACAAAGAGGCAGTCGTTAAAGTTCACACGTGGGCTTGCGATCGGGAGACGGGACATATTTCACCCGGTACACGCAACCCGGCAGTTCGGAAGTGCGAAGTCTTCAGGTTACCGACATAACTTTCCCGGAGAGGTCACGTTTTGTATGTTCAGAAAATTCTCAAACGTTTCTCAACACCTGTATAGTAAAGTCGTTACATTGACCTTTAAATGTAATTTGATTTACAATACCGGATTTTTGATTGGACACGTCGGGTAGAAGAGGCGACAGTCTGCTAATTTCGGTTTCGTATAGCGTTATCTTTGTCTGTCGCAGTTATTGCGCTGTGCGATAGGGAAAACGCATTGTAGAACTCAAGCAAGCTGATCTAAGCCGGACGTCTCACTCTTCTCCCCGACGTGTCAAATCAAATACTAAGTACCGATTATTTTCGCTCTTTAACTGCGTAGATAAGATTTCATACAAGTGACCTGTAAATTAAACAAGGGGAATTAATGAATGGAATATGCTTTAATATCATACATTATATTATATTTTATCATATAATTAGATATTTATTGGGAATAAAGACGCCGATATAAGCGGTTTTTATTGTATAAATTAAAAAAATAAAAATTCTAACAATCTACATCTGTACTTATACATGGAAATGTGTGTTTGTATGTTTGTGACGCTTTCACGCCTTAACTACTCAACCAATCATCATGAAATTTGACGTACACGTTTTCAGGGGTACAAAAAAGGAGATAAAGTACTTTTCTACTAGAAAAAAAAACTGTACTCGAGGGATTGGTCAAATATACAACAAACCGAGCAAAGCCCCGAACAAAATCTAGGGTGTAAATATAATTGAGATTAATAAATTCAAATACTTTTTATCCGATATATATATGAAAGTTGGCATACCTAATTAATTATTCATGAAGAAGGTTCTTATACTATCTATTTGGCTAGAACTCGCCACTGTATGGCGTTGCAGCGCATTAAGTACACCGTTGAATCGATTATCATAAAAACTGTGTTCAGCTATTTAATTAAAGGCAATATTTATACAATATCTATTTAGCTATAAGTCATCTATTTATCAAAATTCTAATTAATATTATTACTACCATTGTACGTTTGTTACGCTTTACACCTTATATACTCAACTTTTGCATACTAGTAGTCAAGGGTACAGAAAAGGATGTACGGTATCTTTCGTCTACAAGAAATAGTTTCCAAGGGATATGCCAAATTGACTTTAACGCGAGCTAATTCGCAAGCAAAAAATAGTAAATAATAATTACAATAAATAATAACGCTGTCACAGTCAGTAAGTACTATATAATTTTAAAATGTCGTTTTTATATTCATACAAGCTTTTGCTGGATGCTTCTCTCGCGTTTATTTAATTTTGATCTGTCCCTTGGGAATAGCATATTTTTCTTGATGAAAAGTACACTGTATCCTTTTCTGTACCCCTCACTGTATCCTTTTCTGTACCCCTGACAACGTGTATTCAAAATCTCATGATAATCGGTTTAGTGGTTAAGACTTGAAAGCGTCATAAACTAATTCACTTTAGCATTTATAAAATTAGTTAGGATTAATTAGTGTTTTACCTATTTTATAAAAAAAATAAGTAACTAAAATTTAACCAAAGATTTTTTTCGTACACCTATTATATTTCAATTATTACTGTCTCACGTGAGAGCCACATTCAGCACACGTATATCTTGGTATAGACGTGTTTACTTTTCCCCCGGGCGGCCGGGCTTGTCGACGCAGCCCATAAATTACCTAAAACAAGCGGCAGATGCCGTGGGAGGCGCCCCACCCCCGGCCCCGGTAATGGGAGCATTAGTGCTACTAATGGCTTCCAACGGTGACGTTGACACATAAATTCATGTCAAATTTAGGACGCGTGAGATGTCTGTACCTGCCTCGACCATAACATAGTAGAGTATACATTATTTGTACGCATTTATATACTAAACAGATTGTTTTTTGCCTTTGTAATCACTACATAGTATAAAACAAAGTCGCTTTCTCTGTCCCTATATCTCTATGTATGCTTAAATCTTTAAAACTACGCAACGGATTTTGATGCGGTGTTTTTTAATAGATAGTTATTGAAGAGGAAGGTTTATGTGTATAATAACATCCATTAAATAGTGGGGAAATACTGTTATTTTTGAGGTTTCTAATGTGATGTCGTAAATAATTACATTTTTTCTGCTTACATTGCAATAAACGCAAGCTAAACCCTACGAGATTTATCAAAATAATGTGTGCGGGCCACGGGCAGTAATGAATAAATCAAAACTACTGGATCGATTTTAATCATGTTTTCAGTGAATGACATAAGCTATATATTTTATACCCGTGCGAAGCCGGAGCGGGCCGCTAGTTTAAACTAATGTGGAAACACATTTAATGAACAATTTTGATATAAAAATAAAAACAGTAACTCGGAACTTTTTGACTGTATCCTTGAATGTACTGTATTACGAAGTACATAAATTATTTTTATATATAAAATTCCAGTGTGCGTATGTTCGTAAATCATCATCACCTAAATGGCTTGACCGATTATGATGATTTTTTATAACATAAGATCACCTGTATGGTTTGTAACCGTCTTTGGTGTTGTTATTACGATCTAGAAATATTCTTCATTAATTAGGTATAGTAGGTACCGAATTTTTTATAGACGTCTCACACAGAAAAAGCCTATTACAATCGACACAAAACAAACACGAATCTTCAACTTCCTAACACTTCACAATCCTCGCTAATATTAAAAACACGAGTGTGAATTTGTTTATATGCTAGAATGCTATACGCTTTCACGCGTTACTTACTCGATGGGTCGTAATTAAATTTTGTGTACACGTTCTCAGAGGTACAGAAAAGGACATAGGGTATCTTTTTACCAAAAAATGTACTGTTTCCCCAGGTATAAGTCAAATCTACATTGGCACGAACGAAAGCGCGAGCAAAAGCTAGTGTTTTTTTTAATTCGACATATTTTTTTATACTCATACGCTAGTACCGTTATGACAGTAAAACAGTAAAAAATCGAAATTAGTAGATATAAAAATATCTGGACAAAAAACTGGATAACTTCAGAATCAATGACAGATTGCGTTTCCTAGGTTTTTGAATTTTTTATCAATCTGTTCTTTTACCTACGTATTACTCAAAAAACTAGTAGCTCGATTCTTGTTTCCTTTATTAATAGCTTATACATTATAGTTTACCAACACCTATTTGCATTACCTACAATAACTTTTATTATACAAAGTAAAAAGTGCAATAAATTATTTATTCACTCATTCGTATGTTGCACATATATGATAAATGTTAACTGTTCTTTATGATATATAAAATACATAAGAACAAATTATTAATTTTTCTGTAGTTTCTTCAGCGATGTAATTCAAAACATGTTTTTTCGCTAAATAAACTCAACGACAAATTTTAAATTATATAATTTCACATAAACCGTATAATATTGTGTACAACATAATATAATTCGACATAAAAAAATATGTACAAATCATTGCAGCATACACCAGAATTCGTGAGAAAACTATTATACCCCGACGTGCTCCGCACCCCTAAAACAAAGTCGCTCCCGCTCGGTGGGGCACTAAAAATTCCTCGTAATTGAATGAATCAATTCTATCGCCATTAAATCGAGTTACCGAGCATATTGTGTGGGCAAATTTATTTAGCTAATAGCCCTTAGTTCCAATCGAGCGAGGCTTATCCCTCATGCCGGATATCTTACGTCGAGTAATGAGATTATATATTAGGCAATAACTATTGTAGTATAACATTTTATAATTTTATATTAGTCTAAAGACTTTCATAAATAACTGGTTGATACTTGGTACGCCATTTTCGTGAATATTATTCTATGCTTCGTTGGAACTACAAGCTCTTAGAAGCAATCATGGCTGGTTAGCGTATTCGGACACCGTGTCGATTAACTTAATTCGGGTGAGTGCCTTAAGCGCTCCCCTTAGTAGTCCGGTGAAACTGTAGCGGTCTTAACAAGCCAACAGTGTAGTCAGTTCGAAAAGATTAACTTAATTTTGAATCCTTGTCAATATACCGGAGCTTTTGGTGAAGGAAAACATTGTGATGAAACATGGTGGTATAACATGGTGGTAGGGGCTTTTTCGAACACCCTTCAAACTTAGTTAGCATCCTTAAGCTGAGAATCTATCTCCAAGCACGTATACGTGTGTTTCGGCAGCTGCACTTGAGAGCCAGTCCACTTCTGGGTTTAGAGTGCTTACCAACTTAGACCACATCGTGATTCCACATCAGGTGCGATTATGACAATACTCTAAAACCTATGACGTAATCTAAAAACATGTTTCACCTAGATTTATTGACATTCCTTCTGTGAAGTTATAGGCAAATGCCAGTATTATACAAAACAATTATGAATAAGAAACAATGTTGAAAGAACTTCCTGTAACTATGGAAGACATTATTCATTTAATAGTTTGCTCTTGAACCGAGTACGCGATGCCTTGAAACTGGCATTTACAGTAAACGCAGAAGAAACTCGCGAAGTATTAATTAATTAATGTTTTAAATGAATATTTGAAATAATGAGGTTCTTAGTAGGCCGCGACCGTCGTCGAACTAGCAACGATCGGTCTACTTATTTATTTAAACTTAGGAATAAAACTAAAAGGTACCTACGTACGTTTATCCGAGCTGATCTCCCAAAATAGGTGAACAGATATTAACGAGGTTTTAATAGAAGACAGAAATTTTTCGGTGTATTATTTGCGCTATACGAGTATAACATTGCACTTTTCTATAGATATTAAGCGGTAATGAGAGTGATATATTTAAAAAGAATAGGCCACTTTTAGTTCGAATACGACAATAATTTAAACTTTAAAAAGTTATTTAAAAAATATACATATTTGTATTTAGCTAGTAATATTTAATGGTGTAGGAATACATCATATGGATAGGTAGATAGCTTCGTTTTGACCGAATCCAACGGAGAGCGGCTCGAATCGTTGACGACCGGGTTGTCTATCTTGTTTTGGGTCTTCGTCATCTCCTCATTGCACAGGTTCGGCGGACGAGGGGAGGTAGCTGGTCATGTACCCAGTGTACCTCCCTATAAGGACGGAGCCCGGCGGCCATCTTTCGCCGGGCTGACCGCTGGGGGCGGCATGGTGATAGCTCAGCACGGTCCCATGCCGCCTCAACTTAAAGCGGTGGCCGTAGGATTTTAGTCCGTGCAAGTCGGACATAACCCATTCTCTCCCCCGGGAGGATGGGTATCCATAAGGGATTTCCCCAAGTAAATAAAAAAAAATGGGTTTTCGTAGGGATGTAGCATCACTTTGCGTCCTTTACAAGATCTACCACGGAGAGTGTTCTGAATAGCTGTTCGGACTGATATCCGCTGCTGAGTTCCATTACCGAACGACTCGCCATAAAATGAAATTTCATCAATGATATTTCGATGGTTGGAAGTCGTCTACTGTACGGTTCTCACGTGCGTTCTTCCCACGTACGTCGGTCCTCTGGAATTTACTCCCAGCGGCAGTGTTTCCGGACCAATACAACCCACAGACCTTCAATAAAACGAGCCTACCCCTTCCTCAAAGGCCGGCAATGCATCTGTGATGCCTCTCGTGTCGATTCGAAAAATTTGCTTATAGTATCTATCACCGGTGAATGAAAAAATGTATAACAACAAATTCGTCAAAAACTCTTGTTATATGGATAACAGTGTAAAAGTATTTAATTACTATTAATACACATTGCAACTGTTGAAACTCGAACGAATATTATATCTTAATAGCTAGCAGGCGCTATATCTCGAAACTTACACCCCAGAACTCGGGACAAACTTGTGGAGCGTAAATTAATACCTGACATAAATTTGCCATAGCCGCGAAGTTCGCACTATGCCGCCGACAGAGCAAACTATGTACAAATCCTCGAGCCGGATGCTCCTTCGTCTGAAGGCGCCGGTAGCAGGGGCTTAAGAGTTAAGACCCTTTAATTCTTATCGATTTGGAGACCATAATAGTTGGATTGTTTGTAACTATTCCAACGATATTTTTCATTGCTACCTAGTATAACATTATAGTCTATCATACTCAACTGATATACATAACCCTATTGGTTTAACACTCAATCACGGCAGAAATACTGTCCGTACTTATTAAAGACTATAGTATTGTAAAATCTTTTCTTCGAACTGACTACACTGTTGGCTTGTTAGGGTCGCTACAGTTTCATCGGACTACAGAATAGTGTAAAATCAAATTCAAATTTTACATACTTTCTTCAGTTTAGACCCTAAGAAGGCGCTTATGCGCGACAAAACTATAACCGGTTCGGAAAACAACCCACCCATAGAGAAGAACCGGCAAGAAACTCCATGGGGTTTATCTATTTAATGTACATAATTAGTGACATCGTCATGGTTCACATATTGATTCACCCTATAATAACATGCTGGAAATAGTGCTTGAACTTGCAGTCCGCTAAATTGGTAACATACTTTGAGATTTTTTTGTAAAACCTGACATTATTACTACTGTTCAACATTATATCCTGAACAAATATATACGACCTGAGTAAGCTAAATCAGAGGGTCGCGTTAATACCTCACGTGGACTCTTACTGAAATTATGTCACGTACTCAGCGCCAGGGGCTCCCTCCAATCACTTCGAGAAACTAATAGAGAGAAAGGCGTCCACGCATACGGATGCAACGTAAATCGAACTGGATGCTATAATATTATGAACCGATATAGTGTATTTAATTAAATGAGCGCTTTAGAATAAAGCACACATGAATGTGAGAGGTTTCGCTAAAATATGAAGTCATAAAGTGTAATATAATAAGTGGCACTACTCGCACCAACATAATTCCACGAAGAAGTAAGCAAAATAGTAATACTAAGATTTATGTGTATTCTTATTCAGGAGTAGGTCATATATGTCCCCGAGTTATTATCTATTTTTTTTACTTTATAGGTTAGCGTTTGACCATAATCTCATTTTATGTTAAAGGATGATGTGGTCTAAGATGGTAGTCACGCTATACCTAGAAGGAGGCTGTCTCTCAAATGCAGCTGCCGGAACAAATCAACACGTGCTTGGTGACAGTTAGCTTGAGGGTGGTAGGTAGCTAACCATGCGGGCTTAGAAACGCCCTACCATCACGCTATGGTTTCATCACGATGTTTTCCTTCCCCGAAAGCTTCGACTCAGTTGCTAGGATTCGAACCTGCGTCCTTCGCCGCTATATCCGAACACACTACCAACTGAGGCATCATCGTTATCTATCTATTGTATTACAAGTGAAATGACTCTCAAGTCATTTATTGGAAAATTATTAAATCATTTAAAAATTTTCACAGAAGTGCACACAAATTCTCATTATAATCAAATCAAATCAAATATAATCAAAAATCTAAATATATAAAAAAAGCAAAGTAGCCAATAATACCATTTCTATTTACGAATACAAAAAACAACACGGTGAGGTAGAAGGGGATAAAAAATATAAACACTCCAACATGAACGGTGGAAGAGATGACCATCCATCGCGAACGCCAAGTTAATTTATCACCGGGAGAAAAATGAAAACTCTGCTCTCGGGTCCATTAAAAATAGTCGCACATAGTCGCATGACCCATAAAACGAGAGTCCTACGGGAAAAGGAAACACTAGTGCAAAAAAAAAATCATGTCAAGTGTGATGCGACACGTATCTGTTGTTCCGTATATAATCAATAAACATAAACAACATTGAAGTGTATCACGAGAATTTTACTGGTAAATAGATACATTTTCAGTGTATTATCTAAGCTTGCTATCATTACGCTTAGCCATATGGGCTAAACAATATTATGAAATCATAAATTTAAAAAGTAATAAAAGACAGATAACAATTAATTTAAATCTAACACATAGTTCTTAGGAAAAGCAATTTTCAGGTGCATTTTCGCGGACATCAGCTAGTATTAAGAATACTTTTTAAATTTTTCTATGACCCCAAAAGTAGTTGTCAGACCGCTGAGATTTAAGACTGCATTGATGGGAACTATTGACATGCGACATATCCTTAAGTGATAAAGAGCTCACTAGGAATAGATACGCTATAGCAGTTAAATGATTAAGTCAGCTACTTTCTAGAAAATTCCTGTACATTTTGCAATCCAGTTCAGATTAGTAACAGTGAGAGAAAATTTTGAGAAGAATTTGGACGCATAAGAAAATATCCGATGTTCAGTTATACTAATTACAACTTTAGTTTCCGTCAGAAGCATTCGCTAGGTGATAATTTTTAATTTTTTTTTATATTATAGGGTGCAAACGAACAGGTGGGTCACCTGATGGTAAGTGACCATCGCCGTCCATAGACACTAGCAACACCAGGAGAGCCGCAAGTGCGTTGCCGGCCTTTTAAATATGTGGGCCTCCGGCGCTCTCACTGACCGAACTAAACGCAACAGTGCAAGCACTGTTACTTCACGTCGGTTTTCTGTGAGAGGTTGGTACTACCCCGGGCGAGCTGACCCATTCATGCTGAAACCAGTAATAGCTTCAGCGTAGCTCTACCACCTACATGAAAATATAATATAATAAAATATTTACAAGGCGGATATTTTTGTTATTATCATCATAAGGAACCCTAAAAAACACGGCACCTCGTCAGCCCGGGTAGCGGCGTCCAAAAAGAAAACCAATTTGGCCGCATGAAAAGGTTCGATCCAATCGCGCTCCGCCGTATCCACTCATTTGATATTTCCACTTGACTATAGGAAACAAATTACAAACTGTCGGTTCAAGGGATTATAAGTAGCTATTTATTTTTCCTCTCACCTGTCGACAGCTATGGAAATTTCCCGCCGCTGCGTTTGATGTTTTCATATTAACGTCAATTTTCGTTTATTACTTCGTTGTAGGACCAAATAGGTTGTATGGTTATTCGCGGTTTTATCGGTTATTTTTCTGTCGTATCAAATGATTGGCTTTATCCAAAACTATATAAATAAAAGGTTGACCTATGTATGTATGTAGGCGTATCACTTCAGACATTTGCACTGTTATTTATCTAATTATTTTTTTAATGTGTATTTCATAATTCTCATGACAAGATTTGCATGAAAGAGAATATTTAAAAAATCGCCGGGAAAAGTGAATTAATTAAATTTAAAGATCTTCATATAAATAAGTAGTGGACGGATATAGCGGTAGAGGAAGACTGAAAAAGGTTTAGATGGATTGTGTGATAAATAATATGTATATAAAAGGTGTGACTACTGAGATTACTTCTGACAGGGGAGAGTGGAAAAGGAAAACATGTTGTGATGATCCCACTTAGGTGGGATAAGAGTAAGATGATGACAATGATAAAGAAGTAGGGAGAAATTAAAAAACATTGACAGAATTAAATGATCGACTGTCATTTGTTCAGTGGCTATTTTATGCCATTAAATATGGTTGTATTGTTAAGTGAAGGTTCTGTCGCAATTCACTTTATTAGTATAGCCGTGCAAAGCCGAGGCAGACATCTAGTATAACATAAATAATATATGTTAAGGTTCACATAGGACCAATAATCTCCATTACAATTTGATCGACTACCATGAAAATTGGCATACCTAAGTAATTTTTCATAGAAAAGGTCTTTATGTTAATCAGTGTTTTTGTAGGTGGTAGAGCTACGCTGAAGCTATTACTGGTTTCAGCATGAATGGGTCGGCTCGCCCGGGGTAATACCACCCTCTCACAGAAAGCCGACGTGAAGTAACAGTGCTTGCACTGTTGCGTTTCGTTCGGTCAGTGAGAGCGCCGGAGGCCCACATATATTAAAAAGCCGGCAACGCACTTGCGACTCCCTTGGTGTTGCTAGTGTCTATGGACGGCGATGATCACTTACCATCAGATGACCCACCTGTTCGTTTGCCTACTATAATATAAAAACAAAAAAAAATGTAATATAACTTGTCACTAGGAGATGGTGCAGGATATCAACTTCTGTACTCTTGACCCCATCCTATCCCTACCCATTGTGCAAATATTTAAATATGGAAAATGTTTATACAATATCCATGTTACAACAACTCAGCTGTTGACTACAGCAAACAATAATAAGCGCGAAGCTGCGAGCAAAAATAATCCATAAAGCTTAAAAAACAAAGCCGCTTTTCATGTCTGTTTATATGTCGCCTTATTTCTTTTAAGCTATGCAACGGATTTTGATACGCTTTATGTATATTAGCTATATATATAAAACAAAATCGGGTTTGTTCAAACACTTATAACTCAAGAACGCAGACTGTACTGATTTTCATCATTATTACTTTTTGATTTTGTCTTCGCCCCGAATAGCAGAGTAAATATGAACATATCGAAAAATTGATATAAAAGGACATATATATATAATTTCTATCTATCTATCCTTCTCTACATATAATAGAAAATCGGTTTAGTTTCATTATAGCAGAATAACTATGAAAATGTGAAAATGTCATATACCACAAGGTGATTCACTAAAGATAACCAAACAACAGAAAGTGGCCCGCGCAACAAAATATACAGGTGTTGGTGATGGATTTTCAACTGGAGGGTGATAGCTAGCTAGCCAAGCGGACTTAGAAAAATCCCTATCACCATGCTATGGTTTCATCACAATATTTTCCTTCACCGAAAGCTCCGACTCAGTTCAATTAAGCATCCATCGCTTCAAATCTATCATTCGTTTCGTTATTTACTATACTATTTTAACATATATATCATTAATCCTTATCTAATTAAATACTTCAGTTATATTGGGTATTTAATGTTGGCGAACAGGTCAACAAACTGCCTTTTTGCAACATATAATTTCAACAAATACCTTACAAGTTAGAACATATTTTAAATTACGAGCAACTAAAAAAGTTATTTCTCTAAAGATTCTTTGTATGAAAATCCTTTGAACACCTATGACGTCATAATAGTATAATGACGTCACATTAGTAACATTACACGCCTGCGAAGTCGCTAGTACTGTATAAATTATTCAAATAAATGGAGCTTTTAATAATAACTGAAAGAAATAAAATATTGAAAAAAATTTAGCATTTAAATTGTCACCCATTACCAAGTAAAATAATGGAATAACTTAGAAAAAGAAAACTAATATATACCTACACTTGATTAAAATCTCAACCGTAAAATTCAGAAGACAAACAACAATGGTGTATCAAACGTAAGCAGCTATACGAGGATACATTTCATTATGTTTTGTACCTTATATCAATATTGTATTGTCTGAGGAAGCTCCCCTCCGTTGCCATGGCAACCGCGTCGTTTTAGTCCACGTTAAAAACTCATCAGATACGAAGGAATGCATTGCATTATTTGATTCTATTCTTCATATTTCATCATCATCAGATCCGCTATATTATTTGTGTCAGAAGCAGACAACTTAAAAAGACAGTTGAATTATATTGCTTGCAAATTGTTTTTTTTACCACAATCTCGCCAAATGTTAAGTAATCACGTGACTCAAGATGGTAAAACTCTGAACCTAGAGAGAACTAACTCTTAAGTGCCGCTGCCAGAATATATCTTATTTGCGCTTGGCTTCAGATTATCATCTTGAGGATAGTTAGATAGACGGGTATTAGAAGGAGCTCTATCACCTTTTTAAGGCATCGTCACGATTTTCTCCTTCACCGAAAACAAACAGCGCAATGAGCGACATAATCATCAGCCTGTAAGAGACCCACTGCAGGACTATAGGTCTATTGCCTGAATGAAGGTAAGGACATAATCACCACGCCAGCCGACAACGTATTGGCGATTTCAAAGTCTGAGAATCCCACAGTTCTAGGTTTTCCCACATACAGTGATACAACAAGGACTATTTCTCAGGTTCATGTTTCCTCACGGTGTTTTCCTTCACCGTCAGCTGATAGTGGCAGTAATTTAAATTAGTAAATGTAAGCTGAGTCATGTAAGCGAATCCTGAAAAGTTCGTTGGTAAATGCCGGGGTTCGAACCTGCGGACATCAAGATTGATATTCGACAGGTCAAGCCACTCGACCATCGCGATATCGCATCGGAAATATTAAAACATATATTTGTCGTAGGAACTTGATTTTCCAATAACATAAATTCCAAAAAGCATACCAACCTTTGAAATATATTATTAAATACCTTACCAGAGTTCCACGGGTGAATTATCAAAGGACTTTCTCACCTGTTGGCTACATTAATGAGAGTGAGGTCATATTTCATCGGGGAAGGTTTATAAATCACACCCAAATATTGATGCGCCGTTGAAAGGGAAACGATTTTGATTTGCGAGCGAAACGGGAACGGTCGGTGACGCGCTCTACAATGCTGTGACGTCACGACTACAATATGTTACCAACTGTATCTCGTACAAACAAGAAAATGAATTACTACCGGTGATTATTGTTTCTTCTGATATAATTAAGCTCACTACTCTCAGACAACTTGGAACCAGCTGTTACGGGTTGTGTGCACAGCTTTTTTTATGCTTCATAGGTTAGCTTTTGACCACAATCTCATCTGATGTTAAATGATGATGCGGTCTAAGATGGTAGTCACGCTAAGCCCAGAGGCTGGCTCTTAAATGCAGCTGCCGGAAAACACCAACAGGTCCTTGGTGACAGATTTCCAACTTGAGGGTGGTAGCTAGTCAGGCTGACTTGGAAAAAGACCGTATCTTTACTTCTGTTTATTATGTAGTAAATATTTTCGACTTGTAACTTTATTTGTACTCCTATTATATATATGTATTAGTTTTAGAATATAATATACTTTCAGTATAAAAAGTCTCGTTAATATCGGTACAAACTATTTCCGAGTTCAAAAAACATACACGCATACAAACAGACAAAAACATTTTCAATATCAAATTCGTGACGTGTAATACTTTAAAACAGTAGTTGTTTATCACTATATATATATACTTGTATATATATATGTTACAAAACCAAGCGATAGTTTTTACTTAATAATGTAACTGTTTATGTAGTCATTGTTTTAGTGAAAATATAGTTAGAGACAAGTCTCTCTAAAGATTACTACAACGACAGATACTTTGTGGTTGAAATTCCACGGCCTCCAGGAAGTGGTAGATGTAGAAGGTGGCCTACTTGCCTACGTCATTAAACACCTCTTCAATTCCTATGGCTATCCGTTCTACGAGAAATGTACTCCGACTATTGCAATTCGCAATTCTTATAAGAAAGCTGGACTAAAAGCATTTTAAAACACTATCAACTGCTTCAATATTACTAATGAAGTAAAGGCAATAAAAGAAGTATAATTATTTTCACAGAACATTTACGAATCTCTCAAATCGAGATATATATAATTCTAGCTCTTGTCCTCGGTTAATAATGTTAATTTCTGGACAAAATTAACACTAAGTCCTTTTTTATAGCTCTGGAAACGTCTATGCAAAATCTCATTACGATCACTCGAGTAGTTAAGGCGTGAAAGCTTAACATACAAACACACAAGCGAACAAACAAAGAGACAAGCAAATAAACTTATATTCGCATTTATAGTATTAATAAGTATACATTTTATTCTCTCAGCAAGTTACTCAAACTTTATTTCTTCTTACTTCAAGTTTAATTTCTTTTTTGCAATATATATATATATATATATATACACTAGCGACCCGCTCCGGCTTCGCACGTTTATAAAATATATAGCCTATGTCATTCACTGAAAAAATGATTAAAATCGATCCAGTAGTTTTGATTTATTAATCACTGCCCGTGGCCCGCACGCGTTAAATTTGGTGTAACCTCAAAAATAACAGTATTTCTCCACTATTTAATTTATGTTATTATACATATAAACCTTCCTCTTCAATCACTCTATCTATTAAAAAAAACCGCATCAAACTCCGTTGCGTAGTTTTAAAGATTTAAGCATACATAGGGATATAGGGACAGAGGAAGCGACTTTGTTTTATACTATTTAGTGATATAATCGTATACAAACAATGGACGAAGATGAGTAGATAGATAATTTCTAGAAATTTCATTAAAATACCGCTCCGTCAAGTCCGAGGGCGATCGCATTAGGGTTGCTCACGAATTTCGAATGTCATTATGATAATAATATTTCTATACTAAACTTATTATTTACATAACAAAGTATCCTAACCAATATTATATTATAGACTAGCTGTTGCCCGCAGCTCCGCATGCGTTTTTTTTTTTATAATTATAAATTACTTCTTATAAGATCACCTATCTGTTAGTGAAAGTTCCATGAAAAATGTTTCAAACGTTTTGGAGACAGTACTGCAAACAAAGGCACTGCGTATAAGCTAGTCCAAAATAAAAAAGCTTTAATTACTTTCTATAATGTTAGCTATCTGTCAGTGAAAATCCCATTAAAATAGGTCCAATCGTTTCGGAGATAGTACTACAGACAAAGCCACGGATGACAGCTAGTCTAAAATAAAATAGCCTATGTCATCCGCTGTAATTTTAACTATCCGTCAGTGAACGTTTCTGTCAAAATCGGTCCAGCCGTTTCGGAGATTACCCGGAACATACAGACAGACAGACAAATTTTTAAAATTTTAGTTTTGTTATTGGTATCGTGTATACGTTCATATCCAATCAGTAAAAAGTCGTTATTTTGATATTACAAACAGACACTCCAATTTTATTTATATGTATAGATCTATAGATAAATGCGAATCTCGGTTTGTTTATTTGTTTTCACGCATTAACTACTCAACTATTCGTCAGGAAATTTAGCATACAAGTTGTCAGAGGTACAGAAAAGGATACTTCTCATCTATAACAAAAGTGCTTTTCTCTAAGGATTAGACAAATCTTCGTTACCGTGAGCGAAGCCGCTGGCAAGAGCTAGTTGTCTATACCAATACCAATGCCATAATACAAGTTATGCTTAGTTTGGAATTAAATAACCCCTCGTGAATTTGTCTCTTACGTCATATTTATCTGTAACCGGAATTTATTGGATTATTGTCACTAAATATAGATGTAAAACAGATTACTAGTTGGCTTCTCAATAACTTTTAAACATTATGACACTTTTGTTCGACAGCGAGTTAAGCATTAGTATATAATATAAAATATACTGCAATGTAAAATAAAGCTTGAGTTCTTAATTATTATAATTGCAGTTCGAATATTGTTGAAATGAATAAAATAAAAAGTAATTTATTATTCAATTCCTTTTTATACTTTATATCTCTACGTGTTATACCAAAATCCCATCTGATGTTAAAAGCCGATGTGACCTATAATAATAGGCACGTTAAACCTAAAGGGGGACTAGCCGTCAAAATATGTTGCTGGCGAAACACACCTACAGATACTTGACGATAGGTTTTCAACTTAAAAACGAAGGCAGATAGGCTTAGAAAAGGACTTACCGCCATGCTATGGTTTTACCGCCATGTTTTTCTTTACAGAAAGCTCCAGCTCATTCGAAAGAATTTTAACATAATCGATCGACGCGGCGCCCGAGCACGATAAACGCTATACCATCATCGTAATAAATCGCTATGAAGGTAACTCATATTCTCTTGTTGATTACACCATTCACGCAATAAAAAATAACACAAAACTGATTATTTTTCAACATTATCTTTGTATATTTTTGTTTTTATTATGCTCAATTAATTGTTTCATTTCTTACCAAGAATATAAAACATGCGCTATTCAACTTATTTACGCTGTATTAAAACATTATTTTTTATAGATAGCATCCCTAAAGAGAAAGAAGAGCCCGAGGTGTGGGCGGGCGGGTGCGGCGGATTTGGCCCGGAAACGGCAGGGAATTCATTTGGGCGTAATAGGTTTCCTGCGCTCGCGTCCGGTCTACGTCCCGCACGCAACGTCAGTACGCGCAGTACCGTCTGAATGATGTTAGCGGAATCGTGACATTTTTCCTATTCATAATTTAACATGCTACTTATAAACCTAAAGTCAGAACAAAACTCACAATGTAATATGTTCACTCCATCTTTATAAAGTAGAAAAAATTGTCGCTGCAAACCGATTTGCTTAGTTATAAACTACATGTGTTTGACATACAATTAATTTGCATGGAGTTTTTACGAAACTTTGGAAAAATGTTACTATCCTTTGCCGTGGGTGATGGAGTTTATCATTATTGTAAATGTTAATTCACTCTTGAAAAGCTAACCGTCACAAGTGCCTTTGAGTTTCGAACTCGAAAAACACTTTGCGCTTCGACACAAAATCCCTTTTTCGAAATGTTTAATTTCCTCCGGAACGAACTTCGCAGACGAGTTTTCATTAAAACTTGTGTGACGTATCATTAAGCTCGGCCTATTTAATTATTAATATTCAAATCGTAATTCCCCACGAAAAAGCAAAGACGTGTTAACTTGTGAATAATTTTAAAGAAACTTCCTCCTCCGTTACGAAATTTCTAGAGACGTTTAATCTCGCGCGAACACGCACTGCTTCACTTTCTGTGACTTGTGAAGATAATACATAATAAGTACAACATACACGTGCATGGAAACGGAAATATATATATACGTTGTTATTATGAATTACACGATTCATTTCAATAGGATACATTACATGCAATGTATAGTAAATGCGTGGAATTATTACTAGAGAATAAAAACGACTGAACAAACGCTGGAACAAATTTTAGTTAGTTCTAATGAAAAGATGTTGTTAATTCATTGAGTATTGACACATAAAATGCATGTTTTTATCCCTCTTTTGTTCTTTGATTCATAGATACTATACGTTAATATTATATCGTACAGTTAAGACTGATCCAATGATATGTTATTTGATAAGACCCTTTAAACCATCTAGGCTATAGATCATCTCCAACAAATTGACATATGGACATACACAACCACGAAAAACTGCATATTCAGGTCGATTAAGGAATTTAACGGAGACCATTTCAAGATTTTAGAGATTTGGCATTTAACGGCAGACTATTACAACATTTTACAGATATGGAATTAAACGGGATACTATTTGAAAATTTTACAGATTTGGTATTTAATTGGAGACTATTCTAAAATTTTACAGATATAGAATTTAACGGGATACTATTTCAAAATTTTACAGATATGGAATTAAATGGGAGACTATTCAAAAATTTTACAGATATGGAATTAAATGGGAGACTATTCAAAAATTTTACAGATATGGAATTTAACGGGATACTATTTCAAAATTTTACATATTGGTATTTAATTGGAGACTATTCAGAAATTTTAAAGATTTGGAATTTGACGGGATACTATTTCAAAATTCTACAGATTTGAATTTTAAGGGAATAATATTTCAAAATTTTACAAAGTTGGAATTTAATTGGAGATTATTCCAAAATTTTACAGATTTGGAATTCAACTAGAGAGAGTACAGTTAAGCAAAATTGTACTAGAAACGCGTTAGCTTCATTTACAAACAATAATAAAATTATTATCAGGTAAAGACATTAGAGCATTAGAGACCCGAAGTTCATAGATACATGATTTTAAATATACTGTTCTATCAGCGGTTAATAAAGAAAAACATCATCAGCAAACTTGAAGAAATGACAAGAAATTTCATTTTACTGTCACGAAGTAGGTTTTATAGCCTTTGATCCCAATCTGACCTGATGTCAAATCACCATGTATTCTAAGATAGTAAATACTATAACCCTATATGGTAACTGGCTCTCAGTGGATCACACGTATACGTGCTTGATGACAGATTTTCAACTCGAGGGTGATGACTGACCAGGTGGGCTTAGAAGACCCCTACGACAATACTATGATTTCATAACGACGTCTTCCTTCAGCGAAAGCTCCGGCTCATTCACGAGGATTTGAACTTACGTCGACGACGCAATCTTTCAACTTACTAACCACTGATGCGCGGTGATTAATATTAAATATTCAGTTCCTATATTGAATTTACCCAATACCTTATTAACTGGTGTGATGATAGTAAATCCCTTACTTTATCATATAAGGTAATAAAATAGTATTATGCCCTAGTAAAGTGATATATAAGTTATAGATAATAAACTTGTATACAATCAACATACTAAAGAGAATTCGAACAATAATAAATATAGTTCAATTCAAATGAATCAATTTCATACGTAATATACATGTATTCAAGGTTCCACGGAGAGAGCGTCGAACCTTTTCCCTATGGTAACAAATGATTAACTTTTTGTATAATAATACCTAACAACCGGTTTAAACTTACAAATGATATTACAGAGAAATAGAAATACTAACGTACTGGAATAGATATTTTAAACAGAACACGTAGTTAGTACAAACATGTTCTGGTGACATAAGGGAAATAATTTAGCTCGTCTCTATTCATCAATGGTATGTAGAATATTCATGTTTTTACCAATGAAATGCTATATATCATTTTATTTCGCACCTATTTTTTCTTTTTTGCTAGTAT
Source organism: Antheraea assamensis (assembly GCA_035772565.1). NCBI lineage: Eukaryota > Metazoa > Arthropoda > Insecta > Lepidoptera > Saturniidae > Antheraea > Antheraea assamensis. The sequence continues at coordinate 2,446,722 of JAQQSE010000054.1, read as the reverse complement.
TACTTGTTGTAATAAATACTTCTTTTAATAAATAGTTTGGTTATAAAAAAAAATTATATTGTGTAAATGTTCTCCATGTTAAAATGTTTATACAGAACTATTATTTGAACAGCATAGAAGTTGATGTGTTACAACACCATCTAGTGACAAATTATAGTTGTAGCCCGGTGAAACTGTAGAGGCCTTGCCAGGACAACAGCGTAAACAGCCCGAAAAAAAAACGAATTACACTATAATGGACACTTAGGTATATCAAATTATATGACGATTGATGAAATTAAAGTTTGTCAGTCTTATATTTACTAGTTGTGCCTACGGCTTTGCTTGTTAATGTATATTTGACATATCTCTCGGAAACAGATCTTTTTCGGGATGAAAAGTATGTCATGTCCTATTCTGTACCCCTGAAAACGTGTATACAACATTTCAACGTAGTTGAAACTTGAAAACGTAACAAACAAAAACACATACCTATTTATAATATTAGTTAGGATTTACTCGAAACATCGACAAGATTTACAATAGGACAGTTGAATACACACACCTAGAAAGAATGACTCTTAACAAGTGCGAACTTAATTGTATATATTTACTAGCCATTTCATGCTGTAAGCAAATAAAATTAAGATTTAAGGACAAAATTATTTTAAGATTAAGATAATTAAGATTAAGATTGAAAAAAAAATTTTTTCTTATCGTTTTACTATTTGGTTAGACTATTTGTGAAGGTATCAAAATTCGAGGTTTTAGACTTACCACTATATATTGATAACATCGTATTCGATGACGAATAAAGCTCAAGTTTGTTCAACATCCATTTTTATACTTATGGATTCTTTTTCCAGCTGTGATTCGTTCATCAAAAATCATCTCACATATAGACGACGTTTCTAGTAGAGCTTAACTCAATGTAACATTACAGGAGTTTTGACCTTTGGACAATACGTATAGGACGGCACTTTCATTGATTTGTGGTTAGCAACAGTGTTACGTGCGGACTCGTGGACTGTTTTGATATAACTTAGGGGTAAATGTCACCTTCCACCTTGTGGCTTCACGTTCCACCTCACTCCAATTAAAGCGATCTCCGCGAGTGTAGATCTTTGCCAGGTTTACTTAGATCGACCACATCTCCGCCTACCCTACGGAGAGCAGTCCAATGCCAGCATAGGAATGTGGCTATCGTCCCTTTACAAAGTGTAGCCAATACATGTTCATTTTCGACGTCGCATTTGTAGGTAAATGGGATCTTCTTGGCACATTTCTCTGGTTTGCTGCATATCTCTAGTTAGAAGGTTTTAAAGTTTTAACTAAGGCGCCGTTGACGATGGCTAGGAGCTGGTGTGTGAGATGTTTAATATTCTTCCATGTTTCACACCCGCACAGTAAGACTGATTTAATATTAGGCTTATAGATTTCACTCTTGTGGAAAGATTCCAGGCTTACCATACGAGCCGGAGACATGCAAAGGTGTCCTTTTCTTTGGCGATACTGGATGAAATGTCTAGCTCTGTTTCGCCAGATTAAACGACAAAATGTATATAAAAAAATCTGTAGTTCAGTTAGTACATCCTTAATTTCTTAATAACATTATAAAAATGAATGTGTTTGTTCGTCACGCTTTCACGTCTTAACTACTGTACCTATCAACATGAAATATTGCATACACGTTGACAAGGATACCGAAAAGTATATATAGTTCCGTTCAGCTAGAAAAAGTATTTTCCCGAAGTATAGGTTCAATGTACATTGACATGAGTATAGCCTAAACCAACACTACTAGTATATATTAATTTGATCGGAACAATTAATTTACACGACGGTAGAAACAGTTATGATGGAAAATAGTGTGTTCCCTCCCTCTTATGATATGGGGTCCTTCAAACGAGACGTGAAGAGGCACTTTTGCAGGTCGGCATGATGACGACGACTGCCGTTGGTATTTAACACCGACAGTTGCCGTTGTTTTTGGACTGTACCGTACTTACCATCGGGTATTTTACAGTCATTTTTCCGAACGTATATACGTAAAAAAAAAAACAAATGCGATGGTATAATTTTAAATCCATAGCGAGTCTCTGGTATATAACAATCTCGATAATATTATTATAATTCTAATTACAAAACCATAGAAAACATTTTTTCACAATCACATTGAAAAGGTATTCAGCGAATATATACAAAAAAAAAGTATGTAATTAATTAATAAAACACACTCGGAGGTGAACTCTAAAAAACAAAAGCGAAACGACTCGTAAACCGCTTCATGAAAAAAAAAAATGTACTAACACGATTTAGGTTCAAGAGAGCGAAAAATAAAATAACACGGAACAGGCGCGGTTTCGTGCCCTCGGGCAACGGACCTGTAATTTCTCTTGATATTTCATATTTTAAGCGTAGACGCCCGCCGGCGTTGCTACGGCGACGTAGGCGCTTGTAGCGCTGCTACGTCGTAGCCGTAGTCTCGAGACAGAATTATTGTTTACAAATAATTTTTTTATTTACCTCGTGTGAATTGTACGCCAATGTATTTACTAACCTAACTCGAAACTTCTCTTAGAGTAAAATATTTGCAAACCTACAAGCAACTCTTTGGTTTCGGACACGTAAATATTCTTGCTAGTTAGAAAGTAAGAAAACTAATTATACATCTACTAGCTTATGCACGCGGCTCTCGCTCGCTTTAATATACATTTTACGTACCTCTCGAGTACTCTTTTACTGGTTAAAAAGTATCCTATGTCTTTGTCTGTACCCCTGAAAATAAATCTTTTATAAAATGTCAAGATGATTACTTCCGAAGTAAGCATACCTTGTATTATGCTGCTTACCACGCAAAATTTACTTATTGGCAAAGAGTGAGTCCATGACCTCACGCCTCAAGTAGGGCTTACTACCAATAAACCACGAAGCCAATTACATTATATTTGTTACATTATTATTTGATAATTATCATAAATATACGAGCTTAGTGTTTTTAACTTCGAATTACTTTGATTATAATTGTTCCTCTATATCACTCCAATATTATAAAATAAATAAATCTGATTGAAGAATCAAACTGCAGCGGCGTCAGCGCGATAACAAAGCATCATAGTACCGAGTTAAAACGAGATATTAATCTCGGGGCAGCATCCGAGCCGCTGGATTCGCCATTTTGCGCCTAAATATGATAAACTTTCCCCAAATTTCTTTACCCTCACCCCCCCCCCTCTTCCTTTCTTGAAGAATACCCCACGCTCCCTTCCCACCCTAGAGTCAAGTCTTACGGCCCCGCTTTTAAACTAAGCTCGTTAATTAATTACAGCGAAGTCTGGCGAGGGACGTTATATAAAGCTATGTGCCAATTTAATATTGCACTGAGATTTGTATACTTACTCTACACCGTACAATAACATTTTAAAAACGAAAATACAATTTATTTATGAATATTTACTGTATTTCGTTATCCGAGTATAAATACGTATTTATATTTTTTTTTTTTGTGACAGGTAAACAAAATATTAATAACGTTCTACAGTACCCGACTCTTAATTGGGCACGTCGGGGAGATGAGTGAAACGTTCGATGCTTCGGTTTTGTAGAGCGTTCTCTCTGTCGCTTAGCGCAATGATCCGCGGTAGACAAAGATAACGCTACTCGTAAATGAAATCAACTGACTATCTCAGACTTCTCTCCGACGTGCCAAATTAAAAGTCGGGTACTGTAGTCAAGAAAACTGGTGCATTATTACATAATGTGTATTGTTAAAACATTGAAAAAGGTTGATTTAAACCTAATATATATTAAATCTATATCTTCTATAATATAAAAATGAATCGCTGAATATGTTGCTAAGCGCAAATCTCGACAGCAGCTGAACCAATTTCGCTAATTCCTTTTTTAGAATATTCCTTAAAGTACAAGAACAGTTCTTACGGGGAGAAAAATTAAAAAAAAAATGCCAGAAAAAATCTAAAAACAACACTTTTCTATACTCCCATACAAACGATTCGTAATAATACTTAAAAACCAATCTGAACTTTAATACCATACCATAAAGTTTAAGTGTTAGTGGAGGGGTTCCGGGAAGGCAAAACAAATGAGTGACGTTAGTATCGTATAAATATTAATGTCACGGTGGTAACATTTAACATTATATAGCGTCCCGAACAGCAGAATAAGAATAAAAAAAAGTGAAAGAATCAACTGTTACGCCGTACGAAGTTCGCTGGGTCAGCTAGTTTATAAATATAATTATAGTGTCCGTCATTTATCAGGGTTGACATTTTAACGATATTTTTATCAGAGTCTTCAGAGTGTTATTGATACCATATATCATTACGATTTTACATACGGCAGACGTAGTAATGATAAAATTTAACATGGGTAACTTAAAATTGGTGATATGGTTATAGGGGTAAGTAGTAAAAACAAAATACGAGAATGAAATCGCAAACGCTAACTATTAAATATCAGACTAAACTAAATAGAAACATTTTTTATTTTAATAATCCTTGGTCTTTGCTAACAAAAAAAAAACACCCTTTATATATAGAATATATCTAGAACAATACCACGATCTCAGCTGACGTAATCGCTGAGTATAGAAAAATGTGAAAAATATAAATACCAAAATGTGACAAGAAATCAAGCAAAGTATAAATCAAATCGAATGCTTGATACTATTCTATAGTTTCGTTACAATAGTTTCTTCACGAAAAGCCCAATCTAGCCATAAGGTTGAGAAATATAATTTTCGTATTGGTAGCCATTTGTTGATATAGATTATCTCGAACATAAGATGCCTAGACGTCGCCCGTCCTTGTAAGGCAGTATGACAATGCTTATTCTCCGGGTCGACATATTTCCCAGCACTGCAAGCCTTGTCTTACACGTTCTTGTCAACAGCGAAGACAGGCACCTGTATATATACAAATTCGTAGGTATTTGTGTCTCCAACGTCTGTATACGTTTCATATTTCAAAAATAATATTTTAAGTGTAATTTTTTTTAACTTCCATTGTGAATGATGCAATAAGTCAACTTAATTGAAATTTAAATTTGAATATTCGAGGAAATAAAGACATAAAACATTAAGTGGCAAATGTTGCTTTTTTATATACAAAAAATATCTATATGTAATATTATTCATTCCGTATATATGTTTAAAGGATGTTAGTAATACTAAATCAATTTTATAATTTTCAATGGTAGGAAAATAGGAATCTCTGTTTTCACAATGAACTTAACGCTATTGGTTGAAATGGTAAGCGCGAAAGGTACAGCCGAAGAAAAATCACTACATAATATAAAACAAAGTCGCTTTCTCTATCCCTATATCCCTATGTATGCTTAAATATTTAAAACTACGCAACGGATTGTGATGCGTTTTTTTTAATAGATAGAGTGATTGAAGAGGAAGGTTTATATGTATAATAACATCCATTAAATAGTGGACAAATGCTGTTATTTTTGAGGCTTCTAATGTGATGTCGGAAATAATTACATTTTTCCGCTTACATTGCAACAAACGCAGGCTGAACCCTATGAGATTTATCAAAATAATGTGTGCGGGCCACGGGCACTAATGAATAAATCAAAACTACTGGATCGATTTCAATCATTTTGTTCAGTGAATGACATAGGCTATATATTTTATACCCGTGCGAAGCCGGAGCGGGCCGCTAGTATTTTTATAATCTCTTATAATAAGTACATGTTGTAAAATATGAAAAAGTATCCAATACATACGTTTTTATACCAAAATTCTATATTAATTTACCTTTCTCATTGCATTCACTTCTGAATATTAGTTGAAAACTTTATCAAATAGGAGTCTCTGACATCAATAGTAACCTGCTTAATGTTTTGAGAAACACTTACGTAGAAATTATAGCCAGGAGAGACAATTTGACATGTGAGAGAAAAGAGAGGAGAGAGGCAGGAGAGCAAATTTTCACTTAAATCTACATAACCTACTTTTTTTTTCATTGTGTATATCTTGCAAAATGATGGTAGATATATATTTTTTTTTCAATAAAATATTTAATAACCCGATAACTGATACAAAGGAGAATCGTAAACCAGCGAAGAACCCTATTTTACACTAAATCACGAAATTATTCACAATAATATTAATTACGAAACCGCGGGTCGAGTACATACTAGGAACACTTTATAATTAATTGCTACTAAATTCGCCCCAATTTGAATCCGGTTACCAAGTCCGTGAAGAAACTTACGATGTACATAAGACTTAAGGGCAGGGCCGGCCGGAAGGAGGGTAAAATGGCAGCGTAGGGCGCGACCCTCCCTAGCGCGGGGCGGGCGGCGGGGGCCGAGGAAGGACGTGAGATTTACTCTAAGTAATTGCAGTAATAAACACGCAAATATATCACGGCGGGGTAATGAGAGGAAGCGGCGAAAATTGCCAACGCAAATTGCGTGTGTGAGATAAGCTAATTTTTTTTTTTCTCTTCGGTTGAGTAAAGGAAGAAAATTGTTCCCTCTTGTTTTCCGTTGTCCTTTGTATTGTTTGAGTTCGGCGTAAATTGGACTTTACAAACATTATTGATAGAGGGACAATATTTTATTAAAATTTAATAGTGAAATTATCGCCAACAAATTATCAGTATATAATATAGCAAAAATGTGTAATAGTTTTTCCTATGTTTATAGATATTTGAACATTAGTGACCGATATTAAGTATTAAGAGATATTAAGTAAGGTGACTTTTTAAATTCTGTTTCCTTTCGATTTCGTCATAGGCTATTTTATTAATAACAGTGAAAATAATAACTATCTTTATTCGATCGTAGTTAAATATAATTTTAAAATTTTCTACAATTAGAACAATCAATATATATTTATGAAAAATTATACAAAATAGTTAGAAATGTAAGGAGAAATATACATAGTTATATCTATAATAATTACGTTCATAGTTCATCTTTAAAGCGGTCGGCTTATTTTTGTGTGTGTTTTTTTTTACTTTTATATGTGACCACATGTGTCATGATTTCTATTTTTGGTAATTGATTTTAATGATTTAATATTGCCTTTATAATATTTTTACTAACTAAAATGATAGTCAAATGATTTAAAAGTAATTGATTTTAATGATTTAATATTGCCTTTATAATATTTTTACTAACTAAAATGATAGTCAAATGATTTAAACCGACTTCAGTGAGCTTCCTGTTGTCACTTTTAGTATTTATTTAGTCTTTCAATTTATCGGTCACCGGAAATGCATTGTATTCGTATTTTAATGTCGTCAGTGACAAAGGTGGGTTAGTCAGTTCTTGTACTACCATCGGAGGAAAAGTTCGATAACAAATAAGTAGTGGTGCTAAGCTTTGAAGTGGATAAAGTTAATAAAAGGTGTTTAGTAAATGAGTTCTAAAGGGAAAAGGTATTGTTATAATAATAGGTTATATTATTTTTCATAATATAGCTTTAATATGCAGCTTAAAACTCTACAAGATGTATCTATGTTGACTATTCACTTGTTATTTTGTACTCTATATTAACAAACTAGCCGTGCCCCCTCTGTTTTACTTACAGCTTTTTTTTCCACTATCAGCCCACAATACCAGGTGCCGTGCTACACAGCCCGTCTACAAAATTCATTTATACAAGTTAAATACATTTTCTAACTTTACATCTTGTATAATAACTGTTTCGCTCGCTTATACTAAGAGTCCTAGCACAATGTTCAAAACTAACTCTTATATCCAGAGATTAGAGTGTTCTAAAGTTAGTATTGGAATACAAGGAATTCATGTATTCACCTAAAAGATGTTCACTACTGGACATGAGCCTTCCCGGGAAATCGATGCAAAGACCTAGTCATATACTACTTATATCCAACTAAGTCCTCACAACTATTATCAGGTTGTCAAGTCCGTCTTCTGACAGAAACCCACGCTGCGTCTTCTAGTTGTCAATTGAGAACTATTCTGCACTATCAACCATCCATTTTACAAGCCATGTGCCTAGTCACATGCCAATCAATTCTATTAATTTTAAGGGCTATTACTTGATGACTTTAATTCTTCTGCTAAAGTCTTTATTCTTGATTTTATTGTTCAATATTGGTATATACACCGCGTCAATAGATACGGGCTAACCAGCCTAAGATTTTCGCAATAAAACGTACCACAACATCATGCTCGGAGATTTTACTGTTGCCCTAGATAACTACCAGATCTGTTGGTGTTCGTACTTAGGTGCCAACTCGCAACTTTACCTAAAGTTTTATCAGCAAAAGTTTATTACCTCCGTCGACTATTTCAGTGTTGAGTTTCATATTTGTTAAACTCTGATATGAAAGCAAAGTTGTCGGTTACGAGTTTCTATTTTGGCTTATATATTTACATATATTTTAAATACAACTAATAACACAGCGTCGATCGTACGATGAACCTGAGATTTGCATGACGGAAAACATCGTAATAAATGCATAGTACGGTACTAGAGTTTTCTTCTAATGCTACCAATCTCGAGTAGAAAGCATGTCGCACATCTGTGTTGTTCCGGCAACTGCACTTGAAAGCGAATTCTCGATAGGCCACACCGCAATTTAATATTAAATAGGATTGTGGTCATAAACAATTAAAAAAACATCCAAAACAAATCTCTGGAAGGCTTCTCCAATTGAAGGGCTAGAATGAATTTCAATAGTTTTTGGGAATAGAAACAGTTCATTTCCCTTTTACTAGTAATGTTCTTAATGGAAAAGCTAAAGTACCAATTAAAAACACTTATCTTTTGACAGTAATTTTTATAAGTTGTCAAAATTCATTACCTAAAATATAGTTATATAATCTATACTCATTATTATGAAGGAATAACGTTCATTTGTTTGTAGGAAAGGAGATATTATCTAAAAAACTCGAGATTCAAATAAAAATTCTTTCAATAATAATAAGCCACATTATTTGTTGATTTGATAAGGTCCATACGTTTCACTGCTTACCAACGAATGATTTTAGCGTCCGATAAGACTTCAGACGTCAAATTGAAACGAGTAATACGTACGAAGAAACAATAATTTAGTTGGAGAATATTGAACTATCATCGCAAATAGTAAAAATAAAGTCGATAGGTTAAAACAAAAGATATTATAAAACTCCGCAATCCGTGAATCGGGCGACGTACTCGACGGCGGCGGCGATAATTTTTGGCAACAGAACCGACCCGCGGCGCAAGGAGCAAAGCCGCATTAATTATTCAGGTCGAGACAAGAAAGGGGCCGCGCCATTCCCAATATTTATGTGTTGTCGATGACTATGCGAAAATATCGGGCGTCGACTGCTTTTTAAAAGGAAGAAAGGCCGAAGAAAGGCCGCCGGGAAACCGGGCCTTCTTAATGCACAAACACCACTCCGCCTCACCTGCCCGCCTTGATTTATTGGGCCCCTTTGTTCGCACCTCGTTACAAGGTTGTTGTTGCGTTTTTTAATTTATTCCTTGGTTCAATGAAAATTCCCAACTTAATATTTAGTTAAAGGGATAATAGAAATAATTGGCCGGGAAAAGAATCGCATAACTTGTATTAGGTTTTTGTCAATTTAAACGTGTAATTTATTCTTCTTTTATATCAATAAAATCCTTACTAATATTAGAAATGTGAATATTTGTTTGTTTGTTACGCTTTAACTGTTCAACGTGAGCTAAAGTTCGAGCAGAAGCTAGTGTATATATATAAATTGAAAAAGATAGTTCAGTGCAATTTTCTGCTCCGTTTCTTAACCGATTTTGTTTTTGTTTAGTAATTTTTAACAAAAAAAATGTTTTATTCATAAGTCTTTAAAAAAACGTACTTCTAAATAAAGTATCTATTCGCTATACCTCAAATCTTTGCGTCTTACCTTTAATATGTTTACACTCTTTAGGAAAAGCCCCAATAATATTAAAACATGAAAAATTTTGGTCGAATTTCAATTAATGGACTCCCACTAGTAATATTGAATATACAGTAATTGAATCGTCTTTGTTACTATTTCGAATAATATTATATATTTATATATACATGACTTAATATAAATTAAATAATAAACTTTTTATTGACGACGGTACTACGAATAGTTGAAGGATACGACCATAAATTACGTGACGAGATCAGGAGAGTTGTGGTCAAACCAAATCTCAATAAATCTCACGTGCGGGGGAGAGAGGGGTTTCGACAAATATCATGTAATTTCTTCAGGAAAAAATTTTTTTAAATATGTGCGAATTTTTTTTTTCAAAGTAAAACATCTTTCTAGACTAAATTATGTCTAAATCTGACACAATTCTTCTGTATATTAAAATCCATGAATAGATGTAAAGTTAATTATTTAAAAAATCATATGAATTTGTTGGTACCAATAGGCATTCTTGCGATCGTGCAAGAGTCTTCATGGACTGAATTAGAATGAATGTTCCCTTACTATTATTATTTTTAGTACTTCCCATTTACCTATTATTTCATATTACCACTATAATTTTAAATTACGATCTAAATTATCTAAAATATTAATATTTACTAGACTTAAACACAATAAATAAATCCAACGCATTTATACTCGAAATAAAAATTTGGAAAGGTCTCACGTGAGATTAGAGGAGAGGGAGGAGGTCGAGACAAATATCACGACATCTGACCAAAGGTTGTCAAAGATTCTCAAAAACGCCTCGTGTAATTTCTGGACGCTCCGTAACATCTTAAGCACCGACGAGTACAGGGACTCGAACATATAGCTGCCAGAAAACACCTATACGTGGTTGACGACCGATTTATGATTAACTAGCTACTGACCGCGACACCACTCTTTATTATGGAGAAATTATTTTCGATTCCTTATTCTATTATGGAGAAATTATTTTCGATTCCTTATTCCACTTTATTAAAACATGAGTATATCTCATGATTTTTATAACTATCAATACATATTACAAAACAAAGTCGTCCACCGCGTCTGTCTAATTGGATATTCGCGACAAAACTCAAAAACTACTGAACGGATTGTAATGCAGTCTTCGCCAATAGATAGAGTAATTCACGGGAAAAGTTTAGGTATATAATTTGTCAATGTTTTTTTTGTAAATTGGTTGAAATATAACGATAAATGTCGAAAGAATCGGAAAAAGTCAAACCGCCTTAAACGTGTCATGCAGATACGTATATATTTTTTATTATCACGACTGAACAACGTCCGCCGGGCCTGTTAGTTATTGATACATTTTGTAGTAATCATTCTTGAATGACATAAGTCGCGTATATAAAACTTAGTAAAAATCGGTTCAGGATAAAAATGTTATAAGACCATTATTCACAATTCTTATACTTTATCAATTGCTTATTGATTTTTCTTGTACAGAATTATTTTGAGATGAAAAGTATGAAAAAACGATTTCAAAAGTATAACTGGTAATTTTTATAGCTTATGACTAGCTTGGAATTAATAAAATTTCATAAAAATCACTCGTACCGTTTGTTTCACTTAAATCCGGATATAAAATCTCGAAAAAAAAACAATTAACCATACGGATACAACTACAGATCTCTTAATATAGATAATTATTTTTAGAACAATCATCTGTGTGCAGTGCGAGAATGTCATCAGTACATGAATTGAGACAACATTGGTTCTAAATTCAAATGACGTAGCGTACATATTATGAAGGCGTGAGGCGAGTCCGGCGTTCGAGCAGCAACAGCCGACAACGGCAATGGTCCGTGAATGAATATGAATTGGCGTCGCCGCAAACGGACTTTGCCGATTGTGCACCACGGCTCATTGAAGATTCAACGGCACGCTGGCAAATTCACTCACAACTCTGTATATATTTGGCCCGATCTGCGAAGTGCTGCAACCTCGGGTAATGCGAAACAGTGACGTGCCTAGAAACAAAATTTCTTCGTATCGTTATTAAATGAAATAGTTATTGAATACGCAAAACAAAATGTCATCCAGAAGCAGCAAACTTCATTATAGTACTAATACTGCATGTATTAAAATACAACACTCTGTTACCTAATAACTCTATATCTATATCCAATATTATAAGTCGTAGTATTGTTTAGTCGTAGAACTTACATGGCGGACGCAGTTAAGGTAACAAAGCGAGACTTCGAAACCTCATATTTAGGCAACGCGATTGATTGACCGTACGATTTGTCTGCAGCCAGCTAGCTGTACGTACGTTTACCCTTCCTATCGTATTTTACTGTATGAAATATCTACACGTCGATAGTCACTTGTTTACTAATTTATTTCTTTTACAAGGCACACATTGTTTTTTTTTTTTTTTGGCACGATCTTAGTCTGTCATGTAGTGGTTTTTATATTTTATTCATAATCTTGTGTTATTAGAGTCTATATTTTGTAATATTGGTGGTGTTTTACGTAATATAGTTCGGTTATTGTGCACAAGTGAAGTGGATGGGAAATAATACCACGGAGCATGCATTCTGAGATGTCACCAAAACTCCATGGAAAGTTCTAACAAGGAAACCACCATCTTGTTAGAACATTATAATTATCACAAGACACTTACTTGGCAAAATCTTGTCACTTGACGCTGGCTAGTGCACAAACTATGACGGAGCCAAAAAATAAAGAAGAAGGCACACATTACAGATAATAAGTATACATTTATACAGTTATTATGAATAGTTTTTTTTTTAGTCTGTTATATTATCCAAATTTATATGCATGCACATCTATGCTAAATAAGATACAAATATATACAAGTATATCCTATTTTAAATTATACAATATTAGAATGATAATTTGTATTTATAGACTACGCGTCGAAATTGACCCACGACTAAGGTGAAAGATGTCTATGTCAATATTATATTATATTACATTACATTACATTATATATGTATTATATTACATTTAAAATTTAATTAATTAACGATGCAAAACTCTTAATGTACGACTCTTTCTTTATATTTATCGCTCGCTTGAAGTACAAAATGATTATTAGGGTGTTTTTAAATATTACAATAATTAATTTATATCTAAATATTTCTTGTGGAATTTTTATGAGAATAATATTAATTATCTAATGAAAGAGACCAAATTGAATTGCATTAAATTAATATACATATATAATTTTATTGGCGAAATAATGTACGAACGAAATATTTGATTGCTAACTTGTTATAACTCCATCCGTGTTATTATAAAAAAGTTAAATACGCGTCGAACACTTGTTTCAAAAAAGTTTAATAACAAAAGAGTGTCTTACCTTTGTTTAGAAATAGACACTATTTAAATTTAACCGGTCCGCATTGATTAGCGGCAGATCCGCCGGCCTGTCAATTTGATATGTACAATTAGAAAGTACTTAGCTACCGAATGCAATTAAATGACACCTGTACCGCCTACAAAAAATTTCATGGTTTATACTGCCTTTGACATTTGACGTAAGATAAAGACGCCATTGTTCATTTTTTACCAGTGATTGTGTGTTTTGTTGTGTTTTATTTTTTTTGCAGGCTTTTTGCGATTTGTTTTCAAGTCTACGATTTCAAGTGAAACATTACTTGTATAATCAGTTTCGTATCTCGCTAATGTAAATATTTATACTACAGAAACATTTGTTTACATTTCTTTTTGTTATGATTACTTGTAATTTGATACGAATAGCTTGCTAAGGTACTGTCGATAAAATTATCGATATTTTTATTCAATTATTATCATTACGGCATATCGTCCTATATTATACGATTCATTTAGAGTGTGACTTTAGAAATTATTATTGCTGTAAATTATATTGCGGTAAAAGATAAAATCTTGACCGGTGAAGATGTTACGCCTGAATTGCGGCATTAAGAGAAAAACGAGATAGAGACGTTTTTATTCATGTGTTAATCTTTTGATGATGTAAATAAACATATTAATAATATTAATAAATAATTGGAAGCTAATTCGTATTTTATTTACACCTTGGGCCTGTTCAATTGCTTTTTCAAAAGCAAGGAAACCACATAAAAACGTTAAATACAAACAAACGAAATGAATTACGTACTTTTTGTTACTTCATTTAGCTAGCGTAGATCTTAAATGTTGCGAGATATGATGGTTGTATGACGATCGAAGGTCGTTAAGAGACTATGTATGTAATGCTGTATGATGGTGCTATTGTTTTCGATATGAAACGTTGATAGAACATATGCATTTACTGTTTTTCCTGATTGCACGTGTTAATTATGGGAGTGAATGACTTTTGACACACTAGACAAGTTGTTTTTTTTTTCTGTATGTGTGTTGGTTTTTATAATAACTCGTCAATGTTAATATAAGAATACTAGTTAGAGAGCAGTAAGAACACAAATATTATTTATATGATAATTTCTAACTTAATTTATTCATAGACAAAGTATTCGTAATAATATGTTTATTTCAATAATATTCAACATAAATACCTATAGTTTCGCTGTTTGGGATAAATTTAACTAAATAAATATTAATTTATAAATAATAGAAGAATTTCTTTATCGATACTTCATCGAAAGTATGGTCATCACTAGTTTCAAAATAGCGTCCGAAATCAAAATGTCATTTGATTTATTTATATTTCAAATTTGACGTTTTATGTATCATCTTTTGATTTATACCGCCTCTTATCTCGTAATATAAACATTGGCGCTTACGGCAATATAGAATTGAGCTAGATTTTTGATTAACTTCACATTTTAATAAATGCAGAAGTGTTAAATATTGTATAACACTTAGCTAAAAGTTCACAGTTGTCATTTTATTGTTGCGATTTATTTTATTTCTGCTTGCCAGCAAAATACATTTCGTAGTAAATTATGGTGTGGTATAGTATAATTAATTTGGAAGATATAGATAAATTAGACAATTTTGAAGATTCACAAGTAAATGATAACTACTACAATATGACATTATTGACATTTCACAATGTATTTATTCTGAGATTACACTGTTGTTCCAGTTTACTTAATTTGGGGTATTATTTTAAACTTATATATATTGCTAATTTTAATAATGACATCATTTTCTTTAAACCAAATGGCACAAATATTAAAACTAATTTCACGTAAAATAAATAAATATTTTTAATGAAGATCCAAACAAAAATATTATTCGTAAATTGGAACGTTTTTGAATGATGAGATTGAATTGAATTAATACAATTCAGAGTTGCTTGCATAAAAAACAAAAACCAGATATTTAGCTAGGAACCGCTTAGACACTCGTTTGTAATAAAGTATTTTAAACATGTGTTTAAAATTTTAGACACTGTTTAGTAAAACTAGTGTTAAACGCGTGTTCATCTTTGTTTTTGTAATAAGACCGCATATGTTTTAGCCTTTGGACACAATCTCATCTAATGTTAAATGACAATGTGATATAATATGGTAAACACGCTAATACTAAAGGGATACTGAGCCGTCATCGCTTCAGCTATTTACTTCGCTATTGTTTACATAAAATATTGAAACAAAATGTACTGATACGGATTTTGGGCTGAATTAATTAATTTTAAACCCCATAATTTAAATCGTACCCTCTTTTCATCGTACCGTGAAGTAAGAAAACATATACTAAAATCGGGTTAGGAGATATAGGTATCTATAATTTGCGAAATATATAGTAGGTTTAATGGTTTTCGAATTATAAATAAAGTAACAGACGAACAGACAGTAAGTACAGTTACTAGCTTATGCTCGCAGCTTAGTTCACATTAATGTAGATTGGCCCCATCCTTCGATAACAGCAATTTTTTTTAGATTAAAGATATCTTGTAACTTTGTACAATGCGTACGCTTTCCAACTAGATGTGTATTGGAAAATCTCACCTTTGACACACTTTTTTTTTCGAATTGACTACACTGTTGACCCAGAGGCCTCTACAGATTCACCGGACTACTAAAGGGAGCGCTTAAGCTACTCACCCGATTTTATATAGAGCCTTTGACACATTCATTTACCTATTAATTTATTGAATCTTTCAACATTCGTGTCGTTGTCTGCAACTTTATTTTTGACGTGATTAACGTCTTACAAATCGATGAACGCCGGCTGCACGCATGAAAAAGCATGACTCATTGTCACGTTCCGCATGAGCCGAGCGTGCGAGCGCGGAACAAGCGATGGAGAGGCGCGATCGGCCTAAGCGTTCGGTTTGTGACGTATCTATCTCTAGCGGCATAAAGTATGCAATTTTTCATCACTATTTTCTTATGATGACTTTACAGACAACCACTTTTTTTTTGTAAATAAGACTACTGAAGGACTTATGGTAAATATATATTTATTCATTTTAATTACATTTTTTACATGGATTCTGAGATTTCTTTGACATGTCGAAGGGCAATAAGCCTCTGTCCATTTCTGTACTTCTGACATAGTCTATGCAAATTTTATGATAATCAATCGAGTAGTTAAAGTATGAAAGTGTAACGAACAATCTCACATTCACATTAATATGATTAGGCTGTTTTTGGCTCTTAATTTCTAATCGCCGTCGAGCCTGTTTATGTAAACTTTTTGAACAAAAACAAAAAACAACAATTACCAATGGTCGTCGAAAGTGATGTTGAAATTCGACTGTAATTCGTCAATTCTTTAACCGCCTTCAAAAAAGAAGGCGGAGTTTTCTCAATTCGAAGTATTTGTTTATTTTTTCCTTTTTAGATCTTCTTACCTCAGAACTTTGTCGTTTATAAACCGATGTTGAAAGTTATTTTTTTAATGAAGTGGGAATATTTTAAATGTCGTTGTTTTTGATGAACAGATTTTTTTTTTCAATTTGATTGTTATAGAGATTTTTTGTCGAAATGTGCACCTCTATAATTATTGCATATGTAAAATTTAAAGTGTTGTTCTATTACTTCATCTATGGACGTATAAAAATACGTCATTAGGTATTTATCGAAATATATATTAGATATATATATTTGTGGGAATGATTAAACCTACGACGAACATTTATTGTAAAAAAAAACATATTTTTACATTTTTGATTCATAAAATAAAGGATGGCTGAAATTACTCATATCCAGTAAATTCGTTAAAAATAGGATCATGAATGACTTTTGTTTTCACTGGCAAATACTTCTGCGGTTCCAAAACAAGAAGAACAAGACTTTTGTTTTTGAGGTTGTTGTAAGAAATAGATATTACTCTAAATTCCATCGTGCTATCACCAATTCCACAAATATAATGTGTTGATTCAGAACAATGAAATAAAAAATGATATTATATCGCTCTGAAAAGATTTTTTTTTTTTATTTCAAACACTAGTTTTGTATATTTTACTTAATATTAACAATAATCAGTACAAATCTTACATGAAAAGGGAAAGAACATTTAAAGCTACTATTCCTCAAAGTATTCTAACACTTGACACCGGCGTCTTTTATGCAGTCAGCGCCATCTTGTCTTATTACTATATAAAATATGTATGCATATCAATACATATTATAAAACAAAGTCGTCCGCCGCGTCTGTCTGTCTGTCTGTATGTTCGCGATAAACTCGAAAACTACTGAACGGATTGTAATGCAGGTATATGATTTGTCAAGGTTTTTTGTAAATTGGTTGAAATATAACGCTAACTGTTGGAAAAGTCAAGCCGCTTGGGAGCGTTCATCGAAAACTCTGCCTAATTCTTTTGAGATATAACAAAACAATGCATAGTCCGATATTCCTCTTTTATAGATATTACAAAAAAGTCTGCGATGTCATATACCTATATTTTAAGGATAGCTTACTATACCCCTCTATCTTCTAAAAACGTGGTCACATACAATGAGGTAATTGGAAGGCTTTTTAGACGGATACAATATTAATCCTTATCAAATTGAATACATTAGTTACCTTAAACATTTTATGGCCATAAGTATATATTTTTTATTATCAGGGCAGGGCAACGTCCACCATGCCTGCTAGTAAAGTATAATCAATAGAGACTACAATAATTCATACGCAAAGAAATGAGCGGGAAATTTAAATAAAATGTATAAACTGTAATTAGATACGTATATATAATTTCTTGAATGATAAACTCTACTCAGAGAGACTTTTTATATCACGGCCTAATAGGTGTGTAATTTTAATGTATTTGACATACAGTATGAACTTAAACAATGAATATTTATTAATTTAATTAATGCATTTGTAAAATATATCATACATTTTTTCATTCTTTCTGCACTTCTTTACCATATGAACTATTCCATGCCACATCTAACTCGTTTTCTTGGGTACAATATGATTAAAAACGGGTACAAAATTTCTTTTAATGTATCAATATCTCCGATATATTAATCACTTATTATTTCATTTTCAAAATCAAAATCAAAAATACTTTATTCAGTTTGGGCCCTGAGAAGGCGCTTATGAACGTCAAAGTTACCACCGGTTCGGAAAACAACCCAGTCATCGAGAAGAACCGGGAAGAGACTCGATCTGTTTTATCTTTTCATTAATATATAATAAACTCATATTTTCAAAACATATTTATAAATAATTACATTCGGTTTTGGTGGATGCACAGAGAGGGTGTCATTTCCAGACGTCACCGTTGTTCACATATTGATCCACCCTGTAATAGCCTTAAATTCTTCTTAAATTCTGCTATTAAATTATCAACATAACAATTGAAAACATAATGTACGATAATAACAAATACACAGTCTATTGAAAATTAAGCCGTAAGATAACACCTACACACAATATAGGACGTATCATATCGTACCCGTGTCCGCATTAAAGCGACATGCAAAATTATATACAAGGGACGATGACGGGCCACGATCGGGCGATCTTCACCCTTCCTCATCAGTCATACCGGCCGTCAAAGCCGGCTAAGCGACCGCATTCAAATTGCCATCCGATGACGACGTGCTTTCCCAACCCCTGGCTTGTCTATGGACGGCCGGTCATAGATTAAAAATTATTACTACTATACATTTTAATGCCTACGGCCTCAATGGATTTTTATTCCAACTCAAATTTTAAATTTTGCTATAAATATCAACAGTAAACTAAGAAATTAACAATGGAAAGGTATAATCAAAATAAACCGTGTGTGAGAATACAAAATAAAATGTATTATATAATTTTTGGCAGGATCTTAGGCTGTCATGTTAGTGGCTTTTATATTTTATTCATAACTAGCGACCCGCTCCGGCTTCGCACGGGTATAAAATATATAGCCTACTCGTATGTCATTCACTGAAAAAATGATTAACATCGATCCAGTAGTTTTGATTTATTCATTACTGCCCCGTGGCCCGCACGCGTTAAATTTGTAGTAACCTCAAAAATAACAGTATTTCTCCACTATTTAATTTATGTTATTATACATATACATTTAAGCATACGTAGGGATATAGGGGCAGAGAAAGCGACTTTGTTTTATACTACGTAGTGATATTGTCTTACTCGACTCTATATTTTGTAATATTGGTTGCATTTTACGCAACATAATTCGGTTATTGTGCACAAGTGAAGTAGATGGAAAATAATACCACGGAGCATGAATTCTGTGATGCCACAAAAACTCCCTGGAAAGTTCTAACTAGGGCCCACTCACTATCTTGTTAGAACATTGAAATTGCCACAAGACACTTGTAATATTATAACCTACTCGACAATAGCTGCAATAATGTAAAAGATTGGTTGCCAAAAATCAAATAAAAAAAAAGAAATATTAGTTAAGAGATACATGTTTATTAAGCATTTGAACTTACATACATATAACACCTACGTATAAATGTTTTTATTATATGTCGTATTTTGCCCATGACGATATATCGATCATTTTAACCTCATGAGATAATAAAAGAATACATTTCTTATAAGTTCACATTTCTTCGCCATACATGTCTTCATTGACAACCAATAGTGCTGTTATTCCTCTAAGCAAAGTAAATATGCAATAAAAATGATAAATAATGTCATCTACTGACACTCGACCCTGCAGTCATGATTAAGTATTATCATCGATATTAGCGTTTGGCAAATGGGTACGAATTGAAGCGTCACAATACAATGTGTCCAATCTACATTTATGACACTACTCTATGCATTGTCCTCGGCCAACATTACGCTGCGGGGACATACTTTTTACGTCATTAGACAACGGGCGGATCACTGGGAGTTATAGTGGGTTACGCTGAATCGATTATACACTGTATATTTATTATATTGGCTTTATACAGAGCACATTATAGCTTTATGAATAAAAAAAAGAAAAAATTTAGTCTATAAAATTCAAAACCAACGAACATACGAAAGTTACTACCAAACCATTTCTCAAGTTTAGGTTCCCTCAGGATGTTCTCCTTCCCCGTCAGCTGATTGTATTACTAATTGTAGTAGGCACATGTACGCGAATTCCAAGCATCTCGTTGCTACATGCCAGAGATTTGAAGCTGCGGACGTCGATTCGATATTTCACCAGTCAAACCAATCTACTAATAGGACTTAGCGACATCTTTTACTTTACGACGCGACTTCGTGACGTGTCCAATAGATGTATAACTTGAACACTGCCCTAATAAAATTTCTTATAAAATTCAAAAGGTTGTAAGCTTAATTATTACAAACTAAGTACCTACTGTCTGTGGCTTCGTTCTCATGAACTTGATATTGCTATATAATGGCAACTATCTCTGTGTCCTGAACTGAATCCGTAGGCTCACTATTATTTATTTTTTATTGTAATTTTGATGTTACTACTTAACACGTATAATCGTTTCTACCAATTTCAATTTAATTGTGTTAAATATTATCATTAACACTACACCCCTATGGTAAAGACAAATAATCTATACTACATATAATAAAAGTAAGTGTCCTGTATGTAATATCAAAATAACGACTTTTTAGTGATTGAATATGAACGTATAGACGACACTGATAACAAAAACACAATTTTTAAAATTTTTGTCTGTCTGTCTGTAATCTCCGAAACGGCTGGACCGATTTTTCAGGTACATCATCTACGAAATCCGTGGCTTTGTCTGTTGGACTATCTCCAAAACGATTGGACCTATTTTCATGGAACTTTCACTGGCAGATAGCTAGCATTATAAAAAGTAATTAAAGCTTTTTTCATTTTGGACTAGCTTTTACCCATGGCTTTGTTTGCAGTATTATTTCCAAAACGTTTGAACCATTTTTCACGGAACTTTCACTAACAGATAGCTAATCTTATAAGAAATAATTTATAATTATAAAAAATACGCATCTTGAGTTGTGGGCAACAGCTCTATAAAGTCCTCTATCTGTCTGGCAAACTATCATGATAATCAGTTCAGATGTTTCGAAGATAAGCCCCAAGAAACAATAGACATTTCAATTGTATTTATATGTATAAATGATGTATGTCTTTTAATAAAATATCTATGTACGTGTACAATTAATATTTGTATTGTTTGTCCAATTGTCATATTAAAAAGTACACTTAAAACAAAATGGGTGAATGTGTAACTTCTCCTCAAATAAAAAACAATGCCAGGTTTAGAAAATTTCTCAATAATTTTTATTTTCACTACTTATAACAGCTTTGATCGATTTCCTTGAGACACTTGTGAGTACTTTATAATCCAGTGAAAGACATGCTGCTCACCCGAACGATAACTACTTCCTCCCTCAGCATCCTTGCTGACCTATATTTTGTATCATAATTGCCCTGTTCCTAAGACTAGTAGCATGACGTTGGGTAACCTATACCCTTCTTGAATAAACAGGCTACAATTGCATAAAAAGTTTTCAAAACTGACTAATAATTCCAGAGATTTGTCGCTTTTAAACAAATAAAAAACACATGATCTCTTGAGTTTTATTATTTTTAAATACAGCTATAGTATGGATCTCGTATAAACACAAACAGTGATGTACATTTATTATATATTGTTATCAATAATCTGGCTATTCTGTATATATATATAAAGCAATAAATCTCACATTGTCAAATAAAATGTGAACATAGGAGTTAATCTCTATATCTATACATATAAATAAAATTGGAGTGTCTGTTTGTAATATCAAAATAACGTCTTCTTACTGATTGGATATGAACGTATACACGATACTGATAACAAAAGTACTATTTAAAAAAAAAATCTGTCTGTAGGTTCCGGGTAATCTCCGAAACGGCTGGACCGATGTTGACAGAAACTTCACTGACGTATAGTTAAAATTACAGCGGGTGACATAGGCTACTTTATTTTAAACTAGCTGTCATCCGTAGCTTCGTCAGTATCTCCAAAACGATTGGACCTATTTTCATAGGACTTTCACTGACAGATAGCTGATCTTATAAGAAGTAATTCACAATTGTAAAAAAAACGCATGCGGAGCTGCGGGCAACAGCTAGTTTAAAATAAAAACTGCGCTTCTTATTGATATATAGTATAGTAACAAAAATATGCATTTCCTCTGGAACGAAAAAACAAATCTTTACACAGACGAAGAGAAAATTAATTAAAAAACGAAAGATAACTGACTACCATACGCAAACACCAGAGCACGGAACAGACATGCGCGCGTACATCAACGGGAACAAAAACGAAACGCGGCAATAAACATTCATTTCCCAAATTAAACATATCATCTACCTGTGTATTTACCATCACAGAATCACTTAAATGAATAAAACAGTGAGGAATCGGACGCGGTGAATTCGCATTCGACGAATATCAATTCGATTGCGTACCGCCGCCACACTAGTGGGGTGGGTGAGGCGATAAACAAAAATATAGGTGTATATGTATATATATATATATACACATAAAATACACAGTAGGCAACGTGAAAGCGGTGAATGGCACTTGTGAAAAATGGACTCGCCGCTCTTCCAGGGAAGCAATCATTCAAACTGGCTGTTGTCTGTTTGCGCCTTTGCTCTTTTTCGTGACGATTTTTTTTTTTTGCATATTTTTTTTGTGTCACCCGCTGCTACGCACAGGTGTGGGGGACACGTGGTCCGAAAGTAAGAAAAATTAATAATAACACTGGCAATTTTTTAAAGCGCCCGTTTATTGTTGTCAATATTTCGTAAATGATTTAAGTATGATATGGCGTTTTTTGCCGGCGCGCCGGTACCTCGCTCGCTTTGTTGTAAGGTGGGTGGGGCGACGTTAACGCAGCTAAATTTTGTATTTTGTTGTTATTTATTACCATTAATGGACAGGTTACAGTAGCGGGAAATCTTATAGATGGAATATTTACGAGTCAGTAGACATTTTTCATATTACCACCGTTTTGTTATTCGACGTAATCGAAAAATTAAACTTAGTCACATGTATCTATCGATGTACATAGTAATCGATTCCTATGTGAAATTTTATTAGAATCCAGTCCGAACGTCTAAACGTGATTGAAAGGATAAACATTCAATCTAACAACTTTCATGTCATATCATTATTATAAGGAGATAACATTTGTCTGCATATATAGGAAGTAATCTCTGGAAGTACTGGTCCGACACAGAAAATTCTTTTTCATTATAGAAAAGCTACATGTACCCTGAGTGACGTAGGTTTTTATTAATATTAGATTTTATATTATATATTAACACATTATAATATATGTTTTTTTATAATATCCTTTATAGACTTTGACGTTTGGCCACAAACATACCTCATAAATATAAAGTGACGACGTAACTTAAGATAGTAAAAAATCTAAGACTATAAAAGACTCGATTACTGTGCTTGAGGACAAATTTTAAGCTTGATGGTGGTCTAGTCTAGACCTACTACCATGATATCATTCTTTCAGTATATTTTCCTTCACCGAACTCGCTAGAACTATTAAGTTGACCGCTTCAAGGTACATGTTTATTACATTAGAATAAATTTTGCTAACTTGATTACTGAACATAAGTGAGCCGATTTTTGCATAAAACACTTAAAGAATTTAGCTTTACAATAATACCTAGGTCACCTTGAATAACTGAAATCAGCGTTGGTTGGTCTAATCACACAGCGGTTGGCAAATAGCGGGTCTGATCCCTCCTTGACTGTGGCTCAACCAAAAAATGTTTAGTGCAGACATGGAATATTGCGTTGTAACTTGTCCTCTACGCAACAACTTATTTTTTAAACGCGAGCATACAGACACCATAGTTCTTTTTATATTTTCACTAACTGACTCACGTCCGCTTCGTGGGACATTAAAAAAAATGGGTGAGTCAATGGAATCGAAAAAAAATAAGTAACTTAGAAATATCCACGAGTCTCTCCGAAATCTATGAAAATACCTCATCGAATGGAATATACAGGAATTTTAGCGTGATTCAGCCCTAAAGAAACTGTATATTTATTAAATACATAGATGAATAGTTCATTACGAGTCCTTTCGAAGCTATGATGGCTCAATGGTTGAATAAATCGGAGCTTTTGTTGAAGAAAACTATTGTAATAAAATTAAACCTTGATGTTAGGGTTTTCTCTAGGCTTGTCTGGCTAGCTATCATCCTTAAGGTAATAATCTGTCACCAAGCACCTATAGTTGTGTTCTGGCAGCTGTTCTTGAGAACCAGTTCTCTCTCGGTTTGGCGTGTTTACTATTTTTTGACTACAATGTCATTAGAAATTAGAAGAGATTGTAGTTAAACGCTCAAAAAAAAACATGGAAACTGTAGGTCTGTGTAACATCTGATGATTTTAGGCCTACACTATAACTCGTGGACCCCGTACTACATATTAATAAGACTACAGTGTTAACTAAACCTCTATCTTCTAACTATGCCTATAGCTACCCAAGATATTTTTAGAACTGATGCAAGCGGCAAAACATGGTCTTGCAATAATTTGGGGTAATAAAATAATGTAATAAGAATTATTTTTTTGAAAGGTATTATTTACATCATTTTATATTTAGAATACCAAAAAAAAAAGCAAAACATTGCATGCCGCAATAAACAGCAATAATAACCGTGTTCGGTTACCTAAAACGACGGCTACCTACGGCCTACACAAACCATTTACAAATATTTGTAAACCCCTAGGTGAGATAAGGCTATGACCACATTAATAAAAAAGCGAAAAGGAAATATTTTTACGCGTGTAGTTATGTCATACGTTTACGTACGGAATATTCAAGTCGTATTATTTTTGAAGTAAAACTTTTTACGTCAAGCTTGACTTGGGGAGTAAGCTGATGAATGAGTAACGAGAGCGTTACGTAATGTGTATAAATACAAGGTGAAGGTGGACGTAAGAAAACTAACATTTCAGATTTATATGGATTTATATTTGGCGTGTCCATGATGGATTTACCCGCGTAAAAAAAATGGTGAAAAAACGCTTACGCTACCCGCTCCGCTGCACACAGAGACTCGACCTAAAAGCTCCATTTTTCCTAATTAAAATAATGCCTTCTTCTCATTCTTCCTCCCCCATTCATTAACCCAATGTGCTGTAGATAAACGCTGTTCGCTCGAGAGAACGTTTCCCTACAAATATGCTCGCCTAAATAGGATGGGAACTTTTATCGTTCGCTTTTGGACATGTTTTTTTATTTTTGCTGCTTTATTTTTTAATTAGCTACGTATTTTACGGTTTCTAATTAATTACAATTCGTGGGTATTCCTTTACATATCTGGTGAATGAATGTAATAAATAATAATATTTATATATCTATAATTGTTCTTTACTTGTGTATATGACTAAACACCATCTAAACGGCGGAGACGATTTTGATGAAATTTTTTGTGTGTGTTTGAAGTGGGTCCATAGATGGTTTATATCGACAGTTGGGCCCGGTAGGTGGCATTATGAGCTGATTCCATGATTTCGTTTTCTATTATCATTACAGGACAGCATGTGATAGGCCTGCCATTATTGTATAATATTCTGTATATGAATATGCCAAGTAAAATATAAATACTGGCTTTTGCTCGTGGATTCGGTCTTTTTAATGTAAATTTAATACATCTCGTTATTTATTTGACTTTAATTATTTTCTTTTGTTTATTCTATATTTGCACTACCTACAAAAATGTATGTTTCATAACAATATCGCTAATTAGCTGGAGGAAAATGCCGTGTGGCATTAAGTTCGCCAGTGTACAAATTAAAAGTGCAATAAAATAATCATTCATTCATTCGTTCAGTTCGTTCTCGGCAACAGTACATTTTCTCTCCATGAAAAATTCCCCGTGTTCTTTTCTGTACTTCTGACAACATATATGTAAAATTTCATAATTGTTTGAACAGTTCTGTAGGTGGTAGAGCTACGCTGAAGCTATTACTGGTATCAGCATGAATGGGTCGGCTCGCCCGCGGTGGTACCACCCTCTCACAGAAAACCGACGTGAAGTAACAGTGCTTGCACTGTTGCGTTTCGTTCGGTCAGTGAGAACGCCGGAGGCCCACATATTTAAAAGGCCGGCAACGCACTTGCAACTCCCCTGGTGTAGCTAGTGTCTATGGACGGCGGTGATCACTTACCATCAGGTGACCCACCTGTTCGTTTGCCCCCTATAATATAAAAAAAAAGTCGTAGGTGTCAGCTAATTATAAATAAGAACCTTCAATTCTTTAATTAAAATTATACGATTGAGACAATTGAAATCGCAAATAAAAAGTAACACCACAACTGCAAAATTAATATGGTAACATTATTTTAAAATGTCACTTAATTGATTGTCAATTTAGTCACACAGATTAAAAAAAAACAGAGTATATTCAGATAGAGCTATGTTGACATTTTGCGCGCTCTCACTCGACATCCCGACCGCGTATTTAACCCGAATTCCGGCAAACTGCATAATTCCACCTCTAATGAGAAGAGTCGGTGTTCGTCTAATTAGTGCGCCGTGGCTCGGTAAGACGCTAAATACAAGCTCGACTAGGAACACCACATGACGACTATTTAATAAACCTCTTGATTTTGACTTAATAATACTTAGTTTTAGATTGTTTTTTTTTGTTCAATAAATCTTTAAACAACTATTTAAAGTAACCTATCAGAATTTTAACAAATAAAATGACAGATTTAATCATTTTTTTTCTACGGAGGTAAATCAACTGCTAAAATACAGAGAAACTTTGTTTGGTAGTTAGGGAATAATTAAGTGAGTGCTATGTTTCTTTATTATCTATATTTTAAATATAATTAAAAAAATAATCTATGGATAAACTACTTTTGTATTTATTTTTCATTCATGGCAACCCAGTTCTCTTCTAAGATAATTACCGCCATTTTGGAGTTTAAAACGAATCTCTTTCGCTTTATACTTCCTGTTATACTTACTTTATTCACTCACAAAATTAAGACCAATGTAACGACGGCGTTTGCATTTATATCTTTTTTTTTTTTTTTTTTTTTTTTTTTTCGAACTTACTACACTGTCAACCCGGCAAGGCATCCACAGTTTCACCGGACCACCAAGGGGAGCGCTTAAGGCACTCACCCGATTTTATGTAGGCAACCAGCACAAGGGCGCACGGCGCGCCTCGGCTTGGACTGTTACCGAATATCCCGAGTCTAACTAAGCTTAGGCTAACTATTATTTCATACATATATAAATTCGTGAAACATACACGTGTACCAAGCATGTATGTTTCAGGAACTCATACATGTATCTTGAATCTGACCACTAAGTTAGTATAAGCTAACTCTGTTCGAGAAAAGGGTTCAAAATATAAAAAAAAAAACAACCCAACCACTATGTGTACCTACATGTGTGTATGTGCACGTGTGTGGGGTGAACGGTGTTGTGTGTCGAAAACTAGTGTTTGAAAATTAATTCAGTGTCACTGTTGTCGCGCAAGCAACGTGCTCGAGGGCTCCATTCCGGAGGATCGGACCTCGGCTTGAGCCGCTGCCGAGGGGGGCCTAGATGAGTGTACTGGAGCAAAATTCACAGTCAATCCGCGGCGGCGTGATCTGTGATTACGCGGACGTGGGCGCGCACACGCTCTATTTCGAGGGACGGAAGGGTACTGGAAGTTAGCAGCCGTTATTTTGTCGGGAGGATCTGTAAAAATATATCGCGGACGTCTTTTGTAACGCGGCGCATCGGGTACGGTGTTGTAAGTCGCGGCGGATACTACTAACGGACTGGGATGATTCGCGGCTTTCTCAAAATAGCTACTAGTGAGTGTCCTAACGTACTCCCAGATAGACGGCATCTCCAGGTCCCTGTGGAGGTCGACTCTCCGGATATACCAAGGGGCACCTACTGCCCTACGAAGAAAACGATTCTGTAGTTTTTGCAACTTTTCGAAGTTATAACTTGACATATGCGCGAAAACGGGACAACTATATGTCAGAATAGGACGGATACACGTCTTATACAAAGTAAGCTTATGTCTGAAGGACATTTTACTTTTAGGACAAACTAATGGGTGCAAGCGACCCAAGACCATAGCGGCCTTGTTTCGAACTCTATCAGTATGCGCTTTAAAAGTGAGGCGCCTATCTAATGTAACTCCTAGGTATTTGACCTCACGTACCCAAGGAATCTCGGTTTCGTACAGCCTGAGGGGCTTTAGATACTTGGGTTGCGGACGATTTACGGGGTCGAAAAATATCGCGGCGCTTTTTTCGGGATTAACCTCTATTCGCCATTGACGATACCATTCACCGAGTGTGACGATGGCTCGATTGATGCGATTTCTAAGAAAGTCCGGCCGCCAACCGGAAGCGTAGATAACTGTATCGTCAGCATAACAACCTACCTCGATCCCCGGGAACCGAGGTAGGTCACTGATGAACAGGTTGAAGAGAGAGGGCGCAAGAATAGACCCTTGGGGCACACCTGAGCGTATCGGGTGGGGCGGGGATAGCTCACCTTCCACTCTATAGCGGAAAGTCCTATCAGTGAGATAATCGCGGATTATATGTACTAAGCTATCGGGTATGCGAGACTGAAAAAGTTTATAAACGAGCCCGGCATGCCAGACCTTATCGAAGGCCTTGGCAACATCGAAAAAGACTGCTATCGTGCGTTTCGGTTTAGGTTTATCCGGGTTGACCTTCTTTTGGGGATCTTCGTTAAATTTAGAAAAAATGTACTCCGTGAGGCGGTGTACTTGATTCGTACATGAGTGTTTACCTCGAAATCCAAACTGCTCAGGTGGTAACAAATCTAACTCTGAAATAGAGGTCTGGAGACGGTTCAGAAGGAGCCGCTCGTATAGTTTGCCTAATGTATCGAGGAGACTGATAGGGCGATAACTTGTGGGAAGCGTAGCTTTTTTGCCCGGTTTGTGAATTCCTATCACTACGGCCTTTTTCCAGACGGCTGGAAAGTGACCCTGGGACATGGCCGCATTGAAGATGCAGACCAGGAGAGCTATAATGTGGTCAGGAAGGAGCTTCAGTACCTCGTTCCTGATCCCATCAGGACCTGGCGACTTTCTAAGCTTGAGACGCTTGATGGCGGCCGATACTTCATCGAAACTAACCGGGGTTAGGGTATCCGCGCGAGGAGATGCGAGAGAACGCTCTACCGAGGATTCGATCGATCCAATATGGATAGGGTCAGTGTTAGCAGTGTTCGGAGAGCATTGCTCCTCTAAATTCGCGGCGAGACATTCCGCTTTGTCTATACTATCGAACGCGGGAGGCAACCCAGGACCTCTGTCTAATGGGGGCATCGGTGTACTGAGATCTGATTTGAACTTTCGTGCGAGTGTCCAATACGCCACGTGGGATGGCTGGATCTCCTCCAAAAGTTTGTCCCACCTGGCGTCTCGGATTTCCGAAATACGTTTTTTAACTAATTTACGTAACAAACGTAACCGATTGCGATTATCTACGGATGGGTAAGTGTCGTAGGCTCGAGTCGCAGCGTTCTTTTCCGTGATCAACGCTCTCACGTCGTTGGGGAGTATAAAGCGGCGATCATTCACCGCTTGTACTTCTTTCGAGGTCTCCCTAACGGCGGTCTGAAGAAAGTCGACCAGGGAATCGATAGCCTGATCCGCGTCGGTTATATCTTTACAAATGATGACAATACATTATCTATGTATAACTTTGACGGTGTGTGTATTCAGGGCACGCCGCGATAGCTGTCAGATCGTAGAATTATTTCCAACTTACTTGACACTTATAATTATTATACTATGGATAATTCAAATAATACTGTTATAAATTATACTCTATGTGTTGTTCTGATGTATAAGCTATATTATTGTATATTTTCATTAAAATTGGATTAATAGTTTTTGCGTGAAACAACAATAAACATCCAATCATCCTCATAAATTTTTCCATTTATAATAATACTAGCGGCCCGCTCCGGTGTCGCACGGGTATAAAATATATAGCCTATGTTATTTACTGAAAAAATGATTAAAATCGATCCAGTAGTTTTGATTTATTCATTACTGCCCGTGGCCCGCACGCGTTAAATTTGGAATAACCTCAAAAATAACAGTATTTCTCCACTATTTACTTTTATGTCATTAAACATATAAACCTTCAATTCTTCAATCACTCTATCTATTAAAAAAAACCGCATCAAAATCCGTTGCGTAGTTTTAAAGATTTAGCATACATAGGGATATAGGGACAGAGAAAGCGACTTTGTTTTATACTATGTAGTGAAGTAGGATTAAGAAACATTACCTACAAAGGTAGCATGGGCAATATAAACTACTGTTAAGAAGTCACTACAGCTTACAGCTATAATACAGCTATGTACAATCATTCTCAAAATGGCTACAATCACGAAGACGGTTCTAATGACTTACTACTCCTTAGGAATTAGTTGGAACGACTTCACTCACGAACGACGACAATTACTCTCTTCAAACCAAAACACAGCAGCGAGAGGACTGCTACTTTGCGCCATAATCAAAAAAGGTGGTAGTGTCCGTAGTTCGAACTTAGCGCAGATTGTTTATTTATAATACTGCAAACTTTCTAAGCCCATAAAATAATGCCCTAATCATTGTTCAAAAAAAAAAAGTGTCTAAAGCGACTTCATTATTGTTAATTCAATGGAGAAACGTCTTATAAACTTAACGATATCGGCGTTACTATATAAATATGCTTGATTAAAGCACGCTTTTATTTGTAACGATTCCATTGTTAATAACTCCTTGATTATTTAAAAATTATATCATCTGATAAATTTCTGACTAGTGTAACCTATTCTTGGGTATGACGAAAGTTATCATACTAATAATATTCACTTAAATTTATAAACAATACATCAACATAAGCGAAAAGGTAAACAAGATGGCAGTTTGACAGTTATCTTCTCATATGAAACGCATGTGTGCGTTGATATAAAATAGTAATATTGTGGCAACAAGTCACAAAGAACTACCCATGTAATGATGAATTGGTGACCCTAAGTCAGCAAGGAGTGCAGGGGTTTGGAGCGCAGGCGACGCGAGCGTGAGGACTCGCCGCAAGGAGCGTCGAGACGCGTCGAAGAGTGTCGCTCACCTAATGAAGTGTTTCGCTTTGGCGCGCTAGTTCGTTAGCAGGCACTCGACGGCCGCGGAGTCTGTTCAGATGACAGTCACCGAGAATTAAATACTTATTGTTGTACAATGAAACTCAAGCAGCTTAGATGAATTTATAATGAGAATCAAAATCTCTTTCTAAGTTTAGTTTGTAACGATACTTCAAAAAGTTCATAACTTAAAAGGCGGTGCAAATGTTGTATAAGGATTAAATCTAGCTCGTAATAAAAGTAATTAAGATGAAATCCAAAACTGCGCTAAATATTGACATAGTATCAATATATTCGTGTTTTATTCAAGGGGCGGTTGGACATGACAATTATGTTCGAATGCATTGCGTTTACCATACATTTATCACCACACACGTCACAATAGCATACGTACAGACAAAACACTTAGAAATTTGAAGAATAGGTTAGGAGTTGATTGCTGTCACACTCTGTCTGAACTACCGAACAGAGCACGAGATAGACAACTGTAGCTCGGATTAATCATATCCATATAAAATAGACAAAATAACTGAAAAACTTCTAATTCTTTTTTTCAAAATTAAAATTTAAAAAACTGTTGTGTTTATACATTTTTATTTTGTTTACTATATTCGACATATTTGTTTGTTGTATTTCTGAAAACGGTGATATAATTGTAGAATTTTAATACTTTTAGAAGGCTCTCAGATCTTATAATAATTAATTTATGGGGAAAAACATACACATAAACTCCATCTCCACATCGCCGTTTAACATCAGCATATTGCACGGGTATTATGAATAGAGTGACACTGAAATTTGTCAATCACTAGTCTTATAATACACACACGCACGTGCAAATACATACAAGTAGGTACACATAGTGGCTGGATTTGTTTTTTTTTACCCTTTTCAAACTGAGTTAGTTTAGACTAACTTAGTTGTCGGATCCAAAATATATTAATGCCAGTAAGATATAGATTGAGGGGCGTAAATATGTTTGATCCAGTTCCATAATCCAGGGAAGTTATTAATTTACATTTTAACGCACACGATGTCGCGGGCAGTTCTTAGCAAATGATAAAAAGGTTTTTACACATTTGTAATTATCTAAAAGAGAAATCCAACCCATGGTAATAACAAAAACAAAATACTTTATTCAGTTTAGGCCTTGAGAAGGCGCTTATGAATGTTAAAGTTACCACCGGTTCGGAAAACGACCCAATCATCAAGAAGAACCGGCATGAAACTCGATCTGATTTATAAACATAGACACAAATAATAGCATTCGGTTTTAGTGCATGCACAGAGAGGGCGTCATTTCCAGACGTCACCATCGTTCACATATTGGTTACCATTATTTTAAAACTATTTGTGGTATACCTATAGAAAAGGATAAACTCCTGAACCCTACAATAGTAATAATTATGCAAGAAAATAAATAAAATTATTAGTATATATTAACGGTGACGTTTTTATTTGAGTTATTATTAATTTCACGTCAAAGAAATGGCAAATCCAGAGATACGGCGACATTGCGTCTGGCCATAAACTCCGTCTAATACTTAATTGCCTCCTATATCCGCAGCACAATGGTCGCGTAATCAGTGGGCCGCTAACATTGTCCATCTATCAGGGTTGTCACGTGTCCAAATAAATATACTTAATTTATTTTCTACTCCGACATTTGTCCAATTCCGTTTTAATACCACCATCAAACTACAGTCAATCTTGTTATTAAGTATCTGTTTACACTATGTTTAGTAAGAAGACTGGCTCACTAAATAACTGCTAGAATATTTTATATAGTAGCCGCAAATATTTACATCAATGCAAGAGTAACTTTTACGCTAAACATTGAAAACTCTTTAGGTATATTGACGGCGATATAAGTGAAGCGTCACAATTGGATTGGTAATGCTGAGTCGGGCTTACTCGGCTCCCATCGACGTCAAGCGCGCTCGATTCGGTAGCGTACTTACTCGTGTACACTCGGCTACAGTCGTCATCAAACACGTTTACCGTTTAATAAGGAGTGCTTCATTCCAATTATTACTTTAGTTAGTATTAATTAGATTAATCATCTGTTCATAGATAATTAATTAATCAGAGTAGGATTTCAAGTGGATATATTGTGCCTATTTAAGTATTAGAATTAGTTACTGTCATAAAAACATTAATAAATCTGTATGAACTTCCATGTGCTTGTATTTTGTTTATGTTTTCGAAACTATCATTCATACAGTTATTGAAGTGAAAGTTCTTGATTTTTGGTAAGGGAAAAACTTATGGGTCCGTGTTACCTAATGACCTCGACATGCTTTTGACGTATTACGCTAGGGCTAGACTAGCGACGCGACGCGTAGTGTAGCGGCCTTTGTACATGTAATATTGATAGTTTTATACTGAACTTGTGAAGCTCATCATATATTGGATTAATGATGATGACAATAAACTGCATAAAAATGTATATAATTATTTCTCGGTGCACCAAGAAATGTGAAAACCAGACTAATGTTAATAATTTCAATTATGAATCATGGAATTCAAATAATTCAGACTATAAATAATGTAAACGTTCAAAAAATAATACAGTTATTCCATCGCTTTAAGGATTTCACTTCTATCGGCAGTCCTTATGATTACCTCGACTTTTTTTTTGCCCGCGTAGCTTTTGGGTTATAAAGACTAAACAAAACAACTCGAAGCAATTTATATATTGTATTATAATAACGCCAGCCCTAGAAGGAACCCCCCGTGAGACGCGTAATCCAACTATTCAATTTTCAGCAGAAAGGATTGTCCCTGTCTTAGTTTTTTTATACATCCCAGTAGATCCCGTACAAGCGGTTATTGCGAGAAATATTATTATAGTGATACCCTATCCGATGTTATGAGTGGTCCCGTGACTTAGAACATCGGTAACTTAACTAACTAAAGAGACGCTTGTATCATTGTTTACTTCCAAAGCGCTTTAAAACAACACACTGCTCTAATGTAAACAAAAGTGTGAATACGTTAATTATGTGGGGCGCTTCCGCGAGACTTAAAAAATACACTTTTAATAAACGATTTATTATATTACAAGATTACATTTATTTATACTAATTATAAAACTAAGAACTGACTACAGCTCGAGGTGCGAGACAATAGTTGCTGTTCATCGGATTCAATATGTGAGGTGATTCTCACGATCCCACGGTGGTGACGAGTCCTCGGTTCCTTGTGTTGCCGCCTTGCACTGCCGGTGGACGATATGTCGCAATGTTATACGTAAACGCGCCTTCACCGCCACTTAGCTGTTTCTATGTATTGGGACGGTGTAACACGTTCATAACTAGTTTTTGTTACCGACTGTGTCTGTGTTATAAATATATATATATATTATTAGTGGGTATATGTTATCTGTAAATAACGTATCACACTTCTGATTTATTTCTTCTGCTGCGTATATTTTACTATCGGAGTATGAGAATATGACTACCTTGTACCTTATGGTCTAAGTACAGTGTAATCCCTAAAACTATGTGTTCACTAAAGATCTACAATCATAGGCATTCACCAGCGCTCATATTACATACATACATATAATCACTGTAACGGTTTCATCGCCGTGCGTATGGTCGTAGCGATCCAATCGACTACAGAGTGCATCACTCTTGGTTAGATTATTCTTAGCCGAGTAAAGAAATCCTGTAATTAACCGTCAGTTTAACTTTAATATTTATTACGAACAACTGGATTTGTATCAAAAACCATACAAGATCGTATTTGTATTCCAAGGCTTAATAAAAAGTAACTCATACATTTTGAATGGAAAATGAAAAATTTCTACCAAACAGTTCTTAATATTCATATTAAGTTTCAAACTTCAATAAGTATTTTTTATCAACCTCTATAATATTTTCAAAACAAACAATATGTTTTCTTCTTTTTAACAATTTAATACATCTTTTTTTTTCAAACTTTACACTAAAAACTTATCACTACATAGTATAAAACAAAGTCGCTTTCTCTGTCCCTATATCCCTATATATGCTTAAATATTTAATACTACGCAACGGATTTTGATGTGTTTTTTTTTAATAGATAGAATGATTGAAGAGGAAGGTTTATATGTATAATGACATCCATTAAATAGTGGAGAAATACTGTTATTTTTGAGGTTTCTAATGTGATGTCCTAAATAATTACATTTTTTCCGCTTACACTGCAACAAACGCAGGCTGAACCCTACGAGATTTATCAAAATAATGTGTGCGGGCCACGGGCAGTAATGAATAAATCAAAACTACTGGATCGATTTTAATTATTTTTTCAGTGAATAACATAGGCTATATATTTTATACCCGTGCGAAGCCGGAGCGGGCTGCTAGTTATATTATAAAGTGTAACAAAGAAAAAGCAGTAAAACATTATTTCACGTCTTTAATTTGAAACAAAGTACGATCGACTTAAAACTCTCCGCTAAAAACGCAATTATACTTGAACGTTATACCCGAGGTGAGGATGCGTATTAAAAAACTTGAAAGAGTTGTCAGCCCTCGCGAGTGGCGCAGACACTGATGGCTATTAATTAGAAGGGTTGAATGAAGATATTTCATTATTTCTTTTCCGTTCGCTTTTTTCTCCCCGTTCGAGCGACGACGAGAGTTGCAATTTATACGAAATAATTTTTTCTATGTTTACACATTTATTTAAAAAATATATATAAAGAAAAACAAATTGTTTTTTGCAGTTATATTAACGAATGAGTTTTTTATATATGTAGACATATTTCTTTACTTTATAGGTTAGCATCTGACCACAATCTCATCTGATGATAAATGATGATGTGGTCTAAGATGGCAGTCACGCTAAACCTAGAGGAAGACTGGCTCTCAAGTGCAGCTGCCGGAACACACCAAACGATACTTGCCGACAGATTTTCAACTTGAGGGTGGCCGCCAGGCCGACTTAGAAAAAGCCTTACCACCATGCTATGGTTTCATCACAATGTTTTACTTCACCGAAATCTTCGTCCAGTAGTGAGCATTCGAACCAATGTCCTTCGACGCTTTGTCCGAACACCCTACTAACTGAGCCATCATCGCTTCAAATTCAAATTTATTACGAAGTGTCAAACCTTTGTTATGTGTTCATTGTAGCCTTTACAGAGTTTGAAACGAACACCACTTAGTCGATAGCGTGTTCGGACACCGCATCCATCATCATAGGTTCAAATCCTTGCGACTGAGTCGCAGCTTTTAGTGAAGAAAAACATCGTGATAAGCTATAGGATGGTGGGAGGATTTTTTCTAAGTTCGCCTGACTAACTACCACTCTCAGGTTGAAAATCTGTCGCCAAGTACCTGTTGCTGTGTATTTGGCAGCTTGCACTTGAAAGGCAGTCGTACTCCATCTACACTTCGCCGTTAACATCAGTATGTTGCACGGATACTATGAATACAGTGACACTAAAATTTGTCAATCACTAGTCTTACAACACACACACACACACACACTTGCAAATACACACAAGTAGCTAGATTTGTTTTTCTTTACCCTTTTCGAACTGAGTTAGTTTATACTAACTTAGTTGTCAGATTCAAAATATATGTTTATGTTTGTGACACGTACATTTTTGGGTACACATGTATATTTCACGAACTCATACACGAATGAATAATTAGCTTAGTGTAGCTTAGTTAGATTCTCAATAAGAGTCAACAATCCAAGCCGAGGCGCACCGTGCGCCCTTGAGCTAGTTGTCAATATAAAATCGGGTGAGTGCCGTAAGCGCTCCCCTTAGTAGTCCGGTGAAACTGTAGAGACCTGTTTGGCCAACAGTGTAGTGAGTAAAAAAAAACAGATATTAGTTACGCATATATTTATTACGCGAAATAACAATAACAACAAGAAAAAATAACGCGCTAATGGAACCATGGACGGAAATAGTATGTCGGTATAATAAAAAAAAAATATATAGAGACAAAGACAATATAGCGAAGTTATCGAGCAATCTAATAATCAAACCTGCATTTTGTAAACAAGGTGCTAAATCGTGAATTTATGCAAACTGTACTCCGCTCGTCTTATCTGGGATTAAAATCTGGTTCGCGCGAGTCAGTGCTAGCCGGCGACGGCAATCACTCCTCGGGGAGGCGGCCTTTATTTGCGGGAGCTTATCAGCGCTTAACATATCTGCATATTCATTACGAGATCAATCAAATTATTGTCTTCGCGGTGCGCGTGGGGGAATCGCGTTGTTTTGTTACATCCCATACTTCGATATCAACACGGAATCCTCACCTACAGAACATAAAAGATGAATAAAAAGCGTGCCTGGTCTGCTACCACCGCCAACAACGAAGTTCCTATCATAAAGTAGGGAATCAAATTAAAAGTTTCATTAAATAATTGAGGGAGCATAAGTCGTGGTGGTCGAATGGTTTGACCAGTGGAATTTCAATCCGATGTCCGCAGCAGGTTCGAACACCGGCATGTACCAACGAATTTTTCGGAACTCGTGTACATTTACTAATTTATATTCGTAACACTATCGGCTGACGGTGAAGGAAAACATCGTGAGGAAACCTGAACCTGAGAAATGTTCTTGTAGTATCACAATATAGAACTGTGGATTTCTCAAAGTTTGAAATTGCCCATACGTAATGTATACCATAATAAAATGTATACGATAACATATGTACTAACCTATATGAGAAAACTTTTTTTTAATGTTTTGTAAGTTTTTATCCTTTCACCACAATCTCATCTGATATTAAATGATGATGTGGTCTAAGGTGATATCATACTAACCGCAGGGAGGAGAACTGCCTCCCAAGCAACTGTCAGAACACACCTATAAGTGCTTGACGATAGATTTTGAATTTAAGATGGTAGCTAGCCAGACAAGCTAAGAGTAAGCCCTACTAAATACTATGGTTTCATCCCAATGTTTCCGTCACCAAAAATTACTGCTTATTGTATGGGTTCGAATCTGTGTTAATCGACACAGTGTTTCAACTCGTGTCGGTTCGTACGCTTAATAAACTTCAGCATCGTTTAACCGAGAACTATGAAATTTGGTACAGCTAAATGTCTTCTTCTACGGAAAAGGCTTTTGTGCTATAATATATTTTACTAAGAATTAACGCCAAATTTGCGCTGCAGTGCATTTCTATACAATTTTTCTATCATAGATATTGAAATACAGGGAATGTTTACACAACATCCATTATTTCTTTTACCACAAATAGTAACAACACCAAATAACTAGCAAAAATGTGTACGTTGTAAAGGCAGTCATTGATTTTGAATTCGTTAATAGGATTTTTTGCAATAAATTTCTTGTTTAAAGTACTATTAAAATGTGTTTTTGAATAATGAAACTAAACTGTATTATCGTATCGTATTGTATTGTAGTTCCCAAAAGTCATTCATACAACACGCGCAATCATTAAAGTAAGAAGAGTCTCTGTCCTTCACTTACCTGTTCATGTAAAGATGAAAAACTCCATGATTTACAAAACGCTTAGAGTATTCTATTGACAAGTTTCTTATATATAAAGCGATAGAGTTTAATTTCATATCGATAAAATGCATGTCAATTTGGTTAAAATTAAATGTCCTGCCGTGATGAAGTGCCATACCATCAATAGTCAACCTTCGGATATATGTCGTATTTTAAACTATTTTACGACACGTCGTAATTCATTTGTTTTGTGACTCGGAAGACGTACATTACCTTATCATTTCAAACGAGAGATTGAATTTACTTATGACTATCGCCGTAATCAATGTTATAATATGTATAACTAATTGGACTTTTTCTAGTGTTAGCATTGTGGTTGGAGTTTTTGCCAGGATCTTAGTCTGTCATATAGTGGTTTTTATATTTTATTCATAATCTTGTGTTATTAGACTCTATATCTTGTAATATTGGTGGTGTTTTACGTAATATAGTTCGGTTATTATGCACAAGTGAAGTGTATAGGAAATAATACCACGGAGCATGCATTCTGAGATGCCACCAAGGCTCCATGAAAAGTTCTAACAAGGAAATCACCATCTTGTTAGAACATTATAATTATCGCAAGACACTTACTTGGCAAAATCTTGTTACTTGACGCTGGCTAGTGCACAAACCGTGACGGAGCCAAAAAAATTAGAGAAGAAGATGTATAACTAAAGTAATACCTACATAGTATATATCTAGTTTTAAACTGTGTTTTGAACATATTTTCGTAAAAGCAAAAATATATGACAGAAATAATAAAGAGTATTTTAGTCGTTGGAATATTAAAAGTAATTGAAACAGAAAAAGATAAGCCGATATTAAATTTCGATGCCCAAATTTTCTACGTGAGATCTTCGGTGTAAATAAAAGAAATCATATGTAACTAAGGTCATAAATTCTTGGGAGAACACCGCGCCGCAAACTACCTGGCGGTTGAAACAGTTCGCAGAGGCCGCCTATCCTACTACGCGGAATCGAATACAATGCATGTCATTTTTTTCCGCTCAAATCGCAGTTTTTCGGTGCAAATTTCAAAAGGCCACCTGGTCGGAAACGGACCCCGGGGTTCCATGCGATTGATCGAGGTCCCGTCACGGGTTTTCGACACACAATGGGGAATTTCGAAACGACGATGGCGACGGCCAGTCTGTTTAAAACAATCAATGGTCCAGATTTATGAATGAGGTACGTGAGACAAAGATTTTTTGAAAGTTTTCACTGGACGAGGACCTGTGAGGTGGGTCTGTCGTATGCGATCATTGTTACAGTTTACATGTTGAATGATTGTCGTAAAGTTACGTCGACCGTGTGTTTTCAATTCATTTGGGAAACGAGAAATCAGAGAGCTACAATTTTTTTAACATTTTACCAAACTTTCATCTGATGTTAAATGTCGTTGTGAACATAGATAGTGGTAACATGCTAAACCTAGAAGGAAGGATTAGGCTCTCAAGTGCAGCTGCCGAAAAATATTGTGCTGTATCCATATTTAAAAACAGAACAAAATATATAGATGGTGATGAGGCAGGCGTATAAATAGCCGTGCTCACTAAGCGGCTTGAGAACGTATTATGGGCTGAACATGTGGATACGTGTCAGCCTAACTGTGTCTAATATGGTGCCCAATAAATTTGATGTAAAGCTAGAATGTATCCTAGGCTCGTAAGGACCAACAAATGTGTGTGAACGATAGGGGGTGGAATTAGCACTTAATTAGGTAACCGAATGGTCCCCTGGTGCCTCGAAGTTGATGGCCACTGGATCATTCACTCACAGATTGTCTTGCAGCGAGAGATGCGGTGATGGTTTCACAATAAAACCAAAGCGGGTTATTTTTATGATATATAGGGCGGAGATGTATTAGCTATCGCGAAAAAAGTGCGCACCGGTCAAAAGTGACAAATGTCACCCCCGTATCGAAATATGAATTTTGATTAAAACTTCATGGTGGAGCATCCGCCTCACCAGATGGTTTGCACATCCGAAAATCCGCTTTCCCTAATCGAATAAATGTAATTTCAAAACATAATAATACATTCTGAGTCTTCAAAGACAACAGTAATTCAACAACAAGTTTTTACAAAAGACGATTGATTTAATAAATACCACTATAATTATAACGGATAGCTCACAAAAGTAAACTGAATTGAAGCGGTGATAATTTTGACGTTCATAAGCGCCTTCTTAGGACCTAAATTAAATAAATAAATTCTACCAGTCAAAACTCTTTACTTCTCTTACGTAAGAAGCAGCTTAGAATATGTCTCGTCAATATGGTCTCCAGCTTTTGTTACACATAACAACAAGTTGGAAAATATACAACATAAATTTATGAAATTTTCTCAATTTTAAAAGTAAATAGGAGCCGAGTAATTATAACAACAACTTAGAGTTTTATAACATGTTATCACTAAAATACCGCCGCATTATAAACGATATGAAATTTCTATACGATCTTATTAACTCACTTATAGATAGTCCGGAACTTTTAAGCAAATTAAATTTTAGATTACCTAGTAAAAACATTAGAAACTCTACTTTGTTTGCAATTCCTACCGTAAAGCATACTTATGCTCAAAATTCCATTATTTATAGATGCATAACAGGGTACAATAGATACTTCAATGACATTGATATTTTCCACCTAAGTCGAAATCAGTTTCTAAAGTCGGTTCGTACAAAGTTAGACTCAGGTGTCTTGCAGGAAATTAAAAACAATCAGATATAAACTATAACACACACACACACACACACTCACAAACACACGCCTACGCATGCACACACACAACATACATGCGCCCACGTGCACGCGTTAAGATAATTATTGTACAATATTACAAACAACTTCATACATTTAATTTTTCGTTATGCAAAATGTAAAACGTATTACTTCATAATTGGCACTCTGTAATTATATTAATATGTTTTTAAAATAACATGATTGTGCTGTGAAGTTCTTACAATAATAAAAAAAAAAAAATAAAAAAAAAAGTATTTTTTTATTTTCATACCTGATTGTTACGAAAGCAAACCCGAATTCTAAATTGGGTCCAAACGTTAAAGTTGATAAATTAGGTATCTATCGTTGTGTCGACAGATTATATATAATATAGACCCAGTTCGGTGTGTGTATCGAATTAGAATCGTTTTAGAATTGCATTTATCAATCATATGCGACATATGATAAAATGGTATATTCTATTGCTGTAGTACCGGTTCAGGTTTCAAGCGTTGCATATCTGTTTATCAAATGATTTTAACCGTTGTATTTTAAGCTAACATAAATAAGGTGGACTGCGGATATTTATCTTTAGGTTCGTCTGTTTTAAAAACTTTATAATATCTAATGTTATCTTCTCATCCGTATACCACTTTAACAAAGTTAGCACAACATGTTTTCCTCTTCTATTCTTCTCAATGAGTGGTTATTTCAGTATTCATACAATTCATCAATACATTCCTCAGTCTTCCTCTACCTATGTATCCGTCTACTTTCTTTTTCAACACTCTTCTGGTTGTTTATCTATCGTCTTTCTTCATGAGGAAACATAAAAACATCGTAAAGAAACGTGAACCTGAGAAATGTTTTTATAACACCACCATATATGTGAAAAATGTAGCACTGTGTGTAGTGATTTCTCAAACTTTGAAATCGCCAATACATTGTGAACTGGTGGTATGATTATGCCCAAACCTTCCTTCTGGAAGAGGCCTATGGCCATGTAGTTGGTACCTTACGGGCTGATGATACTGATAATGGTGTTAATTTCATACTCGCTTTTAAATATTCATTCCTAACATAATCCAATTTTTTTTTATATTATAGGGGACAAATGAACAGGTGGGTCACCTGACGGTAAGTGATCACCGCCGTCCATAGACACTAGCAGCACCAGGGGAGTCGCAAGTGCGTTGCCGGCCTTTTAAATATGTGGACCTCCGGCGCTCTTCACTGGCCGAACGAAACGCAACAGTGCAACCACTGTTACTTCACGTCGGTTTTCTGTGAGAGGGTGGTACTACCCCGGGCGAGCCGACCCATTCATGCTGAAACCAGTAATAACTTCAGCGTAGCTCTACCACCTACAAAAACTACATGTATCTAGTTATATCGTACATTAATAATCTCTGTCACGTTAATACTTGTTCATTCACCTGTTTTTTCATTACTTTTAACTTTAAATAAAAACGCCATTTGCAAATGCAATACAAATTTACTGTGTAGCATGCTGGTCATTAGGACCTTCCATTAACACTCGACTTCATATAATACGCCTGTGATCGAAGCTCCGACATCATATTATCGAACAATATCACAGTAATCGTAACAAACCATCGAGGGCTGACCCCGACGTGATCCAGAAAAAAATAATTCAAAAGATCCTTCTTTATTGATCAAGTCGTTACTTTGCGGAGTCCATCACAAGTAACACCCAATCAAGTATATAACATTCTTCTGGTTTTTGAATACGGAATGGGAGTAAAATTTCGATGAAAGGATAAATTATAAATGTTGGTCAGAATATATATACAACTAGCTGTTGTCCGCAGCTCCACATGCGTTTTTTTTTTTTTATAATTGTAAATTACTTCTTATAAGATCAGCTATCTGTTAATGAAAGTTCCGTGAAAAATGATTCAAACGTTTTGGAGATAGTACTGCAAACAAAGCTATGGGTACAAGCTAGTCCAAAATAAAAAAGCTTTAATTACTTTTTATAACGTTAGCTATCTGTCAGTGAAAGTCCCATAAATATAGGTCCAATCGTTTTGGATATAGGACTACAGCCAAAGCCACGGATGACAGCTAGTCTAAAATAAAGTAGCCTATGTCACCCGCTGTAATTTTAACTATCCGTCAGTGAAATTTTAGTCAAAATCGGTCCAACCGTTTCGGAGATTACCCGGAACAAACAGACAGACAGACAGACAAAAATTTTAAAATTTGTATTTTTGTTATCAGTGTCGTGTATACGTTCATATCCGATCAGTAAAAAGTCGTTATTTTGATATTACATACAAACACTTCATTTTTATTGTATGTATAGGAAAGATGGTCTTATGAACGACAAAAATAATATAATTCATAAACAATTGAAGAAGGTATCGTCCAAATCTATGTTACAGCGGCATCGTAAACCTAACA
Source organism: Antheraea assamensis (assembly GCA_035772565.1). Classification (NCBI taxonomy): domain Eukaryota; kingdom Metazoa; phylum Arthropoda; class Insecta; order Lepidoptera; family Saturniidae; genus Antheraea; species Antheraea assamensis. Next base: position 2,402,703 of record JAQQSE010000054.1, on the reverse strand, counting down.
ATAGGTGCGTTTCTTGAATCAATGCTTGGTAGGATCTCGACAATAAGGTTCTCGGACGGCTTTGTTGTTTCTATTATCTTGGGCCACGTGAGACAGGTGATGCGAGCACGCGCACATCTGCTGTCTGCATGCCGGCTTGCGTAAGATATTAATAGTTTTTTTTTCACCATCAATGACAATTTAAGAAATTATTCGCAGATACCTCGCTCTCCTAAGGGTTGGACAGCTGCGATGTGGTTTTTTATTATGAACTCATTTTCGCAGTAACTTTTTCTTACGTATGTAATGACTGCTTTTGGAAATATGTAAACCTTATTTTTTTTTACAAACTGACTACGCTGTTGGCCTAATAAACTTTCTTTTTTTTTTCAAACTGATCTACACTATTAGCCTGGAAAGGCAGCTACAGTTCCACCGGACTACTAAGGGGAGCGCTTAAGGCACTCACCCGATTTGTTTAGGCGATCAGCGAAAAGGCACCCGGTGCACCTCGGTTTGAACTGTCACCGAATTTCCCGATCTGACTAAGCTAAGCCTAATAAAGCCTGAACCAATAGGGCGAGCACTTATGGCGTTCAGCGTATGTAAAGCTGTCAACCGCTCACTACATAGTTAGCATTTCATTGTAATATAAATATAATACACCTTAGAGCCTCCCAGCGTCGAGTCATAGTCAAACGTATGAAATAAAACTGTTGTTTAAAAAGCATTTAGGTATCGCAACTTTCATAATAATCGGTCAATTTAGTTGATATCAGATAGACCGATATCCATTTTTATTTAAAGAGACACTAAGGCGTGATCCTTACAAGTACTTAACAGTTATAATATTTGGTTTTAAAAACATTAAAAATCAAATATATAAAAAAAACTTTATTCAATTTAAGACCTAAGAAGGCACTTATGAACGTCAAAAACTATCACCGGTTGGAAAAACAATCGAGTCATCAAAAAGAACCGACAAAATACTCGAACTGATGTATCCTTCAATGTACGAGTACATGTTTCTAGAAAAAATCGTTAGACTTACGATCGTTTTTATCGGATGCATAAAGAGCTGTACTAACACCAGACATCACCATCGTTCCCATATTGATCCACCCTACGATATCCTCTTGGCATCAGAATTCGCTTAACGTGGTGTTTGAACTTAGAATCCAGTAATCAGATAACTTTGGGACTTTGTAAAACCTGACACTTTTATGATACCTGAAAACTGTTTCTGATCTTAATGACTAAGAAAATAGAACGAAAAAATGAAAAATAAAATGACTATGTCGTCATTGATTCTAGTGCTTAAAACATACCGGTATTTTACTAAAAACAATTTGTCAAAGTTTTTGTGCGGACATACATTAAATTAACAAAAATTTATTGGGAGGGCAAATTAAAGATACTGATTTCCTGAAATTATATAAATAAACTTTAAAATATATACATACCATACTAGGTTTTTCGTCTTAATGTAGCTTTGGGCTATACATCGGGAACAGAATTTATTTTTAAACTAGATGACCTGGTAAACTTCGTATCACTTATATAATATATTTTTACAATTGTCTAATTTTGAAAGTGGTGTAAGTCCATTTACAGCACATAAATATGTGTTATCGTAGTCTAATTAGCCAAAAACTTTATATAAACTATTATATAACTTATTATATAACTATATTATATAACTTATATAACTTTATATAAACAAATTAAATGTTGATAAAACAATAGAAACAATGCCAGATCTCATATGATTTGCCTGTATTTTTAAATCAACAAATATAGTAAACCTTTAATTTTCTCGAAACAAAAGAAAATGGACTTACACCACTTTCAAAATAAACGGTCCATATATTTGTGTAAAATGTTGTCAAAACTTAATATATAATTTTTTTTCACATTATAAATGCAACACAGTTAAAGTTAAAGTTTTCTCGTGTACTATATTTTTTGTCTTTTTTTATTTGTTTGTGCATAAAGATGATGATGATTTTCCGATTCGCGAACACGCGTCGTATAATTAATTTGTCCATCCACGAAAAGGGAAAACTCCAAAGTTGTTGCCGCAAAATTTCACCGACTGGCGTTGCGATTTACTTATGGTCATCGCAAAGGCCACACGCATTGGAAATTGTCACCGATATATATTTGACAACTGATTGTCAATTCTTTATTGCTAAAAAGACAAAAGGCATCAAATGTTTCATAGCTAGGTGGCCCGCACGCGTTCAATTTGGACTAACCTCAAAAATAATAGTATTTCTCCACTATTTAATTTATGTTATTATACATATAAACTTTCCTCTTCCAGCACTCTATGTATTAAAACCGCATCAAAATCCGTTGCGTAGTTTTAAAGATTTAAGCATACATAGGGATATAGGGACAGAGAAAGCGACTTTATTTTATACTATGTAGTGATATTATATTGGTATATATTTATTTGTACGCATTATTGAGTCAGCTTAAAACATGGGCATTTAATTTCAAATGTAACACCCACCCAGATAAAACTGATAATAATTTTCATAACACAAAAAACATCCATGTAATGAATTATTTCGGACACGAAGTTTTGTTTAAGAGATATTCTCCTTTTTTATATAAGGAAAAAACTCTTTGATAACATATCCATGACGTTAAAATTCAAGGGAAAAATAAATTTAACACGCATAAACTTATTCAAATCACGACACGAGTGTACCTTTAGTGGCACTTATAAAATCTTCTGAAAAACATTCTGATTGGTTCACATATGAGTGCCGCTATAGGGTAGACGTGTCAGTCGTGTACTCCATTAGAATAGGCACGCGATAGGAATACGCGGGCCGCGATTGCCTCGCGTCTCGCGTCTCGCCTCGAGTCGGCTCTCACAATGAGGTACAAAACCGGCACTACAAAACGATTACCCTCTCGCCCTACGAGAAGCTCATATAACATACGCGGAGTCGTGGTTGATGTACGACTAATTTCGCTTGATACTTGAGTATATCGAAAATATTTTCGTTGTCTCGTAGTTCAGTGCAGTCTGGTCGATAACAACACATATTTTTAAAAACATACTATATCTTTTTTAATGTTAGTTTATGGAATTGAAAAAAATACTAAGGAATATGTTTAAAATAAAACCTGTCATTTTTTTTTTATATTATAGGAGGCAAACGAACATGTGGGTCACCTGATGGTAAGTGGTCACCGCCGTTCATAGACACTAGCAACACCAGGGGAGTCGCAAGTGCGTTGCCGGACTTTTAATATATGTGGACCTCCGGCGCTCTCACTGACCGAACGAAACGCAACAGTGCAAGTACTGTTACTTCACGTCGGCTTTCTGTGAGAGGATGGTACTATCCCGGGCGAGCCGACCCATTCATTCTGAAACCAGTAATAGTTTCAGCGTAGCTCTACCACCTACGAAACCTTAACCCACTAAGGTCGGTACAACATGTTTTTCTCTTCAACTCTCCTTTATTAAATTTCTCAGTATTCACAGCTTTTATACACATGTCATTATTCGTCACACGACACATTCATACCCTTTCCGTCTACCTCTACAACTCCTTTTTTGAACTGTCTACACTGTTGACCTGTCTAGGCCTCTACTGTTTCACCGGACTACAACCTCTACGACTCCATGTCCATCTACTTTAATACTTAAAACTTTTCTGCTTACATTACTTCCATCTTTCCACGTGACATGTCCATACCATGCTAACCTATTACTCCTCAACTTATCTGTCACCGGTGCTTTTTTCAAACTTTCTCTAATATACTCATTTTCATTCTTATGTTATCTGGTTATACCACACATCCCTCCTAACATCTGCATCTCTCACACGCGTCTCTTTCGTAACCCAGCTCTCAGATCCATACAGCATGACAGGTCGTATAGGCAATAGTTTCATACAAATTTCCTTTTAGTCTCAAGAGCATTCGTATGTCACAAACTACGCTATTCTATTCCCCGCGTCCTGTGTACGTCACCGTCGCTTTAGATCAATAAATCGAGGTACCGAAAGTTGGAACAGGCTGATAAGGATGCACCATTTAAGGCTATATGAGAAAAACTAGGTGGATCACCGAAGTCGCAGAACAAATGTTCGCGTTTTGTCATCATACGTCATAAATCAATTTAATTATGCAAACGATCAAAACCTTCCGCGCAATATCCGCGACCTCATGTTCGCGAGGTGCGAATAAGTGGTTCCGTGGAAATATTTCAAATCAGACCGTGCAATGGCGCCGCCGTATAGGCGGCAATAACGAGTGACGTGACACGCATGCCGGCCGTGTGTCGACTGCCTAATGCGTCGGTGAAAGAGCCGCACATTGGGCCTTTCGCCCTATTTATTACGTCTATGTTTTGAAAAAGGCGAGCTTAGGTTGGAATACGTAATATACTCGTATTTATCAGACTAGATTTCTATTGGAATTTTAGATAAAAATAGTCACGCCAAGCCGTAGGAATATCTGCCCGATGCCCGTACATAGAAGCGTCAGCATATAGAAATGTTTTTTTTTTCCAAAATCGTGTTTGAACTCACGGTGAAGGCAAACATTTCGAGGAAATCGAACACCTTGAGAAATGTTGTCGTAGTACCTACCACAATATAACGACAAATATAGAGAAAAATAGACATCTAAAGAAATCAAATAAATTAGAGCTTTCTCTCGACAATATGCTTTGAAAAGGCATATACTGGATAATATTACTCCAAACTAGCGAATGCCCGCAACTACGTGCGCATAAATATGTTTTTAATATTTCATGCACGTTAAATATCTTATCTGTACCAAACAGGGGCTCTTGTAAAAAGAATCGACTAATAAAAACCATCGACAAGTTGAAACTTTAAATTATAAGTGTCTATTCTTTATACTTCACGATCCTTGCGTCTATTAATCAACAGTATTTGTACACTCCTTGGCTAAGAACACCTGAATAATAGAACAATTAATGAATTATATTAGAATTTCGTCTACTAGTACAAATAATTTTAATAACGTATGATGCACGTTAATAATCTCATTACCGAATTAGTCGGAATGCACTAACCACTATTCGACGAACGCACGGCCGTCACAAATATCCCAAAATTCGAATCCCGAATACCGAAAATCGAAAAGCCGAATGGTCGGAGCCCGCTCGGTGACATATTGGAATGTGACTCCATTTATCGCCGCTTCCTATTGGAATCCGGAGTGACGCGGCAAATTGGAAATTGCGGTTCCATTTTTTGAGGTTATTGATAGATAATGCCACTTGTAACACCGCAGGAAATGCAAATAATTTACCAACAAATTTACTAATATCATGGTCATTATTTTTACATTTTATTCCATTGACATACTCGTAATCTATACAGTGTAAACTTTTATAGCGAAACGTTAAGGCGCACCAATATTTTATTCGTTACAAAGAGATTTCGTTATAAAAGGCTTCCAATATCACTTTTTCTTTCTCCGTTTCGATTACACGTACCAAAGAAAATTTCCGTCAACGTAGCACACTTCCTCTGGTCATGTTAATAGTTTCAATATAGGATTACGACTCATAAGACCGGTATCCAGTATATTTAATAACCAAGATCAAAATATCCTAAAGATACTGCAATCCAAGAGGACATACTATTCTTGGCAATAAACAATATTAGAAGCAAGGCGGCCGGTTTACGACGTCAGGTGTCTGTCTTAGAAATTTTAGCACTTCAAAGATGTAGTCGGGACCTTTAGTGATAACACTAAATGTTATAAAATAGACGGAGATTAAACAGTTCAATACCTTTTTCTATCTATCTGTCAACAGATTTCTTTTTTTATATCCATTGACGACATTTAATGTTACCGTTACAAAAAAAATTATATAGTTGTCTATTCCATACCATCGACAAGTCGAAGAGTTTATTTATAAGTCATACTTGACATCTATTCATCGTACTTCACGCTCCTTACGTGTCCAATAAACATAATTTGTACAATAAATAAATACAGTTTTGTCTATATAAAAAAAAAAACACAAGTAAAGAAACTTTGTACCCCTTATTTCTTTCTTCTTGGTAATAGAGAGTAGATGTTACGCTATTAAAAAAAGATTCATGTATGAATTTTATAGTAAATCAACCAAACAATTCGTATTATATTCTAATATATCAATCCATAACACTTTAAGTTACAAGATTATTCATTATAACGAATTATATAATAAAAAAGCTTTTGTACAGTGTATACAAAAACAAATATTAGTACCTATAGGATATGTATATGAGACTGATAAAAAACAAGATCGTCTAGAATGACCAGAATAAAAATTGGTACACCAGAGTCTCTTCTTATGAAGAACGCTTTTATATTTGCTTGTAACTGTTCAACCGATTCTCATGAAAATTGATTAGCGCAGATATATTAATAAGAAGAATATTGTCGTGTACCGATTTCACTATAAGTGAACTATTTATTTCAACGAATAACAGACGTGTATGAAGCCAAGGAGCTGATTAAATGAAATAAATTTCGGAAGGTTTGTAATAAGCTCATCAATTTAGAACGGAATGCTGCTGCTTTATTTCGCTATAATTATTGTCTTGATGTGTTGGTAACGGGCAGGACAACGTTTGTGTAGGAAAGAAAGCGTTTGAAAAATCATACGGTAATTTTGTACACATTATCCATACGTTAGTAATATTTATAGTAACAAAAGAATTCGGTTTCCTAGATAACTTAATATTACAGAAGGTTATTAAACATCCCTAAACTACTCCTATGTGGACATTTTAAACTCACGCTTTATACAAAAACATGATGACTTGATGGAATCCAGCGGCGATTAGATCACAGGACTGCACGCATCACACGTCAAAGGCCGCGCGCGTTCTATATTAAATATCGCATTTTGACAAGTGTACCATGAAAAATTAATCGAGTGTCGTCGAGTGCGCGGGAAAAAAAAAATGAAAACATGATGGCATTTCGGTCGGTCCCCCGAGCCAGAAAGGTCAGGCGGGCAGCCGGTCGTGAAATGCCTCTCGTTTCGGCCGCCGCGTAGCGTCGCGCCGGTCGCGGACCTGCCGGCGACTGCCCGCCGCCTGGTCTCCTCTGGGAATACGTAACACTACTTAATACTATTGTAATTCCTAAATGGACTTACTGCCAAACAATAAATACTATGTATACGTCAACTTTTATTTTTTATTATTCGGTATAAACCTATACATATAAGTCAACGAGAAATGACTATTATTGAACCCTTAACCAAAAGCTGTTGCACTGAGTTTGACCAAACTTTTACTAATTGATACATTTCTATAGGTAGACTAAGCAGTAATGAGAAAAATTTGCAGAGGTAACATAAGTTGGTAAAAGACAGCCCACAATCAATCCAAAGAAAACATCCCTTTTCATTATAGTCGCAATCATTTTATTATAAGCAATAGATGTTTTGTTATCTGTTCGAATAATGACGTCATTCTGTTTTCGAGCTAACGCCTCGCTCTCGTGTATTGTGAACTACTAAATTATATTGTCATTACATAGCGCTAAACTCTGGTTTGAGGGCTCCTTTTCGGAGGATCGGACAAAGAGAACGTCATTTTCATGACGTCGTACGTAACTTACCACGTCATATAAAAATACCCTATAATTTTGTCGGTATCGTTAAAAAGTTTAACGCTTACAGTAGAGCAATTGTGCCGAAACTATGATCTGGTTAATTTTATCCTTCTAGTACCTACTATAGTTTGCTATATTTATTGGGCTAAAAAATCAGGGACAAACGAATTACCAAAAACTTTACTTATCAACTCACGAGAAGAATTACTTTTTTTGAAGTCAAAACTTCTTTTGGAGCATTTTGCATTCTGTTCGAACAGTGAATGAAAGTGAACCCTCACGCTCGGGTCGGTGACGTTGAATGAGATTTACTCAACTCCAGTCGCCATTATTAACCACGTTTACCGTCTGACAACAAGCGCATCGTTCCAATAATTACGTTGATATTATTATACGTATATACATAATTATAAAATAATAGTGTATATGTAATTACTTATTATTACTTTATTTTAAGATACTTTAATATAATACGCATATAATATTTTATAATATCAGAGTAATATTTATATAATTTATTCTGCTTATTACTATCAAAAAAAAAAAAATTTAAAGTTTTCACTCCTATCGTGGGGTCATAAGGACACACACTTTTTTTCAATAACGTTTTTTTCGTGAATTCTTGTATCTGTAATGTAATTTAGTTAATTCGACAATACCAACACTAAAATTACACTTGCAACAAATCACATCTTCTATCGAGATGATTTAGATAATTAAAGATAGAGGGGTGTAAGCCCCAATAATAGCCACTATTAATACATATCTGACACGATATAATGCAATTAATCTAGCGGGAACTGTTTTACTACGTGAGAAATAAACACTTGGTCTCGAGAGGGCGGTTTGTTTAAAAACAACGAATGAACGGAGAGTTGACTACGCGTCGCGAGGGTTCCGTAAAATATATTAAATTGTTATTCAAAATGTAAATAAATGATAGAAATAGTGAATTGTCTTATTTAGTATAACGACCAATTCTTGTCACTTTAATATTACTGCCAGTATACAATACGTGATGGTTTTCTATTAAGAATTTAGCGTCTTCTACTTCAGTATTCTAACAAATTGGTGGCTACCCTTATTAGAACTTCCCAAAAAGTTCTTGTGACTTCACAGAATTCATGTTTCATGTTATTTAACCCACTTCACTTGTACAGAATAATCAAATCACGATATGAGGTATATAATAAGGCAAGTCTGTGGATAAAAATCCTCCATATGATTGACTAAAACTCGGCCTAAAACGCTTCATCACATATCATCCAACAATTTGTTAATACCATACATTAAAAACACAATAAAAGTAGATTAATCGTGGTGGTCTAGTAGTATGACTGGTGGAATATCAATCCGATATCCGCAGATTTGAACCCCGGCATGTACCAACGAATATTTCCGAATTCCCGTACATTTACTCATTTTAATTGGTAACACTATCGGCTGAGGGTGAAGCAAAATGTCGTGAGGAAATCACCAATACGTCGTAGGCTAGTTTGGTGATTACGCCGATACCTTCCTTCAGGAAAAAACATATGGCCCTACAATAGGTCTCTTACAGGCTGATGACGAAAATGATTTTGATGAAAATAGATTAACATTGACACTGGCAGATGTTTTTGCAATGCCTGTACAAGGGAAAAAAGGCAAATACTAGTTCGATTTGACGATAATGAACCGATATTGTTTGTTAAATACGGAATTCTAAAAAAAACAACACACAAGATATTAGTGTATATCCGCGGTCGATCCATCATAACCGTCAGATTAATGTTTTGATGTATGTGTTACATTAGCGCGTGAATGGGACGCCGATGCGTAGACACTCGCAATTCTTTGCATCAATAGGAAAACCGCACGTGTGCATAATTACGTAAGTATTATTTTGTTCGAAAATTTCTAATGTTATTTTTTTACGTTCGAAATCGAGATGTCATTGCAACTAAGCCTTTTCATATAAAATTTCGATGTTCGTATGGTTTATATTAGACCTTATAATGTCATCTGGATGTTTATTAGTTATAGTTGAATCCGATAGATGGTGCTATTATCAAGATCTATATTTTATTAATTTTTGACGTATAAAAATATAATCAATTTTTTCAGCCTGCCAATACCATTCGATATTTTTTTATTTCACTTAACAGCACATTGTCTGTCTGCGTGGTTCACTAGTAGATGGACAAAGAAGGCTAGGCGCACGAAACTTCTGTTTCAAGCTAAAAATTCACTTACAACGAATTCTCATACGGCGCTAAATACCCAAAACCAAACTTTCTACCGAATCATGGAATAACAACGAAAATAATTAGTTAGAATTCCTAAAAAATAGCACAACGTCCATCAACTCGTTCACCCCGCCGTAAAGATAATTTGATTATGAATTTAATAGGCCCTAACCCCCTATGTATCATCACCTGAGGCGACCCTCGCCACAAAACAATTTCCAGTCCAGTGAGTAACAACATCCGACACTAATAAAGGACTAAGTCCGTTCATCCGTACGATATATTGTCTATTCTAATTGGCATTAAAATTCGCAAAGAACTGAGGTAAGCCCCAAACAGGCGCTTATCGTCACATCAGCGCACTAAACCTCGAACTCCCGCCGCCCCGTTCATAGCTAATGAATATAATACATGGCCCCAGGTATTATTAATTGTCGACAATATTCACATCACTCCCTTTTTACCGAGTTTATTACTATTTAATTCTAAAACATAAAAATCTGGGTTCAGTACACAAAAATATCGTAAAATAACACAGTTTTTTATAATAAGAAAAATATTGATATTGGACTTTGTTTCAATTAAACTGAGTAAGTACTCTATTAAAAAATTATTTCATTTTATATATAAAACTCCAATATACAGATAAACACAAGAGAGAGCACTCAAGCCAAATAGAAATTGAACTAAGTGTATATAGGGCGTGTTTACAAAGACCGCTTAAAATCTAGAGTTCATAGAGACACTTTTCAATTTATTAAACAATTATATAAAGTTAATTTGACTATAGAATTTTAGTACAAAAGTAAGTACGAATTAAGAAATAATAATGATCGTCTAATGGCCGAAATTCGACCATATTTCGAGATTAAGGAAAAATAACAAACTTTTTTTTTCTTATTTTTCGTTAGACCACTAAAACTCGTCAATATTTAAAAACTTAAATAAAAACTGTTGCGAAACAGAGGAGAAAGATGTATTATTGTAAATGATGTATATATTTTCTCTCTGCCTATTATGTGCTATTCATATAGGCGTTTCATTTCAAATCAAAAATACTTTATTCAATTTAGGCCCTAAGAAGGCGCTTATGAACGTCAAAAATACCACCGGTTCGGACAAACAACCCAGTCATCGAGAAGAACCGGCAAGAAACTGGATCGGGTTTATCTTTTTAACATATACTTTATAATTTTTTTCAATTATATAACAATGTTATAATAAATACTATCATTGGTTATATTTAGTATTAAAAACCGTTAGAATTTGTTAATATTTTATAAGAACTTCATTTTGGTTGTAATCACTGGGGGTGTCATGATCAATTTGTGACCAAACCCCAATTACAAATAAAGAAAAAAAAATCGTCCACAAATTAGTTCTTATTTAATTACAGTATAAAACTTAATAATATTAATATACCATCTAGCGCCACATAGTGTTGAGTTTTGGTAAAATGGATAAAATACAAAACCTGCTACATACAAAACGCTTTGGTGTACCGACTTTTATAGAATCAGTTATTAGACATAGGCTGATGAAGTTTACGGATCTCAGATACATTATAAATTGTCTGAAAATCTTTTTTTATTTTAGATTTTATTATTTTACAGTTAGTCTCATTCAAAAATATAAATGATGGCCGTGTTTTAAGGCACGATAATAACATTCAACTGAAATCGCAAATATTTACCAATTTAAAATAAGAACGTTACTTTAATACATTTTAGACGGTTTTCCGGTAACAATAAATGTAATACACAACGCGATGTGACACGACCAGAGTTGTCTCGTTATATGGCAATATAATATGCAATACGTGTGTACGTACTCGACCCGAATTGACGTAATCTTGATAATTGGCGTTTGTGGCGTACTCTCTCGTCCGCCACCGTCTCCCGGCAACGATGCGGATGGCATACAGATGCGTTTTGTTTATCAAACAAAGCAATATATACATACAATCATATAATAACAGACTAGCTGATATCCGGTGTACATTATTAATTGTAAATTAACATTTAAAAAAACGAGTAATAAAAAAATATCCGCGTCGAATGGCCATAATAATCCTTAGCCGATATATTCAGTAATTTTAAAGCGATTGAACCTGACACGAACCGTATTTTAATTATATCTAATGAATCGATATAATAAAAATGAATCGCTTAATGTGTTGCTAAGCGCAAATCTCGAGAGCAGCTGTAACCGATTTCGCTAATTCTTATTTAGAATATTCCTTGAAGTACGAGGATGGATCTTACGGAGAGAAAAATTTAAAAAATCGCCTGAAAAAGTCTAAAAACAACACTTTTCTATACTCCCATAGAAACGATTCGTAATAATACTTAAAACTCAATTTGAACTTTAATACTATAGCATAAAGTTTAAGTGTTCTTGGAGAGGTTCCGGGAAGGCAAAACAATTGAGTGACGTTAGTATCGTATAAATATTAATGTCAATATTTATACGATACCTAGTCCTGAATAGCAGAATAAGTTTAAAAAAATATATTTAAAGAATCGACTGTTAGGCGTTACGAAGTTCGCCGGGTCAGCTAGTGTAGATATATAAATCTCTAATAAAATATATGTAGGTACGACTTTTCATAATAATATTTTAAGAAAAGGTATCCACTATATAATAATCTTGAGTGTGAAGAAGAAAGAATAAAAATGTTCAAACTCAAATGTACGTAAACTATTTAATTTTATTTTATTTTAGAATAATAGGTGATCTTACAATTAACAATAGAACAAATAAAGAAGTAACAACATAAATAAGATCATTTAAAAGTTCACACATATATAAAATTGTATAAAATGAAACGAGTTGGTAGAAAAATGATTTACAAAAAAAAAGTAGGTACTGGTCATAACTTGGTTAAGTTTGAGATACACTCTGTGAAAGAGGTCTATATCAAAGATTGCCGATACGCTGTTAATTTGGTTAACATAGAACTATATTATATATACATTTTAGTTAATCTGTTTCTTTAGACTACATAACTTCTTATTCTTTTATTAAAAATCCATTTATTAAATGATATTCCTTATATATTAAGGTGGACGTTACTTCGCACTTCGGCTTGGAATTGATTGGCCGCTGTCACGTCTTACTGCAACATTTTTAAAAGGCCGGCAACGCACTTGCGACTCCCCTGGTGTTGCTAGTGTCTATGGACGGCGGTGATCACTTACCATCAGGTGACTCACCTGTTCGTTTGCCTACTACAATATATAAAAAAAATAAAAAAATACGGATGGTTGAACCTGTCGTTGACACGGTTTCAACCGAATGACAGGTTCAATCGACGACCAATGACGGTTTTTAATTACATTTTGTTTCACAAACGTTCTCTGTTGCAGGAAGACATAACAACAGCCAATCAGTTCCAAGCGGAAGTATAATGATGGCCTTAATATTTAATTTTGGGTTTGCGTAAGTAGCAAATAATATTGTAGAATTCTTTATAACAAATGGTTACTTTGCGCTTGCATTAAATTGAAATGTGCTTTATTCGTGAGTGAAACTCATAAAACAATTCCAAGCATATCCACAAAAACTGGCACTTCTACTCTAGATGAGTTTCAAGTTTTTCTTTTGTTTCTAACAATTAATTAGAGGAATGACATTTCATGCCAAACAACGGTTATTCGATGACACATAGACGTTGACCCTACAGCTTTTGTTTGAAATAACCGTTTTAATTTTATAATTGTCTCGCTGTTACTCGGAATGCTATAAACAAATCAAATATTTACAATAGAAACCCAAATGAATGCGTATGAAGTGGGCCCTCGAGGGTGCGACTTATTACGTCACAGCATAATATCTGCGTCGTCATTCGAGCGCAATAAATACCCAAATAAAGCGCAAATAATACCCAAATCGCTGATCAGCGGCGTACAGTTCGCCCTCCGACTGTAATTATCTATAATCAGAATACACCCCGTCTATAATCAACGCGGGCTGCAATATAATTATTACCGCGTTTTGCATTCGACCAGTGCACTGATTACCACTTGCGTATTACTTATTGACGGATATTTGTTTTTATTTGATTGCAATCATAATTTGTATTATATTATTTATTCAGATAAAATCATGAGTTATTTATTTGATTTTAATATAGCCGAAGTTATACTGCTTTTGGCGCGTTAGGGAAAAATGATGAGAGTAAATTTTTACGATACGCGCGCACACCACCGATACGAAAAACCGACACCCTGAAGTTAACTATAGTCAACATTTTATTCAAAAAAAATATGTATGTATTAAATACCTTTTTTCTATTGTTAGTGTCGTTTTTTCTACGAACGTAGAATAAGGCGAAAGATAAAATTTTGAAAAGATTTTTATCTTGTTACGCCAAAGAAGTATAACTTCTAAAGCGTGTACATAAGTACACACACACTTTTTTTTATTTGTATTAAAATATCGTGGTAGTTTATCTCATTTAGAGTCCCACTAAAGAAAATCTATATTAATAAATGTATTGTTCTATCTGTACATGTAATTTATCGCACAATTTTTATTATAAATATTTAGTACAAATAATACTAATTATAAATACATTAAAAGTATTGTGTCTTGATTGAAGTTGAAAAAGTCATGATCGATTTTTATGAAATTTTGTGCTTGGAATTTTTTAATTAGGGCGCTTGTAATATTATTACCTACTCGACAATGGCAGTAATAATCAAGAAGAGTCGTTGCCAATAAAAAAAACGTACATCAATCTCTTAATGTTTTTTAATATCCTCTAATGTCTTCAGACTCTGTCGCGTTCACTTTTTAAAAGGAGATTTATTAACCCATTCTTTTTAACATTTCCGTTCCATTTTTCAAACATTTTCTTTCATACAGACCTTCTAAAGACTACAAACGCAACGAAAAAATAATTCGCCTAAGACATGCAATCGTTCTGAAGTGATGCGTGTACATACATTCGGTATATGTTTTTTATTCAACTAAATAAATGTATTGACATATTCGTTCCGAAAACATATTGCACGTCTACGTAAAAGTAACGCTACGTACAAACATGATTTACAGTGACCAAAAAAAAAAAAAACACAAAAACAAGCATATTCTGAGAGATATATCGTTGGGACAGTTTTGGCACGTCGCCATAAATAATTCCCAGGGTAGGGCAGCGTTGACCCGACCGCCAGTCGATTAAGCTAGGCTTCCTTCAATTTCATATTTATAAACGGGGATTACGCAAAAATGGCAGTGTAATGGATCACCTACCAGAGCCCGCCTTGGCCGAGGGGGTGCGGGGAAGGCAAATTTGAGAGGGGAGCGCGGTAAGGGTCTGATCGCAGGACTCATCCATCACTGGGCTCACGCATGTGAATTGGGGCGTTTTATCTGGAGATAGCCGCGGACTAGCTATTTAAATATTTCGTCGTTCGGAGGCTCGGTTCGGGTTATATGACGTCGCTGTGCTAATGGTGTTCTACGCTTATTTTCACAATCATATTTACGTCATTTTATGGCACAAATTTCAAACTTTCAATTTTCAAATAACTACCTAATTATAATTTTACGAAGATGTGTGTGTTTGGTTAGTTTCTAAGATAAATCTATGCATATAAATAAAATTAAAGTGTCTGTTGTTAGTCCGAGGTTATCTTTAAAATGGCGTTAAATTCTTACCAAATATTTACAAACCGATCAATTAGCATCATTCGCAGCTTTCGCATGGGAACAAGGCAGTAATGATAAAAATTGACACTTTTTTGTTCACCATCTTAGGGGTCGACTTTCCAAAACTCCTTCCTTAGTGCTCACCAGCAGTGTAAAAAGAACCCGCATATAAAATTTTACAGCGTTAAACAAGCAGTTTAGGCTGTGTGGTGATATATCAGTCAGCTATTCTTCTATAGATATTGCATGCACGTGAAAATGCCGATCCCTCTTGCTCGGCCATTAGCCGGCGCGACGCACTCGATGGCGTGTTCAAAAGGCGCCATTTCTGCGTCGAGTCGAAACGACGCGAATGATCGACACCGATACTTGACGGTTGTTACAGAAATGACATTCGATTTGTACGAAACGTGACAGACTGACATCGGGGGGTACGCGTATCCATGTAAATTTTCATTGATAGATTTATTCGGATATGCGAGTCCCTATTATTTTCGGTTCCCGTATTGTTTTTTTTTTTTGCTTTTTAATTACGACACTGTAACTAAATTAAAGGAGACACTGTAACGAGTTTATCACTGTTTTCTTGTCTAATGGGTTTTCTTATCCTAAGAGATAGAATAATAAGATAGTCCGTTAAAACGTTCCACCACCAAATCAATAACACAAGCAATCCAGTATTTTTGAAAATATTTTTATGGGCTTTAACGATTGACCATAATCTCATCTAAGATGGTAAAAACGCAAAACGGAGACTGGCTCTTAAGTGCTACTGCCGCGACACACTGATATGCCTGGCGACAGGTTTTGAACTTCTTCTTCTTCTTCTTCTTGTTTTGGCACCGCAGAAGCACTTGCCAGTGTCAATGTTTTGTTTCAAGTAAGTGTTTTGTGATAATTATAATGTAACAAGAGGGTTGTTTCCTTGTTAGAACTTTCCATGGAGTTTTGGTGGCATCTCAGAACGCATGCTCCGTGGTATTATTTCCCATCCACTTCACTTGTGCATAATAAACGAACTATATTACGTAAAACACCACCAATATTACAAAATATAGAGTCTAATAACACAAGATTATGAATAAAATATAAAACCCACTACATGACAGACTAAGATCCCGCCAAAAACTAGGTTTTCAACTTGTAAATGGTAATTAACCATGCGGAGTTAGGCAAAGTTCTACCACGCTATGCTTGTATCACGATGTTTTCCTTGACCAAAAGCTCCAACTTCGTTTATAGGATTCGAAACTACGCCGCTCGACACGGTGTCCGAATATGCTATTAACTAAACCATAATTGCTTCTTAGGGTATAGACACCTTACCACCATTTACCATGCGTGTATTGCGTACTCAATCGTTTATGATACAATTTCCGTCGTTGATAGAGCAACTATTTTATGTACAATTTATTTAATAGACTATTGTAAAAATAGCCATTACAACCTTAATTTCTAATATTAAAATCATATTTCTCATTTTTGTTTGCAACTTAACTGGCTCGTTGTCCGTTCTAGTTGGAATACACACGTATTACATTTTCTCTATGATGTTTTATTTGACTCTCTCCACAACATGTCCAGGAACGATTTACATTCCTAACGACACGCGGTCGTGACCTTCGTTCTGCTTACACCAAAATTCTTGTGATCTCTCAACACAGATCTACACTATTATATTCTAACTTCTTCGTAATAACTGCCTTCAGGAACCTTCAGGAAGTTACAACTATCAATAACTGTAGAATTCCAAGTACACCGATATTTAGTTGACAAACAGTATAGTTGATTTGCATTTTTGGAAGGCCAAGATCAACACCGACCGTTATAAGATTTGGGCAAGAGAAGACTGAGTCTGCAAGACTCTTTGCAATACCAATACCAAGACTTACACCCGTATTCTAAGACGTTTCCTCGAACCTTACTCCACTCCACTCAACCTCAGTCAAGGAAATCGGTATTCTCAGTGGCAAAAAACCTCATCCACTTAACGTCCCACGAAAATTTTCCTCATTGTTTTTATATTATAGGGGGCAAACGAACAGGTGGGTCACCTGATGGTAAGTGATCACCGCCGTCCATAGACACTAGCAACACCAGGCGAGTCGCAAGTGCGTTGCCGGCCTTTTAATATATATGGGCCTCCGGTGCTCTCACTGACCGAACGAAACGCAACAGTGCAAGCACTGTTACTTCACGTCGGTTTTCTGTGAGAGGGTGGTACTACCCCAGGGCGAGCCGACCCATTCATGCTCAAACCAGTAATAGCTTCAGCGTAGTTCTACCGCCTACAATTCGAGGTGAGGAAACAACTGTCAAACTCAAGGTACCTCGGGACCTACCTTAAGGAATACTAAAGGAAGATTTCCACCATTGTTTATTGTATTAATATGTCTACGGTTGGAAACAAGAGCTGATTATTATATTGTGATAGTTTTTTCTAATGGATTTCCAATTATTTGTATAATAATTGGTGCATCCAATTTATTTTGTTTTTGTATTGTAATACTTAATCGTATTCATATATAATTGGATAAAATAATTATTAAAAAAACTTGTAACGAACAAACTCTCAGAAGGTTTTACTAATATTGAACGTACAAGGCAATACTAATCTATTGCCTATTAATTATTACGCCCCTATTATTTCACAAATTAGTTACTTATTGTGAGATACCTAATATTAAAGACATGTCTATTAATATGAACAACAAAGACTTCGTCACAAACTACATTTAACCAATCAATAGATGGCGTTGCAATGAATAAATATAACCCTATCGTTTAACATAACGTACTAATTTATTGTAATAATGTTGTGGGCTTAATAGCGGAGCGGAGAGGTTAGCGGTAGGCGATGTGACACCATAAAATTATAAAATTAAATTTAAAAAATTACCTATTTTTGTGAAGAACCCAAGTATTCATTTTGTCCCAATAATAAACGATGCAAAACAACTTGTAATAGAATATAATTACACTATTAATTCTCACCGAAATGAAAGCGAATAATTGATTTCTATATGATTTATACATGCAACTGTTATATCTTGATAATATGAAGGTGGTTGAATCTACACCTGTTTAAGTAATGTCGCTTGTCAAATAAAGTTAGTGTGCTACTAGCTACGGGCTGTTTCACTTATCCCTCCCTACGTTCGTATATATATCAGCAACTATACCTTTTTAATAATGAAATGGAATTTGCACTTTACATATTGCAAGGTTTTTTTTTAAATATCTAAACCTATATTTCCCATTTAAATGGATACTAACGAACTATTTCGTTATACCATTGTTCATGACCGAACTCGGTAAGTATTATTTAAACCTTTTTTTTTAATATTTCTAACATGATTGAGTAATGTTACCTTATTGAATGGACATAACTTAGAATAATGGTTATTGATTACATCAAAACAAATATGATCAAGTACCATTAATACTATAATTAAGACTAGCCTCATAATACTAGTTGCACATTTTAAAAGTGTTTACCTAATTTTAGCTATTTTTTTATCGATTTAACGATCTAGCAGGAAATTCAGCGAAAGGCGATGCTTAATCAGAGAATAACCAATAAAATTGTAATCAACGTGTTCTGAGTCGCGGCCAGAGTTACAGATCTTACTTACCCTTTCATACAATATAATAGGTATATAGATATACCTTATAAGAATATTGAAAGCTCACTAAGTAAGTTAAGCATACTGTAGATAAAAAATATGTTGTAAATAGTATCAACATGGAATATTTTCTTTATAACACTACGCCATGCAATATTGTTACTATTATATAACTAAATATTTAAACATTTTCTTGGTATACCAATAAACAAAGAAAAGCTATGATTTCACGTCTACAAATAAATGCTTGGTGAACGAAAAGTATCAGATGGTATAAAAAAATATATTTATACCGCTCATCTCAAGCACTATGTTCAGACCACTATTGCTCACAAGCCAATGCCAATGACCCCTTGACAGTACACTATCTCTAAATGAATTGCTAAGTCGTGCTCCGCTAACTAATGTGTTCTCGATACTTCACTTTTAGTCTATTGTATGGACGCCATGTTTTCAAGGTAACGGTTCTTTCAAATCACAGATCTTCACGCTCATCGACCCGTTACGATATAGACAGAGAACCTTGATTTGTTACTTGTAATATTTGTCGTTTGTAACAATATCACGGCTGTTAGGTATGTGAAGACCATGAAGAGTAGTGGATTCGATTATCGTTCGGATCGATTAAACATGTATGTAATTTGCAATCTAAAATTAAAACATTGATACATATGTAACCAGGTCATAATAAAATCCATTACGCATGATTATTAATATGCGCATTAGGCCAGTAATGGGAAACAAAATGGGTTAGAAAAGTATGGGAATAGATATACATTTTCATTGTTCAATACAAAACAGTATAAGTAGGTACTCAAATGGATATAATATACCCAATAGGTGCAATTAATATATAACTTCAGGTAAATACATAGGTACAATTGCTTAATGAAAAACATTTTTCTCGAATTGAATATTCGCTGTTGGCCTCACGAAATTTTTCAGCTCTACCACCGGGCTTTGCATGAAATGAAGATTCTTCTACCATGGTTTATATTACTTGTGGCGTTTATTTATAAAATAAATTAACATTACTATCGCGTTGCTGTTTCCTCATTAACTACTATCGAAAGTAATTAAGGTATTTTTCGGTCAAAATATATCTAGTTAATTTATACCTTTAAACTAAGGTTTCGTTGCCATGTTTAATAATTTGTTTTTTAAAAAAAAATCAGCCTATAAAAGTGAATTAAATAAATAATTATCATTGGTAAGAATTCGAATTATAAAACAAGTTATTATTTTATTGGATATAGATACGATTTCACTATTAGGTTTTATAATCCAATGATACGAAAACGATTAAAATAAAAGCAATTTAACAGCGTTTTTTTCTATTCGATCGATTAGTTCATGAAATAAAAACAACAATTCCAATAACTAACGTTACTTTGAATTAATCCTTCCAAAAAAAATTAAAGACAAACAAAAAGGTTAAGAATTATTGAAATAAAGAAATAATAAAGCGATAACTCTCATAATTCCCGCTACTGCTGGGTCCTGAAGTTAAATTGTGACGACTTAAAGAAGTGTCATAGATATTAATTCCATCAAAAATTAACAGACATCGTAAATTCCTTTCGTAAGTATAGAATCCTCTTACATTCGTATTACAGAGTTGGCAATTTTGTGCTAGCTGATAGGTTTATAAATAGACGGGAACCCAAACAAATCGGTGTACGACACGGCAACCGCCCTTGAACTGCGCTCCGGAGGCTCTAGCGGAGTGCCGGAGGCTGCATGCGCGGCGCGGGGGCGGAGCCCAGCCGGCCAATCAGCGCCCCTTCACATTTTTCAGCCCCCGCCCGCGCTGCTGGACGCTGCCCAAAAACAAAAGGATCAAAGTCGGCGAAACCTATCTCTTTCTTTGTGAGGCCGGCAAACGGGCACCGATGAGAGGATAGATACAGTGTGTCGCGCGGGCGCGAATCGATAAGCGAGCCCCGCGACCCGGGCCCCGGCGGGCCCCGGCGAGGCCTCGCCGCCCCCACCTCCCGCGCGCCGCTCGCGTCCCACGCCGGCCATTTGCACGGATGTTTACTATTATTATTTTATTGAACGGACGCTGCTAAGTGGCGATATAAGAATATTTACAAATCACAAGACTCCGATTTGGAGCAATTAGGGGCCTATCTCACAACCTCTTTCGCGAGCTCGTTACCCGGTCTAAGTGGGCGCTGTATTTAAGGACGACTTTATAATTTCGTATTTCTACGGTAAATGTAGAGGTACCTAATGTTATTTTTATGTCGTTATAATGTTCATTATGTACGGTTCCTTCAAGGATAATAAGTTAAAATGCAAATAATAAAATATTTGAGCCTACACTGTTATAATTTTTAACTTTAGAAACTACTGTAGTTTTATAAAATATTTAATTATCTATATACCTGTTATAACATACTTGTTTTAATTTCTGAAGGTGTAATTTCAGCACAGCCGATATGGGATCATAATTAGAATGTCATGATTGATTGTAAATAGGTATATTGGGTATATTTTACTAACTCCGTATATTCTCGTTATACCTTTAAACCACTCCGGATAGAATAAATAGGTTATCGGAAAGGAAAAGTAACGCTGCCGTTCTATATACCCAACTAAAATATTGCTTGTGTCAATTTTTATATATTTTATTCTGTTTCAAATATAACAATTATATATGTAACTGACGTATATATAATGTTAATATTAACAGGTAAATATTGAATTATTGAGCAAAAATTCTTTCACGGAAGAGTGCGTGTAGTAGGTACCTATACTACTCTACCCACTACGCGGTTGTATTCCGAGAATAAACCGACAGCAAATCAATTGTATTCGTAGCCGTATGTTATAATTCGGGTTTGCTTATTCCCTAAGGATATTCTCCTTCATAATTAATTTATAGTGTTAAGTAGGTACTATCTAATTTAATACAAATTTGTACAAGTGCATTTCAAAGAATTCAAAGGCAATAAGATCACTATTCCAATTACACTGCTGTTAGACCACAACAACTTTTTTCTAGAATGTGCTTGATTATTCGTGTACGTTCTGTCAGTAAATCAATAATAGGATCTCGTGTTTAAAATTTATATATATGTATTTAACTAACAACGCAGTAACTTTCATATATTCGTCGAGTTTATTTAGCTATGCGTACTATCATAGGCATTGCTATTTCGAAATTATAATAAAAATTAATGGCAGTGTAACTCTCAATTATTATATAATTTTCAATTTCTGAAACTAAGATTTCTAATATTTAGTTAAAGACAGTTATAGAACACTAATATTTATGAAGACTAAGCAGCAATAAATAGCATATCAAAGAATGTCAACAGTTCATCAAATATTGGTACAATTACCACTGACCTCGGATTGAGATAATGACGTCGCATTTATGATACTCATCGTGTGGTTTAAATTGATATATTCCATTGTGACAATTCAATACAAGACATAGTAATAAGACATACCTATATCACAACTTTAATGAAAATTTACATTTTGTACGCGTTTCTGCGGTACACATGAGGATACGAATGTATATCAGGAGCAACGTATGGTTAGCTTAGCTCGCATGGTAAGTCTAGCTTGATTCGCGATATTACGTGGGAGGTAACAGTCTAAGCCCAGGTTCGGTTATTTGGTACCTACTCTTGTCCTAGTTCTTTTTTTTCATATTCTAGGGGGCAAACGAACAGGTAGGTCACGTGATGGTAAGAGATCACCGCCGTCCATAGACACTAGCAACATCAGGGGAGTCGTAAGTGCGTTGCCGGCCTTTCAATATATGTGGGCCTCCGGCGCTCTCACTGACCGAACGAAGCGCAACAGTGCGGGCACTGTTACTTCACGTCGGCTTTCTGTGAGAGGGTGGTACTACCCCGGGCGAGCCGACCCATTCATACTGAAACCAGTAATAGTTTCAGCGTAGCTCTACCACCTACAAAAGCCCTCATTTTAGTTGGGTGCCTTAAGCGCTCGACCAAAACCCGGTGAAACTGTTAAGGCTCGTTAGGCCAACAGCGTGTACTCAGGACGAGGAATAAAAAAAAATTGTAATCCGCAATCCTTTTTAATAGTGAAGATCGAGAAGATTTTACTCAAAAACGGGATATCAAATGATCAGTGGGAAATATCAAATTTGTCATATTAAAAAAGTGTTGCTGATTAAAATAGAATTGTATCTTGTAAGTGTGTTACACAGGGTTATACTATATTAGTTATATTATCGAAACAAGTATATATCAGTATAATTGATATACAAAAGTCGTGCACTAGTATGGACAATTATGCCTGTACCTTCCGTCGAGAAGAGGATATTATTGGCCTTGCAGTAGAATACACAAGCTCCCTTTATGTATGTAACGAGTAATTGGCCCAATAAAAAAATCAATCAATGGAAAAATTTACGATCTAAACATTTATAATTATATGGATTCTAAAAGGGCGTACATTCATTGACTTCTTTTGTTTTTTTATTGGGCTATTTTATCCTCGGGGAGTTATTGTAATTGGTGAGAGCCCCTCGCCTTCACATGAGATTTACTTTATAGTTTTTAAATGTTAAACCCATTATCATAATCATACTACACTAATTCATCCCAAATACATTGGCTTTAATATATACAATATTTTATTTTTGGCATGTCATCATTACATATGATTATATACATTTACAAGTTAAAAAGTTACGAGATATTTATTGTCCCCGACTCTCGATAAATTAAATTTTCTAAGATTTTGCCGAACTCCTACCGCCATTTACAGTTCACATAACTAATGTTTGACCACTAGATTATTAATTACTTTTTATGCGACCTCACTGTCCGCTCTTGGCTTTACGGGCCTTTCCAGCTTAACCGGAATACTAAGACGAGCGCTTAAGGTACTCAACCGATGAGTAACTTGTACAAGGACCTATGAGCAACTTCAGCGTGAGCTGTGGTGTGAATTGTAACAAACGTGCATCGAAGTAAAAATCGTATACTATAATAATTGCATACCTTTTCCGCGGAAATGATATCTGAATAAGAAATGGAATGGAAAATTAGATTTAGCGAATTACTAAAATTGTTGCAGATATTATTATATATGGAGGTATGTTTACAAAGCAACTATCAAGCACTCAATATTTAGCAGAACATCACACGATAGCCTTTTATTTTATGATCTGTTGAAGTTTCCCTGTTGATTCTAAAGTTTAATCACGAAATGTAAAAAGGTAAAGAAAGCGATTTCTACTAAAGACATAATTTTTTTTTTTTATATTATAGGTGGGTCACATGATGGTAAGTGATCACCGCCGTCATAGACACTAGCAACACCAGGGGAGTCGCAAGTGCGTTGCCGGCCTTTTAATATATGTGGGCCTGCGGCGCTCTCACTGACCGAACGAAACGCAACAGTGCAAGCACTGTTACTTCAAGTCGGCTTTCTGTGAGAGGGTGGTACTACCCTGGGCTGAGCCGACCCTATTCATTCTGAAACCAGTAATAGTTTCAGCGTAGCTCTACCACCTAGAAATCTACTCATAGGAAGACAATTGCTAACACACAGGTCTTGAAGACTAAATTTATTTATAAATATCAGCCTGGAGTCAAACTCGAGAATTTCAAGATAAGAGAGTCGATTATACAATTATCTCGTCACGAATATATAGTAAAGTAAGATAAAAAAGTCCATGCATTTGAAATAATCTTTGTAGAAGTCTATATAAAGCAAATCAATATATAAATCAGGTAAATTAACGAGGGCACAAAATCCGTAAACATTATTTGAAAGTGAAGTTCCTGAAATTTTTTCGTCCATCTATCGCATGTCGCATTACAGCGGGCCGTGGAGTAGGGCTGCAGTGAATGGCACTCAGCAGAGCAGCCAAGGGAATGGCACTCAGCAGCCAAGGCCAATATGGCGGCGGCCATGGCTCAATTCAAAATGTTTCAAATTATCAAATATTGTGTTCAGTTTTTAAAATGCTACTACGATTCGAAAAAAAGTTTCACATGCATCGTGATTTCATAAAATCAACCAATTTTTTTACACTACTATGTTATTATAATGAGAAAATATTTGATTTTATACATTCGCTACATTATCAACGACTTAAATCGGCTTCGATTTCCTATCGACTTATATCATCAAAATCTACATCGCCGCAACCGAAGCTGTGTGCAAAAGCTAGTTATTTATAAAGATCCAAACGCAGACGCGAGCGATCTCTGCTATATAGTAAGATTACATATCCACTAAATTGTGACGCAAAATATGAATTACAATCATCAATTTTTAAAATTTTATGACATTTTTTTGTTAAGAACTAGCTAATTCCTACAGTTTTGTCTGGATCGTTTATTGTCTTAGCCATATGTTTTATGTACAGGTGAGAAAAACTTAAGTAGATACCTACCACACTCCATGACCCATTTCTTCACGACAGTTTTTTTTAATAATTTATATTAAATTAAGCTCTCGCGATAAGATGTTTTTTTGGATAAGAACCAAGAAATTAAATTAAAAACAAAATCAGTTGGAAATACATACAGTAGTGTTGGAGTGATGTGCGAATAACTGCTTACCTCTATCAGTCTATCTATACAAATGACGGGCAACCCATCAATCATCAGTATAAGTACGGTGTACAGCAGTCCATTTAAAAACTATAGTTTATAATTTGGATACTTACCATGAGTTTCTTAAGTATTTCGTCCTAATCAAAGTCTAAACAAAGTTACCTCTTGTCTTATCAACAAATACTTATGTACGACGAAGGGGCGTTATCGCGTCTCTACTTTAGCAGGGCGTAGAGAATTACCAAAATGCTAGTTTCAAAAGGTTGAAGTGAAATAATAAATCTGACACCGTTGTGTAAACGGTTTCATAGCTAATTTACAAATCCTCTTTTTATTGAGCCAAACAGGTGTTGTAGGTGGTAGAGCTACGCTGAAAGCTATTACTAGTTTCAGCATGAATGGGTCGGCTCGGCCGGGGTAGTACCACCCTCTCACAGAAAGCCGACGTGAAGTAACAGTGCAAGCACTGTTGCGTTTCGTTCGGTCAGTGAGAACGCCGGAGGCCCACATATATTAAAAGGCCGGCAACGCACTTGCGACTCCCCTGGTGTTGCTAGTGTCTATGGACAGTGGTGATCACTTACCATCAGGTGACCCATCTGTTCGTTTGCCCCCTATAATATATAAAAAAAAAGGTATTTTTAAATGAGACAAAAACAGAATACGTGTAAAGGATTGTAATCGGTAAAATACAAGTAATATTAGTAAATACTAGTAAAGACCACTCACTATATTTGAGCAATTAAATTAACCCTTAGTAGCCTGATTTACGAAAGTGATTTATTTTTAATATTACTGTGTTTGCTTGAGAGTCTAGATGAAGGGAGAAATAGCTAAAAAAATCACAATATTTATTTTACATATTTATAATAAAATAATATATTCACTTACCTCAAAAGTATTTATATTCTTCAGAAAAAGAAAATATATCAAATTTGTATTCAATAAAACTTTTAATAAAATGTGTTTACTTGTTCACTTTGCCGCGCAAGTAATATGTCATAGATAAAATAAAACAATAATGACATTTGATTTTTTTTTAATTTCGTTGGAAAGAATATTATACAACAGTAAAATACGTACAGCCAACCTATAAAAAAAAACTAATAGTAATGTGAACATTCGGTTTAAAAGATTGGTATCAAAATTGAAACTCTAGGTTATTAAAGGTTAAAACAATAAATGAAAATTGAGAATAAAATAAAAGTGAAAAGAATCATCAACAGCAATGGGCAGTAATTGTTTCTTTGTGCTTTGTATTTCCCGCTCCGTAGGTGTGTTCACCGTTCATCTTGTATTCTCAGAATGCATATATATGCATGCATTCACAACCGTTTTTCGTATCTCATGTAAATTGTTGTAGTACACACATACCCACTGATGGTGTAGATATGTGTGTCGCTACACCTACCTACTTACCAATTGTTTGTATATTTGCCATGGTATATACGGATACGACAGTATGATTTTAAATATACGTACCGAATACAAATGTTATATTTTACTGTTAATGAGTTACAGTTTAATGTTGAGAGATTTTGTCGATTTGAAGACTATGGTAACTGTTATCGTCTTTAATAGGTAATTATCTTAACATTTTTTCGCTCTGTAATCCTATATATCTACGATAAATGCCCCTAAAGTCCAATCAGTTAAAAACTAGAATTTAGTTTTTCTATATAAATACTTTACTAAATACAAATGACGACGTCAATAATAACAGTAATGTTTTTCGATACACGATAAATACGTTATACCGACAAATGTATTTTCATGAATACACAATATTGATAGACGACTCGATATCAGTCAAACGCAAGTTAGGATATACGCTTATCTCGCCTTTAGTTCAAAAATGGTTATTACATATTAGTTGCTAAAAAGTGACCAGAAGTCCTAACTCTAGTTTTGCTAAATAGTTATAGATGTTGTAGCTTCCATTCATAGTTCCAATAATCAACTTCCATTCCGCTGCACTAGAGTTGTAACGGTCTAAATGAACACTTTACTATTAAAAACAATTCAAACTACACACGAAAACCTCATTACAGTAAATAATAAAAATATCTTCTAATAAAACCGGGACTTTCCTTAAGTTCTTTTGAATTTAAAAATTCAAAATGTATTTTCACATTATCAATAATGTCACAAAATACAAAATAAAATAAGTGCGCTCTGTGGGAAAAAACGAAAACTACAATGAGTATGGCGGCCATACCACATCCTGAGATTAATGTGGCAGCACTGTTGGATACGGGATTGTAACTGCTAGAGCCCCGCAAACTAGTTTTCATTTACTTACCTAGATGG
This sequence comes from Antheraea assamensis, assembly GCA_035772565.1. Taxonomy (NCBI): domain Eukaryota; kingdom Metazoa; phylum Arthropoda; class Insecta; order Lepidoptera; family Saturniidae; genus Antheraea; species Antheraea assamensis. Next base: position 2,374,725 of record JAQQSE010000054.1, on the reverse strand, counting down.
CGCTTTACCTGGTATGCTAAACAATATATATTTTAATATTTAATAAAGACTTTTGTTGAAAATACTAAATACATAAAAAAAGTGTTTTCGAATTAAAACTTTTATTAGCTTAAGTATGTTATCCACAGTGTTATTTAAACGTTGTTGATACTGCGTAATAGACTGTTTTAACAACGATGCTATTTCCGGTTGGCGCTCGGCGACATCACGCATACGCAAACTCGTTTTTGCAGCTAACTTCACTTTATAAATGTTCGATCTCTTTCAACTACGTCGAGGCTTGCGCTTTTGGAATTACGGTTTTCGGTAATTATTATTTTCATCATCGCATATAACGTGATTTTTAATTTAAAGTACATTGTTTAGACGTAGACGAGCGTCGCGTTAGTCGTACAGTGTAGTGATCACAAAACCGTAACAGTTTGGCGCGTTGGTTAGATTCTGTCAACATAGCTAAGTGTTCGCACGGAAAGACTTTATGCACGTGTAATTACAATACAAACGCAATTTTCGATTTTACAGACATGGATTTAAACGTTGCACTACCCCTAGCTGGCTTGGAGACAGATAACTTTAACTCGTACAGCTCGTTCGGACATATAATCGAAATAGCGGGCCTGGCCCAGTCGCAGTCGAGCCCCAGCCCGTCCGACTCCAGTGAATCGAGCGGTATAGGGTCACTGAAATCAGAATCGGTCAACAATGACTCCCTGCCGTCTAGTCCTCATACAACAGAGAAGGTATGAATAATTTTTTTTTACATTATTTTGTTTGCGTACGTCCTGGCCTTGACCTCTCTATTTTCATAATATTCCGTAATGGCGAACGACTGTATTATGCTATCAATGTTGTGTATATTATCGGATAGTGATAATGCGTGGATTGCAAATGCGTTGTTCAATTATTTTTTTTTGTCGGTATGAGATATCTTTGACTACCGTCTTGCCAAAACTAATTCTATAACTGTAAAATAAATGCACATAGCAACATTCCGAGCGAGTTATAGCGATTTTTTACATTGGCTTATGCTAATTTGAACATTACTCCACGGGGATTATGATCATAATGGCCCAACTGTGTCAAGCCGAACTATGACTGGCAATATTGCTGACTGAGATACCGCCTACAGAGTGGTATGTTTATAGCACGTAAGAAAACTGTTTTTAAACACATGCCATCAGCAATAATTGTGCTTATTTCAGAAGATATTTGAACCAGTAGTGCAGCCACAGCCACGTCCAAAAGAAAAGAAAAATGAAGACATCAAAGTTATGTACGGAGGGCGAGATATACTCGACCTGATGGGGAATATCCGTAATCCCAAATGGAACTACCGTGCCACAGAGCTGCCACCGAACAACCCTGCACTATTTTTTGCCAACCGCTCCCAGTATCATAGGCTGGGGCCATATGGAGCACACACACAGTATGTACAGGAAACTTGTCCTTTATGTGGATTCACATGGGTTGTCGCTGCCAGGGATTGACGTGACAATGGGTCAGCGTAAACTTTGAACAAACGAACGTTGTATGGGTATGACTGGGACACATCAGGGTGCATATCAAATTATTTGACTCTCACTTGTCACCTAATGGTGCTTATATCAACACCATTATTAGATAAGCCAATGACTCTAGTTCATAAAATAGTTTATTTTGAAAGATTTGTTATATATTATTATTACCTGTCATTATTCCTGTTCAAAATCATATGGAATATTTGTCAGTGGGTAGAGTTAAAATTTATTTTTTTATGAAATATTTTCTTTATTATTGTTTTCTGTTGAACTTATATTTATTATGCTAAACGATTTATTGTCTTGATTCACAGTTGAGCATACATAAATATTTTATATTTGAACTGAAGCCAATGGTTTTGTGACACCTTCCTATAATGTAGTGTGTATATATATATATTTAATATGCTCTCCTGCTGTGGCCCAATGATACAGATGACTGTGGAATATTGTATGGGGATATCGTCTCGCGCATTCTTAACAGTTATATATATTTTTATCGTGACTTAATACTGTGATCTTAATTTAATCAAGACAATTTTTGATAAATTCTGTGAGTGAAACGCGCGACGACGATCGCTGATTTATTTTTTTGTTTTAACTTATTATTTTTGATTGTGTGATAAAGTTAGGCTTAATTAACACTTATGAACTTTGCAATGCCATAAAGAATTTGCAGATTTATTCCAAAATAGCATTTCTAGTTTGTATCCAAAATGTAAATCGAGAGAAAGACAACTTTGTTTTTTTTTTCTCTTTTGTAACCCGTCGAATGAATAATAATTGAGAGAACTCATTTTTCTATAAAGTCGTTAAGTAAATTTGTTTATTATTATAATGTTACGCTACACTTAGTTCCTCTTAGTAATGTTAAATGATTTGTTGTCCAAAGAATAATATATATATATTAACTATAAATTGTTAATGTACACAATTTATAATGATTAGTATAAAATATGACTGGATATCCTCAGTCTATGGATTTAATTGTCCACATACTCTTAAAGCAATATTAAAATTATATGTATATCTAAATCTATATATATATATATATGTTAGTATATCGAGCTAATACTTCCCACCATTACACATGATAGTTATTATTATATAAATATTGTTTTGTAATATTTCTTAGTTTCTAGATGTAATAATTATTTAGATATATATTCCACAGTCATTTACCAATAGGATCGTTTATGTTTAAACCAAAAGGCTGCTTCTCGGATGTAAATTAAATTAACGATTTCGTTGAGATGATGATGATGATGATGGGCACGAATTTAAAGCCAAGCTGTAGGTTAATTTTAAGGTATAATTATTATGATTGTTGGATTTACCGTCCGAGCATTAAATAATTAAAAAAGTGATGAACTAGATGACACGGACTTGATGCGATACCCTTGAATCAATTATCAATTAACTATCTGATTCTATGTGAAAGCTATTGAACAACTCTATTGGTAATTATTTATGACCAGCCCGTGTGTATGATGGATGTAACATAGTCAAAAAATGGGTTATCAGTGCATATCATCACAAATTAATGCAGTGATTAGAGATATTCTTAAGGTATTATTAATATTAGTAGGTGTTACGGACCGTTTTAAAACGTTCGAGTCATTGATGTGCCCAGATGCTGGGCTTCTAGTGAAATTAAAGTAAGTGTCGTTAACAGACTGTCAATATCTCTATGTATGTGCATATATATATTATAAAAAAAAAAAAATGTAACTTTCATGGTCTCTTTAAAGTTAGTCAAGATATTTAATAGTGTGAGTCTCTTCGATATATTTAAGTAATGTATAACATACTAACGAAAAAAAATTATAATTTAATAATAATAATAGTGTTACTACTGTCCTTTCGTGTAACTTTAATTCTGCTATGTTGTGGATCAGCTTTAAATTGGAACTGGAGTATTTGTACACAATAAGGTTGATATACATTTTCCCCACAAAGTTATTTTTATAATAAAAAATATTATTGATATGAGACAATACAAGTATGTTAGTTTACAATTTTTAATTATTTTTTTTTAAATATATAAACGTAGTTCGCTTAAAAAAATGTTTAGTGAAATATTTTGGAAGGGACCAACATCAATCAGCACATTGTTTTTTTTTTTTTTTCCTTCTATAGTTAGTAATTTGGCAGAAGCAAATATTAATGAAGTTTAAATCATTGCAGTTCGCACTTTATCGAAAATTTCTCGTATATATATTTATTCACTTCTATCGTCTGTTATCAAACAACAACTGGGCTATGATGAACACAACACTTACACTAGGTAAAAGTGATACAAATTATTATTTATGTATTTATGTTTCAGTGGGTAATGACTGAACATATGGCATGGATCTCAGAATGCAGCTAAAAAAAAAAAAATTGATAATGATAAAAATGTATTGATGCCTCCTAGAGAAGTCACTTCGGAACGTGATTTTGGCGAATAATCGTTTCTCTTTTTTTTGTTTTTTTTTTTTTTGTATAAGAACGTTCCGAAGTGTTCTTCGCTTGCCTCGTGTGCTATATACTCAGTCAAGTACACTCACAAATGGTTGTTATCAGTTATCGTAAAATCAAATGTTGCATTCAGATTTTTTTTAATTTTTTTTTTTTTGTTTATTTATATTGTTTAAAGTAAACGATAAAAGCTGCATAGAAAAGTATTCGGTAACGATACGCACATATGTTTATAGATAATTTAGCTTTTGTTGTGAATATCTCGCTAAGTATAATAATAATAGTATGTGATTCCCTGGCGGTCCGTGGTGTCGTCTCGTGTGTCTCGCACCCGCCACGGGCCGAGGTTCGATGCAATATTTGCATTCCAGTTTCGTGTTTTTTTTTTTTTTAAGTTAGCAGCCGGAGGTTAGTTTGTAGTTGTTAATGTTTTTTTTTCTCTCTTTAATCCACATTACCAAATATATTGGTTGTTGTGCTATTGTTGTTGCTTTAACAAACAAAGAAAAATAGAGAAAATTCTTTCTAAATTTAATATCGATAGTAGCACCTTCCAACGAATAAGACGTATCTTCTTAGAGTGATTATTTACAGTTTTTTTTTTTTTTTTCAAATCATTTTTCAAGTTTATGCATTTTTTTTTTTCGTTGTAATCAAATCATAATCATGTTTTTATAAGTAATTATTATGTATTTATGTTCTTCTATATATATATATATATATATATATATATATATTGTTTATGTATAACATAGTGAAATATTGTTTCTCTCATCCAACTGTAGTCAAATGGCAGTATTTTTGTAACAAAAATTTTGTTTAAGGATGAAGGGTTTTTCGCACAGAAACGCGGTCCGTCCCGAGCTCTGACGTAACTCGCCGAGGTGAACCGGGGGACCGCGTCTCGAGCGTGTATTACGTATATCTAATAAGCATTATGTAGGTTTAGCGAAATAGAATTAACTCGGAGGTGAACTACTCCAAGTACCAAAACTTATTGGTTCAATGTTGTTGTTCTCGTATAAACGTGATATATAGTGCGTCGCGAGCGGCGCAGAGCTCAATATTTTAGTAACCCTTAAGAGAAAAATTAATACCTCTTTTGAAAAGAATTATAATACATATATATGTGTGTATATTATATAGTATATCCAATCAGTAAATCACATGTAACATGTATTCCCCTGTTTATTTTGATGTGATATCATAAACGACTGATCTGTAATTAGTTTTAAGTTGGTTATTGATATATGCAGTGCTATTTCGAGTGTAATTAAGATGTAATATTGAAAGTGCCAATGCTCGTAATTTAATCTATAATGACTGTTCCTTTATCTTAGCTGTCGTGTGTCGTGAGAATACTCGCGACTATTACTTGAAACAACCAATCGGTGGTATAAGCAATCTTCCTTAAACGCATAAGTTTCCAAAAAAATGTGTCACTCTTAACAATAAATACTACGTGCACAATCTCAGTAATGCTTGCAATAAATATTTATTTATTTATAACGTTATTCCTTAATTATAATTTTGAATACAGCGTAACGTTTAAGAGTACAATATGAGATGATGTTATTATGTCATTCTAGTATCAAAATTAGCCGAAGATGTTAAATATTATTATTAGTTAGTTAGATAAATTTTAACATAGCTTCGTATAATTGGGATGTTTTAGTGTTTAGTAGTGTGTAATTACGGCGTAGTGGCAAGCGAGAGAGGTCTTGCAAATGAAGTGGAATAATAATGTTAGTGGCAATAATACTCGTATGTAAGTCCCCCCCCTGCTAAGAGACGACAGGGTCGCGCGCCTCCCGCCGCCCGCGGTCTCCCCCGCACGCGTCGTGCGCTCCCCGTGCCAGGTACTGCCCGGCACGGCGCGGCACCTGCACGTCGCGGCACATACACAACTGAACTATAGACACTAGGCGTTTATTTGTTGTAATAATTATAATAATAGCCGTAGGGTATTTGATCGTACTTAAATAATTATTCTTGCGATGCCTTAATTCTGGTTGTCAATTAGACATGTCTCTGCCTAAAGTGTTATCATTGTTTTCTTTTTTTTTAATTTTTTCTTTATTTATTTTCGTTTTTGCTGTTCCGGCTTTCACCGTGAACTTCCAGTCCAGGCTGTTCTTTTGTAAATGATTTTGAGGTCGGTTTATTTTTACCTAAGTGTTCTTATTAAATGTTACCAAAATGTTTTTAATAAAATATTTTTATATGTACTAAAGTTGTTTCATTCATTTCATTCATTCGAACTATTACCGCAAACAAACAGTTGTTTCCCTCGTCTACGAATATTTCGCTCGAAACCGCCTACATCGAATATAAAATTAACTTTAGTGACTGTTTCAAACGAAAATAGGTTTCCCAGTATATTCCTGTATATACTCGTACACGCGTCATATAATTTAGTCGACTATCGAATGTTAACTAATAAAATTGATAACGGTTCTCTTCACGTAAACACTATTGTTTTTGGACATTCGCCCAATAAAATGATGCAAACGTACAAAGATGAATCAGTAGTTAAGATTTTTTTTTAATTGTGTTTACAAATAAGAAGATGAGAGACTACGTCATCATTAGTATCGCCTAAAATAAACAACAATTTTCCGTCTTGTAAACGTCCGCTTCAAGGTTCTATTCCCATCGCATACGACGTCCGGTTAATTACAGGTACCTTGCGAATGCTAATAAGTCTAAACCACTTAGAAACATCACGGGATTTCATAGATTTATAACAAATATTGTCAACCAATAAAATAATCTATAATTCTAACTATAGTAGTAAGAAATATGTATACACATAAATGGCGCAAATACAACGATTCACTGCGTCTTCCTCCTTTTTGTCAACATAGTTTCCTTATTATGTTGTAAATATTGACGAATTTTAGTGTTGTCAATTAAAAAAAAATATATTTTTTTTTCTATACCATTAACTAGGCGAAGTATTTATTTATAACAAAGTCTATTCATTATGTTTCACGCTCCATTGCGTATACAATATTTGTATAACATACGACACTTAAAATTTTTACCGTATAGAAAACAAAAAAACCGAATAGAAATACATAGAGAATATCCATTACATTATATTAACACGGGGAGAAAAAACTGAACGAATTACAGTCGAGTTTCGACGACGCCGTTCAGTGCATTTTTCTCCTTCTTATCAACCGATTTTCTTTTTTGCCAATAGACAAACTTAAGCGTTAACGATTAAAAATAAATTTTAAAACGTTTTTTCTTACCAGCGACGAGTCGAAGCCTTTATTTATGTCTCCATTCGAAATACCTATTTCACGAACCTATTTGTCTATTAATACACAAATTTATACACTCTTTAACAAAAATAAAATTAATAATATTGATACTTAAATAATTAATTTATTTTGATAAAATGTTGACTATTAGTTATATCAAAATACCAATCGACCGACTGAACTTACGGCCACCTAGTACCGAGTACGGAATTATACCAAAAAAATTATACAAAAACACTTCACGAGGCGAGAACTTTCACGCTGACTCTTCAAACGTTAGATTTATCAATCTCGTATATAATGTATAACAACATCAATATGTATAGTTAGATAAATATAACAAGATTGTTTAGCCAATAAACCATGTTCTATTGTTCATCTAGACCAGTGGTCGCCAAACTTTCTTGTCTCCTAGACCCCCCTACATATTTTTACTGTATTGGGGTTGATCCCCTATCTTTTGAATAGGTACTGAATTTTTGCAAATTCAAAACAAAACTAATATTTTTATAAGGTCATCCCATCGTCGGTACAAACATTTTCCCATGATCGCTGGATGCGTGTAATCATGAAATTGTCCTAGTCTATGTCAGTATCTTCATCAAATTCTATAAACATACACCTTTTAGTAATATATACTTATATGCTTAACTGTAAAAAAGTATTATGTAGTACAAACACTATTATACTTTATTATCTTATATACAAAAAGTTAAAACATTTACCACGAGTTGCTTAAGCAGAATTCACTATTGTCGACCCCCATTCGCAGCTCGACGAACCCCATATTTTGTTTTCGCTGGCGTGGGCTCCTAGAAGTTCGAAATCGATCCCGAGGGGTTCATTTTTACCACTTTGGGGACCTACGACCTAGCCCTGTCAATCCTAAAGATGAAAATCAGACGATGTTTCAGGCAGCAGAACTACATTTACATCACTATGGCTGAAACGTCTACTCCTTCACTTTAAACGTCCTCTTTTGAATCTAGTTGGAGTCAAAAATTGATGTACTCAAGGTTTTTTTTTTTGTATAATAAAGGTAAAGTACAGTGTGGTCTTCGAACGATTTTTAAATTGCCCGCACAAGCGAGTCATGGCAACTTTTTATTGCAAAAGTCCTTTAAGTCACAATCAGTGGCCCGCCAAATATGTCTGAATCGTCCGTTTAGCCCAACTGATAAAAACGTTAAGCAACCCTGTAGTATGGCATGAGAGCAAACGAAAATAAGTAAATAATAGAATAAAAAGTAAACAATAGAATTTTTTATACATATTATGCCTGGTGGTCACAACCTAGTTTGTTACCCGTCAGTGGCGTAGCTACTAAAAGGGCTCGATATTAAAATTACTTATCAGTTTGTAGTACTGCTGAATTACAGCGTATTTGCGACAACTCGTTAGGCCACTCTTTCTATTATAAACAGAAATGGAGCACGATTCTCTAGAATATTTTATTTTCCTATTTTGTTTTTTATACTTCTAGGTTTTTAGTGGTTGACGACAATCTCACCTGATGTTAAATTACAATATAAACCCACAAAAGCTACGGTGGAAATGGCTATCTAGTGCATCTGCCGGAACAGCGACTTAACTTGAGGTGCTTAGCTAGCCAGGTGGGCTTAGAAAGAGCCCTATCACCGTGCTATTCATTACGATGTTTTCCTTCACCCGTTCCTTTACACGTACGGATACGAACCTACGTCGATCGACGCAATCTCGCAACATATTAACTGCTGACCACATTACACCATCATCATTTTACCCTTATCCCACCTAAGTAGGATCTGCACAACATGTTTCGCATGTTGTAATGTATAATTTGGCTTAATTTTTACGATCGGCCACGCGCGCCTCACTTCATCCCCCCTTGGGATTATTTTGTAGTACCCCACTATATGTGGAAAAAGGTTCTGAAGGTAATTTATGTGATATAAATGGGTAAGGCCACCAAAATTGTAATTTTTATGTGGAGCAGATAATATGAAAATGTCGACATCAATTTCAAGAGAAACTCAAACCTAATAACTCTTGTGATGGTTGTAATATCTATCTTGGTTCTGTTTATGTTTGTTTTTTCTCTCTTTGGTACCATTATGGCATATTAATAATGTCAAATATTAAACATAAAAATAAAGCTGTCAAGATTATTCACAGCGCTTATTTATGTAAACAAGCAATGGATTGGTCCCATGACCTTATGAAATATCTTTTATAATGTCTTCCACCAGGAGAGGTTCCGACTTGCAAATAATTAATTTATTCTAGGTGCCATAAACTTAAGTACATTATCGTTATTGATTAATTATAGGGTAACATGTTACGAATCGTCGTTCATACACGTCGCCTTCAAGCCTCTGCAACTCGGACGCCCGGTATTATTAAAACGGCGGGCGGTAGACGTCTGCCGCTATTTTTCTCTTTTGGACAACAGCGTTCCGGACAGAAAAGTCTTTAGAGCAATCAACCAAAGGGCTATTACCATCCTTTTGATTATTGAATACATCGGCGGTAAACGAAACGGAATAAGCCTAAGCATGCTACAATGGCGACTGTGCATGTTCTAAGGTGGTTATTGTCTAAACACCCTGTGATATATTTCTCGATAAAAAAAAATGCTGTAGTTCAGAATTTAGAAATTAAAAGTATATTTTTAATTGTGATTAAAGATAAACTAATGATCAAAAATTTAAAGACAAAATACTAATTTCATTGGTCGAGCGTTGAAGTTAAAAAAAATATCGAACGGAACGGGTAGGTATCTTATAATCATCTTTGGTGATATCTGATATTATAAAGAATGATAAGTATCGAAGGCTACTGTATTATAAACAGATTTTATATACGAAGTAGATAAGCTCGTAATGTTTAGGTAGGTAGTATCTGCCTACTCATAAATAAATTTATGAACGATGATATCTATTTTTTGTTTTATATCAAAATGAATACAGTGTATAAGTATATATAATTATATTATTCTTATTAAATAAGCCCAATTTAAGAAAAGATTTATGTATTCAAGTCATTTCAATTCATTTATTTTAATGTATATTTTATCTCAATTGTGTATTAAATAACAAAATGGCTACCGGGCGTGCTTTTCTTGTATGTAAATGTTACTATGACAAACGCCATCTTGACGCTATTACTAACAAAAATATGGAGGAACAAAAACAATGTACCAATATCAAAAAAAAATCACGGACGTTTTCTAAATGTAGGTCTTTGTAGCGCCATCTAGTTTATCTTCTGAAAACTGCTACATATATCAGAGTATGAGGAGCATTTCGTAATACTGATGACTAACAGATGGCGCTAAATACAAAACTTATAAAATTATTTTAACACTGAAACGACATAGCAAATGTGATGAAATACACTGTATTTATGTTTATTGCAGATATTTATGCTTATGAGGAAGCGTTAAGACGAGCAGTTAAGACAAAGGGAACTTAAAAAGGATATGCAGATATTTATGCTATAAGGAAGCGAAGGTATCTACCTCATAACTAGGTTAATCTGAATAATTATGCAGTAAACCAACTTATAAGTCAACAAAATCATTTTTGTTAATGTAACTTACATATTTTGATAGTGACTGTGGTCGCGGCTCCGTTTATTAGTCAGACATTACGTACTTATTTGTATTACCAGTCAATTTAGGAGTAACACATATTTCTTGTTTATTATTATTCTTTGTAAAGCTATTTGGATTAAAATAGTCTTAAAACAAATATAAATATTATTATTGTAATCATTTTTTTTACGAATTCTTAAGTTATTTACAAATAATAGTACAAATAGTAATTACAAATACAGTTACAGAGAGGAGTAAAGATTCTTTCTCTAATCAGAATTAAATGGAGCGGTATAATTAATTACGAATACCTTATGAAAAAAAATTATTGATACTTATGTAAAAACAGCTGCTTCAATTTATTAAATAAAAAAAGGCAAGATTTGAAACTATTTCAGAAATAAGAATTATTTTATTGAGATATTTACATTGTTTTCTATTAAACAATAACATAAACCGTTTAATTTAACTTTAAGCAACAACGTTATCGAAGAACGTTATATAGCTAGGTTTATAGCGATAAATGAAAAACCCGATATTATCGTCAGAACATTATAAAATAGAATAGGCTTTTATTACTATTTACAGATTGCTAAGAAACGAAATCTATACATATAATAAAAATTAAGTGTCTGTATGTAGTATCAAGATAACGACTTTTTACTGATTGGATATGAACGTATACACGATACTGATAACAAAAATACGATTTTTAAAATTTTTGTCTGTCTGTCTGTCTGTATGTTCCGGGTAATCTCTGAAATAAATATATTCACGTCGGTACCAGACGAATTTCTTATGACAAAGGCTGCAAAGTCTGTCTGTCACACGGCATCGAATATTTCATAGATAAAAAAATTCATCAAATTATGTTATTAATGTTTTATTAATTAAATCTGATTCCAGCCATATTTGACTGATTAAAATATCGGTAAAATCAAGTCAGGGCGCGTCTATTAATTGCTTGAGGCGTTTTTGATGCCCCCTTCCCGCTTTAGTGAGTTGTCGTAAGTTTTGTCTCGATCCCATCCCCGTACACCTAAACTCACGTGAGATCTGTCAAAATTTCTATTTGGAGTATAAATGCGTTGGATCTATTCCAAGAATAACATAACAATATAATAAAATCACAGTGATAACATTAAACAATAATTAAATAGGAACCCCTAAAATTAACATTAAGGGCACTTACATTATAATTCAGTAGCTCGTCTTGTACCAATTCGCGAAGGTCGTATACTTTTATTTAACTTATAAATGTTATTTAATAATTACGTGATATTTGCCAAAACCTCTCTCTCTCGCCCGGGTGAAATTTAGTGAGATTCGGCTTAACCCCCTCCCCTCTAATCCCCTCAGGTAATTAATAGCTTGAAACCATAGCATGGTGGTAGGCTTTTTCGAAGTCCGCTTGGTTAGCTACCACTTTCAAGTTGAAAATCTGTCGCCAAGCATTTGTCGGTGTGTTCCGGCAGCTGCACTTGAGAGCCAGTCTCCCTCTAGGTTTAGCGTGACTACCGTCTTAGACCACATCATCATTTAACACCAGATGATATTGTGGTCAAGCGCTAATCTATGAAGTATGAAAAAATAAAATAATGGACGCTCCCTTAACCCTTAAATGGACAATGTTGTTTTTAAACAACATACTAAACATCACAGATAAAATTGACCTTTTTTTAATTTTTTGTTAATTTTGACAACTAGTTCTTATTTCTGAACAAATTTTGTACTTTTTTTAATGTTGGCAAAAAGTATAGTAAATTCATGTCTAGATTTTTTTACTCATTTTTCCTAGACAGTAAGTAATACATGTTTTATTACACAAATATATTTTTTTTAAAACGTGAAACAAAAATCGTCCATTTAAGGATTAAGAGAGTTAATATGTCGCTTATCAATCAATATATTCATTTCTTTCATATAAATATTGTTTTTTTTTTTAAACATCCATTCCTAGTTATAACGTCAACTATACCGAGAATGCAACGGACTTTGTGGTACACGTCTTGGATTATACCTAATGAAGCACTTCATAATTTTTTATATTGAAGACTAAAGTTCTTGAATCGTAACATGGCTAATTGTATAATTGTTGACAAGAACATAGAAGAAATAATAACAGATAAATAAGATTATATGAAAATTTACGGCAATTGTTAAGAAACGATCCCGTACATCCTCGGAAAGGGTGACGTGTGGCAGGATGAACACGCGAAGCATCTGAATAGACAGAAATTACTATCAGCGGGGCGCGGTGATTGCCCCACGCGTCTTTTCCAAATTCCACGGTCCATTGGTATTCATGAGACAACTTATTTATAAAGCCACTCATTAGAGTTACATTTCGAACGTAAAAAAAAATATTAATTCAATACTCGGTGAAAAATTTGCCACACGTGTCTATTTAAGTTTGGAATAATTTTGGGATACCACGCCGATCAATGCATAGATTTTTCGGGTTTTTTCTATTGCTCACCTGGGTAGCTACCCTTATCTGTTGCCAAGCGAAGTTGATGTGTTCGTGCAGCTGCTTTAAGAGCTAGTCCTCCTCTAGGTTTAGCGTATTGGTCACTATCTTCGACCTCATCGCAATTTAATATCAGGTATAATTGTGGCCATAGACTAAAACTTCACTATCACTACATAGTATAAAACAAAGTCGCTTCTCTCTGTCCCTATATCACTATGTATGCTTAAATCTTTAAAACTACGCAACGGATTTTGATGCGGTTTTTTTAATAGATAGAATGATTGAAGAGGAAGGTTTATATGTACAATAACATAAATTAAATAGTGGAGAAATACTGTTACTTTTGAGGTTACTCCAAATTTAACGCGTGCGGGCCACGGGCAGTAATGAATAAATCAAAACTACTGGATCGATTTTAATCATTTCTTCGCTGAATGACATAAGCTATATATTTTATACCCGTGCGAAGCCGGAACGGGCGAGACGGGCTAGTATATAATATAAAAAAGTATTCTTATATTGTTTTAAAATCAAAATTACAGTGCTAGAGCCCCAGTTTTAGGTTCTACTAAGGAAACACCATCACCAGATCTACATACGATATTCGATTTGGCACATCGGGGAGAAGAGTGAGATATCCAGCTGAAATCAGTATGCTTCGATTTTGTAAAGCGTCCTCTCTATCACACAGCGCAATGACTGCGATAGACAAAGTAAACGCTATACGAAACGGAACCTAACAATCTCGGTCTTCTTCCCGACGTGTCAAATTAAAAACCATATAGTGTATTTTTATTTCTACTCGTGTGTTCCAATACTTAGGTTGTCGTTGGCAACAAGACAACAAGCACTACCACACATGATGTTCCAACTAGTGATCAGGTGTAGTAACATAGAACAACTGGTGTACTGGTGGTGAATAGACCAACCACATAACATCAGGTGAATTAAATGCCGGTTTGCTACTTCATATCCTTAATAAAACATAATTAGTACAAATCATTGATATTAAAATAAACGATGGAGTTTATATAACACTGAAGAACAGAGTGAACGAGTATCGCCCCGTAAATGTACAAAAACATTGTAAGCATTAGATTTCGAAAATATTTGGTTTCAACAGACATACGTCCCTTGTTTTTTTTACCAGTTGCAATCAAATTGAATTGTGATTATTGTCCTATTTATTTAGTAAGCAAAACTAGACTCCGTGTAAGTGATTCAACAATACCATGAGGTTGTCAAGCATCATCGAAATTTAACCTCTCTGGGTGTTGGACATTTAATTATATTGTTATAAGATGCAAAACAAAAAAAAAATCTAAGTAGCCGAAATATAATAATTTAAATAGCCTAATTGCATTCGATAATAAATATTACCATATCATAGTTTTAAATGAGGCTTAAGGAATACAGATAAGCTAGTCTAAAACTTTGCGAACATTGTTATACAATAAATTACATTACATAGATACTGGCCTAAATTCCTCCTAAGTGGTAACAAGTATATGTTTTGCGAATACTTATGCAACAAACTGAACGATGAATGCAGAAAGACAGTCTCCCTAATATATCTTGAGCATATATATATCCATGAGCTGGCTTGTAGAGAAACTGTAGGTGGTAGAGCTACGCTGAAACTATTACTGGTTTCAGCATGAACAGGTAGGCTCGCCCGGGGTAGTACCACCCTCTCATAGAAAACGGACGTGAAGTAACAGTGCTTGCACTGTTGCGTTTCGTTCGGCCAGTGAGAGCGCCGGAAGCCCACATATTTAAAAGGCCGGCAACGCACTTGCGACTCCCCTGGTGTTGCTAGTGTCTATGGACGGCGGTGATCACTTACCATCAGGTGACCCACCTGTTCGTTTGCCCCCTAAAATATATGAAAAAAAACAGCAGTTTTTTTCGCAGAAATTCCAGTGGACCTAGTTTTTAACGTGACAATTGTCTGTGGTAAGAATCAAATGCTTGTTCACACTAACACGTCAGATAATGTTAATCCAGTTCGCACTAAAAGCAATTAAAACACTACAAATATCGATGTAACACCTTTATACTTAAGTCTCCCTTCTCCAAAAAAATAATACAAAAAGGAATATCTGTACAATTATTACAACTACGAAGAAGGCCATTTTGACGAAACACTTCATATCCACTTGCTTCGTGTTATAGAGGGGTTCAGTAACACATGGAGCACTCGTATTTGCTGGTTTCCGTATACTGAAAGGCAATGGCATAGTCGATGTTCTTTATAAAATGCAAAATCATTTATTTTCAAAGTATACAGTTTTTTTTTGGTTTTCTTCCAGCAGACTAATAGAATATGCTTTTTAACCAGTATATTACTAATGAAATAAAGAAAAATGTCATCAAAATGCATACATAGAGCGAGTATAGAGAAATTGTATACACAGAATAAAATAGTTTGTCTATGTCTAAAATCTGAAAAGGAAGTAGGTAATTTATGTTTAACAAAATACTATGTTTATTATGTTATAAATTAAAAAAAAAAAAAACAGAAGTGTTGTCTATCAAGTATGAAGTAGTAACTATTATAAGTCACCCATAACCCATCTTAACATTACTACAGTTTTGGTTTTGTATTGTATGAATGCAGTATTTACTGTATTCTGCTATAAAATTCCTAAAGCCTGTCAGTATATCTTCGAACAATAATGCGTAGTAGGCCGTAAAAACAGCTGAAGGTATTTGAAACAAATAAGTAAAGCAAATAATTAAAAGAGTTGACATAATGGCCTACTGAAACAAAGTTTACGATACTTGTGTAACTGCACAAGCCGAGAAATCAACTAACTGCGAAATATTCGAGAATTTCACCCAATAAATACAAAAAAAGAAGACCGATAACTCGTTTGATCAACAAACTTTAAATGGTTCTTTTAATTAATTACGTTATATAAAGTATTATGAAGCACGTTGGGTCATATCGTTTTGTATTGGACACAGTAATTTTGTTTTTTTTTTTTACTTCTATATATTGTTTGAAACTTTCCCATTGAAATTACGTATTCGAAATGAGAGAACAAAACGAAGTTTTCCTGTCGATTGTGCGTGTTTAACAGTAGATTTCTACGAAATAGGTAAACAGCCGTCTGTTTTTTTACAAAAACGTCTCTCTTATTTTGAATAGGAATCAGTAAACACCGCTCAACGAGCAATGTTAAACAGTGGCCTATTGAAACGGCTGAAGCCTTTAGAAAATCACCCTCCTTTCGAGTCGCTTTTTGCTGCCTCTATTTACGCTTTCCACATTTTCCATATAGAAATTCCGCGTTACCGATGTACGAATGGAGTTTCTATTGATGCTCGACACTTGGGACTCGTGCCGATTCAATAGCAAATTAACACTATTCAAAGCTGGCCAGGAAGACGCACGAATGTTTCACAATGGTCGAATTTTATAACTTCACAATGATAATTGATTGGGACTTAATACCGACGTATACTCCAAGGAACGACATGTATTCCTAGTCTGCGTGTTATGCGTTATACATTCGAGTACGGAAGCGTAGTGTAATCAGGCGCAATATATATTATTTGTCCAAGATATCTTGTTGTTCGCTGCTTTTCAATGTATTCCTGTTCTCTTTTGAATTTAATATATATATCGGTGGGGATACTGGGGTCAATACCATTGACTCGTACTGGCTACTATCTGCCCCATTCGGAAACACCATTGGTTGTAAGTGTCAGCTGTTCATGCATCTTGATTATTATTAGCTCTGCTCTTTGGCTGAATGCCTTAATAGGCGACCGACCACTTGACATTCTCGCTCAGATAGTTGGACTGTTTACAGCTACGGGTAATTCATAACTATATTTAGTATTGCATTTCTGTATCGGCTAACGTTTTTATTCGATTGATTTTGATATGACGTCACTTTGGATTACGTCATACTCTTACGTGGACGCCATTTTATCTTCGCTCCGACATGCACAATATTTCAGTCTACACAAGAACTTAATTTAGACGCATCTGGACATATCTTTATGTATCTTAATATACATAGACTTCGTGTTAACAATAAAAGTGCTTTGTAGGTGGTAAAGCTACGCTGAAGCTATTACTGGTTTCAGCATGAATGGGTCGGTTCGCCTGGGGCAGTACCACCCTCTCACAGAAAACCGACGTGAAGTAACAGTGGTTGCACTGTTGCGTTTCGTTCGGTCAGTGAGAGCGCCGGAGACCCACATATTTAAAAGGCCGGCAACGCACTTGCGACTCCCCTGGTGTTGCTAGTGTCTATGGACGGCGGTGATCACTTACCATCAGGTGACCCACCTGTTCGTTTGCCCCCTATAATATAAAAAAAAGAACAACTACCACCGAAAATCGGGTGCTGGGTTGCAGGTTTACGCTTTATTATTTGGTGTCTTGTTATTTGATTCATGTGTGAGACATGGTCGTCTCAACCTTCGCTCCGTTCTTATGTAATGGCTTCTATAAATTTCCCTTTTCACGTCTTTCCTTGTGGGATGTATTTGAACGATAATCAGTATGTAATTATTTTTTTCTCTATTAAAGTAACGGTAATTATTTAAACAATTATAGAACAAGTGAAAGCTTTGACTCCACGAACACCACCTCCACATCAGTTTTCCAACTGCCATGTTCCAGGTTCAAAGAGTGTTGTAGGTAATATAAACTGCCATAAGGGCATTCCAACCAAGTTCTCAAGAATAGAGCCCAGTTACGTCTGACCCCAGAACTCCGGTCCTATTAAGGTCGGTTATAGTTTATTATAGGTTATTCATTAATATCAGACTGTATGTCATTAGTAAAAAAGGTTTTGTGTTGAAGTGAAATAATGAGGCAAATAAAGTATGCTCGTAATGCATTTAATATAATAGGTCAAGAGGTATAGTCCGAAAGAAATCACGCTCTCGATTGTTTTCGGTTCTATTCTTGATTCTCCATAGGAGAGACCAAATAATTAGAGTTAACGTAACAGAACATAGCTTTCTGTCAATCCTTCGCTGATTAGTTAATTAACTGAAGGGATGATGACTCGGTGATACCGCGTCGAATATATATATATATGTATATAGATATATTTGAATTCCACAGTAAGTGAAGTAAAATGCCGTGATAATACCATAGAATACTAGTAGGGCTTTTCTAATGTGCGTCCGGCTAGCTAAGGTCCACAAATTATAAATATATTGTCGAGCTCCTATAGGTGTATTCTGACAGCAGCAGTTACGAGCTAGGTCTGCTTAGAATTAATGTTACCTACCATCAATGCTACTACATTGTCACTTAACATCAGACAAAATTATGGCCAGTAAACGATACGATAACAATAGACACTATCTCACGTCGACGTCTTTGTCGATGTAAGTCTTTACCTCGTGTATTTAAGTCACAAAGTCATAGCTCTGTGTTTTTAGTCGATTCCTTAGCTAACAGTTTAATTGTTTGCAACTCGTGTAAAGAACGAAATCTTATATACTAATATTGTTTTCCTTTTTCAAACCCTTCGAAACTTTATCAAAATATACTTTACATGAAAAAAGGGAACAGCTAATTTAATTTTCATAACAGTAGCATAGAACTTTCGTCTCTACTTTGATTTCTTTTCAATACACTCGCGCACCCACCTATTATAAAGTGCTTGGAATAGTAGTTGAAATAGTAAAACGGTAGAACTTTGGCGAATGTGTGTATTCAAGAAATAAACACTATAGGAACGCATACGAGAGAAACAAAGAAAAACATTAATTAAAATATTACTAGCAGGCACGGCCGACGTTGTCGTGCTCTGATAATAAATATACTTATGTGTGTAAAACGCTTAAGGCGGCTTGACTTTTTCCGATTCTTTCAACAATTATCATTATATTTCAACCAATATACAAAAAAAACTGGACAAATGATATACCTAAACTTTCCCCGTGAATAACTCTATATATTGGCGAAGACCGCATTACAATCCGTTCAGTAGGTTTTGAGTATATCGCGAACATCTAGACAGACAGGCAGACAGACGCAGCGGACGGCTTTGTTTCATAATATGTATTGATGCATTCATACATGTGCAGAATATGAATGTTATTGGTTGCAAAAAATGCATTGTTTTTTTGTAATCTAATTTATAAATATCAACAATAACTACGAATGGTGAATATAACAAAAACCTTATATATTAAAAAATGATAAACCGTTGTACAGAAGGATTCATAGAACCATTCATACATACGTAACGCTGAGGAATGAATCTTTTTGAATGCGACCAAATTGTACGAGAGCAGTAGTCCTCTTTGAAAACTTTCTATGAATAGTGTTAATTCGCTATAGCGAGTTTGCTCGCAGCTCGTCAATGGTCCATTTGAAGACTCGCGGAGCGCTTCGACACACAGAGTCGCAATATTGTGTGTGGGAAACGCGGAAAATATGAATACCGTTCGAGGAAAGGACACAGTGAAGGCGATTTTGTAAAGAACTCTTGACTAACAGCGGTAAATGAAAGCGGACGCTTTGAATTTCGTGTCCAGATCTAAGAGTTGTTGGAATACAACTTTTTTATATAAGATACATATCTGTTTAGATACCGCTATATGTTACGGAGTACAATAAAGCGTGAATTCTTCTATCTTAGTATTGATGTTTTCTTATTTATTTCTTCAAACGATAACAGTTTGTGAAAGTTAAAAATATCAACGTTAGCAGCTACTGCAGTTGGACATTCTGTTGTAGTTACTATCGCCCCCTTTCGGTGACATATTTTAAGCAATATTTGCTTAACAAAGGGATATACAAACAAAAGTAATTTAAAAAAGCTATACTGATTATATTTGGTTTATATAAATAAGAATTAGTTGACTGTAAGTTTATCATTACATATCTGGTTAATAAGTGAATCTTTTCTTATATTTCCTCAAATTTTTTCATCCCTGTATCGCATGTCGTATTACAACCGGCCGCAGAGTAGGAGAAAAGTGAAAGGCGCTCGGAAGAGCAACTAAAGCCAATATGGTGTCGCCCCATGGCTCAATTCAAAACAATTCAATGATTTAAATAAATATCATGCTCAGTTTTCAAAATCAAAAATATTCAGTTAAATGCCCACGTTCCAAAAACAAGGTTTCACTTGCATCGTGATTTTAGAAAATCATACATTTTTTTTTCAAGTTAATTTGAGCAACCCATCTTCTATATTATTAGTGTCATTGTCGATTAGGTAATAACATTACAAGTGCCTTGAGATAATTTCAATGGTTCTTACAAGAGGTTTGAACTTTCCAGAAAGTTCGCGCGGCGTCTCAGAATTCACGCTCCGTGGTATTATTTTCCACCCACTTCCCTTGTTCAGAATAACCAAGCTATATTATATAAAATGCCACCAATATTACAAAATATAGAGTCTTATGATAATTACACAACAAGATTATGAAGAAAACATAAAAGCCACTAAATTACAGACTAATATCCGTCCAAAAACTCCAATTCTTTTTTTGTTAAAGTTTTTGGTGTAGATGTGCTCTCAAATGGAGATCATGCGTAGACAAACATAGACGTGAGTTATTTTTCTGCATTTATGTGGAGTATCTGAGAACATATGAAGGTATACGGTGCAGGACCGAATAAAGTGTCACCTTGGCGAAGCCCTTTCACCTTCAGTGTACTATCAAGGAGCTGAAGATTGATTACATCCGCGACAATAATTGCCAAATCTTCTTACACTCATCCTGTATGCATAATTTAGGGAATGATTCGGAAGCAATCTTATAGGGTGATCTTTCAGATTTTAATCCACGATGTTGGAGTATTAGAAAATGAACCTTAGTGTATCGAGAGACCGGCGAGATTGCGGTGAAACTAGGATTCGTTCATCGCCGTGAAGAATCTCTAGTGTTAGTAGAGAATCTGTCACTGTAACCCCAGTCACTTTTCTATGTTACTACAGTCGCTCGCTTCAGTTAAAACCGGCACCTATGACGCAATAAAAATATTTTAAACTAGCTGATATCCGTGACTTCGTCTGCGTATTATCTTCACTACATAGTATAAAACAAAGTCGCTCTCTCTGTCCCTATATCCCTATGTATGCTTAAATATTTAAAACTACGCAACGGATTTCGATGCGGTTTTTTTAGTAGATGGAGTGATTGAAGAGGAAGGTTTATATGTATAATAACATACATTAAATAGTGGAGAAATACTGTTATTTTTGAGGTTACTCCTAATTGAACGCGTGCAGGCCACAGGCAGTAATGAATAAATCAAAACTACGGGATCGATTTTAATCATTTTTTCTGTGAATGACATAGGCTATATATTTTATACCCGTGCGAAGCCGGAGCGAGCCGCTAGTAACAATATATTTTATGTACAGAAGGGAAAACATAAATAAACATCACTTGGCCCACTTATCCAAGGTAAGAAAATACAAATCGTTAAAAGCGTAGAGTTAGTGCTTATAAAAATCGTATTGTCTGAAACCTTCAATAACCTTATATCAAATGAAACTGGTCTGATTTTTTCAAAAGTTACCAACAAAGTAAAAGTAAGGACATCTACGTATTGCGTGAGAACTGACATCTCTATTCACGATACTTATTAATTTCTATTATTAGTGTCGTTTTTTCACAACAGATGTCGCTAAATTTAATTACCAACGAAGTAAGGACATCTACGTATGTTTGCGTGAGTGAAAACTAACAACTGTATTTTTTTTCTATTGTTAGTGTCGTTTTTTCTACAAACGTATAATAAGGTGAAAGATAAAATTTTTGGAAAAGATTTATATCTTGTTACGCCAAAGAAGCATAACTTCTGACGCGTGTACATAAGTACACACACACTTTTTTGTTTAGGTAAGTAACAAGTGGCTAAGTAGTAGATACACTAAAAAAAGAATCAATTAGAATCTATTTCACACTTTTTAAGTGATACACGTACAACGGCAGACCTCGTATAATTTTATTTATATAGAAAATACTCAGCGCTAACTAATTATCTTTGATACCAATAGTCGATAACTCTGAAATATTTGGTGTACCATCTTTTATATAAAATTTATAATGAAAATTGACCTTTAATTTGTTATCCTTTATGTTTCTTTCATAGCTATCTATACCTAAATTGTTACGTTGCCGATGTTTTTATAAAGAAACATTCAGAATGGTCTTTTTATAAATATTTTTTTTATACAACACAGTTACCAAAACCTTGTTACTATGTTGTTCATTGTTTTTAGTCGTATGGAAGAGATTTTTGTTTTCATTAAATTAATATTGTTTTTTTTTTTAAATACGGCATTATTCGTTTTTTTTTATTTATGCTCTGTAGATAAGTCTATAGTTACGTTTATAGTTTTTTTTTTAATATATAATAGTATCAGGTGCTTTATTGCAATTTTCGATTACCCATTTAAATAATACAGGGCATATATTTTTTGTTTAATTAACATTTTAATACCCATTAATGAATAAGCATACTAACATAAAATGTCTTTATGACTTTTCGATAAATGGACTGATTTTAAAAGTTATTTAAGGTAGAAATTACTCTCAAATCGACTATAATTTTCGTGGTGAATAATAGACTAAAAAAATAAGTCCGTTTTATTTGGTCTAAATTACTTATTCATAGAAGATGTTATTTTAGCGAAAATCCTCAAAGAGTCATGTTGATTTTTATTACATTGATCCTTCAACAAAATGCTATTGTTTTATCCGTCTCGACTCAAAGGTGAACCGTCCGAGTCCGTACTTTGGAAAGCGGTATTAAAATTCAAACGACACTTAGAACATTGCACATCCGCAAGCTCAGCACTAACGATGGCTACAACAATGTGCCCTCTGAAGAGCTCCGAACAATCGAATGAAGACAATAAGCAGCGATACTCCGAGACAAAAAGAGGCGAAATAAAGGCTCACTTGTTTCCTGGCCGCATTGTGAGGAACGAGAGAGGGCAGAGACAAAAGCGTAATGTGCCACGGGCCCAAACAATGGGGGCTCAGCCATTATTGTTACTGTAGCAGCGCTTTAGCGGAATATGTACGCGGTGGCAGCGAACTTGACATGCCCTGATGGCCTTGCCGGCTAGCACGATTTATAAACATGTTGTATCGAACATTTAAAATGCAAATTTGGACTTATAGTTAGACGACATTATTATTAAGGGTGATTTTGTCAATCTCTCATTACAGACTGAAGAATATTGCTTAATATATCCATATAGAGAAGCCAGTTACAAGTAAAACCAAGTATAACCTATACTTTTATGAAATTAAATGTAGTCGGAATTAAGTAACCTAAAATGTAACTTAGTATGTCTACAAAATGGATAATAGCAAATTATTATAAACATAATTATTTCGCTCTTGATTATCCGAACACCCCGTTTTATCGTTGAACTAGCTTTTACTCGCGGTCACGCTCGTGTCAATCTTGACTTGACCTACCCCTTGGGAAAGTTTTTGTGAAAGAAAGGTACCGTCTATCCTTTTCTTATACCATTAACGACGTGTATGCAAAATTTCATGAGGGTCTGTTGACTAGTTTAGGCATTAAAGCGTAACAAACAAATACACATTCTGATATATAAAATTAGTTATGAAGTTAAGCGCAGGATGGTAACAGTCGGCTGATGTTACTGCAACGTGGCGAACAAACAAGCATTATAGAACAACGAATAAGTGCGAAAGAGTCGGCACTTAGGATTGATACCACAAAGTCACGACTCAACGACAAACGACGACAAATCAATTTCATTATCATATAACGTATGCGTGTATTATCAAAATAGCAATATGATACAACATTTTGTATATATGTTATAGCAACAGAATAGTTGACAACAATTAAAAACAACAACTGTTGTAAAAGAACACAATAAAGTTTTTTTTTATATATTATAGGGGCCAAAGGAACAGGTGGGTCACCTGATGGTAAGTAATCACCGCCGTCCATAGACACTAGCAACACCAGGGGAGTCGCAAGTGCGTTGCCGGCCTTTTTAATATATGTGGGCCTCCGGCGCTCTCACTGGCCGAACGAAACGCAACAGTGCAATTACTGTTACTTCACGTCGGTTTTCTGTGAGAGGGTGGTACTACCCCGGGCGAGCTGACCCATTCATGCTGAAACCAGTAATAGCTTCAGCGTAGCACTACCACCTACAAAAAGACGTATAAAAAGTAATTCGTTATTACCAAAAGATGGCTTGCTCGCATCCCGAACTCTGTATGTCCGAGAAAACATACAGCTTACACGATACATATACCTATATATCCAGGATTTCTTTGTCGAAGCCAGATTCGTCTTTACGCCCTAGGTGACTCACGAGAACTACGACTAAAGTTCCATACATCAAAGATGGTACAAGTAAATCTAATTCAATTGAAAAATAATGATTTATAAAAAAACGTATGTGTGTGCAAACGACCACACGAAAGAAGTGAAAACTTAATTATACAAATTACAATAAAACAAAAAGCCAGACGGTTACCCGCTCAAGTAATGACCGCGCCCGACGTTGTTTAACTTTGGTGATCACACGAGAATCAGTTTTTCAATACTCAACCCGACACAGTGTTTATCCCTACCACTTTTCGTCACACAAAAAGGTTGTAGTTCAGAATTTCAAAGCCCCCTATAAGAAATTTCACTTCAAATATTTAATAGAAATAATGCAACGGTTCGTTTATTGAAATAATTCTCAGGTTCTCATATTAGTCAGTTAGCTAACAAAAAAACTAGAATTATAGTGTTATTTTGATTTTCTGGTTTTTTAGATTGTTTATGCTAAATTAAAAATAACTTTCCAAATCAATTATTATGCAATGTACCAGCTTCCATGTATAAAACTAAAGTTTGGATTAAAACTTTGGGCCCCAAAGCGACTTGAGCAAAGCGTTCTATCGAATTTGTAGAGACGACTCCGGCCGGATTCGTAAAGAATTTGTACACAACTAAACTATCTCATGATCATTTAATGCAGCTGAATACCGTTTAATCTCGCGACAGCTCTGTAAACTGTATAAGTTATAGCAAAAGATCAGCATGACGATGTTTACAGTCCCCTCGGGTGTTACTACTACTCGAAATAATAGTTAAAAAAAAAATCGTATTTTCCTAAATAATTCAAAAGCAAAAGAGAGAACAGCGATCGATAAGTACTTTTTTTATTGAATTCACTACACTAAGATAACAAAATATTATAGTTATTATATTTTTAAATGTATTATTGAAATTAAAAATAGATTCGAAAGGTCAATTTCAACAATCACCCGCTGATTCGTTACAACAGCCCTCGAGGTGCCGCCGGGCGGCGACTAGCATCATTTCGTTATCGGGGTCAAAAAGACCGCCCGGTCCGCCACCACGCTTTTGATCTCTCGCTTTTATGATTTCTGCAGAGAACCGAATTACTCTGCACACTGGTCCCATCTCCATGCACACTACAATCAATTTTATGTATTACGTCGCCTCAAATTTTTTCGTCCTTCTACCGCTTGTGGCATTGCAGCCGGCCGCGGAGTAGGTGTAAAATGAAAGGCGTGCGGTAGAGCAGCGAAGGGAAAAAAAGTTTCACTTGTATCGTTCATAAAACCACACATTTATTATTGTAAACTGATTGTTGGTATATAAGAAATTGATAAACTACAGCATAGTTTAACCGATTATCATAAAGATCGGGACACCTAATTGAATGTTTATGGTTTCTATACTATCCATTGTACTATAGCCCGCCACTAGGTGGCGTTAAAATATATCGACTTCTGGACCGATTCTCGTAATAGTAACAAATAATAACAAACACGAGCAAAGTCGTGAGCACAGCTAGTTTAAAGTACAATTTTATTCTTATGGTCGTCTAATTTACATCAACGATCTGTTATTGTTTATTTGCTTTTAATTAACAGATTTATGTAAGGCAATATTAAAGAAAATATTAAATATATCGGCTTAATATATTGTATTATTGTTAAGAATTATACACCTACATATTATGTTCCTTAGATAAAACTGAAATCCAAATACGAATACCTTGACAAAAAAATCCACGAAACTAATGAATTGTAAATCAATTTAAAAATAGATTACACTTCTCGCAGGTTGTCAAAACCAAAAAAAAAACGTTTTTTTTTTTTTTTTTTTTTTTCGAACTGACCTACACTGTTGACCCGGAGGCCGCTACAGATTTACCGGACTACTAAGGGGAGCGCTTAAGGCACTCACCCGATTTTATTTAGGCAACTAGCACAAGGGCACACGGTGCGCCTCGGCTTGAGCTGTCGCCGAATAACCCGATCTAACTAAGCTAGCTAAGCTATGCTATCTCATACGATATGAATTCGTGAAAAATGCATTGGTAACCATGCATGTTCCACGAACGCATATGTATATTTTGTGTCTGACTACTCTAAGTGTGTGACCTAATTCAGTCCGAAAAGGGCAAAAAAACAGCCCACCACCATGTGTGCCTATGTGTGCACGTGTGTGGGGTGATATGTGTAAGTGTAAAAAACTAATGTGTGTAACTGTATCGCGCAGATAACATCTCAAGGGTTCCACTCCGGGGGACGACCTAGGCTCGAGATGCTACGAGAGAGACGCGACAGTGTGCGGGATCGTATCTTCAACCCCCGCTCACGGCGGTGTGAGCAGAGAGAGTCGCGGGCGTGGGCGCAAACACGCAAAAGTAAGAGGTGATCGATACTAAGAATCAAGACGGCGACGGCGCCGTGATTTAACTATGCAATCATCCGGATTGCTCCTAATGGTTCGGTATATTAGGGAGAGATAGACATAAATGCGCGGATTTATTCCATCTATATCTAGAGTAAAATTATTTAAGTGCATCGCGCGCGAGGCGCTGAAGAGTGGCCGCGATGCCAGGAAAGCTCGAGATAGCCCTAAGGTACTCGATACTATCGTTGCTATTATTCAACATTTCGTTGAAGGCGGTGATCTCATCAATCTCATGGAAGATGAGAAGCTGAGTTATCCACTGTATGCCGGGTAAGGAAAAGCTGAACGGTTTCGCCTGGTCGGGCTTAACCTTTGGAGGTTGGGCTTGAGGTTGGGACATGGGTTTGGCTATCCACGGGGCCTGAGGGGCCCGCGAGGGCTGGGGCGGCGCACAGGGCGCAGGAGCGGGCGGCGGTGATGTGGTTCGGGGAACGGGTTTGGATGCCATCGGGGCCTGAGGGGCCCGCGAGAGCTGGGGCGGCGCACGGGGCGCAGGAGCGAGCGGTGTTGTGGCTCGGGACAAGGGTTTGGAGACCCAGGGAGTCTGAGGGGGCCGAGCAGGCCGGGGGGGCACATAAGGTGCGGGTGCGGGCGCTGCCGGTGCACGGGAAGTGCCCGGCAGGCTTGGGAAGGCCTCTGTTGACAACAGAGGCGGAGGTTGAGGGCGGGAGGAGGCGGCGGGCGCCCTGGTCGGGGAGTCCTGCCTACGGCGTCGGGGGCGCTTTGTGCGCGGCGCTCGGGGACAGCCGCGATAATTCGCGGGATGACCCGATGCGCCACACAAGACACAGCTAGGAGGCTCGGGTGAGGACGGAGTGCGAGAACACTCCCTAGTGGAGTGATCGCCGAGGCACTTTACACACCTGGGACGCAGGTGGCAATTTCGTGCGGAGTGACCGTACACCTGACAGTTGTGACACTGTGAGGGAACGAACTGCTTGCGCGGAGGCTCGACTGTGATGCCGGTGAGGCCGCACAGGGAGGACAGGGTCGAGATGGCTTTACCTTCCCTGGAGCGGTCCAAAATGACCAACACCAGGTTGTATGGGGCCTTCGTGCGGGGGTGGTACATACGATGTACCTCTCGGACGGGATAATTGGATGACTTAAGGTCATTTCCTATATCCTCGATTGATAACTCAATCGGGACCCTACGGAGGACAACTCGGAGGAGACGCTCGTCCTCGAGAGCGTGGGTGAAGTAGCCATACTTCGCTTCCCTAAGGAAGGAGGTTAGGCGACGGTGATCGTCGACGGTCGGCACCTTAACCTGGATGCCAGTGGGAGTGTTAAGGGCGGAGGTATACATGATCTTCCTCGAGTTGAGGCTCGAGGAGATAGCGACCCAAGACGACTTGTCTTGGATCGTGACGGGTGGCGGTGGGCGGGGCTTCTTTGCAGAAGCTACGGAATCCGCGGCTTGTGCGAAAGAGAGGTCGGAGGGGGCGTGGCTTAAGGCCGGCGCCTTGTTGGCGCGTTTGGCGGGTTCCGTGTGTACGGAAACGATGGGAGAGGCAGGACGTGACAAGTCGGCTTTCCGACGGTGCGAGACGGTTATGAAACCGTCTTTGACTGACTCGACAAAGGGCACGGACGGATCTACGTCCATCCGTGGGACTGGAGGAGAACTTTGGACTAACGGATCGACACTGCAGTCCGGAGAAAGTGACGAAAATGAATTCGCCACTGAAATGTCGGTTTTGGGAGGTGGGGCGGTCGGAGCTTTCTCCTTCCGCTGCTTGGAAGAGCGTTTGTCCTTCTTAGCAGAGACCGGGGACCGCGAACGGCCGGCCTTGCTATCGGACAAAGCTTCATCACTACCATCGTAGTGATCAACGAGACCGGGGTACATCCTCTGGATCTCCTTAGCCTTGGAGGGATTTTGATGGATCATCTGCTCGATCCTGACAAGAGTCTCTTGACTCATGGAATAGGAGTTAGGAGTGCGGGTGGAAGTGGAGCATGTGGGGCGGGACATGACTAACCTCCCTGCCGGAGGGGCAGGGGGGTGCGCCTGTTTGAAGTTAACGGACAACCGTGTCCGGACCAAGGGAGCTGTGGGCGATGTGCAATGCCTCACAGGGGACCTACGAAGCCTAGGGGGAGTTCCCTAACACTTCTTTCTTCGAATTTTCTTCTTTCTTCTTCACGTACGACGCTCGGCACACGGCGCAACACGGCGAACGACGAACTGCACGACGACACGACGCGCGGCCCGACGACTCGATGCACTGCACTCTGTGTGCTCGGCTCGCACCGAAAAGTGCGGTTTAATTGGTACACTAACGGAGGTGCACCGGCGCTCTGAAAAGAGCGTAACGATTGACAATAGCCGATCGAACACACAATACTGCCGAGAGTATCACGAACTAATTCAATAACTACGTAAAAGTTATCGAACGATCTGACCGTTAAGAGCTGCGAGAGAGCGCACGTGCGTCCCCGACCGCGGCTCGAATCGGACTCTCAAAAAAAAAAAAACGCAAACATAGTGGCCTTAAATCTTTATTAAACACTGCCATATTTATTTAAACTTTAATGCAATGCTTAATAAACAAATTAATTTTGACTCAAACTTTGTCCGCCATTTTAATACCATCGGACCACTGTGTGATATGCAGTATGGTCGAACGACACTGAATGCCTTAGCCACAGGCGAAATTGAATTATATCAATGGGAAATGTATTAAAAGTCATAACAATATTATGTGCAGTAAAAAGCAAGTTGTGTATGAGAATCCTACTTTATCGTAATTATAATAGCGTCACGTCAAAGGTGTGAGTGGCGATACTACTAGATTACAAGATTTTGACGCACCGTCTTACTTACTCGATCTTTTTGGCGGGATCTATCATCTAGTGTTTTATATTTGGGTTATTTGACCATATACTTTGTAATATTGGTGGCATTTTACGTAATATAGTTCTGTTATTGTCCAGAAATGAAATTGATCGGAAATAAAACCATGCATTAGGAATTCTGAGATGTTACAAAAACACGACCGAGTGTTCTATCAAGGGGCCGCACTTTTTGTTGGAACAGTCAAACCATCACAAAACTGTTGTCGTAATGTTCTCCACTTGATAATGGCAGTAATAATTTAAAAGATTGGTAAAAATAAAATAGAAATAACCCAGAAACTGTGTCACCTTGATATTTCCAAGCCGGTTTTGACAACGGTGAAACTCGACGTTTCCCACTGTTCTCGGAATGGATTTTTTACACTCAACTGAAGTATAATCATTTTTTTTAGTGTCAAAATATTAATTAACACTTTTGTTATGAGTACGCAGGAGTTAATAAGTCACTATTTACCTACATAACATTTTTTGAAACTATGTATTGTTCGTGTTTCTGGCTGATGCCTATATTACTTTGGACGAACAGATATACTAAGTATGACCTCCTGTGTCATTTACGTTATATATTTTTGGATCGTAGTGTACAGTTATATGTTCCAGAATAAACAGGTTATCTCATATACAAATATATATATATGTTTGATCAATCAGACAGGTAGTTCTTGAGATTATCGTGTTCAAATATACGAATGTTTCGGCAAAAAAAATGTTGCTTCGATAACAATTTTTAATATCTACTTTTTGATTTAAAAGTACATACCAATCTCTCACGGAATTACCATTCTTGAATACACATTACTGTTGTGATGTACGATGGAAATACAATTTTTTTTGTCAAATATCTTAATTAATACTCAGAAAAAGACAAAACTTTTTGGTATTTTTATATTCTATCTTCGGACCAATGTGCAAAACGCAATATTTTCGGTAGACACTAAATACTGTGTCTGGTAGGCGACTTCCCTGCATATACTGAATTAAAAGTTTAAAATAGTTAATAATATATGCGACTACCAACACTCGAGACATCGTCTACGATAATTTACAATATAAATGTTAATAAGTGTCACTGCATCGTGCAAGCAGAATGCTTCAGAGCTCCACTTCAAGGAATCGTACCTTAGCTTGAAACGCTGTCGAGGAGGCTACGACGGGTGTGCGAGAGCGAAATTGACCACTCGACGACGGCGCGATGATTGATAGTTTCTTCACAGAAGAATTCATCCTTCTGAATTCAGATATATGTACGAGTACAATGTTTAAAGAGTCGGAATGGTACGATAATTCCCGCTCCTTCTTCTCTACGGTTTTTATAGCTTTCCTTCATGTCAGTAAGACGTGATATTTATGGTGGAACAAAAATAGTTTCTGAAGGTAGAGAGGACTGTCCGTCGACATAAACAAATTTCCTTTGTAAGCATTGTTGTCCGTTTACTTCTCTTCTTGTGCGCATACGTAACACACCCCTTACTCCACTTTACACTTTGCTAATCGAGTAGTGTTAACAAACTCTTCGTTGCTTTTAACTTTAATAACTTTCCCATTCACTTACTGTGTTTTCATCAATCACTGAGCTCAAAAAACTTAATAATGGTTTGAATATTATGTCTCGGCACATTTAATTTTGTCAACAACCCTTAATTTCAGGTAAATACCTACTGACTACAGTAGTGGCATTCGGCTAATTGATGGAACTTTTATTCCATACATTGCAATACACACTTTTATGGGTAAATACCCATATGAGGTTCTTCTCTTCTCCTACTGTTGGTTCGAATCCCATAATGGACCTTAACTTTCAATAGAGAATATACTATCTGAACTATTTGTGTTCGTAAATAATAAATTAAAACTATGCGATTAACGTAGTTTCGATGCGTTTTATTGAGGATTAAATGTTTTAAAACATAAAAACATGTCCACAACATGCTCCCGTCGCATATCCCATTGTTAATGTCAGTGTGCGGTGAACTACGCTCGGACGACTCTGAATGCCGCAGTCAAGGGGACGAATCTGCGACTCATACCCCCATACGAAATATATCTGAATTCAGTCTTTCCCTACAATAAGGTATGCACTATGCATTCGTATATGTATGATAGAACGAACTAAAAAATAAGGGATGTGTTTTCTTTTACCGAATCAAGTGTCATGATTGCAATATATACCGTGATGTTCCCTTATATTTTTTTCCATATCAACTTATTTGCTCAGATTCATATATCTTGATGTAGTAGATATATAAAACTAGATGCCAGGCCCGGCTTCGTAGTAATGAAGGAAATGACATTAAACTTTCTCTATACGTTACGACCATGTAATGAAATTGGTAACGGGATGTGTTAATATACCAATTCTATCAATAGTTTTGAAGATCTATTGTCTTCTGCCTCACTCACTCACTCGCCTTATTGTATTGTTTTTTTTTAGCGAAATTTTCCCTTTTCCATATGATTTTTTCATAAAAAAAAATCATTCAAACCTTGTCCTGACAAACACAACAAAAAAAACTATTAAACAAATAGGTGCAGCGTGGTGATGCGCGTACATACACATACGGCAATTATTTTTTATTTATATAATAAGATAACCAATATATAACTGTTACAGAATTTTCAAAAATATTATTTCTGTAAGAATAACGTAATGTATTATTCCTACGTAAAAA
The DNA here is from genome assembly GCA_035772565.1 of Antheraea assamensis. Lineage (NCBI taxonomy): Eukaryota > Metazoa > Arthropoda > Insecta > Lepidoptera > Saturniidae > Antheraea > Antheraea assamensis. The sequence continues at coordinate 2,342,169 of JAQQSE010000054.1, read as the reverse complement.
AATATTGAACACACACTGACAACGACAAAAGTTGATCGGTATTATCGCAACGTGCGAGCAAGCAAGTATCATGCAACGACCAATACTAATAAAAGGGAGAACACGTTACTCACAATCAATGTCACGATACAAACAACAAATATTCATTTCATTTACGTATAATTGATGCAAATTGCAATATGCAAATATAGTAAATGATCGAACAGCAGAATAATTGACAACAGTTAATATAAGTACCATAATAACATAATTGATATATAGCAATTATTGTCATTAGCATTCTATATATTATATTAGCATTCGTACAACCCTATCTCAAAATACAATTAATACAAATTCGCAAGGAGGATAAGGGGTCTTTTGTACATTTTATTAATATGCTAACTTTGACCGATTCCTTTATACTCTAAAAGCAATTTATTTTATTTTCAAAATGATCGCGCCTCTTTATCGCTTGTTCCGTGCTCTCGCTTGCACGTTCGGCTCAGGTGGAACGTGACAATGAGTCATGCTTTTTGGTGTTCATCGATTTATAAGACGTTATCACGTCAAAATGATAGAAATTTCCTTAAATAACATGAAAATTAACAAAAATTTTACTTACTTCTACGAAGTTAGAAATCATCTCTGATCTAACCATAATGAGGTCTATAATCGATTATTTCTTTTTTTATTTAAATTAATCTGAATTACGTGTAACACGCTTTAATCCTTTACCTTGTTTATGGGTATAGGTCAACACTGCTTAGTCACTAAACGTGCTCAAACAATAGATAGTGGTCCGAAACTCAGGTTCGCTTCTATTGTAATGTATTAATTAATAAAATCAGGGTGGGGCCCGACCATTGTCCAGTAAGGATGGATCTGATCTCATTAACCAGTCATTGTGGTCTCTAACAAAGGAGGCCGGTCAGCGCTCACCTAAGCAATGTCGCGAAGTCATCGTTTGAAAGGTCGGTATTGTCCTACCTTGGTAACTTGCTATTCACATTAAAATCAAGTAGTACAATGGAGACCTTGTAATCACGAGTTCTCAAAGTATATCTATCAATTACAACAGTCGTTTACATCTAATTAAGGTTATTATGATAACTTTCTAATAGCAGGAATATTTTTAACTGTAACTTTTTTTTTTAATATTATAGGGGGCAAAACACCAAGGGAGTCTGTAACGACCCACCCCTTCGCCATACTGAGACAGCTTAGTCGCCACTACATCTCTCTCACTATCCGCCATAAATTAACTAACCAAAGATATAAAATCCTGGTTAAAGCATTATATTGATATCATTATTGCCATGATCGTTTAGAAATTAGGACCCTTCTACGTTGTGAATTGAAACAAAATTATAGTAAACAAATTCTTTTATCTGGTACTCAGAAAACATTACATAGATCAAATCTAGTATAATTAGAACTTTAGCAAACACATGACAATAAGTTATAAATGCAATTATTTCAAAATCAAATAAATAAATTAAAGATAATATCTATATGTAACATTGTATTCATAATATGTTCACTTAATTTCAATATACATCCTAATCTTAGTTATAATAAAAATATAATTGTGTCTTAAATATGTGTATGTTGGTTGTGTTAAAATGTTCCCTATTTTCCCCCGGAAGGGGGGGAGGCCCCAATACCGTCCCAAGTCCCGCCTCTTAGAAGCACTATTGACTATAAATTTATAGTGACACCCAATAGTCAACTACCACAAGCATTGCTAGGGAGTTAAGGGCAAAAGGCAGGATATAAGGATTCTGGAACTAGCTCCTTAATTGTATAATGTAAAAATGTAATGATTCAATCTAATAAGTGATTATAGCTATTCTACTATCAGACATACCATGATCCTCACCGAAGTAGCGAAAGCTCCAAGGTGACAAAGTCAACCGAGGAGAAAATAAGTAACTTGCTTCAATCCAAACCTCCCCGCACAGGAAAGAAGGCCAAAATAGACACTGGGATAAGTAGGAGGGAGACAAAGCTCAGCTCCAATCCACTCGTCTGGCGTCTAACACTGTGTGGATCGACGGATATGGATATAGGGAAGACAAGAAACACCCTAACAAGTATTCAGATTGTTTGGAGGAATCACAGCAGCCTGCATAGAGATTTCGCTAACACACCCACCGGATTAAATTACTGCCTTTTAAATGGTAGACATAACCAGTAATGAATTATTAAAATCACACTAGTTCCAGAAGGATAGTGGATAGGTTTTAGTAGCATTATGTGCAGAGTTAAGTCAGCACCAGCATTTGTATTACAAAATAATATTGTAGATATTAATTTAGATTGGTGGTTGAACATCTGATTGGTTCCAGTCACCATTAATTTATAATGTGCTAACGGCATCCCACACAGATTATTCATTTTACCAATGTTGTTATTATATAACAATAAATTAATTTAATAATACTGTGCTAACTCCACTCAACACACATTTCAGCCGTGAATGTGGTAGTTGACTATTTAGGCATAAGGGCTATTTTGTCCCTTTAGCAAATCAACAATACAAAAAGTGTAGTGTGGTGTGGTGTGGTGTATATTTACATGATTTTGTTGGAAAAATAAACTTAATACTACAATCACTTAAACATAATTCCTTTCTTAGTTATCTATGTATGCTCATATAATCCTAAAATATATGAATTTAGATTATCTTTAATTAAACTTGGCCTACATATATTCCTCATTGAAATTATAAGAATGTTACCTGAGTTTTATAGAATTCAAACTTTAATAATTATTTGATATTATATACATATATATAATTCTATGGTAGGTCTGTACAAGAGTTGAGTGTGAGGTTGTGACATTCATAAAGAGGTTTATTATAACTTTCAGTGTATTCCAGTACACATTCTTTTGTATTATAAACACAAGAGGATGTCGAATGAGTTACGTCAAGGCTAGGGCCGACTAACACCAGGCGGAAGATTCACTAGGTAGATGATGTCGGACAATGAAGGCTACCGGTTCGTACTTTGGTAAAGAAGAACTATGTTTCTAAGACCAAACCATTCCCCGGGTCAAGGCAAACGTATCGCCGACAACTACCCAGTTCGTCTTCAGGCATACAGGAACCTCTTCGCTATCCAGCAAACTAGTTTTACTTGACAGAGAGAGAGAATTCAAGAACCGCCGAAGCGTATATGCTTTAGGTGCCAACTCAATTCAACGCCTACTGGGACTTCCTATAATAAAACACTGATGAGTAAAAGCTTGTGTAGTGGAATCACCTCAGTTTAGCAAATGATGTATTAATGAATTACAATATTGTCACGAATCTACTCGAACCAATTTTACCTCATTCTGATAGTATTATCAGAACTACAAAACCTTTAGCTGATGTACAGTAGTGTTATGTACGTATGTGTCTTTGTTTGAATTCTATAGATGATTGTTACAATGTACATATAAACAAAGTATAATATTAAATTACTCACACTCTTGTAGATCTAAAAATATACCTTTTTAAATGGATTGAAATATATTTAGCTTACCTTATATTATATAAAACTAATAATTTGTTGAAATTCTACTACTATGTTATAGAATTCAAACTCTAATAGATATTTGATATTTTTAGCATGTATATTTACTGAAGTTAGTTGATATGTCTGTAAAGAGTTGTGTGTGGGGTTGTGACATTAACAAAGAGGTTTATTATAACTTTCAGTGTACTCCAGTACACATTCTTTTGTATTATAAACACAAGAGGATGTCGAATGAGTTACGTCAAGGCTAGGGCCGACTAACACCAGGCGGAAGATTCACTAGGTAGATGATGTCGGACAATGAAGGCTACCGGTTCGTACTTTGGTAAAGAAGAACTATGTTTCTAAGACCAAACCATTCCCCGGGTCAAGGCAAACGTATCGCCGACAACTATCCAGTTCGTCTTCAGGCATACAGGAACCTCTTCGCTATCCAGCAAACTAGTTTTACTTGACAGAGAGAGAGAATTCAAGAACCGCCGAAGCGTATATGCTTTAGGTGCCAACTCAATTCAACGCCTACTGGGACTTCCTATAATAAAACACTGATGAGTAAAAGCTTGTGTAGTGGAATCACCTCAGTTTAGGGAATGATGTATTACTGAATTATAACATTGTCACGAATTTATCTGAGCCAGTTTTACCTCATTCTGATAGTATTATCAGAACTACAAAACTATGTACAGTAGTGTTATGTATGTATGTGTGTGTTTTGTTTGAATTCTATAAATAGTAGTTATAGTGTACATATGTAATAATGTATATTTTAAATTACTTACAGTCTCGTAGATTTAATAAATGTACTTTCTAAATACAATTTACCGACTACAATGCTTAACACAACAATACCTCTTCTTTTAGATATTTCAATATTTCTACGACGGAAAATAACTGATATTTCGTTTCTACAACACCTAACAATATTTATAAAACTTTTACTTGAAATTACTGTGGGATCTCCCTGACACTATTAACGAAACTCACGCGCATTATATGAGACTACTATTAACACCCTAACTACTAGTAAATCGAATATTAACTTGGAAGAACATTATTTACTTTTGTTCTATGTGCAAACTATCATTACGACCGCTAAAGCACTGATTCTAAAAACTCTAAACTGCCATTACGACCTCTAGAGCACTCTGATTCTGAAAACTGTAAACTGCCTCGATTCCCTAGTTGAAACCCCTTTTATCCATGTGCCCCTCTCCTAAATCTCGTCAAACAATCAGTCCTTTCATTCCTCGAATTTACTAATATTTTTCGGGTTTTTTCCGTTCTTAATTTACCACTTATTCCTCTTACTCCTACAATCCATCCTTTGTTTCAAGTATTAAATGTAAACAAATTTCTATAGTTCCCCCTTGTTATATGATTGTTGACCTACTTTTTTTTCATAATCTTAAACAACAGTCCATTCTTTGTTTCAAGTATCGAAAATTAAAAAAACTTCTATAAAGCCCCTTTGTTAAATAATCGTTGACCTACTTTTCATAATCTTAAACGTAAACAATGATCCCTGATTTGATTCCCCATTGGTCATTTATTATAAACAAAATACAACCAATAGAAATTCTTCACTTTGTCTATGATTTTACAAATGTTCTATATTTACATAAAGATTTTATTCAATCTTTACTTTAATCTAATTCACAATAACTGTTAAAATATATTACATAATTTTACGAATATATTATAATATGTATTTTCCCTTTATTCCTTTTATTTGACCTGTATTATAAAAGTTTCCAAAGTTGGCGCTAGTTACGTTATTGTACTATTATTTTGTTTGTCAAAATTTCGATACACCAATATTGACCAAGTATGGAAAACTCTTTATAATTCTAACTAGATGGAGTTGTTCGTATAATTTTTTTTTTTTCTATAAGGAGCCGGTATAGATCCGTTACAAGTCGCAAGTGCGTTACCGACCTTTTAAATATGTGGGCCTCCGGCGCTCTCACTGGCCGAACGAAACGCAACAGTGCAAGTACTGTTACTTCACGTCGGTTTTCTGTGAGAGGGTGGTACTACCCCGGGCGAGCCGACCCATTCATGCTGAAACCAGTAATAGCTTCAGCGTAGCTCTACCACCTATTTAACTAAGTGACACCCACGACTTCATTTGTGTCGTTTATTACCCTACCAATATATTTTACATACAAAGGAAAAAACATAGGCACCGTACCGTTTTAACGTATACCGTGTTATTCCAAGAAAGTTAAGTATGCATTGAACACTTGTTTAAAAAAGTTTGATCACAAAAGAGTGTCTTACCCTTATTCACAGATATCATCATCATCCTGTTAGAGCCTATAGACCTCCTCTAGAAGGAAGGTATGGGCATAATCACCACGCCAGCCCACGACGTATAAGCGATTTCAAACTTTACGAAATCCACAGTTCTAAACATGGTGGCTAGCCAGGCGGACTTAGAAAAAGCTATAGCTTATGGTTTTATTACAATGGTTTCCTTCAGCGAAAGCTCCGGCTCATTCGCAAGGATTCGAACCCACGTCGATCGACGGGGCATCCGAGCACGCTAACCACTGAGCTATAATCGCTTCGTATGAGTGTATTGTATTTATTTACATTCCTTAATTATTATAAATTAAAACGAAATGTAACTCTGAATTGCCTCTGAACAGTACAAAAGTCTGGATAGAAGTCACGTTATTATTTAACTTAATTTAACTTAAATTTAATAAACACGTTAAAAAATAATCTATATTTAATTTTGTTATATAGTAAAATAATTAACTTCACTTAATAGATACACTACACACAAATACAAAACTACAAACAAGTTTGCACGGTGTCGAAAACGTATCGTAGCGTTTTCGTAGCGACTTGCTACGAATCGGCTACGGTCATCGAAAGAGTTTTACGATTCATTTTATTTCTATCGCGTAGAGCGTTTATATTATTTGCACGTTTTTTAACATTTATTAGTTCATTTTTGAAAATGATTTTGGTTTTTCTTTTCGTGTACACTGTGTGTTTTATCGGGATTCATTATAGGATATCCATTATTTTTTTAATTGCAATTCTTACATTACTACTAAGCCTCTATGGCAAAAGCATAAATACATATAACATAGATAATACTCTAAAATTACTCCGTCTGCTGGTAAAAGTGTCAACAAAATCTCTTCAGCCGTTTCGGAGATTAACCAGAACTAATAAAAGATTATAGTTTATGTATCAAAATTTTTATGTCTTTTAATGAAAAGAATTAGAATTCACAAATAATATGTATATAAATAAATATATCAACATTATTTATGTTTAATGCGATATAGAACAGGGATTCCCTTATTTAGACTTATGGTAGATGTTACTGCAATTGCGAAGAAAAGCCGACATGTAACAGATTTATGTCCATATAAAAATATACTTTGCCTACAAAATTTCTTTAAGCAAGCAATGTTCATTGTTCATTCTCCTGCGCATACGCACCACTTTAAACTTTAATAACTATATATGAAATAAAAACATCGTGAAGTTCTTTTTTGATAAGTGTCTTAGAAGCGAAACTAAAAAATGTAGTTGAAATATATCCAGTAGTGTTGGCGTGATGCACTGATGATTAGGTGGTAGAGCTACGCTGAAGCTATTACTGGTTTCAGCATGAATGGGTCGGCTCACCCGGGGTAGTACTACCCTCTCACAGAAAGCCGACGTGAAGTAACAGTGCTTGCACTGTTGCGTTTCGTTCGGTCAGTGAGAGCGCCGGAGGCCCACATATATTAAAAGGCCGGCAACGCACTTGCGACTCCCCTGGTGTTGCTAGTGTCTATGGACGGCAGTGATCACTTACCATCAGGTGACCCACTTGTTCGTTTGCCCCCTATAATATAAAAAAAAAAAATGATTGGAGACCCCTGTCATTTTTCTTATATAGACGATTAGGAAAGATTGCGTTAACTGAAGTTATTGATTCAATTTAACGCGCACCGAATTGGTTATTTTGAGATAATTTCACGTGCCAATAAACCTGCGGTGGAACTACCCCGAGCCGCGCAAACTGAAAGGAAAGGAACACAAAAGTCTCCGCTGCGGCAGAATAGATGGCGCTTGATTCTGATAACGATATGTTAACATTGTCACAATGGAAACGGTAATGGCGCGATTGTGCTGCTTGGCACAATGCTTTTAGATGTCACCTCTAACAATGGACGAGTTCGATATCTAGTGACGACGGGCTCGTGCTGGGATCGCAGGGAAATCGTTTTACTGCCGCTTTCGTAGTGATTCTAACTGCGACAGACCGGGAATCATGGACAAAACGAATACGCTGATTGACGCACATTATCAAGATATTTTAACATTTGTCTGTTCTATATATATATATATAACAAAAAAGGATAATACAACAAGTTGCCAATTAACTAACGTAATAAATTCCAGTATAATAGACGTCATACAGGGCTACATCAATTCGTAGTCGATATACCGTTCATCCACACGAAGCGCTTTGCATCTTCTTTTATCATGCGAACCGCAAAAGAATAGAGTGCGCTACCTACGTCTGTTTTTCCTAAAACATATAATATTATAGTCTTCAAAAGGATGTCTTTTTACTCAGGTGTGACTGAGGTCAAGCTTCGCCCAGTGTAGTGTAAAAAAATACACTTATATCCTATTCAATTCTTATCTCCTATATGAATAAAATGATAAGGGTCTATCGTTGTGCACGCATCACTCAAAAATTACTGGATAGAATTTGAACTTTTTTTTTTTAATTCACTTTATAGATATTTTGCCGTATCTGAAAAAAATATGCTTAATTTAAGAGAAGATTTTGACGTGATAACGTCTTATAAATCGGTGAATGCCGATTACAAGTACGAAAAAGCATGACTCATTGTCACGTTACGCCTGAGCCGAGCGTGCAAGTGAGAGCGCAGATTAAACGATAGAGAGGCACGATCGGCCTAAACGTTCGGCTTGTGACGCATCTGTCTTCTACTCCATCGATAATTTTCTTATGACGTTATCACGTAAAATTATCGTCCGTAAACCGACTTTACAGACAACCAACATTTTTTTATGCGATTGGATGCAACCGAACAGACAAGTTACCTGATGGTAAGTAATCACCGCCACTCACGGACACCTGTGACAGGAGGGGCATTACAGATGCGTTACCGGTCTTCGAGGAAGAAGTAGGCTCGTTTCTTGAAGATTTGTAGGTACCGTCATCTCTTCAATTCGCTTCTTATGCAAGAAGTGTATGAAAATTGATCGGAGGCAACTGAACGCTATTAATAGAACTATATTGTAAAACGGTGTAAGGAATAATCGTTAGTTCATCTGAACGACTGTGAGGTGTCCTCGTTGTAGGAACATGAATTTGCAAAACACATGACTATGTATGGGGCGTTCCATGACAAATTGACCACATTTGAGCCCTGACCCCGACCTCTTTGTATTTTACGGAAACTTTTTTGTACGCTATCGAAAACATATCTCAGATTTTTTGCAATGGTTTTATCTAATAAAAAATTCTTATAAATTTTAATACGTGGCTTTTTAAATAGACATAACTTTTTTTTTTAATTTACTTATTGCGATTAATATTTTTTTAGAAATGATGTGTTATTAAATAAACTTTTTAGAAAAAAAATACGGATTCAATACTTTTTTTTTTCTAGAAAAAGGAAAATTTTTGTTATGTTTGTGGTCAAATACTGAACTATAAAGCATGAAAAAAAAATTTTTTTTTGGGTGATTTGTGCCCCATATTTATATATATAATATATATATTGATTTTTTTATAGCAAAACTTCCGTGTTTTCTGAATTTTTCAATTGGAAAATTTTCAGTGGATTTCTTTAAAAATTTTTTTGGCGTCTGCAATGGTAGATTTGGCATGGAACATTCCGTATATACTAAATATTAAAAGCATAAATGATTATATGTTTTTTTTATTTGTTTGAACATGCTCTGCATCTCTGGAACTCGCTATAAGATTAAAGAAAAATCTCTTTTCACTGTATAGCCTATATATTGGGAAACATAACGCTAAGACTATTAGGAGTGAAGCAATTACCATACATTATGTTAGTCAATAACGGTGCGGACAAGTGATGTGACGCGGCTCGGGGTATCGTTTGCTAAGGGTAGGTGTCCCTCCCAACGGGAATCGAGCTTTACCGAGAAGACCCGAACTGTGAACGCCTATGTCAGCTAGGTATCATGCCGTGTTACTCAGTCGCATAGTTGACTCCCTATGTAATAATCGTATTCTATACAAGTTTAAGTGTACTTAGTTTTGTTGGCAATAATTCAAAATTGAAATTTATATTATACCTTTGAAATCCGGTATACATGGTAACTTGAATGTTTATGATTAAATATAAAATTACTTTTATTACAATTATCGCGTCATACACGCCAATAGATATTCCACGAAAATGTATGTAATATATAAATCTATTTTGGAAGGTTCAACCAGTTCTAAAAGGATTTTCTTAAGTCGTTTAGGGAAAACTATAAGAAATACCTAAAAGAGATAGCAATCATTTACAGGTGTTTACCTACATTGCTACAATATTTGAATTTAAATTTGTTAATAGAATTCAATTCAAACCGTTTTATGTAGGTTTTATCAATCTTATTTTTTACTAACACTAGCATTTAACAGAATAATTGTTATAATCACTACATCTAGCGCGTACCACATTACTTTATTGGTAACGTACTACGTAATTATTCGATTATAAAGCATTTTAAATCAATACAATATAATAAGCAGCGTAAACAAGCGAAAATCAATTCTTTCATATACATATAAATGACTCATCATTCATTTGTTAGGCGGTGAATAATAAGCGATTGATAAAATCGTCCGACTGCCTGTGACAATTCGCACTCGAATCCAACGCAACAACAATGCTATGCCATCTCCATAATACTGTGACCTCCCGCCTCCTCAACAGGGAAACTGTGGCCGGTGTTAAAATCGTGCGAAAGGGTGTTTTAACAGTTCTATATAAGCTGGCACGCGCGGCATAAGCCACCCACCAACTATTCAGTATGATGTTATTCAACCCGTGATGGATCACAATTCCAGACAACATTGTATGGAAACAAATGAAGTATTCAAATAATGGAATTGATAATGACTGAAAATTACTATTTTATAGATATATTATTCTTCAATGAAATTTAACTCTTAATATAATTTCCAGAATTTTCTTTCTCGTTGTCGACTAGACGCTCACTGAAGTTCGGTCATTAACGAAATTTTTACACGTTACCTCTTGATTGCAACCCTTTTTTATTTCAAATTGGTAAGCTTGGAGATAAGTCCCACTTCCTAAAGCAGCTACCGAAACATATAGATAAACCCATAGACGACTATCGAAGACAAGTTTTCAATTTAAAAGTGATCCTTAACCTGGCGGGAATTATACAATAACCTACCATAATGCTAAATCACTACATAGTATAAAACAAAGTCGCTTTCTCTGTCCCTATATCCCTATGTATGCTTAAATATTTAAAACTACGCAACGGATTTTGATGCGTTTTTTTTTAATAGATAGAGTGATTGAAGAGGAAGGTATATGTACATAAATTAAATACTGGAGAAATACTGTTATTTTTGAGGTTACTCCAAATATAACGCGTGCGGGCCACGGGCAGTAATGAATAAATCAAAACTACTGGATCGATTTTAATCATTTTTTCAGTGAATGATATAGGCTATATATTTTATACCCGTGCGAAGCCGGAGCGGGCCGCTAGTGAAGTAATAAATCTCATCGAATGAAGTGTAACAAAAAAGTAGTCTGATTTATTTTTCTTTTCCTTGTAAAATTACAACGAATACTAAACGTTTCAAATGAGAAGATAATTGTCAAACCGCCATCTTAAGAAATTTTATAAAATATATGCGATCTTCTAGAAGAATAACTTGTGCAAATTACGCTGTATCTTATATAAATGACCACCCTTACTAGTCATTACTAATCATCTTCTTACCCTTATCCCACATAAGTAGGGTCGGCACAACATGTTTGTCATATTGTGATGTATGATTTGGCTTAATTTTTACGATCGTCTGCGCGCTTCATATCGTCTCTCCTTGGGATTATTTTTTAGTACCACTATGTGTGGGAAAAATATGTAACTGTTAATTTCTCTTCATTTATTATAATGGCGTGGCCCGAAGAAATAATTATGTTAGTTGATCCCTCGAAGTAGAAAGTTTTACCAAAGATGGTGACATTTACAGGATGATATTATATAACATTTCCATATAGAGTTATAAATATATTTCATGTTTTATAAATGGGTAACGCTGCCAAAATTATCATTTTTGTCGGGAGTAAATTATATCAAAATATCGACACATCAATTTCAATAACTCTTTTGATGGTTGGAATATCTCTCTAGGTTTAATTTTTACATTAGGTACAATCTTTTACCTTTACAATTTTTCTGTCGATGTCTACCTTTAGTAGGCTATTTATAGTTTCTGTTTGAGCGGTACCACTGTTCAAGATGTACGGTTTCCTTCCTATTTTCGAATATATTTTGAGAAAAATGTAGTCTAACATAAACTAATAAAACAATTTTTAATCAATTTGTAAGGCCCTAGGTTGGTTCTTAGATTGTAATAGTGAAACTCAGAGTGTGTAAAGTTATAACAAAAACATTTTAACTTTATATATGGTGTTTACCTATACTATTACGCTTTTCCAAATAGTGGTAATAACATCAACATTATTTAAATATAAAATACGAACAAGTTCACATAGAAAACCCACATTACAGTGAACGAAGTCAGGGCTCTAGTTTATAAAGGTATGAGAATATTCTAGAACGAGTTTTTATATAAAAAAAATATAAATTAAGTATTACGCATACCTGTGAAAGGATATAGAAAATATATTTACATTTTTTTCAAATCCATACACCTGTCTAAATCATCAAATGTCAGCGTACAATCGAAATACCCCGGAAACAAATAGAGAGTACGCGTTACGAGGGTATGAGGGTGGACCCGAAAGGGTTGATTGCCAATACAGAGTTATAGGTTATCGAGTGTTACATCCTGTTTACAATTATCGCGTCATACACGCCAATTGATATTCCACGAAACTGTATGTAACATTACTACATAGTATAAAACAAAGTCACTTTCTCTATCCCTATATACCTATGTATGCTTAAATCTTTAAAACTACGCAACGGATTTTGATGCGGTTTTTTTTTATAGATAGAGTGATTGAAGAGGAAGGTTTATATGTATAATAACATGAATTAAATAGTGGAGAAATACTGTTATTTTTGTGGTTACTCCAAATTTAACGCGTGCGGGCCACGGCCAGTAATGAATAAATCAAAACTACTGGATCGATTTCAATCATTTTTTCTGTGAATGACATAGGCTATATATTTTATACCCGTGCGAAGGCGGAGCGGGCCGCTAGTATAAATATATATCAGACGGTTCAACCAGTTCTGAAAGGATTCAAGTCGTTAAAGGAAAACTATGAGAAATACCTAAAAGAGATAGCAATCATTTACAGATAAACGCATTGCTGCAGTATTTGAATTTAAATTTCTTAATAGCATTCAATTAAAACCGTTTTATGTAGGCTTAATCAATGTTATTTTTTTCTAACACTTGCATTTAACAAAATGATTGTTATAACCACTACATCTAGCGCGTACCACATTAATAATGTTTTTACTGATTTACATAAAAAGCCAAATAAATGTATGTCTCGTCTTTTCTAGACGCTATAAATCTTAGACCTTGTTTAATTATATAAAGAGAGCAGGGAAATTGCAAGAAATCGAAATCGTATTCAAAATTCAGATATTTTTGGTGGATTAACAGTAATTATATAAACATTTCAAAAGTAAACTTTGTTCTATATTTTTGTCTCAAAATGTAGTGATGATGGTGTTAGTAAAACCTTTCGCTTCCCTTTTAAGTTATCGGGTTGTTATTATAGCGTCAATTTTACTTTCGATAATTCTAGAACACCAACTGATACTAATAGTTCGCTTGGTGTACAAATGAAATATAACACATATCTATATTTATATATCTATGGCTCGTAAAAATAATTGTCGATATAATGTTTATATACAAATCGTTACACGGTTTCGTAGGATCTCCAGATTTTCTTTAAAGCGTACCCTTCAGTGTCCCACGTATAGGCAATCGTTCAATTAATCGGCCGACTTTTAATTGACCACCGGCAAGAACTAATATACGGCCAACATAGCCGTTTATTCTTGTATATTTTTGTAATAGTTTACAATTTATAATTTTATCTATTCTTTTGTGTTTCTTTTGGTCTCAACTAAAGAAAAATATATTTCAGTGTTTAATTTATTTTATTTTTTCCTTTGTTTTAATGCTATGAAATACTTTCTCTTGTTTGGTACTAATATTTAGCAGGGTTCATCTCAATTTGTAATCATCGAAATCAGTTCAGTGGACCATAAATAAATAAATATCTATAAGTGATAAATCACGTATCACGCCAGTTACTTGCATCAAAGATACCTGTTACATATCGCGTGTGACTAGTTTAAATTCACGCGAACCAAGCTACATTTATAATTCGCAGTGGAAATGACAAAAAGCAATAGCATACCAGTTACACATGTCATGGACTAAAAGATTAAATTTATTTTAGTGAAATTAACTCCAGCAAATCATCATTTAGTTGAGATGTATAGATGCAAATAGCTATAATTTACATTCATAGTTATAGTTCGTGACAAATAAACTTATCACATGGAATCACAGTAGCGCGTGCGCTGATGCTTTACTACGGGAATACATATAGCAATATTGTTCTAGACTCTTGCTCCAGGTGCTTGCTACCACCATTTTTTACTAAGTATAGATTTTAGCTGTGATACATAACATAAACTATCAGTGATTGTTTGGGCAATCGCCGCAACATTTTTTCTTACTATCAGGCGCACAACAATAATATTACAGAGGAAGTAAAGACAAGGAAAATTAATCTGGGTTTTGTAATGATGATGGCTACACATCGATCGACGAAACCAAAACACCTTCAAATTACAAATCTGTCGCGAAGCAACTACGTCTGTGCTCTGTCAACTACATTTGACATCTTAGACCACAACAGCGATCGTTCAACCCCACCAAGGTAGGTTGTGGTCAAACGCTATTATAAATATTATACTAGCTGTTGCCCGCAACTCCACATGCGTTTTGTTAATAATTGTAAATTACTTTCTATAAGATCAGCTATCTGTTAGTGAAAGTTTTGTGAAAAATGGTTCTAACGTTTTGGAGATAGTACTGTAAACGAAGCCATGAGTAAAAGCTAGTCCAAAATAAAAAAGCTTTAATTATTTTTTATAACGTTAGCTATCTGTCAGTGAAAGTCCCATGAAAATAGGTCCAATCGTTTTGGAGATAGTACTACAGATAAAGCCAAGGATGACAGCTAGTTTAAAATGAAGTAGTTTATGTCACCCACTGTAATTTTAACTATCCGTTAGTGAAATTTCTATCGATACCGTTCCAGCTGTTTCGGAGTTTACCCGGAACAAACAGACAGACAGACAGACAAAATTAAAAAAAAATGTGTTTTTTTATCAGTATCGTATATACGTTCATATCTAATCAGTAAAAAGTCGTTATTTTGATATAACATACAGACACTTCATTTTTATTATATGTATGTATAGATTATATAGGTTTCAGCTTTATTTGAGTATTAATAAAGAAATATGAACTACTTATTTTATTCATATTTCTTTCTAGAATACCTGTATAAACAATTATACAATCCAGCTAGGTATATAGATTTTCATATGGAATTATTAATTATTATTCAGAATGGAATGACGTCTAGGCAATATAATAATTATGAATGATATAATACATTGTTCTTGTTTATAATAGGAAAATATGTCAACACGGGAACAATGCAGGAAGTTACATGGATCAGGAATTAGTAGTCATTGTCCTTGGCACAATAGACTGTGGACTGCTTCGTCGTTGTACAATCTAATTAGATAACATTATTGTTTCACATAATTCAGGCACTGCGATACTTCATTTTAGATATTACATGTTCATTAATAATTTCGAATACAATTGCTATGATTTAATTTAATAAACTATGCATTAGTAGTAACAATATACACACATCAAAAAAGTCTAAGCGACATGCGTGATATTACAAATTTTACCATTTATATTAATTAATTTCTAAGTATTTACTCAAACAAAGTGCGTAGGTAAGTAAACTTTTTTGTTATTGATGACATACTGGCTGGTTGTAAAAAAAAAAATCGATTATGTTTTTTTTTTCATAAAATTCAAATGCCTGCGAATTTGTTTGAATTTAAGTGCGTTTTAATTGTTACGTTTAGTCTTGATTTTATAATTTTACCAACCATTTAAATAAAGTTAGCGACAAAATTGAATTGTTAGATATTCTTTACGTTATGAAGCGACGTCATTTGATGGCAGATGAAATGCAAAGAGCTGTAGGGATGTTGCAAGCGGGAAGTAAGCAATCTCAGGTATCTCGATATTTTGGCATTCATAGAAGTGTTATTTGTCGTCTTTGGCAGCGCTACAATAATACAGGAGAACCCGCTGAACAGCATCCAGGCCGTAAAAGGAGTACAACCACTCGGCAAGACCGGTACATACAACTGACTGCAAGACGCCAGCCGATGTTAACCGCTCGAGAGATAAGTTTGAGGCTACAAATTTCAAATGGTGTTGATGTAAGTCCTCAAACTGTGCGAAATCGACTGCATGAGTACGGCCTACGAGCTCGACGCCCAATTAGGTGCCCACCGATACGTCACGGGAATCACGCTCGTCGATATGAATGGTGTAGAGAACGCATAACATGGACCCAGGAACAATGGGATAAAATTATGTTTTCCGATGAGTCGCGATTCGGGTTTAAGCCTGATACAAGAAGGGTGCGAGTGTATCGTCGGCCCGGAAATACTGAAAGGCTCAGGTGCGTTCAGGAAGTTCATCCATACAGCGGCTCAACAGTTATGTTATGGGCGGGTATTATGAAGAACAGGCGAATTGAGCTCGTTTTTGTAAATAGAAACATGAATGCTGAAAATTACATTCAGGATATTCTCAGACCTTATGTCTATCCATTTGCACAAACCTTTGGCTCCAATTTTAGGTTAATGCGTGACAATGCGTGACAATGCGCGTTCACATACAGCTCGGCGAACCAGTGAATACTTTGCAACAAAGAACATCCGGGTATTGCCCTGGCCTGCACAATCGCCAGATCTCAACCCCATCGAGCACGCATGGGACATGCTCCAGAGACGTGTTTTGAAGGACTTGGACGGAGTGACAACAACCCAACAGCTGAAGGATTTGCTACAATTCCATTGGGAGCGAATACCGCAAGATGACATAAACAGTCTCATTAATTCAATGAATAATCGTTGCCGACAAGTTCTGAATAGCAGAGGAGACCATACTTTGTATTAAATTGTTCTATTCTTTCACAATAAATACATTTTCTTTAGAAATTTCATTTTGTCAAAAAAAAGTTTAGTTTCTTATGTATCTTAGTTTCTACAGTATATTCTAATATTGTTCATTTCTGTTATTAAAAGGACTTATAAAGACAACAGCTGTTATTTTTACATCATAGAACCCTAAAGATATTATTTTAAAAATAAAATGCAACGTTATAATGTGAAGAACCATCCTAAAATTTAAATTAGTACATGTAGCTTAGACTTTTTTGATGAGTGTATTTATTTACATATCATCATTTACATTTATAAATCTGTAGTTTTGTCTGTACACATTTTACTTTCAAATTTTGTAATAGATTTATCTATTACAACATAGTGAGCACAACATATTTTCCTTTTCCACTCTGCCCTATCAGATGTCATCTCAGTATTCACATCTTGATACACATATCATTTTTCACACACTCCATCCACACCGTTTTCGGTCTTCCTCCACCCATATATCCGTCCTCTTTTAAACTCAAAATTTTTCTTGTTATATGACTTTCATCTCTTATCATAATATGTCCGTACCATGCTAACCAATAGGCTGCTAACCAATAGGTAGGAGTAATAACTCCTCAACTTCTCTGTCACCAGTACTATTTTCTTACTTACTCTGATATAGCCATTCTTAATCTTATCCATTCTAGTTACACCACACATCCATCTTAACATTCGCATCTCTGTCATATGTAATCTTTTCTCATCCGTCTCTTTCGTAGCCCAGCACTCAGATTCATAACACTACTAGTCTTATTATAGTTTTATACACCTTCCCCTTGAGTTTCAACGGCATTCGTGGGTCACAAACTAACCCAGACACCTTTCGTCAATTCATCCAACCTGCATTTATCCTATTCCTTACGTCTTTGTCTATTCCACCATCTTTTTGGATCATTATACCGAAGTACCGATAATTAGAGCAGGCTGGTAAGGTTACACCGTTTAAGATAATATGGAAAAAACTGGATGAACTTCCGAACTCCAACAAGAACAATATCATCAGCAAACAGCATACACCAAGGTACCTCCTTCTGTATATCTCTTGTTAGTGCATCCATGACAAAAAAGAATAAATAAGGACTTAAAGCTGATCCCTGATGCAAACCTACACCCACATGGAAATTGTCGGTAACTCCAGCCTCTGACCTAACATGTGTTTCAGCTTGACTATAAATACAACAGATAAGTTTTACGTACTTCCCAAACACTCTATCTCTTTCAGCACCCACCACAGAACATCCCAAGGCACTCGATCATATGCCTTTTCCAAATCAACAAACACCATATGCAAGTTTTCATGTTTACGTGTTGAAGACCAACTTTATTTGTGTACAATTATTATATGTATATTTTTCTTTTTAATTCGTAATTTCAAATTTGACATTGTCATGTGTCTTATATAAAAATTCAATTACTTCTCGATAATGTAGCCGGTCCTTTTTCCTTTTCTTTGCATCCGGAGATCCCAAAATAAATATTTACAATACGTCTATACTTTTCGCACAGTTGCCGAAGTGCAAAAATGGCATCTGTTATCTCGCGTCCAGGCATAAACCCGAATTGTTTCTCAGTCCCTTCAGTTCCATCTCTCATTCGTTTCGCTATCACTCTTCCCCAAACCTTCATACTATGTGACGTAAGCTTCATCCCTCGATAATTATTACAGTCCTGTACATCACCCTTATTCTTAAAGATAGGTGCGTTGATATCTCAATCAGTGATTATTTTATATCTATAAAAGATGTATAGAAAATAAACTCATAAATTTGTAACTAGATATGTCCCCTTATTTGTTGTACTGAGCGTGTGTGTAACGCGAATTGAGTGTTTACTCTGCACTTCATTTTAAAAGCTTCCGGGCTTGATATCTCTCACTCGGCAATGCAATTTCTTCACATCCCCATGACACGTGCTTGTTACAAAAATGAAATAACAACTATTCGATTATTTTTAATTAGTTCCGTATTTAGATGAATTTAGAAACTTTAATAAAATCGGTTGAGAATGATGATTTTCATTTTTACCAATATTTTTTTTTGTGTTTATTCCATTTTTGTAAGACCAATTTTTTTTTTTCGAACTGACTACACTGTTGATCTGGCAAGGTCTCTACAGTTTCACCGGACTACGAACAGTTCGTCTAAATAATTATGCTCTATACTTTACACAATTATATCCTAAACAACTTCGTACAGTAACATATAACTTCCATGAACAAAATTGTAATAAATAACAGTAAAATCGTTTTTGTGTTAAATCCGAACATAAAAACAGATAATTTAAGAAACGAAAATAGAAAAATTAGACGTAACATATATCGATAGGTGTCGTCTTTTTTAATATAACAATATGATTCGAAAACAGACATCGGTGTTATCGTTCACAAAGAGCTCTGTTAAGGATTTCGAACACTGAGCCCGCACCTATTGCGCTTAAGTACAAAGATCGTTTAAGCGGGCGGATTGCATTACCCGACTTTCATTGTCAATTTTCCTACATATTAGAATGACTCACAATAGATCTAGAGCTTTGGAGAGCACCGTGAACAGTATCACGAGACAAATACAGGGAAATAAGAGCGCATTAACACAGAACATACGTTTTATTCATGTAAAAATACACGCTTCTTAACTGTAGATAAATGTTAAATTATATTCACTTGAGAACGTGAAATAACTTCATTTAGTAACTACTACTAACTAAAAATTTACTTAATTTAATTGTACAAGTTGAATATGTCGATATGTTAATGACAGAGAAAACAAATATACCACACTGAAAATTTGTTCACTTCGGCGTAGTTAATAAATATAATAAACGACTTATAAATGTCACGTTCAATTCCTTTTTAAACTTAAAATTTTGTTAATATGACCTAAAATAATTTTGTTCCTCTATCGCATGTCGCATTACAGCCGCCCTCGGAGTAGGGGTAAAGTGTAAGGCGCGTGGCAGAGCAGCCAATGCCAATACGGCGGCGCCCATGGCTCAATTCGAAATGATTTAAATTGATATTGTGCTCAGTTTTCATCTGAATGATTGTATTTATTATGTATTATGTACTCTAACACGCAGATAGAGATAAAAATGTATAGTTGGATACCTTATCTACTATTGATTTCTCATTATCATTGTCATTTTCCAATAATTCAGTTAAGAATAAAAACGCTATTTTAACACCCTAAATCAAATAATTTTCCGAAAACTTTCATTTAAACGCCTATGACCCGAAAAAAAATTTCACTTCTATCGTGGTTTCATAAAAGCACACAATTTTTATTATACTTTACATTTCTGAGCGTTTAACCATAATCTTACCTGATGTTAAATGACGATGTGGTCTAAGATGGTATACAAGCTAAATCTAAAGGTGGAATGGCTCTCAAAAGAATCACAATATGAATCATTTGGGTTAGACAAACTCCATAGAAATTGTGACTGACTCAGAGAGCACACAGTAGGAAGTTCTTCAAAAATACTGACAGAATTTACAGACTGACGTACAGTTGTTCAAACGCCGTTTTATTTAATTACAAACACTATAAATGGAAGACATACATGCGAGGGCTAATAATAATTCCAGCTAATATTTCATATTGTACGTAAACACGTCCGTCAAATAAATTATCTATCAGTTCGTCCGTTTTAATATCAATAGAGCGTGTAGTCGCACGCGTCGTATGTATTCCAATAGAATATACGCCGTAGTACCGCAGTCCGACACAAAGTTCTTTTGTCGCGATTATCGTGGAAAATCCGATCGGGGGAAGTGTGGCGGCCGCTTTCAACATCGGCAAACTGCATTATGAGCTATCTGAGCCATTGTTGTGAGCGACGCAACTCTATAATCTAGTATTCTGAGTATAACGCGACAACTGTGACTTCTGAGTGTACTTATTGGAACAACTTGCTTATTATATTTTTATACTGTCGTTAATCTAATGTTTTCTAGATAAATCATTTTTTTTTAATCCTTATTCATTTATTTTTACGCCTGTCGATAAATGAAATGCCGTTTGCGTTAGAAGAATTTTATCTTGTACTAACACATAGATGAAAATTAAATAAACTCAGCGTCACTTAATTACATTAGAGTCACATTTACACATCACAATGCTAAAGCCACAATTCTCTTGAAGATCGATTCCTTATTTCTCTTCGTATTTGCTCCAATGTCTAGAACAGAATACTGCTCGGACGCACCGCGGAGCACTTTTATATAGCTCAATAAAGAAGGATACAAAACTTTGGGAAGCAGACGTCATTATTCGAATGATTCGACAACGTTTGAAATGGGCTATTTCTAGAACCTCATTATTTTTGCGATCCCACAGCCAATTGAGTTATTATATATATCGAGCTTGCTCAGAGGCTGTAACAATATTATATAGGTAACATCCATTTGTCTATAGGTACGTTTGTCCATTACCTTATAGCTCGAGAACTACCAAAATAATTAACAGTATTGTTTCTTTATAGCAAAGATATAATTATTAAATAAGTTTTGGTATATATTTTGTAACACTAGTTAATGTGATTTTGTATTATTGGAGAAATATAAGCCCATTCACTATCATTAATATTCTGTCACTATAAGTACCTTATTTAAACCAATAAATATTAACTTATATAATTCAATGGACAATTATTTAGACTAGAAATAATAAAAAAATCGGCAGCACCATAGGTCTTAATTTTATATTAAAATTGCAATAACTCCTATTACGTTGCCAAGTAAATAAAAATATTTAAAAACAAAATGTAAAATGTGAATCCATTTTTAAATTAAAAAATTATACCAACTTAATTCAAACGCCATAGTTCCTCTTTTTATTCGATTTTATCTCTCTATTTAGTAAATAATTATTCCGTACAAAGAACAAAAGAAGCCTTATAATAAATATAAATAAAAACACACGTAACATTTAGCAAGCATTAAAAAAAAACACATACACTACAAAATAATACTGTAGTTACAAGACCAGAGCTGGAGAAATAGATAGAGACACTGATAAGTAAAACTCGAAGAACGCAACTTGTAAAGAAAAGGGAAAGAGAATTATTGTAAGAAAACTAGTATAAAAATCATTCATGACAAAACAACAAATTCAATATTACAAATATACATTTCATCTCTTTCTCGATTTACAGATATAATATTTATATATGATATAGTTTATGTCACTCCCATAATTAAAACGAATCTGAACACATCTCATAAATTAAAATTCGGTAAGTTGTTTAGAATATCGAACGTGCCAAAGCTACAGCCATGCGTACATATACACGAACAAAATATATATATACACGAAAAATTACTATCGATCTACCCAGTCGCATAGAAATACATTCTAGAATCCGTATAATATGGTGTTGCATTTAAAATAAATAAAATTTTAAAGCTTTAAAACACACACTGTATAAAGAAAAACGAAGAGAAACTGTAAAACTTCATCCAATAGATTACAGTCGATCCATAGAAAATATCCATAAAAGTCGAACATAACCCGAAACAATGGTGGGTGGGCCTCGGTATTAGGTGCTTGCGCGTCTATTGAACAACTTTTGTCCCATTGTATTGTCCAGCGGAGGGAGCTAACACAAAGACAAGGCGCAGACATAGACCGAAATTCATCAGCAACACGATTGTTTGCTACATAAAGGACGCCATTGTATAACAAATATGATATTGTAATACAATGTCGATGTAATAATTAGAGCTTTAAGACACCATTTCAAGGGTACATTCATTTAATTCACTTTTACTTATTTCCAATTTTTATTACAATTATAAATCTGCATGTATTTCTCAATAATTAAATATATCTCTTCAATAATGTACATCTAAGAACTTCTATTAACAATTACGGCGATAAATTCACAATTTCTAACGACAGTTTTAATTTACTGAGTGTTTTAAATAATAAAATAACTGTATCGTCGTCAACTTCATGCGCTACTTATTATAATTGTTAGTGCCACCAACAAAAACAATACGTAATTTTGTTTACATTTTTTTTTATATTATAGGGGGCAAACGTACAGGTGGGTCACCTGATGGTAAGTGATCACCGTCGTCCATAGACACTAGCAACACCAGGGGAGTCGCAAGTGCGTTGCCCGTCTTTTAAATATGTGGGCCTCCGGCGCTCTCACTGATCGACCGAAACGCAACAGTGCAAGCACTGTTACTTCACGTCGGCTTTCTGTGAGAGGGTGGTACTACCCCGGGCGAGCCGACCCATTCATGCTGAAACCAGTAATATCTTCAGCGTAGCTCTACCACCTACAAAACAGAGCTACGTTACAGAGCATAATTGAATAATTAAAAATTTAAATTACTATAACAGAATACTAAACGTTGTATTTAAATATGTGTGTATAACATAATTAAACATATGTGCAATTATTTATTTTAGCCTAAAATGGCGAAGACTCGTCTACGTTCACTGTACCATTAACAAGCGGATGCCATTTTGTGATAATTGTAATTGAAAGTGCCGCTTATTAGCGAGTAATAATGATGTTTTATTATAAATATAAGCTTTTATCCACATAAATAAAATAGGATAAGAGGTGTGCTGTCATGAAAATAAATATAAATGTTAAGATAATCAAAAACGCAGAAGTCGTGGGTATCAGCTAGTATTTTATAAAGATACAGCTTCTCTCACGTGGCAAAGAATGTACGATCGTACATTATTTACTAGTTGCAGTTGCGCGCGAAATGTGATCCAAGATGGCGGTCGAAAAATTATCATTCATACGAAACACATGTATTTACATTAACTTTATTGCAACTTCAATTAAGTATTTAAATTTGATAAAACAATTTTCTATGTTTATGTTTAAACAAAACATTCATGAATAGCAATCGTAAAGTCATACGCTCGTTTACAAAATGTACCAAAAAAAAAGGTAAATCGAAATTTGTATCGCGCCTTAAGTAGATAGACTCGAACGAGATCCGCCAGACTGAGAACACGTATTTATAAAAAAAACGGTATCTTATACTATAATATCTTTTATCGATCTGTTGTCAATTAGAGGTATCTGTTATACAAAAATACCAGAGATCAAAAGCTACTTTCAAGATTTATATATTTTTATTTTGGTCCTTTACTATTTGTTAAATATTTACAATACAATATGTATGACGCATTACAAAATAAAATCGAAGCACCAAAGTGATGCTTTGGTGTAGAGTGACCTGCCTGCCACCTTTTGCTTCAGCAAATAAAGAAAAAAGTCCACTGTCTAAAAATCGAATAAATAGCTTGTAAAATATCAATACATATGTTAACCCTAAATTATGACAAACTTTTTTTATATTTTAATAATTTACCTTAGGTTTATTGCATAAATATCAATATATGGGATATAAAGTATTTGCACGTACTTTATTGTTCTCATAAATTATCAATACATATTATAAAACAAAGTCGTCCGCCGCGCCTGTCTGTCTGTCTGGATGTTCGCGATAAACTCAAAAACTACTGAACGGACTGTAATGCGGTCTTCACCAATAGATAGAGTAATTCACGGGGAAGGTTTAGGTATTATATAATTTATCAAGGTTTTTAATTATATATAGTTAGCTATAGGCAACATTTCATTCAAAAAAAGTATGTATGTATTAAACACCTTTTTTCTATTGTTAGTGTCGTTTTTTCTACAAACGTAGAATAAAGCGAAAGATAAAATTTTTGAAAAGATTTTTATCTTATCACGCCAAAGAAGTATAACTTCTAACGCGTGTACATACGTACACACACACACTTTCTTGTTATATATTCTACGGCTAAACTTTCAAAGATATAATAAAAACTTAGATGTCAATTTTGTAGTTCTTTTGATGCTCTATAGAAAAGTCTCTAACGAATTTTCCCGTCTCATTAATAATAAAAAAGTTACAAGTTTGCAAAGTTTGTATTTTTCTATGCCTTTATGGTTTTTTTATGCCTGCTTGACTAGGTACTATCCCCGAGTTGAAATTAATCATCCAGCACCTTCAGATATGTTCCAGCAACTGCAATTGGGAAGTCCTCTAGCTTTACCGTATTTACCATGTCTGACCACATCATCACTTAACATCAGGTGAGATTGTAGTTAAAAACTATAAAATTCAAAGTAAACAACTCTTTCAAATTTTTGTACAAATTATATGAAAGAAAGAAAGAAACAGATTTATTGTCACCGAGATAGAAGTGTACAAAGAAACCCTTACACATAAAAGTAAATCTAGACTTCTTTAGAATCCGAAGAGACTTGGCGTCAGTAAGTAGTCCGGTGAATCTGTAGAAGCCAAAGTGCCAAAAGGGTATGTCAGTTCGAAAAAAAAAATACCTGGCGTCAGCGTACTACCACCTGTTAAAACGGCGCTGGTTTTCAGCCAGGTCTCAAATTTTCCCGGAAAAAATACAAATGTGCATCACTCATTTCACGTTCAAAATTCATAAGCATATAAAAGCTTAAAATACATGTATCTATATATAGAAATAAGTAAATTCTTATGTTTAATACATGAACGAAATCCAACCCAAAGAAGACATAGTATGTCATGTCATATAGTCTTGTCGATTTACTGTCAAATCTATTAAGGTGGATAGAATTTCTTACTTACTTAAGCTCCAATTTTTGTTGCACAAGAATTTGTAGTTTTAGCAGATTCATAAATATAAATTTAATTTTCATGTGTTGTGGAGGAGGTGAATGATTCCTAATTTTGTGACGTCGAATATTTGAAAGTTCCTTCATAGCTTATTAATTAGTTGTTTATAGAAGCTAAGCAACAATGATCTGATAACATTTAACAAAGGTGATTTAAAATTGATAAAATGTTTGCAGACGTCAAATAGTTAGACTACAATTTTGACTTCCTAACATTTAATTTTCACGCTGTAACTATTCAAAATAACATCATTAAAGTATATGCGTTATCAGGAGCAGTACAAAAATGTACTACTGTTCCAGAGGGAAAGGTTAAAATTATATTAACACGAGCGAAGTTGCGGGCAAGACCTAGTTACAAAATAAAAGACTAAGAAAGACAAGCTCACAACTACTCCAGATAAATACTTAAATCTCGGCACGAACTACCCGTATATAAAGTAAAAATAATACATTATTTATAGGTGAAGCATTCCTAATTATAATACATATAAAAAAAGTTTTATATCGTTCAAAAATGTTTCATCCAGAATTATTTTAGTACAAATTTAGCTCCTCTCCCACCCGTTTCAACGTATGCCGGAGTGATTCGCCGGTGACAATAGAGCGTGCCACCACTTTCCCTTTTTTCGTATTTGAACTCACTTAAGCCTCCCACCGCAAGCGGTCGGCTACTTTTGTTCAACCTATTTGCTTTTGGATTTCCTTACATATTTTTGTGTCGTCGTTTCGAAGCTTCATTATTGTATTAAGTTCCCGTCGGAGCGTGTTCTCGTGCGTGAAAACGACATGAATTCAGAATACCTGATATATATCCTCATGTACAGTGTTATTTTCATATGCTTGTACGGTTTGTATAGTGTTTTTTTTATTTACCCGAGAACATTTTTGAAGTGAAACTTCTTTAGAATCGTTGTGATTTCAAATCGGATGCAACGGAAATACGACAGGTAAGAGACACAAATACAAAAATGTGTATCCAGAGCGAGAGAGCAAATGTCGGTGTGTATGTATACGAGTATTGCACGCTGTTTAAAACTTGTTTGTATTTGAGCATTTAACGTGTGTATATGTGAAAAAAACGTGTACTACTGTACACTATATGCGGCTGCGTATTAGTAAGTAAGTATAGTAAGAAGAAGTGAGCAATAAATTATGTAACATATGGTAAATAAAATGTCTTTTACAACTAATCAAAATACTTTCATTTTTAAACAAATAAATTTTGTAACTATCCTACCCTTGTTATATATACTCATCTCATTCTTTTGTCGATTTACTGAAGTTTCACTTCTATCGTGGTGTGAATCGCACATATACCTTTTTTTATTATTAATGGTTCACAAACCAGACATCGCGCCAAGAATAATGCGTCACACATTAGCAAGCATTAGATATAAATGTAAGTGTCTTAAAAAAGTGAACACAACTTGCTTACTTTTAAAAGTATATACCACAATACAAAATTATTTTGTACAATTTACAAATTAATGTATAATTGAAAAACAAGACACTCATATTTAGCTTTATAATAAGTTTTTCATAATAATGACAAGAAAAGGAAAATGCCAGTGAATCTCATGAATCAGATTTGCAAGAAGAAATCCTCATGGCTACGACCGACCTGAAACAAGAGCCTGTTGAGATGTAATACACGGATACATCGTACACAAGCGCGTCATTTGAATCCTTACCACCTGTTATCGAAGTGTCAAATATCCACGTTCATACGACATTCATACTAAGTTGAAGTTATAGTGGTACTACAAAATAATCCCCAAGTAAAAACTAAGCCAAATCATACACCACAATATGACAAACATGTTGTGCCGACCCTACTTAGGTGGGATAAGGGTAAGGTTTTAACAAATTATGCTTAGAAACAGGTTTCGACTTTTAATTTTAAGCAGACTCAAGAAAGAACTAAAATGTTCGATTAACTTAACGGAACTGCTACTGTTGGATAGTGCCAACTTGCGCTTTGATAGATTGCTTGTATTTATTTAAATACTAGCTGACCCCGGCGAACTTCGTACCGCCTAACAGTCCATTCTTTAAATTTTTTTTTTTAATACTTATTCTGCTTTTCGAGACCATCGTAATATTGACATTAATATTTATATTATACTAACGTCACTCAATTGTTTTTCCTTCCCGGAACTTCTCCACTAACACTTAAACTTTATCGAATGGTATTAAAGTTCAAATTGACTTTTAAGTATTATTACGAATCGTTTATATGGGAGTATAGAAAAGTGTTGTTTTTAAAATTTTTCAGGCAATTTTTTTAATGTTTCGCTCCGTAAGATCCATCCTCGTACTTCAAGGAATATTCTAAAAAAAGAATTAGCGAAATCGGTTCAGCTGTTCTCGAGATTTGCGCTTAGCAACACATTTAGCGATTCATTTTTATATTATAGATTCTAATTATTAAGGCTGAAATAAACGCTGCCGCTATCATAATATTTTATCTGGAGTAAATAATCCTTCATAATATTGTAAATGCGAATACGAGTGTGTTCGTTACGCTTTCGGGCCTTAATTACCTACTCAATGAAATTCTGCATAGACGTTGTTAGGGGTATAAAAAAGCAAATTGGTATCCAGAATAAGAGTAATCCAGGTAAAATAGGTAGAGCTAGTTGAAATTAACATTGACGTGAGTGCAGTCGCGGGCAAAAGCTAATTTGTAAATAAATAAAATAGTTTACTCTATTTCATACTGATCGGTGTCCGCGATTTTGTTTACAGAACACGGTTATATTGTTTTATGAAAACTACAGATTTATCTTATATAATTGGACGCTATCGATTTGTTCAATTAGGTTTTACTACCTAACCCCTAAAAGTCTTATCATGATTATAAGTTCCCTTTGCTAAATTTTAACATTATTACTTAACCTCAATGGGAAGGCATTTATGATATGTAACATGGATAATCCTCTGCAAAGATAATCGATTCGACCGTTTTAGAGTTTTTTAGCCCGAACAGACAATTCTTCAATTCTGTTCATATGTATAGATATATGTATAGTATAGTCCTGTAGGTGATAGAGCTACGCTGAAACTATTACTGGTTTCAGCATGAATAGGTCAGCTCGCCTGGGGTAGTACCACCCTCTCACAGAAAGCCGACGTGAAGTAACAGTGCGCCCGCACTGTTGCGTTTCGTTCGGTCAGTGAGAGCGCCGGAGGCCCACATATATTAAAAGGCCGGCAACGCACTTGGACTCTCTTGGTGTTGCTAGTGTCTATGGACGGCGGTGATCACTTACCATCAGGTGACCCACCTGTTCGTTTGCCCCCTATAATATATAAAAAAATATATATATATAGATTAAGTTAAGACAAAACGGTTTATCTTTTTCTCATTTGTCAACCATTTTCTTTTATCAGTAGTAGGTTTTGACCAGCTTTAATGTAAAAAAATTTGGATATCCTTTTATTTTCTTACCATCAACTAGTCGAAACCTTTAATTATAAGTCTCTACTCATCATACTTTAGAGCCTTATGTCTGTTAATCTATATATACATAATATTATAAGAGGTCTGTCGTTGTACGCGCATCACTCAAAAACTACTAACTTTGAGAGATACCTTGTCGCGATATTTAGAAACAAAACCAAAAAGGTTTTTTTTTTATATCATAGGGGGCAAACGAACAGGTGGGTCACCTGATTGTAAGTGATCACCGCCGTCCATAGACACTAGCAACACCAGAGGAGTCGTAAGTGCGTTGCCGGCTTTTTAAATATGTGGGCCTCCGGCGCTCTCACTGACCGTACGAAACGCAACAGTGCAAGCACTGTTACTTCACGTCGGTTTTCTGTGAGACGGTGGTACTACCCCGGGCGAGCCGACCCATTAATTCTGAAACCAGTAATAGTTTCAGCGTAGCTCTACCACCTAATAAAACAATTCTGAAGTGATTCACGTAGATATATATTGCTGAAATTTTTTTATATAAGAAGATATAAGGGTGTCAAATAATCAACAACAATGACATAAAATATTATTAGAAATAGCGTTCTATGGAAAAGATATAGTGGAGTTTGAATAGTAAATTCATAATATGTTTAATGAAATATTGTATGCATTAATACAACCCATTTGGAAAGGGGCCAAAGTGTCGTTTTTTATCGATACACCTAAACAATGGCCGAGCGTTGTCACACAATAGTTATGAATGGCACGCGATGTAGATTAAGCATGGCGGCACCCCAACGAGGGATCAAGGAAAGCCCTGAACATTCTGTCTTATCTAATGTTTTATAATAGGAAATAGTCATCGTTCTAAAATGTATTTTACTTTTAGATTAACTCAATTTAAAAACTCTCACATTCGTTCAATTTATACAAAAAAAATTGTCAAAAAGTTTGCATGTAAGTACGAGTGAAGATGTCGCGAATTTGTAAAGAGTACATTTGTGCGTCGCTGAGTAAAAAAGGTTGAGAGCCACTATTCTAGGCAAATGTTATTTTAATTATATGTTTTAATTATATAATATACATTCTGAACAATTAAAAAATAAACTCCAGTGATGCAAAAAAAAAACAATAACAATATCAGAAAAAAAATAGATATTACTTTCCCAATATGCATACATTATATACATATTTTATACACAATTTAGTAAGTTTCAGAAAAAAAAAAACAGTAGAAGAAATAAATATTCGGTTTGGAATACTCATATTTTTCGACAAGATATACATGTACATGTTTTCCTTTCATTTTATACAATCTGAACTGCCTTAAAGAATTTTTTTACGAGTAACGATATGTACGGATAATAAAAAAGGGGAAAACTCAATAGAGCTCGTGACACCCTCCAATTTTGTACGGAATAATGAATTGCATTAACTCAATACTACGATAAATAACAGTGCTGGAACTTAAGCGACAACTGTTACATTAGTTTTAGGCCACAAAATACGCGGAAACATTACGATCAAAGCATATTAATTTGAACAAAAAAAATAATCCAGTTCTTTCGGTGACAATACGCACTCGGCTTCGTAGACACAGTTTTGAGTAACTTCCATCGCGGTATGAATTAAAAAGTTTGCGGTGTCTTGTCGTTGCTGTGGTGAGAAGTTTGGACACCGCTTTCCAGTTAGTATGTTCCCTACCATCTTATAACATAGAGTCCTACAAACACAACGTGAGGAGATAATTATGTTTGCAGGCATAAAGGCGATCAGCGATAGCTTGTTAGATCTCTCGGTGTTGGTCGCTGTTTTTGAATTGGACTATATACATATACCATCAGATATACGGTGCTACTCTCTAGTAAAAGGGCGCTACAACTAGTTATCATGGAAACCTGTATATGCGAACTTTGATAATACAAATAATAAAAAAGCGTGCAGAGTCGCGAGCACGGCTAATATATATAAAACAAAACGACACAGGTGTACCGTTGTGCGCGCATCATGTAAAAACTACAGGAGAGATTTCGATCATTTTTGAAGTTATACTTCTTTTGGCGCGTTAGGGAAAAATGATGAGAGTAAATTTTTACGATGCGCGCGCGAACACCGTCACGAAAAACCGACACCCTGAAGTTAGCTATAGTCAACATTTTGTTCAAAAGAAGTATGTATGTATTTATTGTCAAACGTGTTGTAGACATGTTATAAGAAAAAACGGTCCAACGTCAACAAAAAGTTTTTCGATGTTTGACATAAAATACTAAACGCTGCGATCGCCCTTTTTGCATTTGGCACGCGACATATTTTACACGAATTATTTCTATCTACACTACTTCTCTATATTAACTTTATAAGAAGGGATAGAGATCTTTATAAATACCTGTTTTCTATTGTTAGTGTCGTTTTTGCTACAAACGTAGAATAAGGCAAAAAAATAAAATTTTTGAAAAGATTATTTTCTTGTCACGCCAAAGAATTATAACTTGTAACGTGTGTACATAAGTACACACACACTTTTTTTTTACTTCGTAGATACTTAGTACTTATTTAAAAAAAATTATCATGTATTTATTTAATGCATAAAATCATTAAAATTTGAAAAATGTATTAAAACCTGTAAATATTATATGTACTATCCATTCAGTGATGTGTGGATTGGGGCAAGCTGTGTGACGCGCATGCGCATGAGAGGAGAGGTAAACGTATAATATTGTTTACAAAAAAAAACTGTGTAAGTAATGTATATTTTTGCTTCCAATTTTTTTTTTACGTTTTTACCTTATGGCCATGAAATATATTGTTAAGGTAATAAACAATGCAGACGAAGTCGCGAGTATCAGCTATATAGTATACGAGTAGTGTAAAACTTGCGTCACTTTAAAATGGCATTTCACTACATATATACATCTGAGACACCAAAGAATGAGGACAACATTCAAAGGAGTCTAGGAAAATGGGTTAGCTAGTCTTCAGGTCTGTTTGCAGCTTAGAATTATTGTGAGAATAATGTGTACTAGTTTTCACACTGTATTATGTACTGTATGTCTGTACAGTAGTTGTATTTTCACCATTGTTATAACAAGAAGAAGAATATCAGAAGTATTTATTTCTGCACCCGAAATAACCTTGTATTTTATCTTATATCGTATATTGAGTATATTTGCAATTGAATTCAATAATACAGATTGCACTAAGATTTTTGTTTAAGCTATGTCTGTCTATATGTTCGCTTGTTCGAACACGCGCGTCTTCAAAACTACTAAGCGACATTTCACAGGTAACTTGAGCGTCTCTTGACGCTTCATTTCATCAAAATCGTGTCACGGACATAAAACAATTTAGAGAGCTACTAAGCTTAATATAGTTTCTAGAAAAGCTAAAAGATGGCGCTTCGTTAGTTAACTTTCAAACGCTTTACAGCTCTGTATGTGGTTTTCTCCGGTATTAATAAACCAAACAAAGTGAAGTTTGGTGACATTACAGAAAGAATGACTTTTTTTTAATATTTAAAGTAAAAAATAAATCCATTAAAGTAAAGTCAACAGCGTTCCATTATTTAAAAAAGTATTATTAAAAAAAATATAAACACGACAGGTTAAATTACCACAACCTAGTGCTATAATAGAATAATATCACACAAAGAGATCCTTTCAATGATATCACGATAGTTAAAATCACAATACAGACACAATATATCAAATGTACAGTAGGTTAACCTTATCAGTGGCAAACAATTTTTATTTCTAATAACACCAGATAGGATTTAAGTGATTTCGCTAGTTGTCGGTTTTTTTTTATATACCGACATGATGCATTGAATTATCAATAAAGTGCATTATTTGCCCAATAAAATATACATTTATTAATATTTATAACTAACAAACATTTATTTAAAAAAAACTTTATTTAATCCTCCTTAACATTTGTCAAATAAAGTTTACATAAAAACCACTTATTTAGATAATTAATTTGATGTATATCCTTTTCAGACCTTCAAATAATTTTACGAAACAGGATCGTGAAGACCTATATAAAATAAGGTTAGATTTTGTCAATGGCTATATGAATGTTATACCTAATTAATAACACTACATATTGTATAATTTCACGTGATTAAGATCACTACCCAATCAAATTCGTGTGTGATTGTATCATAGAAAAAAGTGTGTGTGTGTACTTATGTACACGCGTTAGAAGTTATACTTCTTTGGCGTAACAAGATAAAATTTTTTTTTTAAAGATTTTATCTTTCGTCTTATTGTACGTTTATAGAAAAAACGACATTAACAATAGAAAAAATAAATATCGTGAATACAGTTGTCAGTTCTCACGCAAACATACGTAGATGTTTTTACTTTTACTTTGTAACTTTTTTAATAAATTGAGCGACATCTGTTGTGAAAAAACGACACTAACAATAGAAATAAATAAATATCGTGAATACAGTTGTCAGTTCTCACGCAAACATACGTAGATGTCCTTACTTTTACTTTGTTGGTAACTTTTTTTGAATAAATTTAGCGACATCTGTTGTGAAAAAACGAAAATATTGACTATAGCTAACTTCAGGGTGTCGGTTTTTCGTGACGGTGTGCGCGCGCATCGTAAAAATGTACTCTCATCATTTTCCCCTAACGCTCCAAAAGTAATATAACTTCAATAATAAGAAAGAATACAAACATAAGAGAAAGTATATAAGATAAAATTAAAGTGTAAATAAAAAGGTTTGAAATATAACTTTTTCCTAAATAATCTTCCTATAACAAATAAATAAATAATATCTGTATATATTAGATTCAAGTTGTATTACTAAACATTTTCTTTATCTGTATATCATTCACACTCGCGATTGAGAGAACTTTGAGAATAGGACGCTTTTCAACAACGCCTATTGTTAGTTTACAAAGGGCACAGAAACATTATTTTCTTTGCGACAAAAGGTGACAATATAAGTGTGTTCTTTGTACGGACTAATTTATTAAAAATAGCTCTGGAATATCATCAAAAAATGGAATAAATTTTTTTGTTTATTAAGATAAAGTAGTTTTAATTCGAAGTAATATTTCCATGAGAATTCTGATTGTTTTTATTTTGTACTCACTCAAAAACTTGCTTATAATCTCATACACTATTACATCGTAAGTTTATAAAAAGCATAAAAGCTTTAACTTAAATTATATCCCAATATACTAATGATCTATTCCATTATCAATTAGTTTAGCCACGCGGTTTCATTTGCATTTAATTTTTGCCATACTTCGATTCCGACACCCGCGTCGTGTAACACTCCACCAGCGTTATTACTCAGTTCTTCCTCTGTACACTTTCCGATCTACACTTTGTATATCAATTACTCTTCTCCTAAGAATCATGGCGCGATGTTAAATAACTTATAAACTTCCTTAATAAAAATAATGTAAAATACAAACAAAAATTCAAATCTAGGGATTAATTGATTCATACAAATACGATACTCTGGCGTATATTCCAACCATAAGATCAAATTAACAGCGTATCCACTTTAATAAAATGTAGATAGAAATTTCGGATGCATAAATCCATACACTGGTAAGTTCTAGACGCGAACAATCGGAGCTCTGATGAATTTCGGTTTATGTTCCGCGCGGTGGACTCTTTGTGGCTCTTTCAGCGACACAATAGGGACAAAAGTTATTCGACGACAATGCGAGCACCAAATACCGATCGACCACCACCCTCGCCTCCACCGCGGTGCTTGCTTACCTTAACAATCGCTTATTTCACTTTTCTATTTTCATTTAAAATACCCACTTTAGTAAATAGTGAACGGCTTAGTGAAGAATAATAGGTCGTAACATTTATATTCTTCAAGCAAAGGTTATATATCTTGTTAACTAATACCTGCGACTTTGTCTGCATTGCTTATTATTTAACAATATATTTTATGTGCAGGGCAATAAACATAAAAAATATTAAAAGTAAAAATATACTTTGCTTAAAAAGTTTCTCTGTAAGCGATGTTATCCGTTTACTTTTTCTCTCTCCTGCGCATGCGCACCATTGGATACTATATCGAAATGATATTATTTTAGTTAAAGATTTGATATATGAACTCTTAGTAAGAGATTAGGCACTATGGTGACACGCCGATGCGCGGAGCACTCATAAACTGTTCTTTTTGTTTCTTTTCTTATTTTTCTGATTATTGCAAACAAGATATTTTAAAAATAACATGCCTCGTAATTTTCTCTTTCTTTAAACCTAATTGGTGATATATGTATGTCCATTTTTATTGCATTCTGGAAATTTCGACCCCTCGTTTTTACGGATATATAATACTGAATACATACACAATAATACTGAAGATAAGTACATGGAGGCTAATACCTAAAAGTGAGAAATTCAGAAATTACAGACAAGGATTAATACGATTGAGGAATAAATGTGAACAGTTTATTCAGAAATAACAACACATTATTGCAGAAATTTCTTTAAAAGCGAATGTAACACTCTAATAATAAATGAACGACGGGCCTTGTAGTACATTAATAGTAATCGCTGCTCTTAAACTGAGAGATAACGTTTTCGACTTCCAGACATGAAGAGTTGAGTTAAGAACATAAACGTCCACTCCTGGTTTCTCTCTGTTAAATATACGTACCTTAAACTAAAGCCCGCCCCGGCTTACAAATTCTGACAATCTTCCTACCATCTTCTGTCTTACTTCATTACATAGTAGTGGTAGAGCTACGCTGAAGCTATTACTGGTTTCAGCATGAATGGGTCGGCTCGCCCGGGGTAGTACCACCCTCTCACAGAAAACCGACGTGAAGTAACAGTGCTCGCACTGTTGCGTTTCGTTCGGTCAGTGAGAGCGCCGGAGGCCCACTTATTTAAAAGGCCGGCAACGCACTTGCGACTCCCCTGGTGTTGCTAGTGTCTATGGACGGCGGTGATCACTTACCATCAGGTGACCCACCTGTTCGGTTGCCCCCTATAACATAAAAAAAAAAAAAAAAAAAAAAAAAAACATGGAGACTTTTTAACACAAATGTTTAACTTTTTCGTACAATTTTTTTTTCATACAAATTTTGTCCTGACAATTACGAATACAACAAAAAAATAAGAGTTTGTCAAATAGTTGCAGCCTTTTTTAAGTAAATCCGCTTACATACATTAGATAATTGATTTTTACTTACGGAGATATTATTTAGAACTCTTTAGTAACCATTACTAGGTTGAAATTAAATAGCCCCGTGTAAAATTATGTGTCCTTATACTAATTCATTCATGAAGCGATGATGGCTCAGTTGGTTATGTGTTTGGACACAGCGTTGAAGGACATACGTTCGTCTCCTGGCAACTGAGTCGGAGGATTCGGTGAAGGAAACATCGTGATGAAACCATAGCATGGTGCTAGGGCTTTTTTAAGTCCGCCTGGCTAGCTACCACCTTCTAGTTAAAAGTCTGTTGTCAAGCACCTATTTGTGTGTTCCAGAAGCTGCACTTGAGAGCCAGTCTCCCTCTAGGTTTAGCGTGACTACCATCTTAGACCACATCATCATTTACCATCAGATGAGACCGTGGTCAAACGCTAACATATAAAGTATAAAAAACAAAATATATTTCTTAAAAAGTCATTAGCCGAAATCCTCTTTAAAATTACCAAGACGGGAACCACTTGAGACATTGGGAAATAACTCTACGAATCTTAGTGAAAATCTTAATGAATCAGTTCGATGTTTGCAAGACGACACACAGTACAATATTTCGACAGTTACTATTCAAGTCTGCCGCATTGTTATAGAAATCCTCGGCACACCTACAAAAGATGTAAAGAATGAACGAGACCGGGTGAGGGGAGTCGATTCAATAGCAGAACGGAGGGATGTGTAACTTATGTGTGTTTTGTGGTACGTGCTATGAACTGTAGGGAGAAATGTTTCGTGAAATTTGAAGACTCCTACACAACACGTCTGCCTTATAACATCCTAACTAATATTATAACTGCGATTATGGGTTTGGTTACTTGTATGAGTCCTTGTGAAGGAACCGTAGCTTTCGGTCAGAATCAAAATAAAAATGCTTTATTCAATTTAGACCCTAAGAAGGTGCTTATGAACATCAAAATTACCATAGGTTCGAAAATAATCCAGTCATCGAGAAGAATAGGCCAAAAATGCAAACGGGTATTTATCTTTTTAACATACAATTATATATTTAACATTACACGTTACAATCGTTTCAGTGGATGCATGGAGTGGAGTCAATTCCAGACATCACCATCCACATATCTGTATCTGTGATGCCTCTCGTGTCGCAGGTGCTCATGGGTGGCGGTGATTACTTACCGTCAGGTTGCCCGTCTGTTCGTTTGCCTCCAATCACATTAAAAAAAATATAGGGACAGAGAAAGCGACTATGTTTTATACTATGTAGTAATGAAGTATGTAATTACGCTTAACGAAGTATGTTATAATTACGTTCGTCGATTTAACTTGACATTATTCATATTTCTCGGGCAGTATAAATAATACCTTAATTAATCGCTTTGTCCATAACATAATACCAATATACATTTTTATTTCTATAGATAAATATGTAAACTTTAATTAAACTAATTAATTACAGCGTTTTATATTGTGAATGTTATAAAGAGATTTTATATTTGTTATTGATTCTTAGTTACACTTGTATTTTATAATTATTTTTTTTGTTTCTTGTTTTCGCTTCAAACTGGTTTATAAGAATAACTACATTCTTAAAAAAATATTATACATCTTATTTATTTGTCGTTTTCCTTTATTCCATCTATATTACATGAAGTTACTGCTACATTCAAATACGCATAACTAATGAATCCTTAACAAGCAAGAAGAGGTTCTTTTAGTGGTCCCTCAGTGACGCGACGTGGGGCTAAACAAAATATGTCGCTAGCGGTTTCAGAACAACTTTAGTGTGACCCCACAAAGCTGTGGAGTCATTTAAATGCACACGTTTCATTGGATCTGAATGCTTCAGGGAAGTAGAAAAGAACGGGCCAATTACGTCGCTTTGTGGCGCGATCTCTTTGGGGGGGGCTCAAGTGTAACTTTATGTGCAAGGTTCTAACGTTTTCATTTGATTTCGTGGATTCCTTATCTCCTTTGCTTTAGTGTTTTATTATTTTCGTCTTAAGAATGCTTCGAGTGGTTTGATCGGTGTACTGTTAATTCGATGTCAGCAGGTTCAAACCTCGGCATGTACTTACGAATATATCAGAAATTCAGTACATTTACTAATATAAATTGGTAACACTATCAGAAACAGAAACAGAGATGTTTATATACGGTGCGTGGGAAAAATATAGAATGGTAGATTTGTCGGAGTCCGAAATTGGCAATATGTACTGGGCTAGTGTCACCGCACTATTACTATTACGCCCATATTTTCGTTTGGCAAGTGATCTATGGCTCTAGAGTGGGTGTCTTTTCTTATAGGCTTGTGTGATGATAATAATTATATATAGATATGGTGTAATTAAGTTTTTTACCGGGTTCAAGATGTAACATGAATATTTATTTATTTAGGTATATTTTTATTTATACCATTTATAAATTATGATATTAACATAATGATATTATAAAGGTCAAAAGATTAATTGTCTTTTTTTTTGTTTATTTGAACGCTATAATCTCTGGAACTATTTGTCAAATATGAAAAAAATATTGTCCATATTATAGATAATTTGTTAATGTAGATTATAGGCTATCTAACATCAAGCTACGACATTTAGGGACGGAGCAATTACCATACATATTGTAAGTTAAAAAGTATGTTAAGTGGGAACGAAGTAATATTGAAAGCAGGACGGATAACGTGGCGGGGAGTATCAAGGGCTCAAAGGTTATATTGTATTCTGATTATTTTATGTTGCAATTAACGAGGACAAAGTCGCAGGCGATTGCTAGTTTTATATAGACATGTATATGAATAAGGGTACTATCAAAACAGTATTCACGAACATTATAATTGTAGACATGGATATTGTCGTTTATAATAAACCTTATGGTATTAATCATAAGTAAGCAACAATTCTGTTAAAACCCTTATTTAATCCCCTTTGGGGATGCATTTTCATAATGCTTTCTTAACGTTCTCCTACGTTACAAAATAAATTCTTATGTAAAATTGCATGTCTTTAGCACTTCACTGATTTAAGCTAAGCGTTATCTTTCGAGTCTTAACGAGTTTTATTAAATTAAATTTAAATATATTATAAAATTGTTTGAATAAATATTATATATAGTGTATACAAATAAATACATTTCGATCCAATTAAGATAGAAGCGTATTTAGTTTAAAAAAATTTTGAATCTCGGTTTCGGATTTACTAATGGCCGGTTAGCCGCCCCGCCCACCTTAGATAGACTGACCGACACTGCGCAAAGCCTTTACGAAACGTTACCTTTCCTTTTAGACTTTCTGTGTATTTTTTTTTCTTTTACTGTACTAAAGATAGGTATAAAATCATACCATGTATTAACTACATTTTTTATTTAATCCAAAAAAAAGTACAGTTTTCGAGGGATAGGTGAACTTTAACGCAATTGAAGCCCGGAGCAAAACCTAGTAAGCTATAGAAATGTAGAGTTTCACCGAAAGCCGTGAAAGAGTACACACACATCCGCGTTTATAATATTAATTGGATTATGATATTCGCGGATGTGATCGAAATGCACTTAATGCGTCTGGTCGTTCGTTAGTCGACCGTCACTACGGCTATCGGTCCACCGGCTATAAATTCAATATTGAACGGGCGCGACAACAAAGCGCGTTTTGTCTTGCAAATGAAAACGCGCACATTTCGCGGTATTGTGCCGCGGCTGTTTCGGTGCCCGCCATTATTAACGGCGAACATGAAAGACAAAAGGTTCGTCTGCAGCGCTGAGGCTGGCCTAGATAGCGGATTATTGTACTAACACAATAGGAGCGTTAATTCCGCGACTATACCATTATTTTGTTGTTTGCAACTTTATCGCGATCATCGACAAAGCGCGGCGATCGCTTTTTGTTCGCAGCCAGTAGTAGTCGGTTGATAAATAACCGATTCCTTTTGTCCATTGCCCAGTAAATAAATGAACATGCCGACATTTACGAAATTAACGTACTCTAAATTAATTAGGAATAGTAACTTTAAATAGTTTATAAATAAAAAAAAAACGTTATCACCTTGTGGAATGTATATAATCACACTGCATTATGTATGTCAAGGAGCATCTTGTAGGTGGTAGAGCTACGCTGAAGCTATTACTGGTTTCAGCATGAATGGGTCGGCTCGCCCGGAGTAGTACCACCCTCTCACAGAAAGCCGACGTGAAGTAACAGTGCTTGCACTGTTGCGTTTCGTTCGGCCAGTGAGAGCGCCGGAGGCTCACATATTTAAAAGGCGGGCAACGCACTTGCGACTCCCCTGGTGTTGCTAGTGTCTATGGACGGCGGTGATCACTTACCATCAGGTGACCCACCTGTTCGTTTGCCCCCTATAATATATTAAAAAAAAAGTAACTTATGCCGCAGAGATATTTTTGCAACGCGATATGAAAATCGTTTTATCAGAATTAAGACAAAGGCTTGTGCTTTTTAACGTAATAACTAACTAAGACTCGCACGTACGAATGCGAAAAACCATATTTCATTGAACTGAAGATTAAAGAAACAAATGATAACCGTAGCGTTAAAAATACGCCTTTGTCAGAACAGGTACAATTTATTAGAACGCTTTTTAACTCGCGCGGTATTAACGCTCGTGTGTATAGAGCTTAATAGCACGTAGCTTCGTAACATTCGCTAGTATACTTTATATATTTACCTTTTATATATGAAAGTATATTTTTATATTAACTTGACAATATTTCTAATATAATATACGGCGTATAAAACAAATTTGGACTATTTTTAAATACTTTTTTGTTGTCTTCTAGAAGCCACGCAACGCGGCCATGTTTCTAACGGAGGTAGTGTTATTATATGTATGAGAAAATCTTCTATGTTTAGCATTAAAAAAAATTGTTTACAATAGCAAAAGTGTTATAGTTTTGAGTGCTTATTAAATTTAAGCGGAGGGATTTACAAAACATTTTTGCCTACGATATGTACTTGAAAATTCATTTTGTTATATTACCAACCTTTAAGCCTATAAGAAGTTTTATCCAATAGTTGTAGGGCCGTCAAACAAAATATAACCGCGCGATCGAAGTATCGAACAACAAAAGCGAATTATTTGCGGCTCTTCAAAAGTCGAAGCAGAACCCTAAAGCGAGGCATAGACATAATATGATTTTTGCCTTTTGTCTGTGATAGTTCGATCCTTACATTGAGAAATACCTTAACAGCTTTAACACTTTACCACTCCGTTATTACTATCAGTTTCAAGTTATCCAGCAATGTTTCTGAAATGTTAGTCGACCCCTATTCATAGCGTCTAGGGCTGACATTACATCAATTAAGAACATTCTCTAAGAAGCCTACATTGTGCTGCACTTACCTGCCTCGTTGACCGATGTGTTCAGCTTCTTATTACAAATCTTACATTTAGTTTCCTATATGTATTGATTAATTAAAAAACACACACACTTATACACATAAATGGTTTTAAATATTGACGTAGATTCCGACCGCTTAAATTGGAGTGTTATCATCTAGGACAGAGTAAAACAGCCAATCAAAACAAAGGCGCGACATACGAATAAAACATCAAATGTGATTGGTCACTTGACCTAATCTCACCTAAGGAAAGCTTGTTAGAAACACAACATAATAATAAAGGGATTTCTAGAACATGTTTATAATACGTAAAAGATATCTACACATAATAAGAATGAAGTGTCTGTATGTATGTCTGTATGTAATATCAAATTTACGACTTTTCACTGATTGGATATGAACGTATACACGATCCTGATAATAACAAAAACACAATTTTTAAAATTGTTGTCTGTCTGTCTGTCTGTTTGTTCCGGGTAATCTCCGAAACGGCTAGACCAATTTTGACAAAAGTTTCACTGACGGATAGTTAAAATTACAGCGGGTGACATACGCTACTTTATTTTAGACTAGCTTTTACCCATGACTTCGTTTGCAGTACTATCTCCAAAACGTTTTGAACTATTTTTCATGGAACTTTCACTAACAGATAGCTGATCTTATAAGAAGTAATTTACAATTATAAAAAAGGCATGCAGAGCTGCGGGCAACAGCTAGTCAACTATAAATCACCAGATTACTAGTAAAAATAAAACCAAATAAAGACTTGTCTCTCTTGATTTTAAATATAATATTTTACACACGTTCCTGCATACATATATGTATATTTATTGATTAAAACACGTAAAATAATTAAACATTAAATACATAATAAAAACGAAAATAATAAAGAATTTTCAATTAACATATTTTCTGAACAAATGTTATATTTAAAGCTCCGGAGATATAACTTATATTTAATTTAATTGTCATACAAGGATCAGCCTGTATGTTTTTGATAATACAAAATAATTACACAGAACGTGCTAATAAGTAACAAGTAACTCTTCAAAATAAATTGTCATAAAATATTTGTTCCATTAAAAATATTTAAGAAAATATAATATCGAAGAATATAAAATCTACAAAAATTCTAAATTATCTAGTGTCATTTTTTGCAAGATTTTTTAACCCCTCGACTGATTTTTTAGGAGCCAGATCTCAAAATGGCGGATTATCTTTTCATTTACTTTTTAATATCACGACATTGTACATTGTAAAGTTCATGATTTAGTAAAAAAAAGAAATCGTCCAAATTAATAAATAATTAAAATATACAATTTACATAAAAATTATAATTTTGCAATACATCATTTGTTATTTTTCAAAGTTTTATAATAAATCAGGTATTTTTTTAAGCTCATGCCGCCAAAAGTCTGTCGACCTGTGCCTCATGCGGTCTACATTCGTTTGTATGGAAATTAAAACTTTATGGTTTTAGACAATCCAGGGGCAAGTAAAGTATTTTGAATAATTCGCTAACTTAATATGTAGATCATTAATAATTATTATATAAGAATGAGTTTATATTAGAAGTTTATTAAATTCACTATTATTTAATACTAAATAGGATTCTCTTCTAACACTTAATAAAATGCAAACAAAATAACAATCCAATTGGAATTTAATTTGATAAGCGAATAAGCGACTTACCTTTAAAATTTCATCATCCAATAATTTCCAAATCACAAATTTCCACATAACACCACCACCAACACCACATTCACAACATCACACAGAGAGACACAAATTCACAACGATTTTATAAATATTAACTTGGCGGGAAACAAAAGTCGACGGAAAGTTCGTACCGGCAAAAGAGTATAGGCGAGCGATCGCGTTCGTTGAAAACCGAACAAGAACTGCGAGCCGGCCGGTAAAATGAGAATGCTTCTGCC
This sequence comes from Antheraea assamensis, assembly GCA_035772565.1. NCBI lineage: Eukaryota > Metazoa > Arthropoda > Insecta > Lepidoptera > Saturniidae > Antheraea > Antheraea assamensis. The sequence continues at coordinate 2,298,577 of JAQQSE010000054.1, read as the reverse complement.
TCGTGGCTGTTGCCGCGCAGAATTATCGCGCACTGTACTCAAGTCTACCCTATTGCATACACTAATGCTACTCCCATACCTGCGTGTATCGGCACGAAGTTTTGTCTATGGTGAGACTAAATGCAGATGTAGGAAGACACTATCGTTATGCGTTACGAATTATCGGATTGCGCAACGATAAATGCAGCAAGATAACTGGGGCCGCGGTTTCTACACACATCAAAGGAACTTGGAGACGCTAATTTCGAGTTACTATTGAAATGACAATGGTGTGCAAACATTATTCTACGCCTTTATCGGAATCAATTTTGAGGTTACTTTTTAGCGACACAAGTGACCGAAGCTTCCTCACGCAGGTATGGGACTAGCATTACACGATAATACATTATGTTCATATGAATTAGTACAATTAAATGATTACAAGATTGATATACGGTTTATTTAGTCGTTTTTTTATATTTTATAGGTAAACGTTTTGAAAACAATCTCATCTGATATTAAATGATGATGTGGTCTAAGATGGTAAGTCACGGTTAACCTAGAGGGAGACTGGCTCTCAATTGCAGCTGCCGGAACACACCAACAGGTGCTTAGCGACAGATTTTCAACTTGAGGATGGTAGCTTGCCAGACGGAATCGGAAAAAGCCCTACCACCTTGCTATGGTTTTATTACGATGTTTTCCTTCACCGCGCGCTCCGACTCAGTTGCTACGATTCGAACCTACGTACTTCGTCGCTGTGTCATCATCATCAGCGCCATCATCGCTTTAAAATTTTATTTGTAACCCCGATGTTTCATTTTCCACTAAACTATTATACGCCCAAATGCGTTATCTATTAAATTTCAATTGCTTATTTACTAACTCCCAGTCGGGTTTAAATTTTCCGACAGCCCGTACACTACCGCCACGCGTCCCGCCCGCACTATTCCTTCATTCGGCATACTTTGTAATTTATATTTTGTTATGGTAAATTCTCCACTGCTAAGGATTGTAGAGCGATGTTGAATGTTACTTACCCAATAGACACACCTTTAATACCTTCGTAACTCTATATAGAAATATTCTGTCGGTCTGTATGTATGTGTGTTTTTTTTTATATAATAGGGGGCAAACGAACAGGTGGGTCACCTGTTGGTAAGTGATCACCGCCGTCCATAGACACTAGCAACACCAGGGGAGTCGCAAGTGCGTTTCCGGCCTTTTAATATATGCGGGCCTCCGGCGCTCTCACTGACCGAACGAAACGCAACAGTGCAAGCACTGTTACTTCACGTCGGTTTTCTGTGAGAGGGGGGTACTACCCCGGGCGAGCCGACCCATTCATGCTGAAACCAGTAATAGCTTCAGCGTAGCTCCACCACCTACGACCTACGTACCACTGCTGGGGAAAACTTTAACACATATAGTAAGAAGAGGATGAGTTTTGCACGCCTGACTGGTTGTATCTGATATTAATACGTTTAAACAAACAAAAAAAACGAACAATCTCTTGAGCTCTATAACATCAGTATGCATACAAAAGTCCGGAAAAGCTTCATAGCTTCAGGTTCGTCAGGCTAAGTGTGTAGTCAGCTCGAAAAAAAAAACGTATGCCCTAAATATCGTTGAATACACATTTAGGTATAAATACCTATTATTGAAGTGAAACTTCTTTAGAATCGTTGTGATTTGAAACCGGATGCAACGGAAAAACGACAGGTAAGAGACACAAATACTAAAATGTGTAGGATGAAGCCGGCAAAGAATGAGACAGAAATATACATACTATTTTTTAAGTGAAATAGTGAGCCAGAGCGAGAGAGCAAATGTCGGTGTGTATGTATATTGCACACTGTTTAATACTTGCTTGTATTTGAGCATTTAACGTGTGTTAGTATATGTGAAAAGTACGTGTACTACTGTACACTGTATGCGGCTGCGTATTACAGCTTTTTAGTAAGAAGTCAGCGTGGTGTGTTATTATTTAACAGTGTTTGTGAGTATTTTTATATCTTGTCTGTTGAAACTGAAAATATGGAACTTGAGCAATAAATTATGTAACACATGTTAAATAAAATATATTTTGAAATTAATCAAAACACTTTCATTTTTAAACAAATAAACTTTGTAATTATCCTACCCTTGTTATATATATTCAGCTCATTCTTTTGTCGATTTACTAAAGTTTCACTTCTATCGTGTGTGAATCACACACACACACACCTTTTTTATATGTATAACATCCATACAACTTACGGACAAATAAATGTCAATTTTAGATTCCTATAATAATATTTTAGCTTTGTTTTGTCTTGGCTATATTACGCACAAGGCCCAAATTTACGTTTACATTTAGAGCGGTCAAAAATATTGACAAAGACTTACAGTAAACAGCTGATTACGTCAAGCCTGGTACTTATTAAGCAATCAGCCAGCAGCTATTATATTTTGCACTGTAGCGGCTCCGATTTATACGATTTACGTCATTAACGTAACATACGTCTTCGAATTGTATTTTAAGCTAATTATACCCTGCGACTGCGATCGAGGGTAACGCTTGAAGAATGCTTCACTACATGGTATAAAACAAAGTCGCTTTCTCTGTCCCTATATAAGCTAATAATCTCAATATCTCTATTTTTTAACATTCATTTGATGTCTTACTTTTGAAAAATAATAATTAAATGTTGCCATAAAATATACTTTAAAATGTAATAAATTAAAAAATTCATAGAATAAATCTGCATTCTACATATACATTTACGCTAGCTGGGTCCACGACTTCGTTCGAAATTGTTATTATCTGTTGCCATTATTACTTGATGTAATTACTGTTCGTTGCAATAAATCGTTGTCGGTCGTTCTATATATATATAGAAAAATAAAAATGTATAGAAATCAATGCGTTGTAGCACCATCTGTTAACCTGTTATTAACTTCGTTAGTAATCAAACCATTCTTTACATGAAAATGCACAGGTTTGCCAACATATATTACCAGATATACCGAGATTAACTTGTACGTATATATATACAAGAGAAAAAGTTGCGACTTCATCAGCCTCAAAATACAATGTAAAATTTAATAACAACAAAATATAATATAGAGCCATCTAGTGATAAATTATAGTACAAAATAGTATAAGAACTGTTAATACATGTAAAAAATTCATTCCTAATAAGAAAATAATAGTCATTCCGGAGCAGGAAAATCAATGCACGCGATACAAATAAGATACTCGGTCCCATCAAACAAGGAAGCCCAGAGAAGAAGTCAATACGGGAGCAGATACAATGTACAAACGTCGGGTAATATGTCCGACGACAATGGTGTGAATGCTAGACACAAAGCCACCGAGCGTATTGTACGAACCCACACAATACCCCTTGCATATACAACAACTTAACCCCTGTACTCGCGAAAATTACAACCGAACGATATTTAACGCTATCGTGGTATAAATAACAGCCATAATTCCGAAATAAATATGCATAAGTAACATTGTATTAGTGTGTATTGCATGTCAAAATAACTGATATTAATGGAAAATGTAGTTTTCTGATGAATTGATCTCGTATTATAATATAAATTCGGTATTGTTCAGTGAGGTTGTCATGGCAAATTCTAGGTACATACTATGTAGTAATATACTGTACATTTTCTATGTCTATCTAAATACAAATAGCGAAATTAATATAGTTCAGAATAATTTTCGCCTCTGTCTCTCAACCGATTTTCACTTGCACTTCAATAAGGTTTCACTTGCATCGTGGTTTCATAAAACTATACAATTTTTTTTATTAGCTATTCACGAGCTTCGATTTTAAAAATATGCTTAAAATTGATTATTTTTCCATAATTTCGACAAGTCGAAGCCTTTATAACTGCCTATTCGTTATACCTCAAGCCCCTTGCTTTTATGATATCGTAAAAGAAAGAAAGATAATAACATTAAGGAAAAACTTTGTACAATACCGGGCTTTTATTTGGCACATCAGAAGAAAGACCGAGGTTGTCGCTAAGTTCGATTTCATGTAGCGTTATCTTTATCTATCGCAGTCATTACGCTATGCGATAGAAAGAACGCTTTACAAAACTGAAATAGGCCCACTTTCGTTGGACGTCTAACTATTCTTCTCGACGTGCCAAATCAAATGCCGGGTACTGTACCCATTATTCTGGTCAAATTTTGACCAATAAACGGCCACTAAATGCATAATTCTATGTTAAAAATTAGCTATGCATGTGGCTCCGCATGTGTTTATCCTGTACACGAAGAAGCTTTAATATCGGTTAAAAATTAAAAAAAACTATGATTTTACAAAAATTTCATAAAAAAGAATGAGAATTAACAAACAATTGTTATTGATAATAATTGTTATAGCCGTTTATAAAAAATGAATCAAGTAATTTTTTAGTTTCATTTAGAAAAAACAGACAATCATTTTCACGACATAATAAATATTCATCTACTATGAAATCTGAAAAAAAAAAACAAATATGTACAGATATAACAAAAATGAAATTAACATATCTACCTAGATAATAACATTCATAATGTTCGAGAAACTTGAACTAGATGGCGCTAATTCACGGTCAATTGGAAAACATTGTAGTTAAAAATTGTCAAACCATGATAACCAGAAATGCAAGAGGTTCAACCATTTCGCAAAACGAAGTTTTATAATTGTTAATATCAATACTTTTGAATCATCTTGAATATATATATTTTGTACAAACTTTCGTATTTTGTAATACACTATAAAATTTAAAGAGTTTCATAAGTTATTGAATGACCAAATAGTACCATAAATGGTTCTAGATATGACCGAGTCACTTTGCAGAAGTTATCGAGAGTGCTTAGAAACAGTTATTAAAAAAGAAAAATAATTTTGGCCATTTAAAACTGTACACAGTTTATAAATTATTCCATAATAACATTTCACCTTTTTTTATTTTATTTTTTAATAAATCCTTAATTCAACTTGAATAAATGTATTTTTATTTTTGACTAGCTGTTGCCCGCAGCTCCGCATGCGTTTTTTTATAATTGTAAATTATTTCTTATTAGATCAGCTATCTGTTAGTGAATGTTCCGTGAAAAATGGTTCAAAACTTTTTGGAGATAGTACTGCAAACGAAGTCATGGGTAAAAGCTAGTCCAAAATAAAAAAGCTTTAATTACTTTTTATAACGTTAGCTATCTGTCAGTGAAAGTCCAATGAAAATAGGTCTAATCGTTTTGGAGATAGTATTACAAACGAAGCCACGGATGACAGCTAGTCTAAAATAAAGTAGCGTATGTCACCCGCTCTAATTTTAACTATTCGTCAGTTAAATTCCTGTCAAAATCGGTCCAGCCGTTTTGGAGATTACCCGGAACATACAGACAGAAAGACAGACAAAAATTTAAAAAATTGTATTTTTATTATTATCAGGATCGTGTATACGTTCATATCCAATCAGTAAAAAGTCGTAAATTTGATATTACATACAGACACTTCATTCTTATTATGTGTAGATATCTTTTACGTATTATAAACATGTTCTAGAAGTTTTCTTTATTATTATGTTGTGTTTCTAACAAGCTTTCCTTAGGTGGGTAATGGTTAAGTGACCAATCACATTTGATGTTTAATTCGTATGTCGCGCCTTTGTTTTGATTGGCTGTTTTACTCTGTCCTAGATAATAGCACTCCAATTTAAGCGGTCGGAATCTACGTCAATATTTAAAACCATTTATGTGTATAAGTGTGTCTGTGTTTGTTTTTAACATATAGGAAACTAAATGTAAGATTTGTAATAGAAGATGAAGACATTTTTAAAATTTAAAATTGTATTTTTGTTATCAGTGTCATGTATATATTCATATCCAAACAGTAAAAAGTCATTATTTTGATATTACAAACAGACACTCCAAGTTTATTTATATGTGAGTATAAATAGATGATTGTGCTTGTTATTGTACTAGCCAGCTAATACCATAAACTTTAAAATCTGCCTCTAACTAAGCAAGTAACGCTGTGTTCTAGGAACTACACTCTTGAGAGCTACCTATAAAGTTTATGTTTAGTGCATCCACAATTAGTTTCTAAACTTTACCAAGCAGTGACTGAAGTGGTAACAGAGACTAGTTGTTGACGCTACTCCTCGCTCTTAGATAATTTTATCAAAAAATAAGCAAGACAGGTGTACTAAGATGTTTGGTAGTAATTAATTAAATATTACAAGAGAATAAACAAAAAAATAGCTACTTATAATAAAGTCAAATACATACATAATTAATAATAATATTCTTCTAAATTTTTTAAGCTATCTTAAGATAGTAATAAGTGTAGTTTAGTTGTTTCTTAATTTAACTCATGGTTTAAATTTATTACTTGTAATTTATACATTTAATTTTGATCTACTTAGGTTTAATTTTAATATATTTTTAATTTATTAATCTTGCATATTTTACACTAAATATTATCATTATTGTCAATCTAGTTAAGGTCTCTGTCTACTGTCAGAGGATTTGTATTTATTTCACAATAATAAAAAAAAAAATCCAGTTACCGCAAGTTATAATATAATTTGTAAATTTCCTCTTGTAACGAAAACACACGATTTGTAATATATATTTGATTGTATGTATACATATGGATATATTATAGATAATAATAGACATAACTGGCGTATCTTGAATACATCAAAGCGGTCATAAAGCGTCATTGGGAAGGTCTCACTTCAATAGAAGACTCGAATACAAAAGACGAAAGAGGGCTAGGTAATGGCGGACACAATGGAAATACTGTTTGGACTAGGAGGCCGCGGCCGTCCGTCCGTCCGCCCGCCCGCCTTCTCTACAGTGTTGAACAAAACTTATTTTCAACTATAATAGATATTTTAGGTATATTTTTTATAGATAACTGCTTTTCAAGTTTTCCCTCTGAATTCCTTTTGTCATGGAGGAATGAAGAAATGTTTTAATCGTAATGGAATTGTTCAAAATATTTATGACTAGTTGATATCCGCGATTTCATCTGCGTTGCTTATAATCTTAACAATACGTTTAAAAAAAATTAAAGCATAAATATACTTTTCAACACTGTTCAGGGCTATTGAGTTAAAAATATATAAATACTAGCGGCCCGCTCCGGCTTCGCACGGCTATAAAATATATAGCCTATGTCATTCACTGAAAAAATGATTAAAATCGATCCAGTAGTTTTGATTGATTCATTACTGCCCGTGGCCCGCACGCGTTTAATTTGGAGTAACCTCAAAAATAACAGTATTTCTCCACTATTTAATTTATGTTATTATACATATAAACCTTTCTCTTCAATCACTCTATCTATTTAAAAAATCCGCATCAATATCCGATGCGTATTTCTAAAGATTTAAGCATACATAGGGATATAGGGACAGAGAAAGCGACTTTGTTTTATACTATGTAGTGATATAAAAAATTGGCAGAAAGATTAAGTTGTGCTGTATTTGCAATTCGAAAGATTCGCCAACTAACAGATATTGCCACTGCTAGGTTGGTCTACTTCACTTACTTTCGTAGCTTAATGTCTTATGGTATTTTGCTGTGATGTCTAGAAATGACGCCCTCTCTGTACATCCACCAAACCCGAATGTAATTATTTATAACTATGTTTTAAAAATATGAGTTATAATATGTTTAATGAAAAGATAAACCAGATCGAGTTTCTTGCCGGTTCTTCTCGATGACTGGGTTGTTTTCCGAACCGGTGGTAACATTGACGTTCATAAGCGCCTTCTCAGGGCCTAAACTGAATAAAGCATTTTTGATTTTTTGATTTTGAACATAGACTATAATTTGCGACCAGTCCATTATCATATTATATTTTGTAAATAGATTTATTTTTGTATATCTTGGTAATAAGTAAAAAATTTTAATGCAATCTATATTTCATTCATTTTATTTATATGTCGATAAGATAAATACGAGTATATAGATTAACTGGAAAAATCCCTATCGATAGACAGTTTGTCCTACAGTTATAATGAACTAGGTACGTTAACAACACTGTTGTTTTTTTCACATGGTTCGGACGTTTTGATGAGAGAAGATTAACTAACACATTTTACAATATATTGATATGAATTGAATACTTAGATCTGTAATGTTTATACTCTCTTTGGAAATCGTAAGATCAGATTTGTAGGTAACTGAATAAATATTTTAATTATTCTAATTAATTTTGTGAAAAACCACCAAAATTTATAGACCCTTAAGGTATCGATACTTTATTTCCAATATAACTCGTGAGTAAGAAATCGACACTTTTTACACTATATAGTGACCCTAGACTATGACAGTTAATTTGCGAACCTACTTATCAGGGCAACAATCATACAGTGCATGATATCCCTTCCAGAAATATAACTAATCCCGAAACGCGACAATTTTGGAGAGTCACTATGTGGTTCCCAACATTCAACTGATGTCATTACAAAATGGTAACAAAACAATACCCTGTATATAAATGATTAAGCGACATCTATTGGTGCATTTTGAAACCGATTTGTTAATGTGCAAATAAAGATTAGTGAAGCTGTCTATTTTTAACAGACATCAAAAAGTATAGTGTGTAGAGATAAGGAAACCCATCTATGTGCATATAAATGTGTTCGTCAATATGCGCCAAATTAGGATGGCGCTACAGTAGCAACATGGTTCGTTATTGTTCAAATATTGAAAAAACTATCGTAACAGTAAATACTAAAAAATGATTAAACATATTATTTAAAGTTCGCGAACATTCCATCACTCTACGCGTTTTCTCGTAGCAGACATTTTAGGTCAAATTTACTACATTTTAAACTTACCCTTTGCCGACACCACCGACACCAGCGCCATTTTGTAGGGTTTTAGAACTATTATTTAGTGCTTCGAACTGGCCACTTTTTCGACATATCTCCCATATGATACGGTTCTCCTTATCTCTACCTTATAATTTAAAAGGAAGGTGGTTCTCAACGTCGTTCTCAATTCGGTTGGATTTTTTTTTTAATATTTGTTACCTCAGAACTTCATCATTTGTAAACCGATTTGGCAAACTCTCAATTTACTAAAAAGGGAATATTTTCAAGGAGATCCCATTTCATTAGCATTGGATACAGGATTTCGAAGATACATCAGGGAGCTCTTGAAAATCTAATAGGAAATGTATACTAATATACTAAGTTTATAACAATCCAAGACTATGTAGGCACCTAAGTATGGTCAATGATGTGTTGTAGTCCTGTGAAACTGTTAAGGTCTTGCTAAGTCAACAGTGTTGTCAGTTCGAAAAATTGAATTGTGTTTCGTTACCGGAAGACGTCGTAAATCAATAAAACCCTTATTTTTTTTTTATTTATTATTCAATTAATAGAAACTTGCCTGAAAACCATACCATTTTATTGATATCAATTAACACGGACGACTCTATCGCTGACAGTTTGTCCTACAATTTTTACAATATTTGTACGTTGGTAGCATTGTTACTAATAATAATACTAGAAGGTCATCTATCATTTCAATAGCTTTGTATGAAGTTTCACCTCTTAAATCATAATATTTATACTCTCTTTATGAATCGTAAGATTAGATATCTAGAGAATTGAATTGATAAAACTTTGATTTACAGCATAGATACTTAAATAATGTATGTAAAATCAACAAAAACATAAATATTTTAAGGTATTGGTATTTTCTAATGAATAAGGACGATACTCCTCTTCCGATACCTACTATACGTGAACAAAATGGCAATACTTATCTATTGACAAATAGATAGGCTTAAAGGACTTGTATACAGTGGCCTTAATAAATTTAAATAAAAAAAAAGACAAATAGACATTAAGACAAAACAGTTACCTAATACCTTTTGCTACTCTATTTGTCAAACTATTTTTGTATAGTAGCTATTAGCGTATTATCAATTTAAAAAGGACATCTTATTATTTTCTTTTCATACTCTGAACGAAATAAAACCTATTATTTATAAGCATATATTCTTCATACTTTACACTTATAATATTTATACAACACTCAGTAAAAAAAAAGATAATAAAATACATATTCACATGTGATGTGATAAAAGTTTTTACTTTTTACCCTTTTATCATGGTTGAATTTCGATGAGTAGTAGTTTAGACAAACATGTATTATAGATTTTCTATGCACAGAAATCTTTAATTTTATCAGGGTGCCGTCATACATCGTATGATATCCCTTCCAGAAATATAACTAATCCCGAAACGCGACAATTATCGCGAGTCACTGTGCTAATATCAACACGCAAGTCAAGTCATTTCATAATGGTAACAAAGTAATACCTCGTATATAAATTTATAAGTGACATCTATTGGCGTATTTTGAAATTCATTAGTTTTTTAATTTTGATTATATTCGTCATGTTGTGTGTTTCGAAAAGAATATCATGCCGTGGAATTCTCGAGTTGGATTTAAAAATTTGATTAATTTTATAATTGCCTGGTCTATGCAGTATTAGTTAAATATATCTCTTGTGTTGTCTTGTTTGAAGTACTACTCTTTAAACCCTAATGTTTACTCTCCGTTTGGGGAGTGTAAGTTTTTTTTTTTATATTATAGGGGGCAAACGAACAGGTGGATCACCTGATGGTAAGTGATCACCGCCGTCCATAGACACTAGCAACACCAGGGGAGTCGCAAGTACGTTGCCGGCCTTTTAATATATGTGGACCTCCGGCGCTTTTACTCACCGTACGAAACGCAACAGTGCAAGCACTGTTACTTCACGTCGGTATTCTGTGAGAGGGTGGTACTACCCCGGGCGAGCCGACCCATTCATACTGAAACCAGTAATAGCTTCAGCTTAGCTCTACCACCTAGAGAAAGAATAATATATAGAAGAATAATAATAATATACATAATAGAGAAAGAATTTAAAGATAATTGATATAAAAGTTATGTTTATAGCTTATTTCATTGATTTATTAAAATTTAACAGAAATGAGTAACTCAAGGTATCAATCCTTTTTATTGCATACTTTTCTTCCGCTACTATTCGTAAGTATCTTGCGCGGCGCTACCGTCACTTTGAAGTGAAAGTTATTTACAATATTCATGTTTTGTAATATTCTAGAGCATACAATAATCAAAGCTACCCCTACACGAGTCTAGGCTCGGACGAAAATAATATATGGTCTTATTATTTTATGCAAATACAAATGTAGACAAATTTGTGGGTGGCAGCTAGTGAGTTATAGTTTTCTACAAATCTCCAAGTACAAACTTATAAGTAAGATTACATTCAAAATACGTTTATTAGGATTTTGTCTAACCTAACAATATAAACTGTTGATCTCTTTGCCCACTGTTTGTAAATAAAAACAAGGTATAAAGTACATAAATAACGTTTTGTTGGTAAAATATAAAATTACGTATGTCAATCCTGACTTCTCAAAAATTGTTTTGAGGTTTTAATTTAATACATTCTGATTTTTTGCACAAATTATAATTTATATTATTTATCACTTGTATAGAAATCTATCATCATATTTTATTTTGAGGTGTACTTCCATCTATTTAAAAACAACTTAATGATGCGTGTTCCGATATTTATGCTATGAAAATTGCTTAATTTCTTTTTTGCTCTTGTCCTTGATATTATAATTTTTACCATTTGAGATTCATAGCAATATATTCTATAGTTTTAATAGGAAATAAATGTAAGGTATATTTCTTGTGATGACGGAACGAATGTATTTTTTAATTAATGGAAAAATTACCTAGTTATTAAAATGATAATTTTTATGATTGATTTTATGATGATATATTACTGACGAATATATTCTTTTTTAAGAAACAATTATATATTAAAAACAAACAACTATTCATAAATATTTGAAATAAATAAACATAATAATAATGTAAATAAAAATACAACCAAATAATATGAATTAAAAAGCTGTCCGTGCTCTTGTCACAGATAATAAATATGTACATTGGATATTTGTATTATAAACAATGAATCTAAAAAAGTAAAAGCAGAAATATCCGACTTTGCTGAACATATGTAGCACGTTTTTTATATTCAAAATGCATGGAATAGTAACTAGATATGAAAAGAAACAAATATAAAGGAACAACAACATTATTGTGACATACTCAAAACAGAATTTCTATACAAACCCCTCATATTCATATAAATATACGTATGTAACATGGGTAATTAGAAACATCATGTTGTTTCTTTTATTGGATGTATAACACAAATACCCATTATATTGTATGTAAGACATATTTTTATTGTCATAGATATATGAGATTTTAAAATTGGTACTACCATAAATAACTAACCTATAAAATAATTATTGCAAACCTACTTAGTACATGATAAGTTACGTTTGATATTTTATTCCTGATAACATAAAGTACGCTTCTGGACATGTGTAATACAATCTATGACGGCAGTATGAAAATATAATATATTAAAAGAATAAACACTTAGCAAAACCAAGTCATATTTATAAATGTATCGGCTAGCACACAAAAAAATATACAATCGGTATGAGACTGTTTACTATTAATAAAAAAGGCAAATATTTTGTAATATCAAAGCAAGGATTGTTTACTTATAAATTACTTGTATCAAAGAGGCTTTTTGATTTAAACAAGTAGTAGGTACCAATAAGTTTTTCAGCAAGAATGTATTTTTTCAACAAACGAAATGTAGTTTTTGAATAAAGGAGGCTGGCAACACTGAAATGAACGCCATTTCGTATATCGTGTTGTGTTATGTGAAGACATTATAAAGAATATAGAAACATATTTGAAATAATTTGGTATTTAAGTGAGATTTTTTCAATATAGGCCTTCTAAAGGTAATTATAAGATTTATTTTGACGTATTATATGTATGAGCATTTTACTCAAAAAACCGATGCAAGATGGCGGCGGTACTCTCACTTTTGTTCACTTGTGAAAATACACACAGTTCTATTTTTCTTGTTCAACAGGTGTAGAATATGGAGACATCACTGGACGCGTCCTTGGTGGCGCAGTCCATAAACTATCACGGGCAGCAATTACAAAAAACGTGGGAAGGTGAAAGAGGGGAGGATGACTTAGCTAAGATAGGCGTGGGTGCTTTGGACTTCGCGGTTTACCAGTCGAGGCACAAACACTTGACTTTCCAAGAGCGTGGGAAAAGGTTGAAGTTACACGAGTTTATTGCTAAAGAGGCTGACGCATTGTTCGACTCTACCATTATGGAAGAAACCCCATCGTCCTCCACATTAGGAACTGATGCAGTCACACCAGAAGACAGTAAGTGACTAAAAACTTTACAATGTATATGTCCATATAGTGTATATATATTTAGTTATCTACTGTTTCTAACATCAATTATGAAAATCTTGTCACATAATACACTTGTGTGGCTAACATAATAAAAGGAATGTATAGTAAGAGCTAACATTTCCTCAAAGAAGATATTTAAGTAGTTGAGATCTTAAAATTAACTATAAAATAATTTATGTTATGATACAAGGATCTTCGGTAATTTATCAAATAGCTTTTGTATTTATACAATATAATTATATAGGTCTTTGATTTCAGATACCTGAACTAATATTCTTAATGCCAAAGTTGGTTTATTTATATACTCTTTCACATCATAACTATACAAGTAATCATTTCTTAAATTTCTTTATACAAATTGTCATGGGTTCATAAAACGATATAGGGTAACTTTTATAAAAAAAAAGTACTGACCTCAAGGGATAAGTCAAAATTTACAAAACTGCAGGTGAAGCTATATGCAAAAGCTAGTTGTTATTAAGAGACATGCATATTGTAAAGAAAATTATATTGACAATGGAAATGCAAGTTGACTGTCATGCAATTAACAATTTTTGCATGGTATTCAATTAGGCTTTTGCACCTCAGCATAATATTGTGGCTGGATTAATTGACCAACAAAGTTGTAATTTTTTCTATCAACTGTATTATGTCAGTTAAATATATTTCACTTACAAACGTTTGCTTACAGCTTCACTAGTTTTCATTTAGATTTGATAGACACCTCAGGAACAGCACATTTTTTCTAGATGAAATACCTGTTATTCGCTGGGTAGGTTGCTGTGTACTCTTTTGTGCCCCTGACAATGTATATGCAAAATTTCATAGACTATTGACTCTGTAGTCAAGGCATGAAAGTGTAGTGAACACACTCACATTTTGTTTTTATTATTGGTAAGCATTTATAAATTTGCGAATTTCAATCATATTGTTACAGATTTATATGCACTAATGCCGCCATTTGAGACATTTCTAAATGTAGACAAAGCGGCAAGATTGAGGCACTTCTTTGATGTGAGTATGTTTTGTAATTTGCAAGGAGATTAGAATTCATATTTACTCTAATGTATGTCCGCAAGTTAATACCTATAATAATAGTTTTATTGTTTTATGGGATTTACCATTATTACAGTTATCTCCAAATCCCTAAACGTTGTAGGGGATGCTATTATTGACAAAATTATGATAAAAAGGTAGTCTAATCCTGTATTTACAGGGTTAGACTTCTTTTTTTTTGTCAATAATAGCATCTCCCTACAAGATTTAAGCTTTTGGAGATAAGTATCAGCAAGCAACAGACATTTTATTCAGATTTATGTATCTAAAAATGCAATGCTTTTTGGAAAATAATTATTATAAATTATATCCTATAATGTACATGTTTTTAGAAAGAAATGACACTTTTTAATTCAGACGTTAGCTTAAAATACACACAAAATTATACAAATGAGCAATCAAAGTAAAGCATTATGAAGAGTTTTAGTGATATTAGGATATTGCCATAACAACTACAACAACAATCAACACCGGAAGACGCCCAAGCTCCCAAACTGGTTTAAAGACAGGTTACACTCTAAAAATGTTTGTTGTATGAAGAGTTGGCCATGCCTAAGTGGCCAAGTAAGAGACGAGCTTTATATAAATTACCTGCAGAAACTGTATGTCAACCATAGAATTAATTGCATACAGGATCTAGGTAGATCGAAGCAATAAAGATCACACACAACGGCCTGTAAGAGATCCACTGCAGGGCTACAAGCCTCTTCCGAAGTAAGGCATGATAGGCATAATCATCATGCCAGCCCACAATGTATTAACAATTTTAAACTACAAGAAATTCACAGTGCTGTATTTTCCCACATGTTCAGGTTTCCTCACAATCTTTTACTTCACCATTAGCTGATGGTTTTGGACTTTTGCTAATGCCTGTCTGGTTATTGCCACTATCAAGTTAGCACCGATAAGTAAGTATATTGCGGCAGCTGCACTTGTGAGGTAGTTTCTTTAGTTTTAGGGTTTCCTATCTAAGACGACATTGTCATTTAGTATCTGGGGAAATTATTGAACTGTCTTGTTCTATAGAATGTGAAGACCGGAGAACTTATTATTGGAGCAGTGATCAACAGGACTGCATCAGGAATGATGCTTAAGGTGCTTTGCACGGCAGGACCTACTTCTAGATATGCAGCAGACATCAATGTGAAGGTATTTCACAACATTAAATCATTTTGTGTAACTCTTTCACAATATTATGAAAAAAAATATATCTGTTTAATACATAGCTTTGGTTTGTTGAATATTATTCAAATGTAATTAATATATATATTTGGTATTTTTTTATTATTTACTACACAATTAAGGAACAATGCATGGGCGGAGAAGGTTAGATGTAGGTGTTGAATTTTATTTGTTAGCTCTTTATTTCACACAATTTGAGTTTTGAATCTATAATTATATTTTTAACATTTTTCTTTACTTACTAGTGTATAGTTTAATATATCAGCCACTACAAATTTACAGAAAATTTAAAACAATAGGTTATTTTAATTAGCGCTACTCTATATTAACATATAATTAAACAGTATGTGTAAACACTAATTTATATTCACCATTCAAGGTTGTGGAGAAGTTAAGTAATGCCAACAATTTAATAATATAAAAGTCTTGTACAAAAATACGTATTTGATTGAAACATGATCAAGAGAGCATTTTCTTGGTTCTTCTACCAGTAACATGCCATAATATGCAGAAACTTGAAACTTTTACGTACACACCACATCAATAACTTTGAATTTTAGGCAAATCTTTGTTGCCAAGTGGATTATCTTTTTAGAATGGAATTATTTCTTTAAATGAAATTTTGAAATTAGTAATTTTAATTTAGTAAAATATATAGTCTCTTGGTATATATTTCGTTAATACCAAGGTAAGGTCATGAAAAGTTCTTCCTTTTTATTTATGTAGACCACCAACTGACTAATAACATTATCATAATAATGTTCCATTTTTACAATTGGCCATTTTCACAAAGGTTGACATTTTTTTTTTTTTTTTTCGAACTGTCTTCACTATTGACATGGCTAGGCAACCAGCAGAAGGGCGCACGGCGCGCCTCGGCTTGGACTGTCATCAAATATCCCGAGTCCTAACTAAGTTAAACCAACTATTATTTCATACATATATGAGTTTATGAAACATACATGTGTACCAAGCATCTATGTTTCACAAACTTATACATGTATCTTGAATCTGACTTTATGCCCGGTTTCTGAAGCACTTTTAACTGTAGTTTATCTGTTTAATAGCGCTATCGGTTCGATAACTTGTCAAATTGGGTTTCTGAATACAAAATGACATGAGAAATGTCAGTCTAGGTCTCATTCTGTATTCAGAAACATTGACAGTTAAACGCCGCTTGTCTTATGGATAACGTTATTGAATCAATAGCTATTGATAGTTTAACTGACGGCTTCAGAAACCGGGCATAAGTGGTTGACATGTCAAGCTTTATAAAGGACTACTTTTATGTGTGGTTACGTTGGTTCCTTTCAACATTTTTTTTCTACTTCTGATTATTCAAATCCTTTGATATCCAATTTTTGGCGTACAGGCATATTTACCGGTAACAAATATCATAACGGCCGTTGACAAGAAAAATGTGTCAAGAAGTTACCTCATGAATGATACCGTTTGCTGTGAAGTTATTGAAGTTATCCCTGATACAAACAAAATGGTGTGCGGCATGAAGGGCGTGACTCGAGGACCCGATGACCCGCCACCTAAGCCGCCACTCGGACTTCTCAGCACCGATGATTTCCCAATGGTTTACAAGTATGTACATGCCATTAATTATATGTGTCAAATACTCACAATGCTGCTACTACACTGTTTTTGAAGATTTTCCAACACATGTATTGTTTTTACTTTATGGATTTATAATTGTAGTTTAGAAGCTTTAGAAACTGGTTTTTTGTTACACACGATTCTATTGATTAAGAAGATGTTACATGAATTAAAAATGAGGCGAATTTACTGAAAACTTAAGAGAGTTGGACTTGAAAACACTTTAAAAATATGGAACTGAGGCTACAAGTTGCAAGAGAGACAAAGATAAACTATTATAAATACATATCAGTGCCACAATCCTCGTATTTTTGGAAAGTTATAAGCTGTATTATAAAAGAGAACCCTTTTCTTTTATATTAAAAATGGACTGGTTTTAATTGGAAGAATTTGTTTCAAAAATGGCCTTGAAATTTGGTAGGTATGAAGAAAGAAATTTACTGGTGAATCATGTTTCAGTACAAAACACTGTTTATTATTATAAAAACATATACAGGGTGTTACTTGAATCTGATAATAATGCAATCATCTTTTGGATCATTCTGGTTTTTTTTTAAACACAGGATATTTATATATCTACATATTTTTTTTTTTTAAATGAAAAAGGTCAGTACACTGGGTCACTTCACTCTGATGTCTAAACGGAATCATATAACTCTGTATATTAAAGCTAATATTTAACATTTCCAGCATTATCTGAGACCTTATAATTGGACATTTTATAATGAACATTAATCGGATGTCGGAGTTATTTTTTTGGCGATTGTTAAATCTCATTGACGTGATTGATACTTGAGAAGGCCCCATAGTTTGACGAGATAACACTGCAGTTTACTTGTTCTGTTGGATAATTATCATGTCACGGGGACCGTGGATTGAAGCAGCCTCTATTATTTTAGGGTGTTCTTTTCTAGGTATAGCAACACTTCCCAAGATCAGTTTGTTCCGACTCCTGCATTCAATTGTGACTAGCCTGAGACATTTTGGTAATATTTATGTGTCACATTGTCGAGGCGTCATCACCTAAATATATGATGTTGTATTTGTGTGTGAAAGCAATAAAATACCAGTAAAATAACATTTTTTGAACAGCTCCATGGGAACAGGTGAGGATAATGTATGTGTGACATTAAGAAAAAATTAGGATTAAAAATGCTTTAAACAAAACTAAGAGAATTTAAATTTTTTTAATGTTTTATAAACATAATTACTGCATCAAATATAAAAAAAAAAGGTTTCATATTATGTTTTAACTGTTCATGCTATTTATGATTTTATTTTTGAATAGGAAAACTATGGAAATGAAGGAAGAAAGCTATGAGGCCATTTTGGAGAAGAGTCCTGGCTTCAATAACCCCAACTGCATCCAATATCTATCAGAACTTCTTGGAATCTCCAACATGCATTGCACAAACTTTGCTTCATTAAGGTAATAGATATTTATCTTTTGATTTAATTGTTACATCCATTTGTAATTAATCCTTAAATGCATATTGTTGCAAATTGTCTACATTCCACTTCCACTTAAGTTTATTCAAAACCCTAAATATATATGCGTTTCCGAAAAATGATAAAATGCTTAGAAATACCTACGTGTGAAAGAAAAAGTTTTATTTTACATTTTGGCGGGTAATTTAGATTTTTTTGTTTGTTGTTTATAAATTAGTTTCAAATTTCAAATAAAATCATGCATTTAAGGGTTAAATGTCGTTTTAACAAAGTAATATCATAAAATGCAAACAGTGGAACAAACCGGAGATCAATATAATGATACAGTACTATTTGAACTTTACAATGTTTTGTGATTATAATCGTCGTACTTTTGTTGCTCTTCGCTTCGAATTATTTATGTGTATGTAGCTGGTAAAAAGGAGGGCTGAAAATCTGTAAAAAGCAATTAAAAGTTATTTCCTTGGAGTAGTTTATAGATACTGTTTTGTCTTTACAGTATTTGTGTTTGACTATAAATGTTTTAAATATATCCAGGGGAGGATTTCCAACATCGGAGTATGCTGATGAATTACGTCAAGCTCAAGCTAGCAAATGGGCGTTTCGTTCTGTAGCTGAAGGTATAGAACACTTCAAAGCTGGTCGTCATTCTGAAGCATTCCAGTGTCTCAACAAAGCTTTAAGTATAGATCCGAGGAATGTCGAAGGTCTCGTAGCCGAGGGGAGCTTTATATGCCAATAGTGGTACATTCAAAAAGGCGATTGAGGACTTCGAGACATCATTGAAACTGAATCCAAACCATGCAAACGCCAGGAAATATTTAGGAGAAACTCTAGTCGCTCTAGGGCGGAGTTACGAGGATGAGAATAAAATAACAGAAGCGCAAAAGGCCTATGAAGATTGTTTAGCAATCATACCGTTCCATGAAGAGGCTCAGAATTCCCTGGATTTCTTAAAAAGTAAAACATCAACAGCCAAGCCTCTGATAGAACCAGCAGAGTTACTATTACCCGGCCTAACAGGAGCAAAGTCCTATGAAATGAAGGAGACTTTGAAACAATTGTTGAATCTGACCGAGAAGAAAGAAAAGAAAAAGAAGAAGAAACGAGGAAAGGGCAAGAAGAAGCGGTCAAGCAGTTCCTCATCGTCATCAAGTGAATCATCTAGTTCCAGTTCATCGACAGATTCCTCTTCATCATCGTCTGATTCCAGTGGTAAGAATCTCTTCATTTAAATATTACAAACCAGAAATTCATTCCATATGAAATGATCAAGTTGAGAGTCAAAATACTTTTGGGTACGAGTTCAGTAGTTTTGGGAGCTTAAGATCAAGATTTATTGGGAGTTTGGGAGTTTTAAAATAATAGTTATCTAGGATAGATTCCTTTAATGGTAGAAAATTATTTAGTAGGAAATATAATAATTGCAAAACAGTTAGGTAATCCGGATAGTGACAATGAATAGGACAACATGCAATCGGGCAGAGTTTCTTGGGAGTTTAAGATCAAGATTTTGTGGTAGTTTTAAAATAATAGTTATCTAGGAAAGATTCCTTTAATAGTAGAAAATTATATAGTAGCAAATATAATAATTGCAAAACGGTAGGTAATCCGGATAGTGACAATGAATAGGAATCACATACAATCGGGCAGAGTTTCCTCATATAAGTGTACTTGGCGGTGGTTACGAAACAATGAATTATAAGCGATGTGATACAACCACTTTTATAGACAAATGATGTAATAGAGTATTTAATATTGAAGATAATTAATTCTATTTATACTGAAATTTAATCAATAGGAAATTATCAGTAGTTCTAATGAACAACGATCATTTCTAAATACTATTTTTGTTAGTAGTTACCTGCGCCGGAAACGGACTATGTTTTATACATACAAATATTTAAATAGATTCGATTCAAAGACAATTTAAATCCATTCCTCATAATCAAAATACAAATATGATTAATGTATCATTATTTATTTTATTGTGTAGTCGAGCTAGTCTAGTAGAGCTAGTATATGCAAGGCCGGAAGTCTGTAAAATAATCTAAAAGAATAACATAGAATGATGTAAAAGAGTCGAAGCCAAGTAGATGAATCTTCTTTACGATTCATAAGAGTATGAACACATTTGTAGGAGATTATAAAACACATTAAGAATAAAAGGTCCTTTTTTCCCCAGTACATGAAAAATTGTATAAACATGAAGTAATTGTTCCATTTAAAATGTTCCAAAAAATAATAGATTAAACATTCAGAAAAACAATTTATTATTTGTCCTGTGAGAAGTCTGTCAGAGACCATAAATCTTTCACATAGGGATCTGTAACTGACTGGGTCATGTTTTGAGAACAGCCAGTGTTTTTCAAGCTGCTGAAAGACTTGGAAATCCGATGTAACAGTGGTGGGTGACTATTGATAGATTATAGACCTCTTGATTGTTATTGTTGTTTTTGGATGACACTGTATCTGGTACTGGTGCTAGTGCTTAGCAACAGTGCAATAATTCTGTTTTGTTTATCTTCAATTTAAAAAGTGAGAGGTCTATAATTCGTGGAAAGCTAACAGTTATTTATAAATATATAATATTGTTAAGATAATTAAAAAATGTAGACAAGGTTGCTGGTATCAGCCAGTACACTAATATATATTACGGGTATATTGCTATTTACATTTATCGTTATTAAGGAATGTTGTCATCTTGAGAGTAACATTAGATATATATATTTTACTAGGTTTTTAGACCGGGCTCTGCTTGTGTTAATATCGATTTTTTCCTATCCATTGGAAACAGTGATTGCTTTCTGTTTGAAATGTACTCTATGACCCTTTTCTATATTTTTCATTAAGTTTATGCAAAATTTCATAATGATCAATTAAATAATTGATGAGGTGGGAAAATGTAAAAACAAATAGATATACTGTCATTTGCATTTATAAAAACGTTTGATTTACACTAATAAAATCTCTGATTTCGCTAAGTAATACCATGTCAAATGAAATAATCTTCCAATTGTGTGCTCGATTGTGTCATTATTATAAAAGTTTTTAAATTCTCGTAAACTGCTGGATGTATTGATCGAGCGAAGGTGATTTTTAATTCCGCGTTTCGTAATGGAGATTCAGAGGGACCGAACAGGAAGAAGAAGCGGCGCTCCCACTCGAACCACAAGCGGCAGCGGTCGCTGTCGCCGCTGAGCAAGCGGATGGCGATGCTGGGCGAGGCGGAGTCGGCGCACGGCGTGCGCACGCACAACTCGCAGTTCAACCACCCGTACGGGTACCAGCCGCCGCCGCCGCCGCCCGAGGACGCCGCGCCGCCCGCACCGCCCGCACCCGCGCCGCTCCGCTCGCAGGGCGACATCGACTACGAACTCAAGGTACTACTCTACTCAAAGCATATGATTTTCAGCTTTATTATATCACTACATAGTATAAAACAAAGTCGCTTTCTCTGTTCCTATATCCCTATGTATGCTTAACCCTTAAATGCATATTGTTGTCAATTGTCTACATTCCACTTCCATTTAATTTTGTTGAAAAACTCGAGTATATGCGTTTTCGAAAGCATGTTAAAACCTTAGAAAATACCTTACGTGTAAAAGAAAAAGTTGACATTACTTTTGGCGGGTAAGTAATATTTTTTTTTATTTTATTTTGTAATTCGTTTCAAAATAAAAATCATGCATTTAAGGGTTAAATCGTTAAAACTACGCAACGGATTTTAATAGATAGAGTGAGTGAAGAGGAAGGTTTATATATGCATAATAACATAAATTAAATAGTGGAGAAATAATGTTATTATTGAGGTAACTCCAAATTTAACACGTGCGGGCCACGGGCAGTAACAAATAAATCAAAACTACTGTATCGATTTTAATCCTTTTTTCAGTGAATGACATAGGCTATATATTTTATACCAACGGGCCGCTAGTACACTATAGAAAACATTTAACTTTATGTGGTTAGTACAAAGGGTGCAGTCTTATTCTCTGCCTTCCCAATACATTCTTGATAATTTGTACTTGTACACTTGTACGAACTTTTTTTATTAAACCATGAAATTTACAATGTACGATGTCGTGAAATAAATTAAAAAAAATTAAAAACATATTCCGCTATTTTGAAATCTGGGTCTTAAAAAAATCAGCCGAGAGGTTAAATAATATTTTTATGACATTAAAACTTTCCGAAATCCTTTCGGCAGGTGCGAAAATTCTTAGAAATGACTAAAGAAGATTCAGACTACGAGGATAAGGTACGCAATTTCCTCGAAGAGACTGCTCAGTATAAACGCAATCGTAAGATGCAAGAGCTTGGCCAGCAACCCCAGCCGGGCGCTGAACATGAGAAAAAGAAGAAAAAGAAAAAAGACAAGTGAGTACACTGAATTGTTAGATATTTACTAGCTTTTGCATGCGGCTTCGTTCGCTTTAATGCTCTATCCTTTTCTGTACCCTCTGATAATATGTTCACATTAATAATATTAGTTAGGAGTTCATGTTTATGATTTTTGTATTAATTATATCTCACTTTATTCAAGGAAAAAGAAGAAAGAATCCAAACGCAAACGTAAAGAACAAGAGAGAGAAGAAAAGAGAAAGTCCAAGTTGGCTCGCTCTGCAGGTCACAATCAGGAATACAATATACGTGATATGGAGAATATTGGTGATAAGAAATTACGGGATGCTATAAGGTACATATAAACTTTGTTTGTTACTAGTAATTTTCCGCTGTTTCGCAAAGATTTTTTATAAAGTCGGTGGTACACTTTCGTTTTTTTTTTTTTTTTTTGTTTTTATTATTACACCTGTATAAAAGAATAAATGGCTGACGGATTTTCATACAAAACTACATCCCCTTTTTCACCACTTTTAGGGTTGAATTTTCAAAAATCTTTCCATGACCCTCACCTAAAGTGTAATAGTAACCAGCATGCACATTTTCACAGCCCCAGTAATTAATAGTAAAAGTAGAATTAATATTTACTTATAACATAAATGGAATTATTGTTTACAGGAAAGAATTGAAAGGAAAATCCAAAAGGGACGTGAGTTCTGATGGCGAATACGAGAGAAAACATAAAGACAACAGGTATGACTTATAAGACTATTTTATATATGATTTAATTAAATATAAGTAATTATCGGTGTCTGGACTTCACTGTGCCTAAAATCAGGTGCGGAACAGTCATTTTGCCGAAATTAATTAAATGTAATTTTTTATAACATTGCCATGTATCATTCTCGTCGCGAGTCGTGAGCGTAATAATTAATTGTTATCTTTAGCGCGTATTAAGCTATTGTGTTATTTTACGACAGTTGTATAACAACTCTTATCAGTTATTCCGCTGTCGGGTAGTTTGCTGTTTTGTATTGGATTGAAATATTTATAATATTAGCACATTATTGAAATGAATGTACGTCGTTTGTATCGTGACTTTGAGTACGAGTGCCGCGAAGTACTTTCTCTTTCTAACCTATTAGTTGTTGCATCATGCTTGCTTACGAACATGTACTCTTAGACTATTTTTATTGTCAATAAAATAATAAAGGACAACGGATAGTGGACATTAGAACAATATCTTCTAATCAACACATTGGCCGAATTGTAGAGGAGGGCGGGCATATGCCAAATAAATTTTAAAAAAAATTGTGTGTAATTGGGTTTTATGAAACTACGATGCAAGTGAGACTTTTTTTCGAATCGTAGGCATTTAAGTGTAAATTCCGGGAAATTCATTTTAATAAAAATAACCACATTTGCGCCGCCATATTAGCCTTAGCTGCTCTGCAGAGCGCCTTTCACTTTGTCCCTACTCCGCAGCTGGCTGTAAGGTGACATACGATAGATGGATGAAAAAATTTGAAGTAATTAAAAAGTTTCACTTTAAAATATTATGAAAGCAAATGTGAATTTGTTCGTTTGTTAAGCTCTCACACTTTAACTACTAAACCAGTCATTATGAAATTTTGCTTATACACGCTCAGGAGGAGTACAGAAAAGGATATAGGGTACCTTTTAGTCGAAATAAAAAAAAATACTTTTTCCAAAGAATAGGTCAAATTTACACTCCACAAGCAAAAACTATACTTTATAATTTGTTATCCATTGACTAGGAGTTACACATAACATTTTTAGTTGTTGTAATAAGGGAACGTACCCATACTGACTCGTTCAGGGGCAGGTGGAAGGTCTTCAAATTACCACGCCTGGTCACAGGGAAGAGAGGGAAAACAATATTTATGAATTACTACATGAAAATTAGAGGGTAGGGGGGGGGGCTTCTTATGTACTCCGGATGGTCACCAAACAATTATCAAACATGGGTCCACCTAAGTATGGGTACGTTCCCTAAAGTACTCCGGGGTAGAAGAAGAAGTAGTCCCGTGCTCACGACTCGCGGCGCGGGAACTGACGTGTTGGATTTTCTTGTGCTTAGGATGATGGACGATATGCACGGACTCGAAGAGCTAGAGTCGAAACTGAGCGCTTACCACGTGATGGTCGGGAAGGAAGTACTGGGCAAGCGAGACGTACGGAACTCGCTCAGTCCCATCGACCAGGTGCCGCCGCCGCCTCTCGAGAAACCGAAATGGAAGATGTCCATGAATGCCGTCAAGGAATCGTTAGTAATCAATTAATAACAACAGCTAACAAACTAATTAAGTATACGTATTGATTTGTTTGTTTGTTGTAGTATTATCTCGGTAAAATGACTGCACTACACCTGACCCGGTGAGTACGGTCCAGAGAGTACGAGAGACATATACACCCTTGTCACATGTAAAAACTACAAATTAATATATACAGCGACTAAAATTACTGTGTTCTTCTTCAAATTTTTTGCCAAGTTAGATTTTTTCATTTAGGTAACCCCGCAATTAATTGTTTTGTTAGAACTTTAGTTATTCTAAATTTTTATTAACTGTAAATATTATAGTTTTCTAACTAAACTTAAATAACTTTTAATAATAAAGTGATATAAGCAAAATTACTAACAAAAATTATCTTCATTTATGTAAAGATTATATGACTTTGTTTTGTAATTATTTTCAAACTAAAGTAATATTTAAGAGATGTTACCTGAGCGAAGAAAAATGAAATGTGTAAATAATACACTTGCCCTAATTTGTTAATTTCTTGGTCGATTCCGAAGCTCGAGTTCAAAAAAGCTAGTGATGTAATGCTAGTAATTGGTTTTGGTACTTTTTAATCTAGTCGAAGAACATATTCTTAATACCATATTTTTAACTATCTGCATGGTAGAGAGGTACTAGTTTATTTAAGTCGATCGTGAATAGTTATTAAATATATATATATATATAAAAATGTAACATGTTTTATATTGACAAAGCTTGTGTTGTATATTCATTAGAGTCAAGAAGAAGGACACGCCGACATCAAAAGCTGCTGCTTACAAGGAGCGTTACGCGTTCGACGAGAGCTCTGAAGATTCTCAAGATAATCCAAAAGTGAGTTTTTGTATATTTTCTTATACATTCAAATATAAAAAAAAATATTAAAGAACAGTTGTGTCTTCTTGTTAGTAATATTTTACTCCTTTTATGTGAAGCGGTTGATGACGTATGTCTGGTTTATTACCATTTTATGTATTTATGCAATACGTATAATTGTATGGTTGTATGTCTGTTGTTGTAGCCGTCTCCTACGAGTACGGATAAGAATGTGTCTGTACGACGGGCTATGGCCATGAAGGAACCGCCTCCGCTGCCGACCGCGCCTCCTCCCGGCAAACGGGAACCGGAGCCACCCGGCACTGAACCCCAACATCATGCACCGGTATGTCGATACATTATTTCACAGTTCTAACTAATAATAACTAATTTTAAATTGTTACTAATAATTGGAGTTCATAAAACACAGGCATGATGTAAAGACTAGAAAATGTGAAAAACTGGTCGTTCCATGTGTTAAACTCAGTAAAACCAGTAACAGTTTTTTTAGGTAATAGTGTCAGGTTTTATAACACAAGTCCCAAAGCATTTTACCCAGTTGCCAGACTATAAGTTTAAGTGCCATGTTAAGCGGGTTTTGGTGTCAAAGTGCTATTATAGAGTGGATCAATATGTGAACGATGGTGATGTCTGGAATTGACTCCGCTCTGTGCATCCACTAAAACGATTGTAACGTATAACGTGTTTTAAATATATAAATGTATGTTAAAAAGATAAATCCGATCAAGCTTCTTGCCGGTTCTTCTCGATGACTGGGATGCATTCTGAACCGGTGGTAGTTTTGACGTTCATAAGCGCCTTCTTAGGGCCTAAATTGAATAAAGTAATTTTTATTTTGAATATAAATGCGAAAGTACTTGAGTTTGTTTATTTACTTCTCATCTAGAAAGAAAATACTATTTCCGAGGGATAGTACAATAATCTACATTAATGCTAGCAAAGCTTTTTCGATTTACTCTAGTGGACTTCGTTCAATTATCTATGTGTATAAATTTATTAAAAAAAACTAACTTTTCGTGTCTGATTTATCTTATTTGTTGTAAACTAAGCAAAGGATCTTCATAGAGTTTTCGTTATCATTTACATAAATGTATATTTACATTTCATCGAAGTCTTAGAAACTTCATAAGAATTTTCAAACAAACAACTTTTTTTTAGCTTTGCGTAATCATAAATCTATGGTATATTGTAAAATATTAATTGAATTAATATGCTGTAAAGGGGGGTAGTATTGCTCAGTATTAAAAGGGCAACGTAACTAATTATTTAAATGCAGGAGAATTAATATTTGTCAAAATGTCGTCATAGATAGCCAGTTTTTTATTATAAGTATCTAAATGTTAAAAAATATTACTGTGAGTTATTTTCTAGGAATAGATATGAATAGAGATATACAATTTTGTGGCTAGTATATAGATCAGAGGTGGCCAACCCTGCGTCAGTGAGGCGCCCGCTGCAAGATTTCTAAAATATTAATCATAAAATACCATTTTTTTTACCGTATCATAATTTTAAAGTATACACACATTCTTACTCACCTACCACGTAATAGAAAAAAAAACATGGGCCCACCGCGCTGTATAAAAGTTTCATTGCGCACTTTAAAACAAAAAAAAAAAAAGTTTGGCCACCGCTGATACAGATGATACTGTTCAACAGGTTCGCAAAGGTAACATAGTGCTGGATAAGTTCGGTTCGTTCCGTCTCGCTCAGGAGGGGGAGACGCCGGTGTGCGTGGGCGAGGGCCGCCCCGAGCAGTTCGTGACGCGCATCAAGCCGCCGTCGCCGAGCGCGCGCCGCCCGCGCTCCCCGCCCTCCCCGCGCCGCCACTCCTCGCGCTCCTCCAGCGCCGGGGACAGGCGCTCGCCCAAGCGGTCCCGTTCCAGGTGACAACAATCATCTCATAGTTTTATATTGCTAACATTCGCACTGTATTAGTAAATCAATTTTAGAATAGTAAAAAAAAAAAATTTTTGAAGTGATAACATGTCTTATAAATCGATGATAACCGGTTGCACGCGCGAAAAAACATGACTCATTGTCACGTTCCGCCTGATTTGAGCGTGCAAGCAGTGATAAGTAAATTCATAAAAGTATGCAATTTTTCACCAATCTTTCTTATGACGTTATCACGTAAAATTATTGTCCATAAACCGACTTGATAGACAATGAATTTGTTTTGGTTTTTCACTCCAATTAACGAAAACTTTCAATAACGCTAAAGAGTGCATAATCCTCTAAGTGACATTATATAAAGTTTAAACGGTGTTGTACTGGCAACAATTGAGGATAGAAGTAGTGACAAATGAAAAACGGCGGGAATAAGTTTGTTTATATATGGATTTCTTTTTATTTTTGTGTAGAATCGTAAATACAGTCATTGTTGTTTGGTCATAGATAATTTGTAAAATATTTAGAGGAAAATCAAGGAAATAGTTGTGTTGTTACATTTACATAATAAATACCAAAAACTTGGAAATATTTGGCATAACATTATCAATATTTAAATATTCAATCTTGCATATACATCGTTAAACGATGTTTTTTTTTTTTTTAATTTTTAGTTTTGTTTACGTTTTTGCATGAAAATGTCTTCATTTCTAAATCGATATGTATTATGCAAGTTAAGTTAAGTAAACACTTAAGAAATTTGTACATCTCAGTCAATGATTAAAGTAATAATGTTTTGTTTAGAACAAGCTGATGTCGCAATTATTGTTAACCTATTAAATAAAATAGAAAATAATCAAATGTAATACGAGTTATATAAAATTAGTGTAAAGTGTGAAAAGAAGAAGACAAACGGAATAATGTGTATTGTAGATCGCGTTCCCGCAAGTACCGGGCGCGGTCCCGGTCGCGGTCGCGCTCCGCGTCCACCGGCAGCGGGTCCGTGCAGTCGCGGCGCCGGCGCTCGGGGTCGCCGCGCTCGCGCTCCCGCTCCGACGCGTCGCGCTCCTACTACACGCGCAGCCGCTCTCGCTCCCGCTCCGGATCCAGGTCATTTATTTACTTTTAACACTCGTTAACTACTAAACGAGTACGTGTATCCCTACGTACGACATGTGTAGGTAGTCCCCGGTGAAACTGTAGAAGCCTTGCCAGGTCAACAGTGTAGACAGTTCGAAAAAAAAAAAAAACCTACGACATATATATGGGGAGCATCACAACATATCAGACGGCTTGAAAAAAGAAAAAATATTCGTCAGTCTTGTAATATGTTTTAGTGCCTACCCCTCAAAATAACCTTCCCCGTAAATTTTGAGACTTTTTTAATATTACTCCTTCAAAAGATAATTTTAAATCTCCAAATTTGATATTTTTTTAGTATGTTATTTTTGCTCTAATATTTCATTTTTTTTGTATAAATAACTTAAATTTTATATCGAGTTTAAAAAAAAATTAATGTACCTTTCGATTTTTTTTTATATATTTTGAAACTTCTACCCATTTTATGCCCGGTCTGATAATAGGGTTTCTGTAATTATTATTTATTTTCGATTATAGAAAATTTAAAATCAACAAGTGATTTGGAAACTGCAGAAGTACAAAGTTTAAAAAATTAAAAAAAGTCCTAATAATATACATATATATAATTTTAATTCATATATGTATTTTTTTAATATATTAGATATAGGCGCGTGGTCCGTCGCGGTAACTGGCGCGGTCGCGGCGGTTTCGAACGCGGCACGTACTACCGGCCTCGGTTCAACACGTACAACGGCGGAGGCGGCGGCGGCGGCGGGCGCGGGCGCGGACGCGGCGGTAACGACTTCAGACGCGACGACGGACGCCGTTTCCCTAACGAGTGGAGGGATAACCGCTCGCGCGGCGGCAGACCCTTCAGACCGAGACGCGGAGGCGGCGGCAGGGGACGACCTTTCAGGTACGAATCAAACTGTCAATTTAATATTTAAAAAAAATGGTATGTCCTTATGACCACACGATAGAAGTGAAAACTTGTAAATAAAAAAAAATTAAGTTTACAAAGATTTAACTAACACTAGAAAAATAATATATATATATACTTCAAATACTACATAAATCATATAAAAAATATACATTATATTTTATATAATATACATTATTGGAAAGATGCACTCCTTGTCCGACAGTAAATATGGTTGATAATGACTGAAGATGAGAGTATACACAATTGAGTGATTAAATCGACCCGAGTTTAACAGTTGAATTTCGTTCACCATTCATTGTGCCTAAAGAAGTTTTCATTTTAATAGTATTATAACGACACATAAGTACACCAACTATCATTTGTGTGTACACTGTTACAATTTGCATGAGAAGCCAGGAATGGTGTTTTCAAAAAGATAATATTCTGTGCATTACATAGGCGCCCCCCCTACCCCATACCCCGCCCTACAATATGATCATAATTTTTATTTTATATAAGAACAATTCCTATTGTTACAGGGGTGGCTTCCGCGACTTCAGAGATAGACGAGCAGTCAGATATTCACGATCACGCAGCCCGGACAGGACACGAAGGTCCCGGTCCTACAGCCCCGAAAGACGCGATAAAGATAGAGGAGATAGGTATGGATAAAATTATTACAGTATTCAACATTGTAACAAAAATTCGACATACTGTGCGCCAGGTTAATAGATTTCGAACGATTCAATTAAAATTATCTGATATGCTATGACGTTACAGCTACTCACGTTACTCTGGACGTGGCGACAGCCATCGCAGTGAAGGTGAATATGAAGAGGAGAGGTACGTGGACAGGAAGGAATACGACGGTAAATGGGCAGACGGTAATGAACCGGAAAGAAATACACACACTGAAGACAAACCAGTCGAGGAAGCTCCCAAAGAATAATAAACTTGCCTTTTGCGTGTCGATTATTGAGTGTAGTAGCCCTTAGTGTATATGTTACTGATTTAGGGTGCTATATCAGTGTATCACTTTAATGTCATTTGTCACACCGTTTCTTTTTTTTTTATTTCCAAGGGTACTCTGTATTTAAAATGTAATGGAATTAAAACTGTGTTGCAGTCAATAATAATTTGATTAAAATATAATTCCTTTCTGGCATTTAAAATTGTCAGCACTCTTACAATTTGTAATGTTAGCTGTAAATAGGTAGTTATGTTAATAATATTTGAGTTAGTAGCCATTTAATTTTTTTTTTTTTTTTGCACTTTGACTATGATGCAACGGTAACAGGATGTTTAGACAAACTTGCTTTTTCAGATGGACCTCATTCCAAGTAATAAATAATTATAATTATATGTGTACTTGTCTTGAATGAACCTTAGTATTATTGTTGTTTTCTATTTTATTCTAAGTGGAACTGACAAGTCAATAAATGCCATTAATATAATAAAAGTGTTTAATTTACGATCCCATGTAATTAATAATCTTAATAAAACAATATGTAATTGCATAAATTATTTATTTGTTCCCACAAACCCTGACAATATATCGATTTAGGCATGCTTCTTCTTTTTCTTGTTTTTAATTTTACTTTTATCTACATTCCAATACCATAAAAGTTGTACCACCAGAGCAGCATTTGCTAATGTAGACACACAATATGTTACTATAATAATGAGGTCTCCTGTTTCTTGAATAGATGTGAATATTCTTGCGATACTGCCTCCAAACAGTAGGAAACAAGTGATAGCAGACAGTTGTCCTGTACTGCCATTCTTATAGTTTGTTACGACTTGAATTGACTGTAACAATAAAAATTGAAATGAATACAGAATACAAATATTATGATAATATATAAATATACAATTTTTATACTTATGTATTGCTGCTGCTCAGACTTAGCTCTACTCATATCTCAAAATTCAATCAAGTAATAATTACAGTATTCAGAGATATTACATACCTTAGCGGAGAGGATAATAGGAACATTGATGGCTTGCATAGTCCACAAGACGTCTATAGGAGTAACCCCACTGATCAATGCTGACACAATTCCAACATAAGTGGCTAAGAATACTGCAGCCTTTGCTGATGCTTTTCCATAATGTAATACTAGAGCTGCAATTATTGCCGTTTGTATTGCTAAGAATGTTCCTTCACCCCAGGCACTGAAAAAAGGAGCACAACACAAAAAAGTAAGCAACATACAAAAAGTGAAAATATGTTAAAAAATACTGCTATTTAAAGTACTTTTATACATTATTCACCTGATATCACCTGACAATGTTGTCTAAGAAGATAACTTGTTAGGCTAAAGGGAGATTTGCTCTCAAGAACAGTTAGTTACCCATGAAAGCAGATTATGGTCATGGTGATGGGTTTTTCATGTTTACTTGGGTAAACATAATAAAATGCACACTATGTTTTCCTTCATCAAAAGCTTTGGTTAATTATAGTATGTTTAAATAAACTTTTATGAAGTATGATAATAGTATTTTTATAATATATTTAGAGTTATTACCTGAAAGGAAAACCCATAACATAGCTATAAGCAAAATTTGCTGTTATAGCAAACAACTCTAAATATACTCCATATATATTGATGCCTTCAGCGCTTTTGCTATTCAAAATTTTCAGAATCTGGGGCACTTTCACCAATATGGAACCGGCGATTATACCAATCCCCAGACCTTTACTTAGTGTAGCTTTGAAACAGGGCACTGGAAATACAATGATCATCGTTATAACTTAAACGCTATACATATAATAATATAATTAGTAATAAACTTGACTATTACATACCATCAAGAAAATTGTACTTGATAAAATATTCATTATAACAAGTCTCCGAAAGAACTGTTAATAATAATCCTTTCAGAAATTCAGTCATTGTAAATATTATACCTAAACTATATTAATATAAACCAACAATAAAACTTTAACATTTAATTATTATAAATATACATAATCAATCGTATATCCAATAACTAAAGTACCATTACGTGGTAGGTTCCTAATTTCTATATGAAAAATCCACAGATTACTTAGAGTATATCACAGAGTACATTACTAGAGGATACTACGTACATAATGTCATGTCACACAAATGAAAAAGTTATTAGGTAATAGATAATAAATAATACAAATTTGTTAAAGTTTTCTTATTGTCCCATTCACGAAAAATGCCAAGCATTCTCTCTCTCATGCATCTCAAACGCTGGAGAGAGAAGCGACATTACCAATTTCTGCCCTGGTTCGAAGACATCGTAGATCCGGGGGGCTAATGTTTCTATATTGATTAACTACCTACTTATTGGGACATGATCAATTAGCTGTCTGTGCTGTTAAAACTTTCAGCTGATTTATCGTTACAAAAGTTATTATGGTTTACCAATTCAACACTGCCTTTTTGACTACTACAACACCAAAAGACACGTCATTCGCAGATTAAACATGAATTTATTCTCTCCAGGCTTGTCAATTTGTGGAGAACTCCCCAAACTATGAGGAATTTTAAAACCATTGGAACCGAAATACCTAGCGAAAATTTGGAAATTTTATTGTATTATCATTTTTTGTTTATACAGCTCACAGCTGTTAAGGGATAATTACTGCAATTAATTGATAAATAGTAGTTCAAAATCTTTTGAAAATTCATGTTACATAAGACAAACCGGTAAACCTTTTCTATACCTGACCAACAGTTTCATAAGTTAGTTAGACATAAATACTTTCCATTGCTTATAATACTTTTTTTTACTTTCTTAAATTTATGGTACTTATTAAAAAGCGGGACGAGGATTTATGAACTCGTGTTTGTAGGAAAAAAATTCGACGTGAATTTGATGGAGATATTTTTAAAATTATTGGGATAGTGTATGTAAATGCGTAAACATTAAAACATATTCCTAAAAGAATGTATATCTACTCTCGATGAAGTAATGTGATCAAAACTATAGGTTAAGGATATGGCATTTTGCATAGGATAACAGAGTTACGAGCAGTCCTGCAAGGTGATTCGAAATTTTATGCATTATGTAATGCTTCTATTAAAATTTGAGGCCATTTGATTTGAAAATTTGATACCAAGCACCTATTGGTGTGTTTCGATAGCTACCGCTAATGCCTTTAAGAACTTAACGCGTTAGCATCTTAGGCCACATCGTTCACATCACCACCGCTCACATATTGAATCACTCTATAATAGCCTTTTGATACCAAAATTCACTTTACATGGTGCTTAAATTTACAGTCCGGCAAATCGTTAATATGCTTTGTGACTTTCTTATAAAACCTAACACTATTACCTAAAAAATTGGTATTGATTTTACTGAATCGGGAACATGGGATGACCAGTTTGTCACAGTTTCTAGTATTTAGATCATGCCAGTCTTTTACGAAATACAGCTTTTTAAAGTTTTTGCGAACATACATAAAATTATCAATAATATATTGGGAAGGTAAAATTAAGATACCGAAGTCCTGAAACTTAGCCTTTAATGATTCACGAGGTCGCATATTGTATATTTCTCGAATTTCCTGTTTTTGTAATAAAAATATGGCGTTTACCTCAGCTGCTATCCTCCATAGCAAAATACCATAAGACATTAAGCTCTGGAAGTAAGAAAAGTAAATAAACTTAGTAGTGGCAAAATCTGTTAGCGAATCTTACGTAATGCGATTGCAGCAAAACTTAGTCTGCAAACCAAATTTTTAATGTGAGGACCCCATTGTAATTTGGAATCAAGTGTGATACCAAAGAATACAGTATTGTCAATTAATCCTACTAAATTCCCCTCGATCTTGATTCTACTATCAAGCCCGTGGAACATTAGGTAAAATAAATCTCATACATTTCGTTTTATATGCATTTAACAATACATTATTTAACGCCAACCAATGACAAATTTAGTTTAACGTATTATTCAGATGCCCAACATCTGACTCTGGTCTTTACTACTTTATTTTTATTTGACAATCAGGAAATAAACATAGGCGTTGTACACAATTTATTTACCAGCAAAAAGAGCGTTTCATATTACTTAGAAAATATGAATAATGTATTGACACGCTGGGATAGGATTTGAATGGACGTGCAAAGGATCTGGTGATAGGTTCACATGTATGACAATTTTGAATGATTAGATTTTAGAGGTGCAATACTTCATCTATAGTGATGTCTTTAGACCGACAAGTAAGTATTACTAATAATTCGCTTGCTATAGAAACCGTTATTGAATATGAATGATAATTAATCGGCTAGAGTAAATGAACGTGTTTCTAAGTAAATTATTTGGTGGTTCTATCTCTACTAAGATGAATCGAAAACACTAGGCCGTTTAAAAAAATTACCAACAGAATTGTGATTCTTCAGTTTTAAGCGATTAATAAATAGCTCAGATACAATTATGGACGTGAGAAATAAAACTCAACCTTGGGATGTGATCTTCCTTTATTAAAATAATATGCTACATGTTACTAAATATGTCTTTATGAGGCTTTAAGATGCATAATAGTACAGTAATGTTCTAGGCAAATTACATTCTTCATTTAAAAATTGTTCAAGATGTTACGAAATATAATTACAACTTACATTTGAATCACGCGATCTGTATTAAAAATTACATACGCGGTCAATAATTATCAGGTACCAGTTATTTAGTTTTTGCATTTTTCAATTGAAGATAATCATTTACATTATGGACACAGAT
Source organism: Antheraea assamensis (assembly GCA_035772565.1). Classification (NCBI taxonomy): domain Eukaryota; kingdom Metazoa; phylum Arthropoda; class Insecta; order Lepidoptera; family Saturniidae; genus Antheraea; species Antheraea assamensis. The sequence continues at coordinate 2,262,865 of JAQQSE010000054.1, read as the reverse complement.
CATAACCGTATCTATATTGAATTTGGATTTGATAGCTAGTTAGAAATAACGCATTTTTAGTCTGTATTACTATAGATAGCAATAACGGCTATAATTATACTGTTGTGTTATTTCACAATAACTGTTTTCAATTATTCCTTTGTTGGGTAATATGTTGTTTAGTACTGTATTACAATTTCTAACTATAATACCCATGCGAAATGAATATTCGTTGTTCGTGTCGTGACTTTTATGGGTGAGTAGCGTAAATTGATCTAGCTTTTACACCCATTATAATAACGCAGAACAGATGCGAACAACAGAATAGAGATTACCCATTATAACGAAGAATAACGCGTTACATTATTGGTTGCTTTGACAATGGTCACTAAAATTGAACATTCAAGTCACTATTGTTCGCAAAGTTAAATCGTCAAATAAAAACCAGGCGATCATATGTTCTCTTCTAAGACATATTTTATAAAATCTAGTCTAAACGTAATCTAGATTTCGACATCCTATATTCAAAAACATATTTACACATTACACTTATATCTAAAGGTGTATATGTATATGGACTGAAAATCGAAAACAGTATGAACAGTTTATCAGATAACATTCTCACTTCGTTTATGCAATGAAAATAATAATACTTCTATGCCGGACAAGAGTAAATTACAGAGATAATTATATGACTGTACCTAAGTGTATTAAATAAAATGTTGGATATAAACGATATTATTTTATTACGAAAGAAATCATCAAATTGTTTCATAATCAGCGTTCCATACGACGAATATTTTCAAGTAATAATTGTAATATAAACGAAACTTGTGCGTTTTAATCTAATATACATGTATATTAAGTGAACTTAAGTTAATTCTTTTAGAATTGGATTCCAATCATTGAAAAAAACTGTTTTTTTTTAGTATTATCGTTGGTTAATAGCGGTCGAGGTACGTCTAAGAAGTGATTTTGTACTTCTGCATATATAAAATTAAAATATATGTGTATTATATATCTAGAAAAAATATAATCATAAAAATATTTTCATTTCAAATAATTGTTTTCAATATTAATATTCCCGCTAAAACACTATCATGGTGTTAGATCGATGTCACAGAGCTTCATATGTGAATATACTAAAGTGCGAATGTCAAAACAATGTTTAGGAAGGTGTGACGTCACGTTCTACGATTGGTGTTTCTTTTCACGTGATAACAAGAATGTATTATTGATTCATTACATAATTATGAAAAAGACATTTTGAAAATATTAATTATTTATCTGGAAATATAGTTATTATGTTTAGAGTGTGTTTATTTTTTGCAATAAGAGAGTTTATTGCTTTAAATAAATAATCGTGCTATAATAATTTTGCACATGTTTGTATGAAACAATGAATGTAAAATATTTTTATGTATTTTGTAACTGACATGAGAAATGACGTACTTTTAAGTCTTCTATTTACGGTGTCGTTTATATATTAGCGTTAAGATACGAACGACCTTAAATTAAATAAGAACCTTTTCAAAGATACTGTAAACGGTTTGAATCTATACAATATGTAAAAAAATATGTCACAACAGACTTATTAAAATCACGACGCATCACAAAATCATATCGAACGACAATTTAAAAAAAAGCACCCACTTCATAACAAATGGAGCACTTGGATTAATGCAATGATTCTTCTATAAAAATTTATAAATCTGAAATGTTAGTTTTGAATTTATATACTTACTTATTATTATTATTACAATGGAAGATTTTTTTAAATATATGTAATAAATGAATTTATAGCAACAATTTATATTCAGAACTTTATATATATATGCAAGTGCACTAATTGGGAGTTAAGTCACCTGATGGGTAACGTTAAATTTTAACCAATTGTTGAAATTTTATTCCCAAGCTTATATATAAAGAATTTTTTAGGGAACAAAAATTCACTTAATGTATTTTTATGCATAGGTATATTTGTCATTTTGTTAACTATATACTTCTGTAATTACCTCCCTTGTAACCTTCATAGTTCTGTAAGTATTTTAAATCGTGTTAAATTGTGTTAAATTAAATTGAGTTGTTACTAGTCTAATAAAATTTTCATAGTCCGGCAGCTCGACACTACACGTTGAAGGAAATGAAAATCAAATCACTCATGAAAGAGGTTTCAGGGAGAACGACAATTTGGGCCGTGAGTTGTTTTTGCCTAGAATTTTTTTCTGCTCCTCTTTTACTCTTTTCTCTTGTTCCTTTTTCAATTTTTGTTTCACCTCATCTATTTTTCTTTGTTCCTCGATCATTGCCAATCGCTCTTCGGCCTGTGGAGTAAAGTAATGAATTGAGTCTTCATATTCTGTTTCAGTTATGTAGACATTTACAGTTGGTCCGCTATATATCAGAGTATAATCTTTCTCACAACTATTTAGTGACAAACTAAACACATATTTTATATGCTTTAGTGTAGTCCCATATTACCCCACGGGACAGCTCATTTTATCTGATGTCTATTAATTACGTCAGGCGTTCTTGAGGATTTTTCAACTACTTAATAAGGAACTACTAAAATCTATAAAACAATTGCATCACATTTCGGCATAGTTTAGTGTTGAGACATACTTCAAATTAATATGATTTCCATACATTTTGCACTGTTTTTGGCACGAAATTAAATTTTGTGATTTGCCCGTAACCTTCCTCTCACGTAACTAATGCACTCCCCTCGGGGATGCAGAATTGTTGGCTTAACCTCATCCCAAGTTATTAATATAGAGATTAAAGAATAAATGTTTTAACTCTTTAACAGATTACCATTTTTATATTTCCAATTCGAGGTATTGTGTCTTTATGCCCATCATTCTAAATAGGAAGTGCATATGTTAATTATAATATAATGTACGTGGAGGTGATGTATCATTTACCAAATAATCTACTTCTAAAATGTTTGATATCTTAGAATTTCCTCATTAATGAGATTTGTTTTTTTTTTATTGTGATTTTATTTCGGTTTTTATGGAGGCCCCATTTTCATTTCATATATACATATATGCGTGTGTACATATATGCGTGTGTGTGTACAATATATACATGTGTTTATAACAATTCTATACTAGGTAGGTACTACTACAGACAAAGATGATTAGGTGCAATTAAAAAAAAAAATTGTTGTTACATTTCTATACCACAATGTACACACGCTTTATAGACAGTTTAGCTTCTATAGATGTAGTGTACAATATCACTGAACTATCCTTTTGTCTACGGTAATACTACAGCATATCCAATATGCTGGCAATGAATATGCATCCCATCCCATCTAAGGTTACCACATAATGTTATCCTTTGCCACTATTAGCTGTTTTACTTCAGTATATACCTTTTACACGCAACATTCCTCACATAATCCACGTGTATCTTTTTCGGCCGTCCTCTAACATTCACACTTAACACTATTTTCGATACACAGTACCCGGCAATTGATTTGACACGTCGCGGCGAAGAGTGAGACGTCCGACTAACATCGGCTTTGTAAAGCGTTCTCTCTGTCGCACAGCGCAATGACTGTGATGGGCAAAGATAACGCTATACGAAATCGAACTTAGCTCCAATATCTTGGGCTTCTGTCCCGACGAGCCAACTGAGAAGCCGTGTACTGTACATGACTGTGAACCTTTCTTATGGCATGTAGGAGTGCCAGCTAACCTATTACTGCTCTAGTACTCTGTCACAGAATGATCATTATAAAAAAAATCAAAGGTGGACGGACACTCACAAGTTTACGTTGAGCTTCTTCAATCTTTCTATTATTTTCTGCCATGATTTCCTCCAGTTCTTTCCTTTTACGAGCTTCCTCCTCCTGTATAATAAAAGTAGCACGTTAATATAATTCGCTATTGATTTTAACCAATGCTAGTCAAATTCATTGTTAAATCCGAATATTTTCATAATAAACACATAATCGTGTGTTCAAGAGTAAAACTCACTACTATACTTCTAAATGTAGAGAACGTAATTGGCTTTGATTATACATTTGTTTGTGAGAATATTGTAATTACTGTATTTTGCAGTATTCTATATAAAAAGTAGTGATTGAAAGAACTTTACAATAATTTGATTTTGGTGAGTTTTACCTTGAAATCTATGACATGACATCCCTATTCCATCCGTTATATTTTCTGTCCTTTATTCGTATAAGTAAAATGGCGATGGAATTATATTATCAGAATTAAAAAAAAAAAAAAAAAAAAAAAACGAATACTTTGCATTAATTATAAACGGTACATATAATCCTCATGTACACAATCTTAAACGCAGTTTTGAAAACAATTTTATATTAAATCGTAAAATGTATATTTATACAAAAAATAGATTCAAAAAATACCTTTGTCACTCAAGACAGGATCCACAAGCTGCGTCTCCATTAAATTCTTACGGCTTCAGGGCTCTTGATCAGTCTTCTGACCTGACTTATACACTACGTGACTGCCAAAGACAGTCAAGCGAACAAATTTTAAATTTCTAGCCAGTTCATTTTCACTGCGTTCATTCATACTAAACGGACATATACGGCGTCACCGCCCTCGAAAGTTTGAAATGTCTTTTATAATGGAGATATTTGAGATTCGATACAATGAAAACCATGAGTGATAATTTTTAAATTACAAAATTTATCAAGAAACATATTCTTGTAAGCACTCGAGCTACATCTGACTGGACCTTTAACAGATATCATCGAAATAATATTTTTATTAGTTTCTCTTTTAATTATGTTGATTAAAGATATTACATATAGATTTAGTCTGTTTCATATGCTGGGAGAAGAGAAGATAAAACATTCGTAATGCAGAAGATCTTGTCATGTGTGATTGCGCAACATTATGCACTTACACATGACTCAAGTATGAATGTAGCAATTACCTGTCGTGTGATTTCCTCATGTCGCTGTTGTTCCCTTTGTTTTTCTAGTTCTTCCATCATTTCCTTCTCCATCTTCCGTTTCGCTTCTTCCACTCTTCTCGCCACTTCTTGTTCGATTTCTTCTTTGCGCTTCTCTAATTCCTCGTCAACTCTTTTCTTGACGAGCAACTCTATTCTCTTTGCCGCTTCCTCTTCGACCACCTTTGCAATTAAGTGTGTTTAACTGTTACGGGTGTTTGGACTTTTTGAATATTTTGCTCTAATATATAAGGTGTAGAGCAAAACTGAATACATTGTAATAAAATTCAATTATATTTGTGCAGGGCATCATGTAAAAACTACTAGAATCATATTTTTTTTTACGTTTTTTATTAGATATTTGATATTTATATTAAAAAAAAAATATATTTTTATAAAATTTCTTAATACAAAATTATTAATTTTAAGAAATTATGATTTTTATAAGCACAATAAGAGACTAAATAAATTAAAAAAAGCAGCATTTCTTAATTATTATTGAATTTAAAACACATGTAAATACCTTTAAAAACATTGACATGTCATTACTATCATATAGTGTCTGCAACTTCATTATTTGAATTTCAGGAACAAAACCTGGACTATATTACATTAACACTGGCAGAGGAGACTTTGATTTAAAAATTTAACTTTTATATCTGTGATAACTAAATATATAAAATTGCAGTCATACTTTTTGTTCAGCTTCTCGTAAGCGTCTCTGTCTTTCCATTTCTGCCAGTCTGTCAACTTCGTCCATTTTGCTACGACCTTTAGATTTCTTCCTGAGGGCCCTGTTACCCTCAAATGAGCCATTGCTACTTGTTGTGGAGGACGCAGAGTGTGATCGTTTCCTGAAAAATAAAGAACGATCTTATAGAAGTAACAATTATTGGAATTGATAGTATTCAAAATAAGTTGCAATGATTTTACGATGTTGTGCACCACTCTTTCTATCTACTCGAATACAAACATGACATGATGATAGACAATCAAAGCATGGTATATGAGGGCAAGATGTACATATTAAGTTGATCTCCCTAGCTAACAAATTATAAAAGTGGCATTATTAAAGACGTTTATTTATTAGAGATCACCAATATAACAGTGTAATAAATAAAAATAATATTTTACAGCTTAGGTAATGAATGTAATAATTATACATTAAAAATAATAAAAACGAATGGTATTTTTTTTTTTTTTATTATTCTAGTCTGTGGCCCCTGTGGAAAGTTCCACAATTTTGCCAGTGTCATGGAAACTTTTATCAAATCCAACGATAGAAGAAATCAACAAAAGATTTGAAGTTGATTTAGACCACCACCACATATCTAAAATATAAGAAAAAAAAAACATTCACCATTGGATTCATAAGTTCCAAAACAACTAAGTTAGTAAATATATATATAATTCAAATATTATTATTATTACTATACACACATATTCACATAGCATATAAGTATTGGGCAGCAATTAAAGTTTAATTTTGTTGATATTGACATAGAAGATTAATAAAAGGAGTGAAGGTAATAGCAAGACAATATGAATAACAACTAAAATAGATTAGTTATTAAAACTGTACTCAGGGATATGTTTTATTATTTTTCGAACTGACAACACTGTTAACCTGGCAAGGCCTCTCTACAGTTTCACTGGACTATGGGATCAGTCTATGATATGTCTGTAATAGTACTCTTTATAATTTATTTCCGTTATTATTTATTACATCTAGAAAGATTGCTATGGATATTAATATTGAATATATTTATTTATGATTTATTTATTTAGCTAGGCTTTCTGATACAGTGGCAATAAACCCTGCTATTGAAAGAAAGATAATACATTTATTTACAACACACACATAACTATAGTTTTTAATTAGAGATGAAAACATGCATACAATATAAACATAAAATGATACAAATGAAAATTTAGGATTTTCTGTTTGTACTAAATGAGCCCTGAGTCAGCATATGTGCTGAAGGATGTTAGACAACCAGTGCTGATTTTCACTAGAGAATCATGGAGTTATGTCTATGATATGCATATGTATGATATGGTGTACTATTTAGTGGTTAGGTTGCGGGTTGTATTTTTACACTTATCCGACATAAGTGTTTTGTCATTCCTGTGTGTGCTTTAAGTACATAATAAGTTTAATTACCACTATACAAGCTATGCTTAGTTTAGAATACAATGGACCATGTGGGATAACCCTCATGTTAAATTTAAAAAAAAAATGGTGTGCATCATTACACTGAATTGATTAAATAGTAAGCTATAGTATATTTTTAGGTCAAGAAAAATTGAAAAAGTTGAATAAATAACAGTTGTGACAATATACAAGGTAACCAATCACTAATAGCCGCATATAAAGCAAACAGTTCTGTTGTAATACTATTGGCATAATGTATTAATTCTCACAGGCATTTATGTTAACTTTAGTCTGCAATGCAAATTATAATAAGTTCTAGGATAATTATATAATATATTTATTAATCGCACTTCAATGCTTTTATCCAGGAACGTTAAAACTCAATGTTTATTTTACCCAATATAGTTTGTCTCCAATGTTTAAGATGGTTAGTTCATGTGAATTGGTTATCAAGTCTGAATTTCTCATAAAAAGCTTTTTAATAATAAGATTCAATGATGTAGGTACCTTGATTTAGAAGAACGTTCTCTAGACTTTTCGGCGTGTTTAGAATTTCTACTCCGTGACGAAGACCTGTCTTTAGATCGGCTTCGTTTTTTAGCGTGTTTACTGCTCTTATGGTGTCTTCTTGGTGACTTACTCCTTGATCTTGATCGGCCCATTATCACAATTACTATTTATATTGAACTTTTATAGTAGTTTAATAATACATACGCTTTTGTTTCTTGGCAAAATTTTCAAGTAAAACACATTTATACGTTGAACATGACAACTGACGCCATTTTTCTAAAGATGTTCATAAATTTCATAATCGATTTAAATTGTTACACAATTGTTAAGCGATTATTCATTTGTATTAAATAAAAATACGTAAAAAAATTAAGTTTCGTAAATAATTAAACCTTTGATACAATAAGTATTAAACGATTTTTTTTAAGATACAAAACAATGTTTTAGTAATGATTATTGCAAAAGGCCACTTAATTAAATATAATATGAATTTGACACTCATTTCGTTGCTTAGTGAACTTTAGTAGTAAATCGATTTAACAAATGTTTATCAACATTCGATTTGGTATTAAAATTCAGTTTTTCGATAGATAAATTATGACTTGCCAATAATAATGGAATTGCATATTAATACATATATAATAATAAATTTAATAATATAGTGAGATTTAGTTACTATATACCTATGATATTAAAATATATGTGAATTAAGAACAATTAAAACGCAGTATTAACTTTTTATATGTAATAAAATCAAATTTAAGAAATACTTCGAAACTCTCTAAAGTATTCTTTTTCTTTTAGGTTTATAAATGGTATAATCTTCGTTGTTGCTTCCAAAATGTTACAAACTTTTTCTTTTGATAAATTTATTTCGTGTATTCTTCGTTCATTTGTGACGTTGATTGGTTCACATAATCCTTGCACGGCTTTTGTTATAGGATTACATACAATTAAGCTTCCTTTTCCCATTGGACCGTCGTCTAATTTGCTGAATTTAAAAGATTTCTCTGAGCTTACTTTGATAAATTCTGTTGATGTAAAATGACTGTACGACTTCTTTAATAAAGATTTGATGTCTGTTAAACTCTTAACACTTTGTACAAGATTAAAAGATTTCGCAAGGGAGTCGGATGAGTTTATTTTCTTTTCATTCGATTCTACACTAGTAGTGCGTACTGATGTAATATGATCTAAAAGTTCATCCAATTGTCCTGTAATGACTGTAGCTGCTACGCTCAATTCGTATTCCGATTCCGTATGGTGTGTACATTTTTCTTGCTTCTCCTTTTGACTTAGAGCGTATTCGTCTTCAGGTTCAACCATTATATCATAATCGTAATACTGTTTTAACTTATTCAAAGCTACTTTGATATCATATTCTTTTTCTGTATCGGCGTTATCGTAGGATTCCTTTATTTCTATTTTACCTCTGTAAAAATAGTCTAGGGGAAGTGATGTACCCCGTACATATAAATCGGCTGCACCACCGTATCGAGGTATACTCATGGGCTGTTGATAAATGCGTTCAAATCTTCCTGTTGATGATTTAGGATCTGCGGCGTAATCTATCACAACTGTAAAAAGGTTTTATTAACGACGTAATAAAAATAGAAGATTGATTAACGATAGAGTGAATTGTGCGTTATAGACTATAGAAAGTAATAATTAAACAGATGGTTTGAAGGGCATCGTATTAGCTGAGAGATGTTTAAGTTAATCTTAGTTTCATTTGCCTATAAATTCTCCCACAAAATTATTCTGTAAATGACAACAGAAAACAGTAATCAAGTTCTATGGGTGTGTAAACATAAAAATTGCGCCTTAGTGACTTGCATTTCCCTTATTTACATGAGTTAGTTATGATGTTCATTATTCTTGTACATTTCTCAGCGGTGGCTATAATTCTGAGACTGTGATATACTTATCACCATTGGGGCTGTAACTTCATTAAATCCATATTAATAATATGGAATCCATATGACAAAATTTGAAAAATATTTAATGTAGTGCGAATTACAATGTATCAATAGCTCGAACTATTTATATGACTGTATGGAGGTATTCGTTTAATTGTTTTTCTCTAACATCTGATACTAATGTTCCCCTTTTTATATTTTTACGATTCCTCTAATTTGCAACCAATTTTTGGCCGTGCAACCGTGCTTATAAAAAAAGAATTATTTCTAACATATTAATCAATATATTTTGCTTGTAAATTGTTGCTAACAGCGGTATATTAGATACGAAGCTGTTGATTTGAGTGTTCATAATTCTAAGCATACCTTTTATTATGTCGACAACCACAGCCGGACATATATTTGCAGTGACATGAGTCGTACTGTTAAGGTCAGGATTTGAATTTATTTCAATTAACCACGGTTTGTATTCCTTGTCCAAAATAAAATCGCAGCCGTACAATTCGAAACGGTTCCTACAGACCGGCATCGAATCTTGACAGCTTAACATAATTCCGATAATGGATCTTTTCATTCCGGGATAAATTACGTTGTCCCATACTTTGTTCTTTCCGATTCTGTTCAAATAACATTTGTACTCGTCTAAGCTCCACATATTGTGTTGCGGAAGCTCGAAATGTCTACCAACGCAATTCTTATATTTCCTTTGTATTGCGTTGTTTGTCAAATGTATGGATTCATGGTAATTTTTCAGATTATATTTCTGGGAACTGAACTTCAAATAGCAATCTGTGTACATCCATATAATTAAAGGATACGTACTAGTAACTATATAGTATTGTCTAATATCGAATTTTGTTTCATGTATCAGTAGAGGTTCTTCTGAAATAACGATTATGTTAATGTAGCAGTCCTACTTATAATACAAGCTAATAGATTATATAACCTTACATCGGCTACTGAAAATGATAGTGATGGGATGTTATTTTAAATTCCAAATAAATGCAAACAATATCTAATGGGCTAAAACATTAGGTACTCCTTGTATCCTTCCTTACCAATGTACTTTTGGATGACGTATTTAGAATTGGCTCTATGTAATAAACTCGTAATGACACCTAATTTAGAAGCCATTCTTATACCTCTGCCTCTTGAACAGTGAGCCGGCTTAATGATCCAGATATTATGGCAACCCTCGCAACTCAATTGTGGCCGATACTTGTGTATTTGTTTCAATAGAAATTTGGCATAACCTAAATAAAGTGTTAATTTATTCTCTTTATCTGCTTGAAATACGTCATCTTTTGCAATTATCCGGTAGTATTTTCTCACGAAAGCGTTCCACTGTCCCGAACTTGCGTCACTTATCGAGCGATCAATATCTTTGTGTTGCTTCCGAAATAAGTACTCTTTACATCTGTTTAGTGCAAATACCATTACGTTTAACGATATAGTACCAGTTTCATTAAAAACCGGTCTGTCATTAGCTACCATTGATAGAATCCATTTTAACAAACTAGTGCAAGTTGTTATTCTGTAATCTTTAATGAAACCCTCTATTTCTCCGTAATCATAACTGTTGTAAGTGCGTGGACCGTTCACTTCAGCTATGTCTTCTATATAAAACCAATAGTTTCTTTTCATAGAAGAGCACAGACCTTGTTTTGTTGTCCAAATAGCGTCCGTTTTCAATTTATTAACTATGGTTTTTGTTTCTTTAGTAGTACTCGTATTATTATCTTTATGCTCATCTTTTGTACGCCAAATGAAATCTGGATTACATTTTTCAACTAAATTCGATAACAATAACCTTTCCAGTTCATTATTAATTTCAGTTTTATTTGAAAATGTACCGTTTCTGATTCTTAATAAATTCATTCGATTGGGAGGTATTTTTTCGACCCATCCCCTTTCCAATAATGCCTTTCGTACGGCATTGCACTTACCATATATGCAGAATATCTTGTTTCGCTTTATGGCATCTGCTGCCAGATTTTTGAGTTTCAAGTAACGATTGGATCTTGCTTGGCAACTGCAAATCACGTAAGCTTTCTCTTTTGGAGAGAGACCAGAAGGTCGATACATGCTAAGGTAAGGGTCCGATTTATTTGGTTTACTTGTTGAATGATTAACAAATTGATTGAAAGGTGAAAAGATTCTCTTTACACCTCCTTTATCGATTTTGTTTTTAATAGCCTAAAAGTATAATTAATTTTAACTGGGACGGACAATAATGATTGTAAAATTTATGAATTAAATTTATTTATTATTTTGCATTTGTAAACGAGATTTTTTGATAGTTACTGCACGAGGACTTCCAATAAAATCTTCCAATTTTATTCCTTTCGGGACTCTTTTAGGAATAGGAGTGGATTCCACATTTATCTGCATTAAAATATATATTGTTGTTTAAAAATATAGTACCAGTATTTTCTGGACATTCCTAATAAGAATATAGATTTGTTTGTATGGAATGATTACCTTATTTTTTTGGGTGATTTTTTTCTTCCTGAATGGCATGGTAGCTGTTGAGTTCGTTCATAGTTTTTCTAGTGTATAATTTAAACTTTGCCTTATGAAATATTTATAGAAAAAACAATTTATTAAAAACATCTATGCAAAGTAAATATCTTCGCAGGGAAGCCAGATAAGCTGTGGAATGTATACATTAGAATTCATAAAACGCATAGAGTTAAATGTATCAAATTTTCCTTATCATTAGATAATATAAAGGCGATATTTCGTCGAAGATATATTACGGACATTTTACAGAGGTATAATATCTCCATATATTTATTATAATATAGAATGGTTATATCGGAATCAGTACTACATTAGTAATTTGTAGTGATAACATTATATTTTGTGGGTGCACTTCGCTATACTATACTATACTTCGCTATCTTTGCTATTCTATATGAAATAGAATTAATGGAATCCTATTTATAACAAATTAAAGAAATGATTGATGTAAATACCTACCATTTCAGCAACGACAAACATTTTTTTTAATTTGTAATAATTATTACAGATTTATATACATTTTCTGATAATTTATTTTATTCGACAGTACTGACATTTGACAGATTCGTTACAACGAGGTTGTAATTGTCAATCTTTTGCCAGTGTGATTTAAATAGCTTTATAGGTAGTTCGTATTAGAAAATAGATTTATAAACCAAGGAATAGGATTGGAAATGCCAGGATAGGGTTCTCGGGGTTTCTGTAAAAATAGAAAAGATTCAAATCATTTAAGCGTAAATAAATATACATATAATTATTCAACTCCTTCCATAATAATTTTAAATTAATTAACAAGTCCCTAAAGCTATTTATACAGAAAAAATGTATAAATCATTAGCATATAATTTTATGAAATCAGTATTATTTGTGCTTATATGTTTATATACAAAAGTGCTGAAGTAGTAATAATATAATGTGTAGTAGATATTTGAGAAAGTTTAGACACACTTCATTCTTTATAAGTCTTTTGAGTCGATTCGTTCATAGGCGCGACAACGACACGGTAAGGCGCATATAACGAGGAGCAGCAACTCTTGGAAAATGTTATAGGTTTATTAACTTTATTTCCATCATGTAATTTATATATATTTGTACCTATTGCGCTTAATTTTATATATGAATCAGACTGATTTGGTTTGCGGGGAGTTAAAAACTCTAAAGAGGATTTTTCTCTAGTATTAACGAATTCAGTTTTAGTTTGTCGAATAGGAATGTCGCTGTCGTGTCTGTTGATTAATTTGTTTTGGACCGAAATCGTCGATCGGAGAATACTAGCAGTTTCTCTTTCCCATTCAACAGGATCTATATAACAGCGTTTATTACCGACTGACCTATCGACTTTGGGCTTGATCGCTTTATTTGCAGATTCGGTCCGATATCTACCGTTATGGTTTGCAGATTGGTCGTCGAGCGGTCGACAGCACGAATGCGATGCTATACGTCGTTTACAATCTGTATTTTTTTCTCGCCTTCCTCTATGTGTCCTAGAAGAGAGCATGGACGTTTTACGTTTTTTTGAGCCACCTTTTAGCGTGATACCTGTTTTAACTACAGTCAGAGCTTGGCGTACCGACACTGATCCTTTGGGTGCTAAAACAATTCCGTCTTTATTGGTCGGTAAGGCGTCATAGGGATTCAACCATGAGAGGAAGTCTGTGATGATAGGACCACAGTATTCAGATGGTATAGGCTGATCGCATTCTGGTGCCGCGTCACCGGCCGGTTCACGAGGAGCCATGGGTGTAACACTTCTCGGTTCGTGTCTCTTCTCCTTTGTCTTTTGAGGAGTCGCTTTCCGTTGATACATAAGAATAGACCAAGATAGGCCGGCGCTTTGGGTATAGTTTGTCTGTAGGCTAACTCGAAGGTGCCCGTGTCGGCTTCTGGGCTGTAGCGTCGATCTAGAACAACTGATGAATATGGAAGATATAAAATCAATTACAGTAATCTACCTTTGCATTTAACTTTATTAGACACATTTTTATGGTATCCAGCACATTTTGTAATGCTTGCTTAGTCTATTTTGTAAGTTCCACTCGAGAGCTAATTTTATTTTTACATTTAATATAGCGTGTTATTATCTTCGGCTGCATCACTCCATCAGTCGTGTTTGTGGTTAAACGTGAACCAATAACGAATCTAAATGACATGGTGTTGGTAACTACGTATTATTTACATATATCATTATTATATTGCTTGTTAGCACGGTTGGTCATTTCGTCCGTATTACTTTAATATAAAATTCAAATAATACATAACCTATGTTGTTACTCACGGAGAATATAAAATCTTAAGATTACTATATACTTATTAAGCCCATAAGTAACAAGGCTACTATATTATTATCAGAATATTTACATATCAAACACTATTGTTCTGTATTTTTTTATCTTCTCTTAAACTGAAATCAGAAGAGTGAATAAAAAAAACGAGTCTACACAGTACATGTATATACATACATATGCATACATTAATTTTCTACAATTATTTATGGGTTTTCATTTACAAATTAATATTTTTGAATACCTGCACTGTATCTTAGATATACGAAACAGAACTGGCTGTAAGAGAAAGAGAGAAATAAAATGTGTGCTCCTACAGTTTTATACGAAATGTAACTCTCTCTCTTTCTATCTTCACTAACTTATATCTCTATCTCAACTTCCGTTCGCCTCGCCCGATCAAACTTTTCCTAACGCTCTCGTCACGCATTCACCGGCTTTACTCTTCAAGTTAAGCGAACGTCAAGAAGTTTTACTTCAAAAAGTGCTATATATAATACCTTTTATAACGTCCTCGAGACACTGAGGACACAACCGGGCTGTAACTGAAGTGGTCGGAGCTAAATCTGGACTTGAATTAATCTCGATAAGCCACGGAGTAAAGTCTTCAGTTAACATGAAATCCGCCCCATATAATTCGAAGCTGTTTTGCCTCTTATCCATAGTGTCCTGGCACGCTAACATCGCTCCAATGAGGCATTGCTTTATCCCTGGATAAATTTTCGTATCCCACATTTCATATTTTCCTATCTGTCTTCAAAGATAACAAACAGTTTTCAGTATATAATCTAAAGCTTCAACAATAAGTTTTTAGGCGATGATCAGTTGATTTTCTAGAACTTTCTAATGCAGAGAAGGTCCTATTCTCTTGCTATACATAATTGCTGAGACAAGTGCATTTAACAGTAAAACTAAATCCGTTGTATAACATATCTAA
Source organism: Antheraea assamensis (assembly GCA_035772565.1). Taxonomy (NCBI): domain Eukaryota; kingdom Metazoa; phylum Arthropoda; class Insecta; order Lepidoptera; family Saturniidae; genus Antheraea; species Antheraea assamensis. The sequence goes on along the minus strand of JAQQSE010000054.1, from coordinate 2,247,622 downwards.
TGGAGAAAACTTATTTTGTTTTTCTTCAGATAAGTTGCATATCTTTGATATTTATGCATGCTACATAAGAAAAATATATAAGAAGAATTATGTGATAAGGAAACTAATAATTAACTAATAGAATATAAAAAAATTGTATGGTTTTATGAAACCAAGATTCAAGTGAAACTTTTTTCGGATCGTAGTATTTTAAAAACTAAGCACAATATTTATCTAAATTATTTTAAATTGAGCCATTGGCGCTGTCTATGGGCCTTGGCTGCTCTGCTGAGCGCTTTTCACATTACCCCTACTCCGCGGTCTGCTGTAATACGATATGTGATAGATGGACGAAACAATTAGAGGCGATGTAAAAAAAAGTTTCAGTTTAAAAGCATGCTATGAAGATTTTCCAACGAAATGTTTTACATTCAATCGTTTTCAATTTTCATTAAAATAGAAAGACCAATTACTTTTCAGAAGGATAAATAAAGAGCTAGATAATATGAATAGTCACGGTAAATCAAGTCATTCATAACTACCTAGTATTTATATAATAACAATGCAAACTTTGACTATAGTAAAACCTGTGACGTCATTCCTATATTCCACATACAAAATACATTTTGCATGGCGATGCAATCTATATTTGGACATACTTACCTTAGATAAGCCTTGAAAGTATGACAATCCCACATGTTCTCGTCAGGCAAAGCTTTATCTCTATCGCCGTTGTTTTTGTATTTCGTTTGTACGGCATTGTTTGTCAGATGTACGGACTCGTGATAATTTGACAGGCTGAATATTTGTGAGCTAAATCTTAAATAACTGTCCCTATAATATTAAAATATTTATTAAAAGTTTTCTTTTAGGAAAATAGAGTGAGAAACAAAATAATTAGATATACTTAATTATTTTGTATCTTTCTTATATATATTTACTTTATAAAGTTGGTATCTGAGTTGGTAGTGTATTCGGACACAGCGTCGAAGGACGTAGCTTCGTATCCTAGCAACTGAGTCGGGAGCGCGCGGTGTAGGAAAGCATCGTGATGAAACCATAGTATGGTGGTAGGGCTTTTTCTAAGTCCGTCTGGCTAGCTACCACCCTCAAGTTGAAAATCTGTCGCCAAGCACCTGTTGGTGTGTTCCGACATCTGCACTTGAGAGCCAGTCTCTCTCTCTAGGTTAAACGTGACGTCATCGTTTAATATCAGACGAGATTGTGGTCAAAACGTTTACCTATAATATATATATAAAAAAAAAGTTTAAATACAATAATCACCAATTCTCCTTTCAATTAATTTTACTCGAGCGACAATTACCAACAGTAAGACCAAAATCTCCATCTTATTCTTTGATAACTTATTTAAATAAAAGAATATGTAAATTTATTTATCATAATCTATTAACAGATCACTGCTCAATTTCAAGGTGCACGTCAGTATTGATTCGTCATTTCCTATAGTTTCGAAATTCATACGCACTAAATATATGTATAATAAAACATGTAATGAAATATATAAAGGTTCTAAAACGCAAAGACCTTACTTGTATATCCAAATGGTTAAAGGTTGACAGTTCGTTATTAAAAACCATTGTCTGATATCGAATTTCGTTTCGTATATAACAAGAGGATTTTCTGAAACATAATTTATCGTTAAGACTGCAAAAGACTTATGAATTGGTAGTTAGAATTGGTAGTGGTAGAGCTACGCTGAAGCTATTACTGGTTTCAGAATGAACGGGTCGGCTCGCCCGACGCGCGGGGTAGTACCACCCGACACACAGAAAACCGACGTGAAGTAACAGTGCGCCCGCACTGTTGCGTTTCGTTCGGTCAGTGAGAGCGCCGGAGGCCCACATATATTAAAAGGCCGGCGACGCACTTGCAACTCCCCTGGTGTTGCTAGTGTCTATGGACGGCGGTGATCACTTACCATCAGGTGACCCACCTGTTCGGTTGCCCCCTATAACATAAAAAAAAAAAAAAAATGAAAGTTTGTTTGTCTATAGGAAGTAATCTCCGTAACACCGAGTCAATTTACAAAAAAAAAAACTAACTAATATAAGAATCTATATTATAAGTGATATGCTAACTATTACTAAATTAAAATGCAAATATGAGTTCTTTTGTCTGTTACGCATTAAATACTCAACTCAAATTTTGCATATACGTTGTCATGGTTATGGAAGGACCATCTAGAAAAAAAAAGCACTGTTCCCAAGGGATAGGCTTGATCTACATTGACGGGAACGAAGTCGCGTGCAAAAGTTAGTAGATTATACTTTGTTACTATTACATTTTATATTGTAATTGACTGGAACGAAGACCCAGCCAGTTGTCTATAAGAATGCATATAATTTTAGGAGTTCGCGAACAATAACAATAAATTATAGTTGCAAGTTTGATTAAATTTGTAATGTAATGGCCGATTGGCAACTTGCGACAATTAGTTCTTGCTATAAAACTTCTTGAGGCTATGAAGTGGCATTAACCCTAGAATTCTGTAATTTAATTCTTCTTCTTCTTCTATATTTTTTGGCTCCGTCACGGTTTGTGCACTAGCCAGCGTCAAGTAACAAGATTTTGCCAAGTAAGTGTCTTGCGATAATTATAATGTTCTAACAAGATGGTGGTTTCCTTGTTAGAAATTTCCATGGAGTTTTGGTGGCATCTCAGAATGCATGCTCCGTGGTATTATTTCCCATCCACTTCACTTGTGCATAATAACCGAACTATATTACGTAAAACACCACCAATATTACAAAATATAGAGTCTAATAACACAAGATTATGAATAAAATATAAAAACCACTACATGACAGACTAAGATCCCGCCAAAAACTCCAATTTCATTCTATTTACTTTTTACAGGTCTTGGCTCCAGACGGCTTTGCTACTCCACATAGATTAAAAGCAACATTAAAGTCAAAGTAGACCTAAATCTCTATGATCGAATAGAAAACTATAAAACTGATGGGATATAAATTCGATGTCGGATGCTTCGAATCAAGTCTTGTAATAACGATTTATTTTATTTAGTACACGTTTGACTAATTTGTATTAAACTGCTTAAACTGTTGTCCGACGATCAAGGAAAATATTTTAAGCATTTGGGAAATGTAGTGGCAAAAATATAGAATCATAAATTTTTTAGTATCTGCCATCACCAGTCCCTACGTCACCTATTAAGTTCGTATCTTCCTTTGAGAGGATACCGATCTCTAACAGCAACATATTTACAACCATTATTGTTTATATATACCTAAATAAAAAGCGATAGATTAACCTTTGACAACCAAACGGAAAGGCAAACGGTTGTCAACTCAAGACTATTGTGTAAAAAATAAATATACAAATTACCGATATATTTTTGAACAACGTATCTAGTTTTTTGTGCAGGTACATTGATAAGTCCAATGATATCTTTTATATTGTTCATGAGTTGGATGCCTCGACCTCGACACTTATTGCCTGGCTTTACTATCCATATGTTCAAAACCCCATCGATTTCAATTTGTGGCCAATATTTCGTAATTACGGCAAGAATTTTAGCTGCTTTCCTCTCGTATTGTCTGAAAATATCACGGTATAATAAAACTGTGCATATTTGCGAGAGTGGATGAACCCTGTTGTGGGCTTTTGTGGGTTAAAACATTAGAGAATGTCGTCAAGATGCGCTTGTGATTGATGATGCATGATGTTTATACGCGTTACCAGTAAATAATTCTTTTTCCCATTTATGTGTGATAAATTTAATAGCACTGTCAGAGGAAAAGACATATGGATATATGTCGTCACGGGGTAACACAGTTACGTTAACTGTCAGACTCGTTTTAACGTCATCTATCGGTAATTCTTGGTACTGTATTGTTACCTGTACATATATTACATTTTTAATATTGTTATGTTAGGTATTTTTTTCTTTAAAACTGAAAAAAAATATTATAGTTTATATGCCAGTTTCAGTTACATTACAGAGTAAATAGGATTGGTATAGATAATAGATAGGATATGATAGTAAACCAATCCATGAAGAAAAAAGTTACAATATAAATAACATATAAAAGTAACGAAAAGTAATAGTTAAATCAATCAATCGACAATGTAGTATTACGTCACACTTAACGTCCATTCCACACATTATCGTTCTGATGTTAATTGTTTTCATTCGTTCCAATCGATAAACAATGATCTAATTGCATGTATACTGTTACAAAAAATGTTTACACACGGCTACGGGGCCGGACACGGCACGGTAACGTACCTTATATTTATGTTTTTGTCCTCTGAAAACTTGGCTTTCTCATGCACCAAAAGGTAATGGTGAGTGAGAAATTGGTCCCATTCGTGTTCCCACACGTGCACTTGATCTTCCGTATCGTCGATGTCTTTGTGTGTGAAAAACGCTATGTATTCGTCCAACCTATTTAGAGCAAACTCTAAAGCGCTGAACGGAATCTTCCCGTGGTCTGAAACTAGATTCTGTTCACCGTTCTGTTGTAATGTATTTAACAACCATTTGAGTACGCTGATACAAGCGGTAATCCGGAAATCGTCGATAAACTCTTCAAGACTATCCGAGTTATGTATGTTATAAGAACGCGGAAATCTAGTCAAAGCGACTCCTGGTTCAGTATACCAATGCATTTGAGTTAGAGACGCTGTCAAACCTTCCTTCGTTGTGAAGACCGATCTGCAATATCTGATTACAATACTTTATTTTATTATATGCATCAGGTAGTTTTTATCAATATTAATAATTGTTGCATTTGTTGGTTTACTAATGGCAGTCTACAAGAGAACAATTCTGTCAAAAAATACATTTTTCGATTAAAAAAAATGGGTCATTTTGACTAAATTCAGTAGAGTCATGTGTTCATTGAATCTGGGAAGTCTACAATAAACTAGTAATAAAAATATAATATAACACCTAGGTATATATACTATTCAATGTTATCCAAATTTTTTAAAACAAAATGGTTTTAACAATTACCTACTAATGACGACCTCTTTGTTACTCAACAGCCAATCGTATTTATCTCGTTTCGTCGTCCAGAGGAAATCAACAGAATGGTGCTCCATAAATTTGTAAAGTATCATCCTCTCCACTTTAGATAGTTCCTTGTTCGTTGTTTTCTTTGGATCTATATTAGAAGGCGGATGACGGATCTAAAATACAAACGTATTTTGAAAATGTATAAATTTTAATGCATACAATTTGCGTATGTAATAGGTTAGGTGGTAGAGCTAGAGTGGTGGTGGCTGGTTTCAGCATGAATGGGTCGGCTCGCCCGGGCTAGTAAATACCACCCTCTCACAGAAAACCGACGTGAAGTAACAGTGCTTGCACTGTTGCGTTTCGTTCGGCCAGTGAGAGCGCCGGAGGCCCACATATATTAAAAGGCCGGCAACGCACTTGCGACTCCCCTGGTGTTGCTAGTGTTTATAGATGGCGGTGATCACTTACCATCAGGTGACCCACTTGTTAGTTTGCCCCCTATTATATATTTAAAAAAAATGTTCCTCAAAATTATGAAAATCAAATTTGTTGATTAAATACAGAACATAGCATATAATAATGTTGCATAAAAATGCATGGAAAGCTCTTCAAAATATATTATTACCTTGCATGAAAACTAAAAAGGCTGCTTATATATTACAAATATATTTTGAAATTGTATTTATTTACAAGAGGTTTGTGACCTTTAAACCCTAATCATAATAAGTAATAGCTACATGTTACAGTTACTTATATCATTAAAGTTTATCATGCAAGCAATAATCAGATTCAAACAATTTAACCGCCTTACTTTATGTGACTCATATTTTTCAATCCATCCACGTTCCAGCAATGCTCGGCGCACTGCTGGGAATCCTCCGCCCTTTATCATGAACACTTTGCGTTCTTTCATTGCGTTCTCTGCGATCTTTTTCAGGTCATTCCATCTTTCATTGCTAACCCAGGTTTTGTATTGTTTTAACTGTTCGGACGAGGAACTTGCTTCTGGAAGTATATTTAAACGAATTAAGGTATTTTAACATTGTCTAAGATATTTTCCAAATTGTTGATTTTCATATTGGGGTTTCGAATCTTCAAAATACTGAATTATCTTCTACTCTCTTCGATTATCCGTAACTATTGTATATCAAACAACCTAGCCTAAGTATACATTTAGACTTTTGTTATGTCCACTGTAACTGAATGTGGACGTACAAATTTCCATTAGTCCTATTTGAAATAAAATTATATAAAAGCAGTCTTAGTCTTTTATCGGAGCACGATGAAATAACTGCTTTAATTTGCTTTATTAATCGTAGAATGGATGTAAGTGCATTACTTCAGAACGGCTGCACCTATTTCGTTGATTCTTCTCGTTGTATTTGAACAGTATGTGTATGAAAGAAAATAGTGGTATAAATAGTATACCTTATGTAATATTCTCATATTATATCTATTATATCTCATAAGTCATATCTAGGACATACTGTAATACGTCACGGGGAGAAAAAAGTGTCTGAGATACAGGCTCGGCCTAGTTCAGGCGCTAGGATAAATAAATGTGTACTGTACTGTATGTCGAAAGATAAACCTTCTGTATCATATTGTAATTTGTTCAAATAAAGTTTATTATTATTATTATATTTCAAAAGTGCTAAATATGGTCTAAAAAATGTCCATATAAAAAAAAAGAAGTGAGCGAGTAAGATAGAAGACAGTAGGTAAGGTAGGCTTCAAAAATATTTGCAATATTGACGGTCAGTTGCTTCGTTGCTATTCTATTTCATTATATAGTTATATTATAAAGGAACGATATATTCGTCTGTTCTTCTTCAATATACCCGTACGAAACCGGGACGGGCAGCGAGTAAATAAATAAATATAATGACACATGTCTACATCTATTCTACCATGTAGAAACAACTTTAGTTCGAAGACTTTTTCGCTAAGGGTGCTGTGAGAACGTATGAAATGAAATTATCAATTTTAGATTCTTAGAAGACCATCTACTTCTGAATAGTGTACTCTGATATGCGAAGTGAATTGAGAAACAAACATACCCAATCCATGTTCAGATTTAGAAAATGAGACAGCACTCGAAGGCCGTAGTTCTTTTTTTATCAGACTGTCCTTATGCAGCTTAGAGTCAGAGGCGCTCTCCTGAAGTTCCATCATTACAGCCATGAATCTCTTTTACTGTTTACCGAAAACCTGAAAAGATCGGTGGGAGGACACATTTTATTCACTCATTGGAGCGTCCGCACTATAAGGAAGTTGACTTTAGAATGGTTTGCTAAATATAACCAGCGATGCAATAACCCACTTTTATTTTAACCCACATCGGGAGTCCTTGGTTATCAGCGAGGCATTGGTGCGCGTCACCGCCTGGCACCCGTATGACGTCACAACACTGGCATATTATACGCGTATTATTCAGAATGTAGTTAGGGAGGAAATTAATAAACCTGATGTAATCTTACCAACTGTAATCAGGTCAAAACTCATAAAACTAGGTTAATGCGAACGCAATAGCATTCATGAAAATATCTACTTAGCAAATTCTGAAAAAAAGAAATAGAAACTGAGAATTTATTTGCATGTCACTTTAGATTTCGTTATACATAATATGTATATTATATATACATTTATGACATGGCTACGGGTGATTACTTATTAAAATATATAGAAAAAAAAACTGCAAAAAGGTTTTATTGTATTTCAAAGCAGATGTGTTTAAAATTGTTTATTATTAATTGTTTTGCTACTGTATTCTTGTAATAAAGCGATTACAGAACGGTTCAAGGTTAAAAAGATTAATTTTATAGTAATTTTTTTTTATTAAAATTCTCATGATGGAACATAGTGGTATAAATGCAATAAAAAAAATCATAATCAAAATTTGATGGATATCAAATACTATACTTAAATTATATGGTATCTTACGTGATTTAGTTGCGATAATATAAGAATAAATTGTATGTGAAATATAAAACATAACGTAGAATCCCATTTAGTCACTTTATAATTCTTACAAGTAAGAATTATAACCACCCACTGCCTATCTATACAATAACGCAACTTGATATTGTTGAATGTGTTCACATAATACCAATTACAATGAAATATATAAAAACGAGGTATTCAATTAAAATAAAATAATTACTTCAATTGACCTTGGCAATTGGCAAATGTTTCTAAGACGCCAACTGAACAGAAAAATGTGTTTTATTGAATAAATGTATACATAATTAGGCATTGTATAATTTTTCATTCATAAAATACCTTATTAAGTATACATTTTTGATACAATAGTCTTAAGAGTTTAAAATTATGTTCAGTTGGTTTCGAGTATGACTAAGAGAAAGATTGTTCAATATCTTTCTCGGCAGTAGAATTTTTCATTTGTTGATTAATGGTACTGTGTGTTAAAATACAAATATTTCTTGAGAAAACGAAACCTGATATTTTATCAATTTAGATATAAGTTAGACTGACTGAAATTATAATGTCACACCTAACTATCTTATCCAAACCAACTTATGCAAAGAATCCCAACAAGCTCGAACTCCCAACAAACAACTCTAAGCTGTACATCCATTACTCACTAGATGGCAGGACCACATATATTAGTTGAAATCGCGGAAGAAAGAAAAGAGTTGAAATTACAATTCGACCATAAATAAGTAAACTTTAACTAAAGTAAGATATTTAGAAAAAGAGAACCGTAAATAACATTAATTTTGTACTATATTTTATACATTATTATTGTAATTATTATTACAGTTTATTACGTTAGACAGAAACCAACTTCAGTCTGCAGTATATATTTATAATGTTGTCAACCATGAAATGACGACAACAGAGTAAGCAGAACAGACAGCTAACGTTTCATGATGTTGGCAATTACTGATTATGACATGACATGAAAGCAAGATGGCGAGATCATCTCTGTTTGATGGTCCTCTGTGATAATTCACACGTTTGATTTAATTTTTCGAACTTATTTCGTAATGATCTAGCAAATAGGACGATTCCGACATTTTTTTAAAGTAGTGTTAGAGTGTTTTACTATCGAGAAAAGTGTTCTTATTTTGTCAGATGTGCATGTAACCCACCTGAGGAATGTTAGTTTTTTCAGTGATTTGTGTTACGGTCAGGTGTTTTCGTTTTGGTCAAAATTAAAAAAAAAAAATTGTACTTGCGCAGTGAGTGAGGTTCCACAGTTCAGATGTATTTGTGCCGTGGGGATGCTAGATGTCGGGACTGTTTCCAATGTTGGGAAACAAAAGCCTGAACTATTTGTTTTGATAGACGGTGATAAAATATTCTATTTAGAAGGTCGGACGGAGAAGGATTCCGACCAGAGTGATGGCCTTCAGTGAGGTAAGTTGTTCCACTGTGGTTTCACACATTCTATACGTTTTTTTAATATGTTGAATTGACTTGCAGTTTAAATTGGTCGGGAACTTTATATAAATTACGCAAGGTGGTAATTAATTTTAAAAAGAATTTAACTATTCAAGATTATTATAACTTCAATGAGAATCCAAGAATATTTCATTTATAATTCATTCATACTGGTAACTTAAATACTATTCTATAGATATATAAAAAAATATATAAAAGGTTTTTATTTTCATGTATAACACACATTCAGTATTGAGTGTATTATGTTTCATAAAAAATGTTTATCCATATGGTTATTATATGTTGCTGTTATCAACAATATATTTTTATCATTTTATGCTTATGATGACATCATAGGCATTATCGAAATCCCCAAAGTTATCAGTTTTTTTTTTGTGAGTAATCTTGTAGGTATATTGTGTTTTAATTCAGGTTTCCTAAACAATTATAAAAGAAAACATATTGCTGACTACAAATGGATTTGAATATTTCATTTATTTATAATAATCATTTTAAATGTATTCAAACAAACCTGTGTGGAATAATACACAAGGAATATCCTATAAAATTCGCTGAGGCATGTTATAAAACTTTCTATTTTATATTTGATTAATTGATTAATAATTTTTTTTGTCATTTATGTAACTATCTGTATCTACAGGTGGACAGTGGAAATATGGATATTTTATTTTAAATAAAGAATTTGGTATTCATTTTATAGTCTCTAACTCAATCAATATTTGAAGTCTTTTAGCTATATAACTTCAAGTTCCATTCCAGCATATTATACAGTAATATGTAGGCATCTAAAGAAAATATTAACTTTTGGTGTGTATTGTTAAATCTGCTAGTGACAGTGTATTAAATGACAAAGTATTAATTATTTCATTGATTGCTGCACATTTTTTTTTAAATGGAAGCATTTGAAAAAAATTCTTTGTTTAATTTTGGCATGTACAATTCGTATGTAATTAACATTTATATGTAACATTATGTTTTTATTTTGAATATAATTTTCTAGGGTTCTATTACATTATTTCAAATATGTTTCATCTATCCAAATATGAGTTTAATTCTAGAATATTCTCGGCACATTAGCCGAAAGTGCTGGATTAATGTGTACTAATGCTTTAAGATTCTATCACATAGTATTTATTATGTATAATATAAATTTATGTATGTCACTAGGCTTTCAGTTGTGCACACATCATGTAAAAATTACTATTTCTTCCGTTGCTAAAAAAAATTCACAAAGTCTTCATTTAAAGTTTAAAGAAACTATGATTTTATAAGCACTACAAAAGATTAAAGATTTTTTTAAAGCAAAGTATATTTTGGCTGTCAATTTTTTTTTTTTTCTCTGTATATAAAATATATTTTGTTTTTAATATAAACAGAAGAAAAAACGTACAAACATAATCAGTATTCTTCTACAAATACATTATAAAGGAATTTTGATAGTCTTTCAAATAAATTGTTTATTTACTATGCCTCATTTGACTGTATTATTGAATATTACAGAAACAAATCGCCATAATTGAGATAATTATTATTTTTTTTATGCAGTTGTCTAAATTAATAACAGCAGGTTCATTAGCCTCTCGGTCGTAAGCAGGGCATATTACTGTGTGACGCATTCCGACGCCAAACATTGTTCTACGACACTGCTTCATTCGTTATGCGTTCCCGGTAAAACCGTATCTTGTGTCTAATAGATTTTGTATGGGTAATATTCAAATGTTCACAATCGTAAAACAGTGTAACTCTTCACTACTCATTAAAATCGAGTAAGTAAATGCGGAAAAAATACTCAACGCACCGTTATATACTACACTTATACAGTTCACCTTCCAACGACAGTGCTACCCAGTCCCAGTTGTTGAGTAGTAGTGAGTCTATGGTAGAATACGTAGTCTAGTTTATGTGATGCAACGACAGCTACACATTTGTTACACGATGGAGGCAACGGATTTATACTGCCGGTGAAACATTCACGGCGTTTCATAATTGTGGCATTTAGCGGCAGTTTCCCACGGTTGGATTGTTATTGGGATGTAGAAGGTGAATCGCGAGCGTCGTGCCGTGGTCGGTCTCGAGCCGTTGCGTCAGGGTGGCTTGCGTCGTGGTGCCGTGGTCGCGCCCATATTTTACATTACTGTTACGTTACGTTTACGACTTAAAAAAAAAACATTAATTATGTTCTTATTGTAATCATCATGTATGAGAAATTAATATTGCCCGATTAATAGTACATTTATTTTGCACGTTAGGTCTTGTAGGCTGCGGTCATTATGAATTTTTATATAATAGTTTACAAGTAAGGGTTTTTTTTTTAAATGCTATATAAGTTTTAGCGGTTGACCGCAATCGTACTGGATGTTTAATGAGGATGTAGTCCGAGACGGTAAACACGTTAAATCTAGAGAGACTGGTTCCTCAAGTGCGGCTCCAGGAACACACTTATAGGTGCTTGGCGACATATTTTCGACTTGAGAGCGCTAGGTAACTGGACGTACTTAGAAAAATCCCCGCCACCATACTATGGTTTGATTACGATGTTTCCCTTCACTGAAAACTCCGGCGCATTCGCAAGTATTCGAACCTAGGTGGCTCGATGCAGTGCCCGTACACGCATACCACTGCGCTGCCATTAACAGTATTTGATTTTCACATCCAGAAGCGCTTCTAGCTAACTGTTCTTATTAGGTTTTTATCGAATTTATTTAATTTATAGTCAGATGCAGTTAAAAGATCATATCGATAAAATAATAATATGCTTTGTAACAAATTGCAAGATGATGCATCGGAATAATTTCTTTTAACCAAAACTAAGGTTCAATGTACAGTTCGAAACCTACGTACTTTGGCAGTAAATCGCGTTAACATTGGAAGTAAATCGCGTTAACATATTAGCTATGAAATACAATTGTTATATAAATATTCTAAGCGTTCTAATACATATACACACACTCACACACAATAATCACATTATTGTGAAAATGCATTCGAAAATTGTAAACTTGTCAGCTTTATAAATGACTAGCGGCCCGCTCCGGCTTCGCACGGGTATAAAATATATAGCCTATGTCATTTACTGAAAAAATAATTAAAATCGATCCAGTAGTTTTGATTTATTCATTACTGCCCGTGGCCAGCACTCGTTAAATTTGGAGTAACCTCAAAAATAACAGTATTTCTCCAGTATTTAATTTATGTTATTATACATATAAACCTTCCCCTTCAATCGCTCTATCTATTAAATAGAAAACCGCATCAAAATCCGTTGCGTAGTTTTAAAGATTTAAGCATACATAGGGATATAGGAACAGAGAAAGCGACTTTGTTTTATACTATATAGTGATACGTGGTTTTCCAAGAAGATTTGTGCCATAGAAGTTAGTGAGTGAGGAAGTAGGACTGGACTATAAATTAATTTTAAGTTCACAATAAAATAAAGGTAACTCGGCTCTTTGCATTCGGTTTAGTGTACGTATAAAGAGGATTCTCTAAAATAACGTGTAAAAGTGGATATTACGCCGTTCTCAGGGTACCGAAGGTCGTAAAAAGTTTTAACCGTATACCGTATTAAATGTTTAACTGTTAGGTAACTGAATAGGTAAACAATACATTGTCATGTTTGCATTGTGTAGCGAGCCTTATCTATATGGGCCGTGGTTTCCTCTGTGGGCCCCTGGTCGCTCCAGTAAGCTAATGTCAACGTAGGTCTGTGTACCACTAGACTGATTTTGAATGCACAATTTTATTCCCTGATGTATTCTTATATTTTCATAAGTGTTCGATGTATACTAAAACGCCTAAGTAATGGTACGTTATGATGTACTTAAAGATAAAGATGCATTAAATATAGGTAGAGTATCAGTTCTCATTTGGGACTACCGGAATATGATAGTCGGATACATGGTGACAGAATTCCATATGGGGGATAGTTTTCATTGTAGGTGGTAGAGCTACGCTGAAGTTATTACTGGTTTCAGCATGAATGGGTCGGCTCGCCCGGGGTAGTACCACCCGACACACAGAAAACCGACGTGAAGTAACAGTGCTTGCACTGTTGCGTTTCGTTCGGTCACTGAGAGCGCCGGAAGCCCACATATTTAAAAGGCCGGCAACGCACTTGCAACTCGCCTGGTGTTGCTAGTGTCTATGGACGGCGGTGATCACTTACCATCAGGTGACCCACCTGTTTGTTTGCCGCCTATAATATAAAAAAAAAAAGTTAATAACTGGTTATGGGTACGTGAAAACGTCTACCCTTAATGCTTTAGTTTCTTGATGATGGTTTTTTACATCGAATGCCCAGATTCAGGTTATTCGGTGTAGTTATCGAACAGATGTTATCGTTGGTAACGTCGTTGTAAGAAATCTAATGAAAAATGCATTAAAAAGCTGAATCCTTGCTAATGTTACAAACGCGAATGTGAGCTTACTTGTTTGTTGCGTGCACTTTCGTCTATCATCATGAGGTATTGCATACACGGAAATGGCCATAAGGTACCTACTTTTAATTTAGGCTGGGTCACGTCTATATTAATGCGAGCGAAGCCGCGGGTGAAAATTAGTAATTAATAAAGAAATGTATGAAAAAAAAAAACACTGAATTGTTTTTTTATTACTTTTAATTAATGAACGATATGTTCAAGTTGAGTACCTATTGGTGAATAAAAACATTTTTTTTTATTTGTTTACGAACATCACACTTAGGCTGAGTTGCACCAAAATGGTGGTTATTGTAATTGTTAAAGTTAACTTTAACAATGACAAGACTTGCTAACAGTTACATTTGCCAAAACGAGTTGCACCATCAAACATTTTGTAATTGTTATAGTTATTAGGGTTGCTACTTCAATAAACTAATTAGTCCCTAAAATCGAAAAGGGTAACATATTTTACTTGGCAGGACTTTGTTATAAATGTCACTATTGTTGTTCTGTGACTGTCAACAGATGTTCATTGCGCGCAAACATCACATTGCTACAATTATTTTCCTCTGTTATTTACTTTATGTCTATTTCTGTGAAGTTGTATATTGGAATTTTTGATATCAACATATTTTTATCAATGGCTAATACCGAGAAAATTAATACCACATTGGTTACCGCATTCGAGAACAGTATAAAGTAAGTAGTATTGAATTTATTCAAATCTACAACAACATTTGAAAATTTCATATAAAATGTTTTTGTCTTCTTTTTCTTTGTGTGTTCTTAGTGTGTGTGTGTTTTTAGAAAAAATATTTTCTTTCTAAGACGCAAATTATCTTCAAATATACTGATTTCGTCATTGAAAGAACTATTTTCAGTTTCCCATATGATTTCTCTTAGTAACGACATGACATTATAAAGTTTTTTCTAGTGAACTTGACAACCGATTTAAAAATTGACATTAACAATAACGCTAACCGGCCAACATGGAGCGGTAATAGTTAACGTTAAATCGTGACGTCATTTTAACCATTTTCAATTGGTGCAACCTATTTTTTGCCTAACAATAACTTTAACCGAATTTTTAACTTTAACATTGACTGGTGCAACTCAGCCTTAATCTAATGACACCTCATACGGTTAAAATCCGTCGTGTAATTTAGACTATAATGGAGCGTAATCAAGCCTATGTACCTAAGTATGCGTGTACGTACATACACATACGTTCGGAAAACGTTACTCTTCTTTTACGCAGTCTGGGAAAAATAAAAAAGTTGGTGATTGATTTATTGTTCACGCTTAGATAATTCGTACACTTATGGAAAGTTTTTTAGTATATGTACATAAAATATTAATGTGTATCGTTTTTATGTATATTTACATATATAATAATTGTGTCTAATATTGTTTTTAACGGAGTTTTTTTTTACTTTTTTCTCTCGAACTGACTACACTGTTGACCTGACAAGTCCTCTACAGTTTCACCGGACTACAAACAAGAATGTAATAATAAGGCATTCTTGAATATATGTTATATATTTCACAGTTATTAAAGGTAAAGGTAGATAGCTGATTGAATTTCTGTTATTACTAAAGGCTATTATGAACGTTGGTAATACAACTACTGCCCAAGGGATTTGCGATACTACAACGGAAAGTTAAATGGAATTCGGTGTATTTGATTTCCAATTTGATGAAAATTTGCTTTTCCATACGGGTTGTAATTAAATTGGTTTCGTTACTAGAAATTTCGATTTGTATTTGTTATTAAATGGTCTGTTATAATACAGTTTTGGTTTGCTATATCATGACCAGCTAGTACAAGACACTATGCGAAGCAAGCCTCTTCCTGAACGAAGGTATGGGCATAATCATCACACTAATACGTACGAGTTATTGGCGATTTCATAGCTTTGAGAAATCTACAGTTTTATGTTTTCCCATATACAGTAGTATTAAAGGAACATTTCTCATGTTCAGGTTTCTTCACGATGTTTTCCTTCATCGTCAGCCGACGGTGTTACCAATTTAAATTAGCTAATTGTACCGGTTTTTTTTCGAACTGACTACACTGTTGACCTGGCAAGGCCTCTACGGTTTCACCGGACTACATGTACTCGAATTCCGAAAGATTCGTTGGTGCATTACAGGATTTGAACCTGCGTGTACCATGATATTCCACCGGTCAAGCCACTCGAGCACCACGACTTTATATACAAATAATCATTGTTTAATTTTTATTTTGCCTTCTTATTCTGTGGTTATTATTTCATAAGTAAAATTTAGAAGTGTTTAAATATTTCCTTAAATTATTAACAAAATTACAATTAATTGATGTGCACAAATTGATAGTATTTATTATCTATAATGTTTGCGTGAGTTACAATAAACCCTATATTCATATTGGATATGAGAGCCGATAATGTGCCGCCTTGTATCGAGCGAATTTCGTTAGTAATCACGAAGGCGGGTCGTTAACCCGTCGTACTTATCAACAATCAAATTTTTGTAGGGCCTTCCAACAACAGCTCGCCGTGTGTGTACGTACGTACCTCTGTTGTCGTATTTGCATAGGAACTATTCGGGCCGTTTAAACTTCGTGGTGCTGTCTGTGTTCCTTTTGTACAGCGTACACTTTCCGCTTACTGAGGTAACATTTCTTCGGACGTCGTGTAACGTTCGTAATGGAACGTAAACTAGAATGATGTAAACGAGTTATTTTACGTACGTTGATAACACCTGTAGTAGTTTTTTTTTTTTAATTTCCATATTTGTTCTCTGGATATCGCAGCTATCCTGTTGTTTTAGTACCTGCTTAAGAGTAAGGAATATTGTTAGTGATATGTTAAAATAGGGGTTTAATATGTATTTGTAACTCGCATCTAGTTATTTTTACAAGTAGTCTTACGAAATGTTTGTCTGCTAGCTTTTGCTCGCGGTATCGCTTACGTTAATCTATATTTGATCCGAATAGTACATTTTTTCGGGATGAAAAATATTTTATTGATAATGTCCTTTTCTGTATTTCTGACAATGTATATGCAAAATTTCCGTGGTGATCGAATGAGTTGTTAGTTGTGTAAGTGTTTATAGTATTATAGTAAGTATTTAAATAATAAATCTATACATACATATTGTTTGTAATTTATTTTTAGTCCTCCATGTATCAAACAATTGCGTTTTTTCTATTATTATTCCTTTTATTTACTCACAATATCTAATAAGTCAAGTCGTAAATAATTGCATAGAAATGCACGCGAATACCGAAAAATTCCTTTGGTGCTACTATACTTGAACCTGTAGACATTAAATATATATATATATATATATATCAAATAAATCGAACACAGACTCTTTTCGTAATGTAATAAAAGTTACACTTACTGGAAATGCGTTATAGTAGAGAGATAGTTATTCTCTATTACGAAATTGGAATAGTAATCAATCGCGCGACATTTCTAACCTTTGAACTTTGAAGTGTGTCGTGATCCACGTGAACTGTGTACGAGCGTGCGCGGTGGGTGAAAGGAACCCCGTTATAGAATCTGTTTTGATAATTTGACCGGTGTATTTGATTACTAACGAGTTTCTAAACTTTAATTGTTACCTTATCTACGGGTGCTTATTCTGCGATATTGTATTCTATTTTAAATTTCGATATCAATATTGCTATCTTTCGATCGATACGTACAGAATTATTTCTTGTGAGTAGGGATTGAACATTCTGGAAAATTTATAAAATTGCTAAGGTGTCTCAGTGAGTGATCAGTTTATTCAATAGGTGAGTGATTAGCAAAAAACATGCCAATTACAAAAGGGCTTCATTGTCATACAGAGTGCAATGAAACGTTTATCTATAGAACAGATTCATGATGTCTGAAAATTCTTTGCTACTTTCTAAGTGACATGAACTATGTTTTATATTATAATTAGGGCAAGCGAAGTCGCGTATACTTGTTAGTACATTTATAAAGTGTCTCATAGTTGTTTCGTAATTGATGAAGATGTATAAATAAATGAAAACGTCGCATGGTGGTGTTTCTTCATATACATTCCGGTAAAATGGCACAGTTTCGAATTGTGTCGAAAGCGAAACAGTTTGGCCTGGAATCGTTACAACGTTGTTGTGTATTTATAAAACGTTGCATCTAGTATTTTGATACGCGTACCGGACTGGTCGGGATGGTTTTATAAAATAAACACTCGTGAAGGAATGTGGGCCGAAATTGGAAAGCGACGTGCTTCTTTAAGACAGACTCCTTCGTTTGACCGTATTACTTAACGAGGCAACCGGCGTATTACTATATATGGTAGGATAAAATTTACAATTTAGTATCGCAAGGGTTAAAAGGAAAAAAGATATAGAATTTCTGCTGTGGTCAATGTAATCATTGATAATTTTTCAATAGTACGCGTGTATACAGTTGATGTGTGGTGTTATTGGAATGGTTAAGGTTAGTAGGAAGTGTGAAAATAGTACCGGTGACAGAGAAAGCGAGGAGTAGTAGGTAAAAGCGTAGTAAGGACACGACTTGAGGAGGGATGAGTCATATAATTAGAAGAATGTCAACTACGAGGGTTGACGGGTATAGGTGTTTACAAAGACCGAAGAAGGTATGAATGGTTTTTGTGAAAAATGATGCATCTTTAAAAGGTAAGAAGAGGGAAATAGGTCTGGCTGATCCTATTTTCGAGGGATAAGGGTGAGATGATAGTGTGTGCACGTGATATTAAAATGCTCGTATGTTTGTTACTTTATACGTTTGCATAGGTTAACTTAGTTGTCGATTTGGAAATGTTGTCGGTATTTTTTTGTATTATACTTCTCTAACTAGACGAAGATGCATTTATTAAGATCAGTGTTATTGCAGATAGAGTTTTAAGTCAGAGGCGAATTCGATTCAAAATGAGTTTATTTTTACGAGACAGTATTAGAGAACATTTTACCAGGCTTGATGGTGATGCTTAACTGAACTTTTAATTATTCACAGCAGCCAACCGCTGCCGGTTTATCAATATTGATGGCACACTCTCGTGTATAAGAGCTTCTTGGAAATAGTGCTAGAGAAACGATTTATCTACTTGGTCATTCTGATGAAATAAATTATATATACATTATTATAAGTAGCTATCAACGAGAACTCTTAAAAAAAAAGAGGGAAAACAGTAGAAGAATACAATGAATGATTTATTTCGCAAGAACAAAGCAATAGCCGATGTCGTTAAAAAGTGCCTTAAAACTGACCAATCGAAATAAGAGTTTTAACCAATGACACCATATAATTAAAAGCTTCATACGAGTTATGGAAAAAATTGCACATTTTAATTTATATTATGGCTATTACATATTTTGAATTTACGATTTACAAAGTGGATACATTTCAGGGGAAAATGTCAATTGCCGCACGGGAATATTGTACAGCATTAATTGAAAAAAGCGTAAGTCGTGGTGGTCTAGTGGTTTAATGGGAGGAATATCAATCTGATGCCTGCCGGGATTGGACACCCCGGCATGTACCAACACTTTTTTCGGAGTTCGCGTACATTTACTAATTTCGATTGGTAACACTATCGGCTGACGGTGAAGGAAAACATCGTGAGGAAACCTGAACCCGAGAAATGTTCTTGTAGTACCATCGTATCTGGGAAAAATATCGAACTGTCGATTTGTCAGAGTTTGAAATCGCCAATACGCCGTGGTTTGGCGTGGTGATTATGCCCATACCTTCCTTCGGGAAGAGACCTATGGCCCTGCGGTGGGTCTCTTACAGGCTGATGATGAATTGCTTTAAATGCCATAATTATCGCCAAATGTATTTTTTGATTATTATAAAAACAAACAGAATTAAATTAATGTGTTGAAACGTTACCGCTGAATGTTACTTTTAATATAAATTGAAAAGGTAATCAGAAGAATATAAACCATGGTTAATGAGAAAACTTAGATTTTAATGTATTAGCTCTTAAATCTCTTCTCTTCTAGTTCTCTATCTCTTTTAGTTCATTCAGAAAAAAAGGTACCAATTAATGGCAATCACGTTAACAATGTTCTTGTGAGGTGATATAAAATATATAAACGAGTAAAAATATTGTTTTCACGTGACTGAAAAACAACGAACATATTAAGACAAAAACTAGTCTACGGGTATTATAATTTTAACTGAAAAATTTGTAAGCGTTCAAAAGATTTAGAATATAAAATAAATTTAAAGCCGTATAATAAGTACAAAGATAATATTTTTAAATCGTGTTATTTCGATTCAACTTACTGGTTAAATGACGTAACGAAATAAATAAACATTTGCAGATAAATATAAAAAAAACACTGACTCGTTTACCTTGCTTTAAAAACATGTCAACCGACTAGTATCGAGTTCCTGGTGTCGCGCCGCGCCGCAAAGGCTTGGCTTCTTTGTGGCGTTCGGTAAATGAATTGTTGTCTGCTTTTGCGTTCTCTCTTTGTTCTGTCCCGACCTTTTTCCAATGTGAGCAAGTATTTTCCAATACTAGTTGAGAATAACTTATCAACAATAGATTATCATTGTTGTTTTTTTTAACGCGTTGGAATTTGATTATTCTGACATTATAAATTCATAGCAGACGACATCGCTGTAAATCTGTTTACCACTTTATGTTAATTTCCTCAGTACATAAACGATGTTGATAAATATTATTCTTTAATTTAAATTAAAAACGAAAAAAAAAACCATCTATAGGAGAATTGTTGCATACGTGGCGTCATTTTAAACTTAATGCTGTATTTTCAATATAAAAGTTTTTATAATTGTATTATTTTATATGAGTTATGTTACTTTGGCTTTGTTGATTCGAATTGAATTAACAAGAACAATACAGGTGTAAGAAACTATGACTATATTATTATTTGGAAATAATTGTTTTCATGCCTTGTTTATTTTTATACTATAAGGGCAGTCCATTCAATTTACGAATTGTTCGTTACGAATCGAATCCAAATCAAGAATCATAATGAGAAATCTTGTTTATTTTTTAATTAAGGCCCTGCGCAGATTCTTATGAGCGTTAAAAACGGTCTATTTATCTAATTCAATAATTTGATTTCGAAGTTGAATTTTTAATATTCGAACTATTCACTTACATAATTCAAACAATTTTTTATTTTTCAACCAGTTCATTTAAATTGAATAGTTATAGAATAATTCGATTCGAAGTCTATTCCATACACCCTTAAATTATATTTGTTGTTTTCTATGTGAAAAACACAATTGAATGAAAAAGGCGAGACATTTTAATCAACTCTTCTAGAGTTATTATTTACGGTACGATTTCTGATTAACAAAAACTTTATTTTAATTACAATATTAATGGATACTTCAAAGTAATTTATATTATACTAGTTTTTACTTGTGGCCTCGTTCACTTTATTGTAAGTTAGGCTTGCCACCCGGGAACGGTACTTTTCCTGGATAAAAGGTACCCAATATTCATTTCTGTATCCCTGACAATATATGTCAGGTTTATTAGGTGGTAGAGCTACGCTGAAGCTATTACTGGTTTCAGAATGAATGGGTCGGCTCGCCCGACGCGCGGGGTACTACCACCCTCTCACAGAAAACCGACGTGAAGTAAGAGTGCTTGCACTGTTGCGTTTCGTTCGGTCAGTGAGAGCGCCGGAGGCCCACATATATTAAAAGGCCGGCAACGCACTTGCGACTCCACTGGTGTTGCTAGTGTCCATGGACGGCGGTGATCACTTACCATCAGGTGACCGACCTGTTCGTTTGCCCCCTATAATATAAAAAAAAAAAATGTACAAAGTTTGATGATGAGCGGTTGAGTAGTTAAGTGAAAGCGTTATATACAAACAAACAATCTTACTTTCGCATTTATACCATTAATAAGGATGTAATGTACAGTGACTAAACGTGTAGTTGATGATTATTAACACATGAAACTAACGATACGAAGATAATAAAAAATAAAAAAATTAGTTGTCTGTAAAGTCGGTTTACGGACGATAATTTTACGTGATAACGTGACAATGACAATGAGTCATGCTTTTTTGTGCGTACACTTGGTGTTCATCGATTTATAAGACGTTATCACGTCAAAATTACGGAGAAGGAAATCGCTAAAGCCTTATTCACACTAGGCTAATAATTTAGTCGAGTACCGACTAAATTAATAAGTAAACGTGTCTGAACAACAAAAATTTAGTCAAGCGTATTAGCAAATCATTTAGTCGAGTCGATCCATTTTATTCTATATTTTCGGCGAATAGCGCCTCCCACCACGCGTCATTACATACTCGTTCATATGCTAAACAAGAAGAACTATACTAACTGTACTCGACCGTAGTGCGAATGATTTTTTAGCAGTAGCTAATATTTAAGTACTAAATTACTTGGTACTCGACTAAATTACTATCATAGTGCGAACAAGGCTTAAAGGTTGATGGAGGTTGATGGCTTTGATGGAGGTGCTGGAGTTTTAATTGCTCCAGTTTTCTGAAATCCGCTAACCGTCTTTCATTGCGGGCGTTTATCGATTATGGGTTTTTCTTAAATAAATAAAGCAACCTTCAAATGGGACAGTTGTCGGGAAATATCAACAGAGACTTGATGACAGATTAAACGTCTGGAATATCTTTGTAATTGATGTTTCTATAGTTGTTGCCCGCCCTGGCTACGCCCCAGTGTGTTAATGAAGAAAATGGGACTAAATCTTCCCTTTTGCTGTACGACCACGTAATTAAATGAAATGATAACTGAACAAAGAAACATCAATTCTGTCAATATTTTTGAAGATGTACTTATTGTCTTCTGTCTTGTTCACTCCCTTTTTTATATGGGTTTTTTTTTACCCAAAAGTTTTCCAATATATCCTGTCATACAAACTTTGTCCTGACAATTACAATAAAAACGAATTAGCCAAATAAATGCAACCGTTTTGAAGTGATGCGCTTACATACATTCGACAATTGGGTTTTTATATATATAGATATTAAACTAGTACATAAGATATGATTTGAAGAACTTAAAGTATGTTAAACATTCAGTCAGAGTATGCTATTCCGTTAGATGTCAGGTTTTCAAATGGCTCTCGCGGACGGCTTAATATTTTATTATTATTATACGGGTGAAGTGGGCAACCGTTTGTTCATTCACCTGCGATGGCCATGATGGATATTATATGAGATTCTTAGTGTGCGCGTGTGTGCTACTTATCAATTCAAATTAAACTTTTTCATATGCGAAGCTATTGTCCGTAAAGTTACAGGTGTCGCGCAAGTACCGATTCAAATATTGTGAAGGTTGTTTCATTGTGACTTACATTTTTGATATTTGAATGATTTCGTTTGAAAAAATATGTGTTTTTATACTGAATAATCTATGTAATTAATAGTAGAAAATACTAGTCATTTTTAAAGTGACAACATCTCTGGCCACGTCGAGCATTGTTTTTTGGTACGGGAAAAACTGATGGGTTCGCGTCATCGATGACCTGAACATGCTCGTGATGCGTCACCGTTGACTTCGACATGCTCGTGACGTATTGCGCTTGCGCCAGACTTGCGACGCTTAGTAGTACAGCGGCCTGTGTACATGTAATATTGATATTTTGTATAGAGCTTCTACAGCGCATTATATGTTTGATTAATTAATAAACTGTATATAATTATTTCTCGGAGTGCCAATAGATATGATAACCAGACTAATGTTAAAAATGTCAATTTACAAATTATGAAATTTAAATAATTCCGGTTATAATTGATTTAAAAATTCAAAAAAGAGCAGAGTTATTCTATTGTTTAAAGTTTTTTTTCTTCTGTAGCCATTCCTTATTACTGCCTCGACTTTTCTTTATACTTTGATAATTTACATATTAAGGATTGAATCTTCATATATATATATTTCTTACCTGTGTTATGTATGGGACTCCTACGAAAAATTCTTACTTCTCCATCAGATCGGGGCATCGTCTCAGTCAATTACTTTGAAGAATTAAAGTAAGCGGATAAGCAGCTGTATTTCTTCATATTTTAAGAATTTATTGAAAACAAGTTATTGTCCGAGGAAAACACAAATTTCTGTCGTTGTGGATGTATCAAACAAAGTACAGTGTATAGTCAATTCAACGTTAAAGAACCAGGAAGCGTTTCAGAACACATGTATGATATGTATATATATATTTGTCGCGAATGTCGTAATACATTTCTAAACGCACTATCAAAATGTTACAAGTCATTAAAGTTATGCAGATATTTTGTATGCTGACTAGTCCAAACGAATTTGTATTATTTATTTACTCTTGAAAAATATGCTAACATTTTAATATCTTTATTTCTTTTTATTCTTATCATTTTACCTTTATTAAGATTTTAAAAATTTAAATTGCTTATTTTTTGTTTTTAATTAATGTCTAAAACATTTAAATACTACTTACTGTTCAATTTATAATATTATAATTTTTTTTTAGTATAAGTATTATTTATTCTTGGAATATTGTACAAAAAGAAAGAAGTATTTTACAAGTAATATTTTACGGTAACATTATAAGCGAATAGAGTTGCCTACTTATTACTACTTATTATGTACCGTGAATTCACCGACTTTAACAACGCAACGTCCGTCTTGTAAGAAGTAATTGATTGCCAGACGTCGCAATACTCAACTGTGACTGTGTGTGTAATCGAGTCCACGTGTATTTTTTTTTTTTTATTCAATGAAAATGATGTAGCAAAGGAGCAAGCGTACAATTTAATTGCTAGTGATTTCTACAGATTATAGTTATCTGAAACCGATCTTAAACGGAATATATTTTTATCTTAGGTAATTTTCGATTAGTCGCCTATGTATAAAATAAATTAAAAATACATGTTTTCCTAAGTAATGTAGTCGTTCATCTGAGGGTCCTACAGCTAACTCTACGAGGTAGCAGCTACTAAGAGAAAGTTAGCTCAACTGGGATGGTTCACCTGTGTTTTACTTTCCTGTCCTTTGGTATCAAAACTATTGATGTATTCAGTTTTGACATTTAGCGGATATCGATCTTAACTTATCGATATTTTGTTATCGATGATTTTTTTAGGTAGTATATATATATATATATATGTTAACGCTAAGTACCGCATTGGAATCTGTCATATGCCAAGAAGCACCTATCAAATTGTACAGCACGAGATCTGGTGCTTTCTACCAGTACTAGGCAATTGATACTTCTTTCTTCTGGTTTTTTCGTGTTTTCTGCTATTTGTTATACAAAAGTGTATTTTTTTTTTATAATATAGGGGCCAAACGAACAGGTGGGTCACCTGGTGGTAAGTGATCACCGCCGTCCATAGACACTAGCAACACCAGGGGAGTCGCAAGTGCGTTGCCGGCCTTTTAAATATGTGGGCCTTCGGCGCTCTCACTGACCGAACGAAACGCAACAGTGCAAGCACTGTTACTTCACGTCGGTTTTCTGTGAGAGAGTGATACTACCCCGGGCGAGGCGACCCATTCATGCTGAAACCAGTAATAGCTTCAGCGTAGCTCTACCACCTACAAACACCTACAGTGTTTCGGTTTCACGTATACTACTTAGTACTCGGTGTTATAAGTCATGCATACATTAGAGGAAGAGACAAATAAAAAAAATCAAATTAAAAAACAATCAATTTAGGTCTCGATAAAGGCATTTATGCATTTTAAACACTATCACCGGTACGAAACTCGATCGAGTTGTATCTTTTTATTTCTACTAACGGTCGTTCATTGGGCTAAATTCGACCAAAATTAGTAGTATTTTTTTTTAAAGTTTCAACATTATTGTGTTTCTTTTTGGCAAAAAATGTAGCACTAAAATTATTGCATGTCCTTTTTTTATATTGTTTTACGCCAGCTTACGGGCTTATACTAACGCGTTATGCTTTAATTTGCAATTTATTGAAATACGTATAATATTTGTCGATTGTATGGAAAATAAAGTAACAGATTTCATTGTATTATTGATAACATTCAAGTTCGTCAATGCTTACAAAAAAATAAAATGAGAAAAACGTTTGACACACAGAGGGGAAAAAGGTATTGAACTGTTTTTTATCTTTGCCTGTTCTTATACATTTGTTTTTTTTTTTCTATCAGAACAATAGAAGTATTGTTTCATAATCTTATTATTATTTTTAGCAAACGTACAGATAGGATGGGGTCAATTCCAGGCGTCACTATCGTTCATACAATGATAACCTTTTAACAATAAAACCTGATTGATAGCTTGAACTTATTCTCCGGCGAATCGGTTAGGTAAAATGAATACGCTTTGGGACCGTATTGTAGAACTTTACATTGTTACCCTAAAATAAAACTATTGTTCTTGCGTAGTCTAAATTGTAATAAGACCTTTTTTTTGGGTATTTTTAGTATAAAAATAATACTGGTCCATGTACAAAATGTAGCTTAAGTTTTGACTACGGTTTTGAGGTTTTTTCTTTGGTCACTTATGAATCGTTTTTTTTTAATGTAAATTTTTCACGATAATATTCAACAGCCTATCAAGTTTACATTCAATAAATAAGGTCTAGAGTAAATCTCCGCAACACTTGCGTCGAGTTGCGCGTAATTGATTCTAATTGTTTTTATCGTCGCGCGTATTAACGACGCTCTCATTGGTCTAGATTTGTTGTAGTTTTTTTTTTTTGTTGGCTTCGATATTTTAAACGGGGAATCGGTCGCGTCCTAAGCATACATACACACACTCACACACACACACAAACATACATACACGGTGTTTTGTTCATCAACGATTCGGAATCGTCGGAATGATTTGCATATTTTATATGATCGTGAACTGGTTTTCTGGTTCACTTTTACGTATTTATTTATTTTACCGTTACGATTGTAAACTAGTAATGTTGAACGTCTGATGAGTTTTTGTAAACGTTTTTTTTTTTCTCCCATTTAAATCTCGTTCCATTTCACATGTATTTTTCGATCGAGTTTTCATTGTAATTATGAATTATATTTGAGAATTGATTATTTTAAATATGTTTTTTTTTTTTAATATAGTATTTTGTTTCCTTTAACTTTCAAGCAATGTCAATTGATGTGTTAAATGATGAGGATGTGTTGCTTAAAAATTGGGGTAACGCGCTAAACTTGAAGCGATCGGTTATCAATTGTTGTTTTTACAACTTGGACGTTGTATATTGAAAAAAGTGTGGATGAATTGTGTGAAAAATGATATGTGTATAAAAGGTGTGAATATTGAGATGACATCTGATAGGAGGGGGGGGAGAGATTGGAAGAAGAAAACAAGTTGTACGTACAAGGTACGTGTATATGACAAAGCGCTACCAGCATGCTATGGTTCCATCAAGATTTGTTCCTTCACCGATAGTTTCGGCTCGATGAAGGATTTGAAGCTACATGGATTTACGCGGTGACTGAAAGCTATACTACTGAGTCATCATTACTTAAAAAAATTATAACTGTAATAATTTTCTATTGGTTTTACTTCAATTAAATATGCTTAACATTCGTAAATAAATAGGCGAATATAAAACAGTATTAGTACCTTTTCCTTCTCTGTTTGTGAAGCGATTGTTTTTATTTTCTTTTGTTCTGTTTTAGTAGCTATTGACGAGTATTAGTGTTATCCATAAAAAAAAAAACGAAAATTGTTACCATTTCCCATACCACGAACTAAGTGGAAGCCTTTTAAGTCTCTATTCGTCGTACTTGTCTTAATACAATGTGTGTACACTCTGTGGGATAAAATTTCATTAATATTGAAAAAACAATGAATCATGATTAAATATTGACCATTGGACGACCATTACACAATACATTATAGTCCTTGTCAATCTTTTTGACCGCTTTTAATATAGCCGTAATTTTGTACTTGAGAATAATGTACTCAAGAATTTAATACAAAACATAGTTAAAATATTGTCATAGGAATCTGAAATTGCTATCTGTTTATTCATATCTCGATGCTCTATACACATAATAATTAAGTAGTTATACTTAAATTTATGTTTTGCGCAACTATTATCATCACATCGGTTAAAAAGTTTGGCGAAGACCGTAGTTGTAAATTATTAAATAATTGAAATCATCCTCGGCGAACGAAAGGTCGAATGGATTATGTCATGGTATAAGTGTAAGAATATATTACATATGTTTGCTAAATGCTCTATACATAATTATTGTCGATATGTGTTATTTGCAAATGTCTTCTGTTCGCTCGCTACTACGCAACGTTTATCTCGCGAAGTGTTCGCCAACACGTTGGCGTTTTATTCATGCTAATTACATTCATGCCGAGTACAACTCTCGGTTCAACCTTGGCGAGGTGTGAAATTTCTTACGCTACAGGATTCCTCCGTTTGATATCAACGAGTTACGAGTATTAATAATATACATATTTGATTGGATAATTGAAAATTAATTATGTGTTGATTTCGTTTTTAATTTTTTTTTATCTCGGTCTGTTTACGGGCATGTGAAAAGATAAACTTGAGTATTTTTACGTGTATGTTTACAGTAAACTAACGGTGTTCTACCACTTTTAGTAAATTTTGTTTTTGAAGTTATACTTCTTTTGGCGCGTTAGGGAAAAATGGTGAGAGTAAGTTTTTGCGATACGCGCGCGCACGCGGTCACACGAAAAACCGACACCCTGAAGTTGGCTATAGTCAACATTTTATTCAAAAAAAGTATGTATGTATTAAATACCTTTTTTCTATTGTTAGTGCCGTTTTTTCTACAAACGTAGAATAAGGCGAAAGATAAAATTTTTGAAAAGATTTTTATCTTGCTACGACAAAGAAGTATAACTTCTAACGCGTGTACATAAGTACACACACTTTTTTTAAATCGTATATTGTTGGATCTTATAACGTACTAGTTATGCCACGGAGTATAATTCTAACATGTTTATTTTATAAATTGTTGATATCTATCAACGAAGTTAAGTAGGCCTAAACGAATCTCGTATTAAACACGAGTTGACCATCCAATTGAGTCGAGTGCCATGACACCGTGTTGACATAGGCATTTATAGTTCGACCTTTCGAGCCAATTCTCGGTTATTGTCAGGCGGTCAACATTGTTTCCTTCCAATTGAACAGGCCACGCTGCCACCACACAGGCCCTTCCACGCATTATTATTTCGTTCTTGCTTACCGTACTTTCTAACTAACACTTCGTACGGTAATTACTTCGCTCCTAAGTACCGTAGCTCGATGTTAAACCTGTAGCTTTTCTCGATAAATAGGCTAGAATAATGAAAAAGATTTAGTTTAATGGAACACGTCAGTTCTACAGATTATTAACGAGTTAAAAAAAAACAATCAGAGTTTTATAGTATTAGTTTTGATGATTACTTTTAAATGTAATTCAATGATAACCATGATCCATAATAGTATGTACAAGCTTCTCTATGGTATCTATCGGAAAGAACACTCAGTGTAATGGTTTGACGTCACATCGATTATACCAGTAATGTAAAATTAAAATGATAATTCCACGTTGCCGGTTTTCCTGAGAGAAAACCGATAAATTTAACACGGCGTTACCAATCTCAGTTATCATGAATGCCGAACGGACTTCTTCTAATCGACGGTTTAATGTTGCGTGACTGTTCGGATAGGCCGCAGCGGCGGGCACTTTCCAAAATTGACTACATTCAGAGAGACACGCTTTGCCTTCAGCCACGTTGAACGATCGGTAAATCGGCGATATAAAATAAATTTGGTATTCCTATTTCAACACATTCGATCTGTAAGCGATAACCTTGCCTTTAAAATGGAACGACTCGCTCGCCATCTGTTGTAGAATGGTTACACTAATTCGGAAACATTCGTGGATATGCGAAACAACAGCTCACCTAAAGATTCGTCGCAAGTAGATTAGTAATATAGGAATACGTATGGGGCTAAGAGAAATGTTTGAGTTTAAACATAGTAGGTATTAGTAAGTTCCCGCGACTTCGTCTGCATTCAATTTTAATAACAACATAATCTAGCGCTACTTAGTGGTCACATAGTTTATAGTAAAATGTAGAGTATGAACAACGTCTAAGAAAAAACACTTAAGTGTGAGAATATATATACGAGTATATATACTACCTTACATTCTTCCATTACAATCTGTGATGGTGTGAAATGACAATGTTTATACGGAGAAAACATCATAAGAATTACTTTTAAGGTCAATTGCCCTAATACACCGCGCTTGGCGACAAAATTTAGGACGTAGTCGCTCCATTCGACCATAAGTGCACTGTAAGATTTGTATTCACACTGCAGTATACGACACGCTAGAGCGCATTACCACTCGCAAGTTATAGATGAAAAATAGTTGAAACTTTCGAACGTTAAATTAATATTGAGTGCGAACAAAACATTTCAATGTCAAACTTCAACAAATGCATTATTCAAATTACGCTTTTAAAATGGGGCACATACGAAAGTCAAATTTAACGATCCTTTCGAACATTGCCCTACTGTATGAAGTTTGACAAGAAATTCAATGATATTTATAATATTTTGGTACATGTATAGTATTTTATGTCTGTAATTATATAATTAAATTCGAAAGATGTCGCTGACCTATCCGCAAGACGCGATCACTAGAAGTGATCTATAGCTTTTCTTTTTCATTAGTGGCAACCCAGTTCTGTTAGAAACTATTATTGCAATTTTCACATACTAAGTTAGTATCTCTAGAGGTGATCCTTACTGTTATAATTAATAATGCAATGGATAACAAATTACTGAAAATTCTTCTGCTGTAAATATTGTGTTGCCCGTTATATTAGTATTGACATTGAAAATGATAAAGTCGGTGTTATCTGAATATGTGAATAACCGAGAATTATAATATGCATTTTTTACAAATTGCACTATGTACGGTAGAAAACACCTAATTACCAAACAGCAGATAATTGATAACAGTTTATGATAAAACAAACAACTCTATTCTCTGGCTAAGCTCGAGTCTAGGATTTAAGTGAGCTCGTCACAGTCCTGACCACAACACGAATAACGGTGCATCAGAATAGTGGATTGCCGTCGGACGAGATATCCAATAATAAAGGTAGTGTGTTGTTGCGTTCACACAATACGCTGTACAAATAGTCCCGCATAAAACAAAGCCTCGGGTTTCATTACAAACGTTATACCTATTATAATATTGTACCACAGAAACGTGATGTTTTCACATCGAGCACACGGGAGAAAGCAAAACGTTATTTATTTACCATTGTGGGCGAATGTGTTTCCTATAGTTTTGCTTCACCATGACTGGTGTGCGCACACAACATTGATCGGTACAAATTATTTATTAAATAACGAAAATACATGTACATTTATCGCTTTAGAAATAAGTATTAGCTTGTTACATAATTATTAAAGTACGTGCTTATTGACTACCGGTTTTTGTCCATTAAATAAGACTAGGTATTATATTCTGATCATACAGAAAGGAAGAAGCATTTAGAACGAGTACGGAAATATGGAATTTCTTAATTAATCTAAGGAAGTGCTGGAGGTTTATTGAGAGTGTTTAAACTTTTCCGTCAGTCTGTCTTGATATTTTATAATTTGTTGGGTTTAAAGAAATTAAACGTTCGTGATATTGATATAATAGGTTTACGATAAAAAAAAATTACGCCAAAGGGCTGCACACAGGTAGACGGCCTATGTGATGTTAAATGGTTACCGTCGCCTATGGACAACTTCAACACAACACCAAAGGCATCACTGTTGTGTTGCCGACCTTGAAGAGTGTGTTTCAATCCGTTTTTGAAGAGCCCCTTGTCATGACCCAGAAGGAACACCGTGCTATATTACTTGTTCCACAACGCTAGCGTGCGCATAATAAAGTGTCTAGAGAACCTTACTGTTGTCACCATTGCACTAGGTTTTAGGGTATGTGGCTGAGCAACCAGCCAGCGGTGGGTGGTGCGAGTTTGGAACGGTGATGATGGCACCATATCAAAAAGTTCTTCCGAATACTCTCCGTTATACATGCGGTAGAGGACACATAGAGAGCCATGTCTCTGCGAAATTCTAATAACTGTAGACCTTGCATGTTAATTCGGGATCGTCAACATGATTAACGAGAGGAAAAAACTATAAAATCATGTATTCAAATTATAGTTTTAAACTTTAAAATTTATTCAAGGATTCTATTAGTCTCAGGTCATCAGATAGTTCTTTAAATAGATTCGAGATACCGCCATGCAAATACTTTGTTAAATCATAAACTTATCTGAACTTAGTACAACGATGTTTACATATCTGATCCGTATTTGTTTTATACTTTTAGCTGCATGGTATTTCGAATATTACTATTGGTTTATACATTTTTTTTTCGTAATAACTAAATTTCGATAAGGTAATCTAACTTGGCATCAAAATTTTAAAACTGCTTTGAGTTTCGTGCGCTTTCGACTCGAAGGAATGTCGCGTGTTCTTTAATTGCTTTGGCGTCAGGTGGAAAATATAAAATTTGGCCGTCTGTTCACAAGGCTGTGTTTCATTTGATTTATTGTCAACTGATGTTTTGCTTTATTATTACACTGCCAAATTCGGTCTAGTATTCGATCCAGCTGCTTCGTATATAACATGAACACAATTTTTGTGTAGTTATGACCTGAGCTAATTAGTTATAAACGGGTCAGGCTTAAATCAAATAGTGATCAATTTATTTGTTTTATACTTCACAATATTTTCAGCCTGTCGACACGGAATTAGCCGGTCTATAACTATACAGATAGGGTATCTGCACCGGACACAATCGTTGCTATTGTGCGTATTATGATAAACCCGTCACAGTGTCTCTGTTGGTATGTCACGTTACGTGATCACTTCAGTGTATATATAGTTGGCGAGAGTTTTGCGGCGACGTTAGACAATCGGCAGTACCGTGACATTATGTACAGTAAAGTAACTTTATCATGATTCGTTTAAAACGATTGGCATTGGTCCTTCGCTGTGTTTTATATGAGGCCGATGTGATTGCCTATAAATGTATATCAGTTTTAGTGTTATTTCAAAACCTGTGTTTATATTTATTTTATCTGTAATCCACCTATTTCAAATAATGATAGAATAAACACGTCGAGCATACTCGACTTCTGTTCATGTGGGGAACGTAAACCGACTGACGGCCATTTGCTAACTTTCTGTTGTTTCTGCAAACGAACGCTGTTTATTTCATTTGTCCTATACAATACACACACACACATATATGTATTTAATTAGGATGATGGGCAATTAAATTCGGTAAATATTAGTTTAAGAAAAATTACATGTATAAAAATATGACAGGTTTTGTTATTTAAAGTTTTTTTTTTTTAATCTGACCGTGACGACAAAGTTTTTATAATAATATGTGGTTAAATCTGGTTGACACGCTGACAAAGAATTCGCTTGAGTGTCGTTTTTGTAGCGTTCTTGAGTACAATCTCATTATACAATAAGAATAATTAAATGAAACTTCAAATGACTACTACAATTAGGGTTGCCACCCCGTAATTATAATAAAGTATTGTACGCTATTTTAGGTAATTGTACTCTATAATTTATGTGAACAATAAAGTATACGAAAATACTTTATTCGGCATGATTTGGTTTCTTTGGGATTTTGAAAAGTTTATTCATATGTATGTTTTCGTTAAGGCAAGTACATCGATTGCTCAATCGATGTTGCAGCTCACTAACGCCACATCACCTAAGCACTCGTTTCTTTAACAAATATTTTTGTACGCAACTTAACCTCAAATGTCAACAATGTCACTGTCATTAATTGTCACAATTTCTTGTTTGTTTCGTGCGAAGCGGCTTAAATGCAATTACAATAAGATTTCAAGTTTTATAGTTTTATAAAAAATAAATTATTACTCTATTTTAATACTATGTACTTTTTTTTTCTACCTATAATAACCGATGTATTTTATCTGCAAAAAAAAAGGTGGCAACCCTAACTACAATGTATAATAAAATAAATTTGAGAATGAATTAACTACAATGATGGCTTATTCAAAGTCCCGTGTTTATAATTTGCTGAATTCTTAAAGTATGTAAAGTCCGCAGAGTTTTTTTTTTTGCTTTTTTTTTAGCTTCCGTTCTACTACAAAATTTGCAATTCAAACAATTCAAAATATCAAAGTCGAACCTGAAATTATTATAGGAGTTTGTTCGTTCAATATTTCGTACTTTCTTTTATAACTAGTTAATGCTCGCGACTTGGTTCTCGTAAAGATGGTTTTGTTTCATGAGAACGGTTTTCCGTGGAGTAATAATTATGAATCG
Source organism: Antheraea assamensis (assembly GCA_035772565.1). NCBI lineage: Eukaryota > Metazoa > Arthropoda > Insecta > Lepidoptera > Saturniidae > Antheraea > Antheraea assamensis. The sequence continues at coordinate 2,213,505 of JAQQSE010000054.1, read as the reverse complement.
TCTTTTACTTTTTTATTATTTGTTGTAAAGTCGTCTTTACAACTGTCGTAATGTTATGTTTGTAACTTGGATAACAAATCTGAAGGTTCTCAATCTGTACATAATAGTGCGGTCGAAATTGTGTACACATGTTACGAAGATTATCCGACACACACACTTTACGTTCATATGTTTATTGATCTATAATAATAGCCAATTACAAATTTTTTGAAATGCTAAAAACGTATAGAGAATTTTATTAAATGAAGTAACATATAAGTTAGACACTACAATCTTTAGACAAGGGGTGTTTATAGTAAGTATATTTATCAGCTCGTTAGTAATAATATTTTTAACTAGCTTTTGCTTGCAGCTTTGCTTGCAATAATGTCTCATTAATCTATCCCTCGGGAATAGTACTTTTTTTAGTGAACCTTATATCCTTTCCATGCTGGAAAGTACCCCTAATTAACAACAAATTTCGTAGTCATTTTCATAGTTTAGATGAGTGATTCCCAAAGTGATACAGGTGGTACGGACCCCCAGGGGTCCACGAGAGACTCGATGGGTGTGTACGTTGGCGTGATAAAGAAATGGGTGTGCACAATTAGTAAGCCTCGTGGTCTATGAAAATTGGTCTATTTTCGATAGCGTGTAGAGCTAAGAATGTTGGCTTGACTTCATATGGCTCCACCGGAACCAGTAAAATTATGAAAGGGGTCTATGAGAAAAAAAAGTTTGGGAACCTCTGGTTTAGATGGTAAGCGAACAATATCTCACATTCGCATTTCTAATATGTATTAGTTAGTATTGCTGTAAAATCGTTTCAACATCGTTGTGTACATTAATTGCGATCCGAGTACACGCTAACGTGCTCTCGTACACCGGCGCGTACGAGCGACACCGGTCGGATATTGCGCTCTTATGGCGTTGTCGGTCCGCTTAATGTGTTTCCGATGTGCGACGTAAAATGGAACGTTTCGTAGCATCACAGATCGCCGTCGGTGTAGTTAAAGCTGCAGGCTGGTGTAGTAACTAGGGCAATGTTGTTGCACGACATTATACGACGTTATTACCATGTGACGGTAGTAATAATCGCGGATGTTTTCTTTATTCTTAACCGGGGATAGGAGATACCTATTAAATTACTTGCTTAAACATGTTGTAAGGCTTGAATTTTGCTTAGAAAATTATTGACACTTTTTTTTTATATGTCATAGGATATAACGTGTGTCCGTAATCTCATCTGATGTTAAATGATGATGTGGTCTAAGATGATAAACATGCTATGCCTAGAGGAGGATTGCCTCTCGAGTGCAGCTACCGGAACACACCAACAGGTGCTTGGCTACAGATTTTTAACTCGAAGCGATGATCGCTCAGTTAGTAGTGTGTTCGTCGGACACAGCATCGAAGGACGTAGGTTCGAATCCAAGCAACTGAGTCGGAGCGCGCGGTGAAGGAAAACATGTTGATGAAACCATGGCATGGTGGTAGGGTTTTTTCTAAGTCCGTCTGGGTAGCTACCACCCTCAAGTTGGAAATCTGTCGCCAAACACCTGTTGGTGTGTTCCGGCAGCTGCACTTGAGAGCCAGTCTCCCTCTAGGTTAAGCGTGAGTTACCATCTTAGACCACATCACATCATTTAATATCAGTATCAGTATAAAGTATTAAAAAAAAACTTGAGGGTTGTAGCTAATCACGCGAGATCGGAAAGAGCCCGCTACCACTACAATACCGATTTGAAGCGATGATGGGGTCTATTGTTAGCATTTTCGGTCAAAAGTTCTCTATAAAGTTGTAATGGTAAAAGATGTAACTATGTAATACAGCTTCGAATAAGCCAAATAACTTTTTATGAAACCTATGGTTCAATTCTTTACCTCTCGGTACGGGAATAAATAAATGCGCCATCTTTTAATTCGAAGTAATTGCGATTGATGTATTACAATTTGATAACAGTGGAAACTAAACTAAATCGCGAAATATTCGTTTTATTTAGCTAAATAAAGGATTCGAACCCTGTACGAGCGTTTTTTTTTTTAATTTTAGACTTTTTTTTACTAGCCGGTTAGACTGTTTAAGCAGTAATCTGCAAGTCTTTACATATAAATAAAATTATACTGTATTTTGTTTAAACAGGCTAAAGTTAAGAAACGGCTTGAAACCGATTTTAACGGGCCTTGCTGATAGAGAGATGTCTTTGCAGACTTTTATCCAGGTTACGTATCATTATACTCTTATATAATAATTATAACTTTAGAGAGGTCATTTAAAATCGATAAAAGAGATAAAGTAGTAATAAGACAATTCAAATAGAAAAACAAAATAGAATACAATCCACAATTATTGCAAGAAAAATGACATAAGTAGTTCCCATGATATAACAAAAGGCAGCAAGTAAGTTATATACAAAATGTTTCGTACTCTTCTACTTATATTTCTATTATAAAAAGAAAAGTTTTGTTTTTTTATTTGTCATGGATAAACACAGTGAAACGCTTACCGATTTTGAAAAATATTTCACATACAGAAAGCTACATTATCAGCCGGGAACGTGGGCTGGGTTTTATATTAAAAATGGTACACATTAATTCGAACGAAGCTGTCAGCAAAATCTAGCAAGTTAAAAATTTGTTTTAAAATACATATGTACTTATGTATGAAATGATTGTAGTATATGTTTTTATAATCAACAGTTTTTTGACACGAGTTTACTCCCAACCTTGTTATGTTTGCGCACTCGGTGTTATTTTTATACGTGCTTATCTGCATTGTACATACAAAGTGTGGTATGCGGCGATGTATCACGATAATACTGCTTATCTCGAGCTTTGCTTGATCTCTTCGAGTGAGGACACTGACAAGCCTTATTAAGATTTCATTCAGGTCATAATAATGTAGGAATTCTCGTTCGAATAATATAGACACTGTCATTTCATGGCGGGCTCATTAAAAAGATACATAACTAGGTACCTAACTTCCCTGTTTCGTATTCTGTAGGTTTTTTTTTAAATTACACACGTTACACGGAGTTTCTGTATTTCATTATAGACGTCACTTTATTTAGTGTTAAAAATTTAAATACTTGCATTTAAAAATGATTATAATTTACTTGAATCGAACTCATATTTTTAATGTTCCAGTTTGCGCTTTGTGTTTTCATGTGTATTGGATATCAGTCTTCATATATAGAATTTCCCTGCGCGTGTGATGGTAATTCTTCTCCTAAGCGGCTTGATTGTTAGTTTATGTACGTATGGGGCCACTTGGATAGTTTTTAACTATGCTTAGACTCGATAGATGGCGCTGAAATCGAGATCAATTTTCGTATTGTTTTCAACCCATTGAAAATTGGTATGCGAATTAAAATAAGATTATTATTAATATAATTTACATTTTGTTATAACCAAACTATTTATAACAATTTACAACAAATACTAATAGGAACAAATAATAACAAGAACCTGTGAAATCGCGTGTACAGCTAGTTAAGAGCTAAACCCGAATTTCATTTGTTTTTGAAGTGGAAATATTTGTATGAAAAACTTAGCCTTGATGCGTAGTTATTATGTTATTTAACAATAACAGTACGAATTCTCGTAATTGTTCTTTATTATTTATATTTTATAGTGCATTTCACAAACAGTAACTAATAACAATAAATTATAACTTACCTTGTTTAAAGGCAAAGCACATCTAAGAATATTGCATGTTATTTATTAAATCGAATCATAGTTAAAATTGAATTTGTAATTCGAATTGAAATTTGTCGTGGGCTGGTGCGAGAAATTTAATAAAGGACATAACGGACCGTAGACCAAATGAAATGTATGTGGGCCTCGTTGCCTAATGTTGAACGGTCTGTTAAGGTGAACCGTGGCGCTGTCGTAAACGCGCGGAATGCTAGGGTGGTCGGTATTCAGCGCACGGCGCGGTCTACGGCCGACGACTCCTCGGGACCGTGCACCCGATGCGGTACTCCTCCCTTGCACACCGAGAATACTAATGACCTCCATTGTCACTGCGAACTCCCGAGTATTCGATCCGTCCGAACCCGGGGCCAACGAAAGTTTCGTAACGTCTTTGTTTTGCTGACTTTCGCGTTCATCAACTGGAACGGTCTTTAGACGAATTACCTAAAGCGTTCTAACAACAGCAGTACTTATTTATGGAAACCTCATTCAAGATTTTTCTTATATTTTATTTATCAGTGTAATAGTTATTATATATGTAGAGAATTTCTTTATCACGAATCTGTGGGCGTAAGTTATTTCGCAAGGTATGAATCATACGATAAGTCATGAATTGTATTCCGCACTGTTCGGTACACTTTGTATTTACGCGCGAGTTTCGCTGCGTTGCGTCGCGAGCGGTGGCTGGTTGCACGGTCCGCTGGCGATGCTAGTTGCCCGCGCGCCTCCCGCTCCGCCGCGGTCCCTTGCGAAAAAAAAAAAAAAATAATGCAATCGCTTGAACGGGCCGCGTGAAACGCCGACAACCGCTAGCAACACGCAACCAGTCTACATTCAAATGCGTCGAAACTCACACGCCGTCCATCATGATGGATTAGTGCTGTCGGGGAACGTTTCTCTTGACGTATCTTCTGTGTTGTCACTCGCGTTACGTGTCCGTATAGTATACGAACCAAGGTCGCCTTTGAATGTTATGATTCAACGACGTGAACTTTCACACTTACTTTTTGGAGATTCATCGTATACTTGGTTTACGTCTCTTACGTTTGTATAGTGTCGCCCACTGATCGTTTCATTGTCATTCTACTCTATAAGGTCTAGGCCTGAATGTATCTTCAGTTCATTGAGTACCTTATTTGACGAAATAATTGTCCATCGAATACGAATTAATTCTTTGCGCGTCTCGGTTGCGTCCGGTGACGGTTGCTTTCGAGTCGTCGTCCGTGTTTTTATGTTGTCTTTCTATCGCGAACAGTGGTCTGGATCACTCGCTGCCGGCTTCTGGTAGGCAGATCGGTATCGGGCGCGTTATCGACAGTGTTTAATTTATAAGCTATGACGATTGGTTAATTGTCATTTATCAAGTTATAAATCGATAAGACGAGTCGAGATTCATGGCATAGTATTAATATGTCACAGTGCGCAACGGATTTTCGCTGTCGTGATGAGGTGATCAGTGTTGAGTGTGAAGAGTGTGGAAAATAATACGATGTGGGGCCCGGCAGGTGTCGAACCCACCTCACTATCATTATGTACAAGGAGTGTCGCAAGGAGGGCCGTCAGGTCCGATACTGTCCGGTCCTACTACTGCAAGGCATTTGAGGCCGCAGTCGTCATATTCGTTGCCGCACGGGAGTAATGGCCTAGGCCGGTGGGGCTGGTCCGGCAGTAACGTGTCTTCCTTCGATCGGAGACAGTTGAAAGTGCCTCCGCAACCAGCTCGGCCAGCGCCCGTCAGGCCTACGCCCCAACACAGAAATGTTGGTAATAGTGTAAGTTAAATGTATAAACCATCTAGGGCGAAGAGTTACAGGGTTTTTAACTTTTTTAATTCGTGTCCAATTTTTAGCGAAAATATTTTTTTTTTATATTACTGTATTAGCAAGCAGCCGGGGATCTCGTTCGCTTTTATTACAAAGTGAAATGTAATAACAATATTATATAGTGTATATAACTCAGGGAGAACGGAAGCTTTTATCAGTGAAATCATTAATCCCAGAGATTATCTTCTACAAGTAAAGTTTACCTCTTTTATACATTTATTTTAGTGACATATTAAATATTATGTCATACGTTTCAAAATGATATTAGTAATAGTGTTATAATGTGCATGAACCGATAGGTTATTTTGCGTAGCCGTTATTTCCTGGTTTAACGCAACGCGTGTCAAATATCAACTGAACACGCGTCATGTGATACGGTAGCGCTTTTCTCTTGTACCCGATATTATAACTTCTATTATGGGTATTGTACTGTACACCTCGGTTATAAGCTTTGAAACAACTTAATCCACCATTAATCACTATTTGAACAGTTTTTTATCTTCTCATTATCTTTACTGTGATCATACTATTTAATAAGGTTATTGAAAGATTTAATTTACAACATATTTTAAGGCGTCAGACTATAAAATCTAAGCTTGGCTTAGTTTCACTCTTCAATTAGCTTGTCTATAAACCTTATTACGTTTCTATGATAATTATAGGCCGACGAATGATAACTACAAAAATTAACAGTTAAACTGGCTGTTTTTTTATCCCAATTTTAAGTGTAGATAAATCTAAATTTATCTATTGAATTGACTAACTTTACATTACATTAATTAAAAATTGGAATATAATATACTTGTTGGGCTAATTATTTTACCAAATAATTAATATAGATATTTTTCAAGTTCTGGAAATTATGTTTTGGTTTTGAATTTATACATTTATTAGCGCGTTTGGGAAAAATGATGAGCGCGCACACTGGACACCTAAAAGCGACACCATGAAGTTGGTTGCTAATTGTCTGTCAAATTTTCGTAAGAAGTGATAACTATGTTCAAGGTAGTTATTCAACTATATATGAATCTACAACACGTTTTTTATATTATTTTATAGCTGTAGAAATTAAAAATATATTCATACATAAATATGTATATATATGTATATGTATTTGCGTGTGATTTTAAATTATATATGGTGGTGAATGATAATTTATTGAGAGTTTTTGTGATTAAAGATGGTTTTCTTTTGTTAACTTTTTAAAGTGGGTTTATAGATTTGAGGTTAACTGTAGGTATGTATTCTATTTCTTTCTTTACATTATATAATATATCATTATAATTACATTATTATTTGATCAAAAGTTTCTTTTACTTCTTTCTTAGTATCTTACTTGATTCCATATATACAGATATAGAAAATTAATTTTAATGCTTTCTAAACTCAATTTTTTTTTATAGAGTAATTGTTATCAATTGCATTTAATGTCTTTTTTAAATTGAAGAAGTATAACTTCTTACGTGCGTACATAAGTACACAAGTTTTTATATCTATTCATTTTATGGATTTTTAAAGTTTGACACCATAATTCATCTGATATTAAATGACTATGTGGTCTAAGATGGTAATAACACACTAAACCTAGAGGGGGGACAGGATCTCAAGTGCGCAGCTAAAGAAAAGCATCTTTAACTGATTGGCGAAATATTATCAACTTGAACATATTCTTACGTCAACTTACGTCAAAACTGCATTATTAAAAAAACATTTTTTTTTAATAAACATTAACGTTATTATGAATAAGTGTCTCGATAATCTACAATCATTCTTAATGTAAGTCGGTAAAACTAGCTTGTTGGGTTATTAATTTACGTAACTCTTACAAGGTGTGTAAAAAGTCGCGCGTTCACCGGTCGCATACTCGCTCGTGGGCCATGTACGGTGTGTCGGTGTAAGATGTTTCCATATATAGGGATGTTGTCTAATGAATAGCAAATGTATAGTCGCAACCGAGCGTCTTATCCTTTCCGTACTTCAGTGAATACGTTTTTACATTAATGATACATCTGTAAACCTCGTATTATTTATATTACCTTTAGTAAATTATATTAATTCTATGTAAATCTTAAGTAATATTATAAATGCGAAATTAAGTTGTTTGTTGTTTGTTACTCTTTGCCATCTTAATTATTTGTCCGATTGTCATATAATTTTGTATACTCATTATCAGGGGTATAGAAAAGGATTTAGGATACCTTTTATCAAAAAAAAAAAAACACTGTTCTCGAATAATAGCCTAAATCTATACTGACGCTTGCGAAGCCACGAGCAAAAGCTATTATTAAATAAAATATCTATCTGATTATGATTAAGTATCAATTCCATTATAATTTGAGGGAACAATTTTTAATTTTCACTCGCGTTTAATTTTGCCCGCTTTTGTCTCTCGATAACCTTCGCCGCGCCACACGGTCCGCCCGCATTGTTCAATTATTGCTTCGTTTTCGCTTAGCGTACTTTCTGATCTTTTTTATAACAATTGCTCTATAGAATTTTAGCATAATATCAGATAGCCTACAACTTTAAATATACTATAGAAATCATTTTTAATTTTCCTAGTGTTTTAAGAGGTAAGTGTGTTTGATCAAACAAAATAACATTTTTTATTTTATTGACTATACGCTATTGGCTCGATGGGCCTTCACAGCATCACCGAAGTGATAATGGGGAGAGCGCTTAACCGCTTGGTGACAAGCTCAAGGGTGCGAAAGTGGTCGAACCTTGACTTGCGCTGTTGCAACGCAACAACGCGAATCTTACTATGCTACTCATACATATACGAATTAGTGAAGTACACATGTGTGCGTAACGAACTGAAGCGCAAAGTAAGAAACAGATTTATAACACGAATATAGTAAAAGGACTATAACAGTAGTTATTGAAGGTAATTTTTTATAAATACCGCGACATGCAAACGAAACTAGTAGGAGTTTATAGTGCTGTTGTATATATTAGGTATACAAGTACGTTTATATTCCAGTTTTCTATGATCTAATATTATAATCTAATCTGAAAGACATCTATATACAATTTTGATACGGCCTAATTATTTATATTAGATGCTATCAGAGTAGCTCTTCTACTAAAAACATGATATTCGGCTTTTGAAACGGAATTCCAATTAAGTTTGTAAACATTTATATTTTTATACTAGAAGGCACCAGAACGCACATACCTCTATTTTTTTTTTAAATTAAATCTATCCTACCTTTCTACTTATAATATGAACTATGTACCAGTCAAAGTCCCGTCAAAATAGGTCCTAACCGTTTCAGAGATAAGCCGGAAGAAACAGAAAGGCAAAATTTTGGAAAATTGGTTTTTTGTCACAAATACTTACACTTACTTTCATATTCATTTAGTAAAAATTTGTTATTTTCACATTACAAACAGACACTTTAATGTTATTCATTTTGTATAGATCTGGTGGTTAAGGCTTTTATAGTAACACTTATACTGATTTAATATTCCGACCACTATTATTATATAACTATCTATGGAAACATGCCTACAGATAATTATGCCGAGAAACGATCGGAATAAACGGATTCCAAAATCAAAGATTGTTTGCACAAAATGTTGTCTTTGGCTGGCAGTCTTTGTACTAAAAAGGCGGACACTGCCAACTGCGACAACAAGTCGACAAAGATTAAGCGGATTAGGTTTGTTTTATTTTCTGTTTTAACTTTCTTTACTCTGCGCTACGGTATTCTGAATTTGACGCGCGTCAAGACGTCTGAAAGGTAACGTCGATAACCAACAATCGGTTGGTTTTGATAGTATCGCAAAATAAATGTTTTGATTATCGGCAATGATTGTTGAAACGTGAACCGATGATATAAATGGTAATTCTGATACTCCAAATTGGATTGAAGTTACCGCCTTTATACATAGTATGTGATATAGACTATTTAGAATCAACTCTTAGGGGTGTACGTAGACACGGTTTTGAAAATGTATTCAAATTACGTATTCAAAATTTAGATTAAGAACGTAATTGTAACAAAGAAAATCGAAATCCTACTTGATATTATAAATGCGAATGCGTGTACCTTTATCACGTTTTCACACTTTAATTACTTAACTGAACCTCATGAAATTTTACTTACGAGTTGTCAGGGGTACAGAAAAAGACCATCCAAATAAAAATACTGGTTCTCGGAGGGTTTGTAAAAACTACATCAATGCTTGCGAAGTCATGGGTAAAAGTTAGTATCTAATAATTAAAAGAAAGTACGTTTCTCCATATATCGTGTACCAAAGACTACGGATTCTGTTATTTGGCATATTTCTGAACAAGAAATAGAATTGTACGAATTTGGCGGACGAAAAAAAGTGTAAGATTTTTCCGTTCCGCAGTGTAGACGCGTCAGCTGTTTCTTAGCGTATTGTATGTAAATGTGTACTTATATTTATGTTTATCTCATGAAGTTTATAATTAATTAGATGAATTGAATGATTTACAATAAAATATTTATTTTCACAACATATTTTTTTTTATTCATTACGAAATTTTCTAACATGCCTTTGAATTGATTAGTTATTTCTGCGCTTCATTTAATTGCTCTCAGATGTAAAAGTATTGTATTTGTTAATCAATAATATTATACGAGGAAAGAAACTTCGTTCCAATCGAGTGTTCCACAACACTATGTTTTTTAAAAATGTAAACTTTATAGATTTACCGTTTGAACACAATCTCGTCTGATGTTGTCCGAGTGCGGCCTTACGACGATGATGCATTTTAAGCATTTTAAGATACGACGGTATTATTCGTGAGTTTCATTTTGTGGTGTTATGTACACAGACCGATGATTCCCCTGTGAAAATATGTGATTATATTTGGCTAACGTCATTGGAATCAAGTAGATATATATGCTTACTCAATGATTAAATATTTTATCTAGTTAATGAAGTTTTTTTTTGTTTCGATAACTCTTATCATAATTGAAATACAAGGTTAAGTCCAGTAATTTTATGCAGAAAACTGATAAAAGTTTTTATGTCAATGACGGGTTAAATATCTACATGTAATATGTGTGTATATGAATGTATGTTGATATATCTGAGATCGATAAACCTCAACACTCCCCCCTCATCACCATAATAGTTGAGACACCGAAGTGTTTTACCAGTTTTTCATACATCCGTTCTTCTATAATTTGTCACTGGGTGGCAGGTAGGTTTTATTTTATCGTTGTTACACAGAATTTTTATATTCTTATTTAATGTATACGAAGTCGCAAGTGGTTGCTAGTGTTTTTATAAACGTGCTTTTCAAGATTAACGAAATGATAGTGACCCCGTAAGGTGGTTAGCATCTATTTATTTCAAACGCAAATCTGAGAAAAGTCGAAATGTATATGATAGCCTACGCCTTTGGCGAAATACGTCTGATTTAATTTTTTTTAGCGTTGTGTGCGTAAAGTGTAATTTGCGAATAGTAGATAATAGGTCAATAAAAATACTATTAAGAGCATTATCTGAATATTTGAAATTTGACATTGTAAAATAAGCACCCCTCTTTCTTTGGACGACATTTTTGGAAGACATTTTTCACTAATTAGTGATAATATCTAACTTACAAACGAAACTATATTTAAAATTAAAAAAAAATAGTCGTTCATGGGTTTATTTATTCTTTGAAACAGGTCATTTCCATGACCTCGGAGCGGCGGCTCGCGGCGTACGCGGCATATATTAATGAAATGGCAAATAAGAAAAATATTCTGCGTTCTTAACTAATATTTACATAAGGATATTATAATGTTGCTGGTAGAAAAACAATATCAAAAAAGGTTATTATAATATTACCCGGATTTTTCATATGAAAGAAAAACTGGGTCTCGCATATTTGCAACTTTCATCGCGTGGCTCAGTGACCATGGAATCAATGCGTATTGTTGTCGTGCGTAGACGCCTTTAACAGTTTCACCTTGACGACGTTTTCATAATTACCGGAAATCGCGAAATACGAAATCCATTGATTGATATGTATATACCGAGAAAATGTAGTGTAGGTTTATCGAGGACAGTCGTCGTGGAATCGTAGCATTCGGGACCGGGACTGATCCAATTAGTTTTAATTATTCGACGGTCAGAGTGTATATATTTGAATGAAAAAAGAACGAAATTCAAGGAAATTACCTTCGAACATTACGCTCTATATATTTTGAAATTTAGATAATCCTTTCCGATGACCTCTTTTTTTGCATTCTAGCACTTGTTAATTAAAGTTTTATACTTTACTACGGCAAAGAAATCCGAAATGAAAATCATATTTCATACTAATATATTTCAATGCTAATCATACTGCACATATAAATATATGTTTTATGTATTACATATAATGTACTAGCTGTTGCCCGCGTCTTTGTTCTCTATTTTGTTGTTTCATGGGAATTATTATACAGGTTTTATCTATATTAATTATATGGGTTGTCCTCTATTTTTTATGATCATTATGTTATTAATATCTCTTCGATGTCAAGTTATTTTTATAACATTTTATCATACTGCTTAGTCCCTAAGGAAAAGTATAATGATTTTGTTTTCTTTGTCGTGTTTTAATTTGAGTTTGGTGTTTAATTGATTAATCAATTGTATTTTTGCTTAATCATCAATTTCAAATATTTAATATTATAGATTAACGTTGTAATATTATGAGTACTTAGTGTAAACTTTAGCCAGATGTAAATTTCTAGTATTGTATTGTTATTTTTGTTGTTGTGTGATGTGTTTTCTATAGTTATAAACAAGCAAATAAAGAGACACCGATAACCTTTTCTATTTTGATAAGTAGGCTATATAATACTTTCGGAGTCCTCTATCTGCCTGTAAAAGCCTCGTCATAATCAGTTCAGTCTTTTAGAAGATTATCCTGTACCAACCAGATACATTTCAATTTTATTATTATTTATGTATTATCTATGTCGTAACTCCGTATAAACGAACATCGGGCAATAAATATAAAACAGGCGATCGATACAAATAATTGGTTTATACATATTAAACAAGCGAGCGAATGCATCATTCATAATTATTTACGTCGATGTTTCTAACGGTATCGGATTCATTAGTATACGACTTGTGTTCGATTTATTATTCTTGGTAAGTATTTGAATAATCTATTCCCTTACCTTAAATTAACTTTTAATTTGAGGTAAAATTTTCGTTATAAATTTCATCTTAAAAGGATTTTGAAACTTACGAACGGGAAAGTTTTGACGAGTTGGCCGTAATTAAATCAGATTTTAAACTAAGTAGACGGTTATCAGGTGCCATAAGTAAATTTTATCTCATTTCTGTTTAAATTTATTTTAATTACATTTTAATTAGATAAAAGTAGGCTGTAATGAGTGTAAATTCGATAAGTCTTCGCCGTCTAATTTGGGTTGTGGGTTTTGTGGGAGCTTGTCCGGCTACTCTATCAATCGATGTGTGATAAAAATCCTACAATGAACAGGAGATTCCAGTGGAGGAAAATATGATGATGAAATCATAGTGTGTATCGTGGTAAGGTTGTGTCTGATGCCGGTTAGCAACCGTTCTTAAGTTTCAAATATCACTCACTACCTAGATCTATAGGTGTGTTCCAGCAGATGTACTTTGTCAACTGTATTACCATCGTAGGCCACATGGTAATTTCATATCAGCTAAGATTTTACCCGTTAAAATCTATTAAGTTCGCGCCTCGTTATTATGCACTAATCCGTTTATCGGGATTCGTAAGCGTGAATAAATTGCCCATTTTTATATTGTCCAAGAGTACTTATTGTTTCCGACTAATGCAGGACCAGCTAAAACGGCTAGGCCTCTTTAGGTTAATGGAAATTGGCGAAATGATACACGATACGCTTTTGTTCACAGATGAGCTTTTACCAAGCTATCCAGCCCCTTTTACGAGATCGTTCACACGTAACATTTTAACATGAAGTAATGGTAGTACTCTCTTTTATACCTTAACCAAGGGTTTTGACGGTCGGTCTTTTGAGAGTACTTAATTTGCAGAAGAGGCTATACTCTTGGCCTGGTAAAATGTTACTTTGTTTAAAATATTCTGCGTTGTTACAAAACTTTATTATATACGCTTTTTGTACGAAAACAGTACCTATGGCAATCTACCTTTTTAGGAGATGTTGCTTAGTTTCTTTTAGTAACTAGTGCTTATCGAGTGACCGAATTTCAATCGTAACAAAGGTATAAATTTGTTTCTTCACGAGTTAATATATAAACATTATTGTCTATTCTGATTATTGTACAAATATTGTAACAACTGTATGGGGACGTGATGTACGACGATTAGATACCTATAATTAAAGACTTCGACCCGTGAATGGTGTGGAAACAACTAGCTATTTCTAACTTTTTTGAGGATAACACTAACGCTCGATAATAGCTATTAAGCAAACTTTCGAAAATTATAATCTTCATTCGAAAGCAGTATTTTTATTCTGAATGAAAAATATTCTGTACGCCCGACAACGTATGGTCTAAATTTCATAGTAATCTTTAGAGTAGTTAAGGTGTGAAAGTGTAATAAACAAATAAACTTTCGTCGTTATAATGTTAGTTAGAAAACTAACAGTCGTCCCGATTATCGCCTGGGTCTGTATTTTCATAAAAGATGACACAATACACTATCTTCCCGTATATTTAGTGGTTTATGTATCGCGCCATGACAATTATCAGATAGCAGAATGTTTTGAACTTTGGTATTGATTTATTATCTTATTTTTGCCAATTCCTGCAATACCTTTATAATGTGGAATCTATCTGTTCTGACTTTTCTGACGATTCTTGATTATGAGGTTTCACCAAAATCTTTTCACTATCTACTTTGCGTGATGGAGTAAGAAACATTTATCTATTTTCGTAAATTACTTGTTTATAGTATTAATAATGGGGATTTCAATTACTGCAGTAAAATTTTATCTTTGTGTGATGTCCTTTATTGTAAAAGAAAAATCTTTCGCACTAACCTTACTAGTTATTTACTCTAATGTTGTTGAAACGTGCACTATCAGTAAAAGTGTTTTGTTTTGAAATCTTTAGTGGCTTGGTAAAAATTGAGATTTACATCTGAATGTGGTGTTGCCGCTCTCATTCTCTCATTGGTATTCTCGTCACGTCGTACTCCCAAGTATGGCTCGTGCCTTTACCGAGATAAAACTATCCACGTGCTTTTCTACATCGCCGAAGGAATCGCGTGGGCTTTTCCGTCGAAATACGGATTTATGTTTACTTCGTTTACGTCTTTATGCCATGTATCTTTTCAAAGACTACCGTGAATTTTGAGTGTGCCAATTACTAATGGAACGTCGTTGTAGTTAGCTGCATTTGTTTTTAAGTAAGTCTAAGTCGACTTTTTCTCAAAATTATTGAACGTTATTACTTCTTGCAACATTCGTGTTGCCCAACTTCATTTGATCTCTGTTTACTCCATGAGATGATCGCCGCAATACTCGATCCCATTAAGATAGATGATCCTTTTTTCTCGTACCGTATATTAATGAGTCAGTTTGGTTGTTACTTGACTGATAAAATGTAGTATTATTTTTAATTCACAAACTGGCACTGTAAAAGTAATTTTGGCTGTATTGTAAATTAGTCTTATTCGTTAGGCTTCAAGTGAATGATGTTCAAACATTCGTGTTGCCCAACTTCATTTGATCTCTGTTTACTCCATGAGATGATCGCCGCAATACTCGATCCCATTAAGATAGATAATCCCTCTTTCTCGTACCGTATATTAATGAGTCAGTTTGGTTGTTACTTGACTGATAAAATGTAGTGTTATTTTTAATTCACAAACTGGCATTGTAAAAGTAATTTTGGGTGTATTGTAAATTAGTCTTATTCGTTAGGCTTCAAGTGAATGATGTTCAAAAAGTAGTTACAACATTATTATATCATCATCATCATCATCATCAGCCTGTAAGAGTTCCACTGTAGGGTTATAGGCCTCTTCCCAAAGGAAGGTATAGGGCATAATCACCACGTCAGCCCACAACGTATTGACGATTTCAAACTGTGAGAAATCGACAGTTCTCTATTTTTCCCACATACGGTGGTACTACAATAACATTTCGCAGGTTCAGGTTTCCTCACGATGTGTTCCTTCACCGTCATCCGATAGTGTTACCAATGTAAATTAGTAAATTAACAGGTTCGAAACTGCGGACATCGGATTGATTGATTCCACCGGTCAAACCACTCGACCACCACGACTAACATTATTGGTCATAATTATTATACTTGTATAATAGTTAAAAAATTATAAAAGATAATATGGACTTGAAATCGAATTGCATATTCTATAATATAAAAATGAATCGCTGAATGTGTTGCTAAGCGCAAATCTCGAGAACTGTTGAACCGATTTCGCTAATTCTTTTTTTAGAATATTCCTTGAAGTACGAGAATAGATCTTACGGAGAGAAAAATAAAAAAAATGCCTGAAAAGTCTAAAAACAACACTTTTCTATACTCCCATACAAACGATTCGTAATAATACTTAAAAATCAATTTGAACTTTAATACTATAGGATAAAGTTTAAGTGTTAGTGGAGAGGTTCCGGGAAGGCAATACAATGGAGTGACGTTAGTATCGAATTAATGTCAATATTTATACGATGGTCCCGAATAGCAAAATAAGTATTAAAATAAATATTTAAAGAATCGGCTGTTAGGCGTTACGAAGTTCGCTGGGTCATCTAGTTAAGAATAAAACAATGACACTTTCAAATGCTTTTGTCAGGGCAGTTGAAGAAAAAAATCCATTATATGTTTAGATTCTTACAAATTGGTATTTTCGACATTATAAATGTTTCAAAATCAAACAGTTAAAAGAATGACTGCCATTATTTACTTGTATTTCATCTAACTATCGAATTTATGTTTATGTTCTAAAGCGTTGTAATTAATTATATTCGATTATTCATGATACTTAATTTAAACAATTTTATATAATTTGCTCATGTTAACGGCATAGTATTGTGCAAGGTTCTATGTCCGTGGAGACATAGTAGTAACATTCCAATGATTGGAATGGATTCTGTCTGCGATACGATATAGACCATGACTCGTCGAGTAATGCCAATGAAATGTCAAGAGGTCTGCGATTCATTTCGCTTGTCTGCAACATGTAATTTCGATTTGCTCAATAAATTAAGATTTTTGGATTTTAGTTAAAAATTGCAATATGGTGTTGATAAATAATAAAATAAAAAATAACCAATGTGTTGTTTCTTAGGTTCTCACTATAAGTATATAATGAGCAGGGTAAATGTTACAGTAAAGTAGATATATGATGTGTTTTTCTTTTCGAAATGACTACACTATTGACCTGGCAAGGCCTCCACAGTTTCACCGGACTACCAAGGGGAGCGCTTAAGGCACTCACCCGATTTTATATGGGCAACCAGCGCAAGGGCGCACGGCGCGCCTTGGCTTGGACTGTCCCAACCATCCCGAGTCTAACTAATCTAAACTAAGCTAACTATTATTTCATACATATATATGATGTATAATTATGTTGACAATACAGTATCTGAATTTTAATTTGGTACGTCACAAAGAAGACGGATATAGCCAGCTAAGTTCACTTTTGTATAGCGTTATCTTTGTCTATCGCAGTCATTGCGCTGTGCGATAGATAGAACGCTTTACAAAACCGAAGCAAGTCGATCTTAACCGAACGTCTCACTCTTCTTTTCGACGTATCAAATTAAATGCAAAGTACTGTACCTCGATGGATTAGGGAATTTGTATTGATTTATTCGAAGCTTTTAAGCTATTGACGACGGTATTTACAGTTTCATAATGTTTTATTTTTGAATGGAGCGACGATGGTTTAGTCGGTAACGTGTTCGGACACCGTGTCGATGGACATAGGTTCGAATCATAGCAACTGAGTCGATGCTGTCCGTGAACTAAAACATCGTGATGAAATGAGAGCATGGTGGTAAAGCTTTTTCTAAATCCGCCTGGTTAGCTACCACCCTCAAGGTGAAAATCCATTGCCAAACACCTATTGGTGTGTTTAATCCTCTGCACTTGAGAGCCAGCTCCCTTTAGGTTTAGTATGTTTTTATCGTCTTAGACCACATCGGCAATTAACAGATGAGATTGTGGTCAAACGCTGAACCCATATCAATACATATTATAAAACAAAGTCGACCGCCGCGTCTGTCTGTCTGGATGTTCGCGATAAACTCAAAAACTACTGAACGCATTGTAATGCGGGCTTTACCAATAGATAGAGTAATTCACGGGGAAGGTTTAGATATATAATTTATCAAGGTTTTTTTAGGTCAGGACAACGTTCGCCAGGCCTGCTAGTAAAGTATAAAGAAAAAATGTAAAAAAAAAACTCCATTTGTTTCCCTTTCCAGATTGATTATTCTCATTGTGAATTTATTTACCTGTGTAATATAACAAAAATACTTGAATAGAATCGTATACAAGAATTAACTGACACACATGAGATAATAAACACGGATTCTAAATAATAATCTACGATTTGACAATTGGGATGTACGCATAATAAATGTACCTTATCTTTGTAAATATTTGGGTTTAACTCGTTGCTTGCTCGTTGGAATGATGTCATCATTTAATTTTCTTCATATCGCTATAACATTTCTATCTAGAGATACGAATCTATCGTCGTGATACCTGCCTACTAGAGTAGAGGAATTTAATCTATCCACTACGTTTTTGTATCGGTCTCATTTCGTATTGTTCACTAGATTTACTTGTAATATTTTTCCCTAACACGTACGCTATTGTTTTTGTACTCTCGGTACCATGAAGTGCAGGGAGGTTTTTTAAAGTAAATCAATATAAAAATTACATGACCGTTTAAGACTCGTATTTGCAGTTGAGACCATATTATTTATTTAGTTGTTCAAAAATTCAGTAATATTTTCAGTTTCTCGAGTTATCCGTTCGACTTGCGAATCATAATATTCTTTGACGGTTTTCAGGATAATTTTGCTCAGGTACCATATTAAGTGGCTTTAAATAATATACCTAGACTTTTTCTTTTATAATAGTACTTTTGCCCTGTAGCGTGATATAAAATTATTATAAACTTTTTCTTCGATTTTCTCGTAACTTCTATTTTAATTATACTGTAAAATATCTTTACGCCTTTATGTAAATAAAATTGATTAAGAAACACTACTATAATCTAGAAAAAAACACAGAAGATTAAATAATTTATATAATTTTGTAATGAATTTATTTCGTATATATAACAGAGTTTTTAATATTATTTATGTTCTTTTCCAGAAGGTCGATCCTGAGCTGATCTTCACGAAACAAGAGAAGATCGGCAAGGGTTCCTTCGGTGAAGTGTTTAAAGGTGTCGACAACAGAACCCAGCAAGTGGTTGCAATTAAAATTATAGATTTGGAAGAAGCCGAAGATGAAATCGAGGACATTCAACAGGAGATTATGGTGCTGTCACAGTGTGATAGCCCGTACGTCACTAAATATTACGGATCATACTTGAAGGTCAGTGTATTACCATAGAATAATACCTTGATATAAATTTACTTTTATAATGGTATAACCTCTGCACCTTTATATAGGTGTAGCCTTATTTCATTTATGATGAATGCGTTTTATAAAAAAGCGGTTTATATTCTTATTGTATTTAGTGCCATGATACAATGTGCACTCGCGTTGTGGTCTTATTTTCTATTATTATTTGTACCTAGGGAAAAGTAAGCATTCGCGATGTGCATGTGCACAATACGTTAAAACAAGTAGGCCCCAATACAAAATGTAAATATAACCAATAAGAACCGATATATCAACGTATTTATCAATTGGCTGGTTGAATAACTAAAGGAATAATATGGTCTAAACTGCAAATACGAGTCTTAAACGGTTATGTAATTTTTATATTGATTTACATTAAAAAACCTCCTTGCACTTCATGGTACCAGAGAGTACAATAACAACAGCGTACGTGTTAGGGAAAGAATATTCATTGATAAAAAAAAAACCCTGTAACGTTGCATCTTGTTTAGCACCAATATTGGTGCTAAAGTTTAATAATTGCTATTTCTTTGGTTTTTCCTTCTTATATTGGTTTTACTTTAAAATAGAAGCAAACCTAAATTAATGAGAGGTATACATGATTCCTTAGTTTCTACAAAGTACCGTCTATACGAATGTCCGCCGACGGTGGTTCTTGGCGTTCTTCAAGTTGGGCAAAAACCACTATGAAAGCCTGCTAATTGGATAATTATTATCTGGGTGATCTTCAAACTTCTCGTCTAAATAATCCACTATAAAGGATTTAACATTATGTGTGTGTAGTCATCGTTATCCACCAACTAGGGGCCCAACTATATTAAGTTGGAAACTTGATAGTCACAAATTTAAGTCTATATTCGTATAGCACCCTCACGAGATTTACTCCAGTGGAGGTATGTGTCAAGTTTTATCGAGCTTGGCTCCGAGCGGACTGCATCAATCACTGTCTGCGAAGCCTGTCCTTCGAATGCTTATCGGCTCCTGTGCCTTTGTCAAGACACAAGGCTCACTTGTAATGAACCCGAATGCAAGCTGTTTCTCTTTTTGTTAAAGGATAATTGCTTTGAAACTAATTTATTATAGCACAATTTTATGATCATTTTTTTTCTACGTGTACGTGATTTTCAACGGCGTCGCGTGACAATATCGTTCGAGTTCAATACCGTGACGGGTTAAAAATATGGCTTGGCAGTTTCGCAGCATTCCTATGACAACTTAGACGGAATAACAGTCAGAAAGTGCCGTGGAATTAGCACTCTAGGCGTTTCGTTTTGCGGTAACGCAATGTCTCTTTCGCAATCATATTTTTCTATGTCGTTAAAGACATTATTAATATCGTGACTCGACGGTATATAATATTTTGATACGCAATAGTGTAATTTAACTATGCGTTATTGAAATCTGTACTCTGGTATATTTTTTATTACCGTTCGGTTGCGCAACTGCTCTGTTGAATGTCACGATATTTGTAACGCGGACATTTTTATTGTGTTGTTTCGTTCGAGAGCTGTGTATCGCGATGGAATCGCTATACGATGGTGATCACGAAGCCTCTGAGGGGTCGCGTCACACGTTATATTTTTAGTCAACCGGTTCTTTGTATTTGGGTCCGAAGTCTGATGAAATGTTAATAAAAACGGGGATTTTCTTTTCTTATTATAACGACGTTTAGTATCGTATCAGTGTTATTAATTGTACAAGATTTATATCGATTACTTTTGATAGGTGCTCATTTATTTACATAAGAGTTAAGATGAAAAATGCCCTATAGAATAAGAAATATAGTGCTGTATTCATTCCCGATATAAGCGCTCGCCGCATTAGTCCGGTGAAGCTGTGAAGGCCTATCAGGCTAATAGCGTGTAATCAGTTGGGCAAAAAAAGCTATATTACAAGATGTTTAGTGGGGTTATCAGACGTCTGTCATAGATGGGGTGTAACAAGTTCAAGCATGTCAGAGACAAGGTCAAGAGTAGAAGAATCTATTAGAGAGTACGACAAATTGAGAAATATTAATTGAATAATATTTGATATATTTTATAGTATCGGTATTATAATCTTTTAACCGTTAAAATGTTTAAAAAAACTGTAGTGGTGTGACCATAAGCTTTGTACGCACGCCACGTTTCCGGCCTGACCTCGATTCTTTTACATTGTTTTGTCGTCGTTCCACGTAACGAGTAATCGGTGTTGTACGTACGTACGTACATACATGACCGTCTGTTAAGTAAAGGCAATGAATGCGTCGAACGGTTTAGCTTAACTCTCGGAGCGATCTATACCGAAAACGTAATAGAAGAGACTTCATTAATTAATCATGCGCTCACTGCCATTGCCATTCTCTTCGGCGATGAGTAACTTGCGTGGGCGTCGTTGTAAACTTATTTGGAAACAATAGGTCGTTGATTGTGCCTAATAATAGAAATATTTCGTAATAATTAGTCACGCAGATGTGGTTAATGAACGGTGTATATGCCTTTTTGCGGTATAGTAATTTTTTTCATGATAAACAGTTCGTTTTAAAAAAATGTGACTTAACCCTTAATAAACTAGAGTTTCAATTTTGATACCAATCTTTTAAACCGAATGTTCACATTACTATTCGTTTTTTTTTATAGGTTGGCTGTACGTATTTTACTGTTATATAATATTCTTTCCAACGAAATTAAAAAATATATTGTGATTTTTTTAGCTATTTTTTCCTTCATCTAGACCCTCAAGTTTTTTACGCTTTTTCACCTTAAATACTTCTCTTATCATCATGATTACAAATACGTTGACGGGCGTACAGAAAAGGATATTTAGATCTACGTTAACACGAGTAAACCCACAGGCAATAGCTAGTAATCAAATAAAATATTTTAGCCAGAGGTAGACACTATGAAATAATGCGTACGGAGACGCGAGCAGTTTCTAGTTTAATTTTCATTGCAAGTGTACTACTATATCCATATAAAAATGACTATAACCTCTCCTCCCCTTTAAAATAACGACAGGAACAAGTTCCATTCCCGTCACTGGCAGACAATGAATTCGGGCCGGTTATGAAGCGAATTTGCATTTTTATTGGTCCACAATGGATTCCACTACGTTAATGCAAGTATTCATTACCCCCACCGTATAGAAAGTTACTGCATATTCTGTATTTATTATGTTCAATAGTCACGCTAAACGTAAAACCGATTATAAGATATCTGCTTGTCTCTCTCTGTCTTGCACGAGATTAATCTTGAATGCTTACTACGAAATAACAGGATGAATCATGTATTCTCTACAATTTAAAGCGATTTTAAATCACTGTTCTCTTTATTAAAATCACTACATATTATAAAATAAAATCGTTCGCCGTGTCTGTCTGTCTGTTCGCTATAAACTCAAAAACTACTGAACGGATTGTAATGTCTTCACCAATGGATAGAGTAATACATGAGGAAGGTGTAGGATTCTCTACATTTTAAAGCGATTTTAAATCACTGTTCTCTTTATTAAAATCACTACATATTATAAAATAAAATCGTTCGCCGTGTCTGCCTGTCTGTTCGCCATAAACTCAAAAACTACAGAACGGATTGTAATGTCTTCACCAATAGATAGAGTAATATACAAGGAAGGTGTAGGTATATATTTTGTCAAGGTTTTGTTTAAATTGGTTGAAATATAACGATAATTGCTGGAAGTATTGGAAAAAAAAGGCAAGCCGCCTGGGAGCTTTCATCGAAAACGCTGCCTAATTCTTTTCAGATATAACAAAACAATGCATACTACGATATTCCTCTTTTATAGATCTACAAAAAAGTCTGCGACACCATATACCAACCTTTTAAGGATAGCTTACTATACCAATCTATCTACTAAAAAATGGTCCACATATAATGAGGTAATTGGAAGGCAATTTAGACGGATTCAGTGTTAATCCTTATCAATTATATACATTACTTACCTTTAGCATTTCATGCATATAAGTATATACTCGTATATTTATTATCAGGGCAGGACAACGTCCGCCGGCCGTACTAGTCTATACATCTATACATATTAATAAAATTGGAGTGTCTGTTTGTAATATCAAAATAACGACTTTTTACTGATTGGTTATGAACGTATACACGATACTGATAACAAACACACGATTCTTAAAATTTTTGTCCGTCTGTCTGTCTGTCTGTCTGTATGTTCCGGGTAATCTCCGAAACGGCTGGACCGATTTTGACAGAAACTTCACTGACGGATAGTTAAAATTACAGCGGGTAACATAGGCTACTTTATTTTAGACTAGCTGGCATCCGTGGCTTCGTCTGTAGTACTATCTTCACAACGATTGGACCTATTTTCATGGTACTTCCACTGACCAATTGCTAACATTATAAAAAGTAATTAAAGGTTTTTTATTTTGGACTAGCTTTTACCCGTGGCTTTGTTTGCAATACTATCTCCAAAACGTTTGAACCATTGTTTACGAAACTTTCACTAACAGATAGCTGATTTCACAAGAAGTAATTGACAATTATAAAAAAAAAACTGCACGTGGAGCTGCGGGCAACAGCTAGTTATAAAATAAAATGGATTAAAAAAACACGAACGCATAAATTACATACATTCTGCAATGCTATATTTATTTGATCTTGTTCTATAACCGAGCAACGTTTAAACTATATACACTAACACCATCGAAATTCTATGTAAATTTATCAATTAAATAAATAACAGTTGGATATGTTATCATTAGTTGTTTACACGGAAGAGCTATTTATCGCAATGTTTTGACGTTTCGTTTCCCGATTGGCGCATCGTGTTACATTTACCACAGATAATAGCGAAACAGATGCTTCACTTGTATGTAAATAAATGGTATTGTTGAAACCGAGATTTATTTAGTGTATCACTTATAAAATAACTCTGATAATTATACGGGGGATATACGCAAAAAAAATCGTGTATTTCAACGTTATTCTAAATATCTGTCAAATTAGACGTAAAAACATGCGTGTAAAATAATCCTGTTGTCTTGAATTGTTTTTTTTCCTGAACGTTTACTATAATAATGACAGATAATTTTTGAGGAAAAAGATTTTAATTATCATCAGTATTTAAGATGGTAGTTTTGACACTCTGTGGGTTAACATTATATAAAAAAATATATTGTTCCTAATTAAATTAAACATTTTCGTATTTCTCTATATTTAGAATACAAGAACGTCGTCCAGCGTTTTTAAATATCTAAAGGGAATTCTGTTCAGCCTTGTAATAACTTAAAAGTGTACTAGCTGGGGGGGCACTAAGCTGTGGTTGACAACGCGTACGCATTGCCGCGTCGTCTATTGCAATCTTGACACACTTTCCAATACTGTTGTTATGCACGCCTTGCAAAATGCTTCGCAATCGGGTCTTGTGTTTAAGATGTTAATGCCGTAATACATCACGGTTTTTGTGTCTTTAATCTTATTTAATTCATAATGTATGTTGAAATTGATATAATAAAAATATTGTCTGTACTGTTATTCATGTTTGCTTTTCGCTAATAATGAAAAAATAAGATTTTATACGTAATTCTCAGTTTGTGGTGGTCGAGTGGTTTCATTGGGGGATTATCAATCCGATGCCAGCAGGTTCGAACCCCGGCATGTACCAATGAATTTTGCGAAATTCACGTAGGTACATTTACTAATTGAAATTGGTAACATTATTATGTGATGGTGAAGGAAAACATCGTGGGGATACCTGAACCTTAGGATATGGGAAAAATATAGATTTCTCACAGTTTGAAATCGCCAATACGTCGTGGGCTGACGTGAGGATTATGTCCATACCTTCCTCCGGGAAGAGGCGTATAACCCTGCAGTAGTGGGTCTCTTACAGGCTGATGCTGATGACTCACACACATTGTTGTCGTATATCATCTCAAACAACGGCGTTAGGGTTAAATTGAAATGCTCCGTATACTAACGTTAGCAACATTCCCACCCTCTATATATTTAAACAGCGGTACAAGCACTACCCATTTACAGTAGAAAACCTCCCTAGTCTTGCAGTCAATAGAAGATTTGCATGATTGACATTAGCGTTGGTTATTAAACGGTATAATTGTTGATGATGTTTGTGTTTGTAGGTGAGATTCTACTTACATTTTGTTAGAAATTGTATTGTTAATCGATTACCCAAACCTTGGTTTCAACCAGTTAACGACTTCCTAATATTGAAACGTTATATCTGGTTTCAATAAAGTAATTAAACAAGAGTTATAGTCTATTATGTAACTATTCTATTAGTTTCTTTACAGTAATATCTGCTCGTTCATCACCCTCTCGTATATTATTGTACTGTAATAAGAAGAAGCTCCGTTATGTAACGTAACTCGAAAGCATTCGAACTTAGCGTCGAAACGAATAATGGCGTTTCTTCGTACTCGATCAATAAGTCATTAATGATTTTTTTTTGTATATCATTTTACAAATAATTCATCATGACGGTTGTAAGAGAGAGCCAGTTCTTAGTAGCGCGGGATGGTGTTTGGAATTTGCAACAAAAGTGTAGAGTAGTAGATTTAGTGGGCACCCACCGACACGCGTTAATGCTTAACTCTACTGTATGCAGCACTTTTATTACCTTACCAAAATTGGTAAGAACATACTAAGGGTTATCAGATTATTAATAAGACTACGAATAAAAAGCTTATGGTGGTTCTTGAGAGATGAACCAAGATCTTCTTGTCGGTTTTAGCAAGACGTTGCTGATGTACATCATGTTCCTACTTTTACAGCGTATGAAGAGTCTATAGTCTCTAGTTAATTAATTTGTTTATTTTTACTTTTTTTTTATCTTATAGGGGGCAAACGAACAGGTGGGTCAGGTGGTAAGTGATCACCGCCGTCCATAGACACTAGCAACACCAGGGGAGTCGCAAATGCGTCGCCGGCCTTTTAATATATGTGGGCCTCCGGCGCTCTCACTGACCGAACGAAACGTAACAGTGCAAGCACTGTTACTTCACGTCGGCTTTCTGTGAGAGGGTGGTACTACCCCGCGCGTCGGGCGAGCCGACCCATTCATTCTGAAACCAGTAATAGTTTCAGCGTAGCTCTACCACCTAAATGTGATACTATGTGATCTTTAAGAATGCTCGTTTTATACAAGCTTAAATTCCCTTTGGTATAATAATATCTCCGGTCTAGATGTCGAAAAGCCGACCCGCTACTGATTAATTCAATTTAGAATACTCGTAAACGCGAAACAAGTGTCCGCCGTAACTCGACGTTTTCACGCAGTGTTGTGACATTCACCCATGTTATGAAAAGTGTAGGAATGCTCAATTAGCAAAGTGAACTTGACATTATGTGACGTGGACCTTAATTAGCTTTATTATGCCATGCACGCGTTCAACGGGGGTATATGTACGCTCTAATTTTGTAACATTTTTCATTTTAAGTAATACACTTACACTGATTTATTTGTTATGTTAATAATATAATTAACATCAATGCTAATGCGGTAATATAACACTTTTGTAATTTGTATATGCTTTTTTTTCAAATAAAAAAAATAAAAAAATTGTGTGTACTTATGTACACGCGTTAGAAGTTATACTTCTTTGGCGTAACAAGATAAAAATCTTTTCAAAAATTTTATCTTTCGCCGTAATATACGTTTGTAGAAAAAACGATACTAACAATAGAAAAAAGGTTTTTAATACATACATACTGTTTTTGAATAAAATGTTGACTATAGCTAACTTCAGGGTGTTGGTTTTTCGTGACGGTGTGCGCGCGCATCGTATAAATTTACTCTCATCATTTTTCCCTAACGCGCCAAAAGAAGTGTAACTTCAAAAATACTACTCACAGGAAAAAATAATACGTCTTCGTATCTGTCGCAAATCCCCATACACGGATTAAATTAATAAGAATGAATTAAGCGATAAATGTTGTTTTAATTTTTTATCAATTTTTTTTCATTAATATGATATGGTGATACAATAATAGATTTAACACGCTTATGTCATTTATAATTAATCTTATACATTTATTAATATAAGCTGTGTTCGCAAGTCCGAGCACATTTTTTTATTCGTTCTTATTATTATCTTTTATTATAACGCCGTGTATCGGTGAGGTATATAGTAAAATGGTTAGCTTGGTAAATATTCTGTGGGTAAATTGATATCTGCGCTTACCTATTTTAATGAAAAAAAAAACGTGTGCTAAAATTCATGGTTTACGGTCAAACGATGACTTTATCGAACTCCGATATATCGACATTGTTTTTATATTAATTAACTAGCTGTTGCCCACAGTTCAGCATGCGTTTTGTTTTATAATTGTAAATTATTTCTTATATGATCAGCTATCTGTCAGTGAATGTCCCATGAAAATAGGTCCGATCGTTTTGGAGATAGTACTACAGACGAAGCCACGGATGACAGCTAGTCTAAAATAAAATAGCCTATGTCACCCGCTGTAATTATAACTATCCGTCAGTGATACTTCTGTTAAAATCGGTCCAGCCGATTCGGAGATTACCCGGAACATACAGAGAGATAGACAAAAATTTAAAAAATTATATTTCTGTCATCAGTATCGTGTATACGTTCATATCCAATCAGTAAAAAGTCGTTATTTTGATATTACATACAGACACTTCATTTTTATAATATGTATAGATTAAGATACTGGACATGACAACATCGAGACAATGTATATTCTGACGGGGGTTTGGCAATAATAATCGAATGAAAGTAGTTTTTACACTAAAACGAACGTTATAAATCTGGCAATCGGCCTCCATTCACGTCAATTTTAACTTTAATCATTTTCAATTTGTCCGTCGGATTCATTCGAATTACAATATTATGTGTAAACACGGAACACGTGTCCGGCGGCATACGTAATTTGTTGACATACAACAGAAGTTTGGATGAGTTTTGTTGTTTAACGTACACAGCATATGTACTGGACATTGTGACATATTTCCCGTTAACGAACGTGATTTTCATTATGAATTGTTTTATAAATAATAATTACGACGTGCCGTGAAAGTTAGGTGTTAAAAATAACGTGAGATAGTATTTTGCCGGCAACGGGAAGTGAATGGTTTATTTTTTTGAAGTTATACTTCTTTTGGCGCGTTAGGGAAAAATTATGAGAGTACATTTTTACGATGCGAAAAACACATCGTCACGAAAAACCGACACCCTGAAGTTAGCTATAGTCAATATTTTGTTCAAGAAAGGTATATATGTATTAAATACCTTTTTTCTGTTGTTAGTGTCGTTTTTTCTACAAACGTAGAATAAGGCGAAAGATAAAATTTTTGAAAAGATTTTTATCTTGTTACGCCAAAGAAGTATAACTTCTAACGCGTGTACATAAGTATACACTAGAGTTTTTATTTTTACTCGAGTACGTATCTACAGTTGCCGAAAAACGGCAGTGGGTGTTTGGTGACAGATTTTGGTGGTAGGTGGTAGGTAGCCAATTAATATTACAAAATGCTCTACCACGAGACTATGTTTTCTTATCACTGGACTATCGTATCGTTTTTGTTATAAGTTGCAACGGCCTTAAATCTATATATAAATAAGTAAAGATAAAAGAGTTTACTATACTTTTCTCCTCTGTTTGTCAAGCGTTTCATATAATTTTTTAATTATATAATAATCGTAACTTTATGTACAGGATGAATAACTTAAAATAGATTATTAAAGCCAAGATGAACAGGGAGCGTCACTAATGACGGTTCAACAATTTAAACAAGCCTCAACACTGTTAGGTTTGGGTAGTAACCCCATGAAATATTTCTTCTTCTTGTTTTCACACCACAGAAGCATTTGCCAGTGACAATGTTTTGTTTCAAGAGGGATTATAGCAGAATGTTTACAAATAATATAAGTTTATTAAAACGTAGGAAGTTCCAAGTAAATGTCTTGTGATAATTATAATGTTCTAACAAGATGGTGGTTTCCTTGTTAGAACTTTCCATGGAGTTTTGGTGGCATCTCAGAATGCATGCTCCGTGGTATTATTTCCCATCCACTTCACTTGTGCATAATAACCGAACTAAATTACGTAAAACACCACCAATATTACAAAATATAGAGTCTAATAACACAAGATTATGAATAAAATATAAAAGCCACTACATGACAGACCAAGATCCCGCCAAAAACTCCATGAAATATTTCAATATCTTGTAAATTCAAATTGAGAGTTGACATTAGTAACTGTATATCGGCTTAGAGCGAACACATAATGTATATCTTCTATTTCCTCCACACACGTTACAGTTTGGTGTAGGACATTTTATTTATTAAATATTTATATATATTAAATGGTATGTGCCCCGGATCTTACCCTAAAAGCGTTGAAAATTTGCTCTCTACAATAATCGTTATTTGCAAACTAAAGGTAACGGACAAGGTTCACTTTGGAATGATCTGTATCAAATTCCTTTCATTTTCGATAAACGTTCTAACTTTGATTTCCATATTTGACAGCGATTATCTTTATATTTATTAGCTAATTCTGAAAATTTTCGAGAGATTTTGACTTCTCTATCGCACATTACGTTTAATTTAGCCAATTCGTCAATGTTATTAATACAAATATTGGACGATTTTTCGCCTTTACGATCGACAAGCCGAAGCATTTATTTTTAAGTCTCACAATAGGGCATAGTTAACGATTCTTACGTGTATTCATTTACAATAATTGTACACTCTTCAAAACTCGAAAATCTTCAAAAATGAATTATGGTCGAGTTTTAACCACTAGTAAGAATAAAACGGTACCAATGTCATAACAATTTGATAGTAGGACACAGACAGAACGAACTGAGCAGGTTCTAAAAACAAAGTCGTGGACGCGATATTTTAATTACCTACCCTTCTTCTTTGCATTGCACTAAGGGAGACAATTTGCTACGGGCGTTCTAACGCTAAGTTACATACGTCACTGGCTGATCAATTTTTAGTTCGATATAGTATGATATATCTACAACCACGTCGGATTAGAAGAAAAGAGGATTTCCATTACCTAACCACCGCATAAGGTTTCACATGTGTCGATTGATGAGTGGATTGAAAAAACAAGTGTCGGATAAGTACAGGCGTCGGTCGGTGTGTGTTTATCTAAGTAGGCATCTTTTATTGGTCAAACTATTTCGACAAACTATTCGTTATCTGTATAGTTAATAGCTTTTTTATCTATATATATATATACTCGAGTGTTTTTTTTTAATTACTATCAGAATTGAAATATCTATTAAATGTTTTGTTATTGTAATTATTATCAAATTAACAATACCGCTTGTTGAAATGTCGTAACTGAAATGTTCGAGTCGCGTTGTTGATGAAATGTATCATGTACGAATATAATAGGTAGTGATATGTTTAAAAAATCACTTTGTAATAGACAATTTTTATAGTCGATTAAAATATAATTAGACTTTAGTTTCAAAGTTAAATGTTTTTAATTCAATTGGGACTCTGCATGATAGCAGTTTTATCGTGCGCTTAGTTTTGGATAAAAGTATTTATGTACCTATATATTTTTTTATTTTTTTATTTGTCCCCCTTCTTCCTCAGACGTAATCCGAGACTTTATTTACAATATTAATTCTTTATACAATTCCTTCCTTTACTTTCATCTAAAAGCTACAGCTCATTTACATTTAATTTTTCTACTATTTAATATTAACAATTGAAATTTAAAAAGTCCCCATTATTATTATTATTTTGTCATTCTATTTTATTACTTATTTTTGCCTTAAATATCTATCACAATTTCTCAGTATACATCTTAGGTCTATTTTACAGTTTAGACAATTTTACAATTTAGAACATTGGTACATTTACAAAGTTTTACAAATTTTACAATGTGTGTTGTATCCGGTTTCCCGTGATACCGATATGCCAGGTGTGTGAGTGAGTGTATCATTTATCCTCCCGCATTCTCTTGTGTGTACCTATATTAAGCATGGACATTAAGTAGTCATGATTAAATTATTTCATAATGAAAATTAAATAACGATTTGTCACTAAATAACATACTTGGATAACGTTAATTACCGGTTATTATTAGCGAGTGGTATTTTTATAAATATCGAGTATTTTAAAATAGTACTACTAAGCGCTTTCACTTACACGCCAATGTTTCGATACGGTGACAAATTAAATATTATTATTTCTATTTAAAATGATATTTGTTTATAAAACAATATTCAGAAAACTGAATTGATAAAAACGGTAGGAATACAGTTATTGCTTCATTTAATATAGTTAAAATATGTTCCGGTTTTAGTCACTGAGATTATATAATTATATGAAATAAGTGCCATTTTAACTAATATTATAAATTCGAATTTGAGTTTCTTTGTTACGTTGTCACGCCTTAACTACTAAACCGATTACCGTGAAATTTTGTAGATACGTTGTCAGGGGTATAGAATAGGACATATTCCTGAGGAATAAGTAAAAATGTATATTAACCCGAGAAAAATCGCAGGTAAAAGTTTGTTACAAATAATATAACCGCTCGGTTGATTTTGTAAGACATCTCAAACTTATGTTTTTAATTTTTTTTTATTACACGACAACGTACATTGTAAATTTCTTGGTTTAGAAAAAAGAAAGTTCGTACAAATGAAAAAATAATTTAAAAATACATTTAACATAAACATTATAATTTTACAATACATAATTTGTTATTTTGCGGAGTTTTGTAATAATTAAGTTATATATTTTTTTGAGGTTATGCACTTATGCTGTCAACAGTCTGATGACCTGTGCCTCATGAGCTATAAATTCGTTTGTATGGAACTTAAGCCTTTATGGTTTTGGATAGACCAGGAATCAATTAATGTATATGTCTTTTACTTCACAACATAAAAACGGATTCTTCTACAAACCTGATTTATATAAAACAGGCCACTAGATTGTATTATTAAGAAGAAAAAGCAATTGTAAATACAGCCGCGATACACAGGCATTCGATATTTGATTTCATCTTTAAGCGAATGACATTCTAAGTAATAAAACCGATGAAAGCGTTCATCTCGAACTATTAACGGGAGACGAGTTTTTTTTTCTCTCACTATTTTCGTTATTGTTACCGATTTGTTACGTGATGAAGTTACTTGTATAACGGTGCGGTAATACCGTAAACGTGATCGGCCCCTGTTGACGTTTGCTTAGAAGTAATACAAATTTGTGTGCTTGTTCCCGCCAATCTTGTTCTGCTGTCGTATTTGCTTAGTGTGGTGCGTCTCTCGCCTCGACAAGCGGTCACTCGTGCCACGATTACGTGTAATGTACAAAAAAAAAAAGTTATACGGCCCGATATAGAAAGTTATCGGTCTTGGCATTGACTACCGTATTTCCTAAGGATATCGTGTATATATATATGCGTGATCAGTAAGCCCTTGCTTTTCTTAGTAATTAATTATTATTCTTATTTGTTCCCGTATTGCTTTGTCAATGGTTTTTTAATAGTTATTGTGTGTAGGTTCATACTAGTGTTTGCATGATCGACCTAATATATATTTAAATCTCCCGTGATTTCGTCTTTGTCTTATGCAATATATTCAGAATGAAAAGTTATGTTCTTCTGCGAATCAAAAGTTATCTCTATGCCAAATTTCAATGTAACCGGTTCAGAGGTTCCATCGTGAAAAATAACGAAACACCCAGAGACAGATGTATTTTTTATTTTGAACTTCAATAGCTTTTGCCTGCGGCTTCGCTCGCATTAGTGTAGACTTTACCTATCCCTCGGAAATAGCATTTTTAAAAGTAAAATGTACCCTGTCTTTTTTATAGTTTCGCTTGAAAAGGTGAAGCGTCAAAGCGTAACAATCAAATAAACAAGTATATGCATGTATAGTATTAATTAGGATTGTGTGAATTTATGTAGTATTTATACACGGGGAAAATGTATGCGAGTACACTATAAAAAGTATCAATAGTACCCGTAGAAATCTTAAAATATGGGTAAAATTAAAATTATCATTCAAAAAATTCTAATAGAGACTTCGCTAACAGAACTAGTGTGGTGTATATACAAAATCCGCTCACAATACAATCGAGCCTAAATATCATTTTAGTATGTACGTCGGGTACATTAAAATTCGATAGGTTTACGTCAGTGCAATGAATGAGTTTAGATGTGACGTGAATATACGTCGAGCTCGCGTCGCGAAGGGTTTCTTCAGACCGTCTGAGGGTATGGCAACGATGACCGTGTGGCTCTGAATGCGGATGTCAGGCGGACCGGTCGCTTAGAGGTGAAGGACGCCGTGACTCACCGAGCGACCGACCGCACCAGGGAAAATGTCAAGAATACACAATGCTTAATATACTTGACCTTTTATATTCGATACACTGTAACTACACACAGATTGTACAAATCATCATAATAATCGATAAAATAGACATTAAAATCGATTACCATGGTAATTAATACTTTGAACAGATTTTTTGTACATTATTAGATAGTTCGTTACAAGAGAAGGCCGATCTTTTAAAATTATGTGTAGAATTGGTTTAGACAAAACAACGAATGTATTTAACAGAAATTGCACTAAGGAATAAAATGTCTTTTTCTTTATAATTACTGACAACGAAAATATAGAAGAGTAAAAATAAAATTTAAAGTTATTCATCTAAACACACGTTTCTTTTATTTCATCTCTAAAAAAATGTTAGTGTGTGTACTTATGTACACGCGTTAGAAGTTATACTTCTTTGGCGTAACAGGATAAAAATCTTTTCAAAAATTTTATCTTTCGCCTTATTCTACGTTTCTACAAAAAACGATACTAACAATAGAAAAAAAGGTATTTTATACATGCATACTTTTTTTTTTGAATAAAATGTTGACTATAGTTAACTTCAGGGTGTCGGTTTTTCGTGACGGTGTGCGCGCGCATCCTAAAAATTTACTCTCATCATTTTTCCCAAACGCGCCAAAAGAAGTACTTCAATAATTATTCTACAATTTTAAAACGCATTCGCTTAACTCTCGTCGTTCTTTTCATCATTTGAAACCCTTTAATATCTTTAATGTATCCATAGTGTTGCCATTGTCATATTATGCAAAATAGGATTTAAAGGTAGAAATACCCACAGTTTTAAAAACAGGACTTGGTATAAGGGTGGTTGTAATAAAATATATGATAAATGAAACTGAACTTATATACAAGATTCTAAAAAAATCAGAACATTGATTTAAACCCATAAACCCCAGACACCCCTGTACTCTCCCAAAAAAAAAAGGACCAGTCCTGAGGAAATTAGATATCTGGAAGTCCTAATGTATCCATTAATAATATAAAAAGGTTAAATTCAATTTACACCAAATAAATGGTTACGTTGAGTTTACAAAATAACTGTGTATTTCGAGCTATAATAAAACGTAACGATGGAAATATAGTGACTATAAATCCGATATCAAAGCAAGATGGCGGTTTACGCCTCTTTATATTCATTCGACTTTTATATTTGGTTATATGCGTATAAAAAGAAATGGCCGTCGAATACGGCGACTATAAAATGCGTGAGTTCGCGGGCTGTAAACGTGTTAACACCGCCTTGACCTTTTCTGGAACACTGCCAGGTGTCAAGGCTCAATCTCAACCCTTTGATCTGATTCCCGAATGATCTTTACGACTGATGAAAGAGACATTTTAAATACTAAACAGGACACTTCTATTCGATTTTTATATTTACTTGCAGTGAAGATTCTATGTTTTTCGTTATTTTAATTGAATATAAAAAAAATAATGTTATAGGAAAACCTTAAAAATGCCTTAAATTAGAAGCAGAGATAGATATACTAAAAGCCACATGCAAAGACGCATTAAAACAAACCTAAGTTTGACGACATTGCGATATGAAATAATCATTGGTCTCGCAATTTGCCATTTCTGCATCTGTTGCTGGTACTATATTTACTTATTAGTGTTCGTTGTCTGGACAATGACACTGCAAATGAAGTATTGCGGATCACGTGAGATGATCAGCTTATTGCTGCCTCGCGTACAACAACGAGACATTGAGTGGTTATTTATTTAAAGGACGTTTTATTTTTATGGTTTCAGTTCAGTTCAAAGGCATTCGTGGAACCGAACAAAGATAGCTTTGTTGTGAAAATGTCTATGTTTTTTTTTTTGTTTTTATAAAATCGTTTAAGAGTTTTGCCACATTATTCTCTTACGTTTCGCCGTCCTTTAGTTTGACTGCAATGCGGCCGGGTGCGGTGTCGAACGGTGGTTGGGGGTTCGGAGGAGAACAACCCCATTTTGAACTTGGAAGGTCAACATCGGAAAGTTTGCCATTTACCATATCGCCATTCATTTTATCCACTGGTAGATTATTATCTAGCTGTTATTTGGCCTTTTTATCGTTTTAACCTAACAAAGAAATATCTGCTTCGTGATACGAGAGATTACCAAAATAAGCAATCTATTTAATTTACAACTTTCTAAATCTTGTTTGTGTTGCTTTATCATTAATGTTATTGGGTAAGTGTATTCTTTTGGTCTTTTAATTTATTTTTATCCTTGGGAGTTCAATAAATCGTATCTCATTGACATTGCCAAGGTGATTTCGTTTTATTCTCGTGGCTAGTATATAATGTAACATGAATATTCTGATCTCGACAAACTTGTGATGCTCGAGTGACTTCCAAACAAACAACATACTTGTAACGGTTTCAACGTTGTATCGGTTACCATTAATGTTGTAGGATGACCTTTAGTATGAGTTATACGAAATGTATTACGTTGTTTTGGGGAATGTTTTGTTCAAATGACTAATTATATCGACCGTATTCATTATTCCTTTTGGGAAATCTGATACAATAGTTGTAGTATGTGTGAGGTTAGTGAACATTTAGTACGAACATTGTTTGAAATGTTACAATTTATTTTACTGTACTATTAGGAATGAACAGTGTTTTTTATAATCTATTCCAAGTAATTGAATAAATGAAGTAAATGTAGTTGATGATAGTGGTTCTGATAATGTTATAATTGATTTGCCTATTAGAAATTATGAACGATAAAATCAATATACGATTTCAAACTATAAGACAAAAATATATATGTATCGTAACAGATTACTGTGGATAGGTTCTAATATAAATGAGATATTGTAAATACTATTACTTCATGCACTGTATTTATGCTTACTTCCTTACTAATATTATAAATGTGAATTTGTATATTTGTTTGTAGCGATATGACGCCTTAAGTAATCCCCCGATCGTTATGAAATTTAACATTTTGTTAAGGGTTCAGAAAAAGATATAGGTAGGGGATGGTACTATTTGTCCAGAAAAAAGTACTGATCCCGAGGGTTAGGTCACTCCTTCATTGACACGAGGGAAAGAACGAACAAAGGTTAATGAACGATAAGTCGGTAATCACGAATGTATAGGATTTTTATATTCGAAATTACTCGAATTACAGGTCACACCTAGCGCTGGTAACATCGTTCGGCTGTCACCCATAAATTAATTCCATTAAACCGATTTCATCGTTAACTTCTCCGCAATTTGCCATCGTCGTTTATTGGCGCGTTTTTGCCAAATTACATTTCGGGTTGTCGAAGTCCTCCCTCCCCCCCGCCCCTCGGGAGCGACAACGTTATGACTAATGGTTTTCTTAATTTTGTAACGATGGAAATACTAAAGCGTTTTACGTATGCGGCGGCGCGTCATTGTTGTGTGGAAGATCAAGTCTTCTGATGTTGATGAATAATCTGAATATTACTCTATCGTAGTGGGAATAGAGTTGAAATTTGTTTCCACTTTAGAGGTCAACTATTAAGTAATAAACGGAGACTGTATTATATTGTATTTCGTTTCAACAACGTGGGCATTATTGGTGAGTTTTTTTATTATATCGTATGTTAAGAATTTGATGTCTTTATTTACTGATGTTTAATCAAATGTCTATTGGTTCGTTTTTACGACCATTGAAGGTTTACGTTTATTGAATGTAAATATGTGTGTATAAAAATTAGTTACATCTCAACGACTAGAATAGATAGATGCGTTATTACTACGTGTTAGTTGCGCACCCGCCCATAGCTGCGGCCGTATTTTTGATTATTTTGCTTGTAATAAATCAAAATCAAAAATACTTTAGGCCCTGAGACGGCGCTTATGAACGTCAAAGTTACCATCGGTTCGGAAAACGACCCAGTCATCGAGAAGAACCGGCGAGAAACTCGATCTGGTTTATCTTTTCATTAAACATATTATAACTCATGTTTTTAAAACATAGGTATAAATCATTACATTCGGGTTTGGTGGATGCACAGAAAGAGAGTCATTTCCCGACGTCACCATCGTTCACATATTGCTCCAGGATCTATTACAGGAATAGCCTTTAGACATTAAAACCTACTTAACATGGTGCTTGAAATTAGTACCTGGCAAATCGGTAACGTGTTTTACTATAAAACCTAACACTATTACCAAAAAATAATATCCTTAAGGATATCGTGTAAATATTCTCTACATTCAAATTATCTACGTATATGAATTTTACTGAGTTATATAGACTTCCAGGTTATACAAAATTTGATGTGTTGCAGCGCCACTTAGTAGCGAGTTATAAGTATATAGTAATACGAATAGTATAAACAAATCCTCATGGAAAAAATCAAGTGTGTCAACGTCCCTTGTTGTCGTTGTTTGAATTTATCGATCGTAGATAAATATACAAATATCGTTTTTTTGTTAATTATATAGGTGACGGCAACACATACGTCATAATGTTCATTTTTTTATACGACATGCGAGAGAAATCTCGATACCGAGTTTTCTAAAATGAATTCCGTATTTTATTTTTTTTCTATTCCCCGTGAATGCAATAAAAGGATGTATATATTTGCGTAGTTAAAAGTTTGCGAAGTATAAAATAATTCCAGTGTGGACTTTTAAGTCAAAATTTCATACGGTTTGTTAACTGCTATATGCAAAGTTAATATGTTTACTAAAACGAATATAGTTCATGTTACGTGGATTTGTCCAATACCCTAAGCTACAATAGTATCACGAGGATTCTGGTTATCTCCAAATGTGGCCGTGTATAGACAATTAAACATTTTAGCATTGTTATGTTTATTATTATGGTACCCGTGAGTGTTTTCAGCGTAATCCCCTTAAGTCCCATTATGGTCCGGCGTTGCCCCCGCATTGGCAATTATTGGCAATGGCTCGGAAGCTCGCCAAATTTTCAGTGGACTTGCAGTGAAATGGGATAGGAATGAGAAATGAAATCAGTACTAGGACACTAAGTGTTAAAATAAGAAATCCGTACATGAGGGGTTATATCATCTGCAATAGTGACACGTTTAGATGTATCGTATTCCGGTATTAACCGGTATATTTACAGTATTATAGAAACAGGAGGTGGCGTGCCTCCACACAACGGGACGTGTTCCTGGAGCGTATATCCAGTTTCCAAGAGTCATGCACGCCAGCATGAGAGTGGTGATTGCAGGTGGATTATAGTTTCCGTTGTTTTCGAATCGCACCGTACTTATTACTAAATACAGTGCCGTTATTTTGCTGAGTTAAAATATTAAAAAAAAATAACCTACTTCATCTTTAAAAGGAGTTTATAATGACCAAATTATCAAAGCAAAGACGGAACACGGAGTTAGGAAAAGTTACTCATTTTTTGTAACAACTTGCGTAATCGTGTGAAAATTTTGAAACAATTAGAAAGTCTTTTACTTGTGTGTATAATAGTTACATATCAACGTATCCGTAACGTTTGTTTTATTATCGTCTGTTCAGATTATAATAAAATCAATCAAGATCGGATGATCTTGGAAGATAGAGTTGTCCAATTTTTCCTAGTACTAGTATTAGTACGCGATTTTGGCGTAATACTTTCCAAACCTCGCGTTACCGTTTTTATTATGCCCGGTAAAGTAGCAAACGCAGTGTAATTAGTGAAAACGGCGATCATCGAGAGGTCTGAAACGCATTGATAGTTGTTTGTAGTCATGCCTCATCCCAGTCTCCCGGGGCAGATGAATATGCACAGGCTGATGTAAAAATGGGATTAACTAAGGAGAGTCACCGTGACTGGTCACTACGCCTAGCCACTACGAGACTGCTCGGTCACTGGATACTGACTTATTGATCCTGACAGGCGACAAATCGCAAGTGTGGTACTGTGACAGGCTCTTACATCTGGTATATGATGTTGGCAATCCAGATGGTCATAATTAACGTGTTTTTCTAGCGAGGATCCTATATATATATATTATTAAAACTTGGATGTCAGGATTGACCTTGTAAATAATTTTTGTTTTTAATTATTGGCTTAATATTTGGTAGAAAAATTAGAAGATAAGATTATATTTGAGAAATAATTCGATTCTTAATCAAATAAATTTAAATCAAAAACGATATCGGAACGACATTGAGAATGAAGGATGAAGATTTGCAGGGACTTGGGCAATCTTTCACTCAGTCGATCTGGACAAGCGTTAGACATCGTACTCAGAGCGGCATCTATAAACATTAACAAGGTATCTACTGAAGTGATGCAAATCCGAATTTAAAAATACTAAGTTCTAATGTATTGTAAATGTTATTTCGGTGAGTGCCTTAAGCGCTCTCCTTAGTAGTCCGGTGAAACAGTAGAGGCCTTGCCAGGTCAACAGTGTAGTCAGTTGGAAAAAAAGAAGTGTATTTAAAACTTTGTTTTTTTTTTTTTTTAATATATAACAAGGTTTACGAAATAATTGAAATTGTTTTAAAATGCTTACTTCAGGTTTTGTACATTTGTAATTTTTTTTTTTTAATTATGAGTTTATCTTAAAATAGAACAATAAATTTTCTATGTAAATCGCTACTTTAATATTTTGTTGTAAATTTGTTTAATTCGGAAACATACTTTAATATATTCGTATTGTTAATACGACTATTCTTTAGAAGCCCACATAACCTCAGAGAAAAACAGTGTATATAAAAGTATATGGTTCACATTCATATCTACTAGAAGTTACAATAAGTTGGAATATAAGCGAATTTTAGAAACTCATTTTGTTTCTCTGCGCCCCCTTTATTGGTTATACCCCAGCTAAAGTATTAACATGGGTGTAGATTATCGGAACAGTTGTAGCTGGTTAGTTTAAAAAGAACTATGACCATCAATCCGGTTGACATTCGAGTGAAATATATTTAAGTTCTA
This sequence comes from Antheraea assamensis, assembly GCA_035772565.1. Taxonomy (NCBI): domain Eukaryota; kingdom Metazoa; phylum Arthropoda; class Insecta; order Lepidoptera; family Saturniidae; genus Antheraea; species Antheraea assamensis. Next base: position 2,173,246 of record JAQQSE010000054.1, on the reverse strand, counting down.
TTCCGTTCCGGTTTAATTCGGTTCAAACGTCAACTGTAGTTAGTTTAGTCCGACGCTGCGCGGTTAATCTCGTTACGAACGAAGCGCCGAGGCTTCCTTAATAAGTTAAACGTAATAATTCTGGTGCCCCAAATGTAATTATCGGCCTCCGGCGACTTGCGAACATTCCCTAATTGAATATTTGCCTGTAAATAAAAACATATTACACCTTGTTAATGACGCGGGAGTTTTTCCTTTCTCATATATGTGTTAATAAAGGGAAAATGGCTGCTGCTCGCTATTCGGTGATTGGGATATGTGGCAAGTTTTATGGAAGTTTTTTATTTGTTAAATAAGCATTATCATATAGTGGTGTTTCTTATCCCAATTCTGACAATTGATTTTACATTACCGTATGTCCTTTATTTTTAACTAGCGGCCCGCTCCGGCTTCGCACGGGTATAAAATATATAAAAAATGATTAAAATCGATCCAGTAGTTTTGATTTATTCATTACTGCCCGTGGCCCGCACGCGTAAAATTTGGAGTTACCTCAATAATAACATTATTTCTCCACTATTTAATTTATGTTATTATGCATATAAACCTTCCTCTTCAATCACTCTATCTATTAAAAACAAAAGCATCAAAATCCGTTGCGTAGTTTTAAAGATTTAAGCATACATAGGGATATAGGGACAGAGAAAGCGACTTTGTTTTATACTATCTAGTGATTAGAAGTATGTATGTCTTTTGATAAGCCATGACTTAAATAGATGAACTAATTTTTGTTTTAAATTTGGAATTTCATTGAACTTAAGCTTTTATCATTATCGCTAATCTCTGTAAAGCCTTTATTTATTCTATATCCTCGTATAATAAGTATGGGTTATTTGTAAGTGCGGCAATTGGTACATTTTTACATTTGTAAATTTTCTTGTGAAAAGACCTTTTTTAAATTATGAGTATCGCAGTAGGACTTTTTCTAATATCCTGTTGGTTAGTTGTTACCAACCTCAAGTTTAAAATCTTGAGACCTAGTCCCTCTATGCTCGGCGTGTTACCGTGGGCAGTGACGTCACTTAACGGCGAATGCGGTTTTGGTCAAACACCAAGACTATGAAGTTATATGAAATTATTTATATAATTTGTGAACGTGTATATAATTAAATATGTTATAATCTTTATTATTTTTTGATTATGCAATAAATGCAAGCGGCCAAGGTTAATTCAAATTATACCTTTGTATTTGTAAATATTTATACCACTGGGAAGGTTATGAATTTAAATATATTAATTTTAGTTTATTGTTAATTAGTGTTATTTAACTTTGTAAATTATTTTTGTTAGTGAAGTTAACTATTTTGATAAATATTAAATAATATTTTACTAATTTCTTATATTATCATGAAATTAATTGTTTTACCCCAACTGTTTATAGGAAATAAAATACCTATTAATTATTAGATGTTTCTATAATCTTATCTGTCTTTTTTTATTAATACTCTTTGAAACGGAAATTCATTGAACTGGGGATAATCAGGTGATTTCAGTAAACAGCATCGATTTTATCTTTATCGGTATGTAAAAAAAATAAATGAATATACGAAAGAATGTTAGAACTTATCTAGTTAGGATGCGATTAGATAACATGCATTATCTATGTATTCACATTACAATAGTTTTAACGAGGAATTTCAAAATCATAAAGGATTTATGTTATCTGCTTTTAATCTAAATTAGAAGTAGGGGTTTTGGATTACGAATTTTCTTTTTTTTTTTTCGGATAGGTACTTTTACATACGAGGTGCTTGTTTCACAGTTAATGTTGATGTTGTTTTTTTCTTTTGTCGTTCTTTCTTCTTCTATGTATTTATATCTAGTTTCGATATAATTATCTGACTAAATAGATTAGTGTCGCGATACCTGCGTATGAAAACTGTAAATGGAGCTTTATTTGTGGTTACAAGTAAAGAGAGTTTTAGTGGTTGTCCAGTGGGACAAAATCGACCGTATATCATGGTACTTTTAAAATTCAACGTTTTTGATGTGACCATTATGAAGATTGTACCTTTATGCTAGTTCCATGCCTGCGTGACAAAGCTGCGGTCACTTGTGTCGCTTAATAATGACCCTCAAAATTAATTCCGATAAAGGCGTAGAATAACGTTTGCACACCATTGTCATTTCAATAGTAACTCGAAGTTAGCGTCTCCAAGTCCCTTTGATGTGTGAAGAAACCGCGGCCCTAGTTATCGTGCTGCGTGTATCGTCACGCAATCCGATAGTTCGTAACGCATGACGATAATATCTTCCCACATCTGCATTTAGTCTGATCATAGACAAAACTTCGTGCCGTTACACGCAGGTATGGGAGTAGCATTACAGTAATCCAATTTTTTATTATTTAATTTAATTTTTATCACTTGCGAGCGTATACAAATACGTCACTAGCGTTCGTTTGCAATTTATTGTAGTAATATAATATTTAAGTTGTTTGGTGATAATCTGTACTCAGATATGTATCTCTGCTTTATCGCGGCTTCCATACTTCATCACTACATAGTATAAAACAAAGTCGCTTTCTCTATCCCTATATCCCTATGTATGCTTAAATCTTTAAAACTACGCAACGGATTTCGATGCGGTTTTTTTTAGAGTGATTGAAGAGGAAATTTTATATGTATAATAACATAAATTAAATAGTGGAGAAATACTGTTATTTTTGAGGTTACTCCAAATTTAACGCGTGCGGGCCACGGGCAGTAATGAATAAATCAAAACTACTGGATCGATTTTAATCATTTTTTCAGTGAATGACATAGGCTATTATATATTTTATACCCGTGTAAAGCCGGAGCGGGCCGCTAGTTTGCTATATATTCAAGTTTGGCAGATTGAATTGCGCAACGTTTGTTCCTTAATGGGGTGATGTTATTGGATAATTACGATTGCTAAATCATTAGTAGAGAGGAACGTGTTAGCCAGGAAAATGTTGTTCATCTTCAGGTCGAACGAAGTCACTATGATTCAAGATCACAATATATATATATTAGGCAGCTATAGGAATATATTTATACGAACGTAGATGATCTAGTTATTGAATTTTTTGTGCTATCAAGTTGTTACAGTGTCGAAATGTGCTGTATCCAATTAATCCGTCGCAGGTACACTCACACCGCCGTGTCCGTAGCGGACGCGGACGGCGCAAAAAATCCACCGCATAGAAGAGACACCTCGGGTCTAATTCGTAGGTTCGTTCGTATTTGTGTACAACGAGGTCAACAAATAAATACCGTTGCGTCATTCATTCATTCATTGAATAAGGTTCATTTATTTTCTACTTAAATTTGACTGGGTGTTTTTATTTTTACTAGCTTTTGTTAATTTCGTTTTTAAAATGAAATTGTTAGCGCGCCACCTATTGTTGATATGTTTGTACTAAATAAGAAACCTTTGCATTAATGCCCAAAACAACACACCGAAGTTGTAGTTGTATACAAGATAAACCAACCGATATACGTTTTGATGTATATGTATAGATTTATTTAATATATCTACGAATAAAGAATACACGATAACTTGATAACGCTTAATTTGAAATCTTGAATTTTTATGGACATAAACGGCATTTATAGATTTCATATATGTATGAAACTATTAATAATGATTGGTATTTGTGAGCCTAGAATATTTTTTTAATGTTTTTTTAGACTAATGTATCTATTTATACGAATATTACTATAGATAATATTAGTTATAATACATTGTGATTTTTTTTTTATTTCTGGAACTACCAATGAAATTAAAAAAAATGCATTTTATTGTTTATTTATTGAGGAAGGCTAATAACAACATGCCATAGAAGCAAAGATCTAACAACGTGTATAGGTCAAAATGTATGTTAAATGTAAGTGCGGATGGGCTGTGTGTTGCAGCGCCGAGTATCGAAGGCGGGTTGTTGGTCCACTGAAGAGAACCGAGCGTTACCCAGAAGAGCCGAACTAAAAATGCTTATGTCAGTGAGTTATCATGTCACGCGGCTGTTGTCTGATCGGTTCTCTTTTTTTTTTGTCGAACTGACTACGCTGTTGGCCTGACAGGCTTCTACAGCTTCACCGGACTACATCGGTTCTCTAAGTAACATTCGTGTTTTTATAATGAATTTGTTTGAATTTATATACTAACTGCATTAATGGAAATGCATTATTATAAAAATTACACCCTCGGTTAACAGCGGGGTGTAGATTGAAAATAGTTAAAAAAGTTATTATTAAATAAGTAATTTCTTTAAATTATAACTAGTTAGTTACAGAGTCAAATGTTTTGTTTGTTTGGATAAAAGTCAAAGGAGATAATTGAATGAAGAGGTATTTTGTAACCATAGCGGGTTCGGGTTCGTTATCCTTCGCCGACCTTGCAGCTGCCATAAATTTCGTTAAATTACCTTCAGGAGGCGGGCGTGCGTCAGCGAGGCCGATGCGCTCGGTTTAGCTATGCGAACCATGACAGCGAGAACTCTGTTCAAATTTGCTATAAATTGTTTTCATTAACTATGTGAAAAATTATAGTTTCCAAGACACTGAATTGACATTGCTTGTGGTACGGCATAATTTAAATACATTTTTGTTGTTCGTTGGCAGATATCTCAAGTACTGGTTGCGAATATTCGGATTATTGATTAAAAATGGCGTAGGTTCGAATCCTAGCAACTCAGCCAACCATACCATATCATAGCATGGTGGTAGGGCTTTTTCTAAGTCCGCCTGGCTGGCCACTCAAGTTGAAAATGTGTCGCTAAGCCCCTTTTGATGTATTCCGGCAGCTGTACTTGAGAATCAGTTTCCCTCTAGGATTGGCGTGATTACCGTATTAGACCACATCATCATTTACCATCAGATGAGATTGTGGTCAAGCGCTAACCTATTAAGTATAATAAGAAAAAAATAACAGCTACCTATCAATAATTGATTACACTGTTGTGTTATTTTAAAACAGTTGTTGTCACTTATACAGTTGTTGAATTATAATTTGCTGCTTTGTATTTTTTACAAGGGATTATTAAATGAATATTTGTGGTTCGTATCATAATTTTCATTATCAATAAACTCGTGTGTCGCAATTATTAAGTCGTTATATTTTGTTACATATTTTTATTAAGACAAAATCCATTAACCAGCACCTAATCAATCATATCGATGGACACAACCGGATCGAAATGTTCGCGAGCAATGAGACAGACAGGCTTTCGTTGTAATCTCCCACCTGTGCACGTTAGATACAAGTTTTTGCAGGCACTCTTACCTGTATTTATATATTTAACTTATGTAATTACACTGCTACCTATGATATAATATCAGGTTATATTTGTGCTGCGTCTTTTTATGAATTCGCAATATTGGAATATATTGAAAATCACTACATTTTTAACAAAGTAGCCAATCATTTTTATGGAAACGTTAATTGTCAATAGAAAAATAATATACGAAATTTTTCGTATTCGTAAATTGTGAATCACAAATTCCTAGCTTGATCATTGCCAACTCGATTGAATTCCTTTTGACATTTTTGTTGTTTTATATTTTTCTTAACGTGTTGGAGTAAAAAGGTTGCTAGTACATAAATAAAGAGAACAGAGTTTCTAAACAATTTTGATTCATTTTAGTATGAAGACAATAAAGTCGGTGATAAAAAATATTAGTTCAGAAATTGTTTTAAAGCTTTTATTATATTGTTCACGAGGCAGATCGTCCAGAAAAGATAAGTAGATGGAATTGGCTAGTTTGTACTAAATACTGCCATGGGCTTTTGAACTACGAATTGGAGTTATAAATTTTCATCATGATAAAACTTATAAATAGTATTCAAGCCATAAGTTTTTTGTATAAATGTTTTTTTTTTACATTTCACAACTGTGGTAGGTAGGTAGGTGGTAGGTTGCCCGACGATGGGTGGCCCTGCAGGCGACGTATCCGAATTTCAGTGTATTCGGCGTCAGCTTGTACAATTCATAGTACTTTAAATATCCGCTTGTACTGAATTCAATTCTGTTGGCGACATTTTATGTAAATATGTTTCTGCTTTGCAATGCGTCTTTATATTGGATCTCATTCCGAGAAGTGCAAAACAAAATTAGATAATGTATATTGGTATACCTGAGATCTATAAATACGATAACCGTTTGATAAAAGTTGCCACATGTAAAATAGGTTTTTTCACGAGGTGGCGCTGCAGCACACTTTTGTGATTTTTTTTATTATAAGGGGTAAACGAACAGATGTGTCATCTGTTGATAAGTGATCACCACCGTCCATAGATACTAGCCACACCAGAGGAGTCGCAAGTGCGTTGACGGCCTTAAATCATGTCGTTCGACCTATCCCTCATTAAAATTAGTATGCATAGATATTTTAATACGAAGAATATTCACACAATATCGGCTTTTCTATAACTCATTTATTATAATAATAAATAACGCGAACGAAGCCACGAGTATAGCTAGTATTGTGTAAAACTCAAACCGTGTTACCGAAAATATCCTTTGACAAGAATACACCGAACACGATTCGATTTATGCATTTCAATCGTGAAGCACTTGAAGCGCTGCTGTCACGGATAAATTCCGTAGTGCAGCAGAGCAGTCGACTGGCCGATTGGAAAATTGATTGCGCTTTCGAGTGTTCAATTATTACAGTCAATAGTGGTTTTGTTGCCGACTGCATTATACGTCGTTGTATTAGCGCTTCGTCGGATTATGGTTGTGGCTTGTTCTAGTATCCTATGTTTTAGGCTCACCAGGACCGGTAACAGTTTTTTTTATAGGTAAAATAGTGTTATGTTTTAAAACAAAATTCCAAAGTACATTACCGATTTGCCGGATACTAAGTTCAGGCACCATGTCAAGCCGGTTTTAATGTCTAAAGACTATTATAGAGTGAATCAGTATGTGAACGTTGATGACGTCTGGAATTGACGCCCTCTCTGTGCATCCACCAAAACTGAATGTAATTATTTATAACTATGTTTTAAAAATATGAGTTATAATATGTTTAATGAAAAGATAAACCAGATCGACTTTCTCGCCGGTTCTTCTCGATGATTGGGCAGTTTTCCGAGCCGGTGATAACTTTGTACGTTCATAAGCGCCTCCTCAGGGCCTAAACTGAATAAAGTATTTTTGATTTGATTTAGCCTATTTTTTCAATGATTATTATTATGTGTCCTGTAAATAAATGGCCTTTTGTTATTTTCGTTACTTTGTTATTTTTTGTTATTTTGTTATGTCGAGTAGAATCATTTTTGTTTTTTAATGCTTTTTATATTTAGTCGTTCATTATGATCCTTCGCCCGGTATGATGATGACGGTTTTGATGTTTTGATGATACTTTGTATAGATTAACTTGCGAACGTTGCTGGTTTGTAGCGTTTCTCTGATGATAATTGGGCGGTGATTCAATATAGAAAGTTGTCGATGAGCGTATATTACTCTTGTATGTAGGTCGTGACAACGTAGTTAATGCGGACCGGGAGGCAATTAGGGCAAGCCAATAAAACATTGGCCTGTGAGCGCAGGTCGTTCCTCCCAGCATAATGCACTAACCGGGTCGTTACGAAACGTATATGCTCGCATGATACGAATACGATTATTATATATTTAGATGACGCAGAAAGGCAATCGTTTCTTTTTTTTTTTATTGCACAATCAGCGATGAGCGCAGCACAGCAGGTCAGCATTTATGAGTACTACGTATTTCTAATGGATATGTAATATGTTTTAGTTTCAATATCGCGAATTAATTAAATCGCCACCAAAATTGGTGGAGGAGAGAACATTAAATAATCTCAGTTCAACTTGGTTACAGAATTTCTCACTATGTAATTATTTAAAACGTTATTTCACTTTGAAACCGTTGCCTAGTCTAGGTAAGGGCTTTTACCCTTTCAACGTGAAATGTGTGTTTAGTTTAGTCGGAAGACGTGGTGTCGACTGAGGCCGCTGTATACGTCACCGCTGTCAGAGTTAAGTGTCGTCGCTCTCGACATGTTTCCACAAAGGCCACTCTCTCCGCATTGTTTCGTCTCTTTGTTTGAATTCATGTGGAAAATAAAAAAAATATTTAAGACTGTCCGTGTCACCGCTGATGTCTTGAATATCGAATAGCCCGCATCTTATTTTTAGATATAGAATATTAGTTTTATTTTTCTTGCGATTACGCCTTTGTTACTTCGGGATATTAAAAATGAAAAGTTGTCTATGTCATTTGTTGTCTGTTATGTACCAGATTAATTATGTGCCATACTTGCAAGGGTAATAATAAAGGATCAGTTTCTTTCGAATGAACAATATATTTCATTTGGAAATATATGCGATGTCTAGAAATCTTAAAAGAAAGAATAGTCACTTAACTCATACACTAACCTACATTGACTAATTGACATCCATCCATATTGTTGTTCGAAGTGTAAGGTATGTATTCCTTATTATAAATGTTTCTATGGCATCGTACTTGAGATATGACAGTTATTAAACTTCTTCTTCTTCTTTATTTCTTGGCTCCGTCACGGTTTGTGCACTAGCCAGCGTCAAGTAACAAGATTTTGCCAAGTAAGTGTCTTGTGATAATTATAATGTTCGAACAAGATGGTGATTTCCTTGTTAGAACTTTCCATGGAGTTTTGGCGGCATCTCAGAATGCATGCTCCGTGGTATTATTTCCCGTCCAATTCACTTGTGCATAATAACCGAATACCGATACCGATATTACGTAAAACATCACCAATATTACAAAATATAGAGTCGAATATAATAACACAAGATTATGAATAAAATATAAAAATCACTACATGACAGACTAAGATACCGCCAAAAACTCCGTTATTAAACTTAATTATTAAATCAGTCAGGTAGTAGTTGTTAGTACGAGTGAAAATATTTGTCATGTCATGTTGTCATTGTCTTGCTTCATATTCGTGTTATCTATATATATAAAATTCAGTTGTCAATCTAAGCGCATCGCTTCAGAATAGAAGCCATCTACTTGACTAACTCTTTTTTTGGAGTGTTTGTAAGAAAATGTTTGTAGAATAGTAAGCAAAACTTTGGGTTAAAAAACCTCAATTAAAAAACGAGTGAGTGAGACAAAAGACAGCAAGCAGATCATCAAAAATATCGATAGATTGAAGTTCAATTGTTCAGTCGGTATTTTTTTTAATATTATGGGGTGCAAACGAACAGGTGGGTCACCTGATGGTAAGTGATCACTGCCGTCCATAGCCACTAGCAACACCAGGGGAGTCGCAAGTGCGTTGCCGGCCTTTTAATATATGTGGGCCTCCGGCGCTCTCACTGACCGAACGAAACGCAACAGTGCCGGCGCACTGTTACTTCACGTCGGTTTTCTGTGAGAGGGTGGTACTACCCCGGGCGAGCCGACCCATTCATGCTGATTCATTTACATGATCGGTACTGTAAAGGAAAGATTTAATAAGTCTAAATTTTTTTCGTTTGTGTACACTTGTGCGAACCCAGGACTGACGGGGTTAGTTTAAAATTATATTAAATCGAATTGTATCTCCATAATATTTTCTTTTGTTGTTGGTAATGGAACCTAAATTCATTGCATTGTTTTAAGTTTGGTGATAAATAGTTACACGGGAGGAACATTTATCAGCATAATCCTTCATGACCACCTCCGGCGTACAAACTTCTAATCATCGTGAGATATTCAGCTACCCCAAATTAGAATAAAAGGCCCATCCTCTCGGATACATTATGAGGCGTCGCTTTGCGGAAATGATCTATTGTAGTAAACGGCGTCCCTCTGTCACGTGTGCGCATGGGGTCGCTGTAATGGTGTGCTGATGAAGTGTTGTTTTATGAGGGGCTCTCAAATTACACTGTGATATAGTCGTTCCTGTTTATAGGTCGCCGGGTTGTAGAATATTGTAGGTCTTGTATAAATCGCTTCCAATTAAGCGTTTATTGAAGTATTAAGCAAGTTTACAATATCATTGAAATTGAATATTATAAATGCCAATGTGATTTTGTTTGTCCCTTTGTTTGCTTTCACGCCTTAACCAGTCAATCGATTATTATAACATTTTGTATATACGTTGTCACAGGTACGAAAATGGACACAGGGGGTGGTACCCTGTATAATAGGTATATTATCCAGAAAAAATGTACTGTTCCCGAGGGTTAGAATATTTTTACATTAAGTAGAGTTAGTACAATATTGTCTAAACGCTAGATTGAAAACGCCAACGACCGTGTGATATGTAAAATTGCACTTATTACTTCGAACGACTCGCGCGTTGTCTATTCCACGTTGATGTTGTTACTAGGCGAGTAATTTTCACGCAAGTGCGAACAACAACAACTGTACGGGTCTTCAACTCGATCGGTTCAACGGTGCACGAATACATTGAAGACGAATGTACCGCATTACTTTCTACGTATGAGATTTAAACAGTATAATAATAAAATAACTACAGTACCTAATAAATATCAAGTGCTTATTTATATACACTTGGATAAAATGTGTCCGGTACATTTAAAAATGATCCGAGTTTAATTTCAACCGTTCATATATATGTTTTTAAGTTGGATTTTAAGATTTGAACTGAAAATGTTAAAAGATTAAAGATCTTATTGATGAACGATTAAAATTGGACTTGCTCATTTTCTAATGTAACGAATAATATAACGTTAATGGCGAATACAGAAATGGCTATTGCAATAGTTGAGTGAAGAAAATGTTTCGTATATAAATAAACTATAATATTCTCTCGGATCTTTCCCGGTACAAGTATTATTACCTTGTATAGTCTTTACTTTCACGATTTAATATGCAATAATTATTATGTACTGATTGGTTACGTAAGCTTAGTACGAAGTCGGAATAAAGTTCAGTTCTGGTGTGTCTTACTGCGCTCTAGCACGCCATTGTTTCACAGTAGAAACTTTTTTTTTTTTTATAAATAATTGGATAACTTGCCTGCCAGTTGGTATATATAGTTATGGTTATATTTTAATGCTTTGATAGTAGCTTAACTAGCCTTTTCCTATAGATGCACCTGATGCTCAGTTATTATGAAAATTAAATTATGGTAACTCTATTAAATAAACAAGTTCTTAGTGCATCTGCTGGAATATGCTAACAGGCGATTAGTGCCGGATTAGTTGGATATATAGGATAGGTGGAAGATAAGAAACTGCTCACTTAAATATTGGCATTAAAATGGAACAGAACAAACAAACACAAGAAACAGGTGGTAATTCTACTACCCGTTGAAACTCATTGCCTTTTGTAAGCGAGGCAGATGTTTTCTTTGTAATCGCACGGGCGTAGTCAAGTGATATTAATCATTTTACCTTCAAGGACAATAATTCAGCGTACTGTATGCAAACCGTATTCTTATATCTCATCATTATGGAATACTTTTGTCCACTTATCGCGTATCTCTTCGCCTCTGGGCTGCACGTCGTTATCTAGACCCGATTGTTATCATTGCATTTCATTTCCTTGTCTCAACGTGGCTACATTGTAATGGGATGTTTAAATATTCTATTGTAGTCAATAACCGATATCATTGACAATAACACCTGCCCTTGCTAAACCTTTAACATCTGCTTCAAGAATGCTTCAGATTTAGTACGAGGAGATTAGGGCTCTGTAATAATCATCGTCTATGCCCCTTCGATCTTTTGGGCTTGATGGAGAAGGACTCTGCTATCAAATCGTTTGAGAATTTTGTAAAGCATGTGATCATTAATCTAAAGGTATTTAACGGACTTTGAAATTACCACGACTTCCTGACATGTATATAAATCTTGACCGAGGAATCTCTGTAACTTTATTATATAACGTTCATGCAACGCCTAAAGAGGAAAGGAAGTTACTCGTATCAAATTGCGACCTCTCTGTCTCTCTCTCATTATATTGCTAATTCCGTATACATTTATTCGAAACCAACAAAAAGAAATATTTAAAAAAAACGGACAATAAAATATGATAATCGAATATGTGTAATATTTATAATATGCACTATAAATACAATATTACAGTTATAAATTTAGTCGTATTAGTTAATTGGCTATATGTTACATTCTTTTGCATACCAAATTAAACTAGAAGTGTTCAGCACAACATGGTAAACTGTTGTAAATAGTATAGCAATTAATAAGTAGAATTATTGTTATAAAAAAAAAACGAAAAGCGTGACTATAAAACCCACACAGACAGACATTAGACATCACCCTTGAATATTTTATAGTATATATCACTTCCACGTTGAATATGAATCTACTAACATTTCATGTGTTTAAATCAATGAAGTCGTTTAGACTACAAATCGTGTAAACGAGACAGACAAACAAATATTGCACTCCTTTTGTGCAATCTGGTAAAAATAAAAATAAATTACTTATGTAATGCGGTTCTAAATCATACAACTTCTAATCATGATGGATTAATGTCAAACGCACAACTGTATGAAAATGTATGCTTTGTTGTAAGTCATAGAGAGTAAAAGTTTTATCACTACATATAAAAAATTAAGTCGTCCGACGCGTCCGTCTGTCTGTCTGTATGTTCGCCATAAACTCGAAAACTACTGAACGGATTGTAATGCGGTCTTCACCAATAGATAGAGTAATATATGAGAAAAGCTTAGGTACATAATTTGTCAACGTTTTGTGTAAATTGGTTGATATATAACGATAACTGTTGGAAGTGTTGGAAAAAGTCAAGCTGCTTGGGAGCTTTCATCGAAAACGTTGCCTAATTCTTTTGAGATATAACAAAACAATGCATAGTGTTTTTTTTTTTTTTTTTTTTTTTTCGAACTGACCTACACTGTTAGCCTGGCAAGGCTCTACAGTTCCACCGGACTACTAAGGGGAGCGCTTAAGGCACTCACCCGATTTTATATGGACGACTAGCACAAGGGCGCACGGCACGCCTCGGCTTGGGCTGTCGTCGAAAACCCGAATCTAACTAGCTAAGCTAATCCTATCCGTATCATACCTGTATGGGTTCGTGAAATATACATGGTTACCAAGCATGTATGTTTTACGATCCCGTACATGTATTTTGTATCTATCTATCTGTGTTCTAAACTATTACAGTTCGAAGGGCAAAAAAACAAACAAAAACAGCCCACCACTATGTGTACCTACGAGTGAGTGTGTGTGCACGTGTGTGGGGTGATCGGTGTTGTGTTGTAGACGAGTGTTTGATCGAATCAGTGGTACTCTGTTCGCGCATGCAAGCTGCTCGAGGGCTCCATTCCGGTGGATCGGACCTCGGCTAGAGCAGTTGCCGAGGGAGGCCTAAGAATGTGTGCTGGGGCAAAATTCACAGCCAAACCGCGGCGGCGTGATCTGTGATTACGCGGGCGTGGGCGCGCACACGCTGTGTTTCGAGGGACGGAAGGGTAGTCTTGATTACGTAGCGAAATTTCTTCGGGAGGGTCGGTGAAAATGTAACGCGGACGTCTTTTGTAACGCGGCGCGCCTGGCACGGTATCGTAAGTCGCGGCGGATACCACTAACGGATTGGGATGATTCATGGCTCTGTCGAAATAACTAGTCGTGAGAGTTTTTACGTACTCCCAGATAGACGGCATCTCCAGGTCCCTATGGAGGTCGACTCTCCGGATGTACCACGGGGCACCGATCGCCTTTCGTAGAAAACGGTTCTGTATTTTTTGTAAAATCTTGAAGTTCGCTTTTGACATATGCGCGAAAACGGGACAGCTATACGTCAAAATCGGACGAATACACATTTTGTAAAGTGTGAGCTTATGTCTGACGGACATTTTGCTCTTAGCACATAATAACGGATGCAGACGACCCAAAACCATAGCGGCTTTGTTTCGTACTCTCACTACATGCTGCTTAAACGTGAGGCGTCTATCTAACGTGACACCGAGATATTTGACCGTAAGGGCCCAAGGAATCTCGGTGTCATACAATTTAAGGGACTCTATATTTCTCGGACGCGGACGCTGAACCGGATCGAAAAAGATCGCAGCGCTTTTCTCGGGATTAACCTCTATACGCCATCGAAGAAACCATTCGCCGAGTTCCTCGATGGCCCTATTCATACGGATAGCTAAATGCGACGGCCGCCAATCGGAAGCGTAGATTACTGTATCGTCAGCGTAACAACCTACCTCGAACCCCGGGGACCGAGGTAGGTCACTGATGAACAGGTTGAAGAGGGAGGGCGCGAGGATGGACCCCTGGGGCACTCCTGAACGTATCGGGTGGGGCTGGGATAACTCACCTTCCACTCTATAGCGGAAGGTCCTATCTGTGAGAAATTCGCGGATGATGTGAACTAAACTATCCGGAATACTAGACTTGAACAGTTTGTAGACTAGCCCGTCGTGCCAGACCTTGTCGAAGGCCTTGGCGACGTCAAAGAAGACCGCTATTGTACGTTTCGGTTTAGGCTTGGCCGGACTGACCTGGGGCTGGGGGTCTTCGTTGAATTTAGAGAATATGTACTCCGTGAGGCGGTGTACTTGGTTCGTGCACGAGTGTTGTGCACGGAAACCGAACTGCTCAGACGGCAGCAGATTCAACCTTGTTATCGTGGTCTGTAGGCGGTTCAGAAGGAGCCGCTCGTATAACTTGCCTAGTGTATCCAGTAAACTGATAGGGCGATAGCTAGCGGGAAGCGTAGCTTTTTTGCCGGGCTTGTGAATGCCTATCACTATGGCCTTTTTCCAGACGGCTGGAAAGTGACCCTGGGACATGGCAGCATTGAAGATGCATACCAAAAGAGCTATGATGAAGTCAGGAAGGAGCTTCAGTACCTCGTTCCTGATTCCATCGGGACCTGGGGACTTCCTAAGCTTCAGACGCTTGATAGCGGCCGTCACTTCGTCAAAAGTAACCGGGGTTAGGGTATCCGCGCGAGGAGACGCGAGAAAGCTATCTACCGCGGATTTTATCGATTCGATATGGACAGGGTCAGTGTTAGCAGTGTTTGGAGAACATTGCTCCTCTAAACTCGCGGCGAGACACTCCGCTTTGTCTATACTTTCGAACGCGGGAGGCAACCCATGACCTCTGTCTAACGGGGGCATCGATGCACTCTGCTCTGATTTGAACTTACGCGTGAACGTCCAAAACGCCACGTGGGACGGCTGGATATCCTCCAGGAGTTTGTCCCACCTGGCGGCTCGGATTTCTGCGATACTAGTTTTAACTAACTTTTGTAATGAACGTAATCGAACGCGATTGTCTTCGGTCGGGTAAGTGTCGTAGGCTCGGGTCGCGGCGTTCTTTTCCGTGATCAACGCCTTCACGTCGTCAGGGAGTATAAAGCGGCGATCGTTCACCGCTTGTACCTCTCTCGAGGTCACCCTGACGGCGGTCTGGAGGTGGTCGACCAGGGAATCGATAGCCAGATCCGCGTCAGCTTTAGACACCAACACGTCCGGAATTCTATTTAGACTCTCCGAGGACGGATTGTCTTTCAAGTGACTGCGGAGTTTCGCGTAGTCAGCTGCGCGCACGGACTGACAGTCGATATCGAAATCTGAACCTAGTTGCAAGATAACGGGGCGGTGATCTGAGTCTAGTTCGTGTACGACTTGTATGAGTCGCACAGAAAGCTGGACGTTTTTTAAAAGAGCTACGTCTAACACTGTCGGGCGACAGCGATCCTGATAGTGAGTGGGTTCCGGCGGGGCTATGACGTCAAAAGCGAGATCGCCACTTAGTTTGTCGAGTGTCACCCCGTTGCGGGAAGTACTCGAACTATTCCAAATGACGCTCCCACTGTTGAGGTCCCCTGCTATGATAACACTGTTACTTAACGCGAACAGCGCCTCCAAGTCAGACTTGAGAAGCTCTTTACTCGGTTTAAGATAAGCAGAAACTATCGTTATGTTCGCGTGACCGGTCATTCCTAACCTGCACACTGACACTTCCATATTTGTAAGAACGGGTGGCTCTACTGACATACAATATAACGAACGTTTAAAATAAATCAAAGTGCCGCCCCCGCGGGCGACACGGTCGTTTCTGATAATATCATAATTCGCGATACGCGGATTATTCATTTTCGGCTTAAGGAGCGTTTCCTGTACTAACAATATATCTATCTGCCTATCGTGTAAGTAGTCGGCTACTAAGTCGCGTTGCGTACGGAGATTTCTCGCGTTAAAAAACGAAAGACAAAGAGCGCGCGGTTTAATTTTACTCGGCGGTGTGAATACTATTTATTGTTATTTACTGCGGCGCGGGCGAGGCGTTGTATCGTCGCGGCAACGTTTGGGAATGCAGAGACCGCATTCAAAAGACCGATGTCCCTATTACTGTTTAAAATTTTATTGAATGCGACTATTTCGCTAATGTCGTGCTCGAGTAAGACTTGAGACAGCCAATCGATGCCCGAGAGAGAGAATGAAAAAGCATGAGAGGGCTGAGCGGGCAACGCTCTTTGAGGCTGAGGCTGGGGCTGCGCCTGAGGCTTGGAAGCCTGAGGTTGAGGCCTAGGAGCCCAGGGGGCGACAGGGGCCCGCCAGGACTGGGGGGCTTGCGGCACAGAAGGTGCCACGCACGGCATCGGGGCCGGAGTTACCGGGGTACGGGAGGAGCCCGGGAGGCCCGGGAAGGTCTCAACGGACATAAGAGGTGGAGGCGGAGGGCGGGCAGAGACAGCAGGAGCCCTACGGGCTTGTCTCGCCTGGCGTGGGCGTTGCGGGCGGGGCGCGCGGGGACACCCGCGATAACTCGCAGGGTGGCCCGCGTTACCGCACAGAACGCAGCTGGGAGGCTCGGGAGTGTCGGGAGTGCGAGCGCACTCCTTCGTGGGGTGGTCACCGAGGCACTTGACGCACCTGGGACGGAGATGACAGCCTCTGGCTGTGTGGCCATAACTCTGACAGTTATGACACTGAGACGGGGTATGAGTCTTGCGCGGCGGTTCGGCGGTGATACCGGTGAGGCCGCAGACCGTGGTGAGGCCGAAAATGGCCTTGCCTTCTACGGAACGGTCAAGGATGACCAGAGCCATAGGGTAGGGAGCTTTGGTGCGGGGGTGGTACATCCGGTGTACCTCCCGCACTGGGAAATTTTGCTCCTTAAGGGAGTCTGAGATTTCCTCGGTGGACAACTCCACCGGGACGCGCCTGAGTACGGCTCGGAGAAGGCGCTCTTCTTCGAGCGCGTAAGTGAAATAGTTAAGCTTCCTCTCTCGGAGGTGAGAGGTCAGCTTGCGGTGGTCGATGGAGGTGGGGACTTTGACCTGAATACCTTGAGCGGTATTCAGGGCTGAGGTGTAACGGATACCCGACCCATTCATATAGGTCGAAATCGCGAGCCAGGAGGCCTTGTCCTGAATGGTAACGGGGGGCGGGGGGCGGGGCTTCTTAGCCTCGGCTACGGGACCCGTAGCGTCGGCTTGGGAGGGGGCGGGGCTAGCGTTGCCCGAGCGAGGCGTTCGATTGGCTGCGATCGCGGCTGATTTCGCGGGCACCCGGGCGCCATCTACTTTTAATGTTTTCTGAGCCGGGCGACCGGAGCCTGACTCAGAATCAGAGGCGCGCGACGCGGCGGCAATGGGCGGCGTGCGGACGCGTTTTCTATTTACGACGGTGAAGCCGTCGTTAGCTGGCGCGGAACTAATATTATCTAGTTCCATGTCAGAGCCGGCCTCCGAGCATGGAATAGGTGCTACTAAACTAATTCTATCTAGTGGGTTTTCCGGCGAACTAGGCGAGTCTAGCGCGGCGAAAGAGTTCGCGGTCGCTACGCGGGGCGATAATTCGTCTATACTAACCGGCTCAACTAATAGCTGCGGGGCACTACGTTGGACGCGCCTGATTATTGCTTCTAACCAATAAACTCTGTCTTCTATATTGGCCATCCCGGGGCCTGCGAGGGGGGCGGGGGAGGACATAATTAAACCTCCCTGCCTGAAGGGCAGGGGGGCACGCCAAAATTAAATTTACGGGACTATCCCGAGTCCGGACCAAAAGAGCTGTGGGCGAAGTGCAATGCCACACAGAGAAGAACCTACAAAGCCTAGGGGGAGGCCCTATCAAGCCCAGGGCAGAGAACGCAGACCGGTAAACCGGGCTACGCCCAAACAGACACCCGGGGATGGAATGAGGGAATAGGAGGGTGGGAGGGCGATACCTGGACCTGACTAGGCGCACTCGCCAAGGCCAGACAACCCAGGCCCAACTGCCTTTACCGTTTGCCTCGGGGCAACCGGCGAGCGGACAGGGCGCTCTACTCACTCGTTGGCACCGTGACACGTATTCCCGTGAGTAGCCACTAAGCGTGGTCTTCGATTGACAGCGCGGGATGTCGCACCGAAAAGTGCGGTTTTATATTTGCACTAAAAGTGCGGCTTCGCAGCAGATGTTTTCTCTCTTCGAAATTCTCAGGCTCGAACACAATAGTACCGGACGATGATTCACTCGGCAACAATGCGGGTCGGGCAGCGACGAATTCGTAGAAATGCCAACACCTGGTGCGCAGGTAGCGCAGGTAGGCGAGCGCGGCGAGCCGGAAATGACCGAAGAAAGCCGAGCGCGGCGAACCGAACGGACCGTCAGAGCTGCGAGAGAGCGCACGTGCGTCCCCGACCGCGGCTCGAATCGGACTCAATCCAATGCATAGTGACATAATATTCCTCTTTTATAGATCAACAAAAAAGTATGTGATGGCATATACCTATCTTTTAAGGATAGCTTACAATACCCATCTATTTTCTAAAAACATGATCAAATACAATGAGGTAATTGGAAGGCTATTTGGACGGATACAGCATTAATTCTTATCAAATCGAATACATTACTTACCTTAAGTATTTCATGCATATAAGTATGTCATTTTTATTATCAGGGCTGGACATCGTCCGCCGAGCCTGCTAGTGAATAATAAATTAACGAGATATCTGAAGCCAATTTTAACAATACCTTGTAAACAGGTTTTATTTTTAAACCTGCCGTGTTCACGTTCCCAGCAGGTCGACAAGGTAACAGTGTGCGCTTACTTGAAAATGCATTAATACTTAATGATCCGAGGGTTTCCTTGAAATATTTGATTAAGTCTCGTCCCGTACACTCTCATGAAATCTTAACGATTTCGCTTTTAGTTTGCTAGAGAAAATGAAAAGAGACGTTTCAACTTTCTATCATAATTTGTTTGATACCCAACTATAAGGAATCGTTTATTTTATTGCAATTCATGGGGTACACAAACTTTATGTATTAGTTATTCGTTTTGACCGTTTCGGATAACTATGGGCGCTTTATTGACATAATATTGTTTATTCAAGAGGTGGTTGTCCACGACTTCGTGGTTTATCTGGATTAAATGTGGGCTGCTAACTCTTGTAACTTATTTACCTATGTTGCCTCAGTTAAATGTTATGATTACTGAATAGGCCCTATATAGAATAGGATTAATGATAGTAGTAGTCTAGGTAATAAATCAAAATCAAAAATACTTTATTCAGTTTAGGCCCTGAGAAGGCGCTTATGAACGTCAAAGTTACCACCGGTTCGGAAAACAACCCAGTCATCGAGAAGAACCGGCAAGAAACTCGATCTGGTTTATCTTTTCATTAACATATTATAACTCGCATTTTTAAAACATAGTTATAAATAATTACATTCGGTTTTGGTGGATGCACAGAGAGAGCGTCATTTCCAGACGTCACCGTCGTTCACATATTGATCCACCCTGTAATAGCCTTTAGATATTAAAACCTGCTTGACATGGTGCTTGAAATTAGTATCCGGCATATCGGTAACGTGTTTTGGAATTTTATTATAAAACCTAACACTATTACCTAAAAAACTGTTACCGGTCCTAGTGAGCCTAAAACATGAAATGACCAATTAGTTATTATTTCTTATATTTAGATATAACCCTGGAATAACCCTGGAAAGTCCCCTATCTGTCAGTGGAAGTTTAGGCAAGATTGATTAGTTTGGGCAAACGACGGACAATTTAATTTTATTTATATGCCATAGCTTTGTTTGTATATTATAGATTTTGACGTGTTTGACTGTAATCTTATCTAGTGTCAATTGACGATGTGATCTAAGATGGTAAATACGCTGCTATACCTAGAGGACGTCTGGCACTCAAGTTCAACTCTGCCAGGGTACGCCTATACGTGATTGGGGACACATTTTCAACTTGCGCGTGGTAGTGTTAGCCAGGCGGCCTTACAAAAAATACACGCGTACTTACACATTGACTGCACCTTTTCGCGAAATGTCTACCATTCAAATGGTTCGGATAAAAGTACGAATAGGCAGTATCATGGTAGACGGGTCAGCGACCGTATGACGACTGCGGCACGGTTGACCGGTCCTGTTGCGATCTGATTGTCGCGCCAATAAACGATTTGCATGTGGTGTCGATGCTTAGACTCGCGTTGCGTTCGAACGTTTCGCTTGAAATAATTGCTGTCATGCTGGTGTGCTTGCTGTACACGACGAGTGGTGTTTTGAAAGTTTTACGACACTCTAGTAATATAATAATGCTTTCCCATACGGTATAGAGAGTTTATAGGTGACGGCTTCATGCCGAAATGGTAGTACGTAATAGATCAAGATCCCAGGACCCCAGACATTACATATTTTTTCAGAAATAAAATGCATGGGGTAAAGTAGTGTTAGTGTGTACTTTTAGTGTATACATGCATACATGCTATGTTGGTCCGGTGGCCGTTTGCCAGATACCAGGTGCTAAAGGGAGATAAAATGAATATTCACTTTTCTTAAATTGTCAACACTAATTTTTACGTATGTTTTAAAAAATATTGTTAGTGTGTGTGTGTATATGAGTGTGTGTACTTTACTCGTAGATATTATTTCTAAGAAAATAAGTAATGTCTGGGCTCCTTGGGATCTTGGACTATAAATTCTATTATCGATCGGAAAGGTCGCGGCTTCGTTCCCTGCACGTGACTGTCTTTTGTGTGAGTAGTATAATTGTCAGTTTTATATCTTGGTATTGAATATCTTAATATTTATGTTATATATAGGAGTATCGGCTGTTCAGTTATCATATTTGTTTGTTTGAAATTCAATGATAGTGTCTGAAAATTTTGTCCTCATAAAATGAAATCCGATTCAAGATGAGTCTTGATTAGCACTTTAAATTTCTTGTACTTGAACAATTTGGACGAAATGCTTTTTCTTTTTACCCTTATCCCACTTAAGTAGGATCGGCAGGCACTACATTATTTTCCTTTTCCACTCTTCCCTGTCAGATGTCATCGCACCATTCACACCTTTTATACACATAGCATTTTCTTTTACTCCTATATTCGTCCACCTTCATACTCAAAACTCTTCTAGTTACATGACTTTCATCTCCTATCATAATATGACCGTACCATGCTAACCTATTACTCCTCGACTTCTCTGTCGCTGGTATTATTTTCAAACTTCCTGTAACATACTCATTCCTAACCTTACCTAATCAGTCTAATTACATCTAATCATCTGTAGGTGGTAGAGCTACGCTGAAGCTATTACTAGTTTCAGCATGAATGGGTCGGCTCGCCCGGGGTAGTACCACCCTCTCACAGAAAACCGACGTGAAGTAACAGTGGTTGCACTGTTGCGTTTCGTTCGGCCAGTGAGAGCGCCGGAGGCCCACATATTTATAAGGCCGGCAACGCACTTGCGACTCCCCTGGTGTTGCTAGTGTCTATGGACGGTGGTGATCACTTACCATCAGGTGACCCACCAGTTCGCTTGCCTCCTATAATATAAAAAAAAAAAAAAACTAATTACACCACACATCCATCTTAACATTCACATTACTGCCGAATGTAATCTTTTTCTAGAAGAAATGCTATAGAAATATTTTACTACTTGTGTATTATCTCAAATGATCTTAAATGTCTATGGAGACATTTAAGAGCTATGGACCTATGGAGCCGTACAATGTTATTGAAAGTTTCATTTTCTTATATAACGACCAGTTTTAGTAGTTCCCGTTGATTTACTGTCGATGAGTCAGATTCTACTCCAGTAATAGCTTTTGCACCTAATGGATATTGGGTGATAGATCGTGAACTGTTTGTAACTAAATTTTCAGTCGTCGTAAATTGTAACCACGATTCGAAAGATGTATTGGAGATATTATTTGAAAAAAAAAAAAATGTTCTTTGTCAATATTAAATAAAACACAAAAACTCTAGTACCTAGTATATATAACATTTGCGTTTTTTTTCTTAAATATCTTGACGCCGTATTTATGTGTCTACTAGCTGTTGCCCGCAGCTCCGCATGCGTTTTTTTTTTTATAATTGTAAATTACCTCTTATAAGATCAGCTATCTGTTAGTGAAAGTTCCGTGAAAAGTGGTTCAAACGTTTTGGAGATAGTACTGCAAACAAAGCCATGGGTAAAAGCTAGTCCAAAATAAAAAAGCTTTAATTACTTTTTATAATGTTAGCTAGCTGTCAGTGAAAGTCCCATGAAAATAGGTCTAATCGTTTTGAAGATAGTACTACTGACGAAGCGACGGATGGCAGCTAGTGTAAAATAAAGTAGCCTATGTCACCCGTTGTAATTTTAACTATCCGTTAGTGAAATTTCTGTCAAACAGAACAGACAAAACAGACAAAGATTTTAAAAATTGTATTTTTGTTATCAGTATCGTGTACACGTTCATATCCAACCAGTAAAAAGTCGTTATTTTGATATTACATACAGACACTTCATTTTTATTATATATATGTATAGATTAGGACGGCAAGTTGTGTTAATAATTAATCCATTGAACATAATTATAGAAGAATTCACAATTCAAGGTAGAATTGTATCTGGTATGAGCAAATCAAAAAACTCGTTTTATTATATAAATATCGCTTTTATGTAAATGTATTATACATATTTTTGTCCGAATACGACTAATACGTTCTTCATTTCAATCGCATAGAGAATAGAATTTTAGCTGGGGGGAAAGTCGGGTAACACTTTTACAACACCTTAAGACTCGGTTGGAAAATCTCGTGTTCCTGTTTCGTTAGTGGTATTATGTAATAATTATTGCCTGTAATAATGTTATGAATGTATATTAATATCATTTGTTTTGACATCGTATCTGTTGATTACTTAATTTGTGTAATTTAAATAGACGGAACGATAAAAACAATTAAAATAACCGCACCCTGTATCAAATATGTACGCACGGTTTTCAATTATTCTTATCACCGGAACTGATATTTATATAAATCCAATAATCGTATATCACAGGTGAAGGTAATTCTAGTGTCACGATCTCTAATTTGGACGTTCGTTCGAACAATATTAATAACATAATTTGGTTTCGCCTTGAATAATGGTGTTAACTCGTAATACTAATAAATTCAAAGAAATTTCAATGAAAGTAGTTTTGATAGTTTTTTTTTTATAAAACACTAGCGGCCCGCTCCGGCTTCGCACGGGTCTAAAATATATATCCTATGTCATTCACTGAAAAAAATGATTAAAATCGATCCAGTAGTATTGATTTATTCATTACTGCCCGTGGCCCGCACGTGTTAAATTTTAAGTAACCTCAAAAATAACAATATTTCTCCACTATTTAATTTATGTTATTATACATATAAACCTTCCTCTTCAATCACTCTATCTATTAAAAAAAAGATCGCATGGAAATCCGTTGCGTAGTTTTAAAGATTTTTAAGTATACGAGTACATAGGGATATAGGGACAGAGAAAGCGACTTTGTTTTATACTATGTAGTGATTGTAACTGTTATTCCTACATTTTTGTAACTTTCTCGTTTTGTAGTATATTTATAGCAGTGTTTATTTATACATATGTATAATTTAGAAATTAGTGTACTAAATTTATGTTGTGTCATAAAATTAAATGTTTAAAATACGATAAATTTTATGTGTATATACACGTCACTATTGATAATAATTTGCTCCTTCAAACGTAGTTATTAATTTATACGAAACTTTATAAGTGGGCAAACGTCAAAACGGTCATTACAGCGCGCCGCTACTATGGGATAAAAAATATAACATATAAAATTATGTAATGAAAATGAAAACTTTTAAGCAAATTCACGTTTATCTTTTATTTATAATGGGAAATTAATAATTAGGAGGCTTATTTATACATGTTAAGTGATAAAAGACCGAATAAGTAATTTATTCGCTTATGAAAATATAAATACAGTGAAATGACAGCGAGGCAAGGAAAAAAGCCGTATCATTTAAAATATGCAATTGAATTAACGGTACACGGTGCATTCTTAAAAGGGTGAGCTTCACGTGCCCTCATTATTAACAAAACATAGTGGTCAAGTTTCCGATTTCGTACACGCCAACGGTTCTTCGACTTTAATTGGACGAGGACCTTCGTTCCGTTTGTGATGTTTTTTTTTTTTTGCGTCCACGCTAATTACGGGCCGCCCTTAGTTTCATGGTTAATTAAACAATTATGGCAGTGGGCTCGTTACGGGTGCTGCCAGTCGCTTGAATATTTTCTAAACAGATTCGGAAATTGTACCATTTGTAATGTTACATTATTTAATAATATTACAAATAATTATGCAGTTAAAAAAAGAAAAAGTAATCGAAATCCTTGTAACATGAAATTCCATTTATTTAAGTTAGTTAAGTCAAAAAAAAAGTCGTGGTGGCCTAGCGGATTGACCAGTGGAATATTGACCCGATGTCCGGAGGTTCGAACCCCGGCATGTACCAACGAATTTTTAGGAATTCGCGTACATTTACTAATTTAATTCGTGGGCTGGCGTGGTGATTATGCCCATACCTTCCTTCAGGAAGAGAACTATGGCCCTGTAGTAGGTGTCTCTAACAGGTTGATGTGATGAAGTCAATAGATAATTTTTTTTTTTCAATTTTACTTTGTTTTTATTTATAATATTTAATTTATAGTTTGATACAATTAACAGTCTGGGGGCTGTCGAAAAATATAAGGGTTTTAACTCCATACAAACGAATGTGTAGACCTTATGACGCACTGGCCAACAGACATATTAGCTCGAAATTTAAAAACAACGACTGCCATTTTGAGATATGGGTGTTAATAAAACAGCCAAGGGGTTTTATGATTTCTATTTATTATCTATCCTTTTACAAACTATATTGTGTTGTTTCTTTCCTTTTTTAACGAACTCAAAATATTTTTTTAATTCTTCAAGGTTATATATTCCACGAATGGCAACACTCATGGAAAGTGTCCCGTGCGAACTATCATTGTATAATGATTACAGTAAACGTCCTTTTAAGCCAACGTAAAATACGTTACAAGAAGATACAATTGGTTTATATTTGTGTACCTTAATATTACATGCGAATGTGAGTGTGTCTGATTGTTACGCTTTTACTTTTTAATTACTGGACCAATCATAATGAAATTTTGCATAGGCGTTGTCAGGCGTACAGAACAGGATATAAAGGGTAAATTTTCCATAATGCGAGTGAAGCCGCAAGTAAAAACTAGTCATTTATTAAGATACAAACGTAGACGTAGTAGCGGAGGGCAGCTAACTAGTTCATAATTATGCATTATGAATCAAACGCTATTGTTTACAGCTGCTGTCTCTCTCGACGTATTGTTTGGGTGTTGCTCGAGGGCGGGTTGAATTGTAATCGTTGATGTGTGTCATTATTTCTCGTCTCACGTCTGATTGATTTATGAAAAAATTAGTTTCGCATAACTTTTTTGTCTTTCGGAACTTTTGGAATATTTATTAGAAAGATCATGATCAAATTAATATATTTATAGTATTTGGTGATGTTGAAGAATCGAAGTTTTTTTTTATTTTTGTAAACTTTTTAAACCTTTTTCAAAGTGTGTAACGTTCTTCTTCTTCTTCTTGTTTTGGCAACGCAGAAGCACTTGCCAGTATCAATGTTTTGTTTCAAGTGTCTTGTGATAATTATAATGTTCTAACAAGATGGTGGTTTCCTTGTTAGAACTTTCCATGGAGTTTTGATGGCATCTCAGAATGCATGCGCCGTGGTATTATTTCCCATCCACTTCACTTGTGCATAATAACCGAACTATATTACGTAAAACACCACCAATGTTACAAGATATAGATTCTAATAACACAAGATTATGAATAAAATATAAAACCACTACATGACAGACTAAGAGATCCCGCCAAAAAAACCAAGTGTGTAATGTTATAAATTCCTATCTAAATTTATTTAGTATAAACTGTTGTGGTTAGAACATATACGAGTACATTAGAAACAAGCAATATATAAATATAAAAAATATGTATATTTGTAAATGCAATAGAATGCATTGTAAGCGGCCTGTTTTATTTGATTGATAGTTAGTAGTCAACATTGTTATCTTCTATCTCGCTCTTCTTAACTCGTTCTTTACCGCCGCCTCGAGATCCTCAAAAGGTTAACTACCCAAAGATTTCGCATTGAATGAGCGTAACTGTATAGAGTACATATATTACTCGTATAAATGCCTTATTATGGGTGTCTGATATTTTCGAATTGGTGACAATGATCTCTGTAATTGCTTGGGAAGGTGATAGCTTAAATTATATTTTCTTTGCACTAACACCCTGTTTAATTTAGATTAGCATTAGCAGATGCCTGTAAATAGATAATTTGCACGATATAGCAATGCTCTAAAAATGTATATTTTTAACAATGAAGTATGATTTATGGTATTTTTTTTGTTCATTTGTAATCTATAATTCTTCTATACGTGTATATGTGAAAGAAGTCCTCCTAAACGGCAGCACTGCAGATTTTGATCAAATTTGTTGTGTCTATTTGAGCAGGTCCTTGTATGGCTTTGTTTCATAATTTGAACCGATAGATGGCACTGCGATCTTATTAGAGGATTTGTTTTTATTTTCGGGGGGCAGGATAAAGTCTTCCGTGCCAGCTGGTAGTATATTAATAAAACTGACGTGTCTGTCGTTTTTCCGGACTGATTACGACTTTTTATGGTAGGCAGAGGATTTTTTTTGACATATGGTCTAGGCTGTTTTTTTTTTTTTTTTTCGAACTGACCACACTGTCAGCCTGGCAAGGCCTCCACAGTTTCACCGGACTTCCAAGGGGAGCGCTTATGGCACTCGCCCGATATTATATGGGCAACCAGCACAAGGGCGCACGGCGCGCCTCGGCTTGGGCTGTCACCGAATATCCCGAGTCTAACTAAGCTTGGGCTAACTACTATTTCATACATATATAAATTCGTGAAACATACACGTGTACCAAGCATGTATATTTCACGAACTCATACATGTATCTTGAATCTGACTACTAAGTTAATCTAAGTTAACTTCGTTCGAAAAAGGGATAAAAAATAAAATAAATAAACTCAAACACTATGTGTACCTACATGTATGTATGTGCACGTGTGTGGGGTGATCGGTGTTGTGTTGTAAAAACTAATGTTTGAAAATTAATTCAGTGTCACTGTAGTCGCGCAAGCAAGGTGCTCGAGGGCTCCATTCCGGAGGATCGGACCTCGGCTTGAGCCGTTGCCGAGGGGGGCCTAGACGAGTGTGCTGGAACAAAATTCACAGTCAAGCCGCGGCGGCGTGATCTGTGATTACGCGGGCGTGGACGCGCACACGCTCTGTTGCGAGGGACGGAAGGGTACTGAAAGTTAGCTGCCGTTATTTTGTCGGGAGGATCTGTAAAAATATATCGCGGACGTCTTTTGTAACGCGGCGCGTCGGGTACGGTGTTGTAAGTCGCGGCGGATACCACTAACGGACTAGGATGATTCACTGCTTTCTCAAAATAGCTACTAGTGAGTGTCCTAACGTACTCCCAGATAGACGGCATGTCCAGGTCCCTGTGGAGGTCGACTCTCCGGATGTACCAAGGGGCACCTACTGCCCTACGAAGAAACCGATTCTGTAGTTTTTGTAACTTTTCGAAGTTATAACTTGACATATGCGCAAAAACGGGACAACTATATGTCAGGATAGGACGGATACACATCTTATACAGAGTAAGCTTATGTCTGAAGGACATTTTACTTTTCGAACAAACTAATGGGTGCAAGCGACCCAAGACCATAGCGGCCTTGTTTCGAACTCTATCAGTATGCGCTTTGAAAGTGAGGCGCCTATCTAATGTAACTCCTAGGTATTTGACCTCACGTACCCAAGGAATCTCGGTTTCGTACAGCCTGACGGGCTTTAGATACTTAGGTTGCGGACGATTTACGGGGTCGAAAAATATCGCGGCGCTTTTTTCGGGATTAACCTCTATTCGCCATTGACGATACCATTCGCCGAGTGTGACGATGGCTTTATTGATGCGATTTCTAAGAAAGTCCGGCCGCCAACCGGAAGCGTAGATAACTGTATCGTCAGCATAGCAACCTAACTCGATCCCCGGGGACCGAGGTAAGTCACTGATGAACAGGTTGAAGAGAGAGGGCGCAAGAATAGACCCTTGCGGCACACCTGAGCGTATCGGGTGGGGCGGGGACAGCTCACCTTCCACTCTATAGTGGAAAGTCCTATCAGTGAGATAATCGCGGATTATATGTACTAAGCTATCGGGTATGCGAGACTGAAAAAGTTTATATACGAGCCCGGCGTGCCAGACCTTATCGAAGGCCTTGGCAATGTCGAAAAAGACTGCTATTGTGCGTTTCGGTTTAGGTTTATCCGGGTTGACCTTCTTTTGAGGATCTTCGTTAAATTTAGAAAAGATGTACTCCGTGAGGCGGTGTACTTGATTCGTACATGAGTATTTAGCTCGAAATCCAAACTGCTCAGGTGGTAACAAATCTAACTCTGAAATAGAGGTCTGGAGACGGTTCAGAAGGAGCCGCTCGTATAGTTTACCTAACGTATCGAGGAGACTGATAGGGCGATAACTTGTGGGAAGCGTAGCTTTTTTGCCCGGTTTGTGAATTCCTATCACTACGGCCTTTTTCCAAGCGGCTGGAAAGTGGCCCTGGGACATGGCCGCATTGAAGATGCAGACCAGGAGAGCTATAATGTGGTCAGGAAGGAGCTTCAGTACCTCGTTCCTGATCCCATCGGGACCTGGAGACTTTCTAAGCTTGAGATGCTTGATGGCGACCGATACTTCATCGAAACTAACCGGGGTTAGGATATCCGCACGAGGAGACGCGAGAGAACGCTCTACCAAGGATTCGATCGATCCGATATGGATAGGGTCAGTGTTAGCAGTGTTCGGAGAGCATTGCTCCTCTAAATTCGCGGCGAGACATTCCGCTTTGTCTATACTATCGAACGCGGGAGGCAACCCAGGACCTCTGTCTAACGGGGGCATCGGTGTACTGAGATCTGATTTCAACTTTCGCGTGAGTGTCCAATACGCCACGTGGGACGGCTGGATCTCCTCCAGAAGTTTGTCCCACCTGGCGCCTCGGATTTCCGAAATACGTTTTTTAACTAATTTACGTAACAAACGTAACCGATCGCGATTATCTACAGACGGGTAAGTGTCGTAGGCTCGAGTCGCGGCGTTCTTTTCCGTGATCAATGCTCTCACGTCGTCAGGGAGTATAAAGCGGCGATCGTTCACCGCTTGTACCTCTTTCGAGGTTTCCCTTACGGCGGTCTGGAGAAAGTCGACCAGGGAATCGATAGCCTGATCCGCGTCAGCTTTAGACACTAACACGTCCGGGATTCTATTTAAACTAACCGAGGAGGGATTATCTTTAAAGTAACGTTTAAGCTTCGTGTAGTCAGCTACGCGCGCGGGCTGAAAATCGATGTCGGAACTCGAACCTAACTGTAATACAACGGGGCGGTGATCTGAATCGAGTTCGTGTACGACTTGTATGAGTCGTACCTCAAGCGAGACGTTCTTTAACAGAGCTACATCTAACACTGTCGGCCGACAGCGATCCTGATAGTGAGTGGGTTCCGGCGGGGCTATGACATCAAAAGCGAGATCATTACCTAGCTTGTCGAGAATCACCCCGTTGCGAGAAGTACTCGAACTATTCCAGATAACGTTCCCGCTGTTGAGGTCCCCGGCTACAATGACCGAATTTCCTAAAGCGAACAACGCCTCTAAGTCGGACTTGAGAAGCTTTTTGTTCGGTGAAAGGTACGCAGATACTATTGTAATCGTCGGATGACCGGTCATCCCTAACCTGCACACTGACACTTCCATATTGGAAAGAACGGGCGGCTCTACTGGCATGCAATACAACGAACGTTTATAATAAATCAAAGTGCCGCCCCCGCGGGAGACACGGTCGTTTCTAATTATATTATAATTCGCGATCGCGGGATTGCTCATCTTCGATTTTAAAAGCGTTTCTTGAACTAAAAATATGTCTATCTGTCTATCACGTAGGAAGGTGGCTACTAAATCGCGTTGTGTTCGAAGATTTCTCGCGTTAAAGAACGAAAGACAAAGACCACGCGGCTTAATTCTATTTAACGACGCGAAATCTATTTATTATTATTTACTGCGGCGCGGGCGAGGCGTTGTATCGTCGCGGCAACGCCTGGGAATGAAGAGACCGCGTTAAGGAGGCCGATGTCCCTATTGCTGTTAACTATTTTATTGAACGCGACGATCTCCTGAATATCGTGTTCGAGCAGAACCTGTGTCAGCCAATCAATGCCTGACTGGGAGAACGAGAAAGCGTGGGTAACCTGGGCAGGCATCGCTCTCTGTGGTTGGGGCTGCGCCTGCGGCTGGGGTTTAGAAGCCCAGGGCGCTACGGGCGCACGCCAGGACTGGGGCACGCGCGGCACAGAGGGTACCTCACGTGGCGTGGGAACCGGCGCTGCCGGGACACGGGAGGAACCCGGCAGGTCAGGGAAGGCCTCCACAGACATGAGAGGTGGAGGCGGGGGGCGGGCGGAGACAGCAGGCGCCCTACGGGCTTGTTTCGCTTGGCGGGGACGTTGTGTGCGCGGAGCGCGAGGACACCCGCGATAGTTTGCAGGATGACCCGCGTTACCGCAGAGAACGCAGCTTGGGGGCTCGGGAGTGTCGGGAGTGCGTGCGCACTCCTTCGTAGGGTGGTCCCCTAGGCACTTAACGCACCTGGGACGAAGATGACAGTTGCGCGCAGAGTGACCATAACTCTGACAGTTATGGCACTGCGACGGGGTATGGGACTTGCGAGGGACCTCAACAGTGATGCCGGTGAGGCCACAGACAGAGGTGAGGCCAAAAATAGCCTTACCCTCTTGTGATCGGTCGAGGACGACCAGGACCATTGGGTATGGGGCTTTGGTACGGGGGTGGTACATCCTATGTACCTCTCGGACAGGAAAGTCTTGCTCCTTAAGGGAGCCTGAGACATCATCGGTCGATAACTCGACCGGGACACGCCTAACTACAGCTCGAAGGAGGCGCTCTTCTTCGAGTGCGTAAGTAAAATAAGCGAGCTTCCTCTCTCGGAGAAGAGAGGTAAGCTTGCGGTGGTCGGTGGTAGATGAAACTTTTACTTGAATACCTGCAGGCGTATTCAAGGCGGACGTGTACCGGATGTTCTTCTCGTTTAACCGAGTGGATATCGTCATCCAGGATGCCTTGTCTTGTATAGTAACGGGGGGTGGAGTGCGGGGCTTCTTGGCCTCGGCTACAGAACCCGTAGCTCGGGCTTGGGATAAAAGATCGGGACTAGACCTACCTGAGTGAGTCGGCTTGTGATTGGCTGAGACAGACGCACCCTCTACTTGTGGCTTCTTACTTACCGGGTATTCCGTACCCGATTCGGAATCTGAGGCGCGCGAGGTGACGGGAACGGGCCGTTGCCGCTTTCGGTTTACGGTTGTAAAACCATCGTTCGTGATTTCGGGTGACGCGCCGGTATCGAGCTCCATATCGGAATCGGAGCTAGAGTTTGGGATGGTAGCTTCAAGTACTCTTCTATCCTCCGGGATCTCCTCAGACAGAGATGACGCCAATGACGCGAAAGAATTCATCGTAGCCACACGGGGCACGCATATAACATTTTCCGAGGACGTGGTAGCGGCATCGTTAACGAATTCCGTGAATAACGATGGGGCGCGAGTAGCGACAAGATGTCGCAACCTATCGAACTGTTCCTGTAGTGACGCCATGCCGTAACTTTACGGGCACGGTGCGATACAAAATAACCTCCCTGCCTGAGGGGCAGGGGGGTGCGCGTAAACAAATTTTCGGAACACTTCACACACTTGTAGACACTGTAAACTTTAACACGTGGGTCGCACTAAGAAGTGCGGTTTACGATCACAATAACAATCGCACAAAACAAAAACAAAACACTTCACACAGGTGCGTTTCTTGGAAGTAATCGAAGTTCAAAAACACAATAGTATCGAGCGATGAGTCACTCGACCGTACTGCGCACCTGAACGACAATTTATTAGTTCGCGGAACAACATCTGGCGCGCAACGGACACGTCCGTACACGACGGCTGCTGGATCGGAACTCGGTCTAGGCTGCATATCATCATTCAATACGGTTTATCACAGGAGCTATGCAGAGGTCATTTCAATCGCTAAAAGTGTTGTGAGAGTTACTAAGTTATAATTACAAAAAAATGCCAACCTACGATTAGTCTAGATAAAACTCCGTGTTTCTCAGGTAATAAAAATTTTTGGTGATAAACGAAGTCGCGGGCACGAGCTAGTATCTTTTTTTTTACTTAAGAATGTAGGTATGAAAATTTATTATGTATCAAAACGTTTCTAACGCAAAGAAAAGTTTAGTGCCGACTCGAAACTCAACCCGTACCGTAGAGTACCCGGCATTTGGCTTGATACGTCGGGGAGTAGAGTGAGACGTTCAGCTAAGATCGTCTCGTTTCGGCTTTGTAAAGCGTCCTCTCTCTTGCACACGGCAATGACATAGATTAACGTAACGTTATCCATAAAACTGAACTTCTTCCTTTTCCCCGATGTACCGAAACAAAAGCAGGGTACTGTATTCTCATTATCTTCTTAATGTAGATTATGGAGTTTTTGACGGGATCTTAGACTGTCATGTAGTGGTTTTTATATTTTATTCATAATCTTGTGTTATTAGAATCTCTATTTTGTAATATTGGTGGTGTTTTACGTAATATAGTTCGGTTATTATGCACAAGTGAAGTGGATGGGAAATAATACCACGGAGCATTCATTCTGAGATGCCATCAAAACTACATGGAAAGTTCTAACAAGGAAACCACAATCTCGTTAGAACATTATAATTATCACAAGACACTTACTTGGCAAAATCTTGTTACTTGACGCTGGCTAGTGCACAAACCGTGACGGAGCCAAAAAATAAAGAAGAAGAAGAATGTAGATTATAAACAGACTCTTTATGTTAATATTTTTATTAAACTTTAATTATCACTCGACTGATCTGAGTTTACCTGCTTGCCTTTTAACTATTTTATCAACAACGTTTGATATAAACGTGTAACGAGTGTTAGCACAGTTGCAACACAATAATCTGTGTGACCTAAATACTAAACCGACAGCGAAATGAGTCACATTCATATTTACTACATTAACACCCTCAGAATGTAAAGGATTTATACAATAATATCGTTATATTATGATTGTTTCGTAGAGATTCTTTCCTTGTTACAATTGTAATACCGTCATTATCATTAGATGTAATTTATTTTTTGGTGCCATTTGCAAGAGGTCGCGTCGCATCATTTAGTTTGGAAGTGTATTGAAACGGTTAAGTGTCTCTTTATTGTACTTTTGCGTTCTTCTAACCTTTGGAATTTAGTCAAGTTACGGCAAATTACTGAGGCCCTTCTCGTCAATCACGCCGAAACCGCATGGTTGTTGAACACGATTCTGGTCTTCATTATTATATTGTGATCACAAGTCCCTGTTTGTCATTCTCATGGCTCTTAATTTCTGCTTTAATTAAGTTTTAATGAAGTCTATTTTTAAGTACGATATGTCAAGTTCTGGGTCGACGTTGAAAAATATCTCTCGCCGACTACATGACAGGCGATATACTGTGTTGTTACTATAAAGGTTAGTCTCTTCGCTTGTTCTCACTAACCAATTTGCTGTCAACAATTTGTAACCATAAACTAAAATTGGATACAAGATTGTCTATCTTCAGATCCGTCCATTTATTTTAGATGTCGTATACGCTGTAGCGTCGTTATTTTATATTTGTTGTGTGAATAAATTGTACTGGTCTTTTAGTAGATTTCTAATTTTGTTATATAAATTTAGTAGTAATATTGGTACCACGCTAAACTATGTAATGATACTGGCAGTAAAGTGTAGTGGCCGGAGTAAACTACATTTGGCGCAGTGGCATATCTATGCCATCCGCGGCCCATGGCAACTTTATTAGATAGTGCCCCGGTAAAAACCATCGCATTGTAATTTAATTTTACTAAATCAGTGAGTTACCCAACAACATTACTAATATTGTGTGTATTTTAGTTAAATATCTAATAAATTTATTTTCCATTAAGCTGACCCGGCGAACTTCGTACCGCGTAGCAGTCGAATCTTTAATTTTTTTTTTATTCTTATTCTGGTATTCGGGACGCTATATGATGTTAAATGTTACCGTCGTATAAATATTGACATTAATATTTATACGATACTAACGTCACTCAATTGTTTTGCCTTCCCGGAACCTCTCCACTAACACTTAAACTTTATGGTATGGTTTTAAGTTCAAATTGACAATTAAGTATTATTACGAATCGTTGGTATGGGAGTATAGAAAAGCTTTGTTTTTTATACTTTATCAGGCAATTTTTATAATTTTTCTCTTCGTAAGAACCATCCTCGCGCTTTCAGGAATATTCTAAAAACAGAATTAGCGAAATCGATTCGGCTGTTCTCGAGATTTGCGCTTAGCAACACATTTAGCGATTCATTTTTATATTATAGATAAGTATAGATAGCTATTACATACTTACAGTATTCACAATATCAATTTTATCTTAACAAGATATTTATAGTAATAAAATTATATTCTCTGAACTTTCTGTTCCGCAAAAGTGTCAATAACATCATCAAAGTTTAAAGATCGGGCCATAGAATTTTCAATAAATAGAATAGCCCAGTTATGTTGTTTACGTCGTCTCATAGACTGTCTTAAATCAGAGGTTCGAAAAGTTCTGGCGGACCCGTAAGTTTGGCACGGGGGCTCGTGGCGTTTTGTCAGCACTGCCACCCTATAGTTACGCCACTGATCTATCTGCCCGTAAAAGGTTTTGATTTCGTAATCGTGTACCGTTACATAATTTCGAACGACACGGTGTGTTGTTTAAGCGACGGTGTTTACGTATAAGTTCTATCTCTTTCTTTTATTTGAATATCTTCATAGTACGCTAGACGTAAGATGGTAATATTGGCAGAAACTGTGCATGGTTTATTTCTGGGGATAGCGTTGTCACACTTATTTCTAATGCAAGAAGCAGTATTCGGTGCTGTGTATAGGTCTGGAGTGAGTGGTTTATAAAACGCACTAACATACGAGATATTCCAATTTAGTCTTCAAGAATACCAATCCATTGTGAATGGCCTTAGCATTGCGGTCCTTTTGAGGTTGGTTATTTGAGGCACAAATGACCAACCTCACTAGATACACAGTTTACGAGTTCGTAACATGAGAGATGAGAAGGGGTTAAAACTATTATATTGAATTTAAAAAAGCTAATTGACTAACGTTCATAGACTGTGAATGGATCGTCTGGAAATTAGTCTTTCCACTGGCGATATTATACTGACAACCAACCGCGACTTCGTATGCGATAATTACAAAATGAAATACAATGTAACGTTACTCTGTGACAAATTAGCTTTCTGTTAGAGAAAAATTTTGACAAAGGATCGATGGTTCCAGAGATTGCTTGTTACAAAAACATACTGACAAACTTTGCCTCTTTATACTTAGAATGTACATATAGCTCTTTCCAATCGTATACTTCATCACTACATATTATAAAACAAAGTCGCCCGCCGCGTCTGTCTGTTTGGATGATCGTGATAAACTCAAAAACTACTGAACGGATTGTAATACGGTCTTCACCAATTGATAGAGTAATTCACGGGGAAGGTTTAGGTATAAAATTTTGTAAGATTTTTTTGTAAATTGGTTCCAATATAATGATAATTGTTGAAAGAATCGGAAATGCACATAAGTATATATTTGTTTTACTATCAGGGGGCAGTACAACGTCCGCCGGACCTGCTAGTTTATGAAAATCATGTAAAACATCTGCCACACGTAAAAACGATATTATAATACTCGCAAATATCTGAATCGTCAATGATTTCACAGAAATATATGTAATATCAATTGTCTGTATGTCTGTCTGTACCCGTTTCACGTTTATACCGCTCAACCGATCTCATTAAAATTTAGCATAAAGGTAGTAAAAGACCTGGAGAAGACGGTAGATTACTTTTGAACCTGAGAATATGTCTAAAAAAAAATACAGATGGTATTGCGGGGAAAGCTTCATAAAAATATGGTGAAACTGTGTCGTACATGATAATTGAAAGGGAACTTTTTTTTTTTAATATTATAGGGGGCAAACGAACAGGTGGATCACCTAATGGTAAGAGAACATTGCCGTCCATAGACACTAGCAACACCACGGTTGATCATGTGAACGTAGATGTAAAATGTGATTGAAGAATCAAAACGCTGTTAGACGATTCACGTCATCTTTAAATATGTGATAGGTGTGGCACGAAATGCCTTGATGATTTACATAATCGGTATAGTTGTTTACGTAAAATCCATATTTACTCGTGTCGTCGTCGTCTTACGGCTCTGAAGTAATGTATTTTATTCTCCAACATTATATAAAACGTGTTTTATGGTAAACATTTTCCACATATCTCCTTAATGTTCATTAAAGTGCGTACGTCTTGATTATTGAGAGCCGAATTTGGTAGAATATTAAATTAATTTGATAATCAGTGTTAGATAATAACTCGGCATTTACGAGTATTATACAATGTTTTTAACTTGTAAGGAATTAAATGTTCTTGTCATAAATTTAAATCAAATAATATTAGAAAAACAATCAAGTTGTTATTTATTTCCGGTTCATAATAACAATGTTGTCGTTTGGAGATATGTTCATATGGCTTATATTATTGACGTCATGACGTCTTATAAATCGATGAACGCCAGCTGCACGCACGAAAAAGCATGACGACTCATTGTCACGTTCCGCCTGAGCCGAACGTGCAAGCGAGAACGCGAAACAAGCGATAGAGAAGCGCAACCGCCCTAAGCGTTCAGCTTGTGATGCATCTATCTGCAATTTTTCAACAATGTGGTCTTATAACGCTATTTCGTAAAATTATCGCCCGTAAACCGACTTTACAGACAACCATTTTTTTAAATTCATTCATAATAAGCTTTTGCCTTCGTCGACGAGATTTGTCCTATCTCTTGGGAATAGTACTTTTTCTTCTGGATAAAGGTACCCTATGTCATTTTCTATACTCTTGATAACGAGTTTCCTTCAAGAAACAAACTAGGTGCCTTTAGTGTTTCTAATATTAATGAGGATTATAATTTCGCACGTAGCTTGGTTTATTATATCATGCAAAAGTATATTACGTTTCCTTGAGTCATCCAATCAAAGGATAATCACGACGGTAATAGCTACCTCCCTTGTGACGCGACCTCCTTACGGTCTTTTGTATTCGCTCTGAAACAATGCTTTCCATTCGATAAGTATAATAAGCGACGGACTCGCACAATCGATGGTGTAATTCTACAGCGGATTGATGCCAACGATAATACGTTCGGTACACTTTGCACGATCGATACGTCACTTTCGGTATCATTGCCATGTATGTACAAGCGCTGTTAACGTTCCTTATTTTGTTGTACCCGTTATCAAGCCCGGCGAAAAGGTTTGATCCGTTTTATTGATTAGCTGGCGGCGTTTGTACGGATTCGTGGAAAGTTTTTCCTTGTTGGATAGTGTTAATTTTTTCTTTACGTAGATTTCATTGTTATTTTTAATTTAATATTGAACTTAAAATATTAATGATTAGTCTTAGATTTTTGTTTACACAAGTATTATAAATACGTTGGTCGGCCATTTTGATTAGTTACCTTCGTGTGTTTTCAGTGTATAAAAATTAGTTTAATATTTTTTGTCGCGTTCTACAGTCAGTTAATCTCAAGTGACTACGAAGAACATTTACCATTTTCACTGTCTTTATTATCCATGTCCGTTATAATCACTAGGAAATGAATATTAGCGCCAGTTGAATAATTAATAATGAAGTCTTGAATTGATTGTTTTTAAATACGTCGTCAAGCCAAAGTGCAATTGACATCACCAATGATTTTATCCAAGTCAACGCGTAGCAGCAAAGAGATTGTGATTGGCTGTTTTCCGTTATTAGATCATTGTTAGAAGTAAACAAATATTGCGCGTATATAAAAATTCCTATAAAGATTTCCACGGCTATACATACATACACGTCGGTCTATAATTAGACGAACGTTGCAAGAATTTATTTATGAAGGGATGCGACGTGGTCTCCTGGCTCGGCGCGACGGCCTCGCGACCTAAATTGTTGATGTGAGACGAAATAACGTACTACACCACGTTGCTGATTTCATATTTATATTTTAAAACATTTACCACCGTTTTTTAATAGTTCAGTTTCGCTGTATTTGTTATATTGAGATATAACCGGTGTCAGATATGAATTATTCCGGTTATAATTGGGTTTCAGTTTGCCAATAAATTGTATTCACTATGAAGAAGACACTTGCGATATTTGTGTCGAATGAACTTGTTAGCTTAATAGGAATTTGTTGAAAGATGTGTTTTGTGTCTGATGACTTATAGGTCTGATACAAATTTTGGTGTTGCAAATACGATGTATTAGTTTTGCTTCGCCTTTTTTTCATATTATAGGGGGCAAACGAACAGGTGGGTCACCTGATGGTAAGTGATCACCACCGTCCATAGACACTAGCAACACCAGTGGAGTCGCAAGTGCGTTGCCGGCCTTTTAATATATGTGGGCCTCCGGCGCTCTCGCTGGCCGAACGAAACGCAACAGTGCAGGCACTATTACTTCACGTCGGTTTTCTATGAGAGTGTGGTACTACCCCGGGCGAGCCGACCCATTCATGCTGAAACCAGTAATAGCTTCAGCACAGCTCTACCACCTATAAGGGTAGCTCTACCACCTACAATTTCTACATTTCTTTCTACATTTTATCTACATTTCTGTTAGAGGCGCTAGTAGTATACTGAAGAAAGAATACAAAATATTTGTAATAATTATCTAAACTCATTCTAAACATCATGTTTGTGGCGGTTAATTTTTTGTGCATATGAGCCACCTTGACGTGTCTCTCAGTGGCGAACCTAATTGTGTTCGATTGTGGGGACTCGCGAAGCCAAATTCTATTTCGAAGATCAATTTATAGGGTGCACAGTGCAATTGACTAGCAGTATTATATGTATAAGTGTAGGAAGACTTTGGATGGGTTTTAATTACGAGGCGTTCCACGTGTAGGACTCGTAAGTGCTTTTCTTTAAAATGAGTCACTGTCTTATAAACAAAAGCTGGCGTTACTCACGTCTGTGTTGCGCGAGCTCTTGCCAACCCTCATACGACGGTATATTACATACACTGATGGCGCTTTAAGACATCAATTTTTTTTGTTCATAAATCATATTGAATAACTATGTTCTTTATAGAAAGTCTTTTTACTATTATTTCTTATAGGAGCGATGTTCGCTATTCCATTTTCACAATATTTTATATTATTCGAAAATTATTAAAATTCTTACTAAACATCATCTTTATGTGTTGTGTGTGTTTTTTTTTTATTCGTACAAAACTAGGTTATTTGCTGAAAATTTCTCACTATAGTTTATTATACTAGTTATATTCACTCTTCAATTCTCACAGCGCATTATATTTTATTAAATATTCATTCGTGGCGTTAACGAAGGCGAGCACAGCACCTTAATGGCCTGACGTTGAGGTTACCCTACTTTATGAGTGTTACGCGTTCTACCTATATTTTTATGTAATTAAAAGAACATTATTATATAAGATTGCGGTCGTTCCGTAATGAACGATGACGTAAAAGTCTTGTATATGATGATAATTTAAAACGACTTTTACCAAGGGACAATGAGTGTATAAAAATAAATGATGCTGCCTAGCGAGAGAGTTTTATCAATCGAATTATACGTATAATAAAAAGGTCACACGTTCTCTTTGTTTTACAAGTTAAGAATTTTTTTCATAATCGTACTTCATAATGACGGCACCGTGCCAGATAATCAGTACAATATCGACCAAAAACAACGGCGACAAGCGAAATCAATGTCGCACCGGCTTGCAAGCTTGGTGGGATATTCACTGATAGATGTCAAATCATGACGAATTAAAAAAGTCACTGTCACGGGTATATCCACGGGTTTATACAGCTACTAGGTTTTGCCGACGGTTTCGCTCACATAGCGGCTTGATCTATTCCATGGGAACAGTACATTTCATCTGGATGAAAGGTATAAGTATGTCTTTTTCTGTACCCCGTTAATGTGTATGCAAAAAAATGTCATCATCATCGTCATCATCATCAGCTTGTAAGAAACCCACTACAGGGCCACAGGCATCTTCCCGAGGGAAGGTATGGACATAATCACCGCGCCAGCCCACGATGTATTGGCGATTTCAAACTCGGAGAAATCCACAATTCTTTATTCTTCCCCCATACGGTAGTACTACAAGAACATTTCTCAGGTGCAGGTTTCTTCACAATTAGCCGATAGTGTTACCTATTTAAATTAGCAAATGTACGCGAATTCCGAAAAATTTCTTAGTCCATGTCGCGGGGTTCACACCTGTGTACATCGAATCGATATTCTACCGGTCAAACCACTAGACCACCACGACTTACCATCCAGCATAGCTTGAAAAACTATTGTTATAGTATTTAGTGCAGTTTTACTATTCATCAAGCCTAATGTAGTACATACAATGGTTTTGTTTAACTTTTTTAAATCTGGTTTATAGATCCTATAAGCTAAAACGTAATTTTGAAGACGTCGCCGACCTTCGCTAAACGCACGAAGTTGACGACACAAGCTATTAATCAGCGGATAACTCCTCTTTCGGTTTACTCTCTGTCGTATTTCCACGAATTCCTTGTCACGGAATATTACTATTAATTCAGTTGGTTCGTACTGTGAACTGTTTGTTGAAAACACACCATACGTTACTTTACATTATTATATTACTTCGTGTTGTCGCCATGTTTTTAAACTTTTTATCCTTGCCAGTTTTTGTATAGAACAGTATTGAGAACAGCAGGGGTGACGTAATCACGAAAGCCGTTCTGACTTTACCGCTTACAATAATAGTGGCAACTATCAGTAGTAACATGAAACTTTTATCATAGATGTCGGTCGATATTTATTTCTAATCCAAATACCGAATCTGATTATATAGTGTAAAGAATAGCTTGAAATGTGATAAACCGATATGAGTCACTCTTATATATTCTTTGACCGTGAAGAAGTATTGTGGTCGCAGAGCGGTCCAATGACTAGGCGAAAAGCAAAAGGGTATTTATCATACATCATGACCTAATGAAAGTGGATAATCGGTAGTACGTACACATATTTAAAGTACTTCAAACATTCGACTGAATTGCTGTTACCGACTTTTCCAGCGCATGAGTAACGAACGATCACGGAAATTTGAATAACAATGTAATATTTAGATTTCTCTATTGTGGTGTTTGTTATAGGTCGCGGGGTCGTATACAAAGTAGAGTATTATTAATCACATCGACATGTCCGGTCAGCGACACACGGCGCGATAATGGCGGAGTATTGTAAAATAATAATAAACAACTTTATTGGTACCCGTGCTGGACGATTCCCTTCCAACGTCCTCCGATATTGAGAAATTAACCGAAACATCCGATCGTAGAACTTTATGCTGATTAATTAAAATTCAGATTACTTCGGTGTATGTAAAGACCCCGTACTGTGCCATTTATATTGCTCCAATTCCCCGGAATAAAGATATAAGTTATACCAATGCGAAGATTGTTTGTTACATTTATAAAAATGTCTTTGAAATTCCAAAGTAATTGTAAAAACAAGAAAAAATGTATGAAAAAGAAAAATACACTCAAATACAAATAAATATTCACTTTAAAATGTAACATCGATTAAATGTACAGGTTCCAGAATACTATTACAAAAGGACCGTCTGAGTAAGTTCAGATATGTATTTATTCCGTGCAACTTGTGTACTCGTTATTCAAATTAAATTATATACGTAGTGTGCAGTTTCTTTTAGCGTGTGTTTGCTGTTTACAACTTATACTTCTAGAAGTTTAAAGTTATGTTAATCGCGACCATGTAAAAAAAATTTTTTTCACATACGTTCTTTTGCCAAGAAGAGTGCTTGTCTATTTTAAAGCATCATACGGTTTTTTCTACTTTCTTTTGCTTCAATGAAAAATTACATTAGGTGTTTTAAATACTGTAGCATTTTAAAAACGAATGACATATTTATGTAAATATACAATGCTTATTTACAGCCTCAGTGTGTAGTGTAGTGCAGAGTTTTTGCTGCTTTATGAACTGCCCGTGTCCGACGACAGTCCAGTCTAATCCTTACTCATTGTGTACAGTGACAATACTTGCGGTATTAATTCAAGGACGCATTTCCATTGTCCCGTGAATGAGTTACGCGATTCGTCGCGCGTACCGATCGTGTATTTCCTAGATATCGGGGTCACTTTAAGCGCATTTTTACTCAACAATTTTATAAGTAGTAATATTTCCGAGATGTAATGATATCCTGTCTAAAGTGTATATTATATAGCATACGTTATGTGATATGAGAATTTCAGGTTTCGTGCGAAGCAGTCACGACGGTCTTGATTTATAACTGTGATAATAATTTCCGTGTTGAGGTAGGGCTCGTCTGTGCACGTCCGCAGTATTAGGTTATAATGGGTCGCTATTTGCTGTGGTGGCATTTGCGGAACTCGACATTACCTGTGGCCCGGAGGTCAAATCGATGTTCGTAATGTCAGTGTTCCGTGACTGTGCGTTTAAAACTAATTCGAAGTTTGTCGATCAATCTTCATTTAGTGTCAATATTAACCTGTAGTAAAGTTTTTCTTATGTTCTAGTTGTTTTCGGAATATTTGTTCACAGACAAGTCAAACAACGAAATTCTCATTGAGTTTTAATTTGGTATATTAAAGAAAATTCCGTTTTATATTCGTAGTAGGTTCTCTTAGTAACTCTTTATACGTTTGTAGCTCCTTCCGTAAAATTAAAAATCTTGTTCAATCTATTCGTATATCGAATTTTTGCCCATTTTATTTCCATTCGATTGCCGAACACTGTTGTCGAATGTACGCTTCATACAATTTTTACAAAATGTGGTCACTATAATTCTAACCTATCCTAACCTAGCATACAAACTTCTGATTAACCTAATAAGCTGCGAATGGCATAATCCGTCAAATTGTAACTACTTGTGAATGTGACATTTAGGTTAAGGGTGGGCTAGCCACCTTTATTTGAGGATATAAAGAGAATTGGTTGATAAAGACAGTAAAAAATGATTTAAATGAAGCAAAAATGCATATATTGTCGTATGTAAATCTTATATTAAATTTAAGCTTAGAATAATTAAATAAACTATATACTCGTACTTTGTCATTCACATAACCGTCGTCCTGTGAAACTGTAGTGGTTCTGCCAGGCTAACAGTGTAGGTCAGTTCGAAAAAAAAACATTCACATAAAGTTACAGTATTATTTTCTTACAATACTGTATTATATATTGCTTGGGATAACTCAAGTCAGGTGTTTGCTGATCCCTCAGACCGCAGACGGGGCCCCTGATGAGGGGCCGACACCTGCCGGGGATGCAGAAGTAGTGCCTTTGGCAGTTCCTGCTCCCCGGCCAAATAGGTGTGAGAAGGCACCATGGGGTTTTACCCACCCCCCGCTGCCCGACGGGGTGGGTATCCGTTACGGATTTTCCCCATGTTAAAGGTGTAGAAATTTTAGAAGTGGTTTCCATCAGCGTAACATTATTAAGGATAGTTAACTTTATTATTTGAAATAAAATTTAGCTACAGTGATACTGTCGTCTAAAGAAAGAAGGGCCAATCTGTAATTTTTTGCAATATTGATTCAGGCAAAATAAGGTTATCTAATAGTATTTTATTCATATATGATGAACTTCTGTACTAAAATTTATGTACATAACAAACATAACTTTTATTACAGTTTTGCAATTTTAGTTTAATAATGATTGAAATTTGTATTTGTCTTTGCTGTGTTTGGTTGTTAAGTGTTGTCGACGCGTTCGTCTTCGCTGCCCTGCACCCCAACCAATCACGCTCAATCATCCAGCGCCTTCATTGGTTGAATTACGTTTTGTCATAATCCAAGGCGTGGATTGGCCAATAAGCACCGTGACGTTAATGAAGCGGCACAGCCAGTTGCGGTAAAAAAAAAACAATTTAGATGTATTTCGCTAAAGGCGCAGGCTACGAAATTTACATTTTTTTTTTCTTAGATGTGCCCTTTTCTTTACGACGGTAGAATATCTAATATAAGTTTTTAAAAAATTCTCGTAAAGTTTTTGTGTTATAAAAGTATCGATTTATGAAATCGAGAAATGAATATAAATGGTATAAATTTTAATACTTGACTAACGGTAACGTAACGTTAGGAAAACAGTGGTGATTGTAAAACAACAATGTACAACAATATTTGTTAAGATTTGTGTGTCGACGATACAAAACATTACCGCAAACAAAATTCAAGCC
The DNA here is from genome assembly GCA_035772565.1 of Antheraea assamensis. Taxonomy (NCBI): domain Eukaryota; kingdom Metazoa; phylum Arthropoda; class Insecta; order Lepidoptera; family Saturniidae; genus Antheraea; species Antheraea assamensis. Next base: position 2,128,481 of record JAQQSE010000054.1, on the reverse strand, counting down.
GAAATCAAATTTAAAGTTCATATAAAATGTTACTTAACATTAATTCCGACTGCGGGTATTTATACCGACTCAACTAAGTAACTAATAAAAACCAGTTTAAACATTCTGATCAATACAAATTAGTAATAACACATTCTCGGTTCATTCGCTCCGTGCAACAAAATACTGGATTTGTTACGACCTTAAATTTCCAGTTTCATGGAATAATATGAAAAAGTCTCATTATTCGGTCTCGGTTTGATTCTGAGACGTAAGTTTTATAACGAGTAGGTACTGTTATTTTTAGCGCGATTCAAAAGTATCGTTTATAATCGATAATACTGTTATTATTGAACGAAAAATACATTGTCATGACAAACTTCGATTTTTATTTGACAATGTATTAAATCTTACGCTATAGTGACAACTGATGCTTTTTCTCTTTATTGTTCAATCTCTTCGGCTTCATGTGTTTCTTCTTAATTATAATTTGATTATTAAAGTGTACCAGTTTTAAAAATTACCAAAAAAGTTGGATGTTATAAACATTATTTCGGTATATTGATTGATCATTATACTAATGGTTTTCATTGCGTTACAATGTAAAATTATATAAAATAACGTTATAACTGTTATTTATAATAACATATTATAATTGGACAAGCTTAATCCTTTCTATCCTTTCCCTGCGTAAAACAAAACGCACGACCTCACGATTCACGCGGCACTAGCGCGACACCTGTGTAACGAAGCTTTGACACACACATACGAAAAAGCAAAAATAACGTTCGCATCGCCGTGCGAGTGTGCTCCCTTAAAATCATTCAAAAGTGAAAATAAACTGTAATATAAAACTCCAGAAAGTGAGACAAGACAGAGGAACGATTCCAAGTGTCGAAGTGAGTGAGGTGAGTTCCAAGTGTCCGATTATCCTTTTTTACCTTTGATAAGCTTAAACAATAATAATGCGGTAAAGAATTTCAGTTAATCGTGCTCTGCTTCATTAGTTTCGTCCTTTTTTTTTTGGTCAACAATTTCATTAGTATATACTTCGGAGGTGCAATATCCAAGAGGACGTCTTCAAACATCATTCATTACATGTTAGTCTCATTATTATATATGGTTAAACTGTTTTTTTTAATGTTGAAAAACGATGCATAGATTCTGTGCTAATACATAACTTTTACCCTTGTATTATATTATACTAGCGGCCCGCTCCGGCTTCACACGGGTATAAAATATTTAGCCTATGTCATTCACTGAAAAAATGATTAAAATCGATCCAGTAGTTTTGAGTTATTCATTACTGCCCGTAGCTTGCACGCGATAAATTTGGAGTAACCTCAAAAATAACAGTATTTCTCCACTATTTAATTTATATTATTATACTCGTATAAACCTTCCTCTTCAATCACTCTATCTATGAAAAAAAAACCGCATCAAAATCCGTTGTGTAGTTTTAAAAATTTAAGCATACATATGTATATAGGGACAGAGAAAGCGACTTTGTTTTATACTAAGTAGTGATTGTTGTAAAAGTCGATGAACTAATTTTCGATCAGAAATACCCAGTTAGTTCAATAAAACACGTTATCTACAATGCGAACGGAATAGTCGTTTGCGTAACTTAAATTTTCAGTTATGGTAATATTTACACAGCTTATTTTAAAAGTGAATTAGTATGAGTAATGTAAACATTTCGTTACTGCATGGGAGAGTGTGTAATAAAAAAAAATATTGTGTCTCTCAACGACTTACATACGTCTACGAATGTTGTTTCTGGTAAATATTGAAAAATAAAATGAAAGTTCCTCCTACCAATTTAATTATGGATGCACTAATTTTATACTGTCTAGTTCTGTTATTTCTTATGACGTGACGAAATACTTTATGGGTTTTTGTTTTTGTTTTCAGGTAATTATTTATACGAATACAATTTTGGCGGGTAACATGAGGTCGTGCAACAGGGTTCAAGGTTTGTTGTATAGATTTTTCTTCTGTTTAATTTTCTAAATGTTTATGATTTATCACAGTGATTCCCAAAGTTGTCCAGGTGGACTGCGGGTCCACCTAGAGAGACTCGATGGGGGTGTACGTTGGCGTGACAAAGAAATGGGAGTGGGTGCACAAATTAGTAAGCGGGGGGTCTATAAAAATTTATTTAGGTCTATTTTCGATAGTGTGAAGAATTAACAATATTGGCTTGACTTCATATGGTAGTATTAAACCTGCAGGGGGTCCACCGGAACCAGTAAAATTTTGAAAAGCTCTATGAGAAAAAAAAAGTTTGGGAACCTCTGATTTACCATATATCGTACTATACGCGGTGTATATCAGTTGTATTTAAACTGTGACATTGCAATGTATAATTTCTAATAAAACAATTTATGTTGTTTACAAACAGATTTGGGTACGTGCATATTATGAAAAAAATAATTAGTACCTACCTACCAGGCAAGAAATAGGATTTTTTTCCGAGTCTACTTTTCCTTCGAACACGGGAAAAAATTCAATCGGGTGTTTAATGATGAAATGCAAATGGAAAATAAAATTAATTGCACTGAATTAAGATTGAAATCAGAGTTTCTGTTAATAGTCAGATACTTTAATAGAATTTTTTCTTGTTCAAATTGCTAAATGTCATTTAGCTTTATTTTCAAAGCCTTGAGATGGAACTTTTAACGAGGAGAATTTATGCTAGATAACCCGTCCGTTTTAAATAGTCGACGCTGTATATAGGACGGACACGGAGCTGTCTACCGTTCGGAGTTTACCCTGTTTACTGGTCTGATGTATTTATTCGCTTCGTTGCTTCGACTGGAGTGCAGCGAAGCCTTTTTAAACTGTTTACGTCTCCATAATTCGCCTGGTTTTTTCTTCAATCGTGTCATCTCTGTAAGATGTTTCAAAGCCTCTTTTAAATTCCGTATCATTCGAAAGTTTGTATTTTATTATATCATATATTAAAAAGTTTATGTCTTTGATACATATAGTTTATATTCCTTGTTTATTCATATACTAGCAGGCTCGGCGTACGATGTCATACCCTGATAATAAAAATGACATACTTATGTGCATGAAATGCTTTAGGTAACTAATGTATTCAATTTGATAAGGATTAATACTGTGTCCATCTAAATAGCCTTCCAATTACCTCATTGTATGTGACAATGTTTTTAGAAGATAGTTGAGTATAGTAAGCTATCCTTAAAGATAGGTATATACCATCGCAGATTTTTTTGTAGATCTATAAAAGAGGAATATCTTCCTATGCATTGTTTTGTTCCCAGGCGGCTTGAGTTTTTCCAACACTTCCGAGCTTCCAAATAGTTATCGTTATATTTCAACCAAGTTACACAAAACCTTGATAAATTATGTACCTAAACCTTCCTTATGTATTACTCTATCTATTGGTGAAGGCCGCATTACAATTCGTTCAGTAGTTTTCGAGCTTATGGCGAACATACAGACAGATAGACAAGCAGACGCGGCGGACAACTTTGCTTTATTAAATGTAGTGATTTATTTTTATAGAAGTTTGTTTTTGTGTCTTATGTTTTAGATTAAACATTTTGATGTTATCAATGCTCATAAACGGCTTATCTTCAAAACTTTATATTTTTTCAGGATCACCAATATTACTTGATTGTTAGAAATGCGTGAATATTGCTCATGGCTCGTAAGTCCATTAGTCATTCCACTGCCGATATTTAATTTTTATCATCAGTGTAGGAGATAAGTATTAAAGCATGTGATTATAACAAATATGTATACATGGAAGCGTATCTTTAGTTATTATGAAATATTAAATAAATAAACGAAATAGTAATTTGCTTCTTTAGACTGGACTTAGGTGTCAGTGCTCCAAGCCCTTTAATGAATCGTGATTAATAGGTTATTGCCTGCTAAGTTATTTACCTGCTTGTGTGCATTAATTTCTTTTTGTACTTTTGCGCTTCAGGTAGTGTGTGTTGTAAGGAACGTGACATTAGAACTATTCTATTTTCTAAGTCTGACAAATTTGTCATTGAATTTTATAAGGAAATGGTTGGTTGTGAACTCGGAAAAAAGTGATTATTTATGTTTTTTTTTTTAATTTTAACAAATCTGCTATAAATTGTGATGATGAATTAGGCGGTTACCCTAAAAAGATTAGGTATCATTTCAGATTTGAATCCGACTTTCAAATGCGTTCTCTTTTGGGTCTTGGAATAATTAGTCTTAGAAGAAATAATGAAGATTAAAAGTACATTTATCACCATAATAACGTGTGATTCATAGCTGTAATCATATTTAGTAAGATATGTCAAGTAATACTTTACTACTCTGGTGAAGTATTTGGCAACTAAACGTTGTTTGTCGAAGAGTAATGGAACGGTTGAAGACTTGACTACGCGCGTATTATATAGAAAAGTTCTCGTGAGTTACAAAAGATCCTGAACAAGCCGTTCGACCCGTTCAAACAAATGTTGTATAAGAAAAACACCCGAGAAATTGGGTTTGTTTTATTGATTGAAATACAGCGTGTTGGACTTAGTACTTTCGTTATCTACTAACAATTATGTATGTTTTTATATACAGCTGGAGATCGTTCGAGACTTCGTCAGCGTTATATCTTCTTATATTATAAAATAAAGTCGTCTGCCGCTTCTGTTTGTCTGTCTGGATGTTCGCGATAAACTCAAAAACTACTGAACGGATTGTAATGCGGTCTTCACCAATAGATTAATTCACGGGGAAGGTTTAGGTATATAATTTGTCAAGATTTTTTTTTTGTATATTGGGATGAAATATAATGATAAGTGTCGAAAGAATCCTTAAGCGTTTCATGCATGTAAGTATATATTTTTTTATTATCATGGCAGGACAACGTCCGCCGGCCCTGCTAGTTACAATATAAGACTTAACAATAATTAATTACATTGAAATTTCACCTATATCATCTTGAGAGTTGGAAGCCGTCTACTCTGCGATATTTGCATGCGTTTTTTTTTCATGTATGTCGATTCTTTGGAATAAACTCCCAGCGCCGGCGTTTCCGTACCAATATAACTTGCAAACCTCCAAAAAACCACCAACCTATTTCTATCTCAAGAGTTGGCTATGTATATATGATTCCCCTCGTGTCGCGAGAGCCCATGGGCAGCGGTTAGCGCTTACCAATCAGGTGATCCGCTTGTTCTTCGTTTCCAGTCGCATCATATATGTAATAGTCTGCGTTGCCTAGTATCGAAATGTCATTAATAATATTTTAAAAAAACCTCCTTTTCAGCCATTTTAAGATACGTCTATTGTTTTATATCTGTGTATCCTTATAAATGTTATAAATTCGAATATGTTTCTTTGTTACGCTTTTACATTTTAACTGCACACCCGAACACCGTGCAATTATATGTATAGACACGTTATCAGGGATAAGAGAAGAAGAAAAATACATAGAAGAATAGTTTTCATTCGCAAAAAAGTACTGACCTCGTGGGATATGCCAAATCTACATTAATGCGAGCGATGTCGCGAACAAAAGCTAGTGATAAATATGATTTTCATGGTTGTAAGTCAAACGGCGTTACAATTTATAAATGTCATAAGTACCAACACCCAACAGAACAAATAGTAAAGATACGAAAAAGAACAAACGAAGAGCCATTAATGTTTTATATATATATATACCCAACGATGGTATACTTTGTATGATATCTAAATAAATTACCGTCGAGAAAAATCCCGTGAACGACATAACAGAAAATTTTCCGCGTCATCATCCCCGTTCACCTCTATCTCGTGTTTACACCCAAAAGTAATTTTATTTTACACAGAAAAAAAATATAATAGGTGGTAATCTCGAGATCGCAATTTATCCTCTCACGTCCCACTTTCTTTATTCTTTGATATCTCAAATAAATTTGTTCCCTTGAAGATCCCCTTTGCGTTGTCGCGTCGTCGGGTGAAATTCTGTGAGGTCGGTATTAGATTTTGTATACATTAGCATATTGCGTTGGGATATCTAGGGTAAGGAAGGAATATTGATGCGTCTATTTTCGGTTATATTATTATATCTTATTAGGCCTTTTACTATATGTTTCTAATGAAATATTTGCGTTACAATTTACACTAATGTCTAAATAGTCTTGGATACATGAACACAACAAAAAAAGGAACAGCTACTGATCGCGCCCGACGTTGCTTAACTTCGGTTCGGTGATCGAACGAGAACCAGTGTTTCAACACTCTACCCGACAGTGTTTATCCCCACCTACTTTTCGTCACACAATAAGGTTGCGGTTCCGAATTTCAAGCAGTGCCATAATAAGTTTCATCTTTAAAAAAATAGATGTCGCTAAAACATAAGAGTGACTGCACTGATATGTATGATATGTAATGCTAGGGTTCGCGGTTTCTCTCGTTTTTAATATTGCGTTCCCTTGAATCGTGAAACTCCGTGCCGCCGCACTACCACGACCTTAGTGCTTTGTTTTCGCTTTGCGTGAATTTGTACTTATGTATTTTGTATAGTGATTGCTCTCCTTATGAATGTTGTAAAGAAAATATAAAGAGAATTTTACAAAAGGAACTAGTAACTTCAGAGATTTACACGTCCAAATAAAGGAAGAAAAAAAAATCGAACTCGAGCTTTGTATAACGTTACACACACATATTATGTAACGTGTGTTTTAAATATTTTCTTGGTGGTATTATAATCATATTATTATTCGGAATTCTACACCGAAAATATTCGTTCCGGTTATTAACGATTGCCGAATATCTTGGAAAATGATTGATTCGTTTTTTTTTTTTTTCGTACAACCCGTTTTCTACAATTCAACCTCAAGGTTATAAAATTGCCCACAACATTCATTCATTCATTCATTATCACTATATTTGTATAGGTAAGTAATATTAATAACAGTAAGTTTTAGGATAGGGTATCATTAGTGCGTGTATTGATTCTGCTTAATCCTCCAGAATATAGAATGTAGAAATAATAATTTGAACGCGTTTTTACTACAGTGATGTTGTTTACCGTTATGTCACGAGCGTATGCGACATTCATTTATCGAAGCAACGGTATTTTCTCGTACAATATATATATATTTTTTTATGAATATACCTTGAACTTATTCGAGGAACCAATCACGGTGTACGTTATTTATTTGTGTGTCACATGCTTGTTTATTGTAGGTGCATGAGAGTTAGTTAAGGTGGTGTGATATGATGTGGATTTTATAAATGAAATTACAGTATTTAGAAATTATAACATGCTAGCTTTAACGTAGGCTTCTGACTGATGGGGGTAACCTATGTCCAAGTTTGTATTGTGTTCCCTTGACACGGTGTGTGTGCAAAATGTCATTATAATCGGTTGAATAGTCAAGACGTGAAAGCGTAGCGTAACAGACAAATTCACTTTCATATTTATAGTACTAGTTAGGATTAATATACCAAGACCGAGATAGTTGACTCTAAATATGGTACATAGTTGAGAGAGAGTGCATTACAAAACCGAAGCAAACCGATGTTAGCCGGGGACGGCTCACTCTTCTCCCCGACGTGACAAAACCAAATGCCGAGTACTATACTAATCTGTGTACTTAATTAATTCCTGCCTAATTATCTCTAGTAAAAAGAAACATTTCTGTAGATGAAGATGAGAATGATGAAATATGAAATAGTATATTGAATTTTTGTAATTCTAAATGTTTATTTTATTAAACTTAATTTTTTTTTTTTTTTTGTGTATCGTCCGAGCATGCCGTAATCACGTTTAAATATAGGTTTTATTAGAATATATATGTGTTTATGTATTGTTTGTTTTTCATTGGCAAACCACAAAAATAAATAAATACCTATGTCTGTCGCCAGATTTTCACTATAATATTTCATTCCATACTGTTATGATGTCACATACACACGCGATGTTGTTAAGCGATATTGAATAGTCGCTGTTATTTTTTTTGTGAAGGGATATTATTCCTCTGGTGTGTGAGGGTAGCATACTTTAGTCGGAAAAAAATAATTAAAGATAATATGTTAAGAAATATCAGAATTATAATATATCATACTAACAGGCTTTTTTTTATTATTAACGTGGGGAAATCCGTCATTTTTTTTTATATTATAGGGGGGAAACGAACAGGTGGGTCACCTGATGGTAAGTGATCACCGCCGTCCATAGACACTAGCAACACCAGGGTAGTCGCAAGTGCATTGCCGGCCTTTTAATATATGTGGGCTTCCGGCGCTCTCATTGCCCAAACAAAACGCAACAGTGCAAGCAATGTTACTTCACGTCGGCTTTCTGTGAGAGGGTGGTACTATCCCGGGCAAGCCGTCCCATTCATTCTGAAACCAGTGATAGTTTCAGCGTAGCTCTACCATCTATTGGACACACCGCCCTCCCGGGGATAAGAGTGGGTAGTGTGAGGCTCTTACTCACTAAAATCTTAAGGTGTACCGGTCGCCGCTTGGTTGGGGCAACATGAGATCGTGCAGTGCTATCACTATGCCTCCCCAACGGCCAATCCGGCGGAAGGTATTACCCTGCCCTGATAATAAATATATATATATACTTACTGTGCATGAAAAACTTAAGCCGGCTTGACTTTTTCCGATCCTTTCAACAATTATCATTATATTTCAACCAATTTACACAAAACCTTAACAAATTAGATACCTAAACCTTCCACAGTGAATTACTCGATCTATTTGGTGAAGACCGTATTACAATCCGTTTAGTAGTTTTTGAGTTTATCACGAACATAAAGACATGCATACAGACGCGGCGGACGACTTTGTTTTATAATAATGTATAGTATATTGCGTTATGGTTCTGTCTGATGTCAATGATATAAAAATTAATATTATTTTAGAACATATTCCTCTCCCGTATACTTGTTATTGTTATGAACAGAGGTTTTGTTAACATAGTGCCTGCAAATTCAGAAATTACACCATAATAATCTAAAATATTACGTACCTACTGCAAAGTTCGGTTAACAAACGAAATACTTGTATCGTTTACTGTAGTCATTTGTATTTAATTAGAAACGATAACCCCACGACTAAACTTCGAATTATTCAACTGAACATTTAATGAGATTGAACGTAACATAAATCTACTATGTCTATACGTTCGGGATAACGATATGATTTGTCCGGAATAAATTTATTACCAATTTATTACAGGTTCTGCTTACGGTTTCCATTATCTCAGCTAATAATAGAATGTTACCGTTTTGGTAACCATAATATCTGATATATAAAAATGGTTTTCGAATATTAATCCTGAATAAAATGTTCATAATATCTGTAGTTATTCTTTTAAAGCTTCTAATATTTCAAACGTGTTATATCGAAGGTTTCTATACTTTTCCTGTATGTTATAAAATACTTTGGTATCTATAATATTTAAGAGTGAAATGAAATAGAAAATAGTTTATGATTTTGATGACTTCATCAACGTTATTATCATTACGGTGACCATAATTTCGGCACCATATTCTTTGTTGAGTTTTTCAATAACGGCTAACGAATAATTGAAGGCTTCGTTATACACGCTACACGTACAACGTTACACAAGCTTGTCCTATTTTCGTCGGAATTATCATTTTGCTAATTATAAGATCGAGGGCAATATTATGCTTATTAGGTTTTAATTAGTAGCGTAAGTATGGTGTTTAAATTGAAACACGTGAGTTATAAATTCATATACACCTGTTTCCTATCTGCTTAAGACTTAGCAGATTATTGTCTTTCTTGTTTGAACCGTAAGATCCACCCGATTGGCTCTAAAGTGTGGGTTATTTTAATATTCTATATATTTTGAATGTATTACAGAGAAAAACTTAATTACATAGCAATTGTAGTTGATTTTATTTAATAAATAAATTCTGACATCCTTTTAAGGCTTCTTATTTAATCATCCTTTTCATAGGACGGTCTATATTTGATGTTAATCGCAACTATTTATTGTATGGCGATTACTTCGTAATACCGAAGTTGTTCATCTGTTTGATAAAAGATAAGATATTACCTACGACATACCAGCGTTGTCAAGATTATAATATGATGACAGACTTCGTAAAAAAACATGTATTAACATCAAGTTGTTCTTGTAAAAAATACTTTTGATCCCTGTTACTTAACCTATCGGCTAATTTTTAAGACCCAGATTTCAAAATGACGGTTAATGTATTTTTTTTTACGATATCATACACTGTAAATTTCATGGTAAAAACAAGTACGTACAAATAAAAAAAATAGTTTAAAAATACATGTTACATAAAAACTATAATTATACAATACGTTATTTGTTATTTTTCAAAGATATGTAATAAAACAGCTATTTTTTAAGCTTATACTGCCAACTGTCTGTTGACATGTGCCTCATGAGGTCTACATTCGTTTGTATGGAACTTAAACCTTTATGGTTTGGAACAGTCCAGCGATTGAAACCTAATACTTCATTTAGGACAATATTTGTTTTAAAAATGTCTTTATCTGTATTTTAATAATAACCATTTCAAAATTTCTATAAGGCTTTTATTTAAAAATAGAAATTTATTTAATAAATAGAAAATAGGGACCACATTTTATTTATTTATCTAGTTGGTATTCGCCACTTCGTCTGCTTCCTTAGTTATTTAAACAATATACTATATGTACAGTGGAAAAAATGTAAAACAAAATTGAAAGCAAAGATATACTAGGCTTACAAAATTTCTTTGTAAACAATTTTATAATATTACTTTTCCTCTTCGGCGCACGCGCAGCACATGGTTTGCGCCACTTTACACAATTCTCAGTTTCTTAAAACTTTAATAATTTTGTATTAAACGAAGATAACGTGAAAACACTTTTAGACAAGGGTCTAAGATGTAAAAAATATATCGAAATGTATCCAGTTGTTTTTTCGTAATGCGCGCACAACGGCAGACCACGTGTATCATTTTATTTATGTAAAATATAATTGTTAACATAAAAAAGTTCAATATATTTGTTAATACATGGTCACCCTTTTAAATCAATTAAATCCCGTTGTAACAGATATGAACGCTTAATTCTATAGTAACTAATGCTCGGGTCATTTCTGGTTTATGAGACAGGCTCGACATGATACCGCCGGTCCACGTGCGATTTATCATCGGTCTGTACTTAGTTAGCTGGGCGTAGCACCGGCCTAACTAGTACCGACAGGAATGCCGCCTATAACCTTGTTAGGTGTAAACGTAACTCGATGCAACTCGTCTCCGTCGGTCCGCTTGAGATCTCCAACGTTTTCGATATGTAACGTATTTTGTGTGTCAAGGTCGATGAAGCGCTTTGTGCTAAATGAGCTCTTTATATCAATGTATAAGTATGAGTTTAGTTTTTAACCGTCTCCAGAAAAAGAAGATTCTCGAATCGATTGTGTTATTTTTTTTGTATGTTTGTTACCTCAGAACTTTAGCATTTATAAACCGATTCGGGAAATTCTTGTCTTATTGTAAAGGGAGGGTGCCATTTATCAGCATTTAACCTCGGATTTCAAAGATACACCAGGTAATTCTTCAGAGACGAATAGGAAATGAGTATTGATTAAGTGGTAGGTTTACGACAATCTAAAGTCTAGATGTTCTGGTGCGTAATTTGAAGTCGGTTTTATTTTTGCTAAAATTATAATCGGTAAGTTTTACGCGATTTTGGTCAACGCAATATTGTATTAGAACACTTTACCTGCAACAATGACTAACAGGATAATTTCCAGTACTTTGCATATTATGAAACGGCTCTACTAGGGTTGTCAACCATACCCTTTTATAATAACGTATCTTACCATATTTTTTATAGATATATCTACTTTATAATTTTATATAAAAATGAATTATGCGATAATATTTTATTTACAGTCTCTATTAAAATGAAACACTCATATGGATAATTAGTGAACTGTTATTTATCGATACTTATGCTGTAACTATTCTCTAGAGCTCTATAATATTATGAATATTGTAGGAAAGGAATTAGAACAGGAAAGGAAAAACAGTTATTTTTTTTGGTAATGATCCTCAAATGGCGACAAGAAAGGAATAGATGATCGGTAAATTTAATAAAAAAATGAGTTGTTTATATATTTAAATTTTACTTGTAAAACTAGTTTAATACTTTTAAACACGAGAGAAAATAGTTGGCACGTACTAAAAGCACGCAAGAACTTGTTATTAAGGAAATAAATAAATGAATTCGAAAAATACTTTTATCGTATGTGTATATCCAATACTTTTTTCTTTCTATTGATAGAGATGGTTTTGTTATTTGTCTCAAAAAACGTTGGCAACCCTAGACTCCATCTAATATAACACATTGAAGAGAATGTGTCATGATTTAGTTTCCAAGTAACGCTATTGTTTATTGTATAGGATCAATGAAAAGCAGTAAAGTAATAAAGATCTGGCATAAAAACAATTAAAAAGAGACAATCCGTAATGCTCTTTATTAACTTTTTTAAACATATTACCTACGGCGGTATTACACGTACATGAATAGTAATAAAACTACGGACGCCATGATAAATGTAAACATGTTGACACCGTTAGAAAGTGCGCAAAGTTTCGCCATACGTCGTCATGCGTATAACGCGACAGAGTTCGTAGTTCTAATGAGTAGTTAAACGACATTCGTTGTAAAGAACAGGTAATGGAAAGGTCATGTAGATACTAATGTAGCCGGTTGTCGACGCGTGGGAGTCCTCCCATTGTGTCTCCTCCGTTGTGCGTACTGCGTGAGTATCTTCTGTGTTTAGCGAATGTTAATCACGATGCGAGCGATGGTATTGCATTAGGCTCTAGGAAGAAATCTTGGCAATGACGCCTGCTATTATACGATTAAGAGAATGAATGAGATGTTAAGAAACTGTTATAAACTTGTTTATTTTTCAAGATTTTAGGAACGCAAAGTAAACGTATCATGTGTCACGTAACAGAACAGAACATATATAGTGAAAATCTAGACGAATATGCATAATATGCAATCCTAATTAATATTGTAAACTAGCTGACCCGGCCAACTTCGTACCGCCTAACAGTCGATTCTATAATTTTTTTTTAATACTTATTCTCCTATTCGGGATGCTATACAATGTTAAATGTTACCATCGTATAAATATTGACATTAATATTTATACGATACTAACGTCACTCAATTGTTTGGCGTTCCCGGAACACCTCCACTAACACTTAAACTTTATAGTATGGTATTCAAGTTCAAATTGACTTTTAAGTATTATTACGAATCGTTTATAAGGGAGTATAGAAAAGTGTTGTTTTTAAACTTTTTCAGGCAATTTTTTCATTTTTTTTCTCTCCGTAAGAACCATCCTCGTACTTCAAGGTATATCTCAATAACAGCTGCTCTTGAGATTTGCGCGTAGCAACACATTCAACGATTCATTTTTATATTATAGATGTAAAAGTTTGTTTACTTATAACGCTTTAATGCATTTACTATTCAAGCGAAAGGGAGCACAGCTAGTATGCGTATTAAATATTGAAGCTGTCAAAGTTTACGGAGCAATAAATAATTTGAAAAATTCCGCTAGGACTAAATAAAATTTCTAATTGATTTATTGGCGCTCGGTAAATTGGTGTTATTTGTGCCCGAAATAAATGGGTTAACCCTTGTATATACTGTGACGTCACATGATGGATTGCAATCCACACCCTTCTCTTTATAAGAAGGAGTCCATACCGAGAAAGGGCAATCTGCACTGACACGATGAAAAATGAGTTCTTCTCCGCGGCGCAAATAAAGTACGACCTTGCAAACAGAAATAGGGCAAAATTTATCTAGGATTATGAGCAGTATAAACTTTTGTTATAATTACGAGCGCATCTTGAAATTCCCGAGCATGTTAAGTGGTTTATATCAGCGGTTCTCCACCTTTTTACTCGGCGACGTTCTAATATACTCTACTAATTCGCGACACCCTTACATACTTACACGCAAAATTTTCCCGGGTTACCTTATATAATATACCGTGTTTATAAGTTCCGCGACACATTAGACAAATGGTTGTGACGCGGTGGTTGAGAACCGCTGGTATATATATATATATATTGTAGTTTGTTACTATTTACACGTGACCCACTCGAAAACTTTGCACTTAGTACACACGATGTAGGCGAGAACCACTTAAAAATTAAGTGTATTGCGCTTCGATAATCTAGTTCAGCGTGAACGTGACACACAATATATTGTACATTGTTTTATTTGGAAATATCAATTTAAAACGACGTCTCTGGTCTATGTTAATATTTGATGTTAGTGTAGTGATCTTTTTGATAATAAAATATGGGTAATTTACTGCTTTATTATCAGACTAGCGGCCCGCTCCGGCTTCGTACGGGTATAAAATATATAGCTTATGTCATTCACTGACAAAATGATTAAAATCGATCCATTAGTTTTGATTTATTCATTACTGCCCGTGGCCCGCGCGCGTTAAATTTGAAGTAACCTCAAAAATAACAGTATTTCTCCACTATTTAATTTATGTTATTATACATATTTTCCTCTTCAATCACTCTATCTATTAAAAACAACCGCATCAAAACCCGTTGCGTAGTTTTAAAGATTTAAGCATACATAGGGATATAGGGACAGAGAAAGCGACTTTGTTTTATACTATGTAGTGATATACGGCAGGACGAAAATAAGAAAGATTTGGTTCTTAATTTCTTCACAACGTTTAGGTATTTTAACATCATTTTACCTATTCCCTTAAGAATATCTATTATAGACTACGTTGAGAATTATTGTTTTATGATATAGGTAAGTTAATCACGTTATAAATAAGTGAAATTACATTCGATTAAATATTTCTGCGTATGGTAGAATTTGGAAATGTATTTAATATTTAAGAAATATGTGAAAGTAAGACGACGAATTCTTGAAATACCGCATAGTTCTACAAGATTCTATCTAGAAAGTAGAAATTACAAATTAAATTAAATTAATTATAAATAAAATCACTACATATTATGAAACAAATTCGGACGAATGCCGCGTCTGTCTGTCTGCCTGTCTGTGTGGATGTTTGCGATAAACTCAAAGACTACTGAACGTATTGTAATGCGGTCTTTACCAATAGATACAGTAGTTCACGGAAAAGGTTTAGGTATATAATTTGTCGAGGTTTTTTTTTTTGTGTTAATTGGTTTAAATATAATGATAATTGTTGAAAGAATCGGAAAAAGTCAAGCCGCTTTAAGCCTTTCATGCAAATAAGTATGTGCATATATTTGTTTATTATCAGGGCAGGACAACGTCCGTCGGGCCTGCAAGGTATAATATAAATATGAAATTTATGAATTGTATTACTAGTCTGGTATAAGTTTATACATACAAAAATTAATTTGAAAATAATTAATATACATCGAAATTATCTATACAATCAGCCGTTGCGTATATTTTAAGTGAACTTTCCGATAGTAAAAGTGTATCGCCAAGCCGGTTTCGTTATTGGTCAAGGACCGTTGCTTTTGTTATTCTATACCATTGTCTTATTAGTCGACTGTAACTTATCTATAGCTTCTAATAAGTTGGAATTGAAGTAGGCCATTTATTATTTAAAGTGATTGAATATCTTAAATTTCGATATTAGTTTATAAAAGTATATAAGTTCTTAAACTAGATTCAGAACAGGTTGTAAGACTATATATATATACTTGATCGAAATAAGTGTTCACGTTTCAGAATGAGTCAAGTCCAATTTTAGCCGTTTAAAGGACTTCAAATTTTTTTTTTTAGAACTTTTGATTATATACATATACAATTTGAAGATCATAACAAAAAAAACTAAAAATCATATTAATAGCATAACTTGGGTTTCGTTCACGGTGTATAAAACTCATCATCTTTTCTTACCCTTTTTTATATTATAGGGGGTAAACGAACAGGTGGGCTCCTGATGGTTAGTGGTCACCGCCGTCCATATACACTAGCAACACCAGGGGAGTCGCAAGTGCGTTGTCGGCCTTTTAATATATGTGGGCCTCCGGTGCTCTCACTGACCGAACGAAACGCAACAGTGCAAGCACTGTTACTTCACGTCGGTTTTCTGTGAGAGGGTGGTACTACCCCGGGCGAGCCGACCCATTCATTCTGAAACCAGTAATAATTTGAGCGTAGCTCTACCACCTACCTTATTCCTCCTAAGTAGGGTCGGCACAGCATCTTTCACTTTTACACTCGCCCCTGTCCAGACGTCATCTCAGTTGGTACACCTATTTATTCTACACATATCAATTTTTATATAAACTACACATATCTTTTTCGGTCTTCCTCTTTCATAAAAACTGAAATACTTTAAAAAAACTAAAGATTTCATATGAATGATTTAAATTGCACTTGGTTCAGTTTAAAATGTAATGACTCGAATTAAATGATATCCGAAGCCCTGTGTTGTTTACTTTACCGTGCAATGCTAAATCTAAAATTGGGTGCATTTGACTATTTATATAGCGTTCTGTCAGTAATTAATTAATCAATTACAAAGTTCCATAATAATATCTCACCGAATGGAAAAGCATCATTATATATGGTATTCTTATGTTGTAATTTATATGACTTTCATAATATCCAATTTATTAATTAATAACCGTACACTCTCTATAATTAGTTCAATTTCACCGTCGGTGTGAGCACTTTGGATGTGAGACGACCTCATGTTATCTCATTTAAGTATAGAGGAGCGTGATCACTTTGGTACACGTTATGAACGGTAGCTAATCTCTAATGTAGCGATATAAAAGAATACAAGGGTGATAAAGAGAAACAGATGTTACCTACCTCTGACAACGTGTACAGGATATGATCTCTCTCGGCCGGGGCTGACAGGTGGCGATTTTTGCCTTTACGGGCTCGGTGTGTGTACGTGCGTGTGTGTGTATTCTTCTATTTTTTTTTTTTAAATACTTTATAGGGGTAAGCGTTTAACC
This sequence comes from Antheraea assamensis, assembly GCA_035772565.1. Taxonomy (NCBI): domain Eukaryota; kingdom Metazoa; phylum Arthropoda; class Insecta; order Lepidoptera; family Saturniidae; genus Antheraea; species Antheraea assamensis. The sequence goes on along the minus strand of JAQQSE010000054.1, from coordinate 2,111,529 downwards.
ACAATTTCAGCTGATGTTATATGGTAAATGTGCTAAATTTAGAGTCCCGGTTCTCAAGTGCAGCTGCCGGAACGCATCAATTGGCGTTTGGCGACATATTTTCAATTTGAGAGTGGTAGCTAACCAGGCGAACTTAGAAAAAGCCTTACCACCCTGCATGTTAATGGCTGCTTACAGGAAAATGTTCTACTTTCGTTACTTCGCTTGGTTTTCTTACTTCATGGAGACTGCATGTCTTATATGGATTAGATATACGCTTGCAATTTTTAAATACACTTTTTACCGATTTTAATTTATCTCTGATAAATCTCGTTATTATTTCTTAGTCCTTGTGTTGATACGTCAACATATGTAGGCTAGATTGATCTCTTTAAAGTACTCGTCTCGTCCAATAAAATCTCATCATCATTTCGGTGATTAGCTCGAACGAACAACGAGCACTTCAAATTTTATTTAAATACATAAATCTCTGTGTTACCAGAACGTTTATTGTGTTTGTAAATGTTGGTATTGAATCAAATATTCATTTTCTTTATAGGAATCTAAAATTGTCATTTATTTAACTTTAAGTTGTCTAGATGCTATACATATTTATACCTACATTTATTATATTCTGTGCAACTGTATTCAAAGCGTTCAAAAAGTTTGCCAAGGAACGTAGCTTTATCACCTTCTATCACTTTCCAATGGCACACGTCCGTCATGAATTATTTGTATAGTGTTATTGTCGTTGGCAAAACGGAAGGTGTCCGTCTGTCTATTATAAGGCAAACCCTATCGTATTCATTGTCTTGATAAATAATCCATTAATGTACGCGCGAGACTGTGGAATCGCAGATTAATTGATTTCACATGAAACTTAATTAACATTAACTTTGAATGACCCGCTATAAACTTTTAGTGTAAACATAAAAAAGCTGCAAATCAAAGGATTTTTTAATAACAAGATAAATATATTTTTGTAGTTATTTTGTGTTCAGTTTTACTCTCGTATTAGTTTAGACAGTATTTTGAAAAATGTGTAGTACAACAAAATTTATGTTCTCGAAAAACTTTCTTGAGCCATACGAAAAATTCGTGAAAATTTTGCGCTCCCAACAAAGTTTTGACTTGATTTATATATGTGTTACTTATTCGAGAATAATAACTTCTAAATGGGAAGAATATTATTAGAAGAGTCGTGGTATACTTTCTGAAAGATGAATTAAAGATTGTTAAAAACGATTCTATTATTTTTCAGCGAATCACAATAGAAGTGTAAGTATGGGTAGAATTTTAGATTACGAAGGAGTAAGTTATACGTAATTGTATTAATAATATTTGCTATACAAACTTGTGGATAGTCTTCAAGTGTATGGTTTTGAATCTATGGAAGGCAAGGCGATTACCTTAAAATAATTGGTACAATGTTCTAATTGTATTCATAAGTATGCGATGTGAGAGTGAATGGTTGTTTGTTAGTCTATCACGTAAAAACTACTGAATGGATTGTGATCATACTTTGCAGTAATATAGTTTATATCTTAGAATAACACATAAGATATTATTGTCTATATTGTCCAAAATATAAGGACAAGTGTCATTTGTCAAGTAAGTTTGAAAAAATCTTGCTATTTCAGAGTTACCTCCGTGTGCCTTTTTTGTGTGAATCTTTAGAGTTCCACTAAATTAATTTAGGAGTATTATCAGGCATAGTATAATATATGTATATATCTTCTAATATTATAAAACAAAGTCGCCCGTACGCGTTTGTCTGTCTGTCTGGATGTTCGCGATAAACTCAAAAACTACGGAATGGATTGTAACGCGGTCACCAGTAGATAGAGTAATTCACGGGGAAGGTTTAGGTATATAATTTGTCAAGGTTCTTTGTAAATTGTTTGAAATATAATGATAATTGTTGAAAGAATCGGAAAAGTCAAGCCGCCTTAAGCGTTTCATGCACATAAGTATATATTTTTTTATTATCAGGGCAGGACAACGTTCACCGGGCCTGCTAGTATATTACTGAACGTTTGTCAGTACTGAAAAAAATCAATAATATTTTATAATAATTGATATCTATGAATAATAAGAAAATTAAAATTAATAATATTATTTTGGTATTTACACGTACGTCTATTCGAATAGGAATATTTTAATTCTGAAGACATAAAAACTGATTCGTATTCATATTATAATAAATTGAATATCTCACGTATACCTCAGGGATATACATAGATTATGAATAAAAGAAACTTAAAAAAAAATATTCAATAACATGAGACAAGAGTGAATCAAACGGTTCTGAATGCCGCGTGCGCGTGAGCCTCCCGGGGGGTTTTCCCACGTTAATGATTCGATAAATTCTTTTTGTATTTATGTATCCTATAAATGTGAAAGTTATCGTCGAGGATCCGACGGTTGCGGTCACGATAATTTTGCTTTTACGTAAAACTTAACGTGACTCGAATGGTTTTTACCGTGAATCATACATTACAACGATAGTGTGTGTGTGTGTGTGTGTGTGTACTATAATACCGTTTTCTATATTGTTTATTATTATTACCTTTTGTCGTATAACGTTGATGATTTATTTCTAATGGTTCCTGTTAATAGGATTACAGAAAAATTGGCTAGCAATATAATATATGCTTGCGTTTCGGCACGCGTTTGTTATAATTTGTTGTGATAAATTAAGTTACAGCAAAATGGATTGTACTGTAGCGCTATATAGTCGTGTGTCGTATGTCTTCTTCATCATTAAAACCTTCTCCGTGATATAATACTAGGTGTGCCAATTTTTTGAAGGTTATAGTTCTTTTGGCGCGTTAGGGAAAAATGATGAGAGTTAATTTTTACGATGCTCGCGCACACCGTCACGAAAAACCGACACCCTGAAGTTAGCTATAGTCAACATTTTATTCAAAAAAAAGTATGTATGTCTTAAATACCTTTTTTCTATTGTTAGCGTCGTTTTTTCTACAAACGTAGGATAAGGCAAAAGATAATTTTTTTTTTAAAGATTTTTATCTTTTTACGCAAAAGAAGTATAACTTCTAACGCGTCTACATAAGTACACTTTTTTTTTTTATGCGATGGAGGCAAATGGACTGACGGGAAGCCTGATGGTAAGTAATCACCGCTGCCTATGGACACCTGCGACACGGGAGCCATCTCATTTGCGTTGTCGGCTTTTGAGGAAGAATTAGGCTCGTTTTTTGAAAGGTTTGTATGTTATATTGGTCCGGAAACGTGGCCGCCGGAAGTTCATTCCAGAGAACCGACCGACGTACGTGGGAAAAAAAGGCACGCGAAACCTGCACATGATAGTCAGTTAAATGGATTTTTTTAAGGTTATATGCAATACTAACTGATATTATTAATGCAAAAGTGAGTTTGTTTTGCTTGTTAAATTGTCATCTTATCAATCGATATTGCTTTCACGTTATTAGGGGTAGGTACAGAAGCGTACATAGGAGTGATAGTTTTCATCTGGAAAAAATGTTCTGTTCCCGAGGTATATATTAAATCTACATTAATGTGGGCAAATCGGCGAGCAAAAGCTAATATGTTTTAGACCTAATTAGCAATCAGGTCGCTATTTACATTGTCCGGGCAATATAAACAATGACGAGTCGAATCGAATTACATAATTGATATTTATTTGAACTTCAGTTCGATTAATTAATTTGTTTTTTTTTTGAAGTTATACCTATTTTGGTGCGTTAGTGAAAAATGATGAGAGTACATTTTTACGATTCGCGCGCGCACACCGTCACGAAAGACCGACACCCTGAAGTAAGCTATAGTCAACATTTTAATTTTCTTTTGTTTCTTTTTCTTTTCATCGAACTTTTACAGAAACGTCATTCAGAAAGTTCACACACATGACATGACTGAGTTCTTGTAGCAAAATAAAATCTTTTTGTTGTATTGGAGTTTTGGACAATTACTTTTACACTAACTATTTCGTGATTCGTGATGTGATTATTGTAATTTTTGAAAAGATTTTTTATGTTGTTACGCCAAAGAAGTATAACTTCTAACGCGTGTACATAAGTACACACACGCTTTTTTTATTATGTTTAATTTCTATGATTAATTTGTATGTGGCATTATCGTAGTACCTACCGACCTAATCCAAAACAATCTAGGTCGGAATCAAGATCACATACTTATAAGAGGATGTTATAAGTGATATTAATAATGTAGTATAAATAATAAGTATTAATTGCGTAGCCCGATTTGACTTGATTTCGTTGGTAATTGGTGGTTAATCGCGAGTAAACATATACCAACCTACAGTGTCATATGTAGAGAGAGATACAGTATAAAACAAAGATGTAGTTTTAAAAGTATAATATTTTTGTTTAATTGTAATAAATAATTTAATTTAATGACTGTTTGAAATACGTACAAATATCTGTATTAAAATTAGGATTCATTTGTTCAGTTTAGTATATTCAAAGTGAAGTTAAAAGTGTGTCAAATAATAATTTCAATAGAAACAACAGTTGTTTCTGTCAACGAAAGTCGTTCGTCGCGCGCGTGACACGTGTTATGTGACGACATACGGATACGGATTTAACACGGCTAATGTTAATTTATGCGCTCGGAACCGCTAATTTGTCGATATTGTTATTATAATTGGAGCTTTCACTCGCCGCTCGTCGCGTTGTGCTGCTGGCATTGCTTGTGTTATGACACGATGACGTAAGAGTTTGCTTCCTGATTCACGGGGGATGTTTTGTTTTGTTATGTCGTTTCCATGGCAACGATAACACGAAGCCGATAATCGTGTACAGTGATTGATTATTGTCTCATACCTTTATGGATACGGATACAGAAAACGGGTAGGCTATAAAGGCACGATGATGGAAAGAAGAATTGCAATCTGCAGCAGGCAGGAGCTGGTTAGACTTGATAAAAAATCGAGTGGCTTGACTTTCTCTGGAGGCGGCCTTTACCCGAAGAGGGGGTGTCCTCGAAAACTAATTTTATAAAATTGTACGTTAATACTAGCAACACACTTACAGTTACTTATAACTGGAGTTAATTATCTTATACTGAACTAGCTGTTGCCAAACAAACAGACGGACAATTTTTTTTTAATTGTGTTATGGTTATCCGTATCGTGTATACGTTCATATCCAATCAGTAAAAAGTCGTTATTTTTATATTACATACAGACACCTCATTTTTATTATAAGTATAGATGTGATTTTAACACAATAAAAAATAAATTTATATCATTTTATGTCAATCAACGACGCCTGTATTTTTGCCTAAAATAAGTATGTAGTAAATGGAAACTGAGATAGCATTTCAATTTATATTTTCATGCAATAAACTCGTTAAGTTACAGTATATGATTTGGAAAAGCTAGCGGATTAATCACTTCGCAGATTATAGCTATCAGGAGATTTATAATGTTTGAGTTTCTTTTGAAATACTTGTTGACATTTAATATTACTTCGCTCCAGGCAAAAATGATAATTTTGGCGGCTTACGAACCTTTGTACGAAACCTTACGAACCCTTTATATTTCTTTGAGCTTTTACCCGCGTTTTCATTCGTGTTAATAATGTACTAAAATATATTTTTCTATGCTTGACTCGTGAGATGCCATAAAAACTCTCTGGAAAGTCCTAACAAGGAAACTCTACCATTTTGTTACAACATTGAAATTAGTGCTGCCCAAATGCAAGACCAAAACGAGACTTGGCTTGTCAGGTAAATTATAAAATGAACAATCGTAATCGCCGACTGAGTGTTGTGATGAATTATTCCTATACTAGACCTATTGTTTTACACTTTGAAAAATGAACTATTCTCTTGGTAATATAAATACACTCATTTGTATATATTTATTAGTTACTAACTGATCCAGCGAATTTCGTACCGCCTAACAGTTGATTCTTTAATTTTTCTTTTTTAATACTTATTCTGTTATTCGGGACGCTATATAATGTTAAATGTTACACCATCGTATAAAATATTAACAAATATTGACTTTAATATTTATACGATACTAACGTCACTCAATTGTTTTGCCTTCCCGGAACCTCTCCACTAACACTTAAACTTTATAGTATGGTATTAAAGTTTAGATTGACTTTTAAGTATTATTACGAATCGTTTGTATGGGAGTATAGAAAAGTGTTGTTTTTAGACTTTTTCAGGAATTTTTTTAATTTTTCTCTCCGTAAGATCCATCCTCGTGCTTCAAGGAATATTCTAAAAAAAGAATTAGCGAAATCGGTTCAGCTGTTCTCGAGTTTTGAGCTTAGCAACACATTCAGCGATTCATTTTTATATTATAGATAATTGCTTACTTCTTAGATGAAAGAATCGTAATTTTGATACCGACACTAGATAACGTCTATAAATAAATATCGATATTTCAGTTTTAGTGTAGATCAATATAATTTCATTGCAAGACCACATGAGTCTCGCAGGCTCAGTCTTGTCTTGCACAAGACTTGCGTACGTCGGTCTTGATCTTGGTCTTGCATTTCTGCAAGAAATGAAGATTTTGGACAACACTAATTTAAATAATCACAAAAGATACTTATCATTATATTTCGTACTCGAAAGTTCCAGTAACAATCCAAAAGATATAAAAAAATATGGTTTGGTTATTAGTGCAAGACGCGTTTAATATTGAAGCTGTTGGTGTGTTCCGGCAGCTGCACTTGAGAGCCAGTCTCCCTCTAGGTTAAACGTAACTTACCATCCTAGACCACATCATCGTTGTTTAACATCAGATGAGAACATGAGATTGTGGTCAAATGCGCTTACCTATAAAAAAAAAAGCTTAAAACTCCTTTAATCCGATCTTCTCAAACGAAAAAACAAAAGGAAAGTTTTGCAAAACATCTTACTGATATTTAGAAAAATACTTTGTCTTAAATATTATAATTTGTCGTATAAAATATACAATGTTATGTCTGATCGAATTTAGATACATTTGTATTCTTGTATAAACATAATCTCATAAATAAAACAATGTCTTCGAACAAAACGATTTAGTCTGGGACGATTTGTTTTTGTCTCATTTCAAAAACGTAATTGTTCTGACGTTCTCTAGCTCCATTATTCGAGCACCACAGATTGTGGTGTAATTATATATTGTATAATAGCTGAGGTCCGCGATTTTGGTTTGCGTCGTTTAGTATCTGATTTTTTTTCATGTACACAGGAGAAACATAAGAACTGTACATACAGGTTGTCCGGCTTCTCCGCGTCATGAAAACACTTTTTTTTTTTCGAACTGACTACACTGTTGACCCGGCAAGGCATCTACAGTTTCACCGGACTACTAAGGGGAGCGCTTAAGGCACTAACTCGATTTTACGTATATTAGCAACGAGTTCAAGGGTGCATGGTGTGTCTCGGCGTTGGCTTTTGCCTAGGATCGCGAATCTAACTAAGCTTAACTTTAGTTCGTTACCTAAATTAATTTCTAGATAAGGACCCAGAGCTTAAAAAGTAAAACTAAATAATTTTTTAACGAAATCGATCAAGTAGTTTTGGAGTGATGCGCGCACAATCATAAGGTAGGTTATAGGTGGTAGAGCTACACTGAAGCTATTACTGGTTTCAGCATGAATGGGTCGGCTCGCCCGGGGTAGTACCACCCTCTCACAGAAAACCGACGTGAAGTAACAGTGCCTGCACTGTTGCGTTTCGTTCGGTCAGTGAGAGCGCCGGAGGCCCACATATTTAAAAGGCCGGCAACGCACTTGCGACTCCCCTGCTGTTGCTAGTGTCTATGGACGGCGGTGATCACTTACCATCAGGTGACCCACCTGTTCGTTTGTCCCCTACAATATATAAAAAAAGCACGTATCATTTTATTTATATATAGATGTTGTACAAATTTTTAATGGTTTTCTTTATTTCCTGTTTACATATGAGTGTGTGGCAGTTATATTTAGTTATTACGCTGTTCTAATGATTTTCATGATTCACAATTTTTTTGCTATTTACTTTGAAATAGTTTTTTTTAGCTGTCATACGTATATTTCATTATCCTGTTCATTTTTATGTAGAGAAAAAAACATATGAATACATATCATAAAACAAAGTCGTCTGCCGCGTTTGTCTGTCTGTCTGGATGTTCGCGATAAACTCAAAAACTACTGAACTGATTGTAATGCGGTCTTCGCCAATAGATAGAGCAATTCACGGGGAAGATTTAGGTATATAATTTGTCAAGGTTTTTTTTCTTGTAAATTGGTTGAAATATAATGATAATTATTGAAAGAATCGGAAAAAGTCAAGGCGCCTTAAGCGTTTCATGCACATAAGTATATATTTTTTTATTATCAGAGCAGGACAACGTCCGCCAGGCCCTGCTAGTACTTCATATAGCTTTCTTATATACCATGTTTATATGAAGGATGCGAACCCGGGGCCGTGTGCGAATCGACAAACATACAATTAACGGACATAAAGTTATCTATACTTGAAAAATGACTCGTGGGCCACATAAATAATTACCCTATGTGAGATTCGAACTCATAAAACTTAACGTAGCAGGCAGTGGGTAAGGCGCGATTACTTTAAAAACCACGTCAAGCGTTGTTGAAGTTCATGCGAAGCGTGTAAATATAATTTATTACCTTTCGTTTAAAATTCTTACAGGATAACTACGAATGAATATAGAATGTGTACAGATAAAATGCTTATAAAATATTCATAAAACAATAAAGTTCCCGATTTGGTGATACGAAGAACCGGTGGAACAGTTTTATGGTTGGCGTGTTTTTGAATTACGGCACCGTTTCAGGTAGTAGCACTTTCTCATAAATTTCCAGGTCTTTAGCGTAGACATAGGGAAAGTTTAAAATTTATATGGAATCACATTCGATACATTAGTTATTCCTGTTATGGATTTGAATTTAAATGATTTAAATTTATATATATGTTAATAAAATATTAGTAATTGCTTTTTGTCTCGACTATTTCCGAAACGGCTGAACCGTCTCAAACAAGACTTTTACTAATAGATGAGGACTTTTCACAGTAATATCTAGATTATATAATATGTACTACCCTTTTTCATATTGAGAGTAGTAATGATAAAAAAATTAACTAATGTTATTTGAAAGCAGTGAAATTGTCATAGGGTCATAAGGGCTAATGTTAAAATTACAATTAAAATAAATAAAAGTATAGCTTATTTTATGAGAACGAAGCCGAGAGTATCAACTAGTGTACATAATATAATTAGTGCGTAATATAGAAAAGAAATTGGTAAATTATTAAAGTAATGAATCTTTTGAATTTACACTTTTCCTATGTACGTTATAATGAATTAATAATAGAATGGATTCTCGGTGACTAGAACTTTAATGAAATAATAATTAATTTTCAGCTTGAAAAGCATTTTTAAATACAAAGGATTTAATTGCTGAAAATTTGACTTGGATAACTTCGAAGTTCATGATTAAATAATATAATTCGACTGAAGTGTTATTATATTTATTGAAGCAATTCATTGCTAAAATACACTACTGTAAATCATTACAAGAAACTAGGTAAAAAATTCTGTTATATTTTTTTTGATTTAAGAGCAATATAAAGAATCTATTCAAAGTGAGTCTACATCTTAAAACAAGATAGATTGTAAATTGAATTATTAATGATTCCTTAGAAGGAATAATATATTTTATTCGAATAACAAAAGCCGAAATAATTTAAGATACTACGTCCTTCGGGGTTCAGGGGAAGAGAGATGCTAATTTCTGTCAAGTTTACTGCAATATATCAATACAATTTTAGCAAATCTATATATATACTCGTATATTTTTAAATTAATTCTCACATTACTCCATAAGAGGTTATTATAAAAAATCAAAATTAAGCGTATAATTCGTAGCACCCTCTCGTACTTCCATACCATATACAAATCTCCACTATTCACCACAATACTTCGAGAGAGAGAGAGAACACTCACGTTGATTTTATATATAGTAGGGCTGGCAGTGACGGTTTTACGACCGGTGAGATGGCGTCGCACGAGGGCTTCAAATGTTCCACGTGTGGGTCATAATACATGCGAGTCTTTTATTATTAGTTTTTTTTACGGTTCCTGTAATAATAATCAGAGATGTGTCTCGAACGGAACGTAAAGCGTAGAATATTAAGGTTAAATGACCACTTCTTGGGTTCGTGATTTGATAATATATTATACATTTAGAATGAAGTGACGATCTATACTTAAAGTTTTATTGAACGTGTAGTCGTTCAATCAAAATTTGTTTGTTCGTGTATTGATTTGATCTATTGTCCGGTTTAATACCTAATGCTGGTTAGGAAGGTGTAGTGTGTGTTTTTTAAGTGTCTATAAAAAAGAGTGCAAATAATTAACGTTCGTTTTCATTTTGAACATTAGAAAATCTCTTAACCCTTAGTAGCCTGATTTACGAAAGTGATTTTATTTTTAATATTACCGTGTTTGCTTGAGGGTCTAGATGAAGGGAAAAATAGCTTTATAAATATATAGCTATATAATTTATATATATAGCTTATAAAAAAAAAAACTAATAGTAATGTGAACATTCGGTTTAAAAGATTGATATCAAAATTGAAACTCTAGGTTATTAGAGGGTTAAATATAATTTCCTTTAAAATATATAAAAACACGATCGTGCAATACAGAATGCTATTCATAACTTGATGTTTCTGTAGATTTCTTTTGAAGCTGTTACCGTTATTAATATGTTAGCATATATTAAAAAGAAAAAAACACATACTAGTACTTAGACTAATAGATTTAGTACATGTTAATTACGATGTGAAACTTACGAACAATAAAATGTAGATTCCTATTAGTTAAATATTTTGTTGAATCTGCGGTCAGCAGTTTCGCTGATTGCCTTGAACAATACATACATATGTTGTACAAACTTTATGTTATACATCTACTTCTTTAGATTATAAATACCTTTAGATAAATTTAGACTCGTTGTAATTTTCACTGTCCTTTCGTCTGTTGAACACTTTTGCTGTAAATCAATCGTATTCTATTCTATATATTATAAAACAAAGTCGTCCGCCGCGTCTGTCTGTCTGTCTGGATGTTCGCGATGAACTCAAAAACTACTGAACGGATTGTAATGCGGTCTTCACCAATAGATAGTGTAATTCATGGGTAAGGTTTAGCTATATAATCGGAAAAAGTCAAGCCGCCTGAAGCGTTTCATGTACATAAGTAAATATTTTTTATTATAAGGGCAAGACAACGTCCACCGGGCCTGATAGTTACGTATAAAATGCTATTTCAGGATTGCCTTTAAGCTAAATAGAATGGTCGAATACGAGAATTATTCGTTCGCCCTTAATGATGTCACCTCATTCTTTGCGACGAGCGCAAGTGGATGTACTTGGACGCTGCATGAATAATTTATACCGTTGTTATCATCGCTCCGGTCCCTTATATTCTCTTAAGATGGCCCAGCGTCGCTCCGCCGGCGGCTATCGCGCTTGCTTCGTGTGAAACATTGCAAACTTTGCCTCGCAAGAGTTTTAATAATGAAAATCTTTCTAAGAAGGCACGTATCGTCACGTTCTTTTGTGTGCGTTAAAACACACACTTGAAACTACCAGCCGTTGAAACCGTCGCTGTAGAAAAATATCTTCTCAAGTGTGTGCTGCTTTATGCGTGGTACGAAAACCGTACATTAATAATCGTTATATATTCTTTATATTATACCTATATTAATTAACAAATCTATAGATCAAACTGAACATGAAATTTTTCTCCACGTTTTGAATCACTTAAGAAAGGACGGCGATTATGACAATAAATGTCTTTTGTCTACTTAGATTTACTGATTAGATTTATTTTTATTGTAAAAATATGTCGTTGAGCAACTGATAATCTATTAGAAGGTATTAATATAAACTATGTCTGTTAGAAATTATACAAAAAAAAAAGGTGTGTGTGCGATTCACATACGATCAGAAGTGAAATTTCAGTAAATCGATAAAAGAATGAGATAAATATATATAACAAGAGTAGGATAATTACAAAGTTTATTTGTTTAAAAATGAAAGTATTTTGATTAATTTTAAAGATGTTTTTTTTATTTTATTTAACATAGTGTTACATAATTTATTGCTCAAGTTCCATATTTTCAGTTTCAACAAACAAGATATAAAAATACTCACAAACACTGTTAAATAATAACACACCACGCTGACTTCTTACTAAAAAGCTGTAATACGCAGCCGCGTACAGTGTACAGAGTAGTACACGTACTTTTCACATATACTAACACACTTTAAATGCTCAAATACAAGCAAGTATTAATTATGTAGCAAAATTATGAACAAAACAATTTACATAGACTATAATAATACACTGTTTTACAGATATATAGTAACACTAACTGTTTATATAAACGTAATGCAAATTCTTCTAAGTAATTACTATTAACGATTCTTCTATTATAAAAAAAAAAACACGGTCGCTACCTCAACTGACTTGTTCCTGATATTCTTGAAACAGCGACGCCGTTCTTCTATTTTATCTTTTCACATTCTTCTTTATCTCTATCCTCAACCCATCTATGTAGGGTCGGCACAACATGATCAGCCGCCTGACATCAACCCTCCTTGGGATTAGTTTTTGGTACCACTATAAGTTCAATTTCCGTGGATATTTGACTCTTCGATAGCAGGTGGTAAATATTCAAATGACGCGCTTGTTTATGGTGTATCCGTGAATTGCACCTCCACAGGCTCTGATTTCAGGTTTGTCGTAACCATGAGGATTTCTTCCTGCAAATCTGATTCAGGAGGATCGCTGGTATATTTTTTCCTTTTCTTGTCACTAATGTTGTCAGATTTTGGTTATTCGGTATTTTCTCGGGGATTATTGCATACACATTAATTTTGATAAGCTTTTGGACATTGTACAAATTATATAATACTAAGGATAAATAATATTAAAGAATAGTATTTAAATCGTTTGTCTCCAATACAATTAACGCTTACTGTAATATGATGTCGAAATACTTATTCACTCGGCCGGTTCTGCGCGTTTGGAATGCTTGGATTTACGTCAACTTCGGAAGTCGGTAACTCGTGCCGACGGCATGATTGCTTGTAATATCATCGGGATTACTCCGGTAACTGCCGTTTCACGGAGTGCACTGTTAATGGCTGAGTCGGGAGAGTTTCCCGTGACGTGCGTGTAACTCGTGCCCGTAACAAGATAAACCTCTCTCGGACGCGTCGGAAACTTAGTTAACTTGGATATATATGGTCATGTTGTTGTTTCAGAGTTTTGTTTTTTAAACCTTCCATTTAGTCATTTTTTTTTCACGTATTATTCATGAATTAGGCGACTTCTTTCGTTTGCTAAAAAAAATTATTTAAGGTGTAAAAAATGTTATAAATGCCAAAGTGACTCTGTTTGTTTGTTACGCTTTTACATTTTAATTACTCAAGCGATCATCATGATCTTTTGTATACACGTTGTCAAGAAGTAAAGAAAAGAACATAGGGTACCTTTAATCCAGAACGAAAAGTGCGGACCCCGATAGAGATAGGTCACATCTGTAGAGCGAAACCGCGGCCAAAATTGCTGGTGTCATATAAATCAAATAAAGTGTAAATAGTGAAATGTAAAAATAACGAGAATATCGAACGAAAACGGTCGATATACCGCTAATCGATATTTTTTATGTATTCGATATTAAAATCGATAATGGATAGTCGGTTTCAGCATCATAAATATATTGACATAATTAATCATATTTACATGAAAAACGATTGTAGCTTATGTAAAACCCATTATCAGTCGAGAGACATTCTTTATATGTCTATTTAATTTGTCGTATTTTTTTTTTGTATACTCCTTTGAAACACTCAACATTCATACTAAATAGTTATTACGAAAGATATAGTCTGAATTATTTTTCGTATTTATCCTCGACGTAATAAAATCCGACAGGGGGTGTTCCCGTCGTCCGCAATACGGGAATTCTTTATCACTTCCCTGATAAACAGAGGAGTGGGAATGTGATTTCGGCTAATACCGGTTTTAGGAGCGATCCCGACGCTTGTGGCCCGCGTTTAGGGATCTGTCCTTTGGGTCGACGGTTTTATCTCCGGGGATACAGTGTTCGTAATGCTAAATTGGGTTTCTTTGGGTATATCTATTTTTTTTTAATTATTTTGATTTAAAAAAAATATTTTGTCACATAAATTGTTAAAATAACTCGAATTATATTGAAGTGTTTACCGCGTTGTCAATGTATTACTTTATAAATAATTCGGTATAGCGTGTGAATTTTACCTACTCGTGAAGAAAATGTACCTACATTAAGCTTCCTTCGATGGTAAAACGCGAGATGAAAAAAATATATCGAAATAAAAAAAAAACACGCGCTACACGACGTTATAAGGTTTCGAAAAATATTTATTGTGAATATTATTTACATTTGAGACAAATGAATAAAATATCAAAAATCAAAAGAATTCCGTATTTAACGAGAAAGTTCAGTGAAAACATGATTTTACAAAAAAAAAAAAAATAGCTTGGATCGTCTTGCGGCATGCGTCGTTTATAACAGATTTTTTTTTATGCTTCGTGTTTTTTCACCAAAAGGAAGCTTTTTAGAAGGCGTTGAATAATAAATAATTTTGAAGAAATAGTTTTATAGTACAGTATTTTTTATTACCTAATCTAAATATTTTCTATGTTTCTACTTGGTATGGTAATGCATGAACTATACAACCCATTCAATAAACGATTCATCCCAATAATGAGAATGAACGAATTTTCCGTTCTTTCCAATCCTTTATAGATGAACTTCGCACGCCTTAATGTAGACTTAACCTATTCCTCTCCTATCCTAGTACTTTTTTTTTACTGGAAACTTTACGTTACGTACTGGTTGAAATGTCCTACGCTATGTACCTTATCTGTACATATAACAACGTTGATGCTTTTTTTTTTTCATGATCGGTTTGAGTAGTTAATACCATGTAAGCCTAACTAAGAAATAAAAAAAAAATAACACACGCATTTATGATATTAGTAAGAATACAATCGATTATCATTCTAAGGTTGTAATACAATCAAGGAGTTAATTCAACTCTGGCAACACCGCGCACGAAACTATTATTCGAAGTTGATCTCCGGACTTTGCTCCGGCGCTCTGCTGTATCCCAAGTGTAATTGATTCGGGCACGAAATTCCTCCAAACTTGATCGCACTCGACTAATTCTCATCGTGATTGAAAAGTTCTCCCGCGGCTACTTGGTCTTCCCTTGATATCTTATCTTTGCAATAGAGCGCATGTTTTAAAGAGAGGCAGTTTATCTGATGTTGTTCGTACTACAGTCCGAGTTTATTTATCACGGTTATATCCTTATCAAGGGTCAGGTCTATTTATTTACTCTCGTAGGTTGCGCTGCTTTTGAAGATACGAGTCGGTCGTGTCGATCAATTTCTCGTATTCTAAAAGAGATCTCTATACATATGTGGAGAAATATATTACCGAATGTATTCACGCGCGTCACTATAAAACGGCTGGACGTATTTGGTGGACTGTAGGTGGTAGAGCTACGCTGAAGCTATTACTGGTTTCAGCATGAATGGGTCGGGTCGCCCGACGCGCGGGGTAGTAACACCCGACACACAGAAAGCCGACGTGAAGTAACAGTGCTTGCACTGTTGCGTTTCGTTCGGTCAGCGAGAGCGCCGGAGGCCCACATATTTAAAAGGCCGGCAACGCACTTGCGACTCCCCTGGTGTTGCTAGTGTCTATGGACGGCGGTGACCACTTATCATCAGGTGACCCATCTGTTCGTTTGCCCCCTATAATAATAAAAAAAATAAAAAAAATGGCTTTCTTTTTCGTCGTGTTTGTAAGTGTCAGAAAAAGGAGCATCGTAATTTGATTTTTGTACACATTGGCAGTATTTAACATCTCAAGCAGCCAATGAGGGAGGCCTGGCCGAGGATCGTGCTAAATGGTGTCGCCTAATTTACGAAGGCTAGTTAGTCAAACGTTAATAAAAGCTATTCAAAAGTAATTATAGAAAAACGTATGAGGCGTCACGATCGGGCTTCTAAGTTCTGTCCAACTGGCAGTACGTACGCCTGTCGAGAGCGCGACCGAGAGATCCTCTTCCGGATCGGTCTCCATAGCCACGGACGTAACTGTCACCAGGGTGCTATTTAAATCATCTGTTAAAGATGTAACTGCCTATGATGATGAGTTATTCGCACGTACACTTGTCGAGAGTGTGGCCGAGAGATCCCGGATCTTCTCCTTAACCACAGACGGAAGTGTCGCCAGGATGCTGCTGCAATCATCTGTCAAAGGTGTAAATGCCTATGATGATGAGTTATATGCACGTACACTTGTCGAGTGTTCTTGGCCAGAGACTGAAGTATGGTCAGAGTGCTACTTAAATCGTGTTTTAAAGATATAAAGGCCTATGAACATAAGTTATTCGCAAATTTTCCCAAACGCGCGAAAAAAATATCCGATCATTATTTCGTATTTTCCTGTAAACTTTAATTGACCACTTTTCTGTTCGCCGTTGAAATGGAACGGCGTCTAATCGTCCGAGAAATTATCAAGGCGGGCAGAAGTTGGGCGCCGCCCGCCCTCGACGCGATCTATCGCGTTTCTATAGCAACGCCCGAGACTTGAATCAGTTAAACGAATGATGAACTCACGACCCTCGCTACCGTTCCCACTTATTGTAAGCCTTATCTGCATTTAGATTTACTTAAAACAATGAACACTTTTTTCTGCATGATCTTATTATATTTCTTATAATAGTTTTTTTTATGCATATAAAATAAGGTACCAAAGAATATTATCGATTTGTCAGACGATAAGTTCAAGCACCATATCATGTAGGTTTTAATGTCAAAAGAGTATTGTATGGTGGATAGTTACGTGAACGACAGTGACAGAGATTAGAGAGTAATTTGTTCTCTAGGTACAATCGCTAAAATACAACTATGATGAACAATTACTTATATTGTTGTAATTAAAGACACGTGCAAAAAAAAGCGGAAGAAAGAAAAAGAAGGAATCGTTAAACTCAAGTTAAATTTTCACGCGTCAATATCTTTTTTTTTTTATATTATAGGGGGCAAACGAACAGGTCGGTCACCTGATGGTAAGTGATCACCGCCGTCCATAGACACTAGCAACACCAGTGGAGTCGCAAGTGCGTTGCCGGCCTTTTAATATATGTGGGCCTGCGGCGCTCTCACTGACCGAACGAAACGCAACAGTGCAAGCACTGTTACTTCACGTCGGCTTTCTATGAGAGGGTGGTACTACCCCGGGCGAGCCGGCCCATTCATGCTGAAACCAGTAATAGCTTCAGCGTAGCTCTACCACCTACAAATAGTAGGCACCTAGATGCCTTATCTTTCGTAATAGGAGTAAATCTAAGAAATACCCTGATTTTTATCTTCAATGTACATGTTTTTTTTTTAAAGTTAGAAGTGTTTTAATGAAATTTCTCATTTCGTTTGGTTTTATTTACTGTCTTAATATTCGATGTGCATAATAATTTCTACTCTGTTCTAAGTCGTATAATTCATTTACCATATGCGACCGGGGTTATATCTCGGGAGTGGGATTCGTTGATATTTGCCAAGTTTCTTACGTTTATTGCAAAGTAAATAAATGTTTGCCCGACTCTGAAATGTAACAGTCGCTGGCGACTCGCCACTTTCCGAATCGCTGCGGTACTTTATCGTGCGCATTATTCCTTTGTATTTTTGTTGTTGCGCCTCATAAACATTTCGGTAAATGTTCATAGGTATATGAGTATATATGTGTTTTAAAAGATAAAGCTATGTTTGAATCCTTATTTAATCTTTGACAAAGGTAACATTAAAATATAATAATTCTAAAGATAGTTGGGTATTTGTTACTCTTTCACGAGAAAACTACTGAACGGATTTCCGTATATTATAGATCAGAGTAACGTATATAGGCTAAAGATGTTCTTTGAATTTGTGAAGATATAACGACTACAGACTTCAAGCCAATTTGAAAATATCCCTCCATCCTTATTATATTATCCTTCGGCGTACGCTGTACACACTTAGTTGCACGAAATAAAAATTTGTGTGGTTTCATGAAACCACGATGCAAGTGAAACTTTCTTTTGTATCCTAGCATTTTAAAAACTGAGCACAATATTTATTTAACCCTTAAATGCATATTGTTGCGAATTATATACATTCCACATCCACTTAATTTTTGTTCAAAATCCTCTGAGTGTGTGCATTTTCGAAAGCATGTTAGAACCCTTGAAAATACTTTACACTTGGAACAAAACGTTGACATTACTTTTGACAGGCAAATTACATTTTTTTTTGTTGTTGTTTTAAAATTAGTTTCAGGATTCATAACAAAAATTATGCATTTAAGCGTTAAATCATTGAATTGAGCCATAGGGGCCGCTATATTGGCCTTGGCCGAGCGCCTTTCACTTTACCCCTACTTCCGTGGCCAGCTGTAATGCGACATGCGATAGATGGACGAAAAAATTTGAGCCGCTGTAAAAATAATGAATAGTTACAGGGGATTTTTCTACAAACACATACAATCGTTCATTATTAATCATATTATTAGTGTTGTTTAATAGTATGTCGGAATGAGAGAAGAACGTCTGAACGTGAAGAATAATTTTGTAATCATACCGCCACATCTATAAAGTGGCCCGATACGAGAAAACGTTTAAAAAAAAAAATAAGGTGATTAAAAGTCTGTACAAGTAACCTGCGTCCGTAATGAAGCACCGGCATAATGAAGTTCTAATGAAATAACAAGTTAAATTATGGGTTAAACGATGAAGCGCGCCGCGTCGTCGCGAGTCGCGTCGATCTGTTTAATCCGTCTTTAAACATCCACTTTGTATGTATGTACACACAGGTACGCTTCGTTAGATGCCCTTATTTAACTTTCCTTACAATTAAATAGTGCCGACTTCTTGTTTTACTTTGGATGTCGCGACGGCGAGGTCTATGACCGGCGGCGTGACGCGACGCGACGCGACGCGACGCTTGCTCGTTACCATGGCAACGAGTATGTACCTCCCTGCAAACGTTATTCTTTTAGAAAGTCGTCAGCCTGAAGGGGTATTATTATGGATGTGTCGCCCTTTAAATCTTTCATAACTCATTAGCATCTCTTTGTACGCGTGTGTGTTGATTTTTTTTTTTCTATAAAAGAAACTTGTATAGAGTCATGTTCGGATGAGGTGTTTGAAATCATATAATAGAATTGGACAAGTTAATACTTTGTATTAGCTTATTCCCGTCACTTTCCTTGTTTTTTATATGAGTTACTTAATAAGTATTTTGTCGCAGCAGTCAATTGAAAATAAAAATAATTATTATAGGTATAAGATAAGTATTCAAGATGAAAAGTGTAACTATGCCCTTCTTGAGACTTCAGACTATCTCTATTCAAAATGTCTTTGCGATCAATTCACAGGGTTATTATTGGAACGGCTTATATAGTATGTTTTATATAATTTTCGTACTCCTGTTCAGACAAACGTATAAAGCTTATAATAAATATTCTTTCTATTATGTTTCTGTATATGTAATGTTATTGTCGGGAACCGTTTCCCCATAGTCGCGCCCCGTCGTGTATCTACGGGCGACGTGCAAAAATATATCCCAGAACTGGAATTATTTATCGTTGTTCCATTTCCAAAGTAACTTATGTTCATATCGTATTGTATTAATCGATTCCCGCTTGCTGGTAGCTACACCTATTTATAACTCCCTATAACACCTATTATAACTCCCTATAGACAAGTTCTCTGTAGAGGCCGCGAGGAATATTATTAGAGCATTTCTCGAAGTTTTCTTGGAAGGGTCCGTCTGTTATTTGTTATGTTTATATCAAGTAAACATCATGAGTAGCCTTTTTACCTTCGTAAAGAGACGGCAATATATCGAAATACGCCCGGTCCAATTCCAAATTTTTAGGTTTTTGTACGTTCAAGGCACGGCTTTACGCACGGACGTGGTAATAACAATCCATTGTGTGACAGGATTTAATTTATCGGTATGTTTGTTTATATCGTTTTATTATATATTTGGTAAAAGGCATGTATGTATAAGTAAGATTTTTGGTTGTATTTATTTTTCAATATTCTTCGTGTCCGTCAATAGTTATTAAACTTGCAGCAATTTATATGACACTAGCGGCCCGCTCCGGCTTCGCACGGATATAAAATACATAGCCTATGTCATTCACTGAAAAAATGATTGAAATCGATCCAGTAGTTTTGATTTATTCATTACTGCCCGTGGCCCGCACGCGTTAAATTTGGATTAACCTGAAAAATAACAGTATTTCTCCACTATTTAATTTATATTATTTTACATATAAACCTTCCTATTCAATCACTCTATCTATTAAAAAAAATCCGCATCATAATCCGTTGCGTAGTTTTAAAGATTTAAGCATACATAGGGATATAGGGACAGAGAAAGCGACTTTGTTTTATACTATGTAGTGATCTTGATTTTGTCGTGTCCTCTCATAATGTAGGCGTTACGGATTTTTGTGAAACAGCATTTGTTTAATAGTTCCAAGTTTGTATGTTATATACAACGCGATTATTATAGTTATCATGTCTATGGGTACGTAACGTTGGCTGATGGAGCGTGAATGGGTCGCGGCGGAACTCCGCTCCGATGCGTCCATTGTCATCTCCCGTGTGCGCCAACCGTACATACATACGTACCGGTAATACTATATGTTAAGAATATTAATGTTTTTATTTATCGTATTACTCCCGACATCGTAATATGGCTACGAGTACCATACAATTGGAATAATATAACAAATATAATTTAATTAATTAATAGACAGTTTATCTATTTATGTAATCCTAAAATCGTGACTAATATCTTCTTCTATAATATATGAGAATAAGTGTTTGTTCGTTCGTATTCTATACGCTGCCTATGCCTGAACGAAACCGACTGCAATAAAACTTTGTATATTTATTGGTTGCACTTGCGCGAACATTATAGGCATAGTGTGCACATAAAGTATGTGGTGCGCGTGCGTACGGGGATATATAAAACACAGACGAAATCGCGGGCGGCTGTTAGTTATATATGTGAAAGTGTGTTTGTTTCTTATGATACGTTTTTACGCCTTCATTACTGAACTGAAATTTTGCATACACGTTGTTAGGGACATACAAAATTACATAGGGTACTTTTCGTCTATGATAAAAGTGCTATCCCCGGAGGGGCATAGGTCAAATCTGAATAAACGCGAGCGGAGTCGCCAGCAAGAAATAGTATCACATAAGGCCTGTGTGCTGGTGGGTGCTTGCTTGCGCGGGCGCTTCTGGTTAAAAAATGTACGTGGTCGCTGCTAGCATTCACAGTTATTTCGAACTCACTATACTGTTGGCCACTTCATTAATATTTATTATATAAACTAACTAGCAGGCCCGGCGGACGTTGTCCTTCCCTGATAATAAAAATATATATTTTTATGTGCATCAAATGCTTAAGGTAACTAATGCATTTAATTTGATAAGGATGAATACTGTATCCTGCTAAATAGCCCTCCTATTTTATTTCATTATATGTGACCATTTTTAGTAGATAAGTGGGTATAGTAATCTATCTTTTAAAGATAAGTATACGCCTTCGTAGACTTTTTTGTAGATATATAAATGAGGAATATCTCAGTAAGCATTGTTTTGTAATATCTCAAAGGGATATTAGGCAGCGTTTTCGACGTGAGCTCCCAGGCGGCTTGACTTTTTCCGATTCTTTCAACAATTATCATTATATTTCAACCAATTTACAAAAAAACCTTAACAAATTATATACCAAAACCTTCCCCGTGAATTACTCTATCAATTGGTAAAGATCGTATTACAATCCATTCATTAGTTTTTGAGTTTATCGCGAACATACAGACAGACAGACAAGCGCGGCGGACGATTTTGTTTTATAATATGTAGTGATCTTTATAAAATACTTACTTATTGAGAGACATCGACAAAGATTTTTTATGTAAACGAGTTCGCAGATAACATTATATAGCGGAGTGTAGAAAATCTTTCTCCCAGGAATATTTCGTGTGATCGAGATTCATTTATGTAAATAACTTCTTTTATAAAGCAGACAAGAATCGCGTAATGTTTTCTTAAATTTCGGGATAATATCGGGAAATTGGGAGATTCTTCGCTCGTTTTAAATTACATTTTCTTTACTATTATTACATCTGCGAGAGGTTTCATACTTAACGATATATTTTAGCGTTCCCTTTGTCAAATAATGTGAAAAAAAAATGTATATAAAAATTGAGCAAAAGTGGGAGCCATTGTAAAGATTTGATGAAACGATGACGGCTTAGTTGATAGCGTAGATTCGAATTCTTACGGCTGAGTCGATGCTTTCGGTGAAGCAACATATCGTGACGTCACCATAGCACGGTGGTAGTGCTTTCTCTAAGTCCATCTGGCGGCTACCTACCATCCTCGAGTTGCAAATCTGTCGTCAAGCACCGGTCGGTGTGTTTCGGCAGTTGCACTTGAGAACTAGCCTCCCGGTAAGCTTAGCGTGCTTACCGTCTCAGACTACACTGTCATTGAACATCAGATGAGATTTTAATCAAATGATAAAATCTATAAAATATATTATAAAAGAATTTGGAATCACTTGGTATATTCATATAATCTGTGGATGTAAATAAAAGTGTGTGTGTACTTATGTACACGCGTTAGAAGTTACGAGTATACTTCTCTTGTGTGACAAGATAAAAATCTTTTCAAAAATGTTATCCTTCGCCTTATTCTACGTTTGTAAAAAACGACGACACTAACAATAGAAAAAAAGGTATTCAATACATACATTCTTATTCTTATTCTACTAGGGGGGGCTATGCAGGCCTAGACCTGTGTCACTGCGACCTAGTTGATCTATTGTGATCGCCCCACAATGTTAAAGCTCGCTGCCTAATCCTATGGCATTTATGTACTGTAGGACTTTTTTGGCAGTGAGCGCTTGTACCTCATCCGGGAGCAATACATGCTTTCCCAGAATCCGGTTGCGTGTAGGCTTCAGTGGATCACATTCACACAAGGGGTGTTTTGGGGTTTCATCACTGCTGTCGCAGTATCGACACTCTCTTGTGCTCTGGACACCCATGTTATACAGATGTTTCTTTAAACAGCAGTGTCCAGTGAGTGATCGCACTAGAATCCGTATCTGATTCCTACTGAGCATCAGGGCCTCTCCCGCACTACGCTGGTTAAATGCCCTGATGAGTTCTTTAGAATGTTTTTGACCTGGTAAATTATACCAGTGCCTTCTGGCTTCTTGATTGTAATGGTTCAATACATACATACTTTTCTGAATAAAATATTGGCTATAGCTAACTTCGGGGTGTCGGTTTTTCGTGACGGTGTGCGGTGCGCGCGCATCGTAACAAATTATTCTCATCATTTTTCCATAACGCGCCAGAAGAAGTATAACTTCAAAAAAATACTTCATTGATTGCCTACGTCACTTGACATACGGTCCATTAGTTCCATTAGTCCATCCATTAGAAATATAAAGACACTGTATTTATATTTAAAGGTGTGATGCAAAATGTTAGATGGGTAATTAAAATAGAATAAATCTAAACAAACTCATTAAGTGTGTAACTAAAATATTTATAACGTGAACTATATTATTTATTCTATTTTTCCTAATAATTTTATCAGTTGTTTTTTAAAATAATTAGTAGTCGTTGTTTGTTGTAACGATAATTAATGTTATCGCAACGTGTCAAAGTATTAATAGTATTTTTTATATAATTATATTTTGTAACAGAAAACATGTGTAATTTGTTCCTTTGTTTTATGTGTGGTATTGTTTATAGTTATTTAGATAAGTTTTAATTGTTTTGTTTACATTTTGCCCGAGTTTTGTATTAAAAGGATTATTTACTTTTGTATAAAAACTTTTGAATGAGAAGTCACGCTAAATCGTTTATTAATTTTATTGTTTCAGGATTTAACTATTGATGTTATGTGAAAAAGGGATATGTGTGCTTATGATCACACGATAGAAGTGAAAAGTTATAAATAAATACGTGCACAATAAAGCTTTTAAATGATATATCAATGTCATGCGTAAAAAGTAAGAGTAAGATTTAAATACGCACAGTATATACGTTTGAAAGATTACACTAATAATATAAATACTTAATATAGTTAGCATAGGTAATAATAATAACGATACACGACCCCTTTTCAGACAATAAACGTGTTTGATGACGACTGGGGCCGAGTAAACCCGATTCAACGTCATCGACCTGAATGTGACTGTTCATTTTCGTTTGAAGTTTTCACTTCAAAAACTCATACACTTTAAATCGAAACTATACTTTTGATTCTATGTAAATATATGTACAAAATAAAACTTTAATCTTATAATAAACGTTTTAATTTCAGGGAACAAAACTATGGATAATAATGGAATACCTCGGAGGCGGTTCCGCCCTGGATCTCATGAAGGCGGGCAGCTTCGAGGAAATGCACATAGCGGTGATACTTCGCGAAGTACTCCGCGGCCTCGACTATTTACACTCGGAGAGGAAACTTCACAGGGACATTAAAGCGGCTAACGTGCTTCTCAGCGAAATGGGAGACGTCAAGTTAGCTGATTTCGGTAGGTCATGATTCTATTTATTATTCAACGTCTTCGATTGCAGAACATATTTAAAGCGGATCTATTGTATAATAGGCTTTATAATACGTATATCTCAAAAATTATGAGTGCGTAAAGCAGAACAAACTTGTATAAATCAATCTACTTACACTTCTTAAGGTTTTAGATATTTTTCAGTATCTGGGCATTCTAAGAAATTAGAAGTAGTAGGTTGTTACTGGTATTATTAAGAATATACAGTAGTATTTGGTAAAAGAAAATGAGTTTTATTTAATACTAGCTGACCCGGCGAACTTCGTAACGCCTAACAGTCGATTTTTTAATACTTATTCTGCTATTCGGAACCATCGTATAAATATTGACATTAATATTTATAGATACTACCGTCACTCAATTGTTTTGCCTTCCCGGAACCTCTCCACTAACACTTAAACTTTATAGTATGGTATTAAAGTTCAAATTGACTTTTAATTATTATTACGAATCGTTTGTATGGGAGCATAGAAAAGTGTTATTTTTAGACTTTTCCAGTTAATTTTTTTAATTTTTCTCTCCGTAAGATCCATCCTCGTACTTCAAGGAATGTTATAAAAAAGAATTAGCGAAATCGGTTCAGCTGTTCTCGAGATTTGCGCTTAGCAACACATTCAGCGATTCATTTTTATATTATAGATAAGCAATAACAAATTGTCAAATAAATAAGATCAACTATTTCTACTACCTCATTTAGGCATTAGCTTATAGAAGATCGATTCGTATGTGTTTGAATAAATAATTAATAATAGTAAAAAAATAAATACAAAAGTAATTTATTACACTATATGTGTTTAATTGGCCCACACCTAAACTAACACTGAGCTTCCTCTCCCGAACGATATTTTTGCATGATTAAAATCTGCCATAATATATGTACTATTTATATTTTCCATGCTGAGGGTGTTAGTTATTCTTATAAACCATATTATCATTGAAAAGCATTCTTAAATTTGAACCCTAGTCTCTGTAAACGTCATCAGAATGGTATTAACTAAGCAAGCGTCCTTCAATTACAAGTTACAATCAACGGTTTATCTGACGGGGTCATAAGCAAAAATCTCTAGTGCGTATGAGTAAAACTGAAGTAATAATATAATAATGAGTATTAGTCTGACTGAAGCTTTCATCTCTTTCTCTCCCTATCGTCATGCTGAGAATTCTAACTCACATACACGGCTTTTGATGAATTGCAGTCTACTTCTTTCACAAATACCGTCAAGTTAACTGCGATGCCTCTCATGTCGCTGGAGCCCATAGGCGTCGGTAATACATTCCCGTCAAGTGATCCGCATGGTCGTATGTCTCCAATCGCATAAAAAAACGTTACCTTTACAATTAATTCAGTAGTTCCAGAGATTACCTCCAAGAAATTTCCAAATTCACAAACTTCTTCATGAGAGAAATATATATTGGAATAAAATGCTATCCCAAATAGAATGTCAGAAGAGTTTGGAACAGATTTAGAATCGTATTTGTCTTACTGTTCTACACCCTTCTTTATCTATCAGCTGCTTGCGAGTCTGTCATCTGAATCTCAATGCTAAGGAGTCAGTCATGACCATATATAGAGGTTTACAGAGGTCACGGGTGTGAAACTCGTTGTGCCTTACAACGCCCATTGTCCGGTTAGGTCAAGGCTATGCACTTTTACCGGCTGAATTCATTGTGAACTATTATTCCACTCAAAACCGGTTGTTGGTTGGGCTATTCGTTCTCATTCCTCCTTATCTTATTTAAAGATTGATTGAATTTTGGTATATGTATTCAGAACAGATAAATAGTTGAAAGAAAAAATAGTAATCATAGAGGAGTCTTTCGTTATACGTTTACTGATAACGAACGCTTGTAATATTGTTTATACGCGTTGGAAGGATCTCCTTCTAAAATGGTATCCTACGCGCTCTACCATCTTTAAAAAAGTTGCCAAGTTTGAGGAGATCCGTTTGCAAATAATAGACGCAAAATGCCAAATATTTAAAGTTAAGCCTTTTTCATATGTATACGTGCAATCAGAACGGCCAGCTGGCTCTACTACTCTGTATGTGATCGGGTTATTGAAGGCATATTTGGATTCGCGAGTTACAGTAGGGCCCACGCTTCAAGGAAATGAAACCATGCCACCGGAATCGATTAGGATCGCTGCTATAACGTTTTATTGGCTATGTGTATGATGGCCGTGAAAATTACAATCTGATCGAACACTGGTGCCTAAAAGTTACCAATAATTACTGGTGGTACAAAATTATGTACATTTTAACCACTACTATGGAAATTTAAATCTAAATGATGCAGCCGCATATCAACCGATCGTTATGAATATTGGTATGCTTAGATATGTGGTACACAGAGAATATTTTCGCACTATTCGATTTCCTAAATGACTGATGGATTCGTCACTAAATGACGTTGCAGGGCATTAAATTCAACTGGTCGCTTGCCTATACACATGGAGAATATGTACGTATACAATATTCGTTTTGCTATAACTCTACCATTTATTCCATCAAATAACATTAAACAAAATGCGACCTATCACAAAATAGTTTCATTTAGATTCACTTATTGAAGAATCGATATTTAATATATTTTAAAACAGTTTGTTATGAACATCTCCGAGTATAATAGATCCAATACACATATAATTGAAAGCAATTATTTAAATGATTCGAACGACGGTTTCAATTTAATAGTCATTGATGTCGATTCGGTGTATCGTGTTCCCTGTCTGTTTTATTGTTTATTGCAACGATACACTAAGGAGTGGTGGAACATATCGGATGAAATCGTAATGGACGACCGATCCCTCGTGCCACCTATAAACCGAACCGACCGTGGCGATTGAACAAGAAAATTATTTACTGCATCTTATCTCCTGTAGTAGTAACACGTCGTTGGAGCTGAAGAATTCGAGGCAATATCGCGTGTCTGACGTGAAAACCATATCGCATTTAGTAAAGTAACCCATGAGTTTAGAATTAACTAGCGGCCCGCTCCGGCTTCGCACGGGTATAAAATATATAGCCTATGTCATTCACTGAAGAAATGATTAAAATCGATCCAGTAGTTTTGATTTATTCATTACTGCCCGTGGCCCGCACGCGTTAAATTTGGAGTTACCTCAAAAATAACAGTATTTCTCCACTATTTAATTTATGTTATTATACATATAAACCTTCCCCTTCAATCACTCTATCTATTAAAAAAAACGGCATCAAAATCCGTTGCGTAGTTTTAAAGATTTAAGCATACATAGGGATATAGAGGCAGAGAAAGCGACTTTGTTTTATACTATATAGTGATAAGTAATTGAAAACCTTGTACGCCTTTAATGAAATAAAATAAACTTGATCGAGTTTCTCGAGCTGCCTGCTCCCGATGACTCGGACGCTTTACGAACTGGGCAGCGTAGTGGCACTATGGTTACGTACACAAATGCCTTTGTAGGGCCTAAAATGAATAATAGTATTTTTGATTTTGATTATTCTACAAATGAAAATAAAGTCGGTTTTAATTTTTTAGTTTTTCTCACTAACGTATTTCAGTCTATCTATCTAAAAGTAATCCTTAATAATATACTCGTATAGAAAAATCAATA
Source organism: Antheraea assamensis (assembly GCA_035772565.1). Taxonomy (NCBI): domain Eukaryota; kingdom Metazoa; phylum Arthropoda; class Insecta; order Lepidoptera; family Saturniidae; genus Antheraea; species Antheraea assamensis. The sequence continues at coordinate 2,083,204 of JAQQSE010000054.1, read as the reverse complement.
GTTTATTGTTTTTGATGCGTTGCCATATCGTTCATTCGATTGCGGCAGAACTTTGTAAACACGTTGTTAAAGCTACAGAAAAGGACCTTCCATCAATAAAAAAAATTTACTGTTCCTGAAGGATAGGTCAAGTATACAATAACGCGAGCGAAAATGCGGGCAAAACCTACTATCATGTTAAAAGTAATGGATGGTATTTCGAATGCATATAGACTAAACACGTTGAATATCAAATGTTAAATGAAATGTCAAAAATGCAATATTAGCAAAGCATGAAATGCAACAATTTTTTTACACGTAAGTTAGGGTACTATTTTCCTTTGAGGCCTTGTAGTGTTCTCAAACGGGCTGAGATCATGACAAAGTCTTCGTTTTGCTGATAAAAGATGTTACACTATTACTTAAAGGCCGCATTACGGTCTCTAGTGCCGCTGGCTTCGGGCCAACGTTTGAACGGTTCGCGCGATGCGACGCGCGAACCGAACGAGCTCCGCCCTTTCACACCTATAAGTATACTGTACAATTTTACAAGCGCTCTTCAAATAAAACGGTGTTTATGTAAATGTTTTATTACTCGTTTTCGAGTGTCACTTTGAACCGAAGAGCAAACGTAACTGCTTTCCAATACATTACTTTGACTCTTTTAGGCATCCGTCGACACGTTACCTTTACCATTTTAGTAGAACATATTAGTCTCATATTGACTCTTGTCTGGTGTACGGTGGTAGATATTGGATTTCGCTGTGATAAACTGATTGGTAGGATGCTGAAAATACTCGTAATGTTATCTTGTTTTGTTGATTGTACAGTTAGTAGTCTAATGCTATCTATACGAGTATATACATCATCATCATCATCTTACCCTGATCCCACTTAAGTAGGGTCGGCACAACATGTTTTCCTTTTCCACTCTCCCCTGTCAGATGTCATCTCAGTATTCACACTTTTTATATAAATATCATTTTCCACACAATCCATTCACGCCTTTTTCGGTCTTCCTCTACTCCTATATCCGTCCATTTTCAAACTCAAAACTTTTCTTGTTACATTACTTTCATCTCTTCTGCCCTATATAATGTATATATTATCTATATATAGATATATGTATATTATTATACGCTGGCGATAAGTAAATCGATTTTAGCTTAAACGTTTTTTGTTACCATGTTTCTTTTTTTCTTTTGTACCGATTTAAATATTATGTTTATAGTTATTAAAATGTATTATTATTATTATTTAATGCGGATAAAGTCGCTTATAAGTTAAGTTACGTTTAGATAAATGTATTAATTAAAACCCGTTCAGGAAATAGGTAAATAATGTCAATGTCAACCGAGTTATATACACACACCCGTAAGTTATTTTGCTACGGGTTTTCCTTGTGATTATGATAGCTTTAATATCACGTTCCTGGACGCGGGTTTTTTTTCCCCAATTGACTACACTGTTGACCGCGTAAGGCCTCTACAATTTCATCGGACTACGGACGCGGGTTAAAGCAACCTGCGTAGACTTTGCACCCGATATCCGTAATTATTATAGGTACGCACTTTACCATGTCATTTTTGGATTTTGTCGTACGATGTTATGAAGTCATTATAAAATTGTGTGAACATTAATCTCCATAGCAAAAGTTTGGTATTTCACAAGCTCGATAAAGCAAAAACAAGTATTGTACGTTGTTGTAGTTTGGTAAATTTCTGTTGTTTTCTGTCCATGAAATAATAGGTTTTGCTATATTATCATATAACTGTTTGCCTTTATATCAAAGCGAAGGGGGAAAATTATGCGTGTGAATCAACGTTATGGATATTATTATAACGGCAATAAAAATAGAAATTGTTTTAAGTTTGTGTTGGGGTAAGGCGTAAAGGGGGTTGTGATATATAAAGCGCAAGTAGAGCCGAACGTTCCCGGGTATCTATAACCGACTATGTATACGGCTACCTATAAACCTATATATACACGGCTAGAATTGTTGTTACAAACTGTTGTAGGCATGACGAGTCTTTTTTTTTGGTAGATAAAACTTTTTGGAATGTTTTATGTATGCTTCATATCAGTACCATATTCTATAGTGACTAAGGAGTAATAATAAAGTTCAACAGAGGTTAATTAAAATCGATAAAAAAGTTATAATATTTAAGTAGTAATAATGCTATAGGTTATATGTTAAGGGGACTTTGGTGTCAAAACTCTATTATAGAGTGGATCAATATGTGAACGATGGTGATGTCTGGAATTGACTCCTCTCTGTGCATCCACTATTATAGATTGTAACGTATAACATATTTTTAAATATTTAAGTGTATGTTAAAAAGATAAACCCGATCGAGTTTCTTGCCGGTTCTTCTCGATGACTGGGATGTTTTCTGAACCGGTGGTAATTTTGACGTTCATAAGCGCCTTTTTAGGGCCTAAATTGAATAAGGTATATATAATAAGTATATGATAATTGCTCAGACAACCTTATTTCTGAGTCGTTGGTGGCGGCTAGTCACTTCAAAACCTGTATAAGACCCATTGTAGGAGCAGAGGCCTCTTTCCGAAGGGAGGTATGAGCATAATCTCTACGTCAACCCAAGACATATTAGCGATTTCTAACTCCTAGAAAATGACAGTTCTATATTTTCCCACATACGGTGGTGATAATACAAGAACATTTCTCTGGTTCATGATTCCACATCATATTTTCCTTCACCGTCAACTGATAGTGATACCATATTAAATGATTTTAATGAATTTGTTGGTTCGCACCTGCGGACATACCACCGGTCTAACCACACGATTCCACCAGGGTTAGTGTATGACCAAAATATATTAAATATTACAGGTGTAGCGGGCCAGTTGACCAACACGACGAGTAAGCGGAACACGTTCGTCGGCACGCCGTTCTGGATGGCGCCCGAGGTCATAAAGCAGTCGTGCTACGACAGCAAAGCGGACATATGGTCGCTCGGCATCACGGCGATAGAGCTCGCGAAAGGCGAACCGCCCAACTCGGAACTGCACCCGATGAGGGTGCTCTTCCTGATACCGAAGAACAACCCACCCCAGCTGACGGGCAGTTACTCGAAGCCTTTCAAAGAGTTCGTCGAAGCCTGTCTGAATAAGGACCCCGAGAACGTAAGATTATTACTCGTTTACTAGCTTTTGCTCGCGTCTTGGCGATATAATATATCTCTAATCTATCGTTCTATATGTGATAGAATTTTTTTAATCGAGTTATACTAACAAAAAGTCAAATGCTTTGCAATGCAAGAGTGCACGTGTAAAAATAAACAATAAGAATAATTTGCGAATTCGCATTCACGCTTTCTCGTGTTCAAAATCCTGCGCCCTCCGATCGCATGTAAAATGACGGGGCGCGGGCGGTAAATGACAGTTCTATTTGGAATTTACGTTACATTTTTTTACACCCGGTCTCTAGATATTGCTATAATAACTGGATTTTCTAATAAAAGGAACGTTTGATTTCTAGAGACCGACGGCGAAGGAACTACTCAAATTCCCGTTCATCAGAAAGGCGAAGAAGAATTCTTATCTAATGGATCTTATTGATAGGTATAAGAAATGGAAGGCGCAGCGCAGCGAGGAGAGCGAAACCGAATCGGAGAATTCAGATTCGTCAGTAACATTTTTGTATTTATTTTAAGGATTGCAGATACGTAAGCGAATGTTAGACGACCTTACAATGTTTCCGTTCCATCACGATGTTTTCTGTCACCGAAGAAACCTCTTGTTATATAGTCTGTTTTTAAATTTTATTAACATACTAGACTTTTGGCCTCGGTTTGGCTCACAGTCATGTAGTAGAATATACTTTTCTATCCCTCGGGAATAGTACTTTTTTTTTGTATGAATGGTATGTCCATTACTGTGTACACTCACGATAATCGGTGGAGTAATTAACACGCGAAAGCAGACAGCAAAAAAAACTAAATAGTAGGAATAAGAATAATGAAAAAAGATCATTATTTTATAGGTTTTTAGTGTTTGACAATAATATCGTAATGTTAAATGACGTTTTGTGGCCGTGGGGGTGACTATTGGACCGACAAGTTTACATATGGTAAGAGTATAGTTTGTATGGCGGTAACAGAATAACTGGTGACATAATATTGGGATTGAATGATCCAGACGTGAAACTTTTTTTTTTATTTCGAACTGACTACACTGTTGACCTGGCAAGGCCTCTACAGTTTCACCGGACTATAAGACGTGAAGCGACAATGTTGTAACAGTCGATATTGTGCGGAAATCGAGGAAACTGCGTATTCCACCCGGTAATCATGTCCGGACACCGTACTACACCAAGCGTAACAGTCGCTATATTGTATTTTTTTTTTTATTATTTTCCATTCGTACGTTTCTACTCTTTTTTAGTAAACTATGAAATTAAAAAATAGAATACATAATCGTTAATTTTGAGATGTGGGTATTAAAAAATCCGGCGTGGCGGTGGGTTTAACCCTTAAATGCATATTGTTGCGAATTATATACATTCCACATCCACTTAATTTTTGTTCAAAATCCTGAGTGTGTGCATTTTCGAAAGCATGTTAGAACCTTAGAAGATACTCTACACTTGGAACAAAACGTTGACATTACTTTTGACAGGCAAATTACACTTGTTTTTTTGTTGTTGTTTTAAAATTAGTTTCAGTATTCATAACAAAAATTATGCATTTAAGGGTTAAGTAGCGATGCGTGTATGTTGTTTCAGGGAGGAGAGCAGCCGCGGCGACATGGAGGCGGACGAGCCGTGGATAATGACGGTGCGCGGCGGCGCGGGCGCGAGGGCGCTGCACCCGCTGCACCCGCCCGCGCACCTGCCGCCGCTCCCCCCGCACCCCGAGCACGACAACAAGCGCCGCATGCACAACGACGACCCCGGTAACCGACCAATCACGACGCTTTATTTCTTTCTTAGCTATTTTAGCTGTAATAGCATTGTGGTGTCGACCAATCACGACGCTTTATTTCTTTCTTAGTTATTTTAGCTATAATAGATAGCATGGTGGTTTTTTGGCGAGATCTTAGTCTGTCATGTAGTGGTTTTTATATTTTATTCATAATCTTGTGTTATTAGACTCTATATTTTGTAATATTGGTGGTGTTTTACATAATATAATATAGTTCAGTTATTATGCACAAGTGAAGTGGATGGGAAATAATACCACGGAGCATGCATTCTGAGATGCCATCAAAGCTCCATGGAAAGTTCTAACAAGGAAACCACCATCTTCTTAGAACATTATAATTATCGCAAGACACTTACTTGCCAAAATCTTGTTACTTGACACTGGCTATAGTGCACAAACCGTGACGGAGCCAAAAAATAAAGAAGAAGAAGTTGAAAACCTGTCGCCAAGCAATAATATATTTAGTTTCTAGCGGAAAATTAACTGATATGTGATTCGGTTCCAAGCGGATAGGCATTTGCCGATGTCGGCTCTCAATTTAAATAAGCAAAAGATATCGGAATGTTTCTTCACGGGGTACTTACTCTATCTAAACCGAACGGTATTGAAGCACTAAGTCTTTTTAAATCGTTGAGTTAGTTAGTTAGTCACACTTTTGTTCATTATCATTTTTTATTATTGTATTAGTTATAGTTTAGTTTAGTTTAGTAAATTAAGTTAAGGGTACTATGGGACTGATATAACCATAAATAAAAAAATTACTGGTCATGTTTATTATTTTCAGTTCCATAAATTTATGCTCCTTTAGCCTAAACTCTATAGCTTTGGTGAGGTTTTTGGTTTTATCGTTTGGATATTGTGAATTAATTGCATTGATATCAAATAATAGGATTTAACGCAAGAGCATTTTTTTTTTTTATAAAATCGTAATAGACAACTTGATATTTTTTAATATGGGAAGAAGAATATAATATATATAATGACTTATTTCATAGCATGTTCCGACACTGCGTGGACCGATGTAGGTTTGAATTCTTACGACTGTGTTAGAACTTTAGGTGAAGGGAGATATCGTGATTAAAAACCATAACATTGTGGTAGTATGGTTTTTCTAAGACCGTCTGGTTGCCTGACACCCTCAAGTTGAAAATCTATCGTCAAGTCGGTGCGTTCCTGCAGCTGTACTCGAGAGCGAGTCCGCTTCTAAATTTAGTGTGTATACGGTCGTAGATCACATTGTCATTAAAAAAAAATAATAATAAAAATAAAACTGTAAATATGAAGGTATACGTTTGTGTAATCAGTGGTGGGTCGTGCGGGGTCGCCGGTCCCCCCGCTCGGGAAGCAGAACGGCGCAGTGAGCGCGCGCGGGGACGAGCCCCCCGCCGCCGCGCCGCCCGCCGCGCCCCCCGCCGCCCTCGCCGCGCCCCTCTCCAACAACAACAACTCCATCGACAAGCACGCGGTACGTGCACGCTTCCCTTTATATATATATATAATATAGGATATTTACTTATCTAATACGTGGTCAATTTTCAAATGAATAAAAAAAAAAACGTGTATTCAGCAAATTATCTAGGACGAAGCTTTGCAATTGGAAATCATGTTTGAAGTACAACATCGTACACACACGTTTTCTTCGTCTTGTCGTCTGTCTTACTCTTATCCCACCTAAGTAGAGCCGGCACTATGCGTTTTCCTTTTCCACTCTCCCCTATCTAATGACATCTCAGTATTCACATAATATATAATTTCTCACCCAATTAATCCATACCTTTTCGCTCTTTTTTTTATATTATAGGGGGCAAACGAACACGTGGGTCACCTGATGGTAAGTGATCACCGCCGTCCATAGACACTAGCAACACCAGGGGGGAGTCGCAAGTGCGTTGCCGGCCTTTTAATATATGTGGGCCTCCGGCGCTCTCACTGACCTAACGAAACGCAACAGTGCAAGCACTGTTACTTCACGTCGGCTTTCTGTGTGTCGGGTGTTACTACCCCGCGCGTCGGGCGAGCCGACCCATTCATGCTGAAACCAGTAATAGTTTCAGCGTAGCTCTACCACCTACTCTTCCTCTATTCCTATACCCGTCCACATTCATGTTCAAAACTTTTCTAGTTACTTGACTTTAATCTCTTCTTATAATATGCCCGTACCATATTTACCTATTGCTCCTCGACTTCTCCGTCACTTGTGTTATTTTCAAACTTCTTCTACTATACTCATTCTTAAACTTCTCCAATCTGGTTACTCCACACATCCATCTTGACATTCACATCTCTCATCCGTCTCTTTCGTAGCCCACAGAGCACTCGAATCCATATAACACGACTGGGCTTATTATAGTTTTATACACGTTCCCCTTGAGTTTCTTTCATACCACGTATGCAGCAAATTCGGTTTAAAGAAATTTATTTCTCAAAAGAACATAGTTCTCTTAATGAGAATTACATGCAATTTTTAATTATAATTAAACAATTTTGAACCTAATCCAGTGATCGGTTACAAATTACAATATTAATAAACATTACAATGTTAATAAAGCAAAGAAAAGAAAAAATTTTTTTAAATGAAAATACTTATCTTTTATATACATTTTTAGTTTGACTTTAAATAGATTTACGGATTCAGTTTTCTCTTAGATCCTTCGGTAATTCATTAAATAGTTAAATTAAGGTTATAATAATCAAGAGCGGCCAAAAACATTGACGGTAGAACTGTACAGATTGATAAGTAAACGAATATCTATTGACGGTTTATTACAAATATACAAGCTAGTTTTCGTCCGCTTCGTTGTGCATAAAAATGGCAAAAGATAATCGAACCCAAAAAACGTATAGCCTAAAACTATCCACGGAAACGTTAAAAACGGTCAGTACTTTTGTCCTAATTGTGCCATATATATATATATAGATCTATGAATTAAAAATATGTCAAAATCATCATAAGTGTCGTGGTGAATTTAAAATAGATTTTATGTCGTTATCTGTAGGCACGACAATCGTCGAACGTGCAGGTGTCCCTCGAACAGAGGAGTGTGAAGGAGAGGGAGAGGGAGAGGGAGAGGGAGCGGGACCGCGGCGACCGCGACGAACGCAAGGACCTCCCCAACTCCAATCGCGATACTGTTGTATATAATAAAGCTGTGAGTTTATGAATTTATTCGCTTTTTGCCCACGGCTTTGCTCGCGCTAATACATATTCACTCTATCCCTCCGGTACAGTAATTTTATTTCTTTGTACGCAAAATGTTATAATAATAATCATTTGATTAATTAAAGTGTGAAAGCATGACAAACAAAAATAAAGTCACATTCGCATTTCATATATAGAGTTTTGATTCCCTAAAAATATATATCCATCCAGTAATTTTAAATGGAATTTCGTAAAACTGCGTCTTTATGAAGCTACTTACATAAATGTTTATTTTTGTTTTTATTAAATGAATGTTAATTATGCACTGTTTACAGAAGCCATTTGTACAGTGAGTGTCAGACGAAACTGCAGTTCTATTCTAGTTACTAATAAGTTTGCATTTTACAAGCACTAAACTCGAACGTTAGGTACATTGTGAAAATCTTTCGTTTTTAATTAATCATGACAACTGGACACGAGTCGTTTAAGCCTGGATAGTGTGTTGCCAGTAACTTGGTATCAACGATTAGGGAAGATTCGATTTCAACGAATTTATTTAGTAAAACGCAAAGATTGTTTTACATTCGATTTCTCGTCTTTGTGTTAATTTATTGTATACATTAATTTGCTATAGAAATAGGATATATGAGTGAACTAAAAATACAACTTTACAATTCCTTCATTTTGCTACTAACATACGTATACACGGGAATCGAACTTTGAACAGTTTTTACTACTTTATACCAATAACTGATTATTTCTCCGATATGATTCCAGTCTTCACCTCTGGACCATAGAGGAACGAACAGCGACGATAATAAAGTGAGAAGGCATCCGTATTTACAGCAGCTCATATACCCGCTACTTAACGAGGTGAGATTTATTTATCTACCAGTAGTATACAATTAATTATTTACAGCTCTCGGCCCCGCTCGTGTTTTTCTGCAGTATTTTTTTTCCATTCGTCATTTAATTATTTTTAAAACTTTTGCTTGTTTATTTTTTATAGACTATCGATTTTGGAACGATACAAATATTTAATACATTTGATAAATTTGTAGCATATCAATATCTGAATATACTTGTAACTCTTTTACAAAATTTCATCAAAATTAGTTGAGACTTAAGACTTGATGTAATAATTAAAAAAAAAATACATTAATATTTCTGAAAGTACTTAATATTTGTTCGTCGTGTATTGAAAAATGATATGATTTTTTCTTGTACAACACAGACAATAAAAAAAGAATTAGCCAATATATTAGCCAAATACATTACATACGTACATTCAGCAAGTGGTTTTTATTTATATCGATAGAAAGGTTTTAGAGTAAGACCACGATCTCACCTGATGGTTGATGATGCATAAGGTGGTAATACACTAAATCCTGAGGGGCACGTACGCTTAAGTAAACGAGGAGCGCATCTGTCGTTTTAGGCAATAATGTGTGTTAGTTTAGAATCAGGAAACAAAGGTGCATCTGATAGTGTTTTTTGTTCACTAATGAAGTGCTATTCTCAGATTACACTTAATCAAAAAACTAGATGTACTCTGCGTTTTAGTAAGATACGCACATTTTCTTTGCAACGTTGGAATCAGTAGTTTGGCTACAGACTTTAATTTAGAGAGTCGTGTAAAATGTATTATCATTTATCAGTATATATAAATGGTGTACGTTGTGTCCAGCTGTCGCGCAAGCAGGGCCCGAGCGGCACCGCGGCCATAGAGGAGCTGCGGCGCGCCTTCGAGCTGGCCGAGCGCTCCGCCCCGCACCTCACCAGGACCTTCGTGCACCAGGTCACTATGCTATTCTACTCAACACACTTATATACTCATGCATACACTTAGGTACACATACATGCATATGCATATGTACACATACATGCATATGCATATGTACACATTAGTACACATGCATGCGCATTAGTACACATGCATGCGCATTAGTACATATAAATATATATTCATACACCTACGCACACATACAGTATAAACTACCCGCATAATGTATATGTATTTCCCAGAAGCAAACTGACAGCTGAAATGACTATACATCTGTTTGACAAATTCAAACTATATTCCGGCTATAATCTATGGTAAAACGTAAACGATGACAGCGTTATCGTTGCCTTGCTCAGGGTTGGTCATGATGAGAATAATTATCTTATATATTACTTATATACATCGTTTTGCTTTTGCGAAATACGTAATTAGGCGGCTGATTTTTGAATCACGATCAATTTCACGTGTATATCTACATACTATGCTGTTATTTCCTTTTTTATGATCGTGTTATAATATTCCACGCTATAAAATGTAATGTTAAATGATAAAATTAACTTGAAAATGTGATTATATTTGTCTTCTTCTTCTCTCCTCTATTTTGGCAACCAATCCTCGTTGTTAAAGATTATTGCCGCCATTATACAGTAAGTAAAATGACTCATATTATAAAGTTAGTGTCATCTAGTGATTTAAATGCTTCAACAAAATGGTGGCTTCCTGGATAGAACTTTCTAGAGAGTTTTCTATGACGTATTAGAATTCATGTTTCGTGGTATTATTTTTAATTTACAATATTTGTCCGATTAGTTAGACTAAATTTACTAAGCGGAATGTCGTCAATATTGCACAGTATAAGATCGAAAGATGATTAAATGGCGGATGAGGATTCTTTCAAGATTTTTTTACTGACTGTGTTGAAATTAAATAATATTTCCAGGTCGTGCAAAGGGTGGCGACGCAATCCCACGCTCCGCCCACTCCCCCGCATAACTCTTCCTCCCAACAGTGGTTGAGGTATGTACCAATCACATTATGATCTGTCTCTTTATTAGTCTCATGAGAGCGAAAATTGAATGTAAGTGTTAAAAAGAAATAATTGTGATTTTAATTTAAAATTATTCCCACAGGGACCTATAATGCGTGAGGCGACCGCAGTTGGTACGCGATCCCGCGCTCGGCTCGTTCGGCTCATACAACACATACACACACGCAGACACATACAAAAAACACATACATTCATTCAACACAAACGGCACGTTTCCACTTACCAGTGCACACAGACTCGCGTTAAATATTTACCTTTATCCATAGATACTACCTACCACCTTGCTGTGTGTTTGCTATGAAAATATTAGTCTTGAAATTTATATGATTTATTGTCTTGGTTGTTTTCTTTCACGTTAAGTACATTTTTTTTATTATAAGTAATGTGGTAAAAATGTATGCGATTCATATCGATATCAGAATACGAAATAATTTTAATCATATTTGTGTATGTTGATATGTTTATCATTGCAAACGCACACTATATGACATTTAGACAGGATCGATCAGTTTGCTTTGTTTTATGATTTGTGACGTCACAGTATTGTTTACATCGATTAGTGACGTCACGGTTATATCGATATTCCGAGTCAAATAGAATTTTGTTTTTATCAAATTCCTAAATATTTACAAACATGATAAGGTTTTTTTCTGTCACACGATAAGACACCATGTTTTTATCTATACACACCCATTTTCCAATTTAATATCTTGAGTTATCTGAAGTTTTATGAATTATCTTCAATATTCGATTCTAGTATATTCTATAATGTTTTCAAGTATACAACGTTACGATAAAGATTTTAGTGTCGATGAATCGTAGAACATTGGTTTTATTGAGAGGTTTTTGATATTAAAATAGTATAAAAAAAACAATTTTGTGTAATGGTATAGGAAACTAACGATAAGATAAAGTAAAAATCTTATATCGGCAGATATATATTTTTATCGATTTATTTAGGTCACTTTTCATTGCTGTTCACAGAGAGTTCTTTTTTGAAAATAACTATAAAGTATGTGAATGAGTGAACTGATCGATCGTTGTCTAGATTATATTGTATTGATTAATCAGTTATATGCAATTTTATCATACATTTCGATTCTTAAAGAACTTAGTGTAAACCAAGTTAAAACACAGTTCTACCTTTATAAGGGAAAGGGGCGTATCTAATTTTCAAAAAGCGGTGGAAAATCTATAGTCTTTAGATTTAACGAAATACGTTTATTTAATTAGAAAACTATTAAAATAATTTTGTCAAGAGTTAAAACTAAACATAAGGCTGAAAACTAAGTGTACAACTTTTGGTGCAAGTGAACTTATCAATTTGAAAAAAAAATACTATCTGATTAATTAGTCCTTGTTCCTTTATTTTAAAAATATATTATATACAATATCGCGAAAATCGTCAGATGCGTCCCTTTTTCTCAGGACAATAGATTAATTTTATAATACTTTCAACATAACCTATCCTACACTCATACGTTCAAAATTGATTAAGTTCTTCTAAATATAATTAAGTAATTATTACTCAATATACTTGGATGAATATAAAATAGTTGTTTTAGCTTACTTGTGATCTGTTTGCTTGGATATGAATTTATTTTTCATACCTGACAGATGTGATTATGCTAAATATTGTGTATATCTTTCTAGATACATAGCGTTCAGTTTAGATAATGGATAAAGGTAGCGGGAAATCATGCATCGCATTGCTGTAGTTAAAAACGTTGGATTCGTGAATTTCGTGTATTATAAATGTTGTACAGGTTAATAAAAATACATACATTGCCAATTAATGTTTTTATGGCTTTTTAATAATGTGTGTATGTGTATGCGAGTGTAGTCGATTCCGAAGTCCGAAGCGTGCATATTTACGTGTACGTATGCATGCATGTGTACGTGTACTTATGCATGCATGTGTACGTGTACTTATGTATGCTTTTGTACGTGCACTTATGCATGCATGTGTACGTGTACGAGTGCGTGTACGTGTACGTGTCCACGCACGCGTGTGTACACGAGCGTTCACGAGCGCAATCGCAACAGAGTCACAAAGTTGCAATGCCATAGTGTAATAAATATTAAAAAAAAAGAGTAATAAAACCTTTATATTTAAGATGTGGTTATGTCTTATAATATTTTATATTATGTGCATTATTAATGTAAATATCATTCTTAGTTGTTTCCATTATTATGCGATTCGATGCGATATGGTGTGATGTGATGTGGGGTGATCTAAACTAGTTAATAGGGTTTACATTAACACTTTCTGTTCGTTAAAGTTCCATAGAGAGTATAATTAATTATTTATAACTTTTTTTTTCTCTCGTGGCCGTGCACCGTGTTCCGCTGTCGGTCGCTCGTCGTTTCGATTCGATTGAGTTGTTTTAGTATATAATAAATATTATATTGTTCGCGTCTGATTGTTTGTCTGAATGTCGTGTTTGTTTTATAACGGTATTGGATCTTTCATTATTTATAAAATTATATATAAATAGAAAACAATTGTACGTCGATATTGATTTTCGGGATATACTACTTCGCCAATATTTTGCCATAATTTGTTCGTTTTGTTTTTTTTTTTTTTCTAAATTAATTTTTACTAACGCGCGGGTTTTCTCTGTATAGAGAGGTGTGAATTGCAAAATATGTGAGCGGTCATCGAAATTCTAATTTTTAAAAGTTTCGCGTTTGGAACTAGTGTTACACAGGCCGTTGTTAAGTGTCATTCCAGGCAAAAGACAGTGTTGCCAGCATTTATAGAGTTACTTGTTTGAACTAGTGACAGTTGAGGTTGTATTGTGAAGTGGCAACACCGATTATGAGTATCCGTTTTGTAAAGATTTCTTTATGAAAAGAGAATATTTGTGAAGATTGTTTTTTTTTATTTTATTTGTATCATATGATGGCGCGTACTATTTCAGATATGTTGTTAAATTTAATTCAGCGACAATGTAAATTTCGTTTAAAACAATTATGTAGTATCTTTAATTTGTGAATAGAGTACTACTTTACGGACACGTCAACGACCATTGGGTGTCGTTTGAATAAATTGTAAAAAAAAATATATATATATATATATAAGCTGTATATGTAATGGTAATATGATACATGCTTATTATACGACAATATTTAGCATTCAAAATTATATAGTGTATTTTATGGAGACAACAGACGAAAAAAAAAAAAAATTATAATTGCTATGTGTAAAAATGTAAACCTAAATAAATAAATATAGAAATTGTAAATTGTGTAGTATAAATATAAAAAAGCTGTTTTATGAAGTGTTCTTATATCGTACGGAGAGTAGCTGTTCCTCTTTCTAACTTACCGTAATGTGTGCGCACTCGGAGAGGGACGCCTGCTGCCTTCTGAACAATGGCTCTCGCTGTTACTTTTCCTGTGTGTACGTAACTGGATAATGTTGCCAGTAATATAAAACAAAAAAAATATATAATTTTTTACCAAATTAAATTACAAAATTTTTTGCTTGTGTTTATTCTGGCGTATATGGGTTTCGGGTTAATTTCTTTGGTAATTTATTCTTGGGACTTACATATAGGAATATTTCCTAATTTCGAAGCATTATATATTAAATTACATATTCATTTATGGAATTCCTTTATTAATTTTACAACGTTTACAAAGAGGGGATATTATAACATATTACAGTTTTATGCAATAATTCAAAGAACAGCTCAGTGATGTCACAGACAGTGAGAGCGCGCAGTTCAGTATGCACAGGCAAGCGTCACTCTTCGGTCGCACCGGTCGCCTTGTATTTTGATTTTGTTTGCCGTGTCGACGATATCATGGCAGATGATGTTTCATTTCGATGGAGTATTATTGAACAAAAAAAAAAAACATATTTTTCCACTCGATCGTATTATTAGAGCGTGTAGTGTTTAGTAGAGGCGGGCGAGAATTGTTGTTGATTATTGATAAAAATTTAGAGTGTTCGTCGCGTTCGATTGTAGATACGGTACGGTACGTTTTCGAAACGTGAGTTTGACGACTCAAGTACGAGTGATACGTCCTTATCCCCCCCCCCCCTCCCTAGCCTCCCCCCTCCCCCATTCAGTAATGAAAATGGAGCTGGATCGTTGCTATATTGTATTGCGAATTTACTATAAAATATCACATTATACTTGAGTTACCAAACTCGCGAGTAGCAAAGCGTGGTTAGTTGTTGTTATATTCATCATTCGGGGCTGGTGGAATGTTTTCGCGGTGCGGTTCGTCGATGGTTTTGTGATCATATTTGCATAGTTTTAATATAAAAATAATTAAATAAAAAAAATCTATATTATTAATATTAACACAGACTATATTTTAATTTAATTAAAAAGTAATAATTATAATAGTGAAAATATATTATATAGTGATCGTCGTTGTGTAGTTGTTTCGTCGCCGGGGTTCACGTGTCGGGGGAGTTGCCCGAGGGTTTAAGGTTAAAATTAGTTTAACTGGTCACATCGGGGGTTAATTAAAGTGAGTTGTGATGTGACATGAAGGGAATCGCGCATTCCTTGCATGCGAACCGCCGCCGGTTCCTCGAAACGTGCCGCCGGCGACGCGACGACGCCTTCGCAAACGGGATAAATTCACTGGCCCTCACTCTCCCCCCAATCCCCCTCCCCTCCCCTCCTCCCTCTCGTGCACCAAGTTAACGGCTAATGACGCGTAGTACCATTAGTGTTTATGGTCGATTAATGTTACGGCGTCTGTCATTTTCTAACACGATTACGTAGGAAACAAATTTGACACTGAAATAATAATAAAAAAGGTTATTTAATTTTGGATATTTTTGTTTTATTTCACCTGTATCCTTGCTATTTTGCGGTCATCTTGGTAACCATGTTAGGTTACTTTAATAAATAACTATAGGCTTAGACTCTTGCTGTCAGATCAAGATTGAGAGCGCAATACCAAGACCAGGTGGATTGACGCAGAAATTAAGTCTCGTCTTGGTCTTGCATTTGGGCAACACTAAACACAATATAAAGCGGTTATCAAAGTATACCAAATTTACTATTATCAAAGTCGAACTTCTGATAAGTTCGTCACAAGGAATCTTCATACAAAAACTAATCCTTGTTGAATCTGTATTCGGATACTTTACACAGAAGTATGAAGTTAAAAATACTAAAGAATACCTTCCATCCATTGTGAATGCGGTAAAGAATGGGTTGACTACCGCTGGTATAGAAGGTAAAATAAAAGCCTCCTAAGCGCCTTTTAGCTGTATAGACGATTTATCAACAGGCATATGTGACGATAATTGTGTAGGTGAAAAACTATTAAACTACACAAAGAAAATTCATTGTTTTTACTTTCAATGAAACAAAAGCAATAATTTTGTTTTTAATATTTTTTATTGACTAGCTTACAATTAATTACACGTGATATTACAGCTTTACAAAAATAGAAAATATAGATACAATAGATTATTACTAAATAATATCAATATGAGATTCTGCATTAGCAGTACATATGAGATTCCAGAGTCGTTTCCCAAATTTTGGAACGCGAAGCTTTTCCAGACAACTTTTTTTACTGATTTAATATTGATTTTGATTTATATTGATTTGATATTGATTTAATAAAACGCTCGATTTGTTATTTATTTAAAATATGAATATGGTTTTTCGAAATTACAATTACTCCAAAGAAATAATAAATGATCTTATATATCCAAAAAAAAAATTGAGAAAAATATTGGTATTGGAAAAAAAAAACGCAAATCACTTTCGTTGCTCATTAGGACAATGTTCGTTGTATTTTGGTCACAAACAGTGATTTACCAATTACTGTTTACGCATTAGAAATTATATGTAAAACGATTTACAAATATATTAATGAAATAATTGTATTATATATTAGCTCTTCTTTGTTTATTTCCATTTGTATGCCATCTTGTAACTTCGAATGAGATATATATTTTCGGTATAATAATAACATAAACTTTTCCAAAATATACCAGTAGGGTTCCCTAAGCAAGGTGTACAGGGTTGCCATAAACAAACTTTAAAAACAATATTTCGATATGGAAACACTGAGACGTGCCAGTAGAAACAGAACGCAGCACTTAGTTGACAGTAAGGTTTGACGCAATGAGAATATAGTAAATCAAACTCAAATAATAGCAATTACTTTGAAAGTGTATTTTCTGAGATGCTAAGCCATAATGAAAACTCTTGCGACGTCATAACAAATTAACGAGGACGTCAAGAAAGCAAAACAAATCCTGGGAAAGCAGAATAACTGGCAACCCTATATCCACATATTAGTGAATCATTATTCGTTCTTAATTTATAAGATTTACTTTTAAATTTGTATCGCTCATATTCAACTCGTTAACGACGGACGATAATTTTAAGTCATTAATAGATTAAGCTATATCAAGTCCAAAGGACAATAAACTAGCTCATTAATATTTATCCAAGTATCAGAAATGTCTATACAATGTGATGTTAATAATTTATTATGTTTTAATCACAATTTTAGATAACCTTAAATAGATCTCGTTATTTCCATACATTTAATATATTTTCTAGCAAATATTTACATTTCATAACTAGTTTATACATAAAATATATGAAAGGGTTAAAATGGACAAAATACGTGAAGTACAAATGCGCTTATAACAAGTTAGGTATTCTTTATCACGTATAAGTATAGTCTTATGGAAAAACAATGACAGTGACCGAGATATCTATAATCCTACGCCAGTCATGTCGTCCTGTATACGGCTTGGCAACTGTTGGACACATGCTGGTTTATTCCAAAATTCATAAACTACATTGGTGGCAGCTTGCATAATGTAAATTGGTTATTGTGCACTACCGAATCAAAACATTACGAGGAAAATGAGTTTTGATTTACCACAAAAGGAGGAAAATGAATTTTCGATTTACCACAAAAACTCCATGGAATGTTCCAGCAACAAAAACATTTTGATAAAGCGTTGTTTCAATTTTTGTAGGTTAGAAAAATTATCTATGTGACATTGGCAGAATTGTGTGTAAACAAATAAAAAAAAAGAATTGCACTTCCACATAGTTCTAGTAATGCAATGTTATAAATATTTAGTACTATTTATACAGATGTTACAAGACAGTAAAACATACTGTTTGTTTGCGAGTACTCGCGTTAAGTCACAGACTTTCATTTAATTATACACTTGAACTTTACGATAGAATATTCAAAGCAGTTCAACTATAATAAGGACTACGCATGCGTGTATACATTAAAATATATAAATAAAGCATGTTAATCATATTAATCATACTATATGAAGCAATCCTAAACGCAGATTACAAAAGATAAACATGAGTTAAGTTATCGAAGTAAATTGCCTTATTAGAAAACTCCGAATAATTTTCAATGATATTATTTGCATAGTAAATACTGATTTTAATTACCTGCTCGGTAGAAAATCGAAACTTCTTAGAATCGATTGACATCGTTCCATCGTTTATTTAACTCGTAGGAACTTACTTGATAAGAATTATTATGATAGAGTATAGTTGTGGCTTGATATGAATTCGACCACAAAGTTCGATAGAGGAATTCTTTGTATACACTCATTGTGTAAACATGGTGTCCAATAATACACAATGATAACAATAAATTACCTACATTATTCGGCCGCCATATTTAACATTTTTATTTACATAAATGACAGCGATATCGTTGCGTCATTCCCTCATTAAACGACCACTGGACATAAGTCATGTGGAAATATAAATCTGTTTGACTCACACCTAAACGATTGGGCTGAAATTCTAGGGCCGTGGAGTATATGTAATTTTATGAATGCTATAGACAATTTTTTTTTTTTTAAGAAACGCTAGTCTCTGACTTTTTTTTTTATATTATAGGAGGCAAACGAACAGGTGGGTCACCTGATGGTAAGTGATCACCGCCGTCTATAGACACTAGCAACACCAGGGGAGTCGCAAGTGCGTTGCCGGCCTTTTAATATATGTGGGCAATTTATAACGTATAACGTTCTTATTAATTTCTCAATAAATATATCTTAAAAGTTCTTTAGCTTTCGCACAGCAAAAGTTGTTACGAATTTATATCGTAATTATATGTTTATACATTATACGGACAGGTGAGAATCTGAAATATGTATACATTAGGTTTCCATTTAAAGATACGACAGGTGCGACCGGACCATCGACACAAACGCGAAACATTCAAATATTTCTTATCTAAATTGAGACTTTAAAGCTCCCTACTAACCGATCCAAACATCTATAATTAAAACAGTACTTGCAACCGGCTCTTCTGCGGTTGATTCAACCAGATTGTTATTCCATTGTTTCCTGTTAACCTCATAAGGATTTAATTAAAAAAATAAAATAAACAGAGTTCTTAGAAATCAATATGGTTATTGCTGTTCGTTCGATTTACACTAGCTATGGTCAATAATAATTGGCTCGCTTGTCTGTCACCTACAACAATAATAGAAATGACGATCTAATACAAACATGTTCCAAGTCGTCTCCGTTCGGGTTAAAACCCGTTAGTCACCGAAAGTGGAATGAATCTGCCCACGTCTCTATTGTAAAACGCCAACGAAATATACTACCGTACAAACGTATGACAATAATGTAGTGCTTTCTCTTCGAACGATTCAACAAACTGCGAACTTTATGAGCTATTACACGCTTAAACATATATATATGGTTCTTTAGCAAAAATGTCGAAATTTGCATAATAGACAACGCCTAATTGGGTACAACAAAATTATTCTTTATATTACACTCGTAAATTATAAATCTATTAACAAAGAAATACGATACACGCGATACGAAATGTATCTAACACATTAACTATAATATGTGTAAACAGTTCTAAACGAATTATATAACACGCATTCTTGTTACTTCAAAGTAAACATTTCACGGATTTCTGTTTTTGGCAATTCGTTGATACATTTTTGTTAATTATTTTTATTACAAGAGATTTAGTTATTATAATAAATCAAAACTTATCCGATTTTTACAGTTTTTTTTAAATGATGATTCATCATAAACTTAGTGTTTTATAAACAACATTTATGATCAAGTGTTGATTAATTCACTAACAGATATAAATACTAAGGTATACAATTACATAAGTACTTACAGTAAGCTTAAATCTAAATGCCTTCCAGTCAAACTCATTTTATTTACAATTCACTCAAGCACACATGAGTTCTATTATTTCACAAATAACAGATACGTTTATTGTCGATTATAATTATGCATAGAACTGTGACGTCAATTAAGCTCGGTACATGTTTAAAGATTACAACAGATCAAAGGAAACTTGTTGCACGGTGACTCATCCACTCATCATTCAAGCATTTCAAATATCACAGAGGCATTACATAACCAATAAGTATAAACTACTTTATAAAATGTAACACATAGCATACATTTTGCGACGCGAACACCGGACGAAGGTAATTTCTCCATCACGCGTGTTAATCACAGGCAGTGTTGTTGGAATGGGTAACGAGCGCGTTGCCGTACAACCGAACAGTCCATTGGTTCAGATAACAGTCTTGTGCGAGACGGGGTCCGGTTGACCTCGTCAGGATCTTCGATGATTCAGCGGCAGGTAACACCTATGGGGGAAAGAAAAAAATAACGTGAGAGGAGGAACGCAAGCCGCATGACTCAAACTGCGTGACGCAGAATGAGTCAATGTGTTGACCGTCACAAATACTACCCAATATCAGCTACCGACTTATACTCGTGTTTGTTTTAAGCGGTACGATGAATGCATTAGTGTTATTGGGAATTGAGAACTGATATTGTAGTAATGTGGTTAATATTAACAGGAAGTAGTAGGTCTTTATTCTAATATGTGTACAATTAAAAGGATTTATATTGTGCAATTAATTTTCATATCCTGTTATAATTAATTGGGATGTCAACGAAGTCAAACTATACAGGAAATTATTATATAAGCGTACGTGAGCAGCGACAAAGGATATTTGAAAATGTATCCCATAAGGAACATTAACAAATAATGAGTTCTGATATTTTACCAATGTGTAATGCCATCTGCAACACGGTTTAAAATAGATAAACTTTTGTTCTCTTGAATTTATTACATTTCCGATTGACAAATATAATTTAATAAAACAATTGTAATTTTCTTATTTAATTATGTGCCCTTGTTGTTCTTATCTAATCTCCCGAAAGTTTTCAACCGATTTTGAACAGTATTTTTGTAGGAGATAGACGATATTTCAGTATATTATTTAGGAGTTGAAGCAGAAAATTTAACAAAGCTTATTTAAGTCGGTAAAACTATAGTTACTATAGTATACAAGTACCCAACAGTGACTACAAATATAATAGGTAATTCCTATGGAACAGTAATGCCATTTTCATGAAAACGAAATCCCGAACACTCCCGAAGTGAAGTAGCTTCGGATACTATTCGCGATATAAACTAATCTCAAAATGAATTCCAATAAAGAGGCAGAAAACCGTTAGCACACCTTTTTCATACCAATAATAAGTCGAAATTAGCGTTAACAAGTTCCCTTGATATTTGTAAATCCCACGGACAAAGTTATCGTGGTGCGTCTCTAAGTCGCGCTCAGCCCGATAGTTCGTAACGCGTGACGATAATGTGTTCCCACACCTGCATTTATCGCGACCTTAGACAAAACTACGTGGCGACACACGCAAGTTTAGTAGCAGCACAATGACAATAATATAACAATCGTTCTAACATGGACAATATAAAATACTCCCACAATGCAATGTATACACTTTAGCCGGTTTCCTTATGATCAACAGACACACAAGTACAAGTTGAGTAGAAAAAGAACAAAAGTTCTGCATATGCAGTTATTTATAGGTCGAGTCGGTACGTATTTAGCTTAATCAAAGGAATCGCAATGTGTTCGCTTTATGTTCATAAAGCAGGATTAATAAAGTTACAGTTGCGGAGTTATATAAATATTTTTGTGAAATTTCTTCACTACATACTATAAAATAAAGTCGCTTTCTCTGTCCCTATATCCCTATGTATGCTTAAGTCTTTAAAACTGCGCAACGGATTTTGATGCGGTTTTTTTTAATAGATAGAGTGATTGAAGAGGAAGGTTTATATGTATAATAATATAAATGAAATAGTTGAGAAATACTGTTATTTTTGAGGTTTCTAATGTGATGTCGTAAATAATTACATTTTTTCCGCTTACATTGCAACAAACGCAGGCTGAAGCGTAGAAATGTAGTGTATGAATTTAGATATTCCAAAGATAGCAGGAAATCTTCATGGTATAGGGAAAGGGGAATTGTTTTACTCCAAATTTAACGCGTGCGGGCCACGAGCAGTAATGAATAAATCAAAAGTATTGGATAGACTTTAATCATTTTTTCAGTGAATGACATAGGCTATATATTTTATACCCGTGCGAAGCCGGAGTGGGCCGCTAGTAACTTATAAAACGGCTTTTGACATGAAATGCTTTCTAGATCTACATGTTAGAAATAGCATCTGGGTTTTCTTGTATTCCATTGAGTAAATCTGATTTAATTAGAACCAAACATTTTATAAAAAACCGTTGAGGTTATTAAGACAAAAATTTGTCTATTTAAATGTTGGTGAAACGTTCACGAGAATAATGAGCCTTAAAGAGGTTATTTTGATTTGTACCTATATATATCTACGTACTTATATAAATGGATGTACGATGGATAAATGGACTGAGATTGATAAATTCAAACACTGCTTGTATGAATGTTGGTATACCTCAGTATTTCTCCATTGAGAAAGTTTTATATGTTATACATTTTACTATACCTTGCCACTAGGTGGCGCTGCAGAACAACAACTACTATACCATTTAACCGATAGCCATGAAAGTAGTTTGCATAAAGACATAGACACAGAGAATATTTTCGCGCTATACATTTTAATATACCGGAATTATTTATTGCAATAAATAATAACAAGACTATGCGGTGTTTTTTTTTTTTCGAACTGTCCTACACTGTTAGCCTGGCAAGGCCATTACAGTTTCCACCGGACTACTAAGACTATGCGGTGCCACGGGTACGGATAGTCACTACATAGTATAAAACAAAGTCGCTTTCTCCGTCCCTATATATGCTTAAATCTTTAAAACTACGCAACGGATTTTGATGCGGTTTTTTTAATAGATAGAGTGATTGAAGAGGAAGGTTTATATGTATAATAACATAAATTAAATAGTGAAGAAATACTGTTATTTTTGAGGTTACTCCAAATTTAACGCGTGCGGGCCACGGGCAGTAATGAATAAATCAAAACTACTGGATCGATTTTAATCATTTTTTCAGTGAATGACATAGGCTATATATTTTATACCCGTGCGAAGCCGGAGCGGGCCGCTAGTATTTTATAAAAAAAAGTGTTGCGTGCATATAACCCTATGATAGAAGTGATTTTCTTTTTATTTCCAATTTTAAAAACATGTATACATATATACGTATATAATATGACGACTGGAGCCGAGTATACACGATTCAGTGCGTCATTGACCCTAGCGTGACGGTTCGCTATCGTTCACTGTTCACAAAGAATGCAAAATGCGTCTAAAGAAGTATTCACTTCAGAAAATCTAGTATTAATAGTTTCGTTAAACAGTGGCACTTATCACAGGGGCTTTATAAACACTACTTAAACTGAGATAAAAATATCCTGCAATCACACTTAACTGCCTCCCTATCTGTACATCGCCGCTAACAGGTTCCCGTAATTGCTGACAACATTAAAAACGAATTCCTTACGTATTCAAGCCCTTTGCTTTTAGATACATTTTTGTACATACATTTTACTGCATTCTATAACTATTTCATTCAATCGCAGTGGAAGTTTCTAGTGAATTAATAAAAATGTATTAACTCCATGTTTATAAGGCACGTATGCATGTGTATCACTTCCGCAAACGTTTCGCAAGTCTCCGCTTGAATTAAAAACGCTAACGATTTCATAACGTAAACATCAGCTTAATACTACGACCTGGTTTACATTCATATTATTTTCATTCGAATTTAGTGTGCTATAAAAAAAAAATCTAAAGAATCATTCGCGTACTATGTCGACGGGTGCAAAGATCAAAAAGTCGACTGCACTTTTTACGTAATTCAGTTCAGAATTTCATTATTTTAATCATTTTTACTAATTGCCCGGTTTCTGAAGCCGTCAGTTAAACTATCAATAGCTATTGATTCAATAACGTTATCCATAAGACAAGCGGCGTTTAACTGTCAATGTTTCTGAATACAGAATGAGACGTAGACTGACATTTCTCGTGTCATTTTGTATTCAGAAACCCAATTTGACAAGTTATCGAACCGATAGCGCTATAAACAGATAAACTACAGTTAAAAATGCTTCAGAAATCGGGCATAAATATTGTAAAATAGATGAGAGCTTTGTTTGCCTACGAATTAACATAATTACGCATTAAAAATTATGATTTTGTATATACTCGTACAATATAGCCTCATATATAGCAAGAAATACCTAACAAGTATAAAGCTATTTCTATATATTTCAGTTTCTACAATTTTCTCTTTAGTAAGTATGACGTGGACATAATATAATTTACTAGAAATCGCGCGCGACTTGGTCTGTGTATGTATCTTAATAAATTATGACACCATGCCTTGCTGTATTCGTGTAACTGTACTGTTATTGTATAATTATTATTGTTATATTGATGTAACGGTGTATGCCTACTTTATAGGTTACCGTGTGACCACAATCTCATCTGATGTTAAATGATGATGTGGTCTAAGATGGTAGTCACGCTAATCCTAGAGAGAGACTGGCTCTTAAGTCCAGCTGCCGAAACACACCAACAGGTGCTTGGCGACATATTTTCAACTTGAGGCTGGTAGCTAGCCAGATGGTCTCAGAAAAAGCCCTACCGCGATCAAAATCAAAATCAAAAATACTTTATTCAGTTTAGGCCCTGAGAAGGCGCTTATGAACGTCAAAGTTACCACCGGTTCGGAGAACGACCCAGTCATCGAGAAGAACCGGCAAGAAACTCGATCTGGTTTATCTTTTCATTAACATATTATAACTCATATTTTTAAAACATAGTTATAAATAATTACATTCGGTTTTGGTGGATGCACAGAGAGGGCGTCATTTCCAGCCATGTTATGGTTTCATCACGATATTTTCCTTCGCCGAAAGCACCGACTCAGTTTTTTTTTTAGTATTTTAACCAATCCAAATACCATCTTTATAAGTCATAATAAATACCCTATGTGTCATTTTGAGGTATAGTCTATATTAATTAAAAGTTTCATTCAGTAGTTTTAGAATGCAATAATAAGGAAATATTCATTCATCCTTTTTAAACTTTCCCGTCCATAACAGAATAATAATGATTATAAAATACTATACAATATACATGATAAAAATTATATAAAACAAATACACTCTGTGTTCAATGTATCCTTTTTACATTGTAATGAATCGGGTTATGAGATAGAAAGCATTGGGACAAACACGTCTTTTATTAGAAGAGACATCCTGCGCTCGGTCGATTTGACCTCTTATCTGTAACGTCGGCGCGGCGCGGCGCAGCGCGTATCAAGTGGCCAGTGTGCACGCATCAAAATGACCGGCATTCATACTTAACCGGCCTAAAACGGTGTTGCGTCTTGATTTCGTCAGAATGTATTCGTATGTTAGGGCATTTGGAAAGTTAAAACGCGCGTATCGAAGTACGTAGTAAGTGCTAAATATGAAAGCGCGAAGTTAACCTTCGATCATGATTGATTATCAAAACTTTTCTTTGTACGTGTTCTTTGTGTGCGGTTAGAATTTTCAACTTTTGTTCTATGTTGAAACTTCCGAACATCTAAATAGTATCAGACTTGTTTTTTTTTTCGAAATGACCTACACTGTTGGCCTGGCAGGGCCTCTAGAGTTTCACCGGACTACGGGATATTATCAGACAAGGAAATGTATTTTTCATATACTACACATATAGACAACCTACTGATATTATTTTATGTAATTATTATCTCCGTCTATTCATCACCTAAGCAATGACCAGTTAGTCAAAATTACTTTAGTAATTTACGTCTGTCTCCTTCGCATAACTAGTCCTTCACTCGCATTTAAAAACAATGCTAACCCAATGACCCCGCCATGGCGTGGAATCTTCAAAATGTACGAAAGGAATGAAATTGCAGTCATAGACAAATTGAGGGCCAATAGATTATGACGTTTTTCCCATCCTGTCTCAATCCAAACCGCTCACTCATTTAAAATTTGACGGTTGTTTTTAGCAAGTTTGTCGCCATTATAGTTTTGGTAGTATCGAGTGTAGTTACGTCAATCACATATTCAAAATTGTAAAGTTTGGTTGTACTAAACAGCTAAACAATGAGAAATTATTGCTGTGGTCCTAACTGCACAAGTACGCGAAGGAGTGTTAAGTTGTACCGTTTTGCAAAGAATGAGATAGGACTCAAGTGGTTGGAGTATATCAATTGTGAAAAACTCAAAAATCTTAGTTTACGCGAGCTTCACAAAATGTTTGTGTGTAACAAACATTTTGAAAAAAGATTTATAAATAATAGTTTACGTCTGAAAATATCGGCATATCATACCTAATTTACGGATGCCGAAATAAATACTGGAATACCTACTCAAGCTTACGAAAGTTATGGTAAGTCATTTAACACGTGTTCTTTTATATATTATCATACAAAGGTAACTACCAATCAAAATATGTTACCGTTATGGTTTCTATTTATGTTATTTTCTTAGAAAGTTTCGTTTATTTTAGAAAATCAGAACCCTCATCATGATTACACAAGAAAAAGGAAACATGTGGATCATTCGTACTGCAAACTGGAACTTCAAAGAGAATATGTTAAGATTTACATATTTAGTCGTACTCATTTATGAAACTTAGTAAAATTAGTAACAACTCAGTTAGTTACAACATCACAATCTAAATATATTGTTATCACTCTTTTTTGATTTCATTGACTATTTTGTTTACAAGTAGTTGTTAACATGTAGTAGAGAATTGATTATTAATTGTATAATTACAGATCAATCACATATGCCTAAACCCAAAATGCCCAAAAACCAGGATTTATCAGGTAAATATAAATTCTATTGGAATAAATATATAGTAATCTAAATGGTTGTATAACATTTAAGTAATAATTTCCAACACCTCTGAGAAATGTAAGTAATAAAGTAAGCAGATATAAAGTATTTTAAAACATTGTTCGTAATCAATTTTTCATATGATACCTGTAACAAAATTTGAAAAAAAGTTATATAGATATATCTACAATTAATGTTATATTAAAAATACTAACGATGACTATTTTTTTTAATATTGGTATTATATTAAATTTATTATTTTATTGTATTCAGATAATAGTATGGCATCTACATCCAAATCTCTAAGGCATACATTTAGTGACAAAACAAATCAGCAACTTATTATAGGTAAGTCTCCTTGATAGAAAAGTACTAATTATGATTACTTTTTTAAGTTTTGATATTTTGTTAACATTACTCTTTTGTTATACGTAGATAACAGCATGCCAGATAGTGAAAAAGCAAATCAAGAACTTCTCTGGTAAGTCTCCATGATATTTTAATATATAATTATTTTTTCTTACAAGTACAAAGTATAAAGGGGCTACCAATGTCTTAAAACTAATATATACTATAAGTTGATATCTCTTTGAAAATAACATTTTTCATCTATGTATAGTCTAAAAATAATTGTGAAAGAATTCCAATATTTTATGTAGTTAAAGATGGCTCCCTTAACAATAGCTATTAGACAAAATTGGTGAAAATGATGTAAATCTCAAGGATATTTTAATAGCTGTTCCGGAGATAGAATAAAAAACTAGAATTTTTGAGTGAATTTGATTTAGATATCTGAAAATTCTAAATGAGTTTAAAATGTCACAAAAAAATAACATGTTACTAAAAGAGCCAGAAATGCATTGAAGTTTAAAGAGAGAGAATTTCGAAAATTTTACTGTTAAAATGAATCCACTTGCAAAAAAAATCTTGTGGTTACAAGTGAAACATTGTGGAGAACAATGAAGGGCAGAAGATTTAGTGACGAAGAGAAATAAATTGCTCTGTTAAATTATTATTTAAACTTAAAATGGGAAACAGGGATAAATTCACAGATTTTTGATGAAACAAAATTGGAGGCATGAGTCTTTATTTTATATCCTCCCTGTATTCTTTAATTGGTGTTATATTATTCATTAGTAGTTTTTTAAATATATTAGAATTATTTTTTATTTTGATACAAGATATTATTGAATTACTTACCCTAAGTCATACAAAGTATCAGAAGTATAAATATCAGTTAAAACCGAATAAAATATTGTAGCCTTTATGACCTAAGCATAGTTTCATTACAAAATGTAAATAGATAGATTTTATAAAGCCATATTTTATTGTTTTTTTTCAGGTATCAAAGTGGCCACGTGCAAAGAAATATTGCTCAGTAATATTTTCTGAGATTGCTCTTGAAGCACGCCTAACCTATGATAAAAATAAAGATAACCTATATGGCTTAGTAGAATTTGATAATAAGAGTAAATCATTTGCTAGCCGTGCTATAGTCTTCATGATAAGAGGTCCAGTATACAAATGGCAAGAGCCAATTGCATTTTACTTTTGTGAGGTATCTACATCTGGGCACATACTAAAAGGGATTTTAAAGGAACTTATTACAGGAGTTATTAAAACTGGATTACATCCTGTAGCTCTGATTTGTGATCAGGGCACATAATTTCAAGTTGCCTTAAATTATTTTAAGCAGGAAACTAGAAGAACATAAATTTTGACAGCTGAAAGTACTGGTATGATCATATCCTTATTTAACACATTGGTTCATTTTACATAGGTCAGTCATAGCCATTAAATAAAATTTAATGTTCAATAAACATGTTTCTGATTATGACATACTAAATTTAGAAATGGGATTACGTCATACCCATAGTTGAATTCAAATCAAAATCAATTAATGCAGCATTTGAGTCATGTCATAGTCACGAATCATTGATAATTTTCATTGAAATTGGTAGTATTAGTAAGAAAATGTGTAAGCTAAAGAGTGTGAAACACATTACACCTAGTCTAGATAATATAGTTTTTTTTCTTGTTTTGTTTCATCAATAAAGCTTAAAAATATATATACTTTTATTCCAGATGATACAGTTAACATAATTGACCATAGTCTTCAGGTGGTTTATGATCCACCGCACCTCATTAAGAGTCTACGTAATAATTTTATTACTAAAAACATAGAATTTGAAGGAAAATGTTCAAAATGGTCAGATATTGTTTATGCACATTTAACAGACTGCAAGCATGCTGAAATGCGGCCGCTTCACAAGTTAAATGACGAATATGTGTTACCAAATAAAATTAAAAAGATGAAGGTTAGCTATATGTCAAATAAATATGTGTAATACCATTAATTATTTTGTAATAGGGTATTTCTAGGATATCAGTGAAATCTTATTTTAAGTAAAGTTCTTTTTTTGTTTTAATTTCCAAAAGTAGCTAAAATTCAAATCAATTTGGTCTTCAAATCAGTTCAAGAATATACATTCTATAAAAAAGAATAACATGTATGCTTTATTTTAAGTATTAGGGGATAAGAAAAAACAGTTTATTTAGTCCAGACATAATGTGAAATATTTCTAACACAGTTCATAATCATTTCAAATATAATTTATTTGAATAAAATTCATGGCTCGAAGAAATAAAATATAATTTTGAAAATATGTTCATATCATTTGATATTATTATTATATGTGTATAATATGCACCGATTGATATGAATGTTGTATATATGAAATATTTTCTATATACTTTCTATAATATAAGCAATATGGAATTTTTATATAATTAAGTAACAAACAAGCACGCAGTCTACCTTATGTTACGTATTCATTATGGACTTTAGAGCAGTTTATACCTAATATTAGACAAGCTAACATACTAAATGGCGCCAATAATTCATATATTGCTAATCCTGAGAAATAATGCCACACATGCAGCAGTATGTAGTGCCTATATTTTTATTAGTTATATAGTTTTGTCACAGTTGCAAGTGCTTTATCATATACATCACAATTTTGTAAGTTCATTGCATATTAAATATGATAATTACGTAATTTATTTATTTCATTATTGTTTTGTGCTACTCTTCATTATAAATGTAGCTTGGTTACAAAAATGTAATAAAATATAATTGGAACGTCTTTATTATTTATTGATTTAGAACTTGCATCCTATGAGAAAGATTAATGTTTAATACTATATTGGATTTTTTTACAGCTCATTATGCGGATGGAAGGCAAGTAAGTACAACTTTGAAAAATACAATAGACACAGTTTCCTTTTTTGATAGTGTTTTGACTCCTGTAACGGATCGACAATCTTAATTAGAGACAAGGGCAAACCTTTACGACCAATCGTTACACGTTCCTCAAATCACAAAATGTTTTGGAGAAATGGTATAAAAATATTGGAAAATATACGATTCCTAAATACAGAAGGTAAAAAATAATATTACCATCACACAAAAAAAATTACAAGCAATCTCAAGAGAATGTTAAATTTAAGGAAAATTTTCAAAGAAACAGGATTTAATATAATGAGCCTTCTTTATTTTAATTCAGACTTCATAGAAAACATTTTTGGACAAATTCGTGCATATAGTTTTAGCAATAAAAATCCAAATTGCCAAGCATTTAAAAATATATTCCGTTCTCTCTTAATAACAAGGTTTATGCACTTCCACTGAGATAGCTATAAATGCGAGGATAGTACGAGTCAACAAATATTTAAATTGAAAATTTATTTGAACAGAATCAGGAAACAAGGAAGAGGACCGTTGTATCCTCCTGTGAAATTGATCTGACAACTACAGACTCTGATAATATTCAAGCAGAAGCTCGTAAAGAGAGACTGGATATTCATTCACATGCATACTCTGCAGGATGAATTGTAAGAAAATGTATAATAGAATTTAATTGTTCAGATTGTAAGAAATCTCTAACACAAAATAATGAGTCCACTGTACACAAGTGGATCACATGTAGAGCCCATTTAAAACATAAGTAAAATTTAACTCATCCCTTGGAGTATGCCGTGAGATATTTCTCATATATTGTAAAGGAACCAAACGAATATTTGGAATCGAAGCTAAATACGAACTTTATATCTCAAGTAATAAAAAATATTATAAAATCCAAATATTTGCTTGACTTCCTAACATGTGAGACTCATAAAAAAGCTCTTCTTGAATATTTTATTATCATGACGGCAAAATTATCAATTTACAACTGGTATAACATAATAAAAAAAATTTAAGGGGTGTTGATGTTGTCAGAATGAATAAATAATTACCTTGTATGCAGGCAAAGGCATTAAAGATATTTCAGAAAAAATTAAAGAATAAAAATATTAATAAGTAAAATTATTATTCTTTTCTTTCTACATACGAACTCTTCTAATCTCAAACTATATACAAGGTAATTGCATATAATATGTCATTTACAATTGAAATCATCAAATTAGAAAAGCCGATTCCTTAGGACTATAGCATTTCTTCTCACATGAGCCACTTCCCGATAAACATAACAAAGAAAGTAATATATCTTATTCTCATATTCTACATCTGTAGTTATAAAATATATTTTATTTAAGATATTTTCTCGTCCACGGTGGCTTGTTACAGCTGAAAGATAAGAAGATAAGATGAGATAAGAAACATCACCTTAAAAAGCATTAAACCATGTAAAATATAATTAACAGATTTATTAGGATTTTTAAATAACCTTTATGTCTGCGCTGTTGAATGTAGAAATTTAATGTTTCTTAGATTAGAAGCGCATAAGGGCTAGAGTGAAAAGTGACTTGTTCATTAAAATATTTATTAAAAATATGTTTGCATTTTCATCTTACCTATTGAACACTGAAACAATATTGTAAAATGTATATGTCTTTAACCGTTCAAATTTTACGAATTTGAGAAAACTTTTAGAATTAAAGACTTACGTCTACGAACACAGCACTTATAAGTTATACAATTTTGTTTCATGTCCATAATGTAAAGTGAAAATACAAATCATAAAAATTTAGATAACATTTTTCATAAAGAAATGAACAAATCATTTTTCGCTCCAGCCATAATGTGCTTTGAATCTCAGAAACATTATCTTTCTGCATTCAACAGCGCAGACATAAAGATCATTTAAAACCTATAAGAAATCTGTTAAAGATATTTTACGTTGTCTAATGTTATTCAAGGTTATAATTTATGTTTCTTATTGTCATAAACTAATCGATCTTTCAACTGTAAAAGGCTACCGTGGTCGAGTATATATATCAAATAGAATATATTATACAACTACGAACGTTGAGTTCAAAATTAATTATTATTACTTTCTATCTTCTGTTTGCCGGGAAGTGACTCATGTGACAAGAAACGCTCTGATTCTAAATAAGAACCTATAGGTTTTAATAAAAATTCAGATTTTTGCAGTGTAGCATAATTTTTCAATTCCTGATAATTTTACTTGAACTGAAATGTTAAACCTTTTGTTTTAATAGAACTCATTTTCTGTCATCAGTCTTTTCTTTGGGGTCCAATATAATAAATATGTAATTAATGAATGTAATAAGAACTGAATAATAAATGTCGAATTAACAACAATTTTGTTTTGTTTCATTTTCAAAATATGCCCAATATTTATTAATCGTGTGGAATTTTATCAGTGAACAACACTTTTAGTGCAAATCTACATAAAAAAGAGCACACAACTGTCACAATATGTTTCTGTTAATCCAGTGATAAATTTAAATTGATAGTAGGAACATTTTGTTATGGCTTTGGTCAAAATTAAGAATACAATAATAAAAAGCCTATAAGTAGCCTATGGTAAATTTTGTAACGCCTTTGCCAAAAGTGAAGAGACGAAATTAAAAAAAAAACAAACGTCAAAATCTAAGCTACTCGTTCCTTATTGGTTGTATGAAGTTTCCCGTCTGATACGTAGTATCTTCTTAGTAGTTTGTGGACCCCGCTTATTCGGACACCGCGTCAATTGACGTATATTTGATTTTTACATAGTGCCTGAGTTTTTGTTGAAATAAAACAAGTACAAGCATGACGGTATAACCCTTCAAGTCGAAACTCAGCTGCCGAGCACTGTTAAGTTCGTTCTGGCAACTAGACCTAAAAGCCGGTGTCTTTAGGTTTCGCATCAAATGAGATAGACCTATATAAATCGAAAAGTGTTGTTACTTACTTCACTAAGTATATTAAGATATTATTATACACTTCTGAGAATAAAAACACATTTGAAGCATAACAAAGTGGAATAAATATTTATGATGTTATGTAGAATGTACATTTTTATTGTCCTTTGAGACGAAATTCTGTTTACTGTAGAAGCGGCGGCCGTTACTATGCAATAAACATAACATTGTCTGAACAATAAACAGACCGATAAAGGACAATGTCTATTATCAGTGAAAACAACGTTTGAAAGCCAGCGTTGGGGAGTGTCGGTCAGTTTGTGTCTAGTTGTAAATGATATGTTTTTGGGTCGCGACTTTAAGAATTTTTATTCCTTTAACATTAATGTTAAAGAAAGGTAAATGGCTTGAAATGCTATAGCAAATTAGATGAATTAATTAAATTTTTTAGGGTTCCATTAAAATAATCCTAATTCCTTGACGGCTACGTTGTCAGCCTTTGTACACTCCTACTGCATCAGTTAAACATTTTGAAGTGTAACAAGTATCAGGTTTGTTTTTATAGAATATGTGTTATCATAAAGTTTGACATACAATTAAAATATCAAAGTTTTATATTAAGAAGCGTTTTTTAACTTTTTTTACAAGCGCCAAAATTGTAATGCAGTGACATAAACACATTTTCATCACTGCTATTTCACAGGTGATGAGTGAAAACATACAATATGTCGAATATAATCACCGTTTTTGTATTTATTTCTGAAAGCTACATGTCTTTACGGTGAACAATTTTTTTTAGTTATTATGCCTAAATTTACGAAGTAGGTCTACAAAATAGTTACATATGTGAGAAACTACAAGAGTCCAAATTTACGTCTATGTGAAATCGTATGCTACTGCGATATGTATCAGACGTTTGAATTATTATTTTTTTTTTTTTTATATTATAGGGGCAAACGAACAGGTGGGTCACCTGATGGTAAGTGATCACCGCCGTCTATAGATACTAGCAACACCAGGGAAGTCGCAAGTGCGTCGCCGGCCTTTTAAATATGTGGGCCTCCGGCGCTCTCGCTAACCGAACGAAACGCAACAGTGCAAGCACTGTTACTTCACGTAGGCTTTCTGTGAGAGGGTGGTACTACCTCGGGCGAGCCGACCAGTAATAATTTCAGCGTAGCTCTACCACCTACAGAATTATAACTTGTGACGTGAAATCATAATTGAATCATATACTTATAGTAGGGGTTTTGGATTCATAATATTCTGTGATAAATTATTTTTCATATCACATGATGAAAGATGCGTGAAATGTTCCTAGAGTGATTGTGATTATATAGCAGAGTTTTATAATGAATAAAACAGCGTTAGCTGGCATAGCTAATATACATTTAAGATAAATATTCATCGGTATAAGTCACATATAACATACACTTGAAAGTAACGGTGCACGACACCTCATGTTATCTTGAAATTGTTCGACAAGTTACCGTTCATTTAGATAGTTTTTTTTAATTAGTATAATTTTGAGGTCAAACGTCAATAAACTTGTTTGCTAATAAATCATTCAATTAACTTTAATAAGGGCAGATGAACTTGTCGCTAATTAGCATTGTCGATTATTCGTAATCGGCCGCTCATCATGACTTCTAATATTCATCTGATGTAATGTTTATAGTTTATAAACAATAGTTTACTGTTCATATGTGATATCTCTTTAAGCGATATTATTGTATAATAATTACAAATATAAGTCATTTGATTACTTTTGTTCATTTTTGTTTGAGTATTTCTCAATTATTATATGGTATTAGTTGTCCTGCCCTGACAATAAAAAATATATACTTATGTGCATGAAAGGTAACTAATGTATTACCTCATCATATGTGACTGTAGCGACACACATACCTACATCAAACGTGATATGTGTGTACTACAACAACTTAAGCGAAAAACCAGCGATACTTTTAAACAGCAATAACAAATAGATTAAGAGCACGGATTATAGCCCAGGTGTCGGCCACATGATACCTGGGTGTAATTATAATCTCGCCGACAAAACCCATTTACGACGCGGCGCATTATTATTGTTTTGCTTTATTTTGCACTTATTTATATTTGTAGTTTTACTTTTATTTTATTACTGGTTTTCATTGTACACTGCGTATTGTTACAATTGCTTTATTGCTCCGATATTGTGTTGTTCCCAGATTCTATTACTCGAATACTATTTGTGTTTTGCCGACTTCAATCCTGTACACGTGTTCTGTTTCCTTTAAATATAACCTGCTAAGCTCAATAAAGGAGATTCGTAATCCAGCTGCCAAAGCGATTACTAGTCTACACAAACGGAGTCAGATCTTTTCATTTTCCTCCGCAAACCTTCTGAAAGTAGCAAAGTGGTAATCATTCTACCACTTCCGCTAAAGTGGTGACCCCGACGTGATCTCCTACCCGGCCGAAGCCCCGACGTGATCTCCTACCCGGCCGAAGCCGTCAACCGACGTGATCTCCAACCCGGCCGAAGCCGTCAACCGACGTGATCTTCTTACAAGCCCAACCTGATTATCGCACAAAGCCGACTTGATTTTCATACAAGCTCGACATGATCTCCTGCCTGATCGAAGAATCCACCCGTCAACCGACGCGACAATCTATCCGGCCGACACTACTTCTCTGTCCGAAAACGACGTGAGTACTTGCCCAGCCGACATCACTACCGCTAAAGTGGTGACCCCAAAGAACGCGCAAAACGCTGAAACAACTCCCGCAAGAACACGCAAAGAGGTGCTGAACTACACCCCTGAAGAACACGCAATGAGACGCTAAAACGAACCCGCAAGAATACGCTCAAGACAACATTGAAGTTTTACCTGCAGACATCAAGTAAGTCAAGAAGAGTTCCTTAGCTACACAAGCAACGAAGCTCTACTTGCAAAGAAACGCTGCGCACCGAAGCCACATGTCGTCAACATGACGATCAAAACAGCCCACATCACAGAACATGTATACAAATCCTTTTATGAAGAAGCCACCAGAGTTCTCACCAAGCGCATTCCGCCACTCTGGCGCGATAAACCACGACTTTGGTTTATTTATTTTGAAGCTGTAACTAGCATACTTCACAAAAATCAAGAGCAACTAGCACAATTGGTGATTAAATATCTCGATAAAGAAGACATCGATCAGATCGCCGACCTAATGAGTAACCCAGCAAAAACATACCTATACACTGCTGTAAAAGAACGCCTGATCACCGCTTATGAAGAAATCACAAGTCCGCCTACGACTGACTATAAAGCTGTACCTCAAACTCAAGAACAAGAAAACAGCATTCATCAGTTGGATCAACAAGAGAATCTTCCGTTAAAGAAGATTACCTTGCCTTACGCCGATCCACCACCTCTATTGCTTCAAGACCCGATACCCGAAACAGTTGCTTCCTGTAGCAGTCCAAAAGAAAGCGCAATCGCAGACACACTCAACCGAGTTGAAGCAATCTCGTCCCCTTCTACGATAGATTGCACAGTCGCAACAAAACTACAAAATCCACAAGAACAAGATCGCACTGTCCAACCGCTGCCTCAGCAAGACAATCTTCAGCCAAAGAAGATCACTATTTCGTCCGTTAAGCCGTCATTCTCAATTTGTAAAACATCACAAGGAAATTTGCCAGAAGAACTCAGTCACAACGCTTTCGACGCCGCACGCAACATAAGCCACCTGGGCAGGAAAACAACATGTATACCAATATCGCAAATATTATCTCTATCGTCTACACACACCGGCGTTTCCACTAGGGTGAGGCCATGCACCCGTTATCGACGGTGCATAATACAACGTCGCATACCAACGAAGTCTGATAATCGAGTCTTCAAACCGCAACCAAGCAAGAACAAAATCAAACCGCATACAAACACCGCAACACATAGAAGCATTGGATCTGCGTTCACATCTAAGGAATCCCGCAACTTTGTTCCTATAAGCAATGCGATAAAACCTCAGCGACCACCACAAGATCATTTCAACATTAGTAAGCAATACGACAAGTCCTACGCTATCCAGTTACGCGACCGCTGAGATGACCGCCTCGTAGCACCGACTCAAGCCTCTCTACCGGATCAATGATAGCACCGAGCATCTACACCTAATTCACCCACACGCGTGACAAGACATTACCGCCGAACATCAACCAACAATACCTGCATATCGCCAAACGCCGCTCGCACCGATCAGCCGATCGAGACATATCAGTCGTCCACCAGTACGCTTCGCTTAAGGGGGAGCACTGTAGCGACACACATACCTACATCAAACGTGATATGTGTGTACTACAACAACTTAAGCGAAAAACCAGCGATACTTTTAAACAGCAATAACAAATAGATTAAGAGCACGGATTATAGCCCAGGTGTCGGCCACATGATACCTGGGTGTAATTATAATCTCGCCGACAAAACCCATTTACGACGCGGCGCATTATTATTGTTTTGCTTTATTTTGCACTTATTTATATTTGTAGTTTTACTTTTATTTTATTACTGGTTTTCATTGTACACTGCGTATTGTTACAATTGCTTTATTGCTCCGATATTGTGTTGTTCCCAGATTCTATTACTCGAATACTATTTGTGTTTTGCCGACTTCAATCCTGTACACGTGTTCTGTTTCCTTTAAATATAACCTGCTAAGCTCAATAAAGGAGATTCGTAATCCAGCTGCCAAAGCGATTACTAGTCTACACAAACGGAGTCAGATCTTTTCATTTTCCTCCGCAAACCTTCTGAAAGTAGCAAAGTGGTAATCATTCTACCACTTCCGCTAAATGACCATTTTTAGAAGATAGATGGGTGTAATAAGCTATCCTAAAAAGATAGGTATACGAGTATGCCATCGTAGACTTTTTTGTAGATCTATAAAAGAGGAATATCTCAGTGTGCATTGATATGTTATATCTCAAAGGGATTAGGCAGCGTTATCGACGAATGCTCCCAGGCGGCTTGACTTTTTCCGATTCTTTCAACAATTATCATTATATTTCAACCAATTTATAAAAAAAACCTTGACAAATTCTGTACCAAAACCTTCCCCGTGAATTACTCTATCTATTGGTGAAGACCACATTACCATCCGTTCAGTAGTTTTTAAGTTTATCGCGAACATCCAGATAGACAGACGCGGCGGACGACTTTGTTTTATAATATGTAGTGATAACGACAAAATACAAAGGAAATGTTTCGTATGAAACAAAATAAAATGACATTGCAAATGTTTAAAGCAAACTTAATTGCGTTTTCAGCGGCCATGTAATTTAAGTAATTTCCGTAACGTGACTAAGAGACATTATTTAATTCACTTTTATGTCAATTATTTAATTCAAATATATTACAAGTGTTACTTTTACAACAGCTAACGCGTTATTCCTACGGAATGGTCAACAAACTTTTTAACATATCTCTTACCTATGTTTTAAATTATCCGTCATTATTGACAACAACTATGACCGGCAGGTGTTATCGAAAAGTGAGAACGAGCAAGAAGCAATCATTATGCAACAACCAATAGGTGTGAAAGGATGAGCAGAACACGTTGCTAGCACTCAAAATTACGGTACGAGCAATAAACAATCAACAAATTAATGGTATGCCCTCCGTTTACTGTGACTACTCTGACGCCACGATGAAAGAAATAAACTTGAAACCTGTTTGAATGTTTATGCTTATCTACTACTATTTCATTGACGCAAGTGTAAGGAAATTTTCATTAACAATAATATTGCCCATGGGTTTCTTATCAGAGTTTGTGTACAAGCAATGAGTGAATTAATTGGTAAACTAGTTTTGGTTTTCCTCCAATTAGTTTAGTTTACATCATTGGATATAACAAAGAATATACTACAATAACAAAAACAATATGTGACGTGTAATATCTTTTCTCTCGGTTGCTGGATATTTTTGTGGGAGTGATTTTGGAAAAGGGACGGAAATGTGTTATAGGAAACCGGGGAAGCGCGCGTATTTGATTTGACCAATGAGCGCGTGCGGTGGCGCAAAGATGGCTGTAATCCACTTATTTTGCGTGAGGTTGGTACCACGACGTACTGTCGGCCAACATAGAGTATGCGCGTGTGTGACGAGAAAGAGAAAGGGAAATAGATAAGGACAACGCATCAGCTGTGCAATCTCGTCTACAGTAAAAAAATGCGAGTAAGTAATATGGAATTATTCGAATTTGAACTAGAATAATTATTTTTAATTAAAAAAAATGTATTACTCCTAGTGTTAATTAAATAACATTTACATTAAAAATGTTATTCGATAAAAAAAAATCCAATCATACCCGATTCAATTTTTTTTCAGGATTTAATTTACTATTGTGTATTTACCACGACTTGAATTAAACTTGCGCGAGCAAGCGCGCGCCTTAATATAGAATTATGTACAGATATTATTGAAGTTGTACTTTTTTTGGCGCGTTAGGAAAAAATGATGAGAGTAAATTTTGATGATGCACGCGCACACCGTCACGAAAATCCGACACCCTGATGTTAGCTATCTATAGTCAACATTTTATTTTAAAAAAGTATATATGTATTAAATAGCTTTTTTCTATTGTTAGTGTCGTTTTTTCTACAAACATAGAATAAGGCGAAAGATAAAATTTTTGAAAATATTTTTATCTTGTTACGCCAATGAAGTATAACTTCTAACGCGTGTACGTAAGTACACACTACTTTTTATTTTATTATGTTTAGAATAAATTCGACCAATAATATGAATAATAAATTAACTTCACATCATATGCGACTACTGTAAAGCTCGCTCGTTTTTTTTTAATAAACAAATGAAAGTGTAAATTGAATGTTTGCCAGAACAATATGAAAACCAATTATGTCTGTCTCTCTCTTAATGTAAAGTTTTACAATCAAATTACGAGCTACAACACCATCGTCGTATGATGGATGAGTCAAACGTATAGAATAAATAAATAAACGTTTGTGCACACGTTTTTATTTGCATAAATATCTACAAGTTAGATCGTCTGGTATGCGACATACATTTACAACAATTTGTGACATCGAGTATTGTTAAATGATTGTTTTATTTTTTCCTTAATATTCATTCGTATGCATAATGTACAAGTCGGCCACAAAAGCGTAGGAAGTATGAATTCATACTAATATAAATGTGAATGTCAGTATGTTTGTTTGTTACGCTCTCACGAGTTAAATACTTGACCGATTATCATGGAATTTCGTTTACACGTTGTCAGGGGTACATCAAAGGGCATAGGGTACTTTTTTTGAAAAAAAAAAAAATTAGCGTTCCCGAGGAATTTTAGATAAAGTGGGCATCAAGAAAAGAAAAATATTTTTACTGTCGTACAGAGAAAATGTTTAGAAATAAAAATTGGTCATCTGTATAGTCGGTTTATGGACGACAATTTTAAGTGATAACGTTATAATAAACCTTGATGAAAAATTATGCATCACAAGCCTAACGCTTAGGCCGATAGCGCCTCTCTATCGCTTGTTCCGCGCTCTATCTTGCACGCTCGGCTCTGGCGGAACGTGACAAAGACGTATAAGACGTTATCACGTCAAAAAAAAACCTTTAAATACAAAAAGAGAACCCCTGTGAAGTCGCGGGCAGAAGCTAGTACATAATAGGAAACTTAAGTAAATTAGATTTTGAAATTTAATTCCGACTATAATTTTTTTGTAATATTTTGTTTTTACGAAAACTCGCCACTAGGTGTCGCTGTAGTTCGCTCAATCTCACTAAAGCTACTGAACCTATCGGCATATGAATGCGAAATTTTTCTCAATTTTTTTATTTTATTCATGAATCCTTAGCCTTGTTATTTAATATACATAGGAATGTGGGCGTGTATTAGTTAATATACGATATAAAATAATATAAGAAATACTAAAATTACAACTCCGCGTTCAAAAATACGCATACATATTTCCCATTATTAAAGTGATGTATAAATATAATAAATGAATCGTAAAACATTCCATATAAATGATGGCGTTTTAAAGAGTGAATTTGCAATAACATACAACTTATTATACAAATATTTACCGTATTTAAAGCAATCAAATTATTATAAAGTTAATTCGACGTAATTTAAGATGAAAACTTGAGTGAAGAGTATAATAAAAAAAAAACAACAATAAAAATTTCGTGTCACACAGTAAAGCAGTTTGTCATGATTTACGATTTAAAAACTTCATCGGAACAGTAACTTTGTAGTTAACAATTTCGGGAACATTAATCATTTCTACAAGTAAAACAGAATTACAGGTAAATACGAAGAAAACTTCGAACCGTTGCAATTTTCCGCGAATTACTCCGGTGTTCTATAGCGTTAAATTAATTGTTATTTCCTGTCGATGCATCACGTTTATCTATTTCAACCAAAGACTGGCAGGAAAATGGCGTATAACGAATCCCATCGTTGTTTTCCTTTACTCTAACACCACATAGTTTGATGGGTAAATATAGTGTTCACTAATTACAGTATATATATATATACAATGTTTATATCCTTAAACTATCTACATATGTATGTATGTATGTATATGGAAAGTTCTGCAACAGGTAGTGTTTGGAAAAAAAAATGGAAAACGCGTCTGAACGAGGCTAAAATAGGAAAAGACCTAGATAACTTTCCAGAGCACAAACACGTTTAATATGTGGCAACCTTTTACTAGAATATGAATCCGATAGATCCACCTTCTCAGTATTCAAAATTACGTTGATCTGAAACATACTTGGTCGAAA
This sequence comes from Antheraea assamensis, assembly GCA_035772565.1. Taxonomy (NCBI): domain Eukaryota; kingdom Metazoa; phylum Arthropoda; class Insecta; order Lepidoptera; family Saturniidae; genus Antheraea; species Antheraea assamensis. The sequence continues at coordinate 2,041,215 of JAQQSE010000054.1, read as the reverse complement.
TTATTTCGGCATCCTTACACTTTCTCAAACGTTAAGTCACTTTGTCTGTCTATTCATTAATGAATTCAAAAACGACTAAATGGATCCACATGATTCGTTTTTAAAATCATATCTGCATTTTGTGGTCAGCTTTTAATACATAGTTATTGATTTAACGAGTTCTGAGGTTAAAATAAATTGTGCAAATATAAAATGACTTGCAGTACATTGTGTTGCTATTTTTTAAATATCGACCAGTGTTGTTTAGTATACGATTGTTTAGAAAAGGTAAAAAATATTTTTTTTCCGATAAAATACTGCATAGTAAATTTGTACTTCACGCGAACCGAGATGCTATCACATAATGAGACACACATTTGATATTAAGATGCATAATCGTATATCAGAATTGTCAGCAAACAAAGGTTTAAACATGAGTGTGTTAAATTAAGGTATTTTAAAATCGCTTGTAACATTCATAGAGCTGCTTTGTAATCGACTGCACTTAACTCGAGACGAGCGAGGTCGACTGTGTTGAGTCAAACCTGACAGTTAAGTATTTGCTTCTCTATCTATAATCACGATTTTAATGTACAGTTAGATGTTGCGTATATTTTTACCGATATATATTGGCTTAGCGGCTGGACTAGAATTTCTTACGTGATCATTTCGACCACCCACCCCGATAGCAAATAGAATTTAACATACAATAACTCGACAAATCAAAAAGACAACATTTTTAATATAGTTTTGAAAAGCAAATCAAACAGAGGCCACGCATAGATAATTACTAAAATAAATAACATTAGTCAAGATGTTGTCATCAGTTAAGAATATCGATTAAGGTTACAAAACAGATTTAGTTACAAACGATAATAATTAGTTAAGCTATCACGGCTTCGACGAGGAAAAGATTCGCTTTATTAATTAATATCTTTGACGCCTTAGATGGATTCGAATTGAATAGAACAACTGATGCATGCATAATTAATATAACGGAACATTTTAATAAAAACTGATTGCTTGAACGTGATATTCTATCGATATTTTGCCAAAAATGTTGTTCGTAAGTTAACAAAACAATAATTAATTCCCATGGAATTATTCCGACAAGACTTGATCCTCACAATAAATAACATAGATTTTGCAGTTGATTTTATAAAACTTAAATATGAAATCGTTATACTAGAGACTGACAACAGAACTACTCAAAATAATAAAGAAATGACATCAAATACGTGGATTCTTATAAGACTGTGCCACATCGGCATTAGCCGGCAGTAATTACGCGCCTCAAAACAAATTTTACAGATTAACTGTTGACCTCGACGGATTTAATTGTCCCATTGAACGAAAACGAAGGTACTAGTGAAATTTTTCTGACCATGGCTGTTTACAATTATATCCTTCCTTAGAAGATATAGCAGTTTTATTCCATTGTTAGAATTAAATTAAGGGAACACCCCTGATCTTTATAAATTTAACTGATAGATTCACCAGGTTTAATACGTCTAAGTTCCAAATTGTCACCTACCGTTATCAGGTGTTGTGTCATCCCTACAATTCCAATCTCAGCAAACTCGCGTAAAGACCGGTTTTCTCTAGGATCTAGGGTTGTGGAATAGGTTATCCACTATACTATACGAAAGATTATAATATAGGGTTATCCAAAAAGGGTATGAAATGCACTTCCATGATTGATAATATTGACATTGACATAGTTTGACATAGTTTAATCAGATCTAAACGATTCGAGGACATTAGATGTTAAAAAAATGCAACGGATGAGACTAGTTCCCTTTGCCAAATAAAATATTTACAAATAAATAAAAGAAAAAACACCTTTCCAATTTGGCGTTTACTGCAAATATCCTTACGTGTATAAATAGCGAGTGGCAGATCGAAAATATTCTAGACTGACCAATGATTTCCGAACTATTTTACTAGCCATTGACAATAGCAATTATGACGTAACCTTCAACACAATTGAAGAAAAATCATTAAGGGTTCCGATCCTACTACTATTTTTTTTCTAAAGTTCAATTCCACTCTATCAGGAAATGCCTACTTAGCGTCAATGTCAGATATGACGAACCACGAATGCCGCTACTACGCAGAGGCATCCACACATGAATAGTTACTTTGACCTCGGCATCCCAATTTATGGAACATTTGTACCTACATTAATATAGGGCATCATACTTTATTATGACCCATTGTTGGAATTGTAAAGATTAACCGCTTTTGACGTTGAGTCTAATAGTTGAATCTAATAAGTGTAATAAGTACTTTCCCTCTATTAATAAATTTGTAATACATAGTTATGGTATGCATTGTATACCAATTGGAATCTAGAAGGAAACGGTGAGTTTATTACAGTGGTAATTTCTATTCCGATATATTTTTTAATGATCTCTTGTTTTCGCGTTAATGTATTTGGAATTAGCAATTTTGTTACGAGTTACTCTCCGTTCTCTAGACGCGTTGTATGAACAAAATAAAGTTACAAATATTTCCCGGTCATGATTTAGGTACAAGTCCTCTAGGGAGTAAATTACAAAGTCCGTTAAACACCTTGAAATTAATGATCACATGTTTTACAAAATTATCAAACGATTTGATAGCAGACTCCTTCTCCTTCAAGTCCAAAAGATCGAAGGGGCGTATGCGAAGATTGTTACAGAGTATTATTATATGCCCTAGTCTCTTTGTACTAAACCTCGGGCATTTTGGAGCAGATGTTGAAAGTTTTGCATAGATACGTTATCGCTTTCAGATATTAAGATTTCTAACCATTTATGGTTCTCAAATATTTGTATTCAATGCGCAGAGTCAATATTCCTATTAATCGAATTTCTAGCTAATGTTTTGAATCTATTAATTTGAAGTATCTGAGTCTCTTTATTTCCTTCTGCGACCAGTTGTCTTTAAAATTACAATATAATACTTATTGTACCAATCTGAGTTAGTAATCTCTGTACGTACTATTGTGGTGAATTGATTTATGTAATTAGGGTTCAGCACACCATGTTTGTCAACCGCTTGACCCGAGGCCTCGGGTTTATTCTGTTATCATTTGTTTCTATAAAACCAGAGTTATGTCGGTGCCCTTGTGGCTCCTTCTGGCTCCTTTTTAATCGGTATCGATACAATAATTTATGTTCTGATGTGAGTCAGTAATTAGTAAAGAATGTTTTGAAATAGTAGTATTATCATTAATATTAAAATTCTTGCGTTATATCTACAGAAGTTTGATTTTGTTTGGAAAAAAAATTCTAACTTCTAAAGTAAAAATTAAAGGATTTTTACCAACACTATTGAAGACTTCAGTTATGCTGACAATCATGTTGGGTGTAAAAAAATACTATATATATTACTATGACCATATGGGTTATTTACAGTCTAATAAATGTGTCAACTGTATCTAAAAATATCATAGAAAATACAGTCGAATTGATAACCTCCTCCTTTTTTGAAGTCGTTAAAAAGGTATCACAACCCTCTAGCACGTGTTTTTCTATTTACACTAAATTGAAAATTGTGTTACATAAAATTAAATAAGACAAAATTATGAAGCAAAAGTACTAAACAAATTTAAGTAAGTTGTAAATTCGTATCAGAACAGTGCTACTATTTAAACACACGTTTAAATTTATTTAAACTTAGGTAACGGTTGTTTTTCAAATATTGCGGAATGAGGTTTCGAGTTTAGACTGTTATTGTTATTGACCTTCGAATGAGTCAGGGATAAACCTATTATTCATTGGCGTTCAATGCTCATAGAGGTATGAATAATCTTCTGAATGGACATGAAATGAAGGATAAATTAGTTCGTACAAAGTTTGATGAATTGGTTAATCTGTGAGAGGTGAAACACGCGCTTCTAACTCCCATGTGTCATATTTACAATCTTATTTCTAACTAGCTGTTGCCCGTGTCTCCGCATGCGTTTTTTTTTTATAATTGTAAATTACTTCTTATAAGATCAGCTATCTGTTAGTGAAAGTTCCGTGAAATATGGTTTAAACGTTTTGGAGATAATACTGCAAACAAAGCCATGGGTGAAAGCTAGTACAAAATAAAAAAGCTTTAATTACTTTTTATAATATTAGCTATCTGTCAGTGAAAGTCCCATGACAATAGGTCCAATCGTTTTGGAGATAGTACTACAGACGAAGTCACGGATGATAGCTAGTCTAAAATAAAGTAGCTTATGTCACCCGCTGTAATTTTAACTATCCGTCAGTGAAGTTTCTGTCAAAATCGGTAGAGCCGTTTCGGAGATTACCCGGAACATACAGACAAAAATTTTAAAAATTGTGTTTTTATTATCAGTCTCGTGTATACGTTCATATGCAATCAATAAAAAGTCGTTATTTTGATATTACAAACAGACACTCCAATTTCATTTATATGTATAGATATATTTTACGTAGATAGTAAAGATATCTTCACAGTTTTACACATTACAGATAGCACCGGTTTGATTACTCCGATATAATGTATTTGAAATACTAATAAATTGTACGAAATGATTTCTAATGAAATACGAAAGAATTCTCTAAACTTAATAAAAGGCCCAAGATAAGCCAAGGCCCTGACTGATGAAGATACAATTATCTTGACTACACGGGCTGCAATCTGAAATTATTGGCATTAAATGCCAGACACTCGACGCGACGCGAGCCTGAGGTCAACTTTTAACTGTCCGCGTTCACTGAACTCAACGGGAGGTCAGAAATACTTTTAAGTCAATATTATGTACCTTTCGCATTAATATGTCCTGTCGAATGTGGCGTGAATTATTCGAGTGTTCGAATTAGCATGAGTTGTTTGCAAGGTTCCGCGGTAATACTAACAACAAGGGTAAATGATAATGGTACCCGTAAAAAAAAAAACAAATACTGTGCTGTCAAAAGACCACTACGCCATATTAAAGTTCTGCCCGCATTTAAAATAAAAGTTTCCCTTGGTCTAAATTTTATATTAGTACTTCCCTTTTTCTTTCCTTTCTAATTACTATTCCAATAAATTACAACGGTCTATAAATGTGGTCATATGATAATTTTGCTTCGTTAATTGGTAATAACCAACACCTCTATCCTTTGTTTGAATTACAAGTTTCTTTATATAGACTTCCTTCACTATGTCGCATGTGGAGATTCCGTATTGAAAGATTTTTATACAGAATATAATATAATTAGGATAAACTAAAAAATGCTATTAGTTCTAGACCCCTGTTATTAGAACTAGCCGCATGGACTGTGAAAGAGGTTTTAAGCTTAGATCGTGGTTACTTTATACTATGTATTTTCATTCTGTTTTCTCTATTTCAAACCACGTTAACTGATATGGTGTCTTGGCATCGTATCATCACTACATAGTATAAAACAAAGTCGCTTTCTCTGTCCCTATACCCCTATGTATGTTTAAATCTTTAAAACTACGCAACGGATTTTGATGCGTTTTTTTAAATAGATAGAGTGATTGAAGAGGAAGGTTTATATGTATAATAACATAAATTAAATAGAGGAGAAATACTATTATTTTTGAGGTTACTCCAAATTTAACGCGTGCGGGCCACGGGCAATAATGAATAAATCAAAACTACTGGATCGATTTTAATATCTTTTTCAGTGAATGACATAGACTATATATATTTTATACCCGTGCGAAGCCGGAGCGGGCCGCTAGTTCTATATATTTATCACTGTATAAAAATAATACTACAGTTGACAAGCACGCTCCAAGCGTCAGGTAAATTAGCCAATCATTAAGCTAAAATACTAATTACGGTGTAAATTTTAAAATACCGTTTTTTTTGTTCAGTAACAGTTGATGAGCTTTAGTGTTTAAAAAAAAATGTAAATCGTTTCTTATCGACACCATCGACAATCCCAAGCCTTTTTTATAAGTCTCTATTCGTCATACTTCAAGCTTTTTACGTCTAAAATCTACAATCAATACAGTTTTTATCGTTTACAAAAAAAAAGGTATAGAGACAATAATAAGTAAACAATTGAAGAAAAAACTTTATATCCCCGTTATTATGGTCGAATTTCAACCACTAGGCCGATCACTAGCGTAATTAATTGTACCGATTTCAAGTGCATATGCAACAGGTACATATGCATTTAGAACTAAACGAGAAGTCGAGGCACTGACATAAATACCTTATCACAAACCGAGTATTGCGTGCTTCGTTTAAATTGATTTATAATATTTAATAAATTATCCCGCTCGGTCATATGTGTGTTATTGTTTCCTTATGCTATTGTATGCGGCTACGTCGTCAGTTTTGAAAAAATCTTATCGCTGTGATGCAATTATACAGGGTAAATTACCAACTTATATATAAATAATGCATTGCTATATATGTATGTACATTATATTCAACGTCAGAGATATATATTTTTTATACTTTATAGGTTAGCGTTTGACTACAATCTCATCTGATGTTAAATGATGATGTGGTCTAAGATGGTAGTCACAATAAACCTAGAGGGAGACTGGCTCTCAAGTGCAGCTGGCCGGAACACACAAACAGGTGCTTGGCGACAGATTTTCGACTTGACGGTGTTAGGTAGCCAGGCGGGCTTAGAAAAAGCCTTACCACCATGCTATGGTAACATCACGATGTTTTCCTTCACCGAAAGCTCCGACTCAGTTGCTACGATTCGTACCTACGTCCTTCGACGCTATGCCCAAATACACTACCAATTGAGCCACATAATAGTGTACGATTTTAATCCGTACACTTTTGTAGGGACAAGACATTTGTTATCAGCACGCGAACGCCGTGGCAAAATATGTCTTTGGTAATAGGAAATATTACTTAACTATATTGTGGCTAGTGTCGTCATTACTAACATCTCATCATTACGACATATCGAGTTTGGAAGCGACCGTTGTTTTTAATTTCCTTCCCTCTAAGTAAGTACACTGCACTCGCTCCGCGGAACCCGTCTCCTGATTTCGTATTTGCCGCAAAAGCAAAACGATACCAGAAATGTTTATACTGCCGTCCAGAGGAGAGGCGCATCTGCCGTTTTTTGCAGTACTTAATTTTATGTATATCCGAAACCAGGGAAAAAGGTGTAGACTACAGATTTAGACTTTTTTGGAATTTCAAGTGATTTATTTATACGCGCCCCTTTTTCTTACGGCAGCAGTTTATGTGTGCTTCATAGTGGTAAATTGGGATTTATATACCAAGTATTAAATACAAACTCAATACTATAGATGTACTGGTAGGGAGATTTGAATTGATGAAATGATTGACATTGTAGGTTGAGAGGTCATAAAATTGTTGCATTAAAATAATTCCACTACATACAAAATTGCTGTCTATATAAAAAAAAAATTGACCAAAGTAGTCAACTTTAAACCTGATCTTAAATTAATTAATGTATAAACAACGAATATATTCATCGGTTTTAATAGAGAAAATATATATATAAAATCTACATATGAATTTGTGGAATGCAGTAGGCGCTTTCAGATTCAGTTCTTGAATAACAAAATAGAAGTCGGTTGTTTGTTATGAATTTGTTTTTATTTGGATTCACTAAAACACGTCCATTTCTAATAAACATAATCAATTTAATGGTAACATTAAAAATCTGGTTATTGCGTACCTATTAACGGTTCGATAGATTGTTATGATTTCTTAAGTTGTCGAGTGAGAGGTCTGCAGTTACGTTATAAAGCGCTCGGTTGTTCGGACTCGAGGCTGCCTCAATAGTGTCGAAGCCTTGAATTACTTGAAGCCAAGTCAAAACTGCTTAAAAAATTATAGTCGAACTTTAAAAAATGCATAAATTGTGTGCTCTTGCCTTCAATAATCCTAACTTCCCAACTATATAGTATTATAAATGCGAACATGCGTTTGTTTGTTACGCTTTCAGGTCTTAACTTTCATCAATAGAAAATAACTATTCCTGAGGGATAGCTCAAATCTACATTAAGGTGAGTCAAGCTGCCGGCAAAAGTTAGTTTTTAATATTTAAAAGATTTGTCCTGTAGCATTTCAAATTGACTAAACCGTCTGATTAAAAATAAGTATATTAAAATTGATGTACTTATGAATTTTAATAATTATGATTGTACAACCAGTCAGATATAGAATGAAAAAGTTTAATTTCAAATAATCACAAGGCGAGTATGAACAAGTTTTATTATATTTAAATACATTCTTCAGCCCCGTCTACTCTGGAATACTGTCCCCTAAAACAGGGGTGCACATAATTGGAGATGGCTGTTCTTGTAAATAATATAGTGCATCATTCCAAAGCAAAAGTTATTACATTATTAAAGAGACTGCTATTTATTTTACTAGTGATTATCCGTTATCCGTTATTATAATTATCTGCTGGTGTTATAGCAATGAGGGAACATGCAAGCATTATTATATTTTACATCGTCCACATTGAAATTGACTATACGAACAACAACAATTCGTTTCATTGTCGCGCCGTTGTCATAAAATGTAATACGATACCAAACAGCAATTTACTAAACAGCAGAATAATCAATAACCATTTATAACAACAATCGTTGTAAAACAACACTATAACGTAATTTATTATTGATTTATAATAGCTGTTATAGCCTTTTGTAAACGTAATAGTGTCTTTGGTTGTAACAGAAATGTATAGTTAGTTCACTCACCGTTACTACCATTTGCCGTAAGTTGGGTTCTTGAATGAGGACATCGGTGATTTGTACAGTGGATTCTCTCCCGTGCAGTCTTCCGCGTCAATGTTCTGATACTCTGGGTCGGAGAGAGGCAAAGGCGGCACCGTGTTGAAGTGCTTCCATACCATAACTCCAGCTATCGCCATAATGGCCGCCAGAAGAGCCAGTATGCCGAAGATTATTGGTACTGTTAGCAAAAAAAAAAAAAAGCAATGAAATGTTTTAAATTTTATAAATAAATGTATGTATCAGACAAATGTGAGTATAAATATTCTATTTCGTTATTTTTTATCCGCGATGAAGTCTTAGTTAGTTAAAAACATCGTGATTAAGGTGGGATTATTTCTAATGGCAATTACCACCCTCAAAATTTGACACAAATCACCTACAGTTGTGTCCGACATCTGTACTTAATAGTCAATTCGCCTAAATGCATCGTCATTTAATAATATCACATGACATTGCAGTTACCCGCAAAATATTAAACATGATACATTTGAAGTTCAAAAATATTTACCGCCCTCATTATCATCTCACCCTTATCCCACTTAAGTAGGGTCGGTACAACATGTTTTCCTTTTCCACTCTCCTCTGTCAGATGTCATCTCAGGATTCACACTTTTTATACACATATCATTTTTCACACAATCCATCCACACCTTGTTCGGTCTTCCTCTACCCTTATATCCATCCACTTTCAAACTCAAAACTTTTCTTGTTACATGACTTTCATCTTTTCTCATAATATGCCCGTACCACGCTAACCTATTACTCCTTAACTTCTCTGTCACTGGTGCTATTTTCGAACTTCCTCTGATATACTCATTCTTAATCTTATCCATTCTAGTTACACCACACATCCATCTTAACATTCGCATTTCTGCCACATGTAATCTTTTCTCATCCGTCTCTTTCGTAGCCCAGCACTCGGATCCATATGACACGACTGATTATAGTCTTATACACCTTCCCCTTGAGTTTCAACGGCATTCGTGAGTCACGAACTACTCAAGACACCTTTCGATAATTCATCCACCCTGCATTTATTCTATTCTTCACGTCGCTGTCTATGCCACCGTCGTTTTGGATCAATGAACCGAGGTACCACTCTACCAGCCTGACAAAATAATGGCAAATAACTTAAAGAGATATATTCACATCTAATGCTACCTTAGCGTATTATTTTAGAGATATAGTTATACAAAAGTACATTTTATTTTACGTAAAAGCTGTTTGCGTTTGAATATTTGACAAAAGATGTTATTCTAAGAAAAAATATTATCAAGAAACATATACTACAAAATATTTCCTTGACGCGGTAACAAAATTTTAAAAACCTGAATAAAAAACATAACTTTTACAAAGGATATACGTGAATGTAAAATGGTCACTGTAGTTTGTACTATTTATAACGAAACATACAGCAGTCTATCAATGTTGGATTGTTGGTCCGTGTGTGACCACCACGTGTCGCCAAGAACACTTTTCAAATAAAAACGCAGTCGCGCGACTTCAGGGTTCGTTCTCGCGGTGATATTCAATCTGATAAGACTACCAGGGTTGTACTTTGTACCAGAGTGGAAAATAAATAAAACAAATAAATCGGACATGAAAAAAAATATTATAAACTGGAAAAGATACTCAACGAAATTACTGAATCAAAAAAGTTCCCCTACTATGTTTGTTTCTTTCCCAGAAACTACAACAAATATTTATCATTTATTACAGGCAAATTATATAGTTATGGAAATGATTTAATATATCAATTATTTAAGGTACCAGTTTTATGTGCAGACTTACTGATATAATAATTTCATTTATTACAGATTATGAAATAAATCATTTTTTATTTTATTCTTGGCTTTATTCTTTTAACTTATTAGCGTTATAGGCTAATTTAAATCATGTACCTATTTTAAATGTAATCATCAGAGGGCGGAGCAAAATTCCATGTAAATGACAAAATGGCACGTACATGCAGAAGACATACCAGTAATTGTTTTGAACAAAACGCCTTAGGTATTAAAATAGTGCCTTTATTTTGTAATTTTAGCGCGAACCCGATTGGCTGACTGACTGACGCATGCGTATGTCAAAACCGCAAATCTAGAGACGAACATGTTGTATCACGTCCGATGACGTCAGAATTTTGTGAATTCCGATAATGATAATAGTTGACCTGTTTTATGGTATGAACTATTTTGTAAACAATTCTATGAGTCGCATTCATATCGTTTAGCGACCGCTTATATCGATTTTAATCCAAAAATGATAGCATTCTATTGAATAATAGCTAGTATTCAAATCAGAATAAATCAAATGGATATATTGTATAGAAATATTTCCGATACCTAGAAATTTCGTGCACGTGCTGCACATTGCGCTTGCTTCGTTACTTCATATCTGTTTTGTTAGGACGAAACATTTTTACATAATTATTTATTTAATAAAACGAAAGAGATACACAATGACGTAAAACATCTGTTGTTCAGGTCAAACGGTGGCAGTCAAACCGCGCAACTGTTCAAACTTAGCATCCGAGTATTTCTTGTTATGATTCGTTAACATAATAACGAACGTTTCGGATTCAACATCATGTTTTGAATGTTGAAAGCGAGTTGACGTTATTCATATGTATTGTTTGTCTTTAATTATGTCCAATAGAATTAATTCAATATGCGACTCTGTAAACGTAAGAGACATCGGAACAAAAGGTTATAGAGATGTGGACTTAGATGATAACACGCTAAATCTAGAGAGGAAGTTACCGAAACCCATCAGTAGTAACCTAGTAGATATTTGTCAATAGATTTTCAATTTGAGGTAGATAAAACGCCTTACAATAGTATTATGTTATCAAAGCTCTGGTCCACTACGATATTGTATAACCTACGTCGCTCGAGCCATCATTATATTATAGAGCGACAATAAAGAAACTAGAAATCGAAGAATCAGATAGGACATTGATTGGAGAAAGAGCGGTAATATTATTATTTACAAAACTTACATAGACCAGATTAGCAAAAGGTTTTAGTAATTCTAGGAAAATTCTAAATGGCTTGGCCTATAGTACAAACCAAAACATAGAACTGTGAAACAAAGACTTAGGGTGAAAAAAAGTGTGTGTGTACTTATGTACACGCGTTAGAAGTTATACTTCTTTGGCGTAACAAGATAAAAATGTTTTCGAAAATTTTATCTTTCGCCTTATTCTCCGTTTGTAGAAAAAACAACACTAACAATAGAAAAAAGGTATTTAAAATGATCTGTACCCCTTCTTATAAAGTTAATATAGAGAAGTAGTGTAGATAGAAATAATTCGTGTATAATATGTCGCGTGCCAAATGCAAAAAGGGCGATCGCATCATTTAGTATTTTATGTCAAACATCGAAAAACTTTTTGTTGACGTTGGACCTTTTTCTTATAACATGTCTACAACACGTTTGACAATAAATACATACATAATTATTTTTTTTAATAAAATGTTGACTATAGCTAACTTCAGGGTGTCGGGTTTTCGTGACGGTGTGCGCGCGCATCGTAAAAATTTACTCTCATCATTTTTTCCTAACGCGCCAAAAGAAGTATAACCTCAGTAATCGATTTTGAACTCCATATAAAACAAAAGAAAAGTTATATCGGTGGTAACGTTTTTAAAAAACCCCTCACCTTTAGTACTGCTAACTCCCAGAGCTGTACGGTTCCCGCAGTGCTCGAACACCATGATCTGGATCTCTTCCATCTCGTTCTTCGAAGCGTAGTACTGTACGTGACAATCGTCAATTGTTTCGTTACATTTCATCCATATCTTCATGTTCGCTCTGTCCCTCATGCCCACGACGCTTTCGTTGTATTGCAGTTTTATCATATTGTGATCGCACTCTTGGCATTCTCCGATGGTGTTGTTCACAAGGCAAGAGTCACAATCGCTCGCCAACATGCAGAGGTCGCTGCAGTAGTTCTCCTCGTCGAAATACTGAGACCCTTCGCGGTCCGTATAACAGATGCAGGTCTCGCAGGGACCGCAATAGCCGTTCCCTGAGCATTCGATCTGTGATAAAAGTTATTATTACAGGACTTGTTAAATTTTTCTATTGTTTTAGAAGTTAGTTGATAAAGATGACATGATATACACAGCCAAAAACAATAAGTTGAACGAAGATTGCTCTAAGAGGATCGTTTTTATTTTTGAGTTAACAGTTAAGAATTGGAAAAGGATATGAAACTCCACTTTTAAAATTAGTGTCATATAAATTGGTATATATATGCAATTGGTTGGTAAAGATCTTAAAATATGAAATACGATTTGAGTCTATATTTTTAGTTTGATTATTATACTAATTATTCATGTACGAGGTGTCTGACAAAATAAGCAGCAACGTGGAGGCAGCGCGCAGTATCTTATCGCGGTAGGAAACGACCGGTACTGTACGACATTTGAAATCGATTATATAGGTCAAGGGTTATAGTAAAATTCATTGTTATATTCAATTCAATACATATATCAATGTAAATTATACAGTAATATCTCATATCTAATGATTTAAAGAAGATATTAATAGTCGATAAATACATAAGATCAAATTCATTATTAGTTACAGAGGTGTGGTAACCAGTTTTCGATGGAGCGGATGCCCATTCAAATTTAATATCATCAGTTACTAAGATCTTTTGTAGATACGTATAGATAGTTGCTTTTGAGGTTACACTTCTTTTGGCGTGTTAGGTAAAAATGATGAGAGTAAATTTTTACGATACGCACACCGTCACGAAAAATCGACACCCTGAAGTTAGCTATAGTCAACATTTTATTCAAAAAAAGTATGTATATATTAAATATCTTTTTTTCTATTGTTAATGTCGTTTTTTCTACAAACGTAGAATAAGGCGAAATTTAAAATTTTTCAAAAGATTTTTATCTTGTTACGCCAAAGAAGTATAACTTCTAACGCGTGTACATAAGTACACACATACACACTTTTAATTTTTTTAGACCACAGGTATATATTGTGATTGCGATTTTTTTAACCGTAACCTTACGCAGTTATAGTAAAATATGTGCAGAAGCTGAAGGCTAATATTTGTATTAAGAAAGAAAACCAGTTATTAGATGTACTTACGTCGTTCCTTGCCGGGTTCGTGCATTGTAAGTCACCGCGTTTGTCTGCGCAATTTCTATTTTCGCAAAAATCACCAGACCTAGAAAGAAATTCTATTTCGTATGAATTGTATAGAGTTGGTCATTGTTACAACTAAGAATGTTAAACATTCTTAACATTATCTATGCATTATTGTCAATAGCATTATTCAGCTGTTGATTTTCGTTATAATTAACTATGACAATAATTTGCCGGTGTTATCGAAATTTGTAACGTGACTTTTCAAGCATTAATACATAGGAAAGAGAGAAAACTTCACGATACTCACATTCAAAGTCACGATACGAACAACCAGTATTTATTTCATTATCAGTTGGTAGCGTGTTCGGACACAGCGTCGAAGGACGTAGTTTCAAATCCTAGCAACTGAGCCGGAGTTTTCGGTGTAGGAAAACATCGTGATGAAACCATACCATTGGTTGTAGGGCCTTTTCTAAGTTCGCCTGGCTATAAATCTGTCGCCAAGCACCTGTTGGTGTGTCCCGGCAGCTCTCTTGAGAGCCAATGTCCCTCTAGGTTTAGCGTAACTCCTATCTTAGACCACATTACCATTTAACATCGGATGGGATTGTCGTCAACCGTTAACCTATAAATTATATTTAGAAAAAAAAAAATACATTGCAACACAATACGAAAAAAAAAGGATTTACCCGACAGTATAATTCAGAGTTCATATATAGTCATTAATGTCACCTATAGCTTTAAGCAATGTATTGATAGCGTGCTTTTTATAATGTATTGGAGATTTTGGCGAAGAAAATTATCAGGACACGCTACCCATATTTAAGGTAATGTAATTTCTAATGCTTGCACGGGAAATACCAATTTTACCAACCATCTATCGGCGGATCCCCATAGCTGTGCATGAGAGCCTACTTTAACTCATTTTCCAAGAGAAACATATTGTCACTTTAGGCTACCTCGTACTAAATTACGCCTAGAAAATGGATATCTCTCGAAAACAGTTGTCGGAACACCTCGACAGCATCACACTGTTTACAACATACTTTAGTGATATAAGTTTAGTGTTTATTTAATTTTTGGAACTGTTTAATATCCCACTGTTGGGCACATGCCTCCTCATGCCGATAAATATATGTGCCATAGTGAAACATACGGGCCTAATGCCATTACATTATTTATTACGATTATTATAATAAGAACACGTTAATAGTAATCGAAACTGAATCGTAACACGAATATGGACATCCGGGCCCGTGTGTTTACATATAAAGAATGACCGTTAAACGCTTAGGAGGCATGTCTATGTAGATGGTTTGTAAGTTTTGGTAACGTATGGCATACTTAATCAGCACCCCACGTATGTTTTCGGTCATCGTATATATTAATATCAATGTTAGATGTGAAGAAGAAATTGTTTGTAAATTTTGACGACATAAATGAACAATGAACAGAACGGTCAGTACAGGTAAAGGTACTTTTAAAAGAGGCAGTTCCTGCCCGCCCGGCTATAGCGTCCGAGAAGAACACCGAGGGGCGTTTATTCAGCACAAATCTAGCATTCCCATCTATGCCGCCCGGCTTTGTGGGTATCTAAGAAGATTTCTCCGCGAGAAAAAGAAAGGTAAAAGAACTTAGATACTTAGATTCTTCCGAAACTACTAAATAATCTGACTAGTTTGGCAATTTTATTGGCAGTAAGCTTTGATTATTATAAACACGATGCAATCAAAAAGTATCCCGAGGATTGAAATACACTGATAAATCAAATTGAAGATCGTTTAACCGTTGGAACCTCGTGGATTAAATTGTGACAAATCAGAACGGCTGGTATGGATGCTAAGTCGTCCAATTTTTGTATAGTCATTGCGCAAACAGCAGTGTTGGACATGTGTCTTGCTTCGTATATGGTTTTACTACATTCAACAACAGCCAATAATTCTTTTAAAATTCCAGATATTCTCATGAACTTTTAGTAATCAATTACTATAAAAAGTTATTTTCTTTTTGTCCACATTCTTTTATGTCTTGTTCTTTCCAAATTAGTGATGCGAGTCAACAAAACCGATCCTAGTTTTTTTATTTTTGCTAAATAGCTCCACCCTGCTATGATAGGTCAGTTCAACAGAGGCAACAAAATTCAACAGAGGCAACAAAATGAAATAAAGATTGATGATCTAACATTATACACGGATGTTGAAAATCTGGATATCAACTGGATTAAATTCGGAATTAAATGGTTTATCAAATAGTCATGTGGCCGCTTCTAATAATATTTATGTATAATGCGATAAGGGATTAAATATATTGTCTGTCTGTTTTTCAGTTCCATGTTACGGAAGATTCTGATGATAACAACCTAATGTACAATTAGTGACGGATATCATTGTTGCGTTTTTCTTCACATTGACTAAGCTACAACTATAAATAGTACATTAAAAAACTTCATGTACTTATTCTATTTTGTTTTGGATTTTTTTTATTCTAATGTCCTGTTACAGCAGACTATGTAGGTACAGGTCTCGAGAAACTCCTAGTTCGCTTTGAAGTTGCAACGCGCATATTATTGCCTAGATATAGGTTAAAAACACAATAATTATAAAATAAGGTTCTTTCAACATATTTTCAAGACAATTATCTGTTTTATTTATTTATATTGATATATGTTTCATTCATATCTGTTTCATTTGAACTCCGTTTATTGCGCAACAACTTCAGAGAAAACTGCATGTTTGGCGACACTTATACTGTAATGCGTAAATAATGGATATAAAATAATATTTTTTTAGTCTTATCTAAGTGTTTTTTTTTATAATAATTATTTAGTCGAATACCGTTTGATCTGAAACAGGTTATCATTAAAAGTTATTAACTTTTTGTCATATTTCAGTACCCCTGTCGTTGAAGGATAAAATTATTCTCGAAGTATCATCCTTCATCTCTTTCTAAATCTGCTACCTCTTTCAGATTCATTCAATATATCGAACCAGTTTTATATCACAGTTGCATCTAGGGTTGCCACCTTTTTCTTTGCAGATAAAGTGCATTGGTTATTATAGGTAGGAAAAAAAGTACATAGTATTTAAAATAAAGTACCTACAATTTTTTAATTTTTTGTTATTATTAAACATAAATCTATAAAACTTCAAATCATACTGTTATCGCATTTAAACCACTGCGTACGAAACGAACGAAAAATTGTAGCAATAAATGACAGTGACATTGTTGACATTTGAGGTTAAGTTGCGTTCAGAAATATTTGTTAAAGAAACGAGTGCTTAGGTGATATGGCGTTAGCGAGCGGCAACATCGATTGAGCAATCGATGTATTTCTCTTAACGAAAAATACATACGAATAAACTTTTCAAAATCCCAAAGAAACCGAATCATGACAAATAAAGTATTTCCGTGTACTTTATTGTTCACATAAAGTACAGAGTACAATTACCTGAAATAACGTACAATACTTTATTATAAAGTACGGGTGGAAACCCTAGTTGCATCTTTCCGTTGTCCTCGTGTACGTGACTCGGCTCATGTGAATTTTACGTACATAGTCTGTCCATGCCTTTTACTAAGCGCAATAAATTTAACAACATATGTTCGTGATTATCAAAGTAATGCTTTATATGACTTATTAGTTTAACGCATTTTTATAGTACGTATGGTCTTTATAACATAGCACACAGTATTTGATTATTCGAGCTATATGTTTCGGATATCTTATAATTTTTTTTTTTTTTCATTAGACACAAACTCATAATATGTTGTTTATTCTGAGATTATTATAAGCATACAGTGATTAGTAGTCTAGTGTAGTTGCAGAAGCATATCTATACGTACTACACGACAGCTTTTCAATGGTGGGCATTAGGAGAAGTTCAAACTTATCCCTAGAATTCGCTGATCTATACGGTGCCCGAACACGCTACCACATTATGTCATGTACTTAACAATAAGGTCTAGCATAATATGATGGTATATTTTAATAGAAGTAATTTGGGTCTGAATTACGATTTGCGAGAACAAACTGATAAGTGTAGACTTCTAAAGTCCATTCTATTAGTAGTCCAAGCGAGTGACAGATAATGGGTTACCATCATCCTCTGGCTTCATTGCAATTACACCTATTTTGTCAAGAATTTACGCTTATCTGTGTGAACACAGTTCGACACAGTGTCCTTCCTACCATGCTATTACAGAGTCATTAGTTCAAATGAGATAGGTTAAAATGGTTTTTACGCGACACGTTTTCCTAATAACATATATATCGAGTTCCTAAATTAGTAAAAACCTTTTTGCTTTTGATTGTATTTATTAACAATGTGTACAATAAATCAATAAAAAGTTTTTATACTGCTAAAAAAAAAAGATTTTATACAGAAACATTATCGAGATATCTAATTAAACGCCTTGTAAATGAAATGTACTCTAATAAAATAATAGATTCACATAGACAGTCTCCAGTTATTTTTTGTTATGACAGTTAGCAGGTATAATACTTTGAAAAATATAATTTTAACTTACGCTCGTTTTTTACCTGGTTCTTTGTACCCCAAATCTAAGAGTACATTGTTCTCGTGACACATCGTGATGTGTATTATTAGAATTTAGCCAAATATTGAGAACAGATGGTTCGTTTAGCATAACCATAGTATAGGTATGTTCGAAATCATTGGCGCAGCCTATGAACGGTAAAGTTACCTTTTAAGTAACGTCAAAAGCGACGTCGAACAAAAAATAACTTAATATAACAATTTACTTGTAAAAACCGTCGACATTACAGCTAAGATTGGTACATTATTTTACGTGGTCAGTGAACCCAGTTACAAACTTTAGGTGTTGTGATTTAGTTTAGTTTGAAATGTTTTCAAACAATATTAATTATTCCTTTCAGTTTCTGTAGAGGAAGGATGGTATCGCACTTTATGTATTAGACATAGGAATTATAACTATTTAATGTATAATGACAAGAATAATGTGATTTTTTTATCACTGTTATATAGCGGATAATATCTCACGGCTAATTGTATTTTAAATATGGCGATTAAAAATAATACTGACTCACGACCGGTTTAACGTCGACAAATAAATTAAATTTAAAATAATATCGAACACTCAACAAACAATTGAAGTATTAATTATTAATTAAGTTTAGAATAGCATTATATTGAGCATAATATTAGAAGGTCGCACGTGCCATTGTAATTTTAATGCCTTATATCTTTTCCACGAATATCGAATGCTCTTTTTAATTTAGCTCAATCACCATGTATGTCACACTAGCCTGTTATCTAAGTGGTGATTTAGATATATACAAATAATGTAGCATGTGATTTATTTTATCACTAGTTTTGTGACTAACGATAAGTGAAATGTAGCATTCCTATAGTGAATCACCTTGATTATGTATTTCCGTTTAAAATAAAGTGGGTACGCTGGTCTCCATATATTATGTTCGGTGAAACACATTTTATTTTTGGCATAATTAGCACCTCGTCACTGCACTACACGACCCACATTCTAATTTACGAGTCAATATTTATTTATGTATTCACAAATAAGATCTTTTAACATGTGTCAAATGTTGAAAGCTCTTCTAGAGTAATATTGTACATTGTGTTGACAAATTGCACAGAATTCTTAACAGCTACTGTATTTATTAGATCATAAGTACAATAAACATTCTATTAGTTATCATTGTTTTATATTTATTTTAACCCCTCGGTAAAAATTTTAAGACTCCGATTTCAAAATAACAGATTATGATTATAATTTTAGTTTAATTTCACGACATCGTACATGGTAAATTTCATTGTTTATTAAAAAAAAGTTCGTACAAATGGAATAATAATTAAAAAATACATTTTACACGAACATTTTAAT
Organism: Antheraea assamensis; assembly: GCA_035772565.1. Lineage (NCBI taxonomy): Eukaryota > Metazoa > Arthropoda > Insecta > Lepidoptera > Saturniidae > Antheraea > Antheraea assamensis. Next base: position 2,021,532 of record JAQQSE010000054.1, on the reverse strand, counting down.
TTTACAATGCATGTTTTGTTATTTTTTAATATTCTGTAATAAATTAGGTATTTTTTTTAGCTTATGCTACCAACAGTGTGTGCCTCACGAGGTCTACATTCGTTTGTATGTAGATTAAACCTTTACGGTTTTGGATAGTCCCGGGGCAGGAACAAAATGTTAAAAATAATTAAAATATAGTCTACTGTTGCCACCAAAACTGTGTCAAATTTTTACAACGGGCTTCGTTGAAACATATGCCAGTGTCAATGTTTACATTTCCTTACCAGTAATAATTCGATTTCAGTTAATGTTTTTTTTTATAATGTAATTAATTATGTAAGTATATGCAAATAAATAAAGTCACTTAGAGATTAGTTTATTGATGAATAATAAGATACTTTACTTTCTACTATGATTATAAGGAAACTGGGAATTAATGATTCCGCGCCACAACAATGATAGAAAATATAGAAAAAGCAGCACTATAAAGGCTGTTGGTCTTAAAATACAAATATATTTTATTTTTTTCGTCGTGTTCTGCAGTATAACTGTGCCATGAACACGAAAGCGAAATTCTTGTTCTCAGTAATCAAGTTCGCAATTCTGCTTGTCACGAGGTTGTTTTTGTTGATATTACCCAATATAAGTCTAAATGTTTACTTTATAGTAAAGATATTAAGTTTATTTTTGAATGAATCCATTTTCCATACATAAGAAAACAAAAACAGAATCTCCTTCCGAAATTTTTAAAACATGACGTAATAGTAAAATACATATATTTTTTTTTATATTTCTAGTTTATATTTTCCGGTTTAGTAAAGACCGTGTCTCTATAAAACATCCCTGGATTTGATAAATATTGTTCTAAGATAATTTGAAAGACGATTCAGATTGGATGAAGGAGGTCGTTTGAAATGCGGATTTGATTTCCAGTATGAAATCAGAATAGGTAGTACCTATGCTTAACTGATTTTGTCATTTATTTTATATTTGTGTTTGATCAGTCAAATGTTAATTTAGTTCTAATTAATTATCGTAGAATTATAAGATGATATAGTAAATAGTATACACTCACCATCCGCGATGACAATGACACTCGCCGCATAGCAAATCTCCATTGTTGTTGCATTTCGCAGAGTTCATTTCATACTTGCACTATAAAAGTTTACATTTATTATTATACTATAAAACAAAATATATACACAAATTTAGCTGATGCATATGGATTAGGAGGTGAATTGTTCAATTTCTACTTCAACTGTTTTATAATTGCGTCTCGTAAATACGAATTCTGCCAGTATCATGTCAATAATGGGAGAGTAACTAACAATCCTTAGTAAGATTATGACGTATAATATGACAGACGATTTCAAGTATCACTTGCTATCAATAGATACAAGTTATAAATTAATACAATAAATAAATTGTAATAGATATCACTACATGGTATAAAACAAAGTCGCTTTCTCTGTCCCTATATCTCTATGTATGCTTAAATCTTTAAAACTACGCAACGGATTTTGATGCGGTTATTTTAATAGATAGAGTGATTGAAGAGGAAGGTTTATATGTATAATAACATAAATTAAATAGTGAAGAAATACTGTTATTTTTGAGGTTACTCCAAATTTAACGCGTGCGGGCCAGGGCGCAGTAATGAATAAATCAAAACTACTAAATCGTTTTTAATCATTTTTTCAGTGAATGACATAGGCTATATATTTTATACCCGTGCGAAGCCGGAGCGGGCCGCTAGTAGTATTTAATTTTAGTATTGGTTATAATTTATATAAATAATAGTCACATAAAAAAGGAAAGGTTAAGAGTTACAAGCCCAGTAGAATGGCGACAACCGTAAGGTTCTTTAGAAGCTTCATTATGCGCACGCTAACGTTGTGGATTGGGTTACCAAGCACGGTGTTCACCCAGAGTTATGACATGGGGCTCTTCAAAAAAAGATTGAAACATGCTCTTCAAGGTCGGCAACACAACAGTGATGATGCCCCTGGTGTTGCAGTCGTCTATAGGCGACGGTAACCATTTAACATCAGATGGGCCGTCTGCCTATTTGCTGTCCTTTGGCATTAAAAAAGATGATAAGTTAAATTTCTTCGCGTTAATTTTGTTATGTGTTTGAGTGGTCATTACGCTTCGTTTAAATTCATTTGGTTTTTTTTTTACTTACATCTTGTTTACTGGGTGTATGACATCCACCTTTGATCGAACAAGCCATGTTTTTGTTACAAAATTCGCCAGACCTAATACAAAGATAAAATTAAATTGTCGGGATTAACTTTTTATTTCTTAGAAATGAGAAGTACAATGCAACCCATCGAGTTAGACACTTGGTTGAACCGGTCATATTAGACTCAGAGGTTAGCGAGTTCGTACGTCGCATCGATCGATGTGGGTTTGAATTTTTACGAATGAGCTGGAGCTTTCGAATCGTAGTATGGTAGTAGGGCTTTCTCTAAACTTGCCTGTGTACTACCGTCAAATTAAAAATTTGGTGCCAGCACGTATGGGTGTGTTCCGGCATCTGCACTTGAGAGAGAGATACCTTTCTAGGTTTAGTGGGTATACTATCTAAAGAACATATCGTCACTTAACATCAGATGAGATCGATTGTGTGGGTCTGTTTTGGTATCAAGGATGTATCAATATCTGAACGATAGTGATGTCTGGAATTAACACCCCTCTCTGTGCATCCGCTAAAAGCGATTGTCATTTTAATGCATTATAAAAATATATACGTTAAAAATATAAATCGGATTGAGTTTCTTGCCGATTGTTCTGGATAACGGGGTTGTTTTCCAAAGTGACGATGGCTGCTTTGACGTTCATGAGCGGCTTGTTAGGGCCTAAATTGAATAAAGTATTTTTGATTTGATTTTTGTGAATATTTTAGATCTAATTATGATTAAACGCGGCGACGATGTAGTATTTATAGTGGGACTATTTAAATTGGAAAAATAATAAATAATTATTTTATTAACAAGATTCTCTAATGATAAACACTCTGATGGTTTTTGTATTAACAGTTTTTAGTTAGTTCTTGCAGGGTATATCACGTAAAATTATTAATTAATAGAAACAAAAACTCGAGTGCAACAACACTGCTTAATTTCTTTTACTTATATTAACGAAACGAGTTGTCCATTTGAGAATCGATACACCAGAAACTTATTGCCATTCGTTCTCTTATTTTCATTCACAAATCACAGATACACTAAAATATTACCGCCTTTGGCATCTCGATAATTAAGATGAAATTAATGGCTCGTCCTATGTTAAAACCCATCAAGACGTTCAGGCTTATAATAACGTGTCAAAGTATCGGCATACATAGATATACTTGAAAAAGATTACCTTCTTCTAATAGTCGGATAAAAATTTAACTAGCCTTTTTTATTATACCTGAGTTTATGCTTTACAATGTAATCGACTTACCACCCGTTGTAACATGAACAGACGCCACAAACTAAATCTCCGTTTCCACTGCAAGCGCCAGATTTATTCTCCGGTTTCAAACTGCACGGGCAGGCGCACGGGATCAGGTACTTTATGATACTGTCCTCAACCATATTGCCGATATTGACTTGCACGTACACGTATTCGTATACTCCGCCAGTTGTCAAACAAAAATCAATTGTAGGCATAGCTTCGAGGGTTACGGTGCATTTTGATCCAGCACAAACTGTATTGTACGTCTTCAGTTCGATAGATCCGTTTCCAATTGTCTGCGTACTGTTCAAGACTCTTTGAGTAACCTGTTTGGATTATAATCTCTTATTACTTATTTTTAAATATGTCGATCTTCGATTAAAAATTTACTATTGTTGACCGAAGGTGTCGATGAGTATTTTTTTTTTTATATTATAGGGGGCAAACGAACAGGTAGGTCACCTGATGGTAAGTGATCACCGCCGTCCATAGACACTAGCAACACCAGGGGAGTAGCAAGTGTGTTGCCAGCCTTTTAAATATGTGGGCCTCCGGCGCTCTCACTGGCCGAACGAAACGCAACAGTGCAACCACTGTTACTTCACGTCGGTTTTCTGTCAGAGGGTGGTACTACCCCGGGCGAGCCGACCCATTCATGCTGAAACCAGTAATAGCTTCAACGTAGCTCTACCACCTACCAAATTAAACGTCTTAATTAAACTTCTATCAAACCTTATGGAATATAAAACCGGTGCTGATAATGGCTAGAATTCTCTAAGTAAATATTGAGACATTCTTCTTCTGTAAAGTAAATTACTGTGGAAAACCCGACTCAAGCGGATGAGCTCTAAAGGAATTTTTCATTTCATCAATTCATTTATATGCCGTGTATTGAAAGAATACACAAAGCTTTTCGTGCGAATAAATGGAACATCACCACACACGTGTGATATCGCATGACTCGATTTACTTGCATGTTCTCATGCACACGAGTTGAGTCAACAGTATATATAAAAGTAATCCAGAACTCTCTAAGAATCTAAATTTGGGCCTAATTATTTCTCCCGCGTCGATTTTATTAGTCGCATGCGTAACCTCCACTCTTTTTTCAAACTGGCTAACGCCGATGGCCTGAATTGCCCTTGAAGGTTTTATCAGTTTTATAGTGAGCGCAGAAGGCACTCGGACGCAGTACCGGATATTTGCAACCGATGCAGCTTATAACTTTCTTTTTTTAGTTTTGAGTTTAAAAGTGGACGGATATAGGAGTAGAGGAAGACCGAAAAAGGTGTGGATGGATAGTGTGGAAAATGATATGTGTATAAAAGGTGTGAATACTGAGATGACTTTTGACAGGGGAGAGTGGTAAAGGAAAACATGTTGTACCGACCCTACTTAGGTGGGATCAGGGTAAAATGATGATGATGCAGCTTATAACTTTTACAATAATACGAGACAACTAGCATAAGAATTGTTCTATAAGGCAAAAACCTTCCAATTATACTCGAACAAGAATAAAAGATAAGGGTATCGCCCGTCTCTTAAAAATACATTATAATTAAGATTTGAATTCCGAACAGAAACAAAGGGACCATTTTTACCATATTTAAGTGTAAACGTTACAAATAATTATATATGATATCATATTCCAAAAGCCAGAATAATTACGGCCCCAATCAAGTTATCTAAAGCTTGGGAAACATTTTTATAATATGTCTCTAGCGTGATAGGCCCGAGCGAGAATTTCTAACTTCCCATGGGAATTTTTATACAATTATTACATGAGAATATCTTATAGTTTCCTACAAATCAGAACTTCACGAATCGTGCAAATGGTAGCATACTAGCATCATATAATTAGACACATTCCAATAATATTAAGTATGTTCAAGGTAATTCGTTAATTTATTTTAATATTTATACAACCCGTTATTAGTTAGAACTATTTATTTAATGTATAAAATGCTAAAAGAAAACAACCCACAAACAACACAGAAGTCGTTGAAAGGCACAGCAAGTATAGTAATTTGAAGCAATTATGGCTTAGCTGTCGCGTCATGGCGGACGACTGGTTTGCCCAGTCGAATATCAATTCGATGTTCGGCAGGTACGAATCCCGGCATGTGCTTACAAGCTTTTGGAATTCGCGTACATTCAGTAATTTAAATTGGCAACCCTATCGATTGACGGTGAGGGAAACATTGTGAGGAAACTGGAACTTGAGAAATCGTTCTAATAGTCTCACGTATGTGGGTAAATATAAAACTGTAGATTTCTCGAAGTTTTACATTGTCAATACGTCGTGGGTGTGATTATGTCCATACCTTGCTTCGGGGAAGAAGCCTATCACTTTGCAGTGGGTAACTCAGTGTTAGCGTATAGCTACAACTAACTATTTGTAGCTGTAGCGAGCTATTACTGGTTTCAGCATGAATGGGTCGGCTCTCCCGGAGTAGTACCACCCTCTCACAGAAAACCGACGTGAAGTAACATTGCTTGCACTGCTGCGTTTCGTTCGGTCAGTGAGAGCGCCGGAGGCCCACATATTTAAAAGGCCGGCAACGCACTTGCAACTCCCCTGGTGTTGCTAGTATCTATGGATGGCGGTGATCATTTACCATCAGGTGACCCACCTGTTCGTTTGCCCCCTATAATATAGAATATATAGAGAAACCATAGCAAGGTAATAGAGCTATTCTATTTTCCGTCTGGATAGCTGATAAATAATGCTGAAAATCTGTGTCTCCAATATGGTGTAGGTGTGTTTCGACAGTTGCACACGAGAGCCAGTTCCCTCTACTCTTAACATGCTTACCATCTCAGTCCACATATTCATTTCACATCAGGTGACGTTGTAACCAAACGCTCTAAAACCTACGAAAAAAGAATATTCCAGTGTTCTTTATACCACTAAAATATAACCAACCGATTAACTTACATTAAGTTCAATCGGTGAAGTATAACTAATGTCGATACGAGATTTAATGCCTATATATAGCCGTTTCTCTATGTACGCTGGGTCTAGAATCTTTCCAGATATCGTCGTGGAGATTGACGGCAGCACCTCTTGGTCGTCGGGGCACCAATTGTCGTCCGGTGATAAAACGCAGTGTTGGCTCTGTGAACAAAAATCGTCTGTTATTTTAAAAGCCCATTTCCTTACACTAATGACTTACTTAGTTGAGTACAAGGTGCCACTGTTTATATTAAATTCAATGTATTTCATTCAATACTTCAGTATATCTTTATATAGGTGTAGATGTTGATATATACATATAAAGACAATTGATGTGAATTTTGTTTGTGTTAATTCTCGATGCACCTGAACCGATTCTGTTGAGACTTATATTAAAAGAAAAAGGACTTTTTCAGAGCATCACATAAGCTACATGTCAATCGACTCTTCTGCAAGTAATAATACAAATTAACAGGGAAAACTGAACATAGGTAAATGGATTTTAGCGGTAAGCAGTAATAACAAGATTACAATTTAATGGAAATAAAAAAGTCAACAATAAATCTAAACAAAAAACGCAAATACAACTAACTAATAACAAAAACGAATACGCAAACACGCGTACCGGCTAATACAACAAATAATATATATATCAATATATTATATATCAATATATACTGGTCAATATATTGCATCGTCAATAAATGTGATCTCTGGCTAACTCAATTTCTATCCAAACTTAAAACCTGCCGCCAACATCTTAACAAATGGTTGCAATTTTTTTTTTTTCGAACTGTACACTGTTGGCTTGACAGCCCTCTACAGTTTCACCGGACTACTTCTAGCAATCCTACCGTCTAAAAAAGAAGATTTAGAATGAACTATGTCTTCTAGAACGTTGATTGACCCGGTTGTTACGAATCAGAAATATAAATCACCATACATGGTTACGTTGCTAATCTTGTTAGGTAATGAAGGCTATAACAGACGATAACTTAATAGCTTCACATAAATAAACATAAGTTAAACAAGTTTTCAATTAAAACTTAAATAATACAGCGAGAAAAGTCTCGTAAACTAATAAAGTACAAGATAACGTCAATTATGAAATAACTCTTCAACAAAGGCGACCACTGCAAGTTTAATAAACGAGCTGTATATGGGTCGTCACTTGTTTCCTAGATACAATTATATAAATGGCAAAGCTAAATGACGCAGAGATTGGAACTGGTTGAAGTTACGCATATATTTACAAGAATATCGGTACGACTGGATGCGGCGAGGGCGCGGTCGTCCAATCGGCCGATATAAAGCATGACCGCTACGAAAAATGACATTGACACTTGCGCTCCGACTTTTTTTTATATTAACAAGAACGTTGGCCGCAATTCGTAATATGATTTTTTTAATTGGTTATACCGAATAGATACTTATGTCTGAAGAAATCCAAAGCAATATGAGAACATAAAATATAACTTGTGTTTAGATTTTGAAAAATTATCTGAACATAGAAAAGAGTGCATATATTATTAAGCAAAATAAAATGCTTGATGTTGCTTTTGTTTATCCTTTGTAACCATTTTGAGGAAACAATAATTACATTAATAAAATCTACTAAAGTAGTTATTTTCCTCTTTAATTCAATTCAACTAATTTATGTAAAATTTCATAGTATAAATTTGTTTAATCAAGTTAACCCTAAAACATAAATAAATATTGAGGAATACATAACGCTGAGAACAGTTTAAGGTTCAAATTACTCTCATTTATGAACGGCCTTCTCTTTAATAGGCTTGCAGCAAACAGATTGGAACGAACCTATAATTAGGTCAGATTATTTATATACAAATTACAGCACCTAAGCAGCAAATTATGTTTATACAAAAATTTAGATATCACTTGACTTCGTCTTAGCTGAAGTGTCGTTATAACTTATACTATGTGGGCAATTTTATGTACTGGTCTGTAGAGTATGGTTAGCAGCACATATATATACAAAGCATCTTTACCTTAGTTCTGAAGAGTAACAATCAATCGTATGACCTCTGCTTTACGATTCCGCTTGACATTGTCTTTATCTAGTTATAGAATCAATTGATCACTTAAGGGTATTGGTATGATTCTTATAATGTACAATATTTAACTACACTCATATATAGGCACAATTAGGGTAAGAAATAATAAAAGTAGACGACATATCTATAATATAAAAATGAATCGCTGAATGTGTTGCTAAGCGCAAATCTCGAGAACAGCTGAACCGATTTCGATAATTCTTTTTTTACAATATTCCTTGAAAGTATGAGGATGGTTCTTACGGAGAGAAAAATTAAAAAAAAATGCCTGACAAAGTCTAAAAACAACATTATTCTATACTCCCATACAAACGTTTCGTAATAATATTTAAAAGTCAATTTGAACTTTAATTCTATACCATCAATTTGTAAGTGTTAGTGGAGAGGTTACGGGAAGGCAAAACAATTGAGTGTCGTTAGTATCGTATAAATATTAATGTCAATATTTTTCAATATTTATACGAGGGTAACATTTAACACTATATAGCGTCCCGAATAGCAGAATAAGTATTAAAAAAATAGTAATTAAAGAATCGACTGTTAGGCGGTACGAAGTTCGCCGGGTCAGCTAGTAATATATAAGAATTTATGTCCGTGGTATACATATAATCTGGCGCCACAGAGCAAGCGGGCGCAGTAATGATGTGGTCATTACTAGGCGAATAGTACTGCGGGCATGCCTGCATTCTAATAAACATATCTTGTATTATACTGTATACGCGACTTCACAGCCTTTAAACGAATTAATTAGCGATCGTATTGGAAACTCTGTATTCTCTTGTTTAACAGTAATTATTTTATAACAAAATATGGTATACGCGCGCGAAATTCTAATTCTAATTCGATTTTTGAAGCAATAATGGCTCAGTACGTAATGTTGTGGTAGAACACCACACCAATCGACTTTCGATGAAAGAAAATATCGTGATATTGTTATAGTTTTCCTAATACTCACCCGACTTTTTACTACCAAGCATCTATAAGCGTGTTCCAGTAGCTGCGTTTGAGAGCAAATATTCTTTTCAGTTCAAGTAAGTTTAGCATCTTAAGCCACACGTCGTTTAGTATAAAATTAGGTTGTGGTTGAAAGTTAAAATTTATAAGTAGGGAAAACTGTGTTTGCGTGTGTGTGTGTTTGTGCGTGCGTGTGTGCGTATGTGTGTGCGTATGCGTGTGTGTGTGTGTGTCTTGAATAATAACATTTCTTTATCGTGAATATAAAGAAGAAAATGTGTACAAACATTCACGTTTTGAACAGAGTTACAATTTTGAACTACGCAATTAAATAATATAATATACACAAACTATATCAAATTATATTAATATTTAATATAAAATGTTTACATGATATTTCTAAAGCAACTGCTCATCAACTAATTTCATAGTGTATTAAATAAGCGTACGCAACTTCTGTTTTAACCTAAAACTAACTTCAGGGTGTTACAATTAAGCGCGTAACTTCCGTTTAAACCAATAATTCATTATCAACGATTTCTCCTAACGGACTAAAGGAAGTGCATGTTACAAAAATCACAAACGAATCATTACCTTAAGAGAATACCTTATACATAGGTATTATATAAGAGGAAATCTTACAATGTATCATTTTGAAATACACTTTACTGGCATAGGGAAAAATAAACAAAGTCGAAGATTTTTTTGTGGTTTCATAAAACCTTGTCAAATATATTAACCTCGTAGATGTACGATGACAGTGTGCGAGTATAATAAAATCCAGGCTAGTAACTACGAGCTGGTTGTTGCACGGCAGGTTCGGCCGACATTCTTTGTGTAGGTGTAAAATTGTCCCCGTTCCAGTCCTCTCTCGTATTATAATTAACTTCCAAGTCTTGAAATGCATTTCTCAATGCAGGTTTACTTTCCATTTACTTGTTAGCGTTACGGAACGGCATGTATCACAGTGTATCATGTGATTACGATCACAGTGTATCATGTGATCACGATCACAGTGTATCATATGATCACAATGCGATCACACTTTATGGGATGATAATACGTTGAATCATGAAATGGGTTGGTTCTCGAAGGCAGCTCAAGATGTGCACGACGTCGTCCTTCGATGAAAACGCAGGAATATTTTTTCCAAATTTGAGTCCACGTTTTATAACGCCAAGTCCGTACATCTTCGCACAAACACTTATTGCAAACTTATAGATTCATGATCATACAGATCTTTGTATGACAAGTAACGTGATAAGCATCGTAATTTTCAATGCAAAATGTTTAGGCATCTAATAATCCGTATTGATTTTGTATATGACAAACTAAGGAGTGCATTGGAATTCTATAGCTTTATTGCAAATAATCGTAGGGTTTTGCTTTAAAAGAAATAATTTTTACATGGTTTTTGCTAAGTCCATCAGGTTAGCCACCACCCTCAAGTTGAAAATCTGTCACCATTCACCTATGGGTACGTTCCGGTAGCTGCACTTGAAAGCCAGCCAGCCTCTAGATTTAGCGTGTTTACCGTCTTAGACCACAACGTTATCTCACACCCAATGAAATCGTGGACAAATGGTAAAACCATCATTATCCTACAAAGATACCCATTGCAGGGCTATAGGCGTCGCCCTGAAGGAAGGTAGGGGCATAATCACCACGACGGATCACGAAGTACTGGCTATTTTAAGCTTTGAGAAATCCACAGTTCTATATTCTTCCCCCATACGATGGTACTACAAGAACATTTCTCAGGTTCAGGCTTACTCACGACGTTTTCTTGTACTGGCGAAAACCTATTAGGTATTTAAAAATCATAGGTACCCTTTACCAGTAAAAGGACATAGGATATGGAGGGAAAACCCATTAGAAAACGGGCGGGCATCATACATTACTTCAATAGGTTCTTTTTTTTAATATTATAGGGGGCAAACGAACAGGTGGGTCCCCTGGTGGTAAGTGATCACCGCCGTCCATAGACACTAGCAACACCAGGGGAGTCGCAAGTGCGTTGCCGGCCTTATAAATATGTGGGCCTCCGGCGCTCTCACTGGCCGAACGAAACGCAAAAGTGCAAGAACTGTTACTTCACGTCGGCTTTCTGTGAGAGGGTGGTACTACCCCGGGCGAGCCGACCCATTCATTCTGAAACCAGTAATAGTTTCAGCGTAGCTCTACCACCTACAACTGTGAGTATGTTTGGTAATTGTATCTATGCAGATTATGAAATAACGCTTCCTGGACGCGGTATGGTGGCGTTCTCAGAACAAGTTTTACAAGGCGTTAAATCCCATTATTTATGTCTATCGTAATAAAAGAGCAATAAACTTTAAGTTTGCGTACGTGGGTGTCGCGACTCCAGTACAGATTTCGACGATTACACTTTACCTCGTTCCGATCATACAGATATGAACCAGCACAGCTATCCCTTTCACTAGGCGTAGGTGTGACCGGGATGGACGGTGCTATCTATCGACTTGGGACTGTGACGGAATAGGGAAGCGTGTGGGTGGCACAAGATATGACTACCTACAGCAGTACTTATCCGTTGCGAAAGTTCGTTACAAGTAGTGTTTTGATATTGAGGATATTGAAGCTAACCTGGAAGTATATTATTTTGTTATTAGATATATAATTTTTGTTAGACATATCACATCGGGGAAAAGAGTGAGACGTCCGGCTCTATCGCACAGCGCAATGACCGCGGCAGACAAAGATAACGCTATGCAAAATCGAACATAGCCGACTATTTCGGTCTTGTCCCTGAGGTGCTAAATAAAAATCCGGGTATCCAAGTAAGAATCGAAATCAAAAATACTTTTTTTTTTCAATTTAAGCCTTAAGGCCAATTTAATCTTTCGGAAAGCATGCCAGTCATCACGAGGGATATTATATACAAACAAACATTCGCATTTATAATATTAGTTACGATACTACATAATCACAACTACATGTATAAAGGAGAATGCCCATTCATGGTAAAGACTTTTCTCACGCGCGTATAATACGATGTTATAGCAATTTTCTTTTTTTACGACCTTTTGTCTTCGTAATTTGGCTTTCTAAGTAGACTTTTTTTTTAAATTAATTATCATTTTGTAATAGACACTTCTGTAGATTTTGCGCTTTATTACGTATACAGTTTCGTAATTACAATTATATTTAATGCACAACGTAGCGAGCGGGTGTCGGTTAGTTATCACTACATATTACAAAACAAAGCCGTCAACCGCGTCTGTCTGCTTGTCTGTTTGTATGTTCGAGATAAGCTCACAAACTACGAGTCGGATTGTAATGCGATCTTAACCAATAGATAGAGTAATTCACGGGGAAGGTTTAGGTATATAATTTGTCAATGTTTTGTGTAAATTGGTTACAGTATAATGATAATTGTTGAAAGAATTGGAAAAAGTCAAGCCGCCTGGGAGCTTTCGTCGAAAACGCTGCCTAATCCCTTTGAGATATTACAAAACAAGGCATACGGAGATATTCCTCTTTTATAGATCTACAAAATAGTCTACAATGGCATATACCTATCTTTTGAGGATGACTTACTATACCCACCTATCTACTAAAATGGTCACATATGATGACGTAATTGGAAGGCTATTTAGACGGATACAGTATTAATCCTTATCAAATTGAATACATTAGTTACCTTCAGCATTTCATGCACATAAGTATGTATTTTTTATTACCAGGACAGGACAACACTCGCCGAGCCTGCTAGTATTATATAAAACACATACCACTCAGATTACTCTAGACATTAAGTTCAATTCAAGTACTAGAGATCAAAGAACCAAACTTAAAATGATGAATGCATCTGGAGTGGATGTCGGGATAAGCAGTGAAGCAAATAAATATGAAGACACAAATTCACATACGGCCATTTTATTCCATCCTTAGCATTTTTGGTACTATTTTGACATATATATATTTAATATCTCCAGACGCATAATTAACAATTATGCTTATCGCATAAAATTCAGTTATATGAGGGGATTGAATGCGCGACCTTACCGCTATTACCACTATGCCGAAAGGTCTGTTATTACATATTTGGCGACCAAATTTTATCCTGATACTTTCAATATACATATATTTGTTTATATGCGAAAATAAAATAATTCAGTACCATTTTATTCGTTTGTCAACGAAATAATTTTTATTTTTATTTTGTGGCTATTCACGAGCTTTAGTGTCATTAATAAAAAAAAGGGATTTTTTGGATTTTTTTTATGATAATCTAACTAATCTACAATACTTATATACTCTCTGGCAAAACAACCTCAACAATATATTAAAACTTAAAAAAAAGTTAAAAGAGTTGCGGTCAAATTTTGACCACTAGTTACTATAAATTTGCAAGAGAACACGAATAATCCAAACCACATTGCATATGAATATATATATATTTTTAAATAAATATAAAGTTAATTAAAATGATGATTAATAAGAAAAACATTTTCTAATTGCATTATTATAATAAAGGAGAATAAAGTTATTGTTTTTCCCCCTCGAAATATGTTCGCCCGCATAGACATTGTTTCTTGGTAATTCTAAACTTTGAGTCACGGTTTATGAAGTATTTTCATAAAAATACGACACGAGTATGGGTTATTATTTTCCAAAATTAAATTTACCGCCGGGGAAATACATATATTAGCATACTTTGAGAAATTATTCAGTTTCAAATTATATTTCGTTACACTATGCCTCATCATTTTGATTTAATATATCAGTATGTTTTTTTTTTTATACTTTATAGGTAAACGTTTTGACCACAATCTCATCTGATATTAAATGATGATATGTTGTAAGATGGTAAGTCACGTTTAACCTAGAGGGAGACTGGCTCTCAAGTACAGCTGCCGGAACACACCAAACAGGTGCTTGGCGACAGATTTTCAACTTGAGGGTGGTAGCTAGCCAGACGGACTTCAAAAAAGCCCTACCACTATGCTATGGTTTCATCACGATGTTATCCATCACCGAAAGCTCCGACTCAGTTGTTTGGATTCGAACCTACGTTCTTCGACGCTGTGTCCGAACACACTACCAACTGAGCCGTCATCGCTTTGTTTGTCTGATATTAGTGGTTTTACTATAAGATGCCGCAATTATAGCTTATCGGGAGAGTAGTTTTACAATTAGATTTTTGCTTTAGCTCTTGATGAGTGGATTATCTTGATAAAGTGGATTATCTTGATAAAGGGATAGATAGCATTGTAGAGCTATCACTATTACCAAGTTTTTGAAGCGATGATGGCTCAGTTGGTAGTGTATTCGGACACAGCGTCGAAGGACGTAGGTTCGAATCCAAACAACTGAGTCGGAGCTTTCGGTGATGGATAACATCGTGATGAAACCATAGCATAGTGGTAGGGCTTTTTTAAAGTCCGTCTGGCTAGCTACCACCCTCAAGTTGAAAATCTGTCGCCAAGCACCTGTTGATTTGTTCCGGCAGCTGCACTTGAGAGCCAGTCTCCCTCTAGGTTAAGCGTGAGTTACCATCTTAGACCACATCATCGTTTAATATCAGATGAGATTGTGGTCAAAACGTTTACCTATAAAGTATTAAAAAAAAGTTAAAAATTGGCACCGAACAACTGTACATGAGGCGTTATTTTGATTTACACTTTGAATACTAAGCAACAAGCGTAACAGGTGTACTATCATGCATGTACAGATATTAATATCTAGCTTTGGGCACAAACTCATCGTAATCTTATCACCGGTCTTGGTTCATTATTAGAACTGTTATGTAAACAACATCACGAAATGTGTTCTACTAGCTGCACTTGACAGTCAGTCCCCCTATACTCTGGGCATTGCGAACACATTGTTACTTAATATCAAGGTAAGGTTTTGGGCAAACGCTTCATTTATAAATTATGATTATTAATAAAAAAAAAAACAAGGAAATAACCGATACCAAACTGGGGATTCCCACTGAAGTAACATGAAGGAGTCTTACTAGTTTGGAGAGCTTATCGCGCAACTCAGAGAGTGTAAAACGGAATGTATTTATTTTGACTGCATATATGGTATTTATGCTTATAAGAGGTCTTTCATTTTTTTCGAATGACATATTCGATTTACAATAAATTTAAAACGTTGCAGCCAGTCTGCATTAAGATGATATATTCGAGTCATAGAGCTACAAACATTTATTGAAAATCATAGTTTATTGTCAGTTTTATGGCAACACATTCCGAATCACATCTTGTCCGATTCGTTGTGAAACATATGTATTGGTTCGTATTACTGAAAAACACAGTTTGATTATAACAGGTTTATAAAAAAAGATTGAAAATATACATTAATTTGTCGTTCATAAATATTGCAGTGTTCTGAGTGACAATGAATTTATAACATCAAGATACAAAAGTCACGCGTCGTTTAAAAATAAATAAAAGACATACTCCGTACGCATTGTATTATAATACGAAGTTCATTGAACTTGAAGAGAGAGCAGAAATGGCGGTAAATGTCCAGACGCTGTAAACAACGTGGAAAAATCGATGAAAGACTGGCGTCACTCCAAATGTATTAAAACGCATCCAAAGACGAACAATAAATAAGCGTGAATCAGAGTAACTCGCAGACGGGGATCCTGTATTATTACCTGAAGATATCGAATAAGTACCAAAAAATTTAAGGCAAAACTGTAATTAAGGCATACGAACAATATTACTATGCTCAACAACATCAGTTTAAGAGAAAAAGATGTTTGAGGTTAAAGAAAAATTATTGATAAGACGGTTGCGTTCGGTATAAAGATAAACTTGGTGGATAACGTAAATTTTTTGGTAATAACTTGACTTGGAAGGTAGGAGACAAGATTTTACCTCGAGGAAGACTTACCTACGTTAAACAATTTGCGAAAATATAGACTGATAATGGTCATATATATGTAAATATGTTGCGTTTCAAATCAATAACCAGTCCAAGTTTCTGCGAAAGGAGCATCTAGAGTTCGTGAAATAAATACAATTACTGAAGTTCCAGTGCCCATTTCAGTTTAAACATCTGTACAGTTAGTCTCAACAGGACTCGGCCAGTTATAATTGTTACCTCCGGAGACCGAGTTCGAATTCTTCTGTCGGACCTCATAACGGGATTAGCATCGTACAAAATCAATTGCTGAATGAATGTAAGCGCATCACTTCAGAACGGCTACATCTATTTGACTGATTCCTTTTTTTGTTGTGTTTGTGTCTGTTAGGACAAGGTTTATATGAAATAAAAAATGTTTTCAAAATCTTATGGAAAAGTAAAAGACTTTGGTTAGAAAAATCTCCAACTAACAAATGGAGTGAAAGACAATAGTAAGATCTTCAAAAATATTGACAGAATTTGCAGATTTGTTCAGTTGCCAATTTATTACTTTACATGATCGTGCCGTTAAAGGATTCCAATTTCTTTGTTACTACAAAGTGTGAAGCAGGCATGTGCAGATAGTAGCTTATATATTCTTTTTCGAACTAACTTACACTGTTAGTCTAGGAAGGCCTCTACAATTTCACCGGACTACAAGTAGCTTATAGTATAACAGATATGTAAATAGTACTATGTCTGCATAACATGCTTCTCTTCTACGAAACCCAATTACTGTATAATTGTTGGCAGTGACATGCAAGGACGGTGATTTGTCAACGAAAGCTATAATTTCATAAATGATTTTTAAAATTATCGACGCGTTGAAAAATTAACAACATGCCCTTTAGATAAATTTAAAGGTGGCTGTTGCGCAATCGGTGTTATGTTGAAAACCTGGGATGTTTCACGTGAACCTCAGTGTTAAATGTGTTAATGGGTAAGTGGAGCGGCCGGGCCTTTTAATTGCCTTGATTGATATGCAAGAGATTCATTCATTTCTCACCGGACTTTTCGGTTAAGGTTCATTTTTATAATAAACGCTGGTAGCTGTCTTAATCTTCAACCAATTAGCAGGTTTGCAGCGTTTCGTAAGGGCCTGTGTGAATGTGTTCAGATTTAAAATGAACAAAACAAATATAGGTACGTTGGATATTTAATTAATGTGAATTGTAAACGTATATATTTGTCGAGTTAATTGGTACAGAAATGGTTGATGAAATGCGTCAATAAGTATTGATTTTATGTTCCTTCACTTTCATCTGTGAATGTTATTAGTAGGTTATATAGCTTTTTTTATCTTTTTGGGTAGAATAATTTGGAATATTCTATGGAAATATGCTCTATACTAGGAGATACCAGGTTGAATTTAAGCAGGTGGCCCGATGTAAAACATAAGCCGAATCTTAATTCATAACTTCAAGAAAGAAAACGATTTATGCTGACCTTATTTTGATGATACTAGAAAAAGAAAAAGAAAAAGAAAGACACATGTTTTATTTCGATATTAAAGCAGCTATTCATATAAAAATCTATGATTACTTTTCATAGGCATATTTATTGTTTTTCTTTAGTAATTTTGAAAAATATGTCGCCTATAATACTCTACATACAAGCAAAAATCATTTTATGGTTTTATATTTGTCTAGACGGGAGTTAGCTCTTTCGTTACACACGAATGCGGGTAATTACTGACACATACATAAACAGACCAATTTACAAAGAGGTGTTGAAAACATGTTAGAAAAAAAACTAAACAAGAGTTATAGTATACTTCGCAACGTTCCGTGTCATGGTCGTTCGTTGAAGTATAAAGGTTAGAAAAAAACGTCCTCTCCGGTTTTTACACTATAACTTGTTTAAGGCTAATTGCTCGTTTATCTATTTTTTTCTACGATTTAGTAAAACCCTCGTTTTAGTAAAACGTGTTGAACAATGAAACGGAAAATACCATTTTGTGAAATCATATCCAATTTTGCTGTAAGTATAGGTCTGTCATAATCGTCGCAAGCACCTTTCTACTGCAGTCCAATATAAATATTATTATACCCACAGTCTTGTTCGATAAATCAAACCTAATGCAACATAGACCGTCGAGTTTCACTGGCAGACACGAAGCCAAAGTAAATAAGTTTCAAATAACAAATTCGGTTTATCTCCACTAATACTTCGATTTCGATGGCTTCTTCGTAAATAAATAAGCATAATAGGGATCACGTTGACTGTATTCATATAGCGGTGATTCAATAGAAAATCTATAAAGTTAAATAAAATAAATGGATAAGTTTCCTCGCCAATGTTATTTTAGTAACTGGCTTTGTCTAGTGGTTTCATTCGTATATGCTTATTATCTATTGCTTATTATATATGCTTATTATATATTATAAATGCGAATGTGAGTTTTTTTTTGTTACGCTGTCGCACCTTAACTACTGAATTAAAATTTTGCACACTGTTCTCAGAGATACAGAAAGGGGCATAGCGTAACATTTTACCCAGAAAAAATGTATTGATTTTAAGATTAAATTTACAGTAACACGAGCGAAGACGCAGATAAATGCTAGTGAACAATAAATAAATTCAGTAAAAACACGACTGTTGTGTTGGTAGCTGACCACACAACTCAACCACGCGGCAAGTATCTCACTAACATAGGCATTCACACTTGGACCCTTCTCAGTAGTGCACGGTTTTTATGCGCTACATACGGCCCACTCGCACCTTCCTTGCTTAGCATACTTCTGATCTATATTTTTTATGGTAATTACTCCGCTCCTAAGGGACGTAGCGTGGTGTTAAGTAACATATAACCTGCCGCAATTAATAGGCTATTTAAATGGAAAAGTATAAAGGTGTATAATATTTAAATATAGATTAGAAAGAATAGGGTACGACGTGTTTAAACATACGTCATGTTTATATTTCATCATATTACATTTTATTACTGTGTTTATGTTACAACATTCAGTCGAGTTAATCGATTTTAAATCGATTGGTGTAAAGTGCTTATTAAACGTGAATAAGTAGATGTGTGTGTGAGATATTGATTACAATTCGTGTCGTTACACTGACAAGTTACCGTTGAAATTGACAACTCGACTTTTATTCGAATGCCAGCGGTAATGACAAAGGTCGTTTAAAAATACCAACATTACGACATCACCGCTGCAGCAACCCCATCAATCAATCATGACACCGAGGGTAATGATTACCTCCATACTAATTACATAAATATATAAAAACAACAGTAAAAATTAATTTTCAAAAGTGTCGAAAGTTTGTGTAAGAAGTGATTTATGACCTTTTCATTCTCGGATCTTTTTAGGTCTCCCCGCGGAACTATTTATATTTATATTATAAATGGAAAGGTTTTTGAGGACGCACCGATGTTTGTTACTCTTTCACGCAAAAAGTACTAAACGAATTTTGATAAAACTTTACATCAACATAAATTAAGCGTTAGAATAATACATAGGCTATAAATATTGGTCAAAATATAAAGATAAGATTATATATGAGTATGTATAAAAAAATCCTGCCACCTGGTAGCAAATTCGGCGTGCGCTGAATAAACACTTAGTTACATGAAATTAATGTATGGTGAATAATAGTGATACGAATATAGACAAAGTCAGTTGGCAGTTACAAAACGTGTCTTTTGATAACTCTGTTACAGTCTATTATCACGCTTTATTAGGTTTTAGGCGTTTGCTTACAATTTCCCTACAAGCGACGATGTTGTTCAAAATGGCACAACACTTAAAGCGTAGACGAGCGCTGATTCTGAAATGAGTTGCTGAAAAACTTATAGGGTGCTTAAGGATACTTTTCAACTTCAGGGTGGTAGCTAGCCTCGGTGGATTAGAAAAATCTTTACCGCCGTGCTATGATTTCTACTCTAAAAACTATACTTTTAGGCAGTATTTGGCAGTATTTTTTAGGCAGCATAATTGTTGTATTTATATAAGACTAGAACCTTTTCTTCTCTTTTGAATAAACCAAATATGGTTTGAATTCCATTTTCGCAGGTAAAACATCTTTCTGTCAACTGTCGTTTAAAATGCCATTAGCAAACATGTCAACAAATAGCATTTGACCACAATCTAACCTGATGTCAAAGGATGATGTGGCTTAAAATGGTAAAGGCGCTAAACATAGAGAATTATTGGCTTTCAAGTACAGTTGGCGACAGATTTACAACCCGAAGGTGGTAGCTAGCCAGTCGGGCTTAGAAAAAGCATACAAAAATTAAAAAAAAAACGAGCTGTGGATTACACCATGTCACGTATCTAATGACTATACAAAATCAAAAGTAATCACGAGTACCTACCGATCGATAGACAAATTTCCTGGATACACCCCATTATCCAATATCCGCTACTTAACCTAACAAATAACATTACTGGAATTGTTAAAGGGAAAAATCCTTTGTTTCCAATGAATCACGGTGTAGTAACATTGTTATTTTTATTCATAATAAATTCACATTAACTTTAATTTTATTGGCTGCGCGCCAACATTTTAGCGCATGTAGTTATGCCGAGTCGTTATTTCAAATATTCGAACGATGATCTTTAATCGAAATGTTTTTTTTTTTTGTATACTTTATAGGTAAACGTTTTGGCCACAATCTCATCTGATATTAAATGATGATGTGGTCTAAGATGGTAAGTCACGCTTAACCTAAGGGGAGACTGGCCCTCAAGTGCAGCTGCCGGAACACACCAACGGGTGCTTGGCGATATATGTTCAACTTGAGAGTGGTAGCTAGCCAGACGGACTTAGAAAAAGCCCTACCACCTATGCTATGGTTTCATCACGATGTTTTCCTTCACCGAAAGCTCTGAACACACTACCAACTGAGCCATAATCGCTTAAATCATCATCGTTTAGTGATATAAACAAAATTATATAGATCATTTTTTGTTTTTGATGCTGTTTACATTGAATAGAACAGTAAATAAGAATCATCTATACAAATACATAAAATAGAGTGTGTGCAATGTCAAAATAACTGCGTTTTACTAAATGGATGGATATATACGGTATTTATAACAAACATCCAATTCTTAAAATGTTTGTCTGTCTGGCTATTTGTTCTAGTTAATCTGCGAAACGGTTCGACTGATTTTGGTGGGATTATAAGGAATAATTTAGAATACTTTTATTTTGAAAACAAAGTCACTACATAGTATAAAACAAAGTCGCTTTCTCTGTCCCTATATCCCTATGTATGCTTAAATCTTTAAAACTACGCAACGGATTTTGATGCGGTTTTTTTTTAATAGATAGAGTGATAGAAGAGGAAGGTTTATGTATAATAACATAAATTAAATAGTGGAGAAATACTGTTATTTTTGAGGTTACCCCAAATAGAACGCGTGCGGGCCACGGGCACTAATGAATAAATCAAAACTACTGGATCGATTTTAATCATTTTTTCAGGGAATGACATTGGCTGTATATTTTATATTCGTGCGAAGCCGGAGCGGGCCACTAGTAGTTTATAAAGATACAAACAAACGATGTCGTTGGCGGTTGGACTGCTAGTATAACATGCATTAAATCTACAGAAATAAATTATATGATTTAGTTTAAAATTGAAGTGTTATCTGTACAAGCTAATCACCGAATCGGCTAAATCGACTTTGTATAAGACATAGATAGATATTTTGTAACACGGTCAGCTGGCAACATTTAACTGTCATTGAGTTGTCACAGAAACACTCCATAAGTCGAAGATTCTACTTTTGGAAATCTTTTAAAATGTACAGTTAATTTCCTTATGTGGCTATTAATTTTATTATTAGCTTTAAACTAGCGAGCTACAGACTTGGAAGAAACCTTTACTGACAGATAGAGGAGTTTTCGAAGTATTAACCAATGTATACATCATTACACATTAGGTAGTAATAATATTCGTCCAATAGGACAGGCGAAGGATTAATCCATACTGCCAATTTTGAAGTATTACAAGATGGTGGCTGTCTTGTTAGAACTTTCCAAGCAGTTTTTTTCCATAGAGGTTCAGCAGTAACAATAAAATTTTGACATATAACTTGAAAAATAAAAGATAGTCCATAATTCATTAACGGCCATTTTCACGAGAACAGAGTTATTGATATCAGGTCATAAATTATAACCAGAAAACGAATTAATGTATAAAGCAAGTACACTTCAAAGAAAAAAAAAATTGTGTGTCAGGTCTGACGCACAACTGGAGTTTACTCCTTCAGAACAATTGTCTTTGAACAGACACGAAAAAAAGGCTTATTAGACTTAAAAAAGACCGATATCATATCAAATGGTAAATAAACGCGTCCATGGAAGTATATATATAAATATTTATTATAGTTTTATTCTATTTATATTTTTTACGACTATTCGGCAAACTATTATACCTCAAACAGTTTACATAAGTAGAATCGTACCCCATCGTTCCCAGTGTTCTATCAGAAACAATATCTAAATTAAGTTCGGATTATAAAGAAATATTTAATCTCAATCCGCCATCTTGTGAAAGGTTGCGCACAAAAAACGTAACGCTGTCATTCAATCACTTACATTTTACTATTCATATTTTGTTCCATACCGGGCGCCTTATATGAAAATCGATTCTTATGAAGTAAACTCCAAAATGAATAATTATTATACATTAAAATAATTCAACCTTCAATATTGCTACTTCCAGGTTATAATAAAGGTAAACGGTGAAGAAACAAAATCATTCATAATTGTTACACTTGAGTGGAAAACGAACGGCACATTGTTAGTAGATCCATAGTTCTCATGTGGTGATCGTACGTTAGGAGACTTGGTGGAGGTCGCAGTTAGGGATTCTTGTAGCGATCTTTCAGGAAAGTCGGAGTCCAACAATGAACGTCTTTTGACTAAATGGATGAGCGTGTGATATACATATACTAATGTTTAATTTGAAACTAAAGTTTACATCATGGCTAATATGCAGCTGTTCGCAATTATATCAAAAGACATTGAATTATATTTATTAGACCAAACCCCTTGATCTTTCGGCTTGTATTATTGGTTTAAACTATTCCTATTGTCCGTTAATACTATTAGTAAGTTTTTAATATTGGTGGCATTTCGCGTAATATTGTTTGGTTATTATGCAACAATTGATTCTGAAATAATAATGGTAGTTTTGACGTTCATAAGCGCCTTCTTAGGGCCTAAATTGAATAAAGTATTTTTGTTTTTGATTCAAAACAATATAATGTATTGTTAGTTCGAACGTTTTAGAAAACGTTCTGGAAAGTTCTAACATGAGTTCCCCCATTTTTGTCATACTGAAATCATCAGAAGACGTCAAATCTGTAATGGAAGAAAAGGAGCTACTTGATAATGGCACTAACATATAAATAAAATTGAAGTGTCTGTTTGTAATATCAAAATAACGATTTTTTACTGATTGGATATGAACGTATACACAATACTGATAACAAAAGTACAATTTTTAAAATTTTTGTCTGTCTGTATGTTCCGGGTAATCTCCGAAACGGCTGGACCGATTTTGACAGAAATTTCACTGACGGATAGTTAAAACTACAGCGGATGACATAGGTTACTTTATTTTATACTAGCTTTCATCCGTGGCTTCGTCTGTAGTACTATCTCCAAAACGATTAGACCTATTTTCATGGGACTTTCACTGACAGATAGCTAAGGTTATAAAAAGTAATTAAAGCTTTTTTATTTTGGACTAGCTTTTACCCATGGTTTCGTTTGCAGTACTATCTCCAAAACGTTTGAACCATTTTTCACGGAACTTTTACTAACAGATAGCTGATCTTATAAGAAGTAACTTACAGTTATAAAAAAAACGCATGCCGAGCTACGGGCAACAGTTAGTCTTCAATACGAATATTAAGCATACTGCGAAGCTTGCAAACGTTCGATTCGTAACAGAGGTTACGGTGCTCGTTCACGATGAGCCAGTTTATGTTACTTTACAATGTAATTAACCTCATATTAGAATTCCACTTAATGTTAATACAACAAACCGTGTGCGTGGAAGTGCCCAAGCCACAAACATCCGCGCAATCACACCGTTCCGAGAAATTATAAACACATACGAGACCGACCTATATTTGATCGTGTTTTAAACATTAAAATGTTGCCTAATGATCAGTGGTGTATCTGTAAATGTTATTAAGTGTGATTGCGGAGACATGCTAATTGAAAACGAACTACTCAGCGCTCCCATCGTATTATTACTAGGACTTTCCTCTACTGTACAATTTGTTTTTGGATTTACGTAGTAGCGCCCTGGTTATTTTAAATCGGTTACCGTATGTATATAAGCGCATAACTTCAGAAAGCATACACCTATTTTGCTAGTTCTTTTTTTGTTGTCTTTGTAATTATCAACACTAGGTGCGTATGAAAAAAAAATCTGGAAAATTTTCTACGGGAAATGTAAAAATTATGGGTTAAATAAATTCCGTATGAAAAGTGAGTGGGACAGAAGATATTAAGGAAAATCTTCATAATTATTGACAGATTAACGTTCAGTTGCCATTTTAAATCGTTACATAGTTGTACTGTGAAGGGAAGATTTGGTCCAATTTTCTTTATTATCAGACCTGTGCGAAGTCGGTTATATGTTAGAATCAATTATAGAAGATACGTATATTACAAACTGATTATAAACGCGAACTTGTATCGAGGTAATAATTTGGGCATTTCAATATATGTAGTGTATTACGTATACACACTTTTAAACATGTGACGCACACACGCACGCTCACGTACGTGTTTTGAATATCCATACTGCTATATGTGTTTATGCGCTGTATTGATTTGAAATAATATGTATTTTTAGTGTAATCAGAACATTATTTACCACAAAATATATGATATGGAACCTGCGCGACAAAGAAATCATTACTTATAAATATTGTATAGTGAATAGTACGTGCATTGTAGGGTTGTCAAATTTTATTCAAACATAATATATTGACCGTCATAGGAAATGAGTACATTGTATCAAAGTAAAGTATGCCGTAAGATATCAATGGACATAGGCAAGTAAATAGGCAGTGTCTCTGTTTACATATATTACGCATGTGAATTAATACTAAATATGATATAATTATATATTCTTCTTAATATTAAAATTAGTTTTGCTTCCCGATACCCTGCACCGCGGCAAACGGTCTGCCCGCATTATTATTTCTCTTTTGTTTAGTGTAGTTCGCTTTTTGTTTTTTTTTTTGGAACTGATTACACTATTGTGTTACAGACTTCCGGCCTTGCATACACTAGCTCGGCTTGCTCGGCTTCACAATAAAATGCATATTAATCATATTTATATTTTAATTAAGTAGATGTAATTAAATTAACTAACTTTGAATTGAATCTATTTGGATACTTGTATATTTTAAATATGTCGCTTTCCGGTTGTTGACATCCGGTACAAGAACTATTAATTAAAAATAATACTTAGAAATTATATTAGTTCATCAGAGTTACTGATAATTACCATTGATTAGTTTTCAGTATAAATATTGATCTTCACATATTAAATACTTTGTAACGTCATTTGTCTATAAAAGCCGGTGTGTCGCATTGTTTAGAATTAATCGTTTTGTAACCACCGTCACGTACAGATATAAGGGAAAACGCTGCCGGATTATAAAGTAATCATACGAAATAAAGGGTTATCGTATCCGTTATCTTGTCTGAACTACCTGCCGTTTTACACTTCAGAAGTGGGATATGTCCGGCCCATATATTAATGGAATTTGTATAAAGAAAAAGCAACGTCAGTAAATAATGTCTACGGATGAAGAAGAAACTTCCAATTTTTTTTTCTTCGGATCACTACGAAGAGACCAACAGATGTGTTCGATGCAATAGGCGACGTGTGACCCAGGCCGATGCTGAGGTTGTTCCGACCAGATGGAAAATCAAGTAACATCAAGGGGTGGCTGCACAAGATTGACCAGCTAGACGACGTGTATGATTGGGATCATTAGGATCGACAGTTCGTCATGCAGATTTGTCTTCGAGGTTCTGCAAGAGACTTGACGGGAAGGTTAATTAGCAAAAGACTGCAGGATACCACGCTGCGAGGTGTCATCGTTCCGGTCATATCGCCTCTAGCTGCTGGTATGCTGCCGGTTCTTCTCTTTACCAGCCCCAAAAGGTAAAGGCGAATATGGTAAATTGCAAGGGGAACTACACCCAATTTGAAAAGCGGCTATTCCAATGCACACTTTACATGTTGACCATTTAGGCCCGTTTGTTAGGACCCGAAAAGGTAACTCGTATGTACTTGTTGTTATAGACTCGTTTACAAAATTTTATTTTCAAAACCTGTTAAAAACTGTGTGATATGGGATACATAAAAACTGTGTGATATGGGATACATAAAAACTGTGTGATATGGGATACATAAAAACTGTGTGATATGGGATACATAACTGTGTGATACAGGGTACTACATAAAAGCTGTGTGATACAGGGTACTACATAAAAGCTGTGTGATACGGGGTACTACATAAAAGCTGTGTGATATAGGATACTGTGTGATATGGGATACATAAAAACTGTGTGATATGGGATACATAAAAACTGTGTGATATGGGATACATAAAAACTGTGTGATATGGGATACATAAAAACTGTGTGATATGGGATACATAAAAACTGTGTGATATGGGATACATAAAAACTGTGTGATATGGGATACATAAAAACTGTGTGATAAAAACTGTGTGATATGGGATACATACATAAACTGTGTGATATGGGATACATACATAAACTGTGTGATATGGGATACATACATAAACTGTGTGATACGGGGTACTTACTACATAAAAAGCTGTGTGATACAGGGTACTTACTACATAAAAAGCTGTGTGATACAGGGTACTTACTACATAAAAAGCTGTGTGATACAGGGTACTTACTACATAAAAGCTGTGTGATATAGGATACTGTGTGATACGGGGTACTACATAAAAGCTGTGTGATACGGGGTACTACATAAAAGCTGTGTGATACGGGGTACTATAGGATACTGTGTGATATAGGATACTGTGTGATATAGGATACTGTGTGATATAGGATACTGTGTGATATAGGATACTGTGTGATATAGGATACTGTGTGATATAGGATTACTGTGTGATATAGGATACTGTGTGATATAGGATACTGTGTGATATGGGGTACTACATAAAAGCTGTGTGATACAGGGTACTTACTACATAAAAGCTGTGTGATATAGGATACTGTGTGATACGGGGTACTACATAAAAGCTGTGTGATACGGGGTACTATAGGATACTGTGTGATACGGGGTACTATAGGATACTGTGTGATACGGGGTACTATAGGATACTGTGTGATACGGGGTACTATAGGATACTGTGTGATACGGGGTACTATAGGATACTGTGTGATACGGGGTACTATAGGATACTGTGTGATACGGGGTACTATAGGATACTGTGTGATACGGGTACTATAGGATACTGTGTGATACGGGGTACTATAGGATACTGTGTGATACGGGGTACTATAGGATACTGTGTGATACGGGGTACTATAGGATACTGTGTGATACGGGGTACTATAGGATACTGTGTGATACGGGGTACTATAGGATACTGTGTGATACGGGGTACTATAGGATACTGTGTGATACGGGGTACTATAGGATACTGTGTGATACGGGGTACTATAGGATACTGTGTGATACGGGGTACTATAGGATACTGTGTGATACGGGGTACTATAGGATACTGTGTGATACGGGGTACTATAGGATACTGTGTGATACGGGGTACTATAGGATACTGTGTGATACGGGGTACTATAGGATACTGTGTGATACGGGGTACTACATAAAAGCTGTGTGATATAGGATACTGTGTGATACGGGGAACATCAAATCTGTGTGAAATAGGATATGTGATACTATATGATATGGAATTGCATGAAATTAAAAAGTAAGAATTCAATGAATAGATGTTCTGCTCTTGTTTTATTTTATTTTTTTAGATGCCATACACCAGCGACAAAACTGGCTCAGGTGGTAATGCTGACCGCCGTGGGGCACGGCAAATGCAGGATGGCCGAGTGTTACAGACTTCCGGCCTTGCATACACTAGCTCGGCTTGCTCGGCTTCACAATAAAATGCATATTAATCATATTTATATTTTAATTAAGTAGATGTAATTAAATTAACTAACTTTGAATTGAATCTATTTGGATACTTGTATATTTTAAATATGTCGCTTTCCGGTTGTTGACATCCGGTACAAGAACTATTAATTAAAAATAATACTTAGAAATTATATTAGTTCATCAGAGTTACTGATAATTACCATTGATTAGTTTTCAGTATAAATATTGATCTTCACATATTAAATACTTTGTAACGTCATTTGTCTATAAAAGCCGGTGTGTCGCATTGTTTAGAATTAATCGTTTTGTAACCACCGTCACGTACAGATATAAGGGAAAACGCTGCCGGATTATAAAGTAATCATACGAAATAAAGGGTTATCGTATCCGTTATCTTGTCTGAACTACCTGCCGTTTTACAATTGGCTTGATATGCCTGTATAATAACACCGGATTACATTTAATGTACATTCGTATCTATACTTTATATATTAACTAGCGGCCCGCTCCGGCTTCGCATCGGTATAAAATATATAGCCTATGTCATTCACTGAAAAAATGATTAAAATCGATCCAGTAGTTTTGATTTATTCATTACTGTCCGTGGCCCGCACCCGTTAAGCACCCGTTAAATTTGGAGTAACCATGTTATTATACATATAAACCTTCCTCTTCAATCACTCTATCTATTAAAAAAACCACATCAAAATCCGTTGCGTAGTTTTAAAGATTTAAGCATACATAGGGATATAGGGACAGAGAAAGCGACTTTGTTTTATACTATGTAGTGATTGCTCCGCTCCGAAGGATCTCAACGTGATGTTCGGTAGCCAAGCAGCTTCCTCAATGGATAAGCTATTTATTAAAGGGAAGACAAATGTAAGGTAAGTTGTAAGTAAAAATGTATGTAAGAAAAATTAAAACCAAGTGAAGTATTTTCACGCCTTTTAATGGTATCATAAAGTTGGAAAAACCATTATTATAAAGCGCGGGCTGCAACCCTAATGTTATTGTCTACTGTAGTGAAGATAATACGAATTACTTAGCTCACTAGCTCAAATTGACCGAACGAATTTGCGTTAAAGCGTGAAGTGCAAAATTTCTACATATGAATGAATGAATGAATGAAACGCTTTATTGCATATTTCGTTCTGTATTCTGGAATGCCGCCACGAAGCGTTTTCTTCCGGATAAATATAGATTTTTTGTGAATGTGAATTGTTGCTATTAAATTTAAAACAGGAGAATTAATAAAATAATCTTATTATATGCAAACAATTGACAGTTGTACGAACAGAACAATGAACGTCAATTTCTAAGCTCAGTCGTGGCTTGATAATTTAGTAATTTATTCCAATATAAAAACGAATAATACTAAAATATAGTTTTATAGGATTAGGGACAATGGAGCTTCACATTAGTGAAAGAACGTTCATAGCCGGATTAGTAGTAGTTCTGGAGATTACTT
Organism: Antheraea assamensis; assembly: GCA_035772565.1. NCBI lineage: Eukaryota > Metazoa > Arthropoda > Insecta > Lepidoptera > Saturniidae > Antheraea > Antheraea assamensis. The sequence goes on along the minus strand of JAQQSE010000054.1, from coordinate 1,991,605 downwards.
CTTTTTAATAGTGACGTAAATCAGAGGTTTACAAACTTATCCAGTTCATATAGCACTCACAAGTTTTAGTTTTTAGTCACCGGACCCTAGTTTATACATATATGTTTACTGTGTTAAAATCGATATTAAGGGTCGCCATTTGGTACAATTTTTATTTATATACTTGGAATTGATTTAAGATTAACCTGAAAATAAGTTCTCTAATACCTAAAGTGACAACCATTATAATAAGTACAATGACACTATTTATGTACGAATATTTAAATCGGGTGAGTGCCTTAAGCGCTCCCCTTAGTAGTCCGGTGAAACTGTAGCGGCCTTAACAAGCCAACAGTGTAGTCAGTTCGAAGAAAAAAAAAGTAAGAATATTTGTAGTCCGGTGAAACTGTAGAGGCCTTGCCGGGTGAACAGTGTAGACAGTTCGGAAAAAAAAGAACGAATATATATTTTAATATGAACCTCCTCACTAGCAAGTTCATTTAATTACAGTACCTAGCTTATGATATGGCACGTCGCGGTCGGGGAGCAGATCGAGATTCTATCGCTGCCATTAGGCTGTGCGATAGAGATGACGCTTTAGAAATCTTAGTCGGACGTTTTTTTTTACCCGACGTGCTTAATCAAATGTCGAATACTATAGATAAATATTCGAATTTATTAGTTTATACCATATAATTTTACATTTTCCGGTCGTTTAAATCACTTATTTACTGTAATAGAGTAAACAGAAGCTCCTTGGAGCGCAGCACCCCTGTTTAATACTCACGACGCGCCAGGACTCAACAGAGTGCCGCGCTGCGGGGCGTACTTTGAAGACCCCTGGTATAGAACAACTAATGTATAAATCATAAGACTGAATTACCACGCCAGTACTAGAAAAATACTCGTCTGTATTTCCCCCCCTTTTTTTTTTTTATGTGGGAAGAAATCCTTCATTGGACACCCACAGCCCTGGGGAGCTGTGGGGTGTCAGACTCTTACTGACTAAAAAAACCCACAAGACACCGTCTGCCGCGCTATGGAGTGGCACGGGATCGAACAAGCAAGCACCATGCCACCCCGGCGACAAGGCCCAGCGCGAACGCCCTGACCGCGACGACAGCCCAGTCAAGCTGCCTACCCATCTACCGAACCAATGTGCAATCCCCCCCTACGTTATAGTATTACAAGAAGGTTAATTAAAAGGTTCAGCTTCCTTCTAGAATATTCTCCCTCACCGTAAGTAGATGATTTTGTTTATTAATATATAGATGACTTAATGTACTTTATGACTAAGCACTAAGCTATACAAGATAATTTAATATATTGTATGTGTATGTACTTATTGCCTTGTGAGGATATATACCAGCTACCGTCTTTTAAATGAATATGTAAACAAATCAATAATTATTTGATATCCTTGTTACCTTCCAATAATTTAATTTAAAAGTGTTCAGCAGTAATAAATCTTATCATAGTGCGTCATTTCCAGGGATACTTTTGACAATGAGGTATTACGTACATACATTATATTTCAATAATTGTAGATAGATTAGTAGTAAAATTTAATTTACGCCTAGTATAATTGTTCAGGCAACATCTAATACTTATATAATTTATTCTCTCTCAAGTTATACGCAAATTAATGAAAAAAAAACAAGTTTGAAAGTAAGCAGCCAAACAGTCAAGAGAACAACTAGATTGACAAAATATAAAATTTAAATAACTACAGCGAAATAAACAGATATGACGCTTTAAGTGGCAAAATTTATGCCATTGTTTTAGCTATAAAATTAAGAGCGGACGAATAGTCGGCCATGCTTATTACACAAAACAGATATGAGGTTTAAACAATTAAAAATCACCGTCGGACTGCACAAACGATTGGTATATGACTGCATCAGAAATAGATCTGGACCGTATGGTAGGTACCACTGGTCGTGATATTCATTGGAATCAATTGTTTCCTTCCGTTTATGCGAGCTACGAAGTAATCGTTTTATTTCTTCATTTCATTAATTTATCGCCACTTTGAACTCATCGGAAAGTTCAATTAATAATGTAGCTTCTTGCACAATGAATTTCTTTTACGATTAATTAAGTTTTTATTCTCTATTATCTATGTAATGAATGTAATGGAAAATAATTATATGAATGTTTAGAATTTTTTTTTTTGTTTATCCAGTTGAAAAGGCAAGGACAGCATATTATTCAGCCAATAATACATTGTTTGAATTTATTGTTTAAAATGTAAGTTCACAATAACATTTTTCTTGTTTTTTTTTTTTATAACAAGGTAAAAATGAGAAACAGTTGAAGTACCGTCGAACAATATTACAGACAAAATTATCAAGTAAGTTTTTAAGAAATAATAAACAAATTCGAGTGTAAAATAAAGCGATAGTGTGCCATTAATTATTAAACTATTTTAGATTACTAATAATATGAATATATACAAAACGAATTCAATTAATGACCTTACCTGAATCTTATTACACCAATTGCCACCATTTCTGATGCATTCGTTGCATTTTCCAATATCCGTCTCGAACGCGATAACGATATTTATTAGCACTGTCATTAAAAACCACACTCGCGCCATTTTTGTTAACGTATTATTACACATATTGAATAATATTCTTAGCAGTTTTATATTGTTCTGAAATACCAACAGAGTCGCGATGTCAGTAGGACTTCAGTGATCGGAAACACGCCCGTCTTATTCGACGTTCAGCCAAAGACTGCTCGCTCGCGACCTTTTGCCACTTCTTGTGGAGTGTTCACCCGCAGCTTGCTATACGGAGATGAATCATCGCGCGTCGCGTTCGGGGGAAATTCACGTATGTCACAAATTATAGACAATAACAGAAGTTATAAAAATTTTCAACAAAACACGTCGAATTTTTGTTCAATTATTATTTAAGACACGACTAGTTATTAGCTTTTTTAAACTAATGAATTAACTTGATATAAGTTTTAATTACAACTAATTTAGCATAGAAATGAAAAAAAAAATATTTGACATTATTAATTTCATTTCTTTTTTGTAAAAAAACATATGTTTTAAAATCATTCGATGTTTGACAGGACTTAATAGTTCGTAATAAGTAATAACCCAACTAGAATGCGTAGGTACATAATAATACAAAATATTATAATATAATAAATCCTTCCTTAGAGTGAAGTAGGTTGCTGACTGTTAAACATTTTTAAATTGAATATTGTTCTATATTTCATAGGGTCATGCAAATATATATATTTTTTTATACTTTATAGGTAAACGTTTTGGCCACAATCTCATCTGATATTAAATGATGATGTGGTCTAAGATGGTAACACACGCTTAACCTAGATGGAGGCTGGTTCTTAAGTGCAACTTCCACACACCAACACACTAACAGGTGCTTGGCGACAGATATTCAACTTGAGGGTGGTAGCTAGCCAGACGGACTTAGAAAAAGCCCTACCACTATGCTATGGTTCCATCACGATGTTTTCCTTTATCGAAAGCACCGACTCAGTTGCTTGGATTCGAACCTACGCCCTTCGACGCTGTGTCCGAACACACTACCGACTGAGCCATCATCGCTTCAAATTATTAAAAGCTCGAACATTTTGTTTGTTACATATTCATTTCTGAATTTTAATAATTCTACAACATAATCCTCGTTAAAATGTTTGACCGCTCTAAGTATAGCTCCGCAGAATACAAATTTGTGTACAAATACGAATGATATTATATATATATAACATCGAGACAACTCAACGATAAGTTTATGCCAATTTTATATTCCTACTAGCTGGCCCGGCGGACCTTGTCCTGCCCTGATAATAAAAAAAATATATACTTATGTGCATTAAATGTTTAAGGTAACTAATGTAATTAATTTGATAAAGATTAATACTGTCTATCCGTCTAAATAGCCTTCCAATAACCTCATGATATGTAACCATTTGTAAAAGATAAATGGGTATAGTAAGCTATCCTAAAAAGATAGGTATATGCCATCGTAGACATTTTTATAGATCTATAAACGAGGAATATCTCAGTAGGCATTGTTTTGTTATATCCCAAAGGGATTAGGCAGCGTTTCTGACGAAAGCTCCCTGGCGGCTTGACTTTTTCCGATTCTCTCAACAATTATTATATATTATATCAACCAATTTATAAAAAAAACATAGACAAATTATATACTTAAACATTCTGGACCAACAGGGCAGGAAAGATTAAAAAAAATACCTGATTTATTACAAAACTTTGAAAAATAGTAAGTCATGTATTGTAAAATTATAATTTTTATGTAAAATATATTTTTAAATTATTTTTTCATTTGTACGAACTTGTTTTTTTTAATAAATCGTGAAATTTACATTGTACAATGTCGTAGAATTAAAAAAAAAACATAATCCACCAATTTGAGATATGGGTCTTCAAAAATCAGCCGAGGAGTTAAATTACGTTTTCACACGATGGACGGTTTCGGTCTAATTCCCTATTAAACATTATTTTAAATGAAAGTCTAGACCAGTCAAGTATATAACCTGTGGTGGTAAGCAAACCTGATTGTCTCGCGAGCGTGCCATAAATAACAAAGACAGCCGCCGGGACGTCGCCTTTACGAAATTTGTATAATGTACATTACTTAGTAAATAAAACAAGCATTCAAAGGAAATACAAATAGGAATTACGAAACTGGATAAATCTAGATATTATCCGTGCTCTAAATTTCTTAAAATATCCCTTTTACTTTTTTCGAACTGACTACACGCTGTTGTCATGATTGTAGGTGGTAGAGCTACGCTGAAACTATTACTGGTCTTAGAATGAATGGGTCGGCTCGCCCGGGGGTAGTACCACCCTCTCACTGAAAGCCGACGTGAAGTAATAGTGCTTGCACTGTTGCTTTTCATTCGGTCAGTGAGAGCGCCGGAGGCCCACATATATTAAAAGGCCGGCAACGCACTTGCGACTTCCCTGGTGTTGCTAGTGTCTATGGACGGCGGTGATCACTTACCATCAGGTGACCCACCCTTTCGTTTGCCCCTATAATAATAATAATAAAAAAAATGATGACTTACAGCGCTCGGCCGTTTGGCAACAAGCTCAAGGGTGCTGATTGCCCTGGATGCAGCAACTCGAATCTGCCTAAATTAAACTAGCTATGCTGAGCGTACATGTACGAACTAGTGAAGTTAAAATACCCTTAGTACACTGAGTACTTACCGAATAAATATCTAGAGTTTATCGTTAAAATAGAGTGCATATTTGGACGAAGGTACATCGAATTTACTTTTATATATATAGCAAAGAAATTTAAGATTACTTATAATAGAAGTATTTAGGACCAATTAACCATTTTATTAAATATCTGGCGTCGTGATATGATTGTGCTTCATTCAGCCTATAACCACTTTGAGTGAAATTTTAACATACGCTCGACTGTAGTTGTATTGTTCTTACTAATATAACAAATAGGAAAAAGTTTTTTTATTTGTTACGTTATCACGCCTTAATTACTCAACTAATTAATGTAAAAGTTTTCGGTACATGTAATCAGAGCTACAATAGGACATAAGGTACCTTTGAAACAGCAAAAAGTATTATTCCCGAGGACGTATTCCTTGAATTTATATTACGCGAGCAAAACAGTTGGCAAACGGTTCTTGTAAAGAAATACATCGTATATGTATGTAATAAAATAAGGATACTACGTTAAGACATACATGTTCTATTAAAATTTTAGTGTACAAATGATTTTTTTCATTTCACGCGAATTAAATCTTACACGAAATCGAATTAATGTTAATAATTGTTAATATGCCGTATAAACAACTAAACATTGAAATGTTCAGTAAGCTATTTACGTTCTATATAAAATCCTCGTAAAATCAAAACACCTATTTTATATAAAGAAAAATAAATATACATTAAAAGATATATAACGAAAAGAAAGATCTATAATCTATAATATAAAAATGAATCGCTAAATGTGTTGCTAAGCGCAAAACTCGAGAACAGCTGAACCGATTTCGCTAATTCTTTTTTTAGAATATTCCTTGAAGTACGAGGATGGATCTTACGGAGAGAAAAATTAAAAAAAATACTTGGAAAAGTCTTAAAACAACACTTTTCTATATTTCCATACAAACGATTCGTAATAATACTTAAAACTCAATTTGAACTTTAATACTATAGCATAAAGTTTAAGTGTCAGCGGAGAGGTTCCGGGAAGGCAAAACAATTGAGTGACGTTAGTACCGTAACAATATTTATACGATGGTCCCGAATAGCAGAATAAGTATTAAAAAAATATTTAAAGAATCGACTGTTAGGCAGTACGAAGTTCGCCCGGGCCAGCTAGTTATTTTATAAAAAAAAAGTATTTCTATTAAGTAGGTACACAATATGTTTACAAAAATATTCAACGTAGTCCGGTGAATCTGTAGAGGCTAAGAGCCAACAGGGTATGTCAGTTTGAAATACAAAAATATATATATACAAGTTTTCTTTTTACTATATGGCTTGTAATTATTGGCGATAGTAATAACATATAATAAAAATATTTTATGAAAAATACTTTGTAATATATCTTATTCATAAACAAGTGTACGATTTATCCGTAGAAATTGTTACTTTGGACCATAATATGTTTACCGTATTACAAAAAGTTATATATTTTTGTTGTATACTCGTATTAAATATTAATTATATCGTTGATTAAAAATTCAAAAAGGGAGTCAAATCTTCTACTGCAGTGGTGTTGAGGGTGTGCCCCTCGAGTACAAGGCATATGAAAATGCGGCTTCTTCGATTGGCGCATCAGTTTCTGACGACCTTGGGTTGCTCTTGTTGCGTGTGTAGGAAGGGAATCCCACTACGCCCACCTCGTGAACGTACCACCGCGTAGGCTGGCTCCGCGTGGCTGCCTTTCTTGCAGGGTACGAACGATCTGCGAAGGAACTCATCGGAGAGAGTTCATCGGACTTCTCATTGGCTTGCGAATCTCAATTTGCACTGGCCGCGCTGATGGCGTGCTCTCGTGTGACTTTGAGTGGCTGCATAGCGCTTGAGTCTGATATATCCACAATAACAGCCCCCCCATTTGACTGTTGGTATTGCTTCAATAGAGTGGGGTGGGTATTAGGGTAGTGCCCACCCCAGGCACTACACCCCTGAGTAGAAACGGACTCCCCGATGTGAAATCTGTCGTCTACACTATATATACCGAATACGACATAAATTTCAATAGCGCGATACAGGAATTTATTATATTTTTATATATACATATATTTAGGAATATCTACATATTAACAATAATACTCATTTGTTTATATTTAGTTTTAAATGCTATTTACATGTGGTTTATTAATTTTTAATTAAATTATTCTTAAACGTACGAAGGTTTCAAAAGGGATGTCACTTGTAAAGGAATCAACGCCATCCCGTATCGTTACTGGAAACTATTTTGATTTGTGTCTCCGTTGCTTATACTATGACATAATCAAATGCGTTTAAAAAATATGTTTTTTAAAATAAAAAATAAAATTTGTAAAACTAATTTGAAGTATTCAAGCGTAGGTTGAATTCCAATGTTGTCGTGAATTTTGGGAAAGTCGAGCTACTTACTTTCTATTAATTTTTGTTTTTGATGTTAAAGGGAATTAATTATAACTGGATTAATAATTGAGGTAATAAGATAGTCCCAAGGTCATAGGATCTCGCCATTACAATTTTTATTTTAAAGTTTTCTGCTATCTGGTATCCTTGTCATTTCTTCTTAATTGTTATCGGAAAGGGTGAAACCGGTTAGACGTATACAGACTCTTAGGGTTAAGCTGAACACATTTTTAACGTTGCTATATAGCATATTATTAAATTTTACTGAAGCAGTATTGATTTAGGCTATTATGTATATATATATGAAGAGGTTAAATATCTCCGATGCGCTGAGATTTATCATTTAGAATTCATATCAAAGTATGTTGCAGTTTTGGGTAAGCCTAATTAAAACAGGTTTTGGTACTATTTTACATTATGTTGAAGTATTCCAGGTCGTTATAGAGTTTAATTCATGTAATATCTAGCAGGCTTATCGTTTGATACTTTAGCATACTCTTTGCATTAATCTAAGATTTCTGTGTATTTTAACTATTTAGATATTAATTAGTATCACTATTGGCCGACAGGTGGCAGGTTGAGAAAAGCATCATCAGTAAATCTAGATAATAGATAAATCCTATCGATAAGAGAAAAACACAAAAGCTATAGACTTCCCGACGTAGTTATATTTTGAATGGAGTCCATCACAACAACAAATATTACTGGCCAGTGTTTTTATCAACTAGCTTTGCCTCTGTCTCATTCGCACAGTATTTACGATAGCATGTGCGAAAGAGATGACATTAATAATAAATACGTTCGTAAATGTACATATCGTTCTCTGATAACATTAAGAGAGTACTAACGTACGCGTTATCTAAAACAATTTGTGCACTTGTATAATAGGAATGTACTTATTCTAAACTTTGTTGTAAAAACTACATAATTATAGTACTCGTTACTCAATAATTATGTTAAATCGATAATGAGTGTAATTGTTCGTATCTATATACCCAAAATTATGTTAGTATGAAGCCGCGGTATCATTCGTTTTAAATTTTTAACCGCCTTCAGCTGCCGATAGCTCCGCTCGTCTCCAATATTATCACTACGTTATCAATTATCATATGGTAATTGATTTATTTGTTAAGGGCGTAGTGTATGAATACTTCCAGAGATTTCTGAATTCAAATGAACAAACTTATTTGATTTTATTTTTATATTCAGATACAATTTCAATGTATGTTGTATTAATATTTTTATTATTGTAGTGGTTATAATTCTTGGATACAATTACGTGGAATATTTTTTTTCTTAACGATTTCTTATTAAGACAAAGGGCCATTCATGAAAAAGTAAATATTAAAAAATAAACTATAGGGCAGGTGATATTATTATTTTACAGATTAGTGTCAAGATTTAGTTGACTGCGCGGATGGCGCAGTGATTTATGCGGTCGCGTAACCGCTCTCCCGCACCTAGGGTAGTGGGTTCGAATCCCACGCAGGAAAATTATTTGTAACATTCATAACTGCATATATACGTGTAAATGGATATTATAGTATTAGACTATTTTTACCTTTTTTATTAAACAAATTGGTGGAGGTTACTTTACGCGTGTACGTAGTTTTTGAAGTTATATAGGTTTGAGGTTAACTGTCCGTATGTTTTTATTATATTTGTTTGCATTATAAATAATTATCATTTGACAAATCGTTTATTCTACACCTTTTTGGTATATTTCTTGATTCTATATGTAGATTTAAAGAAAATTAATTTTAAGGGCTTTTAAAATTAATTATATAGTTTTAATTAAAAAGTAATTCGTGAGAATATTTTTATACAATCTGATTGGTTTTTGAATTCATTTGTTATTATTGCCCAATTTACTTCTCTGAACGAAATCTGAACGAATTATAATTTTCTTACAAAAATCATACAGAAAGGACTTTCTCATTATGTTTGTATGTTTTTTTTTTCGACAAATTTTGTTTACCGGAAACGGCAATGTAATTGGGATATTTTAGTAATTTTACAAGGCTCCTATTTATGTTATAATTGATTTATTAAATCTAATAAAAAATGTATAATATTTTTTTTTTATGCGATTGGAGGCAAACGAACAGACGGTTTAACTGATGGTAAGTAATCACCGCCACAAAGGTTGATTGAAGTTTTGCTATATTTATGACGGTAGAAGACTACGCAGGTAGCTAATTATGGTCAAGGATATTTTGGTGTATTCTTTTAGAGTAGAAATTTTTTTTGAAGTGGGTTTTATATTGTTATAATTTTATATTAAGTATACATTATATCAAATTATATAAAAGTGGATTTGTAAGTTCGTATAGTATATAAATATTTGCTATAGTTCAATAGTAGAACAAAAATATGCATTTTTGCATATTAATGTTGAACAAAAGGTTCTTTTTAACTGAACTAATTCGATGTTAAATTTTTTAAATTCTATACATATAGGAAAGCGTTCGGGCATGGATCTGGGAAAGTTTGGAAATTCTGACCGATAACCTTCTTGTTTGACTGAAAAGTGGTGGGGTTAAACATTGTGTCGTGTAGATTGAAAACACCGGTTCTCGTTCGACCACCGAAGAGTTGAGTTACGTCGGGCGTGGTCAGTGCTCGGATGGGTGACCGTCTGGGAACACCGCCGCGTGACGTTGCTTTTATTTATATCTTTATAAATTACAATGTTTCTCTGTTATACAAAAGTTTCACTCCTGTCCTGTGTCGTTACGATATACCCTATTTTTTAGTGTAGATTTATAAAATCGTATATTCTATGATCTTTTTTAATTACTACGTCATTAACGTTATCGTAAATACTTATTATAACAAAACTATTACTTTAAATTAACGTTCGAATAAGAATAACCAATACACAACAACAAATGTCTTTCTGTGTATAGTATAACCGCTTTTTGTAGGTGGTAGAGCTACGCTGAAGCTATTACCGGTTTCAGCATGAATGGGTCGGCTCGCCCGGGGTAGTACCACCCTCTCACAGAAAACCGACGTGAAGTAACAGTGCTTGCACTGTTGCGTTTCGTTCGGTCAGTGACAGCGCCGGAGGCCCACATATTTAAAAGGCCGGCAACGCACTTACGACTCCCCTGGTGTTGCTAGTGTCTATGGACGGCGGTGATCGCTTACCATCAGGTGACCCACCTGTTCGTTGGCCCCCTATAATATAAAAAAAAAATCTTTCTTTTCGAACTGTTTACGATGTTGGCCTACCAAGGCATTTATAGTTTCACCGGACTACTAATGGGAGGACCCGCTATTCTTTTAGGGAAGGGCCGAAGAGAACTATTCCTCAGGTAGTCAAATTGTTGATTAAATAAAATCTATCTGCCAAGGAAAAAATGCTGTCCACCATAGAATTGTGAAACGACCAGCAGAACGCTAGCAGCTTTGTCACTCTATGCTGTCCACCGACTAAGGCCTGTTTCAGAGTACAGGCGATTCGCGGGTGCTTGCGCGGCCGCGTGTTGTTGATATGTACGTATACGCCGCACCGTATTATTGGAGTATAACAAAATTAAAAACTTATTTACCAACAATTCCTGGTATCGTTAATGAGATTATTTAAAACATCAAGCACATATACTTAAATAATGTGTTTTTGCATATAATTAGTTTGCGTATGTATTAACATGTTTTCTTGTACTATACACTAGCTGACACCCGCGACTGCGTCTGCGTTGTTTATTATCTAAACAATTTATTTTATGTAAAGAAGCAAAATAAAATAGGGAGTGTCGTTAAGACGCGCGACACAAATGAAACTTTTGTATTAAAAGGAAATGTTTTAATTAAAAAATATATACAACAATAAAAAAAGTGTGTGTGTACTTATGTATACGCGGTAGAAGTTATTCTTCTTTGGCGTAACAAGATAAAAAAAATTCAATAATTTTATCTTTCGCCTTATTCTACGTTTGTAGAAAAAATTACACTAACAATATAAAAAAGATATTTATTACATACGTACTTTTTTTGAATAAAATGTTGACTATAGCTAACTTCAGGGTGTCGGTTTTTCGTGACGGTGTGCGCGCGCATCGTAAAAATTAACTCTCATCATTTTTTCCTAACGCGCCGAAAGAAGTATAACTTCAAAAATGCAACCTTCACGATTTTTTTTAATACTTGTTCTGCTATTCGGGTCACTATATAATGTTAAATGTTACCATCGTATAAATATTGACATTAATATATATACGATACTAACGTCACCCAATTGTTTTGCCTTCCCGGAACCTCTACACTAACGCTTAAACTTTATGGTATGGTATTAAAGTTCAAATTGACTTTTAAGTATTATTACGAATCGTTTGTATGGGAGTATTCTAAAGTGTTATTTTTAGGCAATTTTTAAAAATTTTCTCTCCGTAAAAACCATCCTCGTACTTCAAGGAATATTTTAAAAAATAATTAGCGAAATCGGTTCAGCTGCTCTCGAGATTTGCGATTAGCAACACATCCAGTGATTCATTTTTATATTATAGATTGTGTAATTAAAAAAAATAACAGCTGTCTTCTTAACATGTAGATTTTTAACTAGTTGGCGAATTTATTAAAGGCGAAAAAGAAACGCCTGATTTTATTTGAATAGCAAATTTAACCATATACATTTTTGCTTTATCTTTTTACTGTTTTCCTTTTATGTGATTGCGCATAAAGCTATGATGTCTCGTAATACATTCTTTAAAATTATTAAGGAATATTTTGACCTGAATTTACTGCACAAGGGCGTAACGAACATGGTTAATAGGTATGGATAACAATATATTGATTAAAGGACAGTCCCAAAACAAAATAAAAACACGCGTTTTGTTACACGTTTTATAAAAAAACTTCATTCGATTTGAAAATTAACATATTTACATGTATAAATATGAACAGTGAAGACTTAGGTAAAGAATTTTGAAATTACCCATTTTTTCGCGCGTGATTACATTGTGAGTATTCGTAATTAAAATGTTTTTATTTTAATTTTATATTATAATCATTTTTTGGGCTTATAGATTTGAATGTAAACTGCCAGTATGTGTTCTTTATTTTATTTGTTTACATGTAAAAAGAAAATGCTTCTAATTATTATTTCATAATATTGTTTATTCTAATTATTATTTTGTAGTATCTTTCTTGTAAACAGTAACCCTATGTTAATGTAAAATTTGCTCGCAATTGTTAGTGCCGTTTCCGAGATGCCAGAAATAAATTTATATATATACTCGAGAATTGCTTGTTAAATGTTATAAGATAAACCACGTTGTTCCCATGAAATAATAATACAACGATTCCACAAAGTAACGCCTACACTATTGAGATTTAAAATAACATAAATCTAATGAATAGATCCTTTTCTAAACGCTGGGTTTCTAAATGTTGTAGTTGTCGGTTTGTATAGCGGATTGGTTACTGGTCCGGACATGCACTCTTTCTGTTGTTTAACGAATTTCTCGTATTCCATTTTGTCTCGCGCTTCCGTAAGTATCTTCCAAGCTATTAGAGTGATCAGTCCGATTATTATAAGCGCTAAGAAGAAAAGTCCGCCGAATACTGCAATAAAAGGGTAAATGGTTGTTTAGTACTAGAGCAAGTAGACGCTGTATCAAACGAAGTGATTTAGAAGTCTACAAAGAGCCCAATTTCTGGTAAAGATAATCATGGTAATACAAAATATAACAGTAAGGTAAGTCTGTAGTGTTCAACGGGCTATCTAATGACAATTATCTTTCAAAGGGTTCTAACGATTGAGGTTACTTCACCACAATGTTTTAAGTAATAAAACAAATTGCCCTATAAAACTAAAGAACAATAACATATAGCTGTATTATGTTACAAGCAACAATAGCTCAGTGGTGAGCGTGTTCGGATACCGTTTCGGTAAAGGAAAATAACTTGATGAATCTATAGAATAGTGGTAGAGCTTTTTCTTAGCCTGCCCGCTAAGCTATCGCCCACAATGTGAATAATTTGTGGTCAAGCGTCTATAAGTGTTAAGTATTCGGCTGTTGCACTTCAGAGACAGTCCTGTTCTCTATTTAGCATCTTTATCACCTTAGACTACATCATCATTTAACATCAGGTGAGATTGTGATCAAAATGTACATAAGGTTTGAAAAAACTTTCATGATAGCCAGTCCAACGGTTTTTCTACGCTGTCCCCTAGTCACATACTCGATTTTTGAAACATAATTTTAAGGCTAATGATGTCGCGCATGTGGTAGGTAGCTAATAGATTACAACAATATTTTTATGTAATATACATCATGAGCGGGAGCAACCTAGGTTTAAAACATGTCATGTTGTAAAGGAATTCATTTTACAGAGGATTTTGGAAACAAATCTTCTTCCAACGAAAGTAAATAGAAGACAAAAATAATCCACTGATGGAGCACACTCAAAAAATCCTTATTCCTGGGATGTTGGGATGCGATCGACCACACATAGCTTGTAGTAAAATAAAAAGTAACGTTCAATACTTGACCTTGTTGTGACAAAACAAAATGTCATTAACTAGGTCCTCAATATTTTAAGCACTAAGATATTTTGAAGGCTGATAGTATATATTTACACAATTACCTAAATAGCTTTCTATACAATCCTTTTCATTTTGTAATACCATTAGGATTTCATAATTCTTATCATCGTACTTGTAAACGTAACGAGTGTAGCATCCTATGTCAACTTTTATATCGGGGCAGAGGTTCCATTCGGTGCTGTTCACGTGACTACTGTTTAGAGTTTCCACCGTTTGAACTATAATGCTGTCGTCAACGCAGCCTTGCGAATTTCGATGACAAAGGGCGATGCTGTCCAAATGACGGCACTGGAAACTATGACATTCGGGACAGGGTTCGACGTTGCAAACGCTGTCCTGTTGTCGACGTTTGTCCCATTCGGCAAGGGGTTCACAACTGCAAATTCCACAATTACAACTGCCACGGTTGTTACATATCTAAAATAAAAACAGTTCAAATGTTAAATGAAACGTTTTAAAAATAGTCTAGTATTCTGTATGGCAGTCTGTATTACCACCTGCAATAATTTCTGTTTCAATAATACCAAATGGCACAGCATTAATACCATAAATATTTCTTCTTAAATTATCTTGCATAGGTTTTACTAGTACTTCAACCTGACCAGTAAAGTATTGGAATATCTTATAGAAAAAGAATTCCAATGAATAAAATTGCTTACTTTGCCATTTCTTGATATGCAGTCCACTTGGGAGGTGGAACACTCGCAGGCTTTTCCAGACCATTTACTATTACACAGGCAGGAGCCGCAATCGCATTTGCCGTGGTCCTCGCCGTTACAGATGTTCCCGTTGATGAGGTTTCTTGGGCAACTATCCTTGTTGCACTGACAGTATTTACCTTCGTACCTTTACCAGAGTAGTTATGATAATTGTTTGGATAAAATATTGATCATGTTTTTATTTGAGTCTGTCGTCCTGGTCTAGGGGTTTGTCCAGTGGATTATCACCCCGATGTCCGCAGGTTCGAACTCCGGTATGTAACTAACGTATTTTTCGTTATTCGCGTACATTTACTAATTTAAATTTAACCACTGAGCTGACAGTGAAGGAAAACATCACAAGGAAAGCTGAACCTGAGAAATGTTATTGTAGTTTCTTCCGTATGGAGGAAAATACACAACTGTAGATTTCTCAGAGTTTAAAATGGGCAATACGTCGTGGGCTGGCGTGATGATTATGTCTACACCTTCGTTCGGAAAGAGGCTTATGGCTTTGTAGTGGGTCTCTTATAGGCTATTGATGATGATGATGGTGGTGGTTTTATTTCGATTGAGTGTCTGTTACTTTATTGTTAAGTAGTTTTTGAAGCGATGATGGCTCAGTTGGCAGTGCTGTTCTTGGACAGAGCGTCGAAGGACGTATGTTCGAATCCAAGCAACTGAGTCGGAGCTTTCGGTGAGGAATGAAACCTATTGCATGGTGGTAGGGCTTTTTCTAAGTCCGTCTGGCTAGCTACCACCCTCAAGTTGAAAATCTGTCGCCAAGCACCTGTTGGTGTGTTCTGGCAGCTGCACTTGAGAGCCAGTCTCCCTCTAGGTTAAGCGTGATTTACCGTCTTAGACCACGTCATCATTTAATATCAGATGAGATTGTGGTCAAAACGTTTACTTATAAAGTATAAAAAAAATAAAAATAAATTGCACCATATTAATAAAAGAATCTGACTGATTATTATATTTATTCTAATCTATAACGTAATTTTAGGCTTAGTTACTTAGTTGTACAGCATGAGATGTTAGTTTTAAGATCTTGGCTAATGTCAATCTATAGTATGAACATACTGAATAGGAAATAACACGACAGATATTGCTATGCCTAATGGGATCTGTCAACAATGTACCAATCGTTAAGCCATGCGTTTAATGGTCGTCTCATCCCGATTTTATAAGTGATAGATTTTTGTTTTAGACTGACGCATCACAATGAGCTTAGAGTATTTATTAATAGATGCCATTGAAATACTTATATGATGGCAGAAATTATCACAATCACGTATCGGCATCTGCCAAATATCCTCATCATGAATTTATCATGTAGGTAAGGGGACGATGTAATGGGTGATATTTCATATTTATTTATGCAAATATTTTTTTGTGCTTGTTAACCATGGCTACGGTAATAATATAGTCTAGTATAGTGCGTCGAAACCTTTAATTCTTCTATAAGTTAATATTCGACTATATTACACATTATTGTAATGGGAGATTAGGACAAGTATAAGACACAGAATTAGGCAGCTCGGGACCCACTTTTGCAAGTGATTAGGGGTGCTGCGATTCTCGGCAGTTTTCCCTTGGACCTTGGAGGGTCGGGTACGATTTCTTAATTTCTGTATTGAGCAAGTTCATCTAAGGAATATTATGTGGGTTGATGTTCAAACCGCCCGCACCAATTATATTTATTTGAGATTTGTAGATATGGCGGAAGTGCTTACCGCCAAATATCGATTCATGATGGCATAGAAATATATAAGACAATGTTTGGAACACAGAGAGGGATATAATTTTAGGCGGCAGGCGTTAAGGCTTAAAGAGACAAAGAGAGGACAATTCATTCGTCCACTCTATCTGCTTTAACTGAACTAATAATAAAAGGGTCAAAATGGTTATTTTCACATTGCTCTTGTTTAGCCGTCATGAAATTAGTCAAGGATGTCTTATTTTACTACAGAAGCCAGGCAGTACAGACTGGGTCAATCATCGGGGTGCTGCGCTGTATACATATCCTATCTCTGTCGTTCCCCAGACTGAGTGGGCACCCATAACGGATTCCCTCACCTTAAAAAGGGGATCAGGACTAGTAATGGTAAGATATCAAGTTTTTTATATGTGGCACTAGCTGAACGTAATACTAGATTTTTATTTTATAACAAATGTTGTATTGTTTAATTCGTCAATTAATTGTTAAATCTCTGCTCATACATTTATATGCCACAAAGTAATATAAAGACCTTCAAAACTATAAAAGGGTCTTACCGTTCCCTACATTGACAGGTACCACATAAACAAGATCCGCGCCCTGAGCACAACTCTGCACTGCCTTCGGTTAGGCAAGTAGAATTATCATTGTATGGGTTGTTCTCATTTCTCACACACATGCATCGATCTCCGTATCTACGGGTGTAAAATAAAACATATTATGTATGTATAAAACTCTAGTGAGTTGGGAAGAGATTTCCTCACTTGATTCTTTTGGTTTGAAATAATAATTATTATTATTACTTTGAGACTTATAGGCCAAAGACCAATTGTAACAGTATAGGCGTACCGGAACAGAATTTTGCCATTTATACCTATTCAGTGGATTCCAGTTTCCTCTTCGTGAAAAGATGTTCTATATCTAATGATGGGCTAGAAAAATGGTTTGGAAAAAAAAAACATCGATTATAAGCGTACCTTTCGTTTCCACATTTACAAATCCCACATGAACGGGTTTCACCGTGACAATATTTCGATTTCTCTACAAATTTTTCACATTCGCAATCTTCTATTACCTCAACGTCCAGTGATATTTTTTCGCTAATACCTTCTATTGTCACTTCCACAGAGAATTTACCTACTTCGTTTACTTTTATTGTGCCCAAAAATTTTTGTTCTTCATCCTTTTTGACTTCGCAGTCGTTACCTTGTTGATTGTTGCAATCGGGATTGAATGAGATGTGTACATTTTTACGATTCTCCCCTTTTATATCGACTTTTAATTTAATTCTTTTTGTTATTTCCTGTAATCGATTTATTTAGAAAGTTTTAATATAAATGATAAATATATATATATATTCCTTATGAAATAGACTGTATACCTCATAAACATCCTTTAAAATCTTAACTATAGCTTCATTTTGTTTTATCGTGCTCTCGTCGTAGTTTGCAGTTTTAGATCCACTTATAACACTACTCAAATCACGGTATATTGTGTCGTATTTACTATTAACAAAGAATATTACTATAACTTCATTTTCCGTAGCCAATTTGTTAATCATAGCCAGCGATGGATAATCGATTACTGTTTCCTTTGTGTATACACCATTTTCAGTGTAACATTTTCCATCGTAAGGTTCAAAAATACCAGCGTTTCTGCCATCTCCCGCGGCATGATACGGACCATCAGTCAGCAGAACAACAATCTTTCTAGATTCCAACCGCCAGCCTATAATGTCTTTGCAAACGATTACTTGTGCGAGGGCGTCTAGCCCACCTTCTGGGTTATCACGATTAACGCCGAAAGTTGTAGCTGATACTGTGTTTTGAAATTGTTTGATGTCCTTCGTTAGTTTCAATCGGTGCTTGAATGAGTATGTCAAATTGCTGTTAGTAGTTCTGTAAAGAAACATAATCTCAATTTAAAAAAAATCTTGCATTTGTTACAACTATATATGTATGTCATGCTCAAAATCAAAACCGCAACACACGGAGCGTGTCAACTAAGTGAACGGGCCAATAGCGACAAAGCGCAAAACGTCCGTTAACGGTCACTTTGTGAATTTCGAATTATACGCATCATATCAGACGACGCACGTATTTTTATTTTTATTTTAAGGCCAACATTTGTAGCCTCAATAGGCGCAAACAATAGATGATGCTAGATTCTGCAAGAAGTTTAAGTCATTCAAATTTAAAGAAGATTTATACAATGAAAATATAATTCTTTTGAGGCTCAATGGACGTCATAGTCCAGATCCGTGAAATCATACCAATCGGGAATTCCATCGAATAAGAGGTTAAAAATAACATTTGAGAATTTTCCTCGTCGAAAATGGAATATATTGGAACGAAACGTGACCGGGGTATAAGGATAAATAGTTTAATAATACAGGTAAATTGTCGTTAAATCTGTTTATTTGAGCACATATTACTTGAAAATTACTGAAGCAATTTTAATACAGTTTTCAGATTGATCCAGAACTGTACTTAGATAGAGCTATGTAGTAATAATCAGAACTATAATCTAATGACATTACAATTAAAAAGAGATAACATTTTAAATGAACTTAAATAGGAAAACATTATTTTGTAAACAAAATCATTGGATGCAGATAGTGAGAAGAACAGTAGTGCTATGTTACCTCCTGGATCTCACTACATGAGGAATAAAATTAAGATACTGTTGTTTAGTACATCAAAAATATTTCATTTTTTCTATAAAGAAGTGGTAACAAACAATGTTTCTAAGAACAACTCTAAATAAGAGAGACATCTCAATGCATGTAATTAATTAGTAGATTGTTTCAGCTTATGATTTATTTTTAACAGACTATATGAGACACTGTATTGTTAATCCAATCTTTCAAATATGAAAGTATGTTAATCACGTGTCCGCTGGTACCAGTCTATTACTCAGATTCAGATTCCTTACACAGTTTTCCTTCAACGTCACCGGACAGTGTTACCATTTCAAATTAGTGAACATAAGTGAATTCGGAAAAATTCGATGGTCAAATCAATTGCTCGCAGTACCACCTACTTTTAAAGTTTTTTATTGTTGAAAGGCGTTACTTTGCAGATATCCATAATTCAATATTAGAGTGGACATTATTACTCTTTGGATTTCCACCTGATTTTAATTTTCCTAAAATAAAATAATACTACCACTTACCGATACGCAAAAGGAAAGACGTTCTTATCAACGAAAGAGCCCATTCCCAGATGTACGTCGTTCGTAAATGCTTTCATTGTGAGATAAATTTTTTCGCTCTGTCTCGCTGTCTCATCTTTCATTTTTTTCATAGTACTAGACTGCGTCCAGTAGGAAATATAAATCGACAGGATAATCTTTAATCCCTTTGAAAATGAAACTGAAGTCAACCGGTTCCCCGCGACGTGCTTGAATTTTATAACTTTGCGGTTTAATCTGTATCACGTTCCCGGACTCTGAACTGAAATCACGGTTGCCAGATGCCGTCGGTCGGGCAGATGATTTCGGATCCTGCAACTGTCCTGGACACCATCCTTTCGTGATCGAGTCTCGTGATTTACACCTTGGTTCAATATCAGTCGTTCTGAAACATAGTTAGTATAAGGTAATTAAAAAAGACAAACTCGGTAATTTTGCAATTCGATGAGATATGATATTAAAAATTAATCCATACATATAAATAAAATTGGAGTGTCTGATTTTGTAATATCAAAATAACGACTTTTTACTGGTTGGATAGGAACGTATACACGATACTGATAATAAAAATACAATTTTTAAATTTTTTGTCTGTATGTTTGTTCCGGGTAATCTCCGAAACGGCTTGACCGATTTTGACAGAAATTTCACTGACGGATAGTTAAAATTACGGCGGGTGACATAGGCTACTTTATTTTAGACTAGATGTCATCTGTGGCTTCGTCTGTAGCACTATGTCCAAAACGATTGGACCTATTTTCATGGGATTTTCACTGACAGATAGCTAAAGTTATAAAAATTATTAAAGCTTTTTTATTTTTGACTTGCTTTCACCCATGGCTTTATTTGCAGTAATATCTCCAAAACGTGTGAGCCATTTATCACGGAACTTTCACTAACAGATAGCTGATCTTATAAGAAGTAATTTCCAATTATAAAAAAGCACACGCGGAGCTGCGGGCAACAGCTAGTAATTTATAAATTCCATAAAGTAAACTTAAAATATTGGTAAATCTCAAAATATTGGTTTAGAAGCTAGAGGGAAACTAAAATAGATTTCTCTTGTTAATTAGCCCACCGAAAGTTAAATATGATATAAATAAAGCTGAAGAGATTGTTTGTATTCGTTTATTTGTACACGTTAGTATGCGGAAATACTAGTTAAATTTGATATACGTATATCAATAACCGAACTGACTGTATGCTTTTGCCCTGACGGGTTTTGAGAGCTTTACTGCATTTTTGGGCGAGCGCTAAGGCACTCAGCCGTGTGGCAACAATCTCAAGGGCGCCAAAGTGGTCACACATAGGCTTGGACTGTTGCCTTGGATGCAACATTCGCGTATCGAGCGAACTAATCTAGTTAGATAAGCTAATCATACATTGTGAAATGCCAACCTCCTTGTTACTACTACCTACCTGCCTGCACCTTAAGAACTATCTCCCTCTCGGCTTAGTATGGCTTATTGGGCCTCGTTGTCACTTACCACCAGGTAAATTATAGTCAAAAGGCATACTCTACGAACAATAGAAGAGAAGTGAACGAAAATATCGTGATGAAACCATAGCATGGTATTAAGGTATCTACTAAAGCCGCCTTGCTAGGTATTCGAGTTTAAGATCTGTCGCCACGCACCTATTGTGTTCCAGCAGCTGCACTTGTGAGCCGAGCCAGTCATCGTCTAGTTTTAGCTTTTTTACCAATTTGGAGCACGTAGTCATTTAACATCAGTTGAGGTTATGGTCTTCTTCTTCTTGTTTTGGCACCGCCGAAGCATTTGCCAGTGTCAATGTTTTGTTTCAAGTAAGTGTCTTGTGATAATTATAATGTTCTAACAAGATGGTGGTTTCCTTGTTAGAACTTTCCATGGAGTTTTGGTGGCATCCCAGAATGCATGCTCCGTGGTATTATTTCCCATCCATTTCACTTGTGCATAATAACCGAACTATATTAGCACAAGATTATGAATAAAATATAAAAACCACTACAGACCAAGATCCCGCCAAAAAATCCGAGGTTATGGTCAAACGCTTACAAAGTTTAAATATATTAAAAAAAAAAATTGAAGCAGATTTAAGACTTTTGTGTAGTAATTGAGAAATCAAAATTCCAATTAAATATTCGACATTTGAAAGACCTGTATATTTTATATTAATTAGCTCTCAATATATAGTATTTTTTAATGTTTTGAATCTCTTGGGGGTGTGTAATACAAGTACTTACATCAGCGCACCAAACACAAACACTCGGATCACGTATGCAGTCACCGCATGTCGTTTGCCGCTCACACGAATTCGCCGTAAAAGCGAAATAAATGTTTAAATTGAATACAAAATACCATAGAAGATATTTGATCAGAACGTACATATTGACCGGTCGTGAGGTAAACCAATATGTTCTATTATTACCTTCAGGATTGTTAATTATTAACCTATATACTGGAATCCTCTATAATATTATAAAGCTTGTTATACACAGTTGATTTTTTTTATCACTACATAGTATAAAACAAAGTTGTCCGCCGCGTCTGTCTATCCGTCTGGATGTTCGCGATAAACTCAAAAACTATAGATGGGTATTATAGATAAAAAGATAAAAAGATGGGTATATGCCATCGGAGACTTTTTTGTAGATCTATAAAAGAGGAATATCTCAGTATGCATTGTTTTGTTTTATCTCAAAGGCAGCAGTTTCCTATTCTTTCAACAATTATTATTATATCTCAACCAATTTATATAAAATCCTTGACAAATTATATACATAAACCTTCCTCGTGAATTACTCTATCTATTGGCGAAGGCCGCGTTACAATCCGTTGATACTAAATAACAATTATAGTTGGTAAAATAACGTCTACGAGTATAATCGTTTACGTTATTGTGTTATTCAATTATTACTATTATTATAAACTGTGTTGTCTGTTATTTTACTCTTGTGTAATTTGCTGTTTTATATATCGTATTATAATTTACAACAATGAGACGATAACGAAATAAATATTCGTTGTTTGTATCGTTATGTTGGGTGTGTAGAACGTAAAATACTCTCACGTTTATACCTATTGGTTGTCGTATAATGCTTGCTCGCTCGCACGTTAATATCAATAATAACAATAAAGAACTAAGAACAGAAAATAAGGTGTTCGATAATTTGTTACCTATTACATAGGAACAAGGTATTATTTAATATCGTATTGGTTAAATTGGTAATAGAAGTATAATTAATTAGCTTTTGCCCGCAGTTTTTCTTATATTAATGTATACTTGATCTATCCCTCAGAAAGAGTACTTTATTTCTGAATGATAAGGGCTACTTTATGTCCTTTTTGTATCTCTAACTATGTATACGTAAAATTTTGTAAAATAATTTAGCAGCCGAACGTCTAGAATGGAGAGCTCTGCTAAAATCCAAAGTAAGCAATTTTGAAGCCTGTCGACTGAACATGCTTGATGTCAAGTGTGATGAATCGTAAAGCTGCACACCAGCGTCAATCAATTATTGTTATGAGAACGGTGCCCTTACGTACCATCTATGTACATGCACTTTCTCAAAAAACATTGGCTTTATAACGCACATAAGAGCACATCAACGTCAAAGCTAAACAATTGCTGTGGCCGAAATATGGGCCAGGAGCGTTATCATGGAGATTAAATAATAACAATTTATGTATTGTAGTTTGGTCACTGTGTACACCCCACTTTATCGTATTATTATCGCTTTGTTACTTGTTTTTTTCCTGTTCTCGGGTTTAACGTTACATTTTATAAATTTGTTTTCAGTCAAACGATTCTATTTGTTCATCGAGGAATTATACGCGCTATGTTTCCTTTGCTAATATTGGGAATATTTATAGTATGTACTAATTTTGTGACTTATTCGTCTGCTTGTAATGATGCTAAAACATGCGGTGAATGTATAAGTTACGCTGCAGAAAGATGTGCGTGGTGTAGTGAGGTATGTTTTATTTAACATAATATCCTTGTTTTTTTAGCAGTCTCTTATATATTACAACTAGCAGGGCCGGCGGACGTTGTCTTGCTCTGATAAAAAAAAAACTTATGTGCATGAAACGCTTAAGGCGGCTTGACTTTTCCCGATTCTTTTAACAATTATCATTATATTTCAACAAACTTACAAAAAACCTTGACAAATTATATACCTAAACCTTCCCCGTGAATTACTCTATCTATTGGTGATGTCTGCATTACAATCGAACATCCAGACAGACAGACAGATGCGGCGGACGACTTTGTTTTATAATATGTAGTGATAATACATCAAAATGTTATATGTGATATAAAATTATATTGTAAAATATCGCCATAAGCTTTAAAATATCTGCTTTGTCGAGCGGTTCGTGTTACGAATTTATTGATAAAGAAGCAATATTATTTTATTTGCTTCTATTTTATATTAAAGATAAATATATATTCCTTTGTTTCTATTTTTTTTTTTGTTTGTGTCGATAACGTCTATTTTTAGAAGCCACTACACATCACCGTGTAGTGCAGCACCAGGTTATGTTACTCTATGTCGGTGTGGTGGAAAAGGTTGTGTAAATTGGTAGGCAGGGAAAGTGTTAAAGTACAGATCAGCTCGTTGGCTTAAGACAGAAACTAGGTACTGTTTTCTGTAACAGTAAACGATGGCCAGCCTGTTATGGCGAATTTTTGTAGCTGTTGATTATTTTAATGGGAAATAACGCTTAAACCATATTATAGTAGTAATAATATTGTTGTGACCGCTTTAATTATGGATTAACAAAGAGCTGACAGAGCAGAATCCAATAATATCACAAATAAATTCGGTTTATGGACGATAATTTTACGTGATAACATCATAAGAAAAAATTGATGAAAATTGCATACGTTTTGCCGCGAGAGATAGATGCATCACAAGGCGAACGTTTAGGCCGACCGTGCCTCTCTATCGCTCGCACGCTCGGCTCAGATGGAACGTGACAATGAATCATGCTTTTTAGTGCATGCAGGCGGCGTTTATCGATTTATAAGACGTTATCACGTCAAAAATCAGCGATAGCACCCCCAAGTGGTTTATAATAGCGTTGTGTAATGAATCATGCGTCTACTACTCTAAATGGATAAGTTTTATGTTAGAATAGAACTCCGAGATTTCAAGAGGTTCTTTTATGAAACTGTGATTAAAATCCCACCCATTGTAACTACGTCCATAGTATAGTCATTTATATTTATAAAACTGTTACATTTTCCTGTAATGAAGTCGTTATCGCTGAAAATATGAATGCGTCATTAGTAACGTCTGATGTCAACTCACATATATATTAATGATTTACCTAATTTCGTAAATAATATGTAAACTGATTTAGCTTTAATGACATGTTTAAAATATCTATATATATATTTTTATACATTTTAGTGTTTAAGCACAACCTCACCTGCTGCTAAATGTCGATGTGGTCTAAGATGGTAAATACTCAAAACATAGAGGATTCGCTCTCAAGTACAGCTGCCAGAACACACATGTACGTGTTTCATCACAATGTTTTTCTTCATTGAAAACTCCGGCTTATTCATATAGATTCGGACCTACGTACCATCACATAATGACACTTTGAGGAGTCAGAGACTTTATTAAATAAACATTTTCAGGACCCATACGACGGAGAAAGATGCCAACCGCAAAGCTACTATTACAACAGTGTAAGCACAACCAAGGTTGCAGGCAAGGGAGAAAAGAAATGCAACGATGCGTTCATAATAAACCCAGAGCCGAGTAAAATTGTCCAAATAAATCAACCATTCGGTTCTAAGTACAAGGATATCGAAGTGCAATTTATGCCTCAAATTATTACCATCAAAGCTAGGCCTGGTGTACCGGTGAATTTCACTGTTTCTTATCAGCCTGCTAAAGACTATCCAATAGACGTGTATTACTTGATGGACAATTCTGATACGATGAAGAAGAATAGATTCGATTTAATTAATCAAGCTAATGAAATTTACGAGGAACTCAAAAGGCTTACGAATAATGTTCGACTGGGTGTTGGAAGTTTTGTCGAAAAGCCGCTATATCCTTATTATGATAGCAGGTAATTAAAAAAAAAAAGCAATAGATTTACTGAAAGCCAAAAAAAGATCGATAAAAGTCTCGTCTCTTCTTAAATTATGAGATAAAACGACACACTAAAATGCAACCTAAATCCATCTTTTTTTTTATATTATTGGGGGCAAACGAACAGGTGGGTCACCTGATGATAAGTGATCACCGCCGTCCATAGACACTAGCAACACCAGGGAGTCGCAAGTGCGTTGCCGGCCTTTTAATATATGTGGGCCTCCGGCGCTCTCACTGGCCGAACGAAACGCAACAGTGCAAGCACTGTTACTTCACGACGGTTTTCTGTGAGAGCGTGGTACTACCCCGGGCGAGCCGACCCATTCATGCTGAAACCAGTAATAGCTTCAGCGTAGCTCTACCACCTACAAAATTACACAACTAGCTGAATGTTTTCGCTATTTTCAAAGTTCTATATTCTTCTCGGTAATCGAATATCCATTAACTTACTTAAAAGTTTGTATTAATCGTTTTATTTTTTGTTTCGACAACATAATTTATTGTAATGCTTATTAAAGCACAAAATAGCTAGTTGGCTTCAATGAGTCAATCTTTATCTGTTACTGTAAAACATGCCCAACTTGTTTCTAGTCTTTTTTACGTGGGGAAATCCCTTATGGATACCCATCCTCCTGGGGGAGAGAATGGGTTATGTCCGACTCGCACGGACTAAAATTCCACGGTGTACCGGCCACCGCTTTACGTTGGGGCGGCATGGGACCGTGCTGAGCTATCGCCATGCCGCCCCCAGCGGTCAGCCGGGCGAAAGATGACCGCCGGGCTCCGTTCTTATAGGGAAGTAAACTGGTTACACGACCAGCCACCTCCCCTCGTCCGCCGAACCTGTGCAATGAGGAGATGGGCCCCCCGGCCCATCACCTCAGGTCCTGCTACGGAGGTGGAAGAAGGTGATCATATCGCCTCCTCCTTCCACCGGCCCTCCTTTGGCGGAGAGGGCCGCTAAGAGGGTCCACCTCTCGGGCCCTCCCCGCCGCCTCCTTCTGCAAGATGACTTCCTCGCAGAAGGAGGCCATCGTCGTCCAGGCGTCTTCGTTGCCGAGCATGGCCGCAACCACGCTCGGCAGTGACAGATTTCCTCCTAACGCCGCAGTCAGAGTGCGGCGCTGCACCTCCCACGCAGCACACTCGGACAAAGTGTGCTGCGCAGTGTCCTTCTCAGCGCCGCACTCGTGACATGCGGCGGTCGGCTCCCTGCGAGCGATCTGGTGTAGGTACCAGCCAAAAACTTGTTTCTAGTCTTCTTCAACTAAGACTAGCTCATACAGCTTAGAAATATAAGATGTTTTATAATAAGAAATTTCAAAAACATTATGAACATATAGTACCCCGCTTTTGATTTAACACGTCGAGAAGAAGACGGGCATTATCGGTTCAGTTGAGTTTCGTTTAGTGCTATCTTTGTCTATCGCGGTCATTGCGCTGTGCGATAGAGAGGACGCTCTACAGAATCGATCACCTGCCAAATAAAATGTCGGGTACGGTATAACATATGAGAAATTAATTTCTTGTATTCATTCCGGGAAAAGTTATATAAGTAATAGTTTACAGTTGAGACAGATTTTAGTCGACTAAATTTGTTGCTAGTGTCTATGGACGGCGGTGATCACTTACCATCAGGTGACCCACCTGTTCGTTTGCCCCCTACAATATAAAAAAAAAGTTGAGAAAGATTTTAGTCGACTAAAATTTACCGCAATTCGGGTAGGCAGTCGTCGTTATGTATAATTCAATATTTAACAACGTTTTTGTTTTTCACAGATCAAAGAAAACTTCATACTCATTTAAAAATCATCTAAGCTTAACTAAGGATATAAAAAAATTTACAAACGTTATACGGGATGCCCCGTTCGGTGCAAACTACGATAACCCCGAAGCGGGATTGGACGCTTTGATGCAAGTTATGACTTGCGAGAAAGAATTAGGTTGGCGCAAAGATTCCAGGCGTATCATTGTTTTATGTACCGATTCGACATACCATAGTGCAGGTGATGGTAAAATGTTAGGTATAATAAAACCGAATGATATGAAATGCCATCTAGAAGATAATCTATACAGTATGGCCACAAAGTTAGATTATCCCTCTGTTAGTCAAATCAATAAAATCGCCACCGATGGTAATTTCAAAATAATATTTGCTGCAAAGCTGAATTTACATAAAGATGTCAATATTGATTACATGTATTTATCAAAGGAAATATTAGGGTCGAAATATGCAGAACTTAAGGAGAAATCGAATGTTGTTGGAATTATTAAAGAAGCATATCTGGTTAGTGTTTTCTGTTTTATTTCTGTTTATAATACTATCTATTTCTTCTAGTAATTCTTCTTCAAATATTATACATATTTCCTTTCTGTAATATTATGAACGACCCTCTGCCCGCGGTGTCGCTCGCTTTAATCTAGTTTGGCTTATTGCATTGGGAACAGTACTTTCTTTCTAAATGAAAAGTACTTTACTTTCTGTACAACTGACAAAGTGTATGTAAAATGTCTTAATTATCGGTTTAATGCCCGGTTTCTGAAGCCGTCAGTTAAACTATCAATAGCTATTGATTCAATAACGTTATCCATAAGACAAGCGGCTAACTGTCAATGCGTTTCTGAATACAGAATGAGACGTAGACTGACATTTCTCGTGTCATTGTGTGTTCAGAAACCCAATTTGACAAGTTATCGAACCGATAGCGCTATGAAACAGATAAACTATAGTTAGAAATGCTTCAGAAACCGGGCATAAGTGGTTAAATCATGAATACTTAAAAAGAATCAAAAAAACGCATTTGTAATATTAGTTAAGATTTATCTTACGAATTAGTGTTGAATTCATTGTTCCAAAAATGAGATGAAATTATACGATTTTTTTTAATACTTTTTAGATTAGCGTTTGGCCACCATAAGCTCATCTGATGTTAAATGATGATGTGGTATAAGATGGTAGTCACGCTAATCCTAGACAGAGACTGGCTCTCAAGTGCAGCTCCCGGAACACACTAACAGGTGCTTGGCAACAGATTTTCAACGTGAGGGTAGTAGTTAGCCCTACCATCATGCTATGGCGTCATCACGCTGTTCTCCTTCAACGAAAGCTCCGACTCAGTTGCTAGGATTCGAATTCCGATACGATTCCAGTCGTTTTGTGACTAATTATATTAAAATTAAAAATTGTATTATCTCATATTTCACAAGAAGTCTGACATGTTTTTTTTTTCAGGATTCCATTAGAAGTGTAGAACTAACAGGCGATGTTCATCCATCGGTTGACATAAAATTCGATCAGGATTGTAAGTCGGAACCAAAGCGTAACTGTCTCTTACCCGCTATTAACGCCACGGTGCACATTAATGTCACGTTAGAACTAAAGCGTTGCGAACCTAAAATTCCAGAAATTACTATCCATCCCGTCGGGTTAACCGATAAACTAATAGTTCAAGTTAAAAGCGATTGTCACTGTGATTGTGAAAACTGTTATATCCGACTCGAGTCCGAAATGCAGTAACTATGGATTTATGCAATGCGGGATTTGTAAATGTGACCCTTCCAGGTATATTATTCTATTATACAATGAATTAAAAACTGAAATTCCTTTAATAGAATGCCTTTTATAATTGTAAATTGACTATCATTTGTTCTTAGAACTGGCAAGCAATGTCATTGCATCAAAACAACAGACACGAACGATATTGATGATATAGAAAAATGTAAATCAGATTCACGAGATACGGTGGTATGTAGTGGTCGGGGATCTTGCATGTAAGTACAATATAAGAACTTATTACTTATAACTTACTATTGTGTGGTACACATGTAGTGTAACAAATTTGCTTATTGAAGAAACTATTAGAAATGGAGCGGCGAAATCTTACAGTCAGAAATTACGATAACGCGTAAAAGAAGAAAAAGGGGATGCACCTTGTGAGGAGGAGGGTTAGCACGATAATCGAGCATTATCAAAAAGAGCCCCACACTGTGAATGCTTATGTAACCGAGGTATCATACGGTGCAGTTCAGTTGTATTGTTAGCTTTCTACGTAATAGTTGTCTTTTGATAAAATCTGTTTAAGGTCGCCTGTTTCAACATTTATTCTAAAAAAAGGTGTGCGTGCGATTCAGACACGATAGAAGTGAAACTTCAGTAAATCGACAAAAGAATGAGATGAGATGATGTTTTATGTTTTATTTCACATATATGACATAATTTATTGCTCAAATCCCATATTTTCAGTTTCAACAAACAAGATATAAAAATACTCACAAACACTGTTAAATAATAACACACCACGCTGACTTCTTACTAAAAAGCTGTAATACGCAGCCGCATACAGTGTACAGTAGTACACGTACTTTTCACATATACTAACACACGTTAAATGCTCAAATACAAGCAAGTATTAAACAGTGTGCAATATACATACACACCGATATTCGCTCTCTCTCTCTGGCTCACTATTTCACTTCAAAAATAGTATGTATATTTCTGTCTCATTCTATGCCGACTTCATCCTACACATTTTTGTATTTGTGTCTCTTACCTGTCGTTTTTTCCGTTGCATCCGGTTTGAAATCACGATTCTAAAGAAGTTTCACTTCAATAAAATGAAAATAAACGCGACTGTTAAGCCCCTCTTTGCATGCGATTATGAAGTACATTTTTAAGCATTAATAATGTGTAGAGAATCATATTACATTAAATCCTTCGTCGATATAGAGTGTTCATTCAAGTAAGTTATTAAAATTTTAGCTGTGGCTTTTGCGAGTGCGATACCGGTTTCTCTGGAAAGCACTGCGAGTTTAACGATAGAAATTGTCCAAAGCTAAATAATAAGTTATGCGCCGGGAGAGGAACCTGCCGTTTGGGTAAATGTGAGTGTAATGCCGGCTGGATCGGAGAGAGCTGTGGCTGCCCAAACCATGATCGGGACTGCATTGCGCCGTACTCAGATGAGGTAATTTATCGTTTTTTTTTTTTTTTTTTATAAAAATCCTCTAAAATTGATAAAATTGACGTGTGAGGGATGTACAGAGAGAGTGACGATAAACAGATAATCGAAACTAGAATTAATTCTTTTTTGCATTATTTTATTAACAACACATTACTTTTTACTGTATTTTAATACTAGCTGATCCCAACGAACTTCGTACCGCCTAACAGTAGATTCTTTAAATACTTTTTTTAATACTTATTCTGCTATTCCGAACCATCGTATAAATATTGACATTATTATTTATACGGCACTAACGTCCCTCAATTGTTTTGCCTTCCCGGAACCTCTCCACTAACACTTAAACTTTATGCCATAGTATTAAAGTTCAAATTGACTTTTAAGTATTATTACGAATCGTTTGTATGGGAGTATAGAATAATGTTGTTTTTAGACTTTGTCAGGCATTTTTTTTTAATTTTTCTCTCCGTAAGAACCATCCTCATACTTCAAGGAATATTGTAAAAAAAGAATTAGCGAAATCGGTTCAGCTGCTCTCGAGATTTGCGCTTAGCAACAACACATTTAGCGATTCATTTTTATATTAAAGATAAATGGCATTTTTTTACAAATTAGTTCAGTTGCGCTATAATTCTGATGTCATGCTTTCTAGTTTAGGTAATTGATTTTAATAATTTAATATTGTCTGTATATAATATTTTTTTCAATTTATCGGTCACAGGAAATGCATTGTATTCGTATTTTAATATCGTCAACGATAAAGGTGGGATAGTTAGTTCTCGTTCAACCATCGAAGGAAAGAGTCAATAATAAATAGGTAGTGACGAACGAGTTGTAAAGGAAAAGCTATTTTTATAATATAGAATATTTTCATAATACATATGATTTACAGATATGTTCTGGTAACGGAGAATGCGAATGTGGAAATTGCATGTGTAATCAATATGGTAAAAACGACACTTACACGGGCGTATTCTGCGAATCATGTCAGGACTGCCCGGCGAAGTATTGCAAAAAGATCGAGGACTATGCTTATTGTAACTATGTTTATAACAAAACGTATTGCGACGATATGCCCGTTTATAACAAAACAACAGACACCGATGTCTTTCTTGTTAACAAGACTGAATTCGAATCACCCGAGTGGCAAATGACCACTAGGTGTAAAAAGGTACTGGAGGACGGCAGTTTTGTTTTGTTCAAATATTACCATCATACGATATCACACCGACTCGTTTTGATAATACAAAAGGAGAAGGAACTGCCACCCGTAGCAAACATTTGGGGTAAGTATTGATCTGTATAAATTTGGGACTTTTTACCATACTTTTTTGCTCATCATTATTATCATTAGCCTTTTAGAGACCCACTTCAAGGCCATAGGCCTCCTCCCGAAGGAAGGTGTGAGCATAATCACCACGTCAGCCCGCGACGTATTGGCGATTTCAAACTCTGAGAAATCCACAGTTTTTATATTTTCCCATATATGGCGGTACTACAAGAAACATTTCTCATGTTCAGATTTCCTCACGATATTTTCCTTCACCGACAGCCGATAGTGCTTACCAATTTAAATTAGTAAATGTACGCGAATTCCGAAAAACTCGTTGGTACATGCCGGGGTTGGCACCTGCGGACATCGGGTCGATATTCCACTGGTCAAACCGCTAGACCACCAAGACTTTTTTGGCTCAGTTAATAAAAGTAAATAACTTTCTTCCTTATAAATCAAGTAAATTTAATCTCGGCACACAATTTGTTAAATTCAACGTAGAAGAGTCGAACCATAAACGTATTCGCGCTCGACGATAATGGAGCCCTCGAATTCTCTTGTTTAAGTGATGACGCTTAATCGTTAAACTTAATCGTTAAACTATGTCAATGTAAATGATAAAATAACTAAATAATAAGGCTTAAAATAATATATTGTTAGTATATTCTGTCTATCAACTATTCCATTGTTTAAAATACATCGAGAGCTGACATAGTCGATGACAGCTATCATGGTCTTCATTATAAAATCGAAACATTTGCTTCTTTTGATCCATAAAAAACATAAAAATGACAACAAAATAATACAAACATACTTATGTTTTTTTCCTCTGTACGTAAAATATATTGTTGAGACGATAAACGATGTAGACAAAGTCGCTGATATCATTGACGATAAAGATGCCAGTTTGTCACAAATACATATTTTCCGGATAACGTTGCTACTTTTCGCGTTAAAAAATGTTAATAACATTTACATTTTCTTTTATCGAAGCACATCAAAGAGATTGCCTTTGTATCTGATGGTAAGCACATTGCAGTCCAACAACAGTGCTGATGATCGAGAGGTTTACAGCCTTTCAGTAGTTGCCATTGTCATTCAGGCCTGCCAATTCTTATATACACTTATATACACATGTCGTGTACAGATTCCTACCACGCAGTAGAGTAACTGTAGGCTTGCAGAGCTGTCATAATGCCGCGGGGCCCCTGAACTACCGGATTTTCCCACTCAAGGATCACTTTGGGACCAAATAGATTACATAACTCGGTTTTACTGGGTGAATTTGACACGGGCCTCAGATGGTACAGTTACACTAGTGCTACCACCCCGCTATATATTCCTAAACTATAATATTATTTCAGCTACGGTTGGTATTGCGATAGCTGCTGTCATACTCATCGGCTTATTGACTGTGATCGTTTGGAAAATCCTGATGGATATACACGACGAGAGAGAATATAAAAAGTTCGAAGCGGAATCACAAGCGGCTGGGTTCGACGTGTCTATGAACCCTCTGTATCAAGAGCCAGCTGTAAATTTTACAAATCCAACTTATATGAATAGTTCATTGCAACGAAGGTCGTAAGCGAAACGTTTCAAATTGAAAATGTATGCAGTATTTATAAATAAATACAATTTATAACAATAAGTTTTTATTATGTTTCAAATAGTAATGGATTCAGCGTTCCCTGTTTGGTGGCCAATAAGACAGTAAGGTGTAAACATAAAATGAAGAGAGAAGTTTCATATTTTACTATGATTATGGCAAAATTATAACTAAGCAAAAATAGTTATATTTAAGCCCACACACATTCTCATTGTCCTGGAAGTACAATGCATATTATTATTTTTATTTTCGTTATTCACCATCATATAGAATTTGAATTCACACACAAATGCACATGAATGTTTATGTATAGTTTTTTATGCCTCCGTTGATATAAAAAACATGATGTAGATTCATATACAATTGAATAGTTAACTTGATCTCGCGAAAACTTGAGAGACAGTTACCAACTGTTTTCATGGTGTCGCTTTTAGGTGTCGCTGTGCGTAAGAATCGTAAAAATGTATTCTGATCATTATTCTCAAAAGGCACCAAGAGAAGTATAACTTCAAAAATGTTTAACAGAGCTTAAAAATTATTTCGCCTGTAGAAAGTTACGTTATCAGCCAGTAACATGGGTTACTTTTTTTTTCCAAAAGTAACATTAACGCGAGCGAATCCTCGAGAAAAATGTAGTGTTAGAAAAAAATATCGGAATTTATAAATGTATTATGACTTACCATTTTGGTCACACATTATTACATTCAGTTCATACATTTTCATACATAAACACACAGAAAAATACATACAAACATGTATGCGTACACATACATACCTACGCACACACGTGAGCTAGTACTTTTTTTCTACATTTACAATAGTGTATTATTACTCTTTATTATCAGAAAACGTTACATACAGAACATTCCACGGCAGAAAATTAGTATTTATTCCTATCCCATGAACCCTACTATTTAAGTCGGTAATAATTAATATACTCAGCAGGGTTTTTGACGGGACCTTGTAATGACTTTTTTTTTAAACTGACGTACCCTGTTAGCTCCTGTGGCCTATATAGATTCATCGGACTACAGAACTCTGTTAAAAATGTTCGCTGAGAACAGGATACGAACCTGCACGGGTAGAACCCATTGGATTTAATGTCTCTTGGAATGTTTTTTTTTCCAACTGTACTACACTGTTGACCCGGCAAGGCCTCTACAGTTTCACCGGACTACTAAGGGGAGCGCTTAAGGCACTCACCCGGTTTTATATACGCAACCAGCAGAAGGGCGCACGGCGCGCCTCGGATTGGACTGTCACCAAATATCCCGATTCTAACTGTAACTTACTAACTACGAGCTAACTGTATTTCGTACGTATATAAATTCGTGAAACATACACGTGTACCAAGCATGTATAGCTCTTGGTATGGCATGTAGTGGATTTCATATTTTATTTATAATCTTGTGTCACTCGGCTCTATATTTTATGATGTTGGTAGTGTTTTACGAAATAGAGTTTGGTTATTGTGCACAAGTGAATGTGAAATAATGCCACGGAGTATGGTTACTGACTTGCCACAAAAACTCTCTGGAGAGTTCTAAAAAGACTGCCACCATCTTATTAGTTCATTAAAATGATCGCAAGAAGCTTGTAACATCACTACCTATTCGACAATAGCAGTAATAATCTGCTAGAATATTGGTTCCCAAATATATATATATATATATGCTCAGTCAATTTTAATGTTATTTTTATTCTGTGAGGGGCGAGTGTAATTGTCATTGTTGCTCCTGCGGTTAGTCGTATTTCCTATCCGTCATTGTTTAGAATATAATAACATTTTATAATAAAGTATTATGTACTGTGAAATTCTAAATCCCAAATAATTATTAAAATATATTTGCATATTGTTTTGATAAATAATAAATTATCTAACGATTAACAGCAACGTGTCGCTATGCATCCGCGGTTGCCGGCCGACTGAAGGTCGCGGCGCGTGGTCTTCTTCTTCTTCTTTATTTTTTTGGCTCCGTCACGATTTGTGTACTAGACAGCGTCAAGTAACAAGATTTTGCCAAGTGTCTTGCGATAATTATAATGTTCTAACATGATGGTGGGTTTCTTGTTAGAACTTTCCATGGAGTTTTAGTGGCATCTCAGAATGCATGCTCCGTGATATTATTTCCCATCCACTTCACTTGTGCATAATAACCGAACTATATTACGTAAAACACCACCAATATTACAAAATATAGAGTCTAATAACACAAGATTATGAATAAAATATAAAAACCACTACATCACAGACTAAGATCCCGCCAAAAACTCGGCGCGTGGTCAGGGACGCCGAGGAGGGTGCGTTAGAGATGCGAAAGATTTGATGATAGGGACGCGCGCGCTACAATTGGCATGATGACTGATTTTCAATTACTGGCCTATAAGACTCTAGAATATATACTACTTCCAAAAAACATAATATTTTTGGAGAAAGCAAAGTTTTTTTTCAAAATAAACGCAAGTGTAATTTCAAATGTGTGCCAAAACGCTTGCCCGTGTCATGGCGTCTGTTTATGACGTCATGATATTAACAATATAAACAGCGAGCACATAAGGAGTGAACTACAGAGTACTTTATGCCATAGATTAGAACTTAACGTGAACAAAGCAACAGATTAGTTATTTTGCGTTGTAAATATGAATGATAAAGTGTATAATATATATAATAAAAACATCAACAGCCCTAGTACAAAATGAAGTTTGCTGAAGCGTGACGTAATTCGCTCTGATTGGTGTTCAACATAAGATGGACGATTGCTGTATTTTATAGTTTCATTTTATTAAATAAATTATCAATCTCAACCTGAATATAAAAATAAAAACATTTTTCCTAACCTATTCAAACGGTTCTATGGGATAAACAGATTATTTTTGTAATTCATGATTACTGTCATCATGCCAATTATTATAAAAAAATAAACATTGCAGAGTCAGTAATTGTTATATTCGTATGTAGAAAAAACATCAAAAATTGTCTGTAGCCCTTTTTAAGATATACTATACCATGGTATATTATTTAAATATATATAAGACAAATAAGGTAACAAAGTATAGCCAGCGTTAACCACGCGTAAACAATAAGCGATACTGAAGATTATATCAAAATCTGTTGCAGTTAAAGTAGAAGAACTAAAAGATCACAGATAGAAGAGAAAAATGAATTCGTTTTGCAATTATTATTATTATCTTACTGATTTAACCTAAAACAATATAGATAAATAATCTACGAAGTCGATGGAAAGTATTGTTAGAAAATAAAATTTAAAAAATGTAAACTATTTTTATTTAGCACTTTCAATTTATTATGATACATTGATACATATATGTTTCATAAATATAGTAAGTAATTAATAAAAAAATAACTATAAAAAGGAAAATAAAAACAAAAGAAAAATCAACAAAATATTTTAGGCATTTAGAATCGATTTTGTAATAAATAATTAATTTTACTTTATTTTTGCAAGTCAATTCACCAAAAGTCTGTCTCAATTTCAATAATATATTTTGTGAAACTTTCGACGGCAGTATTAAAAAAAAAAACAAAGGAATAATAATAATTTAGAATTAATCTTTTTAAGGCAATGTAGAATTGACGTAATTAAGTGACAATGCAATTCGATTACAGTTTTTTATGAGAGCGAAGTGCTTGACGGTCGTGCGACTTACGTAGCCGTGTCGGTGGTTCACCACTGTATACTTTCTTCTGTCGACGTTCTTCACTATCCAGCTTGACCAGAACTGCCTGTTACAAATTTTATATAAAATAGATTTATTTATTCTGTGTCAAACAGACAACTGAGATCTGATGAACCGGGGCTCGATAAATAGTAGCTTTATTTTTATTTTTTTATTATATATTATACGGGGGCAAACGAACAGGTGGGTCACCTGATAGGTAAGTGATCACCAGCCGTCCATAGACACTAGCAACACCAGAGGAGTCGCAAGTGCGTTGCCAGCCTTTTAAATATGTGGGCCTCCGGCGCTCTCACTGGCCGAACGAAACGCAACAGTGCGGGCGCACTGTTACTTCACGTCGGCTTTTCTGTGAGAGGGTGGTACTACCCCGGGCGAGCCGACCCATTCATGCTTAAACCAGTAATAGCTTCAGCGTAGCTCTACCACCTAAACCTTTGTCGCATCCGTACATGTAATCGTTGTGTAACGTTGTTACGTTTTTGTAATTGGCGCATGGTTTAGTGACAGGTTTGTGGCTGATATTAAATGAATCCAATGCAAAGCTGCCATCACCGAGGTATATGTAGTAATTCATCAATAGTAGTCGTTTAATGTCGGCACACTTAAAAGTATTTTGAAGTTATGGTCGAAAAATCAAATTATATAAATTAGGGAACACACTTGCCGAGTAATGGTACCAAAGCTTCACGGATCGGCATTAAAGCTGTGGCTTCAAAATCTACCGAGTGTGGTTCTGTTATGGAGAAGAGGAAATTAAACATAACAGCTTTTTAGATTTTGGAATACTAGCCATGATGCGGATGAGATTTTTTTTTTAAGGAGATAACATCAGATTAATCTGCTTCTCACAGAAAACCGACGTGAAGTAACAGTGCTTGCACTGTTGCGTTTCGTTCGATCAGTGAGAGCGCCGGAGGCCCACATATATTAAAAGGCCGGTAACGCACTTGCGACTCCCCTGGTGTCGCTAGTGTCTATGGACGGCGGTGATCACTTACCATCAGGTGAATCACCTGTTCGTTTGCCCCCTATAACATACAAAAAAAGTAGTATTGACAGTGTGACAAAATAAGTGTCTTAAAATACCTTACCCTATTGCTCTCCATTCGCATACGCTTAGTTCGAATTACCGTATTTGAGGGGACTGCAACGAGATCTCCAGCGGAGCGTCTTTCGCTGATACTGGCAGTTATTCTTCCTGAAGTGGTTCTTGCAGCTGTTTATGTTGATATACCGGTTATTTGTAATGACCACAAACATAGCTCATTAAATAATAACTAGCTAATTTAACAGTAGCAGACCATACGATAGGTTCTACTATAAATGAATCACTCTCATACGATATTCTGTAGCAGTATTCAGTCTGCTATATTCAATTTCGAGTATTTATCGGGTCAGTGCCTTAAGCGCTCCCCTTAGTAGTCTTGTGAAACTGTAGTGGCCTTACCACGCTAACAGTTTAGGTCAGTTCGAAAAAATCAATTTCGAGTAATCTTCCATCACAGGGTTTAGCGAGCTACTTATAATTTTCCAGTTCAGTTATAAATGGTTATACTCTTAGCATCAGGTGAACGACATGTGTAGATATTATTTCACACCAAAAAAAAAGCTAAAAGAAGACGAATAAAAATTACGTACATAAGTTCCTTATCAGCGTCGGGAGTTGGAGGTGGAGGTGTGCAGTGAGAGACGGGCCCAGGGCTTGCGGCTCGTGACCTTGAAGGTGTTTTGCGACACACAGCTTCACGGAGTTCTTGTAAGCGTCGTCTCTCCTCCGTCACTTCACGATCCAGATTTGCCACTGTGTTAATGAAGATAAACAAGAAACGTGTCCGTTACATTTTTTAAAAGAAAACTTCTTTTAATTCTTTAGCTATGTTTTGACTAGAAACTCAATGAAACAAAAACGCATCATTGAAAAGAAACAAACATATAATACATCTGTAGGATTTAACGTACGGGAAAATGAGATAGAGTACGTTATACAGCGTTTCTTATATTCGATATCTCCTTATTCTATAATGTACTACAGTTCTCGTCAATCTTTTTAACGTTCAGGTCTGCGCGTAATATACTCAAGACTTTAATACAAAACGGAATTATGCATATCTCGATATTATGCATATAATATATACATATATTTATGCCTAAACTTGTATTTTGCGCAACTATATATAGAGTGGTCAAAAAAGTTTGGCGTGGATTGTAGTTTCTTTGGTCCGACCGTTGTACGTGTGTTACTGACGTGTACGTGTGTACCACGTGTTATAACCATCATAGTGTATATTGTTGACGTGTATCGATTATATGAATATTTTATAATTGAAGGTTTTAACTTCTCCGTATGTGAATTATTTTATTTTTATAGCCATACAACAAAATGATTACACTTCTTCACCTGATAGTAAGTAGATTAAAATCCAAACTCAATGGTGACCACCAAGAAATCTACATTTTATCATCGGTCGTTACTGTTATATCGGTCTGTGAACCTCTCTGCTATTAGATAAATACTGGCCGATTGTAAAACTTTATAAACTAACAGCGATGAGCTTATCAGCATGTTTGTGGTGGTCACGACCCGGTCGCGTACATATTCTTAACGCCTTGCTTCATCACCCGCTCAACTGTGGGTGCTATTACGTCTGGTGTATGGTAGTTGCGATTCAGCTACCAGACAATCGCTAAATGATACATAAAGGAAGAAGAAGGAAATGGTATTGAAAACGTTCTACGTGATATATCACAAATATACCGCCAGATTATTAAGGTAATAATACGAGTATGTCAGATATACAAAAATTTGTCTTACTGTGTTGTTGTGCATGGTGTTGTTTATGCATCAATTCATTCTCTAGTAAGTCAATTCGCTTCTGTAGAGCCTCTTCTTTAGTCATTTTTGTTTTCCAAGTGCGACATACTTTTAGATGCAGAAATGACAGTTCTTTCGTATCGAGCGCCTAAAAAGAGGAAAAAAATACCTAGATGACAACCTTTTTTTTTCCACACTGAACCCAAAAAAATAATATTAACTACTCACAGGATTTAGTTTTATCGTTTGAAATAAATACGCATTTGGTTACATTGACTAAGATGTGATGGTATGATGGTTTACAGTATACTAAGAGCTAACAGAATATTATACATTTTTTTAAGAATCATCTTTTATGTATAGTTACTGTTTTAGAATCTCTTACGATAAATCATTTAAAGTGCCGCTGATAATTATAGAAAAAAAAGGTCCCTGTGCGATTCACACACGATAGAAGTGAAACTTCAGTAAATCGACAAAAGAATGAGATGAATATATATAATAAGGGTAGTATAATTACAAAGTTTATTTGTTTAAAAATGAAAGTGTTTTCATTAATTTTAAAAGATATTTTATAATTTATTTAACATATGTTACATAATTTATTGCTCAAGTTTCATATTTTCAGTTTCAACAAACAAGATCTAAAAACACTGTTAAATAATAACACACCACGCTGACTTCTTACTAAAAAGCTGTAATACGCAGCCGCATACAGTGTACAGTAGTACACGTACTTTTCACATATACTAACACACGTTAAATGCTCAAATACAAGCAAGTATTAAACAGTGTGCAATATACATACACACCGACAATTGCTCTCTCGCTCTGGCTCACTATTTCACTTCAAAAATAGTATGTACACTTCTGTCTCATTCTTTGCCGGCTTCATCCTACACATTTTTGTATTTGTGTCTCTTACCTGTCGTTTTTCCGTTGCATCCGGTTTGAAATCACAACGATTCTAAACAGGTTTCATTTCAAAAATATTTAAATTATCGAAACTCAACCCAATGTTAAGGTTATCATAGGGCGATCCGGAAACGCTGTAGATTGCCGCGGTTTTCGTATAAAGATGCTTTAGAAACAATCTTCATTTCTCAGTCGCATTCTACCGTTGTCAGGTGATATTGTACAAAATTTACTAATGTCCAGAATTCTTACCTCAACATTATCATTAATTATTTTGTTAGCTATATATTTAATATATGTATGTTCTGCCATTCTCCTCTGTTCTGCATCGACTTGCTCGAATATATTACGGATAGTTTCTGATATATTCACTTCTAAGGAACAAGTGCACGGACCATGGCTTCTAACTTTAGGTTTGACGTTAAATGCTTCTATATTCGTTTTCGTGAGCGTTCTCCTTGTATTATGGCATTTTTTACATCTTTTAATATCGGGAATGGAATCTCTTATTGGTTCCTATTTTTTTTTATAACAAGATTATTTATGTTATCAAAGTTATGTGATATAGAAAGATAATGAGATTTAAGTTATTTACATAATAAGTCAAGGTAAAAAGGTACAGATATTGACTAATCAAAATCAGCATTTAACATAATAATAATATCATAGTTCCTTATAATCTAAAGATAAAGCATTACCAACTTTACGAAATTTACTTCCTAAAAATAGTTTCTAAAACGGGAATTTCTCTCGAGCACGTTACTATATGAATAAATTATAAAAATGCCTTACACCAAATAAATAATAGTATTACCTCATCTAAATCGTTCGAATTACTATCCAATATTTTTGCTTTTAACGTTTGATTCTCCTTTTCTAATTTATCCGCTTTCCGCATAGCTTCCATACTCATGGACCTCAGATTTTCTATTTCATTCTCAGTGACCTTTATTATGTCCCGGAATGTCTCTTCATGGATACTTTGAATAGTTTTTACACCTTCGTTATGGTCATTAATAATACATCTGACGTTATTATCGTATTGCATTTTTATTGCTTCAATTTTCTTTTTATAATCTCTTTCAGTGTGTTCTAGTTGTTTTGTTAAATTTCGGATTTTATTTTCATAATCGTCATCAGAGTCCATTTTAACCATAACACTTCGCTCTCGAAACGTTGCTTGTGGAGCTTCTTTAATTATTAGTTTACCGGTAATAAGATTTGTTTCACTTTTGCATTCTGAAGATGACAATTATTCCTTCTTAATCCCGATGGTCTCTGCATCTATACGATTACATGAAAGCTTTTGGAGTATCCTTTCATTACTCCGGGTTTCGCGAGGTGAAATATTGTTACCGTACATTTTAATATAATCAGGTTGAATCTGACAATTTATCGTATCTAAAATATATTTACTTCCAAAATTTTCAGGAACTTCTCGTTTGGTATCGATTTCATTTTCCTTTACAATATTGGAATTCTTTCTATTTTTAGGTGACAGCGTGTCAGCATCGTCTACTCTCAATAGGTTATGATAAGACACGTTACCTTTTTTAGGAACGACAATCTCTTTCCATTTTTTGAATAAGTGATGTTTGCTTTTTCATCATAAAGGTTAGCACTACTGATTGACTTTATTCCTTTAGCACTTGCATGAGTTAATATATTTTTATTTGCATTTGTATAAAAAACTTCAATTGCATTATTATTCCGAATACTGGGTAACGATGTTTTATGTTTTGTTCTCTTGACATCATCATTGACATTAATACTAGAAGTTGAAATTCGTTTGAGAAAAGGATGAATTGTGAATTTTTCGGAATCGGCTGCCTCTTTGTCATTTGATATTATTACTGAATTACTCTCGATTTCAACCATTGGTAAAGTTATGTTTAATTTGTTTTTGTCACTGCTTATTGCCAGGTTCTAGATTTTCAAGAGACAAAAATGTATCTTTGTAGTTGGAATTTTCTTTACTACTTTCTTTGGCTCGTGGTAGCTCTTTCTTTATATAATTATGTTTATAATTGTTTGAGCTAACAGTACACGCTTCGACTGATATATCTGGATGTCCTTTTGATATCCACGCCTCTATACAATTTTGTGTTTCAGGGGTATCGTTACTTTCATTATCTTGATAAATAACAAAAATATCTTTTTCTGTAGAATTTCCCGAGTCCGAATAATTAAACAAGTTGCTAATATTATCCTGATTAATATTGGGCTTAATATCGAAACATTCATTTGTTAAATTTAACTCTGTAAAGGTGCTTAATTTAGTTGGAGTTTTCGGGACTAGGGCTTCGAAGCGAATGTTGTATCTCGCTCAGTCATTGTTAAATATCCTAGAAGAATCTGTATACATAGAATTTTTTTTATAAATATTTATTAAATTATGATCGTCAGTAATAGAATTGATAAGGTATTTTTCGGTTTGTTGGGATCCTTGTAAGTCATCATAAAGTTGCGTGCTAGGCACTTAATATTTTCGGAATGATTCCCGTTGATGTCGTCAACAAGACAAGAAATTGAATATTGCTCTAATTTACAGCGGTCTAGATTGCTTTATTTTATAACTTAAATAAATATTTTTTACGTAGTTAAAAGTAGGATCAATTTTTGCATTAAGCACTTGAACTTCATTTATAAAATTTGGTCGTATGTTGTATTCTTCACCATTTGTTTTTTCTACGAGCAATTTGTGCTTGTTTTCCATACAATGTTTTTCCACGGAATCAGATCTTTCGTTTTGTAATAGATTTTCTGTTTGAATTTCTACATCTCTTGCAATAGTCAGGGTCTGAATTCCTAAGCTGCATTTAGACATAGTTTTTAATTTTTTCTAAACTTTTTTGCAATATATCGACTTCTTTACATTTTTCTTGTAGTTCCATGTTAATTTTATTAATAATATCCACATTTTTCTTGTTTTCTTCTGACATTGCTTTGCATATCTTGTTGGAAGTTTTCTAGTTTCTTTAATGAATTTTCGTACATCTCTTTCATGGTTCCAATCTCTTCTTCAAGTTTAGTGATATAAATCTCCGTTGATTTATTTATTT
This sequence comes from Antheraea assamensis, assembly GCA_035772565.1. Classification (NCBI taxonomy): domain Eukaryota; kingdom Metazoa; phylum Arthropoda; class Insecta; order Lepidoptera; family Saturniidae; genus Antheraea; species Antheraea assamensis. The sequence goes on along the minus strand of JAQQSE010000054.1, from coordinate 1,947,414 downwards.
TATCTATAATCAAGTCTTTATTAAGCATCTCTGCTTCTAAATCTCTGATAATATCTTGGTCACAAGAGATTTGTTTTTCTAAAGTTTCTTTGAGATTTACTAACTGATTTTCAATACTGAGTCTCTCTCGCAATACTTCTTCCTTTTCGTTGATAATTTTTTGTTTTTCGTTCTCCACTATTTTCTTCGCTTCTTCAGCTTTACTGAGAAGTAGTTGTGAAGACGCTTGTACTTGAAATAAAGTTTGTTCTAAAGAATTAATTCTGGAAGTTTTGGCATCGAGATACTTTTGAATTCTCTCTAATGAAGTTAGTATATCCTCTATATCGCATTTACCTGGTGATAAGGTGCTATCACCAACATAGCTTAATTCTAATTGCTTTATATCTGTTACAATTATTTCCCTTTCATTTTGTAAATTGATAATCTGAGATACATATTTATGCCTGTCTTTCTTAATATCTTCATTTTTTAATTTAGTGAAAGATAATTGATTCTCCAATTTAGAGTTTATATTGTGCAGTTCGGCTAATTCTATTTTCATATTATGTGTTGCTTTTGAATCTGTAATGAGTGGCCCACTTAATCTAAATTACCAACAAATGCCATGTTTATAATTCTAAGTATTTTACTACTAATATTCAAGTTTGTTGATCAGAGATAGTTAGTTATTCTTTCAGCTTTTCCAAAATCAATGTACTAAATTTGATGCAGATTAAAAAAAATATAATTTGAATATAACAAAGTATAAAAAACTATATACATACGATGAGCTTCCATTTTTTTTAGGGACTGATCAATTTGCTGAAAACTGTTGTCCTTTATTTCTTCACCAGCATTGACTACTTCATCTAAACAATTGTGTAGTTGTCTTACTTCATCTTCTAATTCATTTATATGATTTTCTAAAACCGCTATCTTATCGTTACGTGCTAAAATTTGTTCACTAAGATCTGAAATTATTATTTCCTGAAACGATTAAAACTCGTTGTTACTTTGGAACTAGATTTATTTAAAAATAATTATATACCCTGAAAGCTATAATAAAAACTAGTTACCGTTTCATCCAATTTATTTAATAAGTCTCTGATTTTAGATTGGTTGGTAAGCTTTTCTTTTTTCATTTCTTCTATTTCGTTTAAGATAGCAGTGTACTGTATCTGTATTATTGAGTTAGGCTTAACTGAATCCTGAAAATATCGAAACAAGTACAAAAATAAAAGAACAAATATGTTCAAGATTATTTATCTTCTTGATGGCGTTCTTATGACTAACCTACAGCGCACAGTTCGAACCAGAGTCCTAAAATTATGAAAAGTTACACAAGAGTTTTATATAACGTAGTTGAGCAGTACTGAGATTTTTTTGGTTAAATACGGAGCTTAAATTAGGATGATTATTCTCGTTTGGAAATTCTATCATGGATACCCACTTTACCAAAATAAAAGTAATATTACCTCTGATCTTGAATTTATCAGCGCCTTCTCTAAATCTTGACTATGGCTATGCAATTCATGATTCTCTTTTTCCATTTTATTCAAATGTGCGGCTTGTTTTATTAACTCTTTTTCCAATAGCTCTTTTTCTGTCTTAATCTGTACGTGGCTCTTTGTCAAGTTATTGAACTCGGTTTGTAGTGTCTCATATTCTTTCATTTTGTCAAATAAGCAAGTGTTTTCTTTTTTAGAAATACTTAATGAATTCTGAGTTGCGAGGTTTTCAGTTTCTAATTCTTTTATATTATTTATCGCAGCTTCTATTTGCTGTTTTAATAAGTGAATTTCTTCTATTAATTCTTTGTTTTCTTCTATTTTATCTTTCAGAGTATTATGTAAATTATTAATTTCTTTCGTTTTATTATCAAAATCATTTTCTAAACTTGTTTTCTTTGTTACCAATTCGTCGTAGGAAATCTTTAAATCTATTAGTTCTTTTTCAATAATTGATTTATTTTGAACGATTTCTAATAAATGCTCATTTCCTTTATTTAATTGTTCTACTTCATACGCAAGTAATTCCACGTTTTTTTTTTCTTTAGCCAAGTCTTGTGTTACGATTAGGTTTTCTTTTGATAGAGTTTCATTTATAGTTCTAAGTTTGTTTAAATCTTTATTTAAATTGTTGTACTGTTGTATTTATCAATAAGTTCACTGCTTTCTTTCTTAGATAACTCAAATGAATGGAATTGCTGAATTAAGCTTAATTGTTTTATCATACAGTTCATTCTCGAGAATTTTATTACCTTCCATACATTTTTCCCGCGATTCTTGTAAGTAGTTTAATTCTTGTCTTAAATTCTCAAAATTAGAAAGTTTATTTTCTAATTCTTCGCTCACGTTTTTTGTTAACTCATATGACATTTTATATTGATCTCTTTCATTTTGCAATCTATTTACATCGTTATTAGTATGGCTCTTTGATTCACGTAGTGCTTGTACTTCCTGAACCAAAACTGAATATTTGTTTTCTTGGCTAATTAGGTTATCTTTCAAACATTTATTTTCTTGCATGGCATTAAGTAACATTTCTTTTACTTCATTATACTTTTCATTTTGTAATTTGAGTGATTTTAAAGTATCATTTTGTTTATGAACCATATCGTCATAGTTTTTCACTTTCTGAAGTAGTTCTTGACTTTCTTGTTTCGCAATTTGCAGCGAAGCGATTGCTTTCGTTTTTTCTTTTTCCAACGATTCAAAGCTTATTATCTGTTTTTCTTGAAATTCTCGATTTGTTTTTGAAAGTTTCTCGTTGTCCATAGATTTAGTATCTAGGTCCGACATTAGCCTGTCAACTTCTTGTGATTTGTTATTAACAACATCTATTAAATTTTCCACAGCAGACGTTTTCTCTTTAACTTCCTGCGATAATGTTTGATTTATGGTTGTTAGTCTTTTTAACTCATCCCTTATATCATCTATATATTTTTCAAGATATTGATTACGCTGCACCGTTTTATCATATGTACCTTAAGTATGAGAATTTGATGTAAAGTATTAATTATCAATTAGTTATATGTAAAAATGAAATAAGAAAAATACTTTTCCATTCCTCAATTTCCATCTTCAGTTCGTTAATAAATTTAATTTTGTCATGAAACTCATCTTGCAAATTTTGCTTTTCTTCTTCATTGCAAAATAATGCTTCTTTTAAATTCCTTATCTGTTCTTTCTGTTCCTCAATTTGATCGAGTAATGTTATTGTGTTCGTCTCATTCGTGTTTGCTTCCTAAAAGCAAACATAATTAATGGCTATACTATAATACTGTACTGTAATAAGTACGAAAGTAAAAACTATCATAGATTTACCCTTTCATGATATTGTTCAAGGAGTTTGTTGATTTGTAATGATAAACTCTTGATTTGTTGCTCTCTACACATTACTTCGCACTCTGTTTCATTCAATTTACAAAGTAAAGTGTTTTTATCCTGTTCAAAAGCTATTGAAGCTTCGTTAAGTTTTTTCTCCAGTAAAATATTTTCTTTTCTTAATTCATCTAATGTTTGAGATTTTGCCTTATTAATCTGAGTTTCTGTTTCGAGTTGCGATTCTAGATTAATAGCCTCATTGGATAATAATAAGTATTGTTGTTTCAGACCGTCAAGGTTTACAGATCTATCTTTGTAATATTCTTTTTCAGTCCATAAAGTATTGTATTCCCTTAACTGATATCTTAAGCTTTCTAGTTCTTCTTCCAGATCCTTGTATTTATCGCATTTAAGTTTCAAACAATTCTTTTCGTGTTTCAGTGATTCATAACAAGTCATTAAGTCGTCATAGTTTTCTTGCATAAGTTTTAGGCGTTTTAAATTTTCGCCTTCAATACTATAATTATCTACACTAATAATATCATCTTGTATTTGGGTCTCATCTTTGTCTGACGTACTCTCTTTACTGAGGATCTCTTTCATTTCGTCATTATGTATAATATCAGCAACTAGCTGTGCTCGTTTATTATCTAAGCTTGGTTTCTTAGATTCGGATGATGTAAGTGCAAATGTCGTTTCGACACGTGCCATAATTTCTGCACGATAACACGAACAATCTCTGCCCGAGTGATCATTGATATCTTGAGAGCAGGGTGCAATTAAAGCTAAACAAAATTTCTCAAAAATTTTCAATTTAAATAGTATCTTTCCTTTTATATCAATGCATCTCGTGTCTTTACCTGCCGTCTGAAAATGGAAGAATACGTGTCAGTGTAAATGTAAATCAACTGCATTTAGGAAAATAATTGACAGTATTGACCAGCAGATCTAAGTATTGCTTGTACTTATCGTTTTGACATAAGGTGGCAAATATTTTTTCCAATGCTGTGTTTATGTGCGCGTATATACAATATGGCTCACAGATATCGTTCTCCATGATCTGACGAGTTGAAATAATCACGTTATGAATATTGTTATACAATTATGAATATTTTATAATAGAACTGAACAAATCGTATACCGCTATGGTGTTTTGCATAGCGTTTAGCTTAGCGTCTTTTACGATAATATCGTCTTGCATTTCCTCTACTCTTGGATCGGTTGCAGCTATAAATATAAACGACAATTAGAAAGTTGGTCTACATTCAGCTGTTATTTATTTAATTAAAGGTTTTCCATATTACATGTGCTTGCATCGCAGGGACATGAGAGGCTTGTTTGATTACATTTCGTTTCCGTTTTCGGTGCTGAATACTGTTCAAACGTCCACTAGATATAAAGATATATAAGATGCTATTTATGTAAACTTATATTTTATTTTAATAACTTTACATTATATACCTCCTCGCCCTTGGATTTTGGGGTCTGAAAAAAAATCCAAAAAGTACAGACCTTATTTATGAAGGGAAGTACTGTTAATATAAATAAATGATCATTACTTGAAATAAATACATACCTCATCGGCTCTGTGTCGTGATGGCTGAAGGGAAAATACATTGTGAGTTATTATTAGTTATTTAAAACGTATGAATTTAGTAAATAGTTAATAAACAATGGTTCATTACCTCATCACCTCTCGATTTACCAGTCTGCAATGATAACATAAATCGAATTACTCTCGTATTTTTTATGTGAAGTGGTACAGCTACGCTGAAGCTATTACTGGTTTCAGCATGAATGGGTCGGCTCGCCCGGGGTAGTACCACCCTCTCACAGAAAACCGACGTGAAGTAACAGTGCTTGCACTGTTGCGTTTCGTTCGGGCAGTGAGAGCGCCGGAGGCTCACATATTTAAAAGCCCGGCAACGCACTTGCGACACCCCTGGTGTTGCTAGCGTCTATGGACGGCGGTGATCACTTACCATCAGGTGACCCACCTGTTCGTTTGCCCCCTATAATATAAAAAAAAAAAAGATAAAGTAAGACTTGTTCCGTTATTTCAACAAAAATTAAAGAAACTATACAATTTTTATATGTTTATGAAAATGCCCAGTAATTACGAAACTATTGTAATGAAAATTGATATGTTTTAAGTTCCTTTAAATTATTTAGCGGCCGTCGAGTGCGGGCGGGACAATCGATAATATTTTTTTGAATTTTCAAATATCAACATTATTTCGTTATTCTCTTGTCCAAAGAGTAGTTTCACCTCGTCGAAATCATGGAAATAATACGAATTGTTATCAATTGTTTTTAATTGATAACACTAAAGCTAATCAATAGCTTTTTTTTAATACTTTATAGGTTAGCGTTTGACCACAATCTTATCTGATGTTAAATGATGATGTGGTCTAAGATAGTATTCACGCTAAACCTACAGAGAGACTGGCTCTCAAGTGCAGCTGCCGGAACACACCAACAGGTGCTTGGTGACAGATTTTCATCTTGAGGGTGGTGGCTAGCCAGACGGACTAAGAAAAAGCCCTACCACCATGCTATGGTTTCATCACAATGTTTCCTTCACCGAAAGCTCCGACTCAGTTGCTAGGATTCCGACCTACGTCCTTCGACGCTGTGTCCGAGTACACTACCAACTGAGCCATCATCGCTTCAAAAGCTAGCTAAGCTGATCAAACTCGGAGAAACAGCTATGTGCAGCGTTTTTAAAAAAACACAAAAATTAAATGGCGAATTGAATTTTAATTCGACTAGTTTCTTAGGCGATTAATTACAGACCGACTTTCTTACACTGTATATATTAATCTCAGGCTATGTCATCATATATCATGGTACTCTCTCCCCGAGTGGGTGGGTGGGTATCCATAAGGGATTTCCCCACCTTAAAGTAAAAAAAAAAACAGAAAACAAAAAAGGAATACAGAGCCATCGGATTACGTTGCCGTCATAACTAGCAATTATACAAAAATAAAAAAAATAAAGAAAATCGTTTATCAAACAGAAGACGAAAATGACATTAAACTATTTTGTCTTAGCCTATTTATATGCAAATGTTATCGAACTCACCTCAAAAGCTTCTGAATCGATGCCCTGGAAATATTAATGAATTGATTGAAATTTTTTTTAATAATATTTGACATCAATTAATTCGTAAAACGTCACTGACCTCTGTGTAACCGGATAGATCCAAATCCAAGCACTGTAAATTATAAAAAAAATAAATTAAAAATGTAACTTTAATTTTGTTTTCCGAAATCTACTAATAATAATTTCATTTGTATCAATTTTCAAAGTAGAGGTGGTTTGACCGGCAGAATTAATTAATCCGATGTCGGTTCGAACCCATGGTTTAATGTATTCCATGTACCAACGAATTATTCAGAATTTGCGTACATTTACTAATTTACATTGTTAACACTATCGGCTGACAGTGAAGGAAAACATCGTGAGGAAACCTGAACCTGAGAAAAGATCTCGTAGTACTACCGTATGTGGGAAAAATATAGAACTGTGGATTTCTCAGTGTTTGAAATCGCCAATACGTTGTGGGCTAGCGTGGTGATTATGCCCTATACCTTCTTTTGGGAAGAGGCCTATGACCCTGCAGTGGGTCTCTTACAGGCTGATGATGATGATGATGTATCAATTTTAATGTTTATGATCTAGAATACTTTATTTTCGTTTCTTTTTTATGAAAAAATGTTTTCTCATTTGAAAGATTTGTAAGTGATTACTTATTATTCCTCACCCAACTGCGTTTAGAATCTCCACGAAGATTCGTTGCTTGTATAACGTAACTACTTACTATTATGCAATTTATTTTTATTTAGCGCCCTTATACCTTATCACTACATAGTATAAAACAAAGTCGCTTTCTCTGTCACTATATCCCTATGTATGCTTAAATCTTTAAAACTACGCAACGGATTTAGATGCGGTTTTTTTAATTGATAGAGTGATTGAAGAGGAAGGTTTATATGTATAATAGCATAAATTAAATAGTGGAGAAATACTGTTATTTTTGAGGTTACTCCAAAATTAATGTGTGCGGGCCACGGGCAGTAATGAATAAATCAAAAGTACTGGATGGATTTTATTCATTTTTTCATTGAATGACATAGGCTATATATTTTATACCCGTGCGAAGCCGGAGCGGGCAAGTAATATATAAACAAATACGAAAAGCCGAATGTATGTAGACAAGTCACTTCAGATCAGCTAACCTTTTTTTTATACAAGATTTGTATAAAAGGAAATGTCTGAAAAATCGTACGGAAAGTGACAAATTAGGGTTAAAAAATCTCCATATAAATCAATTACTTAGAGAGTGAGACAATAGGGAGATCTTCAAAAATATTGACAGAATTCACAGATTAACGTTCAGTTGTTGTAAAGTGAAAATTGGGTCTCATTTTCTTCTCTGATACATCCGTGTGAAACTGGAACGGGCAGTTAGTGTATCATATATTCAAGCAATGTCAAATACGTGTTGATGCTTACCAATTCGTCGAGTTCCTTATTTGCAGCTTTGATAGCGGCATGCTAAAAACAAACAGACAGTAGATATTTGATTCAATATATATTAATTAATCAACGTTGTTATTTGTTTGGTTAGTAAATTATTATTTTTAGTAATATTGAATGTACTATAATATAAAAGGCGTGAGTGCGATTCACACACGATAGAAGTGAAACTTCAGTAAATCGACAAAACAATGAGATGAATATATATAACAAGGGTAGGATAATTACAAAGTTTATTTGTTTAAAAATAAAAGTATTTTGATTAATTTTAGAAAATATTTTATATTTTATTTAACGTATGTTACATAATTTATTGCTCGAGTTCTATATTTTCAGTTTCAACAAACAAGATATAAAAATGCTCACAAACACTGTTAAATAATAACATGCCACGCTGACTTCTTACTAAAAAGCTGTAATACGCAGCCGCATACAGTGTACAGTAGTACACGTACTTTTCACATATACTAACACACGTTAAATGCTCAAATGCAAGCAAGTATTAAACAGTGTGCAATATACATACACACTGACATTTGCTCTCTCGCTCTGGCTCACTATTTCACATCAAAAATAGTACGTATATTTCTGTCTCATTCTTTGCCGGCTTCACCCTACACATTTTTGTATTTGTGTCTCTTACCTGTCGTTTTTCCGTTGCATCCGGTTTGAAATCATAACGATTCTAAAGAAGTTTCACTTCAAAAACAATGTATACAATTTTGTAGGTGGTAGAGCTACGCTGAAGCTATTCCTGGTTTCAGCATGAATGGGTCGGCTCGCCCGGGGTAGTACCACCCTCTCACAGAAAACCGACGTGAAGTAACAGTGCTTGCACTGTTGCGTTTCGTTCGGCCAGTGAGAGCGCCGGAGGCCCACATATATTAAAAGGCCGGCAACGCACTTGCGACTCCCCTGGTGTTGCTAGTGTCTATGGACGGCGGTGATCACTTACCATCAGGTGACCCACCTGTTCGTTTGCCCCCTATAATAAAAAAAAAATGTTCACATTCTCGGTTTCTATTAACACTTTCTTGCAATAATTTATAGGTTTTTTAGCGTTTGCCTACAATCTCATCTAATGTTAAATGACGACGTGGTCTGAGATGGTAAATACGCTAAGACTAGTTGGGCTGACTCTTGGGTGCAGCTGCCGCAACACAACAACAAAGTGCTTGGCGACAGACTTTCAGCCTGAGGGTGGTAGTTAGCCAGGCGGATTTAGAAAAGACCCCCATCACCTTGCAATGATTTCATCTGGTTTGAATCTTTGCGGCTGAGTCAGAGCTTTCGGTGAAGGAACGTATCGTCAACGAGCCCTAGTATGGCGGTTGTTGAAAATCTGCCGTCAAACAGCTATTGGTGTGTTTCGGCAATCCCGGGAAAGCCAGTTCCTCTCTAAGTTTAGCGTGTTTATTATCTCCAACCACATCCCCATTTAACATGAGATGAGATTGTGGTCAACTGCTAAAACTTATAATTGTAAAAGAAAAGATTGACCCATGACATATGAGGGAGGCAGATATGCGAGTGTTAAGATGGATGTGTGGTGTAACAAGTATGGATAAGATTAAGAACGAGTATATCAGAGGTAGTTTGAAAATAGCACCAGTGACAGAGAAGTTGAGGAGTAATAGGCTAGCATGTTACGGGCATATTATGAGAAGAGATGAAAGTCATGTTACAAGAAAAGTTTTGAGTTTGAAAGTGGATGGATATAGGAATAGAGGAATACGAAAAAGGTGTGGATGGATTGTGTGAAAAATTATATGTGTATCAAAAGTGTGAATACTGAGATGACATCTGACGGGGGAGAGTGGAAAAGGAAAACATGTTGTGCCGACCCTACTCAGGTGGGATAAGGGTTTTTTTTATGCCATAGGGCAGCAAACAAGCAGACGGCCCATCTGATGTGAAATAGTTACCGTCGCCTATGAACAACTGCAACACCAGGTGCATCACTGTTGTGTTGCCGACCTTGGTAAGATGATGATGATGATGCCATATGAGGGAGGATCTTGTAACTACTAGATGTTTTTTTTATTCAAGCAAGACAAAGTGACTGCATTGTAACTGATAGTAAGGAGAGTGCAATCCCAAAAGGTACTCAGTCCATTTACTAGTCACCACCGCCATGGCGGCCTTCAAGCTTCTAAGATTATGACGAATCAAAAGAAAAAAACTACCAGTTCTTCAATATTATATGTGTGTAGCAATAAAGGAATCTAAATAAATATACTTACAGCATTTGCAATTTCGCATTTCTGTTCGCATGTGAGATCGAGTTCGTCGTACGCTGACAGTAACTGTTCAAATTCTTCAATCTTATGCTTCAGTCGACCGATCTCCGCGTTCTTCGACACCATTAAAGTTTCGACGATCACGTCCGTCGGTAAATATTTCGGCCGGCACGTGTCGTTGTTTCTTTTTATAATTTCAACTAAATGCTCAGATTTATCCGAACAGAAGTGCGACCAGGCTCTTGCGTCGGTACACGAGGCGTAGGCCTTTAATTTTCCTTCATTTCTTGCCGGTAAATCAAATAAATCATACTCGTTGAAGACTCGTTCTCTCTTCGTTATAAAGGACATAATTAGGAAAAGACTTGCCTCTAACCGGAATGTAGATTAATTATCTAAACATGAATATATGTATATAAATATAGTTCACACAACGCCTTCCATTTTAAACGCAACGATACTATGATTTTAAATATTTTTATTCACAAATGTTATAACTTATAATGTAATGTAAATAATGGTATAATCAAATATATATTTTATGGAAATGTCATTAAAAATCGAGAAGCTATGACGCCTATAAATAGAACGTCATGTTTAAAAGAATTGTTTTTAAACGATAGGTACTATTTGTGTATTGCTTTTATATAGGAACTTTATATAAATCATGATAATCTAATATAGAGATGCAAGGGCTTCAACTGTATACATTTAAGTTTATATAAATACATAATTTTACTTTTGTACTCGTGAAAGTATGTCCATAAATGTGTGTTCCTAAAGTACATATTCATGTATGGTTAGTTTAGTTCGATTCGCGTTGTTGTATTAAAAGCGATAGCTCAAGCTGAGGTTCGGACACTTTGGCGCCCTTGAGTTTATTACCGTTCGGCTGAGAACCCTAAGCGCTTGCCTTAAAGGCCTAGTGAAGCTTTAAAGGCGTATCAGGTCAAAGCAAATCAGTTAGTTACAAAATAAACCTTGTTGCCATATGGTTGAGTGTTATAAGTGCTTGCTTTAAAAGCATAGCCAAGTTATGAAGGCCCATTAAGGCCAACAGCCGTTATCCAGATCGAAAAAAGAGCAAGGAACGTTCACAGACCACGCGGCCGCGGTCGGGCGGTCGACTTCGATCCCGGACACTCATCGCGGCTCTCTTAAGCGGCGTGTCAAGGTTAAGATCAATTGCACGGAGTGGTGCCCTCGCTCACACTGCTATCGTGATGCAGGGACACCGCATTCATTAGTCAATCACACATACCACACTTTACCCCGCATGCGTTCATACATACACAGTCGGAACATAGGTTCTGTAAGGTTCTTGTCAGATTCGAAATACGTGTATGCCGTTCCTCGGACACATATGAAGGAAAACATATTAAGATCTTTTATGGGAAGGATCTGTAGGAGTAATCGCCTCAAAGTCAGTAAGAAAACTCGCGATTATTATCGCGACGAACTATTAAATTATTAAATATATAATAACTATTAAATATTAACTGACTCTAATTATTAGGCTAACATATAAATAAGGTGATTTCTATGTTATTCATTATTTACTTTTGGGTATTTTACATAATATAGGAAAATTCAGTAAAAACAGAAAACATTATAAAGACGTTAGTTATACTATTTATGAGAATTGAATAACAAATTATGTAGCACATTAGACGTTTGTCGTAAAAAAATGACAGCGTCAGTGAGACAAAAAATTTGGGATATCAAAATTCATGTCACGAATTACTGTATACAGATGAACATGATACGAAATATTATTTTATAAAAGTTAATTTAATCAATGAATCATACTGCAATCCAGAGAAATCGAAATCTCATATCAAGGAACGAGGGTAAAATCAAATCATATGAATCTTGCTTTGACATAAGGGCATGGAGTCATGATGCTCGAGTACGGGATCGGTATCTCAGGGAATGGATTAAGAGTGATATGCCGGTTTGTTTTATGCCCGTATGCACTTTGACCTAGTTTCTTGAAGATTATGACGTGCAAAAGTCGAGGCAAGGTATATATTATGCATCTAATTAAATCAACGTATTTGTTAATTAGTGTTTTTTTTCTGTATATGAATGTTTGAAGCCAATAACGTCATTTTGTATATTAAGGACATGTAAAATAGGAGTGCTGTTTCCTAGGAATTAAGGAGTAGGAAGTCTATAGGTAATTATGATTTCAACCGTAAAACCAGTTCCTGATAAAACTCCATGATAGACGGTATCTGCTTTTTCTAGAAAGTATTTCTCTTATTCTCAGTGAAAGGAAAAATTGTGTACTTAATCATTTTAATTTCAGACGACTCCCAAGTGTCATCCCGATTGCAAATCAAAAATTTTACTTGAAAGCATTTATACTTCATGTCAAGCGATTAAGGAATGTCTAAAGGCCAGTGGAAAATTCGATAAGTATATCGAAGAAGTAAGTGAATATTAATTCACTGTTTGAATGAGAAACTTAATTAATATAGAATTTATGTTTATTTTATAGGAAGAGTTTGAAACAAGTCATTGGCCGTGCGAAAGGTGCCTGGATGCACTTAGAAGTATTAAGATCTTCTGGAGAATTATTGTAGAGAAAATATTTAATATTCAAGTTGGCAAAAGTCATGAATTTGACATTTCTACTGAGAGTTTCATTCGGGTGAATGGCATTAAATCTATAGCAAAAGTCTGGGAAAAGGATATGGTCCAACAAGCTGTATTTATTAAAAAAAATGCATCAATTCTAAGTAACACATCTAAGGATATCAAGCACTCCTTGAAGACTGAAGTTCAATCAGACGATACATTTTATAATTTAAAAAATACAATTAATTTTGAAAGTATACCTCAAGCTAGAAATGCGAATTATAATTTTAAAGATGAGAAATTTAGCTTCAAAAATGCACAAAGGAATAAAGTCCTTTTAAAGAGTAACAGCTTTATTCAAAAGTCTTCCAGGAAGCCCAGTAGGGGTATTTCCGTGAAAGTTAAAACTGTTGATACTGCATGCAGCACTTGTAATTTAGAAAGAGAGACTGAGGAGTTAAAAATGCATAAGACTAATTTAAAATATTTACAAGATAAATTTAATCTACATAAAATAGAAATAGAAAGATTGCGACAAGAGAATCTGCAGCTTAAATGTGAACTACTGAATTCTCGTAAGAGTCAGTATGAGAAATCTACTATTCATACGCCTGCAATACTAAGCCCTGATAAAAATGCAACAATGGTACAATCTTACGAAAATGATATGGAAAGACAAACAAGTAGCGATACGACCAAAAATATTGATTCCGAAATGATAATTACAATGAAAAATTGCCAAAATGAGGTAGACATTTAACATGCGAAATTGGGTATTTTTTCTAACCTACAGAATTCTATTAAAAGTGTGTTTTTTTTTTGCAGAGTTTTAAACATGTTTCATTGCTGCAAGTTCTTCATAAAACGAATCATCCAGTAATGACCGGTATGAATATGAATAAATTAGCTTCTACAAACGAGGATCCTATTGACTTACTGAATAAAGGTAACCCAAAAATTCTACGGTCTTATTAAAAAAAAGCAAATATAACTACTACACACCTTTAATACGAGTTTTACTAAACATTGCCTAACATTTTAAGCCTTGTTAAACACATGTCTAAATACTTTATTACAAAAGAGTGTCCAAGCGGTCTCTTCTTCTTCTTCTTCTTGTTTTGGCACCGCAGAAGCATTTGCCAGTGTCAATATTTTGTTTCAAGTAAGTGTCTTGTGATAATTATAATGTTCTAACAAGATGGTGGTTTCTTTGTTAGAACTTTCCATGGAGTTTTGGTGGCATCTCAGAATGCATGCTCCGTGGTATTATTTCCCATCCACTTCACTTGTGCATAATAACCGAACTATATTACGTAAAACACCACCAATATTACCAAATATAGAGTCTAATAACACAAGGCTATGAATAAAATATAAAAGCCACTACATGACAGACCAAGATCCCGCCAAAAACCCCAAGCGGTCTCTAGCTAAACATCTGGTTTTATGTTTTTTATGCATGCAACACTGAATAGCATTCATTCAATTCAATCTCATCATTCAAAAACGTTCCAATATACGAATAATATTATTCTTATAATTATTGTGACATTTGGTTTAAAGAAAATGATGTCATTATTAAAATAAGCAATATATTAGTTTCAAATAATACGCCAAATTGCGTATAGTGGAAGAACAGTCTAGTCTCAGAATAAATACACTTTGAAATGTCAATAATGTCATATTGTAGTAGTTGTCATTTACTTGCGACTCTCCAAAATTGTCTAATTTATCTACATTTTCCAAATTAATTATACACACGAAATCCATAATTTATTATAAACGCCTTTTGCCGGCAAATATAAATAAAATAAATCACAACAAGAAACTGAGAACTGAGAAACGTAGACAAGTGTTATACAATGTTTAAATTTAAGTAGTTTGTATTTCTAAACAAAGGTAAGACACTCGTTTGTGATCAAACTTTTTTGAAACAAGTGTTCGACGCGTATTTAACTTGTTTGAAGTAATAACACGGCTAATGTTTATTACAAATGAATAAAAGTGAATACTTTTCCAAATAGGTTTTGTATGAAATATGGCAACGATTCATTATCTACATAATTTAGGATAAATATAATCAAAGCATTTAATGAGGTCTTACTTGATTTCACAGTACATACAACTTTCGGAGCGATAGTAAAACGAGAGATTAGTATAGTGGTTGAAAAGGAATCAGGGTTCGAAAAGGACAGATATCGAAGCAACGTTTCGTAAAGTAAATCATAGTAAATCAGCAACATCATGCCCAAGAATATCAACGAGCTCAGAGTCAAATTTTGTAAGTGTATGAAAATCTATTTGGGTAATCATTTGCTTAAAGAACTCTCTTTATTGGTGGTACTTATAAGGTGGTAGAGCTACGCTGAAGCTATTACTGGTTTCAGCATGAATGGGTCGGCTCGCCCGGGGTAGTACCACCCTCTCACAGTAAACACCGACGTGAAGTAACAGTGGTTGCACTGTTGCGTTTCGTTCGGTCAGTGAGAGCGCCAGAGGCCCACATATTTAAAAGGCCGGCAACGCACTTGCGACTCCCCTGGTGTTGCTAGTGTCTATGGACGGTGGTGATCGCTTACCATCAGGTGACCCACCTGTTCGTTTGCCCCCTATAATATATATAAAAAAAAAAACATTTCGAAGAAAATTTCATAGTCCTTTCGTTTTGTTTTACAGCTCTCAACAAAGACCACAAGTGACAAAGTTGAAAGCACTTCGATTTGTGATTCTAAAAACTAGTGTTTCGTGAAATAAAATGTATTGTGTCTTCATAAAACCGTTTATTTAAATCCTTCCATAATATTTAACATGCGGTTGTAAATATATTTGGTAGCATTTTTCGCAAAAACGAAATCTAAATGATTGAATTTTGTCATTGGAACTCTAAATTTACCAACGACACTGGGAATTTCTTTTAACAGCTTATCGACATCTTTGGGTGTAGATAGCCAGTCGTTGTCAGCGTAGTGTAGAAAAATGGGTGTACGTATAGCGCTTAAATTGTACGAAGGCGATTTGAATGTACCATAGTGCCATAAATTGGAAAACCATCCGTGATCGAAATTCCGGAACTTGTCTGAATTGTACAGTTGACCGAAATGAATGATTTGTCTCGTCGACGCGCCAGCCGGAGTGTGACCCATGACTACGGGAAGCATCGTCTGTAAATATGGAAAATGTATTATCTTTCGACACAGCTTTGACACTGCTATTATTGTTAGCTATAATGTTTTAAGTACATATTTTGATGATTTATACTCTTACGCTAATTTCCAAATATTTCTAATTTAAGTAACTTGGTTTAATGAATATTTTTAAAACGTGTGTGTGTACTTATGTACACGCGTTAGAAGTTGTACTTCTTTGGCGTAACAAGATAAAAATATTTTCAAAAATTTTATCTTTCGCCTTATTCTACGTTTGTAGAAAAAACGACACTAACAATAGAAAAAAGGTATTTAGAAAGATCTGTATCCCTTCTTATAAAGTTAATAAAGAGAAGTAGTGTAGATAGAAATAATTCGTGTGTAATACGTCGCGTGCCAAATGCAAAAAGGGCGATCGCAGCGTTTAGTATTTTATTTCAAACATCGAAAAACTTTTTGTTGACGTTGGACCTTTTTCCTTATAACATGTCTACAAGATGTTTGACAATAAATACATACATTTTTTTTAATAAAATGTTGACTATAACTTCAGGGTGTCGGTTTTTGCTGACGGTGTGCGCGCGCATCGTAAAAAATTACTCTCATCATGTTTCCCTAAAGCGCCAAAAGAAGTATAACTTCAAAAACTCCAGTTTTCTGGTAAACATTTTTACTATAATTTGTATTTGATTTTATACGTTCTAAATGTATTAATATTGCTAAATTATATTGCCATTTTCACATATTCGGTAAATAAGTTACATACAGACACAGCCAAATTATATTTATTTAACGTCAATTTTCAAAAAGAACTGCAACCGGTTCAGTTGTGTATCGGTCTATTTTTATACATAAATATAATCACTTCGCGCTACAGTTGTCTCTCTCGCGCTCTATTTGATAGTTTAGGCAGTGTGCAACAGCAATAGACGCCTGTTTTAATCTATTCTTCAAATGTCTTGCAAACCTCGTTTCAACTTATTAATGTAGATGAGCGCTACAATTTTTTTTTTAATTCCGATTTCGAATCTAAATACGAGCCAAACATACAAACCGTTCTTATTTTAATTTCTTTCATTTTATGATAATTTAAATTTTATTAAATGTTAGTTAATAAGGGAGCTAGTTTTTATAAAGGCCACAGAAAAACTAACGGTGGCTGCTAACTCTCAGCCTCTGGCTTAAACTCACTTTATCAAGCTGTTCTTCGTTATATCCACAAATAAGAAATAGGAGATTGGTACAAAGGAACTGAGTGACAGCCTCTTCCACGCATATCTTCTGACCGGCGACTTCGTTTATTTTCCCGTTTTCAAGGAATTCATTCACACCGAGCAGTTTGAATATTCTCTGAAAAGAAGTTATCATGTGAAATCGTGATAGATAAATAAAGAAAAATGCTTTTAGTCTTCCTTATAGATTATTTTTTTCTAACATATAGATGTTTTATTAAAAAGTCATGGTGGTCGAGTGGTTTGACCGGTGGAATATCAATTTGATGTCCGCGCATTCAGAACCCGATATGTACCAACGAATTTTGCAGAATTCGCGTACATTTAGTTATTTAAATTGGTAACACTACCGGATGACGGTGAAGCAAAACATCATGAGGAAACCTAAACTTGAGAAATGTTCTTGTGGTACCACCGTATGTGGGAAACTATAGAACTATGGATTTGTCAGAGTTTGAAATCAGCGATACGTCGTGAGCTGGCTATGTGATCAGTGCTCATACTCCTTTTGGGAAGACGCCTATGGCCCAGCAGTAGGCAGTGGGCAGCTCTTACAGGTTCATAATGATGATTATATAACTGTCTGATAGTCACTCCGCTGCGCTGTGCACTGTGCAGTAAATAAACTTTTTATTTAATATAAAGCAAAAGGTCAATAGATCCAAAATACTACTTCTGATGTGACTAAACCACAAAGGAACTGTACTTTCATTACACACATATAAATTGTACAAAAATGTTATTGTGTTGATATTATAGTGGAATTGATAGATAAATTCACCTCTATAGAATTCGTGAACGGTGCTACAGCTCTAATAAGCGGACTCTTGATATTCCCGATATAAGCTATAGGGGCTAGAGCTTGCATAGCAATTATCTTGTCATTATATTCTGGTCTTGAGGAGGTCATCACCCAAAATGCAGTGGTTCCTTGGGAGAAACCGACGTATTGTATCTTCGGTGAGCCAGTCTCTTTGATGACGTAATCGATCATGGCCGGTAAATCGTAGTAACCAATTTCGTGCCAACTGAATTTCCAGAAGGCTGACGATTTTGGCTTCATTGAAACGTGACTGCGAGAGTAAGTGTTACCGCGGGCATTTCCCATCCATACGTCGTAGCCAGCATCTGCTAATATATATGCTGAAAACATATTACAAATATATTGTATTATTGAAGTTATACTTCTTTTGGCGCGTTAGGGAAAAATGAAGAGAGTAAATTTTTACGATGTTCTTGTAGGTGGTAGAGCTACGCTGAAGCTATTACTGGTTTCAGCATGAATGGGTCGGCTCGCCCGGGGTAGTACCACCCTCTCACAGAAAGCCGACGTGAAGTAACAGTGCTTGCACTCGTTCGACCAGTGAGAGTGGCGAAAGCCCACATATATTAAAAGGCCGACAACGCACTTGCGACTCCCCTGGTGTTGCTAGTGTCTATGGACGACGGTGATCACTTACCATCAGGTGACCCACCTGTTTGTTTGCCCCTATAATATTAAAAAAAAAAAATGCGCGCGCACACCGTCACGAAAAACCGACACCCTGAAGTTAGCTATAGTCAACATTTTATTGAAAAAACGTATGTATGTATTAAATACCTACCTTTTTTCTATTGTTAGTGTCGTTTTTTCTACAAACGTAGAATAAGGCGAACGGTGAAATTTTTGAAAAGATTTGTATCTTGTTACGCCAAAAAAGTATAACTTCTAACGCGTGTACATAAGTACACACACGCTTTTTTTTAGACGTATCATATTTTACAGTCCTATTTCTAATCTATAGGTATATCATTTAAAATGTGATGTCAAGATTCAAGGATCCAGTCTGTATCATAAATTTTAATTAGGTATCCCTGTACGTACGAAAATCCGCTATTCTATCATTAATTATTTGCTATATATTATTTCACACATGTAACAAAATTTAATATTTTTCAAACATATTCTGCCAGTTACGAAGTAATCATTATTAATAACTAGCTGACCCGGTGAACTTCGTACCGCCTAACAGTCGATTCTTTAATTATTATATTTTTTAATACATAATCTGCTATTCGGGACGCTGTGTAATGTTAAATGTTACCATCGTATAAATATTGACAAATATTGACTTTAATATTTATACGATACTAACGTCACTTAATTGTTTCGCCTTCCCGGAACCTCTTCACTAACGCTTAAACTTTATGGTATGGTATTAAAGTTCAAATTGACTTTTAAATGTTATTACGAATCGTTTGTATGGGAGTAAAGAAAAGTGTTGTTTTCGACTTTTTCAGGCAATTTTTAATTTTTTTTTTTCTACGTATTAACCATCCTCGTACTTCAAGGAATATTCTAAAAAAGAATTAGCGAAATCGGTTCAGCTGCTCTCGAGATTTGCGCTTAGCAACACATTCAGCGATTCATTTTTATATTATAGATTTCGCTTATAGCGGATATGTATTTATGTATTCTAAAGTTTCACTCCGCGGTGTCGAAGTATTCTTGTGGATTTCTGAATTTATGTGAGAGAGTATCTAAACCAGGTGTTCCATGTCCTTGTCCTGTGCGATAATGAATAATGACGATTTTAATTGGTTTTGGACTACTGTTTTTGGTTACGAATTGTCCTGTTTGTCTGTAATAAATGTACATAAAGTAAAATACCTGTTAAACGCACACGCACTAGACATAAATAAATATAGTATTTAATTCGAAATCAAGGTAATTATTTCATTTTATATAATACGCATTTTAGTCTTACTATATTGAGCTTCGGTTCGTTAGAGTCGTTGGATAATATAAGAAAATGTAAACTTCCCTTAGATCTTAGCTTAATGTGTTCCTAGAGGAATCTAGTTCCTAGAGGAGATTAAATATGCGACTGTTTTTATCACTTAGTAAATAACAGCATCAAAAACTCACCGAGCCCTTTACCAGGAGTCATAAGCACCCACTCGGCTGATGAGGATAACAAGCCATGCTGTAAAAACACGACCGGCCTGCGACCATCCGATTTACCGTTTCTGCCATGTGGGACCCTATGCATTTCTAATATATATTTATCCTCAGTGTAAACGCGATGAATTTCGCAAGGGTAACCATATTTTCGTATAAGGGAAAACTGTTTGGAAAAGAAAAATTGTAAAAATTTTTTTAAAGAGAGAATTAGTCCACGAACATATTTTCGGCTAAAGGTTTTAAACCGCCATCGCATCTTTTGATATATTTTCCTATAGGCATTATTGTTTGATCACAATTCCGTCTGATGTCAAATAATGACGATGTGGTAAAAGATGGTGTACATGCAAAACCTAGAGGCGGACTGGCTCTCAAGTGCAGCTGCTGAACTCACCAACAGATGCTTAGCAATAGATTTTCTCATTGAAAGTGCTAGCTACCCAGGCTGGTTTAGAAAAAACCATACCACCATGCTATGGCTTCATCACGATATCTTCCCTTCACCTAAAGCTTCGAATCAATCTGTCATAAGGATATGAACCTACGTAGATCGACACAGTTTCCGAACACACTATCAACTGAGCCATAGTCGCTTTAAAATATAAAATTAGTATACGTACATTTTCACTTGATATTTAGGGCTCTCCTCGTTTGCCCTAATAACGAGGCTTATCACTAAAAGAAAATCCAGCCAAATTCTGCCCAAGATCCATACGATCAGTACGCTTTTATTGTATATATTTAAATAGTCAATGTTCACGTCATACAAGTCTGCGTCAATCTTTTTGACCGCTCTGAATGTAGCCGTAGGTTCGGGCTTGCGCATAATATAGTCAAGAGTTGAATACAAAAAAAAATTAAAATATTATTATAGGAATTCTAAATTGCCATTAATTTATCCTTAACTTATCTCTATGTTATACTTATAATATATATTACACTTAAATTTGTGTTTCAAAGCAACTATATTCGAAGTGGTCAAAAAGTTTGGCGAGGGCTGTAGAATGGTAGCGAATTAAGTAAATATCAAGCCTATACTTACAGTGTCCAGTCGTGCATCTTCTAGTATATTAAGTTTGTATTTTTTAATTTATCGTAATAAATATCGAATTGGTCGTTTTTATCGATTGATTCCGAATGAACGAAAGTGAAAAATACAACAAAAATTGTAATAAAATTCATGATGCGTTAAAGATAACACGTAATGTTGGAGACAACGACACTTGAAGAAGGTGTTCGATTGATTATAGTTAATTCGTACATACATATGTTTCACAAGATATTTAATGACAAGATTACGATAAGGAAATTCTCAGGGTGTTTGTTTTCAAATGATACAAATATATTTATCTAACATATCCTTACATTTGTATTAACTACCATTTTGTTATTCAATTTTAGTATTTAAAGAATTGATTTTGAGAAACTAATAAACTAGAATTTTAACAGATAATTAAAATTAAGCTGTTTGTAATGTCAAAATAACAGCTCTTTAGTAAATAGACATGCAAGTATACGAGTATATGGTACTTAAAACAAAACAAAAAACATTATTTATAATTTTGATAAATCTGTTAGTTGCGGCTACTCTCCGAAACGGTTTGACCGACTTTAATGAGGCTGTCACTAGTAGGTAGCTGATATTATAAGGTGTAACTTAGGCTAGTTTTATTTTAGAAAACAAACTGGGTTCCGAGTAAAAATATAAAACAATAAACTAATGGAACAGTGTTCAGTATTGCATGCGAGCCTCGTACACATTCACATTGAACAAGTTTTTTTTTGTTGCTAAAAACCACGCGAACGACTTTGCGGATAACATCAAGTGTATATAGATAGATATAAATAAAATTGAAATATCTGTGTTTGTTTGGGCTAATCTTCGAAACATCTAAATAAAGTTTAACAAGATCTATATTGGTGGTTAGAGGATAGTCGAAAGTATTATCTAGGCTACATATCATTACGTTTTTCTATTCGGATAAGCAGTAATGATTAAATTGAACAGAGGTAACATAAAACCGGTAAACGATTTTAGGGCCTATAACTATATTACAATAAAGATTTTTTTAAATGAATAGTTCCTATGAAACAATAGATTTATTTCAGAACAAAGTCGGGGGCATCGGTTGGTCAATAATAAGTCAACAAATAAATATGAAACAATATTGTTTTTACAGAATTATTTAAGAATAAAAATAAATGGAATACAATAAAATTGTTATGAACTTATGCATTAACAAACTAAGCTTAAGCTTTGCGTTCAAAATCGATCTTTTTTTTGGTAATTCAATTACCTTAAGGTAACCTCTATATCTAATCTAACCAAAAATTCAGAACATTTTATAAAGAAGAGATTTACTTTATTCCTTAATATTCTTATACGGGTTCATGGCGACAAGTTTTCCACTGGAATATGGCAAATAGTCAGTAGGATTTTAGGGAACCATACTACTATGCTATGGCTTCACATGAAAGAAAGAGAAGGTTATTCCGTGATGGTTTTATTACGCTGTATTTTATCACCGAAATCTCAGGCTCATTTTGTGAATCGAAATTAAGCTGACTGACTTGGTGTTTGAACATTTTGATACTAAGCTATCGTTCGTTCAATAAATCATAGTGTACCTACGCGCTAAACTTAAAATGAGGTGTAGGTAAATACTTATTTGAATTTACCTCTTTCGTACTGATTTACATAGCGTTTAAGTGAAATACTACTTCATGGCCTTGATGTACTCCGTTAATAATCGATAGTGGATAGATATAAAATTATTTCGAAATATCGTTACCTATTCAAGGCAAACAAATTATCTAAATGAGATATACACTATCTAGATATGTTGTTTATGAAATAACTAGAGCAAATTAACGCATTCTTAAGTTTTTTTTAATCCTTAAAAGCTGTTTGACACATTGTAAAAACAGGGTTGGACTTATCGAATGCAAAATCAGAGTTAAAGTTTGTGTAGTGATCTCAGAGAAAACGATAAATTTCCTTCAAGAAAATTATAACTGCAAAAACAAACTACGCCGATTACTATTAAACATGGTAATAGAATCGATTTTTATAACAGGCAAATTTAGTTTATTCATAGTAATACTTTGTCGCCATCCAATCTGATGCATAATCATTAGCCTTAAGACAACTACGACAGGATCATAGGCCTTTTTTCGAAGGAAGAATGTTTAGAGGGTTATTATTCAAACCAGATCAGTGAAAAAGTTGTATATTAGAACCAAACCTTGATAGAACTTTTGACTATCTTTTGTTGTCTATACAACTATAAAATCGTAATACTTAAATGGAATATTACCATTAAATTCCTTTTTATTGCCTATAAGAAAATGCAAAGAAAACACTATCCAATATATTTCGAAAAATGTTAAAAAATCATAACTTGAAATTAACTTTCAAACATATAATTTTATATTTTAATATTTGTTCAATCTTAGGACCTATACAAACAAAACGTATGCTTGTGTTATTTTGCATTGTTATAGATCAAACTTATAAGATTTTATGTGTGAATTTGCTGCAGAATATTTATAAATTTTACTCAATTTTGTACATATTAATGAAATGTAACTCTTTGAACACAACACAAAAAATTAAAAAACAGTCGGATATTAGACCTAAAAGACCAGTTTTCAGTAGCCCCAACTATTAAAAGTAATGAACAGCAATCTATTTTTTATCTGTGTTATTGTTTTTCTTTTATCGAATGTTGCATTAGTTGTGTTTTTTGATAATAATTCATATAGTTTCATTCGAATTAATATTTTTCTTTATGTAATTAAGAAACAATTATGACCAATCAGGAGATCAGTTTAAAATGGAACGGTTTTCAAAGCAATATATTATCAAACGTAAAGGAATTATACAAAGATGAGGGGCTCTCGGACGTGACCCTGGTTTCCGAAGGCCAATGTTTCAAAGCACATAAAGTGATTTTATCAGCTAACAGCGTCGTGTTCAGATCTATATTTCAGGTAACCATGAATCTTTATATACGCCTTTATAATTGATTATTTTTTCGTCTGACACCCACGCGTTTTTTCTTAGCAAAACCCCCACAAGGATCCAATTATAGTGCTGCACGACATCAATACGGCCTCCTTGCGGACTTTAATAACGTTTATGTACAACGGGGAAGTTAATGTTACTGAGGAATTTCTACCAGTGTTGTTAAAGACTGCAGACACATTAAAAATCTGTGGACTATCAGCTGGAAGCGAAGTCTCAAAAGAGGATGACGTGAGTGATTTTAATTTTGCATTATGATGCTTTTGGAAGAATTTGTAATATTAGATGTCATGCGGGGTCAGATTTTTACATGTAATGTTAATATAATAAGTATAGGCAGAATACATTAATTTTTACCAATGTAAACACTGTTGATTACTATAATCACAGTTCTATTATTTTAATGTTATATGCTCTTTTTAATCAATTTTCAGAAGACCCCAGGATCAACACAAGAAAGAAAACTAAAGAAAAG
This sequence comes from Antheraea assamensis, assembly GCA_035772565.1. NCBI lineage: Eukaryota > Metazoa > Arthropoda > Insecta > Lepidoptera > Saturniidae > Antheraea > Antheraea assamensis. The sequence continues at coordinate 1,922,917 of JAQQSE010000054.1, read as the reverse complement.
TGAGCATGAAGACAACAACAATAAATATAAAAAGCCTGGCGCTAAAGTAGACATTCCAACAAATAATTCTGCTGATGTCTTAAAAGCAACTGTGAGTTGAATATTTAAATATTTTGTGTTACAGGTGTATAAAATTATAATGCATATGAGTAAGACCAAAGGTTTATTAGCAATTAAAATTTATTTAACATGTATAACTAGTATTAATATACAACAATTTTATAATCCCTCGGCTGATTTTTTACGACCCATATCTATGGTAGATAATGTTTTATTTATATTTTTTTATTTCAAAACATCCTACATTTGAAATTTTATGGTTTAGTTAATAAAGTAAAACAAGAGTTTGTACAAACAAAAAATTGTTTTAAAACACATTTTACATAAAAATTATAATTTTAAAATACATAATTAGTTATTTTTCAAAGCTTTGTAATCAATCGGGAATTTTCTTGTGGCTCTTGTGACTTGTGCCTCATGAAGTCTACATTTGTTTGCATGGAACTTAAACCTTTATGGTTTTGGACAATCCAAGGGATAAGGTCCTTTTATTGATCAAAGTTTTCTGTCATAGAAAAGACATGGTTTTTTTACCACAGTATATACTGATTATATACACTAAAAGTTTTATAATTGTTGTTCTTTTTTTTTTATAAGTACTGTCTGTTGGTTTCACATACCTTCACAGATTCACTGGACTACAAAGAAATGAATATGAATTTTCCAGGGGCCTTTAATTCTTTCTTTAAGTAGTGGCGTTCAATCGAGTTATTGAAATATATCAATGTAGTAATTTATTGAGTAAAACTAATTACTCTTAATTATTTTAAAAACTTACAGAGCATAACACCAAAAGTAGAACCAGTGGATTCACCATTAACAGACTATTCTGGAGAGAACACAAATGATACAGACATTGCTCTCCTTGAAGATACGGTTGAGAAGAAATACTCTGTTAGTCCGGATAATTTTTCAAACAAAACAGTTTGTACTATTGCGTCAAATGAAAGAAACGTAAAGAAATGGATCAGTGAAGTCAGTAGTACACAGCCCTGTCTCAATATAAATGAGAAGACTAATGGAATTATTGTTGATGATGAAAAAGAGAGTATAGAAATTGATAAAGAAGTAGAGACAGTCCTCCAGAGTGGTACAATTGTGGAATCATTGAGTATAACAACTGAAAATTTGAATTCTGTATCAAGTGAAGCTCAGAACTGTAAAGGTATATATTTTTATACTTAATCATTTTTTACTACATTTTCCCTTGATATTAATACATTGGTAATTTCTCATTGCCCGGCATTGTATATTTCAATATATGAGACCAAAGAATATTGCAAATGTTTAATAAGTTATTTAAGATTTTATCATATTTTAATCATTCAATGATTGGTAAAATGTAAGTTTAAGTGACGATATGATACTACTTCTTATATACGGTTGCCAGAACACACCTGTTGGTATTTGGGGACAGATTTTCAAATTAAGATTGGTAGCTAGTCAGGCGGGTATTAGAAAAGCACTACCACCATACAATGGTTTCATTGCAATGTTTTCCTTTGTCAACAGCTCTGGCTCAATTGAAGGATTTAAATTTATATTGATTAATACAATGTTCACTCTAACTTGGTCATCATCATTCCTAACAAAAAATATTTCTATCTACATAAGGAATAGAAAATGGGTTCTGATTCATATTATCTTTTATTTCTTCTAATAAAGTTTTATCTAGCACACCATAGGAAGGATACTATACTCAACCTATACCTGATAAGAAGTATAGTGAATTTGAGTTGTAATATTTTTTAAATACACTACATGATTCTTCACCTCAGTCGTGCATGATTTAAAGTGACGATGTGGCCTAGGATGTAATGTGTTCCTTCGCCCAGTACAGATTTATTCACTCTTCTTTTGAAGACTTTTATAGTATATACTTTAAGAAAAACATTCAAACAGAGTCATACTGATGCTCTAGATGAACATTGGCATAAATCCAACATCGGATAAGCTACAATATAGAGATAGTGATGGGTTTATAATCCACTATGTGAATGGTGGTCTTGTTCCAAGTACCGGGTTTTGATTACTGATTATATGTCAGTGAATTTCAAAGATAACATTTATATATGGGCCACTATGGCACATATCATTCCTGGTGTATGATGGCTGCATTTTAATCCAAAAAGAATTGGTATGTACCACAACTGAAATTAAAACTACAACTTTTACACTTTCAGACAAAAATAATACATGCTATGCGAATCCATCATTTCCATGTCCATTCTGTCCTCGTGTGTACAACAGTTGGGGTTACAGACGGAGACATGTGAAATCAAGACATGTTACCAACAGGTAAGGAATAGTCTTTCCTTACACTCTTTATTCAGTATAAAATATGTTGTGTACTTAATATTTCAGATTATTTTTTGTCTTTAACTACTTTATGTGAAGTTTAGATAAAAGTGAACTGTTCTTAAGTTTCTAATTGTAATGTTATCATTATTGTTTAGCCTCTAAAAAAAAGTATAGTATTGTGTATTCTAGATCCTTCCTCAGGTTCAGTGCTAATTTAACCTGAAAATTACATTCAAATTAGCAACTCAAACATACTCTAACAGGGGAAATTAATGATTTTAACATTCACTTCATTTCTGCTCACTGATTAAATAGTATAATTTGTACAGCTTTTTTTTATTTTAATTCAATTTATTTGTTCTTAATGAAGAAACTTTAATCTAAAAATATTAATGCTCATACAAATTCTGTTCTTTTATACCATTCCGAGTCTAATTGCAAGAAATTCCTTCTTAATTGTTATCAGTTGTTAATTCATTTAGGAGCATTACTTTTTTACATTTTTATTTGATCCTTCCTTGTCTTTATTCCAGCATAAGTAAGTTTATTATTGAACTTACTGCTGTGTATTAATTGTACATTTGGAATATTCTAGGTTATCGTGCAAATGGTGCGTATCGGTTCTGCCCTCGACCGGAGCGTGGTACTCCCACGCGACACGGACCCACGGGGTGCCGCACGAGGAGGCTCGCAACTCGTTGGTGGTGATGGTGGAAGCCCACGCCGTGCTCACCCTGAACGAGCCCAGCGTCACCCAGCTGCTGGGACAAGTCAGTATGGACGGAAATGTCAGCTGACAAGAGCAATTAGAGTACATCAAGATTCTCTCATTTCCTATTCGAGACTGTGCCATGATTTAAAGGAAGGTTTTCATAATATATGTGGTTAAGAGTTGGACTGTGTTCAAGGTATTTATATCATTCTGATACTATTTTTATACAATTTTTGTGGGATACCACATTTTTCTAATGATCTATTTTAGAACATTATCTCTAGATTGGTAATGTCTTCCCGTAACAATTTAAAATCTGTTGATCTTTTATTTTAATAATGTATTCATAACGAAAGGCCAAAACATGTATCAAAACTATAAAACATGCGAACCAGCCTTATATGTTATTTTTGTAGTCTGTGAATTTTCAGTGCAATTCAATATATTTAAAGGTCTTCATTCTTCACTGTTGATATGATTTTTTTTTATAAAAAATCATAATGGGTTTACCATGACCTCTGAAGTTATTTTTGGAACGAAGTTTCTTAATGCAATTCGCGGTAGAAACTGGCTGGTAGTAATTGTCATGTAAGGGAATAGTATTGTACCCCAACCATGCAACTTATTCTCTCTCTCTGTCTCTCTTTCTATTGTATATGAGCATGTGTGTGCGTGTGAGTATCAAAGTTGGAGCAGTTGAGCAACATGCAGCTGCCAGTTGTATAATGTTAATACTGAACGCGTGGGAATTTAATTAAAATGTATTTGTTTTTTTTTTATAAATCATTCTTGGGTTATATTGTCTCATATTTTTATTTGTATGTAACTTTTAATAAATGAATACTTTCTCTATGATATTAATTGAAACTTTTTAGATTGAATCTGTACTACAGTTTAATGATAGAAAATAAAAACAGACAGATTACAGAGAGGGAGAGACAGTCGCATGGACGGTGCATAACGCATTTTCCTTACGTGACTAAAATATGCAAATATAAAAAGAAAGTGTTAATCACCATATCGAATTATATCCGGAATCGAAGAAATAAGGTACTTCGTTCCTGAAGGCGGTTCTCTCATCGTATATATATATATAATTTTTTTTAATTGGTAACAATGAGTTTTCTCAAAACGTAGAAATTAACAATTATGTTTATATACTTAAATATGCAATATGTGTGTGTATTATGTTGTGTATTTTTTATACCTTTTGTGTGTCATATGATAAGTATACTATTTTTTCTCGAACTATCAAAAGAGAGAAATGAATATAATAAATGATAAATTTTATACTATATATTAGTGTGACTTATTGTATAAGATTCTTGAATTATAAAAAAAATATATATTGGTGTAAAATTGAATCTGTGAATGTACAGATCATAAATGATCAAAAACCTTTATATTTATTTAAAATCAATTGAAATGAAAATTGATAATTTTCCTTCTATTGTTATGCAACTTTAATTGACATACGGTTGATGCAGTACTAACAATTTTAGTACAGAAATATTCCAGGGGTCCGTAAATTAGATTGCCGAAGCATAGATTACTAAATTGTTACGATTTGTGACCAAATGAAAAATATACAATTTTGGTACATTTATACCTTATACAGGCGGAATAGAATCCAGCCATCTAATTATATATTTCTAAAAACAACGCGATTGGTATAATCGCTAAATATAACCTACAAAATACCAAATTTCAATTATATTGTAGTCATAGTGTAATTAAAAATATGCACTTGTTCTAGAGTTTATCCGTAGGAAGGTTTCACTAATGCAAAATGGAGGTAGCAATGTTTTAATTTTACAAAGAATCGATTATGAGGATATAAAATTAATTTGGGGTTTTGCGGGGATATTTAGCGGTTTTCCTATTGAATATGCGTTTTAGGGTTAATACTTAAAAAAGGGGGTAGCTTTGTGGGCCCCCTAAAATATTACAGTTAAAAGAAACTCCTTAAGTTGTGTACAGATGTAACTCTCTCTCTCCTTCCCTCCCTCTCTCTCTCTCTCTCTCCCCTCCCCTCTTTTCATCTCCCCCTCTTCCCCCTCTTTCTTCCAAAGAGATGCGAAATATTCTCAGTGTCGTATATTCTGATTTGTGTGTTTTGTTACCAATATTCTGATTGATAATGCTAAAACACACAACCGAGAAATACCGTTCGGTTTTATAGAAATTTCACAGTATAACGAAAATCCATTGAGAGTTTTCATATGTCATAAATAATTATGCGTATTTGTATTATTACGTACTCTCGTCTCCTAAGAAATTGTATTCCTATAAGATATTACAATGTTGCCAGTGATATAGAAAATATTTTCCAGTAAAATGGTCAGTAATAACCACGCTCTTGTTAAAATAATGCATATCATTTTAATAAAATATTGACGTGCATATTTAATATTAATGCTCTCTGTGTTTGAATTTTAGTAAAACGTTTTTCTTATAAAGTCCCATTATCATTAATGCCGAATAAGAACTCTTTTATGAACATTTCCCTTAATGTTTTATTTTGAACACACGAATGTGTTGTGATCTCAATAACATGAAGTCAAAGTTGATCGTTAGTTATGTAAGATTCATCATAAGTTATTTAGATGAGATGGTGTATGTAGGTCTAAAATGAGGGACAGGCTAATTGAAAAAAAAAAGTGACATCCACTAGAAACGAGTATTATTTTCAACGATGTCAACAAAATTTTATTTTGTTGTAAATTGTAACACTATTCTCAGTTTTTTTTTTTAATAACCGGTGAAGGACTGCACCATATAATGTCTCAATACTCAAAATATCAAAATCATTGCTTATTTTTTGTTTAAAAAAAAATTATAAAAATAGTTTCACCCTCTATACATTTGTATGTTTAATCCAAATAAGGAAAATAATAATTCAAACATGACTGAATGATAGAGCTTAAGGTATAGATTATTTAAGGTGTTCTAAGGATATTCGATGATATTTGTTTATAGTACTTTTGGGACGTCTCCTAATTAATAATTATAGATTTAAGTCAATTAATAACTACATAAGGATATTTTGGCAATAATTCTTATTATGTGATTTCTAGATGTAAAGAGAAATTATATTTGATAACAAAATCTTACAGTATTTAAAGGCCTGCATTTTAAATAAGGCACGGATCGGTAATATTTTTCTAGATCTTTATTAAAAGGAATGACATTTAAACAACTTTCCATTTTTTAATTTAAGAGGTAAATTATAAGCTATTGTAATAATGTGATGTTATATTAATTAAAAAAAAATAATACTGCTCACACGTTTATGTTAAGGATTAAACTGTAATAATGCCAGTAAATAAAATTAGCATTAATAATAACATTATAAAGATGGGGTTGCCAACCTTTTGCGTATATATAGAAGTGGTATATTTTCAAATAAATAAAATTATTTTTTATGAAACATTTTACTTACATAGTATATACTTTTTCCATTATTTTATTTACTCATTTTGACGTTTGTCCGTGTAACAAGTTTGGTATTTTTGGATAATAATGTTAATAGGAAACTATAATGGTGTAATTTAATATCATCAGTGACATAAAAGAGACGTGCTGCGAATCATCTGACCCATGGATGTAGTATCGACGATAGTATATAAAAATTTATATCATTTCTATTTTTAATTATTTCAAATAAAAAATACTTACAATCGATTCGTCAAATCGATTTCATATTTAAGGTATTTTTTGGTAACATTATCTACTTTACAAAAAGTAAATATTAATGATAAGTCAAAACGCAAATGACATGATACCATGATGATGGCATTGATATCGATAATTGAAAACTATTTTTAGACGTAGTCCGGTGAAACTGTAGAGGAGTTGCTAGGTCAACAGTGTTGTCAGTCCAAAAAAAAGAAAAAGATTAATTGAAACGATTATCGGTGTGATGCAAGACGGCTGTCACTGATACCAAAGTGTCATCGAGAAAATAACATAATGGAAAAAGTATAGATTATACATTCTTATGAACATCAGTGAGGTGAATAATATGAAATTAATACCGGTGCATATAAATATCCTAGTCACATTTTTATATATGGTATTTAAAACATATGTATTATTTGAGGTTAGGAAATAAGTGCCTACTTCATTTATTTTTCTACATTTTTTTGTTATTCAGATGTTGTAATATTGATTATACGATATGTGTGTATCAAAACATAAAACTATGATAGAAAAGTGAATCGGATCGTATGAACTTTGCCAATGTCGAGTTTCAAACGAGAAACCCGTTGATTCGGAAATCGTTGTTTTTATAGGGTTTTTGGCTAATCGCATTTTGCTGCATTTGACGAATTATAAAAAATAAGTAACAATTCCTCAATATTTTTTGGACTAAAAAAAACTGTATTTTTGTGGCTTATTGTGAACTATGCTGTAATCAGTAGGAATATTAGTTGAAGAGGAATTTTCGATTTGTAACTTCATAGGCAAAGTTAATACGGAAAATTCGTTGTTTTAATTATACTGTCGTACTAAGGACATAATAGTAACTGAAGTTAAAAAAAATAAAATACAATTGATATCAAACTGTAGAGTATAACTACATTAATTTTTAGTAAAATTGGCCTTTCGATAATATTACAGCAGAGTCTCGGTCAACGGACATTAGAGGCGACGCGGGAAATGATCTTTCTAGAAATTTCGACTGAAAAGGTTTTGACATAGAAACTTTTTGGTATTTCTTGATTTGTTTCGTTATTTTAAATTACAGATGTGTTGTAATAAAGATAAATAAGTGAAATATATCTTTTTATATGTACCGAGATACCTTGATAGGAATTTCAAAGTCAACCTTAGAGATCAATATCTCTATGGAACAAGAATGGTAGTGTAAAACAATTTGTTTCGTGTCTAATGTTAGTCCCATACTTGCGCGACGAAGCTTCGGTCACTTGTGCCGCTAAAAAGTAACCTCAAAATTAATTTCAATAAAGGCGTAGAATAACGTTTGCACACCATCGTCATTTCAATTGTAACTTGAAATTAGCGTCTCAAAGTTCCTTTGATGTGTGTAGAAACCGCGGCCCCGGTTATCGTGGTGCGTGTATCGTCGCGCAATCCGATAGTTCGTAACGTATAACGATAATATCTTCCCACATGTGCATTTAGTCTGACCATAGACAAAACTTCGTGCCGATACACGCAGGTAATGGGAGTAGCAATAGAGATTTTCGACTTAACGAAGCACGATTTATCTATGTTCTACTGTATTGAAAATCGTAAATAAAAGTAGCGGATGTAGTCCAACGTGTGTTGATTCAAATATGACACAAGTGGTTAATTGTGGACAAAAATATCAGTTACTGTAGTTGTCTTTTGTATGGCAGTATATATATACATATATATATTTATATATAATGCGAAACATATCAAACCGTACAAAGTTTAAAAGCGAGCTTCATAAAGTAAAATAGAGAAAACATTTGTAATAGTATACGTAATAGAACGATTCTAACAATAATAGTAAGTGTATTCATGTCAATTGTATCAACTCTAATGTGTCATCAATTAGTAAAGTAATTTATGAGATGTTAAAAATCGACCACTATTACATATTTGGATTAAGATTATCTATAATAAGTTACCAAAGGAATTATAATTAAGATACGTATTGCTGAGGTGGATAAAATAAAAAATATATATATTTTTAAAAATTGATAAGAAAATAGCTTTTGAGGGATTTTCCACACGATAAAGGTTAACAATTACCGGTGATAACTATCCATGTATTTGATGGATTAGTATGTCAGTGGTAAGTGTGGGAATCGCTTTAAAATACGCCATAATTCGCTTTAAGCCCGACTTTGTATTAAATTATAATCGGAAAAGTCTATTGAGATAATATAAAACAATTCCTGGTCAAGTGATGTGTCAGAAAATTTATGACTTAACAAAACTTATGGCTTTAAAACTTAATTGTCCAAAACTAAATATTTGTAACGATATACATATATATTTGTACACGTACTTTCAATGCAATGGAGATTAAATATATTTTGTACAATAAAAATGTATTGTTTTTTGGTTTTACAAATTTATGACCGTCCCTTCAACAGTTATTCCAGGGGCCAGTTCGATTTTTTCAATTCTAACCGTTTCGTCTATGATGGGGTAAATAAGTTCGGGTTTCGAGTCTATTCTTTTTAACTTGTCAATGATGTGGTCACTTGAGTTTTCTCTTGTTAGTTCTTTGCTTGGTAGTGTAGGTTTTGGTTCCTTTTCTTGTGGTGCGGATTCTTTTATTTCAGGTTCGGCCTGCTTTGGTATAGTTTTAACTTCATTGGATGGTGCTATGAATTCTTTTTGTGAGGCTATATCTTCCTTTGGGATCACCTTTTGTGGTGTCATAACTTCATTCGATGGTGCTACGTATTCTTTTTGTACGGCTATGTCTTCCTTCGGGATCATCTTTTGTGGTGTCATTGGATCACTTATTTTTGCAAGTGGTGTTTTTATGACAGTTGTTGCTTCTGGTGTTGATATTCTTTTTATGGTGATTGGCGCTGGCGGAGAATGATTTTCAAGAATTTCTGCGGTGGAGTCTATAGGAGCTGAGGAAGCTTTACCTTTCTTTGGTGTAATAACATTAGATTGCCTTTTAAATGTTTCATTATCTAATTCCTCTAATCTTTTCATTGATGCTCTATTCTTCGGCGTACGTTTTAGCATGGCTTGGAAATTGAACGGAGGATCATCTTCGTTCATGTCAGTGGTTGGTCTTGCCATCGCTTGCAATTCTTGTATTGGACTTTGCATATCTGCTCCATCAGAGGCGTTAAAACTCCTGCTTTGAGTTCTCCTTACTTTTGGAGCGCTGTTTTCCAATATATCAGAGTCGTCGCGTACAGCGTTCCAAGGTTCAGGCGGATGGTAGTACGTCTGCGGTGCGTGGCCGTGCTTCTTTTTGTATACCGCTGGTCTTTTACTTGAAATTTCCTTATCCACTTTTGGGATTGTGGACTCTTTTTCTTCCGATATTTGTTTTATTTCCTCGGCTTCTGGTTTTTTATCTTCTTCTACAGTTTCTTGTTTTTGCTTTTCTTCTATGGTTTCTGGTTGTTTCTTACTGACGTCTGGTGGCAATTTTGGCACAGGTTGCGTCGGGTCCCTGCAGTAGGGAACGGTAATGAGCGTTTGTGTGCTCGCTGATACATCTGGGTCTGTTATCGTCGAACTAAATCTGCGTTTTAACGGCTCGTCCCATTGCTCGTGATCGGAGTCATATTGACTGACAAATGTGTCACTACTATAAGGGCAAAGAAATTGTTTTATTAATCTTAGTTTAATGGTATTAGTACTATTAATTGCTCATGATAACATGTAGTTACATGTTATTTAGAAAATGGTCTATAAATCTATTGAAGGTATTGTGTATTTATTTTATTTTGGTAAAATAACTATTGCGGTCATTCCTAAATAAATATAAAAGTAGACGATGGAGTATTAAATTAAAAATTATATACCTTACCTAGTTTTCGCAGTAGGGTCACACATTTGCATTGTATCGTAGTACTGAAGTTGATCAATCCTGAATGGCAATTTCCATACGGTAGGTGGACTGGATCCGAGGAAGTCTGTTTCTTTTGCTTGAGGATCAACGCGATCCAATATAATCGATGTGCTGATATCTAAGAAAGCTCCCAGCACAGCCTGGTTATATATGTGAACCTGGAAGAACATTTTGCTTTTTTTTTTGTGTCAACGCTGGAAGGAATATATGTCAGGTAAGAAATTTAACATTTTAATTTTATGCTCCCAAAAATTAGTAGGAACTTGATGGCTGTCTATAATAAAAATCATTCACCAGAGAACAAGTACAATAATAAAAAAATAGAACATTTATGTTTACTAAGGTGACAGTCACTAGTGTAACAATAAACGGCGGAACAATGGAAATGCCAGGGACCCTAACTTGTGGGGACTTGTTTAAAGAGTGCTGTTAGTAAAAAGCTACTTGTAAATACAGTACTGTAGCAATGTGTCTTCGTGTTGAAGAAACGACTCATCCGATGAATTTGCATTGTGTCTAATTGGTTACACTACAAACGCTTTATCATTAACACCCTATGGAATTATAATAACCATTAAATACAAACAAAAAAAGCAGCTCAATACAGTGGCACATAGTTCATCTTGTACACTTCTGTGAGGTGAAAAGCAAATGGTCACTTTAAAACTGAAGTTACACTCACTTGTTGTGAAAAATGCACTAGATCTTGATAACGCACTGCTCTATATTGTAACAAGACTTGAAATATCGACCGACTCTTCCATTTCATAGCGAACCTTTTTAAAAACGTTGCCGTTTCTTCGTCTATCTGTCCCGTGGATTTATTAATTAGTGGGCCATATGCCTTGCGGACGATATAACCTCGATATGCTGGAGAATTTTTTTATAAATTAAACATTAAAAATATTTTGACCATTAACCTAGTGACCTAGTTCTTCTTTTCTTTATTTGAATATGATAAGTATTTCTTGTACATGTAAACCGTTGTGGAAGAACGTTTCCAAATGATAATGAAAACTGTATCAAAATCCGTTGCGTTGCGTGGCTTAGAAGATCTCAAGGAATTCACAAACAGACCTGAAGAGCTACTTTGGTTGTATTTATAGATTGGCTCTATCATGTACATGTAATTATCTATTCTTAATAAAATATCCAATTGATTATAATTACCCTTCTGTATCAAAAGAGCCGCTTCATCTTCCGTTACATTTAGTGTCTGTTGCTTTTTTAGTTCTTTAACTGTGAATTAATGAGCAGTGTAATTAGGTATCGGCATAAATAACTATTTAATAGGTATTTAAAAATACTATATAGTATACGTACTGTGCATAATTTTCGCTTTACTCTTAACGGCTTTCCTCCTTGCCAGGAACGCTCTCATCATGCATTGCACTTTTATTATTTTCTTCACCTGTGTCTCGTACAACCTACGGGTAATTGGTTCTTAGTTGATTACATTTGCCTAATAATAATCCAGGAACTTATTTATATTTCCTTACCTTGCCAAAAATTCCTCATTATAGTATTTCAAGAATACTTTTGTCTTGCCAAGTTGCCATCCTTCCATTTTCAATCGGATCATTAGTAATCTGCAGTTATCCTTTGTCACTTCAACGTTTTCATCAAAATCGAATGCCAGGAATCGATATCTGTATTAAATATATTTAGTTTTTGGTGGAAAGTTGACTGGTGATGGTGGTGGTGATGTATCTTATGTTTTTATATCTAGTTCCATGAATTTATGTTCCTTTGGCCTAAACTCCGTAACTGTGGTGGGATTTATTATGCATAAATCAAAGTAAAATAGTGAAGTGTATAATAAAATAGCATAGAACGTAAGAAAACAACGTACGACAAACAAAAGAACGTAAGAATACTATAAAGCTACTAGACAAGTTGGTACTTTAATTTTAACCAGGCGTCGATCGGCGTAGATTCTAATCCTTGCGACTGATTCGAGGCTTTCGGTGAAAGAAAACATGGTGGTATGGCTTTTTCTTAGTCCGCCTAGTTAGCTACCACACTCAACTTGAAAATTTGTCGCCAAGCACCTATTGTTGTATTCTGGCAGCTGCACTTGAGAGCCAAGCTGCTCGCTCCAGGCTTAGTGTGCTTGCCATCTTAGACCGCATCGACATTCAATTTCAGATGAGATTGTGGTCAAACGCTTGAAGCATATAAGTGTGATAAAAACAAGTTTCAATTGAATTAGAATTATGATACGTTTTAAGTTACCTTCTGATAAACTCAGCGAAAGGAATTCGCGAGGAAAATCCGCTTTGTCTTGCTTTAGCAGTATCTAAAATGGCTAACGCTCTCAGTTGGTGTTTAACGACTTCAGTTTGAAAACCATTCGGATTGTCGCTCAAATCAGCTCTGATGCAGCGAACGTAATGCGTTCCACCACTGCCAGGACCAATGGAGAGTTGTTTGAGGAGCTCTAAGCTTGTAGCTCTGTAGGTAGCAGCCACCGTTCTCATACGGTGTACTTGTGAAAATTGTCCCTTTGATACTGTATTATATTTCTGGAAATTATCAAATGCGTTATTAAATTAAGGGTATACTGGGACATCTTTGTAGGGATGATGGCAAAGCGAAATGCAGGGTGTATTAATCTTTATAGAATTTTACAATAAAATTATGCATACATTGCGTGATGGTAGGGCTTTTTCTAAGCCCTCCTGGCTAGCTACCCACCTCAAGTTGAAGATAATCTGTCGCCAAGCACCTAACGGTGTTCTGACAGTTGCATTTCAGAGTCAGTCAAGTTTAGCGTTCTTAACATCTTTAACCACATCGTCATTTCACATCAGGCAATGTTATAATTAAATGTTAAAATCTATAAAATATCAAAAAAAGAACCTCGAGTTTTCGTCGAAGAAAAATTTTATTACGAAACTATACATTTTAATTAAAGTTAAACATCTGTCTCAAATAAACTTATTGCTTTATTTCGGCAACTGTATGTAACTTGAATAGGTTAAAAATTTTGACAGGCATTTTAGTTTTTTTATTACGATAGATCTCATAAGCGAAAGAGATTTACTATATTCTCAGCAAATGTGCAAGCTGTAAATGAACGGTTCGCGCTAAACTTTTTGGCTCCTCTGAATATATCCGTAAGTTCAGGCTTGTGTATAATATAGTCAAGTGTTTAAGACAGAGTTAAAACATTATTATAGGAATCTAAAATTGGCATTTGTTTAACTAGTCTCGAAGTTAGAGATCACTACATAGTATAAAACAAAGTCGTCCGCCGCGTCTGTCTGTTTGTCTGGATGTTCGCGATAAACTCAAAAACTACTGAACGAATTGTAATACGGTCTTCACCAATAGATAGAGCAATTCACGGGGAAGGTCTAGATATATAATGTGACAAAGGTTGTTTGTAAATTGGTCGAAGTATAATGATAACTGTTGAAAGAATCGGAAAAAGTCAAGCCGCCTTAAGCGTTTCGTACACATAAGTATATATTTTTAATTATCAGGTCAGGACAACGTCCGTCCGGCCTGCTAGTATGATATAATTTGTATTTATACCTAAATTTGTTTTCTACGCTTCTATATTCAGAGCGGTCAAAAAGTTTGGTGGTGGAAGGTTGTTATACAGGTGCTTGGCCTTTATAATTACTTACTCTTGTTTTAAGATTCTCGATTTCTTTCTCTGATTTCGACTTGATCACGGTGACTTTAGGTTGGTTTGATGATACGGTTAAGTTGCCAGTTTTTGTTAGTTTATTCCTAAACAGCTGTTGAACTGTTATATTAGTCGAAGATCTCATTGTTTCAATCATTTCTGGAGGCAGAAAATCTTTGTTCTTATCGGACATTTCTCTAGCATCGTAATTAACTTTACCCGTGTAATGTGCAACACTGAATTCGTGGTTTCCCGATAGTTTGATATATGGTCCTTTGCAGGTAGTTCTTATTGTGCCTGAAAAACAAATTTTTAATCGATTTTTGAAAAAATACAATCGATAAGAAGATATGTAAAACAGTAAAAAAAATAATTTAAAAATATCTGTATATTTGTAATTACTCATTATAAGTTCTTGTCCGCCGCCTGTTCGACTCGCTTCGTCTAAAATATAGAACAGTCCAAGCGGTCTCCCCATGAGCTGGTCAACAGAATTTTTGTTATCGTAATAACGTAATTCTGGCACCTCGACACTTTCTTCCGTTGCCTCTTGCATTTCCCATGCGAATATTCTTTGGTTGTAAAGAAATTGTATCTGTTCATTTGTTGTGTTCACGATAAGTTGTTCCATACGATTCCTGTGGTAGCATTCGAAACCAAACATATCTAGGAGACTAACGGAGTATTTGTCACCGCTGTAAAAAAATGTATTCGTTTAATTTTAGTTTAAATAATAACAGTTTTCGATTAGCTGAGACCCGCCCGCAACTTCGTCTGCGTTTCTTATTATCTCAATAATACATTTTATGTACAGAGCAAAAAGAATATTTTCGCTTACAAATTTTATTTATTCTGCCTCAATAATTGTCTATTTGAAGTATGACATTTACTTACAATACAGATCTCATGAAGGACAGCTTAGAATTTATCATATTTATCATCCAGTCAATAAGTCTTTTGTATAATGCACATGCTAAAGTATCTCTGGCATCTCTAGCTTCATCTGTTGAGTGTTTTCTTTTCACGGCAGTTCCGCTCTCAACTAAGCAATAATTGATCAGCGCCCATAAGAATTTAGATTCTTCTAGAGCTAGTAACTTTGCAACTTTCTTTGCTTCATCTGGGTTTTCTACTTGAGCCGATCCATCTTTACTATCTGTAAATCTGACATTCCCCAGAGTTAGAACCGATGCTAGTATTGTTTCGAAAAATGTAATATCTTCCACTTCCCAATCGAGTATTTTAAGATTATCAATGAAGTCTCTGTAAAATTGAGCGTTGTTATCGTAATTTTCTCTCACGCCTTTCACGCCCTTCACGGGTTCATCGGATATTCGTAAATATCTATATTTTCTGCTTTTCTCCAAATACAACTGTTCCAAGCGATTGTCCGATTCCACCGCGTCATAGAAGTAATAAAGTAGGTCGAAATTTGCCTGTGACCTGAAATCGCATACATTTTATAAAATCATTATAAACGTAATAAAAATGAGTTATATTACATTTTACTTACATATCCGTAGATGAGACACGCCACTTTTCTAATTGATATAGCCAAAATATGGCACCACTTAACTTTCCAGAACTTCCATAAGTTACTTGGATCTGTAGGATTCCCCTAGTGGAATGAGTGTTTATTGGCGTCGCTGCAGAAATCGCAGCTTGGATAACTTTAGTAGCTTTCTGTATTCTTTCAGCTGTATTATTCTTCATTGCACCCAGATATGTTAAGTGTGATAATGAATGAAGCATGTTTGTAGTTTTGCCTGATTTACTTTCACCAGAAAACACTATGTGCTGTGGTTCGTTGTGGTGCAGAGCATTTTGGTAGGCGCTGTCAGCAACAGCAAATATATGAGGCTCGTTGTCTGATCTTGATTTGAATTCATATTTCGTGTGATACTGGAACCAATTACATTATACACAAAAGATATTAACTCAAAAAGTTGGTCTATAAAATCTACAAATTTATCTTTATTAATTTTACGTTTCAGGAAAGTTTTCTGTTAAACTATCTATATGTTTATTCTTTTATTGAATTTTGTATTTCACTAAGTCCATTGATTATTTTCATTTAACTTTATACTAGCAATAATATTGCAACTTCTGTCTTGGAGTCTTAGACAATATTAAACTACTGGCCTGAAATGAACCCATAGTAAAAGTGGAATAGCAATAATAAAGAACATACGTACGTTTTCATTATAAATATCATAAACCGTGTTAGGATTAAGTATTAACAGGATATCACCAACGAACGACATAAAAGAACCCCTCGTACATTTTATTTGCAATTCGTTTAGTATATTTTCTTCTGTCAACACCTCTAATGCAGCTAAATCTTCTACTTGCATAGTTTCTGCTTTGTCTATACCCTCAACAGTTAACAAACCGTTTTTAATTATTTTCTCCGGTTGTTTACTCGGCACTATTACGTTTTTTATGTCAAGAGCAAGAAATTTAAGTTCTGTGGAGAGCTGGAAATGGTATTTAATTATAATTAAGTATGGCTTATGTTGTTCCAAAGTCATCTAGAAAATATACTCACATGATAATCATTTTCTGGCACGGATTGTATAAAGGGGTGCTCTTCTAGTTCCACCATAAAAGGCCGATGTTCAGGATTCTTCTCTAGACATCTGAAATTGTTTAAAGTTTTTCAAGGTTCGACTCGCTTAGTAAAATAATTAAAAATAAAAAACATATAACTTACTCGACAATAAAATCGTTAATATCGTTTGAGGACATCGAAGGTTTCGATACACTCGGTGGTGGATTTCGGACAATCTGAAATAATGCTCTAGTCGGATGCATGTCTTGAAAAGGTGCTTTACCGTCGACCATTTCAATCGTAGTAATACCTAAAGCCCAAACATCTGATCTATTCCCATAGCCTTCTTCTCCACCAGTTACCACTTCTGGTGCCATCCAACTCGGAGATCCAATGCTTGTTTTACTTTTATCGAGGGTACAATTTAGTTTACAAGATAGTCCAAAATCTGATAGTTTTACTTCTCCATCTTTTGTTATTAATATGTTACTACATCTGATGTTCCTGTGAATAACTTTGTTTTCGTGTAAGTAAACAAGAGCCTGGAAATGAAGACATAATTGATTGGAGTAATCGATGCCGCTAACACCCAATCGACGTAGAATGATGACACGGCCGCCTCACGGTTCGTCAGCTTGTTACGGTTGGCGATACTAATGTCGGCGTCAGTCAAGTGGCCCACGCCCCTGAGATTCATTGGGTTTATTTGCATACGTATCAGCCTTTAGTGCTGTCACAGGCGGCCTGTCTACAGTTCTTGTTGTCTGATATATCAGTGTATTTAATGCGTTCATTACAATCGATTCAATGTTAGGGTTGTGAAGAAGATATATCGATAGTTTATGAAATAATAATAAACTTTCTGACATGGTCTTTTATTAAGGGTTATTAAGCAAAGCCTATTTTACTCACTTTTTACGGCTATGACATCTAGAATACTCATTTGTTTAACTTTTTTAAGAATATTTTCTAGCAAGTGCCAGATGTTATTACGTCATGTTACGCAAAAAAGTAAATCGTTTATGTTGTTCCATTGAGCAGTTCGCAAGGTAAATTCACTATTGGTTCGGACTGGATAAGGTTATACATTATATGTAGAAGAGTTAAATATAAAAATGGTATGAAAAATAGGTCTAAGTTTTTAGCAGGATATTCTAAGGGTAAACATGAACATGTAAATTTTAGAATTAAATCTTATGTCATTGTTAAAACTGTGTATTCGATGAGAGAAAATTCGCAATTAGTGGCGGCAATAATAATTTTTAAAATATTTGCCTGTGTAAAATATGTCTATAAAACAATTTTCCCTCAGTGCATAAATCAGTAATTTGCATAAGAAATTAAGAGTTGACAGAAGTAAATTATTTTCTTAAGATTTTAAAGTAAGCTTATGTCTCTATTCAATTCAAGTTTCCATCGACATTCTATGATATCGTACACTGAGAGAAATGAGTGCTAAATATGCCAAGTGCATGGAACTGGGCTACACCAGTATTGTGGGCCAAGTGGCTTGCATAAAGATAATACACATTTAAGCTTATCCGCAACGTTTCAGACTTAAAACATTAGAACTGATCTGCAATTTTGATCTTTAAACGAATACGTATAAACGATATTATTTATTGGTAGTGTTAAGTTAAGGGGCTTGTTGGCTACTGCGCCAGAGGTCCGTATATCTTGTGCGCGAGCATTATTTACGATAATTGAGCGATGCACCGCGATGGGGGGCCATCACGGTGTTGTCGGGCGCGCTCCAACATTCACATCGACAACTTCGACTGCTCCGTTGCGAATCACATCAAATAAAGCGGCGTGCATTTTAAGTAATGGCCCTAGATTGTATTTCAACGTACGTGGACGTACCCGGGGCAATATATTATTCGAAGTCACTCGAAGCAACAGAATCTCCTGGGCACAAATCCGAGAACAATTGAGTTTGCATTCAAAGTACCCCTCCAATTGATTCAGTGGTTGAAAGGTGGATTGGCAGGCCCTTTGTTTTATAAACGGGCATCTCGAGTAGAATGTGACGAGAGACATGTTTATAGTCAGTCGAATATGGTCTTACCTTTATCGTATATTTGAGGATGTAAGCTATGTGTTCCTCGGACATTTTTCTTTCTGCCGTGTTAAGTTTTCTGACAATATCGCTGACAGATCCACATTCGCACAACTGGAATGCAGTAAAAGATCTCCTTTATGAATCTTATAAAACAAAAGCTAACGTATAAATTGAGTATTTTCCGTTATATTATTGCTACAAAGCGTTCTATTTAAAATGGATATTGTCGTTGTTTGTGATCGTATTGACATTTACTTATTTTTTTGGAACGAAATTACTTAACACGGTAGTAGTTCAATTGCAGAAATCGTCACGTAATGAAAAAGCGTTATCTCCCATCTGTGCGATTTTATATAAGTTTGTCTCTTTCCATTGTTTACAAGTCTGTGTGTCCGTGCATGCGTGCGAGTATCGAAATACAAGCAGACAAGCATCGTGCACTATAGGTTCTATAACCGCATAATTGTACGCGTGGAAATTTCACAAAAAGGTTTTATTATTTGCGTTTATTTCTTTTATTTAATATCTCTGTGATTAATAACGATTTTTTTTTAATTTTTAATAGATAAATATATCCCCTAAAATATGAAATTAAGCTTTTTGATTTGATTCTTTACTCTAAAGGTATTTTTATTAAAAAAATGATAGAAAATAACAGTATAGATTATATAGAGCTGCATGGAAGAGGCATATTTAACGCTTGTTCGTTATGTGACGAAAATATGAATATAAAAAATCCAAATCTCCGTGTCGAATTAAATTCAAAGTCTGAGAAAAGGCGTAAAGAACACCGTTCCTGTTCGGGGTCCCGTGACCGCACACGCTTTTTATTTTTACTTACCTCGAGTGTAAACCAAATTTTTCTCGCATCCTCGGTGTTCTCACAAAATATACCGTAGAAATCAATCAAGTTCGAATGTTTAGTATAATCTCGTAGTATTCTATACTCCTTCTGTATGTGGGCTTCATTTTCGTCGGTGTATGTTTGTAATTTAACGGCGACATGTTTACCAGCTGCTTGCGTGTCCGTGGCCTTGTAAACTTCGCCAAAGATACCACTTCCTAGTAAGGTATCGAGTTTATATCGTTCCAAAGGGTTTGGTAAAGATGATATGTTTAAACCGTCTATCATAATTTATGAATGGCTCTGTCTGTGAAACAAAGTGATTTTTATGATGTTTTTTTGTCATTTATAATTACACTAGCTGACCCCGGCGAACTTCGTAACGCCAACAGTCGACTTTTTAATACTTATTCTGCTATTCGGGACCATCGTATAAATATTGACATTAATATTTATACGATACTAACGTCACTCAATTGTTTTGCCTTCCCGGAATCTCTCCACTAACACTTAAACTTTATAGTATGGTATTAAAGTTCAAATTGACTTTAAAGTATTGTTACAAATCATTTGTATGGGAGTACAGAAAAGTGTCGTTTTAAGACTTTTCCAGGTAATTTTTTTAATTTTTCTCTCCGTAAGATCCATCCTCGTACTTTTAGGAATATTCTAAAAAAAGAATTAGCGAAATCGGTTCAGCTGTTCTCGAGTTTTACGCTTAGCAACACATTTAGCAATTCATTTTTATATTATAGAAGATAATATTTGGGCATGAAAATTTAATTTCACGGCCACATTCCCTTTTTAAAAATTCCGCTTTGATTATAGCCATAAGAACAAATTAATATTAGCGATAATTGTGTTACGATGGGAACAAGAAAAAGAAATAATGCGATAGGAGGCCTATTTACAACAGTATAGAAAGTGTCAAGGATGTTCGTGATTAATTTTCAGCCTATGACTCTCATTATTTGTGCTATTAATAACTGAAAAGTATAAGAAAACTTTTCAACTATTAGATTCGATTAGACGGTAATTTCTGGAACTATTGGCCAGATTTTAAAAATTCATTGTCTTAGCTTATGCTTAGATTTTTGTTTATCTATACATATAATAAAAATGAAGTGTCTCTATGTAATTGGGTATGAAAATATACACGATACTGATAACAAAAACACAATTTTTAAAATTTTTGTCTGTCTGTCTGTTTGTTCCGGGTAATCTCGGAAACGGCTTTACCGATTTTGACAGAAATTTCACTGACGGATAGTTAAAACTATAGCGGGTGACATAGGCTACTTTATTTTAGACAAACCGTCATCCGTGGCTTCGTCTGTAGTACTATCTCCAAAACGATTGGACCTATTTTCATGGGACTTTCACTGACAGATAGCTAACGTTATAAAAAGTAATTAATGCTTTTTGATTTTTGACTAGCTTTTACCCATGGCTTCGTTTGCAGTAGTATCTCCAAAATGTCTGAACTATTTTTCACGGAACTTCCACTAACAGATAGCTGATCTTATAAGAAGTAATTTACAATTATAAAAAAACGCATGCGGAACTGCGGACAACAGCTAGTAGTATATAAATCTCATTGGCTATGCGAGTGAAATCCTGGGCTGAGAGCTATTTCTTCATATTTTAACAAAATTATAAAACTCATAAACATATCCTATATGCTATAGGATATAGAATTCCTTAGGTTTAGCGTGACTACGATCTTAGACCACATCATCATTTAACATCAGATGAGATTGTGGTCAAACGCTAACCTATAAAGTATAAATTAAACAAATAATGGGTAAAAAACAGCCGCCATAATTGCGTATTTCGCAAAAAAAAAACAATGGCAGATATGCCTAAATATCGGCTTCGAATTCAGATTGAGTAAAATACATATTTTCGGTTACATTATAACTGTTAGGTAATCTGAATTGGTGGTTAGAGGTTAATAATAAACCAATACGGTTATTATTTTGCTATTGGGAAATACGTAGTGAGATAGCGGGATTGAGGTATTATAAATTAGAATCAATTACTTCCTTAAATCATAGACCATTTGAGGATAAAATTCACTTATTCTTTCAATGGCAGTTGTCAAGCTAGGTACAAAGAATAAACAAGTTGGGCCAGTTGGGGTCATATAATATGAATTGTAAATATGTATGCATGATTATGAGAAGTTGGCTTTTTAAATGTTCGCCTATAGATATGAGAAAATTGAATTAAATATAAATAAATTACTTACCCGCAAACGCTAGAGCGACACGTCCACCCTGCACTCACAATACGAGGGCGAGTGCCGTTGTTTGTAGATACCTCACAAATGCAGGGGCTTCTTCGTATTAGGAACGTGCCGCTAATCTCGTAACAGTATTAGGTCATAATACAAGACGACCTTGCGTAATACCTTGGATTAATTGTTTATTGAGGACATTTAAGAAAAAATAGTATAGTCATTAATTACTCAACAACTGCTGAAATGGTTTCTGTATTTTTTAAAGAACTATCAAAGGATAGTGTTGCTCTAAGGGATGGCATTGAAACAAATGCTTCGCGTCGTGACGCTATGGATTTATAAACTGGTAATGATCAAGAAAACTATAGGTAGTGTTTCTCCCGTGGGTAAATCAATTGATATTTGCATCGAAAGAAGGTTATTTGTACTCGTAAAGACAAAAGACAATCAAACTACTGTCGTTCAATTACACTATGGTCGTATTTATGCCTTATAGTGTTATAGTCACAGCCCGCTTATAGATTTTCACGTTTTGTTTCTCTTCGTATTCGCTCGGATGTTCAGATTAGAATTATCCTCGGACGCCTTTACAAAACGGAGGGTGGAAACCTTTGGAAACCTGGCTTCATTATTTGAGAGATACAACAAAATTCGAGAGGTGCTATATTTAGAAACCTATTATTCCTGGTTCCCGCGATTGATGACTCATCCATAGTTTAACTATAACAACGGGTGTGAGGGTGTGATAATATGCATAATTTGGTATCGAAAGTCACATTGTGGCATTATGGGTATCGGTATAACTTATGAAGACTAATTGCAGAACGCCTGCCTCACATTATTACTTCAACTGAAGTACTAACTCACGGTGATAAGAGCAGCATCCTGCGCACTGTTGCTAAGTATATGGCTTAATTTCGTGTGTAGATTTTTTGGTGTGTAAATACAGTGATGGTTGGATATTCTGTTTACTGGACATTTTGCTAAGGTTTCTTTGATACTTTAAATGTTGTTAGCGTTTGACTTTTACCTTATTAAATGGCTTAAAATGTGACGCGCTAAATCTAAAGGAAACCTTTTTGTTTTATTAACTTTTGTATACTCTGTAGCATAAACGGTGTTATTGATTTTATATAAATGATGTGTTGTTGGATTCCTTTTAAATGTGAGAATGACAGAATCGTTAATATTGAAGTACTAATATTACCCGTGGTTTCGCTCGCGTTAATGTAATTTCGTTAATGTAGTGGTTATACACTCGAAAATATAACTTAATGTAATAGGCAAATATCTACTTGAATCGTAATTAATTAAAAGTATATTGTATTGTATCTATCGATACAAGTTAGGACTAATAAATACCAATTTTATATTCCAATAACATTTTGACTGTACTATGCGCAACACCGAATTTAAAGCTACATTCAGAGCGGCCAAAAAGTTTGACGTGGTCTAATACTCGATTAATCTTATTTGAGCTTGAGATACTTTTAACTGACGTACTAGACACTACACTCATATTTTCGGATAACGTATGTTTTCATAGATTTTCTATACTTATTATGAGGTTTTATGTCATAAGTGTATGCAGATAAATGTAATGTATATGTTTTTTTTTTTTTTTTTTAACTTATATTTAGGAGCTTTTATTCTATTGAATATATCAGCCCCATTGTTCCCCGTTCTTTCGAGCTTCATCAGGAGAGTCGTTGATGAGATATTATTACAAAGTCATACAACATCTTTGCGTCTTCCGAACAGGGTTCTGCCAAAATGCTGTGACAAATACCGATGTCTTGGCAATTAACATTCATAATTCTCATCAACGACTCTCTTTCAATGCTATTCTTGGCACACTCCATCAATAAGTGATGCACATCATCAATTTTGCCACATAAATTGCAGTTTGGTGACTCCGCTTTCTTCATTAGATGGGCAAAACTTCCCGATGGATAGTGCCCTGAACGAAGTCTTAACGCTATTTTGACATATTGTCGATTTAAATTGCATTTGTTAAACCAAGGTATATATATGTTAAAGCTGATACTCTCCCGCTTTGTTATGCATTTAATAAAGTTTTAATTGAAAATAATGACCAATAGGTCATTTAAATCTAAAAAAATAAGTAACATAGAACCATGTCGACAATAATCCAAATCCAACATTTAATGATTGAGCCTCAAAAGAACAGTATTTTCAATGCTTAAAATTTGATGTACCACGTAGATGTGAACAATAGAAAAAAAAAACCCAACTATAGCAACAACCAATCCATTTGAGACATTGTCAAGATAAAATAATAAAAGTACTCGATCAGGCGTATTAAAGCTAAAAGCGAAACATCTACAGACACTCAACACAATGAGGCCCTTCATTCAATAGGTCCTTTTTAAGGGAACGATGTTTCCCTTTGTATACAGTTTAGCGAACGTTAAGTGGAATAACATCTTGAAATTGAATCCGAAGGTGAGTGGATACGTTATTTATTGTCAAACAATACGTACGTAAGTGAAACTAAAAATATGATGATATTCGAATGAAATAATGTACAAGCCCTCGCCAAACTTTTTGACCGCTCTGAATGTCGTTACAGGGAACACAAATTTTGTTATATTTAATAACATTTAGATAATTTAAGGATGTATAAATGCCAATGTTGGATTCCAAATAATAATATTTTAACAGCGTTTTGTATTAAACTCGACATTATTATGCGTTAAGCTCGAATTTACACACATATAACGAAGTACCAAGCGTCATATCAAGCGGGTTTTGGTGACAAAGGGCTATTATAGAGTGGACCAATATGTGGACGATGGTGATGTCTGGAATTGACTCCTCTCTGTGCATCCAGTAAAAACGATTGTAACGTGAAATGTATTTTAAATAATAAGTTTATTTATTTATTTAAGGTCCACATAACTAAGTTCGAGGATGAGAAATTGACATCAACTCTGATAAATGTAAACACAACATGCATAAAATACGTCAATAAGAAGCTGTTTCACAGTATTAAAAACTAAGAAAAAGGAAAATTAAAATAAATTAAAAACATGTAAACAAATTCTTTTTATAGTTGAAGCCAAAGAGAGACACAAATGAAAATATCGAATTTAAAACGTAAGCTATTACAAAAAGAAAGCATGCGGTATAAAGGGTAATGTTGGCCTATGTCAGTTATTGCTAGTGGTAAATTAAAAGTTTCTCGATTTATTAAGCGGCTACCTATGCATACAATATACATCTATATATGTTAAAAAGATAAACCCGATTGAGTCTTTTGTCGGTTCTTCTAGATAATAGGGTTGTTTTCCGAATTTTGACGTTCATAACCGTCTTCTTAGGGCCTAAATAGAGTGAAGTATTCTTTTATTTTGATTATATTATATGTATAACATTGATACAACTAAGGGATAAATAAATGCGAATGTTAGATTCCAATAATAGTATTTTAACTTCGTTTTGTAATGAACTCGACGTTATTATGCGCAAGTCCGAATTTACGGGCGGCCAAGAAGTTTGACGAAGACTGTAGGGTAGGATTCGAATTCTCTTTACATGCCAATTAACTCCGGCAATAACGCATGTTACTAAGCGAAAAGAGATTAGGACTAGGACCGCGCGGCTTTATCTACGTTTGTATCTTAAACTACTAGCTTTTGCCCCCGCCACTTCGCTCGCGCTGCTGTTAAATTTGAGATATTCCTCGGGAACGGTACTTTTTTCTAAATTTAAAGTACACTATACACTTTCCAGTAATCTTTACAACGAGTATGCAAAATTTAATGACAACCCGTTGAGTAGTCGACGCGTGAAAGCGTGACGAACAAACTCGTATTCACATTTATAATATTAAGTTAGAATGTAATAGTAATGTTTTGTAGGTGGTAGAGCTACGCTGAAGCTGTTACTGGTTTCAGCATGAATGGGTCGGCTCGCCCGGGGTAGTACCACCCTCTCACAGAAAGCCGACGTGAAGTAACAGTGCTTGCACTGTTGCGTTTCGTTCGGTCAGTGAGAGCGCTGGAGGCCCACATATATTAAAAGGCCGGCAACGCACTTGCGACTCCCCTGATGTTGCTAGTGTCTATGGACGGCGGTGATCACTTACCATCAGGTGACCCACCTGTTCGTTTGCCCCCTATAACACAAAAAAAAAGATATTATATAATAGGATATAATTATGATGTTACAAAGTTTTATTAGCTCTAAAAACATTTCAAGTAGAATTAATACCGACATATTTCAAGTCGAATGTTTGTTTGTATAACAGTCAACGAAGCGTCGAGGCAGTACAAAAGGGGCCTCTTGACTCAAGTAGTCGAATTATCCCGACTTAACATTATAATTGCTACCTAACGCATTCATACGATGCCACACTCCACCCAGAACTTATTGTTTAGTTTGTATTTATGTATACAATTTTAATAAATTAACAGTTGCCCGCGGCTCTGCACGCGTTTTTTTTTTTGCTAATTATTTTCAGTTCGTTATTTTACAATCTACAATTTTGTTACACATTATTTTTATAAGTTCCCCTTTGGATTTTTTTTTTCGAACTGACTACATTGTTGACCTGGCAAGGCTTCTACAGTTTCACCGGACTACAGTCTCTTTGGGAATGGTGTTCTTAGAATACGTAAATAACGGTCAAGATGTTTATGAGTTTATTCCAGACATGGAAACAAACAGACATAGATTGTTTTTTTTTAAATAGTGATAACTATCCTTTGTCTATGTATCTATCACAAAATTTTTGAAAATAAATTAAATGCCCTTACAGTTCTACATATTTATTAATATAGAAAGGTTATATTTTATGATGTCAATTACTTTCGACTGCTTTGTAACTCTGCTATAATTGTTATCAGTGATATCTGTCGTATTAAAACAATTGTATTGTTTCACGAGTATTACACAGTTCATCTGGATTTATTAATTCATCGTGTGCTTCATTTAATTTAACAATTACTTATTAATTTCTGTAAAGTTTTTATCGAGTAAGTCATCTCGGTAATTTTATTTTATCACTGCTTACCTTTTAAGGAAAAGCGCTACCATATATATAGACAATCGGAAAAGTTTTCTGTGTAACTGTAGAGACAACGTTAAATTTGATTCAGTCATTTCGGAGACCATTCCGAACAAACACTGCTAGGAGGATGACAATGAAATAGGAATTTAGTGGCCAATACAATCATTCTACTCCGATATCTGCGTGACGAAGCTTCGACTACTTGTAAAGGCACAGAATTCCCGTTCCAACACCTGTGTCTTTCCAATAACTTGAAATTAGCGTCCGATAAATTCCTTTGATGTGCGCAAAAACCGTCGGCCCAGTTATCGTGCTGCGTGTACCGTCACGCAATCCGATAGTTCGTAACGCATAACGATAATATCTTCCCACATCTGCATTTAGTCTCACCATAGACAAAACTTCGAACCGATACACGCAGGTATGGGAGTAGCATAACAGTATAATCGCGTTGCGTGTCTATTGATGTGAAGACAATTGAAGGTATATATACCAGTATAATAAAACAAAATAATTTCTGTATCAATATTCATATTTATTTTCTCAATGCTATAATGATTTATATACTAGAATAAATAATGGAATGTATTTATTTAAATATCACCGTAGTGGAAGTGTAAGTTTCTAAATTTTAAATATAAAGTAAATTTAAAAATGTACATTGAGTAACGTTTAAATCGAAATATAATTTTAAACATATAATTTACATGTTTATATGTTTACGTACGTTTTTGATATACTATAAACAGTGTTATTTTATTATATTTTATGGGTTTAATGATTTCGTAAAACCATATTATGTTGTACTTAATTTCTACCATCGAGAAACTACTAGATCTGTATACATCGTGCAAACATTATTATAATTATTTCAGTAAACATTTATATGAGTCTAATTCAAGAAATCACTAAGTCCTCTGCTTGTGTTGTTGAGTTAACGACACCAGCTTGTTTAATTGTCATGCTCTTTCGAATGGTCAATTTCGTTAGAAGAAGTTCTAAGTGTATATATCTTTTTTTTAATACTTTATAGGTAAACATTTTGACCACAATCTCATCTGATATTAAATGATGATGTGGTCTAATATGGTAAGTCACGCTTAACCTAGAGGAAGACTAGCTCTCAAGTGCAGCTGCTGGAATACACCAATAGTTGCTTGGTGACAGATTTTCAACTTGAGGGTGGTAGCTAGCCAGGCGGACTTAGAAAAAGCCCTACCACCATGCTATGGTTTCATCACGATGTTTTCCTTCACCGAAAGCTCCGACTCAGTTGCTTGGGTTCTAACCTACGTCCTTCGACGCTGTGTCCGAACACACTACCAACTGAGCCATCATCGCTTCGGATTACAAAAATAAATAAATGTTTTCATAGATTCAAATCACTACTAAGTCCTTATTTTGAAGAAGTCTCTAATTTGATAATTATGTACAGCTTATGTGAGATAGAAAAATTACAAAGAAATTCGATATAGCATATTTATCAATTTTATGACTTGTTCAAATACAGTAAAACCTCGGCAAGTCGAATCTCGATAAGTAGAAAATGTCTGTTACTCGAAAAAAAAATAACTCATGTAAATGCACTTTCAAGCCCTAGTAAGTATTCCAGGAAATTTGAGCTTCTGTCAAGTTAGAATAGTCGGTATATTTACTATAAGGTATTTTAGTACACATTTTATATCTATGTAGTCCGGTGGAACTGTAGAGGCCTGACGGATCCAACAGTGTAGGTCAGTTCGAAAAAAAAAATTTATATCTGTAACCTAGAATAAAAATCTGATCTAAATGTCTAAAATGTATCAATATTTGATTGTACTGCTTATTTCTACAACGGTATGTTTTTGAATTTTCTAACCTTTTTAGCTGGGAAGTAATAATAACGCACTGATTTTGAAAAGATTGCCGAAAATATAGAGATACATAGTTTTTAGAAGAAATTTTTAGTTTATTATCTCCGCTATAAGATTTTTTTTATTTATTTCAACTGTGTTACTTAGAATATGTAAGATAGAATTTACGTACAAAAACTTAAATAAAAATCAAAACTTTTTATACTTCGAATGCTTTATAACCCGGATTTTCTTCCTTGAACTTCGACTTACCGAGGTTATACAGTACCTATTAATTATTACTTATATTGACGATAATATTTAAGTAAAATGTTACATAATGTTACTGAAGTTATACTTCTTTTGTCGCGTTAGGGAACAATGGTAGTAAATTTTTACGATGCGCGCGCACGCCGTCACGAAAAACCGACACCCTGAAGTTAGCTATAGTCAACATTTTATTCAAAAAAAAGTATGTATCTATTAAATACCTTTTTTCTATTGTTCGCGTCGTTTTTTCTACAAACGTAGAATAAGGCGAAAGATAAAATTTTTGAAAAGGTTTTTATCTTGTTACGCCAAAGAAGTATAACTTCTAACGCGTGTACATAAGTACACTACTTTTTTTAGTATTAGTACTGTTTACATGTTATCATTTGTAATTCAAATTTATACATCTAAATATATATATATTTTTAAGGAATGTTCTTTTATGTCATGGAATGTCGATTACTTACGTAATAAATTTAATCTTTACACGTAAATTATACAAATATTTAAGCGTATAGTTAGTAATATCATATCTAGGCAGATTACAATTTGTCTATGTGATTATAAATATATCGTTATATATAAATATTAACAAAATAAAATATATAATAATAATAAATAATAAGTTCCTTAAATAATTACGAGAAGAGATTGACAAATGACGTCATAGTTGGTTTATTTATTTTGTGTATACATGCTTTAAATTAAATACAAAATTATAAATATAAAAAACATATATATATATGTAATTGTTTAAATTATCATTTGACAAGCGTTCCGTTAATGTCTTTTCTCGTATTCGAGATTCATTTAATCTCACATACGTCTTATCAATTTTTATAAACGTATGAAATTACTATCAAAATATCGTTCTAAACCATGGATAAGTTTATTTAATAAAACTATAATAGTAAAGCTGTTCTCAGAGTACTACTTTAAATAAATTACATTTTAATACTAAATAAAATTATTCTAATTGTACAAATTTCTAATAAAAAAAAGTCACAATTTCATACAACTTAAAGCCTAGCTAAAATAGTTTTACATCATTGGTATGTTGAACATATTAAATAAAGAAAGCGTTTTACTTACAAATAGGAACCCATTTATCGTCTTTACACCTCTGACAGTCGACGCGACAGCACCAATGGAAGGTGCAGTTACAAGGTTTGATACTGGATTTTCTGATCAGCGCGTGTCCCCGACCGCAACAGAGTAGATCGCAGGAACCAGCCCGAGAGACACGACCGATCCTGCAGACGCGTCCGCTCGTGCCCACGGAGTCAATCTTTGCGTCGGCTTCGCAGAAACTGGGAGACCTACGCAAGTGGAAGTAGTTGAATCCTTAGTAGAGCTTTGAAAATTATACTAATTCCCAAGAGATCCAGTCTGTCAGTTCAAAGGATTCCACTCAAGGGAAAGTACGCAATATATTCCGTAAAAAAAACATTTCTTTGATTTAGAATTCCCCACGACGTTTTCCTTCACCGTCAGACAATAGGTGTTACCAAATTGGTAATATACTAAAATTTGGTAGTAGGTACACGTCGGAGTTAGAGCCTTCGGATATCGAATTGATTTTTCGTAGATGCAAACAACTAAATTGAATCTGATCTAAAGTATAAGGAGTTAAATAAGCCATGGTGACCAAATGGCTAAAATCAGTGAAATACCAATCAAATGCTTGTACATTGAACTGCAGTATATACCATACATTTTGTTCAAATACAGATACATTTTAAAGATATGAATACTATCCATTGATGGACATTCTGTACGTGATTACATTCTCGATCGCAATCCATTTTATGGTGCTAGGGATTTTTTTAATGTTCCATTAGATCGGTATCACCACAAGTTAAAAATATTTCGCTAAGCTCACTGCTGAAGCTACCATACCTGAGAATCAGGTCTCCTGAAATGCTTGGCGTATATATCATCTAGAACAAAATCATCACTTAGCCCCAGTTTTTGGGCCCTATGATGTTGTTTATGATCATATGAATTTTTGGTCAATTTATACGCAATGTTAGTGGAAGCGAAAAGTATACAGTAAAATGCCTGTATCGCCTACCAAGAAGTATAAGCTCTTTATTGCAGGTGAATACCCAAAGAGACCTTTGTAGATCTTATAAAATTTGGTAAGACACAGAGAGGAATGCTGGCAGTGAAGTTGAGCAGGAATAAGCATTCTACACTTCTCCAATTTAAACTTGGGTTGTAAATCATATCCTGCAACTACGATGGACCCGGCACCTGTACTGTAGATACAGGAAGTGCTATGTACAGAAGAATTTCATCTCTAGAATAAAAAAAAATACTATGATAACATACTTTTCAAGAAACAAGAGATTTGTTTTCGACACCTGGCGAGCTTTACTCTTCCTTCTGCCTCTCGGTCGACCTCTGAGTTGTGATAGGTCGTTGTTTAGTTCCTCTTGCGCCACGATCAACGCCTGTGAATAGGTATTACGATTTGAAATAAGTATAGTGTTAGAATCGAGGCTTGTATCAATGCTAATTGAAACTTTAGAAATCAAGTATTCATTATTTTTATACGAGATAATTTATATCCCTCTATTATTGTGCATTATTATAGTAAATTCTATAGGTATTTTACAACAGATAACTTTTGTCAAATGTGTGTATTTATATTAAAAATACCTACGTCAGTGTGTATGTATAGCTGTTGTTTAACAATAATTTTATTATGTCATTATACAAATAAGTCGACCACAGTGAGAAAGTCGAGAGCGTTTTGTAACACGTATTTAACTGGTTCTAATAATACCTTACGATATTGCCGCTTGATTGTCGATGCTACCACCCTGAAATCGGGCGTGGTTCGCCAGCATGTTCTCAGTTGACAGCTGCCCGACGAGCCGTGACATTTGCAACGCACCTCCATGTGAGATGACAGTATCTGCAAATTAAGAAAAAAATAAGCGATACTGGCTGTTTTCCGAGAGCGTTTAATAAAATAACTAGTTAATACAATAAGTTAATAACTTATTGAAGTGCAACTTTTTTTTACATCGCTTCAACTTTTTTTGTCGTAGTCCCCTACTAAAAACTCCAAATTGCATACTTTAAGGTGCTTAACTAGGCCCTGTTTGATTTTTGGAGTGATAAAGTCTTTCTTCATTGAGTTAGATAATCGTAAATGATAGATTACAATGACGGCGTATTCCCGCAAGACTCGGTATTACGAATCGAATCATAAGCGTAAATATCCCGCGCACACAATCATAAATCTGAATTACACAAATACGTGACCGTATTCGTTGGATACGAGACCCGCCACCCACCGCACAGCTAGCACCCATAACATTTACATAATTAAACGCCTCGCCGTAATCACACTGACGTCTTAATTTAGCCAACGCCGCCGGGCCGGCGATTTCCCAAATTGAGTCGGGGCAAAAATTCAAATAAATCGGACTCCAGGCCCGCCCCGCACGCCTTGCGGGACCCTAATAACCCCGTATTATGAACGTTCGCGATAGAATTCGCCACCCAAGACGTTTGTAATACAACGTAATGAAGGTTGAATATTAAAAATGGCTCCGAACCGCTTATTACGTTCTCACCTTGGCGGGCAGTTCGTGAAATACGGCCGGCTAATGTGGGCCCTCGAGCGATCGAGTGTACGTACGGCCACAACAACACGTTCCTAATAGTGGCGCTGTCTACACTTACTGATAATAAATACCTACTAAGTTTTCACGTGACTTGGACTACATTTTTTAAAGTATAATGATAAAAAGTAGTCCTTTGTCTCTCTGTATATCACAGGTTATCACAGTGCTAAATTTCATTGCTATGGTTTAGCTAGTTCAGTCGTGAAAATGGTAACAAGCATACAAGTTTTTAGGTTGACATAGGACGTTTATATATTTTCAGAAATCTATGTATTTATGTATACAGTAATCCCCCCCCCCCCCTATTTTCATATTACGCGTTTTTAATCCCCCGTATAACACGGGCATTCACCCATATAACGCGCGGATTTTCCACATTTCTGTACTGTGAAATTTAAAATGATTTGTACAGTTCATAATTAGCTTCGCACGTGTGTGCACATGGTGTTGTTATAAAATTAAATTACATTATTTTGAAGTTATACTTTTTTGGCGCGTTAGGGAAAAATGATGAGAGTAAATTTTTACGATGCGCGCGCACACCGTCACGAAAAACCGACACCCTGAAATTAGCTATAGTCAACATTTTATTCAAAAAAAGTATGTATGTATGAAATACCTTTTTTATTGTTAGTATCGTTTTTTCTACAAACGTAGAATAACGCGAAAGGTAAAATTTTTGAAAAGATTTTTATCTTGTTACCCCAAAGAAGTATAACTTCTAACACGTGTACATAAGTACACACTACATTAAGTTTATATATTTAAAGGTGTAGAAATTTTACTTTAAATAGAACATTTAGTTTTAAGCCATTGCAAGTGAAACGGAAACAAAACCTAAGTTAAAAAGGAAATGTATTTCTCTACAACAACAAAAAATATTTTAAATTTATACATAACGTGTTATAAGGGGGTCGTTAAAACGGGTTATACGGGAATACTCCTACAACGCGTTTTCCTATAACGCGGAACCAATCTATCATCTTATCGGGGGGATTACTGTACAGTAATATAATACATTTACATTTTGCAGGTGGTAGAGCTACGCTAAAGCTATTACTGGTTTCAGCATGAATGGGTCGGCTCGCCCAGGGTAGTACCACCCTCTCACAGAAAACCGACGTGAAGTAACAGTGCTTGCACTGTTGCGTTTCGTTCGGCCAGTGAGAGCGCTGGAGGCCCACATATTTAAAAGGCCGGCAACGCACTTGCGACTCCCCTGGTGTTGCTAGTGTCTATGGACGGCGGTGATCATTTACCATCAGGTGAGCCACCTGTTCGTTTGCCCCCTATAATATATAAAACAAATACATATATCTGCCTAACTAAAAAGCGTGATTTGCTATTGGTAAATTTTGTTCGTCGTTCGAATCCTTAGGATTGAGTCGGAGCTTTCGGTGAAGGAAAACGCCGTGATGAAACAACAGCATAGTGGTAGGGCTTTTTCTAAGCCCACCTGCCTAGTTACCAACCTTAACTTGAAAATCTATCTCCAAGCACCCTGTTGGTGTGTTCTGGTAGCCGCATTTGAGATCCAGTTCCCTCTTGGTGTAACGTGTTCATTATCTTAGACCATATCTTCATTTAACATCAGATGAGATTATGGTCAAGCGCCAAAACCTATAAACTTAATATAACTCTTAGATTTACTTAGGATATAACGCGTTTATGTAGGTGTTAGCGCGCTTGAAGTATTCGTTACTCATCAAAAGTCACTTAAAGCAATAATGTCTCGGACTAACAACGGACACTTCAATTTTATTTATACGTATAGTTCGCATATCAATTAATGGACAGCCATGATGACATATCCGTATGAAGAAATTAATTGACTGTTCGCTGAAGTATAAACAGAATAGGCTTGGGTCTTGTGAAATGCACGTGCACTTCATATTTCGTTTGAATTCTCTTATATAAATAAATATACCGTCAACAGTAAATTCGAAAAGTACTTGATAGCTGTTCTAAGGACATATACGAGAAGCAAACCATCTTTAGGAATTCACAATTTATAGACGGTGAGTCGATCAGTTTTTTATTGTCCAACCAGCCTAGTAGTTCCTCAAACATTTGTAAATGTAAAAATGGGTAGAACATTTTGTAAAAATATGTCTAGTTGTTATTGAATTTTGGCACTTCTCCGATGGAAGTTTAAGAATTATGAGAAGGTTTTTCCGTCCATCCGATAACCAGTAAAGTTCAAACAAATCTCGACGTGTTATTATTACATAATAACGTACGATATGCCACAAATAATATGTTTGTTTTTCGTATAATTTTGTTACAATTACACTACATTTCTTGAGAAATTTTCATACACATATTTCGCACTAGACTAGAACAAATGACGATTGTTCTAGATACATAAATCAAATGATATTATTATGGCAAACATGTTTTATAATTGGCATGATGACTGATTTTCAATTACTGTCCTATAATACTCTAGAATATATACTATTTCCAAAAAACATAATATTTTTGGAGAAAACAAAGATTTTTTACAAAATAAAAGCAAATATAATTTTAAATTTAAAATGCGTGCTAAAACGCTAGCCCGTGTCATGGCGTCTGCTTATGACGTCATGATATTGACAATATAAACAGTCGAGCACATAACGAGTGAACTACAGAGTACTTTATGTCATAGATTAGAACTCAACGTGAATAAAGCAACAAATTTGTTATTTTGCGTTATAAATATGAATGATAAAGTGTTATAAGTGGTGTGCTGTTCCTCAGTGCATTAATACTTCAATAAAATATAATATTATAATGTATATAATAAAAATATCAACAGCCCTAGTACAAAGTGACGTTTGCTAAAGCGTGACGTAATACACTCTGATTGGTGTTCAACATAAGATGGACGATTGCTGTATTTTATAGTTTTATTTTATTGAATAAATTATCAATCTCAACCTGAATGTAAAAATAAATACCTTTTTCCTAACCTATTCATACGGTTCTATGGGATAAACAGATTATTTTTGTAATACATGATTGCTGTCATCATGCCAATTCTTTGTGGTTTCTTAATATTCCATATGCCAGCAAATCAATCTGTTCCAGAATTCTCTCAGAAGGTTCTGTTTTCCTATTACGTTTATATGTAGGTGATTGTTTCGGAAACTATAGGAATGATTTTTGTAATTTTTTTTTTATGGTAACCTGTATACTTTTAGGAACGTTTAAAAAATACTAGCTGCATTTCGCGGTTTTACTCGCATTTATTTAATAAATAATCAGTCCTCGATGTTCCCTGTCGGACCCGTAGACTTAGTACTCGTTTTGCGTACTATCTGATCTGCAGTTTGTATGGTATGTAATTACTCCGCGCCTAAAAGTGATAGCGTGGAGATAGATAGCATTTAAACTTCATGAATAAATAGACTATAGAATGCAAATATAGTTTTACAAATCTGACTGGTATTTACAGAGGTTAGCACGTTAAGGCAATGTCTTGAGCCTTATGATCTTTCATTATTGTTATAAAATTAATTAATGGATGTACCATTTGTATGTGCAAACTTATATGTGTATAGGTGGTAGAGCTACGCTGAAGCTATTACTGGTTTCAGCATGAATGGGTCGGCTCGCCCGGGGTAGTACCACCCTCTCACAGAAAGCCGACGTGAAGTAACAGTGCTTGCACTGTTGCGTTTCGTTCGGTCAGTGAGAGCGCCGGAGGCCCACATATTTAAAAGGCCGGCAACGCACTTGCGACTTCCCTGGTGTTGCTAGTGTCTATGGACGGCGGTGATCACTTACCATCAGGTGACCCACCTGTTCGTTTGACCCCTATAATAATAATAAAATATATATATATGTGTATGGTATATATATATATATATATATATATATAATATTTTTGCAGAAAATGAGAATGTTTTTAATAAATAAAAAAATCAAAAGTGACATAATACGATGATCATACCAAAATTTTTACCGGATTAAATTATTATTACAGAAAATGAAAAAAAATTATTGAAGATTAAGAAACTGTTATTTTTAAATCGTTTTTGTAAGATGTACATTTAATGACACATATTCTAAAAAAAAAAAAACAAAATATCCCAATAAGTCCATATTTTTTAAAGTTGCTGCTTCAAAAAACGAACGTCTTTTTTTGTTTTACCGTAAATTTTTATTGGTCGGGTCGTAAAAATTCTGAAAAATGTTTTCTATAGCGTAGAAAAAGATCGAAAAATAACACAGAAATCAAAAGGGTTCTGGTTTAAAAGTGCTCGGCTTGGAAAGGAATGCCCTATACATATTGTACACAGCGACATATTAGATTATATATATTTAATAACGAAATAAAATTCACAAAATCAATGTTAATCTAATATTCTATCTAGAATAAGTATCACAGTGATCTATCGATTTGCCTCCCCCCCCCCTTCCCCCCTATAAAAATGTTTGCAAACGTTGACTAATAATAATAATCTAAGCATGATCCCAAACATAACATCAGCCTATCGTTAATTGGTTTGAGATGACCGTAGCTAATCCGCGACTACGAATTAACTATTGGTTAACCTCACGTGATGCACACTGACGTATTGTTAACGTACTCTTTAAATCTGTTCAATAGAGTAATGAACGTGGTTTTTCTTCTAGAACATACGATTTATGCTCTGTTTCTTCAACGCATTTTATTAATGACGACCTCGATTTTCTATGGAAACATCTTCTTCTTCATTTTTTGGCTCCGTCACGGTTTGTGCACTAGCCAGCGTCAAGTAACAAGATTTTGCCAAGTAAGTGTCTTGTGATAATTATAATGTTCTAACAAGATGGTGGTTTCCTTGTTAGAACTTTCCATGGAGTTTTGGTGGCATCTCAGAATGCATGCTCCGTGATATTATTTCCCATCCACTTCACTTGTGCATAATAACCGAACTATATTACGTAAAACACCACCAATATTACAAAATATAGAGTCTAATAACACAAGATTATGAATAAAATATAAAAACCACTACATGACAGACTAAGATCCCGCCAAAAACTCCTATGGAAACATCAGATACAGTACATTAAAATAGTGGAATTACGATGAAAAATGTATTATTAGAAAGTATTGAACTCGATTCTTGTACTAAGAATTTTGCAAGTATACTGAAAGTAAATGATTAGAAAATAAATAAATAGCGTTTGGACAAATCAAAATTAGGTACTGCAATTTTTTATTCCCTCACATTCTGTAAGTCCCTGTTGTGACAACTGGCCGGTTGTTTGAAAAGAATCTGACCTCTTTGCAGTTGTAATCTTGGTAATGTGATTGCAGGAATGTCAAAATGCCTTGAGTTTTTGGCGGGATCTTGGTCTGTCATGTAGTGGCTTTTATACTTTATTCATAATCTTGTATTATTAGACTCTGTATTTTGTAATATTGGTGGTGTTTTACGTAATATAGTTCGGTTATTATGCACAAGTGAAGTGGATGGGAAATAATACCACGCAGCATGCATTCTGAGATGCCATCAAAACAATTATCATAAGACACTTACTTGGAACTTCTTACGTTTTAATAAACTTATATTATTTGTAAACATTCTGCTATAATCCCTCTTGAAACAAAACATTGACACTGGCAAATGCTTCTGCGATGCCAAAACAAGAAGAAGAAGAAATGCCTTAAAAATACAGATTGTATACCAGTCATAAATTAACTTTAAAAAAAATACTGCCTTTTTATACGTAACAATAAAATATGTCATAATTCGGCCTATATAATAAGTGCATATTTTAGTTTACTCTTGGAAAATACTTAGTTACCTTGCGCCGACTTCTACTTACAAAGTCTGTGCTTTTAAATTTATTAATTATCAACAAATCGATATGAGACTAAAACATTAAGAGAAAAATATTTAAAAATTATCAAATTAAAATTGATATCGGACGAGTCGTCGAGATATAACAAAATATTAACTCGTCGACGATGTTTTTTTTAATATAATTATCACCTCCGCTCTCTAATGTGGTACCTAATTTCTTGTGTGGGTCGAAGCGAGATCTTTTATAGACCCCGCTGAGGGGCCTCTGGGACATCACCGTTTACACCGTAGTCTAATATAATTATTATTTGTTTGCATAACATTTTTCATTAGAGCATAAAAAGGTATATTCTGATAGACTAATTATTATTTGTTTGCATAATATTTTACATTATAAAAAAAGAAAAAGGAGTTGTAATGAAAAATGTTATGCAAAGAAATAATAATTATATTGCATCTGGCGTTCTTTACAAGCTTGAATTATATACATATCGGGAATGAGGAAAAAGTGTACCAAGTTAGACAATTTTTTTTTTGCTTGGATATTATTAAATTTCGGTGCCTGTTACGAACAAAAAAACAAATTGTCACCATATCATAGATTCTGTCATTCTTCTATTATAGTCTTCATTTATCGCGTATCGCTCGCGGAAATTCGATTTTTTTCAAAAATAGCTTATTTTTAACCCTGTGCTTTTTTATTTATTAAATGTATTGCATCAAATCAAAATAATTGCATAGGTTTTTCGATAATTATATTACCTACGCTAATAACACTGGACCAAGTACCAAAAACCGATAACTTTCTTCGTAGAGTTAATAATAATAGACAATTAAAAAATATATATTTTCATATGTTATTAAAACCTTACAAAACAATTATTTTATAAATTTTTCACTGTAATTTTCTTATGTATTTTAATGTTCTATAAAAATGCTTTTTGTCACTGTCTAAGGTGCATCTTATTGTATTTTTTGTTAATCTATTACACACGAATTCGACGAAGCTTTATATATATTTCTTAAATTTGTTTTGATAAAATATTTCATTTAAGTATTTAACCTCTTTGTCCGAATTGTTTAATATTGTACAATTAATTGACATACGATATTTTTAACCTACCAATGAATTCGTGCGTTCTATTAAAACACGAATCGTTTGCGACGGTGTGAATGGGGCGAACTTTATTTTGAAATTAATAAAAATATCATCGCGGGGGTTATTATAAGCGAGCGTGTCTAACAGAGAGATCTCTTGGATGCTGTTAATTATGTTGCCACGGTACAAAATGTTTGATGCCGTCTGAACAATGGTCAAGTGTGGGGTCCAGACCACCGGGCTCGGCTAGCATTAATGGGTCAATTTACTCCCATACCGGCTTACGTCACGGTTATAATTGTAATATTAAATATTTGATGAATACCGTTAAGTTTTATTCATGTATTTCGATCCTGATAAAAAATAGTCTTATCTCAAGACTACTTCGGGACGGTATTATATTATGAATTAATTCGTTTTTTTTATCACTCGGTTTTTATCTAAATACGATCACATTGTCTAGATTTTTAACATCTTTTTTTATTGAATTAGATTTTCGTATTATATTATGAATTAATTCGTTTTTTTTTTTCACTCGGTTTTTATCTAAATACGATCACGTTGACTAGATCTTAAACATCTTTTTTTATTGAATTAGATTTTCGTATTATATTATGAATTAATTCGTTTTTTTTTTTATCACTTTGTCTTTTTTTCTAAATACGATCGTATTGACTTTTAGATTTTAAACATCTTTGTTTATTGAATTAGATTTCCTTATCATTTGCACGAGTTTGTGATTATTTGTCGTCTCGTTTAATTCACCTTTCGTCTGTTAGACGTTGTAATTTTTTAAAACATTCCAAGCGAACAAAATTGATTTTATATCAGTTATTAGCAACCCTTAGCAAAACAACAACAGTGTTGTTGCCTCGGCATACGTGATACTAAAATCCTCCTATGAGGTCCGCAAGTCTATAGGAAAAATGTATATTTTATATTAAGCAAAGGTTTACGCAATTTTGATTCGTTTTGTTAGTGCGAATATATACATTATAGAATACTCGTCTAACTATTATAGGTGTATATGTGTGATTAGTTATAATTTCCGGGTCGCAAGTAATTAATACAATTCTTCGCACTTTTTTATTGTATTTGATTAGCTTTTGTCTATGGCGTCGTTTGCGTTAACGTGGATTTGACCGATTCCTTGCGAATAGTACTTTTTTTAAGCACTCTTCTGTACTTTTAACGCAGTATTTGCAAAAAATCATGAAATTAGGTTTAATAATTTACATGTTTGAAAGAGTAACAAACAAACAAAAATTCCCATATTTATAAATTATATGGAAACATTTCATAATTACTCGCCATCGATTGTTGAAAATTTAATTTATTTTCCGATAGTCTTTCAAAGAAAGGCTCCGTTATTATTCAACTTTTTGTTCGAACCTCAAAAGAATGGTACGAATTATCTTCGTTTATTTTTACTGATTCATACAACATAATTGTCTGAAAAAGAAAAGTGAGCGAATGTGTTACACCTTAGGCCTCATCCTCCCTTTTAGTCGAATGTGACAGAAGCCAAGCGTCGAACAGTATTGAAAAAAAAAACGATCCTTGAATGTTGCATTTGAGTGCAGTAATTTTTTAATACTACTAATTTCCTAGCTGTTTATTTCTTTGTTTTCGGCATGTCCAAACAATACATATCGCATATAACAAAATTTACAATAACCAAAAATCAAATATTAATAAATGTTATCGTCAACCCTAAGTAGAATATACATAAATTAAAACACAACAGTGTACACACAACCTAATCATCTCACTATAAACTTCACTAATTAAGCAAAGCACCTATATGAATTAACCGCACGACTTATAACGTATTGTTAACAACCACTACTAATGTTTTATGAATTTAATTATTTGTTCCGTCTCGTGTCGCTTCGCGTCTCCCTCTCGTGTCGCTTCGCGTCTCCATCTCGTGTCGCTTCGCGTCTCCGTCTCGTGTCGCTTCGCGTCTCCGTCTCATGTCGTGTTTGTTATGAAAAAACGTTACAAACGTAAATTCTATTAAATCGTAAATCCCCCTTAATAAGTGCGCACGAGTCTTCTGGTATGCCTTTAATGTCAGATTTGGTCTCAGACGCTAATATAATACGACACACAAATATAATTTGCCGTTCGGAAAAGAGTTTATTAATGGTAGTGTAGAATAGTTTCGATGTTGCCTTGATTTTGCTAACGGTAAATGGTAAGTTTGTAATACAGTATTTAACATCGACTTGACATGTTTATTATTAGATGGAAGGGGCCTATTAAACTGTAAGAAGTAATCCCGTTCGAAGTTATTCGGAGACTCGCTGTTGGTTAGTCGGTAGTGTCAGTCAGTTATTTGCCGGTAACAAATCGGGGCTTAGTATGTTAGTAACAAATTAAGACGGTAGATTATAAGTGTTTCTAGTATTTCCTGTTTATATACGGCTGTTGGAACAGTTTCTCGTCTAGAAGTTTTCTTGGTTTGATTTGCAGAATTGCAGAAGCCTCGTTCTTTATTAAGTAAATACGTGCAAATTGTAAGAACCCGTCGTCGTAGTTAATTTTCTTATCAGATAGCGGTTAGCTAGCGAGTGTCCTTTATTTTCACATTTACATGCTTTCAAGATGACACATCAATATAGACTTTATCACAAAGTCAATAAACATTTTTATTAAATAACTCAAGATACTAAAAACATAAAATATCGAATAAAAAAAAAATTAGTAATAAACGTAATGGCCATAATCAAAAGTCGGGTTCGTAATAATAATTCGCTTATTCGATACCGAAGATCGCTTATGGCAGGATGTAATTACCAAACTACCAAGGTTAATACCGTACGGGTAACAGTTTATGGCATATAAAATGGGGTGTGATCATTTTATGCGAACCAATGCAATATAATATGTATATTTTATAGTTATGTGTCGGTTTTAAGTGAGACTCGGGAGACCACCCACTTAGGCGGTTAAACGGCCACGCCTGTAGACCGCTATACAATTTTAAACATGTCTTGACGCCTTATAATTTGGATGGTGGCGTAATTTAATACACACTAAATCATTTTCTCTAGACCAATTACAGTTTCTCTTCTATCGTCGTTCAAGTGAGAATGACGTTAGTTTAAAAAATATTTCAAATACAGACCGTTGTAAAATTATGTACAATTCACTATATTAAAGATTGTTACATAGCTGGGTTACATTGTTACATTAGTACACAAGAAATGACAGTTGATCTGTTATACAATCTTGGATAGAACCGCGTTTGCTTGAAAGTTGTTTTTGATTTAAAATAACGCCGTATCATAAGAGGAACTGCTAAATTAAACCTGTTATTTACTACTTGCGTTATATTATGAAATATACTACGTTCTGTTTCGATGCTTCCTAGCATACTTTTAAGGACAGTGAAAAAGTTTGTAGTAAACAGTTATCAAGCAACCATTTTTAGGTGTTTTTAAATCATATATTATTAGATATAATTTGTCTAATAATAGAAAATATTTTGAACAAGCCTTTAGAATAGAACAATTTGTTGTGGACAATTTGTGACTGTTTTTTATATTGCTCACAATTATTGCTTTTTAAGAATTTATATTTGTTCATTTATAACTTTTTGGGCACATTATAACAAAAATACACACAACAGCAATAATAATAATATACTCACAGATCTTCCAGCATCATTGTTATGAATATTAATCTTCGACTGGAGATCATCCGCTCGTTCCCTAACGTCGAGGAATTTCTTAGAGAACTCGATTCCATATGCGAGATTGTGGGAGCAACCACTCCATTCCCATTCGTTGACTTTCGCTCTGCCAGGATTGTGGGTGCTACGGTAACCCAACGGATCACAAGAGCAAGAGAGCAAACGGCCTTGCGCGCAGGCTCTTGCTATTGCCAGTGTGAACGCCGGCAGCTGATAACGCGTAAAGGAATGATGATTCTCGGAAACCTGAACATAAATTACAGTCATTTATACACATAAATTGGCAATTACATGTAAACAATAAAATCGAAAGCGCTTTATTCAATTCATGTCCTTCGAAAGTGCATATAAACATTTATAAAACACTATCACCGCATCGAAAAATATCTCAGCCACCTAGAACAGTTAACAAGGAACTTGATCGGATTTATCTCTTTTTATGTATTCTTATTATACAAAGTATTGTTCTAAGTCGCTTCTTATTATTTTTGGCAGATGTACAGAGAGCGGGTATTCTGAATCATTATTACCGTTCACATAAACTGTTTTATACAACTTGACAGAAATAC
The DNA here is from genome assembly GCA_035772565.1 of Antheraea assamensis. Lineage (NCBI taxonomy): Eukaryota > Metazoa > Arthropoda > Insecta > Lepidoptera > Saturniidae > Antheraea > Antheraea assamensis. The sequence goes on along the minus strand of JAQQSE010000054.1, from coordinate 1,879,030 downwards.
CTGATTGACATGATACCTGAACATATTAATTAGTGTATCAGTAATTTTCTTTAGCAAACTTTCAATTTCCTTAATAACTGTTATTAATATTAATGAATCGAATAAATAAGATAGCAAATTCATTTTTTATATTGATATTATGGCAATTTCTATAATTGTCAAGCTCATCTAAGTTTTTAGAAACATGCACTAAATCATCAAGGTTGTATTGGGTGTATAAGGCCTAAGTACTAAATTCCTGAAACTTGTTTCGTGATATACAAAGTTCATATTGGAATTCGTTCATAATGCTGATTTTTGTAATATAAATGTGGTTCCATACCTAAAGTAAAAACATATCAAAAGAAATCTGTAAATACAGTGTCTTCGAACAACCTGATTATATGTTGGCCAATCACTTAGTGACAATTTGAATAATATCTGCAATAATAGAATTGAATGGTAGGCGGTAAGACTTTTTAAGTCTAATTCACTTTTTGATTTAAACTGTAACCACATTCATGTCATTTAACATCAGGGGTCAGGGTATACTGGATAATAACATATTTTTAAAAAGCTAGTTTCATCAACGATAACCATATGCTTCCTAATGAAATTGTGATCAAAGGCGAAGCAAGAGAAAAAAAACAAGGACGTATAGTAGCTAATTAAGTGTAAGCAGATTAAGTAGACTGTTTAAGATAATAAACCCATAAAATCTATACTTAAGTACTCGATGACGCGGGTTGAAAGCTTAAAACATTATTAAATATGGTGAATAAAATATGTATTTTACGTAGAATATAAATTATCAATTGATAGGACCACACGCAGCAAATATCGATTCACTTAACCAATGATCCTGTTATGAATCTATTTATACTTAAAGCATAAGATATTGTAACAAGTTAAACTCATGAAGCGATGGTATAAATAATGCAATCGGAGTACCGGACAACACGAGCCTGTTTAGTATTTCGCATAAAAATTATAGATCCGTCCTTCGATATTCCTAAGTGAATGCTTACGACTTTGTAATTCATAAATGGCTTTGAATGTTATAAGTAATATTTCAACGGGTATTTTTTATATTAATTTATGTTTTGTGTATATTCACAGTATATTAACTGTGCCCGTGGGTCTGTGCGCATTTTTATCGTTTGTTATATTCCTCGTATGACAACCTACAAATTATTATAATCGCTTGAACGGTATAACATTGTTTCATTACAGTGCCATCTGGTGGCGAGCCGTAACGAAATCATCTGGATAAAAAATATATACATTTAATAAAAAGAGTTTTAGACATTTTTGCAAGAAACTGCTAGCGTACTTGTTTTTACATAAATAGTTTTTATTATTGCTTTATATTCATACCTAAAACTTAAATTAAACTAATTTTCTCTATAGCACGCGTTTTATATTTATTTAATTTGTTTACCCTAACACAGAATTAAAACAAAAAAAAAATGATAATTTTAACTTTATACTAATTTTGGCAGATGACATCAAATTAATATCGGGTACATATTCCAGGAATTTTCTAAATAAAATAGCTATCAGATTAAGTTATATATGTAGCGAAAGTGCATGCGAGGATTAGATATATTAACAAAATCCGTATAAAAATTACTAAAAGATCTCGGGAGTCTACAGAGACAATAAGCTTCTTATTGGAGATAATATCCGAATTAGCCTTACTTTACCTTACCCAATTTTGCAAGGCATGGAGACAGTGGAGGTGACCGTTATTGCGGATCGGTAGGGATTTTTTAAATTTACACTTTCGTCGCAAGTCAAGTAGGGCCTCGGGTTCCTCACCCTACAACATGATGGACCCGCTATCCCTACGCTGAATCGATGCGTTTACTCAGACATATACTGACAGCAGATTGAAATTTATCAGTGGCAAGAAATTATAAATAAACCTTCATCATTACCTTTCGAGAGACTATAGACAACGAAGGCTTACACTTGAAAATGACTTGAATTTAATTCAGTTTTCGATTTAACCTCACTTTTCATTGAACTCGATCTAAAATCATATTCCTGAACTAATTCGAATCGAAAATCAGGATCGAAATACGTTCGAATGTAGCTGTATCGAGTAAAATCAGCAACACTATATCGATGTGATTAAATATATCTCGTTCTTTATTTACCTTATTCGGTGTGTGGTCGTCACATCTTCTCACGGAAGGCTCGATTGCAATGTACATACATTCCTGTGCGGGGCTATTCGCGACTGATTTAAAACCCGTAGGTGTCAATAAACAGCATTTCAAATGTTTTTAATCACCAACACTCGCACGATCTATCGTCTATAAAGTTTATTATATTACCGTGCTAAAGTTTTATGTGAAATTATTTAATATCTGTCTGATCGTTTGCGAGTTGCACCATTTGTTACGTATATTGTAAAAAGTATATAAAAGATTTAGTATAACCTGACGAGATATGCAGATGGTATCGAAATATGAGTAGCACTAATATTTATAATTCTAAAGAAGATTACATTACTCTCAGCTACTTCGTATTGGTGCTAATGGTATTGGCGATTTTTTTCTTAAAACACTGTATAGTGTTCTGTATAGTCTTCTACTCTCATCGATGTTAAAAGACGATGTGGTCTAAGATGGTAAATACGGTATCACTAGAGGAAGGTTGGCTTTCAAGTGCAACTGCCGAAACACACCAACATGTGCTTGGTGACAGATTTTCTAGTTGAGGGTGGTAGATAATCAGGCAGACTTAGAAAAAGCCCTACTAACATGCTATGGTTTCTTCAACATGTTTTCCTTTACCAAAAGCTTCGACTCAGTTCCTACGTCTATCAACGCGGTGTCCGAACGCGCGATCATCTAAGTCATCATCGCCTCATAATGGTATATGGGATGCCTTTTTTATATTTTTATTGTACTTTAAGTTCGGTGATCGGACGAGAACCGGTGTTCTCAACACGCTACCCCACAGTGTTTACCCTCACGAATTTTCGTCACACAAAAACGTTGCCGATCAGAATTTCAAAGTCCTCCCATATAAAGTTTCACTTCATAAGTCTGAGAGATAAAAGTCTCGAAATCGATTCAGCCGTTGCCTAAATTAATTTTGAGCAAACAAAAGATATCTTAATTTTATTTGTGACGTGTTTAAATTATTTCACATCCATATATATCAGATTATCGGCGAGTAGTCGTGTATATTATAACTGTAATTGTATCTAACTGAATTACGTATTCAATTGATGGCTGATATTAGACGGATACTTGACGCAGTATACTTCATAATTGTCAACATCATACATATCTCTGTATTTGATTTAGTACAAAAAATAAAGTAATGTTTCCACTATTATACATCGAATTAGTTATCTGGCAAAACCAAGCACAAGATTAAATAATCTTATTGTACTGCGCACTGTTTCAATACACAACAAAGTAATACATCATATTTTTAAACCATAATAAACAATAATATCGATATCCATTGCTGTTTTATTAAAAAGGAATTGTATTCGCGAGATAACTAAAGCACGGATAGTGGTTGTAACATTACGTTCGTATCGCGTCGTATCGTTTATCATGCGAAAACTGGTTGTAGGTGCATTCGATTTATAAGAACGCGGAACGTCTACAACAACAATTTATCTGTATTATTGCTATAAATTAAATGGTGAAGTCAAATGTAAGATCTTAAGATAAGGTATTCGGCCTCGCACAATGTAATCTTTTGACCATTTACGGTGTGATGGGGGTATTTGCATCTGAGTTAGGTTAGTTTGTGGGATGGTCGCTTTTAATTGTAATCGTATGTATTCCCTTCGTAAGTTAATAATGTGGCATTCTCGCTATTTCATTGTGTACTGTACAGGTTTAAAGTTCGATTTAATGGGCAATTACGTTTGAGGCTCTGTGTACCATCTGCATCGCCTTCGAGTTTCACAGAGTTTTATAAAATCCGGTATCAGTTGCTAGGTATTCTAAACAGAACAATTTATATGTGTTAGTTTTGGTTATTATACGAAGTCAAGTGGCGTCACTGCTTTATTAGCTATTCTGATTTTCTTGAGATCAATATCGTAAGTCGCTATTAAACTAAAGTATATATAAAAAACAGAAATCAACCCACCACCGCCTTTGTTGCTTAGTAGAATACTTCTTGACGATAGAGGCGTTTAACAACTGGCACAAGTTCTTGAATACTTATTAACAATCAGAAGTATTTCTTACAATTGATTGTATGAACTTAATTTAATGAAACCTTTATTTGGCTGTCTAACTATATTTTCAAAAGATAAAAGAAAAAGAAAACTTTTATCAACCATGTATCAATAAGATATTCCCATGCCGTTTAGTGTTGCCAGGCGCTCAAGTGAAAATTACAGGATATTTATTATTTTGTGTGGAATGTAATTAATAAAAAATAATTCATATTTAATACCAATACAATAAGTATAGAAAATATTGACTAGCGGAATAACAATCCGATGTCCACAGGTTCGAACCCCGGCACGTACCAACGAATTTTTCGGAATTCGCGTACATTTACTAATTTACATTGGTAGCACTATCGGCTGACGGTGAAGGAAAACATCGTGAGGAAACCAGAACCTGAGAAATGTTCTTGTAGTACCACCGTATGTGGGGAAAACATAGAACTGTGGATTTCTCAGAGTTTGAAATCGCCAATACGTTGTGGGCTGGGGTGGTGATTATGCCTTATACCTTCCTTTGGGAAGAGGCCTATGACCCTGCAGTGGGTCTCTTACAGGCTGATAATAATGAATAAAATACAATAAGCATAGAAGTGGTTTCACTGGCGCAATATCAATCCGATGTCCACAGGTTCAACCCCGGTATGTACCAACGAATTTTTCGTAATACGCGTACATCTATTAATTTAAATTTGTAACACTAACTGCTGATGGTGAAGGAAAATATTTTGAGGAAACTTAAACCTAGAAGATATTCTTATAGTACCATCGTATGTGGAAAATATAGAACTGTGGATTTCTCGCAGCTTAAAATCGTTAATATGTCGTTGGCTGATGGGGTTGGTGATTATGCCTATACCCTTCTTCGGTTGTTGCCTCACAGAATGTTGTGATGAATACAATACAAACACTTCTCATATTAATTTATAGAAGGCAGTGAAGTGTGTTACAAATGTAAAATAAAAATGTTTATAATATTGATTACTAACAAAATTAATGTCACGTGATTGTGTCTGTATTTATTAATTGTCAAATTTCAATATACATTTTAATTTGTTATTTAGCCACTGATACTTGTAGTATTTACACATTTAAGTATAAATATCAGTTCGCCTAATATCGCGAATCGAACTACAATAATTTTACAACCGACGTCATAGTTTTTCTTACACTTGTCGAATACTCGAATTTATTAATAAGCGGAATAAACCTTGGCTCCGATAAATCGCGGCATTCAATCGGACACCTGACGCTTGGCAACATTAGCGCAGTAACACATCGATAACGGCTGGACACGAAAGATCCGAGTAAATTAACTCGATTTTACCGAGTGATTAATACGTGGGCCGGTGCGTTATCTGTGGGGATTAGCGGCTCCCCGGCCTATACTCGACTAATTGACGTCCAACGATACGGTTTTATTGAAATAATTGAGTTTTTATTTTATTCGAATGCGTCGTACAGTTTGTGGAAAGTATAAGGTTTTGTTATTAAAAGATTTAATTTCTATTGACGTGTGAATAAAAAAGACTTTTTGTCCATTAAAAAAAAAAAAAAAAAATTTTTATGTCACTATTATTATTCCAACATTCTATTACAGTGTTTTCAGCATCCCATGACATGCTTAACACTTAAAGTTACTATATGATTTCTGGGGTTGGATTAATACTCTGTATTTCCAAACAATTAAAGGAAGACTATATATATCTGTCGACGTATAGTGGTGGAGTTTTGTTTTGTATTGAGTATTAAATTAACACGTCAGGTACGATTCTGTTTAACTTTAGTTATTGTCCTTGTTAATATTTTGACAAAAAAAAGTGTAATGACACAGTAATTTTTCATATTTTTTATATAATTACCACTTTGCTTCTTCAGAGATATAATTCAATTGACATAACATTTTAAGGTAAGTCCCCATCACTATAAATCCGTCTAATCGATTTTCGCCGCAAAAACTGTGAGTCGTGATCCATCGCGTTTTATGTTTTATAAAATTATAATAATCATTGTAAATCAAGTATCAACTGTTCAATGAATACCCGAATGAATTAATAAACTGCAAATGTTTGCCATTCCATTCACTCTTAACGATTATGTCAAAATCTCTTGTAATTTATACCTATCACTAGGAAATTAAAATCGATTACAGTAAAGTGTTAATCGTCTAAGGAAGTCATAACGAATGTGTTTAATTCTTATTTATCTGTCTATTTCTATTTATGGATTTGACATGAAACAATTTTGACCAATTAATATGAAAGTAGTTTTTACACCTGCGCTCGCGTTCATTTACACTTGGTTTTTCTCGGAAACAGTACCTTTTTCTGGATAAAAACTTCCCTACGTCCTTTTCTAGTTACCATGGCAACGTGTATACAAAAATTCATCATAATCGGTTGGCTAGTTAAGGCGTAAAAGCGTAACAAACATATGTTTGCATTTGTAATACTAGTTAGGATTTGGTATATGCCATTTGATCGATTGATAAGCTATAAGAATTGACTATAATACTTTTAGAAATTGCAGAAATGAAATGACTATAAACTCACAACAACTTTTATTACAATTTTGTACACAGAGAGTATACTTCGTTCCAAAATCGATTACCTATAATATTATCACATCTGAAATATGAATTAAAATATAATTACGAGACGAAATTAATTAAGCTAGTGATAATTAAGAATGATATATAATTGTAATAATAATTTATCATTAATTAACCTTCATTTAAATTGTACTGTAACACTTTTTTTTCTAAGTGACTGCGTTATTGGTCTGACAGTTTCACTTAAGGCGTTCATCTGAATTTATTGGCAACCACCTCAAGAGAGCTCGGCACGCCTCGACTTGGACTATTGTCTCGGATTGCGAATCTGACTAAGCTAACTATTTATACATATGTACCAAGCATGTGTACCTTACGAACTCAAACATGTATTTCGGATCTGACAACTAAGCTAAACTAAAGTTCGAATAAGGAAAAAAAAATAAAACCCTTCCACCATATGTGAACCTAATTATGCATGTATGTGGGGTTGATCCATGTTATATTGCTAAACAAGTGATTGAAAGTTTCAGTGTCACTGTATCGCGCTGACAACGTGATCGAGAGCTCCACTCCGCGACGCGGGATCTGACCTAGTTATACTTTTATGGAAGATGCCTTTATTATCTGACGTATTAACATTATTGGCAATAATGTTAAGAACTTTGTGAAAGATTAACAGTTACATCTTTACGATCCGATGACAAAAAATCGGACGATATAAACAATTTCTTTCTCTACATACGTATCATATCGTAAACGGGTTCCGACGAACGTTACGATGCGTCGCGTACGCAACAAGGCGACGTTATTGTTTATTTATAAACCTATAGTCGATGGTTTTTCCTTATGACCGGTGACAAATTTATATATGTCGATCGATAAAATGCGATATAAGCGGCGCGTAACGGTTGGCCGACTGATCGATTCAGTCGTACATAAGCTACGAGTTACGGGACACTGTTGTGGTTGAGTTATTGTATCGTAGGAGAAGAGTTGTTTCGTTTGGAAACGTCAGATATATATCGGTGGAGTGACTTCAATGCAGCAAGCACTACCGGGGTCGGGTTCGTTTGAGGCGGAACTATGATTTTAATAGTACCGTGCCAGGAGATTACTATTCTATTGTTGTTAAAGTCAATATCTATATACTGCTGCGTTATAGAAAAACGAATAAATTTAACTCTATTGCCTACATACAGCATTCTTTGTCGTTGCACTGTATTCTATCAACTTAGAAAATTACATAATATACTTCCCGTCTACAAAAATGTATTAATAACGGATGTGAGTGAAATACATTTAAATTTTCTAATAGTATTGTTTATAACGAAATCTAAAATTATTATTTATATTTTATATGCCATCAATTATGAAATGAAATATAACTACACGTGGACAAAATTTCATAAAAATCTTTAAAAGGATAAACAAAATTGTTACGATTTCTAAAAATATTATAGGGCGATTCTTATATCCTATCAATAGAATAATCACATCATGAGCTTCCATTGTATAAATTTCATAAAAAACCGGTCAAGCTGTTTTTGAGTTAAAACCGGGCATACAATTTGAAATAAAAAAAAAATCATGTTCGTGGTCAGTGCCTTTGGAAATTAAAAAAAAAAAATGTATGTACAGAGAGTATGTACATATTTATTTATATATATCGATAGATTTTCTCGATAAGAAAGCTTTCATCAGCAACAGACACAATAATATAATAGCATATATCTTGATTTCTTCTTCTTCTTTATTTTTTGGCTCTGTCACGGTTTGTGCACTAGCCAGCGTCAAGTAACAAGATTTTGTCAAGTGTCTTGTGATAATTATAATGTTACTAACAAGATGGTGGTTTCCTTGTTAGAACTTTCCATGGAGTTTTGGTGGCATCTCAGAATGCACGCTCCGTGGTATTATTTCCCATCCACTTCACTTGTGCATAATAACCGAACTATATTACGTAAAACACCACCGAATATTACAAAATATAGAGTCTAATAATACAAGATTATGAATAAAATATAAAAACCACTACATGACAGACTGAGATCCCGCCAAAAACTCATATCTTGATATAAACGTATTTTTAAATCGTACACTTCAACTATTTTATACAAGTTGGCAATTACAGTCGTTCACACACTCTGTTTTAACAACCTCGTAATCGATTAGTCACGGCTTCGATAGGACATAAACAATTATTTGGATTCGTCTTGATTAAAATTCAAGTACGGACATATCTATCGTGTCTTGTGGACCGTGCCTGCCTTTTAATTACGTACATCCCACGTTTTAGTGGCGATTTGTGCCAATTAGGCGACTATTTAGTCGGTTTATCGACCGGACTCGATAGCCGTGCCGAATTCTTTAATCGATTTTAATGAATCCCGATTATTATTCGTGTACGGACTTTTTCCGACGCGTACGGGGTCCAAGTTCGTTTACCGGGTGACAGATTTAAAATTCTTGCCTTACACTTCTTATCCTTTTCTTTTTTTTTGTTTTCCTCTTGTGTTTGCTTTAATAATGCGACGCTTCGATTATTAAATATTTTTCTTGTGATAAAAAAGATTCAGAGTTTTAATATCTTATTCTTTTATGCAAAGATGCTGTATTAAGCTAAGCTGCTATTATGTTGGACTATTATAAATCAACAAAAATTGAAATTGATCTACGAAAGACGAAATCCACTTTCAGGAAACTTTCACTGGTAAATAGACGACTTCTTAGGGCGTTATTTGTCTATATCATTAGGTTTTGCCACTGGGATTAGGCAGTAATGATACTACCATTAAAAACAGAAAACAAAAACTTAAAATTGGTAAATTCGAGAATGCCAAAATTAGTCACCAAAACCAAACCAAAATGTCACAGTCTTAAATTAGCCACATAGTTGCGAAGCCGAACGAAGTCGCAGGCATGAGCCGTTGTTTACATAAATTAAAACTTTAAACAAGCATTGCTCTTATCCGAACGATCAATTCTTACATTTCAATATTTAATTAGTACCGTGGCAATAATTAAGTTCGAAATCGGTATATTTATTCTCATTTGACATAAAGAAATGACCGGCCTCGGTGTCGAACAAAAACGAGTCTTTCGGTTTAATTATTTCTGCCTCCGTTAACGGGAGCCATTCTCCTTTAGCATAGGATTAAATTGGCGAATCTCCATCAACAAATATGGTACCGCTGTGGGACGGCACAAACAAAAAAATTCCCGGCTACTAACTACTAAGTTAGCGAAATTATAATTATCCAGGGGTTTTATTTAATTCATTATTTATTTGACTTAATACTATGCACATGAATTAACGTTTTTTTATTCCGGTAGCGGTCGTCAATGGTGGTCGGTTTTTTCCGTGTCGCCCCGGTTTCTCAGCTGATCGGCGGACCGTTCGAGCGTGCTCGAATACGTACACACACGTCGCCGCGTGATTTATGACCGCGCCCTACGTTATGCGTTTTAAAGCCGTTTTTCTAGACGCCTCTCGCTTCCAACCGGGCGACTTATGAATCCGGCGCTAAAATGAATGATCCCGCGTCAAGTTTTTCCCCATTGTCAATTATAAGGAATCATCGTACGGAATTTGTTACCGATAACGAATGGTACAATGATTCCTTTTAGTTAGTTGTATGTTGTCAACTGTTTAGCATTTCATTTGTAATGTTAATTTTAATTCATGTAAGCGTTTGTTTTTTTTTTTTGGTACATCATTGGTAATTAATTTGTATGAACGAAGATTTTTTGTTCATTTGTATTCTATTGAATGAAGTCTTATTATGTATGTATGGTATTTATGATATAACAAGACATTTCCCGCGACTTTGTCTGTATGTTTATCAAAATACTAGTTGTTTTTCAGTGATCGAAATTCGCCAATACCTAATTATTGCAAAACACTAAAGCTCATCGCTGAAACTATTACTGGTTTCAGCATGAATGGGTCGGCTCGCCCGGGGTAGTACCGGGTGAGAGGGTTCTCACAGAAAGCCGACGTGAAGTAACAGTGCTTGCACTGTTGCGTTTCGTTCGGTCAGTGAGAGCGCCGGAGACCCACATATTTAAAAGGCCGGCAACGCACTTGCGACTCCCCTGGTGTTGCTAGTGTTTATGGACGGCGATGATCACTTACCATCAGGTGGCCCACTTGTTCGTTTGGCCCCCTATAATATAAAAAAAAGAAATAATGACGGTCATAATTAACCTGGTATCGGGTACCAATTAAATTACGCTCGGAGGTTCTTGCAACGCGGTCATGTGTTGCGAATTGCATATCACCGAAACTGGACAATAATCTGCCCGTGACGTCACCGGGGAATGAGAGATCATGCCGATAAAGAACTTCGAAACATGAATGAATTAAGTTATACTACAAATTGTTTTTTTTTTGTCAAACAATCTTTACTGTTTATAACAAAATAGTATAGTGTTTTTTTGGTAACCAAAAAGTACTTCTAGGTAGATTATTACTGCCATTGTAGAGTAGCTAATGATATCACAAGTTTCTTGCGATCATTTCAATGCACTAACAAGATGGTGGCCGTCTGGAACTTTCTAAGGAGTTTTTGTGCCAATTCAGAATCCGTGCTCCGTGGTATTTATTCCCATCCACTTCACTTGTGGACAATAACCAATAACACAAAATATAGAGCCAAATAATACAAGATTATGAATAAAATATACTACATGCCATTCCAAAAACTTCTATAGGGAGAGATCAGTTACAATAGATGGACGTTTAGTAATTTTTTTACGCAGAAACTACTAATCGGAGTTTGATGAACTTTTATAATAATATACCTGTTGACGGGATTACTATTGACCTGTGTCTGTACTATCGACTCGTACTAATGACTGGATTACTATTGACCTGTGTCTGTACTATCGACTCGTACTAATGACTGGATTACTATTGACCTGTGTCTGTACTATCGACTCGTACTAATGACTGGATTACTATTGACCTGTGTCTGTACTATCGACTCGTACTAATGACTGGCTTACCTCGTTATGAAAGACTATTAGCTGGTGGTATCAGCTGTTCATAAGTATCTTGATTATTATTGGTCGTTTGCTTTGGCTGAACGCCTTAAAAGGCGATCTACGACTAGACACTAGATAATCGGGCGAGTGCCTTAAGAGCTCCCCTTAGTAGTCCGGTGAAAGTGTAGAGGACTGTCAAGCCAACAAATCAAATCAAATGAAATCAAAAATACTTTATTCAATTTAGGCCCTAAGAAGGCGCTTATGAACGTCAAAACTACCACCGATTCGGAATACATCCCAGTCATCGAGAAGAACCGGCAAGAAACTCGATCGGGTTTTTTCTTTTTAACATATACTTATATATTTAAAATTCATTATACATTACAATCGATTTAGTGGATGCACAGGAGAAGGTCAATTCCAGACATCACCATCGTTCACATATTGACCCACTCTATAATAGCCCTTTGACACCAAAACCCGCTTAACATGGCCCTTAAACTTATAGCTGGCAAATCGGTAATATGCTTTAGGACTTTGTTATAAAACCTAACACTATTACCTAAAAAACTGTTACTGGTTTTACTGAGTCTAAAACAGTGTTGTCAGATCGAAAAAAAAAGAAAAGTGTGTGTGTACTTGTGTACACGCGTTAGAAGTTATACTTCTTTGGCGTAACAAGATAGAAATCTTTTCAAAAAGTTTATCTTTCGCCTATTCTACGTTTGTAGAGAAAAACGACAATAACAACAGAGAAAAGGTATTTAATACATACATACTTTTTTTGAATAAAATGTTGACTGTAGCTAACTTCATCATTTTTTCCTAACGCGCCAAAAGAAGTTATAACTTCAAAAGACACTAGATATTCTTGCTCCGATGGTTGAACTATTCACATCTATTGATAATCTATATTCAGTATTACATTTCTGTATCGGCTAACGTTTTATTATTCACTAGTAGCCCGCTCCGGCTTCGCACGGGTATAAAATATATAGCCTATGTCATTCACTGTGAAAATGATTAAAATCGATCCAGTAGTTTTGATTTATTCATTACTGCCCGTGGCCCGCATGCGTTAAATTTGGAGTAACCTCAAAAATAACAGTATTTTTTCACTATTTAATTTATGTTATTATACATATAAACTTTCCCCTTCAATCACTCTATCTATTAAAAAAAACCGCATCAAAATCCGTTGCGTAGTTTTAAAGGTTTAAACATACATAGGGATATAGGGACAGAGAAAGCGACTTTGTTTTATACTATGTAGTGATATTCTATTGGTCATGGTGAATTGACCGGTGAAAACATAACCATGACGTCACTATAGATACATAACGTCACTATGGATACGATACGTTACTAAGTATAACCCTCTCTACTAAACCTTTCCATAAAATTAGTATAGTTTGCGCTGACGTCTGTGATACAAACTCGCGCCTAGTACAGAGGCGTCAACGTGTGCCTAAACTGGCGCCGTCAGTGACATTTAAATTTTCTAAATATGAATCATGTAAAATTTTTCGAGAATTAATTATTAGCGTAATTATCAATTAAATGACACCATAATTTTATATGGACACCACTTTATCCTCATCCGACATATCTTTTAAGATGTTCTTTAATTTTAGTAAAAACATAACGATAAGTGTCAAATAATTTGACAAAAAATCATGTTACCTGAGGTCTATCTCGACGTGCGCTGCACAAATCATTCATATCATGGATACAATCACAAACGAACTCGCGGGCGTGCGCTAGTAATTATAACCATCCTTTCAATAACATAGCTCCATTATAAATTCCGCAAGATCACCGAGGCATCTCTCGATTTAATTAACACTTAAAGGCGTCCCTATAATCATTCAAACAAAAAGTGAAATCAAACAACAACACCAAAAAAGTAATCCGACGTCACGTCTAAAACTCGAAACTTTAGACAAAAATTCATGTTTTTGTCGAGCCTTTTGTGTGTGTGTTTTTTCTCACAGTTTCGAAAGCATCAGAAGAGGAGCATGATCCGGTAACGCACTAAGCGAGATTTTATCTCGGCCATTAGAGGGTTGAATCACATCGATGCATTCAGACACGTCTCATTTTTGTTTCAAATCCTTTCCAAATTTGTTATTTTAGGTCAACAATTACGCCCAATCATCGCACTTCACAATTTCCACTTGATCTCAATCCATTTTGACGTCTTTAAATATAAGGTTTGTCATGATGACACGAAATCGTTGGTGATTACAATATCTTGGGGCAAAGTCTGTATAATATAAGTGTGATTGTCAGTTGAAATTTGGCACACCTAAGCTTATGTGTTATCTATATTACATAATTCATTACTAGATGGCGTTACACAACATATATACTTTTATACAGTTGAAACGGTCGACGTAAAATTAGGCATGTGTGTATTTTTAAATACAGGAATAATTGCATATATACATTCGCTATATATATATAAAGTATTTGTCACAATAAGTATTAATTAAAAGAAGAAATAAAAAAACATGTACAATGTCGTCGAAATAGCTAAAATGGAGAAGGAATATGCAAGCCGCCGATGATGAAGATGCCTCTAAGCGACAGATTTCCCACGACACCTCGTCAGATAACTGACTGACATAACGTCGTGTTTTTGCATCGCATCATAACCACATATCGTTGTTGTCGCTCACTGTGAACACGTCTTTGATATAAAACACCAATAAATGTCACTTTTTTATGAGACACTCCGTCGTATTCGAGTCACGTGCGGCCGCGACAGATTTGTATCGACCGCGTTCGCCACCCTCGCTTGGACGGCGGGCCATTCTCTCACGCGGCGTGTCGCGTCGCGTCGCGCCGTCGACGAGTCGACTTCTTCTATCTCGCCCACGATCGACTATTAACGCCCGGGTTCAAAGTTTTTCCAACAATGCACTCATTAGCCTGACAAAAGTCATTAAATCTTTGACAGAGTCGTGCATTGTAACAGCGTCACGTGCAACAAGAGCGCTAACGACGTGTGGAGGATCACGGGGAAGCGGAACAAATCCCGTGATCTATCCAGAATGCCATTCGTCCGCTTTCATCAAAGTTTTAAGCAAAAAAGACGGTCCGGTATCGTTATTATCTTTCTTCTTCGATCATCGATCGCTATTATCCTATTTAAAAGCCTCTCCTCGATTTGTTCTTCGGACGTTTTTTTTTTTTTTTTTTTTTTTTCGGAGATTACATTCTGCCGTCGACCGTCTCAATTCAGTGTCTCAACAATGGCCGTGTTAAGAAAGATGTTTAAGTGTTTAGTTACGCTGTTTTTTCACAATTTTTCAATTTGAGTACACAGCCGTGTTGCTGAAGGGCCGGAAGGTGTCGTTACGGTGAATTATAAATACTAATAATGTTCACAATACAATGGATGTGACATTTTAGGGGCACATATTTTACGTGACACGGTTAACATTATTGTCAAATCAGTTCAGTAAGCAATAAATAGTGCGACATATTTTTGATTGCTTTACCACGATATATTTTCGATTTTTTGTTTATAGAAGTACCGAACAAGAAGAGAAGAAAAGAAAGATCTGTCCATTGCCGGCCGATGATAGCTAGAAACGAGACAATGTGTTAAGTCTGAGTTGGTCGGAGCAAATACGCGAGGAACCTAATTGGGTCTATACAAGCTAAGCACCAGGTATATGGCACTCGCCAACCAGACTAATACAATGAGGCCTCGCATACAACACATGCTGTTTACAAATTCCTTAAAACTCCTCGGCACTGTGACACACGGGTAGAAGAATAAAAAAAAAACCTTCATTGGCAAAAATATTATTAACGACGGAATGCCTTTATGAACGGGAAAAAAGATCAATATATTAATTGGTAAGGCGTCGACGGGTTGCGGTAGAGGTCGCTCGGAGTGCTCGGACCCACACGAAGCGTAAAATCGCGGGGCCCGGTGGGGGTCCCCACCTGGCCACCAAGAGCATTATTTGTTGTCTCACATCATCCATGCTCGTAAATTTCCACGTCAACGTGTGTCATTATTATTGTGGAAAAAAAGAAGTACAACAATGCCTTTTTGACACCAATATACGGCTTTAAAATATGAATAACATATCTGTAAACGCTTATCTATAATATTAAGATATTATTATATCCGCCCGTATGTTTGTATTTTTGTTTGAAATCTCATTTCAAAAATGTTTTGATAGACACATATCTTAAAATATGAATAGTTTTCCAATTAGTGTCAAATAGACATGCCCAAGATCAGATTTTAAAAATGCGTGATGTTTTTTTTTTTTTAACTTATATTTAGGAGCTTTTATTCTATTGAATATATCGGTCCCATTGTTCCCCATTCTTTCGAGCTTCAACAGGAGAGTCGTTGATGAGATATTATTACAAAGTCATACAACATCTTTGCTTCTTCCGAACAGGGTTCTGCCAAAATGCTGTGACAAATACCGATGTTTTGGCAATTAACATTCATAATACTCATCAACGACTCTCTTTCAATCCTATTCTTGGCACACTCCATCATTAAGTGATGCACATCATCAATTTTGCCACAGAGATTGCAGTTTGGTGACTCCGCTTTCTTCATTAGATGTGCAAAACTTCCCGATGGATAGTGCCCTGAAATATGTGATGTTGCTATAAGAAATATAAATTAATAAAATGGAATGAATATCATGTCCTTTACAAACCATCTGTTAACTTTGAACGGTGATGTTTACTTCTATTTATTAAATACATTTTCTATTACGGATTCTTTTATGAAACAATGGTCATATATACAAAGACATGAATTATTTTATACAAATGCTAGAGCTACACGTCCCGGCTTCGAACGGTGGCGTTAATGTATAATTCGTGACGTCATAAGTCTGCAAGGCCATTACAAACTTAATATCCGATCCATTTTTTGGCACTTACGGTTCACCAAAGTCACTGAAGCTTTGTCACACAAAAGATTTATGTTTTGTTGCGTGTAATTTTAAATCGATGTCTAAAATATATTTTAAAGACACACACACATATAGAGAGACAAATAGAAAGTGACCTTGTTTTACGTTATCTATTGATACTATATCTTCATAATAAACATCCTGTAGATCAGAGTTTCCCAACCTTTTTTAGGCCATGCCCCACCTTAACTTTTCTACAATTGTTATGCCCCCATACAGAATTTTTCACCTATAAAATTTGTTTTGTACCCTTTAGAAATATAAATCATAAGCTTTAGGTAGAAATCACTATGACATTGTTATCAAAACATCGTAAGTAAAATTTCAGAACATGTAATGAAGAACTGAAATTCAATATGATTTTAATATTGATTTTTTTATATTCATTTAGTGCCATCCTTGCGCTTAATGCTTGCTGCACAGAGATTTTATATTAGGTCCCAATTTACTTAGCTTTAATATCAAGTCTCTACGTTGTGTTATATCAAGCCGATTTCTTTTTTTTTTATCAGTAAATCATTTAAAGCACTAAATCCACATTCAGCTAAATATGAAGATAGTAACGGGAGTAAATGTTTTCTTGCACATTTGGGTATTTAGTTTCAGTTTCTTCACAAAGCCATGCCGTCGCTCCTTTTATATTAAATAAAGTTTTTACAAATTCATCATTTTGCAATTCTGCGAGTTCTTCTTGATACTGCATGTTATATTATATTATACCTGATAATTATTTACAGCATTTTCTTAAGAATTTGCCTTTTTTGTTAAATTTGTCACCGATATCTAGCACTGCATTTAAATAACCCAAAGCGAAAAGGTTAAAGTCTTGTCGAGTCTATTTTTAAATTGCCACCCTTAACTATCAAATTGCCCCCCTGTGGGGCGTAGGCCCCATGTTGGGAAACACTGCTCGAGATAAAAGATTGTGAACATGCGGAACCAAAAATGGAAACACCCTTTGAAGTCAGAAAAAACAATGTATAGCAAAGAAATAAGTAATTTTAGCTCTTACCTCTTTTCATGATCGCACTAGAGTGCGGGTTACTATTTTTCGCCACCAGAGTCGAACAATTCCATCTGTGCCATCGGAATTGGTGCTGGCATTCTTTGACCGCTAACTGCAGACCCTCGAAAGCTATGGCCGCGGCATCGGGAGCTTCGTGGCAGACGGACCTCTGTTCTTTGGTCAGTCCACCGACCTGATGGCAGGTGAGTGCCGAGTTGAAGCTGACGCGACCCGGCAGCATGTTGTCTCTTGAACTGTAAATTTTAAATGTTTTTTATTACTTTATAAGTTTTAGCGTTAGACTAAAATTTCTACGACGTAGACTAAGATGGTAACACACTAAATCTAAACAGGGACTGGTCCTCATGAGCCGCTGTCGGAACACACCGATGGGGTCTTTGGCGAAAGATTTTCAGGGGAGATTTTACGAATTTCAAAGTGGTAGATAGCCAGGCGGGCTTTATCACCATGCTATGGGTCATCACGATGTTTCCCTTCACTGAAACCTGCGTCTTATTCGCAGGGATTTCAATCTACGTTGATCAATGCGGTGGCATAATACACTAACCACAGATTAGATAACCGCACGCTTTGAAATGATTAAAAGGTCCTATTACTTTTGCTAATTACTATGGACCATTCTATTTTCATTTATAACACGTACTACCAATCATCAACCAAGCTTAGCCTGTTACTGTTAGCAACAATACGTTCAGAAATTAAAAAATACAAACTATGGAATTTGAACAGTCAAGATAGAGGAAAACCTTAGTTTTGCGGTAGATACCGAGTACCAGGGACCCATGAATTATCAACTACGTTTCCAAAACTTTAATCTGTATTTTAAAATGAAAAATATGACAAAATGTATTTCATATATATATTAAAAAAACTATTTGTATACTTCAATCATCGTTTAAAGATATATGTTCAATAATATTTAAATTCTTTCACAATATTATCACTAATTAGACGCTTCTTATAATAACTAATGTCGTCATAATTAATTGTTATTCCAACATAAGATGTTATCGTAAACATTTAGAATATTTCATATGTTAAATATAAGTTCTTATTACCACTACTATAGTTAACAATGATTAACTGTCGTAGTTAAATATACAATTCGACTATTAATTTCTGTTTTAATGAAGAGTGCACTTAAATTCTATTGGTTATAGATATTAATTTGGTACTTTTCGTGACAGTTATATCGTGTCCAAGAATAACAGTTTATATTTATTACGAACTGCTGTCCGCGACTTTGATTTCTTGAAAATGTTTTGTTTTATAATAACTACGTATTTAATGTCGATGTATTGTGGACTGTATTGTTTTTTTTTATTGTAGTTTTACCGTTACTACTGAACTCGTATAATAGTTTTATCGGTTTTAAGTTACATGTATAAAATTTCGTCATTAATGCTAAGCACCCATAGAAAAGCGTAATGATTTGGAACCTGGATAATGCTCAGAAAACTTTTCGATTTGCCAACAAAAGCCTTCTTAAAATTAGTTCAGTTGTTTCGGAGATTAACTTGGACACAGAACAAGGTGGTAGGGTTTTTTCTAAGTCCGTCGGGCCAGCTACCACCCTCAAGTTGAAAATCTGTCGCCTAGCATATGTGGGTGTGTTCCGGCAGCTGCACTTGAGAACCAGTCTCTCTCTAGGTTTAGTTTGTTTAAACTATTTTATGTATAGATGAAATAACTTTAATACGATAGACAATAATGTTTTTTTGTTTTCATGTTACAATACATAATTTTCTAAATTTCTCCATTTTTTGTTAATACTATCTCCGCTTGAAGTAATTGCTAATAGTTTCTGAAGTAATCTTATCCAGCTTGCCTTATCTACCGCTGTAAGTTTAAGCTATTAAAAAAACCGACTACAAAACGAAATATTATTTTGTAATAAATGTAGTAATAATTATTATGAAAACATACTAATTAAATACATTATGGTACGGATAACGTTCGCTACACGTAATCGTACAAAAGAATAACCATGGTAGGGGTATACGACTCGTGAGGTATTCTCCACATTGGAACTAATAAGCTTCGAGAGATTTTAATTAATAAATTTTGTTTGGAAGTTTCGTAGAGGGTATTCAGTTATAAGTGTTTATAAATTTGTAACGAACAAAGGCGAGTATTTTGAAATTATGTTCAAAGTTTAAATCTAATTTATTGTTTATATATTTAGTACTAATAAATGTTCAATTTGTGTTTTTTTTTTAATACATGGTCTTTGATATAATTTTCGCTGTCAGTAGAAGTTATGAAGATCGAAAGAAGCCTCGATAGCACAGTGGTTTAAGCGATCACAGTCGACCGTCGACGGACGGATGGGACAATTATTTATGTGATTTTTTTCTTTTATATCATAGGGAGCAAATGAACAGGTGAGTCACCTGATGGTAAGTGATCACCGCCGTCTATAGACACTAGCAACACCAGGGGAGTCGCAAGTGTGTTGCCGGCCTTTTAATATATGTGGGCCTCCGGCGCTCTCAGTGACCGAACGAAACGCAACAGTGCAAGCATTGTTTCTGTGAGAGGGTGGTACTACCACGGGTGAGCCGACCCGTTCATTCTGAAACCAGTAATAGTTTCAGCATAGCTCTACCATCTATTAAAAATGTTCTTGTACTAACACAACAGTATGGGGGAAAAATATAGAACTTTGGATTTCTCAGAGTTTGATATCACCAATACGTCGCGGGCTGGCGTGGTGATTATAGCCAGGCTTTCCTTCAGGAAGAGATATATGGCTCTATAGTGGGTCTCTTACAGGCTGCTGATAATGATTTATATATATGTAAAATATATCGTTACTTCAGTAGGTAACGGATAATGTTCTTTATTTTCTAGACTATTTCTATAAACATTAACTACCTAGAAGTAATTTAAAAATATTTACATAAAGACGCGGTTACGAGTGAGTAAAGGCGATAATTCAAAAAAGCGTTCGTGATATCAAACCATCTGGACAGTTGTCTCGCAGGCGTCGATCTGATGTCAGCTAGACTATACGTGCCGGGACACGCTCTTTGTTTAATCTGTAACACTTCCTGTACACGTTCATGTTATACGTTCTTAAATATCACGCCTTCACTGTTTTTACTAAAACTTAAGAACTCGTTTCTGTGACGACTTCTTTTAAGGGTTAGGATCTTAGTATCCGTATTCTTTTTTTTTTTATATTATAGGGGGCAAACGAACAGGTGGGTCACCTGATGGCAAGTGATCACTGCCGTCCATAGACACTAGCAACACCAGGGGAGTCGCAATTGCGTTGCCGGCCTTTTAATATATGTGGGCCTCCGGCGCTCTCACTGACCAAACGAAACGCAACAGTGCAAGCACTGTTACTTCACGTCGGTTTTCTGTGAGAGGGTGGTACTACCCCGGGCGAGCCGACCCATTCATGCCGAAACCAGTAATAGTTTCAGCGTAGCTCTACCACCTAGAAAATATTCATCTCCGATATGGATTTGAATTGTGAGGAAATGTAGTTGTGAACTTTAATGTGATGACAGAGGAATGTATGAACTCTTATATAAAATAATTGATGACATCCGATTGAATAAGACTTATAGCTTGTTATATTCATACAAAAAAGAGTATTTCTTACCAAATATAATAATAGTATGTATGGAAATATTTACTTATGTGGCAACTACAAAGAAGTTTTTGTAAGGACGATGGTCCAATGGAATTGTCTTTGGATATTGTATCGAGCGAATCCTGCAATGTACCGGAGCTTTCGGTGAAAAAAAAAAACATATGTCAAGGTGGTAGGGCTTTCCCTACCCGCCAGGCTATTTTATATTCGAGTTAAAAATCTGAGAGACCTTTACGTGTGTTCCTTTTTCTAATGCTCGCCTAACTAGATATTATCTATCCCCGAGCTCAAAATCTGACGTCAGGTCAGGACTCTGTTGGTGTGTTCCGGCAGCTGCACTAGAGAGCAATTCCCTCTCTATGTCAAGAATGTTGCCATCTTGGGCGACATTGTTATGTAACACCATGTGATATTTTAGTACAATACTAAAACGAATAAAGAATTAAAAAAAACTTATTCGTAAAAATATAAATAGAACTTTCTCGAATGATTAAATTCTTACAGAAATGAGCTCATGCCCTTAAATGTATATACTCGGAATTAAGGGCGCGCCGTGTATCCTATATAACTTTGTTTAAATACACTTTTCTTATCACTGTAAGTACTCGTTAAAGGTGAGTACTTAAAAAGGGCAAAGGCCTACACCTCATATTTGTACAGTTTCTTATATTATAGGTGTACATATTTTGTTTATGAACTCCTTTGTGTAATGTACTAGCGGCCGCCAGCGTTTTCGTATGCACTTGATGAGAACATATCTTCATGCAACTAATGGTTTATGCATCGTCCACTAAGACAATTGGCATGATGACAGTAATCATGAATAATTACAAAAATAATCTGTTTATCCCATAGAACCGTATGAATAGGTTAGGAAAAATGTATTTATTTTTATATTCAGGTTGAGATTGATAATTTATTTAATAAAATAAAACTATAAAAATACAGCAATCGTCCATCTTATGTTGAACACCAATCAGAGCGAATGACGTCACGCTTCTGCCAACGTCATTTTGTACTAGAGCTGTTGATATTTCTATTATGTATATTATACACTTTATCATTCATATTTATAACGCAAAATAACTAATTTGTTGCTTTGTTCACGTTAAGTTCTAATCTATGACATAAAGTACTCTGTACTTCACTCGTTATGTGCTCGCTGCTTATATTGTCAATATTATGACGTCATAAACAGACGCCATGACACGGGCAAGCGTTTTGGCACGCATTTTAAATTTAAAATTACATTTGCATTTTTTTTGTAAAAAATCTTTGTTTTCTCTAAAAATATTATGTTTTTGGAAATAGTATATATTCTAGAGTATATAGGACAGTAATTGAAAATCAGTCATCATGCCAATTATCAGATTGCGGGAGTATTCCAAACTTATTCAATACTAGCCAAGTTAAACGATACTTTATAGAGTATATTTTATGTGTTATTTTGGTGTATAGGCTATTTTATTGTAATTTTTTATCCATAATATATTTACTAGTTTTTGCGTAAAAGCGTTACAGACATTCCAAACCCATTGTTACATACTTTTCTATTTATGTTAATAGCAAATTCATATGCATATACGTACTAATACGTAGGTAAACGAAGGTGTATGGGATTTGGCATATAAAATGTTGTACGGAGAAGTGATGCAGAAAGATAAAATGTATGTATAGTATGTCGTCATCATCATCTCCATATCCTTATCGTTCCTACATATTGGTCATGTTGTGATGTATGTTTTGGCTTAATTTTTACCATAAGCCGCCTGCCTGAAGTCATAAATTATTAGTCTGTACTAGTCCCTCTAGTGGATATTGTGACCAGAGAAATTGTGATGACGTATTTATGTAACTTGTAGCTATCGTCATGGTGGTACGAAATTTGAAAAAAGAAAAATATGCAATGATTATAGAGGTAAGAAGCTCTTTGACAAAAATATTTGATAAAGTGATGACGCTCAAACTTATAAAAATTAGTGAATTGCAGTCGATAGTCTTATCTTGTATAGGGTCCGTTACGGTCCGGTCACCTACGTAGTTCTTATCGTAGGTACTCGATAGATGGTGCTGTTGTCGAGGTATAGAATTTTCTTTTAACTAACTACCTCGTGTTGGATTTCTCATATATAAATTATTTTCATTTTATCTTTTTATATTTACGATAACGTACATCTAACAGGTGCATTAGAGTTTAGTAAGAAAAATATTCTAAAAATACCTTTATTATAGCGTTTTAACAACACTAATATACTGAATGGAGCGGGCAATATTGAAACAATGGTCATCGTAAAATAACCAAACAGTTACGTCTGTTTTTCGTCTTTACATAACTGTGTTGAGATAGCATCGTGGAACTTCCCACGGTCGCGGAGAGGCGGCCGGTCCGCCTCGAGCCGTGCTTCGTCATTCATACTTCGTTTCGAGAAATGAAGCCATTTTTAATTATATCATTTTTTATGTACCCACCTACTATATAGATTCAACCGTTCATAATCTCATATGATGTTAAATAATTATGTTTTTCAACGTGTGGGCGGTAGCTAGCCGGGTGGGCTTAGAAAAATCCCTACAACCTTGCTATAGTTTCCTTCACCGAAAGCTCCGGTTCATGCGCAAGGATTCGAACCTATGTCGAGTCGACGCGGTGTGCGAGCATACTAAATATTAAATTATCATCGCTTCCTATCACGCTATCCAGAAAAAAAAACATACTGTTCCAGGTGTCAAATCCACATTAATTGTAGCGAATTCGCAACCGTAAGCTGGTAAATTGAGAAAAGTCTAGCATTGTGTTATAAATATCTAAATATGTATATCGCTTATTATTTTCATATTAGGTAAATGACTACTAAGCATTCTAACAATGTTTTATATTTAGAGTACTTCTTATGATTGATCGAGATACTGTCAATCTTAAATGATCAATCATAAGCAAGTGTTATAAATGTCTAAATATATCAATTATTATTTTCATGTTGGTTAAATAATTGCTAATGATTATTATAAAGTTCTATATTTAAAGTACTTCTTATGATTGATCGAGATACTGTCAATCTTAAATGATCAATCATAAGCAAGTGTTATAAATGTCTAAATATATCAATTATTATTTTCATGTTGGTTAAATAACTGCTAATGATTATTATAAAGTTCTATATTTAAAGTACTTCTTATGATTGGTCGAGATACTGTCAATCTACAACGACCAATCATAAGCAAGTAAATTGGTGGGGATGAAATCACAATAGCGGGCATTCAGAGGTATGTCGGGCATTCGTTATTCAAGATCGAGAGCAAACACATGGAATATATCGCCTTTAGGCTGTTGTAAGTAAAACGGTACTGTAATAAGACTGATAGTTAATACTGTGTGAAGTGTTTTTGTATTTAAAGTCTCTGCTACTGGTTGATGAACTAACACGGTTTACATCTCAGAAGCGGGATTAGCAACTTAGTGCCCACAACAAGATCTAAAATACGCATAAGTATTTGGTGAACATACTTAGAAAACGTAAGGGTTATTTATTATTTTATTTCGTTATGTTTATCTACCCTCGTGGATCCTTCTAAAGAATATTTTATTTCAATTTCAAATGAGGTGAGGTCGTGATTATCGAAGTAAAAATGAGACAACAAGTTTATTTTTGTTGTGTATAGACCTACGGTTTTAAAGTTTAAAGTAGTAACTACGAGCATACATTTTTTTTTGATACATCAAGACTTGCTAAGGCCAAAATAACAAGTGTAAGCGTTTATTAGATGTGCTGACCCAGCTTGTCGACGAATTTAGCTCTTTTGATTATAGTAAGTTGTTTTGTTAAAGCAATAATAATATATCCGTAGGTAATGAAAAAAAATCCTGTATTAATTGTAGTGTATTTTTTTCTTGTAATATACGTTGAGTCTGTGACTACGTGGATGAATGAAGGTAAACTCTTAAAATGCTGGCGCCTCCACAAAGATTTCGTGACACAACATGAAACCGTATCCATGGTCGCGGGCGTATGTGCTCGAGACTGAAAAAAAAATTGTGGCAGTCTCCGCAGTCGGTTGCAGTCCGGGTGGTCCAGGGTAAGGCTATCGCCACGGGCGATTGGTCAGTCCCGCTCCAGTTTGCATTATATGAGAAGGGCGAGCTAACGATATCGTCGTCATCGGCGCTCCAGGACACGATCACGTGTTCTGGAATGGCAGGTGACGCGCCGTGCATAATCGATGTATTCACCTAGGCACAGAACTTTGCGCCTTCGCACACCGTCCTGTGAAGTAACACGTCGCCGTAATCCCGAGTGAAATAACAATTTATTCATTGAAATATTCGATTGTGCTCTTAGGGCTTTGTATAATACAAGCGATCGCAATAGGTATCGGGTCTTAAATAGTGTAATGCCTGGATTTTGATCCTTTTATGCAAAGAACAAACGGTTAATACATGCCTTCACAAAGTTGACTAATCTGCACGGATCTAGGGTGGAGCGATAAGTAAATAGTCCATTACGCCTTACCAAAATTAACAGGGGTAGCTAAAACTTATCACGGTTCCCTCGCTTCTATTTTTTTAGGCCAGAATGGAAACTACAGTTAAAAGATTTTTCCCCAACTAGGGATAATTATGCTCATTTACTAAAATGCTCCACAAAAAGGTACGCCATAGGGAGTTGCTCTTATATCAATGTGAAATGTGAGGAAAACGTGCAGTCGACTGTATCATAGCAATATAGAAGATCGTGGTGTTAGATTAGAAGTACAATTTGAAGACTGCAAAAAGTGCTGCTTTGTTGTGAGGGACAGCAGCTGAGGTAGACACTAAATTTTGATTGCAAAAACGGGCAGTTCGAGTAATGTACAATGAGGGACCTCGCGAATCATTAAAGGCTAAGTTTCAAGAATTCGGTGTCTTAAATCTGGCTTCCCAATACGTTCTTGATAATTTAAAGTATGTTCGCAAAAACTAGAAATTGACAAACTGATCGTTCCATGTTTTAGACTCGGTAAAACCAGTAACAGTGTTAGATTTTTTGCATAACGAAAGTCCCAAAACATATTACCGATTTGCTAGATTATGAGTAGTGCCATTTTAAGCGGGTTTTGATGTCGAAAGGGCTTTTATAGAGTGGATCGATAAGTGAACGATGATGATGTTTGGAATTGACTCCTTTCTGTACACCCACTAAAATTGATTGTAACATATACATATATAATATATGTGTATGTTAAAAAGATAAGCGCCTTCTTAGGGCCTAAATTGTATAAAGTATATTTGATTTGAGTGTCTGGTTGATTTAGGAAATGAGGGTACTTTGGTCCGTCTCGGTGAAGCTTAACGTTTAGCATAAGACTGGAAGGTAGGAGAGGTGCCTTTATTGGGGGATAGGTAACGTACCATATAGCCCACTTGGTAATGCGAATGTCATGATCGAGGTGCAGGAGTGTAGTAGAAAATTACGTGGAGATTGGTAGTAGATGACTTTTTAAACAATTGCCCGGTACTATTAAGACTACACTTTCACTGAAGGACCCTCTGTCAAAATGATAAAGTCTGAATCAGGTGTTTTAAGCGTGGAGTCTTATTTTATTTGCGCACTCTTATTCGTGTAAGAGACGCGCATTAAATACGGCGAATTAAGGGTGATCCGGGTTAACTAGCGCCCGGGTTAACTAGCGCAAATCTGTTTCAGTTCTTGTGCTTCGTCTTAAGCATTAATGTATATGAACGGTATTTTGATTCAGAGAGCATTTTAGTTACTCTGTCGCACCAACCAGTTTAATTATGGCCCAAAAGAAAAGCTTCATTAGTATACAATTTAAAACTTTTACTCAATCATGCGGTATAAAGCACGTGTCGCCACACCCCCGAAAGAATGTAGCAATAAATCTAGACAGGCCAAATGGCTTATGGGATGAACATTTACCAGACTTACAGTTGGGTATTTTGCTAAATGACTTTACGCCTGAAGTGAGGGAGAGTTTAGACAATATTAGGACTAGCGCTGGTGGCCTTATTAGGACACAACAGGTGAAGAAAAAAAAAAAAAAAAACGGTAGGGTAGGTATAAAAAGATGGGAATGAATTAGAAGGAAGGCGATTTGGTTAGAGTATAAAGAGGTGCGATGTGTATAGAACAGTCAAAGAAGCTCGAACCTAGAATTAAAAATGTGCTCCCAACGATAGATTCGTGGTCGAGGATATGCCTTTCACAAAGTCTAGTTAGAGGTTTGCGGCTATAGTAGCTATTGATAAAACATATCGTTGGATTCGTTTCAACGAACCCGTACCAACCGATTCCGATTCTGGTTGTGGCGATTTGTAAATTGACGTATAAATTAATGTATTCATTCAAATGAACATTGATATTGTACAATCCAGAAATAAACTGGTTTATTAGAGGCTGGCTAATAATCTATTATCAAATTGGTTGTCGTTGATTACACAGTATGCTTAAAGTAAAAAAAAAAAAAAAAAAAAAAAGAATATGATGTTATGATAATAGCAATGTTAATGTGATTCTAGGTACCGATGATTAGTGTCATGTATCATCGTAAATAGCTAAAGAATTTAGTGGCTGAAATATTTGCTGGTCAATGTCGTCGACCAGTAAATACCGATTCATTAGGGTCACGTACTGATGAATTGGTGTGAGGTGCCAGGTAACGGGTACCTCGCATTTTAGCAATCAGTTCAACAGTGTCTACTGGGCAACGTCATGGACTAATAAATACACTACCAATATAAAAATATGTGGCTAGACTATGAAGGGATGTCAGGTAACAGACACCCTTAAAAGCAATGTTAACGTGATTGTAGGCTTCGATGAAAGTATTTAATGGCTGAAATATTTGCTGGTCAATGTCTTCGACTAGTGAATACCGATTCATTGGTTAGGGTCACAGTAAATACAGATTCATTGGTTAGGGTCACGTACTGATGAATCTGTGTAAGGCGCCAGGTAACGGGTGCCTCACATTTTGGCAATTAATGTGTGGCACCGGTAACAAACATTGTGTCAGACGGTTAGAAGCGCGGCTAACGGTACCAGCTGCACCGCGCGCGATCTGCGCGCCTCGACACTGCGAGCAACCCCCGCACGTCGTGCACGCAGTCTTCCGAGATAGTCATCCCACGCTACTGGTCAAGATACCCGTGATTAGTGTCATGTATCATCGTAAATGGTTCAAGTATTAAATGGCTAAAGTATTTGCTGGTCAACGTAATGGATCAGTAAATACCGATTCATTGGTTCGAGTCACGTACTGATGAATCGGTATGAGGTACCAGGTAGTACCAGCTGCACCGCGCGCGATCTGCGCGCCTCGACACTGCGAGCAACCCCCGCACGTCGTGCACGCAGTCTTCCGAGATAGTCATCCCACGCTACTGGTCAAGATACCCGTGATTAGTGTCATGTATCATCGTAAATGGTTCAAGTATTAAATGGCTAAAGTATTTGCTGGTCAACGTAATGGATCAGTAAATACCGATTCATTGGTTAGAGTCACGTACTGATGAATCGGTATGAGGTACCAGGTAACGGGTGCCTCGCGTTTTAGCAACTAGTGTAACAGTGTATATACTGGCCAAGGGCATGGATCAGTATATATACTGCCAATATAAAAAAAAAAAAAAAAATGTAACGATGCCAGGGATGTCGGGTAACAGACACCCTTAAATTATAAAGATTTGCTGATTAAGGTTATGGATTATGACATAATGTAAAGTAATCTTTAATTAGATACTGGCTTATTAATCGTATGGCTAAATAGTGTCCATTTTTGTAATTACAATTAAACATTTAATTCTCTCAGCCATTTAAAGACGTCGTCGGTAAGATTGATCAATTTGTCGGGGCAACCGTTGTATTGTCGAAGTGGACATTCCTCGATGATGTGTTGGATTGTTTGCCTTTCCGCCCCGCAATCGCAATGTGCAGCTCAGGGTCTACTTTCTGCACATGGGCGCTACCTAACCACACCGGGGAACAATATTCCGCTACAGGATACACCAACTAAATGGCTGTAGTTCTCAATACATCGGCGTTTGCGTCCCAACTAGTTCCAGTCAGTTTTAGAAGCACGTTATTTCTAGATTGCAGTTTCCGCGAAGTCTTTTCAAAATGCTCTTTGTATGTAAGTGAACGGTCAAGTACAACACCCAGGAACTTGGGGTAATGGTTGTGACGCAACTGTATGCCATTAAATGAAACCTTTAGCTCGCTCCTGGCTAATTGGTTATTCAAATGGAAACATGTTTCTGTTTTACTTACGCTAGGTATCAAACGCAAAGTTTTGAGGTATTCTGCCAGAATTTTCATGTCTTCTGATAATGTAACTTCCATAATCAGGCATATATCATCAGCGTAAATAAATTTATAGGTGGAGATAGTACCTGGCAAATCATGTATATATAGGTGGAGATAGTACCTGGCAAATCATGTATATATAGGTTAAATAAAGTTGGGGCTAAAACATAACCCTGAGGAAGGCCATTATTTAACAATCTGAAATCGCTAGCCGAAGAACCCAGGTGTACTCTGAATAATCGCTGTGAAATCTTATTGGATATAAGCTGAACAATTTTTGTACTCGGAACCACAGTCAACAGCTTATATAATAAACCTTCTCGCCATACGGTAGCATATGCGGCAGTAAGGTCTACTAAAACTGCTCCCGATTTACATTCTAGCTGAAAAACCTGTCTCTATATGAGTGGTCAAGGCCAAGGCCAAGGCCAAGTTGGTCTGTGCAATGTCTAAATCTAGCTTGTTCTATAGGTAAGACCTCTTCGATAAAGTTGTATTGATAATAATGCGTGATTAGTTTGATTTCCTTCAGGACTTAAACACCTAAAGATTATTATTTTAAACAAAACGTATGTGACGCCATTATATTTTCTACATATTTCTAAATGAAATACTTGGAGTACTTAACGATTTTTTTTTCTTACCAACGAGGGACTCGTTGAAAAAAGGATGGCCGAGCTGTTATAAATATCTAAATATGTATATCGCTTATTATTTTCATATTAGGTAAATGACTACTAAGCATTCTAACAATGTTTTATATTTAGAGTACTTCTTATGATTGATCGAGATACTGTCAATCTTAAATGATCAATCATAAGCAAGTGTTATAAATGTCTAAATATATCAATTATTATTTTCATGTTGGTTAAATAATTGCTAATGATTATTATAAAGTTCTATATTTAAAGTACTTCTTATGATTGATCGAGATACTGTCAATCTTAAATGATCAATCATAAGCAAGTGTTATAAATGTCTAAATATATCAATTATTATTTTCATGTTGGTTAAATAACTGCTAATGATTATTATAAAGTTCTATATTTAAAGTACTTCTTATGATTGGTCGAGATACTGTCAATCTACAACGACCAATCATAAGCAAGTAAATTGGTGGGGATGAAATCACAATAGCGGGCATTCAGAGGTATGTCGGGCATTCGTTATTCAAGATCGAGAGCAAACACATGGAATATATCGCCTTTAGGCTGTTGTAAGTAAAACGGTACTGTAATAAGACTGATAGTTAATACTGTGTGAAGTGTTTTTGTATTTAAAGTCTCTGCTACTGGTTGATGAACTAACACGGTTTACAATTGTGAGAGCATTAGGCAGAAACTATCCAATAGATGTTGATATGTATTTTTTACTTTCGGTCCTTATCTAAAAAAAAAATACGATATCGTCCTTTAACATAAAGTTATTAAAGTTTTAATAAATTACAATTTATAAAAGCACTACGCATTTAACACAGAGTAGAGGATGTAAACGGAAAACACTGTTTTTGCTTTTAATGATTTTTTTCTGTTTTTACCTCTGTACATAAACTGTCATTTTTAAGATAATAAACAACATAGATGAAGTCGCGGGTGTCAGCTAGTAGAAAATATAAAAATAAAAAAGGAGAGTAATGCACAACGCATGAAATCATAAGTAACTTTTGCGAACATGTGGAATTGTTATGGTGGTATTATTGTGATTGTGAGAATTATTAAAAACTAGCGGCCCGCTCCGGCTTCGCACGGGTATAAAATATATAGCCTATGTCATTCACTGAAAAAATGATTAAAATCGATCCAGTAGTTTTGATTTATTCATTACTGCCCGTGGCCCACACGCGTTATTTTGATAAATCTCGTAGTGTTGAGCCTGCGTTTGTTGCAATGTAAGCGGAAAAAATGTAATTATTTACGACATCACATTAGAAACCTCAAAAATAACAGTATTTCTCCACTATTTAATGGATGTTATTATACATATAAACCTTCCTCTTCAATCACTCTATCTATTAATAAAAACCGCATCAAAATCCGTTGTGTAGTTTTAAGCATACATAGGGCTATAGCGACTTTGTTTTATACTATGTAGTGATGGTTATTGTGTTTAGTACTAATGTATCAAAATTGTGACAAATGTGAACTGAGTTCATTCTTTATTTTAATTACTAATAAGGTTTTAACAACAGGGAATAGAAGAGATTAGTCTGAACATTCAGTTACCACGATTTATGTAATTCTCGGAACTTTCCATACTTCATAGCGTTCCGAATTGCCTCGCTAAAATTGGATAATCCCCTTACTGGACCTTAAAACTGTCTTCAATTATTTATATGCTGATTTCAATGCCCCGATGGTAAAAATGCCTGTCAATTAGTAAGCGTTCGCAT
Organism: Antheraea assamensis; assembly: GCA_035772565.1. Taxonomy (NCBI): domain Eukaryota; kingdom Metazoa; phylum Arthropoda; class Insecta; order Lepidoptera; family Saturniidae; genus Antheraea; species Antheraea assamensis. The sequence continues at coordinate 1,847,011 of JAQQSE010000054.1, read as the reverse complement.
TACAATGACATATCTTCGGATAAATCGTTTTATCCATTTTATCTTCTTATCAAAGGACTTATCGATGCTTGCTTGTTGGCATTAGTATGCAAATGGCGGAAAATTTATTGCTTTAATTGTCGATAGGTATTTGTAGATACGCGTAGTGTTGAAACATTAAATCATTATCCCTCTAATTTGGATGATGCTTATAACGCTAATTTCTTATAAACAGTACTAACCCAGTAGATATTAGACCATAATAAGGCGTAGAAACGAACTAAGAAGCGTGAAAAAGGTTAAGAAAAGGTTTCTACTCATGTATGGTATTGGAAAGACACTAACGGGTTTGAAAAAGCGCGTTTTGGTGTCAAAGGGCTATTTTATAATGGAAGTGGAAGTGATGTCTGGCATTGACTATTCTCTGTGTATCCACGAAAAACGATTGTAACGTGAAATATATTTTAAATATACATCTATGTATGTTAAAAAGATAAACTCGATCGTTTTTGTTGCCGGTTCTTTTCGATGATTGGGCTTTTTTCCGAAGCACGTCAATATATACTGCACAAGGAAAAAGAGAATCTCTGAAAAAACGGAGTAGATAAAGGTTGCTACCCTTTATCTTTTCTTATTTAATATGGATTGAATCGTACGGATATGTAAACAAGTTTCGTTTTTCTCACAACCTCATCCGAAATTACATTATTTTAAAAACGTCCCTATTTAATTTTATACGTGCTTTAAAATTGGCAACACTTATTGTAGAGGTTAAATTTAATAATAATTTAATAAGCATTTCTGTAAGTTTTTCCTAAACTTTTTGCTTTTTTCTTCTTACGCGTTAAGTAGAAGAAATTACAAGTTTTATCAACAACATCTGTATATATACAAAAACTTTTTAAACAAACATGGATTTGTGTAACTAATGGAGAATGAAAGAGCCCATTACTCAAGATAAGACAATACCCATTCAATTGACGCATATTAACACTATCGGTGTAATTGCTTATACTGGTAACAGTTTAGGAACTATAACAAATTAGCGCAGCTTTTGTCGTAGCCCCTACCAAGGTTAACCGTTTACTACAGCGTATTAAGCCGACAGCTGTTAATCGAATAGTGCGATTTTAGTCGCAAGTATATTATGTTCTACATCTTGTCTTGTATGGTCTTACGATAGCTTATAATGTATTACTCTGCTTGAGACAAAATTATATACAGGTTAGGGCATAAATCATATTTTTTAGAATTATGTGCACTTGCAGAAGGGGGGTGACTAACGCGCAGCGTAAAGCGCACTTATACGTTTGCAAGACTGTTAACGCATAAAATATGTTCATATTGTATTTGGATATTTAACTAAACAGAAGGTTCTCGATATTAGCACAATACGTTGCCATAAAACCTCACAAGGGTTCTTATATGCTTTACTGCAGCACCAGCAGCATGACTTTGTTTGTAGTCATATACACGTATATCAGCAATGTCTGTCTGTTTAAAAAATTGTTCAAATTTTCATAACAAACCCTTTATTGTTGCTTGAAATTATGTTTGTAATGATATAGTATACCTGAAGTATATATACAAAAGATTCATAGAAACATTTAAGAAAGATGAGGAAAAACGAATCATAGCTGGCAATAAAGTACATCATAGCCCAAGACTGATAGATTTCTACACCGTTTGCTCAACCACTATGTAAAAATAAGTAGTAAAAATAAGTGTCTATGCATGGATTCTATCCATTTTTATAAAAAACCGTCACTAGATGGCGCGGAGCTATGTTGTATTATTATCAAGTTTTTATTTAGTAAATTATATATCATCATCATCTTACCCTTATCCCACCTAAGTAGGGTCGGCACAACATGTTTTCCTTTTCCACTCTCCTCTGTCAGATGTCATCTCAGTATTCACACGTTTTATACACATATCATTTTTCACACAATCCATCCATACCTTTTTCGGTCTTCCTCTACTCCTATATCCGTCCACTTTCAAACTCAAAATTTTCTTGTTACATGACTTTCATCTCTTCTCATAATATGCCCGTACCATGCTAACCTACTACTCCTCGACTTCTCTGTCACTGGTGCTATTTTCAAACTTCCTCTGATATACTCATTCTTAATCGTATCCATCCTTGTTACACCACACATCCATCTTATTTAGTAAATTATATAATCGACCAAAAACATTTCAAAACAGTGTCTACTTCAAAGAAAATTGTATACAGAAGATGAGTATACGCCAAAATTGATTTTTTAAATTTTATATGACGTTAGTAAATATTAAAATGCGAGTTATTCGTAAACCAAAAGTAGGGGTCAACGATTATATGCTTTTTCTTAGTACATTCATTGTATACTATAATCTATAGTTACTATATTATACGTATATATGTATAGCTACTACACGGAATTTCAATCAAGGTCCGATGCTCGTTGTCGTATATGGCGTAAATGAATAAGCGATCATACAAAACTGAACTCTCTGACGCTGTGATAAAGTCGTAATTTGTATTTACAGAAACGCGAGTTGAAATCTCCACTCGCGAGTGTTAGAGAGGAGAAAAGTATTTGCAGAATCGTCGGCATGCAGAGTGAAACGACGGCGCAAGTAGCTGTAATTTGTTTTGAAAATAACTTTTCTGAATGGGTATCGTACCATTTCATCAGAGAGGCAGCGACCGCGGATATATTATTTGTTTTTTTTTCCTCGCCGTCGTCGACAGTCTTAAAGCACGAAATTATTGTTTTTATCTCAGACATGTGGTATTTTTAAAGCAATTATTAAGTTTTGCGTCGCTTTTTAATTGGATCAGCCGGGTTTAATGACTCGTTTGTGGTAGTCGCGTTCGTTACGTTCCACAAATCTCGGGGCTTATTATTAAAATATGATATACTTTTATACCTATACAAATATATACAATTGAAGTGTGTGCTTGTAATGTCAAATCGATATAAAATTATATACGACACTTATGACTAAAAAACATTTTTTTGTGTGTCTGTTTGTTGCGTATAGTCTTCGAAACGGTTGGACTGACTTTGACAGGATTATCCCTGGGGGGTCTCGCGACCCTCGGGGTCTATTTCTCCCCGAACCGGCCCTTGGTGGAGTTCGAGTCTTTCTTGGACTGCCTGGGGCCGGTCGTGAGGCGGCTGTCGCCGCTTCCCATCGTCCTGCTTGGCGATCTCAACGCCAAGTCGAGGACGTGGGGAGCGGCGGTCACGGACCCGAGGGGACGGGCTGTTGAGGAGTGGGCCGCCGAGCTCGAACTCTCCCTCCTCAACCGTGGGAACGCTCTCACGTGCGTGCGGCGCGACGGGGGGTCTATCGTCGATGTAACGTTTGCTACCCCGTCGGTCGCGCGCCGTGTCTGGGGGTGGAGGGTTGAAGAGGAGGTGGAGACCTTGTCGGACCATCGATATATCAGGTTTGTGGTCTCCACCTCCCACAATCAGCTGATAACCCGCCCCCAGAGGGGTGCGAAGTTCCCCCGCTGGGCACTTGGCCGCCTCGATCAAGAGATAGCGGAGGAGGCGGCCATAGTTCAGGCCTGGGCCCTGCCCCCCCCGACAGGGGTGAATATCGACGCGTTCGCAGCCCGCCTTCGTGATGCTCTCACGGAGGTATGCGACGCGTCGATGCCGCGGAGCGTACACCGCCCAGTTAGAAGGGCGGTGTACTGGTGGTCACCGGAGATCGCAGATCTCCGTGCGGCCTGCTCCGCGGCCCGGCGGTTGTTCGGGCGCAGCCGTCGTAGAAGCCACAGGGAACCTGACGAGGAGGCCCGGCTGTATGGCGAATACCGGCAGAAGAAGAAGAGTCTGCAGATCGCCATCAGCCGGGCCAAGGAGGAGGCGTGGAAGGAGCTCCTCCAGACGCTGGAGAGTGATCCATGGGGACGGCCATACCGGGCGGTCCGAAAGAAATTTCGCGGCTGGGCTCCACCAGTGATAGAGACTCTCCAGCCGGAGGTAGCTGAGAGGGTCGTCGAAGAATTGTTCTCAGACCCTCCGGCACTCCTTCCTCCTTCCATGCCTCCTCCCCTCGCATATACGGTGGGGGTGCTCGGCATTCCTCCTCCAGTGACGGAGGAGGAAATGGGGAGAGCGGTCGTGCGCCTCCGCAGTAGGCGGACGGCACCCGGCCCTGACGGAGTTCCGGGTCGAGTGCTGTCCCTCTCGCTGGACCACCTCGGGGGGCGGCTTCGGGAGCTGTTCGACCGCTGTTTTGCGGTCGGACAGTTCCCGAAGCCCTGGAAGACAGGGCGGCTCTACCTTATGGCAAAGGAGGGCCGCCCTCCGGACTGCGCGTCCGCGTATCGGCCCCTTGTTTTGCTGGACGACGCCGGGAAATTACTCGAAAGAGTAACTGCCTTCCGGGTCGTCCAGCATCTGGAGGAAGTGGGGCCAAACCTGTCGGATGCGCAGTATGGCTTCCGGTCGGGACGTTCAACTATTGACGCCCTGAGCCTCCTGAGGACGCTCTCCACGGAAGCGACCTCCCAGGGTGAGAGGTTATTGGCGGTGTCCCTGGACATCGCCAACGCCTTCAACAGCCTGCCGCATGGAGTCATACGGGAGGCGCTCCGATTTTTCGGAGTGCCCCCGTACCTGCGGCGGCTGTTGGAGGCATACCTGGAGGGAAGGGAGGTCGCCTACGTGGACAGCAGAGGTCGGATGATGCGGCGCGGAACTCCTTGTGGAGTCCCGCAGGGGTCGGCTCTTGGGCCACTCTTGTGGAATCTGAGCTACGACTGGGTGCTCCGCAGCGCGCTCCCACAAGGAGCGCGCCTTATTTGTTATGCGGACGACACCCTAGTCGTAGCCCAGGGAGGAGAGTGGAGTACATTGATGCGCCTGGCCACGGACGCTATAACCATCGTGGTTGGGCGCATCCGACGGTTGGGCCTCAGGGTGGCCCTCGATAAAACCGAGGCCCTATTATTTCACGGGCCTCGGCGGGGGCCACCTCCTGGGGCACACATATTGGTGGAGGACGTTCGAATCAGGGTTGGGGCCCAGATGAAATATCTGGGCCTCACCCTGGACGGACGCTGGCGATTCGAGCCCCACTTTAGGGGGCTCGGGCCGCGTATAGCTGGGGCGGCAGCGGCACTCAGTCGTCTACTCCCCAATAAGGGTGGGCCGGGTGCCGGCTGCCGCCGTCTTTATATGGGAGTCGTGCGGTCGATGGCCGTCTACGGGGCACCGTTGTGGGCGGACGCCCTCTGCGCCGCCAATATTCGCACGTTGCGCAGCGCACAGCGCATTGTGGCGCAGAGGGCTATACGAGGATACAGGACGGTGTCCTCAGCGGCGGCCATCGTACTCGCCGGCTCCCTTCCCTGGGAGCTGGAGGCGGACGTTCTTTCCGCCGTATATCGTTATACGGCGGCTAAGAAACGCCGAGGGGAGCCTCCAGCTCCCAGGGAAATAGACGAAATGAGAGCGAGGGTCCGGAGGGACGAGGTGGAGAGGTGGCAGCAGGATCTGGCGGACGCACGTTATGGTAAATATACCATTGACGCCGTCCGCCCGGTCCTGCTGGAATGGATGAACAGGGAGTGGGGCTCCCTGACGTTTAGACTGGTGCAGGTGCTGACCGGGCACGGGTGCTTCGGTTGGTACCTGCACCAGATCGCACGCAGGGAGCCGACCGCCGCATGCCATGAGTGCGGCGCTGGGACAGACACCGCGCAGCATACTCTATCTGAGTGTGCTGCGTGGGAGTCACAGCGTCGTACTCTGGTTGCGGCGGTGGGGAGCGATCTATCGCTGCCGAGCGTGGTTGAGGCCATGCTCGGCAGCGAAACAAGATGGAATGCAGTGGCCTCCTTCTGCGAGGAGGTCATCTCGCAGAAGGAGGCGGCGGAGAGGATCCGCGAGGAGGATCCTCTGAGCGATCCTCTCCGTCAACGCAGAGTCGGTGGGAGGAGGCGGAATTATGTCCGTCTCCTACAACCTCCGTAACCGAACCTGGGGAGACGGGCCGGGGGGCCCATCTCCCCATTGCACAGGTTCGGTTGACGAGAAGGGGGCGGCTGGTGTGTACCCAGCTTGCCCTCCTTATTAGGACGACGCCCGGCAGACACTTTCTGCTGGGCTGGCCGCTGGGGTGGCATGGTGATAGCACTGTTCGATCCCATGCCGCCCCAACCTAGCGGCGGACGGTACACCGTGGGGTTTTAGTGAGTAAGAGTCTCACACTACCCACTCTCTCCCCCGGGAGAGTGGTGTGTCCATGATGGATTTCCCCACGTTAATAAAAAAAAAAAAAAAAAAAAAAAGGATTATCCCTGGCAGATAGCTCATATTATAAGGATTAATTATACTACTTTTATTTTAGAAAGAAATAGGATTCTGCGCAAATATAAGACACGAAAAAATTGTCCAGAAACGCGAGCGTCCCACGCGCACCCTTAAACTAAGCAAAATTGTTTGCTGAATTCCACGCGGACAGTGTATAAATAATGGTTTTTATTTAAACCGAATTACTGACACTTGTACTGGGCAATAGATAGTTTTAGTAAATAGTCATTATAAATATTAACAGATAGGGATTTTTATGTGAAGCGGACAACGAAAAACATAAGGTTCTGAAATTTCACCATGCTCAGACTAATTGCACTTCTAATAGGTATGAATATGTCATCATATAATTTTTTTTTACCAATAATTTCGTGATAATGAAAGGCTATATACTATATATATATATATAGGTGGCCATTTATCTATATATAACTGTTGTAAAATGTGTGCAAATCACTTCTAACTTCAAATCGATAAAAAGTACATATTAATATTAAAATTGATATAGAAAAAGGCAGCCATAAATGACTCTCGATAGAATAATAGTTGACATAAAACAACGGAACCATTTTAACTAGAACGAAAAATGAATGTTCTGTCTGTTCGTCCCGTATTCATTTCTACCCCGTTCATTGGATAGCAACGAAATATTAAAAACAAAAATAATGATAGCGTGTAATTATACCAACGCTGGGTGAAGGCCTTCTTCCTAAAAGAAGATTTGGGAATAATCACAACGTCGGTCCATAATATAAGAACGATTTCAAAACTCGAGAAATGTACAGTTCTATATTTTTACAAGAAGACTTAAAGATGGAAATATTTTTTTTATTATTGGAACATAATTGGAATTTTTTTTTGAAAATTGCCGTTGTAACTTAAGGGGAAGGTATACCTTTATAATCAGACCAGTCGTGTTATATGGATCCGAGTGCTGGGCTACGAAAGAGACGGATGAGAAAAGATTACATGTGGCAGAAATGCGAATGTTAAAATAGATGTGTGGTGTAACAAGGATGGATAAGATTAAGAATGAGTATATCAGAGGAAGTTTGAAAATAGCACCAGTGACAGAGAAGTTGAGGAGTAATAGGTTAGCGTGGTACGGGCATATTATGAGAAGAGATGAAAGTCATATAACAAGAAAAGTTTTGAGTTTGAAAGTGGACGGATATAGAGTTAGAGGAAGACCGAAAAAGGTGTGGATGGATAGTGTGGAAAATGATATGTGTATAAAAGGTGTGAATCCTGAGATGGCTTTCGACAGGGGAGAGTGGTAAAGGAAAACATGTTGTGCCGACCCTACTTAGGTGGGATAAGGGTAAGATGATGATGATGGAACATAATTGGTACAAATGTTAAGATGGGTGTGTGGTGTAACTAGAATGGATAAGATCAAGAATTACTATATCAGGGGAAGTTTGAAAATATGCAGTGACAGAATTTCAAGGGTAATATGTTAACATGGTATGGGTATGACATGAGGAGGTTTGAAAGCCATGTAACTATGAAAGCTTTAAGTATGAAGATGTAAGGATATAGGAATAAAGGAAGACAAAAAGGTATGGATGGTTTATGTGAAAAATGATACGTGTGTATGAAAGGTGTGAATACTGAAATGACATCCGACAAGTGAATATGTAAAAGGAAAACATATTGTGCCACTACTTAGGTGGGATAAGGGTAAGAAGAAGGTGATGATGAAATGGCATAAAAATAGATAATTAAAATAAATAAAGATGGAAATGTCCAATAACTGGCAAGCCCATTCAACAGTTTGATACAGTATAAGGCAATCTATACATATAATAAAAATGAAGTGTCTGTATGTAATATCAAAATAACGACATTTTACTGATTGGATATGAACGTATACACGATACTGATAACTCTGTTTGTTTGTTCCGGGTAATCTCCGAAACGGCTGGACCGATTTTGACAGAAATTTCACTCACGGATAGTTAAAATTACAACCGGTGACATAGGCTACTTTATTTTAGACTAGCTGTCGTCCGTGGCTTCGTCTATAGTACTATCTCCAAAACGATTGGACCTATTTTCATGGGACTTTCAGTGACAGATAGCTAACGTTATAAAAAGTAATTAAAGCTTTTTTATTTTGGACTAGCTTTTACTCATGGCTTCGTTTGCAATACTATCTCCAAAACGTTTGAACCATTTTTCACGGAACTTTCACTAACAAATAGGCATTAGCTGATCTTATAAGAAGTAATTGCGGAGCTGCGGGTAACAGCTAGTAATAAATAATAGCTTTGATTTTCTTATAGTATTTCTCAGATTTGGAATTTCCTCAGGATGTTTCCCCTCACCGGTAGCCGAATGTATGCGAATTCTGAAAAATTCATGGTACACATTTGGATTAGTACCGGTAGCTATGATATTACACCGGGTATTCCAACCGATCACGTCAATAATTAACAGTCGAAGTTAATTTTACTCCTTTAATAGGTAAGGTTATAATGTTTTAAAAGACCATAGACAAGGTAATTAATTCATTCGCAATGTCATTAAGACTTAATTTATTTACTGCAGCTATTAAACTTAAATTGTATGATTTTATGGCGACTAATTACATCATATAAATGGTTTGCTTAAAATAAATAGTACTTGATTAAAACGCTGACATTCGTAATACCTAATGGAGAAATAGTTCACTCCAATTACTTCAATATTACGCAGATCATGCGCTCGACTGGAAGGGTTTCGTTATACTTTAATTTCTCATATCTTAGTCGGCGTTCATAAGTTACGTCACGTTTTAAAGGAGCGGGAGAGAGTTAACAAAGTGTGACATTCTGTGTACAAGTCATAGCCTTCTTTACGTCATATACAAATATTCAAAATAAGCTTCAATTAAAAATATATATATATACAATTTTAATTTATTGTTGATTTACTGACAAATGGATTTTATATATAAATACATATATAGGTAATATTAAAAAATTAAAAAAAAAAGTTTGACATGACATGTCATATTAATTAGATTTTTTTTTTATTATTTTAATATTTTACATTTTGTAATTGTTTATTTTATACAAAAAATTATAATTTTGTGCACTATGTGTGTACCACTGCTGGGTACAACTTTCTGCTTGGAGGAATCCACTAACATAATCATCTCTTTGGCCCCCATCATTGTACTAAATGAAGAGAAACCAATAGTCACATATTTTCCCATATATATATCGATACTACGGAAATAATCCCAAGGAGGGTTGACTTGAGGCGCGCGCGGCCGATCGTAAAAACTAAGCCAAATCATACATCACCACATGAGAAACATGTTATACCGACCCTACATAGGTGGGATAAGGTTAAGAAGAAGAAGAAGGTAATATTAATAATTGCCAATTATTAATTCGAAAATATACTTACTTTTATAGAGTTTACAGTTCTTTGTCAATAACTGATATGAATAATAGGCAAGGATGTGAGTTTTCGAATGGAATTAATAAATTAATATTGAACTAATGATAAATATAGGAAATATTTAATAAAATTTAAAAAACTATTTTAGCATTTAATTTAGTACAAGCATTTAAAAGGGGTTAAACTCGCGCTTTAACTGTATGTACAGCTGTATAAGCGATAGACAAAAAAAGTGATTTCTATATTAAATAATTACGATACGCTATTGCTATATAGTGAATACATATTTATAGTAAACGATATGAAAAATTGATTATTCTCTATTACATGTAAATGTTATGACTGATTTAGTATCGCATTAAAATCTATTTTGCAGACAGTCACATCTAGTAAAATGTTAATTCAACGGCCTAGATTATCAATCACACGGCAAACAGCCCGCCGATTATACGGGCTCGTGCAGTGGCATATAACGCGAATTAACATATTGCAAAAGTCAATCTCGATTGTAATGGGTGGCCTGACACAACGGCTGTCACCTTTTAAATTTGCATCAATTATCATAAATTATTCGTCGGTTTTGTTTTTAATGCCGTCACAATTCTGTGTTAATTTATTTTAAATATGTCTACGAGTGAGATAATGATTGTATCGTTACGCTATGTAATCTTATCGGGTTGGGTAGAGATATAATAGTATTTTAGTACCTACTAATAATCATTAGACTGTGTTACTGGCGACTTAATAATGAAACAGATGGTTGAAATAAGATAAAAGCTGTATGGAAGATTAAATTGAGAAATATTTGTTTCCGGTTTCAATCCCAACCTATATATCATAAAATATTATGTAAATAAGAAAGGCACTGTGTGTATAGTACAATTTTGTTTATAGGTACTAGAAAAAAAACCTCCAACTATTTTAGATGAATAAATATTGCTAATTTGAAAGAAACTCTAATAAAATATTTAAAATAAAAGTGGTAGTAAAAAGGGGAACAAAGGAAATAGTCGACGTCGACAAGGACTGCAGACACTGAGTGAAAATTAAAAACAATGGAGTAACTGTATTCTTTTTAAAATTTTTGCATCAATTATAGACTGAATTATTTAAGTTTCATAATTTCTAAATTTATTAACATTAATCTGGTTTCCATTACTATTGACACTCCGAGTAATAATGATATACATTCTATAGAGTTTAATGAATTATTAAATTTATGATGTACTGCACAAGCTCAGTACGAAATATCCATATTACATGTACACAGGCCGCTATACTAAGCGTCGCTAGTCTGGTGTAAGCGCAATACGTCATGAGCATGTCGAGGTTATCGGTGACGCGAACACATAAGTTTGTCCCCCGTTGAAAATCACTCAACGCGTTTAAAGAAGTTTTTACTTGAAAAGTTACATTAATCAATTTCGATTAAACTAAACAATATGATCTTCATCTGTGGCATTTAAAATACTTTTAAAAATTAAACATGAATTGCCAACCTAACAAAAATTAACACTGAAAAAATCTGATTTCAATTTTTGTTTCATATACAAACTGCTGTTTCATTAAAACTAACTGATTAATTTTTACTTTCCTTGTGAATATTCTAAATGCGAATGAGAGTTTGTTTGTTACAATTTCACGCCTTAACTACATCTGGAATATTATGTACACTATGTTTTAGGGGTACAGAAAAGGACATAAAAACCCCCAGCAAAAATTACTATCGTATAAATATTAAAGAACAATATTACAATATGTTTCTGAGAGTGACAATAAAAAGGGATAAATCAACATTTCACACGTTCCGCGATGGTAAAATTACCTGCGCTTATGAATCTACCTTTCATTCATTAATCTCTGACGCTGTTGCCTACTTACACTCAATTTGCATGATTAAGCGACGTACTGTTTCGGTCGAGTGTTCATTGTAGACGCCCATATTTGTCTCCTGGCTTATTGTGTTCGTGTGAGGGTTACGTTATTAGCATCTAAGGAATATTCACGCCTATAGCTTGATATGTACGTCATATGTGTGCTTATTTACATTGTTTGTACGAGTTAAACTACGAAACGGGTGGATCGATTTTGACGAGATTCTTACTGGTTGATAGAGGAATTATCCAGAGTATTATCGAAACTACGCGTCATTACGCTTTTCCGTGGGGGATGAACAGTAATAATAAAATTTATCAGAAGCCACTTACAGTCGCTACATTGATTGATTAATCGCGCTACCCTTCAAGGGTTAGGGATTAATTAGAAATAACACATAATGAATACCGATTAATAGTATCTAGTTTTCGTGAAATACCAAAAGATTCACAAGAACGAAGTCGCGGGTACAAGTTAGTAACATAATCAAAATAGTTTGGTAACGATATACGCAGAGACAATTGTTGTAGATAGAGATACACAAAGTATAGGTACCTACGTTTTTTTTAGTGTCTGGCAAATATAGAGAACGTCTGGTAAATTAGAGAATAGATATATATTCTCTTCAATATCATATTTCAATAACAGAACGTTATAAAAAAAAATACGTGACTAGCCTTTGATAATCAAAGCAATTAATAATTATTTTTATTTTTGACATTTGTAAATAAAATAGTTCCTGCTACCAATTATATATAAAGTAAACGATAAACGTTGCTTTAATTATATTTTTTGTCATACATTCGACACTGGCAAGAAATAAAATGTTTTTTTTTTTACTTTGGTATAAAATCTATTGAACCTCTTTTATAACTATGTCTTAACTAAGCGCCTATTATTAATAATACAATATTATTATATAAAAGTATAATAAAAATCTTTAATTTATATGATAAAACGGTTCACATTGAACTTACCTGGCCATATTAAATGAAATAAACATGAGCAGTGTTTTCGCCGTGTAAAATGTTTTGAGCATTCTGTATTTAAGAAGAATTCGTTTTTTCATGTTGGCAACTCTCGTTTCTCTTTTCGCGGGTTCATTTTAACTTGTCACTTTGTAGTTATTTTGGCACTGCACACTGTCCTCGTTATTGTTCACGTTTTATGAGATAGAAAGTAATAATTACTAATGTGAATTGTAACCATTAATTAATCTGAAATGTACATGTATGATGGCGAAACGACAGTGATTTTTCACGGTTTCGAATTAAGAACGTTGCAATTAAATATGGCGGCGCGATATCTCGGTTCGATTTTCGAACTCGGAACCGGCATCTGTGGCATTATTGTGATTTTTCACGTGTCTGTTTATGTTGTTTTTTTTTTTGTTCTGTGGGCCGAAACATCGACGCGTCGCCGTCGGGATGTGAGAGAGCGTGTTTACCGGCGCATGTCGGTGCGTCGAGCGCGTGGGACGTCGTCAGTGCTCGTCGCGCCGCCCAGACGTCGGGGAAAAAAACTAGAGGGGCGTCTTCAACAGGCCCCACCTACTCGCTCATTATCCTTGTTTATTTTCGATATTTTGAAACAGATTTGATATTGGGTTATGCGTCCGTGCGCGCACAATGATGTCGCGTTTGACAGTGGTGCGTTGGTCGGCATCCCTGTGCATAAAATGCCGCCCCACGCTGTCTCCGGCAATGTGAAGCGATACCCCAACAGATTTAGGGCCGAGTCGATTGATTTTTTATTGTGGAATTCGGTTTCGTTATTTAATAAAACATTGATTGAAATAAGTTTTATTACGAACGCATTCCGTATGTCTGTCTAATAGATAAAATAATTTAGGAAAACTTTGTCGAATAATTAATATTTATTTCAATTGACTTTGCACTTTTAACGTTAAACCTTTAATGCATCATTTAAGTAAATATTTATTTAGGGGATTAAATGTAGGCCGAGCCGCTTCAAATATTTTTAGTTTTCACTGCTGATGCCGTAACAAAAGTCAAGTTTTTTTTTATTATAAATAAAATTACTGTTATTTATCATACACCTATGATTTTAATTTAGAATAATTTGTTCTTTATTGCAAAGTAACTATCAAAATAAAAGACAATCAATCACCTAAACCTCAAAAAGTAATTTCCATAATAAGATATAAATTATTTTAGCTTCAATATCGAAAATACCATACGTTTCTTTTAATCATAATTATTCTCATTGTTATTTAAGTTCACTGACACGTAATTGCAACTTTATTTTATGTGTGTTACTACATTATTTTGCAACAAATATATATTGAAAAAAAAAATGCAATACTGATAACTTTTTATATCTATCTTATTTACTCTATACTACAATTACATTAGTGTGAGTAGTATAGCAGATTATTCAATTCAATGGAGTTCATCTAAGACCCTTCCAAATCATTGAAATTTTGTTAAGTAATGCTCGTCCAGACAAAACAAACCTTTTGAATAATCTAAATTTTGATTTATAATATATTTTTTAAATGTTTAAAAAAAACCATGACAAGAACAATAATTATTATAATGACAAATCGTCGTATAATCGGGAGGGTTGCGTCTATTCGTATGTTTGTATAAAAACCCTCTGGTTAAGGGTGACAACTAACCCTTCATTAGGGGTTGTCGCACGAGCATTAACAATAATAATGATGTCACATCACTATGGGGGCGAGTAAAGGTTAAGTTTAGTCAGTAAATTATCGTTTAAATTTTTTCGGTCTGTGATACAATTTAGCACCAGATTTTTTATATGAAAAAGTTATTTATAGTAGGTAAACTAGATGACCCGGCGAAGTTCGTACCATCCCTAATTCTTCTATACACATAACAATATTTTTACAAAACAAAAAAAAAAAATACTGACTTCAATATCAAAAAACACTAAAGAAACAATTAAGACAGTAAACATCGAAAAATAACTAAATTATTATACTAATCAAATTTATCCAAAAATATTGCCATATGCGCTACTTAAAAAAGAATCTATTTCAAATCAGGTTATAACTATTATCAATCTGGACTACACTAACATGTGACAAACGTTGAATAGTTTTGTCGCGTGGCTGTGGCTCAAAGGAGCTGTATTGTCATGAAATAGGTGGGTTATAAAAAATATCGTTTACTTTGCAATATTTAACAAGTTTTCCTGGAGTTTTTGGCGGGATCTTAGTCTATCATGTAGTGGTTTTTATATTTTATTCATAATCTTGTGTTATTAGACTCTATATTTTGTAATATTGGTGGTGTTTTACGTAATATAGTTCAGTTATTATGCACAAGTTAAGTGGATGGAAATAATACCACGGAGCTTGCATTCTGAGATGCCACCAAAACTCCATGGAAAGTTCTAACAAGGAAACCACCATCTTGTTAGAACATTATAATTATCACAAGACACTTACTTGATACAAAACATTGACACTGGCAAGTGCTTCTTCGGTGCCAAAACAAGAAGAAGAAGAAGAACAAGTTTTCCTCCGCCTTTCTATGCCATTGGGCTTAATACTTAGATTATGTTCTTTGATATTGTAATAGACAACT
This sequence comes from Antheraea assamensis, assembly GCA_035772565.1. Classification (NCBI taxonomy): domain Eukaryota; kingdom Metazoa; phylum Arthropoda; class Insecta; order Lepidoptera; family Saturniidae; genus Antheraea; species Antheraea assamensis. The sequence goes on along the minus strand of JAQQSE010000054.1, from coordinate 1,831,866 downwards.
TATATGTCATATTCTTATATCACCCAATTTTTAAAATACAGAATAACCGTATTCTAAATCTGTAGTTATGTTTTGAAATCAGTGGAATATTGAGAATCGATTGACGAATATCGATTATATTCTTAATCGATTATTAATTTGTTTTCATATTTAAACTAATTTCTAATTTACTTTTTTCAGCTGGTTTCCATCCAATGTTTAGGCTGAAGGTGTGACATTGCACGTCATTTACTTCTGCCATAATCCTCATTAAAGTTCTTCCAGCCTTCTTTATTACATTATTAGCTGCTTACAATAAATGCTTATAATAAATTATAGACTTCTATTCAAGCATTTTTCGCCATGATTCCTGCGACATATATAGCCGCCCCCCGCCCAGACCTAATTCTTTTGAGTTACAATCGTGACTATGCCTTCTGCCTATTTAAGGGAAATAAACGTTACATGCTAGAGAAATACAATCGATTTTGAATTGAAATGATGATAGATTTCCAGACACATTTTCAGACACTATGTCGATCCATGAATGTTTAAATCTTACGATGAGTTTAAGCCTCAAAAGAAAATATGGTGATATAAACTTAGCGCGATGGTAGGGCATTTTCTAATGTTCGCCTGATTAATTACCGCCCTCGAGCATGCTAACTTGTTAACTTGAAAAACAGTTTCTCTCTAAACTTAGTGTGTTTTTTTTTTTTTTTTTTTTTTTTTTTTTTTTTTTTTTTTTTTTTTTTTTTTTTATTAACGTGGGGAAATCCCTTATGGATACCCACTCTCCCGGGGGAGAGAGTGGGTTATGTCCGACTCGCACGGACTAAAACCCCACGGTGTACCGGCCGCCGCTTTTGGTTGGGGCGGCATGGGACCGTACTGTGCTATCACCATGCCGCCCCAGCGGTCAGCCCGGCGGGATGTGGCGGCCGGGCTCCGTCCTTATAGGGAGGTAGACTGGGTACACCACCAGCTACCTCCCCTCGTCAGCCGGACCTTGTGCAATGAGGAGATGGGCCCCCCGACCCATCCCCTCAGGTCCAGCTACGGAGGTGGGAGGAGGCGGATAAAGCGCCGCCTCCTTCCACCGGCCCTCCTTTGGCGAAGAGGACCACTGAGAGGGTCCGCCTCTCGGGCCCTCCCCGCCGCCTCCTTCTGCGAGATGACCTCCTCGCAGAAGGAGGCCATTGCAGTCCATGCATCTTCGCTGCCGAGCATGGCCGTAACCACGCTCGGCAGCGATAAATTATTACCTACCGCCGCAGTCAGAGTGCGGCGCTGCTCCTCCCACGCAGCACACTCAGACAGAGTGTGCTGCGCGGTATCTTCCTCCGCGCCGCACTCGTGACATGCGGCGGTGGGCTCCCTGCGAGCGATCTGGTGCAGGTACCAGCCAAAGCAACCATGGCCAGTGAGCACCTGCACCAGTCGGAACGTCAGGGAGCCCCACTCCCTATTAAGCCATTCCCGCAGGACCGGGCGGACGGCGTCAACGGTATATTTCCCATATCGCGCGTCCGCCAGGTCCTGCCCTCCACCTCTCCATCGCCACCTCCCTGCCATCTTGCCTCCTAATATCAATCTCCCTGGGAGCCGGAGGCTCACCCAAACATTTCCTTGCCGCCGTGAAATCATACACGGCGGCAAGCACCCTCGCCTCCAGCTCCCAGGGCAGGGAGCCGGCAAGCGCGAAGGCCGCCGACGAGGACACAGTGCGGTATCCTCGTATCACCCTCAGTGCCATGATGCGCTGCGCGGCACGCAGCGCGCGCACATTGGTGGCACCGAGGGCGTCGGCCCACACTGGTGCCCCGTAGACGGCCATCGCCCTCACGACCCCCATGTAAAGTCTGCGGCAGCCAGCGCTCGGCCCCCCTATATTAGGGAGCAATCGGCCGAGCGCCCCTGCCGCCCCAGAAATCCGTGGTCCGAGCCCCTTGAAGTGGGGCTCGAACCGCCAACGCCCGTCCAGGGTGAGGCCCAAATACTTCATCTGGGTCCCCACCCTGATGCGGGCGCCCTCCACAATTATATGGGCCCCAGGTGGTGGCCCTCGCCGAGGCCCATGGAACAAGATGGCCTCGGTCTTATCGAGGGCCACCTCGAGGCCCAAACGCCGGATGCGCCCGACCACGACGGTTGTGGCCGCCGTAACCAGACGCACCAACCCCTCCCAATCTCCCCCCCCCTGGGCTACGACTAGGGTGTCGTCCGCGTAACAAATGAGGCGCGCTCCAGATGGGAGCGCGCCGCGGAGCACCCAGTCATAACCCATGTTCCACAGGAGTGGACCCAGCGCCGACCCCTGTGGAACCCCCCGCCTGGTTGTCCGCCGGACCATCCTTCCATCGCCGTCGACGTAGGCGATCTCCCTATCCTCGAGGTACGCCTCCAACAGCCGCCTCAGGTACGGGGGCACCCCGAAATACCGGAGCGCCTCCCGTATGACTCCGTGCGGCAGACTGTTGAAGGCGTTGGCGATGTCAAGGGACACCGCCACAACCCTCTCTCCACGGGAGATCGCCTCAGCCGACAACGACTTTAAGAGGCACAGGGCGTCCACAGTGGAACGCCCTGTCCGGAAGCCAAACTGCGCGTCCACGATGTTCGGCCCAACTCCCTCCAGGTGCTGGACGACCCGGGAAGCAACGATCCTCTCCAACGCCTTCCCAGCGTCGTCCAGCAACACTAAAGGCCGAAACGCGGACGCGCAGTCCGGAGGGCGGCCTTCCTTCCGCAGTAGGTACAGCCGCCCCTGCTTCCAGGGTTTCGGGAACTGTCCGACCAACAGGCACTGGTCGTACAGCCCCCGAAGCCACCCCCCGAGATGGCCCAGCGCCAGGCTGAGCACCCGACCCGGGACCCCGTCTGGGCCGGGCGCTGTCCGTCTGTTGCGGAGGCGCTGTGCTACCCTCCCCATTTCTTCCTCCGTTACTGGTGGAGGGTTGACAGCCGCCTCCGCAACTGTCGCCTGGAGTGGAGGCATGGGAGGAGAAAAAATACTCGGAGGGTCGGGGAACAACGTTCCCACGACCCTCTCTACCACCTCCGGCTGGAGAGTTTCCGTAGTGGGGGGCACCCGACCGCGGAGTTTTGCCCGCATCATGCAGTATGGGCGCCCCCACGGGTCCCTCTCCAGCGACTGTAGCATCTCCTCCCATGCTTCCTCCTTCGCCCGACTTATGGCAACTTGCAAGACCTTCTTTTTGGCCCTGTAGTCGCCATACAGCCGGGCCTCCTCCTCTGGGTCCCGAAGACTCCTACGGCGGCTGCGCCCGAACAGCCGCCGGGCCGTGGAGCAGGCCGCACGGAGATTGGCGATCTCCGGCGACCACCAGTACACCGCCCTTCTGTTCGAGCGGTGTACACTCCGCGGCATCGACGCGTCGCATACCTCCGTGAGAGCATCACGGAGGCGGGCAGCGGACGCGTCGACATCCTCCCTGCAAGGCGGGGGCATGGCCCAGGCCTGGACGATGGCCGCCTCTTCCGCCATCTCGCGGTCGAGGTGGGCCATCGCCCAACAGGGGAACGTCGCGCCCCTCCGAGGGCGGGTAACTCTACTGGTTTGGGAGGCGGAGACCTCGAACCTTATGTACCGGTGGTCCGATAGGGTCTCCACCTCCTCAAGTACATTCCACCCCCGGACACGGCGTGCGACAGATGGCGTGGCAAAAGAAACGTCTACGACGGACCCGCCATTCCATCGCACGCACGTGTGGACGCTCCCCTGGTTGAGGAGGGACAGCCCCAACTCAGCTGCCCACTCCTCAACGGCCATACCCCGCAGGTCCGTGGCCGCCGCTCCCCAGGTCCTCGACTTCGCATTTAAATCCCCCATGAGAACCACAGGGAGCGGCGACAGCCGCCTTACAGCCCCCTGCAGGGAGCCGAGAAACCCCTCAAACTCCCACAGGGGTCTGTTGGGGGAGAAGTACGCCCCCACAATAGCGTACTTTCCCCAGACGGCTGCCACGAACCCGGCCGCTCTCTCCCGAACCGCCAGGGGCGAACCCGAGCCGGTCACGATCGCCACGGAGCCGCACCAATCCCCAGCCCAATGCGGCTGGGTAGGAATATAATACGGCTCCGTAACGACCGCAAGCCCAACGTCCCACTAAACTTAGTGTGTTACCATAAGCCATACTATCATTTAATATTAACTGACATGATAAGCACTACATCTATAAAGGAAAACAAAAGATGTCGAATGATTTAATCTAATATGGCGATTAAGCTTTAAAACTAGCAAAGTATATACAGACTGGTTAATTATAAAGCACAGAACAAATAGAAGCCCATTTTTCAATTTGTGTTTTAAACTTTGACCGATAGACAAGGAAGCCGGTGGGGGAACATAATACCAGAGAGTTTACCTGTGTATCGTTATGCACGGTCAGGCGGTGTATGCAAATCGCTGGCTTTGATCTTTCAGCCACGCGTCACCACTCCAACGGAGTGCCCTTGGTTTTTTATCTTTAGTAATATTTGATTAGTAGCCGGTTATTATAGGGCTGACTCTATATGTGAAGAAGAGATGTTAATTTTTTTAATGGCTCTGGAATTTTTTTTTTTTTTTATATATTATAGGGGGCAAACGAACAGATGGGTCACCTGATGGTAAGTGATCACCATCGTCCATAGACACTAGCAACACCAGGGGAGTCGCAAGTGCGTTGCCGGCCTTTTAATATATGTGGGCCTCCGGCGCTCTCACTGACCGAACGAAACGCAACAGTGCAAGCACTGTTACTACACGTCGGCTTTCTGTGAGAGGGTGGTACTACCCCGGGCGAGCCGACCCATTCATGCTGAAACCAGTAATAGCTTCAGCGTAGCTCTACCACCTACAAATTATTCTCATAGAAGATATCGTGTTAAAATTGCATAGTGAATTATAAACGCTTGCCGGATTTGATATACTTTCTGTAATGTTTTTGTTAGAAAGTCTTAATTTTGTTGATGACAAACGTTTATTTTCTAATTTGCCATATTTTTGGTGTGTCCTGATAGGTGTATTTGAGGTCCAATGCCCCTTATTACTATCTTAAACCACATCTTCAATTAACATTGTATGAGATTGTGGTCAAATATTAAAAACTTATGAAGTATAAAAATAATTTAAATTATTTTGACCTTATTATTGATAATTTAAGACATATAGATAATTAATGCACAACCCTTACTATTGTAAACCACTACGATGATACACACATATCAGGAATGCCTATGAAAATGTAACAGAGACGTCTAAACGAATGCTTTTAATTGTTTGTTTTGTTATAAAAAAAAAACATTCGACTCCAAGAACTTGAAACGAATCAGATATTATTGCAATGGCGATAGACTAAACTGTTTAATGGATTTATATCGACGATTTCAATAATAATACCTGTGAATATTTATTTTAAACTTACAGACGATTTGTTCTACAAATCGTTTTATCTGTATCGGGGTCGACCGAGACTTCTTGTAGAAGATTCCGGAACAAATCCGAATATAACTGAAGTGTAGTTGAAAATCTGAAGTTCGGTATCAAAAATTTCATACATTTGGACCAATTTGCGGATAATAAAACTGTCCCCAACGAGTGACAAAATGAATTTTATAGCAAACTGAGCTCAGAGACTTAATTAAGGTGAATTTACAACCAATTATTCCTATAATCTTATTTGACAATTAAGTGTTGTTACTATTTCCAAATATGTTCGTCACAATCTTCTTGAAATAGGTTATATTTAAATACTAGACTTTTTTCTGCAACTTCATCTGTGTGTTTTACGATAGTTTTGGATATTAAAAACGTGTCCTAATTCGGGTTTGAGGTTACTTGTATGACAAATTTCATAGCAATCTGTTTAGAAGTTTTAGGTGAAAATATAACAAACCTACAAACAATTTCAGAATTATTTTAGAATTGTGAATTTATAATAGGGGAAGAGAAAATATTGTGTATTTTTTTAATCTACAGGTGTTAACGTTTGGCAACTAAAGTCTATAGGTATTTGGTGACAGATTTCCAAAACCAGGTGTGTATTAGAAAAATCTCAACATGCTAGGCCTTCATGTTCTACTTCAGTGAAAGCTTCAGCTATTACAGAATTTTATCACCATAATTATAGAAAGTCATTTAACATTTATCCAATATCATATGGATCCTTATGAGACGTTAACTCGTGGTCTTTGTTAATAGGAAGTCAGGTGTTTTCTAGGCTCATTGTTGGGACACGTGTCATAGGTCTAAATATCTCTACAATAGTACAAAGTAGACTAAAGAAATGCAATGTATAATAATATTGAACCATGGTATACAACATTCTATCAAAAGAGTTGCAAGCAAGTATAAGAAAATAAATACTTTCGTTATTATAACGACCTGAATTGATGAGAACATGTTTTCATAATATTCTTTGACCCTAATTGTTCAAATAGGAAAACATATAAATGTTATTTTCAAAGCACATATTATATAACTTCCTAGTGGTAATAAAAAAGATATATATTTATAAAGTAAATTCGTGTCCAATTAACACCGGAACATGTTTTTTGTGGCTCTAACGATTATTAAAACAGTGTTAATGACAAAACGCCCATACAATAATCATAAAGTGGGCCTCTTCATCCGCCATCGGAAACTACATTAAGTTCTTTAAATATTTTTCTTAAATCTTTCGTCGGTTTTAGTTCTTTTATTATTTATTTTTTAATTTAAATTATGTAACTCAAATAAAATCAACAGAAGATTGTTCTGTAATATATATCATTTGTGCATATCATTCATTCAATGCTTCTTATTTATGTACTAGCGGCCTAGTACTTCGCATTGGTATAAAATATATAGCCTACGTCATTCACTGAAAAAATGATTAAAATCGATCCAGTAGTTCTGATATATTCATTACTGCCCGTGGCTCGCACGCGTTAAGTTTGGAGTAACCTCAAAAATAACAGTATTTCTCCACTATTAAATTTATGTTATCACACATATAAACCGTCCTCTTCAATCGCTCTATCTATTAAAAAAAACAGCATCAATATCCGTTGCGTAGTTTTAAAGATTTAAGCATACATAGGGATATAGGGACCGAGAAAGCGACTTTGTTTTATACTATCTAGTGATGAGTAGGTAAAGAGAAAACAGTTGAGTACCTTTTCCTTTTCTTTTTGTCAACCGTGTTTCTTTTGTTTTGGCTTAATAGCTATTCGCGAGGTTTAATGCTTACCAATTAAAAAAAAAAGTTGGTCGCGGATGAATTTTTTTCCGTTCCATTAAATTTAAGCTGAATTTTGTAAAAGACCAGCACGTTCTCAATACTTGAAACTGTGACAAACTGGTCGTCCCATGTTTCCGACTCAGTAAAACCGGTAACATTTTTTTAGGTGATAGTGTTAGGTTTTATAACAATGTCCTAAAGCATATGACCGATTTACCGAACTGTAAGTTTAAGCGCCATGTCAAACGGGTTTTGGTGTCAAAGGGTTATTATAGAGTGGATCAATATGTGAACGATGGTGATGTCTAGAATTGATCCCCCTGTGTACATCCATTATAAACGATTGTAACGTGTAATGTATTTTAAATATACGTCTATATATGTTATAAAGGTAAACCCGATCGAGTTTCTTGCCGGTTCTTCTCGATGACTGGGTCGTTTTCCGAGGCGGTGGTAATTTTGACGTTCATAAGCGCTTTCTAAGGGCCTGAATTGAATAAAGTATTTTTTGTTTTTGATTTCTTACGTCTACAATCTACAATATTCGTACAACACTCAATAGAGATTTTACCATTAAATTTACAAATTAAAAAAATATATATCTATAATAATAACTAAATATTAACAAGTGAAGTAACAATTTTATACCCTCTTACTCTTTGCACCCTTGAAGTGTTCTAATAAGGTTTATTCTGTGTACATTTTATACAATTTTCATTGTATTTTTTTGTATCCTTTTTTTATTGTTATTTGAAAGAAAATGATCTTTTTTTCTTTATATAGGTACTTTATAGGTAAGTGTTTTGACCACAATCTCATCTCATGTTAAATGATGAAGTGGTCAAAGATGGTAAGTCACGCTCAACCTAGAGGGGCGACTGGCTCTCAAGTGCAGCTGCCGGAACACACCAACAGGTGCTGGGTGACAGATTTTCAACTTAAGGGTGGTAGCTAGCCAGACGGACTTAGAAAAAGCCTTACCACCATGCTATGGTTTCATCACGATGTTTTCCTTCACCGAAAGCTCCGACTCAATTGCTGGGATTCATACCTACGTCCTTCGACGCTGTGTCGGAACACACTACCAACTGAGCCATCATCGTGAATTATAGTTACACAAGGAGGAGCAACATATACGCAACAGTTTACTTAGAACTACACTCATCTTACGCGCGTGTGCTTAATGCACAATAAATATATCCGCCTGAGTAATTTTATACTTATTTACTAATTTCTAAAAGTGTAATTGATAACTGGCTCATAACTGCGACTTCATAAATTTTATGTAGGTACATAGGAACAAAAATATACTTTGGTTACAATATTTCTTAGAAAATAAAGTTATCCATTTGCTTCCACTGTCCTGCGCATGCGCATTATACCGGTTGCCCCACTTCACACATCACTAAATGCGTAGTGCTTATAAAGATCACAGTGTCTTAAAACGTCAGTAAATTTATTATTCAATGAAATAATAATAGATAAAGACTAAGTGTACAAGAAGTAAAATAATACTGATCCAAATTTATCTATTCATTTTTGTGTAAAGCGCGCAAAATGGGAGACCTCTATAGTTTTATTTATATATTAGCTTAGATTTTTAATTTTAGAACAACTACAGTTCAATTTTCTAGAACGATCCATCTTGGGCGTTACTGCTGATAAATGTATAATGAATTTTGACGACCCACCGTTCTCATACACTTTAGGCTATAAGATAACCCTTGAAACCATTCCGCTTATTAAGTAAAGTGGTGCGTAAAATCAGGACTTGCATAGGCGTCACCTATTTAGACGTTAAACCGCCAAGAAATAAATACTATGACTAAACAGTAATATTTACTTGCGCTGGTTTCTGTTCCCTACGGTAGGGCACCGACTGTGTGTAAAGGGAATTTTACAATGATAATTTTTTGGTACATTTTCTTAAAAAATAAATATTGTTAATAAGTAATCGAATGTTTTATATAACACTAGCGGCCGGCTCCGGCTTCGCACGGGTATAAAATATGTAGCCTATGTCATTCACTGAAAAAATTATTAAAATCGATCCAGTAGTTTTGATTTATTCATTACTGCCCGTAGCCCACACGCGTTAAATTTGGAGTAACCTCAAACATAACAGTATTTCTCCACTATTTAATTTATGTTATTATACATATAAACCTTCCTTTTTAATCACTCTATCTATTAAAAAAAAACAGCATCAAAATCCGTTGCGTAGTTTTAAAGATTTAAGCATACATGGGGATATAGGGACAGAGAAAGCGACTTTGTTTTATACTATGTAGTGATAATATTTTTTGACCATTTGCATCAATAATAAAAAATATAGGATAGTATGTTATATCCAACCTTAAATAGGACAGTAGTCTTATCCCAAATCAGTTACTAATAAACTGCGAATTGTTTCGTGTATAAGCTTGGTAAGAATCTATTCATTATTTTTTGGACTATTTGTATCAATGACTAAAAATATATAATTCGACAACAGTGTGTCAACACTATATCCAACCTTCAATAGGACAGCTGTCCTATCCGACGTTAGACACTAACCGATTATTACATCTGACAATTTAGCATCTGTTCATGTGTTAATATTTCAATTAAATTCTTATATAAGTGAATGTCCGCTTAATCCTATATAGAATGGTAATGATATATTGGTGAGGCGGATGCTCCACCATAAAGTTTCTATCAAAAAATCATATTTCGATACGGGGTTGACGTTTGTGCCTTTTGACCGATGCGCACGTTTTTTTGCGAGAACGAATACATCTCCGCCATATTTATCATATAAATAACGCGCTATGTTTTATTGTAAAACAATCACCGCATCTCTCGCCGCAAGACAACATATATTTATTATATAAATAACCCGCTTTGGACTTATTGTGAAAGAATCACCATATCTATCGCCGCACGACAATCTGTACGTGGACGATCCAGTGGCCATCGGCTTCAAGGCACCAGGGGGCGATTCGGTAAGTGAAATAAGTGCTTCTTACACCCCCTATCGTTCACACACATTAATTGGTTCTTACGAGCCTAGGATTATTTCTACACTATTTTTCACCGCATCCCTCCTATTTACACGGTCCCACCAGCCTCTCCATATATTGATCAGTTAATACTCTAAAAAATTCGTCTAAGTATAATTAAGAGTCTCGTCAAAGTCGGTTCAGCGCTATCGTATGTCAACCCGGACAAACAGATGACAATTTTTTTTATACTCGGAAATTTTACTTTGAATTTATACTTGTGTATGAAATAGCACTTAACGTGTCTCTAAGGTGGCAATCAGCATTGTCGGCGTATTAATAGTTATTGTTAGTCATTAGTACTTAAACACTCGTGTTTAAATAAATATATATCAACCACTATGCAGTGGTTTGGTTACTACTACGTTTGTTATAGGGTTGCAAGGTAATGAAAAACATTTGTCTGGTTTTCTTTTTAATCACTTTTTACCCGCCGAGTAGAGCAAAATTGGTTTAAAACTTTAAAAAAGGTATAGCCCTTAAACGACTCGAAAGTCGCCTTCGTTCTGCTGTTTTGTATATTCCATTTTGTTTTATATATTATAGGGGGCAAACGAACAGGTGGGTCACCTGATGCTAAGTGATCACCGCCGTCCATAGACACTAGCAACATCAGGGGAGTGGCAAGTGCTGTTGCCGGCCTTTTAATATATGTGGGCCTCCGGCGCTCTCACTGACCGAATGAAACGCAACAGTGCAAGCATGGGACATATCTGAGCTAATATGTATATGGACTGTCTAATCATATGCTATGCAATTAAGTACAACGTAATATTAAGATTCCTATAGATTTGAGTCAAATCTTCATAGCGCGTAACTTACTGCATTTATTCATTTGTGAATTAGTTAAATGAATGGCTTTCTATAATAGATACAAATACTTACTTCCTTACTATCGTCATGAAGTTGTATGCACAAGTTATTCGGGGCACAAAAAAGGACATAAGGTGCCGCCTTTCTTTCAGAAAAAAATTTATTCCTGAGGGATGGGTCAAAAGTATTAGTACAGATATAAAATACAAGTGCATTACCGTAACCAATGGTCAATTTTTTTTTCAAACTGTCTATACGCTGTCGGCGTGAGGAGACTTCACAGTTTCACCGGACTAATAAGGCGAGCGCTTGAGGTTCGTGTAATTCACAAGGAAGGTTTGGGTATATCATTTGTTAAAATGTTGTGTCAATTCGTTGAAATATAATGTTAATTGTTGAAAGGATCGGATAAGTCAAGCCGCCTGGGAGCTTTCGTCGGAAACACTGCCTAATCCCTTTAAGATATAAAAAAATAATGCATAGTGAGATAATCCTCTTTTATAGATCTACAAAAAAGTCTGTGATGACATATATCTAGGTTTTAAGGATAGCCTACTATACCCACCTATCTGTTAAAAATGCTGGCCATTTTTATAATGAGGTAATTGCAGGGGTATTTAGACGGATACAGTATTAATCGTTATCAAATTAAACACATTAGTTAGCTTAAGCGTTTTATGCACATAAGTATATATTTTTTTATTATCAGGGCAGGACAACGTTCGCCGGGCCTGCTAGTAGTAAATAATCGTAAGTGGCTTAAAAGAATGTTGGTCACAAATATGATCCGAAATGTCCTGTCCTTCAAACGAGGCATAAAGAGACAGTTCTTCAGGCCGGCATGACGATGATGAATTCCGATGATATTTATCACTGACAACTGCTGTGGTTTTTTACTGTACCCTACTTTTCATCAGGTAGTTGTACAGTCATTTGACAAAGCTAGTATAGAATAAAATATTTTTCTATGTTTTTTTTTATCTATCTAATAAAAAATACCAACCAGCTTTATATACTTTATAATTTCATTACAGTTTCGTAAAACCAAACATTAATTCACGATCATAAACATTTTAAGTGGGCGAGTAAACGTGTTTTGAACATTGAACGTGTGAGCATAGGTTATTGATTTTATGCCTGGCAACACAGAAATCGACACTTGTAGCCGATTAAGTGTTACACACAACATATCGCTGCGGGCTACTGTCACGCATCATTTTCCGTCATTATTGATTACCTCGAGTGCGAGTAGCGATACCGCAATATTGGCCGAGAAACATTCGTGTGGCGTGTCGATGTTGCGAAGTCTATTGTAAAATTGACCGAGAATACAACCAATACTTTTTTTAAACAATATAATTTTTGCACGCAGAGGTAATATGAATTATGTTGAGAGTTTTAATTTAAATAATAATTAAGAATTATGAAGGTATCGAAGTTATGGTATTTACAGAACTAGCAACTCCAGAGTAACATTTAAAAGTAGGGGTGTAATGAATATGTTAAGTTTCTCTATAAGAAACAAATTTTTTTTTTTATAATAGCTGTTATTTGTGTAGTTTAGTTACCTCACGTATACAACTTATGTATCAGATTGCCTATTAAATTGGATACAAAATTAAAAAAAAAAACACAAGGAAAAGCAAAATAATTATGCAATTGAAGTACCCCATTAATACAGTAAATTCGCAAATTGAAGAAAAATCGTAAAAAAAGGTTATTTAATTTTCGATAACAAGTTTTGTTGTATAATTACATCACTACATAGTATAAAACAAAGTCGCTTTCTATGTCCCTATATCCCTATGTATACTTAAATCTTTAAAACTACGCAACGAATTTTGATGCGGGTTTTTTTTAATAGATAGAGTGATTGAAGAGGAAGGTTTATATGTATAATAGCATAAATTAAATAGTGGAGAAATACTGTTATTTTTGAGGTTACCCCAAATTTAACGCGTGCGGGCCACGGGTAGTAATGAATAAATCAAAACTACTGGATCGATTTCAATCATTTTTTCAGTGAATGACATAGGCTATATATTTATACCCGTGCGTAGCCGGAGCGGGCCGCTAGTTTCTGTATAATTGTAGTGTGTACAATAAGTTGGCTTTACCGGCAACCAAATCGGCAGGCAACAAGCCGTATATAAACTCCGTGGGGTAAAGAATCAGCAGTTTAACTTCAAAAATAGACTGTAAAAGTTATCAATATACAATAAAAGACGATAAATCTTCACTTCGTGTTGTGAAGCGTATAAAATTATGACACGGTAATTTGTGGCATCACACGAAGTCTCCAAATTTCCACAAGCAATAACAATAAAATCATTCGAATTTGTAACTTTAAAGTATGTATTAGGTAATTCTTATAAATTGTACATCGACTATCGTGTCAATAAAAATAGGGAATTTCTCGTAAACCTGTGCTAATTACAATAAATGTTGTTAAGATGACGTTCCACGCGAGCACAATTAGAAACTTTAGGGGCCATATAAAGGGTTATAAATCAGTGGAGGGCCGCGCATAGAGCACTGATAAGGGTGTTCGCATACAAAGCGATAGTAAATTGTTCTACTGTTGTAATATTTTTATTTTCGGTATAATACAAATACATATTAATAAAATAAAATTGTAGTGTCTGATGTTTGTCCAGGCTAATTTTAACAAGACTTATACTGTAAGATAGAAGACTTATTACTTAGACTACATATCATTACGATTTTCCATATGACTTTTCCGATTACTTCAGTACTTAATTAAGTACTTTTTTTTACTCGGGGATATCCCTAACGGATACCTATCCCGCCGGGCAGCTAAGAGTGAACTATGTCTAATTAACACAGACTGAAACCCCATGGCGGCTTCTCACACCTTTTGGCTGAGGGAGCAAGGATTGCCTTACAGGTGCTAAGTCTGCTTCAAAGTAGTATAGTGACAAAAGTAGAAAAGATAAGTATGTCACACAATTATTCTAGATAATATATGTAGGTCCCATGACACAACAAAGCCATTTTTTGCAAGAATGATGTTGCTAGCCCCAGATAGTTTGATATCAGTTTTAACTAAACAAACAAATTTAATAGGAAAACAGAATTCATAAGCTTGCAAAAAAAACCTTAAATGTAAAAAATCTGTTCTCTAGAAAATAAAGTCTAGACTTCTTCACTAAAGTAAACAGTGTATATAAAGACTAGCTTTTGGTCGCAGCTTCGCTCGCGCTCATGTGGATTTGACTTATACCTTGTACAATATCCTATATTCTTTTCTGTATTCCTGATAATATGTATGCAAAGTTTTATGCTGAACGCTTGTGTAGTTAAGGCGTGAATATTTTTGAAGATCTTTCTACTGTCTTTTGTCCCGTTCACTCACTTTTTTGTATGGAAATAGTTCAAATTTTTATTTGAATTCTCTGTTTAATTTTTCAAACACTTTTTTAATACAAATCTTGTCTTGCCAATTACAAACGCAACAAAAAAGATTTACTCAAATACGTGCAGCCGTTCTAAAGTAGTGCGCTTACATTCAAAAATAGATTTTTATATATATAGCAATCATTAGCTTAACTTTCAATGAACAGTGTCACATACATTTTGACGAATTAATACAAACGGAAAATAAATCACAGCAAGAGTTTCTGATAAAACTAATAAGTTGCTTAGAACGAATAAATGTATATATTAAATGACGTCTCAATCAGTTATTTCGTTGCAAGTTTGCAGTAATCCTTACCTCATCCAGGCACGGATCGTCCGTTACATATGGGCCCCCTTAGTCGGAGTATGCGCGTACGCATACTCGAGGCGGGATCTCGTTAGCATGTGTACGCGACATTTCACATGGGCTAATTGCGAGCGTTTAGCCATCTTGATAAACTGCCCTCGCTCGGTGCACGCATTGAGTTCGTAAATGATCAAAATATTTGTAATCGTTTTATAGATAGGGCATTTCAGTAACACTCTGTTCATATTAGTTTCTTTCTTAGTCTCGTCTATAAAGATTTCTCATTTGGTGCAACCAATTTAAAATAGGTGGCGCGCGAGTCGTTTCATTTTGAAGACAAAAGGAATGAAATTGCGGGAGAACGGCGGTTATCGATTCATTAACATTTGGTAATTTTTTTGTTAATGTATTTTCTTTTGGCTTTGTTATTATTTTTAATCATCCAGTTTTAGTATTATTTAATTTGAGTAGGTAGTTAAATTCAATTTTGTTTTACCCGATTGCCCAAAAGAACGGTAATGTTTTTCTATTGTATGTAAGTTTATTTTTCTTGTAGTTCGGTGAAACTGTAGAGGCCTTGCCAGATCAACAGCGTAGACAGTTCGAAAAAATGTTAAATATTTTTAGTGTGATAACATTGTTTAATCGATGAACGCCAGCTGCATGCATGAAAAAGCTTGACTCATTGTCACGTTCTGCTTGAGCCGAGTGTGCAAGCGAGAGTGCGAAATAAGCATTAGAGAGGCGCGATCGTCCTAAGCGTTCGGCTTGTGACGCATCTATCTTTCTTCCACTTCATCGGTAATTCAGTCATAATACTTCAATTGACAACAAGTATGCAATTTTTCATCAATATTTTCTTATGACGTTATCGCGTAAAATTATCGCCCGTAAATCGACTTTATAGACAACCGATTTTTGTTTTGTTGTTTGTGTCAATTGACTCAATCAGGACAAGTTTTGCATGAAATTATATAATTGAAAAGTCGTGAGGGTAGATGAAAAATTCTGTAATAAAAATCTTTATATAAAGAAACTTTAGTATGTTCCTTTCTGTAAACAAGTTTCTTGTATTTAAATAATCTATGATTTCCAATGCATATCGCCGATCGATTTCCCTCCATTAGCATTCTAAACACTCTTCTTGCGAACTGGGACGATAAATGAAACACGGCTATAAACCTCGGATAGTACCGGCCGAGTATTTAAAAGATGCTTTTATTCCTATGTAAGAGTACTGATAATTTGTTAGTTGATTCAGATTTTAGAATAGATTAATTTTTAATTCGTTTAACTAGTTTATTTGCCAGAGTTTGTTTGTGGATTTTTTTAAATACACTTTACTTTAGACACGATTAATTCTTTAAGATTTCTTCTGCATAGGTATTATATTATAATTCCTATTCTAATTAACGTCAAAAATATTTATTTTGTAATTAATTTATATAAGATAATCTTATATTTTATGTTCTAAAATAGTCGGAGAACAATTTTAAAATTATTTAATAATATTATGCAATACGCCTTAAAATAATTCCTATTTATAAATAATGAATAGATAACATTTTTTTGGTCAAGTTTTAACCTTTTTTACATTTGTTACTTTTTCCCGAAAACAATTCGATTGAAATAAATAAATTATTATATTATTTCATTTCTATGAAATAACTAGATTTGTAATCAGCTGTACGTACAGCAACCATTTGTTGACAGACGATGAGCGCTCCGCGATTCTTATTTTTGCTTTAAAATTACAGGCTTCCCACTTTGTATCAAGTCTTGTGTAGAACTATACACAGACACACACACACACACATAATTAACTGACACCAAAATATATTCACACACGCGGATCATACAAATGGAGTTTTTGGCGGGATCTTAGTCTTGTCATGTAATGGTTTTTATATTTTATTCATAATCTTGTGTTATTAGACTCTATATTTTGTAATATTGGTGGTGTTTTACGTAATATAGTTTAGTTATTATACACAAGTGAAGTGGATGGGAAATAATACCACGGAGCATGCATTCTGAGATGCCACCAAAACTCCATGGAAAGTTCTAACAAGGAAACCACCATCTTGTTAGAACATTATAATTATCACAAGACACTTACTTGGAACAAAACATTGACACTGGCAAGTGCTTCTGCGGTGCCAAAATAAGAAGAAGAAGAAGATCATACAAATAATTGTCTTTTGTTATTGCGATTGGTAGCAAACAAAAACACGGGTTACTTGATGGTAAGTAATCATCGGTGCCTATGTACACCTACGACACGAGGACCATCACAGATGCGTTGCCGGCCTTTGAGGAAGGAGTTGGCTTATTCCTTGACGGTTTGTTGGATATATTGGTCCGGTAACGCTGCCACTGGGAGTTAATTCCTGATAAACGACGTACGTGGAAATGTGCACGCGCAAACCTCACAGTAGACGACTTCCAACCATGTAGATGACACGTTTTGTAGGTGGTAGAGCTACGCTGAAACTATTACTGGTTTCAGAATGAATGGGTCGGCTCGCCCGGGGTAGTAGTACCACCCTCTCACAGAAAGCCGATGTGAAGTAACATTGCTTGCACTGTTGCGTTTCGTTCGGTCAGTGAGAGTGCCGGAGGCCCACATATTTAAAAGGCCGGCAAGGCACTTGCGACTCCCCTGGTGTTGCTAGTGTCTATGGACTGCGGTGATCACTTACTATCAGGTGATCCACCTGTTCGTTTGCCCCCTATAATATAAAAAAAAAATTGTGGCGTGTTGTTTGGTAATGGAACTCAGCAGCAGCTAACAATCAGAACAGCTCTTCTGAATACTCTCCGAGGTAAATCTTGTAAAAGATGCAAAACGACACGAAGTCCTCTGTGAGTTTCAAAAGCATAGCGCAGCACGACAGCAATAGTTAAATGACCTCATAGACAAATCATTAGATTTTTCCCAAATCCCAGTACATATAGCTAAGACGATTTAAATTATTTATAAACAAACAGACCGACAGACATGTGACATACTTTACGTATTAGTGCAACAGATGGATGCGGTATTTGCGTTTATCGACAACTGAAAATTATTCTTAAGCGTAAGTTCTAAGCGAGCTCCGACATTCTTTGGATTTGCTAGAAGTTTATAGCCGGCACTATTTCGCGACACGTTCAATTAATCAGCTTTTAACGATTGATTAAAGTGCGCCTTTAAAGTATACAGTAGCAAATGGTTTAATGTTCATGTGATGGAAATATTTAATGGTCATCTTATAAAGAAGAAATGTTACAATACATGAAATATATATTTGTTCCTCAGATGTTTATAGTAAGGTACCAGAATGGTAAGGACTTAACAGGCTGAACATTTTTTTATACTTACACGTTTGGCTACAATTTTAGTTCATATTGATGAGGTAGTCTAAGATGATACGTTAAAACTAGAGGAGGACCGACTACATATAATCCAACTGCTGGAAAACATCCTGTATGGCGACAAATTTTCAACTTGTGGATGCAAGGCTGACCTCCTGTTTGCTTTGTAGGTGGTAGAGCTACGCTGAAGCTATTACTGGTTTCAGCATGAATGGATCGGCTCGCCCAGGTTAGTATCACCCTCTCACAGAAAACCGACGTGAAGTAACAGTGTTTGCACTGTTGCGTTTCGTTCGGTCAGTGAGAGCGCCAGAGGCCCACATATATTAAAAGGCTGGCAACGCACTTGCGACTCCTCTGGTGTTGCTAGTGTCTATGGACGGCGGTGATCACTTACCATCAGGTGACCCACCTGTTCGTTTGCCCCATATAATATAAAAAAGAAAAAAGTTTCCCTTTACCATAAACTTCGACTCATAACATCCCCAAAACTGACTTGGTGTTCAAATATCTTATCACTATATGTAACAACCCTCTTATGTTACATAGTATCAGCCTATATGTGCATCACTGCTGAGAAAACTTTCTGCCTGGATGATTCAACACACGTCATTTCTTCAGCCCGCATCATTGTAGTAACTGAAGTAAAATCAACAGTTTTGAAGTGATAATGGCTCAGTTGGTAGTGGGTTCAGACACAGCGTCGAAAAACGTATGTTCGAATCCTACCAACTGAGCCGGAACTTTCAGTGAAGAAAACACGCGCCTAAGTCACGTCTAAGTCCGCCTGGCTAGTTACCACCCTCAAGTTGAAAATCTGTCGCCAAGTACCTGTTGGTGTATTAACCGGTGATAAGGGTAAGAAGATGGCGATGACGTAACAACCCTCTTAATATATGCACGACTTCATATACTTCTTGGAGAATATTAACAGTCGTGCGCACTTGATTGTATACTGGTTTTCTGAGGTACTAATACGAAGAGATTTGATTTTTTGTTTGTAATGGATAAACTCAAAAAATTCTAAACCGATTTTAAAAATTCCTTCTCCTATAGCGCGAGCTATATTATCAACGTATAATATCGGTTGTATTTTATTACGAAAATCTACATGAACGCGAACGAAGCCAGGACAAAATCTATATCCACCGGCCCCATTCCATCAATCAGAGGACGACTAGACGCCGTGAGGGTTTCCACCCTATGCTGGTTGATATTCCCGTGGCTCGTACGAAGCGATTTGCTTCCACATTTATTGCACGTACGGCTAAGGAGTGGAATTTGCTTCCGGCGTCTATCTGCCCATCCTCCTATAACTTGGGAGTGTTCAAGAGGAGAGTGAACAGGCACCGTAGAGGGTAAGCGCGATTCATCGTCGGCCTCATCTACACTTACCATCAGGTGAGATCGAGGCCATGCGCGAGCCTGTAAAACATTAAAAAATATATATTAATAAGCAGTATTTAATTTATAGTACCTACTTCAGATCAAAATCAGAGAACGCTTTGTGCTGCAAACACCTCTACTAACGTTAAAAGGGTAAAAAACTTCTAATACAAATATTTGCAAAACGATTACGAACGACGGGCGGTTTGCAATAATCACAAAATTTATGATCCCCGGCTCTTATTCATATACCTGTTTCGAATCTGTTTGTTTACAGTTTCGTTTTATGATTTTTCTAACAATCCCCGGCCGATACACAAATGTGAACTAATCAAATACATCAAAGTGAGAACGTGTAACGTTCGATGAACGAAAAGCATATTTCGAGATATCTCCTTGCTCCAATTTCACACGGATGTGAGCTGGAATAACAAAAGAAAGAAAAGAAAAATGGAATTTAGGATATCAGATGAAAATGTTTGTCGACGTCAGAGAACGTTTATAAGATTCTATGGCGAGTGATTTATGAGCGAGGCTGTACATTCTCGGAGCTCTTTTGACGGACGATACGAAATTTATATATAGATTCCGAATATACACTTATTAGAAAGGATGTAAATCGTTGTGGTCGACATTAAAACCAATGGAATATCGATTCAATATCGAGTTGAACCAGCTTCTTTAGTATAAAAAGATTTGTTGTGTACTTATGTACACGCGTTAGAAGTTATACTTCTTTGGCGTAACAAGATAAAAATCTTTTCAAACATTTTATCTTTCGCCTTATTCTACGTTTGTAGAAAAAAAACGATACTAACAATAGAAAAAAGTTATTTAATACATACATACTTTTTTTGAATAAAATGTTGACTATACCTAACTTCAGGGTGTCGGTTTTTCGTGTCGTTGTTCGCGCGCATCGTAAAAATTGACTCTCATCATTTTTCCCTAACGCGCCAAAATAAGTATAACTTCAAAAATAGTGAAAAAAAACAACATAAAAATTATAAAAAAAAATGATATTACTTATACACCATAGGCAGCGTGGTTGTTACACACACTCCCTATACTATCACAAGAACACGGTAGTAACAGAAATAGATAAATAATAGTTTCAAATGTCAACCAACAGATTATATACCGATAATAATATATATAAAATGTGCACTCTCCTCTAGAAACCTACTTGAAATACGATTATGTTATTACATAAACAGAGATTATATATATCGGTATTATAACAAAAAAAAAAATGTACGCAATATATATAATAAGAATAGATCGAATAATTTGGATATAATAAATAACCACAAGACATACAAAATAGCTTGAATCGAGTCCTCTCGTACAACCTTGACAAGTCTTACGATGACTCTTTTCATCGATATGAATGTAGTAATATGGTTTGAACTAATCGATAATGTAGTATGAATTCATCGATAAATGTATTTATTACGTTTAAATGCCGTCAGCGATCGGTGAACCATCGAGGCCGCTGTGGGAACGATATTACTCGCCGACTCGTGCCCATGCACTAATGAATATTAAAACAGATGGGGCACTGCAATTAATTGATTTCCTGATTCGTAAATTACGAGTTGTTATTTTCCATATCATAAAAGTTTCATTCGATTTTGTTATATAGTAACAGGATTATAGTAAATTGAAAAATTAAAATGAATATTTAAATATCCATGATAAATGCAATATTAATAATTCCTTAATTAACGAAAGCTGTTAAATAATTCGTTTTTAAGAACCGAGCTCTATACGGATAATTAGCTTGTCACAATGGTATGTACAAAGACAATAAAGTATTGCTTTGCTACTCTAATTGCAATATAATTTATCATTTCATTTTGATTAAATTGTTGAAAACTTTTTTTTTTATATTATAGGGGGCAAACGAACAGGTGGGTCACCTGATGGTGAGTGATCACCACCGTCCATAGACACTAGCAACACCAGGGGAGTCGCAAGTGCGTTGCCGGCCTTTTAATATATGTGGGCCTCCGGCGCTCTCACTGACCGCACGAAACGCAACAGTGCAAGCCCTGTTACTTCACGTCGGTTTTCTGTGAGAGGGTGGTACTACCCCGGGCGAGCCGACCCATTCATGCTGAAACCAGTGATAGCTTCAGCGTAGCTCTATCACCTACCAAAACTTAAGACTTACCTAAAACAATTTAAGAATTTGACATATATTATGTACTGTGTTATATATATATATATATATACACTTTTATATCAGATTTCTTGGAACTATTCTAATGTCATATACAGACCACCATACGTCATTTTATTCTCTGAGATTCACAGGTTTAAGCTGTGCTTTTTATGTCAGTCGATCTTAAGATGTTTTATAGGTATGTAATATTTATTAAGATAGTTCTTAACTAATACTGAAGGCGAATATTTGTTTGTTTGTTACGCTTTCACGATTAAATTACTCTAGACGAAGGGCGTCTTGAAATTGTGTATACACGTTGTCAAGGCTATCGATAAAGACTAAGAGCACGTTTTATCAAGAAAAAAAAAACAGTTTTCGAAGGATAGGTTAAATTTATATTAATGCAAGCGAATTTCCCTTTTTAGAAACATAAGTTACTCCATGTATGTATATACAATGTAATAGCTATAGCGACATTATTAAAAATAAATTAAACTTATTCTGCACTTTAGTAACAATGTCTCTCAGCGACACGACCTGTTATAGGTGTACATAAAAGTGATACCCAATTATGAAATTATTACTCACTATCATTATTAGTATTGCGACCACCAACGAGAACACGGGGGTATTTGGATTGTAGTTTAATTGCCTCCCATTGTGGTAGACGATTCGAATCTATTGTGCTCTCCGATGACTCTATGATAGAGCGTTATCTAACATTAATTACATTGTTTGAACATCCTTGTAATGGTTTTAAAAGTTCACTCGCTTTTAACGAATGAGTCATAGAGTCTCGATTATGTTTTTTTTTTTTCATTGTTTTTTGTTACTCTTCTTTGATTATGTAAATTGATATACACTTAAGATACGCTTAATTAATATAGTATATACAGAAATAATAGAAATAATTTGTATCGTAGGTTATAGGATTTTTCAAAAAATATTATTTGAGGTTGCATAATAGGTACAGTACCTGGCTGTTGATTTGGCATGTCAGAGAGAAGACCGAGATAGTCGCTCAAGTTCGATTTCGTATAGGTTTTTATGTACCTACCTACGACAACGTGTATGAAAGGTTTTATGATAAATAATTAGTTGGGTGAAATTGGAACACAAAAAAAAAACCACTTTCCCATATACTATAGTATTAGCAAGATAGTAAGTATAGAAAATAAGTAAAGACTGCGTCCGTCTTTCTTTGAACGGTAGAGAATTAAGTTGTCGTTAAAGTATGCCTTTATCATTGTAGTAGCCTTATAAAATTCATAAAGGATCTCTATTTAAAATAAAAAAGTATCCTCGCCTGGTACAAAGTTCAACGTGAGTTGAAATTGTTCGAGAGAATTCAACACGGGAACGTCGGTATTTGGAATTTCGTGAATGAAAAAGCGGAAAATTTCGTACCGTCTCGTGGGAGAGAGGCGCGGGGGCGGTGGGCGTGGTCGGGCGTTGCCGGCGGGTCCCTGGCGAGCCGTGCGCCTCATCGAATAGGTGGTTTATCGTCGCGTATAGCAATAACACGCATGGCTATCATTGTTATTTCTGTCACAGTGTCATTCCGTGATTGGCATTCGATGTTTAAAAAATGTCTACGAACGTATTCAGTTATTGCTATATGTACTCGTATGTATATGTGTGTGTGTGTGTGTATGTAGTCAAACTGCGTTCAGATTTTACAATACAAAATTATTTATATTAATTTAGAAATTCCTAAGTAAATATTAATTACATTTACTATGTCGATTATTATTATTATTTCAAGTTTAATTAATTTACTAAAAAAATACAATCAATATACATATTATAAAACAAAGTCGTCCGTCGCGTTTGTCTGTCTGTCTGGATGTTCGCGATAAACTCAAAAACTACTGAGCGGGTTGTAATGCGGTCTTCACGTATATATAGATTAATTCACGGGGAAGGTTTAGATATATAATTTTTCAAGGTTTTTTTTCTGTAAATTGGTTGGAATATAATAATAATAATTGTTGAAAAAATCGGAAAAAGTCAAGCCGCTTTAAGCGTTTCATGCACATAAGTATATATTTTTTATTATCAGGGCAGGACAACGTCCATCGGCCCTGCTAATAGTATATAATTTAGACGTGTAATTTAGATTGGAGTGTCTATTATTTGTTTGGGTTAATCTAAGAAACGTCTGAGCCTATTTTCATAAGACTGATAGATACGGGCTGATAAAGAATTTTTCTGAGTATTACCTAGTCTACTTATTATTACGCTTTTCCGGAGGGATTAAGCAGTAATAATAAAATGTTATAGGGAAACCTTTAAGTCGGTAAAAGTGTTACAGATGCTAATTAGTGTTGGCACTATTACAATTAAAAAAGATAGCTCCAATTAAATCAGATAAAGGAGATAAATAATAAAATATTTTTTTTAACAAGAGTAAAGACACGGGCCTGGTCCCTGATATATAAATAAATGAATATTTGACCTACAACCTTTGTTTCGATGAGAAAAAGGAGTGCCTAATTTTTGATTGTTATTATGCAATATTAAAACATTTCTAGAACGCTTGCGTATAGAGAGAGGTAGGTACCTAAGTTATTTTCAAAAATATCCAAATCGATATTCCGAAGGTAGGTATATCGATTTCTAATAATACAATTTAAATATAGATATGTGAGTTTACTTGTCAAGTAGGGACTGTATTATTTTGGAACTAATATAAACTATATCAAAGTACAAATGGTCGCATAGATTTATAAATGTATAAAACAAAGTCGCTTTCTCTGTCCCTGTATCCCTATGTATGCTTAAATCTTAAAAACTACGCAACGAATTTTGATGCGGTTTTTTTAATAGATAGAGTGATTGAAGAGGAAGGTTTATATTTAATATCATACATAGTGGAGAAATACTGTTATTTTTGAGGTTACTCCAAATTTAACGCGTGCGGGCCACGGGCAGTAATGAATAAATCAAAACTACTGGATCGATTTTAATCATTTTTTCAGTGAATGACATAGGCTATATATTTTATACCCGTGCGAAGCCGAAGCGGGCTGCTAGTTATAAATAAATGGAGAATATAAGTGAAAATAATTATTATAGTTAATAAAAAAAAAAAAAGATAAATTTTAATAACTCGTTTCTAGCAACAAAAAATGTCTACAATGATTTGCCAATAATCGTCAATAATGCTCCGCGCTAAAGTCACTTTGTCTCAAACGTCACTAGTACTCGAGATCGGAGAGACACGGAGCACCCGATAAACATCTCCTCGGGCGGCCAACTAATAACTTGCCGACCGCAACGGCCTTACTCCCCGGGAAATACGGTTCAAAATTGACATACGTGGATGTGAATATAAATTTGTAAATAATGTATTAAGGTGTCAATCGGTCCTCCTACCCTATTCATTATTAATAACCATGTCAATCCGGCGGCCGTGAGAAATATTTCGAGATTCGAGACTATTAATTTAATAGGCTAATACTGTACGGTAATTGTCGATGTTGGTTCTATATACACCTACACACTGTTACATAGCTATTGAAGTATGATGAGTCACGAGTTTTTGAGGTTATACTTCTTTTGGCGCGTTAGGGAAAACTGATGGGAGTAAATTTTTACGATATGCGCGCGTGCGCTCCCCGTCACGAAAATCCGATACCCTGAAGTTAGCTATAGGGTAAACATTTTATTCAAAAAAATCATGTATGTATCAAATACCTT
This sequence comes from Antheraea assamensis, assembly GCA_035772565.1. Lineage (NCBI taxonomy): Eukaryota > Metazoa > Arthropoda > Insecta > Lepidoptera > Saturniidae > Antheraea > Antheraea assamensis. Next base: position 1,806,465 of record JAQQSE010000054.1, on the reverse strand, counting down.
TTTAGTCTGATTTAAAAAACAAAAACTCCTTCGTTCTATTTTTTGTAAATCGATAAGTATTTTCAACGGACTGCGTCTCGTTACTATGTAATAGGCAAATGGTAAGTTGAATTTAGACAAATATGCCCCAATATTTGAATACTCGTATCGGTAATCTTTACTTCCTTAATTGATAATTAAATGCTAAAAGAATTTTAAAATACCGATTTGGTATCTCTCTATTTATCTAAATTAATAATATTTAAATATCGAATTAAATTGAACGTTATTTTTTAATTTTAATTCAGGCTTTGATTTCTTACGTAACATTTATAGTTTCTGGTTTAAAGTAAGATGCTTATCTGAAATACAATGTTTTTTTAACAACTACACACGGATTCTCATTGCGCGACATCTTTAAAAAATCCTGCAACTTTTTTCCCGTTATTTAAAAATACTAAGGAAGATATTATGTTACTTCGTTTTATTCTCAGTAAAAGATAATTGTTATTAATTTCTTATATTATATTATTAAGTGATGACTATGTCTAATTTAGTAATTAAAATGATTATCAGTCTGAAAGTGGAGCGTGTTGGACGGGGCCACTAAAATGCCATGATTACAACAAAGTTAATACCGAAATGTCATAAATAAGACAAATGGTGGAGTTGTTTTTGGCGGGATCTTAGTCTGTCATGTAGTGGTTTTTATATTTTATTCATAATATTGTATTATTAGACTCTATATTTTGTAATATTGGTGGTGTTTTACGTAATATAGTTTAGTTATTATGCACAAGTGAAGTGGATGGGAAATAATACCACGGAGCATGCATTCTGAGATGCCACCAAAACTCCATGGAGAGTTCTAACAAGGGAGCCACCATCTTGTTAGAACATTAAAATTATCACAAGACACTTACTTGGCATAATCTATCTTGTTACTTGACGCTGGCTAGTGCACAAACCGTGACGGAGCCAAAAAACATAGAAGAAGAAGAAGACAAATGTTTGACGTATAATTATTTTATTTAGTCATTGAAATCGGATCTTAACAACGCATCTATAAATATAATAATTTTCCATGATAAGGCAACATTACTGTACTGGCTCTATAGAGAAATCGTGATGAAAGCTCAGTGAGAGTTATGTTATACCAACGATTAATTTAACTTTTTTATTAGATGAAGTATTCAATGCAATCTTTTTAGTTTAACGTGTCGTACGGAAAGTAGATTAAATTTTCGTTGGCTTTCGTCGATTGCGTTATGAAGACAAGACTTATTTAAAACTAACGAATGGTCATAAAGTTCATTTATATTGTAATAGTTAAATGACACTAGATTTAATTTAATATTAAAATAACATTTCTTAAGATATAATTACTAATATTATAAATGTGAGTTGTTTGTTTGTTATTCTTTCACGATTTTTTTATTAATTTTGAAATTTTGTGTACCAATTGTCAAATGTCTTTTTATGCAAACAAAAAGTGCTATCCTCTAGCTAGAAGCCGCGAGTAAAAGCTAGTTAAATGTAAATTTGATTCTGTTTTTATCGTAATATCAAATAACTCAAGGTAGAAATGAGGGTGTCACGTCGCGCCGAGTCCGCGTCCGCGTCCGCGTCATGTCAGGGCAGAATAAATTGCGCAGCGTCATTTTAGTTGCCAAAGTATAGGTTTGTTAATAGCATCCATTAAGCCGAGAACAGTATCGATTGTAAACCGAACGCATTCCGTTGAAATTGGTAATCAGATAAGGATCTGAGGGTCATTATTGCACGTTATAGTGACGGAATAAAGCGAGAAATAATGGACTCGGCAATGCCATTAATATAATGTTTTTTTACTATAAAAAAATATCGTTTGACCACAGTCTCCCCTGATATTAAATGACGATGTTACTATATGGCAACACACTAACCTTCGACGGGTAGACATACTTACAGTTGTTTTGTGACAGATTTTCAACTTGAACGTGACAGGTAGCAATAGCGAATGTTATAAGTATTCAAAAGGGTAAATGTTCCCAAAAAAAATGCTTTACTTTAAAACTTCGAACTTTAATACGGTTTAAACTAGTCAGAAAAGTAAAGAGTCCAACATAATTGTCATAAATATCATGTGATATATATATTATCTGTGAGTGTTGTCATGCTAAGATAAGACCGTTGTCCGACCGAGTCTTATATTACTAAAATAAAAATGAACACGCGTTTAACACGAGTTTACTAATTATTATCTATAATTTTAAACCTTCTTGAACACATGTTGAAAACACTTTATTATAAACGCGTGGCCAAACGTTCTCTAGTAAAACATCTGTTTTAAGTTTTTTATGCAAGCAATTCGAGTAGCATTAATTAAATTTAATCTTATCATTTGAAAACGTTCCATTATATACAGATAGTTTGAGAACATTTTAAAATTATAAATTATATTTTTGTTCAGAACTCCTATTAAGAAAATTTATTTATTTAAATTAAAATTGTTTATTAGTATTGAGACATTTTAGTGAAAACTTATATGGTGTAATTGATAAAATAAGCAATACATAAGATTAATATATTACGTCAAAGTGCGTAAAATGGAACCACACTATAATCTCAGATTAAATACATTGTCACATGTCATACAGTAGTAATTATGATTAACTTGTGAATCTCTAAAGTTGTTTAATTTATCTTTAGATTTATCTTCGAAGTTAATTATACCCACTATGATTTACTATGAAACGTCTTTTGCCGGCAAATAGAAACATAATAAACCACAACAATAAAATAAGAACTATTAGACAAGTGTTAGAGAATGTTTATATTTAAATTGTGTAATAACACACACACACACACATGGTTTTGTGATGAAAGTTTTTAAAAAATTGTTCAACGCGTATTTAGCTTTTTTGTAATAAGCCGGCACAAGTGTTTTGTGGAGTGTGATGAGAAAGAACATTGTATTATAATTAGTTAAAACGCTATGACATGTCGTATACCGATTAGACTTTTATCGCATTTTGACAAAAGGCTTTTTCAATAGTAGTACTTACACTCTGTGATAGTATGTTTTAGATTATTTGAAATCAATCTACTTTTTTAATATATATATGTTTTATGAATACACTGTTGACATGGCTAGGCCTCTACAGTTTCACCGGACTACTAAGGGGAGCGCTTAAGACACTCACCCGATTTTATATAGGGAAACCAATCTGCCTAAAAGTTAAAACTTAAAAAATATATTTATAGATTCGATAAATGTCATAAAAGTTTATGTAAGTGTAAATAAAATACGCGCATCGCTTCAGAACGGCTATAACACCTATGTATTTCGCTATTAATTTTCATCTTGTGTTTATAAATGTCAGGACATTGTTTGTATGAAAGCGAATGTATGAGAAAATCGTACGGAAAAGCGAAAGATTTGGATTAAAAAATCTCCATAAAAAAAGTGAGTGAGTGAGTGAATGAGATAGAAGTGAGTGAAGGAGATTTTCAAAAATATTGACAAACTGACGTTCAGTTTTTGAGCTGTCATTATATTTCGTTACATGTTTTTTTTTATAATACAAAGGAAATATTCGTACGTTCCGCGTCAGTACGTACTATACATGCGAAGCCGGGGCAAGCAGCTAGTAATAAATAATTATTACTATTGTTATCTATCATTTACGCGTAACATATTAAAGGGTATCTATAAATGATGTAACACGAATTTCATAATTTTTGGATACGCCGTCAAACGAACCAATCGGAATGTGTCGTCTATGAAAAAAAAAAAAAATATTTATATTATATCCGAATATAGCATAGCGCATCCAAACCAATTCGTTGTTTATGCATTTTGCAATGTAGGAATATAATGCGGGAAGAAAATCGCTGTTCATTCGGTTCATTCGAATTATAGGGTGCGTTCTTGTAATTTGCACTTAAAATTTTAATTTATTAAACATTGTCCGTGTACACTCGCGCGCACTCGTTTTAATTGAATAGCTATTATGCTTTATGGTTATTACACCTCTAACTTACGACGAACGTGAGTACAGATTCCATAATAATTATGAAAACGTGTTAGATTATATGGTTCTAATCGTGGGATCGCCTAAGGATACATTTTCATACACTTAGGTACTTGAGGAAAAGTAAAATCGACGTAACCTTAAGTGTTAAAAAACAAAATTGCAAGACACAAAAAAATGTGCGGTTACGACTGTTAGGAGACCAACGGCAGGAACGAAGTACCTTAACATAAGCAAAGAATGAAATCAAAATATTTCATTTAATTTTTGAGGAAAATGATTAATTTATTAAATGTTAGATCTATAAATAAGTATGATTACATAAAAAATTCTAAGTAAAAATTAGTTATAATGAATATTCCATGCATTCAGTATTGAAGTTCTATAACCGGCAGAGCACGATGTTGCCCTGTTCGCATTTCTATACTTGCACTTCTATACATGCACGCGCACACTCACACTTGTATACAATACAAAAAGAGAGAAAATGTCACGTATGAACAGGGTATAGCACTCTTTCCTTACATTGCGATTTTTACCTATCAATTTTCACCGTAATTCCCGTTAGGATAATTCATTCCAAAAAATATTACTCTTCCTGTACATGTATCTTGTAAAATTCATGGTGAAAAAGGCCATGTCCTATCCAGGCTTTTGGCTTCACCTATGCGACGTTTTGGTGGTCGGTTCAGAAGGTGACAGCCGTGAAATGGCACAAACTGAGAGATTGTGCGACAGGAAGCGTGAATTCTATACTCTGGGGTATACAAGTTATATGTTCCATGCATTCACTACAGAAACAGCGACTGAAAAGAGATGAATATATGAAATTCTCTGACGTCATGTTGTCGGTCGGAAATTATCAAGATGAAAAGTCAATCTATCTAACTAGATACTCGTTTGACCGACCTAGAATGCTGGGAACATTACTAGCTGGCGATAAGTATTACTACGCTAATGCTAACCCCATACCTGCGTGACGAAGCTTCGACTACTCGTGGCTCTAAAAGCTAACCTCAAAAGTAATTCTGATAAATATAATATCTCGAAATTAACGTTTTTAGGTTTTTTGATGTGTGTAAAAACCCAGTTATCACGTCAAGTAGCCTGGTAGTTTGTAACGCATGATGCAATGCCATCCCACACCGGCATTGATTGCGACAATAGACAAAACCTCGGGGCGATACACGCAGGTATGAGAGTGACATGATTAATATGTGAAGAAAGATTTTGTACCCCTTATGTGGTCACTGAAAAGCATGAGATTTGTCATAGTTAAAGTTTGTAACAAGGAGCGCAGAAAGATAAAAATTCTGTATAAGACATACACATACGTAAAATAAAATATTCATTGTTTAAGTTCGTAGTGAATGTCAAAGATACATTTATCTGATTTTAAATGAACAGTCGCTCTAAGTAAAGATTCCTATTACTATTTTTGAAATAAATAAATAAAATAATAATAATCTATAATGACTGATTTGTATTCACACTCGTAGTCAGAGTAAAGGAACATACGGAAAAAGTGTGTGTGTGTGTGTGTACTTATGACGACAGGAAAGAAGTGAAACTTCTTTGTACATCATAACAAAAAATTCACGCAATTTTACCAGTGGTCAGCCGATCCAAGCACTGATCAAGCCCGATGTTGCTTAACTTCGGTGATCAGAAGAGAACCAATGTTTTCACGACTCTACCCTGACGACAATGTTTACCCCCACCACTTTTCGTTAAAACAATATGTTGCCGATCAGAATTTCAAAGCTCTCCCATATTTTTCGACCACTGATAAATAATTAGTTTGAAGAACTCATGGACAATTTCGAATAGACATATTATAACTGTTTACAGTGATAACTGCCAGATAATCCGTTGTTCCGAGGAGAAATTAAAAAGATTTAATTAAAATCGGAAACCGTATCAATAAATGTTGAATTCCATTACTCTTTTCAATTTATCTATAATACCGGCCGTTATAAAATTCTCTGAAGCCATTTTAAACACCGAAGTGTCACGTTCAGTTTCCGTTTTATGATTTTCGTTATGTTTTCGTAATAAATATAATTTGTAACAGCGTTACAACCGCGCCCGCTGGCCGCGTCGTGATCTAGTTCCATTTATTAATTTTATCACTTGACACCTCATTCACGTGCCACTTATCTCGTACTAAACCTACACGATTTACTTTCAAAATCACATTAATGTCAAACTCGGTTCGGAACTTCTGCTTTGTGTAAAGTGCATTGATAATAATCTGGTTCATTCTCAGACGGGCGAGCGGGACGGACGTACAGTTTCACGGGACGTGGAAAAGGACAGGCGATGGTGAATAGAAACATCAAAATTTTACAGCATTTTTATTGCGCTCGCGCCGCTCCGTGTGTTTACGTGTTGCGTCCGGTTCGCTTTAACGCTGATAGGTGGCGTGCTACTCGACGTATCGAGGTAAAAACTAATAACGTCTTATTCGGAATTGTGTCTATAAAAGTTTTGAATTTTAAATTGTACGACATTAGAAGTGTTGATTAGCGTGTGAATTTTCTATCATTCTAACACGGGAATGCGCGTGTAATGTGGACGGGGATGAAATCAAAACCGTAAAATGACAGTTTAGTTATATATAGACAATAAAAATCATTCTTAAACTATAGACATTGTAAAACTAAACTCTTACCCAAGCAAATCTTATTCAATAAATTATAAGATTTCATCTACATTATATGTAGTCATTTTTACAATCGCTTTGCATTGCTTAACACCTAATTAAGTGGTATGGTTTTTTCTTATACATACCACGTCTTTAATACAGTGCTTACCGATATTTTTAACCGCTCTAAATATTGTTACGCGGAACACAAATTTAGGTATATAATATTTAAAAAAAACGCAAAAATGGAACAAATGGGCTATGATCAATACTTATGCACAATAATCAATACTTAAGTTAGTGTCTTGTAGATTTTTGAAGTTATACTATTTTTGGCGCGTTAGGGAAAAATGATGAGAGTAAATTTTTACGATGCGCGCACACACCGTCACGAAAAACCGACACCCTGAAGTTAGCTATAGTCAACATTTTATTCAAAAAAGTATGTATGTATTAAATATCTTTTTTCTATTGTTAGTGTCGTTTTTTCTACAAACGTAGAATAAGGCGAAAGATAAAATGTTTGGAAAGATTTTTATCTTGTTACGCCGAAGAAGTATAACTTCTAACGCGGGTACATAAGTACACACATACTTTTTTTTAGATTAATATTTTACCTTTCGGAGAATACTCTCTGTAAGTCTGGTGATAGAAGGCACTCAACGAGTCGATGTTCCTTGTAGACTTTTTGTAGAGTAAAATCAAATAACGAACATTCTAGAGATATGTTTAAAACTTCGGTAATTACACGCAAAATCATTTTATTTTTATGAGAATATTACAAGAGATTAGCCTTAATTAAAATCCCGACTTTTTTTTTCTTTTTTCTTCAAAACTGACTACACTGTTGACCTGGCAAGGCTTCTACAATTTCACCGGACTAAGGAGGCCTAAAGATACTAGAAGAGTCTAATATGTAATAGTTAGTGACGGATGGTGATTAAAAAAAAAAGGAATACATTTTTTTTTTAAATATAAGTAAGGTAACGTACAAGCGTAAAAAGGTAGGCCTGAGTGAGTAAAAGTGTGTATGCACGAGACGTACAAGTTATCGGGCCAAGTCAGGCGCTAATAGAGTATATCGAACAGAACGTCTATCTGTCCGTATGAAACACTACTAAAAAGTATAGTATTTTTCTATGGTTGTAGTAACAAAAATGTAGAAACAAATTAATTTCTTAAAATGTTATTTACTTAACAGGACATTTTTGAATTACTCCAGTTCTGCCTAAATGTGATAGAATTTTGACGAATGCATCATTTTAAGGGGCTTCATGTCGACGACGTTCCTTCACCATATCTCAGAATCATCTGAATGTTAATTACTTGCAATTCAATCGATACTATTTTCGAACAGAGATGTAAGAAACATATAGATGTACAATATTATATCAAGAATTAATTGCACGTGTAAAAAAAAGAACATTTTGTTAATTATAAAAATTCTAACGCAAAATAGTTTTCGGGGTCGAAACACTTTCAATTAAAATACGAGAGGTTTTTTTTTATTATTATTAATTTGAAAAGTCGTTTTAAAGTATATTACAGACCTGTATCATAATCGTTACAATTCTTTAATCGCTTCTCTGATTTCGTATAAGAACATATTTTTAATTTAGCCAAATGGTTATTAACCTAAGGCCCGAGGAGAAAAATGTATCCGAAAACGAATAAAATGATTAATTTATAGCGTACGTGACTTGTCGCCCCCCCTAATCCCTACCTGCACGGAGACAAGTTGCTGATATTAAAATGTTAATACGGTCGTATAAAATATTGGGCAAATAACGCGGGCGGCCGCGCCGTGGACGACGCGTCTCGAGCCGAGACGAATTCGGCATGCGGTCGAGGTTGTTGTGGGAAACGGTGTTAGGGCTCCAAGGTTTTGTTTTTTTTTTTACGATCGAAGGACAAATTTGTTTTTGTTCAGCCATGATTCGATTTTTTTTTTTGTTTTTGTTAGAATGATAAAATCGTAAAAAAAAAAAATAGAAAAAAAAATTTCCTTACAAATTCCTTTAATACTATTTATTTCAATAATGCAGCTAAGTACTAAAGTGTGATAAGACATAAGCTACTAAGCTTAAGTACGACAATTTGAACATATCTCTTGAAGCACTGCTGGTGTAGTGGTATCATGCAAGATTCCCATTCTTGCGACCCGGGTTCGATTCCCGGGCAGTGCAGGTTAGTTTTTTGACAGTACAATTTTTCTTACAATATTTTATGTGAGTTTATAAGTAATCATTATTATATAAAAATGTACCTTAGAGTAATTCCTTTTTCAAAACAACTGATTAACTTTGGACTTTTTACGTATGTGTAAATGTTGTAACCTCTATATGTGGTTTAAGTCCATCTTAAGTTATCCTTATTAAATTTTAACACTATTACTTAGCCGCAACGCAAAAGCATAATAAATTAAATATATATAATAATTCATATATTATGAATTAAAATCAGTCAAAATTTTATGGAGAAAGAACCGGAAAACAAAAGTCTTATTCAAAGATAAAAAAAAAACAAAATGCAAAATATTCTGGAACGTTCTGAACGCGGTAGGTGAACGAGAAAGATGGCGAGTCTCGTAGCGCGGCATTCCCATATGAAAACATCCCAACAACGGGACCATGGGAATTGCACAAATTAAACGAATATTATTCCCGTAGGCATTTCGACCTCATATGTATGGCCTTAGTCATTCATATTGGGTCATTCCAAATATAAGACAAGAATATCTCGGGCATTCTTTGAAAATATTTTAATACTAGCCTTGCTTTAGAAGATTTCTTATAAGTTACATCTCCGGAAGTTTATCCTACTAGTTGTTTGCCCTGCTTCACACTGTTAAAGGAAATGAGACCAAGCCTTTCTTTTATAATGCCACCTGAGCAAGAGAACGTCAATACTGTTAATATTTTTGAGGTTATTGTCTTCTATCTAGCTCAAATCACTCAATTTTATATGGAGTTTTTTTATCCCAAAATATCCACTTTTAGGTGCGGCTCTTCAGTCATTTTCTTACATACCACTATTCTTGGTCTGACAATTACGAATACGACAAAAAAAAAAGATTTATGCAAATAGGTGCAGCTGTTTTGAACTGATACGCATACATATATTCGGATATAGATTATTATTTAAATAAATTTTAAGTACCCTATAAAAGCCTATAGATTTTCTGGATATCCTTTTTCAATACTAATTACAAGTCGTGCAAGGAACTCTTGTGCAATATTTCACGCTTTTAGGCCCATTGCTTCATATTCTCTTAAGATAAGTTACTGAATACGTTCCGGTTGATGCCGGAATGCAAGACGCCTAAGCTTGAAACTAATGCGGCTGGTACAATTCATATATGTCTCGTTCTCCAATCGTACACAAGTCTTTATACAACACGGGTTTTTTTTAATACATTATAGGCTTTATCCTCTGATTACAATCTCACTTGATGTTAATTGACAATGTGATCCAAGATGATAAACACGTTAAACCTTGAAGGACGAACTCCAAAGTGCAGCTGCTGGAACACACAGGTGTTTGGCAACAGATTTACAACTCGAGAGCGGTAGCTACCAGGTGAATCTAGAAAAAGCCCTTCCTCCATTCATTCTTTATAATGTTTTCCTTAACCTCAAGTTTCAGCTCATTTACAAGGATCTGAACCTACATCGATGTACGGTGTGTGTAGAACACGGTCATGAGTGATGGATGAATAAAAAATGTAACCACGCTGGTCACAACATTTTTGTTCGAAATCATAGCGAGACTTGACAAAAATCTGTTCGTTTCAACTAACATTCTAATTGGTCAGGGTCTGATTTGAATTTATTAATTGGCTTGAAGAATGTTAAGCATCCGCCTAACGAATTTGAACGATACTGTATTTATAGTTGTATTTTACATTATTTTCTTTTTAATACTTAAACTATTAGTAGCTGTGGTCCAGTGATCGAAATTAAAAGTTTAAGCGCCATGTCAATCGGGGTTTGGTGTCAAAGGGCTATTATAGAATGGATCAATATGTGAACGATGGTGACGTCTGGAATTGACTCCTCTCTGTGCATCCGCTAAAACGATTGTAACGTATAATGTGTTTTGAATATATAATTGTATGTTAAAAAGATAAACTCAATCGAGTTTCTTGCCGGTTCTTCTCGATGAGTGGGATATTTTCCGAACCGGTGGTAGTTTTGACGTTCATAAGCGCCTTCTTAGGGCCTAAATTGAATAAAGTATTTTCGATTTTGGTGGTCTATCCAATTTTTCTCATAATGGCTTAAACGGTGTATCCTTAGCAGCCTGTTTCTATTTCGGGTACCTCAGTTCATTGATCCAAAACGACGGTGGCTTAGACGAGGACGTGAGGGATAAAATAAATACAGGGTGGATGTAATTGAGAAAAGTTTCTATAGTAGCTCGTGACCCACGAATGCCCTTGAAAGTCAAAGGGAAGATGTTTAAAAGTATTATAAGACCGGTCATGATGTATGCATCAGAATGCTGCCGTACGAAAGACGACTTCATGTGTCAGAGATGCAAATGTTTAGATGGATGTGGGGTGTAACTAGAATGGATAAGATTAAGGGTATTGCAGAGGAAGTTTGAAAAATAGCACCAGTGACAGAGAAGCTTAGGGCCTGTCGAGAAGCCCATCGTATTGGCATGTCATAACTAGAAAACTAGAAGAGCATTAAGTATGAAGGTAAATCGACATAGGAGTTGAGGAACATTGAAAAGCTATGGTTAGAATGTGTGAAATTATGATACGTGTATAAAAATTGTGATTATTGAGATGGCATCTGATAGGGGAGAGTGAAAAAAGAAAACATATTGTGTCGACCCTACTTGGTGCGATAAAGGTACGTAGACGTAAGAATCGTGAAGTATGGACATTGACGACTAGAGGTATCTGAATCTAAAGCTTCGGCTCGTCGTTGATTAGGAAATAAAATGTGCCCATTTTTTTTTATTGCTGACACTAAACAAAGAAAGAAAAGAAAGTCGGTTGACAAAAAAATACGAAAAAGGAAACTGAACTATTCTGGCTTCCCTTAATATGAAATAAATAAAAAATTTATTCCAATTAAGTTTTTAAATAAAATACTTATTGCTTTATATTTCAAGCCTACTCCATAGAAATTACTATGAGCAAATTTTAATATTACAATTAAATTTGTAAGATGGGCTACTATAATTAAGGGGAAACTCATTATTTTTTGGTGTAATGTAAAAAAATAACAACATGCGGCGTACGTCCGTCTGATCATCTACTGGAAGTACAAATTAGGCTAAAGGTAAAAAGACACACGTATGCATACATATGACGTCATAAAAGCAGACTAGACCATTATAATTTATAATAAAGCGAATTTGATAATACACACCTTACAAAAAACGATTCAATAAATATGAGAGAGAAGCAAAAGTTCAAGATCCGTATTTCGTCGAAATGATATACGTCAGATAGCTCCACAATGAGGTGTTAGGGAGAAAAAATCATGATTCAGAGCATAATTGCGAGCTTTATATTTAAGTGATTCACTGCCTTTTGAATAGTCAATCGTCAGGGAAACCAGGTTTCTGAGAACCGTCACTTGCGTTACGCACGCTGAGAGGTTTTCAAGTGGATAGCTGCATAATTAGTCATAATTAAACATTTTTATAACGACCGATTTAAATTCGAATTTCATCATCCATCTTCTTAACCTTATCTCAACTAATTACAGGTCAGCATAACATGCTTTCCTTTTACTGTAGTCCGGTGAAACTGTAGAGACCTTGCCAGGTCAACAGTGTAGTCAGTTCGAAAACAAAATATCTTTTTCCACTCTCCCCTAATAGATGTCATTTAAGTATTTATTATGCATATACAATTTTTCGCACAATCCATCCTTTCTTCAGTCATCCTCTACTCTTATACTAAACAATGTTACGAATATATGTGAGGTGGTTGTAAATCAGCTCTATCCGCAACATTAAATTATTTCTCGTTCTATTTATACAACACAAGTCGTATAGTACAAATGTTGATGTGGCTCGTTGCCGTAGGTATTACTGTGCTTTGTTATCGCCGCGTATCTCTTATCTTGAACCTCTCGAACTATTTATCACTATTTCGTGTGTCTGTACTGATCAGACGCTACTCAGTTTCTGTCCTTTCTGATCAGAACGAATACGTCCCTACCTTTATACTTAAAACTTTTCTGGTTACATGGCTTTCATCTCTTCTCATGCCATGCTCATATCATGCCTATAACCTATTACTTCTGAACTTCTCTGTCACTGGTGCTATTTTCAAACTTCCTCTGATATACCTACTCATTCTTAATCTTATCGATTCAAGATGTACTTATACATATCCATCTTAACATTTGCATCTCAGCGATGTTGTAGTTTTCATCAATATTCGAAAATTAGAATAAATCCTAGTAAAATGGAATCGTTATCGAAGTATCTAGAATATAAGACATTGACGCTGGGAAATGTTACAACAGCGCTAAGCAAAAAAAAAAAAAAAAAAAACTTTTTTTGACACGATAGCGTTTATTTTTTTTTCATTTGTTAAACCAAAAGCGCATATTATGTAATTATTGAATAATCCGTATAAAATAATGAACCGAAATAGCCGACGGCGGTGATCACTTACCATCAGGTGACCCGCCTGTTCGTTTGCCCCCTATAACATAAAAAAATAATAATAATAATAATCCGTATAAAATAATGAACCGACATAGACCGCCTTTGTTTAAACACCACTAATTAACTAAGAGTCATTTCGCCAAGAACTCGGGACTAATAAAATATTATGTTATTAAGAAATTATTGTTAATGTTTACAACCGGGCAGTTAAACGCGACCTGTGTTTATGCACGAAAGATTTATGTGGATATAACTTTTGTATCTTGTGCAAACACATTGAATCAAAGTGTTATTAATTATTAGTCAATAATTTCACGTATCATGTTAATACCGGTTGTAAGGTTGAAAGATTGGAGGATGAGGAGCGAATAATATTTATCTCCTTCATAAAGTAAATTATGAATACTCTTTTGTTTTGATAACAAATCTAACAGAAATTATTACTTTTAACACCTTTTTAAAATATGTGAAACTAGATTTTCCTGAAAAGTTTAAGGCTAAAATTGTTTTTTTTATTGTCTCCTTATTATACTTTAGACACATGAAATTTACCAAATTCATCGGATGAAAAAAAAAATCTGGTCTGAAAGGGTTAAATTACTTCTTATAAGGTCAGCTATCTGTCAGTGAAAGTTCCTTGATAATCGGATGAACTATTTTGGAGATAGTACTGCAGACAATGCCGTGGGTAACAGTTAGTCTAAAATAGAGTAAGCTATGTCATCCGCTATAATTTTAGCTATCCGTCAGTGAAATTCCTGTCGAAATCGGTCTAGCCGTTTCGGAGATTCCCCAGAACAAACAGACAGACAGACAGTCAGACAAAAATTTAAAAAAATGTATTTTTATTATCAATAGCATATATACTTTCATATCCAATCGGTATAAAGTTGTTATTTTGATATTACACACAGACACTTCATTTGTATTATATGTATATAGATTATAATCTGTCAAATAGCGTAAACATCTAGATTTTCACTCCAAACGATGACACGATGTTTACAATTGATAAAGTACTAACGTCTGTATTTGAATTTAGAACGAGAATGCAACACACGACCGATCTCGCGGCTAAAGGGTTTATTCTGCAAGCGGTGACACGATGAATGAAATGTGAAGTGGAGTTTTTGGCGGGATCTTAGTCTGTCATGTAGTGGTTTTATATTTTATTCATAATCTTGTGTTATTAAACTCTATATTTTGTAATATTGGTGGTGTTTTACGTAATATAGTTCGGTTATTACGCACAAGTGACGTGGATGGGAAATAATACCACGGAGCATGCATTCTGAGATGCCACCAAAACTCCAAGGCAAGTTCTAACAAGGAAACCACCATCTTGTTAGAACATTATAATTATCACAAGCCACTTACTTGGCAAAATCTTGTTACTTGACGCTGGCTAGTGCACAAAGCCGGAGCCAAAAAATAAAGAAGAAGAAGAAGAAGAAATGTGATGTGTGACGTCACGACGAGAGTCAATTGAATGTTTTTTAATATGGCGTTTTTTTTTTGTTTACTATTTTACGACAATCTTACTCGGTGTTAAATGACGATGAGGCTAGATAGTAGAACGCTAGTTTTTTTTTAATTAACAACTTTCGAGTGAAAATAAAAATGTATCCATCAGTTCACAACACAACTTCTTTTTAACTCTACAATACCTTAGATTATTCATTATTTTTATAAAATTATCGTGGAACATTTTATTCACGCATAACCTCATGAATTGCGCGACTGATTACCCACAAATCACATGTAAATTGGTAATTAATATTCCCACATTTCCGGACCTTATGTATAAATCCCGTTTTACATCCGTAACACGTAAATTTGAAACTTCACTTCCCCGTTTAAAGATTTTCTAAAATGTACAAACCGTTATATTGAAACTCACGATATTGACTAATTTAAGATTAGAAATTGGATCGAAAGAGTCATTTAAACATACACGGCTTTAAATTCGTTTTTTTTTATATTAGCAATTTTTAGTTTTTTTTTTTTTTGGGCAACCAATCTTCTAGTAGATTATTTACAAGTTTCTTGCGAACGTTTCAATTAACTATCAAGATGGTGGCCGTTTGGTTAGGACTTTCCAGGGAGTTTCTGTGGACCACCGTACGGGGGAAAATTTAGAACTGTGAATTTCTTAGAGTTTGAAATTAATTGCCAGTAATCTCGTGGATCGGCGTGGTGATTATACTCATACCTTCCTTCGGGAAGAGGCCCTGCAGTGGGTCTCCTACAGGATGATGATGATTTGTATTTGGTATCAGCGTAAGGTGACAGAATACTCATATAGCGTCCGATTGGATTGCGACCTCTATATATTCAGCTATTATTGTGATTTTACCCGACCGGGGTGGGACGACCATTTCATGTAATTAATAAAATATATAAAAATGTACATAATTATAGCTTGTTATGCTAATAATTTCAATTTACATATGATGACATCACTACATAGTATAAAACAAAGTCACTTTCTCTGTAGTGTTTCTCTTATATCCCTATGTATGCTTAAATCTTTAAAACTATGCAACGGATTTTGATCCGGTTTTTTAATAGATAGAGTGATTAAAGAGGAAGGTTTATATGTATAATAACATGAATTAAATAGTGGAGAAATAGTGCCATTTTTGAGATTACTCGAAATTTAACGCGTGCGGGCCACGGGCAGTAATGAATAAATCAAAACTACTGGATCGATTTTAATTATTTTTTCAATGAATGACATAGGCTATAATATTTTATACCCGTGCGAAGCCGGAGCAGCGGGCCGCTAGTTTTTGATAAATCAGACTATAATTGATTGTTTCGAATTTTCACTTCTGTCGGCTGTCTTTCTGACTGTGTCGACTTTTTTTGTTGCACCGTACTTACGATGCATCACGCTTAAGCGATGATGACTCAATAGTTAGCTTGTTCGGACACCGTGTGGACCAACGTAGTTTGGAATCCTTGCGAATGAGTTGTAGGATTTCGGTGAAGGCAAAAATTTTGACAAAACCATACATACCATGGTGGTAGGACTTTTTCTAAGTCCACATGGCTACCAACAAACATCGAGTTGAAAATCTGTAGCCAAGCACGTATGGATATATTCCAGCAGCTGCATATAAGAGCCAGTCTCCCTCTAGGCTTAGCATGTTTACTATGTGCGTCCATATCGGCATTTAACATCAGGTCAACGCTAAAATCTATACAGTATACAAAAAAAAGTAGTGTGTACTTACGTACACGCGTTAGAAGTTGTACTTCTTTGGCGTAACAAGATAAAAATCTTTTCAAACATTTTATCTTTCGCCTTATTCTATGTTTGTAGAAAAAACGACACTAACAATAGAAAAAAAGTATTTAATACATACTTACTTTTTTTGAATAAAATGTTGACTATAGCTAACTTCAGGGTGTCGGTTCTTCGTGACGGTGTGCGCGCGCGGATCGTAATAATTTACTCTCATCATTTTTCCCTGACGCGCCAAAAGAAGTACAACTTCAAAAACGATAACGCAAATTGACCGTGCGATAACTAAAATATGAACATTTCTTTAAATAGTACAATTTCAAATGTATAATTTCATTTCGATACACAACTAAGCAGCACGTTTATATAATTTTCGTTACTTAATCCCATATAATTCTTTCATTCGATCAAAGAACAATAAGTCGTAAATATTTATCACGCATTGTAAATGAGCATTTTTCAAGGGGCACTAATTATTTTCTACATCTCTCACATAACACAAAACTGTGTTACAATTGATTTGACGGGTTACACTTCTTTGAAGAGTTTTCGTCTTACAAAAATTAATATTATAAGAATGAAATAACGATTTGAACTCTTTTTGAAGTGATACTTCTTTTGGCGCATTAGGGAAAAATGATGAGAGTAAATTTTTACGATGTGCGCGCACACCACACGAAAAACCGATACCATGAAGTTAGCTATAGCAGCATTTTAGTTTTTTCACAACAGATGTCGCTAAATTTATTCAAAAAAGTTACCAACAAAGTAAAAGTAAGGACATCTACGTAGAAAACTGACTACTGTATTCACGATATTTATTTATTTCTATTGTTAGTGTAATTTTTTCTACAAACGTAGAATAAGGCGGAAGATAAATTTTTTGAAAACATTTTTATCTTGTTACGCCTTAGAAGTATAACTTTTAACGCGTGTACAAAAGTACACACACACGTTTTTTTTTAAAATTGGTTAATATTTCTCATAGTTAGATTTTATATATCTTCAATCGAAACCAACGACATGCCTTCCTGAAAGTCACAATTCATTAAAATTTTCGTCAAGCTCATGATTTAAATAGTGATGTCGAACGACTGCTATTGCGAGACGCTATCGATATCGGCATCTCAGATCCACTATCTATAATTCCTGCAAAGTCACTTGACCGGGGTGGCATCATGTCGCTTTGTGTTATATTAATCTAGTACAACATTAAGCGACCGATGTATGGAATTTAATTTCTCAAATAACATATAGAGTAATAGAGACGATTTGTTTCGTGAGTTTAATGGCGCTTATGGCTTTTGTTTTATGTGAATACCTTACCAGCGTTGCTCGTAAGTTGAAAGCTAATCAAAATGTTTTAATCGATGACACGATAATATTAGTGAGGGGGTTTTTTGTTTTGTAAGAATTATTATCGATGTATTCATTTATTATATATCAAAATTATTAATTATTTTCGAATTATCGTCGTGTTTTTATAGCTCTGTAATACACTTTACAAATATTTTAAAATGTTTTATAACATAAAATATGCACATATTCAAATATTAAACCCTTCAGAGTTTGAAAAGAGTATTTAGTTTTTGATTTTGTTATTTTTCAAAACAGATCATTAGTTGCTCAATCAATTATGATAACATTTTAAAGAATTCATGGACATACCTATGTGTTGATTAATAATAATGAAAGCTAAGTGCATTAGGCTAACTTTTCATTTTTTATTGCCGTTCAGAAATAGATGCCCAAATAACTAATATTTATTTGAAAAAATGGAATACTTATAATTCGTTATACATTTAAGTTTATTACAATCGATGGGTCATTATTAACTGAGTTTTTGGCGGGATCTTAGTCTGTCGTGTAGTGGGTTTTATGTTTTATTCATAATATTGTGTCATTTTGGCTGTTTATTTTGTAATATTGGTGTTGTTTTACGTTAAATAATACCATGGAGCTTAATTCTGAAATGCCACAAAAACTCCATGGAAAGTTCTAACAGGAGAGCTGCCATTTTGTTTGAACATTGAAATTATCATAACCTACTTCTCCAGAATTGGTAATTAGTCATTATTAAAGAAAAAATCGCATAAAGCAGAAGAGACTAATTTAGTACGTGAAAATGGCAGTAATAGTCTTTGAAGAGGACTGGGTTGCCATAAAAGAAACAAAAAAAGAGGTGTGTGTGCGATTCACACTTCAGTGAACTTCAGTTACAAACTTCTGTAAATCGACAAAAGAATGAGATGAATATATACAACAAGGGTAGGATAATTACAAAGTTTATTTGTTTAAAAATGAAAGAGTTTTGATTAATTTTAATTAAATATTTTATTTCACATATATGACATAATTGATTGCTCAAGTTCTATATTTTCAGTTTCAACAAACAAGATACAAAAATACTCACAAACACTGTTAAATAATAACACACCACGCTGACTTCTTACTAAAAAACAGTAATACGCAGCTCCATACAGTGTATAGTAGTACACGTACATTTCACATATACTAACACTCGTTAAATGGTCAATTACAAGCAAGTATTAAAAAGTGTGCAATATACATACACACCGACATTTGCTCTCTCGCTCTGGCTCACTAATTACAGGCGACTATGCTTAGAAGACGGTAGTGGGGATGCTACGAAGCATGACACAAAGAGGAGAGACCGATAATATAAAATAATATGTATATTTCTGTCTTATTCGTTGCCGTATTTGTGTCTCTTACCTGTCGTGTTTCCGTTGCATCCGGTTTGAAATCACGACGATTCTAAAGAAGTTTCACTTCAAACAGATTAATAACATCGATATCGATAGAGCCCGGTTACGTATAAGCCCACCACTAAAGGTGAATGAATTCTTTGCATTACTTAATTGATTTGTTAGATGTTTCTCGTTGAGTGAACGATCTTTAATTGAGATTCTTATGCATTGTATCGTTTCTTCGACTTTGACAAGACCACCTAAAATCGTAACGTATCGTAAAGTGAATAGAAATTGTAACCAGATCTATAAAAATTAATATCTTATCAATTAAAATTCGTCTCTACCATCGAATAATATTAAATCGTAATGATTAAAAGTTAGAATAAATTTTGTAAACAAATGGAAGTTTTATTACTATGTTTATTGTTATTTTATAGTGTCACTTCATAAAAATGATTAAACACACCAATAAATGGTATTAAGATATCTTTTATTTATAGCAATTTAATTTGTCAAAATAGTATAACCTTATATGGTTTTTATGATAAAAAACTAGCAGGCCTGGTGGACGTTGTCCTGCCCTGATAATATAAAAAAATAAATAGTTATCTGTATAAAATGCTTAAGGCGGCTTGACTTTTTCCGATTCTTTCAACAATTGTCATTATATTTCAATCAATTTACAAAATAAAAAACTTGCCAAATTATATACCTAAACCTTCCTCGTCAATTACTCTATCTATTTGGTGAAGACCGCATTACAATCCGTTGAGTAGTTTTTGAGTTTATCGCGAACATCCAGACAGAGAGACAGACACGGCGGACGACTTTGTTTTATATTATAAAATAATACTGATAATTTTAGAGTATTCAATAAAATACCTATTCTGTGTTGAATATTTATTTTATTAGATGTTTATTATAGCAGTTCGGTTTGGTTCCTTACATTTTTACATTTTTTTTAGTTTTTAATTTTGCACTTTTAGTGTTAGCTTTATTATTGAACAATGGTGCAATAAGTTCTATTTCTGTTCCGGTAAAACTGTAGAGTACTTGCCAGGTCAACAGTGTAGACAGTTAGAAAAACAAAAATTGTAGTAGCTTACGCGAAGTTGTCGAACATATACTTAAATTATTATTATTTGTTACTATTTACTCTAATTATTACTTGTATAATTGCGACTATAATACAGAGACAATATCTGTGTCTCTTCTAAAAATCTAAACGGATATGATTTATGTGTGCGTTCTTTGGGAGTGCCCATACTAATATGCCTTTACAGTGTATCATGAAGTCTTCGATTGGTTTGGAATATTAAAAAAAAAAAACCTCCCTTATCTAAACAAGTACGGTCCTTGTGATCTAAAATATGATATGCACATATAAAGAACAAATAAACGTATTGGCTTTACGGTTAGAGGAGAAAAACACGGGACGCGGACATTGGAATCGTTTTATCTGAAGAGGCTCACGAAAGCGTCTTATTTGAACTGTAGTGTTTCGTTTCGCTCGAGAGCTATCCCGAGTGGCCCTCTTAGTGTGACGGCTGTATGGTTGTGTGAACAATCATTCGTATTAGACTTGAAGATTTCGTTTTATTTCGTTGTTATTTTTTTTTAAATATATTATAGGGGGCAAACGAACAGGTGGGTCACCTGATGGTAAGTAATCACCGCCGTCCATAAACACTAGCAACACCAGGCGAGTCGCAAGTGCGTTGCCGGCCTTTTAATATATGTGGGCCTCCGGCGCTCTCACTGACCGAACGATACGCAACAGTGCAACAACTGTTACTTCACGTTGGCTTTCTGTGAGAGGCTGGTACTACCCCGGGCGAGCCGACCCATTCATTCTGAAACCAGTAATAGTTTCAGCGTAGCTCTACCACCACCTTTTTAATTATGTGACGTCAATGTTCCTACACTATGTATGATTATAGTATGTAGACTCTGATATAAAAATAACTGTCGACACCCGGTTTTATGACTTTAATGGTCACAGTCCATTCGGATACACATTCCTACCAATGTGTATGCACGGAACAAAGAGATACGATGATACTTCCCAATGCTCTGTAACACTTCTATTTAGCATAGTTCTACTGTTATTTAACAATTTATATCTAGATAATAAACCATATAACCGCTCTATTGTGATGTTTAAACATGATTAACTACCATTTGAATACAAGTATGAGGAACTACCCATAATTATGGTTGACGCTATACGTCTAACTGACACTTCCATTTGTCTCTTTATTCCGTATCCGTATGCTTAAATATGCTACTGTGGCAGATATTACACTTGGTACTTGATGATCAAATGGATCGTGCAGGGCGGACTAATTTGTCTGTCTGTCTGTCTAATCTGTATCATCATTCATAGGTGATATTTACTTTATTCGTATGTCTTTATTTTCATATTGCACTATTCTTACCATCTACTATAGTACTAACTATTTGTCGAGTTAACTATAGAATAAGTAAGACAAATTCTGACATTTCTAGCAATACTATAAGAATAAACAACGCACTCAATTAAACGGGAGACAAGATTATAGATCCATTTGATCATCAAGTACTAAGTGTAATATCTGCCACTGTAGCGTATTTAGGCATACAGATACGGAATAAAGAGACAAATGGAAGTGTCAGTTCGACGCATAGCGTCAACTATAATTATGGGTAGTTCCTCATACTTGTATTCAAATGGTAGTTAATTGAATATATTGTGCTTCACCTTCATCTGCGTTTACATCAAATAATGACACCATAGATTATCTTTGTATAATTTATCTTACTTATCTATTGAAACAATGATGGCTCAGTTGGTAGTTAGTGTGTTCGGACACAGCGTCAAAGGACGTAGATTCGAATCCAAGCAACTGAGTCGGAGCTTTCGGTGAAGGAAAACATCATGGTGAAACCATAGCATGGTGGTAGGACTTCTTTCTAAGTCTGTCTGGCTAGCTACGACCCTCAAGTTGAAAATCTGTCGCCAAGCACCTGTTAGTGAGTTCCGGCAGCTGCACTTGAGAGCCAGTCTCCCTCTAGGTTAAGCGTGACTTACCATCTTAGAGCACATCATCATTTAATATCAGATGAGATTGTGGTCAAAACGTTTATCTTATAAAGTATAAAAAAAACTGCAACACTTTATGTAACGCACGTCGATATATCTCTCAGATGGCAGGATTCTTTTCAATAGGGCGACACATTGTTATATATTTGGAAATTGTAAACAATATTTTATCTTATTTCTAAACTGCGATACTCCAAGATTTCATAAAAATCGATTCACTAGTTCTTCGTGTAACGATTAACAAACGATCCGTCCATTTTCGTTTGTAATATTACCAGGGTTTTAAGTTCAAACGAATAATTCTGGAAAGTTCTGCATCTCGTGAAAACTTCAAACGATCGCTTACAAACAATTTCGAATTGTTGTTTGACACGAATTCGATGAAACTATGCATTGTTTTAAATTTTGCATTCCATTGATTCCATTTTCAAAGATAGGTCCGTCTATCGGAATTACGTAGAATATTTACGTTGATTATTTGTTTAATTTTCCTCGATGAAGTTTCCGAACAGCCGTTCCTGGAATACGATTAAATTTATAAACTCGGTAGGTACGTTGTTTCGTTTGAAAAAAAAAAACTATTTTCATAAGTTCTGCAAAGATTTATTCATTTATTTTAATCGACAGAAATCACACGTTGTGCTCTTAGATCTGATGATCACAAACAGACTGACGCGACCCATGTAATACTATGTTACCCTTATGCTTAACCTAAGTTGTTCAGTATTTTTTAAATGCAAATATATAGAATTATTAGCCTGATTCCCGACCTCTTAGTTGGACATTAAAATAATGGTAAAGTGCCCATCGAATCCAAAAAAGTAATTATCCTAGAACCAGCTACGAAAAATTTATATTGTTATAATAGCGCAGTATAGTAGTCATAATCCTGTGCCGATATTTTCTGTAGTATTGATGTAATTGGACCTCAAAGAATTGCATTTTCATTGTATATATAAAGTTAGACAGAAGGCAGAAGATATATACATAAAACATTTATACCTATAATCGCTTGTAGACAAAAGCTTCTCAATGGGAAACTTGGTTTCAATAGCTGTCTAAACGGTTATTGCCGGTCTTAAAAATTCTATACTCAATACCAAACGCCGTATTATTAACAGGAAAATTGAAGCGAGACGTAAATACCAAGTAGAAATTTTTAAATGGTAACTTTTATTATAAAAACTTAATAAACTCTAGTTATTTCAAATTTATCACTACATTTCAAGGGTTTATTTTATTAATATGTTAATTTGTTATGTTAAATAACATCATTTTATGCTCAAGATTCTACAGATTATAAGTATTCATATTTTGTCGAAGTGTTTTTGCATTCAAATTCTGCAAATTTTTTCTTTTTCGAACTGACTACATTGTTGACCATTCGAACTGTCTACACTGTTGACCTGGCAAGTCCTCTACAGTTTCACCGGACTACAAATAGTTATACCATATTTTTGTGATCATACGTTATAACTGTATTTGTTCTTATATTAAAACTGTTTCGGTTTAATTCCGTACTGAAATTTCTAGAATTAACAGAAGCGATAATTTTAAATCGACTATACAATAAGTTCAATTTTGGACTATAGATCAGAACTTAACAAAGCATAGCATGCTTATAACTAGTTTTACTAACTCAAAATTAATAAAATAGAATTGTCGGGTATAAACACGTTTTAATGCGTCTATTTACAGAGGTAAAGGTCAATGTTGTTCATATTTTAAAGAACATAAAACTTACGGAACACCATGTATAAATTGAATGTCATATTCGTCTAACAACTTAATAGTCGCGCCTACGAATACAAATATACCAATTATGTTAATACACTCGTTCAATTATCATCGCTATACTTGTACAGAGCGGTAGGCGTGTGGCTCCCATGTCTGTGTTTCTCAAACTTATTGACTGTCCCTCTTTATATTAAAATTAAAACATTATAAACTCCCAGGAATATTTGCATTAGTGTCTTGAATTTTGAGTAGTTTAGTCCACTAAAATATTGCAAATGTAGTCTACATGCATCCTTGCAGTCCTTTATTAAGTGTTACTAGTGTATAATTATCACAATTTTACCGATGATATAAGATTAAACACATTCTTTTGCTTACTTGGCCGGATTAATGTCTAGAATTTCCAATGAGATTTAAAAAATATTCTTGCATTTTATCAACTTTTCGTAATATCACATTATAATATTAAGGAGTAGAGCTATAACTATACAATGTCAGCCACACAGCCATCTCTATGTGGTTATGCCGTGTTAGTGATGTAAATAATATCTTGTTCGGGCCCCAATCTGTACTAGTTCAATGTTGCACACGAAGAAATTTTATAGGTCAATTAATTTCAAGCGTTTTAAAATAAACTGCTAAAGTTGAGTGTCTCATCGTTGTACATTTTGATATTTCTACATTAGTGATTATGTTATTAACTAAAAAAAAATGTTAGAAAAAAATATTTGATTTTATAATGGGTGTTCTACTATAGACATTGAGGAAACGCTGGTTTTAAAGTAAAGCGCTAATAGCTCTAGTAATAACAGTTATTAAATGTTTTGACCATTCAAATTATATTTAGAATCAACAGGTTTCGCTTGTTTAGCGAATTCAAGAGTTTTATTATGTTCCTTTTAATATCCTACAGTAAGCATCCCGTTTTTATTTTAATTTATCTTCCCGTATTTAATTTTATTTTTATTCGAACGATGTCATGTCGTTGAATGTGAAGCAATTTATATTTTGAATTATGTGTACTATTAAACGTTACATTTATTTAAATGAATATATGTTTAATAGTGCCTCTTAAGCCTCTTATACGATATATAACGTTTTAAAAGCTTTTATTTTTGACGTGATAACGTCTTATAAATCGATGAACGTCCGGCTACACACGAAAAAGCATGACTCATTGTCACGTTCCGCCTGAGCAGACAAGCGATAGAGAGGCGCTATCGGCCTAAGCGTTCGGCTTGTGACGTATCTATCTCACTTCCACTCTATCGGTAATTCAGTCATAATATTTAATTCAGTTGATAAAACTATGCAATTTTTCGTCAATATTTTCTTATGACGTCATGAGTTATCACGTAAAATTATCGTACATACAGTCAATACAGATCTCAGTGATTTCTACAATATATAGCCAAGAATTGCGGGTGATAGTATGAACATGAGCTGATCGTGTTCTAAAGAGAGGTACCCGGAACAGTTCTCCAAACTTGCGCCACACTCTCTTCCCCTTGCCTTGTCAAATTTGGTAAGAGCCTACTAACACCGCTTTGGATATTCATTCCAATAAGGGGACTATTTTGGTAGATTGTATAAAAACCTGTGATGGTCTTTGCTCCCACTTTATTGCGTATAAGTTTATCGTATGGGTGTCTCTGGTTCATTCATTTTAGATTATAATATATTTATTTATTTATAGTGTAACAGAGAAATATAATTTAAAAAAATGCGAAACTCGAGCAGATGTTTTATTATGTATTTATGTTTTATGTTTTAATGTTTTATGTTTTAATGTATTTATGTTTTATTATGTATTTATGTTTTATGTTTTAATGTTTTATGTTTTAATGTATTTATGTTTTAATATGTTCAAATTATTTTATTAATAGTAAGTATCTGTGTAGTTGTAATTTATTGGTGTATTTTAACGCTAAGTGATTTTAAATATATTTCGTTTTTTTTTTTTTTTGTTAACTAATCCAAAAGAATGCAGTTCCGGTGCCTACTAATAAAATTAAATAGAAATATATTAATATTTAAATATGTAAAAAAAAACTATTTATTTGTATCATCTGTCTGTTTTTTTTTGTTAATCGGAGTGAGTGTATCAAATAAATGTACGATCGCTTAGAAAAAAAAAACACGTGCGAGTAGAATAACGTTGAAAATTGTACGGCAGCGTTAAGAAGATGCGAAATGTGAGCGGAGAGTAATAAATACACAATTGTTTATAATTAAGAGCGCTTCTTACTTTAATAGCGTAATAAAAGGCGCAAATCACGATAGGATTGTTTTATTATAGTAAACTTTTCAATGGCCTGTTAGTATGTTTATGCCGTTATAATGATAAATGTCGGCCGGGGATTTAACGTTTGCTAGGATCGCAATAAATCAACTAAATTACACTCTCTTAATCATTTAGCATAAAGAGTGTAACGACTTTATAAAAATAAATTCAACTAGTTAATAATTTATAGTTAAGGGAAACATTTATTTTCATATTATTTAACGATAATTAATATTTGAAAAAAAAAAAAAAAAACGTTATAACTTTTTTTTTCGACTTCCAATAAGATTTATTACTCTATTTCTATGATGTTTACTCCATAATTTATATGTAAAACTACATTGTATTTGATTTATAATATAAATGAAAAATCAATCCTTGCTTGCACAAATTTGTAACAGAAACGTTATTATTATTTCATTTAAATGAAACGCGATGAATATTTCTAGAATTAATGTATTTCATTTATATTGAAAATATATTTAAATATAAATGTCAAATAAAGAAAATGTTCAGTAACACCAGGTGTATAGATACCCGGGGATTTGTTTGTTTAACACAATTAGAGTTTCGCACGTGTATTCTAATAATAGAAAATGTTTCGAACGCTTCTCACTGTCCATCACTCGGAATCAGGCAATGTCTGGTTCGTATTAGCGTTGCCCTATTGAAAGCTAAACAGCTGTGCTTTCACACATGAAAAATATGCAGTTTTTATAATATCATATGAAATCTTTACAGGCAAATGTGTAGAATTACTTTTCACACGATTATTCAATTACATGTCGATAGTTATTACGTGTAATCAATTTAATCTCCCTATATTATTTATTAACTACAGTAAATTATTGTTATATTATATCCATTATTATTATCCCCACCTACTTGCGTGATCACGAGAAGGCTAATCTGTTAAATCTTAGTCAAAATAGCGCGAAAATCGTTTTGCGCTGCGCGTGCGGCGGGGTGGGCTCAGGTGAACGTCAGTCCGTGCCGCGATCTCCCACCGGCAGGGAACCACGTACGCGGCACGCCGCGAAATTTCGATACAGTTTTGTGAATCGAAAAGGAAAAAAAATCTTATAGAACACTCAAAAAAAAAAAAAAAAGAACCTAAACGATCGAACTAAAAAAGAATTTTAAATCGTTTTAAAAAAAAAATATGTATCCGTTCGTAAAGGGATAAGGGGATTATTTCTGACGTGTTTCACTTTGATCTAAGATGATGATTAGAGAGGAAATGATGAAGCAGTGATGTATGTCGAGAGATGCGACCAGTTGTCATCGCCGCTTGCCTGCTGGTGCTCGCGCCCATCACCGACTCTTGGTGGTAAGAGATGAGACTATTAAAATCAATTCCAATGGTAAATTTTACTAAATTATTAGTGAACAAATTTGTTTTCGTACACGTTTTAAAAAAGGTTTATTTCATTTACAGTACAATTGTTTTGACATTTTATCTCATAGATAGCAGATATAAAAGGATAGAACAGTATGTTCTTTTTTTTTTTAAATAATTATGAGCCTCTAAATAACCGGTTTATTAAGTAAGTGTATAAAAATACCACAGATTAATTGTACCTATGACTAATAAAAGGCAGTTTTGTAATGTAGGTGTGTTTTACTAAAAAAAAAACTGATATACATATAGAATCGTCGATAAATACTTAGATTACTAAACCCGTTATTACCAAATTGTCTAAATTAATATTATTCATACAAACTTTAAGAAAATTGTACTGTTTTTTTTTAAGTATAAACTTTTTCAGAATAAAGATTTGTATGTTTTTTTTTTATTTGGAATCAGCATCGGGTCATCGGCTGTTGGTGTTAATAATTTTCACTGCATCACGGTGTAAGTGATAATTAAATTTGGTACGGTTTTCAGTTTATTTACCGATTGTTATTACGAATGCTTTTTTTCCGGTTTACCTAATGACATAGTAATAATGTGAAAGATGAATCACCGTTTCATTTATTTTCTCTTGTGATCAGACATTAAAAAAAACGCTTTTTCATTTATATAACGTAAAAAGATGTATACGAGTATCTACAACTACATTTATGTTAATTATTTGTACATTTGAAAAATAATCGATTGTAATTGTTGCTACTGCGTTAAAATATTTCTAATTATATTCTCACGCTAAAATATCAATTTTCTCGATTGGCAACATCGTTTAACTTACAAAAACCGGTAATCGATTCTTTCCGTAACGTACAGTTATATTCTAACTTCGCAACTTTACTGTGCTTTTACTTTGAAAAAAGTATTGTAAACACAAATATGACTTATGATAAACCACTAGAGTTGATTCTCTCATAACATACAGGGAATATAACGAATCGATTGGTGATTAAATCGAGTTCGATATAAAGCGTAATCGATTATTAGCGATTAAGCAAAAAGCTAACATTAATTCGTCACGTGTTAGTGGATTTATTGGCAAAAAAAATATATATATAATAGCAATTATACTCGCGGTTAAATTTATAACAAGGCGGAATAATAAAGTAGAGTTTAATGCTGGGAACCGGTATGCAAAATTTGATGTCTACGAAATACAAATTAAAGAATGACGTCAATATAAGTGATGCTATATGTATTAAATGTATTTTTGTAGTAATTGAAATCACTTACTTAATGTACACATATAAATGGAATTGAAATGTTTGTTAATCCAATACCGAATGGGCTGTACCGAGTTTGATGACACTTTTGCTAGCGGATAGAGATATTTCAGAGTTTTATTTAGGTTAAATATCATTACGCTTTCCCGTGGCGGTTATTAAGCGGTAATGTTAAAATTCAACAGAGGCAACCAAAATTCAGTAAAATCGTCATACGGATAAAGTAATGCTGACAACATTGCAATTAAAATTCCCATAATATATAACGAAAGGTTTTCTGTCGAGAACACGTAATAGTCCAGTCCAAATGACAAATTAAATAATAATTATGTATATCTTCATTATTAAAAAAAATCACTATAAAAATGGTAAAATTCAAACTGGAAAATATCGATTTATATGTCATTGTCATACAAGTACCGTTGCATTAGAAGGTAGACAACAAAATATTACCTATAATATAATATGTGTGTATATATATATAATATACAATATACGGGGGAGATATATAGAACCGTGGGTTTCTCCGAGTTTGAACTCGCCAATACGTCGTAGGCTGGTGTGCTGATTATACCCATACCTTCCTTCGGGAAGAGACTAATTGGTCCTCCAGTTACAGTTAGTTACAGTTCCATGGGTCTCTTACAGGCTGAGGATGGTGATATATAATGTATATCCATCAACGTATGCAAGTATGAAATTCATGATATTAGAAATAAGTAATAGAAAACGGGACTGGCGTTCATTCCATACAAACGTATTCCTTTGTTTTGTCCACGAGTAATGGAACTGGTGTAAATGTTTTTATACAGTGTAATCTATATTCATCACTGTCATGCCCCTGCCTTAATTTTTCCCATAAATTAAATATTATGTCAAATCAAATCAAAAATACTTTATTCAATTTAGGCCCTAAGAAGGCGCTTATGAACGTCAAAACTACCACCGGTTCGGAATACATCCCAGTCATCGAGAAGAACCAGCAAGAAACTCGATCGGGTTTATCTTTTTAATATACAACTATATATTTAAGATACGTTATACGTTACAATCGTTTTTGTGGATGCACAGAGAGGAGTCAATTCCAGACATCACCATCATTCACATATTGATCCACTCTATAATAGCCCTTTGACACCAAAACCCGCTTAACGCATAACATAGAAGTCTTCTAAAAGTACTAAGATTGTCCAATTACATCTCTGTTTTTAGACGTTTTAGTAAATACATTTGACAAATATAACGGATAATATAAAAACATACAGATGATAAATTACTTCGTACTTTAATTTTGAAAAAAAAAGAACTAAAATCTATTAGTTTTGAAGAATGATACAGAGTAATATGAAACCATTATAGAGTTATAATCAATTCGAGCTGAAGTTGTCTCACTCGCTCTCCATTTCATAGTTCAGGCAGAACGCGACAGCAATAAACTCCTGTTTTTTAACCTGTTCTTCAAACTCCTTCCAGACCGCGTTCCCTCTTAACCAAGTTTACCGTATGTGGTTGGCTTAGTGAATATACCGCGATATAGAATTCATTAGCGGAATCTTCTACAGATTATTCCTATGCTATATAATTTAAATTCTGCAAAGAAATATTCTTGTGTTTCGTAATAAAAAGCCCGTTATATTTCCCACGATCATCTTTTCGTACGTGAAAGCGTTCATAATCGGAGCTCACGCGCGTACTTTAATAATAAATTACTTATTCCCTGCATAAATCACGAGGCATGAAATTCAATAAAGTCATACTCAACGGCGTACCACCTCTGCGGGGACTTTAATTTGCAATTAATCAAGCCGGACCCTAAATTAGGCGGTCCGTGAGCGAGAAAAAAAATGATGCAACCCGGAGCGGCGAGGTTTATATGAGATTTTATTTTAAAATGTTTTAAATACGTTTAGTAATTAGCCGAAGCGATGATGGCTCAGTTGGTAGTGTGTTTGGACACAGCGTCGAAGGGCGTAGGTTCGAATCCAAGCAACTGAGTCGGAGCTTTCGGTGAAGGAAAACATCTTAATGAAACTATAGTATGGTGGTATGGCTTTTTGTAAGTCCGTCTGGCTAGCTACCACCCTTAAGTTTGAAAATCTGTCGCCAAGCACCCGTTGGTGTGTTCCGGCTGCTGTACTTAAGAGTCAGTCTCCCTCTAGGTTAAGCGTGACTTACAGATGAGATTGTGGTCAAAACGTGTACTTATAGTGTATTAAATAAAAGCCTCTGTTCGGTCTAATTGTCAACATTAAATGCATTTATCAGACAATGGATGTGATAAACATACCGCAATACGACAACTAATGGGGCCGAGATAGATGAGTAATATCACATTAGGCTCAGTTGGTTGCTGTTACGAGTTCCCTACAAAACTATAGAAGTTGGCTCAATGGTACTAAAAAGTAGTAAGAGAAATATCTCATTTGTTATGCTGTAATGTTTTTATTTTCTCTCGTGCAAAACGAAAGAACAATAATGCATATGAGGTACTTATTCAAAAAACAATATTGTAAATGAACATGTGTGATTCTATGGTTACAGCTAAATGAAATGTATATGTCAATTTTAATGTTCAAAGTGTTACAAATTCATTAAAAAAATTAACCAAATTGTTTTTAAATCGATTCTTAGATAGTTTTAGTGTTAAATACATGTGCAAGAATGACAAAATTGTATCTGTATACCATTTGAAATCTATACTAAGCTCAAAAGATTTTTTGCATATTTGTTCATTTGAATGTCCTAATTTTTGCATTTTATAAACTAATTATTTCAGGAGGTCATCTAATATTATGGCACGATTTTTTTTAAATGGGGTAACCTTTTTTTTGACATGGGGAAATCCCTAACGGATACTCACCTTGCCGCGGGCAGCAAAGGTGGGTTACGTCCGACTCGCACGGACTAAAACCCCATGGTGACTTCTGACACCTTTTGGCAGGGGGAGCAGGGACTGCCTTACAGGCATTACGTTTGCTCCTTCGACAGGTGTTGGCCCCTCCTGAGGGGCCCCGACTGCGTTCCGAGGGATCGAAAGACCCCTCAAAGGGAAAGGTGGGTGTTAGACCTCCCTGACGAACTGTGGGAGTCGCATCGGCACAATGCGCCTCCACCACATGGGCCTGTGCAGCTTAAGCTGCCCGAGCAACGGACATGCCCGAGTCCATCGCCCCCAGGCCCCGCCTACGGCGGCCGGAGGTCATCACGTACCCGTTGTCGCCGCGCAGTTCTTCGTTATAAAGTAACCTAGATTATAAAGTAGAAATTGCATTAAGTTAGAACATATGTAGTTGTAATGCTGGTGGGTCGTTTTTTACGGCGTATGGCATCGCTTTAGCTTTTCGACGAGAACCGAATATTAACGAGACGAACCGAAATGTGAATGACTATATTAGCGAGGTAGCATGCCGCGCGGCTCTGTCGCTTCGACGGCTCCTTACAGAGCTGTCGTAATTTATATAGGAATACCTTTAAGCGTACTTAACCGCGTTAATATTAATTTGAAGTAAAATATTATCAACACGAAAAGTAAACTTTCCGGATAATGTGACAGTAAAACCTACTAACAGTGATAAAATCTAAAAAACACATTTGCATGATAAAACTAAAGGATGACTTAATTTTGGCATCGTCCAATTTTATATATATATAGATTTTATTTCCAGTCTATAGTGTTTCGACCTTTATTCTTTTTTGCGTTGGCAACTTAAAGATAACGTGTTATTTAAATAATTTAGGGTTACTTTAATGGATGTCGTACTAATTATAGTTCATTTTTAAGACAAACGATAGTTAAAGCCAATTTGCAACAGGTTGTAATTGCAACCCGTTTGGACACGTTTACATTAATATGTTTTAACTTAGCATATTGTAATTATATATTATAGGTTAATGTTTCATAAGATGTGTATCCACTTTCAGGCTTAATGACCGCTAGATATAACACACGTGTAAGTTTTTATTTTAGTCTGTAATTATGTAATTAGTTCTTTTTTTTTTGTTGTTGTTTACTTTGCTTGTTGATTACATTTACAAGTATTTAAGCGCTTGTTGTGAGTTACAAAGCAAATTGAATGTCTATTATATATATAATTAAAATAATAGTGGTTTATCGATGTGCGCTTCACATAAAAACTAATAGATAGATTTTGATTTTTTTTTTAATTTTCTTTAATAGATACTTTGTTCTACATTTGATATTAAATTCTTGCAGTTTTAAAGAACTACAATTTTGGAAAGCACTACGTGTACAGTGACATGTGTTGCGCACGCGCAGGAGAGGGGGAGTAAATGGATAGCATTGTTTACAAAAAAAATGTAAATGTACTTGATATTTTTACTTTATGTTTTTTTTTTATGTTTTTTTCGTCTGTATATAAAATAGACATCTAAGATTATAAACAACGCAGACGGAGTCACAGGTATCAGGTAAATTATAGAATATTGAATACAGAATTATTATTTGAAGACAATTTTGGATAGACAAGTTTTTTAATATGGCCACCCTACTTGCATGCTGTATACAGGCTGTGATTTAGATTTCCATTATTAAGAAAATGTATACACTAACCGATCACACCGACCAGGGATTTTGAAAATGTATTATGAAATTTTTATTTCTCTATTTTTAATGTCATCACTTATTCGAACTATTTATACTCTTATACTGCTTAAATATTATTATTATTATTTATGTTCCGATTTATTCAATATGCGATGCATGTATACGTTTATATGTTACGTGCGTATAATTTTTAAAGCAAAATAATTTTTAACAGAGGTTTAATCATATATAAAAATTATATGAGTGTTTTGATGTGTTATTAAAAAAATAATCTGCAATCCAAGAATAGTTAGCTTTATTTTATTATAAAAAAAATCTTGGTAAAAGAAAAGTCATGATGTCGACTAATACTACAACTTGAATGACTTTCAAAACAATAGATTAATTTAAAAAACACAGTAGACTTTTTTATAGATAGTAGAATTCTTTAGAAGACTGTGTATTAAACATTCCAGAATAATCTACCTTTAATGCGTAATAACATTGCAAATTAAAACAAAAATAAAAGCCTTTTTCTATTCCCATCTGGCTAGCTACGACCATAACTTGAAAACTTATCACCAAAAACCTGTAGGTACGTCCCAGTAGCTGCACTCGAGAGCCAGTCCCTCTAGGTTTAGAGTGTTTATCATTTTCGATCAGATCGTCTGTATTGTATGTATGTAAAAAAAACATGTTGTATGAAACATGCATTTTTTTTGGAAAAGGCAGTACTCAATATTAAAAGCTCAACCTTTATTAGGAGATATTAATTAAATTTTATTAAGTTATACTAAAATAAAATTAAAAAATCTAGCTCTGTCCATTTTTATTTTTACTTAGTATAAAATATATTAATTACTATAATTAATACAATGTTTTATGAAGGTAATTAAAACATTATTAAGCAAACGAATTAATTAAGTGCACAACCATTAACAATATTTAATACAACTACCTAATGTACCTGTATTAGATAATAAAACATCGGACATCGATGGGATGTGCTGATAAACTCGAACGAATGTCATGCGAAGACATTAATAAAGTAGTGGGTAGACGTTTTAATTGAATTATTTAATTGATATATGTTTTGATTTTATTATGATTCCATTATATTATTATTTCATCGAAGTTTTAGACGATGTTAAACGGACAGGTGGCATTTATTCCACGTATTTTATATTTTAAATTTAAGTACATGAAAATATTATAGATACATTCTGTATACTACATTAAGAGGGCTATCGCGATACAGTGGCAATGAAAATTTTCACTCATTAGCGCAACACATAGAACAAATATCACCCCCGCATGCGTAGACACACATGAACACACGCATACACACACGCATATTTGGTGGAAGGGCTTAATGTTTTTTCCAGAATTTTCGAACTTGGTACTTTCGTTTAGCTGATTTGTCAGATACGAAATATCTCGTCGCGCTCTATTTGATAGTTCACGTCGAGTGCGACAGCAATAGACTGCTTTTTAACCTATTCTTCAAATCTATTGCAGACCGCGTTTCCTCTTAGTCCCTTTAGTAGTCCGGTGAAACTGGCGAGGCCTTACCAGGACAAAAGTGATGTCAGTTCGAAAAAAAAAACTTAGTCTCTCTCGATAAGTTGTTAATAAGGTAGTATATTCTAGCTTTTTTCCACGACGTCGATTGCATGTTCATGATATCCATTACTTTTCTCCGTGAGAATGTTATCCCCTTATGATTATATAATATGTCTGCGGGGCTCTTCACGTTTCTATTACTATTTGTTGTAATAAGTAATTAGTTAATGGACAAAATATTTTCCGTGTTCAAATATCTTGTATATCAAATTGATGTCTTTTAGTACTACTTATAGTGAAGTGCAAAACACAAAAATTTTCCTTCATGAAAGAGACATTTTATGTGCCGCGATGTTAGGAACCTTAAATGTTGCAAAGAAGGAGTATCATACCCGCCCCCTCCTGAGAGGTCTACCATCTTGAACCCTCAGACCGCAGACGGGGCCCCTTATGAGGGTCCGACACCTGCCGGGGAGCAAAAGTAACGCCTTTGGCAGTTCCTGCTCCCTGGCCACATAGGTATGTGAGGCACCATGGGGTTTTTAGTCCGTGGAAATCGGACATAACCCACCCCCCGCCGCCCGACGGGGTGGGTATCTGTTACGGATTTTCCCTATGTAAAAAAAAAAAAAATGTAGTATCATAATCGTGATAGAATATGTAATTTTATCCCTTTAACTAAAGGAGATCTAACATTTTTTAGGCATTATAGGTTTTACCTCATCCACCATCTCATCTGATGTTAAATCACAATGTGGTCTAAAATCGTAAATAGGCTAAATCTAGAGGGGGATTGCTCTCGAGTACAGGTGCCGGAATACACCTATAAGTGCTTGAGCTAGAGAATTTCAATTTGAGGGTTGTGGTGGCTATCCTTACGGACATTAGAAAAGTTTTAACCCTATACTATGGCATCATCCCGATGGCTTCCTTCATGGAAAGCTCCAGTTTATTCGCAAGAATTTGAACCCACATCAATGTATAGTGTTCGAACACGCTAACGACTGCGTCATCATCGGTTTGTGATGCATTCGGCATTGTGATGCATTAGATTGTGTTATTGTTATTATAAATAGGGACGCAATAGATAATCGTAATATATCTGTCCGCGGCTAAAAGTTCACATCTCAGTGAAAATTTATATCTGTGTTCCACGGCGCAATGCATTTCGTCATATGCAGGTAGGTAACGAGTGTTGTGTTTATTCCTAGATGCATAGAAGTAGGTTTGTTTATACATTAATGAGAGATATCGGCGTTTGTATCTGTTTTTTTTCTTCTTATTAATTCTGCATCTCCACGGACCGTCTCATTGAAAACGCAAGCAAAGCCGCGAGCAAAACCTAGCTTTGATATAAATCAATTATTTCATCATTATATCAACTTACCCCTACCCCACCTAAGTAGAGATGTATGATGATTCGGCTTAATTTTTTACAATCGGCCACGCGCTTCTGACTTCTACTTATTTAAAAGGCCGGCAACGCACTTGCGACTCCCCTGGTGTTGCTAGTGTCTATGGACGGCGGTGATCACTTACCATCCTGTGACCCACCTGTTCGTTTGCCCCCTATAATATATATAAAAAAAAACCACCCTCCTTGGGATTATTTTGTAGTATATGTGGGAAAAATATGTAGCTGTTAATTTACGTCAATTATTTATTACAGTTAATAATAACAAAATGCAGATTTACAGATGCAGCTAGTGTTTTGTAACTTATGTAAAAGTTTACACTCTTAAGAAGAGTAAATAAGATCTTGTAACTACTTGCTAGCTTTTGCTCTCGACTTCGCTCATGTTAATGTAAATTTGATTTATCCCTCCGTAACTGTACTGTTTTACTAGTTGAAAACTAGATTATGTCCTTATCTGTACCCTTGAGAAAGTATACTTAAACTAAATTTCGTGATGATATGTCGAGTAGTTAATATATGAAATCTTTTTTTTTTATATTATAGGGGGCAAACGAACAGGTGGGTCACCTGATGGTAAGTGATCACCGCCGTCCATAGACACTAGCAACACCAGGGAAGTCGCAAGTGCGTTGCCGGCCTTTTAAATATGTGGGCTTCCGTCGCTCTCACTGACCGAACGAAACTCAACAGTGCAAGCACTGTTACTTTACGTCGGTTTTCTGTGAGAGGGTGGTACTACCCCGGGCGAGCCGACCCATTCATGCTGAAACCAGTAATGAAGCTTCAGCGTAGCTCCACCACCTACGACAATTAGGATTATTCAACTTAGTGTTGCCCAAACGCAAGACCAAGACAAGACTTGGCTTGGCCTTGCGTCAACACACTTGGTCTTGGCCTTGGTATTGCGCTCTCGGTATTGGTCTTG
Organism: Antheraea assamensis; assembly: GCA_035772565.1. Taxonomy (NCBI): domain Eukaryota; kingdom Metazoa; phylum Arthropoda; class Insecta; order Lepidoptera; family Saturniidae; genus Antheraea; species Antheraea assamensis. The sequence goes on along the minus strand of JAQQSE010000054.1, from coordinate 1,769,035 downwards.
GTCTTGTTCTTGCGGCAAGAGTCTTGCAGGCCTTGCACGTCTTGCAATTACCTATTAGCCTATTGCTTAAATAAATTAAGTACTTCAGGTTAAACCCTAGAACATAGCTACAGGCAGCTAACGTACATACACAGAGATGCGCTTTGTGCTTGTATTAAACTAGCCATATTTAAAAAATGCTAAATTTGCAAAAAAAATGTAAGAACAAAACCAAGAACGCTTTTGAGCAACACTAATTGAACTCTATGTTTCCATAAGTATAGCGTGATATATGGAAGACGCTTAAATTTTTTTTTTAATACTTTATAGGTTAACGTTTGACCACAATCTCATCTGATGTTTTAAATGATGATGTGGTCTAAGATGGTTGTCACGCTAAGCCTAGAAGGAGACTGGCTCTCAAGTGCAGCTGTCGGAACACACCAACAGGTGGTTGGCGACAAATTCTTAACTTGAAGGCGGAAGCTAGAAGCATACTATGGTTTCATCACGATGTTTTCCTTCACCGAAAGCTCCGACTCAGTTGGCTAGGATTCGAACCGACGTCCTTCGACTTTGTGTCCGAACACACTACCAACTGAGCCATCATCGCTTCAGTTATAACAGACAGCATATTCGACGCGATACCATTAATAAAAATATGTACCTACATAGTCTTGTTCGATTTGTATGTTGAAATTGCACGCATTTGATTTCTATCTTTCATTATAATCTTTTGGTCGCCAATTCTTCTAATTAATAGTTTCAGATAGATCACTGACGCAACATCCCGAAGACTTTATAAAAAATTATGATGGAAAGCAGATTTATTTCATCAACACAACGGAGTTTAGTTTTAATTGGCGGCGTGTTTATTGTTCAACTTTCAATCAGCTTCAAGACGAATGCTAGTAGCTACACTTACTTACGCGCGTATCGAGACCAGTATCGAAATCTCAAACAATAATTACATACGTTTGTGTAATTTTCAATTAAATTCTTAGAGACGCGCGCGCACGTGTTTATATTCTGTCTGCGAGGTTGAATGGAACGATCGGTTAGAATTCAGTGTACGGATTGTGTACGTGTAAGCAAACAGCTGCATATATATATACATACTTACATATACTTTTCCCATTTTATAAACATCGACGTTTCCGTGCAGTGAGATTGAAATGCTTAGTGTATGAACTAGGGCAGCGGTGCCGAACCTTTTTATATTCGCGTGCTAAATTTTTTTTTTTTTTTTAGTCAAATTCTCGACCTGTAGGGAATTTTTTATCTGATATATTAATTAATAAAAACTCAAGCATAATTATTGTTACATTTAAATAAAGTGTAATGTGTCGTCCGTTACACGTTTATTACGCAGTGCTTTTTTTTTGTTCTTGTAATTTTATATTCACGCATATCTGTTGTTTAATATTTTTGGAAAATGATGACTATTTTTTTTAGCTTTATCAATTTCGAAATGACGTGTCGTCTCAAGTTTACAATTTTTCGTTTTCGAGTTTATACAAATTTACAAAATGAGACATCTTTTTAACATAAAATTAAAGATCACTATCATATGTAATATATAACAAAATTCGAGAAAAAAATTATTTAAAATTTCACAAATATATTGTGTAAGAATATTTTATAGTTTACGTTAAAAGTCTCAATATTAATCATAACTCCTCTGGACGATAAAACTTGTACAATGTATAACTTGTCAAGGCCCACCGTCACCAATATTCCTGCCGCAATACCGTGTCGTTCTATTCAGCCGAGTGCCTTAAGCTCTAGCTCCGAAGCTCGGTATAGCTATAGAGGACCGTCCAGCAGACAATGTTAGTCAGTTCCGAAAAAATACGTCATCCCCCACCCACCCATTCCAAGTATAATATTCTCTTGAGTAACAATTTTTCATTGACTGACCTCTGTTAGGACATTGTTAATATTTAAAGCTGGTTGTAATTACATATATAACATCAGGTAGATTGCGTCTATTTATCTATTTCGTTCAAAAAAAATTAATGTGATTTTCAATGTCGGTCTAGAATTATATTATTAATAGATGGGATACCATTTTCAACAAATGGGTATAATTAATTATTCTTATTTCATTCGATTACGAAACATGTGATTTCATTTAATTAAAGAAATATATTAATTCACCCTAGACACTATGTATATGGTTTTTAAAAAGTTGAAGAGATTATTGCTCTTTGTGATTTGTTTATGTATTTTGATTTATTAAACGAGTTAAACTAATCTCTTTATTAGACAATTTTAAAATGAATCTTTTTTTACATTGCTTTACATTTTTTCGTCCATCTATTGCATGTCGCATTACAGCCGACCGCGGAGTATGGGTAAAGTGAAATATGCTCAGCAGAGCACTCAAGACCAATATGGCGGTGCCCATTATTCAATTCATAATGATTTAAATAAATATTGTGCTCAGTTTTTAAAATGTTACGATCAGAAAAATAGTTTCACTTGCTTCTTGGTTTTATAAAACCACACAATTATTGTTTTTAATAAGCTAATCATTGAGCAACTTATAGAAGATTATGAAACAAAACTGTACAATCTTTAGATGTGAATCAATATACAAAATACCTAACAAATTATAGGTTAGAATGTATGTGGTAAAAATGTAAAACTTTTACTCGTGAAGCATCCCTTATATGTAGTGCCACAGGTTCGTTATCACTGTTCTAAGAAATGGTTTGCAATATATATTGTCATTGTTATATATTGCTTGTACTCTGTGGTTTTTTTATCAACTCATTCACTCACAGACAGTGAGTGAGACATTATTTTATAGATTCGTAACTCTTTATCTTGTATTTGGGATCTTTTGCGAAGGAAAAGTCATATAATTATTCAATATAGAATGACACAATATGTTGGAGGCAAATGCGTACTCAGATGTAATTAATTCCATTAACGTAGTTAAGTCTGGTATTGCACTATTTGAAAACTATTTTTCCACCATCCCTGTCATCAGTCAAAAATTGCCTAAAATGGAACGCTGGTGCTGCCGCTTATAAAGATGTGGATGTCGAGCAGGTTGTATGAACAGAAGCGTCGAGCGTTGCGTCAGTAGCGACACAAACAAGTTCAAAGGAATTTGTGATTTATAGCGTTAGAAATTATGTGTATTGTCTTACAAAGAAATTTCGTAAATCAATTCGGATACGTTATGATTCACATGGCTCGCTAATGTTAGTTGTGTAGCATTAAAAGTTCATGAAATAACCTGAACATGTTGTATTTCATATTCAGCTGAAGAATCTGTAATTCAGGTATTGTATTTGCCCCATCGTTAAGCATTTCTTAAGGTTAAGCACGTACTCAAATTACGAATTATGGACAATATTCTTGCTCCCGGTGTTTTCTTCACCATTATAAATTTGTCTTACTGATTAGTTTTATACATGTTTCACTGGTAACCTATTCGTTATCATTCGCATGGTACTGCACATGTGCTCATCCGTACAGATACACTGTCATCTTGTTTGATTAGTAGATACATACTGTTAGACCCTGGAACATGACACGACTAAGCGTACTACTATTGCGCTTGTCACACCTGGTGTATATTGGTCGCGATCTAGCTCGACACAATTGTCCTACCACACTTTATGGTCATGAAGAGACTGTAATCCTATGCCATTTACACTGGTTAGACAAATAAGTAAGATTAAAACTATGAACGAATAAAACTAAGAATTGTTAAATTACTTTCCAATATTAGTCTGGAAGCGTCGGGACAATGCTTTTTACAGAAGTGGATGTTGGCTAATACTCAAATGCAACTTGCCTTTATATGTTACTGTGATAAGCCAGTTGATTTCGAAAATTTTAACGCTTGTTGATGTGATCCCGCGATACTTAAAGCTCCTATTCTGAACTCAACATTAGATCGGATACTAGCAATAAAAACCTTATAATTTAGAAGTAAAAGAACATAAAAATGTATATCAGAATGGAACTAGTTCATTTAGCACCACTGGAACGGCAGTGACTGTCTGGACTCGAGCGCCTCAACGCGTCAGCACGACCGCCCGCAGATGTTTGCGGGGCGCTTAGCGACGCACTGCTAACTGAGTGTCGCTACGTCATAGAACAATCAATGAACAGAATGCAAATTCGATACTTTTACGGCTTCATTAATATCTTTCTCTAAAATATAGAAGTTATTTGAATTGTATCAATTGTAGGCATAAGCGGACCAAAACCATGGACCAAAGCACTTAACTTTTATGGCCCAGGCTATGTCAACTCCAAATAGCTTGAGAGGCTCGCGTCGTAATATGGCTCTTTCAAGGCTCAACAATATTACAGCACTCTTGTTAGGGTTGATTTCTATGCAACTGTATCATCATCGTTACAGCCAATCTCGATCCCCACGATTGCGGTAGGTCATTGAATAGGGAGGCCGCGAGAATGGCCCTTGGGACACATTTGAGCGAATCTGGTGAGGGTCAAAACCACAGTTTTTCATCTTTACCTTTACCACAATAACGGTAATCAGTTTTTATACTGACGAAATTATTTTTAAATAATTTTCTACTATCGCGCAGTCCTTAAAAAGGGGTAGTACGTTTTCTCTTCACATATTGTTGACATGTAGCTTGCATGATGTGTGTGTCTGTAGATGTATTTTATATGCAAATACTCTTTTTTGCCTCTATCACTTGCCGTTTTATAATAAGTTGTTGATATAAAAATACAGTTGATAAGCAAAAGAATTAAAAAAAAACATTTAAATTGACCGTAAAATTAAAGAAAAAAAGTTACATAACAAAGTATCTACTAACATCACAGCTTAAAACGATTCTATGAGCGATTTCTCAAACGAGTTCCTCCACGATTCATATCACAGACAAATAGATAAATCCATTAATAGCAATCGAGATAACACGGTACGAGTGAAAATTATATCAGATCAAGTAACAATAATGACGACAGGTCTTTTTTTTTATATTGTAGGGGGCAAACGAACAGGTGGGTCACCTGATGGTAAGTGATTACCGCCGTCACATAGACACTAGCAACACCAGGGGAGTCGCAAATGCGTTGCCGGCCTTTTAAATATGTGGGCCTCCGGCGCTCTCACTGACCGAACGAAACGCAACAGTGCAACCAGTGTTACTTCACGTCGGTTTTCTGTGAGAGGGTGGTACTACCCCGGGCGAGCCGACCCATTCATGCTGAAACCAGTGATAGCTTTAGCGTAGCTCTACCACCTACAAAAGGTAAGGTAAGGTAAGGTCTAAACATGGGTTTCACTTTATATATGAAAATATGAGATTTTTTGTTACTTACACATTTATACATGGTTTACACAATATTATATAGATGGTTTGGTAGTGTACTATCAGAATCCTAAGCTGGAACCACTTCACAAACAGCTTGAACGATAGCGTGTAAAAATATTGTTACACCCGTGGATAATGAAAATTCGTTTTGAGTCAAATTAGATTTATTCGTATAAATAAAACGCAAAAATGGAACAAATGGGCTATGACAAAGACAATAATCAATACAGTTAGTCGGTAGAAGTAAATTATATTATTATACTTTGGATGTAAGTGTTTTGTAAATTTTTGAAGGTATACTTCTTTTGGCGCGTTAGGAAAAAATGATGAGAGTAAATTTTTACGATGCGCGCGCGGACATTGTCACGAAAAACCGACACCCTGAAGTGAGCTATAGTCAACATTTTATTCAAAAAAAGTATGTACGTATTAAATACCTTTTTTCTATTATTTGTGTCGTTTTTTCTACAAACGTAGAATAAGGCGAAAGATAAAATTTTTGAAAAGATTTTTATCTTGCTACGCTAAAGATGTATAACTTCTAAAGCGTGTACATAAGTACACACACACACACACACACTTTTTTTTTATTTCTTCTTGTATTCTCTTCGAAGTTCAAAGTACAACTGCCTTCCGTCAGATTTGATGTGCTTATTTATATACCTAATAAAACGGGGGATGGAAATCTCTACAAAGCAAATCAAATTTTATTGTATTACACCTATACCACTTTAAAAGTAGGATGACATATCAGGGATTAGCATGTTTGTTTACGATATTAAGAGCAATAAAATTACAATGGTAATCCCACGTATCCATGAGTCACGACGCATTTGATTTATTAATATGAATTTGTTCGTGATACCTGTGCAAAATTCTAGAAAATTTCAAATATTATTTCAGTGTCCGAAAATATTACATGTTTCTCTGGAAACCGTAACAATATTATGAAAGAAGATTATTAGTTGTGGTCACCTTCTTTTTTTTTTATAGGGGGCAAACGAACAGGTGGGTCACTTGATGATAAGTGATCACCGCCGTCCATAGACACTAGAAACACCAGGGGAGTCGCAAGTGCGTTGCCGGCCTTTTAATATATGTGGGCCTCTGACGCTCTCACTGACCGAACGAAACGCAACAGTGCAAGCACTGTTACTTCACGTCGGTTTTCTGTGAGAGGGTGGTACTACCCCGGGCGAGCCGACCCATTCATGCTGAAACCAGTAATAGCTTCAGCGTAGCTCTACCACCTACAAAACCTTCTAATTTCAACATACATTAATTAAAGTCACAGATATATGAACGTTTCGATCCAGTTTTAAACTGAAGCAATTTATTGAATAATAACATATTCATTCGTTATTTGCTTATAACGTTCAACCGCTCTGCGTGTCGATTTAATCTATGCCACAGTTACGTTCTGAGGACAGAGCACGTCATTGTACGTAGAAGTTCACCAATTATCGCATCTGGCACCCATTATGGACGGCACAAACTATGGCGCTAAACTGACTCACGGTAAAGCCTTGTAATGTTGCTATCTATATTCTAAAGAAAATACGGGAAAAGATAAATTTAGTGCGCTTTAAAAGTTTCAGTAAAATTTAAACCAATCACAACCGATATCGGGTAATTAATATTGAATATATGTTTTTATTTCCGAAGCCAGTAATGGCTTAAGACATACTTGCAGGCTCTGTAAGTAAAATTTGTACTCAGAGCTATTAATGCAATTATAATTAATTTAATAAAAAAAAGGATATCGATACTCACAGAAACGATAAATAGTAACATTGATTTTAATTAACAGTTTTTTTTAATGAAATTACATACTTAAAAGTTTAATTTATTACACATATAAACTGGTTCTTAGGTGTTTAAAAATTTGTTTTACATTAAATTCTAAAGGAGGCAGGAGGAAATATAACGGATAATTCAGAATTAATTATACAGAGCGTTTGTGAGTTTTTTTATTTTTCCAGCGATCATATTTTGAGACGGCGTGAAAAATCTTTTTTAAATTATATTCTATTATTTGGTGTTGTGAAGGCAGTACCTTCTCCCAGAAGGATGTCTTTTTCAATGGTTAGGTATTTACAGCACAAAATTTTCCATATTTGAACTGATATAAGACCAGAGTCTTTTCCAGTGCTGATATGTTGTAGGGCTACTTTCAAAAGAGTGAAATGAAAATATGCTTTTTTCATTTCTTTCTTAACTTAATATTTATCTAACTGTATAGGGGAGGGTGTTGTTTTTTAAGTACAGAAATTTGATGTAAATTTGTATTTATGCCTATCTATTTAGCACTTACTTTAACTTAATCGATTTGATGAAATTTAACAAATGAGGTGTCGTTGGATTCGTCTTAATTGTAGGAGCGTCATGGACTGCGACTGTCGAAATGTTGACGGCTTCGTAGGTAGCGTGTTCAGACGCGTCAACTGACGTAGATTCGAGTCCTTGCCATTGAATGAAAGCTATCGGTGGAAGAAAACATCGTGATGAAACCATAACATGGTGGTACGATTTTCTTTTTAAAGCTCGCTTGGTAGCTATCACCCTTAAGTTTAAAATATGTCGCCAAGCATCTCTTGGTGTGTTCCGGTAGCTATACTTGAGAGCCAGTGCCACTCTAGGTATAGAGTGTTTATCATATTAGACCACATCATCATTTCATTTATTTCAGATGAGAATAGAACTGTTTGTATATTTGAACAGGTTAATCACATAATTTACTCGACAAATGTTCATTGGGCTTTCCTTGTGACTTGAGCCAAGTAGCGGTGTTACATATAAGCTTCACTTCATCAAAATTGGCTCATGGAAAAAGTGAATCTTTATGTAAAGATTTAGAAGTATACTCAGCTTAATATTTTTTGTTGGAAATTTAGAAAACGGTGCTTCATTACTTGATTTTTAGACGCTTTACCTGGACCTTAGTATGAGTCGCTTTTCACATGGTAAATTGTATAAAACTACGGACACTGCAAATGATTAAGAGAAGATGTGGTCTGCGAGACATTTGTAGAATAGGTATTAACAGGGGCTTATTGCTGTCGCGTACTGTTACCGAACTGTCAAATAGAACACTAGGAAGATAACAGTTCGGAAAGATTTTACCGTTATAAAAGAGATGAAATTATGATTTTATATTCCACTGTTTCCTTCTTCGAAACTGAACCGATTTGAAATGTTTTGTTGAATATTAATTTAAGAAGGGCATTGCCTGTATTATTTCCATATTCTTCTTTTACTATTCTTTTTTATACTTTATAGGTCTGCGTTTAACCACAATCTTATCTGATGTTTAATGATGATGTGGTCTAAGATGGTAGTCACGCTAAGCCTGGAGGGAAGCTGGCTCTCAAGTGTAGCTGCCGGAACACACCAACAGGTGCTTGGCGACAGATTTTCAACTTGAGGGTGGTAGTTAGCCAGACGGACTTAGAAAAAACCCTACCACCATGCAAATTAAATTCGTCCAATTTATTTGCCGGATGTTTTTGAAAACTTTAGTACACTTTAATAGATTTCTTTCTAGCTTTCATAATATTGAATTTATGGAAGAGATCAAATCAGTAGGGTAACTATGATAGATATAGATAAAATAGTTGGAGTACGTTTGTATGGGATAAACGTCGCCTACGTTTCTAGAACATGTGGTTACTCTAATTCAAAATAAATAAACATTAAAAGTAAATGGAAAATGTTGTTATATACTCTATATTATATTATCTCCGAGCTACGCTTTTAGTACAGCGACATTTATACAAATATTAAATGATGTTAAAAATTATAATACACATATAACGTACCCAAACACGAGCATTTACACGTCACATCACTTTCGAAAGCGTAAAAACCCCTGACAATGGCTACGCGACCATTTCAGATCCAATTTTAACGACATAGCAAACAGAGTTGCACGTTACAGCCGCCATGAGCGTTCATGATGTCCACGCTAAAATCTTGCATCAACACACATAAACTTTTAAAAGTGTTTGCTCTCGGTACAATGTGACAGAACTATCTATTCTGACGATTGCGGTCTGTTGACAAATGCGTTTACAATTCATCATATGCCGCCAACAGCCGGGTTAAGTACGTTGTAATAAGGTTCAAAATTTCGCGTATCGTACGCGCGTTTACAGTTGTTCAGGTAATGGTAATGATGTTTACAGTTAAGTCGTCGTATAGTTGCTAATCGCGCCGAACTCGCGCGTTAGCGCCTCGCCCGGTGTCCGCAAACACTGTCATTCATTGTCACCCTTGAATGACGATCGACCCTTCCTGGTGCTTTCGAAAGGGTCTGGAACATTCCTATAAGGGACATTTTAAAATAACGTCAGTATTACTTTCAGGAAGTGGGGCTGTTTATTGAAGTTAAAATTAATGATACTAACAGACAATGAGTAGCTGAAATGTCGTGAACCACATTTAAACCCTGGATTAATTTTTACCCGATGGACATTAGACTAGTTCAAATATAGACATGGGAAACATTGCGCTTCTATTGATATTTGAAACATACATTGATTTCTTTGCTAATTATATTCTTCTTTATTTTTTGGCTCCGTCACGCTTTGTGCACTAGCCAGCGTCAGGTAACAAGATTTTGCCAAGTAAGTGTCTTGCGATAATTATAATGTTCTAACAAGATGGTGGTCTCCTTGTTAGAAGCTTCCATGGAGTTTTGGTGGCATCTCAGAATGCATGCTCCGTGGTATTATTTCCCATCCACTTCACTTGTGCATAATAACCGAACTATATTACGTAAAACACCACCAATATTACAATATATAGACTCTAATAACACAAGATTATGAATAAAATATAAAAACCACTACATGACAGACTAAGATCCCGCCAAAAACTCAAAGCTAACTAACTATTTTAGTTATAGTAATTGTTGAATATGAGTTTTCTTTTGTTTGTCTGTCACTTATTCACACTTTAACTACTTATCCGAGAATTTTGAAATTTTAAATGCATGTTCGCATAGATATAGCGTGTATGTTACATATATTTATATGTACTACAACTATCTCCAATGGTTAGTTAAATTCGATAAGCGAAATCGCATGCAAGGCGACAGCCCAAATCGAGTTTTGACCACTTTAACACCGTTGCGCTAGGTTTGGCTGAGTGCCTTCCGTACCTACCACTAAGCCCATTAAACTTTTAAAATTCTTTTGCGGCCAACTGAATTAATCATCTATGCATACATATAATAAAAATGAAATGTCTGTATGTAATAACAAAATAACGACTTTTTACTGATTGGATATTAACGTATACACGATATTGATAACAAAAACACAATTTTTAAAGTTTTTGTCTGTCTGTCTGTCTATCTGTTTGTTCCGGGTAATCTCCGAAACGGCTAGACCGATTTTGACAGAAATCTCACTGACGTATAGTTAAAATTACATAGGCTACTTTATTTTAGACTAGCTGTCACCCGTGGCTTCATTTGCAGTACTATCTCCAAAACGATTGAACCATTTTTCACGGAACGTTCGCTAACGGATGGCTGATCTTATAAGAAGTAATTTACAATTATAAAAAACCGCATGTGGAGCTGCCGGTAACAGCTAGTTTGGAATAAAATTGATAACAATGGTGATGGCCTTAGTATTACACTTACAAGAATGTATCCAGGATATAAGGGTTGAGGATTGGATAGACACATATTTCCAAAAACTTTCGTCTATTCTATACTATAGCTATCTCTGTTCACCTTAATGCTAACTAATATTATAAAGGGAAGAGCGAGTATGTGTCTTTGTTTCGCTTTCATGTCTTAAGTACTGAACTGATAATCATAAAATATTGCAAACACATTGTCAGGGGTATAGGAAAGTACATCGAAAACTCTTCTCGAGTGTTCGATCAAAACTCCATTAACGCGACGGTCTATGGATGCAATTCATAGCTCCAGCGTTACCAGAAATCACTTCGTTTATTGTACGTTACTTAACTGTTTTTAAATACGCCCGATTGATAGTACACGATTTATGTGAATCGTATACGAAAGTTTCACGTGGGTAGATACTAAAATGAAAAGTGCTCGTGGGTGGACACATATTTATTTTTAATATAGATAGATGCGTAGTGGGACGGTCTGAACTCGATTAACATGGACGTGTTCATGTTGCCGAACTGGTTGATTAGTCAATTGGGATTTTGACACACAATTTTTGTCTTGGCTATATACAGGTATACGTTAGGGTGTATCAGAAAAATTGACGTTTTCATTTTCTTTATAAATGACTCGTGTAATTTTTTTATAGGGATACTAAAACCATGACTCTGTCAAATATCTGAGCTCTTAGTATTGATGTTTAGAGGTCGTGAGTCGAATTTTTTTCTTTCTCGTGTAATTAATAAATAAAAATATTTTTTAATTTTTATATATTATAGGGGATAAACGAACAGGTGGGTCACCTGCTGATAAGTGATTACCGCCGTCCATAGACACTAGCAACACCAGGGGAGTCGCAAGTGCGTTGCCGGCCTTTTAAATATGTGGGCCTCCGGCGCTCTCACTGACCGAACGAAATGCAACAGTGCAAGCACTGTTACTTCACGTCGGTTTTCTGTGAGACGGTACTACCCTGGGGAGCCGACCCATTCATGCTGAAACCAGTAATAGCTTCAGCGTAGCTCTACCACCTACAAAAAAATATATACTTTGGGATCTTTTAACTCGGCCTCGGATAATCGTTCTGAAAATAAAAAACAACTTACATTCGCATAGGAAATTGAGTGCCCTATAAAAAGGTGTCTTATGATTTTTTGATAACCACTTCTCTAAAAGTTATTCAAATGTAAAGTTAGACACTTAATGAATTTACTAACAAAATTTTATGATCTTTTGAACAAAAAAAAAAAGTTGATTGACATATATAAGGTTTAGTGTTTGTCCACACTCTCATTTGATGTGAAATGGCGATGTACTGTAACATGGTAAATACGCTAAATTTAGAGGATCATTGACTTTCAAGTGCAGCTGCCGGAACACACCAACAGGTGCTTCGCGATATATTGTCAACTTAAGGGTAAGCGGACTTAGAAGAAGCCCTACCACCATGCTATGGTTTCATCACGATATTTTCCTTCACCGAAAGCTCCGACTCAGTTGCAAGGGTTCGAAACATTTTTTTTCTCTCATGGTATTAGGTCCTCCTTAATGAACTTGTGTGAGGCGCAATAAACATTCATGCGCCTTAACTACATAGGCCTGTGTAAGCATTGTCAGGCCGACGAACGTGCCCGTGTCCATAGCAAGGATTCGAATCTACGTCAACCGACGCGGTGCCCGATACGGTATGAACTAAGCCATCATTGCTTCCTCGGTTGCGTTAGTTCACATACATCGTTTATTCGAGTTTTGATTCGATTAGGTACACTGGTGTCATCTGGTGCAAGTATAAAATATCTAAACGAATGCTTATCACTTTGGATAATTCTTCTGTTATCTATACACGTATATATTAAAGGCACTGACTCATCATTTGAGCAAGCCATTGTGCTACAGATATGAGTTTGAAACTAGGGAAAGATGTTGTCTTGATATCAATATTGTTAAAGAAGGGATTTATCAAAATTCAACCGCTGATGGTGTAAATAAGCTAAAGTTTGTGAGTGAAATAAGATTTTATAGGTTAGATTTAATTAACAATAGGTAATGCTAGTTTTCGATATATTTAACGAAATCCGTCTTTCGTCGTATTTTTAGATTTGATCACTAGAGGCGTGATAGCAAAATTTATATGGAAAATAATATTGTATTGAAACATATAATGCCAATATGTGCATGAAACGCTTAAGGCGCCTTGACTTTTTCCTATTCTTTCAACAATTATCACTATATTTCAACCAATTTACAAAAAAAAACTTGACAAATTATACACCTAAATCATCCGCGCGAATTACTCTATATATTAGTGAAGACTGCATTACAATCCGTTCAGTAGTTTTTGAGTTTACCGCGAACATCCCGACAAACAGACAGACGCGGCGGACACTTTGTTTTATAATATCTATTGATACCATAAAAAAAACGTTTTAAGAATCTATTTTAAGTACTATATAATAATGATCATTCCGGATATGATTATAAAATTAAAAACACGATTTAATAAAATCAGCTACAAGTTTTAATGGTTTTTACATTTTTTTTGTTGTTTTTAATGGGGCAATTATTGTGTTTTGAATTTTATATTCATATTATTGAAAACCTAATAAAATTATTAAAAGGTAATAAAATAATATAGCAAGTCGTTAATTATTTATATTAGTCTTCAAAAATACGAATTAATTAGCATCGATTTATATAAAGATTAGAGAAGTCTAATGAAAATAAGGAAAAGCCTGTTAATATTAATAAGTTCGCTTTGCTGGGTGAAAAAAGTATCCCAAATTGTATTTGGATCCGTCCGTGCATTTCAACGTGACTGGTTCACAGACATTTAAATAGATTTTACATTTATTAGGACAAGTGAAGCTAGTTATAGACAATGGAATGTTATATAAAATTATACGCACGAGTGCATTTCACTGTAAATTTTTCAAAATGCGTTCTAATTAGAAATTGCAACAAATTTAGAGCCTCGGGAAAATATCGCCGTTATGAACCACCGTAAGAACAGAAATACTTTTTTTTTTTTTTTTTTTCGAACTGACTACACTGTTGACCTGGCAAGGCCTCCACAGTTTCACCGGACCACCTAGGGGAGCGCTTAAGGCACTCACCCGATTTTATGTAAACAGGAATACTGTTTCCAATTCTTAGTATATAATAAAAGAATTCTTACAATATTGCTGGTTCAGTCTCCGAACGCGTATGTTACTATTTGGTATATTTTCCATCTTCAAATAGCCTGCACATTTCGATTTAAGTCGACGTGTTGCAGCATCATCTAAGGGCAAATTATAATCAAATCCGAATCATAAAACCTTCTCTATCAAAGTAGCCCTTAGGTGTGCCAACTATCATGGTAATCCATCAAACCGTTTTGGAGTTTATTAATCTCATCTGTAAAGCGATGATGACTACGTTGGTACCGTATTTGGGCACCTAGTCGTTCGACGTAGCTTCAAATCCTTGTGACTGAGTCGGAGTTTTCGATGGAGGAAAACATCGTGAGGAAATAATATCATGTCGGCACGGCTTTTTCTAAGCCCGTCAGGGTAACTACCATCCTCATGCTTAAAATCTATCGCTAAGCACCTTTTGGTGTTTTCCGGCAGCTGCACTTGAGAGGCAGTTCTCCTTTAGTTTTAGCGTATTTACCGTCTTAGATCACATCGTCAGGTGAGATTGTGTTCCAATGGCAAAACCTATGAAATATAAAAAAAATATAGTACTAGCGTTTGGACTCGGTATATAGATTTACCCTTCTCACTTGGGAACAGTACTTTTTCCAGTATGAAAGGTCCAATATTTCCTTTTCTATACCCCTGACAATGTGTATGCAAATTCTTGATGCTTGGTCGAGTAATTAAAGCGTGAAAGCGTAACACACAAACGTTCGAATTTATAATAATAGTTAGAAATAAGATGGTGTGTATTTTGAAAGAATTGCCTAAATAGTGTATGTATATTCAAGATATATCCTGTTAAAGCATTTTGTTTTACTGTCGGCATTGTTCAAAACGGAGTTTCTAAACAGAGTTGCAATAACTTCTAACAACGCTGCTTTTATTTAGATTTCGTTTGCCATATATGTAGGCGTGTTAAGTTTTTGACATTGATGTAATCAGCTCGTGTAAAGTTCACACTGGGATTTTAAATTTTGCATCGTCTTTATCTAGTCTTTTTTCTCGCTTTTTTTGGTTTTGTAATTTGATATAGATCAGCTTTATGACTGCTTAAAAAACCTACTTTAAATTGCAAAAAAAAAAAAAACAAAATGTTTTATTCTTTCTGAATTAAAAGAATAACTTCGAAAAGTGCGGAGGTTTTTATACCATGACATAATTTTATATTTCGACATGTTTGTTTTTCTTTGAAATAATTTTAAAAATAATTGTAATTAAATATGTACTCTGACCGTCGTCCGAAAACATTTCAATGATATATTTTTTAATGCTAATAAGGCAATCTTATCTCTCCCAAAGGCCGCTTTCAAGAACACTTACCGAAAGATGATAAATATGCAAAAGGAAACAAAATTTCTTCAACTCGACATCCTCCCAAATATATTGATAGCAATAACATTATTGGATAAGCTAAACGATAATAATATTCACACCTCAATCATTACGGCGACTTCCTTTGCACGCTTAGACGGGTCTCACACCAGATGGTGCTTTGAAGAATAATTAATTGACACACAACATATCACTGCTAATTTATTCGTCTGGATACGCGGAGGTGTGTCGCCAGATTGGCATTACTCCATGTAACATACTCGTAAACAAATATCAACCTTCAGTACTATGATATAAAGTCGAGTTTTCACTTCGACAAGTTTATTAGTGCTAATGCAATCCACCAGTTAGCTAGGAACACCTAAATCGTGGCCAAAATAAATTCACTAGGTACCACCGCGCGATGACGTTTCGTAACAGTACACCATATACGTTTGACATATAAATATAAACAGTAAATATACAGAGCAAATGTTCTAAAATAGGCCACGGTTCGTCATAATGTGCTAAAGTATGGAAAGCGTACACGAGCACCCGCCCACGGAATACTTGGAGTTTTGACAGCACTTTCTTCGTGCCTCCTTTACCTTAGCAAGGGCCCATTCTTAGCAGTAAAAGTCGTAAAGATTTAGCTCTAAATTTTTCTGTTTCATTAAAAGATAAACGTACATAATTTTATTACCTACCTCGTTATTTCACTCTGCAGGCCAAGTCTATCTTCCCAATAATTAGTTTAATTAAAGCCTTCAAATATTCTCTGCGGTTTCGACCGCTATTTGGTTTCCCTGTAGACTTAGCGGTAATAGTTAACGTTAAATCGTGACGTCATTTTAACCATTCTCAATTGGTGCAACCTATTTTTTGCCTAACAATAACTTTAACCGAATTCTTAACTTTAACATTAACTTTTTTTTTTTTTTTTTTTTTTTTTTTTTTTTTTTTTTTTTTTTTTTTTTTATAGTGGAGAAATCCTCATGGATACCCTCACGTTGCCGGGGGGCAACAGTGAGGGTTATGTCGGACTCCTACCGACTAAAACTCCACTTCCGCATGTTGTGCGCGTAAATTGGACCAGGGTGCGGGGTCACGATGGGCATACTCCGCTCCCTGGTCTCGCGCTCAGATCGCCCGCAGATGGTCTTGGCGGGGATCTCCCTCTCGTGAGGAGCAAGTTCTCCTCACCTGCTTCACTGGAAGCTGCGGATACCCGGCTTCATTCCACGGGTCTTCCTCCTATAGTGGCGGCGAACGCCCCCGCATTCGCCGCCAGGAGGGGATGTTAGGGAGGCCTCTGATGGTCAAGGCCCCCGCCTCTCCTCCTGCGTCCGGACCGCCCACGACGAACGGCAGGCGCCTCGGCCGCCCTCTCTCGTTCCCTTTCGGCCTCTTCCTTCTTGAGCATCACAGCCTCGCAGAATGCGAGAACTGCTGCCCACGCTCTCTCCTCGTCGATCATGGCCTCGATGACGGTCGGCAAAGAAAGATCCCTTCCTATAACTGCCACAAGGGCATTCCGGTCATCTGACCACGCGGGGCACTCCCGCAAGGTGTGCTCCGCTGTGTCCACGGGGCTGCCGCAATGGTGGCAGCTGGGCGTCGGCTCCCTCCTGGCAATCTGGTGCAGATACTTGCCGAAGCAGCCGTGACCGGTGAGTATCTGCACCAGCCGGAAGGAGAGTCCCCCGTGCGTCCTTTGCACCCACTCTTCTAGGCGCGGTCTGATGGCCTCCACAACTCCACGACCAGAGTCGGAGAAGGCCAGGTACTCGCCCCACCTCCTCACCACGAAATGGCGCAGGTGGACCCTGAGTGCCTCCTTTTCGGCCGGGGCCACTCTCTCCCCCCGGTCGGATCTCTCCCTGCACCACTGGTACATTACGGCATGGGAGTGGGCGACCAGCTCCCACGGCGCGGAGCCTGCCAGCAGGCACGCCGCCTCCGTCGATACGGTCCGGTAACCCCTGATGACCCTGAGGGCCATCACCCGCTGTAACTTCCTTAGGGTACCGGAACCGTAAGAAGTGAGAGCGTCGTGCCACACTGGGGCCCCGTAGAGCACCATGGATCGCACCACTCCCATGTACAAGGCGCGACATCCGGCGCCGGAACCACCAAGGTTGGGCAGAAGGCCTGCCAGCGCGTTGGCACTGCGCATGACCTTGGGGTCCAGCTGCCGGAAGTGCGCGTCGAAAGTCCAGCGTCCATCCAGTACCAGTCCTAGGTACTTCATGGCCGGCTTCACGGCTATCGTGACTCCGCCCACTACGATGTGTGTGTCTGGAGGCGGTGCTCTTCGGCGGCCATAGAAGCAAACAGCTTCCGTCTTATCCAGGGCCACCTCAAGCCCGAGCGACCTGATCCTCCCGACCACTTGAGCTACGCTAGCCGTGGCCAGCCGTAAAGCATCCCGCAGAGTATTCCCGCGCGCTGTCACCAACGTGTCGTCAGCGTAGCAGGTCAGTCCTGCGCCGGGCAAGAGTGCTCCGCGCAGCACCCAATCGTACCCGATGTTCCACAGGAGCGGGCCAAGCACCGACCCCTGTGGAACACCGCACGATATTTCCCTTTGGTGGGTGCGCGCATCCTGCCCGACGCAGGTGACCAGCCGACCCTCGAGGTAGGACCCGACTATCCGATGGAGGTACAGAGGTACTCCGTGGTGTTTTAACGCCTCCATAATGCATTCCCAGGGGAGGGTATTGAAAGCATTGGAAATGTCCAAGGACACTGCCAATAGCACCCCCCCCTGGGAGACGGCCTCTTCCGAGAGGGTCTTAACGCGTAAAATCGCGTCAACCGTCGAACGACCCTCTCGGAAGCCAAACTGCACTGTCGACAAATCGGGTCCCACCCCAGTAAGGTGCCGGACCAGACGCTGGACGACTACCCTCTCGAACAACTTGCCGACCTCGTCCAGCAACACAATAGGGCGATAGCCAGATGGAGACTCCACTGGCCGGCCCTGCTTGCGAAGCAGGACGAGGCGGCCCGCTTTCCAGCGCGCGGGAAATTGCCCCGTCTCAAGGCAAGCCTCAAATAAGCGCCGGAGTCTGTCGCCGAGTGCCTCCATTGCCAGCACCCACACGCGGCCAGGGATTCCGTCAGGCCCCGGAGCAGTATTCCTGCCCCGGAGCCGTCTCACGGCCGCGTCCAGTTCCGCGTCCGTGATGGGAGGGACATGCGGCCCGTCCCCCCCAGAGAGCACAGCTGGCGCCGTAAAAGGCGGCGAAAACTGTTCTCTCTGTGGGAACAGCGACGCCATGATGTCCCCCAGCAGACGCGGTTCCAGGCTCTGGGTGACTGGCGGAGCCCACGGGCGAACAAACCCCAGAACCATCTTGTAGGGTCGTCCCCACGGATCGCCATCCACAGTCTCCAGTAACTCCAACCACGCTTCGGATTTAGCCCTGCGGATGGCGATCTGCAGAGACTTCCGCGCCTCTCTTAGCTCACTGTAGAGCCGGGCCTCGATAGCCGCATCCCGTCCTTGACGCAGCCTGCGGTGCCTGGAGTACCGGCGCCTCGCGGCCACGCACGCAGCTCGCAGACATGCGATGCCGCGAGACCACCAGTACACATGCCGCCTGGGAGGCTGAGACCGGACCCGGGGCATGGCGGCGTCCGCAATGCGGGTCATCGCATCCCCGAACCAGCCCGCCTCCAAGGCGACATCCACAGGCCCCTCGGGCAACGGAGGCCAGGACGCGACTATCGAAGCCTCCACTGCCAGGTCTTCCCTGATCTTAGTTAGGGCCCATCTCGGGGCCGAGGTCGAGTCCGGGTTATGGGACGGAGTTGATGGAGAGGGGTAGACATCAAACCTTATATAAAGGTGGTCTGATAAAGACTCTACCCCCTCCATCACCCTCCAGTCCTTGATTCGTCTGGCGACAACAGGGGACGCGAACGTAACGTCCACGATGGAACCCCCCCGTTGCCGCACGCAGGTGTTGGCCGACCCCCTGTTGACAACAGAGAGGCCGGCCATGGTCGTCATGTCCAGTAATTCCCTGCCCCGCACGTTAGTAACGGGAGACCCCCACGCCGACGCCTTGGCGTTAAAGTCCCCCGCCACGAGCACAGGACAGGGCGAAGTCTGTGCGATGAAGACACGGAGGTCTTCAAGAAGAACCTCAAACTCAGCGAGGGACTTATTGGGCGAAAAGTATACGCCCACGATCACCAAATTCCCCCACTGAGCCGCGACAAAACCACGTCCCCTTTTTCTCACTATGAGGATAGGGGTTCCCACTGACGTGGAGGTGACTATGGCCACCGTACCCGTCAGGTCGCCTGCCCAGTTATCCCTAGGAGGGATGTAATATGGTTCAGTAACCAATACGGCCTGTATAGACCACTCGACCATGGTCTGGATCAGTAGATCTTGAGCCACGGCCGAGTGGTTTATGTTCGCTTGGAGAACCTTGTAGACCATATTGGTTACTGAGTCTCCATAGACATCTCCTCCTCAGGCATCCTAGTCGTGCCAGGTACAGCGGCAGCGGTCGGCTCCTGAGTTGATTGGGAGCTCACAGCTCCTCTCCCATTCTTTTTATTTTTCCTGGTGTTGGCCGTGGGGGCGCAGGACCTTCCTCCTAGGCGGTGGTTCGCCGGCCTGTTAGCTGCGGCGCATAGCGAGCAGTGCGGAGCAGCTGAACAGCCGGAGGCCTTGTGACCGGTCTGCCCGCAGCGGAAGCACCGGTCACTGAGGTCTGCTGCCTCCGTGCATCGCTGCCTAACATGCCCCGTCTGCAAGCAGCGGAAGCATCTTTGGCCTGTGGGTTGCAGCAGCTTAACTTGCACTGCAACCCAGCCAATCAGTAGTTTGCCCTCGAGGGCCAGCTTTTTGGCTGTTGCCACAGGGCAACGCACCCAAGCCGTACCGGAGCCGTAGGGAGAACGTCGGAGCTCCCCTACCCTCACCTGTGACGGAGAGCAGGAGCCTTTCGCCGCCACTACTGCCGCAATTTCTTCTTTAGTGGTGGAGTCATCCAGACCCACCAATCGCAACTCGGTGCTCTTGGTCGGCCTGGATACCTCCACCGCACCTTCCCCTATCACCTCGTTCAGAGCCGACTGCAGCGTGTGGGCCAGACGGTCGGCCTTTTCCCCACTGGTGGCTCCCGGGACCTCTAATTTACGGGCCCCGGTGGCCGTCTCCCGAAATTTGAGGAAGGGGATGTCCATGGCCGTGACATCCACCTTGGCTTTCGCCACGGCGAGCACCTTCTGGTAGTTGACCCCCGCTTCCTGTGCTTCAGGCCGGAGGGTGATGATCACGGCCGATGAGCGGGGGACAACTAATTTTCCCGGCGTCATTTTGGGGGGAGGAGCTGCAGCCTTAGCTGTGCGTTTCTTCGCCCCCTTCCTCACGACAGTCGTCCACGCCTCCTTCTGCTGCACTACTGGCCGAGGCTGCGAAGGACGACTGGGGCAAACTAGGCTTAGAAGCAGCATTAGCAGCAACCTTCTTCTGCTGCTTCTTCTTCCCCTTCTTCTTCTTTGCTGCCGAGGGAGCGGCAGGGGCCATAGGTGGTGGTGGTGGTGGATGTTCAGTCACCACGACCTCCTTAGCCGTCCTCTCAGCAGCCTTCCTATCAGCCGCCAGCGGGGGCCGAAGGCGCTTCTCCGGCAGGAGCCGCTCTTGTAGGGCGTCAAGCCGGGCGTTCAGAATATCGCCCACCGTGTGCAGCATCCCCTGCATGGCTTGCTGTAGCATGCCCTCGGTGACCATACCAGGGGGATGCTCCTCACGCACCAATGGCCGCTTTTGTGGCAGAGGGGGAAACTCCTGCCGTGCTGCCCTCTTCCTGGGCGGCAAGGAGTCCAGACCCGCTGTCTCCACAGACATGGGCATCGGAGCCGATCCATTCTCGGTCGTCGGTCCAAGGGCACGGGCTTTGTAAATCTCGACCTTGAGCTCTGCTACCTCCTTGCGGAGCCCGTCGAGTTCCAGAGCCTGCCTCGTCTCACGCGCCTTAAGGTCGACGTACGCGTCCTGGAGCCTCTGCATCTCCTCCGAAGCCGGTCGCCTCGCAAACGCCTTGATAGCGTTTGCGATAGACACGGCTGCCTCATTCAGGGCACCCTGGCACTCTCCCTTTAAATTTTTAGACTTCTGGGTGACTTGCAGGATTGTGTCCACGTCACCCAGAATCCTCTTTTGAAGGTCGAGAGCCAGTTGCTCCTCCGACCGTATCTTCGTCGTGTTCGGTTTCTTGGCCGCACGCTGCAGCCTGGCTTTTGCAGCGATTTCGGCTATGTCCTCATCGGCCTTTAGGTACCTCTCCACCTTCTTTAACCTAATAACTTCGGCTTGCGCCTTCGTCAGGCCTATACAGTCGCCCGTTGTTGCTGGGCGACTCTTCTTTCGTTTCTTCGGGTTCTCCGGCCGTATATCGGGAACCCCAGTATCCGACGCGGATTCCGCCGACAGACACACTTCCATCTCAGCGTCGTCGACCGAGCGGAAGAATTTGCTGCGGTAAGGAGACTCCCTACCGTCAGCCGACCCCCCCGTAACCAACGTCACATCACTACGCCCGCTGGACAGCGAGAGGCGATCCAGGGACATAGTCCTCTCCAACACCACCACCGGTACTGGCAAACCTTTGCCCCCCCCAGAGAACGCGGGGCTGCCTGAGCTGGGCTCAGGGAGGGATTCTCCTGCGCCGGAGGCGCAGGTACCCTCCTGGGGTAGTTCCAATTGAAGTTTTGCCGAATCCATGTTTCCTACTTTATCGGTAGTCCGTAAGCACGCCGTAGTTATCGTTCCAGATACAACTGAATCCAATTCACTTGCCAAATCATTAGCCATATTACACGCCAGGGTCATCGTTGTTTGGGGATCACGCACAAATTTGCCCCCCCCAGAGAACGTGGGGCAGCCTGGACCCGAAGGCCCAGGGAGGGATTCTCCCTTTCGGGTACCCTCCTGGGGTAGTGTATATTTATTTGTGCACTCCATCATGCTACCTTACACCACCAGTTCGCGGTGCGCCTGCCGGAACCGGTATGAAACAACCGGCCCCGCCAGCCGCTGTCCGGAACTGGGCCGTTGGGGCTCAAATTGAGCCCTCATCCGCCCCAGCCCGGTACTGGGAGGTGCCGCTCACACACCACCCCCCAGGAGTTTTTAACGGCTCTCCAGCCGGCCAGAGATCAGCCGCCGGTCAACGTGACCGACGTTGCCCGGGATGCGCCACGCGGAGGCTCTCTGACGTGCACCCCAACTTTAACATTAACTGGTGCAACTGAGCCTTAGTATTTTGTTAATTAGATTGCCTGACATTCTCGCAACGTTTTCTGACAAATTTGACACTGTAGTCATTATTTACATTGATTAATTATAATCTTGGAAGCGAAAATAAATAGGTTAGTTAAAATATTAGTGTCACTTTTTGGATTTTTGAGTCGAATAGTAAGGTCCGGTAGAATATAGAAACCTGTTTTCAGAATTTGAGTACATTTACTAATATTCGATATTTTGGTACAACTATCGGTCAACGGTGACTAAAAAAATTGTTTTATACTTTATAGGTTAGCATTTGTTAAATGACGGTGAGGTATAAGATGATAAACACGTTAAAGGGAACTGGTTCTCAAGTGCAGTTGCCAGACCACACCAACAGGTGCTTGGCGACTGATTTTCAACTTGACGGTGATAACTAGCCAGCCGGACTTAGAGAAAACCTACCACCATACTAAATCTAACATTGAAGAAACCAAACTATGGCTATACTCGAGATACCGTCAGGTACTTATAGATGTGTTCGGGCAACTACTCTCGAGAGCTAGTCTCTCTAAGCTTAGTACCATGTACAGTTATTAATTAAGGTGAGATACAGATTGAAAGCTAAATTTATAATCAATATAAATGAGCTACGAGCAGAAATTGTTTTTAAGCTCACACCTTTTGGCACCCACCCCTTCTCGTTTCTATGGACTAGAATTATTGTTTATTGCAATTGCTTTGAAGAAGACATTTTTTACTTGCTCGCCAACATTATTTTCATTAATTTAGTGTATAATAAATAGGAATAAAAGACTAGAATCCACAGACAGTCACCATAAGAGGCACTCACGAATTATAAGTTATATAAGCTTTGTCCACGGCACCGCACACGCTTATTACGCAGTAGGTCATTGTCGTTCTAATATTTCATTATATATCATATCTTATGAGTACTAAAATTATTATTGATAATTGTTATAAGCCATTGCTTCTGGAAATAAATGTATTTCCTGTGTAGAAAAGTTAATTTAAATCGATTGATATATTTTTTGTCGTACATTTTAATATTTCTATAAATATTATTGACAATATTTGAAGACTAACCAAGGAATTACTTGAAATTTTTTGTGTACAAAATTTTATTGCAAATACGGTCAAACAATTTTTGTTTTGACAAAAAAAAAAAAACGTCATGTACGTGACTGGTTCCTATAAAGTGACATGGACAAACAGACCTATAGATTTGTTAATATTAATATAAAAGGGGTACATTAGAAACCAATTTAAACCCACGCTATATAACCTAAAAACTATTCTTCATATTTTTTTTTAATTTAAAATCGCCAAGCATAAGAAACTTTTTCGCTTGTGATAACGAAAAAAAAAAAAAAAACTCAAGAAACTAAATACCGCCGTGTTCACGTATGAAGTATTATGAAACAAGACGTTACCTGAATATAAACAGCTAGCCCAATCCGCGGGGTTAATAAAATCATTTCGATGTGTTGTAAATTTGTAATACACGTACACGGGCCGGGTCGTAATTTACCGCCGGCTCGACGTTAACTGTTGTTGTACTCGGATTTTTACTGTTGTAGTAAGGTCGATCACAAGAAGTTCTCTAATTAAATAGATGAATTATTTCTGTGTATACCTGGAAATTTTTCTGCGGTTACTCATGCATATAACTGATACATGTTCGAATTTCCGTTCGTTTCTCTTCTTTAGAGTCTTAAAATTTCAGAAATTAATAATATACATATAAGTAAAATGTATACCTACACGTGTAAATGTCTATTGTTTGTCCGGGATGATATCTTTGCTCAGTGCTCAGTGATGAGCGTTAGTACGACTCTTTCTGTCAAGGATAATAACTAGACAAAACCATAGCATGGTTATAGGACTTTTTATAGGACCGCTCAGTCTAGCGACCACTTTCATGTTGAAAATCTGTCGTCAAGCACCTGTCGGTGTGTTCCGCCAGCTGCACTTGAGAACTAGTTCTAATTTTAACACTTTACTGTCTTAGACCGCATCAGATGAGATTATAGACAAACTCCTTCTCTTGTAGGTGTCCATGGGTGGCGGTGATTACTTACCATCCGATAACCCGTTGCTTCCAATCGTATAAAATAAAACATAAGGTAAACAGCTGAATCGATTTTGACGGTACTGTCACTTGCAGATAGAGGTTTATCTTGACTGTATATCTTTATACTTTTCCATAGGGGTTGAGAAATAATGATAAAATTTAACAAAGGTCACTTAAAATCGATAAACACGTTAGGAAATCATGTCTTAACTTCAATTAAAAGACAGATATGAAGCCATATTAACAAGGAAGAATTAGTAAGCACCAGCTAGTATAGTTTAAAGCTTTGTTGATTGTATGTAATTAGTAATTATATACATATCTTGGTAATATTGTGTCACTAACTGGAGGAACAGAGCTTGACATTGCTTCCCGGATTACCAAAGCAAAGGGCGCCTTCGCATGTCTCCGGTCCGTATGGTAAGCCAAATACATCTCTAGAAGAGTGAAACTGAAAATATTTAAGTCCAACGTCTAGTCACTCTTATTATACGGGTGTGAAACATGGAAGACTACCAAAGATCTCACACACCAGCTCCAAGTCATCATCAACCGTAGCCTACGTCAAATCTTGAGGATATTCTGGCCAGAGACAATCAGCAATGCAGAGTTGTGGAAAATGTGCCATGAAGATCCCGTAGACCACCAAGTGCGACGTCGAAAATGGACTTGGATCGGTCATACTTTGCGAAGGGACAACAGCCATATTCCTAAGCAGGCATTGGACTGGAATCCCCAGGGTAGGCGGAGACATGGTCGACCTAGACAGACCTGGCGAAGATCTGTTTTGCGCAGAATCTTCTAAAATTGGACTTAATTGGAGTGAAGTGAAACATGAAGCCATCGACCGAATGAAATGGAAAGGTGTCGTATCTGCCCTCTAACCCCGATAGTTTGGTGACATAGGATATCAAGAGAGAGAGAGAGATAGAGTAATCATATATCATCAATGCTGACGGTTGCGCGGGAATATTTGCGTTTGTCAATTTTAGATAGGAGTTATAGAGAACTTCATTAGGTTGTACTGCTTTATTTCAGTTGATAACTTTTGCTTTATTCAATGACTGTGCAAGATTAGTTCATTTAAAATATTATCAGGAAATGTGAATGTATAGTTATCACAAAATTCTCTTATAACATTTCAATAGGGTAATCACAACTTGTCTACAACGTCAGTTGTTGACTACATTGAAAAATTCAAGTAAGAAAGCATGCATATATACGTACGTTGAACAGCGTAAGGATCACAACACAATATTGGGTCGAATTCTAATTACATAGTTTTGTTTAAAATAAATAATGACACTGGCAAAAGCTATGTCGATTGCCGAGGCGCATCGAAAAAAAACTCTTCAAGTCTTTCATTTTGTAATGTATCTCTCTGACTGTTATGTATACTTATATTGTAAACGCGAAAGGAACTGTGTCTGTTTGTTTATTAACTTTTCACAATTTAAGCTCTAAACCGATCAATGCAATGAAATTATCTCCTGTAGGTAAATAACTGAAAGAACATCGAATACTTTTCTTTCGGAATATACCGGAAAACAGTCATACGCTGTCGCATGACAAAGCTTGTTACCCATAAGGAGTTCAATATCAGCGTGATGTGATGTCTGAAGTTATAAGTATGATTAGATTATACAATCTTGAGCTTTCGGGGAAGGAGAACATCGTGATGAGGCTATTATATCAAGATAGTGTTTTCCTTAAGGTCCACTAACTTTTAACTACCCACCACCTTAAACTCTTAGTGTAGGGTATTTACCATCTCAGACCAGATTCACATTTAACATTAACAATGGTTAAGTGATAAAAAGTACAGAGAATTAAAACGACATGAAATTAATACGACTTCAGTGTCTATGGTAAAATTCTCGTACATTGGCGAGTCCATTTTTCAATTGCTTTTCATCATTAGCGATATTTTAAATTTCCTTAACCAATTCCGCATATATCGTAGCGTAACGTTGCCCGAGTGATGAGTCGGTTGCCTAATAAAATAAATTATCGATAAAAAATATATTCAACGTAAGCATACAATTTAATTTTAAATTTATTGTCTGTTTATTTATAAATTGAATAAAGTAAATTATTTAATATTAACACATAAAATTAATAATATTATGTTATATGTACTAGCTGTGTTTACGGCTTTGCATGCGTTTTGTCTTATTATTTATTTTTATCACTACAGCGTTATAAGTCAATCGATGTTTTTTTATACAATTTTTCATATTCGAATATACTATTCGAACATAAGTATGTATATACCCATTTTTATGACAATCGGTAATTAAGCGGCACAGTCATGTCTTATAACGCTATATAAAACGATTTACATTCAGATAACATAAAAACGTTCCCTATGAAAAAACACATAGCTATGCAAGCTTTCATGGAGATTGGTCAAGTGGTTTTGGCATTCATAAATATCAGACGAATCAAATTTATTTTGATATACCTAGACTTGAGATAAACAACTTAAAGTCTAAGGAAGAATTATAAAATTAATAAATCCTTTAAAAACTTGTGATATAACTCATCTCTAAATAAGAGAGAAGCCGAGAGAGAACACCATTCAAAAAATTCACAAAATAAACAGAACAACGTTAGAGTAATGATGATTGATCCGCTTCAAGACCTAGCGCTCCTATGTTGTTGTGTAAAAAAATATCGATTCCCATAATCTTTAAATCATTTTAAACGCGATTGTTTAAAACGATCACTCCAACGAGACACGGTTCCCGGAACATGGTCTACGGGCACGTCTAAATTTATTTCAACTATCTTCGCACTCCGATACTCTGACAATGAACTCTTATAGGGTAAACAGTGAATCACTCAACACGACCTGGTGCTCGCCCGTCGACGCTTCCCGTAGCTGATCGTAAATCGATACTTATTTAAAATGTACAACACTAGTTCTATCGAGCGAATGATTTTATGACTATCGTTGATTATGAAAACATTTCACTGCGTTTTAATTGGTCGCGGCTTGGTTCTCTCTTAACGCGCCTTTCAATTTCTCTATTATTTATATATGATATTGTTATAATATTTGGTGTATTATAAAATATAGTAAAATAGCTTTTGCTCGCGGTTTCGCACGCATTAGTATAGATTTGAACCTCGGGGACAGTGTTTTTTTTTCTAGTTGAAGAGTACACTATGTCTTTCTTTGTATCCCTGATAATGAGTATGCAAAACCTCATGATCATCAGTTGAGTAGTTACAACGTAACAAACATTATTTAATATTGTAAACAATAAATTTCTTCAGATGTTCTTCACTGTCTGATGTAGTGTTTTTTCTAATACCTGTCTGACTAGCTACATAACTGAAATTGAAAATGTGTCACCAAGCGTCTAAAGATGTATTCCTACAGCCGCACTTGAAAGCCAGTCTTCCTCTAGGTATATCCTGTTTAATTAAAAAAAAAATCATATAAGATGATAATTAAAAAAAAAATCTACCTGAATTACCATAACCCGTTCCCTTATCATTACTTTTATAAATAAATAAAAAATATATATTTGGTACATATAGTACATGCCATTATGGATAAAATTGGACAAAGTAAAGTGTCAACTCGCATCAACTTCTTGTGACGAGAGAAAACTATTCATTACTTTATGCAGTTGCCTTTAATATGTAGGTCACAAATGCAATTTATCTAATAGAAATGACGGCATTATGTTTCTATTACAAAATATATATGTTTAAAACTGCTTCTTGCTTTACAGGTAGGTACATTAAAATACAGAAACGTTTACTTGTATAGTATATTAGCTAGTGTAGCTAGCTAGTTTGTTCTATAGGAACTACATATTTTATCTAGATTATTGCATTATCTTTACAATTTCACCCATACAAGCATTTTTTTTTTATTTAAATTGTCTTTGTTAAGTTTTCTCATTACTGTTTAGCCCCTATTAAAAGCGCTATGAAATTTAGCCTAAATAGTACGGTCGCTCCAATTTAATATATATGTATACATGTTAAAATTAGAAAGAGGACTCTTTAAAAAAATAATATCAATAATTTATATGAAACTTCCTGAAAATTATACCGTTAAAATAGTAATATTCTATGTCCAGGGCGTCTGGCAGCGCCGTGATCCTGGACCCTCGTATGGTGTGCAAAAAGAACCGCCGGGCTCGTGGCCGTTTAGCACAAATCTGCAGGAACGAGACCGGACTTGTTAAGGAGATAACTAAGGGGGTCACGCTCGGTGCAACAGAGTGCGCGCACCAGTTCCGAAATAGAAGGTGGAATTGCACGACCCAGAGGCGGAGCATGCGGAAAATATTAATGAGAGGTGAGCCTATTTTGTTTTTTTAACTCGGATTTACACTTTCAAGGAGGCCTATCTGAGGCCATTTGATTACGGGATTGTCGACTGCACTGTTGTTCTTTGTTGCCTTCTCTTGCCTCTCTTTCGCCCCGTTTGATATCAGTTTGTAGACGCCAAAAGACACAAGGTACGAAGTGAATGAATTGTCCAAGCTTTTGAGAGTGTAGATGATCAGGGCTCTTGCAGCTTCTCTACTTGTTAGACCTTAGGCAATAACCTCCATTAGATATACTTACGCGAGTGTATATGTACCCTCACTTTTTGGTCACAAAGATATAAAATATATTTGATTCTAGCCAACGCTCAGTGCTATAAGCAACCTACTTTCTATCAGAACTCAATATTTGCACCTTATATAGTCTCGCTTACGTCGGGTCAGTCTGATCTTATTCTTGACTAGCTATTGCCCGCATCTCCGCATGCGTTTTTTTATAATTGTAAATTACTTCCTATAAGATCAGCTATCTGTTAGTGAAAGTTCCGTGAAAAATGGTTCAAACATTTTGGAGATAGTACTGCAAACAAAGCCATGGGCAAAAGCCAGTCCAAAATAAAAAAGCTTTAATTACTTTTTCTAATGTTAGTTATCTGTCAGTGACAGTCCCATGAAAATAGGTCCAAACGTTTTGGAGATAGTACTACAGACGAAGCTACGGATAACAGCTAGTCTAAAATAAAGTAGCCTATGTTACCCCCTGTAATTTTAACTATCCGCCAGTGAAATTTCTGTCATAACCGGTCCAACCGTTTCGGAGATTACTCGGAACATACAGACAGACAAAAATTTTAAAAATTGTATTTTTGTTATGAGTATCGTGTAGACGTTCATATCCAACCAGTAAAAAGTTGTTATTTTGATATTACATGCAGACACTTAATTTTTATTATATGTATAGATACATCTGCACCTTACATGTATAAGAGTGTAACTTGAAACATAGTAGGTACTTTATATTAGTTCCTATATTTTTAAAGTACATAAATGTGACATCTATTTTCCTTTTATCTATTTCTAGTCGATGCTGGTCAATTATAAATTGTTTTATATGACCTCATGGAGTCAATATTATACGTATAGGTATCAGACATAGTGATAGCGAGGATAAATAGTTAAATGTGAACGCGCACTTTCATAAAAAAACGTTATTTAATAAAAAAAACTAGTACAGCTATAAACACTAACGAATGGAATGACATTAAAAAAATCTTGTATAATATATGTGGCTTGGTCCTAGGGTGAGATGTCGTATGACATCGTGTGATGTCTTATAGCTAAGCCATCAGACCACCTCTTCTTATAATGAACAATCGAAAATGATACAATACCAATTACTGGTAACTTAAAGGTGGGGCATGGCGTGATCTTAGCTTAATAATACTGTATAATGGGGGGGGGGGGGAGAAATATGGCCATGCATAACTAGATAGAATAGAAGAAATTTGTTGAGTTGCAGTAAAGAAAACACAAGTTTCCAAAAACATGTCAGATAATTACATGACACTATATTTTACTAATTTCAATGTATAAATAAGAAAAAAAATGGAATTTATTGAAAACACCTAAATCAAAAATATTAATTATCCGTATAAAAAAAAAAAAAAAATACGAACCCAATAAACCATGCACAATATACCGCATTTTATTATCTGCGAACCATTATCCCGGTGAATCAGCGAGCATTTATTGATATGTGAATTCTATTTACGACCAATCGACACAAAAGTTCGACAATCGATAGATATTTTATCGGAACGGCCTCAAGGAGTTCATCAACATTTAAGATACAGTAAAATGTGGGATCCGAGTCGGCTACCTGCCGCCTTTATTAGTCGATGGACAAAGGAATGCAAAATGTGTTAAATCGCACAGATGGATATCGGAGCCTAATTCGATTAGCCCTCAAAGAGTTGATTTTTATGCGCCTGCCCGTTTATCTAAATGTGTCTGGTTTAGGGATGTGTCTCTTTCTGATATCGATACTTTGTATATTGAACTTTAGCAAAAATTATATTAAATGGATTTTTTTATGACATTCTGATTCGATGTAATTAGTGCAGATAAGAACGCTAATGGACTCACTATTTAGGATGATACAGACAAGGTAAAGTGGAAAGGGTTAAGTAAGAAACCGGTTTAACCTGGTGTATATATATGTAAGATTGATAAACTCTAACACTGTTTGATCCATAACCATTAGACTTTTTAGGAAAACACGGAGTTTTTAAAGTGACACTTTTTTACATCGCCACATTTTTTTTTTCGTCCATCTATCGCATGTCGCATTGCAGTCGGCCGCGGAGTTGTAATAAAGTGAAATACGTTCGATAGAGCAACCACGGCCGATTTGGCGACGAAAAAGTTTCACTTGCATCGTGGTTTCATAAATCCACACACATTTTTTTTTACCAAATATGATTTTACGCTCATTTTACAATAACTCACTACCAGGTGGTGCTACAGTATATTAACTTCATGGTACTAAGGATCGCCTTTTGCTGTTACTCAACTAGGATTTTACAAAAAGGGAATACAAAAGTATTGAATAATAGCAAACGTATGTGAAGTCGCGAACACATCTAGCAATAACATATTATAACGAAAATACTATACAATATATATTATACATGGACAATAGAAAACCTATTAGTCTTCGTAAATTGATTTTTTTTTAAAGTGGCGTGTGTAAATTAAACGTAATGCCTACCTACCTACCACCTCCGTTAAACGGTTGTTTTACGACAATAATAACATTCTTTATATTTATGACATATTATTTTTTTCACCTACAATGAATATCGATAGTAGCACGTCACAACTGACCGGGACCATTCGTCGTCGAAATGCATTCGTATCGGGATTCGGGATTCATTAGCGTAAATTAAGTGGTATTTGTCAAAATTTCTGCGGGCACACAAAATATTTATAAACGTTGGGCCCTTTTAACGGAAATTCTTCAATAACTTATCCGCAACTGGTACCCACGTCATTTCGGTGGCAGATCGAGGTAAAAAAAATAAATGCTAAATCGTTTACCTCGTATTTGTACGCATCTATAAAATATAAAATACGCGTTGACATAAAACGTCGAAGTTTGTTTTTACGACTGTGTTGGGAAATCGACAACAGTTTTGCTAATGTTTAAATACATTAATTGTGAACTTTATTATAGGGAGCAGCGATAGCTTCATTTGCATCTTTTGTTTGTAACTACCATCTTTATTAAAAAAAAAAAAAAAAAACCAGAATGATATCATTTTATCTTATTTCATAAATTCTCGAACCTCCAAATCCTGGATTAAAAACCATTTCAAAGATAACGTCGTTTTTAATACTAAATTAATTATTTGAAAAGTAAAAATAAACAAGAGGTCGCGTGGGCGACGGGTCCAATGGGGGCTCGTGGAGGGGAGACGGTCAACAAATTAGGTTAAAAGCCTATAAATCGATGCGAACAGCTTTGGGTGGCGCGGACGCAGGGCCCTACAGAGCTGAATTAGTCCCGGATTTTTTTATCACTTGGTGACATGAAAAAATATCGCTCACAGGGTGATGTATTTATTGCCTTTTAGATATTGATGGTGTTGATAAAGATTTAATTGTTCGAATACTTGAAGGTTAATATAATGAAGGACTTTTGAAATTTACAGTATTTATATTTTACTTCCATGGCAATTGTTTATTTTATAATTCTCTGTAACACTCACGCATTTGTTGTACAACGTAAACTTTTTATATTCGACTAGCATCAGCCCGCGACTTATTCGATATCAAATTACAGTATGCAATGAACTAAAACTTAATTTCATAAGTAGCTGAATATGGATTATTTTTTAATACATTTTGGATAGTTTTTGACCCCCCCCCCCCTCTTATTAAATGACAATGTGGTCTTAGATGGTGAAGATGCCAAGCCTAGAGGTCTTGTCCCTCAACCGGAATAGACTTATTTATAAGTGCTTGGCTACAGATTTTCAATATGAAGGTGACAGCTAGCCAGGAGGGCTTAGAACAAGCCCTATCACAATTCTTTATTTTCAGCACGATGTTTTTGCCTTCAGCGAAAACACCAGCTTATGCAAGGATTCGAGACCTACGGCTATCGACACGGTGTTCGAATACGATAACCATTAACCACCGTAGCTTCACAGCATAGAAATGTTTTTTTTTTTGTTTTCTCGTTTGCAATTGGACAAATATGTCAATGAAAAAACAAAACTTTTATAATCATGTTTCGCTGACTTTGCCACTTGATTGCACTGGCCTATTTTGCATTTGTCTGCTTGAATTATTCCTTCGTTCATTATTCTTTCTTAATACGGTTTGCTGTTATACAATTAAAGCGTCTGTTTTTTGTCTGTACAATATAAATAGTAATGAAATTTTTATTTAATGTCGCAAAACAATTCACGATAAATGGATCCATCAAATGAGATATTCAATGTTACAAATTTAAAAAAAAATATAAATTAATAAAGGATTATACGCGCTTTACAATAAGTATTATTTCAAAATGTTGTCAAGTATTCTTCTATTGAACAGTTTGATATATCGGATCGTCTTGGAATTTATAACAATGAGAGTAACTTTGAAAGTGTGAAGCGGGAAATGCTCTCCCTTTCGTAACTATTAATTGTTGTATAAATCTTACTTGCCCACACGTTACGATAACACCGGCGGACGACTCTTATTCTCGGTAATAATAACGAACAGCAGATAATCAACAACAGGTTAATGACGTCTTCATTCATTTGTTATCCATTGCGTATAATTAATGCATTATATTATAAGTTGTTGAAATTTTGTTATAATGATCAACCCTAATAGTCGTTAGGTATTTGTAATTTAATATGTCAAACGAAAGTTAAAAAATAAGTATTAGATATTTAGGGTTGTAACAAAACAAAATCAAACAATATTAGGTTTCTGTGCAACAAAAGTGAACGTTGATTATTTGCGTATCTTTTAATACAAATATAACAAAACAAATAACAAACGCAAACTATTTTTTATTTTCCCAAGAGCATAACACCACAGGTAATTAACTCAACGTTAAACCTTAGACTTATTCGATAGTAGATAAATAAATTAAAATACGTTTAATTGAATGAAAATTGTATATTTTCTTTACGCATATAATTAAATTGCGATAAAATTAAAAAACACATCGACCTGTATAAACGTAAATACACACATGAGAAAAAATAATCATCGTTAATTGGTTCCTTTCATTAGTAAGTCCGTGGTCGATGCATTCTTCGGTTGGTTGTTTTTTCCGTGTCAAATCCTTATCAATGAAAAAAGGACTTCATTCTACTCTCATTTAAATTTCTTTATCAGTAACGCTGTCCAATGACTGGTGAGTCAAATAAAGTTTCACTCTTTCCTTTTTTTTTTTTTTGGTACTCACTTGTAGGTTTGGGCCTTCGCTTACCGAAACTGTGGATATTTTTAATAGGAGAAATCAATACAGTAAGCTTAGAAAATTCATTCCGACTAGTAGTCAGTGATATTTTTTCAAATTTGTGGTCATAGCTAGTCAGGTATTTACTATAAAACTCTACTAATATGTTATACTTACGTTTAGGTCTGATCCCCGGGAATAGTGTCTTCGAGCATGCTGCTAGCGCGATACAGTAACACTGTACTCACTGGTTTTCACACAAACTACATTGCAGCTAACACACGTGCACACACGCACGATAGGTAAACATTTAATGGAAAGGTTTTTATTGATTTCCCTTATTTTTCAAATTTGGTTAAGTCTAGTCTAGTTTTAATCCAGTTGCCAGATTCGAAATACATGTACGTGTTAGTAAGACAAACACATGTCTCACTAACGCAATCTATTTTTTATTGTATTTGTAAATATCAGGACAAGATTTGCATGAAACAAAATAATTGGAAAACCATACAGAAATTGAGAAATATGGATTAAAATATATCCATATAAAAAGTGAACGAGCGAGTGAGGCAGAAGAAATTAGAGATAACCCCAAAAATATTGACAGTCAGCTGTTTTATTTCACTACTTGGTCGTACTGTAAAGGAAAGCTTTGGTCTCATTAATATACCCGTGCGAAGCCGGGGGCAGCTAGTTGAATATAAAATTGTTTAAATAGTCAATATTTCGCATAAATCCTAGAATCCTCCAATTTTTACGGCCCTCTCTGTTCTAAACTCTCAGCCATTCTATTTTTACGCCACTCCTCATTTAAATAATTCCACGTAATTATGATGATACACTGTTTTATAACAAAAATATTACAATATTTTCCTTAACTATAACTCATTCTACATTATACGAGAACATGTCATTCGAAGAAGTACTCATCACCAAGTTAAGGCTTACCGCAATTTTTAGAAGTAGTAGAGCTACGCTGAATCTATTACTGGTTTCAGCATGAATGGGTCGGCTCGCTCGGGGTAGTACCAGCCTCTCACAGAAAACCGACGTGGAGTAACAGTGGTTGCACTGTTGCGTTTCGTTCGGTCAGTGAGAGCGCCGGAGGCCCACATATTTAAAAGGCCGGCAACGCACTTGCGACTCCTCTGGTGTTGCTAGTGTCTATGGACGGCGGTGATCACTTACCATCAGGTGACCCACCTGTTCGTTTGCCTCCTATTATATATATATAAAAAAAAATCATTGCCATTGTAGTAGGGATCCAAAGGCGAAGACACCCAACCACACCTCTTCTTTACTGGACTATTCATGGACTGATACCGCAACGTAACACGCCTGAATATGTTCTTTACGAAAATTTATGATAAAAATATTATGGTCATCGTTACTTTGCACTGCGTCTGGAATTGATTGACCGTCGCCACGTCTCACTGCAACAAAAACCATCTAGAGTTTATTTGCGCGACGTATACCTGAAAAAAAAATTAATCTGAAACTGGTAATAGTAATAGAGAGAGCGAAATATTAGTAAATAAAACAACAAAAGACAGTTAAACGCACCGTTGGTTGATTGATGGTTTAACATTTAGTCGGTTGACAGTGTTGGTATGGTGGCTGTAAAATATAGAAGCTGAAAATAATTCAAATGACTCTTCCAATGCAAACAATCGAGTCTTAAACCTCTAATCTGGTGATCGCCATTCAATCGGCCATCATTTATCTATTAGTACCCTACAAACTTCAACTAGCCAAAAATCCAACTCGCAAACTCTGTAGCCTAACTCATAAACCACAGAGATAACTTAGGCACCAACCGAAAGAATATTTTATCCCCGTTGTAAAGAAGTGACACGACCGTGCGAAGATTTTCGGTAAATGTTATGTAGTAAGCAGGTACTATATATTTATTTCTCTTACAAATATTTGCAATTGTTATATTTGCCAATGTTATACCCGTGTTGTTTGTTTATCGCCGGTATAATTACCGCTTCTTGTTCAATTTTCTGTTGTGTCTTCGATTTTTTTTTTTCTCTGTCATGTAATAAAAATGAAGGTAACAATGATTAATATGTTTATTTTTACGGCTCTTTATTCGACATCATACGTCTTTACAAATATTTTAGGACGAATATAGATGACAGAGAATGGTTATGACATTTAAATGTGACGGCAGTTTAATAACAAAGGTTGTTAGGTCTTCGATATTAGTGTCACCAAGGGCGACATCGTTATGGTAAACGGCACCATATTACTTAGCTAGGTAGAGCATAGAGTAATATTTGTATAGATGTGAACGGACTGGTGATCCAAGCGAGAATGATCCCCACTCTTAATGCGCTATGCCTTTTATACCAGTCTACTCGGTCCGACTTTATGACGGCAAACGAAATTTTTGCGCCAGCATAATTATTATATTTTTTACTTGGATGTAACAACGTGATCGAAGCATCTGTTTTACAAAATACCAGATATAATAATATTCAGCTTTGAAAAAAATACTTTTCGAAGAACGACTTGTGATTTTTTACTTATGCAATTATCTTTAAGAATGAGTTGAAACTTTACTATTAAAATGAAAGTTGTGTACAATAAATAGGTTGATATCGTATTATGTATTTGTTTAGACTTTATTAGTATTCTTATGTGTATGCATGCACTTAGAGGAATAAACAAGGAAAATATTATGCCATAGCTCCTGCCATAAATTTTTAAAGGAAAATAAACTTAAAACCCTGTAAGTAAATTTTGTTTGAAATAATCAAGACACAAAGCTAAATTGTATTGCACTTGTATTTTTGTTTCGAATTATATACATTAAATTTTTTTTAAATAATTTTTTTTTAATACTCTGTAGGTAAGCGTTTGACCACAATCTCATCTGATGTTAAATGATGATTTGGTCTAAGATAGTAGTCACGCTAAACTTAGAGAGAGACTGGGTTTTAAGTCCAGCTGCCGAAACACACCAATAGGTGCTTGGTGAGAGATTTTCAACTTGAGTGAGGTAGCTAGCTTTACGGACTTACAAAAGCCCTACCACCAAGCTATGGTTTCATCATTACGTTTGCCTTCAGCGAAAGCTCCTATTTAGTTACTAGAATTCGAACCTAAGCCCTTCGACGTTATGTCTGAAAACACACTATCATCTAAGCCATCATCGCTTCAATATTTGATATTTCGTCAAAATTTTGTTCTCTTCGCAATAGTAGGTACATTCATAAACAAAATTGGTAGCACGATATAAAAATACCAAACAATAAAATCGAAATATAATCAAAACAAGTAAACAGCATTATAAACTTTCAGTGACGTATATCAAATCGTAAATACAATCACACCTTATCCGGCTAGAGTCGACGCCGCGCCGGGGTGGACTTCCACTTAAACAAAACAGTCTAATTAAGCTATAAACAAAGCCACAAAACATGGTCCCCACGAAACATTCGGACCCGTGGGCCTGGGCTAATCTCGCGCGGCCATTAACTGTCGACAGGTCGCAGCGAGGAGTCCGCGGAGGCTCGTAAAGATTACTATACGATAACCTGACTACTGGCTCGCCAGACCTCACACATACCCCGGGAACCCGACATAAATACCAAAGAATGGCTTCATATCGACAAAAACTCGGCGATAAATTTGGCGCCCCTCAACACGTAAATGGTCTTAATTATAGTGTAATATCCGGGAGTATTTCGTATCTAATCTGTACGCTTATGGTGGATGCCCATCCGAGCGCTAAGAGCGGCCCTCTGTCGTACTTCACGTGGTTATCTCTTATTCGGTTAAGCTCAACGTGTTTCGAATCTATTTGGTACATTATAATGTAACGGTCCACTGAACTTTTAATCAATTAATATATATGGGTATTCTCTATTTATTTTTGTGTGGGTATATATAATAATTATTATAAAATTATATCGATAGAGGAAAGGATAATCGACTAACGTGATTTCCACTATCGATATATCTGTCTAGTTATCTAAACAATTAGAATCTTGAATTTATTCACACCAATTATATTCTAGTGGTCAAATTTCGACCATAATTAATTTATTTTTCGAAAAGATTCAATATTAAGAAAAGGAAAAAGAACTTTCCAAATTTATTATTGATAACACTAAAGCAAGAAAAATAGAACACCGGTTGATAAACAGATGTACTGAACTGTTTTGTACTCGATATTTATATATAGATCTTGAGAAATTGATTCTTTATTCTGTTATTATTTTATGGTATATTTTCATTAAACTAATGGATTTATTCATATTAATTTGTTATATAGTGATATTAGCTTTTTCCGTATCTTCTCCAATGTGTTTCTTAGTATTTCAAAAAGACGAAAAATAGCCCACGTCGTTCTATAGGTCCCAGGCTATTGCTGTACCAAATTTCGTTACGATCGGTTCAAGGCTTTATCGTAAAAAGGAAGCAACAGAGTTATTTTAGGACTAATGTTATTAATGTGGATAATTTTTTTATTTTATGTTATTGACAAAGATTTCGTTCGGTCTGTCGTTTCGTCTACTTAACGTCAAATGTAAAAACCTACCAACGGTTTGAATTTTTAAAAGATATGTGAACAGCTCATAATTTTTTAATGAAGTGCACACAGATAACATTTGGAAATTATTATACTATAAGCTCGTACGATATTACATTGATACACTATAATAAGAGAAATTATACAGTAAAGACAAAAGTAATACGATAGCCTTCTTAATAAATATTAGGAATCCGACCTTTGATTTTATTAAACCCTTTTTTCCCATGTGTATTTGACAAACGATCGCGTATTACCAAATAAAGGCAGAACCCTACATATTTATAAATGCTGGATATAGCCTGTCAACATCGTGGGCTCATTGTAGAATAAACAAAGGCCCTATTTGAAAGTCAAACATCAGTTGTAATCTACGTCTCAACCACGAAAATACTCGTACAGACCCTGTCGCCAACATCTTACCAGAAAATCCACCTGTGTCCTGTCACATTACGGCCTCTCTCTCTCGCACTTCAGACTGCTATAAATAAACCCGTCCCTCTCCTGTCTCTTTTCTCAGCTATGCCATTTATTTTTTCCTGTCTACAAGCCGTCCGTCAGTAACGAGGGACAAGCGCGCGCGACTCCGACAGACCGCTTTTGTCACTGTTTTCGAATGCCAAATTAAATGAAATAGCCATTAAATAAACACTGCCCTTCTTATTTCGAAACTTCAATCTTTACTACATCAATTTAAAGATAACTTGGCTTAATTGAATCGCAAAAAAGGCAGCCATTAACAAAATTGTCAACTCCAAATAACCGAGTATCGCATATTAAACATATCTAATTGGGGTTCATGACCATTTAAAAATAATAAAGAATACAAAGGATTTAAGAATTAGGATATGGTTCCCAAAACATTATTTTCATAGTTATGTGATCTTTCAATAGACATACTAAAACTAAGTTGTATTAAAAAGCACTTAAAGAACGTTATTTTTTATTATTAACGTGGTAATGTATAACGTATATAAATGAATATATCAGGGCTTAATCCGAAATGCTACAAACAAGAAAAGTCATTATGAATGGGTCCAATTACTACGCGCATTATGATAACAATCGAGTTGGGTATCGGCACCATATCACCCCTTCTACCTATTCGATACACATTCATTAAGCCCCGCAAAGCAACAGGCTTTACAGTGTCAATATTGCCGGGTATTAAAATTGGAGTTTGGGGATCCAGACGGACGTAATTTCCATGTTCTAGTAACCTGAAATTTGTTTTACTTTTTTCGTCCATTCTGTACAGTGCCATTTTTTTAAAGTACATTTGAAGATATGACAGCTCAACCACGTAACCCAATGAAACATAGAAATATAAGTATTGCAAGTTAACAGTTAAAGAAAATGTTGAACAGTGTAAGTAATAACAGTAGAGACGCTTCTCTAACGTTTGAGCCATTTCAAGAGGTAACAACGATAATGAAGCGTTAACGGGCAGAATAAAAGTCTACGTCACGATGCAAAACAGTGACATTCCCGTACAAATCGTATACGCACACACACACACACACACAACGCGTGCACTCGGGAACGCAGAGCTAATTATTCCCATTAAACGAACGCAATCCATTCAAATTAGCCATCATCGGACGTCGTTGAATAAAAATATTTGCGTTCTGTGCCCGCTAGTGAATGACGCTCGGGCCCTTCCGGTGGGTGGTTGCTGTCACAACACGCAATGCGCGTCGGGGACGCACCGTCCCGCATAATGAGACGCTTGCTCGCATTAGCTAAAGAAATTGACAAGTGAACAATGGCGAGAAAAAACGTATACGAAAGAAGCACAAACAGCCGGACAGTGTCGTATCGTATTACGAGTAAAATATCCCGGGGGAAAGTTGGAATGAGAGACGATCGGTACGTTTAAACGCGTATATTCGCGTGCAGACGGTAGGTAGCGTGAGAAAGCGTTTTACGCGACGAGCGGGCAGACCTTCCCTGCGACGTCGATAAATCAAGTGCGTGGACTCGACACTGTCGTATATCGGCCACGAGCTGTACAATGGACCGTCGGTGACGTCGCTGACACTGATGCAATTGCTCGCATGCGCCGTCCCCCGTCACCCTGACAGCTGAAGATGCGTTTATACCCCCTCCCCCTTCCGTCCCCCGTCTCACCGACTCGCCCGATACACCCCCGAATCGTATTTACTGCGTTAAATATTTGAATTAATCAGATGAGATAAAATGCTCGCGTTCGTTTAAACATTCCGATGCGGTCGCGTTGACAGCTCGATGTATTGTCTTCGTATCGAACTGAAGAAGCTGTATCTCGTTTTTTTTATGTTAATTCGCTTTCTACTCACTTGTTTGTTAAGAAAAAAAACAAACATTTTTTTTTAACTAATCATCATTTTTGTTAATACTCGGCGAAACATTTTTTCTTTTTCAAAGACATCGATTATTTTGTATGGGTAAATCGTTTAAAAAAAATTAAAAGATTCATAGCGCAATGTTAATAAACAATACTAATCAGCCGCGAGATTGCGGGTTCGTTCGATCTTCACAAATCAATCACATTTATATGATGAGCCTATTTAATAAGTTCTGGGTCTGGGTATCGAGTCCCAAACTTAACTATAATTAATATTACGAATATGAATGTGAGTATATTTGTGAGGCTTTCACGCCCAACTTCCACCGTTCATCATAAAATTTTGCATGCCCGTTGTCAAGGGTAGAGAAAAGGGTATAGAGTAACCTTCCATTAAAACAGTGTTGTTCCCGAGGGATCTACAGTAAAGCAAGCGAAACCATGGACAAAAGCTAATATTTGCATAAAGTAGAGATATCTATATTCGAATGTAATCGTTTTTAAAGGGTCGGCAGCGCGCATGTGACACCACCGATGTTGCAAGCGTCCATAGGCTGCGGTGGCCGCTTACCATCAGGTAGCCCGCACGCTTGTTTGGCACCATCGTGATATGAATAAAAAAAGTATTAAAAAACTATTTTCAGGCATTTATAAATGTTGTTCAGTATTCGTTACTCCTTGTTGCTTAGTTTTCCAATAATAATGCAGATTCACAAGCTGAACCGATGGAAATGGCAGTAGTTACAAACGAACGGTAATTTTCAAATCATTACGCTCGTTGTTGTTCGACCGCCAGCAACATAAATACTGTGTCTTCGCATTGTGCGCTACAGTGTACAATATTAACCGTTGGTGACATCTCTAAGCTACGTCATCACGCTATAAAGCCACCACAGAAATTCTAAAGGCATATGTGAACGATGGTGGCGTTTGTAAATTACACCCTCTCTGTGCATCCACTAAAAGCGAATGTAATTATTTGTATCTATGTTTATAACTACTATGTTTTAAAAATTTTAGTTATAAATTATAGTATGTTTAATGAAAAGATAAACCAGATCGAGTTTCTCGCCGGTTCTTCTCGATGACTGGGTTGTTTTCCGAACCGGTGGTAGCTTTGACGTTCATGAGCGCCTTCTCAGGGTCTAAACTGAATAAAGTATTTTTGATTTTGATTTTAGAAAGCTGGACGTTCTCTAGAAGAACGATGAGTGGATATGTATTGTTGGTTGTGGACCTTTTGGCTGACTTGGAGGAGGTACATGAATGCTGAAATCCGATGGGGTGTAATCATTTACAGTCTAGGTCATTCGAAATGCTCGTTACAGTGAACCAGTGGCAGTTAGTGTCATTCATGATCAAATGTAGAATGACGAACAAAATCTAGTGCAGTATTAGTTGATATTTTTGGGCTCTCTGAATATCGTAGTAAGTTCAGGCTCGCGCGTAATATAGTCGAGATATTAATACAAAATAACGTTATAATATTATTGTAGGAACTTGAAATCGGCTATTATTTATCTGTAAGTTGTTTCGATGGTATACGTATAACGTAATCCTCGCGAATCATTAAAGACTAAGTTTCAAGAATTCGGTATCTTAACTCTGCCTTCCCAATACATTCTGGATAATTTAATGTATGTTCGCAAAAACTTTGATAAGCTGGAGTTCGTAAAACACAGGCATGATTTAAAAACTAGAAACTGTGACAAACTGGTCGTTCCATGTTTTAGACTCAGTAAAACCAGTAACAGTTTTTTAGGTAATAGTGTTAGGTTTTATAACAAAGTCCCAAAGCATATTACTGATTTGCCAGACTATAAGTTTAAGTGCCATGTTAAGCGGGTTTTGGTGTCAAAGGGCTATTATAGAGTGGATCAATATGTGAACGATGGTGATGTCTGGAATTTACTCCTCTCTGTGCATCCACTAAAATCGATTGTAATGTATAATGAATTTTAATTATATAAGTATATGTTAAAAAGA
Source organism: Antheraea assamensis (assembly GCA_035772565.1). Taxonomy (NCBI): domain Eukaryota; kingdom Metazoa; phylum Arthropoda; class Insecta; order Lepidoptera; family Saturniidae; genus Antheraea; species Antheraea assamensis. The sequence continues at coordinate 1,725,640 of JAQQSE010000054.1, read as the reverse complement.
TAAACCCGATCGAGTTTCTTGCCGGTTCTTCTCGATGACTGGGATGTATTCCGAACCGGTGGTAGTTTTGACGTTCATAAGCGCCTTCTTAGGGCCTAAATTGAATAAAGTATTTTTGATTTGATTTGATTAACATGTAGTTATACCTAAATTTATGTACTGCGCATCTATATTCAAAGCGGTTAAAAAGTTTGGCGCGGACTGTATGTATGACACAAGATATCATTTCGTTTGGAGTTAAAAGTCTGTACGAAATATCATACATTAAGTATTTATATTCATATATATATATAAGACGTTTTAAGATTAATCTCTGTTATTTATAAATATCATGCTATACAAATATAAACTAGAGATACATTCAAAATGTCTCTTTGTTAAATCTATACAACTAAAGTGTCTGGTGTTTGAATGACGTAATTTCCAAAATGGCTGAATCGATTTTTACATGACTTTTACTGACAGATAGAGAACTTTTCAAAGCATTTTTAACATGCCTTTTTTTTATTAACGTGGGGAAATCCTTTATGGATACCCACCCTCTCGGGTGAGAGAGTGGGTTATGTCCGACTCGCACGGACTAAAAACCCCACGGTGTACCGGCCGCTGCTTTTGGTTGGGGCGAAATGGGGTCGTGCTGAGGCTATCACCATGTCGCCCCATTGGTCAGCCCGGCGAAAGGTGGCTGCCATATTTTTAACATACCTAGATATACAATTCCGTACTACAATTAATGAACGTCTGAAAACTCCTTTTTTACGTATCCATTAGAACTCTTTTCTACTTTATATTAATACTAGCTTTCCAAACGGTTTGGCTTGTCTTAATGTAGATTTAATCCATTTCTCGAGAACAGTACTTTCTTCTGTTCGAAAGGTACCTACTCCACGTCCTTTTTTGTACCTTTGACAAAATGTAGATATTTCATAAGTAGTTAAGACGTGAAAACGCAAGAAACGAACAAATTCACATTGGTGTTTATAATATTAGTAAGGATAATATATATACGTATAAACGTTCCGAAAGGTCCGGTTGTAGTCCGGTGAAACTGTAACAGCTCAGGCTAACAGTGTAGGTCAGTTCGAAAAAAAAAAAAAAGAAAGGAATTCTCTAAGCCAGTAGTGGCAATTTCGCGCCTACGGGAACAAGTGCGCCCATGGTTGATCTGTAATGCGCCCGCTGCAAGATTTCTAAAATACTAGTTTTGTAACGTTTTCTTAACCATATTATCAAAATAATTCTAAGCTAAGTAATAATAACTCTATTTTCATTTATTTTAGTGGCTTGAACTCAACTAGGTTTTGTTTTTGAATTTGAGTTAGTTTATTGTCTCTCCTACCGACCTAAAATAATAATACAAACATGCACCAACGGTGCTGTACAAATTTTTCATTGCGCACTTGCTTTGAAGAAGGTTGCCCACCACTGCTTTAAAGGATAGTGGGAACAGTCCCAAAATAAGGGTACGTGTACTTACTTTGAAAAAGGTTGGCCACCACTGCTTTAAGCGATAGTGGGAACAGTCTCAAAATCAGGGTACGTGCACTTGCTTTGAAAAAGGTTGGCCACCACTGCTTTAAACGATAGTGGGAACAGTCTCAAAATCAAGGTACGTGCACTTGCTTTGAAAAATATTGGCCACCACTGCTTTAAAGGATAGTGGGAACAGTCTCAAGATCAGGGTACGTGCATTTGCTTTGAAAAAGGTTGGCCACCACTGCTTTAAAGGATAATGGGAACAGTCTCAAAATCAGGGTACGTGCACTTGCTTTGAAAAAGGTTGGCCACCACTGCTTTAAACGATAGTGGGAACATTCTTAAAATTGTGTACGTAGTTTGAAAGAACTAGGGGAATACACGGACAGATCCGAAAAGCGACTTTTTATTATAAAAATGAATGGTGATTTACCAAAAAATCCTACCATAAATTTATCACTTATCTATAAATAAATTACAAGTATATTTTTGTAGACAAACTAATACAAGACCAAAGCCTAAAAAAAATCAAGTAGAATCTTCTTGAATCCGTTAGACTTTAGTTAACAAAGTAATTTGATAATTCTAGTGTAAGGTATGTTAAATAAACAAATTTGGGAACGACACGAGAAGTGAAAACCATCGCTAAAGGTGAAAATTATCGTAACGTCCGTATGTATTAAAAGGCAGTTTAAGATGTTGTTACGGCGATTTTATGAGGTGCCACGGTCACCCGGTCGGAGGTAGCGCGCGACATACATGTTTATGAGCCCAGTTTGACTCGACATACGATACCCGAGACCTCCGCGACATGTGTTGCACTCGAGCTAATCTACGAGACAGGGAGACGGAGACGCGTTGGAATTTCGCAATGATATGATTCGGTATAACCTTTCTATTTAGTTATTTAATCTAGGCATATACTCGTATATGTACGAGTATATTGAATGTTGACTAATGTGTGGTGCATTATTATTCGTATGAAATTCTAATTGTGAATTCTAGCTTGTGAACCAATATTAAAAAAAAAGAAAATCTATACAAATATGTACATTATAAAGCCAGCAGTCAGATTTGAAAAACTATATTTGCTCTAGCTGTTACCCGCGATTTCGCTCACGTTAATGTAAAAATGACCTCGAAATGCATTAGTACTTTTTCTGGATGCAAGGAGTACCTTTTCTGTACCTCTGAGAACATGTATAGATTTTTTTATAACAGGTTGAGTAGTTAGACATGGAAGAGTAACAAACAAACACCTTTTTACATTTATTAAATAGATAAGGATGTACTATAGTCTACTAACGGATTCGATTGGCAGATTTAATCTTGTCATTGACCTTAATTCGTTATGACGTCAAAAAAAAACGTATTAAGTACGCAGGTTGAAATTTTGCCTTCATGTTTTTTTTAAGAACTGCCAAACGTACATAAGATAAATTTAGTAAGGTAATTAAAATAAAATGTAGACCTCAACAACAACGACATTATCTAACGGATCCAACTATAACTAAACACTCTCCAAGTGATGCCATAAGTACAAAAAAGATATTAAAATTGGTCATGATTAAAAAAAATACTACACGCACACTGTAATTTTATATATATGTATATATAGGTTTATTTGGAAAGGTTGTAGACAAACGATAAAGATGGTCTATCATGAAAAGTGTAGGTTAGAAAGTACATAACTACTGGGATCCATACGGCGCAGTTAGGTGTACTATTTCTTCATAGTGTCATACAATATTAAGCGACGATCTACCCGAAAATTATAGTACACTTAGCTGAGAGGAAAAATATTATCAAGGCCTCTTTGAATCAAGTAAGTGTAGATGTGAAAACTTCCCGAATTTTCTCTAGGAATAAAACTACATTTTTTTTCCCATGGACATTTTTATTACTCGCCTACATGTTTACGTCAATATTATTTTAAGGCTCTCTGTTCCTAGCTCCAAGTTTCTTAACGATCGTGGCTAGGTTATTCTCAAACAGTAACCTGTAAAAAAATAATATGCTTATTAATATTGTTGGCCTGAGAGGCCTAGCTTCACCGGAATTATTGGGCAAGCGCTTGAGACATTCGGCCGTATGGCAACAAGCTCAAGGGCGGTAAGAAAAATGCAAATATTAAAAATATGTATGCGTGTATATACATAGATAAATATTAAATTATAATCGTTATAGGTCCAGCTTCGATCGAATCCAGCACTAACGTCAGTATAAACGAACCTAGCGCAAACAAGCGTCGGAGTTAAAGCAATGTACTGCATTAATATAAAGCTTGTATTTATTAAGGAGGGGTTCAACGTGTCCGAGATCTCGACGAGTGTCGCATCCATCTCGAATCTAAAATTCCTGAACAGAAGTGCGTGAACGGTTAATTTAAAGTCGAGTCAGAGGAGCGGACGCGGCTTCGATCCGTATCACGGAGCGAGTTTCAGTTATCAGCTTCTAGCGGGAACGTCCGGCCGATATGTGCGGCGGTCTACGAGATTGGATCCAGCGAGTTTCATTGCAGAAATTGACTGACTGGACTGCAATCTGTGATGGGGAAAAGGTGACCATCGTGGGATGCCCGGTAGACGTGATAGATTTAAGTTAATATTACAATTTATAATTAAAAACGTCTCATCTAGTTCTTAGTTGGATAACTTAGTCGGATACAAGTAGCATAAAGACACAACGAAGTATATAGTTTACTTGCACACACATAGGGGAATTGAGAGCAGTGCTGTAATGAGGGCATGACGGCATAAGAGCACGTCTTGCCATTTGCCGTGATGGCATACGGGTCGATTTTACTGCCAAGGCACGTCCATAGATGTTTCACGTCGAATATTTGTTACCCGCTAGTTTATTTTCAAGAAATCGTTTTTTTTTTTTTTTGTTTAATTGTAACTAAGCGCTTTTCTTGAATTAATTGTGGGGGTATGTTTTAGTTTGATAATTATTATATTGCCATTTTTCTTTATCCCCTAAGAAGTTTTTACTAGTTATAAATGTCTCTCTTAAATTTTATTATCGCCGCTTAACCCCTATGGAAAAACAATAATATAATCCACAAGCGGTCATTCGCAACTTCGTCTGCACTATAAATATTGACACCATATATTATCTTCGTATAACTGTAACGGGAAACACAGCACACACCGAGTTAGCTCTAAAATGGTAAGATTTTTGTAACTTCCTTTACACTTATCGTTATATTTTGGTCAATTGCAACAATATCTTTATAAATCACAGCCTATATATTATTTTGCTATATAACCTTAATTACTGTATAGTTTTATTAAAATCTGTTTAATAATATAATATAATATAATATAATTTAATAAATAGTATTTGCGTTAAAGAGTCACATACATCAATGCATTCTCACAAAAATACTCGTTTATAATATTTAATACATTAATCTGAAAAGTTCTATATCTCTATCTATGACAGTCTCGTCAAAATCGGGTCGGCCATTTCGAAGATTAGCCGGTACGAACAAGAATCTCTTAATAGAAAACATATTTCACTGTTCACGCTCAAAATCAAGAACGCAACACATGGAACGTGACACCGACACAAACGAGCCAATAGCGGCAAAGCTAAAAACGTCCGTTAAAAGTGAATTTGTAAATCTCGAATTATACGCATCATATCAGACGTCGCACGTATTTTATTTTCATTTTAAGCCGACATATGTAGCCTCAAAAGGCGCCAACATTCACAAATGTAAATCTGTTCTTGTCACCGCATGTCAATGACTATTCGAAGTTCACGGAGTTATTTGTCACTTTGTGATAAATGCAGAAATACACACCCATTAGAATAAGTACGAGTCACTAAACGTCATGGCAAAAGAATCCGCCGTGAGCGGGGGGTGAAGATTCGATCCCGCACACTCGTCGCGATTTTTCTTGTAACAGTTCGAGCCTAGGTAGTCCCTCGTTGTGGAGCCCTCGAGTATGTTACTCGCGCGAATACAGTGATTTACACATGTTCTACACTTACACGATCACCCCACACTCTTGCACACCTAGGCACTCAGTGGTGGGCGGTTTTTTGCCCTTTTCGGACTGAAATAGGTCACATAACACAGTAGTCAGATACCAAATACACATATACATTCGTGAAACATGCATGGTCACACATGCATTTTTCACGAATTCACATATTTGTATTGTATGTATAGATAGCTTAGCTAGCTTAGTTAGGTCGGGAATCCGGCGACAGCTCAAGCCGAGGTGCACCGAGTGCCCTTGAGATGTTTCGCCTAAAAAACAATCGGGTGAGTGCCCTAAGTAGTCCGGTGAAACTGTGAAGGCATAATGCTGGCAGTGTAGGTCAGTTCGAAAAAAAAAAAAAAAAAAATGGCAAAAGAAGCTGTTTTTATTTTCTATAATATAAAAATGAATCGCTGAATGTGTTGCTAAGCGCAATCTCGAAAGCAGCTGAACCGATTTCGTTAATTCTTTTTTTAGAATATTCCTTGAAGTACGAGGATGGTTCTTACGGAGAGAAAAATTAACAAAAATTGCTTGAAAAAGTCTGAAAACAACACTTTTCTATACTCCCATACAAACGATTCGTAATGATACTTAAAAGTCAATCTGAACTTTAATACCATACCATAAAGTTTAAGTGTTAGCGGAGAGGTTCCGGGAAGGCAAAACAATTGAGTGACGTTAGTATCGTATAAATATAAATGTCAATATTTATCAATATTTATACGATGGTAACATTTAACATTATATAGCGTCCCGAATAGCAGAATAAGTATTAAAAAAATAACAATTAAAGAATCGACTGTTAGGTGGTACGAAGTTCACCGGGTCAGCTAGTTAACATATACTTATTTATTTAATAGTGTTCTGAGGATATATCTGACTAGCTCTAAAGTTAACTCAGTTGAATTTTTAGGAAATATCCCGTTATCCCGTTTTGACGTTAACGTCAAACTATTAATAGTTTACTGTCCTATACGAACGGGAGAAGAACATAACAATTCAACTTCAATATACCGAAAAATAAGAGTATGCAGTTACAGAAAGAGATAGCACTATCTCTTTCGTGCTTTGTTAATAGGATATAACTACAATTATATCATCGTTGATAGCCGTTATTGTTTTACTGCAAGGCGTAGAGATGTGTCCTTCTATTTTTGTTCCGTAACTCTTAGCCATATCTGTGGTGTTATGTGCCGACTTCTCCAGATTTAACTTTCGATTTATATTCTTTTTCTGTTTAATGCAGCATCGAAGATAGATATGTGAACTTTATCCATACAATTTCGCAGAAGATAAACAATAAAAAACATTGGGGCACCTACGCTTATAGCTTAGACCGTGTCGTTATAAATAAAATTAAAATTGCAAAATTCTCAACAATTTCACATATGGGCTGCGTTGAGATGATCTCGCGGACGCCGCTCGCATTATCGGTTCAATTTGACGGGGCCCGAGGTATTCCCACTGTTTTATATCAATATAATTTATTTTGTTATTACTTGTGATTAATGTTTTGATCGGTAATTTATTGTCCCAAGGAATATAGTTCGTGCTGTGATAATCTCATTACAATATTTGCGCACTCTCATAAGAGATAATTAATGTTATATGATAATTTCCATATATAAGTATATTTATTCACGTAATGTGTAGCTTTCGCACCGTAGCTTGGTGGCCTGGCTACTCTGGGTAAAATAGCGTTGCGTCGGTTGTTGTTTAATACTCAATTGGGCTGTAGCAAATACAATGCACCACGTACCTTGGACTGCTCCAGCACCTGTCGTGATCAACTGATAGAGATTCAGGTTGCCACTTGGAGAAAATAACGCGATGAGAATCGATTTTTCCGTTCTAACAGTTTTTATACGTACAAGATGTTGTCGCTCCAATACTTTACGAGTATGTCACGCATGACAGCTTAGGTGAAATAAGGGTAAGATGATGATGATGAATTATACAGTGCTTTTGGTGATGGAAAACGTCATGATGAAACCATAATATGGTGACAGAGATTTTTCTAATACTTCTCTAGGTAGCTGTTGTCACCCTTAAGTTGAAAATCTATCGCCAAGTGCCTACTAGTGTGTACCGGATTCGGCTTTTGTCCTCCTCCAGGTTTAGCGTAGCATAGACAATATTGCATATCATTTGCAAAAAATATTGCTTCACATTTACCAGTAATTAATAAAGTGTACATTTTTAACATGCTATAAGGTACTTATAGACACCACATATCAAATATAACTTTACCTTATTTAGGACAACTGGAAAATTTTCAGCGGCTTGTCACGATTGTCGCCGCGTGGTCAAATCGACTACATGATAGTTCCAAGATATAAGAAACGAGTAACGCGCTTAGTATTGCGCATTTAAACTCTCTTTACATTTAGTCCTCAAAGAGTGTTTATGAATGAACTTTATCCATCTTCTTTTTTTTTTATATATTATAGGGGGCAAACGAACAGGTGGGTCACCTGATGGTAAGCGATAGACACTAGCAACACCAGGGAAGTCGCAAATGCGTTGCCGGCCTTTTAAATATTTGGGCCTCCGGCGCTCTCACTGACCGAACGAAACGCAACAGTCCAACCACTGTTACTTCACGTCGGTTTTCTGTGAGAGGGTGGTACTACCCCGGGCGAGCCGACCCATTCATGCTGAAACCGGTAATAGCTTCAGCGTAGCTCTACCACCTACAATGTACACCTTTCTATGTGTATAAAAATGGATGTCAGTATATCTGAGATCTAGCACAGTGTGATCACACGACAAAAAATGGTACAACCAAGATTCTTTTATAGATAAAGTTTTTATTCAGTCCTCTATAGATGGTTAATAGGGGGCGTTGAAGCACACCAACCGACCTTCATGAAAATTAGTATGCGTGAGCATAGAGATTTTTTTCACGCTATTCCTTTTATTATGTATAGTACAACGGATAACATAGAAACTTTCTTAATAGAAAAAAACTCACATGTGTAAAACTTTCATGGTTTTCATTCAAACGGTGTTGGAGTTTCTCAATCTCATTTTTACCTTATGCTGATGACAATAATTTTGTATTTAAATGCCTTAATGTAATGTGACGGAATCGATTTTTACAAACTCTATATCATTTTTTCATATATCTTCATCGTAAAATGCCGAGTACAAGACCATAGCGAACGTGAAATAATGAAAAATCATCACCGCGTCCATGATGAAGGTCAAAAACAAAGTCTTCCCAATTATTACATAGTTGATTGATTGGTATTATACACGTTACATAAATGACAGCACTGACAGCAGATTGTGATCTATGGTCGATGTAACAAGCAAAAAGGTCCTCCGTCCGTGAACAGCGAACAAGTCCGCGTTTAATTAATTACACATTTCCTACAAGAAACTGGTCTGTACTGTTATACCCACGGGTTGTTATGCCGCATTCGCAGTAGACGCACGTTCGCACATACGAAAACGGCATCAATTATCCAATACGAGAAAAGCCCCCGCAGCATTTTCATGAGACGTCGCCGAGCGCACCGCACGTGCGACTGATTGAATGGACCTGAGTGGCGGAACGACTTTCAAGTATTTCGAACCGGCAAAAACGGAACAGATATTGAAGCCTTCAAGTGTGAATCAATTTGATTCCATCGCTTTTATTGATCGATCGGCAATTTTACTGAATAATTCAGTGGACACGAATACCGACATACCCCGAGCTCGTGGCGTCGGTAAAAAGTATCGGTCCGGACGTAGCCGAATTTAATCGGCGGCGGTCGTGGGAGTGGCTCGCTGGGCATATTTCAGACGAAAAACTAAACGTTCGGTGATAAGAACGTCATGTCGGCGGTCCCGACGACATATCTGCGAGTCGGAGACGAGTCCTGCGGTAATTACAGGGCATAACGCCGGCGGAACGACAGGAATGCCCCCATCCCAAGCTCACAGCCACGGATTTATAATGACGAGAGTGTCGCGGCCGTCCTTACCGTACTATAGAAAAACGGCGGACTCTCCGGCATTCGTCAACCGGGGACCTGTTCCCATCGAGAGTGCTACACGGCTTTTTAAACTAGCAAAATACTCGTCTCGAAATTGGAATTCCTCTAATGCCATCCGAGTACGCATCCTTGCCGAAATGCCTATGAAAATTTTTAGTAATTACGATACGATTTCTACATTATTGAGTTTTGTTTTTTGTCATCGTCCCATGTCAATTATATAAATTGTTCGTGCAATAAATTTTACTGTATCTCCTTGGACGGGTGGTTGTGGTGGAATGCGCCGACGATACGCCAGTCGCGTAGCATACGGCCCCAATTAGCAAGGGATCGATAGGCGGTGGCGATGGCGAGATCCTGTCAGCGACGCCGCATTGCGCAAGCACCGCGCATATCTAATCTGAATTTAATGAATGCGGGTACTATCAAAAAATAAACGTTGGTTGTTAAATCATACTAGTTCTCTCCGAGTTATTCAACTAAAGGGTTATTTAGGAAATCATCACAAAGGTATATATGAAATTTGAAAAATGGCAGACTACATTCATTAGAAATATTACTCAATAAGTGAGCTATTTAATACTAACTTGCTAATATATTAAACTATACAGAAGTCGTCATAGAAGTATTCCACTAAAATTGCAATATTCATTCCTACAAGGCCGTTTAATATAAGGTTTTTATTAACAGCCCAAGCTGTTCCTACGAATGTAACTTATCAATTACTCGCGTAAATTGGGGATGAACGGGTAAAAGTAATTTTTGAACAGCTTTTATTGCTAATTCCTATAGGAGGGTTTTGAAATTATGATCCGTTACCCTTTTGTGAAACATCGTGGGATGCACTGTGCCGGGTAGAGTGTTGAAAACACAGGTTCTCGTCCGATCATCGAAGTAAAGCAACGTTGGGCACGGTCAGTACTTGGATGAATGACAGACTGACCGCCTGAGAACACTTATGTAGGTGGTAGAGCTACGCTGAAGCTATTACTGGTTTCAGCATGAATGGGTCGGCTCGCCCGGGGTAGTACCACCCTCTCACAGAAAACCGACGTGAAGTAACAGTGGTTGCACTGTTGCGTTTCGTTCGGTCAGTGAGAGCGCCGGAGGCCCACATATTAAAAAGGCCGGCAACACACTTGCGACTCCCCTGGTGTTGCTAGTGTCTATAGACGGCGGTGATCACTTATCATCAGGTGATCCACCTGTTCGTTTGTCCCCTATAATAAAAAAAATAAAATAAAAAAACGTGATGTTCACTTATTGTTGTATTTTTTTTAATTAAAATGTTTGAATGTAATACAAAAGTTGCACCTCTGTCGTGTGTCTTTACGATACACCCTATTTTTTTATTGTATTGTATCACATTATCAATTAATTATAACTGATGTTAAAAACTCGTTTTGCGTCATTATAGTAACAGGGAAGTTTTTAATTTAGATGGTGTTAAATTACTGTATTAATAATTTGTAATTAATCATTGGGTAAAGTTAGCAAATCTGTTCCGACGCGACTAAATTATATCACTGTTCGCTATTATCACATTTCGCGGACCGTGACGTGTGATATATCGTCGTATATCACGACGTCGGATTTGAATTAATAACTGTGCGTGCTTTTACTATTTAACGACACCTAACTAGACTTAAAATACACCATAGTTTATTGTTATTTTTTAACATAACTGCTTAACATTTATAATAAAACGTAATAACATGTGGATCCTCCTTCATACATGGCTCCATCTTCAGGTTCAGTTATATATTATTTTGAAAACAATGTTCAATTTTCTCTTTGTGTTGCGTGTTCTAACATTATAATATGGTTCTGTATAGACCTAGTATCGTATCCGAAGAACCGTCCGTATAACAAAATTGTTTTTACTAAGAAGGCTTAATGAATGTGCTTCCAAAATTCCTTCGTTTCCAAAAGTTTTGGTCATCTTAATTCTTCTTCTTGTTTTAAAACGAATTGACACTGGCAAGTACTACGCTGATCTGAAATTATATCACTACAAGCAGCATGTAATTGTTAAATGAAAGTAAATGATCTTGGTAAGCAAAGTTCGATTTTTAGAAGTCTAATGTTCTACTAATATGCCTATAGATGACACCAATGAGTTATTCTGTGTATCATTTTACAACAATTGTTTTATAAATTATTGTGAATTATTCTCTTGTTGGACAATTTGCTGGTTTTCATCGTATTGGAATTTTGGCAATAGGACTGTAATTAAATTTTTCTCTATTGTTTGTACCCATGAACATCCTTTCTACACTTATTGGTATTTCCATAATACTTACTTATTCATTGCGTAGTAATGCATTTCTTAATTCGTTCTTATAATAATCACCTGGAATTATGACCCAGTTGTTAAGAACGTTTGCATGTGATCTTAAAACCGAATCGTTAGAACTATCTCCAGAACTATATAAATCTAAGTGAGCTTAACAAATAATGTTGTTTAACAAAATGAAGACGTCTCACACATCAGAATACTCTGAAAGGGGATTTCATTACCATCTTTATAATGGCCACCAATAAAAGCTGATGTATAGAAAGCCATCAATATTAAGTCATCGACCTACAACAAAAACATAACCCGCTCTGTTGATGTCCGGCGCATATTCAATGGACGACTGGCGCAGCAATTTTCACATTATTCATGCACTCTGAATATTCATCCGACATCGGTTGACCTGCCATTAATTGTTATAGCCGGGTGCCTGTTAACTCATCTGACATACGGCTCAAAGGAACAAGCGACATAATTACAATACATCCTTTTAATACTTGCTGAAAATTGAAGGTAGTTACTTCAAGATTTGCTGTAATCTTCGCTTCGAAAATCTCTTCCGCCTTACTGATTTATATCTAAATTGTGAGGCGAAATAACAGAATTGAACCTCTCAAGTACCCAAAATGCTATCTTTTAATCAGAAGCATTAAATTAACCATTATATTACATAATGTTTTCCCCCTGTCTTCGTTTATTTTATTTTTTTCTGAGTATTCAGGATGGGAAATTAGCTTGTATTTTTTCGTACTTTCCATGTTACGTCTGTAGCAAATTTCAGTGCAATCGGCTTTATTGTGAAACTACACATACAGGTAGAGTTACTTGCACATTTACAGTAAGTCAAGATGACGTGGTTGTGGAATGGTTTGACCAGGTGGAATGTCAATTTATGAGATGCACGCAGGTTAGAATCCTGATGTGTACCAATGAATTTTTGAGAATTTGCGTAAATTCACTGATTTAAATTCGTAGGACTGACGATAAAGAATAACATTGTGAGGAAGCCTGAACCCAAGAAATGTTCTTGTAGTATCATCGTATGTAGGAAAACATAGAATTGTGAACGAAATCGCCAATACGTCGTTGGCTTGTGGGGTGCTAACGTCCGTACCTTCCTTCACGGGAAGACACCTAGGGCCCTGTAGATTGGCGGCAACCGTAGGCTTCTCTAGAAACATTATTATGCGAACGCTAGCGTTGTGGAATAGGTTACCCAGCACGGTGTTCCCTCAGGGTTATGACATGGGACTCTTCAAAAAGGGATTAAAACACGCTATTCAAGGTCGGCAACATAACAGTGATGCCCCTGGTGTTACAGTTGTCCATAGGCGATGGTAACCACTAAACATCAGATGTGCCACCTGCCTGTTTGCTGCCCTTTGGTATAAAAAAACCTGTCTGCGCAGCAGGAACGTAATATTCTTTGTGTGTATGTCTATTGTTTTAGGATGCTCTGTAGTCGATACGGCATTGATTGATTTTAACCCATGAAGTGTCTTTAGATTTGACATAATTGTATGAGTAACTTAGGTCATAGAATATTCGTGTATGATGCATCATCAAAAAATATTTTACAGTCGTATATTATTACATTAATGGATTGAACCGCTAGTAGACGTACTCTAGTATTCTCATTCTTTGATCTTTTATTATCTATACATAGTACTTAAATATCATTCACATCAGAGTCTGGTTCCTTATCGGCACGCCGAAACTAGAGACCGTAAATCCGATCCCAAATATTTTATGGATAGGACCTTCGATTTACGGAATCGCGTCAAAGTTTATGACGAAGCCTGTGTGAATATTGATTTTTAGGTCAACAGTTCGACATTGTGTCGTTTGTACTTAGGACTTTATGCTTAGCGTTTTGCGTCTTATTTCTATAGCTCGGGATGACCGAGTCGAATGAAGCGAACGACGATAAAATACGTGTGAAAATAGCTATTGTTCGTGGAGATGTGCCGTATGCTATAAACAAGGTAACTTTGTTTATCACAATAGTGGTAAGCGAACTAGTACAAATATGTTTCTTTCTAAACATTTTTTATGTTATAAAATTGATTAGTGTCTCTTCTCTCTTACAGATGGTTTACGGACAGTTGTCTCAACTACGTGTGATTTCAATAGTGAATATGTTACATACAATATCTATTGTATACATTCTATAGATACATATAAATAAAATTGGAGTGTCTGTTTGTAAGATCAAAATAACGACTTTTTACTGATTAGATATTAACGGATACATGATACTGATAACAAACATACAATTTTTTAAATTTTTGTCTGTCTGTATGCTCCAGTTAATCTCTGAAACGGCTGGACCGATTTTGTTAGAAATTTCACTAACGGATAGTTAAAATTACAGCGGGTGACATAGGCTATTTTATTTTAGACTAGCTTTTACCCATTGCTTTGTTTGCAGTACTATGTCCAAAATGTTTGAACCATTTTTCAGGGAACTTTCACTAAAAGATAGCTAGCTGATCTTATATGGAGTAATTCACAGTTATAAAAAAAAGCACGTTGAGCTGCAACAGCTAGTCTTCGATAAAATGTTAATCAGTCCGACTTAATCTATGCCAATATATTATAATTCTCAAAGTGTAATTTTTTTTAACGTGTTGTTAGTTTGTGTAAGTACCGCCATGATTTGAAAAAAAAAAACGCATTATATACCTTAACATAATAAGCAGATAGTGATTTGAAATTTAGGAATATCATCCTCCATTGTCTTAGCAGTTAAACAACTTTCGGAATCTTTATCTTTATCAAGACCATAGTAAGCAGAATCCTGCATAGTGTAAATTTGTCATGGTTTTTTTATTTTGACAAATTTAATTTTGTGTCAATGTTTTAACCAACAAACCAATAATGTCAATAACCAAGTCACGGGGAGATTTGTAAATGGTAAAATATCAGAAGCTTCTTTTTCTGGATATAACCAGCCCCACAACATCCCTGATTATGTTGAAATTCCTTTCAAAGCCAAACTTAACAAGTAGTATACGCGAGTGTTTTCATTTCGAACAACACCGGATAAAACCGCACACAAACATAATTTCGGCCGAGCCGAGCATTCAATTGTTTTTACCGAAATCAGTATATCTTGTCGAAAAAGGCTCTTACCTGAAATAGAATTTTTTTATCATTCACCAAAAAAAAAAAGCGAGTGTGTGCTCTTGTCCACACGAAAGAAGTGAAAACTAAACTTTTTTATAGAAAGCCAACGTCACACAGTGTTCCCAAGCGATCACCGATCGAAGTACTGACCGCCCCCGACGTTGCTTAACTTTGGAGATCGGACAAGATCCGGTGTTTTTGACACACTCTACAACTTTTCGTTACATAAAAAGGTTGCGGATCAGAATATCGAAGTACTCCTATAAGAAGTTTCACTTCAATGATCAGTCATTTTGTTCTCAGATACGAGGGAAACGGCGTTCGTAAACGCCATAACTGCAGCTGGTGTCACATACTCCATCACAAGAGCCTGCACAGCGGGAACCCTTCTGGAATGCTCATGCGAGAAGGTATCCACTAAAACGGCTTACTTCTAAAAGTTTAATAGGTTCTTTGCCTTATTAACTATATCGTCTGTTTAATAATTGCCAATTTAAAAGCATTCATAAAATGTATACAAGTATAATAAAAATGAAGTGTCTGTATGTAATATCAAAATAACAACTTTTTACTGATTGGATAAAAACGTATACACGACACTGATAACAAAGATACAATTTTTTAAAATTTTGTCTATGTGTCTGTCTGTTTGTTCCGGGTAATCTCCGAAACGGCTGGACCGATTTTCACAGAAATTTGGCAGACGGATAGTTAAAATTACAGCGGGTGACATAGGCTACTTTATTTTAGACTAGCTGTCATCCGTGGCTTCGTCTGTAGTACTATCCCCAAAACGAATGGACCTATTTTCACAGGACTTTCATTGCCAGATAGCTAACGTTATAAAAAGTAATTAAAGTTTTTTTTATATTGGACTAGCTTTTATCCGTGGCTTCGTTTGCAGTACTCTCTCCAAAATGTTTGAACCATTTTTCACGGAGCTTTCACTGACAGATAGCTGATCTTATAAGAAGTAATTTACTATTATAAAAAAAAACGCATGCGGAGCTGCGGGCAACAGCTAGTATTAAATATACTTGTATGAAAATAAACAATTTATTTGTCGATCTTATATTGGGTACACATCATGTGCAATATATTTTATAGGGGTTATGGGAAAATTTATATGTTTTATTAACTATTGGTAATAATTGATTACAATCATTTATATTCATTTAATTAAAAGTATCCTAGTAAGCATACAATTAAATTTTAATATATATTTTGTATAGGTTTTAATGCTTTTGTTCAGTAGGCAAAGTTGTCTCGATGCCAATGTTAACATTTTAGATACATTTTATCGATCTAATACAATTGCTTCCGATCCATTTAAATTGAAAATATTGAGCGAGCAAGCATTGCTTTAGTGTCTTGCAAAAGACATACCATGATAAACGCAAAATTAAAAGCCAAATCATTTGATCCATTTCCGACACAACAATTATATGTATCAAAAATTACAAACTTAACAGCATAATCTTCTATAGGGTGTTCCTAAACAACGCCGTGGACGTGAGCCAGCGCCAACGCCTCCCCCTCAGGAACCGACGGATAAGTGGCAATGGGGAGGTTGCAGCGACAACGTACGTTTCGGACTTAAAAAGTCAAGAGAATTCATGGACAGTCGATATAGAAAGCGAAGCGATATAAAGACCCTGATTAAGCTACATAACCATAACGCTGGGAGGTTGGTTAGTAAACACTTCTTATAAGACTATAATTAACTTAAAAATTGTTTTCACCAGCACCCAATAAATTAAGATATATATGAAAAATAACTTAGACAAATATTGGAATATCTTCTTCTAAGATTTAAAATATCAAGGTTTGTTTAGAAGAGGTAATCGCTGGAATTACAACTAAACTGTTTCTGAAAATGTTTTACAGTTAGAAATCTACCTTTTCCCCGTGTTACTTATCCTTATCCAATTATATGTTGTCACTAGCTATCTGCCTGATTTCGTACGAAATGTAATAAGAAAATAGAATGTTCAGAGTACGACCAGGTAATTAAATAAAATGGCAATTGAATATCAATTCCCTACTGTCTTCTGTTCCACTCACTCACTCACTTTTTATATGGAGATTTTTTAACCCATTTTTTTTTTTACTTTTCCATACGATTTCTCAACCATTGTCTCACATATAAACCTTGTTCCGACCATTACACTCAATAGAAAAATGTGTGAATTTATGAAACCACGATGTCCACACGAAACCTATTTTCGGAGAATAGCATTTTAAAAACTGAGCATAACATTTATTTAAATCATTTCGAATTGAGCCATGGTCGCCGCTATATTGGCCTTGGCTGCTCTACCGAGCGTCTTTCACTTTACGTCTACTACGCGGCCGGCTGTAATGTGACATACGATAGGTGGACGGAAAAAGAAGTCAAAAAGGTGCAGCCGTTCTGAAGTGATGCGCTTACATAGAATCGCAAATTAATTTTTATTTATATAGATTATGACTATGTGTAAAGTCAAATGCACGCTTAAAATCTACTAAAACAACGACATATATTTTAGGCTGTCAAGAATAATATGAAAATTGAATGCAAGTGCCACGGTCTCTCTGGTTCGTGCACTCTCCGGACATGTTGGTGGCGGATGCCTGCATTTAGAGAAGTCGGTGATAAACTTCGAGACAGATTTGAAGGAGCCGCTAAGGTAAAGTATATTGCAGACATTTTTATTTTTCATTAAAGTAAAAATCAAGCATAGATAAAACTATATTCATACTTATACACTCTATAAATTCTTAAACTGCGTTCTAAAATCGTTACAAAGCCTTTAGTGCCAAGTCACTAGATACTAAAACCAATTAGGCTTATTTGGTACTAGTTAATTCCCGGTGCTGCTTTGTTGGTCACTAAACAATGGGAAATGGACACTCAATCCAAAAAAAAAGGCCGAGAACCATTTAGGAAAAATTCCACACCAAATGCTCATACTACTATTTTTCTAGCAATGGAATCTTCTTAGATTCCCACCTCGTCGGGCAGCATAGGTAGTACATTTGCACTGACTAAACTCCTTCTGTGTTCTTCTTACACCACTCATTCGTGTGGGCAGAAACTGCCTCTGCAATACTTCTACCCGACCCGGCAGGTGTTGGTCCCTCGGCAAGGCCGCGACTTATGGTCTAAGAGGGATGGCCTGGTTTTAGACTCTCCCTGACGAACTGATGGGAGGCCCAATGAACATTTATGCGCCTTAACCACAGGGGCCTGTGTAAGAGTTGCTAGGGCAACGATCGTGCCTGTGTCCATCGCCTCATTTTTAGTAGTTTTGACATTATTGAGCCTTAAAGAAACTATTTTCAGAACAGAACAGAATACAAAAAGCCTAGAAGTAAATTTCTAGTTTATTGTATTATATCAGCAATTCTGCTGCTTATTATCTTAGGAACTCATTTGTATGATATTATAGCTATTGGTTAACGTTACTAGTACTATTAATATAGATTTATAATTATATTGATTAGGTAATCGCAAGCAACGATGGTGACAGTTTCATGCCAGAAAGCACTGGTATCAAGAGACCTGGTAAAGAAGGACATCATTTATTCAGAAGAGTCACCCGATTTCTGCCTTCCGAATATGAAGACCGGCTCATTGGGTACCCAAGGTCGTCAGTGCAACGTTAGCTCGGCCGGTAACCGACAGTTGTGATCAAATGTGTTGCAGACGAGGATACACCGAAACCTCCGTCAAGAGAAACCTGAGAATTGTAACTGTCATTTCAAATGGTGTTGCGAGGTTATCTGTGAAACATGCTACGTCAAACGAAACATACAGACATGCCTATAATGTGATAGACAATGTATTAAATGTTTTTTTTATTATTATTATTATATATTAAACATATTATTTTTTATACTGGTTTATTATTAGTGCTTTATAAGTATAAATAAGTATTATAGCAGTAAAATTCATTACATCATCATTTTCCTTCAGTTTGATAATCAGATAACAACGAAAGTGGATCTTTGCTTAGTGTATCGTTCTCCAATTGTTGTTGAGAAACGTTAACATTAGTGTCTCTAATATTTTTGGAAATTAAACTCAACTTCAGATTTCCATCATCTGATTCCTCTGCATTCAATGCATCAGTTTTATCAGCACTGATTTCTTCTGTACTTCCTTCTGCTAAATGTTTTCCATCACTGTTTTCATTGCTCTGATCTCTTGGTAGACCTAAATATTCGTTTGGTTTCGTCCTGGGTTTAACAGTTACCCCATCAGGTCGATAGCTATTAAAATCAGCTCCAGGAAGAAAAAGTTTGTGGCAATCCGTAATATTTTGTTTTTTATTTGAAATGAAGTTATATAACATTTTTATTTTTAAAATATCTGTGTCACTGAATCCGTTTGTTTCCCCAACTGGGATATCTAAATAATCTTCCTGAAATAAAATTGCATTTATAACATTAACTGTAATCTTCTTAATTTGTTTTATTTATTTAAAAAAATACCTTTATTTCAATCGTTGCTCGGCCTGTAGAAGAATGTTTATGAGAAGGGTAATGTCCTGCACTTCCGAAATCATATTTAATATCATGGAATAACCACTCATGGTTATTTAATTTTTCAAATAAATATTTCTTATCTAAAATATAACAGATATTTGGTAAAGACATAATATTCCATTCACTGTTCAACATAATATTCGTACTTTACCAGGCATGATATTCTTCTCTAAGACGTTAATGTATTTATCACGGTCAGGTGATGTGTGCTGGGCAGGTATACCGACTATTGCTAATACAGCTTCAGCGAGTTCATTCCCTGTGCTCATACATTCATAACCAAGTACCACTTGCTGTAAAACAATAATGAAGCATTTTTGTTTACATATTATATTGCTGCAAACTTGATTTGGGTTTATACAGGTAAGTATGATCGTCTAAATAAGGTCCGATGTATTATAATTTTCTTTTGTAATACAGAAGTATTTCCATTGTATTATTCTCGTTGTTAATGTTACAAATATTTGAATGTTTTAATGACAACGACATAAAGAAACTTCATATTAATGGCCACTACATGTTCCTGGTGTATTGTGTATTTAAATACTTTTATATTATACCTGAACTCCGCGTGTAGTAAACTTCTTTGCAGAATGATCAGCACAATTTAAAAGACCTCTTCTGTTGATGAAAAACACCCATCTACTGTCTTCGTCTTTAGGTGGACTCGGTAACTCTAAGAAATTTATACTGGTGGCACTATTCACCATATTAAGAAAACTACGTATTCTATCACGGAGAACTTTATCTGAAATTGAAATGCGAAATGATTTTGCTTTATCTTTACTAAATCTTCTTTGCATGCCTTTGTTGAATATAATGTTTTGCAACATGTTTTACATGGGAGATCTTCCTTGTCAGGGTAACTGGATAATAATCTGAACTACACTGAAAACCAAACTACCCACAAATTTAGTGAATAAAAAACAATAATACTCGCTTTCCTTTAAATCAAAGGTGATTTAACTCATAATGTACAATTGACAGTCTAGAATTAAAATATCCTGTAATTACGTTACGATGGAAAGAGAAATACATAAAAAAGACAAAATCCTTTAAATCAAATTTCACACATTGTTGTGCATTGTAACATAAAAAATTAGCTTACAATAGCTAATGGAGTTGACAATATAGTATATTTTATTACTTTGAATAGAAAAAAACATGGTCCCCTATATAGGGATCAGATTCAGTACATAAAATAAGTGATCTGCAATTTATATAGTACAGCGTTTCAAGAAGTCCTTTAATTTAAAATTTAGACTTTATGCTTACCGCTGAAAGAATAAATATCGATATAATATGGAATAATTCCGGCTGGCCATATTTTAAATTTTTCAATTTCATGTTCCGTTAAATCAAATCCCGGCTCTGACGTAACGATATCGTCTTTCAGCGCTTTAACGGCTTCAACGTGTTCACTGGACGATGCTTGTTCCAAAGAATGTAGTTCTTCTTGGCTCTGATTTAGACTTAGGTTTTGATTTTGTGAAGAAGCCAGGTAGCTTCCTAAGACAATAGTAAAGCTATTGAGTAATTTTATTGATTTTAGCTCTGTCTGATATTTTTTTACGTTTTATCACAAACTTATCTAATGTTAAAAATGACAATATGATTTCATATGATAGCTTTTACAACTAAGAGATATTAATTCTCAAGTTGATAGTTATGGATATAGTTAACAATGACCTTGTACGAATGATATATGCATAAAAGTATGTCGGAACAAACTCATAATGATATTGTACGAATGATATATGCATAAAAGTAAGTCAGTCAAGAACAAACTCAGTATATACATATATTTTTTCGAACTGACTACACTGTTGACCTGGCAAGGCCTCTACAGTTTTCACCGAACTACTAAGCGGAGCGCTTAAGGCACTCACCCGATTGTATATAGGCAGCCAGCACAAAGGCGCACGGCACGCCTCGGCTTGGACTGTCATGACACACAAGCTCAGTAGTTGAACGGATGTTAGTATTTTAGTCTTAATACATAACAGTGGCGATGAATGACTAACGTGTACTTTTGAAAATGGCGAGAATCTGAGTCGGTGGGTGGTACACATAGTGTTTTTAAGCATGAAAAACATGAGCGAATTTTCTATAAAGATAGTTCAGTAGAATGGTTACCTCTTGCTAACGAAATAAATGAACATAACGACAAGTCCGTAACAAAAGATGTTTTAGATGTTTGGCAACATATATTTAAATTGAACAGCGCATCCAAGGAGGTGAACTTTAAAAAAATCTTTGTACCTATGCAATAATTTCATCACAGTATTAACTCATTCTACCCTATTTCAATCAAAGTGCTATCTGAATACGTTAATACTGAACCACCATCGCTTCCAAACAAATTAATGTACCATTTCTGTCTCACGCAAAATGCTAATGTATTAACAAAAATCTATATAATGGGCAAAAAACGAAATGGTGCTATTAGATATATCTAAAGCGCTGATTCTGTGACTCCTTATCGTTAGAACATATAATTTTGTCTATTTACACTTTATACCCATACTTCTAAATGATGTTATTTCAAATCTAATCTTTAAATGTTTTATTAGTTTAATAGCTACTGGGCTACGAAAGAGACGGATAAGAAAAGATTACACGTGGCAGAAATGCGAATGTTAAGATGGATGTGTGGTGTAACAAGGATGGATAAGATTAAGAATGAGTATATCAGAGGAAGTTTGAAAATAGCACCAGTGACAGAGAAGTTGAGGAGTAATAGGTTAGCATGGTACGGGCATATTATGAGAAGAGATGAAAGTCATGTAACAAGAAAAGTTTTGAGTTTGAAAGTGGATGGATATAAGGGTAGAGGAAGACCGAATAAGGTGTGGATGGATTGTGTGAAAAATTATATGTGTATAAAAGGTGTGAATACTGAGATGACATTTAACTGGAAAGAGTGGAAAAGGAAAACATGTTGTGCCGACCCTACTTAAGTGGGATAAGGGTAAGATGATGATGAGCTGACCCGGCGAACTTCGTACCGCCTAACAGTCGATTCTTTATTTACTTATTTTTAGTACTTAGTCCTCTATTCTGGACTCTATACAATGTTAAATGTTACCATCGTATAAATATTGACATTAATATTTATACGATACTAACGTCACTCAATTGTTTTGCCTTCCCGGAACCTCTCCATTAAAACTTAAACTTTATGATATGGTGTTAAAGTTCAAATTGACTTTTAAGTATTATTACAAATCGTTTGTATGGGAGTATAGAAAAGTGTTTTTAGACTTTTTCAGGCAACCTTTAAAATTTTTCTTCCCATAAAATCCATCCTCGTACTTCTAGGAATATTCTAAAAGAAGAAATAGCGAAATCGGTTCAGTTGCTCTTGAGATTTGGGCTTAGCAACACATTCAGCGATTCATTATTATATTTTAGATATCAAATTATAACATACACCCAACAATTTGTTCTTTTATATACTTTATGGGTTAACGTTTGACCACAATCTCATCTGATGTTAAATGATGATATGGTCTAAGATGGTTGTCACGCTAAACCTAGAGGGAAACTGGCTAACTGGCTGGTAAATGTACGCGAATTCCGAAAAATTCGTTGGTACATGCCTGGGTTCGAACCTGCGGACATCGGATTAATTGGTTCCACCGGTCAAACCACTGGACCACCACGATCACCACTATCAAGAGCCACCTGTAATAATATCTAAAACTACGAGACAGTTTGAAAAGGATTTTTCACGATTTATCTCTTTGGAATATTTCGACCATATTACTTACATAATTCACGGGCAATTTTTTCCTTGTGATCTTTTTTACTAGGCATATTTTTATACGTAATATTTTTTTCTAAAAGCTATGTAACTCTAATTAATATATTTCAATGTAATTTTAATAAAAATCCGCTACTATTCAGTAAACTCATTGCTGGCCTTCGGATATTGCAAACGCTATCCTCAAACAAGAGTATACTCGTAAAATCCTATTGGAAGATAATTACTGATATCTATTGATAGCTGATAGCTACGATGGCTATAAGAATTGGAATAAACGTTGCCTATTATTGTGCACTATATCCCACAAACGAAACAGCGTATAATAATAAATTTTGGCAAAAAAGAGCTGGACTGCAGAAACAGAAAAGCTGTAGGTATTATTGGATTATTATTCAAAGAAATGGAAATGTTTACCACGTTCTATAAATTTAAACATAGCTAAATGCAGAGAGTTCTTTGCCCTGTCACTTTTGTGATTATTACGTCTGTCACTTGGTTTTTTCTTAATATCTTGCGAGCGTGGGTGTAGCCTAGATTGTAATCGACAACCTCCGACAAAGAACGTACGTGTTATTTTTATCAGACTACATTCAGAACACTAACTACTGTAGGTATGGGAATATGATTAGACAACATTTCAAATATACAATTGTTCAATGTTTATTCTATTATTTAATGTGTACAATTTTTGCTAAATGGTCAACATTAGAATTATAATAAGAAAAATATACACAAAAATTAAACGACCAATGCATCAAATGGCATAACGAGAACAGAATGAAAGAATGTAATTGTGGAATTTCTTTACATTTTCTCGTATAGCAAAGAGCTATGCGCAGTCCACTTGATGTCATGTGGTTTTTTTAGTCTATAGCTATCTGTAATATCGAGCTTTGATACAATCATAGATTTTTATTCTAGACCAAACAAAAATGGATTTCCACCCCTAAATGTTACGTTGGATAGCCGTCTGAGCCAGAGTCTATAGCCAAGCGTTCCCTTCGAATCGAACCAGAATATAAGAAAGCGAGATATGCTGCCTTATAGCAGAAATTAAGTATAAAAGTGATGGTTCCACAGACAAGGTGAAGGTTTGAAGGTGGTAGAGCTACGCTGAAGCTATTACTGGTTTCAGCATGAATGGGTCGGCTCGCCCGGGGTAGTACCACCCTCTCACAGAAAACCGGTTGCACTGTTGCGTTTCGTTCGGTCAGTGAGAGCGCCGGAGGCCCACATATTTAAAACGCCGGCAACGCACTTGCGACTCCCCTGGTGTTGCTAGTGTCTATGGACGGCGGTGAGAACTTACCATCAGGTGACCCACCTGTTCGTTTGCCCCCTATAATATAAAAAAAAGACAAACTACACAGATTCTACCAGTCTCTAAATATATTACTGACCTGATGACAAACTGTTTGAGCTATAATTGTATTGTGTGAGGTTATATTATTTTGAATGGTGACCTATTAGCTTAGTATTTTATTTTACAGGTCTTTCCTCACATACCTGATAATTATTAATAAGTTTTAGAATTTCAATATCAATAACAAGCTATATACAAAAAGTTCTATAGTTGTTTTATACGTAGGTTAAGTACCTTACCTTTCGGACAAAGTATTAAAGTAGTCCAAATAACGAATCCACTTTTCAACAATAATACGTCTTCATACATTTTCAATTGAAAAGTCACTAGTTAAATCAAATTTTATTTTGTTATAGAATTGAAAACATAAAATGTAATAAAATAAGTCTCAATATTGATAAAGCGTACATACATACATACACAGTTACTCATTCTACTGCGAATAATATGTGAAGCGATGATGGCTCAGTTGGTAGTAGTGTTCGGACAAGGGCGTCGAAGGACGTAGGTTCGAATCCAAACAACTAAGTCGGAGCGCGCGGTGAAGCAAAACATCGTGATGGAACCGTAGCATAGTGGTAGGGTATTTTCTAAGTCCGTCTCGTCTGGCTAGCTACCAGAAAAAATCAAAACAGCAAAAAGGTTCGGTAACAATAAGGTTTTACTACAGCTTACAACAAATAATAGATTATTTACATTTGTTTTTTAAGAAGGTATTCCTAGAAATAGTGATTTTAATGTTGCGGTGAACATTAGAAACATTTAGTTAATGGACACAACGTATACCCCGACTTGAGAAAATATACCTTTTTCTGCTAGTCCCATAATGAAAATCGTAATGCTATATACCCCAATATGCTACAATCACCCCGATGTAGATTTGAATGCAAAATTCTTCTTCATGTGAAAATTATGCACGCTATCGCGGACTCATCCACGCTATTCTTATACTTTATGACATATTTCTCAGTGCATAAACATAAATTTCCCATCGACGCATATATACACGTGGGAACGGGCCCGAGGGTTCCTTCGACCACCAGCACCGATTGAATTTTCACTTTCATCGTTTCGCGTCACACGATTTTAAGCCTTGACCGCACTTCGTTACGATTCATAAACGCATAACAGCCATATATCGTTGTGAAACAAAGATGTTTCAGAAAATAGTTCGCCATAAAACAAAATGGCTGACATGTGACATTAGACTAAAGAAATGCGCGCGCATAAATTTCAAAACATGAGTATCATTCATTTGAGAACTAACCATGACAATATCATTTATGTTAGTTTTTTTTATTTATTAAATACTTTTTTTTATATAATCTGCACTATACTTATTTATTATTTAAATATATAGTTATTATTCTAGTTACAAATCTATTTACACATATAAATTAGTAATTCCGTATGTATGTATAATTAAAAATTTACGATTTTTATATATAAAAAATGTTTTCTTGCTGTTGATATACATATCTGTAGGTAACTGAAAAACGATAACCGATTTTAACGAGTCTCTATCCACAGGAACTTTGTATATACCATATTACAATTTACAAATTGTATGAGTTATCGATAATTATTTTTATAACGATAAAATATGGGTTCAATTATATCTTCTGCATTAAAATAGGATGATATTAGTAGACATATGTTTAGTAATGTAAATGTGGTAGTAAATGAATGTGGTTTCGGAGGCAGAATTAATCACAATAACAGAGATATAAATACGAATGTGAAATTGTTTCTTATTTGTTACGCTTTAAAACTTTAGATACTCAGCCGATCATAACTAAATTCTGCATAAATATTGACAATGGTACAGAAAAGCATATACAAAACACACAAATTCTCATACAGAACAAAAAGTCCCACTCCTGAGGGATAGAAAAATAGCGTTTAACAAAACAAGCGAACCTGTGGGCACATCTAGTACTATAATAAATTTGTAGAATCGTCGTGTCTGTTACATTGCAATTATCTGCTGAAAATTGATTCCGGGTGATATAGGGAGTTAATAGAATACAATGAGTATATTTTTGAAAATTTTATTTATCTGTGTGCCTGTCTATTTGTCAGTTTAAACACACTAATCTCCTACTACTTATCCAGTACTAAACCCAGATCAGTTTTCACTGGGTCTTCACAGGTAACTTGAGCCTAGCTCTAGGAATTTCATCAAAATAACTTAAGACAAAAAAAGTCTTAAGTTTTAGAAATGTATTGAAATTAGTGCGGATTAAATTGTCAAATGAATGCGCTTAATTTGCTTATTTCCAGAATTTTCTCTTGGCCAGCGTTATATAACTCTTATATTATCTTATAAAAGTTGTTTACATTTTTTAACCAATTTTGATATTTTAAGCAATAGTTGAATAAACAAATATATTGGAGTGGAGTTTAGTAATTTCTAAAAACATTATTGCTGGCCATTTTTTTTCAAATTAAACTAATGAAGGTATATCGAACTTTATTAACAAGGTCAATGTAATCACTCGTCGGTTAGTTTGAGACTGTTCACATGATGGCTTGCACTGTGACACTGTACATTTTACTAAGACAGTGTGATTTTATTAACTACTGTATTGGCTAAATATTTCGCAATTGTAAAGCAATAGCAAAAATGTTTTTTTTTTTTCGATCTGACTACACTGTTCACCCGGCAAGGCCTCTAGAGTTTTACCGGACTACTAAGGGGAGCGTTTAAGGCACTCACCCAATTGCAGAAATGTCTAATAAACTAGTCGTATACTTATATTAAAAAACGGTAAAAGACGACAACCTATAATTTGGTAATTGAAAAAAAAATTAATGATACATTTTAATTATATCCAAAAACAATTATGGTGGATATTTTATTATCATGCTTCACTTAAATTAACCCAATCGAAATTGAGAGTAATGACAAAAATAAATATGTGTATCCCTTATGATTTTATACGTCTCAAATATCGGCTTCGAAACAAAAAATTTAGTTTGTCTAATAAGCATCATGTATATTTAAAATGTATTTTTCTGTATAGACTTATTCGTTGGAAAACTTTGGTTTTAATAACGTATATAGGAGCTTGTTAGTTACTTATTACATTTCAGTTTGTATATGTGTTCCTAATTCTTTCCCTAACACGCTTGATTGATTTTCGATTTTTTTTTTGTACTTACACTCATAGAGCACCTCGATAGTTCTTAGCCATATATAATGCCTTGCTATAAAAATACATACAGTAAGAAGATAAATCACAAATACTTTATTCAGTTTACGCCCTGAAGAAGGCGCTTATGAACGTCAAAACTACCACCGGTTCGGAAAACCATCCCACTCATCGAGAAGAACCGGCAAGAAACTCGATCGGGTTTATCTTTTAGACATACAACTATATATTTAAAATACATTATACGTTACAATCGTTTTAGTGGATGCACAGAGAGGAGTCAATTCCAGACATCACCATCGTTCATATATTGATCCACTCTATAACAGCCCTTTGATGCAGATCGAGTTTCTTGCCAATTCTTCTCGATGACTAGGTTGTTGTCCGAATCGGTACTAGTTTCGATGTTCATAACTACTTTCCAGAGATTAATTGAATAAATTATTAATAATGTGACACTTTGCATTCCGTTAGGTAGCGTTGTTATCGATACGTAAATTTCTTTTTCCTAATTTTTCGATCTAACGTCGCATACTTTTTGGATTTGTCACATAAAAAAAAAAAAAAACAATATTGTATTTTATTCATAACTTATTAAGTTCTATAGGAGAACTGAAATCTACCTACCCTGTCAGAAAGTAATGTTATGTTACCTGGATTTGCTTTTTTGAAGCTTTTATTCTGCATATTCAACTATTGCTTTGCTTCTTGCGAAATACGTGATTAGGGTAGATAGCGATGTTGTGTGATATGCTATTCCTATATGACTGGTTGTTAATTAAGATTGAATGATCATACTTGCAGACGCTCGGCGATAACTTGGCCCAAGGTGGAAGCTGTTTCCACCACAGTTACACGCTGTCACCGAAAGAAGTGTCTGGTGCATCTGATTGACGCGCAATAACTTTTCATCGTTCACGATTACCTTTTTAATTTTACCACAGAGCTATCATTATTTCAAATTATTCAAATATTATAGATCAATCAATCAGATTCGATTTGCGTAAGTTTTGGGATAAAATAAGGAGTTTCATAAAAATAAAAAATATATGTTTTTTTAATGAATTTTGTATTTTTAGTAACAACTATGTAATCATTTTTTTTTTTTAATTATTAATATAAAAAGTACTGACAATGTACAACCAATTAATAAGTGTATCAACCCACAAGGCGATCTCTCTGGACGATATATACTTATTTCATAAAGGTATGTCTACAAACACGTGTCTTGCAAAACACCACAATAACTATAATACAAATAATAAATAATACAAGTGTGTTTTGAGATTCACAAAGGCTAAAAGCTGATTATTACTAAAAATTTTTTTTGTAGTATTATTTTGACTTATTTTGTTAAAATTAAAAATACTAAGTACATTCACATAAATAACTTATAAAAATATCGTAAAAAAAAAACTATATTTACATAAGTAAAAATGTTTTTACAAAATCGATTTTATTCCATTGAGAATAAAAAAAAAAATACATTCGTTTAAAATATTACTAAAACTGTCAGGTGTAAAAGTTTTTTTTTTTTTGTATCCGTTAAAATGGCACAAACTCTTATTCTCGTGGACATATAATTAATTTCATTATTTAAAATAAGGTTTATAACACACTGGCTCGTTTTAGATAACGTTAAAATACTTCATTTCTTTTATCACAATCATTAACTTGCTAAAATTCAAAACAATGGCTTTATAATAAATCCAGTCATGGATGTATTACAACCTACAAGTATCAATAAACAAAAACTACTTCAGTCTTTTAAATCCGACGCCGTTCTAAAACATTAGGGCTGTCACGTATAAATTTAAAATCAGTATTACGATTTCAAAATTATCGTCCGTAGTGACAACTTTAAAATTATAGACAAACACGGTACGAGTTACCCGTTTTTAAAATATACCGTTTCTCTCAACATCGGTTGTTTTTTTTTCTAAATATATAAAACTAACATCGTGCTTTAAGAACATTCACATATTTTAAAAGTTTTAAAGTAAATAAAAATAAAAAAAAGTTTTAATAAATATTCCTTAATGTTATTACTTATCGAGTTAGTAAGTTCTAGGCCGCATTCACGTACAAGCTCATCGATAGACTATCTAAAATTTCTTATCAGCTAAACTATGTTTATATCACATATGAAATATCATTCATGATACATTTTCACAATCAATAAAGCTTCTTCGTTCACTTGTCAAACTGTCGAATTTGGAATGTAATTAAAAAGTTATAAAAAGAAAAAAAAAAAAAACAAAGTTCCTGGCTGGAAACGGGTCAGTCTTTTAATTATAAGTCTGAATTTTGCGTATTATATATTAAAAGGTTTAAAAATCTAATATAGAACCATGTCCAAGTAAACGTTTATAACAAAACGATTCGTTTAAATATATTGCAATACATTACTGCTATAGTAGCCCATGCATTTAAATAAATCTAAGGACATTTCTAATTTACAAGGCAATGTATGACGTATGACGCGTACTGGCTCGCGTGCGTATTTTATCTTTGGACATCGGATGCGACACGCAAACAATATTCAATGTATAATAATACTGATTATTTAATTCGTTTAGTAATATTTAATTAAAAATTCTCGAGAACGTTTATCTCGTAATGTGGGACACGTTTACGATGGCGCTACCGACCCGCTGATAAAGGCCGAACGCAACGGCAGCGACCGAACACCCAAGGAGACTTTATGCAAATGCCATTAAGCCACATATTCCATTAACCGGCTCAATTATAATACGAAATTATAATTACAAGATAATTTCGCTGTTAATTCTCGAAACAGTTATGCGACCACGCACTCGACGCAGGCGTCAATAAAATAGAAAGTATTTATAAAATTCATATTATTACAACCGCAGCTGGAAATATCATTGCGAATAACATCTTTGGAAACATGATATTTAACTTTGGAACGATATTAAGCAATATCGTTTAAAGTACTAAAGGTTCTCGCACGGATGTCCCATTGAAAGTTCAATCGATAATAGATCGAGTGTAAAATAAATAAATAACTCAACTAACCGCGTTAGGAAACAAATAAGGCCAATTTCTTCATAAAACGGCGATGACAGCGCGACATAAATAAACGCTTAGTAAACTGGTCTAATTAATTTCCAAACGACAGTGTCCACAAAAATAACTTTACTAGATCACATGTTCGCACCTAATAGCCATATAAATTAAACGGACGTAGTAGCTTAGTTTAATTTCACGCCGGATCAATTATCGCGTAGAAAAGAAGAAATAAACAGCGATACAGAATTATTTACATAAGTCAACATGATATACGATTTAGACGACTCAGGTGAAAAAGCGAAGCGATTATGTACAATGTCCGTTATCCGCCTTCCACTAAGAAACTGGTCCACCGTATATTCCGAGTCAATCACAAAGAGTCCGGCACTATTAACGCGTCACTTGATGTTCAGCCGCCTATAAACACGTATGCACCACTTTCTCCGTGCGGCAAAGTTTACACTTAACCTCGCAACACCAGTGAAACGTACAATTGCACCTTTCAACAACGAACATTGTTTCAGTCTTGTAGCCTCGCCCACAGCACATTAGGTCGCAACCGTCAACGCCGATGCTCGTGTCATTACACGTGCGACCGTGCGTGCCGGGTATGCCCAGTCTCGGGTTTTTCTCGCAGAAGCCCGGCGATGATTCCAGGTAAACGAGGTCCTTGACCCCCGGAGACTTGTGGTCCGGGTTATGCGGGCGCAGCTGGAACCTGTACCGGTCTCTCCGAGGCACCCTGTGCGGAGCTACATCGTTTCGTTGCGCGGACGTTTCCAAGTCTGTATTGGAGACCATCACACGTGATGCGCCGTCGAAACGGATCTTTCAACGCATCTCCCACCGAACGAAAACTGGGCAGCCTCATCCAGCACGTCTTCACGGTGC
The DNA here is from genome assembly GCA_035772565.1 of Antheraea assamensis. NCBI lineage: Eukaryota > Metazoa > Arthropoda > Insecta > Lepidoptera > Saturniidae > Antheraea > Antheraea assamensis. The sequence continues at coordinate 1,694,014 of JAQQSE010000054.1, read as the reverse complement.
ACGAGCCAGACATACCGTGACACTTGCACTCCTGCTGCATCTCCGTCTGCACGTGCTGTCAACAAAAAGTACAATAAATATCCAGAATCTCAATTCATCCTATCTCTAACAGGGTCTATAATGATGTCCAAACATCTTTAAATTCCTCCGATAAGCCTCGATACTGTTTGATCGATGATCTTTTAAAAACACTCCGTCGATCGCATCTCACGATCAAGCAAATTGTTACAAATCGTGAAGTGGTGGGTCGGGCGTCAGCTCGTTGACCGATCATAAATCATACACGAGGGACATTCATCATTCTTAGAAGATAGATAAATGACACGAGAGTAGGAGACATAGTAAATATTTTACTTATGGCCGGGCTTCGTGGAACTACGTCTGTATTTATTCATGCATATAGATAGATGGTCACGTTATGGTCTAATGTCCAAATATGTGTTAAACAATTGATGGAATGCTGTGAATATTTATCAGGTGGACACCCGGTGGGTCTGTCGTGACAGGAATTAAGCGGTTTGGTTAATGACTCGCCCGGGTGGCTCGAGGCGCCCGAAGTCTCTTATTGATGAATTTAGGGAAGGTAGGGACGATGGGTATGCAAATGTGGATTGTTAGTGGGAGGGAGATATACGAGCGTGACGAATGAGTGCCTACAACACGGCCGTGCCACGATGGGCTGAACCATGAAGTGCATATAATTAACATCACACTTGAAACGACACATTACGTGGTTGACTACGTTAACGGGCCACTATCAAAAATATAAATAACTAGATAATTGATTATTTCTTGGAAAACAATTAATGTAAAGCTTGAGTTGAGAAGGAAGAAATAAGTTACATAAATGTTTGCGTAAACTTCAAGCTGTCTCAAATATCAATATTTAATTGATTAAGGTCGACAAGTTGGCGTAATCGGTAGACAGAGTGATTTCGCATCAAAATCCGAGCGTTTGAAACATAAAAACAAAATATGCGGGTAGACAATCATTACTTTTTAAATAGGTGTATTTATGTCTTTTTCCTGAACTAGTTAAAAGGTAGTAAGTAATCGTTATTATCAATTGTTTCAAATAACATTTAGTTAGTAAACAAAATCGATCGTATAATTATTAGACAATTATAATTGTCGATACCAAAATATTGACAAATGAAATGGATTTTAAAACTTACCGCTCTGCCAGCCTCGTTGTTGTGTAAATTCATTTTTTCTCTTAGCGTCTTTCCCCTTTCCCCTGTGTCGACGAATTCCCTGCTAAATCGGAAGCCGAATCCGATGTTGTCACTGCATCCTCCCCACTTCCATACCCTTACGTTCGCGGCAGCAGCGGCCCGTGTTCTATGTGGCATACGATCTTTGTGCGAATAATCGCACGTACATGATTCAATGGAACCCTCGGCGCAAGCACGTGCGACCGCATGCGTCACTCCGGCGCTGGTTATCGCGTAGATAAACGCAGTTTCGCGACAACCTGTGCGACAATGGGACATGTATTATTAATCAGCCCTTCCGTGTACCGAGGTTGTTGTTTCTCAACCTTATGAATTTTTCATAGTCCTTATAAAGTATAGGAAAAATGATAAAATATGAAAATGCTTCTCCATTTATAGTATACGGCTTATAGTTACTTCAACGTCTGTATCACATTACTATTATATGTTATAACTTAAAACCTACGTGCCTCAGTGGTAATTAAACATGAATCGCTTCGAATGTTACTAGTTTTTATTAAATCAGTCATGACATTAATTTAAACAGATGATATTATATTTTATTATCTTACTCGATTTATAGAAAATAAATTTTAAAGCTTTGTAAAATTAATTATATTTTTTAATTATATCGTTATCAATTGCATTTCAGCTATATGATGTACGACTTCTTACGTGCATACATATATACATACATAGGTATTTATTTATATATCTAGGCAAATTAATGAAGTTACACACAATATCACTAAGTTAATTACCCATTTAATAATAATCGTTATTTTTATTGGAGCAGATAAACATATATTTTACTTTGGCATGTTTGGTATTCGTGTAATGAATTCATCCCAACAAACGGAGGGGTCCATATTTTAATCAAATTTTATTATTGCTCGAGGTATAAGGGATAAAAAAAATCACGGCCTGTTTTAATAAATATGTTAGGTATTATTATAACTTAGACATGAAAAATATTTGAGGATCATCAACGAATTCCGAACAGTGGGTTCGTACAACTTTTGACAATTTTATTTCCACGGGGACTACATTGAGACCCCGTTTTGCCTTAAAATGAGTTTAAAAACACTACTTATCCTCTAATATAGCCAATCTGTACGAGTACTTTGTTGTAGAGCTTTTAAAAAATTTGAATACGTTTCGTGGATTCCGATCTCGTGGGTCTTAATTCAAAAATAAATAACTACCAAAGTAATACGAATCATTTAAGTTAATATTCAGGCAGTATGAATACATACTAAGGCACCAATCGATTGGCTTCATTCATCTTACAGAATCCCCTACATAAATCGATACTCGAGTCCCGGTATCGAATACTATAAATAATTAATGATCCGACATTAGAATCAAATACTCATAAAATACAATTAAAACCGAGAAGGCATAATATCCCCGGAGATTCAAAATAAAAGAGACGCCTCTTACCTACCCGAGAGATTATACATTCGACCATTACAAGTGAGTACGGCGTGCATCGAATTCTCTCTTAATATCGATTTAATAGCTTGCGGTACCTACTTAAACGATTAATATCCAGTCTTTGTCTACCCGGGATCGAGTCCGGGGACGATATTATTAACCGGTTAAACTCTATATACAATAACGAAAACCGTAGGTACAGGAGGTACATAATTAAATATATATACATTTAAAATGTTTAAACCATGCTCGTAAACTTTCGCGGGATATTATACATTTATTCACGAGCATAGACTTTGTAATTTTACGGTGCAATATAACTTTAATGCTATGATCGAAAAATAGTTATGCTCCTATCTGTTGTGGTCTGGTATTTGATATTGCGCATTATTTATTGCATACACAGGTGTGCAGTGATCACTACAGTCTACGGCTATGTACACCGGCCTCAAAAAGAATACTGTTGGGAAACAGCTTCTTATACCAGCGCGTATTGCCAACAACTGCACCCGAATAAAACAGAGGGAGTACTGCGACTTTATGGCATAAACAGGTGTAGTAGTAGTGGATATGCTATTCCCTTTTATCTAATAGCTAGTAGTAGTAGGAGCAGTTCGCATTAAAAAAAAAGGTAATTAAAAATATGTGCAAATAACTGATTCATTACTGCATAATAAAGAATCAAACATATATTATAAGGTGAATAACTAAGTAGCAGAATAAAAACAAAAAAAAAATAGCAATTAACGAGACGCCGACACGAGGACAGTCGCGTGTCGCTATTCAACTTGCTACTATTCATTTGGTGATAAAGTGACAACCGCGAGCTCCTTTGGTGGCCTCGCTATAAAACGGTATCACTGAATATGCACATAACCGGCCATGTATATAAAAATAATACGAAATCCGTATTTATTGTTACTCATAATAATACGTGGAACGAGCGCGGAGCTCGAACCAGCTTTATTAAGGGCTCAATAAGCAAATGAAATCATTTTTTTATTGAGTTGTCATCGTTGTCCGACATAAATTACGGTGCGCGCACACACCCGCGCGCGGTCCTGAACCCCACCGATTCGCTTTTTGTGATACCCTCTTTTCGATGTTATTCAAAAGTATTTTATTCAGCAATTACTTGAGACATTCGACCGGGAATTTTAATGTCAATTTCGCCATCATTCAATGCTCGGACGAAATTAATTCATGTTATACGTATGGGACCCGGTGAGCGGTGCGTTTATCTTCTGTAATGACTTGGAAACGTTCAGTCGCATTAACTATAACATATAGTTACTGCCCGATTAAATATGGCACGCGTAAATAATGCTCGTAAAATTGACAACTTTCGTCTAATGTGTTATGTTGTAACTATATATATGGCAATAACTGCTATATATTTATAACGAATTACGCTGTTGTGTTATTATAGTATAATTATTTTTGCAATAAACTGTTGTCAATTATACTGCTGTTTGGGTGATTTGCTATTTTTATTTATAGTTGTACTTAAATCTTATCTACTTACTTTAAGGACAAGAATGACCGTGAAGTGATTTTCTTTTCATGCCTATTGATTACTGCATAATGATTACTTGTTCTTTAGAAGCTATAATACCGGTCGATCATTAACATTTTCAAAAATAATAATAGCATATAATCGATAGCAGACTTCAATAATCTGTTATCTATTGCACAATAATAATTAACCTCTAGTTGTTATTATAGAGTACGTATTGAAAACCGGTGTCGTCATTGAGATAAAAGTAAATAAAATAAAATCTCCGAGGGTTATAGTGTTGTTTTGAGTAGCGAAGTCGGAGGTCGTCGGTGGGGTGCCGCGGCGGAGCATATCGACTCCCAGCTGACTCATAAACTCCTACCACGTGCTGCGCCATGGCACACGTCTTCATAACGCTCATACCTGTCTTGACAACTGTCTGCAAACAGATGTGACCGGACAGCCCGCTGTGTTTTTAACATAGCCACTCTTACATTACTTCGCCATTGATCTAACGGTACGACGTCCGCAGTACTGATTAGATATAAACAACTGGAAATAATTTTTAATTGGTCTCACAGAATTTTCAAGGCTCGTCTACCGATGAGTCACTATCTAGTTCGACTCGTTTCATTTAATACAGTAGTAATTATTCGTCTCGTTTTTAATATCAAAAATATATTTACATTATCTACAAATAAATCGATACGATATTTCACAGGAGGTGTTCGGACATCGATTCGCCGGATAACAAAGCCGTATATCGCATTGTGCGAATAAGTCGCGACGTGGAAAAATTATGACAGATTGAATCCGGCAGCGTCCGAGAGCGCATATTAGTCACGGTGTTTAATAAAATGTAAATTTCATCCCGGCTTCAATTAAAGCCGGACCAATATTTTAATGTGGCACTCGCTCGCTCGCTTACAACGTCTAATACAAACAACTATAATTTAACTAAGGCAAAACGTTCGCCGTAAAATATACATAATTATAGTAAGATATTTATTTTATTGAGGCAATTTCGCCCCATCAAATCGCAGTCAAATAAGAACAAACATGAGTAATGTGAATCTATAAGAGTAAATTATTATTATAACTGATAATAAAGTGCCCTCCGTGGATTATCTGTGCAGATAATAAACGGTCTCCGAGTCGGTTTACAGCGCGAGCACCGAGCGATAATTCCATCCCGACGGATTGGCAGTTGTTAAGGCGAGGCGTTGAGAATTTATAAAAGTCTAAAACTCGTAAATCGAAACGAGTCAACGAGCACCATTAAAATAAAACTTAATCTCTGTTGACATTTGACGAACACCTGGCCCCTCGCGGAGAGAACATTAAATAATTCAAAATTAATATGCTAATTAAATATGTATCTGTCCGCATTGAGTCATCACGCCGGGGTGTTTCCTTAAGATTAATTTGAAAGTTTGAGTTATGGGTGTTTCGCGCGTCGCGCCTTCCCGCGTCTTATTTACGACAACTTGCATTATTCAAATTTGATGAGGCGTAATTATTCAAAACACTCATAAATCACTGGGTTTATAATACGGCGTACGGCCGGTTTAGAAACCCATCGGTCTCGACTTCATCGTAATATATAAAGTCATTGACGTCTTGTTGTTCGTATCCAAACATAGCTTTTATGGGAATATAATGACATTTTATCTATTCGAAAACGAATTGCTTCTATTATGAACATTCGAGATTTTTATCTAATAAAGAAATATGACAACACTCTAAAGATATAAAAGAAATGTATTTCACTGTAAAGTTAATAAATAGAGGGGGCAATAAATAGCAATAATTCATTTTCGTTATGCTACGTATGGGTGATAATTTAACATTGAGAACGCATTCCGTGAATCCTGAGACGACAATTCGAAATTACGTCGGTCGTATATCATTCATTGTGAGTGACACAATGCGTTCGAAGCTACCAGCGGCTACCAGCCGTTGTCGTTACAGCCGCTTAACAGCCATTCATACGACGAACAGAGACGGTTTGTCTTTCCAAATTACAAAACGATTTTTAAACCGTATTCCGAACGTAAACAGTATAGATGATGATTAATATTTAAAAATTCGACTCGATTCCAATTCGTTTTAGTTTCACGAACTCGCGTTATCTCGAAAACAATTCGGGACGTCACAGAACCCAAAACGTTTATCTAATTGAGCATTAAATATTTCGTCGGGGGCATTTATATCGGTTTTATTTTCGATGTCGATCGTTAATACGTTTTATCCACCCACGACGTAAAAATCTCGAGGGCTCACACACACACACACACACACACAATATGCTGTGGACCAACAAAACAGGAAATATTTTCGTTTGGGTAGAAAAACAAAAAAAAAAGTCGATTTTTATCTTTCGAGTTACCTGCTATTAGGAGCCGTGTTAGGTGTAAACGCGGCTTCCGTGGAGCTTCGTGTACGAGTCCAAGGGAATCGCTTACTTACACAGCGGGAGGTTTCGCCGCGGGATCTCGGACCATATATTTTCCCTATTTTCGATTCTACAATAATAAGGCGATGAATAGGGCCTCACTCACTATTGTGTCATTGTCATCATTTGTGTTAATACGATAGTTGAGGTTTACACCACAATGAGATGAAGTTGTCCCGGCCGGCGTGTCAATGGCGCGTCAACGTGTAAATTAGTAATTATTCATGTCCCATCCGGGGGGCTTTGTGTGTCGCTCTCATAATCGTGTTGCGAGACGACAGCCCTATTTCACTGATTTGATGAGTTTTAGACGAAAGTGTTTGTAGTTTTATTTGCAACATATATTTTTTTTGTATTGTCCAACTTCATCGAACGGTGGTGCTATATGATCGGCCGTGCGGCTCCCGCGGGGTATAGGGATTTTTATGCGTTCCACAAACGTACTTAATCGCTATGCATTAAAGAAGTCCACCGAGTTGTTGTGTATTTGCTGCGAGCGCCCTGTAATATGCGAGCCGCACGCTTCGCCCGCCCTGCCTGCCCTTAATAAAGTAATAATACGCTCTAAATGCACACGCATATAGCATAAATTTTATAATCTTTACTCTGTCTTTTTATCATGTGAAATTATTACGGCGGTGGTCCTTAATCGGGTGCATCGGTGTGCCGTATCTGGTTTTTAATTTAGAAAAATGGCATTCGTCGACCTGTATCGTTCGTTCGTGCGTTCGAAGTTCGAACGGGATGATTTAATATTTATATACGCTCTAGGCGTTCGGGTCTTATGACTTTTAGTGGTCTCCATATATCACACATATATATATATCGACAAACGTGTATTGTATTGAAATTATATTATAAATATTTTTAATCAAAAAATGTCGTTTGTATATCGAGTGGACAATTTACCTTTAAGCTATAGTGTAATTATTTATGATATAATTACTATTTTGTTGATATCTTTATTGTGTTATTTGAATAGGATAATAATAATTCATGTGATTTCTTCGGTCGTAGCTTCGGGCTAATGTTGAATCTATTGATTTTTAATTCGTACTGTATATATATATACATATACGAGTATATGCTTGGGAATTATGCAAAACACAATAAATTCAAATATCATTTGTACCCAATTTAAATGTAATATTTTATTACATCGTTTTTCAATTTTATTGTATCCCGATGATTTAAATGTATATTGCTAAAGTGGTGACCGGTTTGGAGACTAGAGTAATAAGTAATTCATGTTTTTTTTAAATATATATTTAGACCATATATAAATATGAGACGTGAAAGATTTGTATATCAGAGGATGTTTGAAAATAGTAACGGTGATAGAGAAGTTGAGAAGCAATAGGTTAACATGATATGGACATGTCATGAGGAGAGATGATAGTCATGTAACTAGATAAGATTTAAGTATGAAGGTGGACGGATATAGGAGTAGATAGAGGAAGACCGCGTAGGATAGATTGTATGAAAAATTGAAATGTGTATAAAAAATGTGAATACTGAGATGTCATCTGACAGGGGAGAGTGGAAAAGGAAAACATGTAGTGCCGACCTTACTTAGATGGGATAAGGGTAAGAAGATGATGATTATTTATATTACGTATATTCTGTAATCATTATTATGGAAAGGTACGTATTTGAACGCGCTCATAGCTGACTTTACGCGCCACGTTCTTCCACGGCTGTATACAGTGTGCAATATTGAAGGAAAGCGCGTACGTGAATTCACGAGTGATTGTTATTGTTTGCCTTTCCCGCGCGAAAGTGTTTTCACGCGGGAATGAGCGTGTCGTCTAAATGCAACTAATATCTGAATTTACGAATCAGATTTGCAAAGCTCTATTTCCAGTTTATATAGTCGATTGAGGAAATTTATCTACCCTACGATCCTTAGAAGCGGTACAGTTACCATTAAAAGTGTACACACGATTGTAACAGTGCGGGCGGGCCGAGTATTGTGACACGGGGTGTTCGGGGCTAAGGACTGGTAAAATTAAATGTAAGCGAAATCGTTGTGAACTGCTTTTAATCGGTATTAATTGTTTTTTTTTGGTAAAAAAGTGAAAACGGTATATCTTACACATTTATAAAAAAAAGAGTAGCGTGTACTTATGTACACGCGTTAGAGGTTATACTTCTTTGGCGTAACAAGATAAAAATCAATTCAAAAATTTTATCTTTCGCCTTATTCTACGTTTGCAGAAAAAGCGACACTAACAATAGAAAAAAGGTATTAAATGTATGTATTAAATAATGTATGTATTAAATACGTTTTTTTTTAATAAAATGTTGACTATAGCTAACTTCAGGGTGTCGGTTTTTCGTGACGCTATGCGCGCGGGCATCGTAAAAATTTACTCTCATCATTATTTCCTAACGCGCCAAAAGAAGTATAACTTCAATGAAATATTGTAATGTCTAACCAATTAGATAATATTGCTATAAATGTAATTAAGTAATAACATAAGTGGAGCACGTAATAAAAAATTAACCTCAATTATGTATAATTATGACCTTTACAAAAGTATTCGACCTTGCGTAACTTTTAAAGTCTCAAAGTATATCTCAAATAGCTTTAATAATTTTACGTAGGTTTTCGTTAACCAGTTTTATATCGTCGATATTTTTGGTAGCGAATAAATACTCTTTGGCTTATTAACAACTATTTATACTTATTGTTATAAAAAAAAAACCCCTAAAATTATCTATTCACATGTTATTTCTATCGTCGAAATACAACTTGTCAATTAAAATATAAAGAACAAAACGGCACTCCAGATGCGAGTAGCGTCTTACGTAAATGAACGAGACGGCAAATATTAGTCCAATTTTCAATATGATGGCAAACATATAAGCAATTATATATGCCGTTGGTATTTGACACCGACAGTCGCCGTTGTTTTTGGACTGTACCGTATTTACCATCAGGTATCGTACAGTCATTTTGCCGAACTTGTATATAAAAAAAAAAAAAAAAACGTTTATTTTACCTAACTATGGTATGAAATATATTCTTTTGTCAATTATTAATGAAGTTTAATTCAATAGAAAACAATTTTAAGGTTGCATAACAAAAATACTGTTAATTATCGAATAATACTTCAATAATCCACACTTAAATAATACCTGATGTTGGCAAAGGTTTTTTGATGATCCGATTTTGAAAAACCTTTTACTTATAGAAAGAAGATTTTTCAAAGCACTGTCCAGACTACATTTCATACCGCTTTTCTATAAAGATTAAGCAGTAATTATATTTCATCTTACCCTTATCCCACCTAAGTAGGGTCGGCACAACATGTTTTCCTTTTCCACTCTCCCCTGTCAAAAGTCATCTCAGTATTCACACCTTTTATACACATATCATTTTCCACACTATCCATCCACCCCTTTTTAGGTCTTCCTCTACCTCTATATCCACCCACTTTCAAACTCAAAACTTTTCTTGTTACATGACTTTCATCTCTTCTCATAATATGCCCGTACCATGCTAACCTATTACTCCTCAACTTCTCTGTCACTGGTGCTATTTTCAAACTTCCTCTGATATACTCATTCTTTATCTTATCCATTCTAGTTACACCACACATCCATCTTAACATTCGTATTTCTGCCACATGTAATCTTTTCTCATCCATCTCTTTCGTAGCCCAGCACTCGAATCCATATAACACGACTGGTCTGATTATAGACTTATACACCTTCCCCAAACAGTAATTATATTTATAGAGTTTATATTAAAAATTAGTAAAAGAATGTTACAGGGTTTTCAAATAAGTTTGAAGACTATATAATTTCACACGAGATAAATATAAAAACATGAAAAAATTTAATCAAACACAAAAATGTAGGATTTCTGTTACATTTTTTATATTGTGGCTAAACTGAACTAAATCCTAATATTATCTAGTGTCGTAATAATTATTACGTCAAAGAGTAATTTCAAAAGGGGAAAATGATTACGTCGTTCGTGTCTGCGTCGAACTTTGTTAGTGTTTGAGAATGTACCTAAACTAATAGAAACGTCTCGCCGAGAGAGGTCGCTTGTACAATTCATTAACATTGGAAACGTACAGGTCAATAACCGGAGCGCCGGCAGACTCGGCCACAACACAATCCCAATATAAATACCGAATTGGAAAATAATATGAAATTATTACGAACAGGAGCGAACGCTTTCCGTTTCAAACGATAACCCCCTAATGCATACGGTGAACCCTTCGACCGGCGGGAAAGCGTCTGGTCTATTTATCATTCACAACATCGTATTCAACTGCTCGATCGATTTAATGTATTTATATCTCTACTAGAGGAAATATGACTCTGAACTGGACATACAGCATTCAGTTCTTGATGTCGTATGTCGAGGACAAGAGTTAGACGTGCTTCGGTTTTGTAAAACCTTCTCTCTATAGTACATAACAATGACTTTGATAGACAAAGATAGCGCTATACGAAACCAAACTTAGCGTTCTGTGTTAGTCTTCTATCACTCTGACTTGCCAAATCAAAAGCCGGGTACTGTACATTTTCGCTATTGCAAAAAAAAAAAAAAATATCTCGCCGTTCCACGGGACAGATGTTCGCGGACTCATAATAAGGCGTATCGCGTACAAAGAATCGAAATCGGACACCGGAGATAGGGCAGCCCCTGATTCGAGCGACAAAATTCTATTTTACAACTTTTAAAGTCGGCCGTCGGGCGAATTCAGGCTCTATTGTTATAGTATGACAGGTCATATTCGGTTTTTGTAATAGTAAAACAATAAAGGACAATGCGCTTTAAAAACATTTTAATTTCAATGCGCACCTTTGTGTACTTTTTTTTTCGTTAATTAGCAGATGTACACTAACTATGTAAATAACAAACAAGTTTGTAATCTGGTGACAATTATCATATACGGATTCGTATGATACTCAGCAGTACATTGTAAATGATAGCCGATTCATAGTGAAATAAACATAGCAAAAAAATATTTGTGCAATAACCTATTATTATTTTGTAATTATATTTATTACTAGCGGCCCGCTCCGGCTTCGCACGGATATAAAATATATAGCCTATGTCATTCACTGAAAAAATGATTAAAATCGATCCAGTAGTTTTCATTTATTCATTACTGCCCGTGGCCCGCACGCGTTAAATTTGGACTAACCTCAAAAATAACAGTATTTCTCCACTATTTAATTTATGTCATTATACATATAAACCTTCCTCTTCAATCACTCTATCTATTAAAAAAAACCGCATCAAAATCCGTTGCGTAGTTTTAAAGATATAAGCATACATAGGGATATAGGGACAGAGAAAGCGACTTTTTTGTCTTGCCTAATCTATAAAATCTCTGAACTAATTTTAACCACATCTTCACAGGCAGATACAGGACTCTTAAGACATATCACAGTACACTTTTCCGAAGAGGCTAAATAATCAATATACAATATAATGGAGGCAGGTAATAACATAAATCGGTAAGTAAGTCTCAAGCATTAGCTAGTTTTATCTGTAGAAAACGTTAAATAAAAAATCAAGCCAACGTATATGAAAATACCAACAATAATACCCACTGAGTCGAATCGAAGCGGAATAAATCAGGTAAAGATCGTGTAAATAACAAAAGTATATAGTATAAGTATAAGTATATGTTACAGATGTTTTTTGTTTCTTTCAATAGCGTCGGCGTTATATTTGCCAGTGTCGATGTTTGAATTTCATTAAAGTATTACACCTATTATAACACAAAAATGACCACAAAATATAAAATTATATAAAACAAGAACACAAATAAATAATAATAATATTGACAATGAATGAAGAGTTATTGTCAAAAATTAACAGAATCTACGCGATTTCATAAAAATCTGTTCAAAATAAAACGAATACATTAGTCAAATAGAAGTAAAATGGAGTCATCGACAAACGGGATCTCTGAAATGTCACCGGTCGCATGTAATTGATCCAGGATGTCTTATCTCGATGAACCCTTTTATAGGTGCCCCCGAAACGCTACCCTCCCGTTTAATATAGATAACAATCTATTTAAAAGGGTTGCCAACTAAAGATATCACTTAATTTGTAGCCTCGCTTTTGTAACTGGATTTGGGGATTTGTACAAAACAGGTCCTTTTGTCCCGACAACGCTTTTTTGCCCGGTCAGGAACCGTGTGTACGTACGATTTTTTAAAGATTAAGTCGTTTAATGTCTCAATGCCGTGTAATCTGGGTCCTTAGTATTTTTGAACAGCATTTAGAGTTTATCTTCTTAAGGCGTTTTTTAGCGTTTTGTTCGCTTTGTTCGGAGGTATCAAAATTCAGACAAATGAACGACGTGTGTATGCAAAGTTACTTTGGTGTTTTTATTTCTCTCTTTCATTTTTTTAACAATGCAATCGTGACTTAAGTATTGGCACATTAAAACTTTTAATAGTTAAATGTTAATCTGCATTATGAACGAATGTATATACAGCCGTTTGAAGATTATTTTTAAACAAATTAGGCAAATTGCCTTTTCTTTATGGATAACACCCGTGACTCGGTTCACAAATCTATACTAGGATGTAAATTTAAACAACCATTTATAACCATATATTGTCTGGCCGTTCCATTTATATAACACAGTTATATAACTCACCGCTTTTAAATATATAAAATAATATAAAATAATCGAAATACAGAGAAAGAAATCTGGATACGACTCGATCCAAAAATCTATCTATACGAGTATTCTGCGATGTACAAGTTATGCGTCTACCTGTTACAGTTAAACCCTAAAAGGTTATACCATTTTTTGATTCTAGTATATAGAATGTTAATGATATTTATTACAAATCAACTCTGAGTTTGTAACAAATCGTACATTTTCTCAAAGTTATAGCGTTTGTCTATTTTATGCTTGATTACAAACTCATTGGAAACATAATGAAATGGTTTTTAAATGTATGGATCATATCTACATACTGTCACCGAGAAATAAGTGTTAGGCTGTAGACTATAAGCTAGAAAGCAGCAACTAACTAAATGAATACGGTCATATATTGTGTAACTGGAGATAGGCTACACTTACCTCTGTCAACGATTTTCCCAAACAGATTCTTCCCCCTCAAGAAGTTTCTAGTCGAACAGTTCCATCTTCTGTATTTGAACTGGTGTTGACATTCCGTGACGGCCATGCTCGCTCCCTTCGCTACAGCCGCTAATACACCAGGGTTCTCTCTCGCTAACCGCCTTTGCTTCCTTCTCAGTGTCGCATGGACCGCTGGATCCATATATAAAACTCCAGGCGAGATCGGTGATAAGTTATTTGGTTCCCCCGCTTTGGCTATACCCCTGGAATAGAGAAGACGTATGTTAAGTATAATCAATGTTTGAACGTTATCGAATACAATGCAAGTTTGTAAATAATGTCATTATTTTTATAATCTATGGGTGAGGCCGCCAAAATTATTACCTTTGCCTAGAGCAAATAATATCATAATGTCAAAACCAATTAAAAAAAAAAAAACTCAATCATAACAATTCTCCTGTCGACTAGTGATTAATTCGCTAGCTTATCCAAATCATAAACTATAATACTTAATAAGCTTATTGAATAAAAATTTAAACTGAAATATTACTTAGGATTCCCAACTTTAGGCAAAAATCCAGCGTCTCTCATTGGCATAGAATGTTATAATTAAGATTTCTTTACAGAATATAATATAATTTATTTACTTTTGTGCTACGAATTTCATACATTTCATATGGAGGAAGATTTCAAAAAAACTTCGTTTCCTTGTGTTAAATTGTAGTAGTTACCGTAACTAAAAAGTGGGAGTTTTTTTGGCGGCCTCATCCCTATAGGTTATAACGTTTGACCAAAAACCTCATCTAACGTGAGTTCATCTAGAGAGGTAGGGACTGGATACCAAGTGCAGATTACTACCTACAGGTGCTTAGCGATATATTATCAACTTGAGGTTGCTAGCCAGGTGAGTTCAGAAAAAACCCCTACCACCAAGCTATGATTGAATTAATCACGATGTTTTCCTCCCCCGAAAGTTCCAGAAGTTCCAAAGAAGTGGACCTACGTCGAACGATGCGGTGTCCGGACACACTAACCCCTGAGCTATAATCGCTTCAAGATGACGTGAAACAAAACACAAACGCCACTTAAGCCAATGGGTGCAACTCCAAATGAAATGCTCATTTGAAAAAGGTAAAGACAACAAACAATTGGCGACCGAACTGTCAATCCGCCGACGTTTGGATAAATATTTACGTCGCGCATTAATCTTTAAGGGCCGAGAGGGTAAACACGGAGACGAGAGCGATCGAGAGGCACGGCCGCGGCATATTGACTCTCTCATCTGGCTGGGCTGACTGTTCGACGTACAATAAAAAATAACTTGGTGCACTCACGCGCGGTGCCTTATGGAACGTTGGAGATCGTATTATTTTTCTATTTGCCTTTCTTTGTAGTCGAGTGTTACGTAAATATGAACGTGTCCGTCGGATATTATCATCATTCCCTTCGAGATTTCATAGAGACGTTAGTGCTTTTTGTCTAACCTTCAAACTTGCCCTAATTACCCTTTGTGTATATATTTTTTAATCATGCATGGATTATGTCTCGAGACACTGTGGATAAGAGGAGCTCGTGATGTCAACCATATCAAATAATTCATCAATAATAGTTATTGTTCAAATCCAATGTGTACACGGAGTTCTTTTAACGCACATTTATTTGTAAAGAACAGAAATAACTATTGTATATTGTCTGGAGATTGTTGATTAGAAGAACTGCTGGATATGCGTGACAATTAGATCGAAACATTTATTGCATACTAGCTATACCTTGCAGTTTCACTAGAGCTTAATTTTTCCCAACCTCGCGTCATGGCACACGGCCTGTCTGCACGATTATTTCATTCTCGCTATGTTTACCTTCTGACTAACATTTTGTATGATAATTTCTATGCTCCTAAAGGCCGTAGCGTGATGTTAGATAAAATATAATATTTATCAATGGATTAGACTAGTATATTAATTATATAATAACACTATTAATTACAAAAATGTTTTTCAAATGTATTTTAGAGATTATCGAGTCCTAACAGACGAAAAAAACAATCACTTGGATTTGATTGTGAAAATATTGATTTTATATAAAACTCCTGGACTGAATTGATTGCTCAAGGAACTAACCGTTTTTCTATATACTCGTATGTAGACAAATATGGATTATATCGATCACTGTAGTTCATTTGCACATTACTTATACATTTCTTACGATAACAGTACGAGAAAAAAAAAACGAAAAAAATATTATTGAAGAATTTTTTATATCCTGCTTTATGTAACAGTAATAGTGCTTTGTGATAATATGCCATGTCTACTATCATTCAGTCAAATTTTTAATGAATGTTCTAGAAAAAAACTGATAAACACATTTCCCAAATGATTAACAATATCTGCGTAAAAGGCTGCATAAGTATTTTCTTTTATAAGTTTTAATTGTGATGTATTGTTTACTAGCGGCCCGCTCCGGCTTCGCACGGGTATAAAGTATATAGCCTATGTCATTCACTGAAAAAATGATTAAAATCGATTCAGTAGTTTTGATTTATTCATTACTGCCCGTGGCCCGCACGCGTTAAATTTGGAGTAACCTCAAAAATAACAGTATTTCTCCACTATTTAATTTATGTTATTATACATATAAACCTACCTCTTCAATCACTCTATCTATTAAAACAAAACCGCATCAAACTCCGTTGCGTAGTTTAAAAGATTTAAGCATACATAGGGATATAGGAGAGAGGGAAAGCGACTTTGTTTTATACTATGTAGTGATTAATGCACACTTGATACATTTATTTATGTATGTAAGTAAAATTGAAATGTCTGTTATTGGTCCCGGCTAATTTCCGAGATATCTGAATCGATTTTAACTAGTCTTTTACTGACTCACAGAAGACATATCTTCCATAGGAACTAAGCAATAATAATAACATTTAACAGACACAATTCATAATTGACGAAAGGCTTGTAGGAACTACAGAATTAATACCAATTAAATTATCAAAATACAGTTTTTTTTACACTTCATTCCCTTGATCACAATCTCACCTGATGTTAAATGATGATGTAGGTACTCTGAAATGGTAATCATGCTAATTCTAGAAAGTACTAGCTGTTAAGTGCAGCTGCCTGGATATACATAGAAAGATATGACAGACTTTAAACATAAGTAACAGTGCTTGCACTGTTGCGTTTCGTTCGGTCAGTGAGAGCGCCGGAGGCCCACATATATTAAAAGGCCGGCAACGCACTTGCGACTCCCCTGGTGTTGCTAGTGTCTATGGACGGCGGTGATCACTTACCATCAGGTGATCCACCTGTTCGTTTGCCCCCTATAATATAAAAAAAAAGTAAGGTGGTTGCTAGCAAATGAAAACAAAACCCTTCCATCACGCATCCAACAAAAGAACAATTGACGCGCGAAAGAAGTCACGGCTATGGGCTTGTTTATAAATAAATTATCATTGAATATCAACTAATTTTATATACGTTCACATTTCGGTGGCAATAGACATAATTAACTTCGAGGACATTAGCACGGTTTTATAACGTTCAATTCAATACACCCGATGACCACACCGGTCTCGCTCGTTCGGATTAATCCAGTTTCTAAAAATTTTTTGTCAGTCGCCCGTGTGGCCGCGTACATTTATATAAAACGTCGAATCGGTTTTTTATTATATTAGATAAACAGCTTAATACATCATTATTGCACGTTATATTTCAAGATTTTCATATAAATTGTCTCGTTATTTGGACAGTTTGTGAGAGGAAATTACATTTTTTTGTCCCCGCCCCGCCCCCCACAAATCGATAACACTCCATCGGAATTGTGTTTATTAATTCCATATCCGAGCGTTTTATATCTTTAGACCTTATTAAGTGTATATTAGATACGTTTTTATTGGTTATAAATTAATCTTCGATTTCGTAATTCTAACGCCGAGAAAAATCCTGTACGAAGAACGCACATTTAATCCGTTCGTGGGTGTCGTAAATAAAACGTATCGACGCCCACTGGTCGGTTGTTTGAATGAAATAAAAAAAAAAAAAACAACTGAGGATATTCATATTTGCCTGTCCATAATATAAGATCCTTTGCACTTGTCACGTTGGTAGAAAATCAAATAATGGTACAAGACGCGCGAGGTGCCCCGGGAAAAAATCCTGAATGGCTTTCACGAGCAAGCGTAATGTTTACACGGAGATAAAGCCTGTGTGTGTGAATGTGTCAAAATAACAAATATTGTCTCTCTCGTTGGGTTTGTCTCATCTCATACGGGTAATTAAAAGTCATGTTTTAAAATTGTAGATATTGTATCACATTTTTAATTAATTTTCCTATTTCCTTTTTTTGTTTATGGTTTTTACATTAATATTACAATATCATATTATAATTGTCAGGAGTTTCGTCCTAGAAAAAGTGCTGTTCCAGAGGTATAGGTTAATTCTAACATCAACGCGTAGCGAAACAGCGAGTAAAAGCTAGTATTTCAATATTACGTCACAAATGATGGTTTGTTCTAAATGTTGATATGAAACTAAACAATGATTACATTCGAAATGTACTTTCAAATAAAATTATAATTTCATTTCTCCAAACGGTTTATCTCATACGGGTACTTAGACAAGAGACATTTTAAATATTTCTGTATTTAAAAACTACACCTAATAGTTACTTTTAACCTATGCTAATACAACTTCCTGCAATTTGAATTCGCAACACTCGCCCGTAAACGAACGTATTTCACACACGAGGTTAGAATACGAATCGGCCTTTTATTATTTAACTTGTTGACAACTCTCGCGAGGCGTCAAAATATAAAAATCGGCGACCAAGCGAAATGGAACCCTCACGCGGTTCCAGTTTGTATGCAGTTGCAGTTCTAAATTAATCGGTTAACGTTATCGGGCAGTTCGTGACGCCGGCACGCGATTTCGAGCGTAATGCAATACGTACGTACTATACGAGTAATGAATAGGAATGAACACGAGGTTTCGTTTTCGCTCGGGGCAATATTTGAGAATTTTATGGCCCGGTCGTCCCACTTGGCGTGGTTTTGTGCCCGTGGGGCTTTTTTTATATCCGGGTCTAACGCCGATTTACGTAGAATTTTGAAATGCTGTTGAACTTTTTGACTGGTTTAGTAAGACACTTTTTTTTTGTTACAATACTGATACCTGTATCTTAATATAGGTATTGATGCTAGAATTTTTAATGAATTATTTAACGAACGGACTAAGTAGTATAATATCATATGTTATACTATTATATTACGGGAGGCTGAGACAACTTGAGATAATATGTTTCATAAAGTGAAATATTATCTAAATCAGTCAAGCCGTTTAGGAGGAGAATATTTACGAACATACGCATGCTGGAATTTCACATATAAAGATAAACAAAAAGATTACGTTACATTTCCTATTATAGAGAAGTTGATTTAAAAGTTGACTGGTGAGAGATGATACACCGAAGCAAAGTAAATTTATATCCAACACGATTTACGATATTCCGAATCGAGACACAATGGCGAGATTTTCAATACACGTATACCAGTATAAAAACATATAGCATGGTACGGGTATATTATGAGAAGAGATGAAAGTCATATAACAAGAAAAGTTTTGAGTTTGAAAGTGGACGGATATAGGAGTAGAGGTAGACCGAAACAGGTGTGGATGGATTGCGTGAAAAATGATATGTGTATAAAAGGTGTGAATACTGAGATGAGTTTTGACAGGGGAGAGTGGAAAAGGAAAACATGTTGTGCCGACCCTACTTAGGTGGGATAAGGGTAAGATGATGATGATGTATACCAGTATAAAAACAAGTACCTAATACAGTAGTTTCATATGTATATAGTTACTTAGTAACTTAGAATGAGAAATATCATTGCGGTAACTAATCACATTGTGTGTCTCGCTTGTGTTAAAACCTGATATAGAGTTTGTATAAAAATAATTAATGAGAAACTATAGTATAACTAGAGTATAAATAAATCTATATATATTTTCTGTTATATTATTCTTGCATTTAACAATGATATTCCAAGAACTAGAAAGAAGATACTGGCAATTCAACACTTCGATACGAAACTGTCAGTAAAACCACTTGAAATAAATCAATCGATAAATACCGATTTTGGAAATTAAAATCGATTTCTCGGTGCATTTGTTTTTGTTCGGCCATTTTTAAATACTTCATTAAAATTAAATGAGCCGAACTGTTTCTTCCGGACAGTTTGTTTACTCGAGTTAAAAGGTATATTGGGTACACGCAGGAAATATTTACCCTCAGTAATACAATTAATATTTTCCTTTGAGTGATTATTGCAGTAGGTATTTATTTATTTAATTATATGTACTTTGTTCCATTATCGAATGTTGTACTAATTCATAGAGAATATAGAAAATATTTAAATTACACAGAATATTGTTTTTTTTTTTCTTTAAAGTTTCATTTCTGATATAGTTGAGTCAATTAATAAATTAGAAGTCATTTTATAAATAATAACACTGATATACAAAAACCTAAGCTACTGTTAACAAAGTTATATTTATTTCTTTGATTTTTTCCATAGTCGCATGGGATGAGCATTTGCCAGTGTCATTATTAAGATTAATATAGATATTGTTGGTATATGAACTTGTGCTATGTGGTTTGTCTGTTTTAGTTTTATATACAATAAACGTTTGATATTTCCCTTAAAAGATTTTATACAATTATAACATATCCAAA
This sequence comes from Antheraea assamensis, assembly GCA_035772565.1. Lineage (NCBI taxonomy): Eukaryota > Metazoa > Arthropoda > Insecta > Lepidoptera > Saturniidae > Antheraea > Antheraea assamensis. The sequence goes on along the minus strand of JAQQSE010000054.1, from coordinate 1,673,593 downwards.
ATATATTGAATTATTCTTTAACAGGGTGTTCTTTTTAATTTAACTTATATTATAAATGTGAATGTCAATTTGTTTATCATCCGATCATTATGAAATTTTACAAACATACTTTCATGGCTACAAAAAAAAACGTCATACGTCATAATTTTTATCTAAAAAAAAAGCCGCCGAGGAACTGGTCATATCAACATTAACGCGAGCAAAACCGCTAGCGAAATCCAGTATTAGATATTGTTACTAATTCTAGAAAAAAGACAGTCACCATGACAACCGAGTTGTTATCCGTCACAGTTTAAAATTACGGCGGTGTCACTCTATATTTATGCTCACATTGTAAATATATACAATAAGTTCCTTCTAAAATTAAATACCTACATTTAAGCTATATTTCGTTAAACCTCTGATTGGTATACACTCAACGGATATTAAAATTATACCTTATATAGTTCGAAGTAAATATCAAATTATAGTGTCGATTCATACAATTTTAATTTCATTCGTTTAGAGTATTTCCATTGAATTTCTTGACAAATTAAAGTGTTTCCAAGTATAGTGTATGTTACAAATATATTGATATTAAACATTACTTTACACTTACATTACACTTAAATATATTTACAACGAATCAAGTAGGTAAATCGTTCGCTTATTAGAGTTCTCGTCAATGCCGTCGGCTTTTAGAGATATAAAAAAGAAGAAAATCATTTAATTTTAAACACTTTTTGTGCATACATTATTACATATATGTATTTAGATTAGAAGCCGATTAAAAAGTAATTTATCTATTTGAAAATCATAAGTTGGTATTTTGCCGACGGAGAATTATAACAGTCATATTATTTAAGATATATTCTACTGGATTTAATACTCTATATTCTTTGGATATTTCGTAATAATTAAAAAAGTAACAATTAACTATTATTATTTAACAAATATAAATTAAAAAAAAAATATATTATGTTTGAACGCAAAAAAAATAAATAGAATATGGTTATTTTTTCCTAATAAATTTTGAACGTTTTCTTAACATACCAACGTCACATTCTTTTTTTTAACTAAAATTAATTAATTATACAAACAAGTAAAATCTGTATTTACTTAACGCAATGAGCACGCGCCACCTACTGTTTGCTTTGATAACGATACAACGGAATTATAATGCATTATAAATAACATAGAACTGATTTATTTAACATTCACACGATAAAATGTCGACATTAATTAATATTATAAACGTGAAAGTAAGTACGCCAATTTATTATCTTGCTATTATTGAATCTTTGAACATGAATCGCAATGCGATTTGGCATAAATGTAGTTTAGGTTTTTGAAAAAAAAAACATAGACTAATTTTGATCCAAATGTATACCCCGATGAAAAGACGAGTATAATGTAATAATGCGTCCATAATGTTCTTCTTCTTCATTATTTTTAGGCTCCGTCACGGTTTGTGCACTAGCCAGTGTCAAGTAACAAGATTTTGCCAAGTAAGTGTCTTGTGATAATTATAATGTTCTAACATAATGGTGGTTTCCTTGTTAGAACTTTCCGTGAAGTTTTGGTGGCATCTCAGAATGCATGCTCCGTGGTATTATTTCCCATCCAATTTACTTGTGCATAATAACCGAACTACATTACGTAAAACACCACCAATATTACAATATATAGAGTTTAATAACACAAGATTATGAATAAAATATAAAAACCACTACATGACAGACTAAGATCCCGCCAAAAAACCAAGTCCATAATGTTAACATTTATAATTTCATAACTTAACCACAGATATAATAGACATCAAAGGTTATTTAATCTGTTATAAAGTAAATAGTAATATTGTTTAATTTATAATCTACGTTCAGTTGTAGTATATACTATATAGATATAAGAAAAGAGAACGGATTCTTTGATCATGAAGATTGTTTTAATTAGTAACATGTGAATAAATACCAAGATCTTGTGTAGGGTTGCCACCTTTTTTTGCAAATAAAGTACACTGGTTATTATAGGTATGAAAAAAAGTACATTTTTTTTATTATTAAGCATAAATCTATAAAACTTTAAATCTTATTGTTATTGCATTTAAACCGCTTCGCATGAAACAAGCAAGAAATTGTGACAATTAATGACAGTGACATTGTTGACATTTGAGGTTAAGTTGCGTTCAGAAATATTCGTTAAAGAAACGAGTGCTTAGGTGATATGGCGTGAACGAGTGGCGAGATCGATTGAGCGATCGATATATTTCTCTTAACGACAAAATACATATGAATAAACTTTTCAAAATCCTAAATAAAAGAAATCATGCCAAATAAAGTATTTTCGTGTACTTTTTTGGTCACATAAGGTATAGAGCACAATTACCTAATCTAACGTACAATACTTTAGTATAAAGTACGGGTAGCAACCCTAATCCTGAGTTTCAAATTCTACGAACTACATATACTCGTATACACACTCTGTACAATTTTAGTAGACGTTATATTAATATGTATATGCAGACGGATATTCCTTTTGTTTTTTTAGTAAACATAAAATAATCTATATATTTTTTTTAAACTTTGATTTATATAAATATAATTTTATTCAGCGTATATCGGTAATTTGATTTGACATTAAAATATATAAATATATATTGTAATTTAATAGTTCCTATATTTATTAGGATTAATCTCGTAAATGGCTGAATCAATCTGGATGAAATTCTTACCCGTAGATTTATGAGTTTTCGGAACTCTAATCTAATCAATAGGTTCGAAGCAGTAATGTTAAAAATGTAATTGAAAATATAAGAGAATCAGCACATAATTAATCCAGATAAGTAGTTACTGGTACAGTTTATTACCTTAAATAAACATAATATTTGTCAACATTCTTAAATTCCTACTATTTTCACATTAGAAATATTATTTTTACTTAATATCAGAACTTAATATACATATATGATCTATAAAATAATTATTGTAATCTTGATAACGCGAATTACTTTAGTATACACCAATATATGCGCGGGCGCATTCATTAAAATTTGTTTTATTTCATTTTTACACATATAATATGCACACAATCAAAATAAAATTTTATTATAACACTAATTAGCACATAATTTATAAGCTCATTTGTGAATTTTATTTGCATCTAACGAATTTATTTACTAATTCAGTATTTTCTTAAAGCTAGTCATTAATTTTTCATTCAAAGACGTTTTTTATTTGGTCAATAAAAAAGTTTAACTAACGAAATTAAAATTTATATATATAATTCATTTTATACGTTTCTCTGGGTTGCATCTATTACGCATAATTAAAGATACTAGAGTTGCCGATTGTCAATTTTTTGCATAATTTATTAAACTACTTTTGTCAATTTTCACAATTCGAGAGATTGAATACTTTAATTTCTTTGTTAATTACATGCTAAGTAAAGTATAGAGAAGCGATTTAATTCGAATGACATATAATACAGTGTTCAGACACCTCGTCGACCGGTCTAATATTAATTGTAAAAACATAGACATTTTCTGTGAAGCAAAACATATTGATAAGCATGGCTTTTTCTAAGCTTGTATAGTTAGCTACTACAATATTAAACATGAAAAATCTGTCGCCCAGCACCTAGGTGTAATTCGACACCTGCAAATGAGATCCAGCCATCCTCTATGTTTAGCATATATACTATCTTAGACCACACCATCGTTTGACATCAGGTGAGTTTGTGGCCACACGCTAAAACCTATACAGTATAAATCACTACATATTATAAAAAACGAAGTCGTCCGCCGCGTCTGTCTGTCTGTCTGTTTGGATGTTCGCGATAAACTCAAAAACTACTGAACGGATTGTAATACGGCCTTCACTAATAGATAGAGTAGTTCACGGGGAAGATTTAAATATATAATTTGTCAAGGTTTTTATTGGAAATTGGTACATATTTTTTTGTTATCAGGGCAGGACAACGTCCACCGGGCCTGCTAGTATTTTAATAAAATGTACTTAATTGACCATAATTTTATAAATAAATGTTGGTATATCACCTACCGATAAACTGCAACACCTTTTGACCGATCACTATGAAGTTAGATATTTAATTTTATTCATATAAAAGGTTTTTGTGTCATTCCTATTACTATAATTCCTCAATAGATGGCGCTGTGGCAAGTCGACTTCAGTGCTGTTCGATCAATCACCATGAAAATTGGTGTGTGTATTTTGTTATGCAAAATGTGTCACAGCGAATAGTAATTAAAACAATTCAATTATAAGGAGAGGAGGTTTGAGTTTTTCCCTAATGAGATAAACTCAAAAATACTTAGCCGATTTCAAAAATTATTTCACCTACAGAAACCTATACTATCGGCAAATAACAAGTGATATATTTTATTTCCGATATCTATTTTTACTCCAGCGAAACCGCGAGCATAAGTTAGTATATAATAATTAACCATAAAGAAAAAATGAACGCGCCTAATATTACCAATGTCTTTAATGTCGATCGGATTTCACCTGCTTCGCGGTTTATAGTACATTTTTGACATACCGGAATTCATTTACATTTTATAACTTCACTTATTAGTAGTAGAAATTTCAGCACTCCATATAAATGTTCTCGCATTGCCCCTACTATTAAAACGGGATACTAAATTTCCTTGAGTTTGAAATCAACGCATCGTACCTTAGCATCTTGACTCTCTCGAAAAAATCGCATCTCATGCTCACCGATTATTCTATCTTCATAGATTAAAGAAGAATTATTCTAATAGATTATAAAGTCTATATCAAAGGTATTATGTTGGTGGCACGATGTGATCCGTGCGATAGGCTGAACAAATACAATGTTGAAGCCACCGTCAGTCATTTTGAAGACGAGACGGGAGACAACTCTTGTAGGCATTTGAAATGATAATGAAAACAACAAAAAAATATGTGTGAAAGTGTGTTACTAGCGTAATATTTATATTACGACTTCGTAATTCTCAGGTTATGCGAAGAATTCTGTGATTTTTTTTCTTTAAACGATATTGCTTACTTTTACTTACTTCGCACGGGTATAAAATATATATAGGCTATGTCATTCATTGAAAAAATGATTAAAATCGATGCAGTAGTTTTGATTTATTCATTACTGCCCGTTGGCCCGCACGCGTTAAATTTGGAGTAACCTCAAAAATAACAGTATTTCTCCACTATTTAATTTATGTTATTATACATATAAACCTTCCTCTTCAATCACTCTATCTATTTAAAAAAAAAACCGCATCAAAATCCGTTGCGTAGTTTTAAAGATTTAAGCATACATAGGGATATAGGGACAGAGAAAGCGACTTTGTTTTATACTATGTAGTGATTAGTTTTGGCTGTGGCTTTGCTCATATTAATGCAAGTTTAGCCTGTCCTTCGGTGACAGTAAATTTTTGACTAAAGATATCCTTCCTGACGATAGATTCCTGACGATATGTGTGTGTAATAATTTGTATGTAATGTATGAATGTCAACATTTCCTGATATGATCGGTTGAGTAATTAAGATACGAAAGCGTAACAGCAGACAAACTCATATTCACATTTATAATATTAGTAAAGATTTATTTAAGTAGGTACTAGGCTTTTGCACACAGCTTCGGTCGCGTTAATGTAAATTTGATTTATATGTCGAGAACAGTACAATTTTTGTAATGAAAGGTACCCTATATCTTTATTTGTACTCCTGACTACGTGTATGCAAAATTACATGGTAATCTGTTGAGTACTTAAGACGTGAAAGCGTAACAAACAGACGAACAAACTCTCCTACACATATATAATATTAGTAGGAGGATAATTTCTTAGATACCTATCGGTCTGTCAAACCATCAATTGCTTTAAACCAAGAAACTTTATATCATCGTGCCTATTTAAGATAACAACTATAAACGAATTAATTAAATCTATAAAAATGAAATTATTTAATACTAATGTGCATAAGTATATATGGGCTCGTGTATATCAATATAATTGCACGAAAATAAAATCAACATTGCCTGTAGCTATCCTTGAGGGTTGTTTAATATTGAATCATGTTTTATGAGAGATATAATGCAATCCATTATCAAAGGCATCACAGATAGATATAAATTCCATCACCAGTCGCCAGCAAGCCTTTCAACAGCCGTTAACATATTGACCGATGTTGAGACATGGTAACTCGGAAGAGAGTCATCGTATCGGGTTAATGGTAGTGGTTCAGCCGGGTACAGACTTCCTCATCATTCTGCTTTATTACTGAATGAATTCGGAACGCGACGCGCACACATACACGTTCTTGCGTTACACATGTGTATCATTACCGTATAGTGTGTAGTTAGTATAACTGGTATGGATAGTTTAATTCGATTCGCGGTGGCCCGAGGTAAGGTCCGGACACTTTAGCATTCGGCCGAGTACCTGAAGCGCTTACCCAAAAACCCCGGTGAAGTTATATAGGCAAGTCAAATCAACAGCGGCTAGTCATTAAAAAAAAGCGCGGCAAGTCTAGATATATGGCTATTGAGAGTGTTAGACTTAGTGCATGACGATACAGTACGACACAATTGCCAAAACTAACCAATGTTGCTTTAAAATAAATCCGGCATAATAAAAAATGACTAGAAAATGTTTATTATTACCTGAAGAAAAATACAAGAATTTATCGTATAAATTACAATAGAATAACCGGGACTATATACCAATCAATAACAATTGATTACATTGTACGATCAATAAATCCCACTAGCCATTGCTCATAAACTCAAGCGAGCTCGATGGAAACCTCCGTAGAATGTTAAAGCTTAAATTCCGAATGAGCATTAAATTTTAGTACGCAGTAATCGATACAACACGGGGAACATTTTACTATCGTTTAATGGTCCGCTAATTATTGATATAAATGTGGGAAAACATTAACATCTGGTGGCCCTTTGTGAAATGCGTAGTTTGACTGTACGAAGAATATACACAATTAACAGACACTATAATATAAGACATTTTTACTTGTCTTTACATTCATTGTTAAAATGTGTACCATTTTTTTTTCTGTTTTAATTATTTAACAATAAAATAGAAATAAGATTATATATTTAGGGCAATTTTTTTTATTTTTTTCACTTTAAAAAAAATATATAAATGCATCTTTGTCAGTTTCATTTTTTATTTGTTTGTTTTTTAAGATATAATTCTTTTGGCGAGTTAGGGAAAAATGATGAGAGTAAATTTTTACGTTGTGCGCACCGCACACCGTCACGAAAAACCGGCTATAGTCAACATTTTATTCAAAAAAAAGTATGTATGTATTAAATACCTTTTTTCTATTGTTGGTGTCGTTTTTTCTACCAACGTAAAATAATAAGGCGAGAGATAATATTTTTGAAAAGATTTTTATATTGTTACGCCAAAGAAGTATAACTTCTAACGCGTGTACATAAGTACACACACACTTTTTTTAATATACCTACGGCAACGAAATACCTAGATAATTGATATATGATATTTCAGAATATGTACTTAACTTTTAAATTTCATTTTTTTTCTAATCGACCACAGTAAAAGATCCGTGCCCGGGAATGCATCCAACTCACCAGTGGTACGCTTATAATAATCCGAATAAGAAGTGTGAACACTACATCAAAATTTATAAATAGGTATACTTATATATGGGGACCTCGCTCATTTGCGTGCATCTTCGTTTCGGTATCAATAAGTCTTATTTAAAAAAAGAAAAAACAAAAAGTTCTCACTAAACGTTCATAAATGTAATATTTTGATAATTATATGCATTATAATTTTTTACTAATTACTTAGCTGCCAGTACCGTCTTCTTTTTTTTTAAATTCGTATTTGTATTTTAAACGTCGATTCCTAATATATATGAATATAATTGAATACATTATTAATTAAGTTTAAAATCAATGTTTTATTATATATATAAGTATTCTATTCATGATTATTGTTAGAAATGACATCGTGTGTAATGAATACCTATATTATCAGCGATAATACTAAACGTATTTAATATAAAAGTAAGTCATAAGTTATACAATATTTAAGGAATTAATGTATTCGATTTATTATAAGATTACTACCCGTTTTCGATTACGTACTCGTTCCAAATCAATTTAATACGATTAGGTACCAAGCAAAATCATAGTGGTAATAAAATATAGACCGACACCACTTAATTGCACATAAATTATATATATACGGTTATATAGGTACAGTGTATTTGACATAGTATATGTTAAATTATCATTGAAATGTCTTAAGGAAATATAAAACTTAATACAATTATTTGCATATTTCGATAATTAAGAAGTTAGTTTTGAGATACGGTATCGAATATATATAATTTTTTTTTACTTTAGCTTTAAAGAGAAACAACCTTTTGAGATTACCTAATGACGTAAAAACGATTCCGAAGTTTATTTTAGAGATGAAAAAATAATTATATCATAATTTCTCTCAGTATCACATTTCAGATAAACGCCCCGCCGTTTAATGTGCCAGAGAACGGATCTGAATGATTAATAAAAGTCGAGCGAATTAACGAAGCGGAACGAGAGACAGCATTATGTTAAATTATGACTACCTATAACTAATACACATCGTCTAATCCGTTTCCACATATAACGATAGACAGGGACGATATTTGTATATAGATTCGACTTATAAAATATATTTTTTATAGAGGTGCGAAATCCTTACCACCACATACTGCCGCGTCCTCTCCGGGGCTTGTTCGCGGCTTTGCAACTTAAACACAACAGAACAGCGATCACAATAAGCCACAGACACTTCATTCTGCGATGGGCGGACCCCGAGTATAGGATCACATGAGCGCGGTCGGTCAGCGCACAAATACGTCTGGCGAGCGGACGGCGCGCGACCAAGGCGGGGCTCGATGGTGGGAGGCTTTAATTCTCACACCGCCCGATTGGTCTCGCACGTCATTGCTTTTTTTTTTTCTTCCTCTCCTCTAAACTAATCTTCAGGTCATTAGGTTGGTGTTACGCGATTTCGGTATTGTGTTAGATAACGTCGTCGACTTAAATCGTAACGCGATTGAATTGTTTCGTTTCGCGGCTCAATGTCTGTCTGTCTGTCTGTCTGCACGTCATGCGGTGCGCTTTAAATGGGCTACTTAATTTTGTTATTTAATTCTTGCCGATTTTAATAGACGTAGGTATATATTAATAATAATGGAATATAATATATTGCATTGTTAATCCAATAAAAGCGACTACAAGTAAATTGTAGTATCTATTTATAATTTATGAAATAACCTTTGTAGTAGGTACTTACTATTAAATACTACAAGAAAATCTCAACTATCTATTTCAATGTGTAATTTTACTTATAGTAGCTTTGTATTCAGTTAATTTAGACATATATGTAAAATAAGCTATATAAAGTATTTTTATAGTAATTATCTTTTATAAATCGCTCTAATTTTTTTTATTTTCGAACTGATATACTCTGTTGACCCTGGTGCCTCTACAGATTTACCGGACTACTTTTCGCTCCAATCAAAGTAACGTACATATAGATGATAAATCGCCACGTATAGAAGTTGTTTAAAATACAAAAGTCCGTTCTATTTTAAGGCCTCTCGACTCAATATTGGAGTTTTTTTAACGCTGTTAGTCACTACATAGTATAAAACAAAGTCGCTTTCTCTGTCTCTATATTACTATGTATGCTTAAATCTTTAAAACTACGCAACGGATCTTGATACGGTTTTTTTAATAGATAGAGTGATTGAAGAGGAAGGTTTATATGTATAATAACATACATTAAATAATGGAGAAATGCTGTTATTTTTGAGGTTACTCAAAATTGGACGCGTGCGGGCCACGGGCAGTAATGAATAAATCAAAACTACTGGATCGATTTTAATCATTTTTTCAGTTAATGACGTAGCCTATATATTTTATACCCGTGCGAAGCCGGAGCGGGCCGCTAGTTATTAATATAATGTACTGTTATAATGACCAAGCCATATAAGAGGCATGTTTGAAACCTTGCGCCTTGGAAATTAAAAAAAAACATTTTATACTTAAAAAATCTAAAACGAAACTAATATTTATATATGGGGAGTAAAAGTTATATGCAAAAACACAACTTTCAACTATAATTTATACGTAAATGTGGTATACACCTATGAGTAAAATAGTAAGGAGTAAATATGTAATAAATGAGTTTTAATTTTCCTGCTAAAATTGTATACCTATTATTATAATAAAACATTAGGTTTTTTTTTAATTAAAATAAATAACTTATTACAAATTAATAATATATTGTTTAAATTAAAATTGTAAAAGTGATGACGAACTATTGAAATTGGATTTTACATGTATGATTGGTGTACGTGAGTCAGCATTTCGCGGCGTGCGGTGGGAGGGGCGGGCGGTGGCCAATCAGCGTTCGGCGAGCCTGCGCCGGCGCATTTACACAGCGACCACGTGCTGCCCAGGCCGTGCACCCACGCGTCAATTCTATATTATTTTGTTACCGATATTTTAAATAATTCCCCATAAACACTTGAGTATAGAGCTTTACAACTCTAATTTCAGTAAATACGAAATCATTAGCTCTATTATTATGTTGAATAGTACAAAAAAAATGTATTATTAATAAATGTTTTTGGGCAATAAGATAAGAATATATATACATATTATGACCGTTTCTTACTAAATCAATTAAGTTAAAATGATATGTCAGTAACAAATGTATCGATAGACCTTCGAACGTAACACGGTTCGAACACCTACCGAAGACTCCCTTATAAAGACATCAACGCGGGCGGTCTGCTTTCAAAAAATTATTCAAGACTCGTTCACTCGATGACTCGCCTAAACTTTGTAACTTATACTTGTTTTTTTTTTTTTTATATATTCAAAATGTTATGTCAGCGAAATAGAAATATGTTCGGTGATTTGTGTTGGTATATAGGATATATACATAGTTACATTTTACAAGAGAGAATAAAATAATAGAATCTGTGCAAGGTTCGATCTACAGAAACGTTATCAACAAAACTATTTTGGCGCGTTGTTATATGGCGCTTCATTTAATTTAATTTGAAACTGTTTATAGACAGGTATAGATTTTAGTGTCTACTTAAAATTTAGTTTCAGTACATAAAGTTAGTATATATATATATATATATATATACAGGTCCTTTTGGTCTGCACCTTTTTTCTGAAATAGTGTTGAATAGAAATCGTTTTAAAATCTAGTGCAGCTTCAATACATATTCAAGTGAGCAGGACAAGATATTAATTTTAAAACCTTTTTTTTTCCTTCTTTTTTAAATCTATGTTAGTCATTCTGGATTTTTACTGAGATTATAAACTTTATAGCGGTTTCATTTTTGTTTTTTACGGCCATTTTTTTTTCACTGCCCAAGTGAAATATATTTATTAGATACAGTTTCAGCCGAATTTAGACTATACAATATTATATTTGAAGAATACTTTAATGTCTAAAAATATATCTGAAACCAATAGTTGTCCCAGAGTATCCAAAGATTTCTCACTATAAAAACCAGCGATCAAAAACGGAGGTATGTGTATCACCTACAGATTGCGTTGTGTAGGTTGCCACCATACTAAAGACAGAAAGTACCTCATGTGCTAGTTAATATCGTTCGGTAACTACTATAATAGCAGAGGAGGCTAATATAATAAGTTACTTCAAAATTTTTTTAGGACTCTTAAATCTCTGCTAAAAGTAGCTACAATCGGCAATCCTTGATATAGACCTCTTTCACAGAGTGTATCTCAAACTTGAGAAAGTCATGACCAGTATTGTTTTTTGTAATTAATTTTTCTACCAACTCGTTTCGTGTTATACAATTTTATATATGTGTGAACTTTTTAAATGGCTTTATCTATGTTATTACTTCTTATTTGTTCTTTTGTTAGCTGTAAGATCACCTAATATTCTACAATAAAATAAAAATAAAATAAATTCCACATTAACTTTAACAGTAGGAATCGCTCCAAGACATGATCTGTATACAGCGTGAACTATAAAGTGTATATATATATATTGCAAGCAGACACTGGCTATTAACATTATAGTTTCTCTCTGGTTTCCACTACTTGCCATTCTCCTCGTGTCTGTGATAACACTCCACCAATACCTTTCAAATTATATAGATATATTAACCGTGATTTCAACGAACTATCACAGAAAGGGATCCTTTAGTAAAGCGGGTATTTTAATGGTGGTAGCGTTTTTCCATAGCCTTGCTAGCTCTCTTGAGTTGAAAATCTGTCACCTAGTATCTATAAGTGTATCTCGACAGAGGAATTTGAGAGCGAATCTCTCTTTAGGTTTAGTGTGCTTGCCATCTTAGACTACGTCGTCTTTTTAGGTCAGGTGAGATGTGGACAAAAATAAAAAAAAAATTAGTTAAATACTTCGTAGCAGTAAGCCCTACTGTTAAGATGGCGGGACCTATCTTTTATATATAGGTACATAATATTGTAGTTCGATAATCTTGAACACCGTTTGTCTAATCACAATGACAATGTATACACCGAAGTGTTTTCTTTTATTCATACAAAAGGAATATTTCTCTATTCAATTATAACTCGCCACTTGATGGTCCAGTACCAAACTTTCTACCGTTCAAATAACCATCATGGCAATTGGAATATGTGAATATTGTAATATGCTGATTTTTGTTAATTTTTTATATTATAGGGGGCAAAGGAACAGGTGGGTCACCTGATGGTAAGTGATCACCGCCGTCCGTAGACACTAGCAACAGCAGGGGAGTCGCAAGTGCGTTGCCGGCCTTTTAAATATGTGGGCCTCCGGCGCTCTTACTGACCGAACGAAACGCAACAGTGCAAGCACTGTTACTTCACGTCGGCTTTCTGTGAGAGGATGGTACTACCCCGGGCGAGCCCACACATTCATGCTGAAACCAGTAATAGCTTCAGCGTTGCTCTACCACCTATAAAAGATGCCCTTAAATTACAATAAATAATAATAAAAACGTGCGAAGCCGCGAAATAGCGGTCGTATTTATATATTTTAAGTCTCACCCGAACACTTCTACAAGCAGATGTGCATTAAAATTCACGAATGTTTTTTTTTCTTACTTAAGTTACACACAATTACCCCTCTCGAGTGCTTCCGAAAAACTTAGCACGTGTCCCACGATACATGTGTTCGGCATACGACAATATTATTTCTGTTCCGCTTAATTGAATATTCTTGTACACGAGATGTCAAGGACAGATGTTCGACTCGAATCGATCGCTTTTGGTTTTTATCGAAATTTCTATTCTGAACGATCCACATATTATATTCAATTCGTCATTTGCTTATTTCAGTTACAATTTCGCTGTAACTTTTACTTCTGTTGCAACGTGCAGCTTAAAATTGGTTGGATCGGAGGCCATGGTCCTACTGTAAATGCAAATGTGAGTTTCTTTGGTACGCTTTCGCGCCTTACATTCGAATATTACATAAGCACTAAAGGGAAGGGGGGAGGGGGGTCTGTTTGATTTGTTTATTTTTGATGACAAAACAGATGGGGGTATCTGGATGTGTAGATTTGATATGTGAGGCGGGCGGTCTTATCCACTGGGGTACCATCCCTTAAGTAGCAAACTACTACTTCTAAGTTAATTCTTTAAAAACTTGTTAACTGCTACGCAAGAATCAATAACGAAACCAGAAGAGATGAGAAAATACTTACATAAATGATTATGTAAATATGGGGGAGGAGGGAGAGCATTACTTACTTTTGCTGGTGAGGGGGGGGGCGGTCAGAAATAACAAAAATTCTGCTTACTTAACTACTCAAGCGACTATCATAAAAAAATGGGATACACGTTCTCAGTGGTACGGTAAATGACATGGGGTATCTTTTATCAAGACAAAAAGTACTTACTGTCCCTAATAACTCAAAGCTACATTAACCTAAGCGAAGTCGCCAGCAAAATCTGGTTGATATTAAAAATGGAAGGTTTTGAGGATGGATAGACGTTTGTCATTCTCCCACGGAAAAACTACTGAGGGAAACTAGATGAGACTTTATTGTACCTACTATCACTACATACTATAAAACAAAGTTGCTTTCTCTGTCCCTATATCCCTATGTATGCTTAAATCCTTAAAAGTACACAACGGATTATGATGCGGTTTTTTTAATAGATAGAGTGATTGAAGAGGAAGGTTTATATGTATAATAACATAGATTAAATAGTGGAGAAATACTGTTATTTTTTAGGTTACTCCAAATTTAACGCGCGCTGGCCACGGGCAGTAATGAATAAATCAAAACTACTGGATCGATTTTAATCATTTTTTCAGTGAATGACATAGGCTATATATTTTATACCCATGCGTAGCCGGAGCGGGCCGCTAGTAACTTATAAAATAAAATAACGCATAGACATATTGTTAAAATTTTCTAAAATATAACGACAATCCAGCCATCTAAGAGCTATTTCGGCGTGCTCTTTGTAAATCGTTAAGCTTGCACGAACATATATAAGTCGCGGATAACCGCTAGTGATATATAAACAAAATGATAATGTAATAAACACACTGTTAACAAAAACACACACACACACAAAAACAAACTGAAGCATTAATCATTTATATAAATCCAATTCTTTTAAGAAATTTACGCCATAACTTTTTCTTAGTACCGAAATCTCAATTCTTTCGATTTTATTGTGTACCTACTGAATAACTTAATAATTTATAACACGGAGCCATAAAAAGTTTTAAACGATTCGTCACCCTTACAATGGAACCGTGGAGAACACCGTTTACTTCATTGATTGAAACAGGAGTGCGCCCAACAATGGGAACCGTGAAATTGACACTAGTGAAAATGAGTAAAGACTCATTACGACCGCTTTTAGTATTTCAATTGAAGTGACATGGGAAAATGAGCTCAGATGTTATAGTAATAAAATCGTGTTTTCTTTGTGGGTACGGCTATCAGAAATTGCACTTCACCTAGTCGAATATTGATGACATATTAGTACCCTGTATTACCAACACCGTTGGTCAATATTCGGGAACTCATCTCATTAGGATTCATTTGAAGTTTTATTTTAATGTATAATTTTTAAATCAAACAACTACTTAGTTTTCGTTGTCTAAAAATCGCGGCAGCTAATAACAACGCGTGCGATTCCGCACGCGCTTACCTATTAGGTTCAACGGTTTTTTTAAGTTTTATAGGTCATTGTATAGCCTATTAATTAGGGTATAATATATATAATGCTTAATAAAAAGAAAGTCGAGTAACATCTTTTATAATGTATTTGTCTGTATTTAATTTTTTAAAAGGAAAATATGTAAAAAAAAGTGTAGTGTATAGACAGAACAACAAATTTATTTACAGAGTATTAAATATTATCAATATACATCTGAACGAATAAGTAAAATTAAAATTAGAACAAAAAAACGTGTAGGTAATTCAATAAGTTTATAAAAGAAATATCGAAGTAATTAAAAATACCTACCTACCTACATAAATTGATAAAAATTGGATTCTCATGTAATCGTATGTCTTAAGAAATTTATAAGACGAAGAGTTATAACTTGAATAAACCGTAACAATAACCATATACACACATCAGAATCAGTAAAACAACAACGGCCTACTGCTAAAAACAGACCCGAATAACAACAATAATAAAAAAAAACCCCATCTTATGATTCATAATACCTCACTTTCCCATCCCTCGCTTATCTCTTACGAAACGCAAATATCACTCGTCTAAGACAAAGCAGAACTTTACAAATAAGTTCTACGGGCCGGCAACTAGACTCGAATCGCGGCACAGGCTGGATTAAACAAAAATAAACCTTATAACCGATACATATACGATCACAATTAGAACGTATATAATGTGAACAAGCGAACCGGCCACACGGTACTAGCTCATTGTATCTTTATTGCTTTATTGTATCTGTATTGTAAGCGTAAATATTAAAATTTTATTGTGTTTACGAATAGGCGCGGTCGTTCCAGCGCGCCAGTGTGGTCGCCTCCCATACAGGCAGCGTAACGAAAAAATCCATCCGCCCCTTAACAAAAGCTTTACGACGATGACAACTGTAATAAGTAGCCGGTGATTTTCCTCTGGGAATTGTCAAGGCATCGCCAAATTCAACACTCCAAATGATGCGCTCCCCGATGATTTATTTCTCTCTGCCCCCCTTCCCACCTCTCCCCCTCCCCCTCCCCTCACCCCTCTCCCCTCTCCCCCCCCCTCCCCACTCCCTCCCACTCCCCCTCCCCCTCCCCCTCCACCGCACACCTTTAATCGACGTTAATAAAAATTTACTATGTCATCGCGACTTAATCCGTTCGTTATTTCACGGTCTCCGATTATGAATTATTGAATGTGTTCTTTTTTTTTTTTATATTATAGTGACGTTCGTGATTTCGATTTGGCGTTATCAGAGGCTGTTTGATTTTAATATACATAGGTCGAAGCGCGTTTAATTGCATAGTCATCTACTGAATTTTTCAATAAGCTGAGAATAGCGGAATTGAAATATACAATTAAATGAGTTCGAACCTCGATACCTTTTTTTTAACACGCTTTTATTACTTTTTCACCTATAGATATGTTTGTTTGTATATTTGTAACGAACTCTTATTTAGCCTCGATTTTGCCCTAATTTGAATGAAACTTGACACTCATGTCAAGTAAATCGAAGTAAAAAGCGAAAAACAAATTATAGTTAAAAAACTAAAAACCACGCTTTTAGAGATAATCAAATTAAAAAAATAATTCTTAGCGTAAGAATAAAATTACTTATGAGAAAATTAATGTCCACTATTCTAAAAACGTGGAGTGCTTTGTATGACATTTTTAAACTTAACTACCAGATCTATTGGTTACGAAACGCAGAGTTAAGAATGATTTTTTAGTTTGATTATCTCTAAAAGCCTTTTTTTTTTAACTATAATTAAAGTTATCGTATCAGGTTAACGATTTATTTTTGTGTCCTTTTTATAAGCTATAACACGCCAGTTAGATGTTATGAATGTCTGTTGTCATTTATGTATTTAGTAGCTTTTAAACTTTAGAGCCAACCAGCCATCTATATAAAGCGTGTTACATTACCCCTACAATTTCACTTAAGGTCAAGAGAGATAGTAGTAAACGGTAAATCTATATTGAATAAAAAATATTTAGAAAAGAATTAAGAAGTAACAACTCGTAAAAAAATAACAAATTGTAAACAGTAATAAAGACTTCTAGTAAATATCTGTTCGTTTCCTTAAATAATGAATAGGTTTCTAATTAACATAGGTAATACAAAAGAGTTCGAAAGGCAATAAGAGCTTTGTAATTGTAAAAAAAAAAACTTTAACAAATTTCAAACGTACGCTTAAAATATTGTTATAATTTTTCCCTATCAACTCATTGTGAGAGGCTGTAAAATATGTATTGTTCATTCTAATAAGTAAATGAATATTACTAAAAACTAATTAGCAAACAATTTCAATTGATTTTGGTTTTTTTTTTCTTTCTTTTTTCGAACAGACCTACACTGCTAGCCAATAAGGCCTTTACAGTTCCACCGGACTACTAAGGGGAGCGCTTAGGGCACTCACCCGATTTGTTTTAGGCAATTGATTTTGGATTCAACCATCGACCATAAATATCTTTGGATAGTTAAAAAAGAACGATTTCTAAATAGCCTGACATAAAATTTAATTATTAAAATTTTTGTTCCTTCATATTTATATACTAAAATGTTTCCATAACTATGTACATTATCCAAGTATAAGAATGATATAAATCGATCGAGTGGTTTTGCAGAAAATCACGCACATACCAGATACTAGAGACAAAGAGGAACATATTACATGACGTCGCGACGACCAAGAAAAAAAGCGAAATAATTGTTTTAATTAATAATGAACAAAATTCACAAATTTAACCTACATAATAATGCCATCCGTACAAATACATTATTACCGTGAATCGTTCACAGAGACATGTCCGGACATGCTTCGACAATGCCTTTCACTAAGCAGACAAAAAATAAAACAGTTACAAGCGTTATAAAATGATTCATTCTTGCTTATTTTTTCTTGTCAGCATATCTTAAAACTTCAATAATTTATTACAAAATAGAAAGAACTAATAAACACTTCGAAATAACCACAATAATATTAAATACTTAAATACAATATATTGTACCAACCCAGTAGGTAGTAAATCACGTATACTGCTAATAGATATAAATATACAGGGAGGTCTATTTTCATACTCGCATGCAACCGTGAGACAATCGAAGCTCGCACATAAACCATCATAAGAAATCTCGAAATCATTTCGCATCAACGGCCGACCGACTAATGGTCATCCGAACATTGTTTTCAGACTCGCAAAAACCGCAACTAATAAAACAAAAAAAAAAAAAACATTGAGACATGGAAATTCTTGTTCGCATTTAGGAGCGATAAAATCGCCGCCCCCGTAACATAGATGATGGATGAGTAGAAGTGACACTGCTTATTTTATTACTCTATAATGTCTTAACTCCGAACCAGTTGATTTATGTAACATTATTATTCAATTAAATTGTACAGTGTAACAAAAGATTCGTAGAAAAAAAATTGAATATCACTAGTTCAATGTAATATTATATTATCAGTTTAACTAAAATCAAATCACTACATATTACGAAACAAAGTCGTCCGCCGCGTCTGTCTGTCTGCCTGTCTGGATGTTCGCGATAAACTCAAAAATACTAAACGGGTTGTAATGCAGTCTTCACCAATAGTCACTACATATTATAAAACAAAGTCGTCCGCCGCGTCTGTCTGTCTGTCTTTATGTTCGCGATAAACTCAAAAACTACTGAACGGATTCTGATGCGGTCTTCACTAATAGATAGATTAATTCACGAGGAAGGGTTAGGTATATAATTTGTTCTGTTTTTTTTTTTGTAAATTGGTTGAAATATAATGATAATTGTTGGAAGTCGTATGCTTCCTAAAAGTCAAGCCGCCTGGGAGCTCTTGTTACAAATAAATATGTATATTATAGCTACATATATTTAACTAGCAGGCCCGGAGGATGTTGGCCATTTTTGATTTCATAGATGGGTATAGTAAGCTATCCTTAAAAGATAGGTATATGCCATCCTGGACTTCTTTGTAGATATATAAAAGACGAATATATCACTATGCATTGTTTTGTTATATCTCAAAAGAATTAGGCAGTCTTCTCGATGAATGCTCCCAAGCAGCTTAACGTTTTGCAACACTTCCAATAGCTCTATCGTTATATTTCAACCAAATTACAGAAAATCTTGATAAATCATAGACCTAAACCTTCCTCATGTATTATTCTATCTATCGTGAAGGCATTACAATCCGTTCTGTAGTTTTTGAGTTTATCACGAACTGACAGACAGACGCGGCGGACGACTTTGTTTTATAATATATAGTGATAGTGATAACGTATTATTATAACATTTGCAAATTTTGATACGTTTGTTATGCTTTCACACCTTAACTACTTATCCGATATATTTGTGACTTTTTTGTATATATCTTGTCAGGCGTTTAAGGAAGGACATAGAGAACATGTACATTAATGTAGGTAATGAATACAGACAAATCTAGTTATAATATGTTACTCAGTTTTTGTAATACGTCAAATTCGTGTTTAAATGGGCCTTTCTTTATACGATAGGAGAGAAAAAAGTTAATGTTTTTCATGTGTATGTAAGTATGTGTGTTTCTTAGAAGCTTTCTATATTCTAAACGGTTTGACAGACTTTAACCGATGGTGTGTCGTAATATTCCATCATTGTATGATGTATGCACCTTAACTATAAAAGATACAGAGGAGAGTTAAAAATAGCCTGTTTCTTATCAATATTTAAAAACACGTTCATCAAATTAAAAAAGGTTTTTTTTTACTTTTATTTGTCAATTTATATAACATGTCGACTCTGTTTCGTTATTCCTTGACCCGAATGATATATCGAGCGTTCATCTAGACTAATAGCGTTTTAATAATCACGGGTTAGTCATTGAGAATACGGCATCAGACAAAAAGGAGTGAGTGATCTTTGGTCTATAAAAAACCTGAATAAAAAACGATTCCTACCTACTTATTTATTTCAATGAAATTCCTATAGAGTATCGTCGATGACAAAATGACTAAGAATTAACTTACACACACTTCACAAAAAAAAAAAAAACGGTAATTAGTACTAAATAAACAAAAAAAGAATTTATAACACTAAAATATTAGAGTGAAATACGCGTACCGTGTCATACTACATAAGGCAACCAGAAGTGCTCGCTTTCTACAGAGATTTCATCATCCTTACACAGCGGAAATGATTACGGATAGTCCGGTTTTAGGGGATCCTTTCCTCCGCCAACACTCCGGTTATGGCATAAGCTTCTCTTCTGAAGTTTTTTTGGAAAATTATCGCATGGCATTTTTCAAGAGAGAAGTGAACACTTTTTTATGGAGTAGGCAAAGCCATGTGATGTTATTTGTACTGCAAGTGTCCATAGAACTTAAAATTAGAGCATCAGCACGTTTGTCATCGTAGTTTAAGAAGAAACTGTAAATCAAAAATATTATAATTAAAGTGTTACCTTTTTTTATAAATATATTATCTGATGTCTTCTCTTTTATGCTTTTTTATGACCCAATTCAGTTTATTTTTTAATTCCGATTATATATTTTGATAGTTGAAGATTTTTTCTTAGCCTCTCGGGAATATTATACATTCCTTATAATATAAAAAATATGGGTAGGTATATTTTAGAAATACTTTATCCCTCGTGATGGGCCTATCATAGGATGAGAGACTAATAAAATGTGTTTTTGTATTGAAAGTTCTTATGGGAGGAATTTGAAATATTGGCCTGCAACCTTTTCGTGTGACGAAAAGTGGTGGGTTGAACACTGTTTCGGGTAGAGTGTTGAAAACATCGGTTCTCGTCCGACTACCGAATTTAAGCAATTGGACGCGATTAGTACTTGGATGGGTGAATCGCCCGGGAACATTCAGTAACATTGGCTTTTTGTTTTGTTGTACTTCTTATAAAGAAGTTTTTACTTCTTTCATATGGTCATAAACATCCACACACACTTTTTTTTATTCCTACTTTAATCACATCAGATAACTTATATTTTGGCATAATAATTTCGGATATTTTATCTGAGGTTTGGCAATCGGTTTGTTTGCAGTTATATAGTAGACGATATCCCTTTAAATAGGTTACCCCAAAGTAGTTATCACATTCATTTAAAACTTTTAAAGGACCTTTATAATAAATGGACTCACTTTTACTATCAATTCTTGAATAATACTTAAATAAGTTTTTCTCTGTGTTATTGTTTCTATTAAAGCCAAATACGTTTAGTCACCGACTGTACCTACCTACAGATAGTGTTAGCGTATCATTATGAAGATTAATGCAGACTATAGGTACAGTCTCCACGAAATGTATATACGTATATTATAAATTTATTAATTGTCTGTCTCTGTCCTCATTCCAATATATGTATCTCTAACTCTAATTTTGTAGTGGATTTTATATTTCATTCATGATCTTGTGTTATAGGGCTCTATATTTTGTGATATTGGTCACGTTTTATGTAATAGAGTTTGGTTATTGTGCACGAGTGAAGTGTATGGAAAAAAATGCCACGGAGCATGGATTCTGACTTGCCGCAATAACTCCCTAGAAAGTTCTAACAAGACAGCCACCAACTTGTTGGTTGATTGAAATGATAGTAATATCATTACCTACTCGACAATGGCAGTAATAGATAATCTACTATAAGATTGGATTGAAAAAAATAAAATTTAGTAGTCCGGTGAAACTGTAGCGGCCTTAACAAGCCAACAGTGTAGTCAGTTCGAAAAAAAAATGACAACAAAAGTGTACACAAATAAAAATTGAGGATTATATGTAAGCGCATCGCATACAGAACTGCTATATCTATTTGGCTATTTCTTTTTCGTTGTGTTAGTAATTGTCAGTACAAGGTATGTAAGAAAGTTAATGTTTGAAAAATCACAGAGAAAAGTGAAAAATTTGAGTTAAAAAATACCCATATAAAAGTGTGTGAGTGAGTGAGACGGAATACAGTATGAAGTGTTTCAAAAATATTAACAGGATTACTTTCAATTTCCATTTTATTTAATTATATAGTCGTACTCTAAAGAGTAGATTTGTTATTATTTCCTTCCTTAGTATTAACCGTGCGGAGTCCGTTATGCATCGTCTGCAGTCTATAAAGTTTCGCTTTCAGAAAACCTTTGTGTAATATAAACAAGACGAACTAGATTTCGAATAATTGCATCCGCGTCATATAGAACAAAACATAAAGTTCAAGGTCGCGACCTTGACTCGGCCCGCACTTGATATTTATACTCTTTGGACAGCTAAAATGCCTCCGTTATCCGAAACAAATGCTAATTGACCTTCGATAGATTACGAATAATTAAAATGTTTGTATTTATATTTTGACACAAGATCCGTATATGATATAGAAGAGATACTTATAATTATTTAATTCTTGACATTTCCACACGTTTCAGCTTACAAAAAGAACAATTATTTTTGAAGTGAAACTTCTTTAGAATCGTTGTGATTTCGAACCGGATGCAACGGAAAAACAACAGGTAAGGCACACAAATACAAAAATGTGTAGGATGAAGCCGGCAAAGAAGGAGACAGAAATATACATACTATTTTTGAAGTGAAATAGTGAGCCACAGCGAGAGAGAAAATGTCGGTGTGAATGTATATTGCACACTGTTTAATGCTTGCTTGTATTTGAGCATTTAACGTGTGCTAGTATATGTGAAAAGTACGTGTACTACTGTACACTATATGCGGCCGTGTATTAAAGCTTTTTAGTAAGAAGTCAGCGTGGTGTGTTATTATTTAACAGTGTTTGTGAGCATTTTTATATCTTGTTTGTGGAAACTGAAAATATGGAACTTGAGCAATAAATTATGTAACATACGTTAAATAAAACATAAAATATCTTTTTAAAATTAATCAAAATACATCCACTTTTAAACAAATAAACTTTGTAATTATCCTAGCCTTGTTATATACATTCATCTCATTCTTTTGTCGATTTTCTGAAGTTTCACTTCTATCGTGTGTGAATCGCACACACACTTTTTGTCTCAAAGTATAATTGTAAATATAAATGAAAAACATTTCTCTATTTCGGTACCAACATGTAAAAATAATATATTGGCAAAATAATGCAACATTTTAACAAAATTGTAACATTGAACCCTGCGGCAAATTCTCGTCAGGTGGTCATTATGTGCCGTATCAAAATTACATTTGTTTAATCATATGCCATCAAATAATTTATCGTCTCCATACCTAATATTATGCTATATTTGTAAACGCCAAATTAATACTTGACTCCGCTCGTTTTTTTATTTATTTATTTATACGAATTATAACAACTTTAATCTTTTAATAAGCGTTTATTCTTACAATTTCCGTTCAATTTCCACTTAGTCACTACATAGTATAAAAGAAAGTTGCTTTCTCTGTCCCTATATCCCTATGTATGCTTAAATCTTTAAAACTACGCAACGGATTTTGATGCGGTTTTTTTTTAATAGATAAAGTGATTGAAGAGGAAGGTTTATATGTATAATAATATAAATTAAATAGTGGAGAAATACTGTTATTTTTGAGGTTACTCTAAATTTAACGCGTGCGGGCCACGGGCAGTAATGAATAAATCAAAACTACTGTATCGATTTTAATCATTTTTTCAGTGAATGACATAGGCTATATATTTTATATACGTGCGAAACCGGAGCGGGCTGCTACTTAATTATAAATTGGAATTGACTTAAGTAATTCGTCGCTATAAATAAGCTGTCATTTTTATTAGAAATCTTTTTGTTTTACATGCCATGATATCTGTTCTATATCTTATTCAAAAATTGGAATAATTCGAGACACACGTGTTTTACAAATTAAAGATTTTTCCTCTGTTTGTTTTTATTAGGTAAATTAAATTGTATGTGATAAACCAGTATACCCCGGAAACTAGGTAATATTAAAGCCAAAAAAAGTCTTGACTTGATACTTTATAGGTCTGACTACAATCTTATCTGATGTTAAACGATGATGTGATCCAAGACGGTAGTCACGCTAAACCTAAAGGGAGACTGACTCTCAAGCGCAGTTGCCGGAATACATCAGCTGGTAGGTGAAACTTGGTAACAGATTTTCAACTTGAGTTTGGAAGTTAGCCAGGTGGACTTTGAAAAATCTCTACCACCGTGAGGATGTAACATATGTAGTATATGAAAAAAATGTGAAAACATGGCGACCATCATTGTTTTTTTTTTATTAATGTGTACACCTATAATTTTAAATAAACTTCGACGGTGGATAGCGTAATTGACTGACATGTGAAGTCTGTCAATACTTCGTTAATCAATTATCCTTTCCAATGTCTAAAGCTATCCATATATTAAAAGATACTAGCGCAGCGTGCGGCGCAAGGAAGCAGAAACTTATCAATAATTGTCTTCAAGAATGGTTTCAACTGCGGACCTATTGGGATATGACTAACAAAATCATTAGGGTGTACTTGTTATTTAACCTATTACTTGGCAGATTCGCTACTTCCATAACATAAATAAAATCGATAAAAAAAAAGTATTATGTTTAAACACGGTACAAGGAAAATATATATATAATAAACCTTCCGAATACAGATGTAGGTTCGGTCGCCTCTAGCAGCACACCCGGCGGGATATGAAATGTTCTCGCGTCAAGCAATGAAGCCTTCCGAAGGTGAGGCGAGGCAACAATAAAGCAATTGATCCGTGAAGCGGACAGCTTGCGGCCGGACCACACCGACATATTACCCCGCGCATACGTTATTTTGCGACGTAACATTGCTAGACATACGAAACTATAGACAGGAAAATATTTTAAATTATATAGTTCGTTTTATAAAGACAGATCAGTCACGTACATTATTTTAACTATAATATAACTCAAGGCAATTAAACATGACTTTGATTAATATTTTTAAATGTGTTTCCAATCTCATCCCATGTTAAACAATGTAGTCCAAGATGGCTCTCGAATGTCGCTGCCGGAATACACCCTGATTGGGGACAGATTTCCAACTTGAGGGTGGTAAATGTAATAACCCTAGCACCACCATTAATGATGTAACATATAGGTATTAAACAACATTTTTAATTTAGGTTAATTGGTTTTCACTAGCTAATGTCATCTGATACACTTAAATGCAGCAGTGGAATTACACCTAGTGTAATAGTAATGTGATAGTCTCATACGATTCCAATCTAATACGATTGCTATATCCAACCTATCGGTAAGCCTATAATGATTGATGTATATGATTGACGATAAAAGTCATTAATGAATTTTGTATAGCCACCAATAATGGTGCTGTGCAAATCGGACTTAGAAGTCAACTTATTGATTTCAACCCATAGATTATTAAAATAATTTGAACGAAAAGGTTTATGTTACAAATTATAAATATTTTGTATTCAATCTAAAAATATTTGCAAGAAACGACACGGAAAATAAAAGCATCATTAAAGTATAGTAGTATAGTTCTATCTCATTCATCTTACACGATAAATTAACATCACGTAGGTATTTCTAAATAGTTTGTTGTAACTACAAAACGGTCACATAACATCGCGGTAACAACAGAACACATTTTAATATAATTAAGACGCGTCCGAGTTCGCGCCGCGCCGCGCCCTCCCGCGCTTTTAATTTATTACAAAACACTCGGATGTGTTACCAGTTTTAAAATGTTGCCAGATTAATATTAAAAAGAACGAAACGTAAATCTCACAAATAGGAGTGAAATAAATGTCATAATTTGAATTTAAGTATGTTTTAATATATTATGGTTTTATTGTAGAAAAATAGCCGTAGAAGCTAAGCGCAGTAAAATAGCGGCAGGTTTTATGTTTTGAAATTTATAACCGTGGTATGTTTATTAATAACTAAACTAATTATGTGTGCGACCATCAACAATATTAATTAATTAAAATTTATAGGTAGTTCTACTATTTTATTATTATTTATATATATTTTTACTGCTTCAGTTTTTTTAAATTATATAACGCTTTTGTTTATTAAAGTTGTATGGTATTATAGATGTATTCTAAAACTTATATTTTATATATTACTAGCTATCTGACCCGGCAAACGTTGTTTTGCCATTTAAGTTATTCTACGGAATTTCTAGTGTAGAAAAAAAAATCGAAATAGAGTGAAAACGTTCACAGAAAAGACGATGACTTCGTTTTAATTAGCTCTTTCTCTGGGATAACTTACCAAGCGATAATTAATCAGTTATCGAGCGGGATGAAAAATTATAATTATTAAAATGACTATTAATAAATAGGGGTTGGTTTTATAAGAGTGAAAATTTAGGGTTGTATGTATTTTTAATGCTTCATTATAACAAAATAATAAAAAAAAATTGCCAACAAAATTAATGTTAGAAACGGACAACCTTTATCACTTAGCGGTATGAAAAATAGATAGTAGCCGATGGTTCTCAAACCTACTGAATATGCCTATAAAATTTCATAAAAACCGTTTCAGAGGAGTATGGTAACTAACATTGTGACACGAGAATTTTATATATACGATAGATTTTTGGACACAAAAATTGATAGATCTTTTTCAATGGAACTTTTTCTTTACACTATTGATCTAAACGCATACTTTGTCATTTCAATTTTATAGACAGCATACCAGTCATGTTTATAGTTTCTTGCTATTCTCAATATTATTTGTTGCAATTACTGCTTATTGTATAATATAGTTGCAATTACTGCTTATTGTATAATATAGTTGCAATTACTAAACAATATTTAGCTTAAATAAATAATAAGTTCATATAACGGATGATCACGTAGTGGCAAATTATAGTAAAATAGACAGCGATTGAAACATGTAGTTCCCACAAAACAACATGTTACTTAAAAAGGTAAGAACGTATAGATGAAATGATTAAACTCCAAGCACAAGTAATATTTTTAAAGGCATATTTGCGCCAAGCCTACCGCACGACCGCGAAAACCATCGGTTTGCGGTATACCCGATCACCGAAATTCATTATACGAGGCAGCCGTAAAACACCGATATATAGATATTAACATAAATTACGATTTTTATCTGCAACCGAAACCGAAATTAGGTTGGCATTAGTTGCGTGTGTGGTCATCGCTCGAACGAACAAAAAAATCATTTTAATCTACGTTCATTTTTTTTCAATGTCATTCAACCAGTATTTATTTTTTATATTCATTTTATGGGATAGAAATAATATGTTGCATCAATTTTTACGCTTTTCGTGTTCAAACAAATACATTAATTTATACTTGATGTTTAAAGTTTTGTGTAGTAAGTGTCTGTTACTGTAAGCAGTTTTTGATTTAACATATACTAATGTATTAATAGAATTCGTGTACATTGATCAGTTACATTTAATAATGAAACAGTTTAATTAACTTCTTCTTCTTGTTTTGGCACCGCAGAAGCATTTGCCAGTGTCAATGTTTTGTTTCAAGAGGGATTATAGCAGAATGTTTACAAATATTATAAGTTTATTAAAATGTAGGAAGTTCCAAGTAAATGTCTTGTGATAATTATAATGTTCTAACAAGATGGTGGTTTTCTTGTTAGAACTTTCCATGGAGTTTTGGTGGCATCTCAGAATGCATGCTCCGTGGTATTATTTCCCATCCACTTCACTTGTGCATAATAACCGAAGTATATTACGTAAAACACCACCAATATTACAAAGTATAGAGTCTAATAACACAAGATTATGTATAAAATATTAAAGCCACTACATGACAGACCAAGATCCCGCCAAAAAACCCGTTTAATTAACTTATTATAATATAAAATGTGATACAGAACCATGCCACAGAGTACAGAGAAACATAGATTAAAAATTATACTAACATCACATTTGCCACAGACTAGCAATAAATGTCAAGGATTGTTTAAAAAAATTGTTTTGCCAAGACTATCGGTTAATGGTGAAGTAGAACATCCTGAGGAAGCCAGACCTAAAAAATGTTATTGTAGTACTAAAACATGTTGTATAGAACTGAATTTCTCTGTGTTTCAAATCGCAGATAAGCCCTGTGCCGGGGTGTTGATTGTACCTCCAACCTTCCTTATGAAGAGGCTTTTGGTCGTATAATCGAACTCTTACAGGCTGTTGGTATTATTATATTTGGAAATCACAAAAGATAATAGTTAAAAAAAAGTAGTGTGTACTTATGTACACGCGTTAGAAGTTATACTTCTTTGGCGTAACAAGATAAAAATCTTTTCAAAAATTTTATCTTACGCTTTATTCTACGTTTGTAGAAAAAACGACATTAACAATAGAAAAAAAGGTATTTAATACATACATACTTTTTTTGATTAAAATGTTGACTATAGCTAACTTCAGGGTGTCGGTTTTTCGTGCCGGTGTGCGGCGCGCGCAACGTACAAATTTACTCTCATCATTTTTCCCTAACGCGCCAAAGGAAGTATAACTTAAAAAAACGAAAACTAAGTATAATGTGAAATATATTCGACTGACGCCTATCAACGTGTTGTCGCGTAGTAGAAGCCTACAGTACTTATAAGAAAAAGTTTTGAAAACTCATGCTAGAATAAATGACAAAATTAAAATTAACAATGAAAATTAAGTATATCAAATAATAAAAGCTAAAATTAAAACGCATTAAAGAATATAAAATGAAATGATCTCTAATTACGATCCATTACATGTATTTAAGAAGCTTCATATATCTAGTTAAACCTCAGTATCCCGTTTACTGTGTGATAAATACTTGTCAATACTAACAACAGCCCGCTATTTTATCCACCAGAAAGTGATATAAAACTAAAAATAACTATAAAATAAAGTCTATGCTACTAAAATGGTGAGTTAATTAAAAATATTAATTAATCGATCTATCGATTAATCGAGTTAATCGATTAAACGAAAATCGTAAATGTTTGTTTCCCTTGTACGCCATTTTACAAAATACTTGTACAAATAAAACTAACAAAATATACCAAAGCATTCTGTATTAAGGATCCCGTATATTAAAACGGTCCGAAAGAGCACGAATGCGTTTCACTTACGACCGTGTGAATCTTTAATTTTCGGTCGGTGGTACCGAAAAAAAAAAAAAAAAAGAAATAAGGACACGATGGCCGTCATTGAAGAAATGTATCGAAATATTAGTGTGGGAGCGGGCGCCACTCTTTGTCGTAATAATGAGTCGGTATTTCATGTAATGGTGTACAGTCACATGCACAATATTTATAGATTATTTTTCTGTAATACATTTTGCAATTGCATTTCATTTTTATAGTGGCACGGTGTAAGTGACGTCTCTATACCTGAAGGTAGACTTAGTACAATCTAAGAACAATAGTGGACATCGACATGTGTTATGGTGCTAGCAAATTTATAACCAGCAGTTAAGAAATTCTCAAGGCGGTATTGTAGATCTCTCAGTCGTCATCATTATTTTTAGATTACCTAATGGTACAGGTTGCTATTACCCTGCTAGTTACCGAATATACAACCCTTCATCCTAAAATGCATCACACTTAAATACGCCACTATAGTGGTCGCGCGATACAGTCGAATAAATTGTCGTATTCTGTCACCAATTATTATATATACAAGAGTACTGCATGAGAAAGACTATGAGTACATGTACATAGTAACTTAGGAATATAGGAGATCGATAAGTAAAAATTATATTCGCATACATCATCAACAGGACTAATACAAATGTCAAGATAAAAACTTAGTTGCGAATAGATAATAATTAGGTTAAAATATTTTATTTACCTAAAGCATTAGAACATATTTATTATGCTTTTCACAAATATATTAAAAGTATTATTTTATTCTTCGTCTGTAGTCTTCTATCTTTATTCTTTTTCCATATCGAACAATAATACACTGATTAGGTACCTTATTATACCAGACGTTTCGCTGAAAAAAAAAACCAGAACTTTCTCATACTTCTATCGATAGAATGATATATACTCATTATGACTTTTTAAAATTTGAATTAACATAACGTCCAGAAATATTATAAATAAACCAGTGCTTCCGCGATTTCGTTCCCATAAAATATTATTATTGTT
Organism: Antheraea assamensis; assembly: GCA_035772565.1. Classification (NCBI taxonomy): domain Eukaryota; kingdom Metazoa; phylum Arthropoda; class Insecta; order Lepidoptera; family Saturniidae; genus Antheraea; species Antheraea assamensis. The sequence continues at coordinate 1,643,357 of JAQQSE010000054.1, read as the reverse complement.
CCATGAGAACAATGACAACTACTTATCTGTTAATTAATTTTTACTGTTTATTAAAATACTGCCAATTAAACTCCTGTTAAAATCAGTTCTCCAGTTTCAAAGATTAACGCAGGACTAAAACGGATAATTCGATTTTGTTAATATATTTAATCGATTGCTAAGAGAAGGTAATTGTTAAAGTCAATTTAAAAGTAAAACTTTCGACTGCGACTGTACGTAGAGTAAAATTAATACATTCGATTTGATTTAGTTATTTTTCATTATAATTACATCACCTTGTACAAACATTATAGGATTGAGTAACACGGCGACTGTATAATCTCATAGCTAACGCTGTAACAGGTTTTTACGTTCTTATTTGTACCATTCATAATTTTTTCGACCACGTTACGAAATACTTAATCGTGTTGTCTCCTTTCTTACAATAGATTGTATGAAAGTTGACCGATTTCACATACCATTTTGAGCAAATTGAAAAACAATAGTGGACTTCAAACTTATATAATAGCATTTATATAATAGCCGCGACTTCATCTGTATCGTATCGCGCATGCGCGGCACACTGCACAGCACAACGCTAAGTCTATTTCTTGGAGTTTTGGCGGGATCTTAGTCTGTCATGTAGTGGTTTTTATATTTTATTCATAATCTTGTGTTATTATAAACTCTATATTTTGTAATATTGGTGGTGTTTTACGTAATATAGTTCGGTTATTACGCACAAGTGAAGTGGATGGGAAATAATACTACGGAGCATGCATTCTGAGATGCCACCAAAACTTCATGGAAAATTCTAACAAGGAGACCACCATCTTGTTAGAACATTATAATTATCACAAGGCACTTACTTGGCAAAATCTTGTTACTTGACGCTGGCTAGTGCACAAACCGTGCCGAAGTCAAAAGACAGGGAAGAAGAAGAAGTCTATTTCTCTACTGCAAGAAAATACAGACCGCTAAACGCATTGTGCATTCAAATATCGTATTTTGAATTAAATAAAGGTATCGTGGTTGGTGAGGAAGGCGTCTCAATAGCGGTGGTCACTCAGCGGCTTGAGAACTTTTATAACTGAAAACGGGAATGCGTGTCAGCCTTAACTGTGTCTAGTATTTGGGAATGTTAGATTATGTGAACGATAAGCGGTAAATAAGAAGCATTTAATCGCTAACCGAGTTGTCCCTGGATGCAGCTGCCAATCCTCGAACACCTTACGAGTGTTTTGATATTGGTGGCCATTAGATCGTTCACTCATTTAGCGGGTTATATATAAAATATGTAGCAGTGATGTTGCGTTGCGAAAAAATTGCATATAAGTCAAAAGTGACAAATGTCACCCCCGTATCGACGCATGACTTATGGATACATAAACTAGATCCGCCTATCCAGTACTTTTTGCGTGATGTAAGCACAACGTCAGAACTTGGTCACGTATTCTTCTAGATGATTACTTTTTTAAACTTTATAACTAAATCAGCTAACTTTATTAGCCTTCACGCAATCACTCAGATATATATTCTATTTGTATTTATGCAATTTATAAAACTTCATAGTCAGCTGTTTCACACCCCCACGTGTACAATTGAATTTTGGACGTGGACGTGTACGTGGAAATTTAAACAAATGCCCTGATAATATCACCGAGTGTGAGGTAAATAAAGAACTGTCGATTTCTCCCCGTTTAAAAACGCTAATGTGTCGTGAACAGGTGCGCATTATAGCCATGCACGATACACGGGAAGAGGCTTTTGGACTAACGAAACTCTTACAGGCTTGTATATATTCCCCATGCCCATCTCCCCATTGCACAGGTTCGGTTAACGAGAAGGGGGCGGCTGGTGGGTACCCAGCTTGCCCTCCATAGTAGGACGACGCCCGGTAGACACTTTCTGCTGGGCTGGCCGCTGCGGCGGCATGGTGATAGCACTGAATGATCCCATGCCGCCCCAACCTAGCGGCGGTCGGTACACCGTGGGGTTTTAGTGTGTAAGAGTCTCACACTACCCACTCTCTCCCCCGGGAGGGTGGTGTGTCCATGATGGATTTCCCCACGTTATAAAAAAAAACGTCTTGTATATATTATCTATTTCCGATATAATGTAATTGATTTGAACAGTCAACTTTATATTTTATTGTCATTCATATCTGAGTTGTTTCAAGTTTCAACTCTCCAATTTATCGAGAATTTATCTTATAATCGTTTGTAGAATTTGCAGAAAGCAGACAAACGGACAGACAAGAAAATGGGTGAATAAAAATGTGTTAACATAAATCAAAATCAAAATCAAAAATACTTTATTCAGTTTAGGCCCAGAGAAGGCGCTTATGAACGTCAAAGTTACCACCGGTTCGGAAAACAACCCAGTCATCGAGAAGAACCATCAAGAAACTCGATCTGGTTTATCTTTTCATTAACATATTATAACTCACATTTTTAAAACAGTTATAAATAATTACATTCGGTTTTGGTGGATGCACAGAGAGGGCGTCATTTCCAGACGTCACCGTCGTTCACATATTGATCCACCCTGTAATAGCCTTTAGATATTAAAACCTGCTTGACATGGTGCTTGAAATTAGTATCCGGCAGATCGGTAACGTGCTTTGGAATTTTATTATAAAACCTAACACTATTAGCTAAAAAACTGTTACCGGTCCTAGTGAGCCTAAAACATGGAATGACCAATTTGTTCTTATTTCTTGTATTTAGATTATGTCGGTCCTTTGCGAAATCTAGCTTATCTGACATAAAAATTATATCCTGGCTTATTAGTACTTACCTATCTGTGCAAGCATTTTACTATATTACATTATACGTTAAATGCAGGGCTGTAACTGTAAGGACATCGATACGGTTAATCGAGAGGTACATATCGATAATGTCAATTATTTATTAATCGATATGTAACAATTTGGAAAACGCGAGGAGCAATGTCGTTGCCAATTTGCTGAGCATTGTATTTTTTTGCACCCACTTCATACCACCATTACCGACAGTATTTATGTCTCAGTTGATACGAAGCGCACATTTTATTCTGCTTATACTCCTTCATTCGTAAGTTAGTTAAAACAGAAATCATGAGTAGTTTTGTAAATATATTGGTATACATTATTTACCAAACTGCCGCTGTAAAATCACAAACCGGAGTTAAGCCGAAAAATCTGTAACTGACAGCTTAAGTAGGTACTGCTTATGTGTTTTAAAATCAAATGTTTTCTTTTTCCTTAGGTTCAAAAAGTACATTCCACCCTCATCCGTATAACACACAACGCTTAAACGAATATCATACAAAAGAAAAGAAGAGCACAAAAAGAAATTAACAAAACAGAAACTTGCAATCACTTTCTTGCCCTTATACCAACGTCTACCAAATAATCGAGAACAAAAACTAATAGTCAAACAAAAAAAATGCTATTAGATTTCTGACTCCAAATATTTTCTTATGAAGATATATTGCATTATTGTAATGTCGCAAAAGATGACAGATGTGCTCCTTTGCCTCTAGACAGCAGTATACATATTTAATTCATTACTAAACTTTCAGTGTATCGGTATCGTATCGGCAGAATCACATCCCTAATGAAAAGTAATATATATATATATATACTACCGAAATTATATTACAATGTTTGAGTTCAGCTTTTAGTTTTGATATGAAATTATTTAGAGAAGTTAGTTTATCTTTCTTCGTTAATTACCATCATTAAAATAAATAATTTCAATTCTTATATTATAAACTAGCGGCCCGCTCCGGCTTCGTACGGTTATAAAATATATAGCCTATGTCATTCACTGACAAAATGATTAAAATCGATCCAGTAGTTTTGATTTATTCATTACTGCCCGTGGCCCGCACGCGTTAAATTTGGAGTAACCTCCAAAATTAACAGTATTTCTCCACTATTTAATTTATATTATTATACATATAAACCTTCCTATTCAATCACTCTATCTATTAAAAAGAACCGCAGCAAAATCCGTTGCGTAGTTTTAAAAATTTAAGCATACATAGGGATATAGGGACAGAGAAAGCGACTTTGTTTTATATTATATAGTGATATATATATATATTAAAGTATAAAAACCATCAAACGTAGAGATATGTTATGGATAATTAGTACCAAAACGACGGAAGTTACACCATCGCTCCATAAACCGTGTAAACTAGATTAACATACCCGACAAAGTTATCGGCGTTTTGACAAATCTTGCTTATGTGTAATAGTAATAGGTACCTGCTGATAAGTTTCTAGTAGGCGTTGTTTTATTGCGTCGTAAACTTACGTATGATAGACAAACGTACATTAATTACTCGACTTTGTATATATATATATATATAAATTTTAATTTTAAATGATGATGTGTTTTGAAGCGATGATGGCTCATTTGGTAGTGTGTTCGGACACAGTGTCGAAGGATGTACGTTCGAATCCAAGCAACTGTGTCGGAGCTTTCGGTGAAGGAAAAGATCGTGATGCAACCATAGCATGGTGGTAGGGCTTTTTCTAAGTCTGTCTGGCTAGCTACCACCCTTAAGTTGAAAATCTGTCACCAAGCACCTGTTGGTGTGTTCCGGCAGCTGCACTTGAGAGCCAGTCTCTCTCTAGGTTTAGCGTGGCTACCATCTTAGTCCACATCATCATTTAACATCAGATGAGATTGTGGTCAAAGGCTAACCTATATACGCTATAAATTATAAAAAAAATTTATGGATATTTCTAAAGACCAAAACTCTATCGCCATGCACCGGTGAGTGTGTTCCCTCATCTACACTTAACAGCCAAACCAGTAATAGCTTCAGCGTAGCTCTACCACCTACACTTTCAGTATAAAAGTAACATTTATGGTACTGCCGATTTTTTTATAATAATTATAATATACATGCATTATGTCGGTTACATTACACGAATACAAATAAAAAATAATAAAAAAAAAAAAAACAAAAAATAATAGAAAAGAACGTAGAGTGTCTATTAGAAGAAGAAAAAGTACTATTCCCGAAGGATAGATTAACTGTATATTATCGTGAACGAAACCGCGGGCAAGAGCTAGTTAAAAATACAGCCAAATATATACATATATTTTTTACCAAATAGATGTATAAAATTATTAACAGTATAAGCGAGGCGAGATAAAATCAGAACCAAGTCCCACGGAACCCTTTTACAACTTCATAGAGATATGTAAAGTCGTAAACGGTTCCACTGTTTTTATTGATGTCCAACTTATTTGTAAATGTTTTGAAAACCGTCGTCCAATAAATAGTCATATACGAATAGAATACAACAGTTTTACGATCCTTACTTCGTATGCATAATGGTGGTTTAATGGATCTAAATGATCCCTTAATCTTTTATGGATAAGCCGTTGTTTACGTTCGTGTGGATATATTGATGTGATATATTGCACTATCTAGCTGCTTACCACGGCTTCACACGGGTGTAAAAGCGAAGAAAACGGGAATAAATCTTCCCTTTACAGTACAACCAATTAAACAAAACGGCAACTGAACAAGTGAATGTCAATCTGTCAATACTTTCTTCCTACTGTCTTCGGTCTCACTCTTTCCTTTTAGTATATGGAGATTTTTGTAACCCATCTATTTCTCTTTTCCGTACGATTTCTCAAATATTTGCCATTATACAACCTTGCCTTGACAATTATATACACAACAAAAAAAGAATTGCCCAAATAGATACAGCAATAGGTACTATAATAACTTGCTTATATGTACATATCTTATGTATATACCTACAACCATCCAATCATCTCAGTTTAAGTCGCCTTGAGTTCTGCATCCATCATGTTCACCCTCGATAGGGAACTCACGTTTATTCCACACGTCGATAGAGTGTGAAACAAGGCCGCTATTGTCATGAGTCGCTTGCATATCCACTGGTATGCTCGAAAACCAAAATGTCCCTCAAACACAAGCTCATGTTTTATAAGTCGTACGTTCGTACCATTTTAACATATAGTTGTCCCGTCTTCTGTTATATGTCAGAACTCTACTTTCATAAGATACAGGTCTTACAAGATCGCTTTTTACTGAAGAGGACGGTGCACCATGGTAGGTACGTTAGGAAGATAAATCTCTATAAGGACTAAACTAGGAGTTTCCGTTGAAATGGGCGCACATAAAGTCTCTCACGGCTAATTATTGCGAAAGATAGTTGCGATCACCCGGAGTGAAGTCCACGATCATTCTGCTAGCGCGATACAGTGACACTATTTTTTTTTACTGTTTAGCTTAACACATACAATACAGATCACCCCCACATACATACACACACAGAGGTAGATCCACATACGGTGGAAAGGTTTTGTTTTGTCCCGTATTTTTCGAACTTGGTTAGGTTAGTTTAGCCGAGTTCACAGATACAAAATACATGCTTTAGTTCGTGAGGCACTTATGCTAGAATACATGTTATTAGCTGGTTTTGTTACTTACAAATATTCAGATTAACAAGTAGTTGAATAATATTAATAAAATACATTTTAGGGGGTTTCTGCTTTGTTTTTTATTTTTATTATTATCACTAATAACTTTAAGCTATAATAATTTTAAACTTCTTATATACGAATTGATCCCTGGTGGAAAATGTTCAATATATGATGCTTCTAATGTAGCAAATAAAATATTTATTTAAAATTTAAATTTCGCTTTTCAGAGAATAAAGAAAATGAACCTTTTCATGGTATTTATTCATCTGTACACGAATTTACGGAATGGAAATAAAAGTTCTTAACGAACCAAGAACCGTATTTCCAATTAATATTTTATTAAAACAATCTATTTTACCGCTAAACTTAACTAACGCGATACGCGAAATTCCATTGTCTGCTGCAATACCGCCTTTTAAACAAATATAATTATAGAAGAGCACACAAAAGACTATTGAGAAAAAAAATAACTCTCACCTCAAAAAAAGTATTTACAACGAACGAGTTAACAAACAATGGATACTTTTAAAAATCTAAAACAAGGTAAATCAAATTTGGATTCGCGTAAAAATAAATATAGTTCAAAATATTGATAACAAAACAAATATTTCGTGGAAAATTTCTAGATAAGGTATCATTGTTTCATGAATGGAACGTAAAATGGGAGCGGGCGGCGGCGGCGGCGGCGGCAGGCGTCTTTGTGTTAAAAACATAATAGCAAATTAACGAAATCCTTTTAAAAACAACCCAAACACCGGCCACAATTGTCTTCGAGCGGAACAATGAGAGAAGAGGTAACTAACACCTTAAAGTGCTTCGACAAGTACCTTGAACTGTACCTCCAATTTTTTTAACAATATAATTAATTCTAATCTGATACACAAATGAGACGAAATGATAAAAGGCTGCTGCTTAAAATATATACACTTTCAGTGTCAGTATAACAAATATAATATTAGAAAACAAAACGTTAAGATTTTTTTTAGTTACAATCATGAATGAATACTTTATTACGTGTCTTTACAATGTTGTCTTTCACTCACGATTTTAACGTGCAGGATTAAACGCGTGAAAGCGCGTAAAAGCATTCACAGCTATCTTTATTCTTTGACTTTATGCGCGAGTGAAAGCGTTTTTACGCGGGAAAAGTCGCGTCGTGTAAAGGCAGTAATTCTGTTGAGTGTTAATGGGTATATAAAAAGCTTTATTCATTCATTTACAGACAATATATTTAAATACGATATAGCCACGTCATACACAAAGTTAAAATCTATCTAAGGACATATCAAATGTAAAGATCAATACAGACGTTTAAGGCTACAAAGTGCGGCAAATAAATACAATTACGTACACTCTTACATACTTCCAATAAAAAAATATTACTCGACTGTCCAGAAAGAGATTGTAACACGAAAATTACTGAACCGAATTATATAACTCTTTTTTTTTGTTAACAGATAATAAATAAAATCAACTAAAAATACTACCAGTAAATGGCTACCAGCAATATTTCATCTAAATGACTAACTGTTATATAAACCAATCTAATGCTATTTGGCCATTGCTTGAAATAAAAATTATTAACACAAATGGACAGTATAATAAATGTTATCTATATATTGAAATCTCAGTAATCTCATTTACGTGACAAAGCAACTAAGGCGCAGAACAGAAGACATGCAAACTATTACACGATTTAAATATTTTTATAATTCATCATATATTAGTACAGTAGGTACCATCTCAACCTCTCAAACCGCAGATGGGGCTCCTGATGAGGGGCCGACACCTGCCGGGGATGCAGAAGTAGTGCCATTGGCAGTTCCTGCTCCCCGGCCAAATAGGTGTGAGAAGGCACCATGGGGTTTTTAGTCCGTGGAAATCGGACATAACCCATCCCCCGCTGCCCGACGGGGTGGGTATCCGTTACGGATTTTCCCCATGTCAAAAAAAAAAGGTATATACTGGGTATATGTAATTTTGTCCCAATGATTAGGAAATAAAAATAATTAATACATTGTATAAATTGCAGTGTGCGTGTGTTCGTAATTCTTTTAAATAGCTAAACTGATTTTGATGTTTTTTTTTATTAATGAAATCACCTGGTGAAGTGATTTTTAGCTATAATTTGACTCTATAGATGGCGCTGTTGTCGAGACCCTGGTTTTATTTTTCTAATTATTTGACAAAAAAAATTTTCATATACATATATTTTTAATTTGTCACATAAATAAACAAAAAATCCTAAATCATCAGCCTTACATCATGCGGCAGAATATTTCTTTGGAATACGATAATTTAGATATAAGATAATAATATTTAAAAAAAAAAAACAATGTTAACAATAATTTTGTACCTCATGCGAGCAAAGCCGTAGGTATATTTTAGTTGTAGGCCGTATAGTTAGTATATTTGAATGATTTTTTGTGTATGCTCAGGTGGATTCAAGAATGGCTTAGATACAATTGGACCCGGTAGATGGCGCTGTAGTATAATTGTAACATTTTTTTATTATCAGGGCAGGACAACATCCGCCTGACCCGTTAGTAAATTCCAAATAATTCCAGCGAACGCCGGATCGATATTTCTTCATTCTTATATATAATGTTATAATAAACATTTAAAAGCATGTTTAAACTGTAACCAGAAGGTGTAAGAAATGTAAACGGTCTATCACGTTTCGACGTCTGTAGTACAGTTATGTTTTTATTGTTCCAACTAGCTAAGGTAAAGGACTGTAAAACTTTATTGGTTCGGGTTACCATTCGGGAATATTTTTACTATTATTAAACCCTACCTACATTAAACTCGACGTTTCGCAGTTCGCACTGAAGTGCAATAAAACAGATTATGTCTTCACCGGGCATCTGGTTAAACAATTGCTTCTAGGAAGGATTATCTTATTATTGTTTTATGAATTTTATACATTATATATATATCTTCCTTCGTTCGGACGTCTGAAGTTTTTTATTACTGTAAACAAGCATTGTTTTCTTTCAAACAATCCGATAGATTAACAAAAGCCGCTGTTTCTGTTAACAGAATGTTAAAGGTAACAACGACACGTGTTATCCGTAATACAATTATTATTGTGGCTAATTTTAGTGGACTGCCATATTTTCAGTAATAAATTACCTAGAAATAATTCTCTGGTGGATTTTAAAGGTTACACACAAAATCGTAATTTTTGTTTTTTTTTTTTTCGAACAGACTAAAAGGCCGGCAACGCACTTGCGACTCCCCTGGTGTTGCTAGTGTCTATGAACGGCGGTGATCACTTACCATCAGGTGACCCACCTGTTCGTTTGCCCTCTATAACATAAAAAAAGACTACACTGTTGACCTGGCAATCTACAGTTTCACCGGACTACATTGTAATTCTTTGGATGAACACTTGCACACTTTTTAGTTGCTGCCGAGCTAAGCTTTATACTATAGGATGTTTTTTCCCCAACTAAACAACGGTGTTGTCGAGAAAAAACTCCTGTATGTAATACAAGTATTCAAGAAAAATAATAAAATGAAACTTATTATATATACTAAAAAAAAAATACTTTTTCAATAAAATCTCCTAAGAAATATTTTTAATTGTAAATAACATATAAATCTAATAATTGATTTCATGTAAAACTTAATTCATACAGGATCTATAGATGTTTCTAAAACATGTCGTTATTCCTTTTTCTTTTCTACACTACGCAATGGTTTGTGATACGATTATCTTTGTCGTTTAGAGATTTTCTTCTAGAAGGTTTTTATATAATACAAGCAGGCCCGGCGGACGTTGTCCTGCCCTGATAATAATAAAAAATATATACTTATGTGCATGAAATGCCTTAAGGTAACTAATGTATTTCATTCGATAATAGTTTATACTGTATTCTTTATACTTTATAGGTAAACGTTTTGACCACAATCTCATCTGATATTAAATGATGTGATGTGGTCTAAGATGGTAACACACGCTTAACGTAGAGGGAGACTGGCTCCCAAGTGCAGCTGCCGGAACACACCAACAGGTGCTTGACGACAGGTTTTCAACTTGAGAGTGGTAGCTAGCCAGACGGACTTAGAGAAAGCTCTACCACCATTGCAAAATGTATAATGTATTCGTCTAAATAGCCTTCCATTTACCTCATTGTATGTGACCATTTTTAGAAGATTGATAGGTATAGTAAGCTATCCTAAAAAGATAGGTATATGCTATCATAGACTTTTGTAGATCTATAGAAGAGGAATATCTCAGTATGCATTGCTTTGTTATACCTCAAAGGGATTAGGCAGCGTTTTCCACTGAAAGCTCTCAGGCCGCTTGAGCTTTTTCCGATTCTTCAAAAAAATATAATTATATTTCAATCAATTTACAAAAAAAAAAAAATCTTGACAAACTATATACCTAAACCTTGCTCGTGAATTACTCTATCTATTGGCGAAGACCGCATTACAATCCGTTCAGTAGTTTTTGAGCTTATCGCGAACATCCAGACAGACAGACAGACGCGGCGAACGGCTTTGTTTTATAATATGTAGTGATTTATATAAAGTATAGAAAAGTTGATGTAATAAAGTTGTATAAAACGATTTTTCTGTCGGTTATTTCAAAGTAATGTACTACGCAATTGCGCGCAAAATATAAAAGCCGTTTGTGTCAAGATTCTAACGAAACTTCTTTGACTTTGATTAATTGTATATGTGAAACTGCCAAAAAATGGCCCCTAAACATTTAAATACTGACAACAGCATATTATCACATTCCAACAACAAACAGTAATTATTACAATACATAATAATTACAGTAAATAGTTGTTTATGAAAGAGCTGAAACACCTTAAACCTCTGTCAACTTTTATTTTCAAACTAAAGTTTACGAGTAGGTAACACGACGCATATCTAACTGACAGTATCGAAAAATGCCTCTTTCAAAAATCCCAACGAACAAATTTAAAAGTAATTAATTGAAACCTCTAGGGGTACCATATTCTTTATAGACCGCAACATTCCATAATAAAAAATAATATGTTAAGAGCTAATACAACAAATCATTACACCTCCCACGCACCAGGTACGGGAATACCAATATTAATAGTGATGTGCCTTCACATTAATAATAATAAATAAAAAAAACTTACAAAATAATTTTTCGAAATCACAAAGAGCGTGATAATCGCTTACTCATTTTGGCAAAAGACGAAAAGACAGGATAGAGAGACGACGGCACAAAAAATAACAAAGCACAATTTTAACAAATTAGGCGACAAAGTCATCACATTTTCGTTCTGAATTATAGTATTTAATATTGTTTTGTGGGTTGGAAATATTGATGGTATAAAGGCGGTGCTTAGTGACGTATTTTTTTATGTACAGAGATATCGATGTTTTTACTTTCAATTTTTTATCGATAAATATTTTAATCGTATCTTCATTTCATATTCTTCAATGAGCTTGAGTTTTCATTGAAAGAAAATTTAATAATAATACGAAGTTGAAAATAAATAAATGAACACTTAATTAGTCTTGAGGAAAGTTAGTTTTATTGTCGCTTAACATCAAGGGAGACTGAAGCCAAAATTATGCAATAAATTAATTAAAAAGAATCATTCAACAGTAAAATATAATAAAAAGCCGTATAAAATAAACGCATACATTAAGCTACAACAGCGTTTCTGAAAAATTGTTAATCTCAAGACCGAATAATATCAACCTAAATTAATATTTGAAGCCGCAAAAGAACATTCTTGCGGCTTCGTAAATATCAGTATAATTAAAAAATGCTAGTATACTTCAGGAGACAGGAGTGAAGCAAAATTCGAGTCACTAATCCCGCTTTACTGGTTCACTGCTTTACATCAATAACTCTGATGAGTTCTTTGAACAGACTCATTGCTTTAAATCGTAATCTCCACTAGCTTAAATATGTTAACTACACCGTGGAATGGAATAATTCTAATTTTTATTCAGTAGTTGTCTCTCGTGGGCTTAATTTTTTTTATTTTATGTCGTTATGTAAAATGAAATTTATCTCGGCAAACATAAGTTTTTACAACTGTGTGAAATATTAAATATATAAGTTTTATACTACGCTTAAGTATTTTTCGTAATATTTCATTTTAAATGGATAAGAGGAGTAAGAAAAATCTGTTATAAATTCTTTGTTTAAAAAGCAGTCTATTAGTAATATTTATTTAACTTTATTTTTACATTTTACTAAAAAAAAAAACAAGTCAACATATTTCAATATTTTTAACAATATCGACTAATTTACATCGATGTGTCTGTGGCCCAACACTAACTAACCACAGTTTCTCAGGAGAAAATCAGATGAGCGTCACGAATAGACCTACGCGAGTGAGAGAGTATCCTCACCGGGAATCCATTCTTCGGTTATGCCCTTCTCTTTCTAACAAGTAAATTAGAATTGGACGGAAGAATAAATTTACTAAAACATCACCGTGCGTCGTGTTTATTATCGACGTGTGAGTCCAAAACTGTTATCATGGTTTCCGATGATAGTATTGGCAATAGTACTATAGCGTGTTCTAGAATAAACTAATTCTATTACAGGCTATAACTTAATATACATGTATCTGATCTTTATATGTATATTTGTTATACAGGTAAAAAATGTAGCGTGGGAAAAGTCTATAGGCATAAATGTACATTGTACAATAATATACATTTGATAAAGACGTCGGTCCCGCTTCGGTGTATTATAATAGCAATATCCTGTCCATTGATTGTAAAAATTAGGAATTTCGGCAATTATATCTCACCTCCCACGCGATACGAACAAAAAACAGCTCGCACCCGACGCATCCAAATTTTCTTCAAAGATCCGACATCGCTTTCTTAGTTTACGTCACAAGTGACAAGCGATTTGTATAGAATAGGTTGTACTGACGATATATTATGTTTTAAAGATTTTTTTTTAGTTCTGAATGGCTTTGAATCCATGATAATCGACGTAGGCACGAATTTTGCTATGACAGCCTAAGATAACGTCGTGATGGTTTCCAGAGCTCGCTTAATACACCTAGCTAGTTACTGCTCTCGAGGTGAAAATCTATCAACCGCCTATAGCCGTGATTCAATAGCTGCACTTTAAATTCATTCTCTCTTAAGTTATATTAAGGACAAATATAGTTTATTAGTGTATTTTTCATGTCTTGATAATAAAATCGAATCATTTACTTCTAGATGAATTTGAATAAGTATTTTAGTTGTATTAATTAATAATAGGTAACATTTTAGAAATGGTGACGATGTTTCAAAAATACATTAAATTAAAAATAAGTGATATTCAGGTGTCGTTCATATAGACGCTTGGTGTGAAAAAATAGATTATTTATTGTTAACAACAAAAAAATGTTAATACTGCAATAAATGGTAAAACTGAATGCCTTCTATTTTTAGTCATTACTTACTTCGTGTACTCCAGTAAAAGAAAGTATATACGGTCTTCGTTTTTTAATACATAAAGAAATTTGAATGAATGCATCAGAAACTCAAATATAATTCTAGGCTCTGTAGTTGAATAGTAAATAGTGAAATTAGGGCATTTTTTCTTAAACACCATTTCTTAGAATAATAATTTAACTAAGATATTAGTGCATTTTTTAAAGACCATTTCTTAAAATAATAATTTATTAAAAAAACATATCAACGCACAGCCCTAATTTACTGGAGCCACGAAACTTTGCGTGCAGGGTAGTGTAGGTGAGCACTAAGGAAGGATTTTAGGAGACTCAAACCCTAAGTTGGTGAAAAGGGATTGAAAATTTTATAACAGTCCGTATTTTTGCGTCAGTTGTTCTTTTCTACATACAGATATAAAATAAAGACTCGAAAATAATTACAGCATAGAAAACTCACTCGCGCGAATCGGCAGGGAAATTGCTAGTAAAATATATGTATTTGTATAATCGCTATCGCTTATGACTCGGACGACATGTAAATCGGTAGTTTTTTCTTACTTTTTCCCTTTTGTTGTGCCTTTGTGTGAGATAGCGCCGGCACGAAAGGAGCCCCAAAGGTGTTCCAAAGCATATACCCTGTAAAGGGCGTCAGTTACATATTTATTCCTGTGTTGTGCATTCTTGTCTTGACACGTAAATAAATGATGTTTTTTTTTTCAATACAGCCTTACGATTTCGCGCTTTCATGGTGGCAGCGTGGCGCGTTGGTGTCTTATTCTGTAGTCAGTAATAAGAATACAGTAAATACGAGCACACCTGTTAACTATATAAATAGTATATACTGGAAACTGTTTTTATTTTAATATCTTATTGTAATGTACTGTAAGTTTTAACCACAATTTAAATGAAAATGCGTCATAATTATGTATGATAATTATTTATCTTTTTCTTTGTAAACATATTACGACATGTTGTAATAGTATTCATATTGTAGTTTCATTGATATTTGTACAATAAAATAGTTTTTTTTTTAATAGAAATTGTTCAATAGTTAATTATTTTTAATTCTATGATTTGTTATGAATTAAAAAGTAAATAAAAATCTATTTCTATCCTCTTCATATAAAACATCATCGTGCGAGTACAGTACAGTAAACACGAAATTAAGCAAATGTATAGTGTATTACCAAAAAAAATCTAACTAACCAGTGTTATAGTATAATCTCGATTGTATCTGTTATTAAAACATATACTATTTAATAAACAATTCATGGTGTAAAAAAGTTAAACACTTCCATTCTGAATGTTTATTTGACCGAGATATTGACCAGCATTTTGGTTATGAGACGCGTCGACTAGCAAACTCTCGCAGAGTTGTTTCAAAACGCTTCGCATACTCAGGCCTCATGGTCCCTGAATGTTGACTGATAGCGGCCTTAATACCTTGCCTCTACTTTCCAAGAGCAGTAGACTTGAAACGCTTAAGGACCTCCTCTAAGCCGATAACCGCACAATTTTTCAATGAGAAATAACAGGAAGACGACACAATGTCAAAGTGTCACCGCACTTGAAAAACTTATATTAAATATAGAGCAGTAAATCAGAGCATGAACTTTAAATAATTGAGTCTCTCAAAATGATACAGTGAACCTAGGAATAATAGCTCAAGGTAAGATGACATACTCGTATGTTATATTTATATAAAGGAGAGAAAATTCGGTGTATCCTAATTTAGTTTTCTTTTTTATATTATAGTTTTTTTTTACTACTACTACTACGTTTGAAGAAAATACTACACTAACAATAGAAAAAAGGTATTTAATACATACATACTTTTTTTGAATAAAATGTTGACTATAGCTAACTTCAGGGTGTCGGTTTTTCGTGACGGTGTGCGCGCGCATCGTAAAAATTTACTCTCATCATTTTTCCCTAACGCGCCAAAAGAAGTAAGCTTCAATAAAGTACAATATTGTTCATATTTCAATAAATAACAATACATGTTATGTAACATATTCTCTCCTATTTAATAACACATTCTTAAACAATGAATGTGTTTGAAAGACTAAATATTCCCGAAAGTATGTATAAAATCTTGTAAAAGGAAAATAATAATTGAATACAATAAACAATGAAAAAAATATATAATGACAGACAACTTCAATCAATTCACTTCTTATATAATATACTTACCGTAATATGTGTATTGAATGCGTTCGTTAAGACGTCAATTTTTGATATTACTTCGACGCCATTGAGTTCGCGCTCGATCGATAAAATAAAAACGTGGATTTCTTACTTGAAATATATTGTATTGAACATCTTTTAAATAACGTAATATATATCAAATCAAAAAGATTAACATTTTAATATTTTTAATTGCATGTTGTTATATAGATAAATATAACGATAAAGGTCTGTATTTTGTTCGTGAATCACTCAAAAACCACTACTGAATAGATTTCAAAAAAAATTTTTTGTCTGTTTGTCTTCTAAGATATTTGGTCCTTGCTTAAAACATATATATCGATATCGTCATCTATACATATAATAAAAATGAAGTGTCTGTATGTAATATCAAAATAACGACTTTTTACTGATTGGATATGAACGTATACACGAAACTGACAACAAAAATACAATATTGAAAATGTTTTGTCTGTCTGTTTGTTCCGGATAATCTCCGAAACGGCTGGACCGATTTTGACAGAAATTTCGCTGACGGATATTAAAATTACAGCGGGTGACATAGGCTACTTTATTTTAGACTAGCTGTTATCCGTGGCTTCATATGCAGTACTATTTTTTTTTTATATTATAGGGGGAAACGAACAGGTGGGTCACCTGATGGTAAGTGATCACCGCCGTCCATAGACACCAGCAACACCAGTGGAGTCGCAAGTGCTTTGACGGCCTTTTAAACATGTGGGCCTCCGGCGCTCTCACTGACCGAACGAAACGCAACAGTGCAACTACTGTTACTTCACGTCGGTTTTCTGTGAGAGGGTGGTACTACCCCGGGCGAGTCGACCCATTCATGCTGAAAGTTGTAATAGTTTCAGCGTAGCTCTACCACTACTAATTTCCCAAATGTTTGAACCCTTTTCACGTAACTTTCACTAACAGATAGCTGATCTTATAAGAAGTAATTTACAATTATAAATGTTTCAAAAAAAATATAAAAAGTATTTTTAAGAAACCACGACGCAAGTGACATTTTTATACGGGTCGTAGACATTTAACTGAAAATTTTGTGAAAAACAATATTTATATAAACTATTTAATAATTTTGAATTGAACCATGGTCGCCGCCATATTGGCTTTGGCTGCTTTGCGGAACGCCTTTCACTTCATCCTTTCTCCGCAGCCGGCTGTAATGCGACACGCGATGGATAGACGAGAAACTTAGAGGCGATGTATAAAACCTTTCACTTTAAAACTACGATCTTTATAAGCACTACGACGTTCAGAGATGTGCAGAGAAATGGGGGGCGAAAGGTGTGATGCTTATTTTTTCTCTCCACTTAAAATATGCTGTTAAAATTTTAAAGAATTCCGACGAAGTCACCGATATCAGCTAGTTTATACAGAATATACTTTAACTGTACGATTTATTTAGCTCCGAATTAGACTTAAGTAGAAGAAAAACAGCTTGCTTTTTATATACAACAAGTGGCTGTCAATGTTATCCGTGGTAGTAAATATTTGACTTATAGCGAATTGGATATTCTATAAATATTCTTTTCTACATTCAAATTTTATACATACATAAGGCATACTATTTCTTATGACAAGCGATTGAACGAAATATGTACTATTTTGAAATAATACAACGCCACCTAGTGGCGACTCACAATATTCTAGATAGTTTTAATTCTTTCGCCACGGGATTGCTATACCAACTTCCAATGACATAGTTGATTGAATATATCAATTTCAGGTGCACATACCAGCAGTCGTTTTTATAGAAAGTGTTTTCTTATCTGCCATAGTACGCGGAAATTGGAAACCATAGAAAAGCAGGACAATTGTTTTGGACATCTTTTTGTGAGAGAGTATGTTCTTCTTCTTCTTGTTTTGGCACCGCAGAAGGATTTGCCAGTGTCAATGTTTTGTTTCAAGAGGGATTATAGCAAAACGTTTACAAATAATATAAGTTTATTAAAACGTAGGAAGTTCCAAGTAAGTGTCGTGTGATAATTATAATGTTCTAACAAGATGGTGGTTTCCTTGTTAGAACTTTCCATGGAGTTTTGGTCGCATCTCAGAATGCATGCTCCGTGGTATTATTTCTCATCCACTTCACTTGTGCATAATAACCGAACTATATTACGTAAAACACCACCACCAATATTACAAAATATAGAGTCTAATAACACAAGATTATGAATAAAATATAAAATACATGACAGACCAAGATCCCGCCAAAAACTCCGTGAGAGTAGTATGTTAGACATAGACAATGCATTGGTCAAGCGCGAACTGTTCATAAAACTAAATAAATTTATCAACTTTTTTATCGCAAATCAACTTTGATAATCTATAAGGATCACCTTAAATGGATGGCATATTTGTTAGTATTATAATAACATGTTATCAGCTAATTTAGCAAAATCTAAAAACAGTAATAAATTAGTAAGGATATAAAAACAAATAAATGATTTAACCCTCGCCGTTAGTAGTGAA
This sequence comes from Antheraea assamensis, assembly GCA_035772565.1. NCBI lineage: Eukaryota > Metazoa > Arthropoda > Insecta > Lepidoptera > Saturniidae > Antheraea > Antheraea assamensis. Next base: position 1,624,816 of record JAQQSE010000054.1, on the reverse strand, counting down.
TTTTATCATCGAATTGATCGCAGCGTCAAAAAAAAAATAGTGCAAATGAAATTAAAGCGAAATGTACTTGAGACCAAAAATATCGGATACTCGAGCTGATGACGGCCGATAAGTGGTGATTGAGCAGTGGAATTAAGTGTGATACGAATTACGAACTAAATATTTGTTATAACGTATGCCAATGACCTGAGAGACACAACATAGTGTATATATAATTAATTTATGCAGAAACAGTAACCCGTTTAGATGATATAGTACATTGGTTTGTTCATCCCTTTTTGACGTGATAACGTCTTATAAATCGATGAACACCGGCTGCAAGCACAAAAAAGCATGAGTCATTGTCACGTTCCGCTGGAGTTGAGCGTGCAAGTGAGAGCGCGAAACGCGCGATAGAGAGGCGCGATCGCTCTAAACCTATTTAAATACTATGTTTTTTATACTATAATATAATTTCTCCTTCGAACTCCATATTTATAAATATAACAGCAAATATTTTTCTGTTTATCAATTGTTATAACAAAATTTGTGAAGCGATCGCAATGAAATTTAGTATGGAGATAGTATGGCACCTGAAGTATAACATAGGCTAGTTTACTTCCCGAGTATACTGCAAAACACGCAGGCAAACTCGAATAAAACATTAGTTACTTATAAATTATTACCATATTTATTTCCGAGAACACTTAGCATATAAGGACGTACCCCATATGCTTTCCTTATTCATTACACCCAAGTTAATCGTAGCTGTCATCAGTAAACCGAAGCACTTAAACGCTATATTTTAATTTAACCAGTAAACAGCCGATATAAGCATACGGCCACTTGGCCTAAAGACACAGATTAATTGTTTAATTTTAAACGATTTTTATATGAAAACCTGAGTGAGAATTATTATTGAATAAGAATTGAAATAATTCGTCATGTATATTTTAGGTTATTTTTTAAATAAATATTTGTTATATATTTGAAACATATACTTAAATAACATTACTTAGGCATAGATCATACTGAAATTTTTAATATAATTTCGGAATGAATATCAAACTTCATTTAATAGTAAAATAACAAAAAAAAAACATTTTTATCACGACTAGTCACAATAAATTATCATTCCGCACCGTATAATTGAAATAATTCGTCATGTATATTTTAGGTTATTTTTTAAATAAATATTTGTTATATATTTGAAACATATACTTAAATAACATTACTTAGGCATAGATCATACTGAAATTTTTAATATAATTTCGGAATGAATATCAAACTTCATTTAATAGTAAAATAACAAAAAAAAAAAAACATTTTTATCATGACTAGTCACAATAAATTATCATTCCGCACCGTATATAATACAAAATCACACATATATACACATGCATATTTATGTATGAATATATATTTTTTATCTTGATTGATATAAAAAACCGAATATAGATTCATATATATATATTTATATATACTAGCAGGACCGGCGGAGGTTGTCCTGCCCTGATAATAAAAAAATATGTACTTATATGCATGAAACGCTTAAAGCGGCTTGACTTTTTCCGATTCTTTCAACAAAATAACCCAATTACAAAAAAAACTTGACAAATTATATACCTAAACCTTTCCCGTGAATTACTCTATCTAGTGGTGAAGTCTGCACGACAATCCGTTCAGTCGTTTTTGAGTTTATCGCGAACATCCAGTCAGACAAACAGACGCGGTGGACGACTTTGTTTTATAATATATAATGAAATAACTACCTTGAATATAGTTATCAGTTCTCACGAAAACCTGACAAACGATTACAAACCAACTTCATGGTGTCGTTTTCAGGTGTCAATGTGCGCGCGTATCTTAATAATTCATTTTCATATTTTTATTCGGAACGCGTCAAAAGAAAAAAAATATGAAGCAATAATAGTAACAGTGGTTATGACTTTTGAGTCATATGAATTGCAACTACAATATACATAGTCAAATAATTTAATGCTGGTTTCTTTCCGTGTATCACATTTTAAAAATATCTTAACAAGTCTTCATTTTGTATATGAGAGAAACAGAAACTGGTAGGTACCAAGTGACCTTTGCAGCTTCTCTTAACTACTTCTAATTTTTTTTGGCCAGGGCCGTAAAGCCTATTAAAACGCGTTATACTATAACTAGCTATTGTTCGTGATTTCGTCTGCTTGTTTCATTATCTTAATATCCCTCTTCCTCGTATGTGGACTGCACCGCTTGCCCCACTTCGCCATCCCTAATCCAGTATTTAAGAAGTAGAATTACATTTTTTATTTAAATCCATCCAGTAGTTTTCGCTTAATACGCGTACATCTGCAGACCTCTACCACTTTATTTATATATAGTATAATTTCTAAGAGTGTTTAAAATAACTATCAGTCGCCCAGTGGTAAAAGTTCATAACTCATTTTTATTTAAGTTTCAACATTATTGTTATTTTTTTTAGAAAGAGTGTACAAATATTGCATATCAGTAGACGTAACGTAAACGTCATGAAGGATAACGAATAGAGACTTAGAAATAAAGGCTTCGATTATCGCTGTTTTAGATATGTATTTAATTTATTTGAAAAAAATTGTCAGCGTCATTCGGAGAACTTTAAATTAGTTAATAAGATAATCGAAATACGAATTACAAGAAGATTCAAAAACTGATACTAATAACTAAAGTTTTAATGCATTAATTAAAGCAACTAACATTTGTTTTAAACGCGATCTCGCAACGAATGCGAACGAGATAAGAATCTCGAGATTCGAGAACATATTTCTGCACGCGAACCAGAGCTCCTTATTAATGATCGACGATACATAATATTTTTAATTGAAAATATATATATCGTATTATAAAGCGCGTTAATTAAAAGCACAGAATTCGTATAGTTTATATTAAACAAATAGTTGAGAAGACATTTCGTTTTTGTTATTTGTAACAGAATTTAATGAAAAGAAAATATTTAATTCGCTATAAAAATGTTGATCTCACACCTGATTGGAAGAAAACGGAATATGTCGCACCTGATTGGTTAGTTTTTAAGTAAGTAGTAAAATTGGCCTTGCATTTAATTTGTACTTCGCCTTTTGCCTTGAAATAACGATTCAATTGCGTCAATATTTCTATATTACCAACTGTATATTATTAAAATATATTCATTGTGATATACGATAAACTTTTCATATTGAAAATATCTATCATAAAAACATTAGCCGCATTCATTATTTTGGAGATACATAAATTGTTATTTATATTCTATATAATCATCAAACATTATCATAGAAAGTTAAGGGGACAGAATGTACGTGCAGAAAAAAAAACAGGATTTTGTATTAGGCAAGTAAATATGAAAACAAGATTTATTATGTTTTGTATGAAAATGAACACTACGTATCATAGGAAAAGACCATCCGTCTGGGAGTCTCACTTCTAGCCTCTAGGATTTACTTTTTTATTCTCAGCGATTAAGCAAAGTCCCACTCATAAGATTAGCAAATGTCAGGCTATTTTATTTCATCATCATCATCATCATCATCATCTTACCCTTATCCCACCGAAGTAGGATCGGTACAACATGTTTTCCTTTTCCACTCTTTAGGCTATTTTATTTGTAAACTTTAAATATTGAGCGGATCATTTTTCAAATACAACCGGTAAATGTGTTACCAGGTCACTTTTATTCATGAAGTATCAACTACTATAATAATACACCTAATATTTACGCCTTACAAAAAAGTCTTTTCCGTCCGCTTGTCACCTCAAAACAAGTATTCGCAATCCATACGTCCAAATTCGTAAGTTTCGTATTATCAGGGCGTCTCTTAAATTATGTATTCAATACTTATAATGTATTATTTAACACTTAGTCCAGTTTCGACACATTTCTTAAAGACACCCCGTAGAGTTCGTCGCGATTCGCGTGTGGTACAATTTTCAAGTAGAAAGCGATTTATACAAATGCATTTAATTTATAATCTAGCTTTTGCCCGGTGAAGTAAATTAATTACTTAAATAGCTGTTGGTTTTCTTCAGTAACTTAATACTTTATCGGAATCAACAGTAGGCTGTTTTATATTTATTTTTATATATATTTTTTTTAGTTTTTTTTTGTGACTACTGATTCCCTACGAAAAAGCATGATGATGTATGGCATAGATTTTGCTTTGGATTGAGTTCTCAATATTATATTCAAAGAATGGAAAATATATATTAAATACGTTTTAGACAGGTCGTATTATGCTAAAAATATTTATAATTATGTCAATAACAACTGTACAAAGAAACTCAAACGGTAAAACAATGCGTGAACATTTGGGGAAACGGACACAAAAGTAATGTATTTTTTAATAATTATTAGATATTGTCAATTGTATTTTAAACAAAATTGTCTTAAATTGACCTTCATACGACAGAATTTGATCACAGTACAAAATCAGTTCATAATTGGAATAGTATTAGTTGGGTTCATAAGAATATACTATATAATATTTTGTGTAAATGTGTAAGAACCAATTAATTCCTTTATACCAACAAATGTGTATGCAGTTTCCCATGTCTGTGAAATAAATGAAACTATAAATAGTTACGCTTACCGTTAGTAACAAGGTTAACTAAAAAAGTTCCCATAAAGCGAGACCTGTAGCTGTTGCAAGAAGACGTTACCACTTACGTTACCATTGACTGAGACTTCTCTCATAACCACAATTGTTTGTATAACTTCACCATACTTGCTATCAGTTACTGAACGTTTTGTTAAGATAAAATTCCCTTTTGTCATAAGGCAATTCGCTTATAACTCATACCAAACGGCTAATTTTGAAGGTGTTGGATACTTTTTCAAGTTGACAACGCGATCGGATTGACAGTACGGACGGGTTAAGGACTGGAATAAACAGCGTTTGTCAATCAACGTCAGTGAGGGTTAACTTACCAGTTTTTGTTTAGTCGAGAGGGGAATTTGTAAATAATTACTTGACTTGCGCAACAGATTGACAGCCACTGTTCACTAGTGTAAAAAAATCCGTTTAACTTGTTAGGTTTTACTTTCGCTTAGAAAGGGCAAACAAATATCATATTGGATATGAGTATTTGGTTTTTTCGATGATTTAACTTTCATAGACTAGCTGAGATACGCGAGTTCATCTGCGCTGCTAATTATCATATGAGTTAGCGTATTATGTATAGAAAATAAGCCTCAGATAGAAAATTTCTTTGTTAAGAATGTTATTTATTTATAACCTACGCATGCGCACCACACCGCTTGCCCCACTTCAAACATAGCTGAATATGTCGTACTCATAAATTTTTTATACTCTAATAACTTTTTCTTTTTTTATATATATAATGTAGGAGGCAAACGAACAGGTGGGATCACCTGATGTTGAGTGATCACCGCCGTCCATAGACACTAGCAACACCAGGGGAGTCGCAAGTGCGTTGCCGGCCTAAAATTATTAAATATCTTGATATATATATTTTGAAATGTGATCTAAGTTTCTAAAAAGTGGCTATAATTTTTAATACTTCTCTTCTCGTAACCAATTCGCAAAGTATTTATTAATATACATATTTAAGGAAATTGCTTACCGTTTGTTAAGGGTCCATGTTTTTTATTTTGTTTTTTCCAGAGAACTACACTTTGGGCTTCTTCAAGTAGGAAGTGAACAGATTTTTAAAGGTTCAGCAACGCGCATCTGAAACCTCCAGTGTAGCAAGCGTCCGTAGGCTACAGTTACCCTGAGGCGGCCCGCAAGTTTGTTTGCCAAAATCGTGGTATAAAAAATGTCCATACATTGTTTACAAATTAGAGTTCGAGATAAGCTTCAATCCGATGTATACCATATAAAATATGCCTTATCACTATAAGATATTCTAAGCATCCATTCCAAATTATCAATGGATGTCTTAGATGAGTTACTGTTATCGACGTTCGAGAAGCAAGACCCTGATTCAACTATGACTAAATGAAAAATATATCATATTTAAAAATTATTGAAGCAACTCAACAGGCTGAGTCAGTCCACGTCGCGCTACGAACGGAGAGATTAACAAAACGACTCCAGACCAGTCTGATGTCATTCCCGATTATCAACGGGCATCAAACGTTGACCAGTTTTAATTAAATAATCAAAAATATATCTGATCCCTGTACAGCGATGGCAACAGTTTAAGTTCTGATGGGATAATGTTGATAAATATATATAAAACGATTTTGATCGTATTGTGTTGAACTATGTGTTCGAAGGTTTCTGAGATATGCTAACGATGTAGCATTTATCAGTTTAGTAATGATATATTTTAAAGTATTTCATACTCATCCTAGAAATTAATGGTTCTCTTTTAGCAGAGACATAGTTAGTTTATTCTATTCGGCCGAGCAAAATAATTATAACGCTATTTATGATTTTACAAAATTGTGTTATTTCTGATGGAAAATATTGAAAGGTGTCAACCAACACAATCGCATTTGATGATTTAAATGATGATGTGGTCTAAGATAGTAAATATACGAAACCTAGATGGAACGGACTCTCAAGTACACCTGCTGGAGCACACCTATAAGTGCTTGACGATAGATTTTCACCTTAAGAATGTATTAGCTCATCAAGCGGGCTTAGAAAATACTCGACCACCATCGTGCTATAGTTACATCACGATGTGTTCAGTCACTGAAAGCTCTGGCTCATTCAAAAAGATTCGAACCTACTTCGATCATCACGCTGTTCGAACACGTTAACCACTGAACCAAATAAAAAAGTACTATACCTGAGTGATAGGCGAAATCTACACTAGAGAACGTATCCATACTGCGTGACCCATGTTAGATATTTTTTTATGAGAAGACTCCCCCCACCCCTCATTTTCTCGTTTTAATGTTCTAATTCATACTTATGGTTTATACTAATTTTTTGCAAACAGAAAGTAAAAAATAAATCCTTATATTTGTTATCATTAACACAATGCTTGCCGGGTGATGCCAAAAGTGCATGCATACCTATAGTTACAAATGAAAATAGTACAGTATAAGAGTGGTACTTTGAAGACCACCCTTCCCAACGCGAACGGGTTACACAGTATGGGTACGTTCCCTTAACGCCTGCGGAGTCGTGGGTAAAACCTAATAATATTATAAACAGTACAATAAAATTTGTGAGGGACAATGGACGTTTGTTACTCATTCACGCAAAACCTAATTTACAAGAAGATAATGTACGCTGTCATCATTTATGAAAATAAAAATGCAGATGAAGTCATACGCGAACACTAGCTGAATATAAGAATAACATTAGTTTGGATGCATTTCAAATATACATCATAACATCTCCTCTATACGAACAAAATTCTTATCAAAATGTAAACATTACAAATACATGACACAAGAAATGATAGATATAAATATCGAACATGACACATCCTTTATAAAGTAAGGGCACATAACGAATTTTTAGATATTTTTATTTTTGCAATAGATGGCCTCATTATAAATACCTCTACAAGGTGTATCTCACAGAAAGACTAAATTTTCATGGCAATGACGTCGTAAATCAGGTAGTTAGGTAGTTGATTTTGTAAAAATAATTGTGATACTCGATTTGATTTTCACCGTTTCCCAAAAAAACTACTTTTCTAAGTTAAGCCTTTACTTTTTTACTAAGGGTGCGATGTATTTACTAAAAACGAGCAAAACCAGTAAGCATATACTAGTTCAGCTTAAGCCAAACACCATCCGGATAAAAAGCGCATCCATTAAATCCAAACATATAAGCAAATGGATGCAATATCTTTTGTTCGCCTTTCGCAACGCATCACGAGCCACGTATAAAAGAGATGTAACAGTAAAATTTTGTCACAAACAAATACTCGAGTAAAGATCGATCCTGACGCTATTGTGTTGGGATTAAACGCGTAATTCCCATTGACGGGCAGGTAAGTGCGTTCGAGGGCCACGAAACATCTTCCACTAAAGCCTTTACGCATAATTGGTAACATTCGTTTTGGTAAGTGATCGTTCTAATCTTTTGTAATGGATTCTCGGACTGTAGATATAATGTTTGCCTAAAACATTGATCTGTTTGAATCATTTTTATTTTTTTATTCTAGTTCGTCCAAAAATTATGTTTTTTTTTTATACTTTATAGGTTAGAGTTTGACCAGAAACTCATCTGATATTAAATGATGATGTGGTCTAAGATGGTGGTCACGCTAAACCTAGAGGGAGACTGGTTCTCAAGTGCAGCTGGAATACACCAACAGGTGCTTGGCAACAGATTTTCTACTTTAGGGTGGTAACTAGCCAGACGGACTTAGAAAAAGCCCTACCACTAAAGTATGGTTTCATCACGATGTTTTCCTTCGCCGAAAGCTCCGACTCATCTGCGAGGATTCGAACTTATGTCCTTCGACGATGTGTCCGAACACACTATCAACTAAGCTATAATTTAATAACAATAATAATAAATAATGCATTTCTACAAAAAAAAAAAAAACAACAACAAAATATCGATCATAATTCAATGAAGCTTCTTTAAATATATATTTAGCAAGTAAATATTTTCTCAGTGTTACTGACTATTAAGCAATGGTAATTTCACGTCTGATCGGTTTTCAAAAGTAACGCTCCTCAAGGAGTTCTCGAAAGTTCATTGAACAATCAATCTCCTACCGAAAAACGATGTGTGAGGCTTAAAAGAATGTAATTATAACTTGCGTTCCTAAAGCACGGAGGCATTGTCAATAATATTCTTTGAAATGTCTTCAACAATGGACTACGTTGTTTTTAATCCTTCGGGGACAATTTTCAACGACAAAAAGAACATTTTTTTTTTAATTCTATATACTATTTTAATGTGTTCAATTATGCATAGTATATTTGTATATTAAATAGGGTTCGTAAAATTCCGACACTTATATTAATTATATATAGAATCAGAGTACCTTTTTTCGCAGTTTTTTTTTGTCTTTTATCATATTTAGTGTGCTGCAATTTATTTATATGGCAAATTTCATTGTTGTCGTATTAGATATTTGAATAGCAAAAATCAAATAGACAGAGATACATTTACAAGAATGAGACAAGCTATTGCGACATCTGGCGTTTTCAGTATTTACATTTTAGTAAGATCAAAAAGTTCTTTAAAATAAATAAAAAACCAGTATCAAACGGCATCAGAAATGTATTCGTGTAAATAGCCATTTTCTTGGTGACTGCTCAGTTGTTCCTAAAACTGATTGACAGATTTTTAAAAAAATTGTCTTGTTGCTTCATCAGCTTTCCTCTTCAAAAAATCCACTTACTTGTATATCCACAAAAGATTTTTTTTTAGAACTGACTAACGCTAATGGCCTGACGGACCTTTCCACCTTCACTGGACTACTAAGGCGAACACTTAAGGCGCTCAGCCGCTTGATAACGAGCTCAAGGGTACCAAAGTGGCCGAAGCTCGTATTGGGCTGTTGCCTTGGATGCACCGTCGCGAATAAATCTAAGCTAAACTAATATTACATATAAGAATTAGTGAGGCATACTTGTGTACAAGCATACGTGTGCCTAATATTTCATATATTTAACGTGCATAGTTAATGTGGAAAACACTTGAGTATGCACGATGCTAACAAGGCAAATTAGTTAGTTCGATTGAATAGGTAATATGCATATTACGCTTTTTGAATTTTAACAGTAACATATAATATATTGCATACAATTAATCTCTTGAGAACTAAATTTGTATAAAGAAACACAAAAGAACAATCGACGTAAATAAAACACAAGAGATAAATCAACGAGTTACTGCTAACTATAATGTCGCGCCGTACCTTCATTCACTCTTTACTTTATCAGTCACCGAGTGAAGAACGAACGAACGAAAAAAAAAAAAATGAATAATCATCTCTCAATATTCCGTTGTGAATCGACGCGTGTGATGCGATATGCATAATATCGTATTATTTAACATAATTAATTAACCGGACTCGACTAAACGGACAGTTGGAAAAAATACTTCAGACGTGTGTCCCGTTCGCGTTATTCTAGTGTTCCGTATATCAATGAAAATATTTTGAGGACCGTTTCACGCGATTAATTATATAACCCGATCATTTTGTTCCCGTCCCACCTGTTTAGGGTTGACACAACACGTTTTTGAAGTGAAAACTTCTTTAGGCACTTCGAGCTCTTTTTTGGGTGAACTAATATCATGGAACTCGCGTCATCTTCACCGAACGCTTTCCTATTAGCTATATGCATATTGTGTATGTATGTGTACTTTTTGGGTGAACAGAGAAGCGTGAAACTGGCGTCACCGTTATCGTATGCTTCCCATGAGCTATAACCGTTATCGTATGCTTCCCATGAGCTATATGTAAACTGTTTTTTTTTTTTTTCGAACTGACCTACACTTTTATGCAAAGCCACTACAGTTTCACCGGACTACGAACTAAATTGTGTATATATATATATACATAGTTTTTATTCTTTTTGAATTGTCACTTCTGTCGTTAGTTCTTATAGACTGCCTCGTTTTCTTCATTCATATATTGAACAAAGATTCGAAGTTTTACGACCGGCCGACCGCCAGGTGTCAACCCTCTTTAGAATCTCTTCGTTTGTATCCAACGAATGATAGCTAAACTGCTAATATCACAACAATTAAGGCCTTCCACTACTATAGTCAATATCCAGAATAAAGTATTTAACAACATTAGGGAGTCCATCATAGTACGATATCCATTTATTTAGTTATTACTAGACACTGACAAAATACGAAGCAAGAAACGACATGCTCTGTGTACGAATTAAGATTTTCTAATGAGTCGTGATGGTCGAGTAGGTTGCTGGTGAAATATCAATACTCACTGCAAAGATATGGGTCCCTTCACGTAAGAAGCTATTTGCATAATAATGCCGCCACCCCACGACGTATTGGCGATTTCAATCTCCGAGAAATCCAGTTCTATATTTTCCCACGTACGATTATACTACAAGAATATTTCTCAGGGTCAGGTTTCCTCATGATGTTTTCCTTCACCGTCAGCCGAGAGTGTTACCAGATTGAAATTAGTAAATATACGCGAACTTCCGAAGAATTCATTGACACACTTCGGGGCTTCAGACCTGCGGACATCGGTTGACATCCCACAGGTCAAACTACAAGACAACCATGACTTAATGTCGACCTTAGTAGTAGAACAAAGATACCATAAAAAAATAATAATTCATAAAACAGTTTTAAAATCATAATATCCGACCTAAGGATCCATAAAATCAGACAGATTGATAAAACAAAAAGCCAAAGCATTTTACGTCTCCATACAAGATATCGACAACTTCATCTGTTTAAGCAAACATTAATAACGATACTTGACGTTTGATATTCTCTCTCATACGATGAGCTCTATAGGGGCTGTTTATTTATCAGCAGATGAGAGAAATGTTTATTTTTATATTATACATTCTTTAGGACGAAATCGACGAAGACTTCAACTTATTAATATTTATTCGATTCTATATTAATGACTAATTATATAACAATAATGGTAGCGTCTAAAACGTCTCTTCCCAAAGGAAAGTACAAGCACAATCATTACACTAAGCCATAATGTATTGGTGATTACAAATACAAAGAAATACACTGTTCTATATTTTTTCCACATACGGTGAGCCTACAAACAAAAAAAACATAAAATACAACAACTTTCTTATAACGTAATTTATCTAGAAATCTTTCAAATAGATAAGACAATTCTACAGTTGGAATTTCATATTTTCTAATTCAGTTCAATAAGTAAAAAATTCTCAATTCTTCACTGTTCCTTGTCTCTAGTACACAACAAAAGCTTTGTGAACTTAGTTAAAAAAGAAACAGATTATTAACCAATTTTATAGATTTATTATAAAAATTAACTTATACAGGTGACTTTGTCTATGGCATTTATTGTCTTAACAATATATTTTATTCTACCAAGGAAAGAACATAAGCACCACACCGTTTTCCTCACTTCTCCGCTGCAAAAAAACACACATACGTCGCTGAGTAGGGTATTTTACTGAATAATAATCGTACTTCCTTAAAATTATAATATTTTTGCATTTAATAAAGCTATCGCGATATAATTTAGAGTTGCTAAGAAGGTACAAGTGAAAAGAAAAGTGATCTCAATCAATCCATTAGTTTTTGCGTGATGCGCGCACAACGGCAGAGACCTCTATAATTTTATTTATTTATCTGCTTTAAAACTAATGGTCGTGTACATTTATGATAAGCTTTAAACCGTAGACAGATCATTGGGTTAATGGATACAGCGGTAGGTATAGAGTTAGTGTTTATATCTTATCCCGTTCGCACAGGTTGCCTACAATCGTGTGGAGGCTATAATAAAAAAAAATCAGTCACAATTAAAATTTACTATCGGTTTTAAATTCATGACGATCGCGACCATTACATTAAAAGCTATAAAGTATTATGTTTAATGGTCGGTAATTGGTTGGAGTAACATAATTTTTATTGGCATTGTCTCGGCTGACTATCGAGAGTTCGTACTAACGTAACTCGATTCTAATTTTGGATATAACATACGTTTATTGAAATAAATTTTTATTACTTTGAACCACTATACAAATGATTGGCAATGTTCTATAGCTTTAACATGTTGACGGATTTTAACATGTGAGATGTATTTAGATAAAATATAATACTATAAAGATTATATAAATACTATATAATTTCTAAGTATGACTGACGTCTGTGAGTCAAAAAGTGAAGATTTACAATCGGTCTTTTTGTTTTTCTGTACTAATAAATACTTCAATGTATTAAGTAATATTCATTTTATTTTAAATATTTTTTATGGGTTTCTCATTACACCACAATCTTGTTTACAATTAATTGACAATGTGGCTGAATATAGTAATAAATGATGCATTAAGTAACTGGCTTTGAAGTTTAGCTACCGAAATACACCTAAGGTTGCTTGTTAACAAATTTTCAACTTAAAGGTATTAGTGATAAAGCAGGCATTAAAAAAAGTCCAAAATCCTTGAGGGGAGGTATTGTTACTGCTAAATTATAACTTGCTTTTCACGATCTGTGCCCTCGGAGCCCTAGGACCAAGAAAATCTATTATTAACTGTATGTTTTCATTGTTAATTTATTACGAGTACCTTATTAATAATATTTTAAGATAATGCATTACAAATTTTTGTCCACTCACGTCGAGGCTTTTAGATACCTTGTTGGCGTACTATGGTTTCGTCATGACGTTTTCAATAACTCATAACTATTGGAAGCTACATCGATCACCTCGGTGTCTGAGCACGCTAGCATTTATTAATGAAACTATATTTATAATAAATAAAACGTTATAAAACGTTATAAAGCTTATATTACTTATAACCCTTCACAATGAAACCATAATTTGTGAAAATAGTTACCTCCTCTTTTACAAGGAATTCAAAGAACTCGAACAAAAAAAAAAATGCTAGATCGCTCGAACTCGAACGAAAATCACTTTAAAACTAAAATCGTGAATTAATTCCGAGACATATAGTAAGACTCCAACACGCTGCGGGGTCAATAAATAAATCTCAGCGGGTTCGTTCTTTTTTTTTTTAATTTATTTTTCATTAATATTCGTAATTACGTGTGTTGCCATCGGAAAACAAACCGCAATTTTGTGGTCGACCTTAATGGTTTATGGTACAATTTTAGGCGTCATAATCATATGTAGCGTTGATCTTTAACACAGTAATGGTTCTGTGTTAGTCATTTATTAATTTATTATTTTAGAGCTTTGTTTAAAAGCGAAATCGTTTTGTTTCGATAGATGAGGATGACTCAGAGATTATTTAGTGTTCATGGACGAGCTTAGATAATTATGCATGGGTTTTTGTGTTTAGCCCACTGATGTGGTTACCCCGTTTTTATTTATGTCTCTATCGGTTGGTCAACTAGCCAGAAAATGCCAAAAAAAATTGCTTGTCCGGAAAGTCGGTTCACGGGCGACAATTTTACGTGATAACGTCATAAGACAACATTGATGAAAAGTTGCATACATTTTGCCGCAAGAGATAAATGCATTATACAACTCACAAGCCGAAGGCTTATGCCGATCGCGCCTCTCTATCGCTTACACACTCGACTCATGTGTAACGTGACAATTGGTCATGTTTTTTCGTGCGTGCAGCCGGCGTTCATCGATTTATAAGACGTTATCACGTCAAATAGAATGATATTTATAAAGGGAATATTGATACTTTGTCATATTAACTATTAGTATAAATGTTAATATAAGATTGTATGTTACGCTTTCACCAATTAACTATTTAAGCGAACATTACTACATTATGTACGTATTTACATTAGTGCAAGTGAAGCCGAACGGAACCGTTAGTGATAAAAATAAATTGCAATTAGTATTTATTAATTAAACAAATTACAATTGCTTTATATTTACACTTATGTTAGGACGCAGCTATTGAGCGAGGTATGACCGATTTGTCACAATCAAAACATAGTCTAAGAATTAAGTCAATAGGCATAAATAGTGCTCTAAATATGAACGAATAGGTCATCACGGAAAGCACAAGTGAGATTCGATATGCGAAGCTATTCTCAAGGTGTCGCGTTGATAACGCACCAGAGATCTTCGGATCAGCAACTTGCGGCGTTGATTGTCCTTATATCGCAGCCATAATAAAAAAAAATTACGGAATAAAACAAAAAAAGCGATTCATAAGTTTTCGAAATAAAACACGAACGACTTCACTAGAACCATCTATGATTGTGATATGAAACAGACGACAAACTAATAGTTATTTTATTTTAAACTGTTTTCCATTGTATAGATGGCGCTTATAACAACTTTTTCACTTTTTATTACGAATTATACAGATATTTATATAAACTGAAGAGTATATTGGTAAAAAGTGTTAGCGTGAAGATCTGCATGGCTATTGAAATCGTCGTGACAATTTCCTACCTCAAATATAATATGCTTTCATATTCTCTAGTATTCGGTACAGCAAAGTGTACTGCCGCCGTATCGTTTGACTTACAATTTTTCGACCAACACACAAATTATATATATTACAAGAGAAAAAAAATTATATAAATGATAAAATATCGACTACCAAGTAGTAAATTTAGATTAAGTACCACTCATATAACTAAACCTTAGTAAGGGAATGAAAATACTGCCTCTGTATATGTAATACCAAAAACGACTCTGAGTAAATCTATACAGGAATTCATATTTGAAAATTACAATTAAAAAGGCGATATTTAGCGATGTCTGCTATTGCTTTGTTCATGGGAATTTCCAATTAGTCCAACTATTTATATACGAGTATATTGAGAGTCTTATGGTCTTAGACTTCTTATGGTGTGAAAAATGCACTTTTTTATACTGAAATGAGATTCTTAAATATAGTGCTTTACTGTCTATATTCGTTGGTAAAAAATAATTACTAAATTGATTAATAATACTCTATATCTATACTACTGTGGCGACAGGCGAGAAGCGTTGATCCAGCAATTTCGGGCGCGAACGGAATCGAGAGTGCAGCGCTCACCAGTCCCCTACAGGAGCCCCCTCCGTAACTGTAACTTTATGTATATCTAGCCTAAGGGAACACTGTATCATTGAAAGATATTATAGAGTGCTTATTAGAGAATTGTGGACAATTTATTTTACCTAAATATCACAACGCATACCTTCCATACTACCATTAAAAATACAAGAGAGTTGATTTTTTACCGGTAATAGATAAACTCAAAAAAAAATTGAACAATTTTAACATGAGCTCTATTTTGTTTTCAAAAACAAACTTTCAAACGAGTGAAGACGCGCGCCTACGCTAACACTGAAATACTGCGTCGTTCCGGTGTCTTTGGCATCAAAGCGCTACTTATACAACATCAATTGAAGTAGTGTGGACATATACTTCGCATGGATGACCATTATTTGCCAAAAGCAGTTGGCAACTCCGAGTTGGTAAAGGGTAAACGGAAGCGCGTTTGTCAGTATCTGGGTTATCTGGGATGAGTTCAGAAGGCATTTGAACGCTTGTAAACCAGCGACTTGGCACTCTACCATCTTTAAAAGAGTTGCAAGGTTTTTGAGGATGACAGATTACAAATAATTGACGAAAAACGCCAAGCATTAAAAGATAAACCGAAACCTTTTTACACGTATACATACAATCAGAATGGCCGGCTCTACTGCTTCGCGTGCGATTGGTCTTTAAAAGTAAGTTTGGGTTTGCGAGTTCCACGCTCGTAAGACATGAAACGTTTTGGATTCGCCGTCGTCGAAATCGATGAGGAGGGCTATATTACTTGTACTTGTTTATTTGTATATGTAAAATCGACGTTATTTTATATATATATGCAAATTATAAACACCAACACCGTTTGACCGATAGCCACAAAAATTTGTACAACATAGTGTTCGTTGACGGAGAAGAGCGTTATGCTATCCATTTTCCTATAACCTACCATTAGATCTCTGTAGCGTATCAACTGTCATTGCTGTTCACTGTGAAATATATGTGTAGTCACTTGAGTACAGAGACTCAACTATATTTTATAATTATAAATAAAGTTAGATATAATTAAAAAAATATTAAGGTATTAACATATATATTACTGAACAGCCTGTATTCAAAGACATCAAATATTGTGAGCAGGTCTCTGGTATAAGAGGTGAAATAAACTTTGTGCGCTGCCTCGGATGCGGGAGGATGGTGTCGTGTTGGATCGTTCACGTTCGAACAGGCTCACTGCAGGATTAAATTTATGACTTACGACTGGCTAGTGAGCAGTAATCGACTAAATCTGTATACAAAATCTTACTTGCTGTCTGTTTTAAAATTATAACTTTCATAGTGAAGTATATACGTGTATATATATTTATTTTAAGTTATAATTCTTTTGGCGCGTTAGGGAAAAATGATGAGGGCAAATTTTTACGATGCGCGCGCGCACACCGTCACGAAAAACCGACACCCTGAAGTTAGCTATAGTCGACATTTTATTCAAAAAAAGTATGTATGTATTAAATATCTTTTATCTATTGTTAGTGTCATTTTCGCCGTGAGCGGGGGGTGAAGATTCGATCCCGCACACTCGTCGCGATTTTTCTTGTAACATCTCGAGCCTAGGTAGTCCCTCGGTGTGGAGCCCTCGAGTATGTTACTCGCACGAATACAGTGATTTACACATGTTCTACACTCACACGATCACCCCACACTCTTGCACACCTAGGCACTCAGTGGTGGGCTGTTTTTTTGCCCTTTTCGGACTGAAATAGGTCACATAACACAGTAGTTAGATACCAAATACACATATACATTCGTGAAACATGCATGACCACACATGCATTTTTCACGAATTCATATATGTGTATTGTATGGATAGATAGCTTAGCTAGCTTAGTTAGGTCGGGAATCCGTGAATCCGTGAATCCGTGAAAAAACAAAAAGCGTGAAACTAGCGTCATCGTTACTGCACGCTTCCCATGAGCTATATGTGTACTGTGGATATATATACATAGTGTTTGTGAGTATTTTTATATGTTGTTTGATGAAACTGAAAATATGGAACTTGAGCAATAAATTATGTAACATATGTTAAATAAAACATATTATAAAGTAATCAAAATACTTTCATTTTTAAACAAATGAACATTGTAGATTTACTGAAGTTTCACTTCTATCGTGTGTGAATCGCACACACACGTTTTTTTTACCGTTTACTAAGAGTAAAAGCGTCAACATTAGAGGTATAAGGGGAAAATATTATATTATGGAAACATTCTTTCTCAGAGATATATTGAAGAACTATGAAGACTATAAAGTAACAATGTGCTAGTCCCACCGATGACTCGAACAATCACAGAGTTAATCCTCGGACTAGATACAAAGCCTAATTTTTTAATGAAATCACAATACATAAGGTCGACAAATGTATGATTTTTTTTTAATACGTTACAGGTTTTAACGTTCCATCACAATCTCATACGATGTTAAAAGTCGATGAGGTCTAAGACAGTAAACACACTAAACTAGCCGATAGACTTTCAAATTGAGGTGGTATCTAGTCAGGTGGACTTAGAAAAAGCCCTATAACTACGCATTCAATAATAGAAAACATAATTTATCGTGTGGGATCGCATACACTATAAAAAAAATGTATAGCAAAAATTTACTACAGTCCGATACAAAGTTTTAATAATTTCAAAGAACAATCACTTATGCGCGCTTACCGTTTAGGTATATGGACATTTCCACGCGTATAATGTTTCACTATCGACACGAATTAAGCTGATGTTATCTCCGGTGCATCTTAATTCAGAAACTTGCAAAACATCCGTGCAGAATCAAACTTGATTGCACTTTAAGAATTTCGAAACATCGAATTACAATCGATTATTATTACGAACAACCGTTATAATAATCGTAACCTTTACGTATAAATACGAGAAGATAAAACAGTTCATTAATCATTACTCAAGATTGATGCGGTTTTTTTTAATAGATAGAGTGATTGAAGAGGAAGGTTTATATGTATAATAACATCCATTAAATAGTGGAGAATTGCGGGCCACGGGCAGTAATGAATAAATCAAACCTACTGGATCGATTTTAACCATTTTATTCAGTAACTGACATAGCCTATATATTTTATACCCGTGCGAAGCCGAAGCGGGCCGCTAATGTATAATAATTTATTTCGTATAGGACTGATTGCAGTCTTTATGTTATGACTGTCTTTATAAAATCTGTTTTTAATATGTTCATTTATATTACCAGATCACATCAAGTGCTGCTACCTATATTAGCAATCTGATATTACAAAAAAACAGACTGACATCTATCGGCAATGTTAAAAACTAATTCCAGCATCATTTTGTACGTTGCGAAATACTTTTCTTAACTACTCCCTAGATGACTCATATGCACGTTTGAAATAATGACATTTAAATGTTAAATTTGGGTTTTTGGCGGGATCTTAGCCTGTCATGTAGTGGTTTTTATATTTTATTCATAGTCTTGTGTTATTAGAGTCTATATTTTGTAATATTGGTGGTGTTTTACGTAATATAGTTCGGTTATTATGCACAAGTGAAGTGGATGGGAAATAATACCACGGAGCATGCATTCTGAGATGCCACCAAAACTCCATAGAAAGTTCTAACAAGGGAACCACCATCTTGTTAGAACATTATAATTATCACAAGACACGTACTTGGCATAATCTTGTTACTTGACGCTGGCTATGCACAAACCGTGACGGAGCCAAAAAATAAAGAAGAAATGCTAAATTCTAAATTATCTATTTTTATTTTTTTACATATTAAATGAATAGTTTTGTAGACGTAAAGTATGAAGAAGTACATTAATTAAATCCTCGATACACTCAAACCGGCTATAATACATGTAAGTGAAAACCCTACTGACCTAAAACCTTACTTGATAGAATATTTTCTATTCAAGCTCTTCCTGACATACTTAGTAAATAAGAAGAGGAAAAATAATCAAAGGTAACTGTTTGTACTCATTGAAGTTTGGGGTTAGCCACTTTTGTGCCTCTTATAGTTTTTGCCCTCGTAAATTCATTAAACCCTTGTTGGTTATCGACCGACCAATTTTCTTTGGTTATATTATACTTGTTATCAAGAAAATAAAATGCTATCAACAATTAGAAATAACACAATTTTTACCTAAAATGTATTATTATTATTGATAAACTTTAGTTCAACGACTAGTGACGGTAAACATTCTAGAAGATATTTAATTTCTTAACGCAAAATAATTTGAATATACAAAAGGTTATCCTAAATTTTGATTAGAATTTCCCCCTCTTTAAAGTTTTGCTATTGAAATTTTCTCCATATATGATTCGCCAAGAAAAATACAATTTACAACGTGCTCATGCAATCTCAATTCAAATTTTCATAACCTACCCTACTATTTCGTTGTCAAAAGTAATTGAATTGATGTTGAACTTTAAGGATTCTTTATTTGCAAGTGAAGAAATTCACTTCGTCAACGCAAGTATCGCATTCGACAAAACAACAATCTACCATTTTACATCGACATCTAGACGTGACGTTTCTTTTCAAAGTCAAGTACCCTCTTCCACAACACAGCGTCGCGCAGTTGTCTCGGTCCCGACAAGCTCTACCCTTCGTGCTAACGCATAAATTTGGCGTTCTTTGCAAATAAACCAAGTTCTTCCTATTTACTTTCAAATTTTTCCTATCTTGCGGACTCGCTGCCCTTTTGGTAGTGTAACTGACAATTTTCTTTTTCACAGCATGGTGGTAATGTTTCTTAAGCGATCCCATGGCGGAGTTAAACGGTCCTAGTCTCTTCCAGCACGTTTTAGTCGTACAGGATCCGGAGAAGCCGTGGCATTTACAGACTTCTCTCAGTTGTTCCCCGATAGCATCAATGCCAACAACAACATCTTGCTTCAACGTTGCGGTCACTTGATCGTTACCGGCGTGCTTGAAATCTAAGAAGTTTTTCGTAATACGTTTCCCATATTTAAAGTCATCGCCGCAACCGCTGACTGTCCACGTTGAATTTCTACTAAAGCTACTATTGCAAGGGCATCTTGTAAGATCACCCGACGCACAGCCCTTAGCTATTGCATGTGTCAATGAAGCAGCTATTAAAGCGTGAACGAACGCTGTTTCTCTATAAATTTTGATAAATATACTCCGATTTGTTTTCATATTATAAATTATGGAGCAGTTCCATCTGTCATATTGAAAAGTATCTTCGCAAGCACGGATCGCTTGCTCTTTAGCCAGTTTAAGAATGTTGGGAAATCCAGTATCTCTATTGCACATTTTCATTTGTCGTTTCGAAGCTCTCAGCCATTTACAAGCTCCAGGATGAATTATTTGAGATCTGTCTGAGAATAAGTCTTCGACTGTTTTTTGTAAAGCGGGCTGAGATCTGTAATAAGATGTAATGAGATTTACTGAAGTGTTATATTATCGATTAAATTAGTTTAAGATAAATTACTTTGAACTCGTTTGTAAATTTAACTTGATATTAAATTTCATTTGTCATCATCATCTTTGTTTTATTACAGTAAAAAAACAACTAGGTAATATAGGTTTGCTAGATTTTAACAAAGACCACATTAAAATTTATGAATCTTCTTAGAGGCGTCCAAAAGTTGAAAGAATGCCATCAAATCGCTCTAGGCTTGGCATAGTTATCATTTATGATTACCTCGTCACATCAGAAGAGTTTGTGGTTAAATGAATGTATACCAGCTCTACCAGACTATCACATTTAAAAAAATCTGTTTATTAGATATCCCATCGCAATCTGATTTTAAAAGAGAAACGATTTAAGTTATAAAATTAGAGCAGTAAAAGGTATGTAAAGTTTGGCTGCCACATTTTGATGCACAGTGGTATTACTCGTGCTGATGCTTTGACCCAAAGTTTTGAATGGCAACGCGAACTCCCAATAGGCAAGCAGCCTACTGGTATCTCGACATAACTGGACTCGGGGTTTTTTTTAGGATGGTTGTAGACAGCTATAGGCTTTAGTAAAAACTTAACATCAGGTAAACCTCATATCTGTAGTAATTCATAAAAAATCATTAAAAAAAATATACAGGTAATTAATTTTATTCATTGTTTAGTGGAAATTTACTTACCCTTTGATAATATTTGACGTTAAAATCGGAACAGCACAAATCAATAAATACTTTAAAACACTATAACTAGACATTTTTCAGAGATCCAATACAATATCACATGATCACAGTTTATTCGTTAACAATGGTACTCATGAGTGCGCTTTGTAAATGAGCACAGATTGCTGTAAGACAAAGGCGCAACCGACAGTTTATCGCGGAACGGGGTGGGTCCTATCCGAAAATGGTGATGGCAAACGAAGAAATCAGTGTTCACACAGAACTATGTATTTTTGTGTAAATATTGGCGCAATACTTACCTACGTTAGTTAAAGAACTATTTGCATAGTTCAAAAGCTGACGGATGGTGATAAAGCTAATTTGAATAAACGAAAATAAATAAACCTTCAAGACTGTTGAGCATCTTTTAAATTAATTATCTATAGATTTCATTAAAAAGTGGTCAGTAGAGAGGCTACCATGTTATGACTTCATAAAGATGTTTTTTTTCGCTAAAAGCTTCGGCTCATTAAACGATTCGATCTTATGTCGTTCGACGTGGTGTACGAACATGCTACCAGTCAGCCACCATCACACTATAAATCGGCTTTTTCCTCAAAAGCCGGCAACGCATCTGTGAGCCCCACGTGCCACAGGGGTCTATGGGGCGCGGTGATTACTGACTATCAGGTTACCGGTCTGTTCGTTTGCCTGCAATAGCATAAATAATAAATCGGAATGATGTTTTATACCTGAATTTGAACCGAATTTTAAAAAAGGTATCATTCACAATACCACTTTCTTTACACTTTACAGAGGTAAGTAATAATTTGTCTTATCTTCATCTACATGTCTAATTTTGAACTATGAGCAGTTCCGTAGAGGTCAGGGAACTTACCATAAATGGATTATCAATTATGACTACAGAAAACTTTTTATAACATCAATCGTGTACAACGACAATCTCCCTATAACGTAGTTTTTTGTTCGTTATTGTATAGGTTTATAAAATGATTCAATTAAATCTTTATAGTGCCATAATTTCTAAGAAAAGCACCTGAGGTTACAAACAACCGCAGTCCCCTAGCTTTTGTTATTATGAATTACCAAGAACACTTTTTTTTTCTAACTGACCGGCCGCTGTTGGTCTGACGGACCTTCATAGCTTCACCGAACTTACAGGGCGATCGCTTAAGGCACGCAACCGAACCGTAACAAATTCAAGGGTGCCAGAGTGACCGAAACTCGGCTTGGGCTGTTGCCTTGAATACAATAACGTGAAGCTAAGCATGTATACTTTAGTGATACACATATTCATCACATATATGTAGTCTGAATGTTGTCTAAAACTAACTAACCAAAGACAGGTAAAAGAGTCCCTCACAGAACCTGTGCACATACAGTGTGAGTGTGCACGTGTGCAGTGAACTAGTGAATACAGTGCCACTGTATCGCACCAGCAGCTTCTTGGATAACTGTAGTCGGGGGAATAGAAACTAGGTTTGAGATGCTACCGAGGAGAGCCGCGGTGGGTGTGTGGGAGCAAAGTTGACAGCTTGACCATATTCAAGGAAATTTTATTCTCAGCTACTTATCAGTTGCCTGTCCAGTATGTCAGTCAGGAACCTATCTTATCAGTTGTAAACCAACTTTGAAACGTTTTAAATGGCTTATTAAAGAAAAGCGTCATGCGTTGACAAAAACTTCGATTATTCTTTATAAAGAAAGTCCTATATAACGAAAAAAAATTGGGTCTCTTAGTTTCGTTATCAAGAGTTTACAGTTTTTACATAAACACGTAAACAAGACACAAAGTAGAAGAAGTTTTTGTCGAAAACAGCGAACTGCAGTTCGAACCGGTAAGACCGGTAAATTGTCGGTAAATTGGTATGTTACTAAAATTATATACTATAAAATAACGACTGGAATGTAACGCTTGTCAAAAACATAAGTAGTTATGATCAAATAGATTCTGTAAAGTGTCTCCGACATCATTAATCTGGATTAATAATTAACCCAGCGGGCGCAACGTTATGTCGTCACTAATCATTATCAGGCTCAAGCGAAGTACAGAACCCACAATATATAAGTAGAGAGTATTAGTCGAGACACGTGTGCGTTCAATATTGGACTACGAGTTTAGACGAGATGCGATCACTGAATATGGGGCATCATGAAATAATATATCTTTTTGGATGCGGTAATTTTATTTTTAAGTTAAACCATGTCTCGAAAATTTTTAAGGTTTGGCTTTAATTTTAATGTAAACTAGCTTTCGTTCAGTAATGAAATTTAACGATAATTAGAGTTACAAAATGAATTTTTCACATTACTAATATATAGATATTATTTGTATTTCTTTTTGTTTTAATTTTTTGGAAACTTCTTTGCCTAACTGATGAATGAATGAGTAGTTTATTGCACTTTTTAGTTTAATCACTGCTGAGCTTAATGCAACAAGAGATCTTCGTCTAGCTAACCAGCGGTATTGATATCTAACATCGAGGTTATTATAGATAATGCAATATAAAAAAGTAAAGGAAAACAAACAAAATACAAATTATAATAATATAATGAAATTAAGATTGGAATATATCTAAAATAAAAATACGTAAATAATGTACTGAATGGATAAAATAAATACATATATACAACATAAATCTTCTCTTATATACATACCTATATACACATATATAACAATAATAAAGATAATAATAAAATGTATACACACAACAAAGTACAAATTTATAAAAACACCAATGAAGAAGTAATAAAGCAAATTAATCATTATTTAAGAAATCCGACGCTTCATTTAACGAGAGTAGGTGAGGACAAAGAAAAAGATATTATTCTATATTCTATGTATATCACGTATTCAAGTCGCTGACTCTCATGTTACAAATTCGTAGCCAGATAAGGTGTCTATAACAATGTTCTGATAGGTACACTTGGTAAGCGGTATACTTTGTTATTTGTAAATTTTCTACTATGCGACCATTTAAACAGTTAGATAATTTATTATTATTTGGGGAAATACTGTATTGATTATCTACTCTCTGCTGGACCGCAAAGTGTTATACTGAACTTCTACTTCTAAGCCCGACGGTGTTCCTTCATCAGTTTTTGAGCGTAAAGTCGCGGACTGTATTCGTGTTTCATAACAACATAAATAATCTTTTAACTGAAAACTTTTAGACTAAAAAACTGGCTATTTAAAAATGTATTATACCATCTCTATTGTGGTTGAAGTTTCACACATCCGCGCGACGCGGTCGGCGCGGGTCGATACCGTTTGCCGTCGCGTCTCTCCTGCGATAGCATTCATATCGTACACTAACGTACCGTTGTTGTTTTCCTTTACAATGCTGCATTTGTTCGTATCCATTTGATCTGTATGCTTTCACGTTCAAAGATAGAATTTTGCAATTTGATGCGATTTTCTCTCGAGAATCTCTTTGTTATATGTAGTATCAGTTATAACAGACAGCAAGATGAATTAAAGATGCTTCCATAATGACAAAAATGTTGTTTATTTAAACTATTTTCACTTGTATTATTAATAAGTGAGGGATTTAGAGTGTGTATTATCGTAACATTGCAATATAAAAGTATTACATGCATAAAAAATATCTATAATAACACTACCCTACCTAGTTTAAATAAAAATAGCGTAAGTTACTCTTGTAATATCAGCTATCTGTCAATGAAAGTCCCGTCAAAATTGTTCAATCACGTTCCGAGGATTAGGCGGAAGAAGCAATCAGACTTTCTATCTAGAAAAAAAAGCGAGTTCGTCTATTTTATTTACTAGTATAGATAACAGTATTCGTTCTCAATATACACATATAAATAAAATTCTAGTATCTTCTGTTTGTTAGTGAGATTAGATCGAAACAGCCAATTGAAATCTATATCTATCCAAAGGTAGATAGGGGAGTTTCATATTATCTTCTAGACTTTCTAGGATTTTATAGGAGCCTAAGCAGTACTGGTAAAACTAAAAAAAAAGAACTTAAAATCGATAAAAAAAGTATTGTAAGGGTATCAGTGACAGCGGTTAATAAAAAGAAATGTAGCTCTCTGGGGATAATAAATAGCTCGACACATGATTACTTTGGTCAATAATAAGTCAATAAATCTCTAATCAATTCCAGAGAGAAAACCAGTCGACTTAATTTCAAGTACAGAACTTATGACATACCTCAACAAGTCAAAACAAATTATATAAAGTTCTACCCGAGCCACCCCACCGTCCAATTACAAACGCCTGTGTGTTAGCAAACATAAAGTTAGAATATAACTGAAAGAAAGTTTTAATGTCTTCTGACGTTAGCTCGCTTTGAAAGTATTACATTAAAATATAGTACATATACTAGTTTCACCCGTATCTTCGTTCGTGTGAACAACAAAATTAATGTTAAGTAGATTCGTTAAGAAGGTTCCATAACGCGGATGCGAGTAGGAGTTGATTGTTAAAAAACATCACGTAAAGAAAAAGCGTTATACTTTTTTGACTCTCGCCTTTCATGCAACTTCTCTTTCTATCTATTTTTGTTGTATCCGAGCGTATAACATCAATACTGAACGCGTAGCAATTTTATTAAGCCTTATTTATATTTAACATTTTTTTTTTATCATCTCCATATCTAATTTTTATTAACTGGATTTTTTTCCTAAAATATGAAATATACTTTTTAAATTTAATTTTTTCCTATACATTAATAACTATGTTTCTGACAGGAGTCCTCTGACCAAATACGTTTCTTACTTACAAAGTTTATTTTACAAAATATTTATTATCCAGATATTGTACGCCGCATTTAAAATTGTCAGTTTAATTTATCGCATACAGTTACAGTGACTTTAATACAAAAGTTAAATCCCTGTATTTAAATTGCCGATTTAAAAAAATAAATTATGTCCTAAATAATTGTCTACAGCATTATAATATTTAATGAGTTATGTAAAATATTACAACGTAATGTACAAACAGTTACCGTGTATCTACATACACATTACTTTTAACCTCGTAACTTCTTCCATATATTACCTAATGTAGCAAAACATATAATAAATTCTGGGCAGAGAGTAATACTCTATGATTTAAAATTACAGAATTGTGAATTCGCCTGTAGAAGTCGCTTTTTCTAGAAAAAGCGGTAACAACGGTTATCGTGATAAATCAGTTTTCACACCAAGTTGTTCTAACTTTTTTTTCAATAAAACGACACGAATACACTCTTTAATTTATATAACTACGGGCACACATTAACATAAATCAAAGCAGTAGTCCGGTTAAACTGTAAAGGCCTTGCTAGGTCAACAGTGTAGTCAGTTCGAAAAAAAAAAACAATCAAAGCTTGAACAAAAAACCTTGCAAATTGAAGCTGAAAATCTTCTTGCCAGTGTATTTATTCCTTTTCCTGATGATTTTTCACATTCATATAATAATTAAAATCACGCATGTTATGCTATTTTTCACGAGATTTCAAATACGCTGTACTTTAAGGATATCTAACAGATAATATGAATCACTTTTGCCGCGCTTTAAGTGCTTTACTGGTTGTTAAAATAAATATTGTACCACAACAATCTGTTTGTTACAAATACAGATAAAATACTAGTGGGTTATCGCTTATATTTATTGATCTACAATACGCTTGAAGCTGATTATAATGAAAATTCGAAAATTGCGTATTGTAACTCCTCCTCGTATATCCAAACATTGGTGTCTCAGGCCGACGGTATACGTTTCACTTGTAGATTTTTATGTCAAACGCGATTTGGGCCTTTTGATAGTTGCAGTACTCGTAGTCAGCTTCAAATGGGTATAGTGTGAACCTTTGTGCACTAATTACATGTGAAGACCACTCTCGTCACTGATACTTTTCACATGGTATGAATGAATTTGTCTCATTTAGTATTTTTATATGGAGTAATATGTCATGTATTTACAAAATCATTTATAATGAAAAAACTCGAACGGGTAACTTTTTTTGTTAATTTACAGCTTCACCTAATAACAAAAAGTCTCTTTAGCTTTAGAAACGCCACGTTTTTATTTATCATCAGTGAAATAACAGTGATAAAAACTCACTGTTGTACAATTATATTAGCATAATTATCGAAAATAACTATATTATTCATTTTTAGTTACAAATTTCAAATAGTTATTAGGTAAAATGGTGATTTAACATTTTCTTCCTAATCAGAGATACATGTTACTAAGCAGTGCTTTAAGTAGGAATATTATTCAATATAATCACTGAGTTATTGTATAATATTCCCCGAGAACTGTCGTGTCTGCACATAGTTAATATTTTTCCAAAACTGATCGCGGGTAATACAAATGTTGCAGAATACAATAACACCATTTTAAAACCTCTGTGTTTAAAAACAATAATCTCTAAAATTATCGGATGATGTATTATGAAATTTTCTCGAATAATTTGAGCATATATTGGTGCAACATATGGGATTAATTTCGAAATTTGGAACTTGGGTAATACAAGATATCTCAATTTAATGTTTTCAAAGTCGCCTCAAACTTGTAGCGTTGGTAAAAAGTCAAAAGTTAGTGATTCATTAGTTGATCCCTAGACGCTGCGTGTTGCGAGCATTGACCTTAGTGTCTGATGCTTTGTATATAGCTAACAAACTGGACGTGGCTCTCTCACGCCTTACTGAAGCAAACAGGCTATCCGTTCATATCTGTTCCGAATATTTTCAAATCTCATCGTTGTCTAGTAGAAGGCAAGCTAGCGAATTAATTTATAGCGAATTAGTTAATAATACTGCCCACAATTACTATACTTGTTTAATTTTAACACTAATATTCGTGGTCGCAGTAAAAATCTATTTAATATTTTTTCTATAAAAAAATAACATTTCTTTTAACAATCCGATTGCTAACATGTACCGCTCATATAATAATGTCACAACATTGTGTCACTTGCGGTGCCGATATTGACATAGACACCTTTCTGAGTCAATTTCGACGCGTAGTCTATAAATACAAATTATCATTCTATTATATTGTATAATTTAAAATATGATACTTGTATATATTTGTTTGGTTGTATTTTATTTAGCATAGATGTGCATGCATATAAATTTGGATAATATAGCAGACTATAACAAAAACAAAACTATTAATAATAACTGTAAAAATGTATACTTATTATCTCTAATGTGTGCTTTGTAAATTTAATTAATAAATACATATACTCAATTATAATACTTTAAATCTATGAATATGCGTCCGCAGTTGAAAGCAAAACTAACGTTATAATAAAACACATTAATAAAGAGATAACTTTTAATTGATTTCGAACCGAAAGCCCGGGAACCTCCGTTATAACGTAATACATCTAACTTCTTAATATGACGTTGTTATAAAGTTTGTCAGTTACTAGCTGATGCCTGCGACTTTGCTTATGAGTAATTGATTGGTTTTGGTGTTCGGTAAAACTACGTGCCTCAACTGTAATATTAAGTCAGAGTATTTCTGTATTGATTCTAATGAAACGCGTAACGCGTAACGCTATATAACCTACATTCTCCATCAATGCCAATTTTATAATTATCTGAAAGAGACACTTTAAATAGTTACAATAATTAAATTCGATTACCGTTCTGACATGAAAATTTTGCAATTTTGTTTTAAAATAATTACTTTTTAAATCGGCTTGAATACTGTAAACAAAAAAAAATCAATTAATGGCGTACTAAAGTACAACTTTTTAATTCAGCAGTCTGTTTATAATTTTACTAGCGTTTGATTTTGCATATCCTCGAACCCAGACAGTATGTCGTTTGCTGGTATCATGACTATGGCATCTTTCCCGGTTAGCGCACTCCCTTATCTAACTGCTACGTTTATAAAGCCCTTAGCTTAATGTTACATAAACCCTAAACTTCCTCAGTGAACAAAATGCAAAAAAAAAACATCGAATTTGACTGATATTTATGATAGTACAATACGGTATGATAGAATATTTGTACAAACAAAAATCAAACAATCTCTTGTGACATCTTTTTTTATATATATATTATAGGGGGCAAACGAACAGGTGGGTCACCTGATGGTAAGTGATCACCGCCGTCTATAGACACTAGCAACACCTGGGGAATCGCAAGTGCGTTGCCGGCCTTTTAAATATGTGGGCCTCCGGCGCTCTCACTGACCGAACGAAACGCAACAGTGCAATCACTGTTACTTCACGTCGGCTTTCTGTGAGAGGGTAGTACTACCCCGGGCGAGCCGACTCATTCATGCTGAAACCAGTAATAGCTTCAGCGTAGCTCTACCACCTACAATCTGTCATACAATCTTGGTATATAAAATTAAAGGCGTCTTCTATATTATTGCTAAGCCAGTTATTATCATTGCGGTTAGTATTTTTACGCATATTACACTAAAATAAACAAGCAAATTTAATGATCTTCGCTACAATTGAAGAACCTACAAGTGACATACTGTTGTAAAACACCGTTTTGGTTTTAGCTTTCTAATTTAAAATTGATAACGAATTAAAATTTTCGACAGATCGTTCCAGAATAAACGCAATAGACAAACAGAATACGGGAGGGTGCTACGCAGGTCGTCGACCCCTGGCGTAGCGACAACTAGGCTACGAGGTGCTACGGTGTATACACGCCTGTCGTAGCGGCATGTACATGTAACAATAAGTGTATGCATTTGACATTTTGTCCATTATTTTATTTGTATGAAAAACATTTAGGCTACAAATTATAACTCTAACAACTACGTATTAAATGAAGCCATCACGATATTTTAAATAAGGACCAAGTGTTTAAGAAATAATACTAAAAAGGCTTGATAGAAATCTTCTCATTAGTTTTTGAGTGATATGCGTACAACGACAGACCTTTATAATTTTATTTATATATATGCACTTATAATATACAACTTTTTCTACATTATTTAAATGCGGTAATTTTGTAACTTCTATTCAGATTTCAAAGATTATATAGGATATTTAAATCCTCGCTAAGTACCGTAAGAAAGGAGCAATAACTAAAAAAAGTATGAAGCAAAATTAATGATGGATTAATTATGTAGGCAGACCAAGGTTGAAGGCCAATGGGTGAGTTGATCACCTTACGAAATCCGAGATTTATCGAATAAGACCGAACTGTGAATGCCTATGTCGAGAAGGTACCATACCGCACGTGTTAGTCGAAGCGATGGACTCCGTACGAAACGGTCGTACTCTTTGAAGAATTTACTTAAACGTATCTAATTGCGTTGACAGTTATTCAAGTTTAAAAAAATTAAGCGTGACGGAAGCCTCTTTTTTTTTAATACTAAAGAACTGAGTAAAGAAATAAAATTACCAAATAGAACTAAAATAAAAACAAAACTAAAAAAAAAACAATTTGTAAACAGATTTATTTTATTATCTCTCTCTGATTTAGATCTCAACTAAAACTCAAAGTTCATCACAAATATCTAATTGCATACAACAATTAAACGTTGTACTAAGATCATTTCTATTTAAGTCTTGTCTCAGCCCCGACCAGACAGGCAATGCCCTGTAACTGACAGGAAAAAGTTTCCATTTCTAATACGAAACAAATTTTCAATTTTACTTTTGTTCAGATACTAGCTGTTCCATGCGGATTCGGTGTCTTTTTATTTTTAATTACTATCAACACAGTCAGGTACGCTTCTATAAATTCCGTGTAAAGCGTCAGTATTGCATAGGGCACCGACCGTAGCTGCACATCATTATCTCGCCGATATAGGCATTCACAGCTCGGGTCTTCTCGGTAATGTTCGATTCTCGTCGTGTGAACAACCCGTCCTCAGTCATTAATACCCCGCACCACACCACATGGCCCGCCCACATTATTACTTACATCATAACCTTCATCAATGAACAGGCTATAACAAACAAAAAGAATTAATCGAATTTGACTGATAGCTCCAAGGATTACAAACCAACAAAAAAAAACAATACCTCAATGTATGTATGTACTAGCTCAGACGCCTGACTTCGCCTGAGTTGCCCTGCGTATGCGCACTACACCGCTTGCCCCACTTCTCCAAAGCAAGAAAACACATTGCTATAAAGGTAGAGCTTACAAAAATTGTAGTTTATTAAAACTTTTAATAATTTAGGTTAAATACAGATATAGTGGTAATCAATCCTTTTGAAGTTATACTTCTTTTAGCGTATTTGGGAACCAACCCACCCACCGACACCTAAAAGCGACACCATGAAGTTGTTTATCTGTCAAGTTTTTGTGAGAACTGATAACTATATATATATACAAGGTACTTAATCAAATATATATGAATCTACAACACGTGTTTTATATAAATGGAGATAAAAAAATAAATCATTATGGTGTTTTTTCCAAATCGACTATTTTTATTTCGGTCCTCAAGTCGAATTTTGTAGGAAATATCTAAAAAAACTTACCTAACAATTTGAGCCCTTAATATTTAAATTTAAATAAAAATATAGTGACTCCATTATTCTCTTATTTTGGTATCAAATCAAGTCAAAAATACTTAATTCAAGGCCTTGATAAGGCGCTTATGAACGTCAAAGCTACCACGCGTTCGGAATACAATCCAGTCATCGAGAAGAAAATCGTACAACAGTTGTGGCACACCGTTCCCGTGGCTTATCAATTAAGGTACAGATAAAAGTGGGGCAAAAAGCTACCAGACATCCCCGGGCCACCGAACTTGACTAGACAGGCAACGCCCTAAAGAGCCCTTGCGGCACGAAAATTCTTACGGTGTATACAATTTCAATACTTCGTTAATTCGTTTATTTTCATTTTTTTTGTCTTTTTAAAACATATAATACCTTATGTAATTTTGTAATTTATGAAATAGAAACAGATTACTGTTAAAAGAGGATAAAATATACTTATTATTATGAAAAATGTACTGGCATCCCTGATAGCGTGTTGAGATGATAATATAGCTTACACTACTTATTCGACCAAGTTAATTTCGAATAAAAATGTATACCAACTGTAATATTTATATTCTTTAATGTTATCACAATTTATTTTAAAGGGACGCCAGCGCACTAGATGTTCATTTGTCTGTCCCTCCCATAGCCCTCGAGATTATCAAAGATAAGTATTTATAGCTAGTGTTTTTGGCGGGATCTTAGTCTGTCATGTAGTGGTTTTTATATTTTATTCATAATCTTGTCTTATTAGAGTCTATATTTTGTAATATTGGTGGTGTTTCACGTAATATAGTTCGGTTATTATGCACAAGTGAAGTGGATGGGAAATAATACCACGGAGCATGCATTCTGAGATGCCACCAAAACTCCATGGAAAGTTCTAACAAGGAAGCCACCATCTTGTTAGAACATTATAATTATCACAAGACACTTACTTGGCAAAATCTTGTTACTTGACGCTGGCTAGTGCACAAACCGTGACGGAGCCAAAAAATAAAGAAGAAGTATAGTATACACTACACTAGCTACTAATGCATAGAGAAAGCTAAATAATTCGATCACATTGCATTTTTTTTATCAATTATAATTGAGATTTGTATACTCAAGAGAATACTTAAATGAAAATCGGGCCAAATAAATTCATGAAACATAAGGGCGCGTTAATTACAAATGTATTGCTCGAACGATTCGTGACATTGGGTCTTATGGCAAGTGTTCAGTACGATTGTAATTAAACATTAGAACACACCGTGTCTTGCGTGTATGTTGTTGGAAAACCACATCGGTACGCGTGCGCGAGAACCTCAAACAACACCACACGCAGACGGCCGCCGGTGGCACGCAGCGTCGGACCGCCGCGCGTACATACGCCAACTAAACAAATAATATATATATACACTGTGCAGTTTAACTAATTATTTGTAAAATCAATTGTGTAGTGATAATTAAAAAGTACAATTTAATATCGATTTTTAGTTATTGTCATGGTGTTGTCTCTTCATTGATTTGGTAAGTAATTTAATTTAAAATCATTTTAAATATTTCGTATTTATTTTGTGCGATATATAGTCTAATCAATTTTATAAAACTGTTACATACATTCGAATTACACAGATACAATTATATTAATATCATTATTTACCCTGATTAAAGAGTTAACATAGATGTTAAATTTAAATTTTGTTATAGGTAACTTCATATTCAAATTTGTTGTTCATTCTATTTAAATTAATAAGCGTTCCATAACTTTGTATAATGAAGGTAGGGATTTTAGAAGGTAACTAGCTGATTCCCGCCCGCTTCGTTGGGTATTAAAAGATGGCTAAGGGTTAATCGAGTCCGAGAAACCAGTAACCCACTTTTACCGGTACGTTCAGTAGTTTTACTGCATATATAGATTATGAAAATTTTGCACATTATTTTTACTCTGAATAATATGTTTTTTTTTTAATTTACAATTTTAATTAATCTGTGTATTTTTCGTACATATGTATATTTATTCTTTCCTGTGACACTGCGGCTTCACTCGCGTTTAAATTTTTCCGCTCTCAACTCTTGACCTCCGATGCTCCACAAGGTTCTTCCGTACAGTTACTTATTTTGTACATTTTGTACAGTAACTGCTACACTCCTGGACGTCGTAATCTGATATTCAATAGCTTGTAACATTTCCCATAAAACAGTATTAAATGCGAGAATTTTTAAATTCAAATATTATTGGTAACTGCGATGGGTGTCCAGAGCACAAGAGAGTGTAGATATTGCGACAGCGACGATGAAACTCCAAAACACCTTCGTGTGTATGTGATCCACTGAAGCCTACCGAAGCAACCGGATTCTGGGAAAGCATGAGTTGCCCCCGGATGAGGTACAAGCGCTCTTCGGCCAAAAAGGTCCTACAGTACATAAATGCTACAGGATTAGGTAGCGAGCTTTGACATTGTGGGGCGATCATACTGGTCGCAGTGATACAGGTCTAAGGCCTGCATAGCCCCCCCTAGAATAATAATAATAACTGCGAGATTATGACGTAGAAGAAAGAAAAAAAAACATTTTGAGCTATAATATTAACGAGTATAGATAAAACACTACACATATTAAAATCTATACTATACTATTAAAAACGACAATGACACCCGATAGGGAACGTTATTTTCATTCAATAAATACCAATTACTTTTCAAACAATTATAATACGAATCGTACACTATCAATAGATACGTTTTATATACCTATTTGTCAGGAATTGACATTCTTAATTTATAAACATTTTGCACGGTATTAAATATGGGGCTGTTGTTTCATTAGTAGAATGAGAATTAGTCTCCCTTGTCACACTTAGGAAGACGAGAGTAGAATCACAATTTATTGTTAAGTAAAAACTAGTTAAAAAAAATAACAGACATATTGCAAGTCGAGAGTCGTCAAGAAGTCGTGGAGATCTAGTGGTTTGATCGATGGAGTATATATCCAATGTCCGCAGGTTCACACCCTGGCGTGTACCATCGAATACTTACGGAATTCACCTAATTGAAATAGTGTAACACTATCGGTTGACGGTGAAGGAAAACATCGTGAGGAACCTGAACCTGAGAAATGTTCATGTAGTATGTGGGAAAGCAAAGGATTGTGGATGTTTCAGAGCTTGAAATCGCCAATACGAGTACGTCGTGAGCTGGCGTGGTGATTATGCCCATATTTTCCTTCTGGAAAAGACCTACGGCCTAGTAATGGCTTAGACGATGACTTACAGTTAGAGACTGATGTAAGAAATACACATTTATTTCTTATTAATTTTCAATGCAAAGGAATCTCTGAGGACTGGAATAAAATTTAGGTCTAGAAGTTACATTAAGGTAAGTCAAAGTACCTTTAGACTAGATAGATACCGTACATTATATAGAAAACTTGACACAAATCGAATGAAAATTAAATTACTTAAGTTCCATTTCAGAATTTTCTAGAATCAAAAACTTGAACGAAGTAGCTAAATAAATTTGATTAATTAATAGGTTAAAATTGTAATTATAAACAATACCAGCAACCGTCCACGACTTCGTCTGCGTCAAACTATAATATGAAACTTAATAAGATATAGTAAATATAGCCGTCCATCATATCGGCGAGTTATTGTAACGGATAGCATATCAGCCTTCACTATGAAGAATGACTTATTGGTCTCAGATATAGCAACAACCATTAATAGTTCACAAATATCTAGACTGTTCTCGTTACAAATTGGATGGATTGAACTTGTGGATATCTGGTCATACCACTCCAGCATCACACCATTTTCTATTAGTGAAAGATTTACAAAAAATCAAATCAGTTACTTCAGAGAGATTACATACAAACTCATAAACATTTTCCCTCTGAAATATTAAATTATGGCGCTTTCCATTACGGCCATAAAACACCTGAGCAACGGCAGGTTGACTTATCTACTCATATAAATATAATTTAATAAAAGCGAGTGTATGCTTATGAATACACAATAGAAGTGAAAATGATAAGATATGTCATTATTATAATATTGTAACTTATTGCTTTTAGTGGCACCATAGACAATAGTTTTCTCCACATAATTCAGCTTAATATTCAATGTGCCCAACAGAAAACTTATAAATAAATACATGCACATTAAAGTTCGTACAAATTTATCAATGTTTATATGTAAATAAATAACATTATCAGAGCGTTGCACTCGTTGTTAAATAGTAGTGGTTGAGTCGAGTTATACACGAATCAATCCATTACCGACCCGAGCGCGCTTGATGTCGAGTGGAGCCGAGCAAACGCGATTCAGCGACACCGACCCGAGCGTGGCGGTTCCATTTCTTTCACAGTTTAATACGCCGAAAGAAGTTTCCACTTCAAAAATTCCAAGAAAACCAATATGGGACGTAATATATTAAAATGATATATAGGCAAGGCACAGTTTATAAATAATTCCAGAACAGGCTTTGCTTGACACCGAAGCCGAAGAAATTCAAAGAGAAGCCTTTTATCCCCGTGTACGTGTTGAAACATAAGTACCTACGTGCAAAGTCAGTCTGTGGGCTAAATAAATAGTTCGAGTTGAAAAGGTCTTCGTATAATAATAGAAAGCTATTATCTTTTTATTCCATGTAATCTAATATCAGAATCTTTTATAGATTTTATAATTATTAATTTTGTTTGATTTTTTTTTTTCGAACTCACAACCGCTGTTATTCTGACGGGCCTTTACAGCTTCGCCTGGCTTTTGGGAGAGCGTTTAAGGCATTCAGACAATAGACAACTAACTCAAGGGTGCCAAAGTGGCCTAATTTCGGCTTGGGAATTGCCTTACATGCAAATATCGCGAGTTACAAGCGAACTAACTAGCCATGCATGCTAAACTAATCACATATGTATACGTTAGTGGGATCTATAAGCGTAGCTTCGTATGTGCTGCACAACCGAGTACATGTTTTTGGGATCTGACCTTCTGGCTAAGACTCAGTTCGTTATTAAAAAAAAGAAAAATGTTTTTCACAGAACCTATGTATTTACCGTGTGCGATGCAGATAGATAAATTTAATGTGATATAATCCATAATACCTAGTTAACTTCGGGAGCACTTCAACTTGTTTTTTTAAAAAAACTAAAAGTCGATTTGAGACTTTATTTATTTTATGACTATATTCTAAGAGAGTCGAGTCTAGACTAACTTAAACTAAAACTAATTTCTTATTCTACTTATTCTAAATATGCTGACATAGCGTCTGGGTCTCTTCCCGTAAGAGCTACGCTATATCAGCTTAACTGCAATGCATTCTCATACATAGGGGAATATAAGTCCTCCCCCCTTAGATCGAAGTTATCGGAAAAACTTCTGAGAACTTCGATGTTACATCAATAGAGGACGCGGATTACATTGTTCTGCGGAAACGGGTTGCTGTTCCATAGCTGAAAGAGGAATCCGTTTCTTACGGTAATTCTTTACAATAGGCATTAACATATATGTAAAGACAAGAATAGTTAATATAATTACGATTACATAGAGCACTACGGTATAAGCACTGACACTATTTCGTTGCACTGAATCATTTTCACTTTTAACACTATTTTTCAAAATATAGTTTAGGTGATGTATGTCGTCTAGAGGAACCCCTTTAAGATTTATAGGTTCGTCGCCTTTAACGATGAAGCCGTCTCGGTTTTGTTCTTTAACACTGGGTAAATTGATCACAGGTATGTGCTTATATTCTGTACTCAGCGGGTGGTAACGTTGTACATGGATTTGCATTCCACCTATGGTTGCATTACATTCTTCCTGAACAGTTAGTATATATGTACCGCGCAGCTGTTCGCGTGTAACGTCCTTACCACAAACGCAAGATAATATACTAGCGTGTTTCGAGTAGATAATCCAGCTGTTTTCAGTAATCTTCTGAAGTTTTATGCTTTCTGGCACTACTCGTCGTGGGTGACATAGTGACAGGTTTTGTCGGTATCGCAAAAGTTGCTCAATACAGGTTTCCTCGGTGTACTGTATTATGTCATTGTCTGAGCATAAATACTCTCCATTTGTAACTTCTTTACATAGAGATGAAATCGGATAATACTTTTCACCTTCTACGAGCATGTAAGGGAAATCGGGAATAATAACAACCGTTTGGTTGTCTGAATCATGGGATACTGGTAAGGAATACAATTTAAAATATGTGTATATAAGCTTATCAACTAACGGTATATCTATTATAAATCTTATTTCACTATCCTTAAGATAAGCCTTAACTACGAACGTCTCTTCTAGCGTGATTAAATTCTGCTCATTAACAGTGTACATTAAGTTGTCATATTTGCTAATTTCTATTAACAAAGACAGTAATTCTTGTGAGTTAATTACAGATTTATGTAACACAGAAACTTTACTGAGTGCTAGAGCTGTCTCAATCTCGCTTAGTTTACTATGAATAGTTCTGAAACTATCAATAAAAATGTTAAATTCCCCAATTAAATATGTATAGAAGATGTAATTTGTGGAAAAATTTTGAATAATGACTTCAAGTCGACTAAGACGCTCGTTAATTATTTCCATATTATTACTCATAATATCAGTTGAGTTTGCAATACTATCCAACATTTCAGATATTATAGTAATCTTATTAGCGGTAGCTTGTTCTTTGGTTTTTAACCCGGTGATTAACTCATCATATCGAATTGCGTCCTCGTGATCAAGATTACCTGTTATAACTTTGATTAAAGATCCTATAGGATTAATAATACCTCGTTTATACCTTTGCAAATGAAAAGGAACCAGTTGCTGCAGTTTTTCTACAGTCTCGTTACGTAAATATTCTATTTGAGCTTTTAGATCGCCTACTTCCCTTTCAAAAGTTTCATTCAAATGTATAATATTGCAAAATTCTGAATATTTCTGTATAATTACTAACAAGTCTGATTCGATATGTTTGAGGTTAATCGTTTTTATTATTGCCCATTTGTCATGTTGTAGGAATGCTAACCCTAGCTTAACTGGTAATATTCCTGGATTATTATTAATTTTCTGCACATGAAGGCCCTGGTTTGGGGGAACCTGGTTTGGGTGTGCGCGGATCGTCGACGTCCATATCAACAGGAGTATGCACCACCTGTGAAGGGCGTTTGATATTTTTAATCGGAACCTTGGTATCTCTGCATTTTACCCTAATAGGAACGACATTATGCGAAATGGGGCCAGTGACAGTAGCTTTTTGATATTTAGGCTTGTCCTTAGATTGTCTTTTATTTACTGCTTTTACAAAAACTGTTTTTCCTATCTCTAATTGAGGTTCATTCTCACCTCCTCTCTTTTCCCTAACTTTTTCCTTGATATTTCCCATCTTTTCCGATAAAAATTTATATAAGACTTGAGTTCTATTCCTATGGTCTTTAACCAACTGTTGCTTATATGATTTATCAAATTCTATGTCAAACGTTGAATTTAGTTCTGTATGCCCAAAGGCAACTTCGAACGGGGAAAGGTCGGTTGTACTATGGATTGTGTTATTGTATGCCATTACAGCATACGTCATTAATGTTGCAGCATCGGTGTATTTTCTTTCGTATTTCGCAAGGCGATAAATTTCTATGATCGTAGAATGGAAACGTTCTATTAACCCCATAGAATTAGGATTATTCGGTGTACCTACGTGCAGCTTTATTTTATACAGATCAGTTAATTCTTTTAATAGTTCATTGTTAAATTCAGTTCCAGGATCACAACTTATCTTTTGAGGAATACCGTAAAATGAAAAATATTTAATTAGCGCTCTAACTACTTCTGGTGTTGTTCGTGATGGTACTTCGATTGCCTGTCCTATTTTACTAAATGCATCGATTAGTGTTAAATAGTATTTTGATTCTAATGAAAAGATATCTATAAAAATTTTTTGAAATGGCGCGTCTTGGGTTTGTGTTAATTGTATAGATGGTTTTATTGGCTTACGGTCGTATTTGGAAGTTTTACATTTCTCACACGCATTAATGACAGCAGCGACTATTTCTCTCATGTTAACCCAGTAATAGTTTCGTCGGATTCTCTTAATAGTTTCTGTTATTCCGCGATGGCAAGTCTTTCCTTGGTGTAACTTTTCCACTATAGCCTTTTGTTCACCTTCCTCATCTACATATATTACACGTTCAGTGCATTCATAAAAGTTTACATAGCCTTTCCTGAATAATTCTAATATAACATTACTAAATTCGCGCCTATGTTCTGTATTTTCGAAATAAATGAAATATTTCATTTTTGGTTTAATGTATTTCTTAAGGAAATCTTTGATAATGTTCGGTTTTCCAATAGGTAAAAATACCTCTAACACCTTTTGATTATCTCTAGATAAGTTTTTGACATTGTACTCATTACGAAACCAGCTAAATACTAATATTTGATTCGGCTTGGTGTCAACAGCCTCATGTAATATGGGTATACCGGTAAATTCCATGTCTTTGGCAGAATGTATTGTATGTGTGGAATCTGTCTCTGTTCTAACTGGATAGTCGGGTTGATCGTCAAGTATAGTGTCCGTTTGCGATATAGGGCTAGCTGTTATCGTTCGCTCTGAGTCTGATATCGTGATTGTTCTCGAGTCATCAGTCGTTCGTCTACGGGAAAGTATTTTAACTCTGTCTTCTATTTCTTGTAAGTGATCCTGTACCTGCCTTTCTTTGTCGTCTATGTTAACTATAAGAGATGCGTTATCGTCTACTTCACCAGTTCCTAATGCGTTTATTTTAATTCGTGATAATGCATCGGCGTTAGCGTTTTGTTTGCCACTTTTGTGAATTACGTTAAAATTATACTCTTGCAAGCGTAAACGCCAGCGTGTTAATTTACTGTTAGGTTCTTTGAGTTGATACAACCAAACGAGGGGTTTATGATCTGTAATTATGTCAAATTTATGACCGAATAAATAGGGTCTAAAATGTTTTGTGGCCCAAATTATAGCTAACAATTCGCGCTCGATTGTACTATATCTCTTTTCTGTTTCGGATAATGTACGACTAGCATAAGCGATAGGTCTATCGCTACCAATCGGTCCTTGGGATAATACTGCGCCTATGGCAACCTCAGAGGCATCAGTGGTCAAGAGAAATGGTTTCGTCATGTCTGGATATTGCAATATGGGTGCATTAATTAGAAGTTCCTTACATTTTTCGAATGCTTCTATGTATTTCTGATTAATTTCTACCTTCCTACCTTTCTTTAAACAGTTCGATAGTGGTTGTGTAATCTTAGAAAAGTCTTTTATAAAACGTCTATAATACCCTATAAACCCTAAAAATCGTTTAATGTCTGTTTGTGTCTGTGGTATGGGATATTTTAATACTGCGTCTATTTTGTCATTGTTTGGTCGAAGTCCATCTTTTGTCAGTGTATGGCCTAAATACTGTACTTCCTTTCTTAAAAATTCTGATTTGTCTAATTGGACTTTTAAGTTGGTTTGTCTAAGTCTGTCGAAAACCGTGCGTAGTTTCTGGAGGTGTTCCTGGAGCCCATTTGAATAAATTAGGATATCGTCTAAGTAAACAAGGCAATGCAAACCCTGTAAGCCTCTTAGCACATTATCTATCGTACGTTGAAATGTTGCCGGGGCTGTCTTTAAGCCAAATGGCATCCGAAGGAATTCGTAATGTCCATTTTGCGTGGAAAAGGCAGTTTTCTCTCTGTCAGATTCAAAAACCTCAATTTGGTGGTAGCCTGAGGCTAAATCTAGCGTGGTAAAATAATTACTTTTCCCTAATTTATCAAATAAGTCACAAATGTTTGGAATGGGATATCTGTCATCGACCGTTATCTCGTTGAGACGTCTATAATCGATAACCATTCTAAATTTAGCTTGTCCTGAAGCATCTGTCTTTTTAGGAACTAAATGGACAGGAGCGCTCCAGGGCGAATGCGATTCCTGAATAACATTGTCCTTGAGTAATTTTTGAACTTGTCTTTGTATTTCTTCAGCTTGTGCAGG
Organism: Antheraea assamensis; assembly: GCA_035772565.1. Lineage (NCBI taxonomy): Eukaryota > Metazoa > Arthropoda > Insecta > Lepidoptera > Saturniidae > Antheraea > Antheraea assamensis. Next base: position 1,582,720 of record JAQQSE010000054.1, on the reverse strand, counting down.
TGCCTGTCTATATGGTTTAATATAAATCGGATCTTCGTTAGTTGTGCGTATGTGATGTTTAACCTGATTCGTGAAGCTCAATGGTAATTCGTCACAGTAAAATATGTCCTTATAGTCTTGACATAGTCTGCGAATAGAGTCGCGTTCTTCGTCATTCAGGTGGTCGAGCCTTAATTTTGCTAAATTCTCTGTCAATAAAGAGTCAATTTCCATGTCCGTCAAGTCAGTTGTGTGATTAACTTCACATATGTCAGAATTAAAATCAGAAGTTTTAAATGGTGCTGTCACGACCAGTGTAAGATCTTGATCATTAACATTTTGTATAACCGTTGTGGCAAAATAATTATGACACTTAACTATAGCTGCAGGCATGCGAACACCATCCTGGAATTTTGTAAAATTAAGAATGGCTTCGCCGTTTTTTTTATCTACGGGTAAGTTAACACGGTGCTCTGAGCGAGCCTCAAGTTTGTATATATATTCTCCATTGTACATTATTGGAATTTCCGTTCCGTTGGTTCTCAAAACCCTATCTTTTAAACATATATTTGCATTTAACCGGGACATCAGATCCCAACCTATAACGCCATCATATCTTTTGTCCACATCATAAATATAATATTTATGAAATCCTGTTTCGTTAAAAATTGAAAATAACGGGATGTTTACTATCTGATCATGACTACTTGATGCGTGCGTGCTGGTGACAATAAATGGTTCGTGTGATTTGTATTGTGGGTAAAACTGTTCTGCCTTATGTGTACTTATAAATGAACGTGTACTGCCTGAATCTAGCATGAATCTACCATCTATCTCGGGTATATATAAGTAAGGGAGTTTAAGAGAGGTATCATAGTTTACCTGTATTATCTCGGTACTCTTTGCGTTGTAACCATATGAAAATTTTGCGTTTCATCCCCTTCATTACCATCAGTAATAGGGCGAGGTGCTACATCCTGTGAAATGTCTTCGCAATAATTGTCGTATGGGTCGACTGGAAATTGATATTCTTGGTACTCATAGCCATTGTCATATATATCATTATATTGAGAGTCATACTCACCTTCGTCATTCGTGTAGATTTCGTTCACTGGTAACTTTTGTGGTTTAATCGGTGCAGTTCGCATGGTAACGTCATTGGAATATTGAGGAGATGCTCGTTGAACTTGTGGTGGCTTATACCCAAATTGACCAGCTTGCGGTCGGAAACCAAAGTGCGTATTATTAGCGGGTACCTGCGGTGGTTTGTATCCAAACTGTCCTGCTTGAGGTTGGAAACCAAATTGCTGTGGTTGTCGATAACCAAACTGCTGTGGTTGTGGTGGTCGGTAACCAAATTGCTGTGGTTGTGGCGGTCGGTAACCGAATTGCTGTGGTTGTGGTGGTCGGTAACCGAATTGGCCTGCTTGAGGGCGAAATCCGAATTGCTGTTGTGGCTTAATATTAAGTGAAGGTTGGACTAAATTATTACCTACCTGTCTTGTGTAGTCTGCCGCTTGGTTTCTGAAAACCTGTGGTGGAGTGGGTTTAAACAATAATTGTTGTGGCGGGGGTTGTGAGCGGTGTTGAAGCATTTTTGATCTCAAATTATATTGTTCTTGAAAATTTACTTCTTCTAATACATGTGACAATGCTTCTTCTAATGTTTGTGGATTTTTAAGCCTAATCAATCTTACAATATGTTCCGGTAAATTATAGAGAAAGACATTTAACGAGGTATTATTATAAATTATCTTTTTCGCGTCTATTACTTGTTTCGAATTTTCTTGATTAACCTTTGATAATAAGATCGCTCGGACGTCCTGTATACGGCTACAAAAATCTAAGTACGTTTCATTATTTCTAATTTTTAAAGTCTCAAGTTCGATAGCAACACACTCTTCACTACGCGGATCACCAAAATGCTGGATAAGTAAATCCTTTAATTGCGACCATGAGTCGTTTAAATCACCCCTTTCACTAATTAACTCAGCCGCCTTGTCCGTTAATCGACTAGTAATAAATTGCATAAGAAAATCATTTCGGTCTGTGGTACCTTGAAATCTTTGAATAACAAATTCACATTTTCTAATAAACAAACTAAGTAATTTTGTGTTTCCGTTAAATTCTGGAATTAAACTTAAAACGTCTTTGGGTGGTAATAACGAACAACGTGTTTGAGACGGTGAGGGGGCTTGTCTAGGCACAGGTGTGGCTTGTGATGCAGCGCCAGGAATTTGCGCATAAGCATTTTCTAGAGCCATGTTTAATAATCTACGTTACACAATATAAAATTACAATTTATAGTACTTAAATATAATTCATTTCTATTATAAAGTTCAAATTAAAATTGATTTCGGAATTTACGAAATAAGTAAAAATAATTCAATAATGATTTTAATTATTGAACACATATAATTAAAAGTAAAGTAAAAATAATTCAATAATGATTTTAATTATTGAATGTATATAATAAAAAGTAAAAAGATAAAAATAAATCAATAATAATTTTAATTATTGAATGTATTTATATATTTAATGATTAAAAGATAAAATAATCGACAATGATTTTAATTATCGAGCCCCTATATACTTAAAAGTTAAAAAATAACAATTTTAGTTATTTTATTTATTTAGTTTTAGTTATTTAATGTATTTATAATATGAAAAATTAAACAGAAATCAACAATGATTTTAATTATTGATCGCACTTATATAACTAATTAGATTTCTAAATGTGATTTTAACATTTGAAATATTATTAAGAGGGATATTGGATAGGAAGTAGAAGGCTACTACTCACTTTCCGATTTTCTTCATAATTTCTCCGTCCACAGTTAACTTATTTCTTTGGTTCGTGGGATTGTTCGTCACTCGCGACGTGTATTATTTCGAAAAACACTTATTTCGCGATGGCACAAACAATCCTACCGGCTGCGCCAGTTAACTTCGGGAGCATTTCAACTTGTTTTTTTAAAAAAACTAAAAGTCGATTTGAGACTTTATTTATTTTATGACTATATTCTAAGAGAGTCGAGTCTAGACTAACTTAAACTAAAACTAATTTCTTATTCTACTTATTCTAAATATGCTGACATAGCGTCTGGGTCTCTTCCCGTAAGAGCTACGCTATATCAGCTTAACTGCAATGCATTCTCATACATAGGGGAATATAAGTACCTACTAAATATTTACATATTCATGATAGAACATGAAAATTATTGAAGAAATAATTATTCAACTGCTATCCGTCATTATTATTGACAGTAACCACCATCGGTCGATGTTAACGCAACGTGCGAATGAGCAAGCATCATGTAGCAACCAATAGATATGAAAGGGAGAGCACTTCACGCCACGCACACTCGAAATAACGACACGATAAACAATAATTGCAACAGCGATACGTTATAAAGAAGCGTATTAGCCAATAGCCGAATAGATGATAACAGTTTGTAACAACAGTTGCTATAAAATAACACAAGAGTATAAATTTAATATTAATATATATATATCACTATAACACTTATATATTTTATACTCGTAAAGTGTTTGAATCATTTATTAACGTCATATTTTAGCCATCGAGGACAATGTTAGCCCGTACTACCTGATTGTACTATTGAATAATTCAGCTTTCTTCGATATTTTCACGTTAATCTTTGTCCGTTTTTTTTTTTATATTATAGTGGGCAAACGAACAGGTGGGTCACTTCATGGTAAGTGATCACCGCCGTCCATAGACACTAGCAACACCAGGGGAGTCGCAAGTGCGTTGCCGGCCTTTTAAATATGTGGGCCTCCGGCGCTCTCACTGACCGAACGAAACGCAACAGTGCAAGCACTGTTACTTCACGTCGGTTTTCTGTGAGAGGATGGTACTACCCCGGGCGAGCCGACCCATTCATTCTGCAACCAGTAATAGTTTTAGCGTAGCTCTACCACCTACGTATAAGCTACTGCTTGAATGGAATTAATAAAATAAAGCGTTAATCACTGAAGTTGTGTTGCTTGAACTGCTAACTTGTAAATATTTGCGATTCGTTAACAGATCATATGTATGCATGTGATCGTGGCCTAACGTTAACGGAAACTAGAGCACGCTCCGTCGAGAAATTCCGGAAATTTCCACAGCGTTGTAGTTTTAATAGCAAACGTGGAACTATAGATGGTCTATAATAAAATGTAATGTAATTACACTGTATAATTAGCGCACTAACACGCCTTCACACGTGCATATACAATATACAACTGCTATATTAGTATATAGCAGATTAGTATGTAGTCTCGTAGACGTCCGAGTGGTTTAAACACGTGCACAGTTGGGACCATTTATTGGCGCTTTGTTTAATAACAGTTCATCAAAGTCAAAGAGAAGCTTCGTAAGCGTCGTTACAGGAGTAACTTTTTTATGTTGCGTATAGTTTTTTTTGATGATGTTTTTTTAAGATATTTATTTCATATCTTGTACCGTTATTTTTAAGATATAATCATAAACTACAGGTCATTTAAGATGTATCATTCCATTGTGCATTATTTCTCATAAAGTTTACACAGCATTAGCTGACGTAAATAATATCTTATATGAAATACGAGTTAACTTTTTATACTTTTCTATATTTGCTACATGTTTTTGTATATGCATTATGTTAAAAAAAATTAAAGATTTTTACTTTTCTTGTGTAACGCAAGCATTTGTCAGCAAGGTTGAAGCTATTAGCGACACAGTTCTAGTTAATGTATCTATCTACCAATAGCAGTCTTGTCAAAATCGACCCAGCCGTTTCTGAGATTATCTATTAAACAAAGGACACATTAATTTTCTTTATATATAGATAATGCTCATTGAAACATGAAAGCTTCTATTTATACAATGTGAGGTAAGTAAAGGCATTCATAGTTCAGTGCGAAAGATTGTCGATATATGGCACGGAGAAATGGGACAGGAAATTGCACACAGCCCACAACGCTCGTTTCCCTTCATTACTACGTACTAAATCTACATGCTTCAATACGGATGATTCCATTATCGGGGTACATTTCTAATTTTCCTGATCAAATAACTACTTCTTCTTCTTTAAGATTTTTACATGTAAGTGTCTTGTGATAATTATAATGCTCTAACAAGATGGTGGTTTCCTTGTTAGAACTTTCCATGGAGTTTTGGTCGCATCTCAGAATGCATGCTCCGTGGTATTATTTCCCATCCACTTCACTTGTGCATAATAACCGAACTATATTACGTAAAACACCACCAATATTACAAAATGTAGAGTCTAATAACATAAGACTATGAATAAAATATAAAAACCAGTACATAACAGACTAAGATCCCGCCAAAAACTCGAGGTAACTACTTATCTACACTATTGCAAAGTTAACCTCTGGAACTACTAATCCGATTTAATAAATTATTTCACCGATGGTACAATGCTACGCTTTCTTTGAGTGACATATATTTATAAATAAAACTAGCTTCTTCTCACAGCTTCGTCACAGCTCACAGCCGTCGGGTGCGCTCAGTACTTGTATGGGTGGTTCGTCTGGGAACACCGCGGGACGTTGTTACTATGTTCTATTATTTTATGCAAATAAGAGCTCAAAAAAATTGAAGAACGTATTGGCTTGATATTTTCATGAATCTATTCCACAGAAAACGATTCGAATCTAAAAACTCGGGTGTAAGACAATGTTACTTAATGGTGTCCTCAAAGACTAATTTACCAACAAATGTACCAGAGTATTGTTCTGTATTACAATACATTAAGTTCCTTTTACTATCATTAGTCCGGAACATCTATCCCACTAACAATGGAAGACAGCATTAATATTCATTTCTGATGGCTGGCTTTTCTGCATTCTTTTTTTTTAGTTTAACATTTTGCCACAATATCATCTGGTGTATATTTTTTATTATGATTAGGGACAAAGAGACGTGCGAGTCACCTCACAGTAAGTAATGACCGCCGCTCATGGATACCTGCGACACAAGGCGCATTACAGATGCGTTGCCAGCCTTTGGGAAAGGAGTAGTAAGGCTAATTTCTTGAAAGTTTGTAAAGTATATTTTTCCGAAAACTTCGCCGCTGGGAGTTCATCCTAAAGAACCCATACACGTGTGAAAAAACCGCTCATGACAACCGCACAATAAATGACGATGTGGTCTAAGATTGTAAACACGCTAAACCTAGTAGGAGACTGGCATTCAAGTGCATCTGCCGGAATACACCAATAGGTGCTTGGCTTTTCAACTTTTTTTTTTATATTATAGGGGGCAAACGAACAGGTGGGTCACCTGATGGTAAGTGATTACCGCCGTCCATAGACACTAGCAACACCAGGGGAGTCGCAAGTGCGTTGCCGGCCTTTCAAATATGTGGGCCTCCGGCGCTCTCACTGACCGAAAGCAACGCAACAGTGCAACCACTGTTACTTCACGTCGGTTTTCTGTGAGAGGGTGGTACTACCCCCGGCGAGCCAACCCATTCATGCTGAAACCAGTAATAGCTTCAGCGTAGCTCTACCACCTACAAAACTTGAGGTCAGTAGCTAACCAGAGGGACTTAGAAAAAACCCTACCACCATGCTATGGTTTCATCACGATGCTTACCTTCACCGAAAGCTACGACTCAGTTGCAAGGATTCGAACCTACATCGATGGAGACGGACGGTGATCGAAATTACCATCATCGTAAAAATGTATGAATGACGTCGTAACTACCTGTGAAAGTGTAAATATTGTGAGATCAAAAAGTGTAGTAGGTACTTCTTTCACGAAGGCGAGAAAATGTCATTACGAATATTGCTTGTTTGAAGAGTTGTTTATCAAAGGAAAAGTTGGTAGAGCCGCAAGGGAGACTTGGGATTATTGTGAGTGAGTAAATACGGATGCTGCTCATTGTTAAGCCCGTCTTTTTATCCTCGATATTAAAGAATAAAATTTATCTGAAATAAGTAACTCACGTAACTGTACATTATGAGAGATTTCGAGCGTTATTGTGTTAAAATATTCGGTACTGTGAAAATTGTGTTGGAAAATCCCCATGGGAATCTACGAACACGAATAATATACATATGTATAATATCAATTTTATTACATACCAAGTATTTATAAAAAAAATAGGAATAACTATAGAAGATACATTAAAATTTAAAACTATAATTATCGGTACGAACTTCAACGTCTGTGTGAAACACATGCGAGATTCCTTCTCCAACGTATTCGATAAAACAGGTTACGGTTGATGTTACGGCCCAAACATACTGAGAAAATTCCAGCTAGCATTCAACACTTCTTCGGTAGAGGAGTAAGTATAATGGTACTCCCATACCTGCGTGTATCGGCACGAAGTTTTGCCTATGGTCAGACTAAATGCAGATGTGGGAAGATATTATCGTTATGCGTTACGAATTATCGTATTGCGTGACGATACACGCAGCACGGTAACCGGGGCCGCGGTTTCTACACACATCAAAGGAACTTGGATACGCTAATTTCGAGTTACTATTGAAATGACAATGGTGTGCAAACGTTATTCTACGCCTTTATCGGAATTAATTTTGAGGTTACTTTTTAGCGGCACAAGTGAACGAAGCTTCGTCGCGCAGATATGGGAGTAGCATTACAATATAATCCTTTATCTTACTCGCATTGGATCTTTGTTTGTTTAGGCCCTGTAAGCAAACACATGATATTTGTCAGATCTGTAAGGTCGTCACAATTGCGGCCCGGGCAGTGTTCTATTTCAGTTATTTGCCCTAAAATAACCTTTCTATAATATAGTGAAGCCATGATTTCAATGTGTCTCCTAACGTGGATCGTAATAACTCTACAATATCATGATTTACTTATTTCTAACTTTACAGGTTTCATTACGAAGTGATAGCAGTTGTACTATTTAGTAAGAATGTTCAGTTTCCAGATGAAAACAGTAAAGGACTGTTTTCTTATGTTTTAGTTACGACGAAGTACTTCAATGTATTTAATAGTAGATATAGTGCTATCGAAAAATAATGGCCACTACGGAGAATGCGGTTAATCTCCAGTCGTTGCAAAATCCTTCTTCAGTCGCCAGTCGAAACGATTGGATAAAATTTCATCGATGAAGGCCTTACTTTGTGGAAATCCATAATTAGGTGTTAGAGTGGACTTCCGTCTGTTCCGTTTGCACTTCCACCGGAATTGATTGGTAACTTCTACGTTTCAAGATAAAAGATGGATGTGTGTGTATGTGTGATATGATTACACGTATTTACTCATGCTTGTTCCGTTAAAGAGGGAAACTCATGTATACAGATTATAGTCGTTACACGTTTTATATTGAGACGTAGCAGCGGATAATCAATTCTAAGCGGAAGTGCAAAGTGACGTCCACTCAGATATCTAAATGTATAATATCTACAACATTTTGTGTATACATAATTCATTTCGGTACTGTCGTATGATATAAGATTGGTTTGGAAACTAATAGCCTTGTCTAAAATTAATTCTTTGAATAGAAATTACCCTATTCATTATACAATGGGTTCATTCACGATGTTTTCCTTCACTGAAAGCTCCAGTTCATTAAAAGATTCGACCCTATTTTGATCGATACAGTTTCGGAACAGTCTGTCCCCACTGACCCATCCTACCTTCTGTATATCGCATCGCTTTATATTTCAATGCAAACTCAATTCATTGCCCCTTAGAAGGTATATTTAGTACGTTTGGTTGGAGGAAGGTTAGCGGAACAAATTGAGTTAACGCTAAGCGTTTTAAAACCATTTATAGAAGCCTACAAAATGTTGCACACCGCGAGTTCATTATAAATAAACAATTATATATAATTTGGTTTGGAAAACAAACGATTAATGGACGTGATTCAAATAAAATTGGTAAGTTCAGTATATATGGTTAACGGTGACGAATTTTGGTGTCTGCATTTCCAAGACGTAGGAGTCGCGCTTATATTTGCACACCGTCTGACATTTATTTATTTATTAGTATGGATTACCAACATAATAAAATGCTTAAACGTTTTAACCTAAAGCTATTTAGGTATAAAATGAAATCAATAATAATATTCATAGATGACTATGCTATGCCCTGACAATTAATAAAAAAAAAAATCAAACAAATTGAAACCAACATAGCATAAACAAAACCATTTTTTATTAATGATAATAATAATAATACATTAAAGATAGAATTTAAAAAAATTGACTTCAAAAAAATCTATCCCAAAAAAGGCAACAGAACATCCTTGATAAAAATCTAAATCACCATATATTTCCTATTCGGTTTCGAAGAGTTCCTTGGTGTATTTTCAAAAACTAAGGTCCAGTACCAACCAAGTACAATTAAAAACAAAATTCGAAATCCGTTTATAAATGACGACATGCTGAAGTAACAAACATACAAAAAAAAGGTACAACCGAATTGAGAACCTTGTCATTTTTTTAAAAATCGGTCGAGAAAATAAATAAAACAAAGCTGTACTCCGTGAACATGCCAATATCAATCTTGAATTATATCCTTCTATCAGAAGATATATCACGAACTGACTTGTCTCAGGAGGGTAAAAACATAAATTGATAAGGGGAGAAAAGAAATTAATTTTAAATTTATTCGTGCTTCGTGGGCAATCCGGTTGTTCCGTTGCTCAGTGTATACAAAAACATAATTTCCAATAACATTCTATGGTTGTATAAGGTTAGTTTAAAATGTTTCCAATAGTTATTTGTTCGTTAGCGGTTAGTGGATTATCTCCGACTGCAGCGGAGGTCAAAGATAAAGAACTTGCTGAGGTTACATATGAATTCATAAGCAATTTTTGCACTTCGATCACCGGTGCGAGAGACACGGCGTGTGATTTTAGTAGAAGGGTCACGTACTCGTTTCTTTTTCAAATCTGTATATCTTGATTCAATTCATGGCCTTCTAGATTAGCTGACGTAATATAGATGTTCAGAAGCATTTAACGTGATATTTGAATGTTGATATTTGAACGGTCACTACCTAAATGTGTTCCTTAAGCGATTACTTTTATCTTTTTTTTTTGTTAAGCATATATTGACGAACTAGTATTGTCAATTAAAAAAAATGACAAACGTTTGCTTTTTTCCTGTTAATAAATGATGTACATAGTTTAAAATAAATAAGTTGTCAAAACATTTCTGCCAATAGCGATTTGTTGCAATAATTTACTTGGCTCATTGAATACTTACTACAATAATGCAATGGACAATTATTTAGAATAGAGATTATTAAAATAACCGACAGACCCATCAATTTAAATTTTATACTGAAGTTACAGAAAATTAATTTTATAGGAGCAAAGCAAATTAAAAATTTTATACACGACATGGGAATCATACATTTTAATGGATTTATTAAATAACGTTGTTGTGAACGCGAGGAGAATTGCTGGTACAACAAATATTTGATATTATCAGAATAAATTAAAAGATTTAATATAAGAGAGATACATTCACTTGATTTCAGACGACAATAATTGAATCGTCGACTCTTGGAAGCAGCTTAATACAAACAAGGTTGGGAAAATAATCATTTTTTTTTTCTACGTTTAAAAGAGCAATTTTCTCTAGTAGCCTTGAGAATATTTTAAAACGAATTTGCTTTTTACATAAATTGTTGTCTCTAATAACAAAACTACAGATAGCTATTATTAAAGTAGCCTTATTATACACCAGACGTGCCCCGCGATTAAACTAGCATTTGACTTCGAAATTTCTGAATGACTATCAATGCAATTAACTAAGCCTTAAAGATATTTCGTACAAAGTACGATTATTACTTAGAGCAGCTAATTCTCCTGAACCGAACCGCATAGTACCTCGCTGACATAGGCATTCACAGTTTGTCTCTTTTCGGTTTTATTCTGTACTCGTGAGTCGGGACAATTCAACCGCGCTGACTATACCCCGCGACACACCAAGCCCAGCGCTAGTATTTTACTTAGTTCTTACTCAGCGCATATTACTAACCTGCTTTTTTATGGCAATTGTTCCACTCTTAAAGGTCATAACTGTTATATTAGATAGCACTAACCTTACGCAATACATGGGCTATAAGATGCAAAGAGAATTATTTAAATCTTACTATTAATTCCGGAGATTAGTGGGTTCAAAGAAACAAAAAAACAAACGATCTCTTTTGCATTTCACAATATTAGTATAGTAATATTAAGAATAATAATAATAAATTTAAACTTAAAACTAACGCTGGACTCTAAAGCTAAATAAATCATTTAACCCTAGATCTGTTTGTTCAGCAAATGCCTCCTACAATCTTTTCCATTCGTTCTTTTCTTGAGCCACTCTGTTCCACATGACTCCTGCCACTTGTCCGATGTCGTCATCCCACCTTTTCTGCTGTCTACCTATCTTTCTTTAGCCTTCTCAATACAAACAATATTAGTAAATTTTCTTAAATTATTACCTAATCTTTGCAAGTATCTGTGCATTTTATACCTAAACAACTCTCTAAGGTTTATAAAAATCTTCAACACAGGTTTTCCATTAGTCTTGTATTACTATAAGACTATAATAAATTAAATTGAACACGTATTTAAAATAAAATAATCATATGGAGCATAATGCTCGAATAGGCACGACTGGATCGGTTCTACATCGATCTGATGTCCGCCTGTTCTCGCTTTGAAATATAACCAACCAACGGACCAAAATACCAACGACTTTGATGAAATTCAAATACCTGTAATGATTTGATAATAATTATTATCATTATTAGTGGGCAGTGAAAACCTCATGTTCTCGTAGTAAAATGGTGTAGAAGGAGATAGATATATGTTAGACGTATAAGATTCCTCAGAGGTTGATTTATTCATTATTTCGCTTTGAATTTAGGTTAGAATTCATCTCAGAATTAGCCCTTTACCTGGCAGCTGGATATTAACAAGCTGTTTATTACTATTGTTGTGCATTAAGATATAATGTTTGCGGCAAACAGCGGAAATTTCCATTCATAATATCTAACAACATTGGCTTGATCTGTGATTGGCCTTTTATTTTAATGAGATTACAGAAAGCCTTTACTTCGATTGTAACATTACACAAGTAGCTACCATTACTATTGGGAATAATAAATGAATTGGTTATAAGGCAACTCTATTCGCAATATTTACAAATTCCTTCTATTGTAAGTTTTGTATAATACAACTTATTGTCTGTAGCTCGACGACTCGTCGCTCGTAGAGTCGTTGCCCGTAGACTAGTTTTTTTAGCTCGTTCCTTGTATCTTGTTGTATATTAATCGCTGCGTGTCTTCTATCCCAAACCGCCCTTTCGAATTACCTCTCGCTCTGTTCCTGCCCATCTCTTTTATGTGACTATCCTGATGGGACTCTAATTTGCGATTGTTTCTTAGAGTCCGTTCGTACTTCTTATCAACGCGCTTCATCGTTACGATCCGCCAATCCTGAACGATTATTTTAAAATTATTGTTAATATTTTTTGCAAATACCGCTGCCAGGTGCTTGGCGAAACATTTTCAACTTCAGTTTGGTACCTAGCCAGGGAGGCTTTAACAAAAATCCTACCACAATGCTGTGGTTTTGTTTTTCTTCACCGAAGACTTTGGCTCATTCAAAGCGACGTCGACCAAAACGGTAGCACTGTAGCCATTATCGCTTATGAAAAATGTTATGATGCCTCCTATATATATTACTAGCAGGTCCGGCGGATGTTGTCCTGCCCTGATTATAAAAATATATACTTATGTGCATGAAATTCTTAAGCCTTCCAATTACCTCATTTTATGTGACCATTTTTAGAAGATAGATGGGTATATTAAGCTATTCTAAAAAGATAGGTATATGCCATCGTAGATTTTTTTGTAGATCTATAAAAGAGGAATATTTCAGTATACATTGTTTTATTATATCTCAAAGGGATTAAGCAGCATTTTCGACGAAAGCTCCCAGGTGGCTTGACTTTTTCCGATTCTTTCAACAATTATCATACAAAAAAAACCATGACAAATTATATATCTTAACCTTCCCCGTGAATTACTCTATCTATTGGTGAAGACCGCATTACAATTTGTTCAGTCGTTTTTGAGTTTATCGTGAACATCCAGACAGACAGACAGACGCGGCGGACAACGTTGTTTTATAATATGTATTGATGTGAATTATTTTCCGACATTTGATCTGTTTCATCTATTTTATAAACGTTTATTTTTGTGGCAAAAACGCGATCTAAATTTCTATAACATTTTTCATAATTAGGAAAACATTATTAACGAATATAGATAGATGTAACTAAATTTACATAAGTCATGTTAATGTGAATTGTATTATCTTATCATATTATAAATTTCTAGATGGCGTAGGTGTTGCGTGACTCGAAAACCTAGGTTATCTAGAACATCTTCAAATGCTTCAAGGTGATTTAATGTACCGCGTTGAATTAAAAATCACGCGAACTTTTCAAATTTAAGTTTCACAATTTGTTAATTCTTTCATTCAATTAATTCTCTGTAAAAAATACTTATGGTAAAGCTTAGTTATTAAGATTTTAAACCGATATTGTTGTTTATTAATGATTTTATCTTAAACTAACTCCCCGCCTCGGCTTTGCTTGGACGAAGAAAATTAGATCAAATCTTCCGTTTACACTACGATCATGTAATGACATAAAATGACAACTGAATATATTCTGTATATTCTGACAATATTTTTTTAAGGTATCCCTGCTGTCTTCTGTCTCACTCACACACTCACTTTTTACATGGAGATTTTTAACGCAAAATTTTCACTCTCCGCTCGATTTTTATGCGCAAGCACAATGTCTAAGTGGATAACGTGCTAGGACACCGCGACGATCGACGTAGGTTCTAATCCATAAGCCGAAACTTTTGGGCGTTTGATTAAACCATAGCATGTTGGTAGATTTTTTTCATGATGACCTGGTTAACTACCTCCCTTAACTTGAAAATCTCAATCGTCAAGTTCCCATAGGTGTATTCCAGCAGTTACACTCGAGAGCCACTCCTCTTCTAGGTTTAGCGCGGTTACCACATCATCGTTTAACATCAGATGAGATTCTACTCAAACGCCAGGAAACTTAGAAAGTATAATAAAAAAAAAAAACACAAAGATTTGAAATTTTCAGAATAAAAACATAAACAGCAACCATAAACCAAAACATTGTTCATTGCACAAAAAGCCTATAAACGATATAATAAAATGAAATATTATACAAAAGATTTGTTACACCGTCCTCGATCGACCGATTCTAAAATACTAACTGACGTTATGTCCGCCATTTTGAATCGTGGTGGAGTGCCCTTCTCCCGCCTAACGACATTCACAACAACGAGCATTGCTTCCGTTCGTACAAATATCAAAGTACATAATTATTGACAACCATAATCGTGTCCTTAATATATATATATAACTAATTCTAATAAATATATAGCAAATTAATAACACTGTTTTATGGAAAATGTCACTAGAGACAATCCGTAATACGTGTCACGTACTTCCGTTACTTATCTTAGTTGTTTTATTATTTCGTTTACGTTAAAGCCATTGTTAAATTCAAATAATATAATAATTAGGTACGTAATAGTAATCAGATAATTAAAATAGTAATAATCGATTTTAAAATCGATTATAACAATAAATTATTTATTGCGAAAAAAAACAGTACGAGTGAGCTACGTCGAGAAACATAGATACAATGAAAATCAGGTGCAGGAACTTCGACCTCGACGCTGAGGTCAACGACACTGTGAACTTTGCACAGAGCATGTGCATTCCTATCTATATGAGAGAACGATAGAATTGTCTGTATTTATAAAAGCGATATGAAATGCACGTCTGGTTGGGCTTTATACTTTTCACTGCTAATATACTAACGCCTAAAAAATACTTTAACTCGAAACCTCTTTACTACATTATAATAAACTAGCAGGCCCGGCGAACGTTGTCCTGCTCTGATAATAAAAAAAATATATTTATGTGCATGAAATGCTTAAGGTAACTAATGTATTCGATTTGATAAGGATTCATACTGTATCCGTCTAAATAGCCTTCCAATTACCTCATTATATGTGACCATTTTTAGAAGATAGATGGGTATAGTAAGCTATTCTTAAAAGTAGGTAGGTATATGCCATCATAGACATTTTTGTAGATTTATAAAAGAGGAATATCTTACTAAAAAAGATTAATTAGGCAGCGTTTTCGACGAAAGCTCACAGGCGGCTTAACTTTTTTCCGATTCTTTCAACAATTATCATTATATTTCAGCCGATTTACATTAAAAAAAAACCTTGCCAAATTATATACCTAAACATTCCCCGTATATTATCCTACCTATTGGTGAAGACATCATTACAATCCGTTCTGTAGTTTTTGAGTTTATCACGAACATCCAGACAGACAGACAGACAGACGCGGCGGACGACATTGTTTTATAATATGTTTTTTTTTTTTATACTATGGGGGGCAAACGAACAAGTGGGTCACCTGATGGTAAGTTATTACCGCCGTCCATAGACACTAGCAACACCAGGGGAGTTGCAAGTGCGTTGCCGGCCTTTTAAATATGTGGGCCTCCGGCGCTCTCACTGGCCAAACGAAACGCAACAGTGCAAGCACTGTTACTTCACGTCGGCTTTCAGTGAGAGGGTGGTACTACCCCGGGCGAGCCGACCCATTCCCACTCCCAAATATATGCACATATATAACACTGAAGTATATGTTTTTACCCCGGTTAATCTCGGAAACGGTTGAACTTACTTGAACGAGAGTGTAGCTTTCGCACCGTAGCTTGGTGGCCTGGCTACTCTGGGTAAAATATCGTTGCGATGGTTGTTGTTCAATACTCAATTGGGCTGTAGCAAATACAATGCACCACGTACCTTGGACTGCTCCAGCACCTGTTGTGATCCACCGATAGAGAATCAGATTGCCTCACTTTGAGGAAATAACGCGATGAGAATCGAATTTTGCGATATAACGGTTTTTTTTTCACACACACAAGATTTTGTCGCTCCAATTCTTTTCAGTATGTCACACATGACAGCTTATGTCAGCTGTGTTTCGCTACTGCATTAAGCATTGAACATTGTGGTAATGAAACAGAGAGTTTTACAGACAGAAAGACTCTGTATTTTAAGACTCTTTTAATGGCTCCATATTATGACGCTTTCCTCTATAGGCTAAGCAGCAAAGACACAATTTGACAATGGTAACTTAAAATCGATCGATCGAATCGGTTATATGATTTATGTAATCATAAGATTACAATTCAAAATATAAAGACAGGAAACAAAAGTCTTTCACGAAGACGAACCAATAATTATTTTTTCTCATACTGCATTTACAAACTGAGAATACCTTATTTCTAAGGCAGCTTTTACACATACATTTTATTTCAACGCCGTCACTTGCAATGAACCACCTAGAAAGTACAAACCCTGCCTCGTGCACTTAAAATGAAAACTCGACTTTTCGCTATACGGGAAAACAACGACGCTAGGTTTTTAAAATTACGCAGCTATTTCCTGAGTAAGTTTCAAATATAACTAAACAAAGAAAGTTAACAAATATGTTTTAACAGTACAATCGCTTTGTGATATGAAAACGGTATATAGTAGTGCTGTTTGAAGTGAAAACTTCTTTAGGCGCGTTAAGCGCTTTTTTGGATGAACAAAAATCATGGTACTCGTGTCGTTATCGCCGAACGCTTTCCATGAGCTATATTTATACCGTGTATATATGTAGGTACCTACTTAGTTTTTCATTGTTTTGAATTTTCACTTCTATCGTCGGTCATTATGAACTGCCGCGACCTACCAGTTTTATTTTACAATCATGGCAATAGATATAGCTAAACCTTACAGTTAAGACATTCGGTTAATGACTGTACAATTTTTTTTAAGAAGACTACAAATATGTTAATGGAAGGACTCGCTGAAAAAAAGGGTAAATAAAATACATTAATTACGTAGCAAAATGTAGCTTTAATTAAAAAGGGAAACTTTCGTCTGCCTAAAGTAGCCATTTTTAAAATCTATTTTTAAGGTAAAACGGTTCGTTTTCCTTTATAACAATGATTTTACATAATCTTGAAGGAAAGAAAGATTGATGGTAATGGGTGTTGGGCTGACATACTATTGTATTCCTCCCTCCCTTGGGGTATATGAAATTCCCTTAGAGAACAATAGAATGATGTAGTAAATACATGAGGGCTTCACACACTTGGTTCCAAAGCAAGTATAACTTGTATAAGGTCACCGCGAGTATCCATAATTCCATATATATTGGTAACTAAAACCGAGAAACGAACGGGATAATTACAGCTGTAACAAAAACCACGAACTATCTGTTCTGATATGAGATCGGGTGTTGGACTGACAT
The DNA here is from genome assembly GCA_035772565.1 of Antheraea assamensis. Classification (NCBI taxonomy): domain Eukaryota; kingdom Metazoa; phylum Arthropoda; class Insecta; order Lepidoptera; family Saturniidae; genus Antheraea; species Antheraea assamensis. The sequence continues at coordinate 1,565,345 of JAQQSE010000054.1, read as the reverse complement.
ACTATTCCTTCCCTCTCTTGGGGTATGAAGTTCCCTTAGGGAACAAGAGAATGATGTAATAGATACATGAGGGCTTCACACACTTGGTTCCAAAGCAAGTATAACTTGTATAAGGTCACCGCGAGTATCCATAATTCCATATATATTGGTAACTAAAACCGAGAAACGAACGGGATAATTACAGGTGTAACAAAAACCACGAACTATCTGTTCTGATATGAGATCTGACTACTGTCGAAGATTATTTTTAATTGCCTTAGCGAGTAAGGCGATAGCGAGAATGACTAAACATTGCCTTCAGATTTAGATTATGTACCAACTTAAACAGAGTCTTAGTAGAGTATGTAGTCCGATGAAACTGTAGAGGCCTTGCCATGTCAACAGTGTAGTCAGTACGACTACCACCTATATATGCAATATCAAGACATTCCTATAAGAAAATCTATAGAGAAAAGTGCTTCACTTAGTTTACATTTCCTTCGGTACATAATACAATTCTTGTAATTACAGATTATATTTTAAAAATAATAATATGAAATAAGTGATCCACAGAGGCGCAGGAATATTGACACGTACGACGCTGTCAATTGTTTTCACAGATTAAAAATAGTTCAATGAAGAAATAACTATTGAATTTATTGTCAATTTTGAATAGATTTTATTTTTTATTTTTAATTATATTTAAATATATATCTTAGTTTTTCTATATTGTTAATAGTAATAGATGTAATCTTTTCGTTGTCTTTGTTTCATTGTTTGAAAACCTTCACTTTATTCGACTATAGATTATACTCTTATACTTAGATCACGATTTTGTTGTTTTGTAATTTTTATGTTACGCTTTCACGCCTTTCACGAGGCAAACAATATTGTTCCTGAAAGATATGCCAAAACTACAATAATACGAGCGAAGCCGCGGGCAAAAGCTAGTTATATATATTCGTTCTTTAAATTATACTTCAAGGGCATCGGCTTTTAAGTTGGACTCAAAAATACTCGTCTGTTTTAAACAGTTGTATTTGACATTTGCGTAAAAGTTATAGATTCAATAGACGGCGACAAATGGTTTTTTATGTTTTAAGGTAAGTTTTAAATGAAAATAGGACGAAACCCGAGAAATTATTAGGTCAAGTTGTAATAAAAAAAATCCAAGAAACCAATAATAATTTTTAATTGTAAATCTGTTACATTGGTACAAATAAAGTGGATACCTGCCTCCTACGTTAGTATAGACAGTATTGTGGGAGACAGTTACAAATTATTTAAATTAAAAAGAGCTCTCTTTTAACCTAGATAAATTTCCATAGAAGATGGATTCATGGTGGTAGGGCTGTCTAGCAACCATCCTCAAGTTGAAAACTGTCGCCAAGCACCTGTTGGTGAGTTCCGGCAGCTGCACTCGAGAGCCAGTCTCCCTCTAGGTTTAGCGTGACTACCATCTTAGACCACATCATCGTTTAAAATCAGATGAGATTGTGGTCAGACGTTAACCTATAAAGTACAAAAAACAGAAAAACCTTTTTAATTCAAATAAGTTTCTTGGAAGACTAAAAGTATTTGAACGAAAAATGTATTTAGAATAAAGGCGTTGTCACTACCTCAAACAAATAATAATATAAGTTCTGAGAATATCATACGACTAGGAATAATTTTGCTTTATTTCCCGTACAAATACGCTTCAATGTTAATAAAGAACTTTCCTAACATAATATATATTTATTAGACACCCACTCGCAGTTTCCATCAGGTAATATTGTCGTGAATCTTTTCGCAATAGGGTCGAGATTAAACGAGCTCCATTCATCTTCATCTCGTGGACTTTATGCCGGCGGCGAAAGATTGATTTGACTATAAAGTTTAGTTAAAAATGCCTTTATAGAAATAAAAGTAACACGCTTTTTAAAGTAACAATTTTAAGTCAATTTTCAACCTCACAATAGTTATAAACTTTTTTAAGGCTTTATACGTCTCTTTGGTCTTAGTTTCAGGCAGTATTAGTAATTGGTAACCATCTAAATTTTTGTTATAACCTTTGTGAAGGTTTATTACTACTGCAAAGGGAATTATACTTATTAGGTATTTGTCGTAATAAATACTTGAATTATAATCAAAATCAAAAATACTTTATTCAGTTTAGGCCCTGAGAAGGCGTTTATGAACATCAAAGTTACCACCGGTTCGGAAAACAACCCAGCCATCGAGAACAACCGGCAAGAAACTCGATCTGGTTTATCTTTTCATTAAGCATATTATAACTCATATTTTTAAAACATAGTTATAAACGTAGATACATATACATTACATTCGGTTTTGGTCGATGCCAGAGAGAGCGTCATTTCATTTTCATAATAAAACTAGCTTCCCATGCACTAATGTAATTTTTATCTGTTCCTGTACTCGGGAATTGTATGGTTTTTCTAGCTGAAATGTACTTTGTGATCCTTTCTTTACCCCTAGTAATGTGTGTGCAAAATTTCATAATGATAGATTGAGTACTTAAAACATAAAAGCGTAACAAAGTAACATATTGATATTCTGATTTATAATATAAGTGAGGATAAGATTAAGTAACGTGAGCATTTCAATTATCGACGTGTACACTCAAAAGGCTAATATTATACACTCGTTGTCAGTACAAAATTGTTCAGAATGTTTTGAAACTGATTTTATATTCTTGCTTTCGCAGGTCACCTACTTCGGTGAAGACGCAAAGAAGCTTATTAATACGTAAGTAGCTTGCAAACGTTGCCGCCAATTACTCACGAAACAGCACGTCTTCTATTTAACTATGAGCTTCTATTTAAACCCGAGTTCACTTCAACCACTAGGATGAAATAACTGAAAGGGACCGAATATCGTATAGGCATATATATATGTGAAAAAGACGAGTGCGGTCAGGAAATCCCCGTCCGGAATAAAACTTCTTATTACTTCGACTTAAGTGTAATTCGATACGGAGATTTAGATTATTGGAAGCCATAACGCATAACGCTTTTTCCTTACGTGACGATTTCTACCTATCAACTCTCGTGATATGAGCCGCGTTAAGGATCTTTATTCCGAAAACATATACACTAAAATGTTTATATTATGAAATAGCAAATAGGCATACAGCCCTTTTTTTTTAATGTGGGAAGAAATCCTTCATTGGACACCCACAGCCCTGGGAAGCTGTGGGGTGTCAGACTCTTACTGACTAAAAAAACCCACAAGATACCGTCTGCCGCGCTATGGAGTGGCACGGGATCGAACAAGCAAGCACCATGCCACCCCGGCGACAAGGCCCAGCGCGAACGCCCTGACCGCGACGACAGCCCGGTCAAGCTGCCTACCCGTCTACGGAACCAATGTGCAATGGAAAGTCAGGTCCCCAGCCCCTTCCCTCCTTGGTCCGGTTTGGCAGTCAAGGGGTCACCCCCTCCAACCACCACCACCTGTAACGTTTTTACGTGGTTTTCTACCACGGTGACTTTTTAACGAGGTTTTCTCCCTCACCCTCCGCCCGAAGGCCACCTCTCTGTCACTTTTTAATGAGGTTTTTCTCCCTCTTCCTCCGCCCGAAGGCCTCCCCTCTGTCACTTTTTAACCTGGTTTCCTCCCACGGTAACTTTTTCTTGAGGTTTTCTCCCTCTCCCTCCGCCCAAAGGCCGTTCCTCTGTCACTTTTTAACGTGGTTTCCTCCCACGGTAACTTTTTAACGAGGTTTTCTACCTCCCTCCGCCCGAAGGCACACCCGTCTGTAACTTTTTAACGTGGTTTTCTCCCACGGTAACTTTTTAAGCAGGCCCGTCCTTACCCCATCCCCTGTCCCCTCTGATAAGCAGACGGGTACTGCGAGGGGCGCCGTCTGCCGGGGTATACGCCCCGACCCAGTTCTGGAACCGAGCCCCAGGAGTGTTTATCGGCTCTCTAGCCTAGATCCGTAGTGTTCTGCTAGACAGGGTCACCTCGTGTAGGATGTGGCTCTTCACCACGCACTGACGGTCTTGGGAGGCAGGCTAAGGCTCCACGAGGGAACTGTATTTACCTGTGGGTCCAACCCCTGCGGTTCCGAGGTACAAGTATCTCATCCCCACTTGACGCCAAATAGGCATACAGCCTGCTTCATGCCAAACAGACTCTGCATCCTATAGTTATAACCAACCCCCATTAGCATGTTACTCCTGAAGCTATTGGATTGCTGCATCTGAGGTTCAAGTTCGAATGCCTTATGTAGCAGTATATGCATTCTACCAAACCTTTTCCATGGTGGTAGGGCTTTTTCTAACCCTGCCTGGCTAGCCACCACCCTCAAGTTGAGAATCTGTCGATCAATACCTATGAGCATGTCTTATTAGTTACACTTGAGAGCCAATCGTTCTAGAATTAGCGTACTTAAAATCTTAAACCACATCATTATTTAACACCAGTTTAGATTTTGGTCAAAGGTTATAAAACCAATAAAATATTTAAAAAAAAAAGAACCTTCGGACTGGAAAACTGCAGCACGAGCAATACTGGTTTACGACAAAAATAGATACGGTAATCGATACTGGAACAAGCGCTCTTGTCATTTCATTAATTGGTTTAGAATTATTAATTGGTGATCGGGTATAATATTGGGAATGAATATAATATTTTTTTATTCGAATTTATTTTTCTTTAGCTTCCTAGTTTGACAAAATGACTTCACTGGGTGTAGTATGAATTGCATAAAGGTTACTATCGTGTTACAAGGAACATGTTTTGTGGTTTTGTGATAGAGCTACGCTGAAGTTATTACTGGTTTCAGCATGAATGGGTCGGCTAGCCCGGGGTAGTACCACCGTCTCACAGAAAACCGACGTGAAGTAACAGTGCTAGCACTGTTGCGTTTCGTTCGGTCAGTGAGAGCGCCGGAGGCCCACATATATTAAAAGGCCGGCAACGCACTTGCGACTCCCCTGGTGTTGTTAGTGTCTATGGACGGCGGTGATCACTTACCATCAAGTGACCCACCTGTTCGTTTGCCCCCTATAATAAAAAAAAGGAAAACTGATTTTAATTAATACCATTTTGAATTTTAAATTTAGTATTCAAATTAAAAAGCCATGCCTTTGAAATGTTTTTTTTTTATTATTTTAATGATAAATTTTAGAGACCATTGTAAATAATATAATTTCCTAAAGCCTAGAACTTTTATTGTCCAATCTGTGGTATATTTTAGCATGGTAATTGTTCCATGAATATAAATTACTCATTTACGCGATAATGGTCTGAATATTTACGCCAATTTCCACTTTATCATTTACGCTCTAAATGTTTTTGTCGCGTATACAATATTGGTGAATTATGATTGGGATAAAATACACGTCGAGTCTCTTCCTTAGTGTGCCTTCGGCGTTTTGCTTCTAATATTGTATCCACTTTTTACCCGTCAGGTGTGATTAGGGTTGTAAGCTTCAATTAATATCGATATGTATATGGATGTTGAAAGAGGTTATGTCGATAAACCTTCTTTACTCAATATTATCGATATATTGCGTTTCTTTTTACTTTTTACAGGTTATAATGCTTGATCATAATGTCAGCTAATGTTAAATGATTATATTACTAAACAAGCAAAATCCAAATGGAACTTGCTCACAAATATAGCAGTCGGAATACACCTACATGTGTGTTGGGTGTCAAATTTTCAATTTGAGGGTGGCAAGGCGGGTTTAGAATAATTCCTACAACCATATCATGAATACAATACAACATTTTTCTTCACGGAAAGGGCCGGATTATTCACAAGGAATTATTCGAGCCAACATTAATCGACGCGGTGTTCGAACCTAGTAACCAACGAACAGTTAGCACTTCAAAAAGATTTTTGTAAACCATATATGGCTATAAAAGTAGTAAATTTAAACATTAATCATAAATACATTTTAAAATTATATGAAATACATATTGTGTGTAGAAAATAATAATAAAAATTTAAAATATTGAAATTCCGTTCCATTCTTTGAAAAATACAGTCTGCCAGAAAAGCAATATGGCGGCGACAAATAGATGTCTGATAGCTATTTTGACATGGCATAATTAAAATGGAAGTCAATAACCACCTTTACAATACGAAAAAAAAAATCTTATATCGATATTATTGTATCTAATTATCGTATTTAGTTACCTTTGTATATCAAATTCCGATGTGTTTGTGTGCGTTAGAATTCTCGTTCCCCTAAATGGCTTGATTGTTCTTAAATATTATATTTTTATTTCTGGTGAGCCTGCATAGTGCATATGTATAGTGCATAGCTTATCATTGTAGATGACACTGTTGTCGAGGTCTAGAATTTTAAGTAAAAGAAAAACGAAAATTGTATAGACCCTTCGAATAATGCACCGTATAACTTCGGTGAAGGCAAACATTCTGGAATACAAAAATCGTATTAGAACTTTTTTTAGCTCACCTGACAGTTACCCATCATCCTTAAGTTGAAAGCTGTCGTTAAGTAATAATGAGTAGGTTCCGGCAGCTGCATTTTAGAGCCAGTTATTGTAAGTTCAGCTATACCCCATGCCGTCATTTTTTATTAGGTGAGATTCTGTTAAACCGCTAAAGCGTATACAAAAACAAACAAAGTTACAGAGTTAAATACTTGTTTATACTAACTTGAAAAGAAGGATCTGGAGCAGACAATTATCATATTTAATACTTCTCGAGATATACGTGTGTTCCCTTTGGATCCATAATTTGAATATGGAACACTCTGGCCTGTTTCTAGTTCACTGAAGCGAAATAACATTACAAACTGTGACAGGCAATACACAGGTGGTCTATAATATGCATTTGACAGTCTCTCTAATACTGAATAGATTGTAATATTCTAGATAGTTCCATAACATAAAATTGCAGTATCGAAGTGTTCTGTCAACGGGAAGGACGTCATATTGTTTTGTTATTTATTGTTGAGTGAATTTTATTACAATGATAAAAGTTCTATTATATTTTTCTGCTCAAGAGATTGGTTGTCCTTAAACAAAAGATGATTTCTTAAAAAACTGTCAAATTGTAAATAAATAAGTGTTTGATAATGGAAGTGAACATCAGAAATGGACTACTAAAGTGTTAATATCAGTGCAATAAAACTATATATATAATATTTAATAGGTCCTTAACTATGAAGAAATTGCTTCTTCTAAAACAAAAGATGAATTTTTATGACAAAATAACATATTTAATTAAATGTGAAATAGGAAATAAATAAGGGTTCAACAGTGGCAATTAACATCACATATAGAACTTCTTAAGTCTTAGGTATCAGTGCAATAGAACTGTATATAATATTTATTAGCTCCTTACCTATGAAATTATCGTTGAATGTAGGAAAAATCAAATCCTATTAAGTTATATATTTCAATAATCAAAGTACTGGTTATTATTGTCACTATACTCTTACCGTTTCAATAGCTCATTAATGCCTCTGGTAAAGCAATTCTGGTGAAGGGAACTGCTGAACTCTTTAAAGACATTTTCATCGCCTCAACAGATTTATAAATTTTCGCCTGTATAAAAGTTACCCACATTCCTAAAAGAAATATAAATCAGTTGAAGCAAGGTCTGGTGAGTAGAGACGACTAGTTTCCAGTCATAAGTTGTGCGCTGTGTGGACATGCGTTGTCGTGAAGGAGTGGATTAGAGTAATTGACATATCTTCACAGTAGACCTTCACAAAAAATATTATGTTAGGTCTCAGGAAACTGTAAGGAATAAAACGGGCGCAGGTCCACCTTAGGTAGCTTCTTTTGACTCGATTTGCATTTAGAGCATAGTTTGTCCAATCAGTATGACGGAGGTTTTCGTTTATCATACAAAACACAAATGTAATAACAGGTTACAATCCGATTCACCCTCTCGTATATCGTATATGTATGTGCGTATATGTAGGTGGTAGAGCTACTGTGAAACTATTACTGGCTTCAGAATGAATGCTCTCACATAAAGCCGACGTGAAGTAACAGTGCTTGCACTGTTGCGTTTCGTTCGGTCAGTGAGAGCGCCGGAGGCCCACATATTTAAAAGGCCGGCAACGCACTTGCGACTCCCCTGGTGTTGCTAGTGTCTATGGATGGCGATGATCACTTACCATCAGGTGACGCACCTGTTCGTTTGCCCCCTATAAAATAAAAAATCAAAAAGATAAGACAAGCTTCGGTGCGATTTTATCGTTAATGATAGGTAATGCTTAGGTACCCATTTTTTTGAGGTCTTTTTACCATTCAACTTTGACGAAAATAAATCAGTATCATTTTAAACCTTACTTTGAGTGTTGTGTGGTTCAAAATGAATCTATTACCACTACGGTCTTGAAGTAGTTATTTTTGTGTATGGGTAATAAATTCAGTCGAATTATTTTGTTAATGACACTTGTGAATTAATTTGGACATATTTCAATAAGAAAATACGATTATTTCTTGCCATTTCGATATCTCCTCAAAGCAGTACCGGATATACTGTGGAATATAATACAAACATGTAACAATTTAAAACACTGAATAACTTAAAGGAATACTTATTTACTTTTTAGAGATATGAATTCTAAAGTAGAAATATCCATTTATACGTCAACCTTGTTACAGGGTTTTATTTTTTCTTTCATAAATTTACGTCGCTTTCATAAAACGTTGTCAGATGAAGATGTAGTCAGTCTTTGATCCTATTTCTTTTTAAAATTATATAGAAAATTTTAAGTACCTTTTAAACTTCTTGAGAAACAGTTTTATCTTCACGAAAGTTACGACAATAAAATTGAAGATAAGAAAGTGAGGGCATGATGATTAATATTATATCGCTTTTCATTTCATATAAACTCAACGAAATATGTACAGGACTTTTACAATTAAATAAATTTATAATTGTGTCGTAACATTTCAAAATCAGCCAAGTCCAATTATAATCGTTCAACTATTTTTAAATAGTATTAAGATCTTCGACATGTTTTTGCCTGTACAATTTGATGATAATAAAAAGCAGCTAAGAATCTGATGAACGGCACAATTTGGAATTCGACCACGGTTTTAAAAAAACTGATAAATTTAAAAATATTAAACATCTTATATGAACGATTAAAATTGGACTTAACTGATTTTGAAATGTAACAAAACTATTTATAACTATTTTAACTCACTATTTGTATAAATGACATTGAAGGTATGAAGCGCAACACTTCAGAACTACTATATCCTATTATTGGCTGATTAGTTTTTTGTTGTGTTTATAATTGTCAGGACAATATTTGTATGAAAGTAAATGCATAAAAAATCAGCATATAAAGACATGAGTGAGCGAATGATACAGAAGGCAGTAGAGAGATATTTAAAAATATTGACAGAAACGACACATTGTCCTTAAGTTGTTCAGTTGCCTTTTTATATCATTACATGATCGTATAAATGATGAATTTGTGTATATCGGAAATCATAAGCCCCGACAACGTTTAACAGATCACAATGGAAGTTGATATTAACGAGAAACCAGTCGTGTTATATGGATCTGAGTGCTGGGCTACGAAAGAGGCCAATGAGAAAAGATTACATGTGGCAAAGATGCGAATGTTGCAATGGATATGTGGTGTAACCAGAATGTTTCTTTTTGTTCGAACTGACTACACTGTTGACCTGGGCAGGCCTCTACAGTTTCACCGGACTACTTAACCAGAATGGATAAGATTAAGAATGAGTAAATCAGAAGAAGTTGGAAAGTAACACCAGTGACAGAGTAGTTGAGCAGTAATAGGTTAGCTTGGTACGAGCATATTATGAGAAGAGATGAAGGTCATGTAACACGAAAATTTTGAGTTTGAAAGTGGACGGATATAGGGGTAGAGGAAGACCGAAAAAGGTTTCGTTGGATTGTGTATAAAAGGACTGTGTGGATAAAAATATTACATCTGACAGGGGAAAGTGGAATAGAAAAACATGTGCCGATCTTACTTAGGTGGGATAAGGGTAAGAAGATGATGAGTGACTGTTGGTACATATGAACGTTTTTCATGGAGAAAGTTTTCTAGATATCTATTTCACTATATCTCGATAGGTGGCGCTAGGATCTTATATATTGTGGTAATGTTTAATTCTATTAATTTTTTGTTTATCTAACTGTTATTTATTTGTTCAGTAGAATTTTAGTTTTAATTGTTTTTATTGTATACTTTTTCAACAGACGCACCATGTTTGTTTATGTATCTTGTTTTTTTTTTCATTTTTTAAATTTATCGCATGTACAACAAAGTAGGCTGTGTCTACGTCAAGAAGAATTTAATTTTAAGTATAATTATAGAATAAATAGTACCGCATTGTAAAAATTAAATTCAGTTTCGTAGACCAAATAAAAAAAAATTAAATATATGGTCATTTAACTTGAACGAAGTTATTTATTTGAACCTGCAAATAATTTAGCATTAAGTCGTGTTAAAAGCATATTTTAGCGAAGATATCAGCGATTCTATTCATTCGATAAGATTTTCTAAAGCCTCGATTATAACGGGGCAGGATCAAGCACATTCGACTTTTACAGGCTTCGCCAGTGTTGAAGCATCCTTGAATATCCATTGATATATACGCTCGGAACGAATTCTGTTGTCTTTGCCAAACTTTTTCACCGCTCTGAACGGAACATAAATGTAGGTATAAAAACGTATTATATGTAATTAAAGCGATGACGGCTCAGTTGGTAGTGTGTTCGGACACAGCGTCGAAAGACGTCGGTTCGAATCCAAGCAACCGAGTCGGAGGTTTCGGTGAAGGAAAACATCGTGATGAAACCATAGCATGGTGGTAGGGATTTTTCTAAGTCCTTCTGGTTAGTTACCACCCTCAAGTTGAAGATCTGTCGCCAACCACCTATCAGTGTGTTCCGGCAGCTGCACTTGACAGCCAGTCTCCCTCTAGGTTTAACGTCTACAAAGGTAGAATAATGCGAAAGATAAAATTTTTGAAAAGATTTTTATCTTGTTACGCCAAAGAAGTATAACTTCTAACGCGTGTACATAAGTACACACTATCTATTTTTAAAATAATTGGATTCTGTGCACAATTAAAGTGGTTTAAAGATAAGTAGTATATAACACGAATATTGAGATATCACAAAAACTCCTTACAAAGTTCTAACAAGAAGGCCATCTTAGAACAATGAAGTCAACTATAAAACAATTTAGAATCCCAATCAATAATGGCAGTAACAGTTATCAATAGTCAGAATTGGTTGCCAAAGAACGAAGTATTTCCATCACGATTTCCATATTAAAACGTTCGTCGAACTGTACTGTAATTTTTGCAAATTCCTCGTTACAATATAAATTTACGCATAGGACATCTTAAAATGGTAGTGTTTTTTTTTTTCGAACTGACTACACTGGTAGCCTCACCAGGCCTCTACAGTTTCGCCGGACTACGATAATGGTAGTGTTTATACAAAGCCTCTATAGGTGGTTCAGATTACATGATATTATTTTCAGATACCACCCGCCCTTTAACCGGTCCACACCCTACCTTTATAACCAGTTTATTACCGAGGCAGATGGTGTTAAATTACACTATAAAGTAAATACAAATTCAAATCTATCTGAAAGGGATAAGATTGAAATTTTTACAGCGATTTTATTATTATATGTACAACAACGTGTCTCGCTTTTAATTATTCTCGAATATTCTGTTACCCTAAATTGGGTAGTACCTAATTAATTCAAAATAGAATGGAGATACATTTTTATGTACATATATTTCTATTATATACTGTACCTATAGTACCTTCATCAGCTTCGTTCATATGAAGCATTTTATTAATATGTTCAACTTTGTACCAAGAATTTGTTTTTTCCCCAATAACTCTATTCTATTGTCCATACCATTAGATTGCATACTTCTAAGGTGGTGTAAATGCCGCTTTACTATGTACAAATTAAACTAGTTATATCCGAGACATCAGATAAATTTGTTATTATCTATTCTAATAAGCCCAGGATTATAATAAAATATCTATAAAAAACCTTAGTATTGAAAAAAAAAACACTACTACGCGTCAACTTTCATGATGACTGTTTAAATCAGAGGTTCCCAAACCTTTTTTTCACATAGACCCCTTTCAAAATTTTACTGGTTCCGGTGGACCCCCTGCAAGTTCAATACTGCCATATGAAGTCAAGCCAACATTGTTAGTTCTTCACGCTATCGAAAATAGACCAATTTTCATAGACCCCCGCTTATTAATTGTGCACCACCATTTCTTTGTCACACCAACGTAGACCCCTACCGAGTCTCTCGTGGACCCCTGGGGGTCCACCTGGACCACTTTGGGAATCACTGGTTCAAATAGTCATGCAGTTTATCGCCGTTTAGATTAGCAATAGTAATTTTTTATGTGCATATAAGATTATAATTTGATATTTTCCTAAACCGACCACGTAATTTTTCGACCGGTTAAAATTCTTCTTATGGGGAATTAAGTTTAATAACTTTGAATTTTTAATTTACATTATCAATGACTTCTACATTAGGGCAATATAACATTTCATATTAACATTTTCCTAGAATAACTGACCGACATCGAGAGAACTAGACTACTTAAACAAGAGAATAAGCTTTATTATTTATTATATATCTAGCTTGCTCTAATAGCCTGTGCTCTGATTGTTTAAGTTCGTTCTATTTGAAGAATTCTGTTCGGCTGAGCGCATTCCGCTCTCGCCCCAAGGACGGTGAAGTTTTCAGTTCGGAAAAAAATCTATAGTTAATAAAAATGTCCTTACAACGGACAAAACCTCGCTTTATGTGTATAAACAGAACTTATTAATATGTATCTGTTAGGTAACTCTTAAAAATTATACATGTCAAAAATAGTTTTGTGGAGGATTCTATTATATACCATTCTATTACTACGATATCATTCGCAAGAACATAATTCTGTTGTTTCATACGAGCTACATATTTTATATAAATGAACTAACTGTGGACTTGTTTTCAAACTATATAATATAGCCATTACAACTTAATTCACATTAGAATTTTAACAATTTTTAAATACTCCTTAGGCATTACACGTGAAGTGGACAATGGAAAAAATCGATGTTATGGAATTCGTTCATATTCATTCTAATTATACTTCTACTATGTATAAACTTGTATACTTACAGAATTTTTTTCTGTGATGTTTATTTATCAAATTATGGGCTTCTAATTATTTGAATTTTTGTTATTAGTACTTATTTGAAATTTGGACATATTGGAAGAAATTTTTCCCATGGAACACATTTAAAATAAAATATTTAAAGGTATCCAGTGCTTCATATAGAAAATTTGTTGTTGATTTTAGAATTAAAATCAAACTTGAAAACAGATATTTTTTCATATATAAAACCGAAAGCGAACATTTCAAAACAATGGTTAGGAATAAAAACGATCGCTTTTTAATTATTTTTTTTTTCCAAATATAGCTTAAAGTATACTTATTAAAATATATTTCAAATTTTCAACAATACAAAATAAATAGTAATTATTAAGAACCCATTACATAAATAGTCTCCATATAAAAAAGCGAGAGGGTAAAAAAAAGAAGAATGTAAGGATATATTCAAAAATATTGATAGAATTGACAGATTGATGTTCAGTTGTTCATTCTCCATTTTATTTCATTACATGATGGTGGTGTAAAGAGAAGATTTGATATCATTTATTTCCTTAGTACACCAGTACGGAGCCGGGATGAGCAGCTAGTAAGCACTCATTTTGTGATAGCAAAATTTGATTTGACCTTTACTACTTATTCCTATGTAATCAATACTTTGAAAAGTCCTCTTTTTAATAGTAAAAGTCTCGCCGAATTCAGAAACGGACATTTCAGCTTCATTTATACGTATAAATTTACATAACGGTATACGGTTTTCGCTGTATTTTTTTTTTATCTGTACCCAAATATCGAGGCTCGTTTCACCCGCTTACATTATCTTCTACCTTAATTCGAGCCCAAAAATGAATTATTACTTTATTCATATCGTACAAAGGTTTAGTTTTATGAGACTTTTATGATTATACTATAATTTTAAATGTAAATAGACTGGTGTGTACGGGAACGTTTCTGTGTAAATTTTGCAACAAATCGAAATGAGAGTGTACGGTGTTATTGAGACTTACAAGTTTCGCTGTGATAATTTATGCAATAGATACTACAATTTGTCCATTCTAGGTTACTTGTTGTTAATTATTAGCAATTTACTGTCGTTTGCTGTGATTTGCATAAATTAAATTCATATGATAGCGTAATTAAAGTCCATGCAATTTCTCACGATGCAGTCAGTAGTTGGCTGTCTCTGATTTATCGCTGCCGAGGACAGTTGCTTGTTTCTTATCTAATGTTTTTATTAACTTGTAAATATTAATTGTGCTAATTTATAATTTAATTATTTTGTTCATTTATGTATAGTCACTAAAATAATTAAAAGTTTAATTATATTGTTGTGTGGTTCCAAATAACCTCTATATGTTTATACATATTCAACCCTCGTGTAAGTCTGATTGTGAAGTTAAATATTAAATTTAACAGTCACCTAAAGGTAAATGAACAACGAGTATAAATTAGTGACAATAAGTCGAGGTTGGTTCTCCCTCAAGTTTGTTTAAGCTGATTCATAACAATGAACAAATAATTTGTCAAAGTAAATTTTATTCTGAGTTCTAATAAAACCTTCATTAAGTGAGCGCCTGCATAATATATTATATTATTTATTATATGTAATTATTTTAATAAATTATATTCGAATTGTAACTAATAATACATTATACAAATCAGAATTGCTTCATATGATCACAATAAATGTCGAATTAACTTTGAACAATAAAAAAAATCTACTAAATTCTTCATTTATTGTCACTTAACCTCTACAACCGATTTACCAGTTGTAATTCACCCCCGTTAAATACTATATATATTAGAACCTAACCTAAATTAACGATACGTATAGTCTATATAATAATCTCTAGTCCTCATCTGCCAGTAAAGGGCTAGTCAAATTCAACCCAACCTCGTTAGAGATTAACCAAGAGAAATAACGGCCATATAAATTTTATTTTTATTGATGTATAGATTTATATATATTTACTCTTTATTAATTTACGGTAAAACCATTTAAATTTAGGAATTCTCACATAATATGTTATACTAGCAGGCCCGGCGGACATTGTCCCGCCCTGATAATAAAAAAAAAATACTTATGTGCATAAAACGCTTAAGGCGGCTTGACTTTTTCCGATTTTTTAAAGAATTATCATTATATTTCAAGCAATTTACAATAAAAACCTTGACAAATTATATACCCAAACTTTCCCCGTGAATTACTCTATCTATTGGCGAAGACCGCACTACAATCCGCTCAGTAGTTTTTGAGTTTGTCGCGACCATCCAGACAAACAGATAGACGCGGCGGACGACTTTGTTTTATAATATGTATTGATAATAAAACACAATTTACATCAAAGAAGAGTTAATAATAGAAAAAAATAAACTAGCTTCATATATGACAGTAAATTCGTAGACATTTTAATTTAATATATAGTAGATAATTTCTCAGGTAAACGATGCTGGTAAATACAACAATATGCTGAATAAAAAGAAAAAAAGATAATGCGCGGTAATTTACGTAACCCTGGTGTCTAACAACTTCTGTTCACGATAAAGTGCCATCAACCGTAATGGTGTTCAAAAATGTGCGCTTCGACGAAAAGTCCCCTATGAAATGGAACTGCTATGAAAGGTATTTATACATTTTTATACACCTACAAATAAATATATAGAGTCGCATCCCTGTATAACCTCTAGTAGTCCACAAATTCAAAAAAATTTTTTTTTATATATCATAGGGGGCAAACGAACAGGTGGGTCACCTGATGGTACGTGATCACCGCCGTCCGTAGACACTAGCAACACCAGGGGAGTCGCAAGTGCATTGCCGGCCTTTAATATATGTGGGCCTCCGGCGCTCTCACTGACCGAACGAAACGCAACAGTGCAAGCACTGTTACTTCACGTCGGCTTTCTGTGAGAGGGTGGTACTACCCCGGGCGAGCCGATCCATTCATTCTGAAACCAGTAATACTTTCAGCGTAGCTCTACCACCTAGAGTTCTTTATTATCTTCGAAAGTAGTGGAAGCCTTCTTAGGGACCATCATAAGTCACGTCCCATAAATGTAATGGTGTTTAGAGACCTCTGCCCTTCACCTTTGGTATGACATTACATAGTTTCATCATCATCATCAGCCGTTGAGAGGCCCACTGCAGGGTCATTGGCCTCTTCCCAACGAAAGACATGGGCATTATCACCAGGATTACAGTACGAAGTCTTGGCGATTTCAAACTCCGAGAAATCCATACTTCAATGTTTTTCAACATACGATGGTACTACAAGAACATTTCTCAGGGTCAGGATTCCTCAATATGTTTTCCTTCACCGTCAGCCGATAGTGTTACCAATGTAAGTTAGTAAATGTACGCGAATTCCGAAAAATTCGCTGGTACCTTTCAGGGTTAGAACCAGCGGATATCAGATTAATATTCCACCGGTCAAACCTCTCGACCACTACGACTTTTTGACTACTATCGCGAGTTTGCGATTTCAAAATCATTAAATTAAACAACACTCCCAAAATTATGTATAAAATTTTATTTTGTATGTTTTTTTTCTTTTCTTGTTCCATGAAATCCTGCCTAATATGAACGAGAAAGTTCGTGAGGTATATTTTACTTTCTCATATAAAAACTACTTTACGGGACTTTGATTAAGCTTTGCAGTAACATAGCTTATACGTGAAAATAAACGTAAGCTGTTTTTTTTAATACTGTTTAAATTGAGCACTTTTTTAACGATAAGTGCCTAATAAACATAAAAGTATGCTACTATCTGATTGCTTCGGTATTTCGGCGTGGGCTACATACTCCGTTAGAGTTACTTGAATGTAATATCTGGTGTCATAATTTGTAAAGACACAAACGTAGACAAAAAATATACGGGCATTCGCTAGTCTACAACAAATCAAACATTTTATAGGCTCACTTTTCATTATAGTTGAAGTTTATAGTAGCGGCACGCTATGATGGCCGTTTTGACGTTTTTGCGCTGATGAAGTTTCGTACAAACTATGAACTACGTTTGAAGGAGCAAATTGATGTTCTTTATTATCAATAGTGACATGCAGTGAGACCTAACATTTATCAAATTTTAATATCGAATTTTAGGATAAAAAATTAATTTAGTACAATTATTTCTGAATATATATCTACCTAACTACTACTATATGTACCCATATAATTTGGTCCTGCAAATAAATCTTTACACGTACCTAATAACGAGAAATCAGCGCCGTTTGACAGAATCCTTTTTCGATTATAATTATTAGTGTACTTATTTACAACACTCAAAATTTAAAATTCAATATATATATATCCTATATATAGAACTGTTGGTCAGCATAATTAACACCTCCGGCGAACTTACTTCAGTGCTTAATGCAAAACAAAGCAGCATTTGATTACATTTTCGTCAAAAATAAATCGACACTTCACATCACTATTGTAATGTGTCAAAACTATCATCATAGCGTGCCGCTATTGTAGTACTTTAAAATGTACTTACGACGTCACGAAACTTATGACTCGTCATGTCTTGTCACACGCAGTTATATTTTGTTGACTCCTTATAAAAATAAGTATTTTAGACCTCGAGAAAAACACAAACTTCATCCTGAAACAAAGGCAAAAGTAAAAAATAATTACCAAATTGTTTCTTTACATAAATTTTTACATGTGCACGAAAAATAATTTCGACAGCAAAAATTCCAAAGACTCCCAATGGGACTTAATCATATTATATCCCCGGTACCTTTTACAAACTTATGCAAAATTCAATATTATCACAAAAACCAATAAAGCTTGTCATTAACGGTCAAGGAACGTACGACCTCATTTTTTTCTTAGCACTAAATTAAATTAACTGAGAAATGTTATAATTAGCAGTCTACTGTTTTGTCTTTGATGCTAATTTAAATTTTCGTTATACTCATTTTAATTTATTTGCATTAATTAATATATTTTTCTGATTTTACGAATTTTCCTATTACGTATAACGAGTTCCGTACTTAGTTGTAACTAACACTAGTCGATCCCTGCCCGCTGCTATGTGTCTCAAATAAATAAAAAAAAATGCCAAAGGTTTAATGGAATCCAACAAATAAATATTCAAGAACAATTTATAATAAATTCTACTTCGAATGGTCATACTCCTACAACGAAATATTCAATAGTGTTGATATAATAAAGCCTCCAAAAACTGTATTTCAATCATACATATTTATGATTTCCATGTTCTTCTTACCCTTATCCCACCTAGGTAGGGTCGGTACAACAGGTTTGTCATGTTGTGTTGTATGATTTGGCTTAAGTCTTATGATCGGCTGCGCACGCCTGACGTGAACCCTCCTTGGAATTATATTGTAGTAGGTACCACTGTGTGTAGGAAAAATATGTAACTATTGATTATTTTTCATTTACTATGGCCGAAGAGATGATGAATATTTTAGTTGATCCCTCCAGGCAAAAAGTTTTGGCCAGTAATAGTGCACATGAATATATTTCATGTGACATAAATGGGTAAGGTCGCTAAAATTATCATTTTTGCCTGCTCCGAGTAGTATCAAAATGTCGACATCAATTTCAAGAGACACTCGAACATTATAACTCTCCTGGTGGTTGAAATAAATCTCACTAGGTTTAATCGTAGGTGACAATCTTATCCTTACTAATATTACTAATATGAAAGTGAGTTTGTCCGTTTGTTTATTACGCTTTCACACCTAAACTACTCAACTGATCATCTCGTAAAGATGCACGCAGGGATTCAACCGCCGTATGCCACAAGTGCGGTGTTGAGCCCGACACCGCGCAGCACACTCTTATCTGAGTGTGCTACGTGGGAGGAGCAACGCCGCATTCTGGTTACGGCGGTAGGCGCGGACCTCTCGCTGCCGAACGTGGTAAGAGCCATGCTCGGCAGCGAGTGTGTTTGGAACACAGTCGTCTCCTGACAAGGTTGGGGCCCGGTGGCGCTCTTTAACACCGGGCTAACCGCTGGGGCGGTACAATGAGTGCTTAAGAGAACTCGTACCGCCCCAACAAAAGCGGCGGATGTACACCGTGGGGTTTTAGTGAGTAGGAGTCTCACACTACCCACCCTCTCCCCCGGGAGGGTGGCGTGTCCATGATGGATTTCCCCACGAAAAAAAAAGGTACAGAAAAGATCATAGAGTACATTTCATCTCAAAAAATAATACTATTCACGTAGAATAGATTCAATGTACATCATCGTGAGTGAAGCCGCGGCCACAAGCTAGTTCTACATAAATAATTGATGTATACCTTTAAAAGAAACAGATTAATTGATGATTCTGAATTATCATAAATCATACTATTGTTAATATTCAATATGGAAATAATAATTATAGATAGTGGTTGGCCCTTGAGATAATTTGAAATTTGACGCGTTGCACATTGATTTATTACATCCTCTGAAGAATGGCTAGAGAAATCTCTCTTCACTTTTTTTCTGTCTCTCACACTTGTAACAACGCCACCAATGTTCTTCTCAGAACTGAGAATTCTGAGACTTCTCCGTACGAGGTTCTGAGTTGCTAAGTGTTAATCTACGCTTTTTGTTTGGGGTATTTGGTATTTTATTCATTTATAGGTAGGACCACTTACCGTTTTATCGCTCTCTCTTTTTCTTTTCCACACCGTTTTTATATGCTTATTTTCATCGTATCCCACCTGGTGGTACCTATTTAAACGGTCCCGCCAGCTCTTTAGATAGACTTTTGAAACTGAATATACACATTGTCTGAAAGTAGTGAAGTGTCTGCCAATTCTGTTCTGAACCATGTATACTTCGAAGCCTTTCCTAAGTCTATATTAAGTTACATCTATTCCTGCTATAAACCTACTTTTGTTCGAGTATTGTGTGGAAATTATTTTCCTTTTATCAATAGTAGGTACGTGGCCTCGAAATACCGTTAACGGAAAAGGTACAAGAAAATAGAGATGTTCTTTTATAAATGTATTGCTATTTTAGGAATTACTCAAACAACTGATTGGGACTCTTGTATGTTTTCAGAGAAATAGCAAACACAATGGCCGGATCAGGAAAATAGGTCATAATAAAATACAAGAGAGTAAAATTATCCTTTTATATGTTACCGTCAAATAAGCGTTGAGATGTATTTTGAAAATATTGCTTTTATATCTTCAGATATCCTGTTACCTTTAAATAACCACAATAGACCAAAGATATTAGATATGTCAATTACAAAATACAATTTTTTATATACAAATTTTATGCATATATAAAATCGATAATATATAAAAAAATCGCGATAATTATCCTCTATTAACTACTATAATTTTCAAAAATATTTTTAGAAATTAAAAAAGAACTGAATTACAATTGTTTTTATTCTCAATTTATGTTGAAGAAATTAATATTACGGAAAGAATGCGTTGTTTAAAAAATCATATGGTAACGATATTGTTAATATGTTCATGCAGGGTTCATGTTAATTTCTGATCATGGAAATCAGTTTTGTTTAAATAATAAATAATCATTTTAAATCATCATCATTTCCAATTGTGTTATTTTTCACAATTTTTCCACGAAGCTCGACATTACCCAACTAGGCGATCCCAAAATAATTCAGCTTATTTCTTTATCCTCAAATCTCCCTATCATTGTAATGCCAAATAAATTAAAATTATGCTTGTATACGTATTTCGTATTAAGACCCCTTCCATTATTTCACCACAATATCAATTCATTTTAATACCATTACTCCGAAGTGTTACGTATACACTCTTACGTAATCCCTTATATTTATTGGAATACCCGTTAAAAATTCTACGTTACCTCTGGAAACGACTATGACATTTCCTAATATTGAGAGAGGATTCTTGAATAGACTGTGATGTGGTATTTTGTAAAGGAATGTTCGCTTCAAATTATCAGATATTCAGCGAGATTTTCTATCGAAATTTACTTTTCTGCGTAGTTTATATAAATGTTATTTTAATGTATCGTTTTGTTATATTTAGTATCGAAGAGACAAGTCTTATTAAAAAAACAACGTACAAAAGTCTTCCTAGTTATCTTAGCTCTGGAAAAAAATTAAAGATATCTTTTGCACAAATTGAAATATCTTCTATAAATCAAAATGAATTGCTGAATATAAGTAGACATATTACATCAGAACCGTTGTCCCTATTCAGTTTTTGTATGTGTAATTGTACAAGATTAGTAAAAAAAATCGTAAGGATCAATGAAAAATTAGGTTTACAAAAGTGTGTGTGTGCTTATGACCACACGAAAGAAGTGAAAAACTTCTTCATAAAAAGTACAACTAAAAGCCAACTGCCCGCGTCACCCGTCCAGGTACTGACCACGCTCGACACTGCTTAACTTTGGTAATTACCCCCATGAATTATAGACGCATAAAAAGGTTGCGGGTCAGAATTTCAAAGCCCTCATATAAAAAGTTTCTCTTCAAAACTCCACGACATTAAGGTAATCTGGGTCAATATTTACAGAATAACGTTCACCTGTTCAGTTGCCATTTTATTTCTTTACATGATTGTACTTTAAAGAGAAGATTTAATTTTAAATCGACTTTAATTTAAATAAATAAATATTCATTAAATAACTTTAATTTAAATCAACAAAGAAAGTAAATATCAACTGTCGATATTAAGTATGCGCTCGTAAACGTCAAAACTACCACCGGTTCGGAAAACAACCCAGGCATCGGGTTTATCTTTTCTTCATACATCTTTTTACAATCACAGGTAGTTCCATTCGTTGTAAAATATAATTTTATATATATAAAAACCGTTATAAACCGAAATATTACAAAATTTTCTCAAAACAAACGATATCTTGAATTTCTGGAAATAATTCCAAACTTTATATCACAAAATAAAATCGACCTTATAATGACACCTCTAAAATCTTATTCCTAACGAGTTTTATTAATGTACTACTACTCAAGGTAAAATTTGTTTGCAGACACTCTCCTGAAATTACTGTCGTACTTTTCCCAAACTACTTCGGATAGCAGCGTCTTTATTGTAGCCAGAAAAGGTATAAAGCCACATTTAAGTGTTAAAGTTTCACTCGGTTCCATGTATTGTTCTTTCTTAATTTGCTTAGGATTTATTGCTTTACATTTTTATTTTTAGTTTAATTAAAAAATATTTCAATTAATTATCAATAGTTATATTTGATTAATGTTGAAACTAGTGTTCTGATCAGAAACAGATGTCCAGTCTGTCCAGATGCCTGAACTAACTACATTTATTTATTTTCTAAAAACATTTGTTTATTTTCGAACTGTCTCCGCTATTGGCCTGACGGGCCTTCACAGCTTCACTGGACTAGTAAGGCGAGCGGTTAATTCTCTTTACCGCCTGGCAATAACCTCAAGGGTGCCAAAGTGGCCGAACTTCGTTTGGGCCGTTGCGTTGAATGCAACACCGCGAATATGTGTAAGCTAAACTGAGGTAGCTTTATTCATACATATAAGCGTTCGCGAGACACACATGTGTACCGGCACGTGTGTCTCACGAATTCGAACAGTCTGGTGAAAGTGTAGAAGACTTGCGAAGTCAACAGTGTAGTCAGTTCGAGAAAAAAAAACGAATTCAAACATGTATTTCGTATCTGACAACTAGGCTAATCTAAACTCACTCAATTCGAAAATATGTCTGCATGTATGTGAGAGAGATCTGCGTTATGTTGTTCAACTAGTGATTGAAAATTTTCAGTATCACTGAACCGAAATTAGGTTTGAGCCGCTGCTGAGACAGAGGGGGTCGGCGGCAAGTGTGTAGGAGCGAAATTCACAGCCACGCTATGGTGGTGTGATTTGTCGTTACGTGGGCGTGGATGCGCACACGCTCTGTATATAGAGACGGACGGGGTGAACTAAGCATGTTTGTTTACGCGTTGCCAGCTTTACACCTAAATGAGTGCAATTTATGCTGCGCCTGAGTCACCTACTCCGCGCGAAGAGTCTGTTATTAATAGCATCCCGTCTACACATGCACACGACCACACAAGATATGATTTATAACCCTATCTGTAACGAATTTCTATCTTTAACATAGTAACTTATAAGCTGATATAGGATAATAATAACAAACAATATTATCACAAACTCAATATAATCGAAATATCCCTGTAGTACTACATACCTTTTTGAACATTTCCTGTGTTTAATATAATTCGGTTGGATCATGAGATCCTTTGTGAAAACTTCGAAGTATCGTGCTACAATCTAAAGTGCCTTATGACTAAGGCGTCGTCTACTTTAAATTCAAAGTTAATTATCGTGAACTTGAAAAGCTTCATTAAAACTTAAGTCGGCATTACAAAGTCACAATTTCTTTAATGTATCTTACACTAATTATAATTACCTACGAAAATTTCCCTATCGTACTATATCTGTCATCTATAATAAATGTTCTAGATATACACATATGAACCTTGAGCCTAAGTTTCCGATTATGAGAATTTTATTATCGACAATAGTAATCGCATGGTGATATATCTATTTGCGACATCTATCTGACCAACAACGAACAAATTAAAAAAAAAATCACCGCGTAGAACGTGTCCTCTTAGCCGATCTGAAGTGTCAAACCTCATTGACACTACACCCACATTTACTGGAAATGTGTCGTTGAGGTTTTCGTGCCTCTTTCAGACTCCAGACCTCGTATTGGTTTTTTACTTACTTATTATAAAATGAATACTTTTCCTTTTGTTGTTTAGAATATTGTATAGCATAAACAATATAAATCTAAATGTGAGGCCAAATAAATGTATTATTATTTCCATTTTACGCCAAACCAAATTATTATCAAACGCCAATTATAAAAACATATCAAAAACAAAAGTAAAAATAAATCTTTTTTAACACTCTATAATACTGAACATATTTTAATTTCATATCTCAACCCATAAAAGTATAATATTCCAAAGTTTATCCTACGACACTTTGTGTTGCCAATTCTGTTTTATCACCTCCATAATCCTACTTGTGCAGAGATGCAATGCGCTTTCATAGTATACATTTTATAGTCTTCCTTTATAGTACAAATTATACTGAAACGGATTGCAGTTAAGTCGTAAAGTCGTTTACGTTCACGTTACGTTACTTAAATAAATATGTACAATAGAATATTCTAGTGATATTTTAAAGTTTTACAGAAAAATAGAAATAAGAATCAATTGTCCAATGTCTGTAAACAAAGCCGGTGTATTTATATGACTAACTAGCGGCCCGCTCCTGCTTCGCAAGGGTATAAAATATATAGCCTATGTCATTCACTGAAAAAATAATTAAAATCGATCCAGTAGTTTTTTGATTTATTCATTTCTGCCCGTGGTCCGCACACATTATTTTGATAAATCTCGTAGGGTTCAGCCTGCGTTTGTTGCAATGTAAGCGGAAAAAATGTAATTATTTACGACATCACATTAGAAACCTCCAAAATAACAGTATTTCTCCACTTTTTTTTTTTTGTTTTTTTTTTATATTATAGGGGGCAAACGGATAGGTGGGTCACCTGATGGTAAGTGATCACCGCCGTCCATAGACACTAGCAACACCAGGGGAGTCGCAAGTGCGTTGCCGGCCTTTTAAATATGTGGACCTCCGGCGTTCTCACTGACCGAACGAAACGCAACAGTGCAAGCACTGTTACTTCACGTCGGCTTTCTGTGAGAGGGTGGTACTACCCCGAGCGAGCCAACCCATTCATGCTGAAACCAGTAATAGCTTCAGAGTAGCTCTACCACCTACGGAATAAGAATCAATTGTCCAATGTGTATAAACGCATCAGCTTAGAGCCACTATATTTATATAACCAATTCTTTTATTGTGTTATGATCTTCGTGAATAAGATTTCTCTGAGAAAATGTTTGAAAAATCGTAAGGTTATGTGAATTGTTTGAATTAGAAAATATCAGACGGAAAATCAATCAAAAAGTTTATGAGTGAGTGAGACAGAACACACAGTACATCATGACCCGAAGGTGCCATTTATTTCTTTGTTATGGTAACGTGCAAAGCCTTTGACCTAGTCGTATATATTATCAAGCCGATTGCTGTAAATTACCGTATAACACGCAATACACTCGAATCAAACAATAAAATATTGAAGGCTGGTTTATTAATGACTGTCGTAATAGTCCATTAATTTCTGCTGCTTTTCATGTTATGAATTGATTCGAATGAAGAAATTATTTCACGTTAATAATGATTAAGTGTCGTTTTTTATTTGGTATTAAAAATCGTTTATAGTGAAAAAGTACATAGTGAAGCGACGATGGCTTAGTTGGTAGTGTGCTCGGACACAGCGTCGAAGGACGTAAGTTCGTATCCAAGCAACTACTGAGTCGGAGCTTCCGGTGAAGGAAAACATCGTGATAAAACCATAGCATGCTGGTAGGGGCTTTTTCTAAGTCCGTCTGGTTAACTACCACGCTCAAGTTGAAAATCTGTCGCCAAGCACCTGTTGGTGCGTTCCGGCAGCTGAACTTGAGAGCCAGTCTCCCTCTAGGTTAAGCGTGACTTACCATCTCAGACCACATCATCATTTAATATCAGATGAGGTTGTGGTCAAAACGGTTTACCTATAAGGTATAAAAAAAAATTATAGACTAAAAGCGCAAGAGATATCAGCAACCTTGTAAAATGTATATTTTCCTAAGTAAAAGTTATTAGATATCATGCAAGTACAGGGTACTACACTCTCTCATCTCTACATGATAATCATTTTTATATCCTACTTCATCGTATTAACTGTATTCTTTTTAACACAAAATATGATGGGACAACGTCGGGAGGACAGCCATAGAAATACGACTTCAACCTTATCCTATAACCGATCAGAAGATCAAAACAAATCGAGTATCTATATACGAGTACATATAATAAAAATGAAGTAGTGTCTGTATGTAATATCAAAATAAAGACTTTTAATTGATTGGATATGAACGTATACATGATAACAAAAATACAATTTTTAAAATTTTTGTCTGTCTGTTTGTTTCGAGTAATCTCCGAAACGGCTGGACCGATTTTGACAGAAATCTCACTGACGGATCGTTAAAATTACAGCAGGTCCGTGGATTCAGCTGTAGTACTACTATCTCCAATAAAACTGGAGCTATTTTTATGGGACTTTCACTGACAGATAGCTAACGTTATAAAAAGTAATTAAAGCTTTTTTATATGTACCTTGTATTATAAAACCAATGTGTGCGAATCAGTTTGCTAGCATATTAAAAGTGACCACGCAACAGTTCTCTACTTACCACCATTAGTAAATGATTATTATAATTTATTTTTTTTACAATTATAAAACCAAATAATTACGTATATTATAACAATGATATCTCTCCTTCATATTACTTTAAACGGTATACCCCTACGAGCCTGCTCCAGTTTTCGGTACCTCGGTTCATTGATCCAAAACGACGGTGGCATAGACAGGGACGTGAAGAACAGGATAAATGCAGGGTAGATGAATTGGCGAAAGGTGTCTGGGGTAGCTTGTGACCCACGAATGCCGTTAAAACTTAAGGGGAAGGTGCATAAAACTATAAAAAGACCAGCCGTGTTTATATGGATCCAAGTGCTCGGCTACGAAAGAGACGGATGAGAAAAAATGACATGTGGCAGAAATGCGAATGTTAAGATGGATGTGTGGTGTAACAAGAATGGGTAAGATTAAGAATGAGTATATCAGAGAAAGTTTGAAAATATCACCAGTGACAGAGAAGTTGAGCACTAATAGGTTAGCATGGTACAGGCATATTATGATAAGAGATGAAAGTCATATAACAAGAAAAGTTTTGAGTTTGAAAGTGGTCCGATATAGAGGTAGAGGAAGACCGAAAAAAGTGTGGATGGATAGTGTGGAAAATGATATGTGTATAAAAGGTATGAATACTGAGATGACTTTTGACAGGGGAGAGTGGAAAAGGAAACATGTTGTGCCGACCCTACTTAGGTGGGATAAGGGTAAGATGATGATGATGATGATCTCTCCTACAACTAACTTCTTAATTATGATCAATGGATTTCTTAAGACGTCTAGGTGGTAGAGCTACGCTGAAGCTATCACTGGTTTCAGCATGAATGGGTCGGCTCGCCCGGGGTAGTACCACCCTCTCACAGAAAACCTACGTGAAGTAACAGTGCTTGCACTGTTGCGTTTCGTTCGGCAAGTGAGAGCGCCGGAGGCCCACATATATTAAAAGGCCGGCAACGCACTTGCGACTCCCCTGGTGTTGCTAGTGTGTATGGACGGCGGTGATCACTTATCATCAGGTGACCCACCTGTTCGTTTGCCCCCTATAATATAAAAAAAAAAAAACATATCGTAAACAGTTCATTCAAATACATTATTAATAAATTTAGCTCTTTTCTACGTCTAAATCTATGCTTAATACAGTTAGGTCTAACAGTTTACTCTTCACATAATTTTAACACTGACCTTACTTAATATTGTAAATTATTCAAAATATAATTTGATACACACCCTCAGGATTATTCATAGAAGTATTATTATTATTTGTAAATGTTCTTCGTAACACGCCATCAAATATATTTCAATAAGGCGTCTTCCTAAACCGTGTTAATAAATTCAATTTCATCTGTAAACTCGGTTCAGGAACATACATTTAATTAAGGTTCTCTGATCTGGATTCGTTCAATTAACAAGGCTTAATTAATTCGAATCGAGTGAATATTATTTTCGGTGTTATTTACTTAATATTAACTTAATACCTTAATGCTTAATACTTATCTTATATATCTTAATAGCTTTTTTTTAATATGTATAATAGGGGGGCAAATGAACATGTGGGTCACCTGACGGTAAGTGAACACCGCCGTCCATAGACACTAGCAACACCAGGGGAGTCGCAAGTGCGTTGCCGGCCTTAATATCACACGGGAAATGCTTGGAATTTCTTTAAATGTGGTAGAGCTACGCTGAAGCTTACTGGTTTCAGTATGAATGGGTCGGCTCGCCCGGAGTAGTACCACCCTCTCACAGAAAACCGACGAGAAGTAACAGTGCTTGCACTGTTGCGTTTCGTTCGGTCAGTGAGAGCGCCGGAAG
Organism: Antheraea assamensis; assembly: GCA_035772565.1. Classification (NCBI taxonomy): domain Eukaryota; kingdom Metazoa; phylum Arthropoda; class Insecta; order Lepidoptera; family Saturniidae; genus Antheraea; species Antheraea assamensis. The sequence goes on along the minus strand of JAQQSE010000054.1, from coordinate 1,537,122 downwards.
CCCACATATTTAAAAGGCCGGCAACGCATTTGCGACTCCCCTGGTGTTGCTAGTGTCTATGGGCGGCGGTGATCACTTACCATCAGGTGACCCACCTGTTCGTTTGCCCCCTATAATATAATATAAAAATATATATATCGGCATTTTCATACTCATTAATTAATAAAACCATGGCCATTGTATGCCAATTAAGGACGACATTCGGGCGGTTTCCGTCGTGTCTAAACAAACACTTACCTTTAGTTAAGAACCTATCAACTCTTCGGAACTAGTTTTCTTTGTAGTCACAAATTATTCGTCATCTTTTGAAGAAATTTGAACAGGTTTATAATAATTGATCATTATCGACTGTATTTGATTTTCGAGTTTTTGTTTAATAATTTACGCGTTCTACATTCTTAATTTTAATATTGCTGATGTCTCCAGACCTTGGATCATGGAGCCGCGAGCCGATGACGACGAGGCCCCCACAGACCCCGCGGCCAGGAAACTCACCCATCATGACTACACTGAACAAGATTTTGAAGGTACGTTATTTTATACAACGTGAATTGTAAGTTATTGTCTGAAGTATTGTTGTATATTTCTCATTTTGAAGGGACAGCTTCCTGTCTATCTGTATCTAGAATTATATAAAAAGTATTCAATTAACGAATTTAGAGTACATCCAGTATTAGAAAAATCATTTCTGGTCATTTTGTACCGTTCGATTTATAGCATGCCAGTTGATATGTGTAGATAGTTGATAATAGTGAAAAATTTATATACTGTAATGATACGGGTTCGTCTTCACCGGAGATGAGTTTATGTATTTGAGTGTCACAGACCTCAATGGCCTCCGTGCAACCAGATCGTAGGTCCGTGCACCACCGTAGAGGAAACAGCTCCACGTATGACGAGAAGCCGTACCGATTACGTCACACAAAGTACACCGTTATTGTCTTTAAACATATCTCGCAGGGGCGTTACGGTAAACTGAAATTAAACCAGAGTTGTGTTGAAGCTTAGATTGGTTTCGATACTTCAAATTATTACTTAAGATAGCTCACCCCGTGTCAGTTGCGATCCACTGATATGTCTAATAACAAACCAATTTAAAATTGTTATACAGTGACAAAACTATTCACCAGTCTCAGTCAACGCTTCTTCCCTCTGTACTTTTTTCCGCCTTACCCTCTCTTAATTTCTAAAGCAGTCCCTGCCATAAATGTGTCAACTAGTGACATCTATCGGTATCATAACCTAATCGGTGGTCATTACATTATCCCCCCTGCTCGAAAGAATCCAACCTGGATTCAATTCATATGCTTAAGATCGGAACTGTGCCACTTGCCTAGTTCCTTTCCTCTCAAGCTTTTAAGTTTGTAAACATCCTGAGAAACTTTTTCTGATATTACAGCTTTTTCAAATTTTGGCGCTAGTTTGGACATGAATTTTTTTTTTGCGTTCGATAAAAATTTAGTACGTTGCCATATTACTTCACCAACACGGAATTCTTTACCTCGGCGTCTTCTTAGGTTATAATGATTACTGTTTACTTCATAGGCCTTTTTTAATTTAAGTTGTACATCAGCAATAATTTCTTTCCGCAGTTTCATATTTTCTTCGTATATTTGCCTATTAAAAATTAGCGGTTCTTCCAATCTTAAGTTGTTTGTTTTTTGGTTCTGAATACTTGTTTCTCTCCCAAAGAATAAGTATGATGGAGTTTTACCGGTTACTTCATGCACTGATGTTCTAATGGCATGGCCAATATGTGCTATATATTTATCCCAGTCTTTGTGATTATCTTCGACATAAGAGGCGATAGCCGTACCAACGACCTTATTAATACGTTCTGTTGGATTCGCTTGAGGGTGGTAATAGGGTGTATACCATAAATCAATATCATAGTTACTTAGTAGTTCTTTAAATTGATTTGCTATAAATTGTTTTCCGTTATCACATATAATTACTTTTGGTGTTCCAAACATTAAGAATATTTGCTCTTCTATAATTTTTGTAATATGAGAAACTTTGCCATTTCTTAAAGGGAAAAGAAAACAAAATTTACTGAACCAACATGAAATAACTAAAAGCATGGTGTTTCCCTGCTTTGAACGAGGAAATGGTCCCATCAAGTCCATAGAGATGATTTGAAAAGGTTCCGATACTTCTCTACGTAAGCCCATTAAGCCGTTCGGAGCTTGCTGTGGATATTTGTATTGTGCACAAATTTCACATTTTTTAACGTAATTTTTGGCATCTTGAATTAAGGATGGCCAGAAGTAGTGTTGCCTTACTCTATTAATCGTTTTTTTAATACCTAAATGTCCAGCAGTCGGTTTGTCATGGCATGCTTTTAGAATTATGTTTCGTAAATTCTCTGGTACCACTAATTTCCAGTGATCACTTTCTTGGGGGAATTGTTTAAGTTTCTGGTACTTCCATAATTTATTTTGATTGATTTCCCAATCTGGTGTTTCTGATCCTTCTATGACCCTGTTTTCTTTATTCTTATACCATTCATCTTTGTCGTCTTCTCCTATTTCTAAAAGATTAATCGCTTCTCTTATTGCCCTTGATAGTGCGTCTGGTACTACATTTTCCTTTCCTTTGCGATGTATAATTTCATAATCAAATTGCTGCAATCTCATTGCCCAACGAGCTAACCGTCCGTGAGGGTCTCTATTTTTATGCAGCCATTGTAAGGCGCTGTGGTCAGAAATAACTTTAAAATGGTTGCCTTCTACATAAGGTCGAAATTGTTCAACAGCATATAACACACTTAATAATTCTCTTTCCGAAGCCGAATATTTAGACTCAATCGTTGTTAATTTACGACTAGCAAATGCTACTGGTTTTTCTTCTCCTTCTACGATTTGTGTCAGGACAGCTCCAATACCCTTGTTCGAGGCGTCACATTGTATAGAAAATGGTTTATGGAAATCTGGTACATTAAGAATTGGTGTTGACGTCAACGCTGTTTTTAAATCTAAGAAAGATTTTTCAGCTTCTTGGTTCCAAATAAGCTTTTTACCTTTTTTGCCACCTTTAGTGAGATCATGTAGGGGAGCTGCCACTATTGCAAAATTTTCTACAAAACGTCTATACCAACTTGCTAATCCTATAAATCGCTTTAATTCTGTGAATGTCGTAGGTCTCGGATAATTTAATATTGCCTCTACCTTGTGAGGGTCTGTTCGCAGTTCTTCTCTGTCCACAATATATCCTAAATACTTTAATGATGGTCTAGCAAATTGGCACTTCTCTATGTTAATTGTTAATCCAGCCCTTTTAAGTTGGTTTTTAACCCATAAGAGGGATTTTATGTGGTCTTGAAAATTGCTATTACAGATCACTATGTCATCTAAGTAAGCGAAGATACCATTTTCCACTTCAGAATTAAATAATTGATCCATAAGTCTTTGTTGAGTTTGAGAAGCATTGACTAAGCCAAAAGGCATAACTTTAAATTGATATGAGCCTTTTCCAGGTATACCGAATGCTGTTTTTTCTTTACTTGTTTCCTCTAGCGGTATCTGCCAAAAAGCGGAACGGAGATCCAGAGTTGATAAGATTTTAGCATTTCTGAGGCTATCGAGTATAGCAGAAACTCTTGGCAATAAATATGAATCTTTTTTGGTTAATTTGTTTAGTTGTCTACTATCTAAACACAGTCTATTTTGACCTGTTTCCCTTTTTACCAATAAAACTGGTGACCTCCATGGACTACAAGAAGGCTCAATTACATCTTTCTCTAACATTTCTTTAATTTCTATTTCGATATCCTTCATTATCGGAGGTGCAAATGGATATTGTCGTTGATTAATCGGTAAATGATCACCGGTATCTATCCTATGCTCCACCAGACTAGTTCTTCCTAGCCCCGTTGATATTTCTCTTTTAATTTCTGTTATTATCTTATTTAGTAGTTGCTCTTGATTTACTGTTAATTCTTCTCTTGAAATAACCGGAGGAATAGCCTTATCTTTCTCCGCAGTAATGGCATTTAAGCTACTATTTTCTCCTTCCATCTTATTTATTTGGATTTCTAGACCGAAATTATCAAAAAAATCTGTCCCCAAAATAATATCATGACTTAAATTATTTATAATATATACAGTAATAACTCTATACTTATTGAGAAATGAGATAGGCAATTGCATCCCCTTTGTGACTATGTGAGGAGTACAGTCCGCAGTATAAATTGAGTGTGTTGGTATGTCAATAATTTGCAAGCCTAAGGATACTAACTTTGTAGCGAATCTATTTGTAATCGCAGAAATCTCTGCTCCTGAATCTAGAAGGCCGACAAATGGCTGATCGAAAATATTAATCGTTGCGTAATACCTTTTATCCCTATCTCTACGGTTAATGTTGCATATCTCTCCTGTTTTATGATAATTTGCTATTATCTTTATCCAGTCCTGCCATTCTTTATCCTTTTTTGCCTCTATTACATCTCCGGAAGGTGACTGGCAGACATCCCTTCCGTGATATCGTTTCCCTGCTTCTGACACGAGCATTTTTTTGTAGTAACACCAAAACGACCACATTTGTAACAAAATAAGCGCTGGCGCGGTAGCTTACATTCTCTAAATCTATGCCCCGAAATTCTACAATTCCAGCATTTCATTTGATTATTCATTTGTTCCTTGGTTCTTCCGTTATCTATTACATTCATTTGCTTAAAACTCGTATCATGAAAAGCTAAATCCGGTTCCAAGGAATGTGTCCCAGCTTTGGGTTCTTTAAAGTTTTCGCAATTAATTCTAGTTCGTTCAATAATTCGTAGGACCGAGAGTAATTCAGTAACTGATTCAAAATTATCGCGACATACTGCTCTTTGAAAGTATGGCTGAATGTTTTTTAGTAATATATTTATTTTCTGTGATTCTGTAAGCTTGTTTGGTAGACGATTAAACATATTTTGCATAATAGCTACGTAAATTAAGATATTTTCTTGATTGCTCTGAGAACGTTGCCTTATCTCTTCTAATAAAACTTCTTGATAAAAGGGACTTTGGAATGTTTCCAATAACAGAGCCTCTAAGTCATTCCAGCGAGCTACATTGTCTCGTATCGATCGGAACCAAATGAGAGCATCACCTTCAAAAAAATCTATAGCATAACGATATAAATCATCCTCAGTAGCATTACGTGCTTCTTTTAGTTCACCAAGACGTTCTAGAAAAGCATTTATACTCATGCCACTTCTACCATTGAATTTAAGACCCCAATCTTTTATCGGTACCAGTTTTCTTTTATTTCCTTCAAAGTCAATAGTGGATGAACGTGATATGAATTTTCTTTCTGCATTCTCCCTGTCTTGTTTGACCGGAGGTCGATCTATAATTTTTGGTTTGATATGTACGTTAGAACTCAAGCTTTGTATAATGCTAGCAGCCTGAGAACCTAACGAGTCCTCTAAAGCTTTCTTATCATCTTCCGTGATATCTGCATCCTCTTCCTCTTCTTTTACTTGACCCAAGTTCAACGAATTTAAAGCTTCGTCAACCTTTTTTATTAGGATGTTATGTTTATCCACATCTATCTGTTCAGTCGGGGTGATTAATTGAACTCGATTAAGTAAATGACTAAGGCGTGAGTATAATCGTTTTGCGTTTGATAAATCCGGTTTTATCAAAATCTCATTTACTGATTTAGATATCACCTCAAATTTAGATTCACAAATACCTAATTCTTTTTGTGGATTATCTATACAGCAACTAGGTACCTTTAATAATACCGTTGAAACACCTTGGGATTCCTGAATTAATATTTCGTTAAGGATTTTCCTCATAGATGGAGCTGTTTTTACATTGTGTATGCCTCGACGAGCTAATTCAAATTCTAGCTCATCTTTGAGTAAGGAGTGTACCTCCATTTTTTTCGTATAATTTACTACGGTAGATCTTTTTTGTTACTTAAAAATTAAAAAATACTATTGAAAATATTTTAACAATTGATTCACTGAATCTCAAAAGGATCTACATATATTTTTTAAGTAAAATCATATAACACTAATATAGAAGTAATCTCACAAGTACTGAGTACTTGCCTATGTGAGCTTATAATTATATTTGTTATAGCTAATAAACAAAAGAGTATTAAGATAATGAAGTTATAAAAGGGACTAAAAACTAATACTATTACAATAACCTATGTACATGCACCTAATTTACCAGTGAAGATTTTATTTTGAAATCCTCGCCCGTAATCCGAAAATAAATATTATTACAATAAAAAATAAAAAAATAACTATAACGTAAAATAATTACGAATAATAATTATGGATTTATACAAGTCGTACCAAAGACACGTAGTTTGCAAGAAAAAAAATATCACTATTAATCCTAAACATGTACAATATTGCTAAAACTATAACTTAAGAGTACAAAATAATTAGAAAAAATAAATCCCTAATAACTGTTATACACTAATAACAAAAGTAATTATGGAGTGACAACAATAACTATTCACTTATTATTTGTGCACCGTTCTATTGACACCTTTGTAGTAAGTTCAAGGCCATTATAAATGTCACTCTCACTCCTATCCCTGTTAGGCGCCAATGTAATGATACGGGTTCGTCTTCACCGGAGATGAGTTTATGTATTTGAGTGTCACAGACCTCAATGGCCTCCGTGCAACCAGATCGTAGGTCCGTGCACCACCGTAGAGGAAACAGCTCCACGTATGACGAAAAGCCGTACCGATTACGTCACACAAAGTACACCGTTATTGTCTTTAAACATATCTCGCAGGGGCGTTACGGTAAACTGAAATTAAACCAGAGTTGTGTTGAAGCTTAGATTGGTTTCGATACTTCAAATTATTACTTAAGATAGCTCACCCCGTGTCAGTTGCGATCCACTGATATGTCTAATAACAAACCAATTTAAAATTGTTATACAGTGACAAAACTATTCACCAGTCTCGGTCAACGCTTCTTCCCTCTGTACTTTTTTCCGCCTTACCCTCTCTTAATTTCTAAAGCAGTCCCTGCCATAAATGTGTCAACTAGTGACATCTATCGGTATCATAACCTAATCGGTGGTCATTACAATACATATGTATAATAGCGGACACAGAAGACGTTGTTCTACTCTGAGAAGAAAAAAACAAATCCTCGGATGAGACTCCAGCGACACCTACCGGTTCCAATTATGAATTTAATCCGTACAGGTCCATACATCTTAAATACAGACAAAATAATTCATCAAAATCTGTCCAGCCGTTTAGAAAGACTTCAATCACACACACGTATACTCGTATATATACTAGCTGACCCGGCGAACTTCGTACCGCCTAACAGTCGATTCTTTAAATACATTTTTTTTAATACTTATTCTGCTATTCGAGACGCTATATAATGTTACCGTCGTATAAAATATCGACATTAATATTTATACGATACTAACGTCACTCAATTGTTTTGCCTTCCCGGAACCTCTTCACTAAAGCTTACACTTTATGCTATGGTATTAAAGTTCAAATTTACTTTTTAGTATTAAAAGTAAGTAAGTAAGTATAGAAAAGTGTTGTTTTTAGACTTTTTCAGGCATTTTTTTTTTTTATTTTTCTCACCGCAAGATCCATCCTCGTACTTCAAGGAATATTCTATAAAAAAGAATTAGCGAAATCGGTTCAGCTTTTCTCGAGATTTGCGCTTAGCAACACATTCAATGATTCATGTTTATACTATAGATATATATAAAGATTATATACATGTACTATACATATTTCATGATAACACTGAATAACGCCTTAATATGCGTAGTTCCGTAAGAGTCGCTATATAAAATTTATACTGTATTAGATCTCATTTAGTTTCATTGGCTTAGCGGTATAGTCGTGAGACGACGACAAACAGACAGACAAGATTACTATCGTCATTATATTACTAGAGAACGTGTTCATACATTGCATACATTAATATATAGAAATTAAAACATTTTCAGTTTATATTCCGTGTACGGAGCTTATGTAGAAGTCGGGTGAATTACCTAGTCTTGGTTCAACTAATCCAATTTAATCTCAGTGCTCCACTGTTCCCGAGGAAGTCATTAAACATGCAGTCCTTAGCGCTTGTAACTTTGCATATCCGCTTCTGTATTCCTAGCTCTGGTTTCAGTGGATTTTCTAGAAAGTTCGTGGTACAAAACTTTAAATAGTTACGTCACTGTGATAAGATAACTATATTATCCTAACTAATATTATAATTGAGAATGTGTGTTTGTTTGTCACTCTTTCATGTCTTAATTAGTTATTCGGTGGTCATAAAATTATATTATATTTATGTGTCATCAGAGGCACAAAAAAGGACACAGGGGTACTTTTCTTTTAGAAACAGTAGATACTGTTCCCGATGGATAAGTAAAATCGACTTTAACTTGAGCGCAGCCGCGGGCAAACGCTAGTTTTTACATAAATAAATTATTGTTATATTACTACATACATAACAGTGTCCAATTAAATACTACATATTATTCGATTTGATTGTGTATCCTTGTGACGTAATGCGATACACTGGGCCTATCATTGAGTCTAAAGAACGGTTAGATCGACGCACATGACAAATTTTATTGACATGAGTAAAATTATGAGTTGTGTGTAGGTTTTTAAATACTTATATGTATATTATAACAGCTATTTAATTATATAGGAGTCGAGGAAGACCGAAGAAGGTACGTATGGATTGTGTGAGAAATGATACGTTTTTATATTGATTTGACATGTGATAGGGGTGGGTGGAAAAAGAAAACATGTTGCGCCGACCCTGCTTAATTGGGATAAGAGTAAGAAGATGATCATAACAGCTACTTATTGACCATATTGAAATTATACCAAAAAAACCTATCCGCCATCGCAAAACTTAAATCAATCAACAACTGGTCAAATATAATTAAACTGTTGTTATATAAAATACATAAACAAAGCAACGAATGATAATAAAATACAAGAAGGAACAATAGCAAGTGTATTTAATTTCACAAAAATTATCAAAGAAAATAGTAATGGAAGGTACCGAATTTAATTTCGTACATAATTATATTTCATTCGATTGTATTAATCTGTAATAAATCTTCGAGTTGATTAAATACGCTCGATAATACGAAAGACACATTTGGGAATTAATTAAACAGCTTTACTTTAAAATGTAATTAATTTATGGAGACTTAATATTTGGGGATGTTATAATCCTTCTTTAAGGATTACATCATATCACCAGGGAGTTTGAGTTTTGTTCTCGTTTGAAGAATTTATATTGTTACTTAATTAATTATTATTAAATAATTTCGTAATATAAAAACAATAACACATATTATGTCAAACGTATAGAGCGTTTGCAATGTAGTTTTACTATTTTTTTTTACTTTTTTTCTTTTGAGCGAATTACAAAACCCGATTAGAAAACTTTCAATTAATAGCGGTAGAATATCGTCGAAAGATCTTGGATCGTATTTTACTATACAAAATTGCCAATTCAGTTATTTTAATCCCGTATGTATTAAATGAAGTAAATTTTAATGTTTCTAGAAAGTTCCCATGATGTCCCATTCAATTTTTTTTTATCCAAAACGTATTTATGAACAAACATTTGCTCGCTTCTCAATCGTTTTAAATTAATTGCTGATATTGACATCTTTTATTGCTCTTTTCAGAAATATCGATCAAAACTGTTCAAGTTATATATACGTCTTGATGTCATTATTAAGCTACAATTTGTATTCGGTTTCTATTGTTGAGATAGTAGTGCGGAAAAAAAAAACGGGGCAAGATGTACATATCTGTAAAGAGGCTTCACACCGTCATGAACTTCGAGTGTTATTAGATTTATGTAATACTTCGTGAAAGGGTCGTCGATGTGGGACCAAACTAATAAACACATAACTACAAAGATAATAATGACACTTTTGCGCGATTTCTTCCCACGTACACTTTATATTTACAATAAATATTGTATATATATATTTCTACGAATTTACTACACAAAATAAGAACAGAGCTTGTGTGAATCGTGTTCTATTTTATACAAGTAGAAAGGAGCGTGTGACATCGTAAATTACAATATAAATTGGGTCACGAGTGTAACGAAGGTTCCAGAAATACGATCTTTATGTCTGCCCATGAACGTTCACTATTCGTGTTAATGAAAAATGGGTCATGTAAATAGGATATTTTAAAACCCATTTGGGATCCAAATTATATGGAGATAACTGTTATTAATATAGATTTTTTTTTTATATGTGACTAATGATTGGTTATATAAGTTCTCTTGCAAATGAGAGGTCTATGGACCTCTTGGTCGGAAAGAAGTTCCTTGTGCTTTTTGGTAGACGGTGTGTTACACGGTCACATACACCGGCTGTAACTATAGCATGAAGTGTCGGAAAAAAGTATTACCAAACTTTTTTCGGTCTCGCTCCCATCTGCTCAGAGCGTGTAACGCGCGATGAGAAACTTCTTTTCAGATATAATTATCTGGTACTTTTACAAAACTATACGGATACTTTCTTTATAGTATAATGTCAAACGTACCTAACTAGCCGCTTCTCCGTATATTGTCAGTTAGTTATCTAAATATCGAATTACAGACAGTCATGTCAATCAGAATCTTTGAACTAAACTCCCAAGTATATTTATGTTGAATTGAGATGTTGTTTTATAAATATTATTTTAAATCAATTTCATGTAAATATCACTACATATTATAAACAAAGTCGTCCGCCGCGTCTGTCTGTCTGACTGTATGTTCGCGATAAACTCGAAAACTACTCAACGGATTGTAATACGCTCTCCGCCAATCGATAGAGTAATATATGAGGAAGGTTTAGGTATATAATTTGTCAAGATTTTGTGTACAATAGTTGAAATATAACGATAATTCTTGGAAGTGTTGGAAAAAGTCAAGCCGCTTGGAAGCTTTAACCGAAAACGCTGCCTAATTCTTTCGAGACATAACAAAACAATGCATAGTGAGATATTTCTTTTTTTTTTTAATTTAAAAAGGTTTGCGATAGTATATACCTATATTTTAAGGATAGCTTACGATATCCCATCTACAACATGGTCACATGAGGTAATTGGAAGGCTATTTAGACGGATACAGTATTAATCCTTATCAAATTGAATACATTACTTACCTGAAACATTTCATGTACATAAGTATATATTTTTTTATTATCAGGGCAGGACATTGTCCGCCGGGCCTGCTAGTTTTAAAATAAACGTCTCAGTAAGTTGAAATTCAAAAGGTTGTTAATAATAAATAAATGTCGTTTTGTTCAGAGCTCAGATGTAATTTATGTAACGAGAAATGAAAGCATCGTAGTTTGAAGGAAAGAGTACACAGTGTTCTTTCGTGTTATAACATTCCTTGACTTATCGAGACAGGACTTAGTGAGGTTCTAATGTAGCTTATCATTTTTGATTTTTAATTATATGATTCGCATCTCCGGTCATATGATTATAAAGAATTAAAGAAAATAAAAAGAGACAGAGACTATATATTTGGAGACCATATCTACAAATACAAATCCATATAAAAAAACTTTTTATTTTTTCGTGATGAAAAACTACAACCTCGCTGTTTTATTTTTAATTTCTATGTTGTAACTAACGTATACGAAGTACGTATCGGAAATAACATTTTATTAGAAAATATTGCTTCGAACATATTTCTGTGACATAATTATGTTTCTGTCTGGATATAGCTGGAAGCGATCGGTGCTTATTAACGTCACGAACAATATTTTTTCCTTTCTCAAGTAAAACATTGAACATGTAACTTTATATACCTGCTATATATTATATATATATATACGGTTATATTTAACACAGATAATGATTAAAATGTATAGAGATCTGAAGTCATCAAAATTAACAAAAACATAACCTTTCAAATTTATATATATAACTCTTTAATTGACGGACAGCTAAGTCTTGTGAGTAACCCCTCTTAAAATTTCTAGACTCTAGAGCAGCGTTATTCTATAGTAGCAACTGCTTACAGAACACGCGTTTTTTTCATATAATAATCATTTTCGATTCGTTACTTTGTGAGGTGAAACTTCTAATGGGAGGGCTTTGAAATTCTGTTCGGCGACCTTTTCATGTGACGAAAATTGGTAAGGATAAACACTATGTCGGGTATAGTGTTGAAAAACACGAAACACCGGTTCTCAACCGATCACCGAAGTTAAGCAAAATTGACAAGTTTTGTATTAAAGAAAATGTTTGAAAAAATTTACAGAAGAGTGAAAAATTTAAGTCCAAAATCTCCATATTAAAACGTCGGTGAGTGAGACATAAGACAGTATTAATCAATGAAATATATTTGAATGTAGTTTGTTTTCGTTTACAAAATTCATATATGACTATATTAAGCCACTCACAGTTTTTTTTTTATATATTATAGGGGGCAAACGAACAGGTGGGTCACCTGATGGTAAGTGATCACCGCCGTCCATAGACACTAGCGACACCAGGGGAGTCGCAAGTGCGTTGCCGGCCTTTTAAATATGTGGGCCTCCGGCGCTCTCACTTACCGAACGAAACGCAACAGTACAAACACTGTTACTTCACGTCGGTTTTCTGTGAGAGGGTGGTACTACCCCGGACGAGCCGACCCATTCATGCTGAAACCAGTAATAGCTTCAGCGTAGCTCTACCACCTATTTGTTTCCATTTCTGATAGAAATAGATATTCTTAGTAATTCGTTAATAATATGTTATAATTATAGCAGACGTATGGTTTGTAAAACTATAACGAATAGCATTATATGAGAAATTTACGTTATAATAACTGTTATATAATATATTAACCAATACTAAGATAACTAGGCACATATTCAAATATATATTTCTGCCCTTTAATGTTTTTCCGTGCTGAAATCTCGAGTCGAGTAGCATCGTCAAGTGCTGCCAGAGCACACTTATAGGTGCTCGACGTCATATTTTCATCTTGAGGATTTAAGAAGACGGGCATTAAAAAGTTACGACAAATGCAAAATCCTTTCCACGGAGCTGAATTAATACGAGTTTTTGACTACAGGTCATAGAGCCCATACTGTGTTTGTCGGCGTCCACGTACCAGCCCGAAGGCATTCCCACAGGAAGCACAAACACCATCACCGCAACGGGGAAAATGAAAACGATGTTCCGGGTAAGGGTTTTTTATACTGTAGCATGACAGAGGTTCGATGCCTGATGGAAATCACCGAGTAGTCTAAAATAACGATAACCACTTAGAGAACTCAATAATGCATCGACAGTTGTCGCTGTTTTGTCGTTCTGTAAACATTGGTGGCTGTAGATTTACTGGCTGATTTTGAAACGCGGCAAATTAAAAAAATAAATAAATCAATATTCATTTGTTTAATTTACTAGAATTGAATAATACACGCACTAACCACTTTATATAAATAAGTTACTATAGTATAATTTATACGGAATGCCTCTTATACATTTCTTATAGAAAATTATGATGTATACAAAATTACCTCATTCATACAACAACGAACTCGTTAGCTTTTCACGAAGAATCTTTTGATATAGAGATACAAAGAGTCATTTTCTTCCGAGATATTGTTTATACGGGCACACTTTATATATTGTATTCACATACGAAATAGTAATAAATACTTCGATATAATAAAGTGATATAAATATAAGAATTGTACCTGTTTTTTTTTGTTATTCTAATCGGGATATATATGTCGATGAAGGGTTTGTAAGTATCATGAATTGGTGATAGCACAGTCAACTTAATTTAATAATGTTTTCATAGTTGGTCAACCATCTTAATACCCTGATGTTCTTATGGTGTTGATGCGAATTTTACAATAATGGAAGATAATTCTCTATACGATTTTGATAATTAATGAATCGAAAAACTTTCTTTGGTTATAATGTTATTGCTAGAAATTAATAAATAAAATTCGTAGGGCCTGGAATAATGTCTCGGGTCCGAAGATTGAGCGTTACAGACGATGGGGAAACATGTAAGACCAATGCTTAAGATGACCATATTCGTTACAATCTTTCGATATCTTATTTTGATTTATAACTTATACCTTCACCACCGAGTGCATGTTCAACATACTAATTAACTTTTTCTACATGTATTATAATTTCTAGAACATTCTATTGTTTATTACCATCTCTTGTTTTTTAGAGCATGTTTGGAAAATTTTCTCTTCATCCTTCATCAGTTGAGCTTAGTTTTATGTTTTGACTAAATTGTTCTACATTTCTAAATAAAATTGAAGTGTCTATTGTTTGTCCGTGCCATTCTCATAAACGTTGAACAGATTTTCGTGAGGTTTATGCAACCAGGAAGAGGAAATTCGGAGTATTTGTCTGGATTATACATCATAATGCTTATCATGTGGGCTACAGAGTAATTGTAAAAGTTGATAGAGGTAACTTTATATTCAATAAGAAGTTACAGGGTCCAAATAATAATGATAAAAAAGAAACAAAAGACACTCTAAAACTATTTCACGTAAAACATATAGCTCCCATGTACCAACAGAAATATTTGGATGAGAGCAAATTCACGAACACCAGATAGTCAATAATAATGACACAAAGATTAAAACACTCATATAATATCAATTTTAACTATTTTCAGTGACACCTCCAGCTCAGAGAGTACAGTTTATACTCGGTGAAGATGTAGATGACGCATCACTTGAATCACATCCATTGTTTTCTGAAATGGAAGAACTAGTTAAAGACGGCGATGAATTAGAATGGAAAGAGACAGCACGATGGATCAAATTCGAAGAAGACGTCGAGGAAGGTGGAAATCGTTGGTCTAAACCTCATGTCGCGACTTTATCACTCCATTCACTGTTTGAACTACGAAGTCTCATTCTAAACGGATCGGTGATCCTTGACATGGATGCCAGTTCACTGGAACAAGTCGCTGATAATGTTCTAAATAGCATGGTCACAGACGGGTCCTTAGTATACGATTGTAGGGATAAAGTAAAAGATGCTTTATTAAGACGGCATAGACATCAACATGAACGACGAAATCACAATAACATGTCCAGACTTCCTTTAATTAGATCTCTTGCCGATATTGGTCGGAATCATTCTTCGTGCAAAAGTAAGTATAACTGAGTAATTTATGATTTTATATAGAGAGGTTATTTGCAATTATAACAGAAAATATTATGGCGTAATCCAATTAGATTTTCAGGAGGGTGGCTCTCGACGCTCTAGTTCGCGGAGTTGTCGGGGGTCCACCTCATCTCCTCACACTGCTCTCCTCCAGGCAACTGATGCGAGAGGTTCTTATCTAGCAGTTCCAGGTTAGCCAAATCTGGGAATGGTAACACTGTGTGATATTTGCTCGTTGAATTCACGCCCTTTGATTAACATAGATATACGTGCACGCACTAAGAATAATATCCAAGATTATATATGTATATACACGTTAGTGTTATTTTTGTGAAAAATCGTTTATGATCCTTGACTATTGGTAATTGATACTTACATTACAGTGGAAGATAGCGGTGCTTCAAGTGGACATTCCCAAAAAGGAGATTTCACGCGTTTCCTAGGCATCCCTAGCGCGGGTAACCGCTTCTCTCCATCAGTGTTTTGCCATTTAAATTTTAATTTGTATTCTGTTTTAAAGCTGCCTCCACGTTATTGTTTACCAAAGCTGTGGTTCTCTTAAAAACTGCCACTATTTTTATTTTTTCTCATGCTTTGTCATTATATTAACATTTTTTCAAGGCTAGACATCATTTTGAGACAACTTTGCTATAATTTAATTTTTTACCCACATTAATATAGTGAAATTCAATCAAACTTATACTTCTTAATACATAATCACAATCAACTAAACCATATTTATTGTTATTCGTAATTTTTTAAGCCTTTTAAACCTTATTTGCACAATCGCAATTAATTATAGTAAAATGTTCAGCTTTTTAATGTGTATTTATATCTTTATAGGTCAATGTTTCAATTTATAATCATATACACTTTATTACAGGTGCTGGTAACGATGAAGGAATGATAAAGAGTCCCAGTAGCTTTTCAATGTCTCGTAATCATAGTTCTAGTGATCTTCCAATTAATGGAGATATAAACCATAAAAGCAATACCAACTTTATGCGGAAAATACCACCGGGGGCAGAGGCATCTAATATTTTAGTAGGTGAAGTCGATTTCCTTGAAAAAACTTTATCAGCATTTGTCAGGCTCAAAACTGGTACTATAATGGGTGATCTCACAGAAGTTCCTGTACCAACAAGATTTATGTTCGTACTACTTGGCCCACCGAACAATAATTCCAGCTTTCACGAAATAGGTCGTGCTATGGCAACTTTGATGTCAGATGAAATATTTCACGAAGTGGCATACAGAGCCAAGAGAAGAGATCATCTTTTAGCCGGTATAGATGAATTTCTTGATGCTGTGACCGTTTTACCGCCTGGTGAATGGGATCCGGCTATTCGTATAGAGCCACCAGCTGCTATACCATCGCAAGATCCGAGAAAACGACCTAATGATATTCATCAAAAAGAAGAATTTGATGAAGAAGAAGAAGAACAGAGACAAAGAGAAGAATCTGGATTAGCGAGAAGTGGAAGACTATTTGGGGGATTAATTAATGACCTCAAAAGAAAAATCCCGTGGTACTGGTCAGATTTTAAAGATGCTCTGGCTTTGCAGTGCATAGCATCTTGGATATTTTTGTATTTCGCCTGTTTATCACCAATTATAACTTTTGGTGGATTACTAGGAGAAGCAACTGGAAAAAATATGGCCGCTATGGAATCATTAATATCGGGCTTTGTTTGCGGTATGGGCTACGGTTTCTTTTCAGGACAGCCATTGACAATATTGGGTTCGACAGGTCCTGTTTTAGTATTTGAGACCATAGTATTTGAATTTTGTAGACAAGTTGGATGGAACTATATGTCATTTAGGTTTTGTATCGGTACATGGATAACAATTATATTGGTCATATTAGTAGCTATCGATGCAAGTGCATTAGTTTGTTATATTACAAGATTTACGGAGGAAAACTTCGCTACTCTTATCGCTTTCATATTTATTTACAAGGTAATTACTATTTCGCGTGGAATTAGGTCTTCGGCCACTATCATTGCTTGATTAAGATTTCTAAAATCCTTATCAAAAATGTATTTAAATTTTATGTTAATTAATTGAATTATCTTTTATATATTTATATTTTCCATAGTCTGATCATAGATAGTTCATTCCGAGATATATCTTTAATTCATAAAAATCATAATTGTGGTCTCGACCGAAAAACTATTTCAACTTAAAATATCAATTAATAATTTTTTTTTTTTTTATCAAACAGGCGGTTGAAAACGTTATCTCTATAGGAAAAAAATACCCAGTAAAGACACGTCCTGATGAAATTCTCAATTATGAATGCTACTGTTTACCGACCAATTATTCTAAAGTGCCGGAGCCGTTTAATTGGTCGTCTGTTGACAAAGCGTCTTGTGAGGTACAATAATAATTGGTTTATAATTAACTTGAAGTTTTAATGTCACTTCGTATGGATACAAACAAATTACAAATGAATTACTTACATTTTTTGAAGAGACAATTCTTATGTGAACACTTTGAAATTCTGACCCGCAATCGTTGTGTGTGACAAAACATGGTGGTAGTAAACACTGTCGGGTATAGTGCTGAAAACACCTGTTCTCGTCCGATCACCTAAGCTAAGCAACGACGGGCGCTGTCAGTAATTGGATGGGTGATCGACGCTTGTGAACACAGCGTGACGTTAACTTTTCTTTTTCTGTTTTACTTATTATAAAGTAGTTTTCACTTTTTTTGTGTGGTCATAAGCGCACACACACACACTTATTTTATTGTACCTTTTAAATAGACTTGTCGAATCACTTGAAATTTAATGTTTCAGCTATACAATGGGACATTAATAGGGGACGGATGTAATACGAAAGTTTACGTGCCAGATGTTTTCTTAATGTCTATAATATTATTTTTGGGCACATTTACAATATCCATAATTCTAAAGATTTTAAGAATTCACTTTTCTTTCCAGCTAAGGTAATAATTTCCCTAAATCATTGGTTAAACTTTTCTAAATATTTTATTTGCTACCAAGTGCTCTTATTTATTTCAGGTCAGACAAATTATAAGTGACTTCTCCGTTATAATAGCGATATTATCAATGTCATTTCTGGATTATAAAGTGGGTGTGAAGACGCCAAAGTTAGAAGTACCATCGGAATTTAAGCCGACATTGCCTACTAGAAATTGGGTCATTACTCCTTTTGAAGGCAATCCGATATGGTCAGCTCTGGTCGCATTGCTTCCGGCACTTTTAGGAACCATACTCATATTTATGGACCAACAAATCACCGCCGTCATTGTGAACCGTAAAGAGAATAAATTGAAAAAAGGTTGCGGCTATCATCTAGATTTGTTTGTATTGGCAATCCTCATACAAATCTGTTCAATTATGGGCCTTCCATGGTTTGTAGCAGCTACTGTGTTAAGCATAAACCACGTAAACTCGCTGAAAGTGGAATCAGAATGTGCAGCCCCTGGTGAGAAGCCACAATTCTTAGGAGTACGAGAACAGAGGGTGACACACATATTAATATTTTTGACCATTGGCTGTTCAGTTGTACTAACTCCAGTTTTGAGTCACATACCCATGCCCGTCTTATTCGGTGTATTTTTATACATGGGAGTTGCATCGTTGAAAGGGCTTCAATTCTTTGACAGGATATTGATTATGTTTATGCCTCAAAAATATCAACCGGATCACATGTTTCTAAGGCAGGTAAGTGAATTAAACAATTTTTCTAATATTTGAGAGAGGGGTTTGTAGAAAATATCGGGGATCAAAATATGAGGGAGCAGTTCCTTGTTATTACAGAAAATATTATTACTTTACTATGTATATTTGGACTTATAAAACAATCATATAAAGAGGTAGTCAGAACTACTGAAGAACCAAAACAAATGCATTATTACATCATACTATAACTTAGATGATTTGCGATTTTAACTATACAATTTTTGGGTATATATCCACAACCGCAGTAATAAATAATAACAACCCTTACCTATAGGTACTATTCGTAACTTGTTTTAGGTGCCGATCAGACGCGTGCATCTATTTACGGCGATCCAATTAACTTGCCTCGTTTGCCTATGGGTTATAAAATCTTTCTCTATGACCTCAATTCTGTTCCCATTGATGTTGGTGGTGATGATTGGGATACGCAAAGCTTTAGACTTATTTTTCACGAGAAGAGAAATGAAGATACTCGATGACGTCATGCCAGAAATGACGAAGCGGAATGAAGATGAGTTACGCGAGCTTGGAGACGCAGAGGTGGGATGGCATGCAAAAATCTTACGTCTTTGCCATCGAAACTGACTTAACTTCTAATCATTTGAATTTCCTTTTATTTTCATACTGCATAGTATGTATGTACCATGGTTATCTTCTCCTTATTATTTATTATTGTTTCTCAAATAAATTTAGTGTTTTGTTACCAACAATCATCGTTTATTATTTTCAACATACATTTATTTTCCTCGACCACGAATTTATCACCTAATTTTAAAGATTTTGGTAAGTACCTAGATATAATAAAAGGTGAATTAGATATATAACCTTTACAAAGTAATTCATACCGTTTTTATTGTTAAAGTTTCTTCGGTTAAATCCCTATAGGATGCTCAGAAGAATAACCCACCAGACTATCAAGAGAACCTTCAGATACCTCTTATAAATGGAAATATAATGAACATACCGCTGACATCCATCAATATATCGGAAGAAGTAAACAAAACAGGAATTTGGAAACAAGTTAACAGTAGTAACAAGACTAGAAGCCGCAGCGACATCAAAGAATACAAACATAAATCGGGAAAGAAAAAGTATGTGTCACTTCCTTTAATAACTTAATTAAATATCAATGTTCGCATATAAATATTTAAATATATTTTTTTAGCAATAAACACAAAAAGCTAATGTCGAAAACTGCACAATCCGAGATCGAAAGGAGATTGTCCACAATGGCTGAAGTAGAAGAGGACGATCATTCAGTAAAGGTCTGCGTTAAAGACACCAAGTTTTAAGTACGCATGTCCTCAAATCCGAATAGCATTGCATGCAATCCGACTAATTGTTCAGGTCAACGTGCATGATATCTAGAAGATTCCTTTCATTTAATATATCTTATTTGTATGTAGATATGAATAGAAGAAATCACCTTTGTGTATGTACAGCGAAATAAGTAGCGACATTATACATAAGTAACTTAAAATAGGATAGTGTACGAATGCCATAATTTATGTCATATAGTATATATATGTGTCTGTTTATGTGATTGTAGTGTAAATGTGTATTAATTTATGGACCCTTTTACAAAAGTATCCATTGTTATTTACTTCGAAAGATAATTATTTGTTATATCAATTTATTGCATCACCAGTAATGCTCGAAGAAAGATCAATCCTACCTATACCAGGGCTTATTTAAGAGTTACCCAAACTCCGTGAGTAAATGCCAAGTAAAGATAAATAAAGACCTTTGCTGTAATGGATACTATCAGAGTTTTGTGTGAATAATTTTTGGTCATGTTAATCAAAGAGTCCCGGTATAGTTTATCTCCCATAACACAGTATCAAAATGGCTGACGAATAAAGGCCTCTGTCAGTCAAGTCAGATCAAAAAGTTTCTTTGTAGTCTGTGGATCACAGACTGAACCAACAGTATTGTTTTAAAATTTAGGTTAGTATTATCACTTTGTTTTCGGTTTCAAGGAACAAAACTTTAATATTACGTTTTCCTCTTACATTTTTATATAAATGTACAACTTTTTCTATTTAATATAAGTTAGTAGTGGTAATAATATTCGTCCAATAGGACAGGCGAAGTAATAAATCCATACTGCCAACACTGGAGTGTCTTGTGATAAGTTAAATATTGTAACAAGATGGTGGCTCCCTTGTGAAAACTTTTTGTGAAGAGTTTTTGTGGCACCCCAGAATGTATGGGCCGGGATATTATTTGCCATCCACTTCACTTGTATACAATAATCAAACAATATTACCTAAAACACCACCGATATTACAAAATATAGAGTTAAATAACACAAGATTATGAATAAAATGTAAAATCCACTACATGACGGACTAAGATCCCGCCAAAAACTCTGACATAAGTTAGCCGAATAATTTCAGCACGAAATATCACCTGACAATACTAGCCAGTATTGATAAAAATGCAATCACATTTAGATAAGTAATCGCTGTAATTGTATTTATTTTATTACTTGGAACTTACTCGAAAAGCTCAGTAGGTTGTAAGCAAGGCTCGTAAAGGTAGGTAAAGTTAGGTTTACTCGTTCTTCGAGCAAAGGCTACAACAGTCGTCGCCAAACTTTTTGTCCGCTATGAATATAGATGTGCAGAACACAAATTTAGCTACGAATACCTTTATATTATATGTATAACACGTAGACAACTTTAGAATAAATAAATACCAATTTTAGATTCGTATAATACTATTTTAACATTTGTTTTGTATTAAACTCTTTGGTATATTATGCACAAACCAGTATCTACGGCTATATTCAGAACGGCCAAAAAGATTGACGAAGTTTATACACTAATCTGTATATACCAACACGAACCTATCATTTACTTATAAATATATATTTAATAGGCCAAATCGAAGCAGAGTGAAGTACCAGGGTTATCAAAATTCACATGTACAGATGTTATTTTACCAAAATCTGTCATTAAATTTTAAGGATTTATGTAGATAAAAATGAAAATAAGGTAAAGCTTCCACTTCGTTTATAATTAATACTTTATAAAGAAAAAGTAATTGTAAATAAATTAAAACAATATAAAATCTCAAATCGCATTACAATTAAATAGCCTTTTAAATATTTTTAAAACACTGCACATTTATCAGTTTTGTTATTTCTTTATTTGAATGAAATTTAATATTTTTATTTTTGCATGATTATAATTATTTTTCATAATTAACAACTATACAAATGTTATAACAAAAAGCTATTTCAAATGTTGTGACCAAAGTTATATTCCCTTTGAGAATAACGATACGAACGAACTCATCAATATCTGTTAGAAACTAATACAAAAAAATGTTGTTTTAGTTTGCTTTTTAAATGATTTCTGTATTCCGATGACAATTATGTTTTCGCTTAACTCGAGTTCTATTACGAGTTAGATATTTTGTGAATAATCGATTACTAAGTATTATACTATTTATATTAGTTCCTGGGTGATTCATCTAGGGAGTAATTTATTTATAGTTTCAAATATATAAGGTATATTCCAAAGAGTTTATATAATTAGTTATTATTATATTATTATTTCATTTAAAGCTTTGAAGATTGAAAGAATAATATATAAATAATTTAACCTGTTAACTAGCTCTCACAGAAACGTTATATGCATTTGTTGCTTTTAAATTCAGTAGTGCAGTCCTATTATTAATTAACTTTTTTAACACAAATTACGTTAAAATCAAAGACTACTTTCAAATGATACAGTACTTTAAATTATGTGCCAAATTATCTTTCAGAGGTATTTAGGGTTCTGCCCCATTCATCACTTATTTATCCATTAATAAACAACGAATATAAATAAATATTAGATAAGTGGTCGTGTTCCTACCAACTACGTTATGTTTATAACTGTTTGGGCCGATTCATTACCGGATTCCTTAATCACCAATCACGGGTACGGAGCCTCTCACAGCCAATCGGCGCGCGTTATTCCCGGCCGATTTTATTTCAAAATAATCATACGATAGTTATTGTTTGTTGCTACTACACTAACACTAATTTAATGCATATACATACACTATCCAGTAAACACGTGACCTTAATTTGATATCGCACACAAACACACAGATAATATGTCATACTGTTATTGGGTTATTATTATCGTTCAATACATACGTTTTATTTTTACTTGGTGTAAGTATATTGTAATGTTTTTCTGTGTAATGTTTTAAATGTTGATGTTGTTATTTACTCATAGTTTATACAGAAAGGTTTACAGAAACCCTCTGAATACTTGTCGTCTTTTGCTGTCTAAATAATATATGAATCTTTCGCTCTGAATAAATTACAGAGCGAGTTCACGAGGCGCAAGGAGTCCTGGAGTGGGGGAATAAAAAAAAATGATTTTAGGAAAGATAGTACATCTGCAGAAACTTCGGTGTAATAATTCCATTCATATGTAATAAGTATGTAGGTGAAAATAATAACAAAACGTGTTTGATAACAATATTTTTGACAGAATTTGCGGATTACTTACTGTAGATATTAAGTATTGGGCAACGCAAGGCGTTTCATTAGTGCTTTTTGATATCGTGTCAAAAATATAATCGCCATAAAAATGTCAGTGGGAGTTCAAATCACATATATACCTACTAACCGTTTCAAATGTTTTCGATGAATATTGTACGTTGAAGTTATTCACGACCAAAGATATTCAACGCTTGTGCATAGTTATTGATAAACGGCATATTAAATATTAATCAACGTCCGTCTGTAAACTATGAAACGTGCACTAAACCTTAGTCAACTAAATTAATTGTATTAGCCATAACTTTTATTGATATTTAATATTGACTCATATATTTCATTAGTCTTCCGAGTTACGTGAAAGAAAATTATAGTGGCGTTCCTTAAAAATACTTAATTTTTTTGTGAATTATATTAAACTCATTATATGAAAAATAATAGGTCAATAAATGTCAAAACTAATTAGTATTTCAATAAATAAGTAGGTATTTGAAAATGTTAGTTAACAGCAAAAAAATACATTTGTATGTAATAAACGCAATTGAAAGTCCTCGTAATTGTTACCTTTGGATTTTGTGTGTAAATATAGAAAAAAAAAGACTCGTCTTACATCAATTCAATTTACATCACTTATGTCGAGAACTTAATAAGCTGAGTGATCTGTCTGTACACAAATTGAAGTCGAGAAAATTCAAGCTACGGTACATTTTTTGTGCCTATAGAAAATATAGTAATACTTTTTTTTTCATATTTATAACTATATTGGAATCTCGATCCAAATCAAAACTTGTTTGGTGACTTTGATGCGTCTATACATACGTGCTGTAATTAAACACTATTTGTAATACATATTGTATTGTTAATCTTAACAATGTTTTAGGCTTATAAGAGAATTGTAACTCATAACTGCTATTAGGTATATAATAAATGGTCAATGTATTCAATTATACACACAATTAAATTAAAGAAGAAATAGTGTATTAGTTGATTGTAGTTTACTCAACTTTTTTAACGCACTGACAAACAAATATTAAATTTTATGATGCGTTTAAAAGTAATTGTTATGTAGCTAAAATGATTATTACATATAGGTAATATTTGCACTATGCGTATATAGTCTGTATTCCATGACAGATCTACGTTTGTCAAAATTATCATTTATTCATTCATATCAATTAACTACAATAAAGCTTCCGTGATACGAAACTAAATCGAAGTGCCAATAGTGTACATCACTAGATTTTTGTGTAGTAAATTTTACAGTGTCAATAATTATAATGTTATAAGGTACATAGCGCAGTGTTTAGTAATTTTATATAACGTACCTATCAGTTTATTATTGCCAATGGTAGAATTACCTTATTATTTTTATATCCCATCGCTATGTACGTAGGTTGGTTAGAAAATTATAGTTAGGTAACTGTTAATAGATAAAATTGAAGTTTATTGTTGCGGGCATATTTCCTTCTACTATAAATTTCCACATAGATAAATGCTTTTTATGTCATAAATATATTAAACGTATGTGGTACTGCGTATATATAGCCTTCGTCAATCTTTTGTGCCCTAAGCGCTCCCCTTAGTAGTCCGGTGAAACTCTGAAGCCTTATTGGCTGGCAGTGTAGGTCAGTTAAAAAAAAAAAAAATTTTTTTGGCCGCTTTGAATATAGCCGTAAGTAATGGCTGGCTCGTTATATAGTCAAAGAGTTTTAATATATAACAATGATAAAATATAATGACAGGAATCTAAACCTAACATTTATTTCTCTTTAAGTTGTCTTTTTTATATACATGTCGTATACTTAAATTTGTATTCTGTGCAGTTGTTCTGAAAAAGTTGTTTCAGATAGATTAAAAAGTTTGGCGAAGACTATACATTCTTATTTGTATTACATTTTAGGAATGAAAAGTATTCGTAACAAAATAAGTATTCGATGTCTATTATTATTTTATTTATAAAATAGAGATTGTAAAATTTTAACCAAAACCAGTATTTGTATTAAAGAAAACATATTAAAAATAAGTAGACAATTAATTTTATTTAACCATTTTAGTTATAAGTTACAATTTTGAGTTTTTTATGTTTAAATTCAACTATACATTTTATAGGTTATGTAAATGTCACTCAAATATTTCTTTCCTGATATGAAATATTGTTCTCGCTTACATTTCCTTGAGCGAAACGAAAAAAGATATTTGTTAGGCGCCTATATAATAAATTCATAGATAATATATTGCCTCAAAATAATTGTATTTACTATCACACAAATATAGTAAAGTAGAGAGGCAACATTAATGTTGCTTTTAAATTAGTATAAAATTGAAGTATGTATTTATTGTTTTATAACTGGCAAAATTTATTGTGCAGATTTGTATTAATAGTTTTTGAATTATATATTGTTGTGATGAAATGTTACCAATAAATGGGTTTATAATAAATACGAACGTTGTTTAATTTCTCTAACGTTAGAGTAATTGGGGTCTACAAACCGCTACTGACGTCACTAGAATAGAAAAAGAAAAACACCAAACGACATGAATATCACATTTAATAATATAAATTTACACAAGTGGAATATTTAAATAATAAATTAAACTAAAAACTAATAATGTTAATTTTTCTTTTTCTTCTGATCGGGGAGTATTCCCATTTCCTCTTGATACTTTCTGATTAGTTGTTCCTGAACATCAGGTAGACATGGAGAGTACCTGCTGTATTCCATACTGAACTCGCCTTTACCTTGTGTCATAGATCTGTTGATATAAATTACGATGATAATAAAGAAAACAAACAAGTATAATAAAGTTAACCAAGACTGATATCATAATTGTATCTGAACTAAAAATACACACTGGATAAAAAAATACAAGATACGTATTAAATTTTGTCTCTTTATTCGACTGACCAGAAAGAGGGTAATGATTTTCAATGCATGTATATGGGGTATTTCATGCCAAATCCACCAGTTTTGACCCAAACCACTTTCTATCTGGTGGAAAGATCATCCTTTCCCACCCTATAAAAAACGCTTTACCGATTTTTTCTTTTTTATTTAAAACAAGAAAAATGGTTTTGAATTTTTGAAGAAAGTGGCTTTTTTCAAATACTACTTATAAGTTTTTGCAAATTAAACTTATTGGATTGTTTTGTTTTTACAGCATTTTTGTTTTTAATGTAGTTTTTAAAGTTGTCATTAGAGGAATCGAATTATAAAAAAAATATAAATCTTACCTTAGTTCTCCAGCATAACCGAACATGTTGTTGAGAGGTACTTCCGCGTATATCGTGGTCCAGCCCTCGGCGCCCTCTGTTCCGGTTATAATGCCTCCGCGCTTGTTCAGCTGACCGATGACGGTCCCGTGGAACTCGTCCGGGAGGACCACCTCCACGAACATCACCGGTTCGAGTATCTGCCAGGCTCCGTCTTGGAAAACTGTATTTGTCAAATAAATTCTTTTTAATTTTTGACAGAACATAATTTGCACATCCGCCAGTGTCAAATTTTCATTTCCACAGATACAATATTTTAATTAACTTTTACCTAAATCTTTTACAACTTAATACGTTATTAATTGTACGAAACCATTATGTAATTTATATACCGTAATCAGGTTGTAGTAAAATTATGAAACTCACTAAAACTACTTACAGAAATAATAAAGTAACTTAGAAACATATTTTTATTATTTCCATCATCATCATCATCAACCTGCAAGAGACCCACTGGAAGGCCGTAGGTCTCTTCTCGAAGGAAGGTATGGGCATAATCACCACGCCAGCCCTCGACGTATTGGCGATTTCAAACATTGAAAAATTCTCATTTCTATGTTTCTCCCACAAATGATGGTCCTACAAGGATATTTCACAGGTTTCTCCGAACACCGTCAACCGATCGTGTTACCACTTTCAATTAGTAATTGTAGGCGAATGCAGAACAATTCGATCGTACATGCCGGGATTCGAACCAGCAGACGTGGAATTGGCGTTCCACAAGTCAAGCCACTCGAACACCACGACTTTTCATGTGTGTACTCTGGGTTATAAACTACCTTCTTTAACAGCCCCTTTAGCAGCCAAGAAGAAGGCGAGTTCGCTGGAGTCGACTATGTGATGCGCTCCGTCCTGCAAACGGAACCGGACCCCGGACACCTTGTGCCCGGACAAGTAGCCCTTCTGGCACTGGTCCAAGTATCCCCTCTCCACACCCGGGATGAACTGCTTCGGTACGTTTGTACCCACCGTCTCATCGATGAACTCCAAAACTGTGTATATTTATAATATATTAGTTATATGATAACAATAATGGAAAATACCAAATTGCTTGTCCATCATACTTCATAAGACCAAGTCCAATAAGACCAAAACTTCCCTTTACAGTACGTTACGTAATTAAATAAAACGGAGACTTGAGCAACTGAATATCAATTTGTCAATATTTTTGAAAATATCTCTAATGCAGTCTATCTCACTCACTTGCTCATTTATTTTTGTATATGGATATTATTTACCAAAAATTTACCCGAAGGTTTTGAAAATAAATAAAAGTTTTTTTTTTTATTTAAGTTATACTTCTTTTGGCGCGTTAGGGAAAAATGATGAGAGTAAATTTTTACGATGCGCGCGCACACCGTCACGAAATATCGACACCCTGAAGTTAGCTATAGTCAACATTTTATTCAAAAAAAGTATGCATTGTATTAAAGACCTTTTTTCTATTGTTAGAGTCGTTTTTTCTACAAAAGTAGAATAAGGCGAAAGATAAAAGTTTTGTAAAGATTTTTATCTTGTTACGCCAAAATAGTATAACTTCTAACGCGTGTACATAAGTACACACTACTTTTATTGGATTTTATTTTTTTAAATAACATGAAATATTTTATTATAAATTGAATACACTTGAAAAACTACTTTCGTAAAATCGAACTTTTAATGACGACTGTACTTTAAAACGTGAAACACCCCATAACCTAACAATTCGAACTATCCGAATATTTAACTCGAAATTCGAAACAAGTGATCTTATTATTCGACTTGATTGAAAGATTGAATCCTTCATTTTCTTAGATAAGTACAAGAAAACGTTAAAAACTTTGACAGTAATTTCTAATAATGGCCCAACTTTACTCCCTACGTTTGTTCTCATGACATTTCTCATAATTACCCGTGTTCTGATGCGGTTGCAGAGGTTCCATGATGCCGGACACCCTCGCGTACTGACCAGCACCACCCGACTGCTTCTTGTGCAAGTAGTCGAACGAGCACGGCGACATTAATGTCTCCCTGTTATTGGGAATTTATGAATGTTGAAATATTTACATTCACTTTTATATACATTAATCTTACGTAAGTTTTTTGCTGCGACTTAATAAGTCAAGTAGTACACCATTTCTAACTTGTAACATATAAAAACGCGATTGGAAGTAAAATCATTCGTGCATGCTTTCACACGTACAGAATACTACCCTTAGATTTATTTTCAACGCCATCTAACCTTTCATCGTCGTACTAGATTGTTAACTGTAAATGTTTCATATGTCACATGCTCATTTTTCGTAAATTTTTATAGTCTACGTGAAGCAATCGATTAACCAACATGACTTGATTTGTAGAAACTTAATTAAAAATTACTCTTTACACAGTAACTTTATGCGTTCAAACATAACATTATTATTTAATTGATTTCGCTGTCATCTTGTCATCTGCCAAACACTTTATGATGACTCATTTTATTTTTCTTTCAACAGCTACCCTTACTTTATTTTTGTGGAATATTTCAGATTTTGTTTTCCACATCTTAATATACCATGTTACTGTACTGTTAAATGGCAGAAACAAACACTTCTCGACAGTCACATAATGAGGACAACTTTGTGCGTAGAAATTTTCAGGTAATATATATTGCTACGAGAAAGTAATTATATTTCTCACAGCTTAAATATTTATTTTTGAAGAGGGCAACCTGATGACAAAGCACAGACTTTCCACAGACAATATTAATTTATTGACATAAAATTAGTATATAATCGATTTTTGACGTACATTAAGACTCCTCGTTGACACCTCGACACGTCGAGAAATTTTATATATTATAGGAGAAATTGCATTATTTTAATAAAATAAATTTCATATATAAAAATACCATTTTTTTCTATATATATATATATAAAACATTCCCAAAAGTATATAAATTAGGTACTTCAGTAAAATAATTAAAACAAAAATTTAGATCATGTAGTTTTTGAAAACAGCTTAGGCACACAAACATACCAGTGGAAAAGAGAACTTTATCTTATTTGCATTTGATTAAAGGTCATTTCACTAATATTGATATGCTTACCTAAAAGCGACTTTCGGTTTCCCCAACTCAACGGGACAATTGTATTCTCTCTCCATCCTCTGGGCGTAGATCTCTAAATGCAGTTCCCCCATACCAGATACGAGGGTTTCCTTATTGTCAGGGTCGTAACGGAACTGGAAAGTCGGGTCTTCTTTCGTAAACCTATAGTGTATTTGTTTTACAAAAGTTACCACTCTCTCTATCTCTTTCTACATTGAGAACTGTAGTTTAAAGAAGCGAATAATAAAAAAAAGAATTAGCTGGTCAACTTCCAAATAGTTACCACATCATATGACCACTCGTTTTTTTTTCTATATGTATATTTGACGTCACTTCTGTTATAATCCGAAAACATAAAAAGAAGTTTGAAATCGTGTTGCAATTATAAAGTCTTTAATAGTGAGAGAATAAATATGAATAAAGATCTAAATATAAATAGGCCAAAGTGGAATAGTTCAGTACCTTATTCTCTTCCGCTTACCAACCAATTTTTCTTTTTTTCATTATGTTTAATAACTATAAACAATCTTTAATTTTGTCAATAAAAAAAAAATTTGGAAACAGTTCTTTTCCCATTACAGTCGAGGAGTCGAAGACCTCATTTATATCAATTTTTATTCATCATATTTCACGATCTTTACTTCAACTAATCGACAATATTTAAACGCTTTTGTGCAAAAAAAAACCTTGGTAATATCGAATAAATTGTGGTCGTATTTAAAATACAGAATTATTAACATTTATTTTGTCACTATACCAACATACCAAAAAAATAGTCAAACGAATGTCAATAGTCTATACTATTTACTCACCTGGCAACAGCTTTTGAGAAGTTATCTCTATCCTTATTATTCTTGGGTTTAATTGACATCGACACAACGGGATCCGGTACGTGTAATCGACTCCATCGATAGTTGAAGTTTACCGTCATTCACGAAAGTATCACCGGACGCGCAATCGACAGCCGAACAATGCGAATATATCGCCGGCTAACACCTCGTTCACTTCCTCCATGTTGTTTGAGTGCATGCGCACTAAACGAGATACTTTTACCTGTAAGTTTAAAGGACATTTATTTAATTCCTCGGTTGATTTTTTAAGACTCAGATCTCAAAATGGCAGGAATATGTTTTTATTTTTTTGTATTATTTCATAACAACATTGTAAATTTTATGGTTAAATAAATAAAATCGTATAAAAATAATAAAAATTATAATTTTACAATACATCTATCATTTTTAAAGTTTTGTAATAAATCAGGTGTTTTTAAGCTTTTATTGCCAACAGGTTCTTGACCTATGCCTCATGAGCTCTACATTCCTTTATATGGAACTTAAAAGTTTATAATTTTGGACAATCCAGGGGTTAACTTGATTAAATTATCTATAGCATGCAATGATTACCAAATTTCACTAGTATTAACACTTATATTTAAGGCATGAGATAATTGAGCGTACAGTTATGTAGACTACTTGATTTTACATAATCAATATTAAAAAGAATATTATAAGTATCTATCGCCCCCCCCCCCCCATGTTAATTGTTTTTGACTGGATAGGCACCACCATATACCAGGTGTAATACCTAATACCTGCCTTGAACATATCGTGTTTCAATATCAAACACCAGTGTGGTATACACTCATAGTATACTTTAACTAATATAGGTAGGATGTCTGCAGTCATTTGGACCATTATCATTATACACATGTGATAAACACAATACAGTGACTTAGTTTTAAATTAATCGTGTATTCGGATCAACCAGTATAGATTAATCTGTCGACAGGTTTGCAGGCCGGCATGAAAGTGACAGCAAATGAATTGCAGATCTCTCAGTGATAGTCGTTGATTTCGATTACATCACATACAGTTCATGCACTTTGTGAAATACAAAAGAGTCAATTAAAGGACTTAAACTTTTACTACAAAAACGGGCAGTTCGAGCAATTTATGATATGGGGCCTCGCGAATCATTAAAAGATAAGTTCCAGGAGTTCGGTATCCTAACTCTGCCCTCCCAATACATACTTGAAAATCTAATGTACGTCCGCAAAAACTTAGATAAGCTAGATTTCGTAAAGGACCGACATAATCTAAATACAAGAAATAATAACAAATTGGTCATTCCATGTTTTAGGCTCACTAGGACCGGTAATAGTATTTTTGGGAAATAGTGTTAGGTTTTATAATAAAATTCCAAAACACGTTACCAATTTGCCGGATACTAAGTTTAAACACCATGTCAAGCCGGTATTAATATCTAAAGGCTATTACAGGGTGGATCAATATGTGAACGACGGTGACGTCTGGAAATGACGCCCTCTCTGTGCATCCACCAAAACCGAATGTAATTCTTTATAACTATATTTTAAAAATGTGAGTTATAATATGTTAATGAAAAGATAAACCAGATCGAGTTTCTTGCCGGTTCTTCTCGATGACTGTGATGTTTTCCGAACCGGTGGTAACTTTGACGTTCATAAGTGCCTTCTCAGGACCTGAACTGAATAAAGTATTTTTGATTTTGATTTTTAAAGACTTCATCTTCTTAGGAAAGAAAGTTTTTAAGGGCTAAGTTGAAACATGTGTCAGTCTGTATTCTGCCAACCAATACATTTGGATCAAAATAAAAATTGATTATATTCAAAAATATACTTTAAATTATGGTTATAGTAACTAATATTATAACAAAGAATAGAAGCTTGTTTATTTATTGCACTTTTATACCTTAACTACTCAACCAATCAATATGAAATTATGCATGCAAGTAGTTTGTACAGTAAAGGACATGGGTATCTTCCATCCACAATTTTTTTTCCGTTCCCGAGCCATTTATCAAAAACTTTAATCAAGCGAGGAAAGCCATAAGCAAGAGCTACTAAACTGTATATATCTTACTTTCTTTCCAGTTCTTGCATTAAAAATATTATCGCCTCTTTTCAACATTCCCTGGTAACACCGCAGATAAGTCAGCTGTCCAAACTTGCTCACTTCCAACTTAAAAGCTAATCCAACAAACGGTTTGTTATTATCCCGCCTTGAGTCCAATATTATAGTTTGACTATCTCCATCCTTACTCTCGTTAAGGAGAGCTGTGTTATCTACTTCTCCGGGATGTGGGAGGTAAGTTAATACAGCGTCTAACAACGGTTGCACTCCTTTGTTTTTCAGGGCTGTACCGAGCAGTACCGGTGTGAATGCTCTTTTTAAGGTTGTACGTCGTACTGCTTGTTTTATGTGATCCACATTAGGTGTTTTCTCCTCTAGGAACAACTCACCTGGAATATTACAATTAGTTAGATTATAATTTTTTTTTAAATACTCAAGAAGGCTTGCAATATATGTTTATTTTTCAATCTATTCATAAGCTTGAATTAACTACTATTCATAAATTTTCAATATAATGCACAACTATATAATTTATCATCAGTATACAATACTATATAGTGAAAGGTTCTATTTAATAACGTAATCTTACAAATTCTTTATAATATTGTTTTTGTACATTTCTCAATATGGTTAAATTTTAATTGTTAATTTTCACTTTTCACAATAATTATATTTTAAATCTCAGACGTTTAATATTATATTAATTATTTATCTTTTGCATTATCGAAATGGTGTGTGCTTTGTGTACATGTCAACAGGTTTTTGGACATAATTCCAGTATATTATTCATCTTTTGCCCTTTATGACTATTGTGTTTTGTCCAACCGAGAAATAAGCATTGAATGCATAATTTTTTTTTTTCTTAATCAAAACAGTCTTGATATATTTATATTACATTGTGTAAATAAATAATAATATTGACAACTTCAGGGAGAGGAAATGTTAAAATATCATATAAACATGAAAATGTTTAAAAAATCTACATTTAATTTTACTGTGATATTAGATATCGAGTATATATTGTATTCTTTACCTAAGTGTTCATCAACATTAGACAGATGTTCTATAAGTTCATGTCTCCTTTCCTGTACTTCGGACCTTCTCTCCTGGGGAATCTCATCGTAACGCATCTTCTCACCGTAATCACCATCAAAATAAATAGCTTTCTCTTCAATCAGATCTAATATTCCTTGACAATCCTTCTCCAAACCAATGGGTAAATGTATGAAAGCTGCATTATGGTTCAGTTTTGATCTCATTTGCTTTAGTACTCTGTCGGGATTGTAAAGAAATACCTCTATTGTAAATCATTCATACAAGAATGAACATAGGAAATAAATATGGCTGTAAATAATGCAAAATGATCACTGCTGCCTATCATTACAATTGATAACGAATGTCAAGAACAAACAGTATTGAGGCCAATTATTAACATACTGCTACTCCTAAGGAGAAAGGTGGAGTGCCAGGCCAGAGCATATTTTCAACTAAATCTATCAAACCAGAACAATAAAAAATAAATGATGACACAATTTCACATCTTCATAAAATACCAAACTAAAATTTTGTTTGTATGTAACCGATGTATGTTCAAATTAAGACACTAAGGTAAATGTAGAAAATATATAAGTTTAATGCAACATGATAAGGTACAGCTACACCATAGCAGATGATAATAGGAAATAAATATATATTTCCATATCCTAGCAAAACTTGTAGCTTTTTTAAACTCAAATTTGCCAAACACATTATTTTTGTATATAAAAAAAACATACATGACAATACCATTGTGAAATTACAAATATGCAATATATAATACCTGTTTGGATTAGCTCCTAATCTGTCCAATTTATTAATGAATGCCAAACATGGTACATTATATCTCTTCATCTGCCTGTTTACTGTTAAAGTTTGGCTTTGTACTCCACCAACAGCACACAAAACCAGCACAGCTCCATCCAATACTCTCAAAGCTCTTTCCACCTCCACAGTAAAGTCTACATGGCCTGGTGTATCTATTATATTTATATTGTGATCCTTCCATATTGTATATGTAGCAGCTGATTGGATAGTGATACCTCTTTGTCTTTCAAGCTCCATTGAGTCCATAACTGCACCAACATTATCCTTACCTTTTACCTAAGGATTGTAACGTTTAACATATTTTCAAGACTACACAGTAAATATATAGGTTAATAAGCATTATTATGGTAACTTTTAATATACCTCATGCATAGAATCTATTCTTCCAGTATAAAATAATATTCGCTCAGTCAGTGTTGTCTTTCCAGAGTCAATGTGTGCTGATATACCAATATTTCTAATTTTCTCCAACTGTTTGTGTTCAGCATACTTGATATATGATGAGTATTTCTGAAACATAATATTATTTTACGATTTAAGATTACTGAATAGAATTGAAAGAAGCACCTAAACATTTAGTAATTTTCAGGTTCGTAAATGACTTGTCAGGTTCAAAATTAATATTTATATTACGATATTCATTTATTACAAGTACGAACGATGTATTGAAAATGTTTTTGGCAAAATTACGTAAAAATATAGCCGGAATGTATTAAGTATTCTTATAGCAGAATCGCGGAAGTATTTTATAGCATTCACCTCAGTTTGTGGCAAATTTAGTTTTTTTGCATTTCTGAAGACACGTGCAATATTAAAAATAGTCATCTTATAACTAAATTAAAAGTTTTATCACAGAACTCTACTAGATTTTAGGTTATAAATTAGTAACGAAAAATGACAGCTATGAAATGTCAGTGTCATAAGAGGCTTTCATAGACTCAGGAAGATTCAATACTTATCAGCTATTTTCTGGAAGTTGGTATCTTCATATACCATTAAAAAAATTGGCGTTTAAGACGATAAAATACTCTCTAACTTTCCATATAAGCAACTTAACTAATGGATACTTATCATACATATATAAAGTTGATTGTCACTAAGACAAGTACATTAAAGTCGAAGGTAACAACTCAAAACAATAACAATAACTGATGAAGAATGCTATTACAATTTTATTTTAAAGTGTATAATTTTTTCGACCAATATTAGTGACTAATAATCATATATACAATGTAATTTAATAGTTACTACATATACGAATATACTAGTTTCTGCGTCTAATAAAACTTCGTCGTTTTTTTCATGTTGTCTAGCTTGTAGTCTATAGAGTATAGACAAAATTGACAAAAAACAGTTTCTTTTCAGTTCAAATGGAATATGGCCGTGTTAGGGCCGAGTGTGAGTGTAAATATGAACGGGCACAATAATATTCATAGTCAGTTAACGAAATCGTTAGAAAGAATTTTGGAGGATGCTTATTTGAGTGGTGAGTTAAAATTAAGTGGACGCAAGTTACGGGAGTTCCCTAAACCGGTGAAATTCGACTTGAGCGATACAGTTGTTGCTGGTAAGATTTTAAGTTTTATAAATAAATCTTCCTGTATTTCTATGTTTATAATTTTATTTTCGGTTTGTTTTGTATGATCGACTGCGTGGAGGATGGTATGAGTGGTATAACAGTTGTTTTCATGTGCCGGCATTAACGGCACGCCGTTGTAATATTTGATTTATTTGTCATCAAATCGATCGAAGATAGTGTATGCACTTAGCCGAGGATATCAATGTGATAGCGGCATGGACTTCCAAGAATGGTAATACATTCTTTTTAAGTTTCTAAATATACTTACAACAAGTATGTATAGTAAACTTCGTGTTATGAGCATAGCGGTCTCGCTTCTAACTGTAAATTCGCGTTATATATGTATGTCTTATTAGAACTTTAAAGATTTATTTGCGAATATCACATGGTTTTATTTATATTGACCACACCGAGAACATTCCATTTTTCATATTTCTCCAACAGTTAGTTAAGGATAATAATTACATTTTACTTTGTTGAAGAAAACACAGTTTGCATACAGGGTCTTATAAGGAATATGTGCCTGACAATATATTTTATATTTATATATAGTTCTGTTTTATTTTATTTTGCTTAGAAAGGGTAAATATATAAATATTTATTACATATAAATATTTATTACATATAACAAAAATAGTAGTAATTTTTTTTTTTTTCAACTGACCTACACTGCCAGCCAAATAAGGCCTTCACAGTTCCACCGGACTATTACAGTTCCACTGGACTAAAAGTAGTAATTTAAGAAAATACCAATCAGTGCGTTATTCAAATGAAGTTACATAAAATATTAGTACATAATATGAATGATACTTTCTTACAGTATTATCGTATATTTCGACTGTTATATTATGATAGTATTGTCTTTAGTGTTTAAACACGAGGAATAAATAGTTTGTACAAGTCATGGAATAATCTTTTACTATGTGGTGTCAAAACTGTCGCATGTAACAATAATTGTTAACTTTTTATATTAGTGTCAAAAGTGAAAGAATGTGTCTTTGCAACAC
Source organism: Antheraea assamensis (assembly GCA_035772565.1). Taxonomy (NCBI): domain Eukaryota; kingdom Metazoa; phylum Arthropoda; class Insecta; order Lepidoptera; family Saturniidae; genus Antheraea; species Antheraea assamensis. Next base: position 1,500,111 of record JAQQSE010000054.1, on the reverse strand, counting down.
ATTTTACACAAACGATTCTTAACTATAGGACTTTGCAAAATACAAATATTTCATTTATGCAATATCTTATCTGTGGCATTCTGAGTCGCCAAAAAATATTTTATATGAGGTGTGTGATATAAAAATCGAAGGCTCACATATCATGCGTTTATTTATACTTATACGTAGATTATATAAAATGTATCGTATCTGATGAATCTTCAGAAGATATAATCATTGTTACCATTTGATAATAATTTAAAGTAAGTTTGCCCGATTTTTAATAGAAAGGAATTTTTGAGTAGAAACAGAAATTTGTGTTCTATTATTATACATATGTATATTAAAGTAGTTTGAACAGAAACAGAATTTAAGTTACTATATCTTAACTAAATCATATTATTCTGAAAAATAAAAAAGCTATAAAATTGTGTACACAATTTATAATAGTCACATTACCAGTGTTTTATAATGCATCTCCTCAATTCATTGTCTTCTCATTGTATCATATTTTGTTTAGAATAAGTTAAACAGCTGTTCTGTGATATAACACAGGTGCAGCTCCCTAACTAAGGATTGATATTTTCCCATCTCTTTTAATAGTTTGATGTGTTATTTTTAAGATTTCATAACACAATCTACTTATTCTCAGTCAGGTTGTACTGTCGCTCAAACATGGCTTATCATCTTAACTTATAAGGCCACAGTCATCATTTGATAGGTGGTACAGTTACAAATTAATTGTTAATTTTCTTGGTCCATAGTTTTTCATTAAGTGAAGTAGAAATAGGGGTTAATTAAATTAATTACGGTCCAAATCCAATCAATTTGTTGTTACTTGAGTGTATTGTAAAATAAAGGGCTTTAAATCTTATTTCATGAAGTATAAAACCACAATACATGCAAAGCCATATTTTGTTTTTGTTCCTGTTAGGTAGGGGCTACTAGTTTTATGTAGAATTATAGTACATTTTTTGTAATATTTTTGTTTACGTTACAAGATCACATTATTGTAGTATTTTTTTCAGTATTCGTGTATCTTAGTACTAAGCGATATTTTTTATTAACTACTTTACTAAGCAAATGGAGGGTAAGTGAATAACAGAATAATATTGTGATGGAGGTGTTTGTCTAAACATATATCCCCATCTTGTACAACAGAACCAATAATATAAAAAACAATCAAGGTTGTGTCGTAATTCAAAAATGCTGTTAGTTGAAAAAAAAACGGTATATGATAAATAAATAAATAATTATAGTAATTTCAAATAACTCATGTAATGTCATAAAATGGATGATATGAGTATTTTAACAACTTTCATATGCAATAAAGATCAATTAGAATTTTATCATCAACTATTGAAGTGTGACTGTTATTAATTAGAACATGAAATCAGAAATTGCAACATGCAACATTTTTTTAATATAATTTCACTATTACACGTGTGGTTTTGTCGAATTTTCTCTTTTGACTCTCGATGGTTAGGTAGCATGCGCATACATACACACACTCATTACTCTCTCTCTCCAAACTCGAGTGTAAAAAATTGTAAGGCGAGGAGTACACTAGGTGGGTATTGCCCGAAAATATTCGAAAATTAGGCATTACATTTCTTGACATGTTTCGGGAATACGAAGTTTTTTTACTAATAGTAGCATAATAAACTAAATAGTTGATGCTGTTGTAACATGTTTATTATCTTTATTAATTCCTAAAAGGAGTATTTATTATATGTACTATTAATATTGATGGTCACAAATACATTAAATTACCACTACATATTATAAAACAAAGTCATCCGCCGCGTCCGCCTGTTTGTGTGTCTGGATGTTTGCGATAAACCCAAAAACTACTGAACGGATTGTAATGCGGTCTTCACCAATAGACAGAGTAATTCACGGGTAAGGTTTAGGTATATGCATTAGTCAAGGTTTTTTTGTAAATTGGTTAAAATATAATAAAATACATTAGTTACCTTAAGCATTTCATCCACACAAGTACAAGTATATATTTTTTATTATCAGGGCAGGACAATATTCGCTGGGCCTGCTAATATATAATATATTTAACATTTTGTTAGTATAAACTTGTAAAATTTACGCGAATTAATACACATTTTAGTACAAAGGTGTGCAGCTTTTTTTACATTAGATACGTGTAATGAAAGAATAAATGTAAATAAAAAATAAATATCTCGTACATCAAAAGTAAATTTGTAGAACGTCTAATTTTTGTTCGAAAATTTTCGATCAAGTTCGTTATATGTGGTCGTGGCTTAAATATCTATTGGGCCGAGTGTGTTGTACTCATTGAATTTTTTGAATTATCCGTACGCTGGGCTATCTTCACAAGTGCTCACTGTTTGATTAACAGTTAGTGCGTTCTTATGATGTGATAATTGTATGAAAAGAGAGAGTTTTTATTTTGATTGATTTATTAGTATAGCTCCGATTCCTTATTACCTACTGTATTAATTCATTTTTCCCGCTTTCATAATTTTAGTACATCAAGGTATTGTGTTTATTCTGACAATCTCGTTTCAAATTTATACGATCGAACAGTCTTTCCAGTTATACGAATGAAAGAAATTTAGTAAGAACTTCGAGAATTCCGATTCAGTTCCGCATGGCGCATTTTTTCTTCATAAGACAGCGTCGTTGACTCGATCATTTTATTTATAGTTGGATAGTTCTCATCTTGCAAAGTTGCTTTTATTAAATGTTGAATGAATAGTAAATTTATTTATACTGCGAAACTTTAGAGGCAATTGAATATTAATATTTTTTTTTATTATATTTATTTTCAACTATCTATTTATCGCGGATTCGTCTGTTTGATGTACGTTAGGATAGATTCAAGATGGAAAATATTCTATATCGTTCTCCAAGTCCCAACCTACCTCTGTACCGAAGTTCATTACGATCGCTACCGAGATTTCGTTGTGAAATGAAAAGGTAAGAAAGAGATAGATACAGTTACTTTCGCAGCTGTATTATTAGTGTGGATTTAAAATGCTACCGTATTTGCAATACTCACTCACTAGTTGACCCCCCACGGCTTTGTTTATGTTTGTATCTTTATATGTATGACATCAGACATTATCTTCGTGTAAACTTAACGGTTTTTTATGTATTGAATACCGAGATGCTTCTTAGATGTCAGGATGTTCTTCAAGTTACTTTGTCGTCACATTCGGTTATACATTTTGATCGATAAGGGCATTACTTTGCTGTCGATTTCCTGACATGATATTATAAATTGAAACTATGATGGCTCAGTTGGTAGTGTGTTCGGGCACAGCGTCGAAGGACGTAGGGTCGAATCCTAGTGTAACTGAGTCGGAGCTTTCGGTGAAGGAAAACATCGCGATGAAACCATAGCATGGTGGTAGGGCTTTTTGTAAGTCCGCCTGGCTAGCTACCGCCCTCAAGTTGAATATCTGTCGCCAAGCACCTGTTGGGTGTGTTCCGGCAGCTGCACTTGAGAGCCAGTCTTCTTCTAGGTGTAGCGTGACTACCATCTTAGACCATATCATCATTTAACATCAGATGAGATTGTGGTCAAACATTAACATATAAAGTATATATAAAAATATAAATAATAAAAATAACTAAATTCAATTAAATATTAGCTTGGACATTACTCGCACGTACCAAGTGGAAGTGCGAAGTCACGTTCATCGTTAGATTCTGGTCAATTTAAACAATATCGTTATAAAACCTACGTCTTATACTAACGTATTACCTATATTAATGGAAAGATTAATTATAATTCGTTCAGTAGTTTTTGCGTGAAACGAGTAACAGATATCCATCAATCTCACAACTTTTCTTTTAATAATAATAATAATATTTGTTTTTTTTTATTCAAACATCTTTTGAAAATCGAAAAATACAAATTACAACCAAGTCTGATATTGATTCAGTAAAATTCATTGAAACATTTCGGTTTTGAATATTTGTTTTTTTTTTCTTTTTTTGCGAACTGACCTACACTGTTAGACTGGCAAGGCCGCTACAGTTCCACCGGACTAATGAGGGGAGCGCTTAACCCTTAATAACCTTGAGTTTCAATTTTGATACCAATCTTTTAAACCGAATGTTCACATTACTATTAGTTTTTTTAATAAGCTATATATATATATATATATATATATATATAAATTATATAGCTATTATATAGCTATATTATATTTATATATCTATATTTATAAAGCTATTTTTCCCTTCATCTAGACCCTCAAGCAAACACAGTAATATTAAAAATAAATCACTTTCGTAAATCAGGCTACTAAGGGTTAAGGCACTCACCCGATTTGTAATATTTATGTAAAAAACATCATGTTCCCACATAACTAATGCTTGGGTAATGTGTAAAACTTATATCGACACTAATGAACTGGTGCATGAATACTATTCACAAAGTTTTCTTAACTCAAACTGTCTCGATGTTAATACAAAACACCTTTATTCTATTGTCCGCTGAGAAAACAGTTCCAGTTTCTGTAGGTGCTAGAGCTACGCTGAATCTATTACTGGTTTCAGCATGAATGGGTCGGCTCGCCCGGGGTAGTACCACCCTCTCACAGAAAGCCGACGTGAAGTAACAGTGCTTGCACTGTTGCGTTTCGTTCGGTCAGTGAGAGCGCCGGAGGCCCACATATTTGAAAGGCCGGCAACGCACTTGCGACTCCCCTGGTGTTGCTAGTGTCTATGGACGGCGGTGATCACTTACCATCAGGTGACCCACCTGTTCGTTTGCCCCCTATAATATATAAAAAAAAAAGTTTAATTTCCTTCGCCGGCCGTTTTCCACAGTTCCCGACCATTTATACTTTACCAAAATATATTTTAGTGAATTCGCATACGTATTATGTAGGCAGTAGGTATTATGACTCGTTACTCATCCATTCATACCGGAACGTAAAGAAGTCGAGAGAGAATTATTTTACAATTTATGAGCACCAGTTAGCAACGCAAGTATTTCGTTCTGTTTTTACAGGCAAATGAACCGAGTCTTTAAACGTGCAATACTAATTTTTGTGTGTTCTATAAATAATGAAGTCGTATTGTTATATGATATTTTCCTTTCATTTGTAGTTAAATAAATAAATGTTATAACTTATAAGCTCTGCCCGCGACTTCTTACGTTCTTCTGCTGTAGTAGTTATTTCTTAGTTGTCATTTCTATACATTTCGGAATGGTATCTACCATCACCCTATATATGCTGAGAATAAACATGTTTGTGTTTTAAGTTGTTTTATCCTTCACGACTTCTATAAGTATCATGAACAATGCATCCTAAGCATCCTAAGTAAAAATAACATGTCGTTCTAACCATTTTTGAAATCCGAATAGAGAGAATTTTAACGTCGCATTCGTGATTGGTAGGTTTTAGAATATACAAAATATATAACAGCATTGTGTGTATACACTGATTTAGTACTATAGATTCAAGGAGTTTTGAAGATTTAATGGCGCTTTTAATGTCTCCTTTAAAGTATAAACTTAAATGCAATTATTAAGTTTGTTTTTTTTTTTTAACTAGCGGGCCCAACGGACGTTGTCCTTTCCTGAAAATAATAAAAATCCTGGAATCAAATCGCAGCGTCACCTGTTGTGCCCAATTGTGACTCTAAACCATTCTTGAATTGACCTGAACACACACCAAAAAATTTATTAAATTCAGTCTAGGAGTTCACTCATATACACATGTACAGAAGAATTATATATATTTATAAAGCTAACTCTGTAGTCAAGTTGTCCTTAAACGGTTTTTTTTTTGTATCAATTGCATATTTTTTTCTCGATTTCAGTTATTCCGGTCTTGTTAGGACATTTAAGTCTCTGTCTCTTACGTGATCATCAAAAAATGTACTCAGTCTTGTAGTTGATGCAAAAAGGAGTAATATGTTAGTTCAAGCAATCTGTGCTGCGAGTTGATGCAAAAAGGAATAATATGTTAGTTGAAACAATCTCTGCTGCGAAAACATATAATATGGAACGAATCAAATATTGTATAATATAATTAATAGATAAATAGTTAGTATTAATTAAGCAGCTATATTTTGCAAATGATTCTATAATTTATTCAAAATCGAACCTATAAGAGGACCCGTTTGCAGACTTGTTCCAAAATTAATTATATGTATCGTTATTTTTAACCTTATTCTGACCTGAACCAAAGGCAGGTGAAAGCTTTGGATACAGTTTTGTTCGGGAAATTTGCTTATAAATAATAAAATATCGAGAACGGATGTGTGTGGATATTATACATTTATATACTGTGCTTCGTATCGTTTGGGAGCAGCTGCGAGTTATTGTTTTGGTTTATTAATTATTTTCAGTTTCATTTTTAACGCTGTCGATATTTCTTATCTTGCTTTATTTGCAAATAAAAAAAAACTTATCGAAACAATTATGCTGTGAAAATATTATATTACTAGCTGTTTCCCGCAGCTCCGCATGCGTTTTTTTTAATAATTGTAAATTACTTCTTATAAGATCAGCTATCTGTTAGTGAAAGTCCCATGTAAAATAAGTCCAATCGTTTTGGAGATAGTACTTCATACGAAGCCACGGATAACAGCTAGTCTAAAATAAAGTAGCCTATGTCACCCGCTGTAATTTTAGCTATCTGTCAGTGAAATTTCTGTCAAAATCGGTCCAGCTGTTTCGGAGATTACCCGGAACAAACAGTGTAAACTATGAAGAGCTCTCCGTCTGCTAGTGATTTATTTCACATACAGTTCAGCCTTTGCGAGATTAAACCGGACAAAAAATACACTTTTTTTTATATGTAATATAGATTAATTAAGGGAAATCCTAATCGCTTATAATAATATAAACGAGAAAGTTTTTTTTTTACTTTATACGTAAAAGTTTTGACCACAGTCTCATATGATCTGATATGACGTCACGCTTAACCTACAGGGAGAATGGCTCTCAAGTGCAGCTGCCGGAACACACCAACAGGTGCTTGGCGACAGATTTTCAACTTGAGGGTGGTAGCTAGCCAGACGGACTTAGAAAAAGCCTTACCACTATGCTATGGTTTCATCACGATGTTTTCCCTCACCGATAGCTCCGACTCAGTTGCTTGGATTCGAACCTACGTCCTTCGACGCTGTGTCCGAACACAATACCAACTGAGCCATCATCGCTTCATGTTTTGTTGGTGCGGATAGTAGAGTTTCTTACTGTTTCACGTGAAACTACTGAACGAACGGATTTTGATGAGCCTTTACAGTAATACGACCAGTAGATCAGAATAAGACATAGGCTATAATGATATTGTTTAAATTACCGATATTATAATGATAAGTATCAAGTAAGTTTGAAATAATCCTGCCATCTGTGAGCTCGACGTGGCGTTCCATAAACCGTTAGGGTGCGTGTAGTTCAAATACACGTAGACGCTGCGACGTTAATCTCACTACGAATGTTTTTTTTTTTTCAAACTGACTACACTGTTGACCTGACAGGCCTTTACAGTTTCACCGGACCAATGCTGGCGGGCGTCTATGTACATTTGAACTACAGACGCCCGAGTAAGCACCCGCCACCCGCCTGCGCTCTGAAACGGACCTTAGAGTTACGTGAAGATGTTGTATGGTGTTATCGTTATTAATCTATATTACTACAATATAGAGAGAAATATGATGTTTCGGTTGTAATGGATGAAACAAAAAAAATATTTAACCGATTTTAAAAAGTTATTTCACCTAGAGAAAGCTACATTATCGGGCGAGTACCATGATTTCAAAATGTACATAACACGAACGAAGCCCTGAGCAAAAGCTGTTATAATAATATATACAATTGGAAACAAAGTCGCGGGTACGCTACTAGTATAATATAACACATACTGGAATTATATGAACTATGTTTATTAATACACTGGGAGCGTATTTGCATGCATGCAAAGCTTCAGTTTCAAGTATCATTTACTGATAAACGATATGCTGTATGAATGTAAGCGATTTGAGTAGTAGGTACTTCGATAACTTTGCAAAGTCTGTTCATTTTCAAACATATCTTATTTACTTGAACCATCGTCTTATTTACTTTTACTGTGCTTGGTTAAGCAGGATAATAAAAACGGTCACGCATTAAATTTATTTTTTTCTTTAATGACTTTTTGCACAGTTTGGTAAGCTTAAACAAACTCTGTATAAGAGGCGACTGTTTCCCAAAATGTGTCAACTATTCGACTGAACCGCGCTGCATGGTACATTGCCCACATAGACGTTCAGAGTTCGGACCTTCTCGGTAATGCTCGGTTAACATAGGACGGCAATCCCGACGTAGGACCCCCGCCTTGAATGACGGTTCGCCTGCATAATGACCACGTTCTCACTTACTATTGTTCTGCAGGACACTTTGTGTGGCAATTGCTCCGTTCTAAGATTCAATGTTTGGTAGCTGAAGTCCTATTGAATATGATGCCAACTAGTGCAAGGATATTAAAATGACCAAATTTCGACTTAGGCGGTTGCCGTTCATGTAATTCTGCAATATGTCGTCAAATTCAAAATTATCTATTAAATTTGGGCCCTGAGTAGGAGCTTGAGAACGTCAAAATTACCAACAACTCTGTCATTAAGAGGAACTAGCAAGAAACTCAATCTAGTTTATCGTTTTGTTGCTTGATATCAAACTTGAGTTGAAGTCAATATCGCTTTTTTAGTGGATACAGAGAAAAAAGTGTCATTTCCAGACGTCACTATCGTTCACGTAATGGTCCATCCTATAATAGCTTTTTGACATGAAAACCTGCTTCACATGATTCTCGAATTCACTATTATAATGCTAATCGGTAATGCGCTCTAGAACTTTACCTATAAAGGCTAACACTAATATCTAAAAAAACTCTTACTAGTCTAACTAAACCTAAAACAATGAGATATGTAATTTATATTTAGTATAGTATTCAATTCAGGGCCGATATTTTACTAAATCTAAATTATTGTGTTTTTGCCGATTAATTTATAAACGTCTCAACTAACTAACCATTTCATCTGAAATGTGTCATATACCTTGGTCCAGTTTACTGAAGCAATAAATTAACAAAGCTACAACATGAACTGCAACGATTCAAAAAGGCTTTTTTTTAATAAACTCATTTATTATGTCTTTACCAGATTTGCAAACTCCTGGACCCTACAAAATATCCACGACCATGTTTAATAAATTCATCAAATACGAGAATAATAACTTTATTATTAAACATTTCGATTACTTCTTCTTCCTACTTTTTATGTACTCTTGATACAGTGAGTGACATCGGCCGTTTTATGTGCGTGTGAATTTAAATAAGTTGTTTCTTATTGTTATAAGTGAGAATACTGTTAACTAAAAAGTTAAGTAACCACGATATACTTATGTTGCAAAAACATGGCGCCGGATGATGTCATTATCAAGGTCTTGCTTCAACGAACGACACGTATACGAATATACTTAGATCGCTAGGAGGAGACTACTCGTACGTACTTAATTTATTGCTTCTATATGGGCTATTTAATATGATGAGGTGATATATTTTTACATTCCTGTACTAAATGATGAAATTTCTTTTTTTTATTGTACGTTATATTAAGCAAATTGTACACATTATATACAATTACATCACATTCGTTAAAGTAAACAATAATAGATGTATACATTTATATAAAATACATGTACCAGTTGTTTGCTTGCGCTAATATTCGAATCGCTCTCAAACGGCTTTGACAGGCAAATAAAGCATTTTCGGTGTGTCGTCTAGGCTACATATCATTACACTTTTCAATAGGGCCTTAAAATGTAGCATAGGCGTTACTTAAAATCGATAACGCCTAAAGTGTATATGGTTACCATTATAATTTAAATAACCAAAACCAATTGCAAGAGAAGTCGCGCGTTCCAACTAGTAATATATATAGAGGGATACGATATCAACTTTGCATATAAACGTACACAAACAAGTTGGCAGGCAAACGGCGACAGGTGCAACAAGCGTGCGCGTTCGGGCGTCACCGCTCCGGATACGAGGGACGATAACACCACCATGTAATTCCAGTTGAATGCCTCCACAAGCCACGACTATTCAATTTAAAACCGTACGCTATTACTCGTAGGGTCCTCGTTCCGAGTTAAACACAAAAAACCAAGTGAGGCTAGCCCCGTCTGGCTATATAACCGGAGACTACTATTCAAATGATGACAGCTTTGACAAAGGTAAGAAGGTCTTGCACCTGCCGTTCGGAAAAAGGTTTACATTGTTAGAAAATACAGATTACTCTATGGTTTCGTCAACGTGTAAATATTTTTTATTAAACGTGATAGTTGTAGAATTACCTCTACAGACAGCGATAACAACTGTTATTTTACAATACCCAATTATAGTTATAAACTGTTGTTAACTATTCTGCTATTTTGTTTCGTATTGCCATTTGTAATACTGTCAAGATACCGAAATGAATATTTGTTGTCCGTATCCTGCCTTTGAGTGTGACTCTCTCCTTCTCGCTTATTGGTACTTGTATAATGCTTTCTCGTTCTCACGTAATGATAACACTGACCGACCGTTGTTATGGTCAACAATATGCCTACGATATTTTTTGTGTCCATTGTGTAAAATTAATGCATTGTATTATTGTGATATATTTTAACAATTTTCCAATGGTTAAATAACTGAGAATTTGCCTCTCTTTGTTTTAATTTAATATTCATGCCAGTAAGTTCAAACCGAGTTCGACATTCGCGATCGAGCGAGCGTTCCATAGTTTTGGCTAGCATTAATTCATTACAATACGTCATTGTTATTCAAGTACGATTGTCACGAATGCTTCCGTAGAATACTGATGTAGTTTAACCGACAGTTGATGTGATGCACGTAGCTTCTTTTTAATCTGCGTGGTAGGATGCTCTCCGCATTTTGGTTGGTTAAATTTAGTATTATAATAAATTTATATATGCCGGTGTAGGCGAGCTTCCTCCGCGCCAGGGCTGTTGTCTGACCGCGTCCTTTAAAATTTACATGAGCTTAATGTAATCTTGGTCCTTTGGAGTTTACGATAACAAGAGCATGACGAGACTTTGATATTTTATGTGAAGGTGGGCTCACGTAGATAGATATGTGGATTTATATAACGTAAACGGTGCTTGAATGGGGTGCTTGAAATTACAAGTCATGATTCAACATTGATATACCTCGATGACAAATGAATATTCGTTCGGAGGTATCAATTAATTAGGGGGGCGGAGGCTAAATCTCATGTGGGCCAGATAGTGAGGGGGAAGGGGAGATAGGGTTATTTCAGCAAATATCACGTAATTTTTTTTTTTCGGGCAAGCAATATCTTGACAATCAGATTAATTATTAATTTTTTTTTATACTTTACGGGTAAGCGTTTGACCATAATCTCATCTGATGTTAAATGATGATGTGGTCTAAGATGGTAAGTCACGCTTAACCTAGAGGCAGACTGGCTGTCAAGTGCAGCTGCCGGAACACATCAACAGGTGCTTGAAGACAGATTTTCAACTTGAGGGTGGTAGCTAGCCAGACGGACTTAGAAAAAGTCCTACCACTATGCAATTTAAAGTTAAACATGTTTCTAGACTAAAATATGCTGACATTTAACACAAGTCTTCTATATAATTTAGTAGGTCCCATTTAATGATTTTTAGTATCACTGTGATTTTAGATCACGATCTAAATAATCTCAAATTAATTAGTCTATGCTAATAAGATTAAAAATAATAAAGCAAATTGGGTTTTTTGGATTAAATTCAACGCATTTATACTCAAAATACAAAATATGAAAATCTCACATGAGATAATAGAAGGGGGAGGAGGTCAAAACAAACGTCACAATATCTCACCCGTGGGGGAGAGTTTAAAAAAAATCTCAAAAACGTCTTGCATTATTAATGGATTCTCCCTTATAATTGTTTCAATAGATGTAATAATAACCTAATTAAATCACTCGTGGACATTGTCTTCAACTCATACCAAAAAAGCATTGAGGATAATGGTACTCTAATCCCGGTGCCACTGATATACTGGCAAATTATCTATACTTACCGGTTAGTGGTCGACCAGTGTTCAGCCATAGTACATTATTTTTTAAAGTTTAAATATCATTGTGGTTATTTTGCCACAGACTGTACAAATATTGTACAGTAGTAGACGTAACGATTGTGAAGAGTATGACAAATAGACAATTATAAATATAAAAGCTTTGACTCGTCGTTGATAAGGCATAAAATGAATTGTTCCATTTTTTATTGTTGATGACACTAAAAGCTCTTCAATAACTACTGCAGGGAAAAATATAAAGAAAATAAGAAATATAAATAAGCTAGATGTACTCTGTCTAATTATATACTCTTATATAGATAATACAGTGACTATTGTAATCTATATACATACTCGTATAAGTATATCTTCTTCTTTTTATTTTTTGGCTCCGTCACGGTTTGTGCACTAGCCAGCGTCAAGTAACAAGATTTTGCCAAGTAAGTGTCTTGTGATAATTATAATGTTCGTTCTAACGAGATGGTGGTTTCCTTGTTAGAGCTTTCCATGGAGTTTTGGCGGCATCTCAGGATGCATGCTCCGTGGTATTATTTCCCATCCACTTCACTTGTGCATAATAACCGAACTATATTGCGTAAAACAACACCAATTTTACAAAATATAGAGTCTAATAACACAAGATTATGAATAAAATATAAAAAACCACTACATGACAGACTAAGATCCCGCCAAAAACTCCATATAAGTATATATAGATATATATAAAGCAAAATTATTGACTTTCCTTTGTTTAGGCTTTTATCTCACAAGCTAAACCTATTTCAATACGACTGTTAATGTCATATAAAGGACCTTTCTGAGTATTATCTAAGCCTTAATTTATCATTACGTTTTTCCATAGGTGCTAAAGTAGCAATGATAAAACATGTAGTTCATATGATACAGCAAAACTAGTTTCTCGAGACCGCAATCGCAGATACCGGCTTATAGCATAATAATATATTTAAACTAGCGGCTCCGGCAGACGTGGTCCTGCCCTAACAATTAAAAATTTTGCGTGTATCAGCGAGTACACGCGGACGAAGTGAAAATGTATTTGGCTTGTATGTATTAAATTAAATATATATGAGAATGTTCATAAACTATACATTTACTCATTTTGGAACTGGACTCGTATATTCTATAATAATGGTGGACATTTTACGTAATATAGTTCGGTGATTGTGCACGAGTGAAGTGGATGGAAAATAACACCACACAGAACTGTGAAGATGCCATTAAAAATGCCATGGAAAATTCTAACAAGGGAGCCACCATCTTGTTGAAATATTGAAATGATTACAAGACACTTATAATATTACTTACACGAAAATAGGCAGTAATCAGTCTAAAGGATCGGTTGCCTAGAAATAAAATTATAATAAAAAAAAACAACGTTCAAAGTTCAAACAAAAAATAAATCGAATTAAGATCGAATGTTGACCACTGAACAACCATATTATATTAAGGCGCTTTGGGTAATTATATTGCAATGGATACTTAATTTTTGTATAATGTGTTATATAAAGTGGCGGTGATGCACTTTTAATGATTGCCATTGTTTTTAAATTGTGATGTTTATCAGCTACAAAAAAAAAAATGGTATACGCGCAACTAAAACTTGCGTGTGTAGATAGAATATACGCATTTCAATAGACAGTCGGTTGCGCAAAACGTAGATATCTAATCTTGAGCGTAACTCATGCATGCCGTTCTCGTGGGATTCGCATCAATTCGATTAAGAATATTGAATTATCTCTTCCATTGAATTACACGTAAGCTTAACTTATCTTAATTTAAAATGCTTAATTTAACTCGCTTTATATACATGGTAGGGTAACCAAGAATATATATGCATCTTTATATGTTCGTTCGTATGTTTGTACACGATTATTTCTAGAACGACTGGTCCGATTCTGAAAATTATTTAACTGATAGAAAGCTACATAGTATTTTTATGTTATAAGCTATTTATTATTCTTATAAAATTGTGTCGAACAATTTACACAAAAAGATTCATTTCTTACACATTAATATGATTTTCTGCTCGTATTTTTTTGTTTTCACTTGTGGTTTATGATTGCTTAAAATATGCTTGCTGTGGATAAGATTTAATTGTCGTTATAAACAAACAACTTAGTTATAAAATATAAGTTCATTTATTAGAATATCAAACGCTCGCTATTTTGCCCGGCTAAAATTACTTCGTAAAACAGCAATAAAGTGCAACTTAACTCCACCTAGCGGCAAGTTATTCTGTACTACGACTTAAAACCCTTCTCCATAGAAACACCATTTAATTATGTCAATTTCCATGATGATCAGGAAAATGTACTTAGAAATCATCTATATTAAATATATCTGTTAGAAACGTCTATTTTATTTATATATATACTAGCATTTGTCCGCGGCTTTACACGCGTTAATGTAGGTTAAAGTCTTAAACTATCCCTCGGGAGTAGTACTTATATTCTAGATAAAGATAACCTTTGTCGTTTTCTATACCTACTCCTGACAATATGTATGCAAAATTGTGAAAATATATGTGCAAATAAAAAAGAAATGCGTGACAAACAAACACATATTCACATTTATAATATTAGTCAGGATAGATATTGATGTAACCGCGAAAGAAAGGTAAATTATATCAATTGCTTACAAAGGTTTACAAAAATTAGTCTAATTAATTTGAGCGGTTATGGTTAAAAGACCCTTTTTGTACGTACCTATGCAAACAGTTCCGTTTCGCTGGTCCGTATACCTTTATTGGTCTATTAACTTACCTTAATTAGTGTACTATTTAATTTAATAATAGGTCATGCTGTTAGTAAATTTAGGTACATGTTATGGTATTTTTTTTTATTATAACATTTGTTCATATAGGTAGTAATTATCACAACAACTAATAACGCATTATTTATAGTCAATGTAAAACAAGTTATTTAAAAGATATAATTAATTATTTTTTCATTTATCTGTTGTCCGTTCTTTTTTTTTTTTTAGGCAACGATAATAGCCATCAATAATATCAATATCTATAATAATAGTTAACAAGCAAAAATATTATATGCTAAAATTAACCCCTGCACTGTCCGAAACCATAAAAGTTCTACACAAACTAATTTAAATCTAATAAAGCACGAGTCAATAGATTGTTGGCAGTATGACATTAAAAAATATCCGATTCCTTGCAATACCTACTTTGAAAAATAACAAAGGATACAGGTATTGTAAAATTATAATTTTTGTGTGAAATGTATATTTTAATTTTTTTTTCATTTCAACGACTTATTTTTACTACCCCATGAGATTTGCAAAGTACGATGTGACAACAAACATAAAATTAAAAACATAATCCGTCATTTTGATGTCTGGGTACTAAAATATCAGTCGAGGTGTTTAACGAGTGTGAGTTAGAAAGTCAAGTAATATTTATTTCATTAACATCGGATACTTTTAGCGATATCTACAAAATAAACTGTAGTTTACAATACGGTGTTTTTCTGTTACTTTACGTTACATAATGTTTTATTTTATAATTTATAGTTTTCTGCCACCACAATCTCATCTGATTTTGCTGGTTCAAAGTACAACTATCGCAATACATCTATAAGTGCTTTGTGGGAAACTTTTAATTAGGTAGGTAGCCGGGTGGGTGTTACAAAATGACCCACCTCTACGCTTTTCCAATGGTAAATAATTATCATATTTTCCATCGCAGCCCCTTTATGTTTGAGTGCATCGAATGCAGCTCCCAGATCGCCACTGACCCACATCGCGTTGCTTGCGAGCGTGTTAACTCCACGATACTTATAATATGTAGGATAGGGTTGCCAGCATCGCTATTTAGAATTTAAATAATTAAATTTTTAATATATTTCTTCCATTAATTTTCCTTCTTTAGTTACCGAATTCAAATTATTATGTTGGGTTTTCAGAAAATAGTACACATATTATGTATCTCTTGAATTGGTAGATTTGATAATGGAAAATGATGGCTTGGTATTTTTTCTTTAATAAAAAAATATTTATCAATTTTTTTTAGCTTGCTATTATTATACAGAACAGGCAAGCATAAGGCGTGCATTTAACAGACATTATATACTGATCATATATTTTGCTGTTTTTCTCCGATCTTCTATATATCCTATACTTTTACAAAGCCTATTGTTATTAATATATTAGTGTAATAGGTGTTGTATAAATAAATGTCTCTTGCATTATCGTCAACAAAAAACTTGGTTTGTTCATAAAAAATAAGCCGTAGAAATTACTTATCCGATTCTAAAGTGCCTAAGACGTCTATGTTTTGTTATTATTAATTTTTTTCATATAATAAACTCGTGCGAAGTCGCAGACAAATGTATATACATACATACATATGTAGACTAGCAATCTTTCATACATACATACGACTCCCCACCATCTTTCGACCGACCATTTTAAAGTTGACATACTCTTAAGCATTTTTATGAAGGCTTTTTTTTTGCGCTACACCGATTTTACTATCATTCACCACTAGATGACGCTGCAGTACACACACACTTGTATATTACTAAATAGATTTTAAACGGTGAACACCGAACCGCTTATTTATGTGATATATGTAGTAGATATTCTTGTAACTAAATGTATATATTACAACAAATAAATATAGAAATCAATAAGGCGTTTAATAGGATCAGTGACGGGTAATATAATGGTCAACCCTAAAGGAACCTTTACGCTTTCTATCTTGCAGTCTATCAATAGCTCGATAAGTTGCCGAGCGACGCCTACGGGCGTTGCTTTTATCAAAGCGCTCGCGCTCTTATGTAATCGTGTTTCACGTCTACGGTCCCTTGTGTAATCACCTCCTTAGTCGTTAACTAAGTCGACGACGTATACGTAAACACTGCGTTAATTACACCTTCGTATATGCAGACGTCTGTGATGGTTTTTTTTTATACGAATTATATTTTATACTAATACTAACACGGCTTCCTTTTGACAACAACAATGATAAACAAAAATTCACTTTTAAGCGATAACTACAAAATAAGCTGTAGTTTATTATTACAATACGGCGTTTCCGCTACTATATCTGTAATATAAAAATGAATCGCTAAATGTGTTGCTAAGCGCAAAACTCGAGAACAGCTGAACCGATTTCGCTAATTCTTTTTTAAAATATTCCTTAAAGTACGAGGATGGATCGTACGGAGAGAAAATCTAAAAAAAAATTACCTGGAAAAGTCTTAAAACGACACTTTTCTATACTCCCATACAAATGATTCGTAATAATACTTAAAAGTCAATTTGAACTTTAATACTATAGCATAAAGTTTAAGTGTTAGTGGAGAGACTCCGAGAAAGCAAAACAATTGAGTGACGTTAGTATCATAAAAATATGAATGTCAATATTTATACGATGGTCCCGAATAGCAGAATAAAATCGACTGTTAGGCGTTACGAAGTTCGCCGGGTCCGCTAGTAAGTAATAACATTTACACGCGGTTTGGCTATGATAATGTGGATTTGATAGACCGATTCGGATATTAAGCCAAACAAACAGTTTAGATATTTTTTTTTTTGTAAGGACATATCCATTTTGTAAAATGCTTGAATTTTATTTATTTATGTATATAATTTTTAACATAAACTATGCTCACAGTATAAATATTATGTAAACGTAAGGTCAATAATAATATATATATTTATAACATGAAGTTTTTAAATGACTACTTGAAAAGCTCGCGTTGTTTTAGATAATAATTACTAAGCAAGTTGCATATGTACAGGTCTCGCATCGTGCAGGACGGAACTGCGCTTGTTTCACTCTCCCGCTTAGTTTCGATACTCGCACGACCGCGTAAAAGCTATTGTTCCAAGACATTGTCCCTAATGTTGCCGCAAACAATAAGACTTATATGGTGTCGTAAGAGACATAAACTTGAAAAACTATATAGCTTAAACGTTGCACACACACACTCGTAGGTACACATAGTGGTGGGCTGTTTTTGTTTGTTTTTTTGCCCTTTCGAACTGAAATAGTTTAGAACACAGATAGTCAGATACAGAATACATGTACGGGATCGTGAAACATACATGCTTGGTAACCATGTATATTTCACGAACTCATACAGGTATGATACGGATAGGTTTAGCTTAGTTTAGCTTAGCTAGTCAGATTCGGGTATTCGACGACAGCCCAAGCCGAGGTGTGCCGTGCGCCCTTGTGCTAGTCGTCTATACAAATCGGGTGAGTGCCTTAAGCGCTCCCCTTAGTAGTCCGGTAAAACTGTAGCGGCGTCTGGGTCAACAGTGTTGTCAGTTCGAAAAAAAAAAAAAAGCTTAAACGTCATCCGAAACGAGCGGGTAAAATGAATATTAGGAAAAAATCAACAAAATTATTGTATATTTCTTTAACATCTCTTAATCGGAATTAATATCTGAGTAAATATTGCCTTTTTACATTCGCTAGTATCGATTTAAATATAGTATTATTTTGAAAAATATTCCCTCTTTTGGGAACCAGTATCATTCAGTTTTGAAATGTCACACCGTAGATTTTTCCAGTCGTTTGAAACACGAGAAGAAAAAAAACGCCCTTGTAGTCGTAAAAAGAACAGTCCTGCAGATATAAAGCAAAGTCTAAAAGAGTCGAGCAACAGTTTTTTTACGTATGATTTGACTTGAATGATCTATGTTAGTTATTTATTAGCTCACGCTCGTGTCTTTGCTTGCGTTAATACAAATTTTACATATCCCTCGGGAACAGTACACAAATAAACAAACTGACGTTGGCATTATAATAATTAGTTTAGATTAGGACTAGGTAGGATAAACTATTTCAGTCCAGCCAGCGAGGACCTAGAAAAAGGTTATTTATATCTGCCATATCACTATCACTACGTATTATAAAACAAATTCGCCCGCCGCGTCTGTCTGTCTGTCTGTTTGTATGTTCGCGATAAACTTGAAAACTACTGAACGGATTGTAAAGCGGTTTTCACCATTAGATAGGGTAATACATGAGGAAGGTTTAGGTATACAATATGTCAAGGTTTTGTGTAAATTGATTGAAATATAACGATAATTGTTAGAAGTGTTGGAAAAAGTTAAGCCACCTGGGAGCTTTCATCGACAACGCTGCCTAATTCTTTTAAGATATAACAAAACAATGCATAATGAGATATTCCTCTTTTATGGCTCTACAAAAAAGTCTACGAAGGCATATACCTATCTTTTAAGGATAGCTTACCATACCCATCTATCTTAAAATATGGTCACATACAATGAGGGTATTGGAAGGTTATATAAACGGATACAGTATTAATCCTTTACAAATTAAATACATTAGTTATCTTAAGCATTTCATGCCCATAAGTGTATATTTTTTATTATCAGTTCAGGATAACGTCCGCCGGCCTGCTAGTCTAATATGTTTATAATAATAGGTTACGTGTTGGTAGGTCTACGCTGTATATTTTTTTCGAGTACATAATTTCATGTATACATGTTGGTAATTGAGACCTAATTAATCATTTTAATAAAAAAGGCATAGTACTAATTACCTAACATTTCTAATTAATTTGGTGTAAATTTATATATATTTTTATGATAGCTCGGCAAAGTGATTACTCTATGCCTGAAGGGGTAAACACAGTACAATCGAATAACAACGACAACGATCGAAATACAAACCGTCCATCGCTAGTCGCCGGTGTCGTGCCGGCTTGCGTAAATATTTCTTCGCGTTACGCTTCAAAGACCCCATGTTATAGGATGGAGGGGGGAACACGCTGGCCAGGACAGTGCTCCACTGCTTCACGGTACGACAAAGTTAAAGGCGTTGCGAACTTTTTAGTTCCTGCCCAGGTAGATTTTACCGCCAGCCTGTGGCTCCGATGCGTAACGACACGCGTGGTTCGGTTATGGAAAGGAGAGGAAGGAACTAAGTTGAAATTGACATTAAATTAATTTTTCTACTTTTGTCATATATTTAACATTTAGTTTTGCCAAATTCTATCTTTGGTGTACTTCGTCTTATAGGTATATTGAAAATCTTCTATTACTGTCTTAGGTTACAAAATATATTACGACGCTTTGGATACTTTCCAATCAATTGTCCTATTACTTAAGATACCAATAAATTTCTCTCATAATTCTTACGTTATAATATCTTATAATAACGGACGCGAAACACGCTGCTAACCATTCAGCGTTACTCATCTAATCTTGGCAGAACACGTACACAAATTGGGGTCACATACAAATGTATAGCTAGATTAAACGAATTGGGAATACACGTTCTTCTACATGTGTTTGGATCATGTCGTGTGCGAAATCGAACAGTTCATTGACTTGCCTTGTTATTAATTATATCTCCGTTTAGAGCCTAAAATGTTATTGCGACTTGTAATTCGGTCACTCCCGTACTGTGTGTTTACAGAAATTTATAAAACTTGGACAGCAAGTTCGTCATGTTTATAAAAATATACAAACATCTTTTTTAAATAATTTTAAGTCATCTACGAAAGGCAAATTTATCAATAGACTTGGATATTATTATTTCTATGAAAATATAATATCTATTGGTTCGATCTCATTTTCTTATGCATCTTTAAAATGTATTTTGTCATAAAAAGAAGGCAGGTAAAAAGTATTAAAAAAATTGGGAACGCGTGCGCGTGCGACACAGTCGTGATCACTTGACACAGCGCAAATGCTCATTGTGAGGGGAATCGTAAGCACGTGCTCCATTATACTCCAAATGGGTTCCAAACAAACCGATCAATCACGAATTCTCTTCGTGAACGTTTCATTCTTTATTTACATAATTCTAAAGGTATACTATTTTATTTGAAATAGGTTTGTTTATTTTAACTTATATAAAATTAAAAATCTATAAATTCCGACTCATAACGGCAATACGATGCAGGATTAATTGATTCTTCTTCGTATTTCTCGAAATTACTAGTATCACCAGGTGTTTTATATTTTGGTACAAATGGCGGTTTCGTTCTGCAGTTGAGAATAGAATCCCACTCGATACCTTTAAACCATCTATGATTTTTATAGTCTAGTACGCCATTTTTCATTACACCGAAGCGCTTGGTAATATCAACTTGCAGAGTATTGCGTACGAGATCCCTAAGATCAGAACTAAAACTGGATGGGCATCTATATTTTGCAGCTACTATCTTCTCGTATGTTTTCATCGGATCGTTGGCATAGAACGGAGGATAGCCAGCGTTCATTTCATATAGAAGTACACCAAATGACCACCAATCTACTGAAAATCCATATCCTTTGCTGAGTATCAACTCGGGGGCTAAATATTCGGGAGTTCCGCATAACGTCCACGTTCTTCCGTGCAGCACTTTACAGAATCCAAAATCAGTTATCTTCAAATACCCAGTTCTGTCAATTAAAATATTTTCAGGTTTCAAATCGCGGTATACGAGGTTGCAGAAATGTAAATATTCCAAAGCCAACACAACTTGGCTCGCGTAGAATTTTGCGTGTGTCTCTTCAAATTTATTCATTCTACGGAGATGCGTGAACATTTCACCTCCTGGTACGAATGACATAATAAAATAAATATAGCTGTTATCCTTGAAACTGCATTCCATAGAGACAGTGAAAGGAAATCTTATAGCTTCGAGAATTCGTTTCTCGTAAAGCGTATGTTCCGCTTGCTTCAGTTTAATTATTTTCTCCTTTTCCAGCACTTTCATTGCATATAATCTGTAGCTCTTTGGATGTTTCAGTAATATCACTCGGCCGAACGCACCTGTACCGAGTGTTTTAATTCTCTCCAATTCGGAAAAATCGATATTAAATTTCGTTTTTTTACACCAGCGTTCTTCGAATTCTTGCTTTAATTGAATCAGATGTTTATTGTATTGTTGCTGTTGTTGCTCGGTGTATCCATCGCGAGTCTCAGCTGATCCAGAACTGGATGCTGCACCGTAACTCTCCTTTGTGGTGCCGTATCCTTTACGTGAATACATTTTTATTATTACTGACATTATTTGTCTAAGTCATGACCCTCGCGATTGCATTGCTTCTTTATGAAAATTGTATTAATACACTAAAAGTGTCACTGGCTCTGTCGAACAAATTGCAGTTGCTTAGGTAAAATCATTGCAAATTGAAAATTGAATTGCTAAATGTCTCGATTTTATGAGATCGAAAATTTGAGGGCGCAGGGACGCGTGGGTGGCGGCGGGTGAACGAACTGCCTGAGTAGGGCTAGGTGGAATCAGCTGTGTTTAGGGGTGTCACGCCATGCCGCCGACAGCCGGTCGCCGTCCCGACGGGGTTATTGATCAGGGAGACACACGTGCGAGTTTTCGATACTTTTGGAGCTTTTACTCCCAACTGTAGATGTATATTGTACGTCTATACAACGTTCATTATCATTACATGAAGCTTATTTATATAAGATAACATAGCTGAAATTAGAATGCAATGCTGTTTTAATCTTCATTATCAGACGAATGTGCGATCCGTGCCGATTGACCATCGATAAACAAGCAATGAGGTCGATTGCCCGAGCCACACCTTCTCACTCGTTTTATTTTTGCTTTTTTTTTCCATCAGTGTTATTGCTTACATAATCTTATCTAGCGTGTCATTTATTGTACTTAGTTATCTAGTATATTATTTTTGTTTTATACAGATAAAACTATGCATGTGTGCTCGTAGCTTAGCGCTTGTTTTGATATTATCTTTTGTAATGTCTATTTTTGATAATGCATAGTTAAATGGCTCCGTGTTATTGACATGTACCAATTTTTATGACGATTGGTTGAATGAAACAAGTGGATGTGCTACAACCCCAGCTAATAGCGAGTCATAGTAAACTATATAGTATAAAAGGTCCATGAACTTTATAACACGATACTCAGACAAATGGTTTTAGAATTCATCAATTTCAGATTTCAGATGTATATCTAAATATCCATTTGTTATGTATATTATAGAAGACTAGTTGATACCCGCGTCATCGTTCGTATATAATATATCTTATGTAGATAGGGAAAATATAAGCACTACACCGCTTGCCCCACTTGTGTCCACGGCAACAAAACACGCATCGTTGAACTTATCAAGTGCTTATAAAATATCATAGATTCTTAATACTTTATATATTGTGGAGATATCTAAATTTTTTTTTGGAGTAAAATAAAAAAAAAGGTTGGAATATATCCAGTAGTTTTTGTGAGGTATGCGCGCCGAACGAATATAGCTCCAGTATTTTATTTCTACATGAAATAAAATAAGATAAGAAGATACAAATTTTGTAAATGAATCTACTTTCTAGAAAAGGTATTCTTATGAGCCAGTCATAAATATAATTCTGTTCATTTTACGCCTTTATGTATTTTTTTCCCACGATCGCTTAACATTTACCTAACAATTTATCTCGTACAAGAAGTTCCGGTCGAAAATTGTGTTCCATTAAACTGATTGTAGCGCAAATAATTATTATTATTTCTATCGTTTCACATGTTCGTTGCAGTACCGTTATCGAGACAAGCTCGTACGACATATACAGTTTTTTTTTTATAAGTATGACGCATATGCCCATTACATATATTGAATGGCATACGTTCTAAGAATTGCAATGTACTCGATTTATTAACGAACACATCTATTGAAAAGAAGCTTTGTTGAGAGAAAGAATCTAAAATTATATTCATCCATAATGTTATCTGTTGGATTATAATTATTTGTCATTTAATAAATTATGTCGTAAATATATCCTTATGTTATTAACTCCTTGGCTCACTTTTCAAGACTCAGATCTCAAAAAAGAGCGGATTAGGTTTTTAATTACTTTTTTTTCTTTCACGTCATCATTCATTATAAATTTTAATGGTTTAGTAAAAAAAAACGTTCGTAAAAAATGAAAAATAAATTAAAACTGCATTTTACATAAAATTTATGATTTAAAAATACATCGTTTGTTATTTCAGGTATTTTTTTTAAGCTTATACTGTCAATATTCTGTTGACCTGTGCCTCATAAGGTCTACTACACTCGTTTGTATGAAACGTAAACCTTTATAGTTTTGGACAGTCCAGGGGTTAATATTATATTATTATTATTATCTTTCTATTTATCTTCTTTTTTTTTTAATTAAACCTTTTTTAATTGATCAAAATAAAATTATTGAAATGAGATTAATATAAGACTTATTATTAAAAATGAAATAAACATGCATGTGTTGCTCTGTTGACGAAGATAATTTATTAATTATATTTATTTATTTTTTTTACAATAATGTACAATTACAGATTACAGATTGACAATTACATTCATAGCAAAACTATTATATCATTACAAATCTGAAACCAATTACAAATTGTACACGACATATTTAGTTTTAACAATAAACACAGTTAGCCTAAAATGAGTCTAAAATGAGCCTAAAATGAATCTGTTAATGAATACACTACTTACTGAAATCTACGCGCTATATTATATATACACGATTTAATAAGAAAAACACACCTGTGGACAATGAAACGACATTTACAAGCTTATATTTAAATTTTTACATTCTACTATTTTTTCCTTTACTAATAATTTCCCTTAATGTACCTACTTTGACATGACATATATTATGTTTATTTTAAGCATAAATGATTTATTATACATTTTATAATCTACGGATACGGAGTGTAACGAAACTCCAGAAACTTATTATTCAAGAAATATATTTTCTTTACTTTTTTATACTTTAGAGGTTAGCTTTTGACCACAACCTAATCTGATGCTAAATGATGATATGGTCTAAGATCGTAGTCACACTAAACATAGAGGAAGACTGGCTCTCAAGTACAACTGCTGGAACAACACACCAACAGGTGCTTGGCGATAGATTTTCAACTTCGAGAGTGGTAGCTAGCCAGGCGGACTTATATTTAGAAGCCCTACCACCACGCTATGGTTTCATGACGATGTTTTTCTTCCCTGAAAGCTCCGATACAGTTGCTAGGATTCGAACCTACGTCCTTCGATGCTGTGTTCGAACACACTACCGACTGAGCGATCATCGTTTTGTTTACATCAGGGCTGTCCAAACCATGGCCCGCAATTGTTGCGGCCCGCAGAATCTTTTTTATCTTCTTTGTTTAAATACATTAAACGAGTAAATTATTTTTCTTGCGACGAAATTCAAATGTTTTGGATATGTATTCCATTATGCCGCACACAACACTATTGACTCGAGAACTCGGGGAATTTCCCGAACGTATAATAGGTACACCCGACACCGCGCGTTGTTCATTTATTGGGCTTTAAAAGACAAATTAATGAAAAAGTAGATAATAAAATAATGATACTTATTATACTTGTATTTTATTTTTATAAATATTTTGCGGCCCCCCAATGTATTGAGTCATTTTTGTTGGCCTTGGGTCCCATGTAGTTTGGACAGCCCTGGTTTACATATAGAAGTAGCGGGGATTTTTGAAAAGGATATAATAGCCTATAGGCTACTTTTCATTTCGAATATACGGAAAACGCAGAGCATGTCGCCGGGGAAAACTAGTGCTTAATATCTCGGGATAATGGATTCGATTGCTTCGCCGCATCGCGCTTCTCGCGATACGTCCGCACGTCGAGTGATGAGGCAATGCCGAGTGTCGAAAGAATCGAATTCCGTTTTGGTTGTTTACTGCAAGAGCGAGATAATCGTTCAAATTCTTATCGATTCACATTGTTTCGATTATTTTTAAACCTGTCGAAATCGCCTACCGTTAATTATAACCGTGTTCTCCGACTTATATTACAACGACCGGCCGGCGTGCTTAACGATACGCTGTCAAGGTCGCGGAGGTACGGATGTTGCGTTACGCCTTGTGTATCTCGTAATCTGAACCTATCATCAGATTTGTTGTTTTTACATTATCTCTCTATTTTGTATCATTATTTTTTTTCTTAATCCTCCTTTAACAGCGTAATCGTCCTCGTAATTGATCTGTGACTGTGCTTGATAAAGTAAACGGCGTGACCATGATTATTATATAACTAGCTGGCGGTCCCGACTTCGCGTGGGTATCTGTAATATGGAAAAAAATAAGATGTAATTTTATCTCTTTATAATGTGGCCATGTAATGAAATAAATTGGTAATTGAAACAACTGAACGTCGAAGCTGTTAATTCTGTCAATATTCTTAAAGGTCCTCCTAACTGTCTTGTGTCTCGTTCTTTTTTTATTTGGAGATATTTATGTCCTAAATTTTTCACTTCCTTTTATTCAAACGTCGTTTTAACAATTACATAACAAAAAAAAGAAAAAACGAATCGAAATAGGTTCAGCCATTTTGAAACGATGATGTGCGTACATATATTCACCAATTGATTTTTAATTATATAAAAAAGTATAATTTAAAACATTTTTTTTGTTATGCCATCAAATATCGTTGTATACTATTAAATACTCTATGTATCTATGAATAACGTTTAGAATTACGTATTGAATTTTGCTTTGATGACATAAAATGAATGCCTTTTAACATTATCTGTTTTTGGGTCTGCTTTTGGGTAACCATAATATATCTTGATATGTCCTTACTTAGACAGGATATATTTATTGTACGCATACAATTTAACTGCCTAGTTAATTCGAAAGTAAACCGAACATTTATACGAAATCACAGTTATTAAATACTAGCTTTTGCCCGCAGTTCCGCTCGCGTTAATTTTGATTAGACCTATCCCTCGGTAACCGTATTTTTTTTTCTGGTCAAAAGGTACCCTGTATCCTTTTCTGCTCCCCTGACAATGGGTATGTAAATTTTTATGATAATCGGTTGAGTGGTTAAGTCGTGAAGGTATAAGAAACAGACAGATTCCCATTTGCCTTTATAATATTCGTTACAATGGTTATAGGCTATGTTGGTCAAGCATGCATAAGATAACACGCATGTGTGCTATCTGCACCGTAAAAAAAATGCATCAGTAATCTTGATGAAATTTGTGAATCATTACAAGCTTGAGACATTGATCGAGTCGGCCGAATTAAATGAACATTATGTGGCAATTCTATTCAATATAACAGCGCCTAGAATTATTCTGCATTAGAGATTGCCAAACGCCGCGCCGCTGCAAACGTCAATCTGCTGTGAATTATACGTCGCTGTACCGGTCAAGGTTGTGGGGACCCGCAGTCCGCATGTTTGCGACTTGGCACCAAACCAAAGTTGGCCATATTTATTACAGTGAGATAATTTATCGGTATAACAGAATCTATGTGATTCTAGTTGATATATATCGTTTTTTACATATAGCCATATCTTTTAACAAACTTGGTAAGAAGGATTGATATGAATTTGAAGTTGTTTACTAAAGTGTTATTAACCCCTTAACTGTCCACATCCACAAAGTTTTAAAAACCAATGTAGACCCCATGAGGTACAGGTCAACAGACTGTTGGCAGCATAATTATTTTCTTTAATTTGTACCAATTTTATTTTTTACTAATCCATGTAATTTACATTATTGTACGATGTAGTGAAATTAAAAACAAAATCCGCCCATTTTGTAATCTGGGTCTTCAAAAATGAGCCGAGGAGTTAATGCTGTTGTTAAGTTATATGCAACTTTTACCGGCACTCGCGGTGACCTCAAAATACTGACGTAATGCTTTTCACTTTTGATCTATAAATTATGTATTTATGGGGTCTATTAGTGTCTCGTATGTTAGAAAATCCTTTGTATATAGAATTAGCATTAACAGTACTTTTTTCTGAATGAAACATTGTGTCGTGTTCCTGACAACATGTATTCAACATTTTATAAAGTTGTATGTATGAAGGTAGAAGCGGTTAAAAGCTAGTATTTAATAAATATGTAACGTAAGGAGTATTTAAAGAGCATACACGTACGGTTTTCGGCGGTTATTTTTCGAGGACGCTCAGTAAAAAACTAGACACGTGAAACCCGTTTCAAAAACGTTATGGCAACGACGAGTCACGTTGAATATTCAACGAACGCTAATTCCGTAAATGTTTTGACGTTGAACATCATGGCACGTCGACTACGTAAACAGTGAAAGTAAATAAAAACTTGACTTATATACCCCCGTTCATTATGCCGAGATATATTTGAATGTGACCTCTCCCGCGTTAATGATTTTGCTACCGAGCCAAGTTATGATATAATAGGTATATCTATCTACCCGAGTGAGTGAGTGAGTTTAAGGTGAGTGCACACCAGTGTTGTTTGTGTCTAGGACTAGAATACATTTTAAGGTGAGTGCACGCACACCCACTTGAATCGGGATCTTGTACAATGTAGACGAAAAAGGAAAATCATCGACCGAGTAAATTCTATAGACAATCGTCGCGGCAACCGGAGCGGACTTGACTCAATAATTGCTGCTTTGATCGATCGATCGATGGGTTTATTACATAGATATGCATGCGTCCGTGTTACGATTCGTTCTAGTTATCCAGATGTACAAACAAATAGAGATAATGTTTTTAATGTGAATTAGTGATCAATAACCCTTTATAAAAATATCACAAAGCTTATTTGTAAACTAGCTGATACCCACGACTTCGTCTGCGTTATTTATTATATTAATAATATATTTTATCTACAGAGAAAAAATGTGTAAACACTTTTCCACGGTAAGAAAATACACAGCATTAAACGACGCGGTAGTTGCTTTTATAAAAATCATAATTTATTTAAACTTTAATAACTTTATATTAAATAAAGCTATCGTGACAATTATCTATACATCTATACATATAAATAAAATTGGAGTGTCTGTTTGTAATATCAAAATAACGACTTTTTACTGATTGGATATGAACGTATACACATTACTGATAAAAAAATTCAATTTTTTAAATTTTTGTTTGTATGTTCCGGGTAATCTCCGAAACGGCTGGACTGATTTTGACAGAAATTTCACTGACGGATAGTTAAAATTACAGCGGGTGACATAGGCTACTTTATTTTAGACTAGCTTTTACCCATGACTTTGTTTGCAGTACTATCACCAAAACGTTTGAACCATTTATCACGGAACTTTCCTTAACAGATAGCTGATCTTATAAGAAGTAAATCACCATTATAAAATAAAAAAAAACGCATCCGGAGCTGCGGGCAACATCTAGTTTTAGATAAGAGCCAAATGTCTAAGAAGGAAAACTAAAAAACAGATCGAAGTCCACGCAGTAGTTTTTTTGTGATACGTGCGCACAACAGCAGAACTCTATAATTTTATTAATAAGAAGACATGTACCGACAGAACGACGAATTTGTTAACATAGATTAATGATTATAATAATTTTTTTTTGCTTATAAAAAGATGTAATAGAACATGTATGTTATGTATCATGTTTCTCGCATACTTGCGCATACTGCAAGTACCTAATAATATAAACGAACAGTCATCACAGACAGTCATGACAGTCATTTATTCATAATTACCCACTCCTACAATACTCTCGAAGTTCTTTCACTGCAGTGCCTCATTAGTATTGTATATCCTAAAACATTCGATAAAACACATCCGGTGGTTATTTATCAACAAACACTCTTACTGATAATTGTATAATGTCATAAATATGAACTCGAGCTAACAGGACTTGACACTATCTAAAATGTCACTGACAGGATCAATATTTAGCTTTAGATAAGGGCCGCCCAGACGACAGGCGTGAATACTTATTATATGCCTATAATGGTGCATAAATGTATTGCAAAAATTACAAAATCTTGTTTATCCTAATTAGATGTAACTCGGATATTGTTTCAGTTTCTAAAATTACACTTATAAAAAAGACATCACTAACCAAAGAGGTTTTATTTTTTTGCGAACTGTCTACACTGTTGACCTTGGCAAGGCCGCTACAGTCTCACCGGACTACACCAAAGATGTTGTTACAATGAAGTTAATAAATTTATTGGACAAGCTACCAGGAGTTACACCGGTTTCGTTTTTTTTTCTGAATTTTATTTTAAAAAATTGCTGGAATATCTCGAAAATAGTTAAATTTTGTGCATTTAACATATAAAAGCGTGTAAACATTTAAATTCTAAAGATAATTTATTGCCCTTTACAATATTACAATATGAATATTACCTATATTTACAAGCTGATTAAGTAAATAGATAAAGAAATTCGTGTATTTTGAATTAATTTTTATATGATTAAAAAATGTATGTCTCTCAATCTTCAAAGATTGCGAATTATACTCGTAGTTATATTTATAATTTCTAAAACTTTTCGTTCTTTTATGGGTTGCATTCACTAAATGAACTTTTTATATAGGATTTAAAAATAACAAAATTATTTTAGCTGCCCCGGGATGGATGCTTTATAAATGCTCGTGGTCAAACTTAGATTATAAATGTTTTTTAAGTTATGACATGAGGCCTATTGTCTGTCACAGAGTGTCCTGCTATAATAATCGCATATCGTTTTTTATAAGTTTTTATTTAACTTGCATTGTTTGTTACTTTGTTTAGGACAATTCTTACAAGCTGAATTCGAACTAGTTCCTTTAGATCTACGAGACTATGCAGTAATAATGAATGATTGTTGAGTCCTTGTGACAATACACGAAAATGAAATAAAAACAAAATGGCGAATTTCAAAATGGCCGCCGTACATTTTGTATAAATGAGATTTTTTGCGTTTTTGTATGAAAGCCTGTTTTTAGAAATATTTTTTAATTTATATTATTTGAATTTGTTATTTGATGTCGCTAATGAGCGTATACAAAAACGTCACTGTGCGTTAATTTTCAATTCATTTAAATACATATTATATAATGTAGTCGATGGAAAAAAATAACCGTTTTACAAGTTATTTTTTTTTTTATTGATACAACGAAAATCTCTCAACAGCTACTGAACAAAGAAAATAAAATGAAAGAGACAGGTAGAAACGGGATAAAAATGCACTGAACTGTTTCGAATTCCCCTTTTTATTTATATGTGAAAGATGAGAAAATGGTCGTGACAAAGTAAAACTACCTCCGTGTTTTGAATAAAGCTATGAGGTTTAAAGAGGTCTTGGATCAGAAGAAGACGAGAAATTATTGAGGTTATATGAAGGTAAGATTTCTTCATAGCTCCATTAGGTTATACATACAAATAGTCAGATCGTGTATTTATAATAAAAGTATGTTTAAAATATGGTGACGTAAGTCAATCAAAAGTTCACGGTCATCGCTTTCTACCCACCGGCCTTTATCCATCCTACACTCCCCTTGTCAAGTAAAAATATACGACCTTTTAACATTGTACCTAAAGCTATCCAGGTGTGATAATATTGTATGCACATATCCAAGCTTTTACCTTTGAGGGAACATGGAGTTGTGCAAGATAAAAGGGAATATCTATAACGAAATATGTATACCGTATACTTAAGTATACTGTGTTTTTTACCCTTATATATTATACAAAACAATTTATTTGTCTATCTATACGTTAGTCTGTTTATATCTCGAAAACCACTGAATGAATTTACATGATTGTTTTTTTTATTCGTAGGTGTACGTACACTCTGGTCAAATTTTGGTATATGTTTTTGTTATATCTTAATCCGAATGAATGTTTTCGTAGATGGTAGAGCTACGCTGAAGCTATTACTGGTTTCAGCATGAATGGGTCGGCTCGCCCGGGGTAGTACCACCCTCTCACAGAAAACCGACGTGAAGTAACAGTGCTTGCACTGTTGCGTTTCGTTCGGTCAGTGAGAGCGCCGGAGGCCCACATATATTAAAAGGCCGGCAACGCACTTGCCACTCCCCTGGTGTTGCTAGTGTCTTTGGACGGCGGTGATCACTTACCATCAGGTGACCCACCTGTTCGTTTGCCCCCTATAATATAAAAAAAAATCTAAGATGGCGACGAAAGTATACTACCATCGACAAAACAATGGTTTGATATTACAGCAAAAGTTTGATTTTGCCTGCGTTCTTTTATACAATACACTTCGAATGGTCGGCTAGACCATTTCGAAACATTACCAAACTCTACGATACGAAACTAATGTCAGTGATGCGCGCGTCCCAATTTATTTTAACAACGTATTCGTATCGAAAGCGGGCTGCATCGTTCAAAATTGCATCTTCGCTGTTTGTACGTCGGATATATTTTCGTTTTTCACACATTCCAACGATGTTTTGCCGCCGTCTGGTGTTTGATGTTACTCGGCTGGAATCCCTGCGTGATATTCTACGCTAATAATAAACCGTTAATTAATTGTATTATGTTACTTACGTTTATTTTTAATACCTGGGAATACTTTTAACAATATTTTTCTATTAAACAGGTAAGCGAAATAGAACGGCCCATTGGCTTGATCTATTTAGAATTAACAATGTGAATTATTTGGTCTTTGTTTTTTATTGGAATACCAATTTAATGGAGTTACAATTTTTTCGCTTATCACATTAATGCGTTGAGATAATATTGTTTAAGTATAGTTATAACAAGATGTTTCTTCTATTTGTTTCATATTATTCTGATGGATTTGTTGATATAGATCGGTTGTCGTTTCAAGCGAGTTTATAGGTCAACATTAATCGTGTGCTATTGTTATGGTATTTTAAAACACTAAAGATTGTTCTCTGGAACATATTTATGAATGTATAATTGGAAATTTAATTGCCTACTACTAGCTGTTGCCTGTGAAGATCGCTCGCGTTAATGTACATTTGATATATCCCTCGGGAACAAATAACAATTTTTTTTAATTATAGGTATCCTATGTACCTTTTCTGTAACCTTGGCAACGTAAAATTTTATGATGGACGGTTGAATACTTAAGGTGTAAAGGCGAAACAAACAAACAAATTCATATTTGTATTATATATATATATATATATATATATATATATATATATATATATATATATATATATATATATATATATATATATATATATATATATATATATATAATATTAAGATTTAGTAAGGACGACTCATCGATCGTAACAATGTAGATCGGAAAGTATATTAGGAAACGTATCCATACTACGTGCCCTATATTTGATGATTTTTTAGCCCCCTCCTTCTCCTTGGTGACCAGCCGTAGTATATGAGAAGACCTCCTCTGTCTAGTATACATGTATTGGCCCATAAATACGCTTTTCCCTCTCCTCCCTGTGACCAAGCGTGGTATTTTGAAGACCTCTCTCCCCCCATGAATGGGTCACGTAGTACAGGTATGTTCCCCTTAAGCGAAAACGAAGTAATAGGGTGAGAGTATGTTATCATGCTCGGCGTACAATATTGGAATTAGGGTGGGTGGATTGGCCACTTAAGGAGGACCGAGCTTTACCGAGAAGGTGCCGAATCGTGAATATCTATGGCAATCTTCAGCGTGGTCCCAAACTACTCGATTCAGCTGGTTGATTATAACTTTCTTTTTTTTTTTTTTGGAACTGACTACACTATTACACTGTTGGCTTGTTAAGGCCGCTACAGTTTCAGCGGACTACTTGGTTGATCGGCTCTATACCCAACAGTCGTACTTTATACTCGATTCATTTGAGCTTACCCAATTGCGTTAACATTCATTCATAATTTAAACAAATACAAGTGATCCCACATGTATTAATTAGTCTAACAATGAAATAAAGAGCTTCTTAATCTCCGATGAATGTCATAAAAGGATAAGCGTTTAACAATAATTTATTATAAAAATTGTTATTATTTTAGAAGTGTAGGTATAAAAGCATCGTGTATACGAGCTTCTTGCATAAATACGAACGGTAAACTTGTAGAGGCGTATCAACATCTTGAAGTTACTCAGTTGCGTGAGTCATTTAAGATATAGCATTATAGTATGTTTTACGACATCCACCGGATACTCTTAGTGGGGAATTTATTATAATAAACACAGTGCTTGGACGGACTGTCCTTGTAATCGTTTGTTTTATCAATTTCAAAGTGTTGCCTCAACACACTAACAGTTGGGGTGGGGACGTTCTAGACACTGATTGTGCAGATCAAACATTTGAATCTACAATCGTTACGATTCTGTATTTAACTTTTGGCTAAAGCAATGGTTTAGGGATTTGAAGGCGTTTGCCCATTTTTATGTTTTATTTCATATATATTTTTCCGTAGTCAAAGGTTTTACTATTAAAAAATACCGCGATATCTTGCTTTAAAAATAAAGATCTTAAAGTTTTCACATATTAAAATTTTTATAATCATTACGCGTTGTGCGTTTTGTGTTGGGATGTATGGTGCAAGCGGTATAGTGCCTATGTGCAGGAGAAGGGAAGTAAACGAATAACATTGCTTACGAAGAAACTTTATAAGCAAATTGTATCTTTGCTTTCTATTATTTTATGTTTCTCCTTTGTTCATGAAATATATTGTTAAGGTAATAAACAACGGAGACGAAGTCCCGAGCGTCCGCTAGTTGATTTAAGTATAGTTTAGTGAAGTAATTGCTTCGTACAAATAAATAAAGTGTATAGTCACGCCTCAACTTATAAGTTTTAAAACTTGAACGAACCTCTTACTTGGAAAATCAAACAACTGATGTAAACTTTTAACTATATTAACTTGAAAAGTGCCAACAGCCTCCGCGAGCTAAAGTTCCCATTAAGATTGAAGTAGTTACTTTCCATTGTTGAAAGGCGCCAGGCTGTACTCGTTAAAGCTCGGGAGACCTCCTTTTGTCATCGCTCGTACTGAAATCAGCGGTGTAAAGAAAGCAAGGCGTCGTCGTCGTCACAGTGGCACGGCGCTTGATGAACTTTCCCATTGTCATCCTTCCAGCGTATTTTACAAAGCATTTCTTTGTGACGAAACACTAAGTACATAGGAGATAATGTACATATGGAGAGTCATCCAAAGGTTAACGAAACCAGTAAGAATGCCTTAATAGACTACTAATGCCCGGTTTCTGAAGCCGTCAGTTAAACTATCAATAGCTATTGATTCAATAACGTTATCCATAAGACAAGCGGCGTTTAACTGTCAATGTTTCTGTATACAGAATGAGACGTAGACTGACATTTCTCGTGTCATTTTGTATTCAGAAACCCAATTTGACAAGTTATCGAACCGATAGCGCTATTAAACAGATAAACTACAGTTAAAATGCTTCAGAAACCGGGCATTAGTGGAATAAGACAATTGAAGACGTGAGTGAATGAAGATGTTATGTCACAAATTTGTAATTTTACAGAAATACGCTTCGTTTCGGTACTTGGGTTATTTTCATTTCTAATTGTATTTGCGTTACTCTTGTAAAAATAGAATACGTGGTCATAAATCATTTAATTACTTCATAAAATAAAATAAAAATGTCACATGTCACCTTCATCCACACATGTCCGCAGTTGTATCCGACTGACTCGTAAGCGGTAACACCGGTTATGGTGGCACGCTTACGCTTAACATCCGCCGTGGTAGCACGCTTACGCGTTTCACCCGCCGTGGTAGCACGCTTAGGCGTAACCCCGTCATGGTGGCACGCTTAAACGTGTCATCTTCCAGTATATATTCCGTTAATCAGGCGGGATGTCAGGGTTTGATTTACTTGACGGTATTACTACACCATTTACCTACTCGATGATTAACTCGTTGGTAAACTCTCTCTTAATCTGGAATAAATTTCAATGTTCATTGTTCTCTGTCTCTGAATATGAAACAATATGAAGACTATACGTAAAATGTTTTTTTTTTTTTTTTTACAAAATGTTGATGTAGTAAATTTGTCTTATTTTGTCGTTGAATTTCTCCTTGATATTTTAATTATATTAAAAACTCTTCGACATCGTTAATAGGTTGCGTGACACGTCCCATTTATCGTATGTATTTCCCAATCGGGTACTAGCGGGAATTGGTCCGTATTATCTTTATTTTAATAAATTATTGGTCGAGGTCATACCAGTTGCTCTTTACGATTTCAATATATTGAACCAAAAAAATATATACTAATGATATTCAATCATTAAGTGGCTTTTATTAGAAATACATTTATACGACGGATACGTTACAAACAAGTTTGGGAATTAAATCAAAGGTAAGAAAGAATTATACACATTAATGTGATATAACTTGGTAGAGGATTACGAATTCTGTGTTAGAACGTTACATTACATTTCCCTTTCACGTGCATTCCTGTCTTAGGGTACGTTTACCCTTAAAATGGATGACCATGACGGTTTTTCAGGTGTTCCTTGGCGTGTTCCAGCATGTGTAGGTAGGTACTTGAGAAGTAAGTTAGTTCTCTTTACGCTTAACGTGTAGCCATGTTGGATCACATCTTCGATTAACATCAGGGTAGGTTGTGGTCAAATCAATGTGTAATTGATGACAAATGACAAGCGGTCGAAATTTGGTCATATAATAATTTTTTTTTTTTTATTTATATAGGTTAGTCGACGTAAGGATCGTGAAGTATGACGAGTAGCGTCATATAAATATAGGAAAAGAGTTGTCGATGGAAAGGAAAAAAAAATTGCTTCCATGTTTTTTGTAGTAAAAAAAGTAGTGGCCACAATGTGTGGGCAAATGTATACACGTTAGAAGTTATACTTCTTTGGCATAACAGTTCAAAATTTTTATCTTTCGCCTTATTCTATGTCTGTAGACAAAAGTAACAATAGAAAAAAGGTATTTAAAACATTTTTTTTTTAATAAAATGTTGACTATAACTAACTTCAGGGTGTCGGTATTTCGTGACGGTCTGCGGTGCGCGCATCGTAAAAATTTACTCTCATCATTTTCCCTAACGCGCCAAAAGAAGTATAACTTCAATAATAATACTAAAGCTCGTCTATAGCTTCTAAACATAAAATAAAAGAAGATCGATTGACAAACAGAGAATAAAAATGTATTGCACTGTTTTTTATCTTCGCTGCTTGTATACAAATATTACTAATTGATTTTTAATAGCGTTAATAAGTCTGTTCAGGCCAAAATACGTCTAAGATATGGATATCCAATGCATAACGGTAAATATCCTTATATTTGAACCCGTCAAATGCCTTCCTCTTTCCTCCCCCCAACCCTCTCACCGCTAAGTCGTCAGTCGGAGTTTTAAATAGCAACGGCAAACATATCGGTGACTACGAAAACTATATTTAATTAGTTAATAGACATTTAGAACACTATTACTGAGTGAAAGTGAATGGTGCGAGCTACATTAGCTGTGAATGAAAAGGAGGCCTCCTACGCCATCGAATAGCAGCCTTTTTGGTGAGTCCTATATTTCCCCATAACCTTATATCGTCGTGCATTGGTTGTAATGAACGCAGGAAGGCGATCCGCCTAATAATTATACTTTTTTGTCATAATAACCGAACCAGCGCTAACAAAGTCTATAAAATACTTATTTTTTAACTATTGACTTCAATAATATACTATATAGTTAAGTCATTTGTAATTTTATTATTTATCTAATTAAAATGAGGGCACGGAAGGTTATCTATCGTGTATATTTAAATTATTTTCTTCATTTATCTTCAAGCTGTTATATAGGATTATACTATTATAAATTAGTTTTCTATAACATTGCCGTCCGTTATCTGTTTTATAAAAAGTTAATATCGTCATATATCGAAAAACTCCGCTACGAGTTTGACCGAAAATTGTAAAATTGGCAAATCTATTGGTTTATTTTTTTTGAGTTTTTTTTTACTATCCATTTTATTCTAAATCGCAACTAGGTGACGCTTGGGCATATTTTGTTTTCATTCAGGTTCTTGTTGTAATTTCACGCTGTCGCAGCCGCTGGCGATAACTAGTTTATTTGAAAGAATTATGCAAGAATCGAGAGCGGTAAACAAAAATATAGTAATTACTTATACGTTGCTGATTTCCATAATATAACCAGGATGATAAAAATTGTGCTAATGAAAATCGGACAACTTGACAACCCTGATTGTGAAGGCCGCAACATCCTGTCAACATTCCCGCTTACTTTGACTCACGAATTCTTATATATAGGTATCTATCTATATATTTCTAGGTGCGTTCGCATACATTTAATAGGCGGTAATTATTTTCGCCTCGTAAGTTACTTTTACTCATATTTTATCCTTTCTTAAATATTCCTATTATTATTGATAATTACAAGCTCTTTCGAATCGTTTTTGCCCATTTTTAAATGTAGCATTGACAATTCTTGATAGTCTATCAATTGAACAGTGACATATACCTCGTGTGTGCAAATTTTCTTAAAAATTGGTCGCCTCTTTTTATTCTTAAATCGATAATATCACAAAATTTGAAAAATAAAAATTATTTGTTCAGTTAGAATTATTACTTGAATGCATTGCAAAGAGCTGGAGCTTTCGTTGAAGGAAGCCATCGTGATGAAACAATAGTATGTTGGTAGGGTTTTTTCTAATGCCCGTCTGTCTGCTTAATCAATCTACCGCCTTCAAGTTGGAAAGTCTTTCGCTGAGCACACCTATATGTGGGTTCCGGCAGCTGCTGCACTTAGAAGCGAATTGCCTACTGGGTTTAGTGTGTTACCATCGTAGGCGACATCGTCATGTAACGCCAGGCGAAAATGGAACACAAAAGTACAATACAATTCAATACAATGACGTCGTTTTTTACATTCTTATAAAAGTATGTCATACTTATGAAAATAGATTTTGAATTGATTAGATAGTGAAGAAGTATTTTCATTGTTTACGTTTCAAAAGGACTACACAATGATAAAATAATTATTTAAATAATGCAAGGAGTTTCATTATCAAAGTCTCAAGTTAGTGATATTTTTTATTTATTTTAGTGTCTCGCTATCTAATTTAGTTTCGCACTTATGATACGTATAAGTGAGTAGTGGGAATCATAATAAATTACATTAATTGTACCGGTGTCATTCGAATGAAATACACATCAGCGTTTAGATAGCAATTGGTTTCAATGTATTTATATATAAATATTTATTAATAAACAGTGAATCTAGTGTGATTTCTATAATGCTAGTCCCATACCTCCGCGACGAATATTCGGTCACTTGTGCCGCTAAACAGTAACCTGAAAATTAATTCCGATAAAGGCGTAGAATAACGTTTGCACACTATTATCATTTCAATAGTTACTCGAAATTAGCGTCTCCAAGTTCCTTTGATGTGTGTAGAAACCACGGCCCCAGTTATCGTGCTGCGTGTATGGTCACGCAATCCGCTAGTTCGTAATGCATAACCTTAATATCTTCCCACATCTGCATTTAGTCTGACCATAGATAAAACTTCGTGCCGATACACGCAGGTATGGATATAGCATTATTATGAGTCGATTACCCGACTGATGATTAATTTTAGAAAGCACTTTTTTAATGGTTACCCATGATCATGTAAGTATAAACTAGTGCCTTATCTCCAGATAGTGTTGAGAATTTTATCAAGTAGACTAGCAGCTACCTAATATTTTGCTCGACATCATTAACTAAACCTATATTAATACTAGCAAAGCCGCGAGTGATAATTAGTGTATAATAGAATTCAAAAGTATATAGGTATAGTATAGTCCCTAGTTTATTATTGAGATGTAGGATGTACTAATTGATCGTCTAATGGTTGAAATTCGACTATTAGTCCATTGAAATGTTACATTTTTTAGGCCTTACCTTGCGTTTTTTAGAGGACGCAATTTTATTTTTTTGATGTGTAGGGGGGGTCAGTGTAAAGCTAAAATCAAGTTTGTGGGGTCGCCACCCTTGTCCCACGGCCGCCATCTTAAAAATAGGGGTTGAAATGGTTATTACGATTTATCTCTTAAACTATTTATCTGATAAAAAAAAATTGTGAACATTTTTTGTTGCAAATTTAATCCTCTACAACTTTGGTCCAGTATCTTTTTATCGTAGAATTATAAATAAAAAAGTTATAAGCGAAAATGTTCAGAAATACGAGAAAAAAAATTATATTTTTCGATATAACTTTTTTTATCATTTTACGAAAAAATGATATCAGACCATTTTTGTAGATCATTTTTTAAGGAATAACTTTTATAAGCAACATTTTTAATTAAGCAATAGCTAAGGTTTTACAGCGCTCCGAAGTAAGTATTCTTTTTCAGTACTCTTAACTATACATATATTATACGTGTGTACTAATAATGTGTCATCAGTTATTTTCTTTTTTTTTATTTCGTTATTATAATTTTTTTAATTATTAATTTTGCAATATTATTAATAATTAATTATTGACTCTTTTCCACTCCATTACAGAATTTTACAATTATTGATTTTTAAAATAATTTTAAATTTGATGGCCGTTACTGAGAATGCTGTCCAGGTAAAATCAAAATCAAAATCAAAAATACTTTATTCAATTTAGGCCCTAAGAAGGCGCTTATGAACGTCAAAACTACCACCGGTTCGGAATACATCCCAGTCATCGAGAAGAACCGGCAAGAAACTCGATCGGGTTTATCTTTTTAACATATACTTATATAATTAAAATTCATTTTACATTACAATCGATTTTAGTGGAAAATAGTAATAAAAGTTAGAAAATACTTAAAGTGACCATGAGGGAGCAAAAGAACATCTGCCTGCTATTATTATTATTTCTAACCTCTCTTATTGTAAGAATAGCTGATGATATTGTCTTGAAGTTGTCGTTCAACTTATATCTTTCAGTTGTGCTACATATTTCTCTACGTGCGGATGTATTTTATTCTGTTTTAATTGTGAAGACGATTTCGAATGATTTTAGACACGATTTTAACTTCAGTGAAAACTATTTTTTTTTATTAGAATTTTTAAGCGTGCTTTTTCTATTATTCCATCATGAGAAAATAGGAAAATTAAATTAAATTAAGAAAATTATAATAACGAAATAAAAAAAAAGAAAATAACTGATGACACATTATTAGTACACACGTATAATATATGTATAGTTAAGACTACAGAAAAATAATACTCACTTCGGAGCACTGTAAAACCTTAGCTATTGACTTAATTAAAAAATGTTGCTTATAAAAGGTAATCCTTAAAAAACGATCTACAAAAATGGTCTGATATCATTTTTTCGTAAAATGATAAAAAAAAGTTATATCGAAAAATATATTTTTTTTCTCGAATTCGTGAACATTTTTGCTTATAACTTTTTTATTTATAATTCTACGACAAAAAGGTACTGTACCAAAGTTGTAGAGGATTAAATTTGCAACAAAAAATGTTCACAATTTCTTTTTATCAGATAAATAGTTTAAGAGATAAATCGTAATAACCATTTCAACCCCTATTTTCAAGATGGCGGCCGTGGGACAAGGGCGGCGACCCCACAAACTTGATTTTAGCTTTACACTGACCCCCCCTACACATCAAAAAAATAAAATTGCGTCCTCTAAAAAACGCAACCCCAAATGTAACTTTTCAATGGACTATATCATTTATAAATTTTTCAAGTTTAAATAATATGCATAATAAACAAAGTTTCTTTAAACGGTTATTATATTGGTGATATCGACAATACATAGTAAACAAAAAAATAAAGAAAATCGCTTAAGAATCAAAGGAAGAAGATGCACTTAGTCGATTTGACGCGGCATATCTATGTAGAGAGCACAAGAGAAAACCAGACAACCCAAAAGAAAGATTACGGGACATTTTCCATCATAGATGTGTACGAGATTGCATGAGGAAAGAAAGGGAGAGGGACCAGTGGAGAAAACAAGGGGAGGCCTAAGCCGAAGAGGCGACTACAACTTAGATAAGGAAGTGGAAATAAGTATATACAAGAAGAATGTAGATGAAAGGCTTTTTTATTTTATTTATCTAAGTAGAGATAATTCATACCATTATATACGCGCTATTATTATGCTTCATAATATTGCGGTAAGCGTCTAACGCCTGCGGTTCTATAAAGCGATCCTGGCTGGCCGGATCAACCGATCCGGTGTCAACGAACTTATATACTGGTTTACATAGATATCCTGCGTTTGATAAAATTATATATCACTACTCATTAAAGCTTGTCCACAATCTGCATAACATCTTGTTGGTCCACGTAGTTAAGTATTCAGAACAACCCTGTTTATATTTCAACGACTTGTATGAAGGGGTTTGTCCCCTCTTGCTATGCATAAAAACTTGTTAATGTTACGTTATGATATCCTCTTTTGAATTCTTTTTTTTTTTTTTAATTACAAGCCAGCGACATTCATTTCATTTGTTAAAAAAAAATCGATTACAAATTACGGGTTGAACCTATTGTCGTATATGTACATATTTTAATAAGAGTTTTAATTGGTGATAATAAATCATAACACCAAAGTAATAAGTTATTTTATGTTCGTATGGCAGATGAATGATAAAGGAAGCTTTTGAAGTTGCATCTTGAACGAAGAAGTCTCTTTATAACTTACTAAATGTTATAATCTCACCGGTATACGTTCGTGTTCTATTTTTAAAAGGCACATATATCTTAGTATCCTCATCTCGCCTTAAATCAGTTTTAATGGGTGACTATATAGATTTGGTTCTAAAACTACCGTAAAAGGTTTTATTGTCCCCTCTAACACAGTCGGCCCCATAATATTTTAACGTATCACGTTACATAATATTCGGTATAATCTATTTGTGCTTCTATGGTTTCTTTAACGTCGACTTATACGTTTTTTTATTATAGATGATTATA
The DNA here is from genome assembly GCA_035772565.1 of Antheraea assamensis. NCBI lineage: Eukaryota > Metazoa > Arthropoda > Insecta > Lepidoptera > Saturniidae > Antheraea > Antheraea assamensis. Next base: position 1,457,464 of record JAQQSE010000054.1, on the reverse strand, counting down.
TGTTTTTTTAATTTTTCATAATTTTCATGAATGCATCTTTGGAGCATTGTCTCACTTGATCTTAAGTGATACTGTAGCCTAAGATGGTAAGTGTTAAGACTAAAGGGAAACTTGCTGTCAAATGAACTGCTAATATCGATCTGTAGGTGCTTGGTAACGGAATTGCAACTAGAAGGTGGTAGGTAGCGAGACGGGTAACAGAAATTGTTTTACCATCACGCTATGGTTCCATAGAGATGTTTTCCCTAACTGAAAGCTGAGACGCTTTGCAGGACTCTATGTAACCTTGACTAACAAGGTGTCCATACTCTAAAACACTACGTCATTATCTTTACAATGGCAAATTTAGATTATCTATCAGCGGTTTGGTAAATTAAAATATGCATTTCTCTGTATATACTTCCTCGTAACAACACTTTGGTATAACGTATACGGAAACAGCATATTGCGTTGCTTATTCTTGGTTATGACGGGTACATCATTTGAATTTAGCATTCCAAAGCTGATATTAAGTCATTCCTTTGCTCTTGTGAAATACGCGATTTAGAGACGAGTTTCATAGGAAAAATGGAATTCATTTACCAGGTGACTGTCCAGTTTCAGTGTAGCGAACCTTTTTTTTCGTACCGAGATGAAGGTTACCATCAAGATATGGTTTCGCAAATGTCATTTTTAAACCTTATCTAATCGGCAGTATTATTTCTTATCGAACTGTCCACCTACTATCAAATTAATATACTATAAAGAGAATTTGTAGGTGGTAGAGCTACGCTGAATCTGTTACTGGTTTCAGCATGAATGGGTCGGCTCGCCCGGGGTAGTACCACCCTCTCACAGAAAACCGACGTGAAGTAACAGTGCTTGCACTGTTGCGTTTCGTTCGGTCAGTGAGAGCGCCGGAGGCCCTCATATTTAAAAGGCCGGCAACGCACTTGCGACTCTCCTGGTGTTGCTAGTGTCTATGGACGGCGGTGATCACTTACCATCAGGTGACCCACCTGTTCGTTTGCCCCCTATAATATATATAAAAAAAAAGAATTTGATTAAAATTTACTTCAGTGAGCAGGGTTATAAGACGTTCCGAGATTGGAAAATGTAGCATGTAAAAACGAAATTGTTTAAATTAAATAAATCCTTTACTGAAATAATAAAATAAATACACACTAATAAAGTTTTATCTTTCTTTTCAGATTTATCAAAAAATCGGTTCAGTGAAGTGCCAGATGAAGTGACAAAGTATATTTTTTTAGAAAAGCTGTTACTGTCACAGAATATCTTAAGAAACATTCCAGATGCCGTCGGCGGTTTGCAGTCTCTAACATACTTGGACCTCAGGTGAGAATTATTTTGAAATTACTTAATACCAGTTAGATAGACCTCAAAATATTTGTTTGTTTTATTTTTTTTGTAAATATTTTAAGGCAATTTGCCAAATTTGCTTTGAATGTAAAATTGTATACTACCCACAATTGAATTAGTGCTTTATGATATTCAACTTCGTAAGCAGTTTCACATTCTATTAAAGTGACTTGTTTAATTAAAGTTGGGAGACTTTTTTTTAACAGATATTGAAGTAAATAAAATTGGTAATATTTATACTATAAAAAATTTGTTTTTTTTTTTCTTATATAACATGTATGGAATGTTCTTTAAATCCGAAATAACAATGTATTTTTTAAATATTATAAAAAGTCAACGTGCTGCTTATTTAACTTATTTAAGATATGTTCCTTAGGTGTAACATTTATTATTATCTTGAGTAGTTTGCGTTTCTCAGGACCTGCATCAGTTCCACTTTCACGTTTAATTTGTATTCCTCCGGTACGGATTTCAAATGTGGTAACAGCGATAACAGAAACAGCCTTTCGGGATCGTCGGAATCGGTTTTAATATGACCGTCCACACTTGCGAACGCGAATTCATCGGTATGCGTCCTATTGGGTTTGGAAACCTTTAAATGCGGTACGTTTATTTCGACGCCGTCATAGGAATCGTCTCTCGCGTCATCGCCATTGTCCGCGTCGCCGTTTTCATCATCAGACGTTTGTTCTTCGTCTTTGACGAGTTTTAATTTCTTCTTCGGACGCCAAACCTTCTTCGTTTTATGTTCCTCCTCTGAATCACTCGAGTGTTCCGATGCCTCTTCTTTTTGCGTAGGAAGTTCTTGTTCTTTTAATAGAAACTGTAAATGTTTGAAGTATATGTACGGTCTTCTGGTTTTGTTCGGTCTCATCAGATACTTTTGGAAGCAGTCCCGTATGCTCTTCCATTTCTTTTGTAATTGGATTTCTGTAAGAAATAATAAATTGCTTTACTTATAGTATAACTATATACTATATAGTAACGATATGTGAGGTACAATTTATATTGTTTGTTTACCAGGAAAATTAAATGTGTACGTACGAGCCTATTAGAAATGAAATTGAAATGTTTTAAGCAATAATATATTATTCAATAAGCATATTAACGAGTGGTTGTTAAAGATTTTTCCTATTTACGGTGAGGAGGATAAAAATCATATAAATTAGATCACCCTGACGAACTGCAGACACAAATAATATATTTATTTAACAGTAATCTGTCGTCCGAATGCTTAAATTCCTTATTACTTCTTTATTTTCGAAGTGACTACGCTGTTGCCCGGACAGGCCTCTACTACAGCTTCACCGAACTACTGCACTTCATTACTACGAGCTTAGATTTTACAAATGTTCTATTTCTTTTATAAATGGAAATACAGGTTCTGATGATAATGAAGTAATATATTTAATCTATATTTAACAAAAATATATCATATATAATTTGTATTACCGCCAAAGTAATACACAAGACAAATGACATGGCGGTTTTAATTTATGCACGCAAATATAGTGTACACAAATATGAAGATAATCATTTACGAGATGTGTAGCATACACGTTCAATACAAAAGTTGTCATGCGTGTAAACCGAACCCACGATCACGTCCAGTACTCTGTCTGATGATATCTTTCGTAAAAATTACATTATTTTAAAAATAATGTTTCCTCTTTTCAACAATGCATTTTCAATGTCCCGTTAGGTGAACTTTATTATCAACGTACGAAGCCATAAAAAAAGCAGTAAATGTGATATTCATAGTACATACTTACCGAGTTCACGAAGCTCGCTTTTCGACAGTTTCACATTTGACTGCATTAACTGAGTGACGACTTCGTTCCATAGTTGATATCTCATGCTCTTTACTCTGTAGTCTGGGTGTTCGTAGTCCCATATTCCGGGCCTTTTCTTAACCTCTTCTATAAGCCTCTCCGGATCGTATTCGAATTGCATTTTAGTAAAAATTTTAACGAAACGTGTCCAAACGCGGGCCCCGTATACACGAGCGGGCGGTTACCCGACGACTGACGCGCAGCGGTGGAACGCGGCGTTTAGTTCTAAAATGGCCGCCGGTGATCAGGGTGTCCATGCGTCTTACAACCCACAAATTAATAAGAATGATTATATTGTTGTAAAATTAAGCTTTGAATATTAAATAATTGTAACAGCAAATATAGCAACGTAAATAAATTAATATATTTCATTTATTCTATTTAATATGATATAGATTTGAGGACTAAGAACTTTATCATGAACTAGATTTTTTCTGATATGGATTTTATTGTCAAAATGCTAGTTGGAATTTAACATAAATGTTACTTTATTATTTTTAATAATTTAATTATGATACGGTATTCTAGTTTTAAAATATATGTATGTGTAAAAATATGTATTTAAAATAAAGAAATGATTGAAGACGACGAATAGGTGTAGTTTGAAAAAAGAAAAGAAAAATCGGATTATATGAACACTGAATGCCAAGTATTTGGTCTCCCTAAGCAGACGGTTGTTGTATCGAGCGGAGCGCGACGCGGCGGTGCGGCCCCCGTCACCCGCTGCGGGGTAAACGGGCGGCTTTAGTCACGAACACCGTGATAACCGCGTCGACCGCTAACCGCAACTCGCAGATAGCTTCGCCGAGCGCTCCGATTTACTTTCAACGTTTTTTAAACGTTCACTTGTATTCGTATAAAAGTACCTAAAAACGGGTTTTCATTGAGTTTTGCCGTTTGACGTTTATTATTATTTCGTAACTTTTTGTACGGACATTTATTACTTTTTTTTTGAAAAGGAGGTTTTAATAACTTTTTTACAAAGTATTATAACAATATGAAACTCTTTTTGCTAACTTTCGGGTTGCATTATCAAACTGTTTTATTATAGATCAGATCTAAATTATCTTATTTACTACATGTAGTGTATTAGATAAAACTTTCGTGGTTGTTTTAAATTTGCAGTTTAGATTATTGGTAAGGAACCTTTAACTGAAACATTTTATAACTAGCCTCGTTAAGTCAACGACGTCAAAAAGGGAATACAATTGTATATATAATAACAGTATTATTTAGTTAAGCTTTGTATGCAAATAAATGTTTTTTAAATACTTAACAGTGATAACCAAATAGGTAATGCTCTTTCTGATGTTATATCCTTACTAATAATATAAACGCGAATGTGAGTTTGTTTTTTTACGTTTTCACGCCTTAACCTTAACGCATCATTTTGAAATTATCATACATGTTGTCAGGGGTATAGAAAAGGAGATAACGTAACTTTGATCTAGAAAAAGAGTACCTACTGTTCCCGAGGGAGACGTCAAATCTACATAAATGCAAGCGAGGCCGCGAGCAAAAGCTAGTTTTTTTTTTAAATTATTTTTCTGCATTATTATGTAAAACATAATACGCTGCATATTATTAGTGTCGTAGATTTTCTGAAATAAATGTCAAGAACTGTTTGTAATCGGACATTGAAATTCAAATTAGTTTTTATTCAAATGTGTTACCACTATTAACTAGCAGTGCCCGCGGTTTAATCCGACTTTGCGTTTCATACAAGTTTTATCAGAAAAAAAAAGCGCGTTTGAAGCGATGATGTCTCAGTTGGTAGTGTGTTCGGACACAAAGTCGAAGGGCGTAGGTTCGAATCCTAGTAACTGAGTCGGAGCTTTCGGTGAAGGAATACATTGTGACGAAACCATAGCATGGCGGTAGGGCTTTTTCTAAGCCCGCATGGCTAGCTACCATCCTCAAGTTGAAAATCTATCCCCAAGTATATGTCGGTGTATTCCGGAAGCTGCACTTGAGAGCCAGTCTCCCTCTAAGTCCAGCGTGACTACCATTTTAGACCACATCATCATTTAACATCAGATGAGATTGCGGTCGAACGCATGTCTTCAATACTCTAGGTTAATGTAGCTTCCTATAACTGAAATAATTTATAGAGACTAATCATTACTTGAGGTCATTATCTCCTAAAACGAAACTCATAAATTCTGTCTCACGATAAATATTATTATACTTATAGTGTTCAGAAAAAAAATACAAATAGACATTAGTGTATTTTTATTTATTTCATACGATGTTACTATACCAAATAGAAAGTCCGTCCATCGTTATTAAGGTCAAGGCTGAATCCAGTACACGATCTGATCAATTGAAATACGCGATTGTTTATACGAGCGCTGATTTATTATTACATCGTAATTCAAAGAGTACACGGTAGGCGGTAGGTAGCTGGTAAATATACCGAATCTCATCCCATAACACGCTTTATTGAAAATGTCTGAACAATTCGACAGATTCCTTTCCTGAAGACAGACAACCTTTCAAACTTGAAATATTTATAGTTTAATATTCATGTGGAATAACAATAACAGGATAAAATTATATATATATATATATATATATATATATATATATATATATATATATATATATATATATATATATATATATATATATATATATATATATAATATTATTGTTCTTGTTAATTGTTATGTGTAAGTTACCATATTATTTATATAAATAATCTATGTTTAATTTTGCGCTTGATGCTATAATCGAAGTTTCTAGAACCCAGCTACATTTTATATCATTCCCTTGATGCATTTGATTGTGATATATTATTTGTCTAATTGATTTTCACTTTCAGAGTATTTTAAGTATCCAAAAGTAACAACCTATTACTGCTTGGTTGCGGTAAATACAGCGGTCTATATTGATGTTCGCTTACATATGTATATATAGGCAGTGAATATTTAAATTTAAATGCACTACATTCTAGGATGTTACTCGTACAAAGAAATAATTCTAAAAACTTTTCTAACTGGGCTATAGTCACGATAAGTGTGGCCTACCAAGGATACATCCAATGTAACATCCTATACGAAGTGTGTTCAAAAAATAAGGTGACTTTGTATTTTTAAGAATTTTTTTTTATTTATTTATCAATATTTATGTAATCCCTTCAAAGTAATCCCCTTCAGATACAATACACTTATGCCAACGGTTTTTCCAATCCTCAAAGCACTTCTCATAAGCACTTTTCGGTATAGCCTTGAGCTCTTCCAGCGATGCAAATCTCCCCCCTTTCATAGGTCTCTTTAGTTTTGGGAACAAGAAAAAGTCACATGGGGCCAAATCCGGTGAATATGGTGGCTGAGGCATGGTTGTGGTGTTGTTTTTGGCCAAAAAATCTTTCACAAGCAAAGATGAGTGAGCAGGGGCATTATCGTGATGCAAAAGCCATGAATTGTTTTTCCACAATTCTGGACGTTTTCTTCGTATTGCTTCTCGCAAACGGCGCATAACTTCAAGATAATACTGTTTATTGATCGTACGACCATATGGTAAGAACTCCTGATGCACCACGCCATGGTAATCGAAGAAAACAGTGAGCAAAACTTTGACATTTGATCGAACTTGGCGTTTTTTCGGTCTTGGCTCATCTGGGCTCTTACATTGGGACGATTGGACTTTGGTATGACCAGTTATGACCCTTTTCAGTAAATCTGGGTCGTCGTTGACGTCATTCAACAGTTCTTGAGCGATGCTCATGCGACGGTTCTTTTGGTCAAAATTTAGCAATTTCGGAACAAACTTCGCTGACACACGTCTCATGCCAAAAACGTTAGAAAAATTTAATGGCACGAGCCAAGCGATATACCAACATCCTCAGCAACTTCTCTGATAGTGATTCGACGATTTTCCAAAACAATTTTCTTCACTGCTTGAACGTGTTCATCAGCTGTTGACGTGCTTGGGCGTCCAGAGCGAGGCTCGTCATTGGCATCTTCCCGGCCATCTTGGAAGAGTTTGTACCACTTGTAAACATTTTTTTTACTCAGAAAAGTTTCACCGTATGCCACTGTCGACATTTCAAGTATTTCGGAGCACTTTATTTTATTTTTTACACAACATTTGATGCAAATCCTTTGATCCATATTTTTCGATAGCAAGAAATCGCCGAGCACGCAAAACACTTATAACCTTTACGCCTCTCACAACCAAACAAAAAATGCCATACACTTGAAACTTGGTACAGATGTTCGGAAAGAGTGTACCGACATAACAAAACAGTATATTTCTAAAATGTAATCTGACGAAGTGGTGCTCGCCCATTTACATATAAAGAATATCAATATTGTACTAATTGTTCTTGTCACGTGCGCATTACACGCTAATCATTGGGTACCCCAAAACAAAACAGAAGTGTAATAACGTATATATTCTTTTGATTTATGAAAGTGAACTTTAATGAATTTGTCATAAATGTGAGACGCGGTGTAAATGTTTTTAGGTCGGCATCGAGATTAGTGGGCGGGGTGAACGAACGCCGGTGTCACGGTCGTGTGGTTTACTCTGTCATAGTTGATTTTATATCGGTGAGATAGGTTGATCTATTATTACGTAACAGCGCCACGGAGGAAATCATTTCACTTTCTTTACGACGAAATAAAAACATTTAGTGGTACGGAAGCGTTACCTTGTAACAACTTAAACTGTAAAGGTTTTGTTTATACGTATTGGGCTTTCGGAAAGGGTTGGTGTAGTAGTAGTCCGGTGATTTTGTAGAGGCCCCACTGTCAAAAGGGTATGTCAGTTCGAGAAAAAAAAAGTTGGTTTTTGGTTTTGATTTAATATCATTGCCCGTGGCCCGCACGTGTTAAATTTGGAATAACCTCAAAAATAATAGTATTTCTACACTATTTAATTTATGTTATTATACATGTAAACCTTCGTCTTCAATTACTCTATTAAAAAAACCGCAACAAAATCCGTTGCGTAGTTTTAAAGATTGAAGCATACATAGGGATATAGGGACAGAGAAAGCGACTTTGTTTTGTACTATTTAGTGATATATACAGTTGAAACTAAGAAAATAAATTGTTATTAAAAAATCTTTTATAAAACTCCCCTGTTGTAGCGAAGTTACCTTACTTAATAAATAGCAACTGTGGTCCTGTGTGTCGCGTACGTGCACGCACCACGTGGATAAAGTGATAACAGCCGAACAAAAGAACCGTTATATTGTTTAGGATGTGTATCTGGCCTTGTTAACGTATCAGTATACTGTCTCCACACGTAGCCATGTTACGTAAAATGTAAAGAATCTTGATTACGAAATTCAATTTTTTGATACCGTTTTTAATGGGACCATTGTTTCGAATGTAGTAGATACATTTGTTGTAACCTTTCTTTTGTTTACGAACTAATTATCAGGAAAGGTTAAACTGAGTGATGACAATAATTTCGCAAAATGTATTTTCGTTACGCGTTACCGTTGCTATAGTAACCACTAATATGTTAACCGTTGCCATGGTAACATGTTAAGTTTGCATTTTAAAATTATTTTATCATATTAAATACACATGTTTAAACTATAAACATTGAAAGCGCAAGCAAGTTAGTTAGTTAATCTTCTATAATATAAAAATGAATCGCTGAATGTGTTGCTAAGCGCAAATCTCGAGAGCAGCTGAACCGATTTCGCTAATTCTTTTTTTAGTATATTCCTTGAAGTACGAGGATGGTTCTTACGGAGAGAAAAATTTTAAAGATTGCCTGAAAAAGTCTAAAAACAACACTTTTCTATACTCCCATACAAACGATTTGTAACAATACTTAAAAGTCAATTTGAACTTTAATACCGTATCATAAAGTTTAAGTGTTAGTGGAGAGGTTCCGGGAAGGCAAAAAACAATTGAGTGACGTTAGTATCGTATAAATATTAATGTCAATATTTACACGATGGTAACATTTAACATTATATAGCGTCTCGAATAGCAGAATAAGTATTAAAAAAAAATTATTACAGAATCGACTGTTAGGCGGTACGAAGTTCGCCGGGTCAGCTGGTAGACAATAAAAAACTATTTTTAGTGAAAAGAAAACACGTGGATGATTTTTTTTATATTATAGGTTATCCTTAATCCGGTCGTCTATTCTTTATGATTGATAAAGTATGTGATTAAAATTATGACATATAATACCTATGATTTTAAGTTGAAATTGGAATGACAATTTTACATTAGAGAGCTCTTTACAATTGATTGAAATTTTAAAAGACAATTTGAATTTATCTCTACAAAATAAATAACAGGATGAAATCAACAACAAAATAAAAAAAACAACGACTGATGCAGTATTTTCAAGATTTTTAGATGATATTGAGTGCAAAACTTATATTTCTTATTTTAGTTACCATAAAACGCCTTTGATAACAAAAGTATGTAGGTACTGATACACTCATAAGCATAAATGTAGTCCGGTGAAACTGTAGAGGCCTTGCCAGGTCAAAAGTGTAGTCAGTTCGAAAAAAAAAACCCATAAGCATAAGTGAAATAGATAAATATTTTTTTAAGTACAGTTTATGATAATAATAAATGTGGTACTTATGTGCAAGATTCATCACTACATAGTATAAAACAAAGTCGCTTTCTCTGTCCCTATATCCCTATGTACATGCTTAAATCTTTGAAACTACGCAACGTATTTTGATGCGGTTTTTTTTAATAGATAGAGTGATTGAAGAGGAAGGTTTACATGTATGATAACATAAATAGTGGAGAGATACTGTTATTTTTGAGGTTACTCCAAATTTAACGCGTTCGGGCCACGGGCAGTAATGAATAAATCAAAACTACTGGATCGATTTTAATCATGTTTGAATGACATAGGCTATATATTTTATACCCGTGCGAAGCCGGAGCGGGCCGCTAGTTGAAAATAAAATAAAATGTTGTTATGGCATTTAAGACATTTAAGCCAAAGAAGTTTACTTCCTCCGCGTGTACACACTGATAGACACTGATATTAAGCTAGATTTAATGAAAAATATTGTCTTAGTAGTGCTGTCTTATGTCTATGAAAATTTTGTTCCATTTTTTTTACTTGCGGAAATCCATCATGGACACACCGCCACCCTCCCAGGAGAGAGAGTGGGTAGTGTGAGACTCGTACTCATTAAAACCCCCCACGGTGTACATCCGCTGCTTCTGTTGGGGCGACACGAGATCTCTTGAGCATTCATCGTGCCGTTCCAGCCGGTTTGCCCGGTATCGAACAGCGCCGCCGGGCTCCGTACTTGTCAGGAGACGACCGTGTACACGAGACACGAGACGACTTCCTCGCAGAAGGAGGTAACAATACGCCACTAAGACTCGTTGCCGAGCATGGTCTTCCCCATGCTCGGCAGCGTGAGATCCCTTCCTACCGCCACTGCCAGAGTGCGGCGCGCACTTAATCTAACTATATTTGTAGCAATTTTTACTATTCTATATAAAAGTATGACAGTATGACTTCTATAATATAAAAGTATGATAGTAAGTTCTCATTTAATCAATGGGAAAAGCGCGGATTGATTGATTTGTATACCTTATTAACTAATAATGTTATAAATGTGAATGTGATTTTGTTTGTATTTATTTGTCACGCTTTCACGTGTAAACTACTCAACCGATCATCACCTTGAAATTTTGCGTACACGTTATCACGGATACAGAAAAGGATATACTTAGATAGGTACTCTACATTCCATCCAGAACAAAAAAAATGTTCTCGAGCGAAGTCTCTCGAGGTCAAATCTATATTATTTTCGAGCGAAGCGCGAGGAAAAACTAGTCGTTGTATAACTTTAAAAATAACACCAAATCTTCCCTGTAATTAAATGAAATGGCAACTAAACAAGTGAACGTTAAGTTTGTTGATATTTAAAAAAAATCTATCTTCTCTCTGTCTCTCTCTCTCTCTCTTTCTTTCTCTCTTTCTCTCTCTCTGTCACTTTTTTTATGTGGGGAGTTTTTAACGCAAATTTTTCAGTTTTCCATATGATCTTTCAAACATTGTCCACCGTACAAGGCTTATTCTGATAAATTACACACACGATAAAAGAGTTGCCCCACATAGGTGTATCTGTTCTGAAATGATTTAGTACATTAGACAGTTTTATTTATATTTGTAGTAATTATTATGAATACATAGACATATCCGTAGTGAGAGGTATAACTTTAATTGATGTTCCTTTCAATGTTTCGCTGGAACTTCAAGAAATGATAACGGTGTATTCCCAGAAAATGGGCAGACAGACTCTATTGAAAGTTGTTAACTAACTATCCTTTATGTCAAGACAACAATGGCGGTTAAATTTTCAACTGGCTATCACAATGGCCTTTGTGTCTCTACTTTTGAATACTATTGATTCCTTTTTTTTTATAATTATTTCCACAATAACTTCAGATATAGATAGTTCTCGTTGTCTTGAGCATGTTTGTACAAAATACGGAAGTCAAAATCCTAGTCTACGTCCACGGGTGAATTATTGTCTACTGGAGTAATTGCATCAAAGCGAAAGTTTATCTTAATTTGTACCGTAAAATATAAAAAATGTCATTAATATGTCCCATCGCGTTAAAATATATGAAGAGTATGAATCATATGGATACTCCTGAAAGCAGTATTGTGTATTTTGATAGTTTTTTTTTTTTAATTACATAATTACATTCGAATCGAACATTCTAGATTAGAGTAACACGATATTGTTTATTAATCTTTAATGTCTTTATCCATTTGAAATATTAGTATGTGGTAGGTTTTTTTGTTAAACTAACATCGCTTTTGTGACATAGAAAGCAAGAAAGTCAGTAAAATAAAACTGCTGCTCAGACACAAACTTGAAGAATATCTTGGTGATGAACGAACCATTTTAGTTAAGATTAGTGCGAGATATTAAAGGCATGCTTTGCCTTTTGTATATAATTATTATTTATTAGATCTAGTCAATGCAGAACTGATCTATTGGAAATGTATAAACAAAATGACGATTTGCTATTCTTTAGAACATGCAGCAAATTTATAAATGTTGTAAATAAAACTTTTACTAGTCACAATAATATAATTTGCTTCGTGGGGGAATATTATTTACTAAACATAGTCTCGGTTACATTATTTTCATTTTTTTTTAGTTTATAATATAGACAGAAACATTAATTTAGACTGTATGTTAAGAACGTGTAGATCCAATAATCAGTTTCTAGGATGAGGTCGTGTCAATTCCTTGTCGTTTTCTGTATTTCTGACTGACATTATCCATTGTCTTTCATTTGATGTAAAAAAAAATATATATAAATCATAAAGTCGGTTTTTTTAATTGTGAGGTATTGTTATTATTTGATGTAACATATTAAGAAACTCGGAAATTATCTTCGAAATGAACGTGAAAGTAAAAAATTGTATATAAGATAAAATAAATAAACTTATAAAAATAATTGATGTACATATAGATATATACATTTCAACGAATATAGAAAAAACGATAAATTTCCTTTTAAATTAATAAACAATGGCATACATATCCACCAAAATGTCATACCCTCCTAATGCGAATATAACATACGCGACACATAGTCGCGTCCCGACATGCCAGTAAGAATGCGCTGCAATGAAGTTAAATATATCGATATTACAGTAATCTGTATCGATAACACAAAACTATCAGTTTTCAATATATCCTGTTACAAGACTTCCGGCGCAGGGAATACTAATTAAAAATAGTATTTAGAAATGATCTTTGTTCATTAGAATTAATGATAATTTCCATTGATTAGTATTTCAGTATACGCGGTAATATTAGTGTTCAGTATAATTTATTAAATAATTCGTTACATGATTTGTCTATAAAAGCCGGTATGCCTTAAGCACTCCCCTTAGTAGTCCGGTGAAACTGTATAGACCTTGCCAGGCTAACAGTGTAGGTTAGTACAAAAAAAAAAAAATTGTCAGGATGAATCGTTTCGTAACTACCGCCAAGTTCAGTTGTATGGGGAAACTCTGCCTGATTGTATTGAAATTATTATAAAAGTATAATGGTATTCTATATTGTCGCTATCCTGATTATCTGCCGTTGTTTACAATCCTTACATAGCACAAAGATCGGTTTTATATTCTGCTTGGATTGAATGTATTGAAGTAGTCTAAGTAGTATTCATTATATTATAATATATATTCCATTACTTACCACTTGGCTATAGAAGAAAGCAAAACATATCGACTTTTAAACTATATGATAACTGTGTTGCATATATATATATCCTTTACAAATCTAAATGGACAGTCAACCTTTAGAACAGAATTATTATCATCAAACTTCATATATTATACGAGAGTATCGTAGAAGAACTATCCTAAACTCAACATGACTAGCAAAACCGCCTTGAAAACTATCGCCAAGGTACTATATAGCATATGAGAGATAGCCCACCTCTACGTGGCTTGGTGTGTCTTATTAGTGAGTCAGCATCTTAAAGGTTTTTATGCGACTTTGTCACTTCATATCCAGATGAAACTGTGATAAAAATCAACACCTATCATGTAAATAGAAAGTATATATCGCAAAATGAACATCGATTTTTATACGTTATAGATTTAACGCTTCAACCTTATCACACCTGTTAAATGAGCACGCGGTCTTAAATGGTAAACCCGCTAAACCTACAGACGGCCTTGGTGTCAAGAGCAGCTACCGGAACATAGTTATAGGCGCTTAGCGACAAATTTTCAACTTGAAAATGGTAGCTATCCGACTTTTTTTTAGAAAAAATCCTACCAACATGCAAATCGATGTTTCACTCTTCGATATTAAGTATTTGATTATTTTTTTGGCTCACTATCGATATTTTACTACCCACATCCCTATGGAATCGTATTATTCGGTTGCGCGCGCACGCACGATACGTAACGACGATCAAATCGCGCTTGCGCATGTCATACGGTCCGACGAGGGCTTTCGAAAATAGAACGCGGCAAACGCACAATACAATTGTGGTATTGAGAAACTTCATTCAATAGAACGGACACTAATATCATTACCGCGGGGTTCCGTTTTATTGACTAGTAGATTGAAATTGAAAATACAATCATTGTTACTTCTTTTCAGGTAAAGAACGAAACGTTAGCCGATACAAAACTAGTGAAGTAACTTGATATCTTAATGAGAATATATTGAGATAGGTTTCAAGGCTATATGATCGAATGAAATGAAATCAAAAAATACTTTATTCAATTTAGGCACTAAGAAGGCGCTTATGAACGCCAAAACTACCACCGGTTCGGAATACATCCCAGTCGTCGAAAAGAACCGGGGCAAGAAACTCGATCGGGTTTATCTTTTTAACATGAAAGTGATATGTTGAATGTACAATAAATTCTTTTTTGACATTTTTTAATCCTATCCTAAAATACTATTAAAAATGCGAATGTGAGTTTATACGTTCGGTTGTTTTTTGTTGCGCTTTCTTGCCTTAATTACAATATGATAAATCAACTTTTTTTTTTTTATTTACGTTGACGCAAGCGAAGCGACGACTTAAAGTTAGTACCCAAATATATAGATAGTAATTAATAACAATTAGGCGTGTAAAAACAAGTCGAATGCAAATTAAATATCGACGCTCGCTCGTGTCTTTTTTTAAATGAATTTATTTATAACGTTTTTGTCCAGGTCACTTAAGCGTGTCATTTGTATTCTTCCACCCCAGTGCCGGGGAACGAATGAACGAGCGAGCGAGGGAATAACACCGACCTTGTACCACTAGAGCGGAACGTGCTAATAATTCGCATAATATTGATAGGTTAGGGGAATAGAGAGGCGACTACTGTTGCACTATAGTATTCACTAACTGGTACACGGGACATCGTACCCGTCGATAGAATAACTCATTGGTTATTTAAATACCAAAGATGGTCGTCGTACACAGCGAGTAGAGTCAAACGTTTTACTCTCAGTATAATATCCTATATTCTTAAGCACTGTATCTAATGTTATTATATATACGACTATGAGTTTTGGTAGGTGGTAGAGCTACGCTGAAGCTATTACTGGTTTCAGCATTAATGCGTCGGCTCGCCCGGTGTAGTAGTACCACACCCTCTTACAGAAAAACCGACGTGAAGTAACAGTGCTTGCACTGTTGCGTTTCGTTCGGTCAGTGAGAGCGCCGGAGGCCCACATATTTAAAAGGCCGGCAACGCACTTACGACTACCCTGGTGTTGCTAGCGTCTATGGACGGCGGTGATCACTTACCATCAGGTGACCTACCTGTTCGTATGCCCCTTATAATATATGAAAAAAGAGTTTTTTGTTTGTTACGCTTTCACGTCATAACTACTCAACTATTCCTCATGAAACTTTGCATATATACGTTGTCAGGGGTACTGAAAAGGACATAGTGTACTTTTATTCAGCAAAAGAGTACTGCTCCCGAGTGATAGGCTAAATCTATAATAACGTGAACGAAGCCGCGGAGATAAGCTAATATTATTCAAATGAAAGGCAACGTACTTGTGTTTGTTTGTCCGTCGTCAGTGTACTTCCTGCTATCAATGGAGCGAATTAGATTTTTTTTTAAATCATAAATGTGTTCGTCTAATTTTGATGATTTTGATACGACATGTTTAAAAGCATAAACCGCGTAACCACAGAATGACTTCTAGCACATTCTATGCTATATTATACCTAAACTATTAAATATCTACCAGCATAATGGTGTAGATGATTATTTTCAAACATTTTCATTTTTAAAAATGCCTACGATCCGGTAATAAGTTTCACTTGCATCGTGATTTTATAAAAACTACACCACCACGTTTATAATGACATATCTTTCGATAAATATTACATACAATAATAATAATACGACATAAATAATTTACGAACGCAACGACAGCGTCGGTTCTCTGAAACCCTCTCGGTAAGGGAGCGGGCAGACGGCGACCCTCGGCTACAATAAGCGGGCCTCGCGGGCGAACGTTATCATTGTGTCTACTAATTTGACGTGGGTGTGTTTGCTGACGGTGCTCGAGGTACCGTAGCAACTCAATAAACCACCACGACAAATATGCTCGGCTAATATTTGTGAAGGTTGGATAAATCTATACATAGTAGAAACGTTACGGATATCCGGTAAATGATTTATTTAATTCTTGTCACCTTAATTTAGATATGCAGAATTGTTGGTATTTTTCGCTGAATAAAAGTAAATAAAACTCAAAAAACACGAGGAGATATTTAGACAGACCGAACTAAATTGTATATTGGTAAAGTGTCAGGGTATTTATAGCAATAAATTAACAATAAAATTGTCTATGATTATTTTTGTAATCTTGTAAAGGATTAATGCATTTTGTGGTTATAAGTACCTATATTATTTATTTATGTCGTCATTCCTTGTGTGTATAAATATACTCCGTTATCAAACCGGATATTAAATTCCAACTTATCTATAAGTGTATTGGTATTTATAACTGTACTAAAATTATTTCACAGAACAGCTGATAATTTCAAAGGCAAAATTGACTGAAATTTTGTCAGTATATTTGTTAGATTTTATATTCAAAATAAAAAAAAAATACTTTATTCAGTTTAAGCGCTGAGAAGGCGCTTATGAACGTCAGAGTTACACCCATCACCGTTTCGGAAAACAACCCATACATCGTAGTATTGGTATAAAAAATAGGTCGACTGCGCGGCCGATCGTAAAGATTACGCCAAATTATACATCTCAACATGACAAACACGTTGCACCGACTTTACTTAGGGACCTAATAAGGGTAAGAAGAGGTAACAAGAGTAACAAGACATAGCCGCATTGTAGAGGGTAGCTAGCTTATAATCACTACATAGTATAAAACAAAGTCGCTTTCTCTGTCCCTATATCCCTTTGTATATGCTTAAATCTTTAAAACTACGCAACGGATTTTGATGCGGTTTTTTTAATAGATAGAGTGATTGAAGAGGAAGGTTTGTATGTGTAATAACATAAATGAAATAGTGGAGAAATAATGTTATTTTTGTGGTTATTCCAAATTTAACGCGTGCGGACCACGGGCAGTAATGAATAAATCGAAACTACGGGATCGATTTTAATCATTTTTTCAGTGAATGACATAGGCTATTATATATTTTATACCCGTGCGAAGCCGGAGCGAGCCGCTAGTGATCATTAAAGTAAGTGTTAATAATTAACGAAAAACAAATAACACTACGTGCGTTAAAATATGTCTCGACTACTTATCCTTCAAGTTATACAGCCTTTATTTTTTTTACAGAACGGCGAAATAAACTATGCAATTTGTTGTAGGTACCCAACGATCCGTGAAATTATACTGTAAATAATTCACAAATTACCGTCTTCAATTTACCAATAACAATCCCTAACAGATTGATGTCATGCGATGTAAACTTTTTTTTAACTAAAGTAGTAGTGCCTTGTAAGTAGAAAGCCAATCGAAATGCAGTCAGTTAACAATCCATTCTTCTGGTTTGCGGTGGAAACAATATCTCCTGCGACCTTTTATGGTGGGCGGTTTGACAACGCGACAAGTATAGATATATATATACGCGTATAGATAGATATACGAGATATATCTATATGTATATACGTCTCAGAGAGCTGAATGAAAGATGAAATAAAAGATTTTTACTACACAACTAGCGGCTTCTAGTGACTTCGTTTATGTGAAAATTACTTTGATGTCCCATCTGTGTAAGTTACAGGATAATGCATTTGTTTTGAGCTAGCAACCCGCTCGGGTTTTGCACGGGTGCAATTTGTCACGCCATAAGGGTAACACAATATATGTGATTTCTTAATTGAAACATTACGCTGTAAAGGGCACTTTAATCTAGATTAAATTTCCGAAGTAACTAAGATGACGCAATGGCGTCGTAAATAATTAATTATTTATTATTGTTTAGACTATTTTCATTTATCTCCTTAGAATTGTCAAGTCTAATCAATGAGAGCGGTTGAAAACTCCTTACGACTTCATTAGAGTACACCAGCTTTTCTATATATAAATATAATACACATGTAAATAATATACATACCAAATGATAATGAAGACCGTATCATAGTTTAGAAGAACTAAGGGAACATACAAACAAACGCGGAAAATGTAGAATAATAATAACCTACAACTATATAGAAAACATAGTAAACAATAAAGAAAACGAACCAGGATAAATTGAAATAAAATGCTGAACAATACCTATAAACTCATAAAGTGCAGTACATAGAATAGTAGTCCAGGTGAAACTGAACTGTAGAGGCCTTGTCATGTCAATAGTGAAGACAGTTCGAAAAGAAAAACATGACAAAACTAGTCTAGCGAACTTCTCTGACTCCCATGTTTGAGATACCCAGCAAGGAAGTCCCACAATGGGGTCTTCTAAAAAAAAAAAACTCGCGAAATATGAGGTTGCTTTATAATATCTGTAACTGCCAAACTCTTACAGATACGGTAAGGATATGTAGCCTAAATCTAAATCCAGGTTCATGTCTTCAAAAGCATATTCGAAATACTAAAAGCTATATATATACAAATCTATTGCAATGACTCGTACGCTGTCTATAAGTAGCAAGTCGTATAAGAAGTACGAACGACAATAATGATTCAAACGTTAAAAAGGTTAATGTTTGTATACCAAAATATTTGTCTTCGTAATATATTGTATTTATTTAACTAATCGTGGCTTATTGTCGTTCTTACTACTTATAGACAGCGTTTTTTTTTTCTTAGGGAACACTGCTAAAGGTAAACCAACGGGTATTTCGTAAACATCAGCTGGAGAGACCCAAATTTGTGCGGCCACGCGGTCCAGCACTGGTTGATACCTATTCATTTTGAAGTCGGTGCCAACTTGAATTTTGTACCAGCCAATAATAAGTGAAAATCTGAAATATTCTTCAAATTTCTTTTGTCTTTTGTGTAAGGAAATAGAGACTTGTCGCTGACTTTAAAAAATAGTATTAATTCTTCGGATTTTTTTTTTCTTTTTTTTTTTTTCTAACTGACCTACACTGCTAGCCTGGCAAGGCCTATACAATTCCACCGGACTACGGTTATAGACAGCGTACAAAATGAACGTACATATATATATTGAACTCAATGTATTAACGACAATTTATACCGCAACTATTGTACATCTATCAGAGACGACTTTTTTAATTGAATAAATCCGATATGGTAACAGGAGCCTTGTATTTTTTTTAATATAGCAAAAAAAAAATATGCTCCATCCAATTAGTAAAAATAACAACAAGCCGCTTTAAATACAAGATGATTTCAAGGAAACCTTTTAATTGGTTATATTACGAGTCTTGCAATGTTCAAAAGTTTAATTATTCTCATGTAAGTTTCTCAATACAGTTGAACGTTTGTATTATTGATTCAGACACGAGCCGTGTATTATAAAATCCAGTTTCAAAACTATACGACTGTCTCGAAGTCTAGACAACAAAAAACTCCCCAGTCTAGTGGGCGATGCTTAAGTACCTATTGCTAGTTGCTCCGGGAGCGATAACACTACAAATTGAATTAAATTCCTAACAATAGAGGGTTTTTAAGGATAAATTAGCTTTTAACATCATTAACATTACATTCAAGAGTACACAAGTATAAAGTTTAACAGGTATAGAAATAAAAACTACTAACTAGTTGGTAATAACATTCGAAGTTATGCCATTTGTTTAGTACTAATAATTTCAAACAAGATTTGTGGCAACGCGCCAACACTTTTACGACATCACACCTCCAGGGATGCGTCCAATTATCAATGCTCTACTTCGCGGTTATGGCAAGTAGTACATGCAATTGGAAACCATTATTCGTTCCCCGCATCAAAACGAAGGATATATTCGGTTATATACTCTAACACCGATGTTTACAAGAGTTTTTTTGGCACAAACTCCAAAACTATTAGATTAAACGACGAAGGATTTATGTCTCGAACGAACTTATTACGTGCATTCTTCTATAGTATATGCAGGTTTCTCGTGTTAAAATTAGATTACAGTAGTCTGTTTAATTGGAAGCATTTGTTTATATTTACGTGCATTGACTTGCAAGTTTGAAGTGTCCAGTCCGTTATTATTGTCTGTTTCAGTCATCTAATCCAGAGTAGATTCAAACTTTGTTTGGTAATTAAAATTATGGTTGTTACTTTCAATATAATTCTGAACTCTGTTACTGATACCAAAGTATTAACAAAAAGTAAAACCATCTGCAAAAAACTGATTAAAAAAATGCATCAATAGAGCTCTGGTCATAGTTAGGTATCTGAATTGTCATAAACATACATATATCTCAGTCACAAAACTTTTCTTGTTCACTTTTAAGGAATACCTTGTTATCTATTCGAAATCCAAAGTACATTACTTTTTTTTTTTAAAGGCTATACGGAGATGGCCTGATGGGCCTTCACAGCTTCACCGGACTAAGAAGTCCAATGCCAGGGACATTAAAAAGGACCCTTTGAAAATATTTCCTGTTCAATAACAAATATCGGAGAATGTGTCGTAAAAACACACGATAGAAGTGACAATTTTGTATTACAGAGAAACATTTAAATTAAAAAACAAATAACAATGTGACGCGGTGTTTCCAGGGTGGGGTTCGCCATCCAAGTACTCACCGCGCCCGACGTTTCGTAATTTACGGTAATAGGATAAGAACCGGTGTTTCCAATACTCTACCCGATACAATGTTTACCCCCACCACTCTTTGTTAACAAAAAGGTTGTCGATCAGAATTTCAAAGCTTTCTCACATGAAATTCCACTTTAAAAACTAATTTTCCAAATCGGGTTATGAATAACAAAGTTGTGAGGTAACAAGAACAATAGAATACAACCTAATTGAGTATCTCTTCCAATTAGAATTCGGTTAACAAGCAAAAAATATTATAAACTATCAGTTATCGAATTCTGTATCGTAATGAAAGTCTAATATATGAATATATTTCTCATAAAAAAATGTCTATTGTCCACAGTTCAAATCAACTCTCAGATTTACCCCGAGAAGTATGTCTGATGCCGTTACAAGTGCTCCTTATCCCCGACAACCAGCTGTCTACGTTACCTAAGGAGATCGGTAAAATGACGTCACTGGCGGAACTGGACGCCTCCAATAACAGGCTGACGCAAGTGCCGATGACCCTCGGGGATTGCGCAGGGTTGCGAGCGCTCGATTTGAGCAACAACCAGCTGGGACTGTTGCCTTTACGTAAGTATTATTACTCGTGATGTAGTAGTACTGGTATGATAACTTTCGCTCTAAACAACGCCCAAACAAAAATGGCGCTAATGAGGTAACAGCTTAAATTCAAATTTATTTAAAACTGGAACCCATATTATCTGCAATTAGAATGTCACATCCATATGAATATCTGTACCATAAATAATTTTAAATTGATTACGACTGAATTAAGGTCGTACCAAAGATTATGATTTTGGTCTTTATTTGCAATGTAATATAGCTCGATCTAAATTCTATGCAATGAGTGATACATAAGCATAAAGACTTCTATCATAACAGCGATACGCTATACACACTTAAAGTATTACCTTTTCCGATTATTTTCGTCATTGCAGCATTAACTTTTCGAAGAACCAGTACCGGTGTTTCTGTTTAATATTTTTTATTTTATTGGAGACTAAGCTACCTCATGGTATCACTTTGCCGTGTCCGTAATAAATAAGGTTCTTTGTTCTCCACATATTCCAGTTATTTCCTATTAATATAATCATTTATACATATGAGATGTCCTCTTTTTGTTGGCCGTATTATTTTTATTTATTAACTAGCTGATACCCGCAGCTTCGCACGCGTTTTTTAAATTGTATTAAAGCAATATAAAATAGTGAGAAGACGTAGAATTACAGAAATGCTCTTTGAAAAACATTTGTAGGTACGACACGCACGCCATCTACTTGAACATATCACGTACATTTTGTAAATACTAACTTACTATAGAATCCCCTCAGTGCTCACTTACACTGAGTAAAAAAGTGATTAAAATTTCAAGTTATACAATTTATCTTAAAGATGTTATATATATAATATTGACATAAGTTTTTGCGATCATACAAAAAGTAATTGCTCCTCTATTCGGCAAGAAATCCTATAATGGAACTGTTGAGGTAATACGTGTCTGGTCTAATATTGAAAAAATATCATCTATATTCAAATACGTATTAATTATAATGTTGAATTATAAACAAAGAGTTGATGATTATTGTTGTAATTAAAAATACAGAAAGAATTGAAGTCTTAATATTTTGCATTAATATACTTCCAGATTTCAAGATTCTATATCTATCTGTAAGCAGTTTTTTATAATTACAAATTAAAATAGTGCCTATATTTTTTTTTTATTGCCCACCCTTAGTTACTTATAATGTCCTTCTGTATGGGAATAGCCCTTATTAAGTCCCAGTTTTCCAAAATTAATCTTGAGGTAGGCACAGTATAATTTATTATTGCTAGAGTGTAGAACGTCATATTCTTCTTATAATATCTCTGTAAGTAAGGGGGGCAATCAAAGAAAAAATTTGGGTAATTGAAAAGATGGCCTTATGTATGGGAATTAACCTTATTAAGTCTTCATTTTCTAAAATCAATCGTGAGGTAGGCACAGTATAATTGATTATTGCGAGAGTGGAAACCGTCATATTCTAATTAAAATAATTCTGTAACTAAAGGTGGTCGATCGAAGAACAATTATGAATTCTCCCTCAATTTTACTTTTCCCCCCAATTTTTATCCCTTAGAAATTGATTTTTAAAAGTAGTAGAAAATGGGTAAAAGTTATAAAGAGTAAAAGTAAAAGATAGGCAAATGTTGCCAAATAAATTAGATTCAAATATATCATTACAAAATTCTCGACCATTCACTTTTTCTTTTCCCCCAATTTGTACCCCTTAGAATTTCACTTTTTCAAAAAGTAAAAGGTGGGCAAACGTGGCCAAAAGATATACATTCAAATGCATTGTTCGAACATTCTTGAACCATCAAGTTTTCATTGACCCCCCCCCCCCACTTGCCGCCCCCTACACATTGAATTGTCAGAAAAGTAGAAGATGGGCAACGTGGTTCAAGTATCCACCTTGATATTTAAAAATTTTTTGAAAGTTATTTGAATGCTGTCCTACACAATTTAAATCTTCGTATCTTTTTTATATAGCTGGGCAAAAAAATTTAAAGGTGGGCAAAAATAGGAAGTCTATGGTGAAACCCTCTACGAATTTTCAAATCGTTGCGCGAAAGATGGGGGTCCAACTTCCCGAAACTATGGTTACTGAGTTAGGTAGATACGAACGCGGTAACTAAAACAAAATGACCACCATTAAGCAAATTACATACAAATATATTAATTCTTGGAGTCCAGTACAGTGCATGCCTCACGCACATGTTTACAGTGAATAACATACTTTTGCTAAATTTCACGCGGGAGAAGTCGTGGGTGACAGCTAACTTAAAATAAAATAACCTAAGTTAATTCTTATAACTTCAATTATGTGCTCGTGAAAGTCATGTGAAAATCGGTCAAATCGTTTCAGATATTCCACACGGATGAAATCGCGAGTAACAGCTAGTTGAAAATAAAATAGCTCTACTTAGTGCTCATTACTTTATTTGTTTGTCAGTGAAAATATCGTTAAAATTGGTTGAATTGTTTTGGAGATTGCACATTGGACAGGAAAAAGTCGCAAGTAACAGTTAGTCTAAAATAAAATAGCCTAAGTTACTCTTTATAAGATCAACTACGTGCCTGTAAAAGTCACATAAGCATCGTTCTATCTTTTTTGGGGATTACTTTGTGGTCACAGCTACAGATAACAGCTAGTTTAAAATAAATTAACCTAAGTCAGTTCTTATAAAGTCAGTTATATGCCAGTAAAAGTCCCTTTAAGATCGATTAAAGCGCTTTGGATATATCACTGCGGACGAAGGCGTAGGTAACAGCTACTTTAAAATAAAATAGGCTAAATTACTTCTTGTGGGGTCAGTTATCTGCCAGTGAAAGTCCCGAAATAATCGGTATTGCCGTTTCAGGTATTCCTTTTTGGACAATGCCACGGGTAACAGCTAACTAATAACATCAGCTATATGTCTGTAAAAATCACGTGAAAATTGGTTCAATCTATTTGGATATTTCATGAAAAAATCGCTGGTAACAGTTAGTCTAAAATAAGCCAACTTAAATCACTCCTTATGAGGACAGCTATCTGCCAGCGATTGTCCTTTAAAAATTGGTTTTGCCGTTTCGGATATTCCACTGTAGGCAAAGTTGCGAATAACAGCTAGTCTAAAATATAGCCTGCAATTTAAGCTCTCTGCCAGTAAAATTTCCGTCAAAGTGGGTCCAGCCATTTCGGAGATTAATCGGAATAAACAGACATATAGACTGACAATAAGTAGCTTTTACACTTTCATATCCAGTCAGTACAAAGTAGAGGTATTTTGTTATTATGTATAGACACTTTTATTTTTATTGTATCTATAGGTTGCAAATCAAAAATTCGAAATAATACTGACTTAAAATGTCATTTTTAAATGAATACTTACTAATTCAATGAACACAAAATAAATAGGGGTGTACGAATATGCGATTTAACGAATTAATCGATATCAAATCGAACTGAATTATACGATTTGAAATCCGAATTGAACACACGTATAATTCCATCTCTTCGGCTTATTCAAATAATTTCATTTATGCGTTAAATAAGCATTAACTATAGAATGTTACGAACTAACCAGCAACGCCATTATAGTCGACACCAGCCATGCAGTGCATTCAAAATTACTGTATCTCTATTTCTAGCCAAAAACTGGCGGAAAAAACGAAAATCAGAAATTCAAGAAATTAAATGTCATTTATTTTTATATCAAAATCCTTTTTTTTCAACGGAACTGACTATGTTCTTTATAAACTATAACCGATTTTTTAATTTATAATAGACCACTCAAAATATACCAATATAGTAAAAGCTATATGTTGGTACCTTATTGGTTGTTAATGAATTTTGGGTGCTAAACTTTAAATCATTATTTTATGTATGTAATATAAAATAAGAGCAAAAAATTCTAGAAACCTCTTAAAATATAAAATTATAATATATTTTTAATTTCTTTAAAATGCAATTTTCGGCTATTTTTGTTTTTTATTATATATTTGTTAAAATTGAAATGCTATAAAATTACTTAGATTTAAGGGGGAAAGTATATTTTTAATAAATATTTTCACTAATAGAAATTTATTATTGTAGAAATGAATTACATAGTAAATTAAAGTTATTTTTCAAAGGCAATCTTGATGTTTAAATAATAGTTTTTTAAACGTTACAATTTTTTTCATTTGAATTATTAAATTAGTGTAAAATGTTGTAATTTTTCCTATAACTATTAGTGCAATAATTCTACCTTACTTTAAAAATATAGGAATAGTTCGAATTTTCTACTCAAACTTCGAATTTAACATCATTATTCGATTCGGTTCGATCGTAGCATTAATTGCACACCCCTAAAAATATACTTATTGCCACGGGAATAATATTATTGGTTACTATAACAACGGTCGCCTAATGTCAGGGATTGTCGGTGTCTGTAGGAGAATATATAATTGTCAGACAGTCGTATTTCGCTTATATTTATATAGATTTCAACCAATTTACTCAAAACCTTGACAAATTATATACCAGAACCTTCCCCGTGAATTACTCTATCTATTGGTGAACACCGCATTACAATCAGTTTAGTAGTTTTTGAGTTTATCGCGAACATCCAGACAGACAGACAGACGCGGCGGGCGACTTTGTTTTATATATAAGATAAGTGACGTTATAATAATGATAGATAGACATGATACAACAGAATTTCACCGCGAACCTGCAGTAGGTATATAATATTAACTCCATAAATTAATCTTTACATTTAACGACAAGACTAAAAGCGATGGAGAGTTTATAA
This sequence comes from Antheraea assamensis, assembly GCA_035772565.1. NCBI lineage: Eukaryota > Metazoa > Arthropoda > Insecta > Lepidoptera > Saturniidae > Antheraea > Antheraea assamensis. The sequence goes on along the minus strand of JAQQSE010000054.1, from coordinate 1,431,293 downwards.
TTTTTGACACTCGTTTGGTATAACTAATTTTTAATTTAAGATAATTATTAAAATTTGATTTTACTTTTTTGAAGGTAAACGAATTGCCAACAACATTTGATTCCGTTCTATATGTATGCGAAAGTTTCCCGTGTGGTGCAAATTGCCTTTTTTTTTGTAAGGTGTTATATTTTGTAATAGAAACAATATTGTTAAATTACAGAGATCACATACCTAAGGTTGGAGCATCTGGACGTCAGTTGCAATTGCATATCGTCTCTTCCTCTGGAACTTCGCAATATGAACACACTGATCACGCTCAACTTGGACAACAATCCACTTGTCTCTCCACCGACAACAGTAAGATCCTTCCTTATTATAATTTCTACTGTCATTATTATGTGGGTAATTGTTCTTAAGTTAAGTCTACAGTTAACGTCTTCTGGTGACCTGAACAAAATGGTAGTTGATCCTTTTGTTTGAAATGTTCAATGAATTTTTATGAAATGTATAGTCAAGTAATTTAAGTTTAAAATACAGTTAATTAAAATACCCAGTAAAAACATTCTTTGAGGATGATTATAAAAATTTTTGTGTGCTTTTAATAGGCTGTTTGTCACAATTTAAAACGATTACTCGTATTTTATTGATTTATCAATTTACTTTGATAAACCTACACCAATAAACCTTTACCTCAATAAAATGGTATTTCAGATTACTTGTAAAGTTAAATTTTCCTGTACTAACATAATTACGCACAACCACAATCTCGTCTGATTTTTAATGGTGTGCATGGCTACCTCTACAAAAAAGGTCTGCTTACAATTACAACTATTGGAGTATACAATCTGGTAGAATGGTCAGGGGAACGTAACGTTTCCCTCTGCACTTTACACTTAAAGGAACATGTGTTTTTAAAATTTTCTATTGCGCTTCTTTTCTTAATAAATCTTGGCTTCCAAACTCAATGATGATTGGGAACGTCGATATATTGGTTATGTCTTTAACTTCAGGTATGCATGCGCGGGCGCGTGCATATTTTTAAATACCTCGAAAACATGGCGAACAAGGACACGTTACCCGGACATAAGAGAGTTGAAGAGACCCGTCGCTCGACTAAACACAACTCTTATATAAATAACTCGCCCAATCAGAGCATCAACCATCAGATCGTGTCAGGAAACGCGACGATAGACTGCCTGAGGCACAAGCCTAGGCACGTTGTCGACAGCGGGTATTGCACGGACGGCGTCGACAAGAGGTGGTCAAACGACGGTAAGTTACGTGACCTATTATTTATTATTGCATAAATAGCTAAGATTCTTGTTAATAAGAATATATACTAAAAAATATAGACTTAAAAGTCAGTAAAATGTATATTCCTCTCTGTGTTCTTCAAAATATCTAGCTCGCAGTGTGCAATTATTACCACAGTAACCAAAGAGACCTTAAGTCCGAGGATTATATCGGGAATAACCAGTGTATCTCGATGACTCGTAATCCATATAAGGTTCTACGGTTTTTCAATCGCCAAATCAGTTGTACCATTTTTACAAAGCACGCCACTACTCTTCGCACCGTTAGCACTGTTTGTTTGGTATGGAACGGTGAAAGTGACTTGTCGAACGACGCTCAAAACAACTTGCAGAGATAGGATTTTTATATTAATCATGATGCAGTATTTTCTAAGAATTTCGAGGCGCTTCCAGCTGCTTGCCATTTTATCACGCTACTATAATAAAGTAGTGCGATTAAATATAGTTTCTGTAATCTCTGAAAACAAAACACTATGGTTTTATTATATTACTTTCCTTTAATAAATGACGATTTACTTCATCAGTTAATGCCATTCTGTCGCCAAAAGAGTCATTGTATTAATAATGTTGGCGGACGTGACTCTTAAACGCAAGTGCAGAATGTTATTCATTTTACTGTTTGGGAATACCCCTAGTTCATGTCATCATATATTGTGGTTAGTATGCCCCACATATATGATAATGCTAAGTAACTAAATAATATTGTATGTTCGTATGTATTTAACTTTATATAAACAAATGTACCTACATGACAGGCATATCAAAACAATTTGTAAGTAAATTTAATTGAATATGCATAATTTGAAGTAAAGTTGACGCCTAGTTAATTTAAAAAAGTTGTGTTTTGTTTTTGTGCCAGACATAATCGGCATGATGACAGTAATCACGAATTACAAAAATAATCTGCTTATCCCATAGAACCTTATGAAGAATAGGTTAGGAAAAATGTATTTATTTTGTATATTTATTAGTATTTATGTATTCAGGTTGAGATTGATAATTTATTTAATAAAATAAAACTATAAAATACAGCAGTCGTCCATCTTATGTTGAACACCAATCAGAGTGAATTACGTCACGCTTCAGCAAACGTCACTTTGTACTAGGGCTATTGATATTTTTTATTATACATATTATATTTTATTGAAATAGTAATGCACTGAGGAACAGCACACCACTTATACACTTTATCATTCATATTTATAACGCAAAATAACTAATTTGTTGCTTTGTTCACGTTAAGTTCTAATCTATGACATAAAGTACTCTGTAGTTCACTCGTTATGTGCTCGCTGTTTATTTTGTCAATATCATGACGTCATAAGCAGACGCCATGACACGGGCAAGCGTTTTGGCGCGCATTTTAAATTTAAAATTACATTTGCGTTTATTTTGTAAATAAATCTTTGTTTTCTCCAAAAATATTATGTTTTTTGGAAATAGTATATATTCTAGAGTATTATTTAGGACAGTAATTGAAAACCAGTCATCATGCCAATTGGCAAATTCTGTGTTAAAAATTTGTCATAGTGTGACACTTTGGCGTAAAAAGTTTATACAACTAGACAGACATAGTAAATATTTCATGGCTGGTCTAAATAAAGTTATAGTAATAAATTGAACTAAAACTCATGCATATGACACACTTAGATAACGAGGTCTTAGTATGATATCATCAACACTGGTTTCAAACTTCCTCAATCTTCGCCCCCCTCCCCTCCCCCCCTCCCCCCATATACGTAATCAATGAAGACAATGGTCTCAATACAAAGAGTACATCCACCTTTTTTAGCCGCGTAAAATCGAACGTGCGCCATGAAATACGACTTGACTCGAAGACGCATTTACGGCCGGAACTATTTCGAAATTGGACGCCGTTACTTTCCTATATTTATGGGACTGTTAGCGCGTTACTTTACGAGTGTACCATAACAGTGCGCCATGGTCAATTATTAACAAAGTGCTGCTCATTCATCAGATACAGGCAGCCACGTATTATGTAGGTTTATTATAGTTGGCTTGATTGAATTGTTATGCAGCATTATAATAGGTAAAATATTGGAAGCTACTGAAATTTATTCAGATTTGGAAACTAGAAATGTTACTACAATAGAACGAAATTTTTATTTTACCAGAGGTATTTGTTGTGGAGTGTCTTTGTAGTATTCCTGTCCGGTTCGAAGACCGAATAACTAAAACTTACATCACTTTTTGGCAATTAGCAGGGCGCAAAAAGAAGCATCTTATCATGTTATTTTATGTGTACACCCTAAATACATTAAGTTAGATTCATTGGAAAATCAATGAATCGACGACTTAGATGCAAAAAATATTTTCAACATTTTTAAAAGTAATATTGACTGTTCCTCATTTACTCAGTAAGTTTAGGTTCCTTAAAACCTCCTACTCTATTTCCACTAATATCCACCAGTAAGATCTACTGACCTAGATTCTGTATCATCTTTTGATAGCTATCGCAAGGCATTATTATGCCATATTATTTATATGCATTTTAATAATACTGGTATATATATATATATACTCGAGAAGTATACAAAATTGGTATTAGTGGGTAATGTAATTTAGGGGTGTGTAATTTTAATGTTAATATTTCATCATAACGAGGCTATTAATATTTAAAGAATTCTTGCATTTGGTATAATTAAAAATCATATTAATTTATTGTAAGTTTATTGTAAATTTATTTGGTAATTTTTCTTTTTTTTAACTGACTTACTATTGACCTGGCAAGGTCTCTAAAGTTTCACCGGACTACTAAGGGGAGCGCTTAAGGCACTCACCCCATTTTATATAGGCAGTTTGGTAAACATTTATATATAAATAAATGGAGATGCAATGAAACGTAAAATTGCCCACGGTAAACTTTCTACTTTATGTGAAACTATTATATTCTTGCATTCCTTACGCTGTTTTTTGAAGTACTCGAGATTGGAGATCGTTTTTTTAGTTTCGTGTCTTGTTCCGAGTTTTAAACAGCTTTTTGTTTATCTTCATTTCTCGATGTTTAATAACCTAATTTAATCTATCTACAGTCCTGGCCAAAAATTTTGATCATTTTCAATAAACATACGCTGAACACACATTTAGGTATAAATACGATGTATAACATCGAGACAAATTAAAAATAAAGTAATATAAATTTTAGATTCCTATAATATTTTAACTCTGTTTTGTATCAAACTCCTGACGATTTTATGCGCAAGCTCGAGCTTGCGGTTATATTCAGAACGGTCAAAAAGTTAGGAGAGAAGTGTACAAAGAGGTTTATAGGTGATATAGTTGGGTTTTGCTTGATTGCGATGAGTTGAAGAAGCATCGCGGATTTATGTAAGCACTAAAAGGTAGCGAGGGAAGACCAAAGATCATATGCTTGTTTTTGATGACATAAGGTAGGGGGAGGAGGGACCTGGATGTATAAGTCTGATACCATGAGACTATTTCAGAAGCGGCCTTATCCAATGGGCTACCATCGCCCTAATATCGAAACGCTACAATTCCTCTATAATTTTATTATTTCTAGACTTGTTAACTGGTACCCATTAATCAATATGGAAATCTGAACATATTAAAAATACTTATATAAATGTTTACGTAATTATGGGAGGGCTCTCTCAGTGCTCTTGTACTGCTTACTTTTGCTGACCATGAAGAGGGGGCGGTCAGAAATTACAAAAAATCTGATTACGTAATACTTGAACGGCCCTTATTCATCTTTAATATAAACGCCCATATGCAATCAGTACTTTAAAATAATTGACTTGGTTAAATACAGATGAAACGAGTGCCAGCCAAGCTTATTTCGACGGGGGATAGACTAATTGAATAACGATCCATTAATAGTCTTTGCAGATTAGGCAATTAGCTTTTCCACCAACGGTTTAATCTTCTAAACACTTGGTAATTATACTGTGCATAGAGATAGTGCGATGGATTATAGATCGTAGCGTCTACGTATGAATTTCTAGGGGGCGGTGAGGCCGGGGGAGGGGGTGGATCGGGTCGTTCGACACCGAGTACGCCATCGACGTTGTCTCCCGGCGCCGCACTCTCACGGGCACAGTCGCTCTCCAGCGAGACACCCTTGGCGCCTATGACGCCTCTCCTCTCCGGGTGAGTCTAAAAAAAACATTGACCATCGTAGATTGCAGTTGACTAATTAATGTCTATGGTTTAAAACGAGCATGTAATCTAATTTAACAATAAATCGTAACTTGAGTCTAGGTCAGTTTTGCCTATAACTAACTAAAATTAGAAATCAACTAAACGAATTTTGTATTCCGTCTCCTTATATTATTATATATTACGAATGTGTAAATGATATTGTAGCTTTATGAACGAACTTTTTTTGCCGTGTCCGAGATTAGGTAATAGTTCCATTATAGATTGGGGGAATTGGTTATTTATATAAGGTCACTCACTATATTTACGTCTCTTGTTAAAATGTTGATATATCAAAAATAGACATTTGCTATATTTTTTATAGATAATATACACTCTTCTTTAGTCTCAAGTTTAGACTTTATCGTGTCAAAATATTATTAACGCAAAGAATAATTAATTTAATGATATAGTTATGTCGTCGATATATTAGTTATTAACGCAAAGAATAATTCGATTATCGATTCGATATATCAACATTTTGACTGTGCAAATGTGGGTTATATTTTGGCGATATTACTTGTTAAGGCATGCGCTGTAATAACGTAAGAAGTTCATTTTTTTTATTAATTAAAATTTTTAACTGCAGTATTTTGTGGTATCAGTAGGTTTTAAACTTGATATTAGAAACCGAACTAACAAATATAATATTTGTATTTTGTTTTTTTTTTAATATTACTATGTTATGTAGATATATATATTTGTAAAATATTCGGTAGCCGCTTATTTATTTAAATTTATTTTCTTTCCTATTGGCCGGTCCAGAGGTAAATCATGAATTTTTAGCCTGTTACGTCACTACTCACGACCATAAGCATCTAATATCCTCTCTATGTATCATTTATACTGTTTTTTATTTTTTTTATATTATATTGTTTTTATTTTATTTCTAGTCTCTACCTCTTGTAGTATTAACACCCCGGTGTTGTCCCTTTCAGCGTCCGTATATCACCCGAAGGGAACATATCTAATGGTGAAGATAAGAGTAAATTAGCCCATCAACAAACATACAGGTACATTGTCTTTCATCGCACGGGGTTCACTAACATTTTGCACTTTTTTTTTTTTTTTTTTATTGTATTCTACTAATATGTCGAATGTCGGAGCCATGTTGCGCAGACGAAGTACCGTCCATGCTGTTCTGTATCTCATTTAAGAATGTTTGTGGACAATGATATAGTTGTTCCCATGATATTGTTCGTCGTAAACGGAAAAGAAATAATAGAATGTATATTATTATTATAAAATAATAAATTTTGAATTATAAAAAAAATATCATATGAAAATATTCAAAATTATCCTACTTCGACTACGCAACGTGGCCAACGTATTTGTATTCAATACTAACGAGGTATGATAATAACACATACACTAATTAGAATTCACTAATGTTGCGTACATTACATCGAAGGATACCAATTTACCTTGTCTGAATTATTTATATGCGGGAGAATGCTAATTGGTTTTTGCAAATTTGACCCAGTATGTTTGTTCTACGCGTTCTTCTATATGACGTTATTAGACATGACATGACATGAAAGTCTATAACATTATTTGTACTAAAATATGTTTTTTTTTTTTATATCACTTTACAAAGTCTATGCCACGAAATTGTTTTTTTTTTCTTTACAGCGGAGAATAAAATATATCATATGTTACAAGAGTGTTATTTCTAAATTTTAGACAACATAATTGTATTAATATTCAATAGAACAGTAAATTATTTTTGTATGTCCGACAAACGCTTTGTAATTACAGGAAAATGGACATATCTTGTTATTCATAAACTGTTTAATTAACTAACAACTACTAAATATTCTATATTTTAAAACGATTTCCTGTTGTCACTAACAAGTTCTGTTGTTATTATACCTCGTTATAGCAACATAATTTCCTAGTATAATTCTCACGACTACTCGTAATATTTCAGACAATACAAAGAAGCCCTAAGACAACAACGCCAACAAGACATATACCGACCCCGCACCGACCAACCCTCCCCGGACCTAGATTCCTCCCCCCAGAACCAGAGTCCCGTCCACCAGAAATCGAATCCGCACTCCCCCATCAACGGCTACAGTAACGTATCATCGTCTTGTCTTTATAAATCCGTATCCTCCAATTCGAGCGTTTCCTCGGCGTCCCCCAACGCGTCTCAAGTGCCAAATTCCCCCCTACTACACTCGACGCCTAGAAGGTTCCAGAATCAGAACGGTAACGCGGAGAAACAGGAGGAGAACAAACGGCCCGTACAAAAAGTCGTCCCGTCCAGGAACGTGAATAAGATTTATTCGACAGCCAACGGTAATATCGAGTATAACCGTGTGAACGGACAAACCGATACGTATATAAAACCGACGTCTCCGTCGAAATCGCCGACGAGCACTCTCGGGTACAACAGTTTAGGCAAGTCGAGTATACCGCGGCAGGTGAACGGCGATACAAAGTTGTTGACAACGACGGTTTCCTATTTGAAAGGTACCGGAGCGAAACCGAGCGGAAAGATGGCCTGGAACAAGGACACGGCCCCGGACAAGCTCAGCTTCACAATGAAGAGGGAGTTCGATAAACAGAAGGAGGAGTCGGATCTTCTGCAGCAATTGAGAACGGTAATTTTTTGTTGTCGAAACTTTTTCTCTGATACTATTCTTTTGTACGCGGTTTCGCTCGTTTTAATGTAGATCTGAACAGTTAATTTTTTCCTTTTTTTTTAAATTTGAATAGTTAAAGCGTGAAAGCGTAACAAACAAACTCAATTTCGCTTTTATTATATTGCTGAGGATAATATATATATATATATCGATTCATAATAACGGTATTTTTGAGTATGCCTAGATCAGAAAAGGGTAAATATGTGTTAATCTCCCATTCCGAATACCTCACTGTCTACACACTCTATAGTAACGTTTTTAATCGATACATCGAATTGAAATAAATCGATATCTCGAATATGTCATTAACTTTATAAAACTTAAAATAATCTATGTGTCAAATGACCTTATGGATAGTTCCAGTATTTGGTTGGATATATCTGATAACTATTGTGACGGAAACGTAACAGTTATAGTCAATTTATGCAGTTTCCGCTATGATAAATAAATTAATTTCAATACAATTGTCCTTAATGTATACTTCAATAATAATAGCAGATTATAATTAAATTGTTGTTTTTCGATAATGTAATCGACTGTGTTCTAACAAATTACTCACTTGATTTAATAAGGATATATATTATTATGGTGACGTCGAATAGCGTGTGTCAATGTGCGATATGCACGTTTCGATAGTTCAATGGTTTATCGATAAAAATATATCGATAATCGTTTAGCGGCTGATTATTAACGATGTGTCATTTTTCAGATATTTATACTGTAAAGAAAAATATTGGATGTGTATAGGTGTTACAGTTTAAAGACTAGTTTTGAATAAAATATGTTATCAATATGTACTATTAATTCAAAGTAAATTTAGCTTCTATCGCGCGTGAATGGTACACGCTCATTTTCAACTGAAATTGCAAACATCGATTTCCTTTTTATTATATCCAGTCTCCTAATGATGAAGTGGATGGTTCAACTGAATCTCTGCATAATTATACAGCAGTAAGCCAAAAAGGGGGGATATTCGCGGAACTATTTAATAAGTGTGTGTTAAGTCAGTAAACTTATTTCCAAATATAATTCGCAATGAAAATTAACTTAAACAAATGATAAGCTAAATCCCCATTCGGAGGTTGTTTTCCATACTACTGACTCTGTCGTCTGCTCGTAATCGTCAGTCTGTATCTAAATAGTACTTATTCGGACAACATTGTATTGAAATATTTAGTTTTATCAACCCTATCACTGTATTTTAACGGACATTTGACTTAATATCACATCAACATGTAAGGGACCCACCACTGGGCTATAGACCTTTTCTCGAAGGAAAATCTGGGCATAATCACCACGCCAGCACACAACGTATTAGCAATTTCTAACTACTAGAAATGCAAAATTCTATATTTTTCCTCACATGCTACAAGAATATTTATCGGGTTCAGATTTCCTAGCTATGTTTTCCTCCACTATCAGCCGATTCTGTTTCTAATTTAATTGTTCGCGAATATATACCACATTTCGAACATACGGTCATGGAATTGACATTCCACTGGTCAAACCTCTTGACCACCAAGACTTTTTATTACCTATACAGTTATGTAATTGTAAGGTCAAATATTCTGGTGCCAGATAATAGAGGGTCGGTTGAAGATGTCGCTGCCGGAGCAGCTGTCCCCGGTGCTGTGCGACGGCGTGGTGCTGTGCCACCTCGCCAACCACCTCCGGCCGAGGTCCGTCGCCTCCGTGCATGTACCCTCACCCGCACAGGTAACCCTCCTTTACACCTTTCCACTTATATATTTAACCATGTAAATAAAATTATAAGGGCCTGCGGTTGTGCGCGCATCGTGTAAGTTCCTTACGAACTCTAATATGTGTTCTGTATATATCTGTCAACTTGGCTAAAATAAACTAACCGAGTTCGAAAACGTCTGTGTGTGTGTGTGTGTGTATGGACGTGGACGTATATGCGGGTAGTCTGTGTTGTGTGTGTTAAGCTAGTGAGTGAACATTTTCAGTGTCACTGTATAGCGCTACGAGCGTGCTCGAGGACTCTACTCCGGCGACTGAACCTAGGTTTGAGGTGTTGCCGAGGAGATTCACGGTGATAATATTTAAAATGATGAGAAAATATACACAATGGGAACGAGAGTCATTTTTTATAGTCATAGAGTTTACAATAAAAAAATATTTAATATTAAATTTATACAAATATTTATTTTTATATGTTTTAGCCGAAACTGACCATGGCTCGGTGCAGGAGGAACGTCGATAATTTCTTAGAGGCGTGTCGAAAAATAGGAGTCGAAGAGGTATGTATTTACATCTATTGTGCATTTATTGTTTTTTTTTTCTGATTTATCGGGGCCATAATAACAAATTACGAAGTGTTTTTCTTCATTGTTTTTTTATTATTTTGAATGGATTTTGCCATCGCGCCATTTAAAGAGTGTTGCAGGGGTCTCGTTTGATATATCATTTAGCGAGCACTGTGCGATGTATAGACATGTGAAATGAGAACTAAGAGACGGGTGGCGTGTGTTGCAGGAAGTCATCTGCTCGCCCGAGGACGTACTGGAAACCGATCCGGAGCGAGACAGAGACGGCGGTCTCGTGCGTCTCGCTCGCACGGTCTCCGCACTGACGTCACACGCCACGGCCGCGGCACAGTGCTCGCCAAACGATATACAAACAGACCCCACATATATCGACAACAACGTATCGACAATGGAACAACTCACAGTCGATATCGACATCACTGACGACGACAACGAAATCGAACTCGATTACCGCACGCAGTTAAGACGGTACTCCGACGAACGGTTTATAAGGCATTTCAACAGCTTCACCGACAACACCATCGATGAGTCCGAGGAATATCAAGCGAGTCACGTCGACGAACAAGAATTTCACTACGCCCCCGTATACGAGCTGAGGAATCGTGGAACGTATCCTTATAATAATAGAATTCAATTCGTTGCCCCGTTTTACAAGAAACACGGTGTACTCGAAGCGACAATATCGAAATACACGACACTGACGAAATCGATTGTCCAGTTGAAATACGAGATATCGATAGATACGACAGAGGGAAAATGAGCCTCGAAATACGGAATAATCTTAACACCGGTATACGCGACGTTATCGAAGTCACGCAAGAAGATAAGGATAGGTTTTTTTATACCTGCCTATGCCTCGGCACGTTCTTTTTCTCCGCCATCGTTTTGATTTTATATCCCTTGTAAATGTATCGATGTAAATCGTTTATGATTTACATCACAATTTACACGAATCGAATCGAATATCGATAGTTTGAGTTATGCAATCGATTGAAATATTTTGTATCTTTCAATTTTATTTAAAATCAATAGTTACTGTATAAATATTTATCCATAAACAGTCGGAACTAATTCAATAGATTGATTAATTCAAATGTCCTAATCGATAATGAAATCGAAACATCGTTATTCATTTCGATTCGAATTCGTTACAACCATAAATAACATTTACTAATTCTGACAATTGTAAAAGAGTAAAAATCCCATATGTTAAATCAAAATAGTTCCAGAAAGTGCTAAAATTTGTCTACCTCGGTTCGATCTTCTTGCCATGTTTGTTATATGAACTGTGCTGTATTTAATGTATTTTAGAGCATAAAAAATAAATAAATAACATTATACCGTATTATTCGCCGGTAACGTATATTTATAGACATTACGACGTTCGCCTTTCTTCACAGTATAACTGTGGCATATTGAGGTCTGAAATAAAATTTTGAGACCACAGTCACGTCATTTTTAAAAGTACGTTTTTGTAAGGACTGACTGAAAAGGATTTGACTGTAGATGGTAGTTACGAGAAATCTCGAGCTCTCGCGATAATGGATTTGAAGTTTCGCATAAGAATGTCGAACCCAAGTGTTGGTATAAAGAGTGTTTTACTACTTGTTGATTGCACTAAAACCTTAACCACAACATATTATACCTATTTACGTGTCTTAGATCATCGAATTAAATGTTTGGATAATTCAGATATACGCAACAGAATCTAAGAATAATTTAACAGTTCAATAGAAACTGGTTATATGAGTAAAAGAGACAGCTTCTAGTTTCATAAAATAATTAGTTTCCTTTATTGTATTTTTTCAAATCCAATAGATTTCAATAACCATTGGTGTTACGGGGGTTACCCATGCCGAGCGCGATTTTGGGAGAAGGTGAAAAATTCACGATAGATATAAATATGTTATTCTAAAAGTGTGAATTTTGACCATTATATATATATATATTTGTACTATCCAGAATTAGTGTCAATTAAAATCACTATGAAACTTTGTATGAGTCTGAGTGATGAAACTCGGGAATCCCCGTTCCTTAAACGAATATAGTTATCTCGCTCTCTTTATCGATCTGTCTACTAAACAGTTACTTTGCGGTAATTCCCCGTATTTTATCTCATGTTCGGATTGTTTACGTAGTATATTTTTTAGTGAGAATAAATTTTTCATTTTTAATATTTATTTATGTGGAATAATAGTAATTTAAAAATATTAGGGAATATTTTTTGCTGTAAATTTTTTTTACTATATCTGTAAATTTCCGAGCATTTTGGTGCTAAATATCTAGATCCACGATACACCACTCCAAAAAATAATTCTGTGTTAAACAATTGATCGGCTCCCCCTCTCTCCCCCCACCATTAATAAATAAATACTTGGAATCAATTTTTTTTAAATTGATATGAATTTGATTCCACTGTTATTCGTTCATTCCTATACGATGCATTTAAAATTTATTATTATTATTATTAGCGAGTAGTAGTTGTGTGCGTATGTGTGTATATTTTTTATTTTACAAATTACGAATATGTCGGTTTTTATGAAACTGTGTTGTCTTTATTTCTATTGATACTTTTTTGTTTTTGATTTTTATTTTCGCTTTCTAGGCTGAAAAATATTGACGGCTGAGCGAAAAGGGACAGTTACAGAGTTAAAAAAATAGACCTTGTAAACCTTTTTTGTTCAGTTGTGATTTTTTTTTCAGCCACATAACAGAGATCTCAGTGTTTTGTTGTGTTGCTGATTAATTTAGAATAAGGTTTTTTTTATATAATTTTTTTTTTTTTTTAACGGTGTTATATAATATAAAAATAACTATCTGGTAGCCTATTGCACTGATACTTAAAGAGTTTTCACACAGAAATAGATAGGAAATATAGATATTTATAGTGGAGAAGATTTTTAATAATTGCACATATTCCAAAAACTATTATAATTAATGGAATAGGTATATAATTAACAAGCATTTTATATTCAAGTCAACCGATTTTGTTTTTTTTTTTCTATTACAATGATTTTTAAACAGAAATGCAATTGATCTGAAACACGATAACTTTTAAAGATACATCTACTCTATATACTAATGTAATTTTGTAGGGTGAGTATGAAATGCTTATTTGGGGTGATGATGGAGTGGTAGCGTGTTTGAGACATCATGTCAACTGACTTCAACAAACTGAGCTTTCAGTGAATGGTAAATTTAACGTGAAATTTGGCTACCTTCGAGTTGATAATGTCTCTCCAAGCGTCTATAGGACGTGTTCCGGCAGCCGTACTTAAGGACTAGTCCCCCTAGGTTTAGCTTATTAATATCATCGGTAGCATCATCACTTAGCTTCTGGTAATAATTATATGTTAAATAATCGACATATGTATATATAGATTAGCCGAATAAACGATTGCCATAACTATCGGTCGTATAGTTAGTGAAAAACACGAGTATATATACAAATGTACTACAGAAATTTAGGGACTTACCCGTGAGGGAGGGGTTTCCCCTTTTCTGAAGTGGTTTAAAAAAATCACAATAAATGGTCAGAGTAATGTTTTCCACTACTTAACTCCCATCCCGCGAGTTTAGTTATAGATTAATAATTCTTAAATACAATTTCCTTTTGGGTAAATATCTCATGTCTCTTTACCAGTTATCGTGTTATATATGTTTAACTGAGATTTATTTAATAACGAAAGTACAACTTAAATAGATTTGTGAAAATGTTGGTGCATAAAGTTTAGTGGGCAAAATAGAATAGAAGAATAGAATAGTGGTGGAAACGACTAACACGTAATAGAAGTAGCTTAGATGAGTTAATAATATCTTCTTATAAAATAAGAATTGTATGCCTTAATCGAAACGTCATATCGTTATTGTATTTATAATGCAAAAAATCCTTATGTTAATAATTTTTACATTTAGTTTTTTAAACGGGACACGGTGGAGTTTATTTATATAAGTATATAAAACCAATAGTAAATGCGAATTATAAAGGTTGTATTTCTATGAAATTACCAATGCTATTAAATGGAGATTAATTTGGTTGCTATCTTGCTTAGTTTATCACGTTTCTCTTCCTTATGATATTGTTAAAAAGTATACTATGTTTTGAAAATGGATTTAAATAAAAGGAAAACCAATATGAATTAAAATCATTAAGAATTTATTTTGCGCAATGAATAATTATATAAAGTGTTATTGGTTTTCTGAAAGACAATTAATTAAATAAGCAATGTCTTTTGTATGTATCCCCACGTTTTTTGTTGATTTCTATTGAAACTAAATTTTATCCGCGACTTGTGGTCTACGTGTTTTTATTTCGTGTTAAATATTTACTTGATATTTGTCATTAAGTAGAAAAAAATGTCGAAAAACATCAAATGAAATATAGCCAATGTCCTTCTTAGGTCCTAGTCCTAGGCTAACTATATATGTTATGTCCGTTAATTACGTAAGGTGTTTTTGAGGACTTTGACGCCCTCCCCCCTCCTGATGAGATTTGTCTCGACTCCGACTTCCTGTCCTTATCTCACGTGAGATCTTTTAAATTTTATGTCTTTGAGTATAAATGCGTTGGATTTATACCAAAAGCACAGTTTGCTTTATTATTTGCGTTATTAGTTTTACACTTTTACTATTAATAAGTATAATTACAATTATTATTCCATTACATTTCGATATATCAATACTAAATAATTTTAACTCTATTCGTGGATTTTAATATATAGAAGAATTGTGTCATATGTTTTTGCCTAAAACATATTTTAATTTAAATGAATTCGAGTTTCTCACATTCTTACACTATTCTTTGCTCGTAAAAACATCACGTGCTATTTGCCGAAACCCTATCTCTCTCCTCCACCCCCTGACCCTGTCACGTAAGTAATGGACGCCCCCCCTTAAATTTAGTTACGATCAGTTCATAGGTCGAGAATAGGTGACAAACAGACAGAGTTACTTTCGTTTTTCATCATCATCAGCATCAGTGTCTGTTTAATTAACTTTTTTAGTTTCTAAAACGTGGTGGATATATATTTATTTATTTATCGTATAATTATTTTCTGGTTTATCTTGTCATGAGTGTTAAATTTTTGTGAATCATTTTAAACATATAGCTAAATTTGTACCAAACAAACAGACAGACAAAACGAGTTAATAAAAACGCGTTTTTCAAATAATTCTTAAAAAACTGCACCATTACACCAGGCAATTTATCCCCCTCACTGTGTCCCTTTAAAAATAATTTTAACAGTAGCGTGTAGTGATTGATATTTAGACTGTATTTCGAGGCTTTTTCGACATAATCGGATAAAAGATGTATTAAAAGACACAAATTTTATAATAAACTTTTCGAATTTTATATAATATGTAACGAGTATTCTTAGACGTTTAAAAAAAAATATGCAGACCCCAGTAAACGCATGACCTTAAAATAACATTATACACAGAGCAAATTTATATAAATACTAGCGACCCATCCCGGCTCTGCATGCGTTGGTCGCGCAATGTACTAATGCGGCGTCATAAAGTGGTTAAAAAAATTTGTTTTTTTTTTTGCCGTTGTCTGATTTTTACAGTTAATCAAAAACTTGAAAGTTACGTAAGAATCTTCATACAAACAACTTCTTTTGTTCTTCTAAATAAAAACATAACGGACATCCGTTGAACAAAATCAAAAATATTTTATTCAGTTTAGGCCCTGAGAAGGCGCTTATGAATGTCAAAGTTACCACCACAATGTAAGTTTTGTCGCTCACTTTAAGTTAGAAATACAACATTTTGAAATTATATAGCGAACCACCCGAGCTCGGTATGGGTGCAATGTATAATGCTAGTCCCATACCTGCGCGACGAAGCTTCGGTCACTTGTGCCGCTAAAAAGTAACCTCAAAATTAATTCCGATAAAGGCGTAGATGAACATTAGCACACCATTGTCATTTCAATAGTAACTCGAAATTAGTGTCTCCAAGTTCCATTGACGTGTGTATCGTCACGCAATCCGATAGTTGGTAACGCGTAACGATAATATCTTCCCACATGTGCATTTAGTCTGACCATAGACAAAACTTCGTGCCGATACACGCAGGTATGGGAGTAGTAGCATAAGAAAACTTTACTTTGCCAAATGTATGGATGACTCTTGTCACGCAACAGACAATGTTAGATTAAGGTCGCGTGTTTTCATTAGGGTCCTATTCGAAGACATTAAATTCAATCAAAGTATGTAATTATTACTTTAAGAGTTTAGTTACAACACTAATATAATAAGTACGGAAGTGTCTGCACAGAATAGTGAGTGATCTCTTCGCTAAAAGATTGTTCAATGTGCACTTTGTAAAATCATTCCAAAGATGTTTTTTTTTTTTTTTTTAATAACTTTAGGTTCTGTTTTGTAAACTGTTTTTTTTTATTATTATGTATATATCTCATACGTCTATTCATCTTGAGTAGTCATTTTCAGTTTTGGTATAGTTTTTTTTAGTGTATATAGAAGTAACTGGCAGCTATTTATAAAAAAAAAAAAAACGTGAGTACTTATATTTTTGTCTGCTTCATTATATCACAAGAAATTTTTAAATATAAATACGTACGTCTTCAGTATAATTTATTATCTTTCTTAAGTTACGTTATTTCCTTTTTTTTACCTGTAACTTTTTATATTGAGCTTTAATGGTAGATACAACGTTATTTGTATGATAGACATGTATTATTATTGTATTTATTTGAAACGCTTACGGCGTGTATTTATTGGCTTTTGGTGTTTGGGTACTTACTTATGTGTACGTAGTTAGTGACTGGTTTGAAATATTTTCTCATTGCATAAAAGATTTGTTAAATATACTGTATTAAAAATAAAAATGTTTTCTTGTAGTAAAAGTGCAGTACACTTTTTGAAGTTATACTTCTTTTGGCGCGTTAGGGAAAAATGATGAGAGTAAATTTTTACGATGCGCGCGCGCAGACCATCACGAAATACCGACACCCTGAAGTTAGCTATAGTCAACATTTTATTCAGAAAAAGTATGCATGTATTAAATACCTTTTTTCTATTGTTAGTGTCGTTTTTTCTACAAACGTAGAATAAGGCGAAAGATAAAATTTTGAAAAGATTTTTTTCTTGTTACACCAAAGGAGTATAACTTCTAACGCGTGTACATAAGTACACACTACTTTTTATTTTTTACTATGTATTTCATTTTCCAGATATTCATATATATTCGAACTCCGTTCGAATTCTTGCCATGAATGAAATTTAATGAGAAATGTTAAAATCAGTGCACAGTATATATTATTAACTTATATTATTTAAGGTTAATATAAAAGTTTAGTCGATATGATTTGTAAATTTTGGCTTTTCTTTCCGTTCCGGTATAACCACAAGTTACGATGCACTATTAATGTTTTTTTTATTTTTTTAAATAAAACTTGTATTCTTAAGTAGTAGGTTTTTATATCGTTTTGGCTATTATAGTAAATAATATTATCTTAAAATTGTTTGTCAACATGTACTTTTTGTATGTACAATGTACTTACTTATATGTTTACTCGATTAATTAAAATTTTCTCATTGCCTCATTGTACTTTTATTTTTTGTTCTACATTCCTACATTTGTTCTCTCATACCACGGTTTTTATATTTCCCTATGATTATTTCAGTGTGTGTTTTTTTTTTAAACTTTGTCTTCGGTGGGAAACTTATTTCAATTTTGAAAAAAATGAGTCTCCCGTACTTAATTATCTCACTTCTGATTATGGACTGGTATCCAAATTATGTGCATGAGATCGTTGATTTTTTTTTTTTTTTTTTGTGAAAGACGAGTTTCAGTTTTAAGTAACTTTCGTTTACAATTTAGGCTGTAATTTAATAGCTTCTTAACTAAAAAAACATATGCGCTTCTGTCTAGAAACTGAACGACCAACAATTGTAATTATTTATCTGGAGGTATTATTTAATTACCATATAAATTTTGTAAGTGCCATTTTTATGTACTAAATTATATATTGTACATAATAATTGTTTTTATTCTTGATCTCTAACGAATTGTGTTTTAGTTTTGTATATTACTTTATGTTATGTATAACACTAGCTACCCTCCCCGACTTCGCGCATGTTTAGTAACGAAGAAAGTGAGACCGAATTTTCTCTTTACAGAACGACCACGTAATGTAATAAAATGACACTTGAACGTCAATCTGTCAACATTTTTGAAGATCTCCTCGCTGTCTTCTGTCTCACTAATTTTCTATATATTTATTTTTACTTTTTCATACGATTTTTCAAACATTTCGTTTCATACAAACCGTTGCTCTGACAGAGTTATACGCACAACATAAAAGGAATTAATTAGCCAGATAGGTATTGAAGTCATGCGTTTTTAAACATACCGCAACTGATTTCTTAATGATTCATTTATTTATTACTATATTGACACATCCACGAAATTCTCACAAAACATATAAATCTGTTAATATAAAATTCAGGACAGTGTGAAGCGCCTTTAATTATGTGCCTTTAAAAATGCGTCATATTTTATTGCAGCACTATCTCGACAAAATAAATTAAATGCATTTACAATTTAATTTTGTAGGTGGTAGAGCTACGCTGAAGCTATTACTGGTTTTAGCACGAATGGGTCGGCTCGCCCGGGGTAGTACCACCCGACACACAGAAAACCGACGTGAAGTAACAGTGCTTGCACTGTTGCGTTTCGTTCGGTCAGTGAGAGCGCTAGAGGCCCACATATATTAAAAGGCCGGCAACGCACTTGCGACTCCCCTGGTTTTGCTAGTGTCTATGGACGGCGGTGATCACTTACCATCAGGTGACCCACCTGTTCGTTTGCCCCCTATAATATATATAAAAAAAAAACTTTGAATATAAATATCAACATGCATATAAATTAAATAGTTCTGACCGTTATTTCCTGAAAGAGCACTGAAAGATGTCAATATATCAGCAACATTGCTACTAATTTCGTTATACAACTGTTTAAAGCGATTAAGACGCAAGCAGATGTTTCTACGTAAAAACGTTTTGGAAAAATTAGTCTGAATGGGATATCGCGGAATCTGACATAGACAAAATTTATGCAGGCTTATTTTTAATAATATTTTTGTGTTTTTATTCTAGAAGCTCATGTGTTGCGCTGCCGACGTGCTGGAAGGTAAGGGTACTGTTCAAGTGGCGATCACAGTGACCGAGCTGATGCGGAGGCACTCGACGACGCGCTCCTCCCCGCACGCCACCTAGCGCCAGAGACTAGCACTCGCGCCGGACTCTGCACTCGCTCTCTAGACGTTCTAGACTATTCGAACGACAATCAAGAAATAAATGATCTGTTCTACGCTCGGATTAATGCGAATTGGTATTTCAGTAGTGGTAAAATGGTTACCTCGAGTTATCGTTATGTTGGTACAAATGCTCCTCTATAAAGTTAACAATAGCTAACATTATTAATTGAAGCTTAATTTAATCCAACATACAGTGACGGACCTACTTCGTCGTGCAGTGGAAAACAGTAAAATGTATAAACAACACGATGGACGATGTGTTTTTTGTTCGTAAAAGTTATCGTTTTTTATTTAGATTTCGTATGACGAACTGAATATTTTATACTGAATATTATTTACTGAACATATTTCGCCTTTGCATCTTGTGATATGATTAAAACCGTCTCGTTATAGAAGTCTAATTTTGGAGACTTCCCAAGTTTTGTGAGATCCCTCCCCCTTAGTCCGTTACTGCTAAAATGTACAAATTGATGTCTATGATTTATGTATCGGCTTTATTCCACTTCAAATCAATGGAATTTATATAACTCACTATATTTATGTCAAAATGACTGAGGAATGGTTACTGATAAAGAAAAATCGAAGTATGTAAATTTAGAAATTAATTTTCCTTGTCAATTCTCACACTGTTTTGCACAAGTTATATATTAAGATTTTGGGAGCCCATGAAATGTGATCATTTTTTAAATGTAACTTAATTTTTTTTTTGCCACACTGAAATATTGCAAAATACATTATGATAAATATGATTTAGTATGAAATCCCCCCTTCGTTTTCGACAAAATTTCGAGAGGAGGTAAGTAATTTAGCAGATTCACCCCTCGTACGCTCCCATAAACTCTGTGGGAGCATATCGTTCATTTCCACTATATCGAAATCGAATGAACGGATAATCCAATGAGACGATTTTAATATCTTTAATTAGTTTAATATAAATAATAAAAACACAATGTGCTTTAAACTCGCACAAATCACGAATTTATTAGTGAATTTTCTGATACATTTACACATGTGTTAAATAAAACATTAACTACTCGTAATGGCGTCTCGTAGTGAAGTGCCTCTCATGTTAGGTTACACATTAAATAACAATTCTTTATAGGAATAAATAATTACAGTGTCGTAATTAGTTTGTTTTTTTTTTCATAAAATTAGTACCTAACTACGTATCGACGATGGGAAGGCTAATTGACTACCGATAAGCTACGAGTTATCTAGATCTAATGCTTAGTACAATAAACTCCCATTATTCGCGATTCCCTTATTATGGGTGGTCAGTATTTGTGAGTAGAAAAATTGTGTCCACTTTGTGCATTCACGGCTGAAAATTTAATTATTCTAAAGAGTTTTTATAATTGCTAATAGTGAAATAAGTTTCAAAGTAGTTATAAAGAAATGAAATTTATTCTGTTTACGTTTAATGTTCTTTAACAAAAGGCACCGCCGCGCGGCTCAGCGTAGTTACAAAGGTACCGCGTAGCGCTATAGTCTTTGATACAAAACCGAGATGGTTTATGCGTAGGTCTTTGTAATTCTATTACATATGAATTTAATTGATTAGTTTCAAAATTGTTTTTGGCATATTTTTAATATATTCTCTGGTACCTCGGAACCTATCCACTATGTTCCTATACAAAATACCAAAAATAAAAATTATTGTAGAATCTATCCCGAACCTATAAAGAGAGCTTACTGTATCTATGAAACAATGCAAACTATTTTCACGAGAAGGAAGTTGCAAGTTACCGATTAATAATATCAGTTTTAAAATGTGTACCACTTCTGAATAAAACCATGCATGACTGATTTTCTCGAGTTTAGAAATTGATTAAATCAGAACATTATATATATATATATATATATATATATATATATATATATATTAATGGTACGTTGAAAAAAAAAACGTATTTACCATGTTTTCTCGGTCGTGTTAAAATTAGAACATTTTGTTAGTTTTGGATTTTTTTTCGGATTTTTAAATCTTTCTATATTAGGAGGCAATTAGACTTTCCCCCGGTCGATATATTGTAAATGTAACACTTTTTGATAATTACATTGAATACACATGTATTCAATAAATCATTAAATAATTTTTGTTATATGTACTAGGATTTTATAATTCAACTCTTAGGTGTATAAATATAAATGCGTAAATTTAGAAAGAAAAAGAAAAGGATGGTATAGTTTAAATTATAATAATTGTAGAAGAATATTGGTAATGCAAAGTTATTTCTTATAACTTACAGGCACAAAGAGTTATATAATTGTGTTCGCGCAATCAATTATCATATAAAAAAAAATAACACAAACCACTCGCACGACCAATTTTTTGATATTAAATGTGTGTCGATTCTTCGGTTAAACACCGGCGTGGCTTAATAATTGATTGAATCTTGTTTGGGAGTCGTTCAAGTATTACGTAAGCTCCAAATGGGGGGAGACGGTAGCTTTGCTTATTTTCGATGGTATGCCGTAGAAAATCGGTTTCCGAATAGCGATTACGTCAACAATGATACAGTTTATTTTTTTTTTCAAAGAGATGTAAAGAAACATGCGTGCGGTTGTGTAAAATGTATACCAATACTTACGTGACCATTGGGGATGGTTAAAGTTTTGCTTTTTTTTATTAATTTTGGTTCGGTCCAGGGGGTTTGAATCGCGATTACGTCGTCATGGATTATACTAATTTTTGTTTCAAACTCTTAAAAAACTTGCGAGAAATTGTGTAAAATTTATGGCAATACATAAGCATAGGAAGGAGGGTAAGAAGTTTGTATCTTTTTGCTGATATGGGGGTAAGAAGGGTCTGAATGGCGATGACGTTACCGATTTTTATTTTACGTTTTTTTTTTTTTCAAAGACAAAGAGATACTTGCGAGAGATTTGCAAAAATTATAGCCTTACCTACATAAGCAGGGGGGTAAGAGTTTGCTAATATTTGCTATCGAGGGTAGACGTGGAAAAAAATGTAGCTTACGTAATACATGACCCATTAACCCTTCAACTCAATTACGTTAGTTATAGCAATGTATTTTAAGCGTTGTTAAATTTTTAATAACGTATTTTGATTTTCATAACATTCGTAATAGAACCTGTAACCGTTATAGAATCAAATTACAGAGAATAAAATTTAAGTGGTACAATTAAATAAAATACAATTTACTAACTTAAATTTCACTTAGTCAATAAATACTATAGACATATAAGTAATAGAATGCATTAAGAAAGTAACTAGAAAATGCTATTAATATTGTCTCAAATTAATACAAGTGAATTGATATGTATAATAGAAGTACATAGTAGTAGTGTTTTAATGTGTTTTTTTTTTATATATTTTCTTACAATAAATACATAGGACATGTCATGAGCTACATTTAACATATATTCGTAAATAAGTTTTAGTGTAGGAATGTACTAATATTAAATGATCTATCTGTACTCGAGGAACCAATAGTAATGGAATGTGATTATATTACCATATGTATGGGCTGTGCGTCGCGTTAGGAAATTTTACATTGATTCATAGTGTGTATGTAGGAGTTTGCATAGAGTTAGGTATGTGTATTAGATTCGGTCGGTCGTGAGGTACTTAATAAAAATTAATAACAGACGGTAACGTTCAATTCTCGACGGTACAGATTTCTTACCGTTTGGTATATCATATTTTTGTAATGAATCCTATAAGTTTGTGTGATTTTAGTATTTAAATCTTATTAATTCTATTATTAGTAGGTATCTACCATTCGATAATGGTCGATTTATTCATTTCCTTTGTATAGTTTAATAATTATATGTAACAAGTTCGAGGAGCGACACCTAATTTCTAATTTTTATCGTAATACAAAGAAATCGTGCCATCTATAATTTCGTAAATATTAGTTTTAGCGTTTTCGTTTCTCGCACTTCATAACTCTATCGATAGGATGTTTTAATAATTTTGTCATAGATATGACATCAGAACACATTCAGTCTTTAATCGAATACAGTGGACGTTATTTTTTGCTGATCAAAAATGACGTCTTAATAAACAAATAAATAGAATTGTCATTATTTAATCATTTATAGATAATACTCTGGAAACTTGTAAAATCTTTAATATACAAAATAAACCCTACCCCCAGTAAACACAAGATCTTAATTTGACAATGCACGATATATAGAAATTGTTGCTATTTATAATATATGTACTACTATTATAAAACCGGAATTATTGTTTTTATCACTTATTTTTAACGGTGATAAATTAAAACATGATGTATCGTGGGAAAATATTTACAGAAGGGATTCAAGTGATATTTAGTTTGAATTAAACTCCTTACTATATAACACTTACTATATGAAAAATAGCAGCGTTACAAATTGTCATATAACAAACACATGATATTAATTTGTCATCGTAACGAGACGTAGGAGTTGTTGATATTTTAATATATATATATGTTGTTGTAGTATTACAAAAATGAAATTATTATTTTTATCACTGTTATTTTCAACAGTGATAAATAAAAGATGTGGTATATTAATAGGTAAAGGAATCCTTGTAATACTATATAACACTTACTATATGAAAAGTATCAGTAATTCAAACTCACAATTATCATATAGCAAATTATTTTAAATGTTATGTGACAAATAGCAAATGATACATTGAAGTGATCCATGTAGATTACATGCCTCACATTTCTATTATCCCGTTTATATATTGTCGAATTAAGATAAGGTGTTTTCTTTGATATAATGTGTCTGTTGGTTACATTTAAATAAACTTAGATTAATAGAAAATGTCAAGATATTTAATAAATTCACAGCAAAGATTTATTTAAAGAAATATTTTTTTAATTGTATTATTATGTATGTATTGTAGGTGGATTATATAGGGATATACAGCATTAAATTAAAACTTATTAGGTTGAGAGTGAGTGTATGGAAATGGTAATTTCAAAATGTTAATGACTTATAAGTTAAAAAAAATATATATAGTCATGACTAAATGAATACAATTGTGTCTGGGTGTCGCTCATTTCATTAATAAATCTATACGTTTATATTCGTATTGTTATCGATTGTATCAAACACATTTAATAATTCGAGTTTTCTAATAAATTTCACTTATATTTCACGGAGAACTTGCATTGAAAATGGTCGTAAATTGAAGTTTTTTTTTTTTAAGAGACAGACTTTGTTTTTTTATTTCAGTACATGCGTTACTTTAATCTTCGCATTGTCAAAATGTATAAATATAATTGATCGTTCTCAACCAGTCATATGTTTATTTTACCACCGAATTCTGGACTTGGATTTGAAGAATTCTTTAATACTCATATATATTTTTAGGCGTAATTCGTAATTTAGTATAGATTTATATAGTTTATACGCGCGTTCTCGTCACATATTAAAATTAGTCAATTCTTCTTACATTAAGTACTATGGTTTAAATGATGTAACATATTCCTTATAATTCGTACTTTAGGATTACGAACGAATTATTATTTTTTTTTTGCTTTATTTATCAAATTATAAAACAGTGAGTTTAAGTTTTTTTTTTTTTTTAATATAGAGGAATATTAATTTGTGTTATTTTTATATATTTTATTTCGACAACCACCGTTATAAATTAGTGTGGTGATAAAAATTGTAATTCATATATTTTTATAAATGTAATTATCTATAAATTTATTCTTTTAATATTGATTATTTAGAATTAATCATTTGTATTTTGGTGTGCATTGTACTTTTCACGTGCTATCTTCTGTTTTGCAATAAGGCATATCATTCAAACACAGTTTTTTTTTAAGTCTACCCAGGAACCCAAAATGATGGGAGTCGAAAAACTGTCTAGGCTGAGATATTAACTTCTTTGTGAGGTCGGTCCCAATCATATGAAGTTCGCGACTCGCGTGATAACTTTCAAACATCTTTTTCATATAGTATATGTATTATCATTAGATATTTTTGACGTGATAACGTCTTAGAGATCGATGTATGCCGGCTGTACGCACGAAAAAGCATGACACATTGTCACGTTCCGCCTGAGTCGAGCGTGTAAGCGACGGCGCGGAACGAGCGATAGAGAGGCGCGATCGGCATAAGCGTTTAGCGTGTGACGCGACGTGTCTATCTCTTGCGGCGAAAAGTATGCAATTTTTCATAAATGGGTTCTTATGACGTTATCACGTAAATAAAATTATCGCCTGTAAACCGTCTTTACAGACAACCAACTTTTTTTTTCCAGTGAAACATTACATCACTGTTAACTTGTATTCAGTGTCATATTGTTGTATTTGTAAAAGTTTTTCATTAATTTTCGTTGCCATAAACGCACAGTTATTTTGATAATACAGTGCGCTGCTTAAATCTTTGTGCTGTCACTCGCTTCATAATGTTAAAACTAATTTGTTTATATATTGAAGTCTCAAAAGTGTCGTAATTAGGTTAAAGGTATTTCATACATAGCCGATTATGTAACATAACAAAGTCCTTATTTTTTATAGTGTTATTAAATATATTATTTATGTATTTAATTATCAATTAATAATGAGAAACATATTTATTTCAATTGAGAAGTACAAATTTACTTTTTTTTAATTATTATTTAAAACTAATGTCAACTAACCTATTGCCGACTAAATACTGAATAATGGGTTACTCCAAATTATCTATTCTTA
This sequence comes from Antheraea assamensis, assembly GCA_035772565.1. Taxonomy (NCBI): domain Eukaryota; kingdom Metazoa; phylum Arthropoda; class Insecta; order Lepidoptera; family Saturniidae; genus Antheraea; species Antheraea assamensis. The sequence goes on along the minus strand of JAQQSE010000054.1, from coordinate 1,404,926 downwards.
GGTACGTGCCCATACTATTAAAACCTTTATTTTTTAAATTATCTCCGAGTACAAAATTTACCCATTCTTAATGCAGTGTATATTATCTCTTTTGTCTAATATTGCTAATTCGCAGAACTCTTATTCGACTGTGTATGAAATAAATACCCTTTTTCTTATTAAGCGGATCGTGTATCGATGAATAGCTTTAAGGTCTAAAGAACTGGAAGCTAGAAACGAGTCTTTGTCTTATTCCAAGATGTTGTGCCAAAGACTAACAGTTGAGGGAATTATTGTGTAACATAATGTATATTACAATTGTTTCGTATACTTTCTTGTAACGCACTGGTCTCTTAGCTATAAGTGTGACGTAGCAATAATGTATCTCCTACTCACGTGTTTATATGTATAGATACAAATAAAAATATATACATTTTCGAAATTTGTTTTTTTTTATTCTTAATGTTAGTTTTAATCTTCCGTCTCACCAAATACGCAGTCATATTTATTAGTACGAAAAATTCTATATGCAATATAAACTACAGTTAAATCTTGTCGAATATTAATAAATCGTAAGTAATGTTATAAACGAGAATGTGAAGTTTGTATGTTTGTGACGCTTTGACAATATTAACTATTCAACAAATCAATCATACAATCCATCCGGGCGGGGGGAAAAAAGTAATGTTCCCGAATTCAAATGTACGTTCATGCGAGCAAAAGCTAACACAACATAAAGGGCAGTTGAAATTTTGTCGAATAGAATTTTATTTTATTTTTTTACAATAAGGTACAATTACAGATTGACAATTACATTCATACCAAAACTATTATATAATTAACAAATCTGAAATCCAATTACAAATTGTACACAACATATTTAGTTTTGACAATAAACACAGTTAGCCTAGTCTATCAACGATATACAACGCAATGTGTGATAACGCATATATGTGAATTGATATTTAAGATTCAGATACATACCTCTTAAAATTTCTTAGACTATAATGAAATATGTCTTGGTGACACACAAAATTGATTATAGTAACTGCACATTCGAAATAGCGGATTGTTTTTTGAAACGTTATTATTAACTGCTGGTAAACTAAATTACTGGTGCACTCTTACTGAACGAGTAGGTATTCTAAAATAAATTTGCCCAAGCAGATCGCTGCTGAAGGTTCCGTTAATAATTCTGTGAAGTATACATAAGTCAGCTATAGATCTACGCTCGTCGAGACTTTTAAAACTGAATTTGGGAAATCTATCTTTAACCCTTAACCCAATAAACTGGAAACCAAAGCACAATACAATTAGCAACACAAAACAATTAGCAACACAAAACAATTAGCAACACAAAACAATTAGCAACACAATACAATTAGCACAACACAATACAATACAATTATTGCAAAGTTATCGTGATATGCGTCGTTATATTATTCTCTCATCTCGCTTAGTTTGGCTATCACACTCGAGATTAAAATCTGTCGCCAAGCACCTACAAGTGTATTCTGTGAGTTGTATTCATGATAAAATGCCCTCGGGAGTTCCTTCCGTAACTGTCTTTAAATTAGCAGGATGCTAATAGCGGCAGCAGTGTGAAATAGCTGTGATAAAAACTAACGTCACTGTTATCTTTATATATTGCATTTTGTTGTGCGTGCATTAACAATTATTCACCTCCTAAACGGCTTGACCGATTTGGATGATTTGAGTTACAGAGTCACTTGGCTACGTGCCTTTCAATTTTTTTTTATTAATTAAATAAATCTATGATGTGACAATGGCTGCCTATCGATTACGCTAGTACAATTGTCTTCAAATATTTATAATTTCCAAGTCTGATAATGTCGCACAGTGCGCTGAATGAAAAATTAGATTTGTTCGAGTACTTACTAACCACTAAATGCTTGTTAATATTAAGAATTAGATTTTTTTTTAATGATGTAATTCAGAACAACTGTCAAATACATTGTTAAGTGTCAAAAGTTGTCTGTATGGAAATTTCTAGGAATGGCTGTAAGAGAAAGCTTTTGGAAGTCTTCGCCACCGCCGAATACTAATGAAAGATTTATTATTATATACATAAGCAGAAATTAAGGAAATCACATATTTTAGTCGCTTCTTATTTGACCAAAATGAATATAGTAAAATTGTTATAATATTTTTTGCTGACCACGACGGTGTTACCAAGTGTTAAAAAATTACTAGAAGCTGTATCATAATAACATCATTAAACTTTCATAACAAATATCTAATAGGTGACTTACCAATACATTTTGTAGACTGAAGTCAAATTTAGGACAATTCTATATTATTTAATTCATATTTGTATAATTTATAGAACTAATCTATAAGTACATATGAATGAAATTGAAGTGTTTTTTTTTATTGTATATGTATTTGAACACAATCTCACCTAATGCTTAGTGAAGAAGCGACTAAAGACAATAAAAACGCTACATAAATACTTTATAAACAATACCCAGTAAAAATACTAAACTATATTGAATTGTTACAAGTATGAAAATATAGACATTATACGTCTTGATTTAAAAAAATTAAAAGTCTAGGGTAATTAATTAATTATATGGGTAACAGTAAAGAATTTACAACTTATAAATCGTAATGAAGAAAATTAATAATTTCCTGCAAGTTTATGTAATAAGCGTTTAAGCTAATAAAATAGCCTATAATTCAAATCTACGTACGTTTCTAGATATAAAAAGTAAATTGTATTCTTTTTTCCTATAAAACAAACAAATTAAACCCAAGATGAAACTAACTCCGAACAAACACGCCGCATTAACAAATCCTATTTATTAAAAAAGTTGCAAGTAATGCCAAGTATTATGGCAAGAGTGATTATACCGAATGTAGCGGGGCGTGCCACGCGTAATCGGCGAACGATGACTGGCAACAAGCGGCGACACGCCTCCGACTTTTTCGACGCTACTGGCGCCGTGTCCATATTGAATTCTGATATTTTTTCGTTCGTACTTCATTTCACTGACATGCGATCTGTTGCTAGCGCACCAATCATTTATTCAATATCAAAGTGGCGTTTTGAAGAAATTCGAAGAACGAAGTTTTTTTTTTTTTTTGGTAATACTCGTTTGTAACTAATTATATATCAAGAAGAACGGCTACCTGATTGTGACTAGGGTAAATAGAGTGAAATACCAATTGTTGTGATTTACTAATCCAGGTATATACACCACCCAGCCTTGATTTATTGTAGATCATAGGTACTCCCTATGTTGATTCCTATTTTTTTTTCTTTATTAAATTAGAAATAAAATTGCTTAACATTCAAAGGCACCGATAGTTCTTGGAACAATTATCTAAAGGTACTAAATGCTATATATTTCACCATACTATTTAGTATCCAGCCAGACTAATCCCTAATACAAACTGCTTTATTGTAATACTATAATTTAATCTCAATAGCTTCTTTTTAACACTCATTGATTGATATCAAGTTTATGCGTTTGAGTGCTCGACCAAAGCTTGAGTTGTACCTACGGTCTGATTCAATACAGTGACACATTCTGTGAAATAAACCAACGATATTTTGCAGTTCATTCTTTGTTTTCTATTACTTCCTATAATAATGTAAGGCTCAATCAATAAAATATTGATGAGATATGTAGGTACTACTCCTGTTACCTGAACCGACCATATGTCACACCGTATGGTGTAGGATCTACGCTGCTTATATAAATAAAATCGTTATGTTCGTATCAAACAGATTCCATCAACGTTTTTGTATGCTTACCCGTCTGCACATAAGGAGGTTGTTTTTCGAGTGTATGTATGTATATATATATTTCTTGAAAAGGCTTTGTAATCTGAATGGTTTGGTATAATTAACTTAGCCTTGATTGTAGGAGAGACAATCCATATAATATTTTAGTAGGTTGGTTGCAAAAATAATAGGAAGGATTAATAAAAGTTAATAACACTTTACTCGCCCAAAAGGACAAAACGAGAACGAGTATTAATAAATATCACCTTTACAATAGTGCTGCCTCTACCTAGGTGAAAATAAATCTACCTACAAAAATGTCTATGGTATAATAACACACATTTCAGTTCACATTATGTAGATATAGTAAGTATGAAATTAATTTGCCATTCTTGAAATAGACCATTCAAGTATTTATTACCTAATCAGAATTTTTGAAATTTCTAAGCGCCCTCTCCGCCTGGCCAGCAAATGTAAGCAATACTCTTATCATCCCCCATCCCAAGCGTACGTATAATTTTTTTTATCTGTTCTAGTTTCCTTATTGGTTCATGGACAGCATAAGGAATTTATAGTGTATAGCGGAATTACCCTGTAGTGGCTTGTTACTATGGGGATGGTAGCCCACTGAATAAAACCGCGCGTCTTACATATCAGACCTTCACATTCATACCCCGCCATTCCCTATATCATCAAAAGAACCAAATCAAAAACCCCTCAACCCTCTTCAGTGCTTACGTAATACTTGAATAGCCCCAAAAGTCAATTCAAAATTCTAATCTTAATTTACGGTCTCCAATATTCAGACACGTCATCTAGGTTAACATCAGTTAAAACGTGGAAGAAAGTACCAATACTTATAATAAGTATGTACCTAATCTAAAATTAACTAGGTATATAATCGATTCAGCACCCCAGGATAAAACCGGCACGATACCGAACTATTCGGGAAATTGGAACCTCATAACGAGGCTGTATTAAAGTTAGCAATTTTCTGCTCGATTTACCAACAAAATGTGTGCGACGCGCCGTCACAAAAGCACCGCATCATCGCGGCTGATAAAAAAGAAAGCCTGATTTATTACACCCGGGGGTTACTTTGTAAAAGTTTAATTAATTAGTCGTAAACAAGTAGAATGATGTTCAGAAAAGTAAATATTACAAAAGTGTATTTTTACTCGGCGTAAAATTAACAATACCGGTTCGTTATTTGGTTTGTCTCTATTTTTTTTTTTCTTTTGTAATTGACCGAGTGAATGAAGTGTTTGATTAATCGGAATGGGGTGAAGGCGTTGTTTCCTCCCTATTGTTGAATGAACGGAGTTAATCGAGCGTCAAGTCTCATCGGTAATTATACGGTTGAGATATTTAATTGTTGTAAATATAATTTCTAATTATTTAAAGAATGTTATACTGAATAAGACGTATATATTTATTTATAGTACTGTCATAAGGGAAATGATTTGATTTTATTGGTTGTAACGAATAAACTCAGAACGTCTTAACCGAATTTAAATATTATTTCACCTATAAAACTTGGTCAGTATTTAGTATTTTCAAAATTTATACTAACGCGAACGAAACCAGGAGCAAAAGCTAGCATCTAATATTCGGTATTCCGATATTCACAATTTAATTTTATTCCACAATTTAATGTTTGCAATTAAGGATTACGATTTTATTGATTCTTGAGAACCTTTGCTTGTAGTCTAGTCTGTACCTAACTGGATTGTCACCTAACAGACGAAATGTCAGCCTTAGTGGAAGAGTTTAGGCACGCCGCATTCCGAGATCAATTGGTGTCTACCCAGTAATCAAGACGGTTGGTTAGTTAGTTTGGTTGTTTACTTAGTTTTACTGGATAGTTAGTTTAGTTGGTTGGTTAGTTAGTTAATCTGGTTAGTTACTTTAGTCAATTATTAGATTGGAAATACATGTTTACGTTCGTGAGGCACACATGTGTGGTTCGACTACTTTGGCGCCTTTTAACTTGGTGTCATACGGTTGAGCGCCTTAAGCGCTCACCAAAAAAGCCCAGTTAAGTTGTGAAGGCCCGTCAGGCAAAGGTGGCAAGACAAATAAAAAAAAATGCAACTATGTACATAACGGTAAACTCATCACAGTGACTGTCGTTTAGTTTGTCGTATGCTAACAACAGGCTGACAGGCCACAGCGACAACCACCAATGATTTGAGGATCTCTCCATAGTCGCCTGCATACATTAATTCTTTACATCTTTTGCCGCGCTACAATAAAAGTTATTCCGCAGAAATAAAAAATAAAAACACAAAACCTTTGTTAATACTACAAACACCAACGCAGACTTCTGAATATTCTTCAATTGCAATAAACTCGATATATAATATTGGATACAAGGAATAATTTACTGGATACAATTGCGTATTTATCGTACAAATGTGCAGGTGATAGAGACTATACTTTTGTGTTGTTACAAAACGGATCGGTCTTGCGTTGCCGCATATTCAATTTGAAATTTATATCAAATAATAAAATATTTTAAGACTTTTAAGATATAAATGTTAAAAATATTACATAATGGACTTACTAGTACCTACAGCACACAGTATAGTAATAGCTGATAGGCATTTATTTTTGGTTTTGTGTATGTTATAATCTGTATCTCAATTTATAACTGATTCTTGACATTCTGTACAGAGTTTTGACAGGAACGTAACTGTCATATATTGTTTTATTTTTTTATTTAAAAACTTACACCACTTGCTCCTACAAGTGCAAGATTTGTACCATTTTACGTAATATAATTTAGCTATTGTGCACAAGTAAAGCTTAACCAATATAATCAAATAAAGCGAAATATAAATTGTCAGGTGCTACAAAAACTTCCCGGAATACTCTAACAGAACAGCGGCCATTTTGTTAAAACACCCAAGTCACTAGATTATACTAACTATTAACTTTTATTCATAAAACCTATTTTATAATGCAAGATTTCGTACCAAAATAAAGAAAAAAACATTTTTTTTTACAATTTTTGCGGTGATTTCACAAATAATGATTTCTTTTTGTGAACCTCAATCAGTTCTTATGTTTTTGGTAAAAAAATGTGATTGCTAGTGTTCTATCTAAAATTATTTAGTTAAGAAACATTGTGTACATGTAATTAAGCTAAAGAATGGTATTTATTATTACACCATACATCAGATGTGATACTTATAATAGTGACACGCCTAGACAAGTCGTGTTCCAGGCTCAAGCGGTGTGCATTCAGTCTGAGAGAGCCTTTCAGGAAGAAATAACATTGGCGATCGGCGACGAATTGACGGTCTCTCTTTGCTCGACACTGTTTTTGAATTTTAATGTGTTTACCAAATGGAGATACTACCATCACTTTTCTGAGTATAAAAATGCACCAATCTCACTTGATGTTAAATGGCAATGTGTTCTAAGTAGCTGAACCCACTAAACCTAGAAGGAGGACTACTTATGAAGTGCAGCTGCCGTAACAAACCTATATTTACTTGGCGACAAGTTGAGGAAGGTAGCTAGCCAGACGGGCTTAGAAAAAGTCGTATCATCATGTCTATTTAATGCATAAAAAGTTATGTGTTAATATTTCTTACGTATGTCAAATGTCAATTACAATTTTTGACGTTCAAACCATGACAGGAAAAATGACAAGCGGTTAAAAGTCGTTAACTGTCAATGTCAAAATAGATAACCTTTTTAACAGCACCAGAATACTCGGATATTTATATTCTGAGGAGTATTTGTGTAATTGCATATTAATGAATAAAGGGTATAGAGGATCTAGTAGGTACCTATGTTCATTTTAACGTGCGCGAATACATTCATTGTTAATTAATGCCTACGCGCAGACATTTTTTCTTTATGTAGGTGAGCAGCCTGTTTGGTTTTATTACGAGATCGTAGGGTATCAGTACCCGACAAATCTCAACCGTCATGCATGCATGAAGTACTTAGTCACAGTAAAACTCTTTTCTTTGTAGGTGTCTAGCATGTAAAACCAACTTTTCTAAATTTATAAGACTTTTCCCGCAGGGTGTTTACTCTTTATTGAAGTTATACTAAGATGTTTTAAGAAGTATAACTTCTAAAGCGTGTACATAAGTACACACACACTTTATTATAAAAACAAAATAGTTTATCTATCTCCTTACATTACGAAAATTTGCCCACCTGTCAATAACTGTGGTCAAATTCGGTTCCCCATTAGTCTTCAAATCGAAATACGCTTCCAATTTTATTTATACGTTTTAACCTTAATTTAATTATTTACTATTCAGACCAAAATGAAAACCTATCCACGTTTATTATTTATATACTGATTTATATTCATACCACAACTTCTTCTCTACTTCTTTAACTAGTGTATTTGAAAATTGTAATTCAATTTGAAATTCACATCTTATAACTTTCACTGCGGTATTACTAATTTAAATGGAATTTAAATGAATAAAAAAAATATACAATCTATAGTATCTAATTTAAATATTACACTTCGATGGGAACATGCAATGGCTGATACATAACGACAGCGTCAATTCATTTATAATGTATTTATTATATTATAATCAAAGACTTGTAATATAATTGTATTTGTTCCATATAACTGATAGAAATGCGCGAGAACTCACAGCGTGGCATCGAAACAAGCAAGTTCTTGCCGCGTCTTATTAACATAAGTGAACTAATGTTTGTAACAATTCTATTAATCTATTTAGAATGTGAATAAATATATCATATTTCTATATAGTAGACACAGTCAAAGTTTTAAACTGATTTATAAAAATCAATAAAAAAATTTGGAGGAACAAACAAAGGGAGGGAATACGAAATAATTATTGCAGTTGTCTCTCTCACGTTCTATTAGTTAGGACAGAGTGCGACAGCAATAGTTTCCTTTTAAAACCTATATTTCTAGACCTGAATTATATATGAACGTTTAAAACACATACGAGTACATCAGAAATCCGAATCACCAAATAGAAAAACTATAGGAAAAGTAATCATAAGTACGCTTATTGCTAAAGTTACAATAGCTTTATACAATAAAAGGTATCTAATACTCATTGTTATTAATCTTTTAATTATGTTAATTTAAAAAAGTTTAGAAATAATAAACATCTCCTTAATTTGATATTATTGAGTAAACGTAATAAAATTATCATTACAAACAAAGGAAAATACAAGCAGTGGTAACTCGATACACTCTACGATAAAATAAATCAAAGTTAACTGAGTATTTAAATTTGATATAGCAAAACTTGTGTGTGGCACCTACAACGAAGTCAACAGTAAACCAGTAGGTGTCGCTACAAGTACGGTCGCGCGGCGTGCACAGGAGTGGGCGTGACGTCACGCTGCGTTACATGACGCTAGCCGAGCGCGCGCTCACCTAACTTGTTAAGTTATTTTAACACTGTCACAATTTACATTATAACAATTTTATTATCCACTTGCTCCTCACGTATAATATACAAATAAAATAGCTACGGTGTCTAAAACTGCCCACGAACCTGATTTAACTTATCGTTTATTCTGATACGGCATTAATTTATCTTTCAATGTTAGGTTATATATTATATCTTTTGTTCTAATTCGCAAGTATCAGAATGTCGTCCAGTATGTTTTCTCTGCGTAGACATCATAATATGTACTATTGTTATTAATTGTCGTTTCTAGTAAGTTATCATTGCCAGTCCAGTCATCTTTTATATCTGTTTATAAATTTTATGATATAAAGTCGGTATTCGCGTTTGAGAACTTCCTTACTTCAATGAAACTATGCAAATTGTGATACAGTGTTCACTATCGTATACATAATTTCTTCCGATATATTTATATGTATAGTTATGTATAATTTAATGAAGTGGTAAGAAGGAGTTTCCGGCCAATTACATTTGGTAACGCTAATAAAAATAATGTAGTACCTACAAAATTATACAATTTAAAAATGCCTACGAAAAAGTCCACAATGACATATGTATATCTCTCAAGGATAATCCACAATAATGATTTTTATTTTTTACATATTATGAAAAAATATAATTGGTTATTTACGACGCCATTTTGACCAATAGATTTATTATTATTCCAGTTAAATGGTTCATTTACGTGGAGCATTTAGGGTAGATCAAACACCCCTTACAGAGTTTTAATTCAATTTCTTTTTTATTCTTTATAATTTTAGCGTTTGACCACAATCTCATCTGATGTTAAGTGACGACGTGGTCTAAGATTGTAAACATAGTAAGCCTAAAGGGGAGACTGACCCTCAAGTTTGACTGCCAGAACACACGAACAGATGCTTGGCAAGTGGCAACGGATTTCCAACTTGAAGGTGGTGGCTTGTCGGACGGATTTAGAAAAAACCCTACCACCACGCTATGGTTTCATTACGATATTTTGCTTCACCGAAAGCTCCGACTCAGTTGCAACTACCAACTCAACCATCATCAGTTTCGACGTTTATGAGCGCCTTCTTATAAAAGTATATAATAAAAAATACCACCGGTTCGGAAAACAACCCAGTCATCGAGAAGAACCGGCATAGAAATCGATTGGGTTTATTATTTCTTCATAAATAACACATAACATATTTTTAACGAACATATATAGTTATAGACATGGATACATTTATGCATAATACATACATTCGTTTTCAGTGGATGCACAGAGAGAGGCGTCATTTCTATGCCTTATTCCTATAGCCATATTCATCGCCATCGTTGACACGTTATCAGGGGCACAGGAAAGGGCATTAGGTACCTTTCATTCGTAAAAAAATGTACTAAAGCCAGTAATAAATAATAATTGTAATCAGGCAACAATAAATAAAATAGGATATACCTATCATAGCTAAAAGATTTGGGTTCTAGTCGAAGATGTTATTAATATAAATGAAATAATTATTAGAAACGTATTACAGATATTGTAATACAACATTGTAAGCATTGAATTATTATTATCTGAAATACAAACAACGGAACGCTGCATAACTCCCATTAGCATTCGGTATGACCATCTGTTTGTTTTCCACTGATTTGATGAATGCCCGGCATAAATAACCGACGCCCGGGGCAATTCCAATTACGTTACGTGTCGGATGAGGGTTGTCGTATTTCCATTTTTAAATCTATACCTATATTTATTTCTACTTATACTTGGTATTTAGAAGTGAAAAATATACAATTTATACTATTATCGGAATCAGGTAAAGTTTGTTTGTGGAAAGTAAATTCTTAAATAATACTTATTCGATTCTTAATAATTCTTCCACTGATAAGAATCTACATTTTCATCTATGTTTAAGCAATTACAGTGAAACAATATTGATATTTTTGCACACAAGGAACAAGCGTCTAAGTAGTAGAAAAAATATCGATCGATATCTATGCAATACTTTTTGCGTTATCTGTGCACAACGGCAGACCTCTATAGCCTGTTTCAGAGTGCAGGCGGGTGGCGGGTATTTGCGCGGGCGTGTGTAGTTCAAATGTACGTAGACGCCGCTAGCATTCACAGTGAGTCTTTAAATCGTTTTTAGTGACAGAGTTTCAACTTTCAGTCTAAAGAGGAAACAAGAAAGAATCAACAACTGCTTATTATATTTCATAAAAACAGAAAATCTTTGATTACTTTGGTAACGACCTCAATAACTTATACGGGATTATAACTTATCGACATTTAGTATAAGACATTGTGAAATCGACTCTTTGACTGATAAATTAACTAATTGATTGTCTGAGTTATGAGTTATAAAAAAAACACACCTAATTAACGAACAAAAACCTCTGGCTGACTTATTAAACCCTTTTAGTATGCGGTTTGGTTTAACCTAATTGAGTTGAGGCAAGAGGTTAATTTCTTATGTACGATAAATTATTGTTGTTTTATGCTAATGCTCTTAGAGGCCAGTTTCGAAAATAATTAAATTCGTTTTTAGCCTCAGGGTTGGATGTTTCGAATGCTGTTTGTTAGTTAGTGTTTTATAGGATTAGGGAGATTCTTTATTTCCTTTAAATTTTTAATCTGGTAACGCTTATTGACTTATAACATTTTTAAAATAATCAACTCTAATATCAAAATTTAGCGGAATTGAGAATAGAATTGTTTTGTTGACTAATGTAATCAGCTACGTTACCTTTTAAATTTATTGCATAGCCTGATTAATTTTAAGTACGATTGGTAACAATGGAACGCAATATTTTTTTTCTCCCCTAATGTTAAGTGACTGTATAGTGGAGGATGGTGAAGTAATGATGGCACAATTCGGACGTAGATTTGAATTTGTAATCAGCCTGAGTTGTCGATAAATATAACACCTTGATGAAACCATAGCAGGCGTTTTCTAGCCGTCGTCTAGCCAGTTACATATCCACTACCATTAAGTTAGAAATCTGTATCTAAGTAGAAGGCTTCCGGCGGCTGTTCTTCAAAGCGTATTACTTAAGCTTCAGTATCACTTGATATTGCGCAAGATTATAGTCAAACGCTTAGGCCTAATAATGATAATAAAACATGCTAAGTTTAGGGGTTCACTGGCTCTATAGTACAACTGTCGAAACATACACGTACTACGCGATAGCAAACAAAAGAGGCGCATGTAAGTAAAACATAAATTGGAGAAAAGTCGAAAAGTGTGTAGCCGGCGTCTTTAGCGAAGTACGTCGTAAGCGTAACCTGTTCTTTTATTAGGTTTAATTTGAGAATGGAAGCTCATAGGAGGACAAATAAAATACTTTACTTACCTTTTCTGACTTCGAATATATATAAAACTCAATATTGCAAAAACAAAGGATTTTCTACTATTTCTTTGGCTGTTAGTATAGCTGTTTGGTAAAAGGTTGTCAAGAAATTAATAATAATAGATTGTCAAGAAAGTAATAGTAATAGATTGTCAAGAAAGTAATAGTAATAGACTGCCAAGAAAGTAATAATAATAGATTGTCAAGAAAGTAATAGTAATAGACTGCCAAGAAAGTAATAATAATAGATCGTCAAGAAAGTAATAATAATAGATTGTCAAGAAAGTAATAGTAATAGACTGTCAAGAAGGAAATAGTAATAGACTGTCAAGAAAGTAATAATAATAGATTGTCAAGAAAGTAATAGTAATAGACTGCCAAGAAAGTAATAATAATAGATCGTCAAGAAAGTAATAATAATAGATTGTCAAGAAAGTAATAGTAATAGACTGTCAAGAAGGAAATAGTAATAGACTGTCAAGAAAGTAATAGTAATAGATAATCAAGAAAGTAATAATTACTTAACAACACTATAGTTAGACACATTGCCATCACAAATTACCACAACATCAATATTTAGCTTATCACGATATTTTCTTTTAACGAAAGCTTTATTCGTTGATCCAGGCTGACCTTTTTTATTTGAACTGACTATACTATTGGCTTGTTAAGACCGCTACAGTTTCACCGGACTACACCAGACTGACCGTAATAGATGCGTTATTACTTTACCACTCAACTATCATTATACTTACTTTGACTATATATTTGCATTCTCTATTGTGTTCCCTTATATGTCTTTGTTATACGATTCAACGTCAATAATACAAAGCCGGATAATGCTGACGAATGTTTAGAATTATTGCTTTAAATTACTAGGTATATCTTATCGTTCTTTAAGCCAACATTTCTAAATGAACAATAACCTTAAACAATGAAGTAGGTACCTAACGTGTTTACCTGGTAAATATGGTGGCGAGGGTTTGAAATTGGCAAATGATTATTCAATTTTATCACTTTTACTATTCGTAAGACATAATCCTTCTCTTACGTGAGGTATGCTCTGATGGAATTTTGTACCCGCGCCTAAAGTCACTACAGTGCCTCGCGTTAATGCATCGCTAACGCACCCGGTTATATTAATTTTTAAGTATTTCTTCATAAATCAAAAAGTGTAAAGTGTATAAGTAATATTAAGTTTAACATGTATGTTAGAATAACATACCAAATGTAAGATAGTATAAGTTTTAGCTTATAAACATTTTTTCTGTACCGCGAATAATTTGTCAACAACGTACACTTAAGATAGTTAGTATGAAATTGCTAACAATTCTTATGTAAGTAAAATGTAAACAATAAAAAAAATGTTTGCTATTCATTATTATTTCGTACATTTGTCATTTGTTTACACAAATATATAGATACCTCAAATTTTCTATCTGAAACATATCTAAATTAGAGAAGTTCTTGAGAATAGTACCTACATAATAGAAATAAAACCGTCCCTTGTACTTGTCAACTCATATGAAGTATACAAATAAGAACGTTATTAACGATATACAATAGAGTTTAAATAAACAAATAGAATAAATAATGCTATGAAGCGTTTGTATATTAGAAAAAAAAAACAAATATTCTCTAGAACATTCTTATAGAAGGCCGTTTACAAATTAAGTGAATAATTATTAAGAAGCGTTGAGCCTCGGGCGAAACGACTTTTCAACTTAAAGCGGATACATCTTTTACAATCAGTACACGATCTTGTTGCAAGCGTCGCCGATATCAAATAATATATGCGCGAGAGAATAACGAGGCACTCCATTTAACAATTAACTTAACAAACTAATGTAGGTACTGGTTAAAAATCATTACCAAAATGGCGGCGGTCGGAATGTCCGTTTATAATTTATTGCAAAAACATCACCTTTAAATACAATTATTATATATTTATGTACGTAAGTGATTTAAACGACTACATTTTGGACCGAATTAATTAATTGAAGTAAGTGGATTAAGTATGTTATGGTACAGTTAAAGCAGGTTTTTTAGGTTTTCTATTGACTTCAGACACTTCAGACACTGGATACCTTGAATTAATATGTAAAACTAAATATATCTACGGTCTACTGATTTTTTCTAGGTTTTCTATTAATATCTAAGACTAAATATTTTAGATATCCCATATGTCTACTGACCTCTATATTAGAATACATTTAGACCAGCAGTGGATGTCAAAATTCGCTAACAGATTTCTCTAGCAGACCAAATACACTACATTTAAAACCAAAAGGCATTTAAATTTATATTTTGTAAAACTTTAATATACTTAGCTTAAGATATTGTCTGATCCGGTAGTACCTACTATCTCATCAGCGACTCTCTCTTGACAAGGCGCAATGGATCTGGTATAATCGCCCGAATAAATGCGTCTAAAAATAAAAATAAAAATAAAAAAAAACAAAATAAATTAACCAATTTCATTGGAGAAAATTACCAAAAAATAATACTAATCATGCCGGATCGTGGATAATGAAAGAAGGTTGTAAAATAAACAGTTAAAATATACAATAGAAATAAATTTAAAGTAGCTGTAATATTGATAAAACGCAAAAAGTTCGTTTGGAAATCAAATAAAAATATATCTGTATAGCTGTAAAATCTTACGTCTATTTCCTCTGGTATATACCGTTAAATGATTACCCGAATGGTTTGTGGTGCAATCGTGTCTCGCAGCAGGCCGCCGGCGATTAATTATTATTTAATAAGACTCTCATTGCATTGATGTTTTCAGTACAGTCGAAACGCGCCGAAGTTATTGCCGCGTGGTATTCACATATGTACCTACTTACAAGTGTACAGTCGAGAACGAAATCTATCTTATATCGATATATTATTCTTCTGTACCTACGTGTGTATGTGACTGAACTCCTAAACGCATGTGCAGATTTTGATTAATTTTTTTGTCGAATTATTGGCGGATTCCAGAGCTGATTTCGATTCACAGTTCGACCCAATTTGATTTTAGGATTTTTTTATTATCCGAGCAGGATAACGTCCGCCAGACTCGCTAGTTATACAAATGAATTTATAAAGGTCTCTCGTTGGGCGAGCATCACGCAAAAAGTACTGGATATTTTTTTACTTTACATCTTAGATACCTGGTTCTTATCGAAAGAAAAAAATGTCAATATGTCTTTGTTTAATATAAAATTATTAAAGATTTAAGAAACTACGAATTTTATAAAATCACTACGCCTTCAGTGAAATGTTTTTTTGTCATGAAGAAGTGGAGTAAGCAATGTGGTATTCATCTACAGAAGAGGGTAAGTTTTTTTTCATACTGATAAGTCTCGTTTTTTAACAAAATGTCTCTAAAATTCAAGTTAAGAAAGACTCCTAGTCGGACGACCTGTCAGAACCAGTCACTTTATACAAAACATAAACACTTGTACATTTTTATCCACTTACACATTCCTGAATCTCTGTTACATTTATTTCTCCGTAAATTTCCATAAACACTTTGTGCCCCTAAATTTTCTCTTAAAACTTAAAAAAGAAAACAATATATGGGGAGTCTCCCTGATGTATCACAGCGCAATCGATTAAGTGAATAAATATGCGTAAAATAAGCTCGGTATTTTTTTTAATACTTTTTTTTAATTATCTGATGTTAAATGATAATGTGGTCTAAGATGGTAGTCACGCTAAGCCTAGAGGGCGACTGGCTCTCAAGTGCAGCTGCCGGAACACACCGACAGCTGCTTGGCGACAGATTTTCAACTTGAGAGTGGTAGCTAGCCAGGCGGTCTCATGAAAAGGCCCTACCACCATGCATAACATGCATAAGATAACAGATATCATTATTTACAAAGCAATTCTGTAAGCAAAGTATATTTCTGCTATCAGTTCTTTTTAATGTCTTTTCTTCGGTACGTAAAATATTGTTAAGGTAATAAACAACGCAGACGAGGTTACGAGTATCAGCTAGTTATAAATTAGGGTAAATAATTCTTAAGAAAAAAAAACAATATTGTTAAGTGTACATTCATAATAATTGCCAGCAACAGAGAATATCAATTAATTAATCATATTTGTCATTATCTGTACTTTATATATTTAAAGCACAATCATCGTCGGAGTCAGTGGGCGGTATGGGCGGCGCATTTGGGCGGTCCGCCCCTCGCTCTCTTTTTGTCGAAATTATTTTAATTAATTAGATATAGATTTAATTTAAATAATTGTGTTAATTTCCTATTATCTTATTAACATTTCACCTAATTGTATTAGTCTTAGCGTTAATGATTTAGAATTAGCTATTACGCATCTTCTTTATTTTTTTTTTGGCTCCGTCACGGTTTGTGCACTAGCCAGCGTCAAATAACAAAATTTTGCCAAGTAAGTGTCTTGTGATAATTATAATGCTCTAACAAGATGGTGGTTTCCTTGTTAGAACTTTCCATGGAGTTTTGGTGGCATCTCAGAACGCATGCTCCGTGGTATTATTTTCCATCCACTTCACTCGTGCATAATAACCGAACTATATTACGTAAAACACCACCAATATTACAAAATATAGAGCTCTAATAACACAAGATTATGAATAAAATATAAAAACCACTACATGACAGACTAAGATCCCGCCAAAAAACCTCCATATTACGCATCTATGTATTGCTGACAAAGATAAGCCTAGAAACCATACAGATCACAAGCGTTTATATTGTATTTTAATCTAGTGACAGTGATTTCTATACATAAACGAAAACAATAGATTTTTTATTCTTAATGCATATACTCAAAAAATACTCAACCTATTTTAAAAATTCTTTCATATATAGAAAGCTATATTACCAACGGAGTAACATAGGCTAAACTTTATTTTTCAAAATTTATATTAACACGATCTAAGCCACGAGTAGAATCTAGTGTTATATATAGACATGTAGTATTTTATATACATTTATATAGGTGGTAGAGCTACGCTGAAGCTATTACTGGTTTCAGCATGAATGGGTCGGCTCGCCCAGGGTTATACCACCCTCTCACAGAAAACCGACGTGAAGTAAGAGTTCTTGCACTGTTGCCCTTCGTTCGGTCAGTGAGAGCGCCGAAGGCCCCATATATTAAAAGGCCGGCAACGCACTTGCGACTTCCGACCCACCTGTTCGTTTGCCCCCTGTAATTTAAAAAAAAGTAACTATTTTTATATCCTTATTAATAGGAATACAGAAAAGGATATAGAATACTTTTCATAGGGAATAAAGTATTGTTCCAAAAGACTAGGTCAAATACATATCAACGGGAGCGAAGACGCGAATAAGTTAGTCCTCAGTTTTCCAATAGCTGAGTGTTCATTCCTAATACCTCGCTTTGTATAAACGAGTAGCAAAAATTAGTAAAATTCTTATCTCTGTCGTACTGTGAAGATGTGGAATCGCCTCCCGGCCAGTATGTTTCCTATCTCTTACGATACCGGGTCCTTCAAATGAGGCGTGATGAGGCACTTTTGCTGGTCGACACGATGGCAACGACTGCCGTTGGTATTTGACACCGACACAGTCGCCGCTGTTTATGGACGCTGTTTATACATTAGGTATTGTGCAGTCATTTTGTCGTACTAGTATAAAAAAGAGCTTCTTAGAGGGTGATTATATTTCTATTTAGTAATTTTTCAATCAGACTTATTTCTTTCTTTTTTTTCAAAGTCGCTATGTATTATTAGGTTTATTACACTACACATATTGGGTGAGTGTCTTAAGCGCTCCCCTTAGTAGTCCGGTGAAACTGTAGAGGCCTTGCCAGGTCAACAGTGTAGTCAGTTCGAAAAAAAAAAGAAAAAAAAACTACACCCTATTGCGATCATTATTTTTTTATATTGTGTTTGTAATTGTCAGGACAATGTTTGTCTGAATGATAGTATTTGAAATATGACAAAGCAAAGTGAAAAGTTTGAGCTAACAAACCTCTACATAAAAAAGAGAGTGAGTGAGACGGAAGATCCCCTATTGTCTTCGAAAAGATTACTGGAATTGGCAGATCGAACTATCACTTATTCCGTTGCTATTTTGTTTTAGCGCACGGTCGTACTATTAAGGGAGGAGTGGGTTCAGTTTTTTTTTTTCGTTACCACGAAGCCGGTGCGGGCATCTAGTTATCTAATAATAAAAAAGCTACATTATTGTCATAATAATTTTACTAACAAATAAGAACAACATTTCGAAACGGGCATTTCACCCAATTAGATCAACTAATACGAATATTAAACTGTAACAAACGACAAAAACAAATTCCAAATATTACTAACGACCTTATATGCTTCGGAATAAGAACTAGAATTATTTGGAAAAAAGGTCGAATGAGGGAACCACATGTTTGTAAGCTTAATAGTGCGACAAGGCACAGAACACTCATTAGAAAAAACAAATCAATATAATAAGGCAATAAAACTGACTCTGTTCCCATTGTAATGTAATTCCGTTGATTGGGCTTTATGGCGGGCTTGATTGTTACAAATTTGTTTATGGCACCGGTGTGTTTATTGCTGGGGTGTATTTTGTAAATGACATAAGGTTTCTCGGATCTGTCTCATATGTAATTTTAGATTAAATTGTGTTTCGGTTGATTGGCCGTATTAATTTTGTATCGCAGAGTCTTTATTTTATAATATTTTAAAAATACATATTATGTATAAACAGATTTCGATTAGAAATATTACTATAGAAATGTATAAATATCAAATTCATGAATAAAATTATGCATACATATTTTTTGTTTTATAACTAGTTGATATATGCGACTTCGTGTACGTTTTTTATTATTTTAATAATATATGCTTGCAAAATTTCCTTACAAACAATGTTATTCGTCTACTTCCTCTCTTCTGAGTATGCGCATTATACCGCTTGGCCACTTCTTCATCGCAGGATCGCACAATGCTTATAAAAATCGTAGTTCTTAGGAAATCAATAACTTTATATTGTAAAGTATAAAAACAAAAATTAAAACCTATCCTGTAGCTTTAGAATGATGCACGTATAACGAGAGACCTCCATCATTTTATTCATATATATTTAAAAAAAAATTCACCAGTCGCGAACATAATCAACAGTGAGTTCACTGCACCCATCACAGTTGCTCATATCGCGTTCATCATCACCAATATATCCAGTAAGCAAAACACGATGGAAGGTGTAGACCCAACTGGTTCGCCGCCATCATACACTTGGTAATAAATCCGTCTCCAACCAACCAAACAACCAATCAACCAGTATACGCAGCAAATACGCAGCAATCTTGCAAAGACAGCGACGAACGGCGATGGATTGTTGATCTACCAGTGGTAATGTTATTTCTCCACAGCACAATATTCACTTCTCCAATAAAAAAAAAAATCTCCCAAAAAAAAGAAATATAGATAAGCCATAAAGATAGAGTTACCTTATATAGTTACACGATTAGATCAATTTGTAAAGCATGCGTCTTCATGTACCTTCCAGTAAAATGTTTCAGAAAGTTACTTTTATTGCCGTGTAATTTATTTGCGTTTGATGATACAAAAAAAAATGGAATCTTACTAGTAATCGTCTAATGGTTAAAATTCGATCATAATATTTTTTTTTTTTACTTAAAACTTCATTGAAGACAAAAAGGAAATATTTTTATTTTTGATGAGAGATAATTGTTGATAATTTTGAAAAGCAAAGGAGTAAGATATACTTAACTGTTTTGTCTCTACTTATGTATATAACATAGAAGATTAGTTTTTGAAGTTATACTTCTTTTGGCGCGTTAGGGAAAAATAATGAGAGTAAATTTTTACGATGCGCGCGCACACCGTCACGAAAAACCGACACCCTGTAGTTAGCTATAGTCAACATTTTATTCAAAAGAAGTATGTATGTATTAAATACCTTTTTTCTATTGTTAGTGTCGTTTTTTCTACAAACGTAGAATAAGGCGAAAGATAAATTTTTTGAAAAGACGTCCATCTTTTTACGCCAAAGAAGTATAACTTCTAACGCGTGTACATAAGTACACACTATCTTTTTTGCCTATTAAAACAATATTGCTAAGTTAGGTAACTACGTCATTACATTTCTTGTGGGCAAACTTAATCTAAAATGATAGACATAAAGCGGTGGCTTAAAATTTACATCACCGTTCGCGGTTATTTCTTTTCAAATTAACAATAAAAAAACATCCGCTATGCGAAAGTCGTAGCTCTTTGGTAAAAAGTTACTCAACAATTATTTTTTTTTAATAATACTTCTTTTAGCGCGTTACGAGAAATCGTTGAAAGTAATTTCGTAGCTTGAAACAGAAATAGAGACTTCAGATGTTAATTAATTTTCATTTTTAACCAAACAATTAATTTAAATATTGTTTTATCACTACATAGTATAAAACAAAGTCGCTTTCTCTGTCCCTATATCCCTATGTATGTGCTTAAATCTTTAAAACTACGCAACGGATTTTGATGCGGTTTTTTTAATAAATAGAGTGATTGAAGAGGAAGGTTTATATGTATAATAACATAAATTAAATAGTGGAGAAATACTGTTATTTTTGAGGTTACTCCAAATTTAACGCGTGCGGGCCACGGGCAGTAATGAATAAATCAAAACTACTGGATCGATTTTAATCATTTGTTCAGTGAATGACTTAGGCTATATATTTTATATCCGTGCGAAGCCGGAGCGGGCCGCTAGTATATTAAGTGTTTGTGTAATTTATTCAAATTTCTAAACTGGTAAATTTTCCATGGGGATTCTTTTTTATATTCACAAGAAAAAAAAAACACCTAGAAGTTCGTATGTAATGTAACTAACGTTCATGTATGGAATACTGCTGTCACCTATGGGATGGATCAACCAAATATCAGCTGGCCACTCTTGACTCCATTGAGCGTCGCGCTCGTGGTATACAAGAATGCTCAATTTAGAGCATCGACGAAAAGAAGCTTATCTGTCAGTGTTTTATAGGTTACACTTTGAAGAGTGTACACAGCAACTACATTACATAATTCCACCGACCCCATTCCACCAGAGGACGACTAGACGCCGTGAGGGTTTCCACCCTTATGTGGTTGATATTCCCGTGGTTCGTACGAAGCGATTTGCTTCCACATTTATTACACGTACGGCTATGGAGTGACATTTACTACCGGCGTCTGTCATCCCATCCTCCTATAACTTGGGAGTATTCAAGAGGAGAGTGAACAGGCATCTAGCGGGTAAGCGCGATCCATCGTTGGCCTCATCTACACTTACCATGAGATGAGATCGAGGCAAAGCGCGTGCATGTAAAACATAAAAAAAAACATTCTTTCTGTTATAACCCTTTTGTTATATATATAAGCGCACTCAGCGTTTTAGTATATGATGCTGTTTTATCATATGTACAATTCAGCACTTTGACATTTTTCAGTAATTCATTATAAAACTTCCATAAGTTCGGTCAGTCACGATTCAGACATCCCGGAGTTCGGTTCTAACCGCTCAACAAAATTTGTGAGTCACATGTGTTAATTGTAAAAATAATTAAAATATTCACATAGTGCAGCTTTTTTTTTAAAGACAAATAGAGACGGCCTCCTAACAGTTCGTATACATTAGCATAAATCAAAATAATAATATTAACTATGAATAAATGTTATGTTAATCTATATACTACCACTACAATACTTGTAATAGGTAACTTTGAAAAAAATTTAGCGTTTGTGTAGTCAAGGTGTGAAAACGGCAATCAAGGCAGCCCTTAAGAACTGACGATAGAAGTGAAATTTCAAAACAATGAAACACTATTTACATATATACACCGTAGACATATAGATCATTGGAAACGTGGGGTGACAATGAAGCGAGTTTCACGATCTTTGTTCACCGAAAAACTACATTCGGGATATACACGGTATAAATATAGATGAGTGTGATTCCCAAATAAGTCCAAGTTGACCGCCAAGGGTTCACGAGAGATTCAATGGAGGTGTACATTGGCGTGCCAAGAAATGGGTGTGCACAATCAGTAAGCGGGGTTCTATGAAAATTGGTCTATTTTCGATAGTGTGAAGAACTAACAATGTTGGCTTGACTTCATACGGTAGTATTGAACCTACAGGGGGTCCACCGTAACCAATAAAATTTTCAAAGGGGTCTATGAGAAAAAAAAGTTTGGGAACCTCTGATATAGATCACGGAAAGCGTTCGGTGACGATGACACAACTTCCACGCTTAACATACAAACAACCGTACAAATTTAAATTCACATATATAATATTGGTTAGATTAACACTCATTTACGGCTTAATTCTCATGAATTAATTACAATATAAAAGTTAATAACAATAGAATTTAGTCGGTGTCACTTAACCAGTCGTGGTCTAGCGGTTAGACCGTAGATATCGATCTGATGTCTACGCAGGTTCGAACCCCGGCGTTGTACAACGAATTTTTCGGAATCACCGTACATTTACTAATTTAAATTGGTAACACTTCTTATCGGCTGACAATTAAGAACAATATCGTGAGGAAACCTGAACCTGAGAAGTTCAGGTATTCTTGTAGTACCACCGTATGAGGGAACAATATAGAGCTGTGGATTTCTCGTATCTTGAAATCGTCAATAAGTTGTGGGCTGGCTTGGTGATTATGCCATACTTTCCTTCTGGAAGAGGAATAGGGAGAGAGAACGGATTGCAGGCCATAGCTCTGCAATTTAAAAACGAGCTTATAATATATTAATTTTTTCACCGCATGCTTCCAATGAGCTATACGTACACTGTGTATATATGTGTAAACAGTTTTTCATTGTTTTGAATTTTCATTTCTATCGTCAGTCCTTATGGGCTGCCTCCATTATTTTTAAATAGATAGTTGATATAGCAAATATGTTCCAAACTGTAGCCCAACAAAAATAAAAATGAATCAATAAGTCCCTTACAAGCTGATCTGATGATGAATCAAGGAGAACGTAGATTTCTGGCAAAGACAATATATCCAGAAAGGCATTATTAATACCAGGGATTATGGGCGTACTATGGATTTCACCTCATTTACGGACAAACTTCGCAACTTTGTAATAATTTGTAACATTTAATAATATTGAAATGTCACCAAATTTCCTCGCGAAATAGCTTCAGTTTCAATGGTCGTACATTAAGAGATCGGGAAATATAATAAACTCTTGTAGGACCATCAAATATACCAGTTCGCAATGGCGACGCCATTATTATCTTGAAACTGAATATGTCAAATAAACGATGCTTAATTCTCTTTTATCAGCACCGCCCGTTTGTGAGTGAAGCCATTAAAATTTCACCGCTCGCCGAATATCTCAATCAATAAACGGTAATCAAAAGGTAAAAACGTCTTGACATTGTTCAGTGCTAGGGTGAATTTTTGAAATGTGAATGCGGCTTGGGGCGTATTATGAACACCCAACAAGAAGCGTTTCGACAATTCTCGAATAATTCGTCGAGTTTGCAAATATAAAAATGTTTTAAAATGCTAATCGAAATTTGATAGTAAATTATACACCTGTATTAAATTATTTAGAGTAATTAGTTTGCTGTCACGATGAACGGTGATAGATCTACAATCCGATCTGACTGTCATGAAATTTTGCATTCAGGGTCCCGTGTACAGGGATGCCTATCATGCAGAAAAAATGTTCTGTTGAGTGGTGGTGAGTAGCTTTAGTTGGGAGCACAGTTTTGATGTGAAACATCTATAGCCGCACGTAAACCCGATTGCTGGCGTGGCGACGCATGCCGTGGCGACGAGGCGCCACATATACAGTCTATGTGTAGTAGTGTGTACGATGTATCGATAAGAATGAAGTTGTCACTATTAAAAAAAAATTTGAATACTTATATTTAATGAAAATAAATGTTTATTAAGTCAACAGTCAGGATTTTCGATGTTTTACATCTGCCAGGCGTTACGTGTCGGCTCATATTTTTAGTAGCTATCGATAAGTATTATGAATATTTTTTTACACTGCTTCGCAATGAACAGTAGCTTATTTGGACCTATTTACCACTTCATAACATAAAAAGTTACATATAACTGACTTTTACTCGCGGCTTGCTTGCCTTGATCTACATTTTATATTTTTCAGTAGTATTTTTTCCGAATTATACCTACCCTATGTCTTTACTGTACCTCTGACAAGTCGTATGCACAACTTTGTGAAGATCGTTTGACTAGTTAATACAATTCGACAAACATTCACATTTATAATAATAATAATAATATTATGGATTATAAAACATTTCTGATAACTTTTCCTGTGTGATTACATATAAGAATCATAAATAAAGTTTTTTCGAACACAATATCAAGTATTATGAGATTAATCAGTGAAAAAGTATTTAATAAATCTAAATATATTCAGCTAATGAGCCGAATAAAATCATAATTCGAATATCCTTCGAGAATTAGAAATAGGCGCCGAAATATCGTAGTCTATGAGAATAGGATACCCGGGAGCATGAGGCTCGCATAAGTTGCGCCTGCGCACGGCCCTCGCCAAAGAATGTAATTAACAGAACACCAATAAAAATAATTGGACACAAAAAGCGATCCGCTCGCGGCTGCCATTTATTATTTTGATTACCCCTGTTATTGTTATGGGGCGTCGGGGGTTTTCAACTATACGTTCATTGAGGGTATTACGCGCTCGGAGCACATGTGATTGAGAACTGTGTTCAGCACTGTGTAAATACTGTGTCGACTACAAAAAAGAGGCAATATTGTTCCCGTTTACGACTCTGTTTGTTCCCGCCGAATGCGTGACAAGCGATTTTGATTCAAGTTAGAAGCGACAGCGCGAGAAAAATAGAAGTCGAACTCTTATTTTTCTTTTTACTAATGAAACCTATTATAATTATGACTGACAATTATTTCTGAATATTTTTTATCTGATTCCATTGTTATTTTTAAGTTTTTCATTAGTCCACAATCTTATTTACTGACGATACGGTGAAATCTGTAACTCGTTAAGTTTAGAAAATGGAATAATATTCAATTGACTCCCATAAATTACACTCATAGATACTTGGTAATAGCCCCGTGTATAAGGAATATAAAAGGTTTATAATAAATTTAAAATAACTGATCTAATGGTATTTTTTCTTTTATAAAAATGACTCAATACAGCTAAAGAAGTTTTCACTTCAAAAATCAGACAGCAAAAACGC
Source organism: Antheraea assamensis (assembly GCA_035772565.1). Lineage (NCBI taxonomy): Eukaryota > Metazoa > Arthropoda > Insecta > Lepidoptera > Saturniidae > Antheraea > Antheraea assamensis. The sequence continues at coordinate 1,379,248 of JAQQSE010000054.1, read as the reverse complement.
TGGAATGATATTTGGAATTGGAATTCCAATGGATATTTTAGTTATATTTGTGCGCTATTTATTCAGTTGAATATTGGTAAGTAGAAAAAATATTTTTATCCATTCTCCGTCTTTGGCATGAAGTTTCTTAACGCAGTTTCTGGTAGGAGTTAACTGCTAAAAATCGTCACGTGAAGAAAAATGATGATGTCCATTATCTCTCTCTGTCTTATTCTATTGCATACGAGTGTGTGTTCGCGCGAGTATCTAAATTCAAGCTGACGAACATAACGCACTGCCAATTGTATAACCTCAACACTAAACGCATAGAAATTTAGATTGTATTGTGATTGCCTGATGGTTCAGGTATAGTGCAGTGACTTTGCGATAAAACTTATTTTTATTTAGCATGTTTTAAATAATCTATAACTTTTTTTTGAAACATTTTTTCTAAAATGATAAATGAAACTTTTTAATGTGATTCCCTACTTTATTTTCAGAGGCTATACTTAAACGTTATACTTATAGCCTATGTCGTTCCCACAATTAATTGGAATGCAGTGATAACTCATATACCTACTAATATTAATCTGACGCTTAAAGCTAAATACCTGACGAGACCATTCTATTAGGCAAGATATAGCTTACTTATAAATTAGCTATTTAACATAAGGTTAAATTAAAAAAAAAGTCAATACTACCTTTAAAACTCTGTCTCATCTGCATAAGTAATATCTTATATTGAGAACTGTTTTCTAAATAGAACTGTTTATAATATTTTTAACATTTATTAAATAGCGACCTCTCATAAATTGTACGCTCTAAAACTTTTCACCTCCATAAAATCGTACCGTACTCCATTTTAATGCACATATTAGTAATGATTAAATTTTATGTTATTATTTTAATAATGTTCAAAGTTATTGAATAAACAAAGGAGACGTCATTGTTTCCGTTGAAGAGTTTTTATATATCAATATGTTGAAGAGTTAAATGATTCATAATAACTGTCACAGAAACATTGTCCTTTTCTATGGTATCGAATGAATTCTAAATGATATTATAAATGTGACTTTATTACTTGTTTCGCCCCTTAATTACACCATTGATTATTATGACATTTTGTATACACGTTTTAGGGGTATAAAAAAGGTAGGTATAGAGTAACTTATCATCTAGGAATATGTACTGTTACCTAGGGATAGGTTAAAACTGTGCCCCATCTCCTCATTGCACAGGTTCGGCTGACGAGGGGAGGTAGCTGGTCGTGTACTCAGTCTATCTCCCTATAAGGACGGAGCCCGGAGGACGCCTTCCGACATGGTGATAGCTTTGTTCGGTCCCGTGTCGCCCCAACCATAGCGGCGGTCGGTACACCGTGGGGTTTTAGTGAGTAGGAGTCTCACACTACGCACTCTCTCCCCCGAAAGGGTGGTGTGTCCATGATGGATCTCGCCATGTGAATAAAAAAAAAAAAGGGATAGGTTAAAACTACATTTCCACAAGCGAAGTCACGGGGAAATGCTAGTCTAGATTAATTATCAGATTAACATCAATAATTAAAAGAGGCTGTCCTGTAATAGGCGTTAGTAAAATGTGAATAGTAAAATATTGAGATGCTGAAAATTTGTGATTCTATGTTTTTAAGTGACAAATAAAAAATAAAAAAAGTTATTGAAAAAAAAGTGTGTGTGGGTGCATATGACCATAGAAAGAAGTGAAAATTACTTTATAAAAAGTATAGTAAAATGGTGTCAACGTCACGCGGTGCTCCCAGGTGGGTCACCCATCCAATTACTGACCGTACCCGACGTTCTTTAACTTCGGTGATTTTTGGATCCAGAATTTCAAAGCATAACCTTCCCATAAGAAGGTTTCATTTGAAAAATGTAGATTTTGACAACACCTAGGTCAGTGTTCGGCAAACTCGTCCTCCGAAAGAGCCAAATATAAACAATACAAAATAGAAGTTTATTTAAAGAGTCATTTTTAAACTTAAACTTTAATAGAGTCATTTTAATGGAAATAATGAAAACAAAAGTACACTCTCGGGCTTACCTTTTTTACTAAATATAACTTTTTGTGAGCTACTAGTCGTGTCATCCTTGTTTCCTAAAAACGTGCCTTCATAAATGTTTACCAGTCTTTCACAAGGCAAATTAATAAATAACATTCTGTGTCTACACTAAACATTTTGCAGAAGAGCCGCAGCCAAGGAGTGAAAGAGACGCATGTAGCCCACGAGTCGCGGTTTGACGATCACTGACCTAGGTTACCCCAAACTACAAAAAAATCACCTAAATCGGTTAAAACATTTAGAAGGAGAAAGCATTGCGATTACGAACACGCATACACCGAAATTTAATATACTTACATAGATTATAATATCTATTATACATCGTTACTTATGATTTTTATTTGTGTATTACAGTAATCTAACAAAAATTTAGCAAAAATCCAAACTAAAGTTTTTTTTTTTCATACTCTATACCCTCGACCACAATCTCACCTGATGTTAAATTACGCAGTGGTCGAAGGTCGTAAACACGCTAAATACGATTATAAATGCTAATGTTGAGATATCTTCAAGTTGAGGGTGGTAGCTACCCTGGCGAGCTTATTATGGTTTCTCTCGATGTTTACCTTCGCAAGGTTATCCGGCACATTCGCAAGAATTCGAAACTACGTATAATTTCAGATGAGTGCTTTCTGCGTAATTCTGTCTTCATTTCAAGTTGATTAAAAAAAACCGTATTTTTTATAGATACATATACAATATTTTAATAATATAATTTCTTGTTTACTATAATAATATATATATAATGTATGTCGAATTGTATCTTTACCTTTTTTTTTTTTTTTTTTTTTTTTTTTTTTTATATAAGTTCGGCAAAATGACTGTACGATACCTGATGGTAAGTACGGTACAGTCCAAAAACAACGGCGACTGTCGGTGTTAAATACCAACGGCAGTCGTCGTCATCATGCCGACCTGCAAAAGTGCCTCTTCACGCCTCGTTTGAAGGACCCCATATCATAAGAGGGAGGGAACACACTAGTCGGGAGGCGATTCCACATCTTCACAGCACGACAAAGATAAGAATTTTCGAACTTCTTCGTTCTTGCCGAGAAGGTTTCTACTGTGAATCTGTGGAGCCGCGTACCCGCCCGTGTGGTTCTGAAGTGGAAAGGAGAAGATGGGATGAGGTTGAATAATTCTTCAGAACACTCGCCATGATACAGCCGATAAAACACGCTCAATGAGGCGATGTCTCTTCGTAACTGTAGCGGTTCAAGGTTGTTACTGATGTCTGTATCATTCACAATGCGGACAGCCCGCCGCTGCAACCTATCTAGGGCATCGAGGAGGTATTGGGCGGAACCATCCCAGAGATGCGAACAGTATTCCATACACGGCCTAACTTGTGCCTTGTAAAGAAGGTTTAGCTGGCCGGGCGTGAAAAACCGTCGCACTCTGTTCAGGATGCCCAATCTCTTAGATGTTGCGGAGATAACACTCACAACATGGTCCCTGAGGTTAAGGTCACAGCAGATATCGATCCCTAAGATACTTAAGCTGTCACTCTTTGCAAGCGAGTCATTCTGAAGAGTGAGGGGAGGAGAAAAAGGGGATTTTTTGCATGAGAACACGCAGACCTGTGTTTTCTTGGCATTGAACTCAACCAAGTTGCTTACTCCCCATAGAGATAGGAGTTCCAAGGACTTAAAACAATATGAAAGAGAAATCAATACCAAAAAAATTTGGTACACTACATAAGTTAATTTCATATAAAATCTATTATCCAGAGGGAACAAAAGAATAGGCATCGGCGAGATTCGAACTCGCGATCTCCTGTTTACTAGACAGGCGCTTTAACCTACTAAGCCACGACGCCTGTAGGAGTAGGGGCGAAATACTTGTACTGTATGGACACAACCTACCCTTTCTAATAGGGTAGTTTATTCAAAAAGTACAGTGAACAGTATTTGGAACTACTTTATCTATAGGTATTTGTTGCGCTTAATAATATTACTCCCTTTTAGTCCTTATTTGTTCTGTACGAGGGCTTCTAATGACCGGACACATTTTTAATAGTAAATACTCTCATTTCAGTGGGTATTCTTAAGAAGTGCAATTCGGCCGTATATCATTTTAAACCAGAAAAGTGTTTTTTTTTCTTAAGTATCCCCATTTATTTCACAAACTTTTAGAACACTTAATACTATGTCATGTATGCGTGTCCTTTGTAATACTAATTCTCATATACTAAGTCTTAGGCTGAGTTGCACCAAAATCGTGGTTATTGTAATTGTTAAAGTTAACTTTAACAATGACAAGACTTGCTAACAGTTACATTTGCCAAAACGAGTTGCACCATCAAACATTTTGTAATTGTTAAAGTTATTAGGGTTGCTACTTCAATAAGCCAATTAGTCCCTAAAATCGAAAAGGGTAATATATTTTACTTGGCAGGACTTTGTTATAAGTGTCACCAAGTGTCACTATTGTTATTCTGTGACTGTCAACAGATTTTTGATGACAGATTTCAGATGTCAACGACAAAACGTTAGCGTTTGTCGTCCTGTGGACATTTTCCAATTCTAGGAAATTAAACTTTTTTCTTTCTAAGACGCAAATTATCTTCAAATATATTGATTTCGTCATCGGAAGAACTATTTTCAGTTTCCCACAGGATTTCTCTTAGCAACGACATGATATTATAAAGTTTTTTCTAGTGAACATGACAACCGATTCAAAAATTGACATTAACAATAACGGTAACCGGCCAACATGGAGCGGTAATAGTTAACGTTAAATCGTGACGTCATTTTAACCATTGTCAATTGGTGCAACCTATTTTTTGCCTAACAATAACTTTAACCGAATTTTTAACTTTAACATTAACTGGTGCAACCGAGCCTTAATGTATGTGCCCTGATGTTGAGTACACAACTGTATTTATACCCCCGAGGTAGACAGCGTGGGCGATGAACCCTCTAGATATATAGCGCAGTGCTTATAGGTAGACGTACTATACTTGCAGATACTATGTCTGTAGGTTAATGTCGCAGTGTTTACATATTGGCGTTATAGACAAGCAATGGTACTTATAGGGTTTGATATTCCTGACTGAATAATGCAATGTCTACTATTTCTCAGCCGAACACCTGGTGATCTGTGCACAGTTGTTTGTAAAAATAACATAGAAAGGTCTAGAACATTCGAGCACATTCGATTGTTATTGTAGTAGTGTATGTTCAAATAAATTAAAAAAAAAAAACTTATGAGTGGTTTTGACATAAAAGGTAATTAATGTCTACGTATTTTTTTTTTATACAAAGTTACATCGCTACGCGTTATGGCATGCATAGTACAATCCGAAACAACGGCGACCACCGTGAGCCAAATGGGATGATTTCAGAGATAAAAACTATCCTCTGTCCTTCTCAGGATTTCAAACTACATACATACCAAATTTTCTCTAAATCGGTTCATCGGCTTGCTAAGCGTGAAAAGGGGAACAGACAGACACTTTCGCATTCTTCATTTATAACATTATTATATCTTCTAATATGTATAGTTAGCAACTATTAACAAACTCTTGGCATGTTTTAAAGCTTTAAAGCTTCATCGATCGTGAAAATAAAAAAAAAAAACGTGGCCGTGTAAAACAATTTTCAAGACTTCGATGGCAAGCTCATATGTTGTTGGTATGACGAATGATACACAGATGGCGCGCTGTTATAACCGTTGTCCGCTATAAATTCATACTATGTATTACACACAGTAAACATCTAAGCGAACCGCTAATGGTACACTTAATAAAGTAATATTTAATAATTATTATAGTTGCAATAACAATTACAGGGATTTGTGATCGTGAGAAGATACAATGTATGATACGAATTAGATTTAATTAATTCCCTTAAATAAATCCCTTGTGAGGTTCTCGTTATTTTAATACCAAAGCTTTGTTTTAAGTTAAACGTAGATGTGATATATTATGTTTACTCGCTTAATCGATTGCGCTGTGATACATCAGGGATACTCCCCATATATTGGTTTTCTTTTTATAGGTTCGCGTTTCACTACAATTTCATCTGATATTAAATGATAATGTGGTCTAAGATGATAGTCACGCTCAACCTAGAGAGCGATTGGCTCTCAGCTTCAGCTGCCGGGATACATCAACAGGTGCTTGGTAACAGGTTTTCAACTTGAGGATGATATCTAGCCAGGCGGACTTAGAAAAAAGGTTTCATCAAGATGTTTTCCTTCACCGAAAGCTCCGGCTCAGTTGCTAGGACTCATTCGAACCTACGTCTCTCGACGCTGTGTCCGAACACACTGTCAACTGAGTCATCATCACGCCAATAATTTAACTGGGCCAAAGTGTTTATGGAGATTTAAGGAGAAAAAAATGTACCAAGAAATCAGGAATACATATTCATAGGTTCTCTCATAAAGTCGCCCGACAAGGAGTCTTTTTTAAACTTGAATTTTAGAAAATTTTTCGCGAAAACGAAATTCTACTCGCAATAGTAATAAGGAGAGACGAGCCAAAACACACATAAAGTTAGATACGAGTACTTGCTGAAGGGATGATAAAAGTTATAGAAGAATGATTATTATTTTTGCTAAATGTAAATGTTTAAAAATGTAAATATACATAATAAATGTACTTACTTGTGTATATGTATACATCTATGTGGGGGTGATCTGTGTTGTGTTGTTAAACTAGTGATTGAAAGATCAGTGTCACTGTATCGCGCTGTTAACGTGCTCAAGGGCTCCACTCCAGGGGATCGGAACTAGGCTTTAGCCGCTGCCGAAAGGAACCACGGTGAATATATGAGGGCGGAATTTACCGCGAAACCACGGCGGCGTGATCTGTGATTACGCGGGCGTGGGTACGTGCACGCTTTGTGTAAAGGGACGGACGGGTAAATCGTTCGCTGCCGTTATTAAATCGAGAGGATCGGTAAATAAATAAACTGGCCTACATACTTATAATATTAATTAGGATGTAGTATGTAATATTTTGTGTTTCGAAAATATCATATAACACAATATCGTCGGTCACAGAAATAATCATCGTTCATTACGTCCCAAAGTTGAATTGTCTGACATTATGGTTATTTATTAGCCACTTACCCTAGTGACAATCGCAAGCGCTTATTCAATTATCACACGTAATTATTTGCAATTAACTAAAACACTTCACTCCTTCGCTTTTAAATGCTCATTGTTAATTGTATTTTTATCTACAGCATTGTGGCGTTAGAAAAGTGTTACATGACTGACTTTCTCAATATAATAATAGTGTCATATAATTACACATTGTAATTATACAGTATTCAGTAGAAAATATTATTGGTACACTATCTGATAGACGCGACTTCGTCTGCGTTGCCCAGCGTATGCGCACCATCCGCTTGCTCCACTTCTCCAGTGCTTATGTAAATCGTAGTTTCTTAAAATTTTCATAACATTTAATTGAATGTAGATTTCGTGAAAATGGGGTTTTAGATCAGGATCTGGTTTTTAGATCAGGTTCAAGTATTCAAGTGAAACTGACTAAAAATTATCGAAATCTATCAATATAAAAGAAGATTTCCAACTAAGTTTTAAATATGGTTGTCTATTGTTTCTGATAACTCGGCTAAAGTAAACTAAGCAAATTCGAAAATAAGGGCAAAAAACCTATCCCTATATGTGTGTATCTACGAGTGAGTGTGTGCGCGTATGATAGGGTGAATGTGTTGTGTATGTTAGGCTAGGAAGTGAAAATTTTCAGTGTCACTGTATCGCGTTAGCAGCGTGCTTGGGAGCTCCACTCCGGGGGATCGAACCTACCAAGGAGTCGGTCCTTTTCGTAAATCCATCGTGATCATCGATCGCAGCCGCCATTAATAACAGGTCAGGTTTCACGTCTTCCGAAGCTTTATATATTCCTACCAATATTATAAAGAGAGAGAGGATTTGATTTATTTGTTCATAAGAGAAAAGTAAACTCTGAAACCACTGAACCAATTTTATAAATTCATTCATTATTTGAAAGATACACTAATCCAGGTAGATATAGGTTACTTATTATATTCAAATCAAGTTAAAATATTACAATATTTCTTAGCTAAGTCGTAAAAAGTGATGATACTTTTTCAGAGCTTCTATGGCGTGTGCTGCCTTATTAGTTAAACTTATATGAGAAAAATGAATTGTTGAATTTTTTATATAGCAAATTGGATAGTAAACAAAGGTTAAAGTGACAGTAACCATTTTTACGTAAAAAACTGATAAAAATAATGAGACAAAAAACAATTCAGTGTGATAGTTCTGCTATCAGATGGCTTTTAGTGTGGGTGTAGTTAGTACCATCTGCGAGAGACCCAAGCCCGTGACCCGTGTTTAGAGGAGCACGCTTGACGTGAACCCTCAACACCGGTTCACAGACGCGCAAAGCGGCACAGGGATTTTTGTTAGTAAGAGTCTGTCATAACCCTCACTCTGTCTCCCCGGCAGTGTGAGGGTATCCGATGTAGGATTTTCCACTATATATATAAAAAAGTGTTATTTTTTTTTTGTTCGAACTGACCTACACTGTTGGCTTCGTAAGGCCTCTACAGTCCCACCGGACTACTAAGGGGAGCGCTTAAGGCACTCACCCGATTTATAAAAAAAAAGGTGTAGTTAGTACGCGCCACTAGTTTTACTATAACATATCATATCTTCACGTTTATTTCTTTTACCATCTTCTTTGATATAGGCTTCGATATTAATAATGGAGAAAAAAAAAATGAAAAATCCTTAAATTATAACTCATTACCACTTGTGCCATTACACCGACTTGCGCTAGTAACTGTCTGGTGCTAAACATGCTGTTTTATTGCACTATTGATTGTTGGTTGGTTGGTTAACTGTTGGTTACATTGATTTACTAAAGCGTACACAATTATACGCATTTAGGCGAACCACTTTGCTTATCATTGTAATGCTCCTAGGTAATTGTTGCTTTTACCTAACGCCTTAGAGTTTTATGGTGATAAGCATGAGAATGTGTGTCAACTGATAAGCCTTTGTTTAGTTTATCATTAGTGATTAAGAGAAATTAGCGTGATGTATGCTTAATGTCCCAGTATATTTTTTCTACGTTTCATATGATACATTTTACTGATGCATCGAGTCGATGGAGATTCGAATATCTGCAGTGAGCTTGAATCTTTGGTGAAGGACACCGTAGTGCTAACACCATAGTAATGGCTTTTCTAATGCTCATCTAGCATACCGTATAGTACCATCATGTTGAAGATATATCGCCGAACAGCTGTACATGTGTGTTCTGGCAGCTGCCACCAGTGAGGAAGCGATGATGGCTTACTTGATAGTCTGTTCGGACACAGTGTGGAAGGACGTAGGTTCGAATCCTAGCAACTAAGTTGTTTATTTGAGTTATTTCAGTGATGCAAAACATTGTGATGAAACCATAGCATGGTGGTAGGGCTTTTTCTAAGTCCAGCTGACTAGCTACCACCTTTAAGTTACAAATCTCTCGCCAAGAACCTGTTGCTGTGTTCCGGCAGCGTTTAGGCTTAGCGTGACCACCATCTTAGACCACATCATCAATTAGCACCAGATGAGATTGTGATTAAACGCTAACCTATAAAGTATGAAAAAAAAACATCTTAAATTGCATAATAATTTAACACAGGTTGAAATTGGGGACAAGCACTAAAACCTATTAAAAATTAATAAAAACCTTTTCTTATCTCAATTAAAACCTGATGATCATCAAGACAGAATTCAAGATAAGACAACTCTTTTTGAAAGTGTTCATAAACCAGTTAACGAAGACCACAGCGAAAGTTTGTACAAAGCTGGACATGTTTTGACAGTTTAAGAAACGCTACGGTAACAAAGTCCCAATGAAACTTCTGTGTGTTAATAAAAATCTAGTACTTACCAGACCATTGATTTTGTTTAATGCAATTTCCAGAATGACAGTGACGTCCTGTACCTAATGATAAGTACAATATAATCGAAAAAGAATGGTGACCACCAAAAAATCTGTAATCAATTTGCAATTCTCATTATCAAGCAAGACTTTCGGTACTTGAATAAAAAAAAAAGTTTTCCAAATGCGACAATCTATAACAGAATCACTTCCAATGGGTTTATCAACCATTCCTCAATTTCCTCGTTTGTTATTGAATGGGGTTTCCAGAATTGTAATCGAAATACGACTCCCTGTAATAGGTTAAGTACCATGCATGCAAATTTCCATGATAACATAATCAGCGCTAGAGCGTCTACGATCGTTAGTGCAAAATTAAACAATTTGTAAAGAAACGGTGGGTTGATTTTATCTGGTCAATTATTCGTGGAATGCCGAGCGCAAGTTATAAGCTGTAGCGAGCTGTAAATTTTCAAATACTGCACGAAGATATTTCCCAAGGAATTATTATTATTAGACATCGAATCACACGTAAATATAAAATAGATCTAAGTATACAAGAAAAATGGTTAAAATATGCTTGTGTCAAAATACTATAATAAAACTATATAACCATCGTGTCTGGATACTTATATATTATCCAAGAAAACAAGAAATAAACAGTTGTTAACTTTGATAAGAACCCTGCGATTGTTAACTTGGCTAGAACATAATTATATGAGACGATATGAAGAAGGTTTCACTTTAAAAAACAATCTGTCTAGTCGTTTACGAAAAAAGCAAATACGAACACAGGCTAGATTGTATTAAACACTATACTTAGGCTATACTATACTCAAACGTGGTTAATATATATGTATATTTTTATAATTTAGAGGTAAACGTTTTGACTATAATCTCATCTGATATTAAATGATGATGTGGTCTAAGATGGTAAGTCACGCTTAACCTAGAGGGAGACTGGCTCTCAAGGGCAGCTGCCGGAATACACCAACAGGTGCTTGGCGACAGATTTTCAACTTGAGGGTGGTAGCTAGTCAGACGGACTTAGAAAAAGCCCTACCACCATGCTATGGTTTCATCACGATGTTATCCTTCACCGAAAGCTCTGAATCAGTTGCTTGGATTCGAACCTACGTCCTTCGATGCTGTGTCCGAAAACAGTACCAACTGAGCCATCATCGCTTTAAATATATATTATATTATGTAGCAATTATTATAACATTCATTTTAGCAGTTACTTTATTCGTTATAATTTATAAACGATAAATCTGCTATAAATATAACATATTAATTGCTAAATACTAAGAATATCGATTTTGAATAAAAATGGAAACAAATGAGGTAATGTGATTGGTTGAATATAATAATAATAATGTGTAAATTTCGTAAACGAAAACGAACTACGAACGAAAAATACTAATTTTGTTATAAGTAGCAGTGATTGGTTGTTATATTTTGTAACATATGATTATAATTATAGCAACATTTACTACGCGCGATATAAAATTAGTATTTCGCGCTTATCGTACTAAATATATGAATATATATATAATATCGTAGTGATATCCGATCGGCTCGACTCATTGGCATTGCGTCTTTTTGCAACATTTATTGCATCTTCCATAGTGAGTGTTCCGAGGAGTTATTTGGACTCATACCCGCCGCTACATTCCACTATCGTACAACCAGCCTGAAACTGAAATTTCATTCACACCACCTCGATGAGTGGAGGTATTCTATGGTGAGGTTCTCAAGATCATTTCTGCCTCGAACTTCGACATCCAGCGGCGGTGTCTCCAAACCATTACGAGTTACAAACCTTTAAGAAACGAGCGTACCCTTATTTAAAAGGCCGGCAACGCGCTTGCGACTCCTCTGATGTTGCTAGTGTCTATGGACGGCGGTGATCACTTACCATCAGGTGAACCACCTATTCGTTTGCCCCCTATGATAAAAAAAAAACGCTATCATTCTCATAATTAATTATAATTGAATTAAAGTCGTTTTACACGCTCGAATGTCACACCTTGCACCGAATCATGTCTTCACGAACGACCTCGTAGACATTTCCGAGTTAACGCGGCCGCATGCAAACTAACTATAAGCCTACCAGTAACTACGTCACGGGGCCGACTAATCGGTTGAACAAATTTAATTTGAAGGAAACTTCATGTGCCCGTTAACGGGAAGTTTAATTAAAGTCTGTACCGAGTTGTTTGCATTCCTTTATTGTGTTTGCATATAAATGCAAATATAATCGTTTTTAATTTTATTTCCTTCATTTTTTAAACTTTTTTTTTTGGAATTATATTTCAAAACGTCTGTCTTAATTCTAGATATACCTACTGGCTTAAGCTATGAATTGTCCGTCAGTCAGTATTTTATCATGTGAAAAATTTAAGCGTTTAAGTGAACTATGTTTTATATTTGCGTATAACAATAATGGTAGTCCGGTGAAACTGTAGAGGCCTTGCCAGGTCAACAGTGTGGTCAGTTCGAAAAAAAAAGTAGTGTGTACTTATGTACACGCGTTACAAGTTATACTCCTTTGGCGTAACAGGATAAAAATCTTTTCAAAAATTTTATCTTTCGCCTTATTCTACGTTTGTAGAAAAAACGACACTAACAATAGAAAAAAAAGTATTTAATTCATACTACATACTTTTTTCGAATAAAATGTTGACTATAGCTAACTTCAGGGTGTCGGTTTTTCGTGACGGTGTGCGCGCGCATCGTATACATTTACTCTCATCATTTTTCCCTAGCGCGTCAAAAGAAGTATAACTTCAAAAAATAACAATAATGTAGTCTATATGTCATACATTTATAAATGTTATATGATATACCAACTGTATTAAATAATATATCGTATTAATTTAATTTATTACTTTCATTATTAGATATACCTAATCCATTCTAGATTTTTCCCTCTGGAAACATACCTGAAAACCTGAAAAAGATTTTATCAGCAATAAAGCCCACTATTCTACTAACCATATAATTGAAACGTTCTACTGGATATATATTTAATAGCTGTAAAAGCAATTCAATTTGTTTAGCATACCAAAAACTTATCTGTGCACGTAAACTGACAACCCTGAGCTGCGAACGTTTTCCGAACAAGCAAATTTGAAATTGTAACGTACTTTAAAAGCAAATATCATTGCCAACGGTTACACATGTATGCAATACACTTCACAACAGTTTTATTTTAATTCCCCTATACCAAAGGCTATACCTACACGCCTTCGTATAAAATATCAACCATTGATAAACTCTTTATAGCGCAATAACCATTCTCTATTACGAACAGATACGTTGATACTTTAGGCGTCAGTAACTATATACAATAAGAATTATCAGTAGTTTTATTTATGTTAAAGACACTGGAGATCGTATACACCCGCCTTGATTTTGTTATTGTTAATTGCCAAGAACCCGTATGCCGGTACTCTTGGAATACAATGTCTTTAGAAGATCCAGATCTATTAAACACACCAGGTAATTGTTATAATTCGTAAACTAGCTTTGAAATAATTAACCTGTTCAGTAAAAGAAAAACGTTATACATTGACGAAAAATCTTATTTAGTACGTGCAATAGAAAAAGTAGATAAAACATATTAGAAACTTGTCAAACAAAAAATTCTTTATAAGGAAAAGAAAACTCTCTAAATTTCATAATGAAAAGTTCACACTGTTATATAGCATCAATTATTCTTATGAAACTGGTAAATGTGGTCATAATAATATATTGGGACTGTAAGCGTTATAAATAAGACATCAAGAGGGAATACAATCTACGGCGGGGGCGGTAATGTTTTCGAGCACGCGAGACAGCGTGAGCCAACGTTGTTTAACTTGGGGAGAAAATGACTACGTTACCGCCAGCTATTTATCTTAATGCCTATTATATAATTAGGGAGCATCTTATCATCATTTAACACTACTAATTTGTCTGACATGACTTGCAAAAACGAAACATTTTCATAATATAAAAAAAAAATGGGTAACAACATGGCGTGTTCATGTTTATTCCGTGCGATACTAGATCTATTCGAGTTTAAATTATAAGCTTTTGAATTACTATCAACGCAGTTAGGTGAAATGTAACTAATCAAGGCAATTATATAAAGCAAGAATGTTACGTAGGCATGGCAGGGCACTTCGATAACATAGGCATTCACAATTCGGTCCTCCTTAGTAATGCTTGGTTCTTCTCGGACGGCCAATACACCTTCGTCGATCAACACTTCGAACTTCGCCATGTTACCCATGCCATTTTTTTGTAATACTTTTGTCTCATGTATAAAAATGTATTGCCGATATTCGAAACGTGTAACCGGCTCTCTAATCAATCTTCGAACTTTGTACGAAATGTAAGCTTTCATAATTGAGGCAACAGTAATTTAGAATATCAAAGTTAAAAGCGAGTAAACCCGCTGATCATCTATAGTCGTCATATAACAGCTAGTACTAGCTTTAGTACGAGGCTTCGCTCGGGTTAGTGTATACTAGGTGGTAGAGCTACGCTGTACTAGGTGGTAGAGCTACGCTGAAACTATTACTGGTTTCAGAATGAATGGGTCGGCTCGCCCGGGGTAGTACCACCCTCTCACAGAAAGCCGACGTGAAGTAACAGTGCTTGCACTGTTGCGTTTCGTTCGGTCAGTGAGAGCGCCGGAGGCCCATATATATTAAAAGGCCGGCAACGCACTTGTGACTCCCCTGGTGTTGCTAGTGTCTATGGACGGCCGTGATCACTTACCATCAGGTGACCCACCTGTTCGTTTGCCCCCTATAATATAAAAAAAAAATACCCTTCGGTAACAGTGTATTTTTCGGAATGATAGGCATCTTAAGTCCTTTTCTGTGCCGTTGACAACGAGTAAGCTAAATTTAATCATGATCTGTTGGGTTTTAAAAGCGTATTAACAAAGTCACATTCGCACCTATAAGTATATAAGAATTTAAATATACAACGGGTTGAAAAGTTCTATATAGGGTCGAGTGAAAGTTCATATTTACTAATTATTAATTGATTGACACACTATGCTTTGTTTTAACCGACATCGCGTCGTCACAATGATGTGTTATTGTGACAAGCGTCCGGCTGACAGGTGGCATTTCACGAAGGACGACTCGCCCGGCAACATTTTTTCCCTTTTCTAAAAGGTCGCTCCGGCCACTCGCACAGGATAGGGAGGACAAACTTAAATTTGCCGCTGTCAAACTAGATTACACCTGAAATCGATACGTATACGTCATACTTATTGACTATTGTGAAGTTGTGGAACGGTAAATGTAATTTTGTCAAGGCGTACGTACGTTGCTGAGGACGTAAATGATTTCATAATTGCATTTCATTAATTAACACTGGCGTTTCGTCGAGTATCAACTTCCGATAATTGTTTGTTTAGAAGGAAAAGTAACTTAATAATAGCTTGTAGAGTTATTTATAGAAGGTTTAATAGAAATCAGATAGTCAGTGACAATGTATCTATAATCTATATATAAATATCTATATATAATCTATGTATATATATTGTAAAACAAATATGTTTTTCGTGTCTGTCTGTGTGTTACCTTCGTTCTTCTAAGCTACACAATGGATTTTAATACGGTTTTTACTATCGTTCAGACTATTTCTTCTGGAAGGTTTTTCTGTATTATCACTACATAGTATAAAACAAAGTCGCTTTCTCTGTCCCTATATCCCTATGTATGCTTAAATCTTTAAAACTACGCAACGGATTTTGATGCGGTTTTTTTTAATAGATAGAGTGATTGAAGGGGAATGTTTATATGTATAATAACATAAATTAAATAGTGGAGAAATACTGTTATTTTTGAGGTTACTCCAAATTTAACGCGTGCGGGCCACGGGCTGTAATGAATAAATCAAAACTACTGGATAGATTTTAATCATTTTTTCAGTGAATGACATAGGCTATATACTTTATACCCGTGCGAAGCCGGACCGGGCCGCTAGTATCATATAAAGAATACCTGAATTTACATTAGCGTGTTACTGAAAAGTTACTAACACGATATCTACGATCTGTCAACTAGACGTCAATGTCAATGTCAATGACAATGACAATACAAAATTATTTTATAACATTTACAAAAGAATGTCATTTAGCTTTATGATTGAAGTATTCAGGTATTCAACTCAGAAAAACTGGAGGGTTTTGGAAATAATAACAACATTTATTAGATATTATTTATATAACTAGCCTTAGTCATCGCGTTGATTCTCTTTTAATCTGTCTTTTCTCGAATTCCTTCCAAAGAAAACAAAAGCTACTTATGACCCTAGATAATATTAAAAGAAAAACTCGTCTCACATCTTATCTACTGTCGACATCGTGTTGTCATTATACAAAAATCACTCTATAGATTACTAAACAATGCTTACAGTCTCCATATATTAAACAATGCTTATATAATAACATTTTTTTAATAATAACGGCGAAAAACGACACAAGAAAAGGGGAAAAAAATGCCAGTGAACCTCCGAAATCAGATTTGCAGAAAGAAATCCTCATGGCTACTACAGACCTGAAACCGGAGCCTGTGGAGGTGTAATTTTTGAAGCGATGATGGCTCTATTGGTAGTGTGTTCGGACATAGCGTCGAAGGACGTAGGTTCGAATACTAGCCACTGAGTCGGAGCGCGCGGTGAAGGAAAACATCGTGATGAAACCACAGCGTTGTGGTAGGGCTTTTTCTAAGCCCGCCTGGCTAGCCACCACCCTCAAGTTGAAAATCTGTCGCCAAGCACCTGTTGGTGTGTTCCGGCAGCTGCACTTGAGAGCCAATCGCTCTCTAGGTTTATTGTGACTACCATCTTAGACCACATCATCATTTAACATCAGATGAGATTGTGGTCAAACGCTAACCTATAATGTATAAAAAAATTATAATAATTCAAGAGTAGGGGAGATGATGAAAAGTCACAAACACTTAATATTGGAAATAATTTGACAGAGCTCAAAACTATGAATAAAGGCTTTATATAAGCATTATGTGTATTTGTCAGTTACCATTACTGTCTATTGGATTATAAGATTTTAACTATAACCTCAATAAATGTTAAATGGTTTTGTGTTGAAAATGGTAATAGATTAGGTATAAAAGAGTCCCTGGCCCTTAAATACAACTGCCATAAAACCGTGGCAAATTTTTATACACCTTGGGTTAGCACGGGTATAGTACATTGGCACGTCAGTCGCCCTGGTAACTTTTATACAGCGTCTTATAAGAAGCATTAATGTTCGTTGCGCCTCCCACTAATTTGTTAGGGGAGGGTCTAATATAAGGCCTTCCATTTTAAGTCTGCTGAGGGACTAACAGCAACCTGGTCGGGTTGAAGTATTGCAGAAACATTTCCTGCCCACCCGGCTAAAGGGTGCGAGAAGAAAACCGAGGGGGTGTAGTCAGTATAAATCTTGCACTCTCACCATGCAACCCGGCGAGATGCTGATCTAAGTAGATTCCCCCACGAGAAAAAAAAAGGGTTTAGTATCGATATGAAGGAAATGAGTCCAATTTTTCCCTTTATAATACGACCGTGTAATGGAATAAACAACTCTACGTCAATATGTAAATTCTTTCAATATATTTAAAGATCTTCTTGATTGTCTTTTGTCTCACTCACACTTTCATTATATGGAGAGGATTAGCCAAATAGGTGTACCCATTCTGAAGTGATGCGCCTATATACATTCGGCAATTTTGTCGTCTATCTATCGCGTGCCGCATTACAGCCGGCTGCGGAGAGAAAAAAACGGGTAGAAATATTGCAGAGGCATTTCCTGCCCACCCGCCTAAAGGGTGCGAGAAGAACACCAACTTTCACTTCTATCGTGGTTTCATAAAAGCATACAATTATTTTTATTTATATAGATAATACCTTACCTACTAGTACCTAGTAATGATCCTGAAACGAGTTAAACTAAAACAGAGCATTTGTGACGGAACGTCGGTACGACCAACCAGCCTTCACCCGTTGACACTACTACTTCGTTCTCAAGTAGTGTTCTTTGCGTTTTTACTTTCTATACTAACGCCACTCCTAAGGATCGTATAATGACTATTAGATAACCCAAGGAACTAAATGTAGCGACAATTGCAAAGTTCTCCAGAACCTTCATTACGCGCACGCTATCGTTGTGAAATGGTTTATCTATTAAGGTCTTTCCTCAGACTTATGACATGGGGCTCTTCAATGTCGGCAACAAAAGAGTGCTACTCTTGATGTTGCAGTTGTCCATAGGCGATGTTAAACATTACCAATGGATAAGCCACCTGCTCTTTTGCTTTAAAACAAACTAGTATAACCTTTCTTAATACTCAAGGAAAAAGGACTTTTTTACTATAACTAATAGCTGCAGAAATTAGCGCGTTCAAGGAAACATACAATCTCTTCAGCTTTATTATATTAGATATTCTGATCAATTGTCCAATATGCCATCGTCTGTTACTGTATATTTCACAGAATATGTATCTAATGGACATAAAAGGAAAAACACGAGCGAGTTTGATGGACACCTAATATTATTTGTGTAAAAAAAATCAATTTGTTATGAGGTCTCGCTGTGATGTCGGGCAACTCGTCTCCAAGTGAGCGTGCTTCCTGTTGGCACGGATTGTTTGCTTTACCTTTTGTATGCGCGCGGACAGTTCACACCTCCCCTCCAAATTCGATCTGAGTTGTGAATGGCGCGTAATGTTTTTAGGGTTGCCTACTGGTTTTAAATGATACATTTTTATGGTCAGTGAACAACGGTGATAAATTAAAACTGGAGCAGGTTTTTAATACTGAAACCATTGAACGATTTTCTTTTTACAAAAAGCCTATGTCCCTGTTAAATTGGCAACATATCTAGATGACTTATCTACCAGTGATTTTGACATGAAGCCAGAATAAGGAGTAGTTCTGTTTAGAGTGTAGTGGTAGAAGATCTAATCAGATTTGTTGGTATCATGTTAATTTAAGCCAAATTTCTTATGCATTAGTCATAATATTTACGATTTGGTTCTGGACACTTTTACTAATTTACAATTAAGCAATTTTCCACAGTGCTTTGTAAAATACTGATAGGCTTAGTTTGGTGCTTGTCATCAGTAGAGCGGTGACTGTTAAAAAATGAATATATCTTAATATATAAAATGGTTATGTGGTAGAATTGGCTTTCGATAGCAGCTTTCGGAAAACTCGAACAGGTTCCTGGCGAGAGATATTCCACTAGAGGGTGTAGAAATATGCGTTGTAAGATCGTCCTACGAGTACATTATAATGTTCTCAATTATCAAAAGCACAGACTCATCATAGGATTTGAGGCGCCACGTCATTCAGTGCTGTCTCCGAACACGCACCTACTTAGTCCTATACTATATAAATATTTGCTCTAAAGTGTGCGCGTCATTCAGAAAACTGCTGGATAGATTTCGATACATTTTTTTTTCCATTTTACTTCTCAGACACTCTGCCCTTATCTAAAACTTGTAACGATAGCTTAAATAAATATAAAGACATTAGAGTTTTGAAAATCTATGCGTTTTAAAACTAATACGCGTCTAGCGATCTTTATATTCTTGAAGTGGTGAAGTGAGGCAAACTATACAGCAACACTGTGCTTATGGGTATCGGCTAGTCTATTAAAAAATACCATAATGTCAAAGACCTCCATGTAATCGGTTAAATTTAGCTGCTGTAAAAGTCCACACACTTCGAAAAGGGCTGGAGTGTCGGGGTTGTCACAATGCGTTGAATTGTAATACTGAGTGCCTAATCCGTACTCGTCGTTTTTTTTTGTATATGGATGCACCATATTCATTTGAGGCTGACTCTACCTAGCAGCGGTATTTTTGACACCCCTTAGAATCATCATCACCGACGAACCATTAACAACACTAACGCGTCTCGATTTAGGTGCAAGTGATTGTTTCTCATTACAATTGTTCATATAATGAGAACCGGTGACACGATTAGTGAACCTTGATATTTGGTAAAATTATATTTGAAAACCCTACGACTTTGGATTGATTGAACAGGACCGAAATTTGTTTTTATTTACCGAAGCTATATATTGAAAATAACATGACTGACAGGGATCACATTAACCCCTGCACTGTGCAAGACTCTTCTTCTTCCTAGCGTTTTCCCGGCCTAGTGCCAGGGCCCGTTTTCTCACTTAGCTTCATCCACTTTGCCCAGTCTTCGGCATCCTTTTGTGCGAGGTTGTTCTCCTGCATATCCGCTACTGGACTGTGCAAAACTATAAAGATTTAAATTTCATACAAATGAAAGTAGCCTTCATAAGGTACAGGTCAACAGACTGTTGGCAGTATAAGCTAAAAAAAATACTTGATTTATTACAAAACTTTGAAAAATAACAAATTATATTTTTATGTAAAATGTATTTTTAAATTATTTTTTCATTCGTACGAACTTTTTTTATTAAACCATCAAATATAGAATGTGCGATCTCGTCAAATTTGAAAAACTAAAACACAATCCGCCATTTTGAGATCTGGCTTTTAAAAAATCAGCCGAGGGGTTAATTAATTAAAACCATCCCCACACCTCTTAGCTCCTTAACTCTTTAAATCGATTCAGGGGTTCGCTTTGATGAAATATTGTCCGTTCGATTACATTATTAATTAGTCAAGTTTTTAAAATATATAGATTTATTTACCTTTTAGAACCCTAATACCTTTATACTCTTAAAGTTAATGTATTGCGTACATAGTACCCTCGAATTTGAGTCTGCGCTCTACTCACTTACTATACATCCAATTTACGTTAAAAGTATTAAAAAAAAAACAAAAATGTTATGCCACGGTCGCAACTATGATGATCCAAAAAAAAAAAAATACACTAATACGTGTACAAACATATCAACATAACCTATTAGTTCTTCGTAAACTTCCTAAGCATTTATGTTTAATTTTTTTTTAGTACAAAGATAAAGGCGCTTAAGTACATTTTACTCTACGTGCGTTAATCGACTTTATTTATTTTTTTATTTAGTAACTGTTGACAAATGTTTAGGTTATTAATAAATAAATGGAAACAATTATTATTTTCCCATACAATCGACTATAGCATATGAATTTCAATAAATGCAGAAATAAGGCATAATGGCGGATTTGTATCTACACAACACACGCTCGAATCGAACCGCTTAAATTAAAATCTGTCATCAAGCACCCATGTGATTTCCGGCAGTTGTACTCAGAAACTATTATCCAAAACATTCAAGATTTTATCAATAATAAGAATCGTAAAATGTAATCAAACATAAAAAATAGAATTAATTCAACTTAAATAAGCAGTTTCTTTGTATTCTAAACCGTCGTTACTTAAATCCATTTAATATTGTCTGTTAAATTTATATATACAATTGTTTACATTATCTGTATATTTTATAGATGAAATACCTCTTCTGGTACTATAACAACAGATAATAAAAGACCTGCCTGATTCTAGAAAGTCAAAGGATGGCAAAAAAACGTTCCCCGGAACGGATGTCACGTACAGGAAGATAATTAGGTCCATTATTTCAAAAATTGATATCCCAATAAATGATAGCCTCTTTTTATACTTAAGCCGCATATTATCTGATACAGGAAAAGTGAAAATGTTCGAGGAAGTATGTATACTTTTTATTTTTAATATTACTTGAATAGATTTTTAATCTGTTATTCAAGGAGAAGACATTTACTTGTGAAATTGATGCTTATAATTTGCCCTACTAATATAAAACTCAAGAGATTATTTGTCTAAATATGCTAATATCTGAAACAACCAGTCAAATAAAAAAAAACCTGTCTGAATATAGACCGTCCTGAATATAGTTGCGCAGAACAAAAATTAAATATAAATATGAAAGTATATACGAGTATGTATAACGTCGAGACATCCTAAGTATAAATAAATTGCAATTTTAGATTTGAGTGGATTTTTTGAGTGGAAGAAGGACTGATTAAGACTGTACTATGCGATGTATGTGTCACAAATTGACACTAAGCGAGTGTAAAGTATAGGAACTCTATTTTTTTGTTTATGTACAATATAGCCTTTTTACTGCAACACGCACAGCACGTTCGGAAACATGTCAGAGGTCAAGATTTTTTTTTCGAACTTACTACACTATTGACCTGGCAAGATCTCTACAGTTTTACCGGACTACTAAGGGGAGCGCTTAAGGCACTCACCCGATTTTGTATAGGCAACCAGCACGAAGGCGCACGCTGCGCCTCGACTTGGACTGTCACCAAATATCTCGAGTCTAACTAAGTTAAACTAAATTAAGCTAACTATTATTTCATACATATATAAATTCGTGAAACATACACGTGTACCAAGCATGTATGTTTCACGAACTCATACATGTATCTTGAATCTGACTACTAAGTTAGTATAAGCTAACTCCGTTCGAAAAAGGGATAAAATAAAAACAAACCCAACCACTATGTGTAACTCTACATGTGTGTATGTGCACGTGTGTGGGGTGATCGGTGTTGTGTTGTAAAAACTAGTGTTTGAAAATTAATGCAGTCTCACTATAGTCGTGCAAGCAACGTGCTCGAGGGCTCCATTTCGGAGGATCGGACCTCGGCTTGAGGCGCTGCCAAGGGGGGCCTAGACGAGTGTGATGGAGCAAAATTCACAGTCAAGCCGCGGCGGCGTGATCTGTGAGATTTTTAATCTGTTAGTCATGGTGAAGACATTTACTTGGGAAATTGATACTTAGAAGTCTATTTACAATTTACACTATTAATATAAAACTCAAGAGATGATTTGTTTAAATATGCTAATATCTAGAACAACCAACCTATTTATTGAAGAAGATTATAAACTATCAAACTCGACGACTACGAACTTTCAGAGCAGAGTAGTTACTGTCCGCGTCAAAAGTTCTTGACCTTTCTGCATATAGTTGCGCAGATTACTAATTCAGCTATTACATTTTTTATATATATAATATCGACACATCCTAAGTATAAATAAATTACAATTTTAGATTCCTATACTAATATTTTATCTTTGTATATTACGTATAAACTCGAATTCATGGCTATATTCAGATCGGACAGAAAGATCGATTAGGACTGTACTATGCGAGGTATGTGTCACAAATTACACTAAGCGAGAGTGAAATGTAGGAACTCTATTCTCTTTGTTTATGTACTACTTATTAACCTTTTTACTGCAACTCGCACAGCACGCTCGGAAAAATATAAGACAACGTAAACAGTTTTTGACGGGACCATAGTTTGTTATGTGGTGGTATTTTATATTTTATTCGTAATCTTGAGTTATTTCACTCCATATTTTGTAATATTGCTGGTGTTTATGTAATATAGAGATACTGAGATTCCACAAAAACTCCATGGAAAGTTCGAACAACGGAGCCACCATCTTGTTAGGACATTGAAACGGTCACAAGACAGTTACTCCAGAAATGGCAAGCACGATTAGGCATTATTAAAAACCTGGCATCTATTTTCATAAGCAGAAAATCGCATAAAGCAGAAACGACTAATTTAATACGTGAAAATGGTAGTAATAAATAGGTTATTTGAAGACGATTGGGTTGCCAGTACTAAAAAAGAAAGAAGGAAAAACAACATAAAAAAGAACTCTAGTCTGCAATGCCATGAGCTAAATATATCATGCATAATCTATTATATTTATATATAATCGGTTAGTTTTTTCTAAAATAAATTACAAGTGAGACGTAACAGCCAGTACGGCTATTTTGTATAAAGCAAAGTTAATGCGGGTACAAGTGCAAGGAAGAACTTTATACAAGGATTTGAGGAATTATTAATTAAAAACGATTTTTATTAATTGTTTCAATTTTACATTTATAAATAAAACTGTAGTGTGTACTTATTATGTACACGCGTTAAAAGTTATATACTTCTTTGGCATAACAAGATAAAAATCTTTTCAATAATTTTATCTTTCGTCTTATTCTACGTTTTTAGAAAAAACGACACTAACAATAGAAAAAAAGGTATTTAATACATACATTCTTTTTTTGAATAAAATGTTGACTATAGCTAACTTCAAGGTGTCGGATTTTCGTGACGGTGTGCGCACGCATCGTACAAATTTACCTTCATTATTTTTCCCTAACGCGCCAAAAGAAGTATAACTTCAAAACGTTTAAGTTTTTGCGTAGAAAATATGAATGAACAAATGTTTCTTGTTTCATTGTAGTCATAACAAAATGTGGGATGTTTCACACAAGCCCTTGATACCGAGACTCGTGCATTCTGAAATTGAAATTGTGAATCGCGACTGTATGTAATAAGGTGAGAGAGTGCTATCTACGTGACGCTATTTAGCGCCCGAAAGACGCAAGCGCGAATTGGAAATCAAAACAAGCTTTCATCCACACAATCAAATCGAATCGAAACATGAACCTCGTGATCGATAACATACCGTCCGATTATCGAAATCACGATCATTTGTATTGGCCCGGTACTATCGGAGAGAAAACATTACGCGCAACACTATAAAGTTCATATCAACCGGGCAAATACTACGTTATTCGAATTTGAACCTTATTCGTTTGAGTTAAAGTTCGACGAAAATATGCAGTTTCTATTAGCGTGCTAATCAACAATGAGGTTACAACGATATTCGTTTGCAGTATTCCTTACCTAAAATAAACCGAATGCAACTATTTCTTTGGATTATATTAAATTATAGACAGCCGTGAAAATTGTCCGGTAATGTGTTGGCGAGATTACCGAGCCGTGGGACTGACACAACGTATCATTTGGCTTCGATCCGTTCGAGAATCTAAGTGCCGGTAATGGGCGGTAATCATTGAATTAGCCCTTACGTCTTATTGATTCTTATTTTGTTTTTATAAAATGAATTATATTAGCATTTGTTGTTTACACATTCCGTATACCTACTCATAAAGTGACAATAGACAATGTTATTTTTTTTTTAATACTTTATAGGTAAACGTTTTGACCACAATCTCATCTGATATTAAATGATGATGTGGTCTAAAATGGTAAGTCACGCTTAACCTAAAGGGGGAGACTGGCTCTCAAGTGCAGCTGCCGGAACACACCAACAGGTGCTTGGCGACAGACTTTCAACTTGAGGGTGGTAGCTAGCCAGACGGACTTAGAAAAAGCCCTATCACCACCTACCGCCAAATTACGAAATCGCTTAAAGGGGGAGACTGGCTCTCAAGTGCAGCTGCCGGAACACACCAACAGGTGCTTGGCGATAGATTTTCAACTTGAGGGCGGTAGCTGGCCAGACGGACTTAGAAAAAGCCCTACCACCAAATTACGAAATCGCTTAGAAGCAAATAACGCAAAGAGAAGAAGATTAAATGAATAAAGCTGCAACTGAGCATTTTGTGTTGCATCAGTATTCAATTCTAACTAATGTAAGATTGTTTGTTACGCTTTCACGCCTTAACTATTAAACCGATCATGATAAAGGTGTACAAAAAAGGACATAGGGTACATTTTTCCCGAAAAAAAAAAAACACTATAAGAGAAAATTTATATTTACATTAACACGACCGAAATCGCAGGCAAAACCTAGTAGATAATGTAAAACCAAACCGAAAAAGAAAATTTGCGTCTGTCTGTATGTTCTCTTAGTTCCTCTAAATTATACATCGGATTTTGATAAGGTATTCAGTATTATTTCGATAATGTCTTCCGAGAAATATATATATACATGTTTAAAAATGCATACAATATTTTTTTTATAAAAAGCATAGAAATATATTCATATTGTAATGAAGTTGTAACACTATTTTCTGCGTGATTGTTAATGCTAACCAATATAAGTTACATAGAAATAACGAACTACAGCATCATATATCTTAAAGATGGCCACTAAATACTACTTATATGTCGCATCCTCCTAAGAATAGTATACAGTAACAATTTTTAATTTTTAAAAGTTACTTACAACTAATGGGTTATTTCCAAAGTTATTCTAACTAATGTAGTATTTATACAATTATATTAAGTTGGATATTTAATACCGATCAGAAAAGCCATTTAGACTTTTAGAACATAGCAATGAATATATTAGAAGATGTGACAGATTTAATAAGAGGCCCCACAAAGAAGTCGTGTGTATATACGAAGCATTTTAACTTTAATGAACTGCAAATGTAAATGCGTGTAGTAGGTGGTAGAGCTACGCTGAAGCTATTACTGGTTTCAGCATGAATGGGTTGTAATAACAACACGCTCTAACACGTTATTCAGATTTTAATAGAAACAGTAAGTAAGTATGTGAAAACATAGACAAAACAGATGTATTTTTTTATAATATGCAGACATTCTAACATTAATGTGGTATCATAAGTGTCTGAACGATTTAGACTATGTTTTTTTTTTATATATTATAGGGGGCAAACGAACAGGTAGGTCACCTGATGGTAAGTGATCACCGCCGTCCATAGACACTAGCAACACCAGGGGAGTCGCAAGTGCGTTGCCGGCCTTTTAAATATGTGGGTCTCCGGCGCTCTCACTGACCGAACGAAACGCAACAGTGCAAGCACTGTTACTTCACGTCGGCTTTCTGTGAGAGGGTGGTACTACTACCCCGGGCGAGCCGACATATTCATTCTAAAACCAGTAATAGTTTCAGCGTAGCTCTACCACTTACAGAAGATAGTAAATAAAAGATTGTAAATAACAAGTTAATTGTCAAATAATAATTTCATTTCATATCTAGTAAACAGTGAACCTATGGTCTGACTAGAATTTCTAAATGCTCAATTCGCCCCATACCCTTGCTCAACTTACTCACCTGTAAATGTGATTTATTAGGAATTAATTACTATGGACATTTTTAGAAAGGGTTAAATTAGACATCCATCAGTATACATAGCAAGCCATTAAGACTTATCGTTGAGGAACTATGACCGATCATGTGAATGATTATTCAAGTAACCCCATCCTACTTTACATTATTCTGATTCAAAGGTTTGGGTCATTTATATATAATTATTTATACAAAATTCATGTATGTACTTTATCTTTACATACTTTATTTCATTTCAGTTTAGAGCTATAAATTTACAAATCATTAAAATGTTACCTCACTGTTCTTATTAATAAAGGGAAACCTTATATGTAATTGATATTAGTTTTGATAATTTCGCAGTACTTTAGTATAAAAATCTCCTTATGCGTGCTAGTTGATATCTTAATTTTAATACCAATTTTCTATTGTTACTCACGAGACAATGGATCTGAGAGATTGTACAATATATAATAAGAAAGGAAAGCATTATCATACGTTAAAACTACATTACGGTCCGTGTGCGCGCCTGCACGGTTACTTGCCGCGCTCAGTTACGCTAATATTATGTAGTTTGTATAATTCTTCTTGACAGTTGAACGTATTTTGAAGGGTTCCGTTCAAAATATCCCATTTCTTTTGCATTTCTTTTACATTCTTTGTTACAGCGATAATATATATTCTTTTTTTTAATGCAAACAACTTCCAAACAAATATGCAGTCCACCTGATCTTAAACAGTCTGTACAACTAACGTCGAGGATCGAAGTTCTGAGACCGGTTGTAATAAGTCCTACTGCTGAGAAAGTTTTGGATCGCCGTATGTACCATATGTGTTGCCAACTACACCTTTGGAGCACTTTAAAGAACGTTTTTGAATGGTTAGACTTAGCCAAAATTTACAGATACCAAATACATGCAATGCGGTATCACGTCGCAAATAAGATAGATATGTGTGGAAATAACTTATATATATATAACTTATAAGTTAGTATGGTTAATTCGATTCAAATCGCAAATTTGCTTATAATGCAACGGTCTGGCCGAGCTCCAGGGACTTTAGCACCCTAAGCTTGTAGTAGTTTTAACTGGGTGCCTTCCGCGTTCGCCCTGATCTATCTATGAAGTTGTAAAGACCCTTTCGATCAATAGCTTTAATTCGTTCAAAATTAGTCTAAATATAAGCTTTTCGAATCAACGCAGCAACGCGGGCGCTACGAAAATAACTGTAGCTGGTGTAATGATAACGCTCCCGTAGTTGAATCTTGTAGGCGCTCTACTTGCTGTGTAAATAATTATAATACTATGTATGTTAATCTAAATTGATAATAGTCTGTGAGCATAGTTACTGAATTGGAAAATTACAGCACATACTACACATACATTATTTATAACATTCCTACTCTTGTAATGTACAAAAAAGTTTTAACCGCACACCTCTTTTTTGCCTTACAATCAGTGAGAGACAACAATAAATATTACATTTCAAATATACATTTTTTTACAGCTACTAAATGCAATACCGTATTTTTGTTAATTCAAAATTTTGGTCATCGACCATCTCTGTCGATTTTATGATATTGGAACATATTCTTTAAAATTAACTATTTTGCATTTTAGCATTAATGTACTTGACAGCCTGTACACCTTAGCCTTTCCAGCTTCGATAAGAGTATTTGTAGCTCAAAGGGCAATAAAGTAAATACAAGATAAGAGAAATGGAAACCTCGTTAAGGTGTCTCATCAAAAAGTCTGAGTAGACTGTCTAAATAGTAAGTGAGTTTATATAGCTGTAAGAAAATGCCCTCTGGTTAATCAGTGCATCAATGAAAAAGTGCAACAAAATAGACTCCGTAAAACCAGTAGTAGTTGCTTAGGTAACAACAGTGCTAGGTTTTACAACAAAGCCCCAAAATATATTATCGATTTGCCGGACTATAAGTTTAAGCTCCATCTCAAATAGGTTTTGATGTCAAAAGGCAACTATAGGGTGGATCAATAGCTGAACGATGGTGATGTCTAGAATTTACACCTATCACTGTGCATCCACTAAAAATGATTATAACGTTATTTTAAGCATGTGTATGTCAAAAAGATAAAACAGATCAAATTTCTTGCCGGTTCTTCTCAATGACCGAGTTATTTTTTCCGAACTTGTGATAGTTTTGAATACCCTAAAAGTTTTATTAGGGGCTAAATTGAATAGAGTATTTTTGATTTTCATTAATTCCTTCATTCGTTCATTCACTCATTCATTCATTATTATTGAACAAAAAGGTTGTATGTAATTGTCCCAAACCTATGAACTGTAATTATAGACTACTATCACATTTTGCAGAGAAATAAATGATTAAGGAGCGGTTGGAGTTTTTGGCGGGATCTTAGTCTGTCATGTAGTGGTTTCTATATTTTATTCATAATCTTGTATTATTATACTCTATATTTTGTAATATTGGTGGTGTTTTACGTGATATCGTTTGGTTATTATGCACAAGTGAAGTGGATGGAAAATTATACCACGGAGTATACATTCTGAGATGCCACCAAAACTCCATGGAAAGTTCTAACAAGGAAACCACCATCTTGTTAGAACATTATAATTATCACAAGACACTTGACAAAATCTTGTTACTTGACTCTGGCTAGTGCACAAACCGTGACGGAGCCAAAAAATAAAGAAGAAGAAGAAGGAGCGGTTGCAAAAATGTTGCGAATGTATAAGCATATTAGTTATACTGTACCCCAAAATAATGTAATATGGGTAAACGTTAGTTGACTAATGTCAGTGTAATGAGCCCCTTATCTGACTAATTAAAAGTCGATTTAGCGCGGCCGGCTTTCTAATGACATTGCCGAGCGTTTACTTGTGACATGGAAAAAGCGGAATCCTGTTTAGTATTTGATTAATGTGTTTTATTACGGATACGAATAATTAGCGATAGGTGTTTTTTTTTTTATCTTTTATTCGTAAACAAGGGTTATTTAACCCTGTATTATATGTGAACGGAAGAAATTGTTACATATTATTACTATATACACGTAGACTCACGTTTGATAATTCGGTTTTTACTTTTATGATATATTAATTATAATTGTACATATAGATTTGACACTTAGTTTATAAAAAAAGGTGTACGTGCGATTCACGCACGATAGAAGTGAAATTTCAGTAAATCGACAAAAGATTGAGATGAGTATATATAACATGGGTAGGATAATTACAAAGTTTATTTGTTTAAAAATGAAAGTATTTTGATTAATTTTAAAAGATATTTTATATTTTTGCCTTCCCGGAACCTCTCCACTAGCACTTAAACTTTATAGTATAGTATTAAAGTTCAAATTGAGTTTTAAGTATTATTACGAATCGTTTGTATGGAAGTATAGAAAAGTGTTGTTTTTAGACTTTTCCAGGCAATTTTTTTTATTTTTCTCTCCGTAAGATCTATCCTAGTACTTCAAGGAATATTCTAAAAAAAAAATTAGCGAAATCGGTTTAGCTGTTCTCGAGATTTGCGCTTAGCAACACATTTAGCGATTCATTTTTATATTATAGAATGTAAATTAATATTTACATTTTTCTTCCAAGACGTCTGTAAACAGGTACAGACATAATATATGTATGTACAAAGGAAATAAAATAAACGAAAAAAAAAAAAAAAAAAAAAAAACGTTTTCCTTTACAACAAACAGTGCGGAACTGGGACTAATCGATTCACTCGACGCCGGTCAGTTTGTTTAGAGTGACCGGATCAAAACCGACCAAAAAGAGGAGTCGTGAATTGAATCCCGGAGCTTTCCGACTCGGGAATCCCATAGTGTGATCCAATGAAAACTCAACAACCATTGCTCGTTTGAATCGATGTCGAAATTTGAACATGTAATACATTAACCGCAATGTATTCGCTGTTGATTTACAATATTTATTTACGGGAACAACTTTCGATTTACATAGGAAAGACAGAAAAACGCTCATCACGAGCGGATCCCGATCGAAAATGGCCGTGGTAATGATATTTGTTCGTCGATTTTATCTATTTTCGTATCAGCGTAACTCGATTTGCTTTTTGTAACGTTCACACAAAAGCAAGTAAATTTCGTTAGTACCTCCCGATCGTGTCCGAGGGCATCGTGACGGTGTGTTTTGGAGGATACACGACTCGACCGTATATTATCAATTATTTACGTCATTAAACAAATATTGAGTTAAGATTATGCCTCGGTTTTTCGTCGGACGAGACGGATTCGAGAATGACGTGAGTCTTTTTTTTTTCTTACAAAATATTACTTCGACTTGGAACGTTATAGAAATAAATCTACATAAGTAACAAATGGTATTGTTATTTCATGGGAACGATGTGATTTATCTGGATTTTTATTACCTCTGTTACCCAATTAAATGTTTTTTTTTAATATGATATGGGGCAAACGAACATGTGGGTCACCTGATGGTAAGTGATCACCGCCGTCCATAGACACTAGCAACACCAGGGGAGTCGCAAGTGCGTTGCCGGCCTTTTAATATGTGTGGGCCTCCGGCGCTCTCACTGACCGAACGGAACGCAACAGTGCAAGCACTGTTACTTCACGTCGGTTTTCTGTGAGAGGGTGGTACTACCCCGGGCGAGCCGACCAATTCATGCTGAAACCAGTAATAGTTTCAGCGTAGCTCTACCACCTTCAAAAACTTGTATAACTTGTGTAACTTGTATAAAAAGCGCAATGATATATTCAGCTGTTTCGTGAATTGGACTAACAGAGACTTCAGTTTTATTGATATTTCGATATAAGTTACATAGATGATGACCACCTAAATACCAATCTAATAGTCATAGTTCATCAGACAGATCTATTATACACAGTAATTGTAGCTACGAGTTCTTGATTCAATAGTACAGCTACATAAGAGTTATTGCAATATGATAAGGATTCAGTGGTTAGCGTGTTCAGACACTTTACAAGGAATACATCGTGATATAACTATAGCAAAAGGAAGGTGAATAAGTCTATAATCAGACCAGTCGTTTTATATGGATCCGAGTGCTGGGCTACGAAAGTAACGGATGAGAAAAGATTACATGTGGCAGAAATGCGAATGTTAAGATGGATGTGTGGTGTAACAAGAATGGATAATAAGATTAAGAATGAGTATATCAGAGGAAGTTTGAAAATAGCACCAGTGACAGAGAAGTTGAGGAGTAATAGGTTAGCTTGGTACGGGCATATTATGAGAAGAGATGAAAGTCATGTAACAAGAAAAGTTTTGAGTTTGAAAGTGGATGGATATAGAGGAAGACCGCAAGAAGGTGTGGATGGATTGTGTGGAAAATGATATGTGTATAAAAGATGTGAATACTGAGATGACTTTTGACAGGGGAGAATGGAAAAGGAAAACATGTTGTGCCGACCCTACTTAAGTGGGATAAGGGTAAGATGATGGTGATAACTATAGCATGGTGGTAGGGCTTTTATTAAGCGCGTCAGGCTATCTACCTACCACCCTCAAACACCTACGGGTGTCTTTCTGCAGCTGCTCTTGAGTATCAAGTACTTTTAGGTTTAGCATTTTAGACCACATGGTCTAAAGACGCTTAATGAGGTCTAATGACGTCGCCATTTAACATCAGATGAGATCGTGTTCAAACGCTAAATTATAAAGTCCTAAAAAGAAGTAAAATGTATAAGGAAAAAATATCGACAAAAATTATTGCTATAACATTTTCTCTTCACCATTATAAAATAAGTCATTGACATGAGGATAAATATGTCTATCGTTAACACGTGAAACCGAGTTTAATTGCATTTCCTTCGACAGTAAAACCAATGAGTCAGTGACTCGACCAGCGAATCAATCGAATCTTTTGTTTTGGGAACAAATAAATGTCCTGTGTCCGATGACGCCGCGCCGTACACGGCGGGGCGAGAAAAAGAACGGTCGTACCTACTCTGTAATTTATTTTAAATTAAGTCCATAAAAGAAGGAAAAAAAAAACGGAAACCGGTGACTATGAAGTCGAGGAGCGATTGTCACATCCGGAGAACGGAGGTGACACGGGTGAGGAAAAAAAAAACGTCCAATTATTGGTCTAACCGCAAATAGACACGATTAACAGCTATATAGATCCTTTAAAATTTAAAAGCAATATAAAAAAAATATGTCTGTCATTTTTATGCTATCAATATACATATTATAAAACAAAGTCGTTCGTCGGGTCTGTCTGTCTGTTCGCGATAAACTCAAAAACTACTGAACGGATTGTAACGCGGTCTTCACCAATAGATAAAGTAATCACGGGGAAGGTTTAGGCATATAATTTGTCAAGTTTTTTTGTAAATTGGTTGATTGTTGAAAGAATCGGAAAAAGTCAAGCCACCTTAAGCGTTTCATGCACATAAGTATATATTTTTTTATTATCAGGGCAGGACAACGTTCGCCGTGCCTGCTAGTGTATATACTTTAATTGTACATATGTCGTATCAAAATCAGCATACAAATTAATAAACAGTTGAATAACATTAATAAATTCGACAAATTACAAATTGGAACCCTTTTTACTTCTATAATAATTAACAATCAGATACTGTATCAAATGGTGCAGAGTAAATCCATTGCCTTCGATAATTCTCTTTCGACCAAACTAATGTATTAAAATTGGAAAGTTGTCCATTTACAGACACAATTGGACGATTATTTAGAATTTGGGTGCTATATTAATAAATATTGTTTCTGATAAACTTCCACTCGTTCTATTAATAAAATTTGATAGTTTTTAAAGAAATATATAAAGACTAATAACTGAATAGGTTCATTCAACAGTTAAACCATTCGTTTTATTATACTCTGGGGTACCGAAAATTAATAAAAAGCTGGGAAAATATATAATAGTCGGTAAAAATATCACACTGACCGCTCGTTATATATTCAGCAGAGAGTATTTGTTACATGTATCTGTTAATCCGTGCATATTTAAAAATGAATGCTGGAAGGAATGAATGAAATAAAAAAGCTATATGAGATGTTAGTAGTCCGTAGATTATAAGAATTTATTATGTGGTAACCAAAGCCAGAAATACTCTAACGGTCAAAGACGATTACAACTTACACGAGCCTCACCCTTACACTAGGCGTCATTAAAATTATGTTAGCTCTTCTAAAGTTGTCGCATGAAATATGCAAGTTCAGTCTGCTGAATATATTAAGAAAAATCGTAGCGTTATTCTTACAGTTTATAGAAGTAACATATCTCCGTCTGTCTTTTTGATTGTTTGTCTGTTTATAACTCGCAAACGGTTGCGGTGTTTAGTGTATATTTTGTTACATTATGAAAGAAATTGTGAGTTTAAATGTAAATTGAATCGACTCAAAATCATCGGTCATGAAATATAAAGCGGTATAATGTACTAGAAAATTGTTTACAATAGTCATTACTAAAAACATTGGCAGCACCATAAATACACCATATCTTTTATGCTGAAACTACAATTAACCCTGTTACTTTACAAAGAAAAATGTTAACCGTATAAATCATCATAATAAATAATCATGGCAAAATGTCATGAGCTGTCTGCTACTACAGCAGGTGACTGCAGCGCTGGTATAAGTTTAAGATAACATCGATAGGAATGTAATTGTGAAACGTTGTGGTGGTCCAGTTTTTTATAAGTGATCGAATGTGAATTCGATATCCGCAGGTTCCTACCTTGGCATATAACAACTAATTTTACAAAATTAGCGTACATTTTCTTATATTTTTTTTAATACTATTGGCAGTCATTGAAGGAAAAACTCGTGAGTAAATATAAATCTGAGATGTGTTCTTATAGTTCCATCACATGTGGGAAAATAGAAAGCTGTGGATTTCTTGAACTTTGAAATTGCCATTGCATCGTGGATCAGCGTGGTAATCATGCCCATGCCTTCCTTAGGGAAGAGACCTATGGTCCTGTAATGTGTAATGGGTCTTGTACAGGTTGATGTAGTGTGAATTTCTTTAAAATGCAACATTGCATCGAATAAAGTGTCAAAACGAATGTTTCTTTATTTGTTCCATGCGCGTATCTATATATGTCACTAATCCGATTGTGATTAACCTTAGCAAGTTATTTTATGCATGCACTCGTAGTTCCTTTGAATTGTATAATAGCTGAAGAAATGGGAGCCACAATCAAAACTCCTCTATATGTAAAAACATTATACACAAGATTGCAAGAACTAATCACAATAGGGTACAATGAAAATCGCTTTCAAACATAGTTTATATTTGTGGATTTACATATTTAAGTACCGACTTCCTGAAGAATTGGCTTGCGAAGAAAAATATTAGGAGAGAAATTTCACAACGGAAGAAAGAAATATCTCGAGGCCATTTAGAAAAATCATGAGTTGGAGTACTAATCAAACTGCAAAGCGATGGTGT
Source organism: Antheraea assamensis (assembly GCA_035772565.1). Taxonomy (NCBI): domain Eukaryota; kingdom Metazoa; phylum Arthropoda; class Insecta; order Lepidoptera; family Saturniidae; genus Antheraea; species Antheraea assamensis. The sequence goes on along the minus strand of JAQQSE010000054.1, from coordinate 1,344,073 downwards.
TTAGCGTGTTAGAACACTGCGTCGCTCGGCATAGGTTCGAATTCTTGCGAATAAGCTGGAGATTTCGATGAATGAAAATATCGAGATGAAATCTTAGCGTGATGGTAGAATTTTTTCTAAGCCCACTTGGTTAACTACCTACCGCTTCAAGTTACAAATATGTCGGTAAAGCACCTACAGGTTTGTTGCGGCTGCTGCACATGACAGCCAGTGCCTCTAGGTTTAGCCATATGCATTTCATTTTGGACCACGTCATTATTTAACATCTACTGCTATTGTGGCCAAACGTCATAACCTGTAAAGTATAAAAAAACGTTGGAAATATTGTAACTGAACACAATGTATTTCGTTTACCCTTAAAAGGATGAAACGTGTCACTGTATTCTTATTATGAATTCTATACATTCTGTTTTATTATGTGAGAGTAATTTAATAACAATTCACACCATAAATATGAATAAGCATACATGAAATAAAATCTGTCATTGTAATAAATGCATAATTTCATACAATTCGCTTCGATATTACCGTTAACTCATATCAACTGCAAAAGTTAAACAGCGGATGTGCGTATTTTTTCTAACTCGTCCGTTTCCTGTCGCAACAAAAACAGGTTAAAAGATATTAAAATTGAAATAAAAAAAAAAAAACAAAAAATCGTATCCCCCTAACTGAATTTACACGATCCCGGGCACTAACGACAGTAAAATAACAATTACTGCGACACAGATCTTATCTATGTAATTTGGTGCCCGTACAAATTTCGTGTCGGCACATAATAGCCCTGGCAGTTTTATTGTGTTATTTACACAAATAAAAACGTTTATTTTAACATTTTCCCAAAATTAAATATGGGCCAATTTTGTACGCCCGGCGCGTATTACGTTGTTAGCCGTAATTTCATGTGATTCAGTAAGCAATGGCGATTTATCTGCATTTTTTTTATACCCACGTTTGTTATGAGTTCTATTATTACTTGTTGTAATTACACGTGGGAGGAAATCCTAGTTGTTCCGTAATAGTTTGCTTCTAACGCAATCTAGCTTCTGTTTATCTAAAGTCATTATTATAATCGTGTTACATTAGAGAACATGAATGCTCAGCAATGTGTTACGAAATATGTTTAACATAATTTGTTTTATTACTGTTCTTTTATATTATCTCACACCGGTCCGTTTGTGGCGCATATTTTTCTCCTATATCGTTGTACCATTTTCAAACTCATAACTTTTCTTGTTACATGACTTTCATCTCTTCTCATAATATGCCCGTACCTTGCTAACCTATTACTCCTCAACTTCTCTGTCACTGGTGCTATTTTCAAACTTCCTCTGATATACTCATTCTTAATCTTATCCATTCTAGTTACACCACACATCCATCTTAACATTCGCATTTCTGTCACATGTAATCTTTTCTCACCTGTCTCTTTCGTAGCCCAGCACTCGGATCCATATAACACAACTGGTCTGATTTGATTGAGTCTGATTCAGGTCGACATTAATATTAAATCTAAATTATTCGTCACTTTCTACACCAATTTTCGTTTTGAATATTTTCCCCAAGCTTACATTTGACTATTGTTAAGTTTTTGAATAACAATCCGCAAAGCAATTTTGTACCATTATTATATCTACATAAAAGTGCGCGGCGGAATGTCTTCGTTCCACGGCAAATGCCATTTTAATGGTTTTAATTACATCGCAGTCTAGAGGTGTAATTATGGGTATAATAGCGACTTATTGCACAATTACACATGTACATGTGTGTTTTTTATTTATTATTAATTTGTCAGTATAGTTTTTTCGAACTGACTACACTGTTGACCTGGCAAGGCCTCTACAGTTTCACCGGACTACTAAGGGGAGCGCTTAAGGCACTCACCCGATTTTATATATGCAACCGCGACAAGGGTGCGTGGCGCTCTTCGGCTTGGATTGTTACTAATTATTCCGAGTCTAACTAAGCTAAACTAAACAAAGCTAACTATTATTTCATTATGCATATATAAATTCGTTAGACATACACGTGTACCAAGCATGTATGTTTCACGAACTCATACACGTATCTTAAATCTGACTACTAAGTTAATCTAAGCTTAAACTCCGTTCGAAAGTGGGATTAAAAAAAACCAAGCCCAACCACTATGTGTACTTACATGTGTGTATGTGCACGTGTGTGGGGTGATCGGTGTTATGTTGTAAAAAGTAGTGTTTGAGAATTAATTCAGTGTCACTGTAGTCGCGCAAGCAACGTGCTCGAGGGCTCCATTTCGGAGGATCGGTAATCGTTTTGTTGTTTTTTCGAACTGACCTACACTGTGAGCCTGGCAAGGCCATTACAGTTCCACCGAACTACGATTGGAAATCGTTTATCCTGTAGCTTTTTAGTTTACACAGTATGGTCTATTAATATGTGCCACCTAATATAGATTTAATAATGTAGTTATACGTTCCTATAAAGATTTCCCTAAAGTATTCATGAATATTTCTTAACGCTGTAAAACTTTTTCCATTAATTAATTTGTACAAATTTATCTTTTTCAAGCAAATTCTATATATAATTACCATCTTGTATATGCGTTTTTCTTTTACCAAATCTTGTATTTAAAAAGTGTAACAGAAAACAATGCACAGTATTTTTATGTGGCACAACTACTTGCTCCATTAAATTATTAGCATCTCTTTCGTAATAGCCTACGAGGGTTTCACACAAGAATGTATTTTACAGCCAAAGGCATAAAGCTAACTAAGTTGCAAGAAGATTCAGCTTTTAGAACGCTTTAGGGCTTTAAAGCGCAATTAGAGCAAAGATGCCGAACACGTAACATATATAAATAATGTTCACAAACGTTATAATTATAATAAAGGCTTTATGACTTAAATTAGATACTTGATGTAACAATCAATATTATACTGTATAATGAATATGTAAAAGGTATACTTTATGTGAATCTTGGAAGGTTCTTGGAATCATAGTTGATGAGTCTTTGATTTTAGTATTGGTGATTTTGTTACTAGTGAAAAAGAATATCTTTTAGGTCAATTTTACGCTAATTACTGCTGGTTCTTATCTTCCTGTATACATTACAAACTTATTTTGATACGTAATATGTGTTTTAGGTTTTGGATTTTATGTGTATGCATATCTAATATGTATTTTTTTTCGAAAGAGACTCTTTTAAATATTGTTACCTAACAAGACACGCTCGCCGTCTACCATTAGCCGCTGATTATTGTATACATATTTGAATAATAAATTATCAACCATTTTAAAGTCCAGTAAATCGTACCAATATCTTATACTAACAACATTTTCAGCAACATTTTCAACAACAACAGTCGCTACTGTTTAACTGACAATATTTTGTATGCGCTCATTTACATTACCTACGTACATTAAGTAGTCTATCCATGTATGTATCAGTACAGTAAATGAAAATGCATGTTGTTTTTTTTTTTATATTATAGGGGGCAAACGAACAGGTGGGTCACCTGATGGTAAGTGATCACCGCCGTCCATAGACACTAGCAACACCAGGGAAGTCGCAAGTGCGTTGCCGGCCTTTTAATATATGTGGGTCTCCGGCGCTCTCACTGACCGAACGAATCGCAACAGTGCAAGCACTGTTACTTCACGTCGGTTTTCTGTGAGAGCGTGGTACTACCCCGGGCGAGCCGACCCATTCATGCTGAAACCAGTAATAGCTTCAGCGTAGCTCTACCACCTACAAATCTGAGATTGATAAATTCCAAGAACGTTTGATCGAACACCATAAAAACTCACCTAAGTATTTTTGTATGGAGGAGATTTTTATGGTATTATTTGTGTATACCGAGTTAATAGATGGCGATTCAGCATATTACCATTGTACATTTCAACTGATTGCCAAGAAAATGACTAAAATATTAATAAGAAAATTACTAAATATTTTAATATGAAATCTATTTATGCTATATCCAATTTAAAAATAAAATAAATCAAAACCAATCGCTGAATATTTGTAAGCGCATCACGTCAAAACGGCTGGACATAGTTCGCATTTTTTTTTTCATTTTGATTGTAATTATCAAGAGAATGTTTGTATGATTTTTTTTTAATCGTGTGAATAACTAAAAATTTACCTTTGAAAATCTCGATATAAAAAGTGTAAGATTAGTAGTAAGTAAGTATAAAATAGTACAGAGGTTTTCAAAAATATTGATGGAATTGGCACATTAACATTCAGTTGTTCAGCTACAATTTTATTTAATTATAATAATAATAATAGGGAAGATATGATTTCATTTACTTCTTTAGTAAGCCCAAGCGAAGTCGGGACAAGCAGCTAGCAGTAATTAAAACAAATACCAACAAGAACAACAAGCATAGCTATAGAAATACGAGTATACCTATACGTTTCCATATTCGCGCCAGATTACAATGTAATCGCTAAGTGTGCAAAAATAAAATTGTTCCGTAAACTTTCCAAAACTTACACCGCACTTGCCTCATTGGGGAAATAATGTGTAAGATTTCTATAGATATCTCAAATCGCCCATTAACTCGCAGTGTAGTTAATTACAGCGCTCGTGGGCGACAGTTAGGCTTTTGACACGACAGACAAACGCATATATCGTGACTCCAGCCAGTAAAGTCAGTTTGTTGATAAAGTCAATTAGCGGTATCGAAGTAGGAACCCGTATCAACTTATTCGGACCCACCCTCGCGTCAGCCGCCATATCGACGTAGCGCCATTGGTCGGGCGTACCTCAGGGGAGTGGTCTGAGACCCGGCAGTTTTTCTGTTATACTTTTTCGAACAGTGCGTAGGCGACCGCCGCCAGTCAGTTTTATTCTATACCAGTCGATTGAAGGCGTCGGTGTGTTATAGTTTATTGCTTTGTTGTCGTCAACACGTCACGGGGTACTATGTAAATTGTGGCCTTTATTGGCATCAATTTCTTCGTGTCTCCTAGTTTCAACTCGTGTCTATTAAGGACTTTATTTCGGAGTTTTTGTTGTTAATTGTGAAAGGTTAGTGTTTTTTAATTATTATTTTATTATTTGTTCATACTTTTTAAAAATAAAATGTGATCAATTAATGCTTCAACAACTCGTTAGTTCCTTTAATGTTTCACTATTCTACAGGCATGCATATAATCTATTAAATATTGCAAATGTATAGCGTACAAACATAAATTGAATCTGCAATTAATTCTTGTTGATTTTTACGTTTTTACTCTACCACTATTGAATATGGATCTTTACATTGTATCGAGAAGGTGGAAAAAAATTGGACCTTTTAAGATTCGTTCAGGCAAACAAAAAACTATTACCTTGTTTTAATCAAGCTAGTGCAAATGTATACATTTTATAAAGTATAAATCGAAATAGCGATATTTGCTCATTTAGCGAAACGTCTTGACAGACTACCGAAGCGAAATATTTTTTATATGAATACTATAAGAGAATTTTCCAAAGATAGTAAAACTATCATTAATTAACTTTATAAAAAAAAGTGCTATTAGTGTGTTTAACTTTTAAAATACAAATCCAAAGTTATATATTCATTGTAAATTAATTGGACAGTCAATTTTATAACGTCTAATTATTCTTTTTGTAATTTTTTTAAATTTAGTTTTAAGGAAATAGATTAAGTTACGTTTTATAACAGTTTTATTATTTGGGATCGCCCTACATCTGACTAATTATAGTTATAATTAACTATTGGAATATGACATCACATTAATGTATAATGGAATGGTTTCCATTAATCAAATCCTAATGCACCCTACTTGACGGCCTCCCGTCATATGTTTTGGAAGTCGAATAAGGCATAATACATGGTATTTTAAAAGCATTTGCATAATTAGGTGAATTTTATTGCTTTATTGAATTAGGGCCGATGTCAGGCTCAAAATTGAAAACAGCGGGGATATCTGTGTTGTTAATTTTGTTTATAGCTTGTATTATGGTCATATTTGAATGTTATAACCCATATCTCAAGTTCTATAAACGTTGTTAGATGGACAACAATAGTGTATTTATTATATTGATCTCGATTTTATTAACTTTTATATAGGAACGTATGAGCGGCTTTATGATTTTTTAAACTCGACTCTGCGTGTGTCTTTTAATTTTATGTCGTTCGCTCACGAGTCGTATAAGAGTTAGATACGGCAATTATTTTATTGCCTTCATAATGTTGTCTGCTTTGCATGTTGCTTAATTATAAAGCTGTTACAGTATTGTTTTTTGTCTTAATCAAGTAGATTTCTAAGTTTTATTCAAAAACTATGAATTAATCATAACTAATGAAAATAGCTAACGGAAATCTTCCTAAAATTACAGGTCAGATTTATACAGCTCTACATTTTTTTTAAATTATCAAATAAAGTCTATAATACAAAGGCAAAGGATATATAGTGTAGTAGCCGTAGTTGATGTTCTTTAACGAAATATTTAAATATACCACATATTATAACATTAAAATCCATTTTTAAGAAAGATCCCGTTAAGGTTTCTAGCGTAATCTTAGACTCTCATGTATTGTCTTTTATTTTTTTAATGATCTTCCATTATTTGACTTTAAAATTGGCATCACTATACGTTATAGAGGCTAGTTATTTTATACAGAATAAGATAATATCAAGGACTATGCAGATTTAAATGTTATAAAAACTATCGGGAAAATTTTATGTAGGAGGCATCCATGTTGTTTGAAGTCTGAAGTCATCAAGAGACACTTTGTAATAAGTACCGAATTTATAATGACAGTAACAGTTCTAAAAAGTGAGGATTGATTAGAAAAGTAAGAAAAACAAGATCAAATTCTCGTTTTTGATGCAGTTTTAAACTTTAATATTACTACAAAAATTGCATAGAAATTGCAGTATCAATTCGGCAAAAAAGGTTCTTATTGATATTTCTTTAGTTTTGAAAACGAACGTCTTTATGGGCACTAGAATATTATGAAACTAGATATTATTAAAAATTCAGATGTATTTAACTCCAGCGTTAATAACAACATTTGCATTGTTATCGTGTGACTACTACACTAGCATCTTACTATTTCATAACTTTACGACCGGCTTTTTTTATTTTTTATTTATACTTTATAGGTAAGCGTTTTGACCACAATCTCATCTGATGTTAAATGATGATGTGGTTTCTAAGATGGTAAGTCACGCTTAACCTAGAGGAAGACTGGCTCTCAAGTGCAGCTGCCGGAACACATCAACAGGTGCTTGGCGACAGATTTTCAACGTGAGGGCGGTAGCTAGCCAGACGGTCTTAGAAAAAGCCCTACCACCATACTATGGTTTCATCATGATGTTTTCCTTCACCGGAAGTTCCGGATCAGTTGCTTGGCTTCGAACCTACGTCCTTCGACGCTGTGTCCGAACACACTACCAACTGAGCCATCATCGCTTCAGCTAATGCTGTGTTTAAGTTATTTCCGCGTTTAGGTTACACATCAATACATTTTTATTGAGTAAATTTTATTTTATGTTTAAAATTTACTCCATTTTTGCAACAGACCTGTCCATGTAACTGTTAACGTTACAACATTCTATAATTTAAATTCCTCAAGTTTGTTCATTGCATTAGTAATTTATTTACAACTAGTACATTGATTAAGTCGAGATTGGGTAATTATAGCCCGTATAAAACTTGTTGATATCTTTATAGCCGTTTGAAATGATCTTGCGTCTTTTGCCACAGTGTTCACTAAATTGAGTTCTCACATCACAATGGGCTACGGAATGAGTGATTTCAAGCGTTTTTTTTTTTTTTTTTTACTAAAGGGTTGGCCGATCTCAATTTAATTTATGTTACCAGCCATACTGAGCTATCGGGTTTTCGCTCGGCTATTGGTAAAATGTGTATCCGTAAGAAGGTCAAAGATCTTTTAAAGTCGGTTGAAATAAAACCCTCGCGATGACTTGCGGATGCCTCCGGAACGCGAGCAGCATTGTTGATTGTATTAAACTTAATTAGATCTTAATTAGCATTCTGGTTTTTCATTACACGCTACACGGAGCTACCAGTAGGTAATAGGAAAGTAGATTTATACCCTCATAGTATTCGTTTCGTGCTCATTATTTAATACTTGGATGAATTAAATTTAGATGACTTATTGTTCATTTGCATCAATAGTTGTAACACGCACATACATTTTCTTTTCTAATTTAAGTAAATAAATTGTCTTTATTGTTATATAGTTAAAACTTTGGTATTGTTACATTTACTTGATTATTTATAATTGCATTATATTAAAAAAAGTTGAACCAATTTTATTATGTATACTTACATAGCTCTTTCACTTCCTTTAGATTAATACTTCTCATATTGTCTACTGTTAGTGCAATTTTTTCCATCGTTTTTATCGTCCACAGCTTCTGCAAATTCATTAGCAATATTCATCTTTTTGCCTTTCTTTTATTACTTGTACATTCTACATGTCTAAAACAAAAAAAAAAAAAAAACATAATTACACTTAAAGAAATAAATTAAGAATTTAAAATAATACAGGAGTAGTAGTTATCTTTCTTATGGTAATCTCATATATTGTGTGTAAGCATTAGACACAAAGAATTGTTCGTATCTAAAAACATTAACTCGAAAGTAAAAATTAATAGGAACGACTAACACCAGAGTATCAACCTACTTATGCTAATACAGCTGAACAAAAGAATAATTAGTTATATTATACAAAAATAACAATATAACAAAAACATCGAGCGATTAAACAAATATGTAATTTATTCTCAGGGAATTAAAGTACAATGGAATTTTCTGATTTGTAAAGATAAAATTGTAAATTTTAATGAAAAATAAGGAATGCGGTTGAATTTTGAACCTAATGCGACAGAGTAAGAGGATGCCGTAGTTATCGAGTAGCAGACAGACATCAGTCAAGGGACGCGTGAGTCAGACACTAGCAACTCTTATCTGAAGCTCAAGCGATATAATCCGAGACGCCATTAACACTTAACTCCGTACGTTAATGGACAAAAACGTTTAATCCTCCAATTCTTAGAGTTCTTCGATAAACTGCAAAATGGGGATAAACGAGTTTTAGTAAATATTTTTACTATACTTTATGGGCTTAGGGAGAAGTTTGTAGAATTGCCTCAAAGTTAATAACTTTGTGTAAGGGGTAGTAATTAATACATTGAAAAGTTTACTTATTTAATGTATACATAACAAAATGTGCTTAAGTAAGAGTTTTGTCTTTTTCAATATGTATTTTCGTATGAGAAATGTAAATTTCCGTATATGTACTTACTATTAAAGTGCCAGGATTATTCCATTTGTGATATATTTAAAATCAGGTACATTATAGTCCTTTGACTCTGGAATCCGATTATTAAAACCCGTGATAAATGCGATAATCATTATTAAATAAGGAAAAGCTGAAGTAACTGTATTAATATAGTAGATTATGGACAACATAGTTAAAATAACGTTCATGATCATTTGCATAAAGTATCAGTCATATTAGCCATCTAATTAATTACAGAAAGATCAATTCTACATTTATTTTCATTGCTGTAGGTGGTAGAGATACGCTGAAACTATTACTGGTTTCAGAATGAATGGGTCAGCTCACCCCGGAGTAGTACCACCCTCTCACAGAAAGCAGACGTGAAGTAACAGTGCTTGCACTGTTGCGTTTCGTTCGGTCAGTGAGAGCGCCGGAGGCCCACATATTTAAAAGGCCGGCAACGCACTTGCGACTCCCCTGGCGTTGCTAGTGTCTATGGACGGCGGTGATCTCTTACCATCAGGTGACCCACCTGTTCGTTTGCCACCTAAATATAAAAAAAAATAACACTTATTTTATTATTTTAAGATGACACCTTATGACAACAAATATTCAAGAATTACAGAAGCGCAGAGTACCTAATTAAAAAAAGACAGTCCAAGCTGAGGCGCCATGCGTCCTTGTGCTGGTTGCCTGTATAAAATCGGGTGAGTGTCTTAAACGCTCCCCTTAGTAGTCCGGTGAAACTGTAGAGGAGGCCTTGCCAGGTCAACAGTGTAGTCTGTTCGAACAAAAACAAAAAAATAAAAAAGTGTATTTTTATAAATCAAATAATATCTCACAAAAAGAGTAAAAATCACAATTGGATATAATTTTTGTTAACAAAGTATATACTACTAATGTGAAATGATAATATAGAAATTCTTAAGGCGTCGCGTTAGTCCGTAAGGGTCTGATAATCCTATTACAGCATTATTCTTTCCCTTAACATCAACTAATGCTTGGAAATCTTATCTTATCTTAATCCTTTATTTTATAATATTAGTTTTGCAATTTGTTCCCTACATCTGTAACCATATAAGTTTAATTTCTTACCTACTAAGTACAAATGCATTAAAACTTTTTATTCAAATAAAAATAATCTATATTAAAACTTATATACATCAAATTATCTTTGTCCGTCTATCTGTTAATCACAAATTCACGACTAAGCCTGTTATACGATCGTACTAGAAAAAACTCATCTCTTTATTACAACAGTTAAGCTAAAAGCTAAAAGTACATGCGTTAAGTTACCCAACTTTTCACTTCTTGTTTCTTTTATTGAAATTTTTCGTAACTTTGCAAACAATTTAAATTACGATACCATAATAATAATTGTATAAATGTATAAATTCCAAATTCAATGAATATGTAACACATATATCATCATAAATTCATAACTGAATTAAGAACCTTTCCATGTGACTGAATCAATTTTAAAATAGTAAACTATAATCCTATTGACATAGGTTTCAAATTTGCACGAACAGCTTCTACTGTCACTGTAGTGGCTGCATAAGGCGGTCATAAAACATCATTAGCTATTTGAAAAACAAACTCATTGCATTCGGTACAGTACGGTGTAACAACTTTTTACGTTACACCGCTTCGTAATACCGATTGTATTAAATTACAGCTGTCTTTACAAATATTTATTGCTGGTGTATAAATTAATTGAAACCCCCATAGTCTATAGTGTGGAACCGTCTCACATCATGTTGCCCTGGTAATTGAATTATTAAAGACCTAATGTTGAAACGGAAAATTAATTCCATATGTGTTTTCTTTTACTCGTATTTCTGTAATGTACATGATTTTCAAAAAATATTTTAACTTTAAAGTTTTTGTATATGTAACCCTGTCTGTCCCGTTCTGTCATTTAATAAGATGTTGCGGGTTAAAAAGGAACACCTTGACGTATAGTCTTACGCCACACGTTATTTATTCTGATTTTCTATTACCTTACCTTTCTATTTACCTACTACACTTATTTCCATGCTCAATAATACTAAGTGGTTTTTCATTGTACTGAATTATCTTTTATAATATACCTTTTATAAATCCTCATTTCAGCATAAACCTGTACGAAGTTTTATGTCTTCTAGCCGTTTTCCTTTTATGTGCTGGAAATTGTACTCAATGAATAAAGGCTAGGTAAACAAACTAATATTGACTGTGTCCAATCGAACTTTAATTTGTATCTTGGATAGTAATCTTATATCGTGAGATACATATTTCTTTACTTTGAAAATCTTTGACGAATGAGAGAGATAATAACTATATTCGCCAGCATTTTAATAAAATCTGTTCTTAATTAAATATGTAGTTGAAATATCTATCTGTTATATATATAAATAAAATTATAGAAGTGTGCTGTTGTGCGCGCTTCAATCAATAACTACTGGACATATCTTGGTCACATTTCTTTTGTTTTGCTTCTTAGAGACTTAGTCCTTACCTAAAAGATAGATTATCACGACAACTTCTAAAGTTTTAAGTTACCTACTTCGCTATCATCGAAAAGATTGTTTTCTTGACGTAGCCGAAGAGGGGCAAGCGGTAGTATCAACAACGTAAACGAAGTCGCACGTATCAAGGAACATAAAATAATTGAATTGTGGGTGACACATCTTCTTATGCGGAAGCCCTGGACCAATATAAACAATCTAATTTCTTGGTATAAGAAGGGAACCTCTAGACAAGTTAGAATATAGAACATTTTATTAGCATAGGTTGACAAAATAACCGTGTGGATCGAAGACCTACTCGTTGGATGGATTAGATAATTCTGTTGATGGTCATTCAAAATATGTTTAGTAAATAATAGCATTATTTGGTAACAATCAACTCAAGACAAGACGATATTTAACGTGGAGGAGGGACACGAGCTTTTACAATGAATAACCGCTATTAAAAACTAGCACAGTTAGGCTATTGACATTATGTTTCGTGAAGTTTATATTCTAGAAGTATTTAGTTTTTGATCTAGTAATTAATATTGGCGTGATAATAGAGCATTGTTACGAATCTGTAAGACGCTAATATTTGTAAGAAGAAACGTAATGTATCCACTTAAAATATTAGAATGCTCCACATATTTTTCTTTGCATGTGACCATTTTCAATTTGATTGAAAACGGTATTAAATGAAAGTTAGTTTTCCTAAAAATCGGATCGTAATAGAGCAAAAACGTCAAGGTTTATTTAGTAGGGGCAAACGAACTCTCGGGCCCGCTATCTCGGATGTAAAAAAAACTTCGGTACAACAAAATGCGTCGATTACTCGCTCTGCAGAGTCAATCAGCAGCTAATATTTACAATATCCAGTGAAATCATTGGACCGTTGAGATCTGCTTCTTGATTGCTTTATTTAATTTACACATTTTTTTTTTACCATGACTCTTAAAGAGCAAACGCCGGACCGTTCAGTCGACTAATTTGTTTTTTTATCCCGCTGAACCCTCGATATTGAGTTTCACCGCGTTTCGTTTACGTTCTAATTTATTAAATCGGAAAACTTAATTTCGATACGATTCTCTCTATAATTGTTGTAATTTCTTCATTGTCTGCGGTTAATTACGTAAATTCATGAAACCACTGAAATTATACTAAAAAAGAGTGTTAATTGCATTGAAGTTTTGAGGCAATAGAAGCCTTATTTAGTTCTAATAAAACTATTTCAATTTATTAACAATATTTTTACAGCATTACGAACGTATAGTGCAGAAGCTATTAATTATAAGCCAAATGACAGAGACCTCCGAAAAGTTCCCGGGAACTAGTGGATACTTAAAACTGAACATTGGCATACTTTAGGCCTTTAGAGTCAGACACCTATACCTTCCGCTGGGCAGTTTCACTATATGAAACAAGAGAATCGCTGTAAATTAAGACTTTCCGTGACTTCGTAAAGTGGGATAAGGGTAACATTATGAATATCAGACTAGGTACTACTTATTCCATAATCCACTAGCAAACCTACTTTTAAAACTAATGCCATGTAATTATTACCATTGGATAGTAATTTTATTAGAGTGTAATAAGTTTATTTATACCTAATTGGGACATAATTACAAATTTTAAGGCAAAAAACAAGTCATCAAGTTTTTCAATCACATATTCTATATCTTGCTGCGGTATTTAAAATCCTATATGGCAACACTGTCCATAGGATTCGACTACTTCTCTCAGGTTACTATTATCACCACCAGATTCAGTTAAATTATTTTGCTTACTTATTATATTGTTACTGTTACTATATTAATATTGTTACTATAAACACAAAAATAAGTTAAAAGAGGTAAACGCAAAGTATAACGATTAATGGCGCGTGCAGCAGATGCAGCGTGCGCAGGTGGCACTGTGGTTACGCATCATAGGCTTGCGGGAAGAGACCGCTGCCATCAGCAGATTCGAATCTGTGTAATCGTTACTGATCTATAACAAATCGTATTAGGGTTTTATTCCTCAATGAAGTCGTTATACTTCGAGTATTATTAGTTGACAAGTTGTAAGCTGCAAAATTTATCACCGCATATAAGGATTTTTGGGTATAAGTCTAAGTAGGTTTAAGTCACGGTGGTCTAGTGGTATGACCGGTGGAATATCAATTCGATGTCCTCACGTTCGAACCCCGGCATGTACCGATGGATTTTTCGGAATTCGCGTACATTTACTAAAATTTTAATTGGTAACTCTATCGGCTGACGGTGAAGGACAGCATCGTGAGGAAACTTGAACCTGAGAAATGTTTTAGTAGTAGGTACCACTGTATGTGGGAAAAAAAAAGAAACGGTAGATTTCTCGAAGTTCGAAATCGCCAATACGTCGTGGGCTAGCGTGGTGATTATGCCCATACCTTCCTTCAGAATGAGGCCTATGGCTCTTCAGTGGGTCTCTTATAGGCTGATGATGATGATGAGGTAAAAAAATCCGTTGACTAAGTACATAATAAACTTTGTTAATATTAATAAATCTATTCCTGTCCTGTATGTATATCTCTTTTTATAGTTGTTTAAGCTAATCAAAGGTAAAGGATAATCGGACACTTGGACTCACCTCACTCACTTCGACACTTTGAATCGTTCTCTGTCTTGTCTCACTTTCTATAGGTTTATATTACAGTTTATTTTCACTTTTGATTGATTTTAAGGGATCACTCGCGCGGCGATGCGAACGTTATTTTTGCATTTTCGAATGTGTGTCAAAGCTTCGTTACACAGGTGTCGCTAGTGCTGCGTGAATCGTGAGGTCGTACGTTTTGTTTTACGCATGGAAAGGATAGAAAGGATTAAGCTTGTCCAATAATAGTACTGGTCATCCAGTCGTCACAGTCCGATCTTAACAAGCAGTACAAACATTTTTCTTCACGTGTTTAATATATAGATAATATTACCTGTATTGAGTATTGTACAAATGCTGTAAGTTGTAAACGTAAGGTGCGTGAAGTATGACGAATAGAGACGTATAATAAAGAAAATCTGTTAAGAAACAAATGAGATGATAGTACTTAGAGAACTGATTTATTTTGTCCTATTTCCATGTTATATGATAGACAGATATATAATTAGATATTACAAGCAGGCTCGGCGGACATCGTCCTGCCATGATAATAACAAATATACACTTATATGCTTGAAATGCTTAAGGTAACTAATGTATTTAATTTGATAAAGATTAATACTGTATCCGTCTAAATAGCCTTCCAATTACCTCATTATATATAACCATTTTTAAGTAGATAAATGGGTATAGTAAACTACCCTTACAAGATAGGTATATATCAGTGCAGACTTTTTTGTAGATCTATAATAGAGAAATATCTCACTATGCATTGTTTTGTTATATCTCAAAAGAATTAGGCAGCGTTCTATATGAATGCTCCCAGGCGGCTTGACTTTTCTTCCAATACTTCCCTCAATTACTGTTATATTTCAACCAATTTGTACAAAACCTTGACAAATATACCTAACGTTATATATCTAAACCTTCCTCATGTCTATCTATTGGTAAAGACGGTATTACAATCCGTTCAGTAGTTTTTGAGTTTATTGCGGACAAACATACAGACATACAGACAGACAGAAGCGGCGGATTACTTTGTTTTATAATAAGTAGTTATAAATTAAAATCTCCTTTATGTATATCCCATTTCTAATTAAAAAAAAAAACACATTCTAATACACACACACAGCGAGCATTTTAATATGTCTTTCTATAAACTGGAAAAACAAACACAGAGATTTTTAATTATAATTAAAGTTTTTTTTTTTTTTAACCACGAGTCAGTGCGGATCGGCACAACGATTATACACACTTTAATTACCACTAAAACGTAATTAAGTACACGTTTAATAGGATCTCTCTAGTTAATTAACTGTGCTAATTGTTTCTTCGGTAAAACTAATTGGTTTAGTTAACGGGTTAAGAAAATATATATATGTACTTACCCTACTGAAGCAATTTCATAGTATCATGTTGTTTTTATTATTTACATTAATTGCCGACTTACGTGAATGTCCATTTTAAATTATCATTTAGACGTTTATTTATTTTAATTAGATAAAAAAAATAAAAAATAAACGGCTTCATGACGGCCTCTAACCGCTTCTTGGGTTTTTGTGTAGTTATTGGGTTTTTGTTTATTAGACAGAGACAAACAGTTAAGAACATCTTCCTTCTGTTTCTCTGTCGGTATTCTTTTTTTTTTAATTGAAACTTCTTTATGGACTTTGAAATTCTGACCCACGACCTTTTTGTGTGGCGAAAAGTGGTGGAGATAAACATTCTTATATAACAAATGAAGGTATCCACCGACATTAAAAATATTGCAGACAATTGTTAGGAGTACATTTTTAATATTAAATGTAGTAATATTTTTTATTTATTTCGCCTCTATTCCTCATAACTTGGGAAGAATTTAAATATCTGCAGGTCGAATGTGCATAAACGAAAACTTAGAAATGTCAAGGGTTTTATACCTCAATACTTCTATTACTCGAACTGTTTCACGTCCTCCCTTAAAGTTCCACTTACCAATGTATTACTGCTGTAATAGTCGCTGTAAGACGCGACGAAAATCGTCTAGTTGTCAAAATTAAAAAATGAAATTTGAAATAATATTTTTTATTGTTGCAGACATTCATTAATTTCATAATAATGGGTGTATCAGAAACCCACGGCAACCAAGAGCTACCACTAATGGAACCCGAGCGACCCGGCTCCTGCGGCGGTCTCGACGAAGAGGACCTTCCTAGGAGGAAGCAAAGGCGGTATAGAACCACATTCACGAGCTATCAGCTCGACGAGCTAGAGAAAGCTTTCGGAAGAACGCATTACCCTGATGTTTTTACTAGGTAAACTCAGTTGCAGTGCCATTTGTTTTTAAGTTAGTTAATAAATGTATGGCTGTCGTGACGTAATCGTATAGAGATCCTCATCACTTAGGTACTACTGGCTGATCCAGAAACACGCCACTCCTAAGCGTACCATTTGTAGGTGGTAGAGCTACGCTGAAGCTATTGCTGGTTTCAACATGAATGAGTCGACTCGCCCGGGGTAGTACCACCCTCTCACAGAAAGCCGACTTGAAGTAACAGTGCTTGCACTGTTGCGTTTCATTCGGTCAGTGAGAGCGCCGGAGGCCCACATATTTAAAAGGCCGGCGACGCACTTGCGACTCCCTTGGTGTTGCTAGTGTCTATGGACGGTGGTGATCGCTTACCATCAGGTGACCCACCTGTTCGTTTGCTCCCTATAATATAAAAAAAAAACATAACGGCCACGGCACACTTATTGTATGGTGGCCGCAATACACTCATACAAAATCATAGAGTTGTATCTATCACCCACAAAATATTAACAAAAAGTCCGTACAATCTATCATGATGTGTCTCGTACAGTTAATAAATTATAGTTTTTGTCTACCATCTTTTCGCCTTGCTTGAATAAGGACCACATATCATTGGAATGATGCCATGATATAAGTGATATGTTGACATATAAAAAATACGATATACACATATCTGTTACGCTATGAGGTATTGAGGAAACGAGGTATTCAAGAAATACTCGTAGATATTCTATTTCGTAATTCACTCAAATAGATTTTTTAACAATGTATAATGACAGCCCTGAAAATTATGTGTTTTTGACTTATGCACATTTCACAACAGGCACTGTATTTTTTTTCATTTAGATGATTAGGGTATAAATAAAAACTAAATAAATACTTATTTTCAAAAAAAAATAAAAATGAAAGTTCCTTATTACAAGCTACGTACTTACTTACTTTGAAGTTGAAACTAGTAATAACAACAAAATACTATAGATAATGTTACAGTAAAACTGCTACATTATTCCGACCTCTTTTAAAAAATCAAACTAATTGTGTGCAATAATTAAATACATGTATATTTGTTTCAGAGAAGAACTAGCGTTGAAGATAGGTTTAACTGAAGCCAGAATCCAGGTAAATATATTCATTTTATATCAAAAATAATCACAATTATTTTATAATATCCATAACATTCATATAAATAAGTAAGAACCTATTAAATACAGATAAAGAGTGCACATAAAATTATTTGAAATAAATGCAAAATGTTAATTAACACGACGAACATTAAAATATAATAAAATGTAAAATATAAATAAAAAAAAATAACGGTTGTTGTCCGCCTTAAAAATAAAATAAAAATACATTCGACCAAAAACTTTTAACGTACAGTTACGATTCAAGTACAAACTAAAACAAGTTACGTAGATTGAAAACAAAAAAAAAACAGAAGATTCCACGAAACGAAATTGAGCAATCGTATTACATATGACATTAATTATTCACAATGTTAATCAAAACACGATTGAAGTAATAAAAATAAAGGGTAAAAATTGTAGACGGGTCGGAGCGACAAAATGTCGCACGTCCGACCCCCCGCCGTCGCACGACCGGTCGCCTACTCGCTACCCACGGTCACACTGAGCGCTGCGTAACTACATTCCATTACCTATTAATATAATACATTATTACATTAATATGTCGTTATTATATTAGATTTTATCTTTTATGTGTCAAAATCTTACTAGTCGAGAGTTGCTGCTTTGTTAATAGTTTATCTTTCTCATTAATATACAAGCGAGTAGTCCGGTGAAACTGTAGAGGCCTTGCCAAGTCAACAGTGTAGTCAGTTCGAAAAAAAAAATATGCAAGCGATGAGGTGAAACATGCATGATTAAATTAACTTCGGGAGAGATGCCAAAAAAATTGTATTACAGAGGTTTGGACTTTAAAAGTTTTTTGAAGATAAATTAGTCGACAATCGATTAAGCTTCTTAATATCTCTAATAACATATTTATTCTTCGAGCTGTAGAGATTACAAAATTAAAATCATCTCGCGGTAGAGATAGTAGAATCAAACGATATGTTATACAAAGGAAAGCATATATTAGAATACCTAGCGGGAAAATATTGATAATTTAGACATGTATAACTGTTGTATTTCGAGTAATTAAGGTTTTGAGCTTCCATGGGAAAGGAACGAGGGTTAAATATATTTAAATTGAATACTAGAAATTGTGACAAACTTGGTAATCCCATGTTTCACACTCTGTAAGTGCCATAGCATATTACCTATATACAGGACTTTTGTCAGTTTAAGCGCCATGTCAAGTGATCAAGTCGTAATGTCATTTTAGTGTCAAAGGGCTATTATAAGGTAGATAAATATGTGAATATTGATGATATCTGGAATTGACTACTCTCTCTGTGCATCTACTAATAGCGATTGTAACGATAATGTATTTTTTAAATATATACATATATATGTTAAAAAGATAAACCCGATCGAGTTTCATACCGGTTTTATTTTCCGAACCGGTGATAGTTTTTGAAGTTCATAAGCGCCTTTTTAGGGTCTACATTGAATAAGTATTTTTGATTCTGATTCCTTTGTTGTTATAGTAGATTTAGTCTTATCGAGGTTCGTTTTAACGAATTTCGATGTACCGAAGTTATGCTGTAGTATTAACGAGATCTGAGTATATTTGAAATTTAGACGTATAATTTATCGACAATGGATTCATTGCAAAGTAGGACCATTAAAATATTATGAATACCTCAGTAATTACATATATCGTTCCTGGTTAATTAGAGGAGGAATAAAAAAAAATGTAATAAATAACTTACCAATAGTAATACTTGCATAGCATAAGTCTAACAAAGGACTGTGGTAACGAAAGAAAAAACCACTAATTAGTCTCGGTTCATTGCCTATCAACGCCGTAAGCGTACCCAATCGTTTCTTACACTCATATAATATTCTGCTCCGTTTTTTTTTTCTGTCAGTGTAATTAAAATCGCTTCGTGCTTAATCGATTTAGGGCCAATAAAAAAATTAAAACTTTAGCGAGAATATTCTCACAAAAAAAAAAACCACAAACAGGAATACCTCGCTTTATGAAGTTAGAAAATATCGACAGTGCGTTTGATAGAGTTATATTTCGGAGTATCAAATTTGAATTTTATTAACGTTCCTAGCTTTTGCCCGCAGCTTCGTTTGCGTTTATTTTGATTTGTCCTGTCCCTCAGGAACAGTGATTTTTTCAGAGTTAAATTGTAACCTTAGTAAACTCTATGCCCTTTCTGTAACCTTGATAACGTGTACGCAAAATTTTTTGAAGATCGGTTCAGTAGTTAAGGCGTGAAAGCGGAAGAAACAAACAGACTCACATTCGCATTTATCTTATTAGTAACGATTGTGTATTATAACACAACACAGATCACCCCCACACACGTGCACACACACGCGCAGAGGTACACATATGGTAGAACGGTGTATTTATTTCCTCCTTGTTGTTCGGTCTTGTTTAGTCTAGTCAAGTTGATAAATACAAAATACATGTTTCAGTTCGTGAGGCACTCATGCTTAGCTGGGTTAGCTTAGATAGATTCGCGTTGTTTCATCCGAGGCAACAGCTCAAGCCGAGTTTCGGCCACTTTGTCACCCTTGTGCTTGTTGCCAAGCGGCCGAACGCCATAAACGCTCGCCTTATTAGCCCGGTGAAACTTTGAAGGCCCCTCAAGCCAACAGCGTATAGACATTTGGAAAAAATAAAAAAGATTATGTATGAAATTACTAATCGTTAAAAGTAATTATAAATTTCGTCACAAAATTAGCTGCTTCTTTTTTATCCGACTGCGTAGAAAAAGTCTTTTCCAATGTTGTATGTATGAAAGGAAATTTCTTTGGCAAGATTTTGCAACGTGAACCTTTTAATAGATTTCAACATTATAAGTTTGTTTCGTCTCAATTGTGATTGTTAATTGTAAACATAAACTATACAGAACGGTGTACGCCACTTTATCTACGTAGAACCAACAGTACCTACAGAAAAGGAAATGAGATAAAAAGGAAAGAGGAACTGTTAGCGAGGGACAGGTGAAATTTACATTAACGTGAGCGAAGCCACGGGCAAAATCTAGTTTGAATTATAATAAACAGTGGTGTATTTATACGAGCGTACACATATTTAAAAGGCCGGCAACGCACTTGAGACTCCCCTGGTGTTGCTAGTGTCTATGGACGGCGGTGATCGCTTGCCATCAGGTGACCCACCTGTTCGTTTGCCCCTTATAACATAAAAAAAAACATTGTTGATTTTATCGGTCCTCAAAATTTGTGTAATATCGCAGACAAGCAGCACGCCATCAATATGAGTTAATACGTCATTTTCTATCGCGGCTTGCATATCCCGAGTGTTACATGGTACGGTCTTCCTCAGTCTTCGACATACGAACCGCTGTCACCACTTTTTAAGTATTGGAATACTGAGAAATTCTCGTTCATTTTTTACCAAACCTGTTGTGTTAGCCAAAACTAAGTCATAATGGATTATAATCTGAAGGTCAAAGTCAATAACAGTTTAATAGTAAATCTGAAGTTTAATCAAATTCGTGACGCTTACTGTGAAATCGAAAATCCTTTAAGAACTATCAAGTTATATTTATTTAATTTTATACTTTAATTCTAACATATTAAATGTCGGTCCAACAGTTTCTCAATGCTACGCGTGCAAACGAACGGAAAGATAAAAGCGTCAAAAACCACGCAAATATATTCTCGAATCATCGATTCTAAATTCAAAATACAATTTTTGTCTCATAATTGTTTTCAAAAAGAGAAGGTATAAAAACAAATTGTCTGTTAAAAATACACAACTGAATGAGTAACTTCTTTTAATAACAAAAAATGATTCACTGTTTTTGTGTAGTTGTTTTTATTTTTTCGTATTTTTTTCAGTAGAAATCAATAATTCTACTCGTTTTTACTTATTTCTCGACAAAAATCTTTATAAAACTACATTTTATTTTCGCACATTTTTGTAAATCAGAAAGAAACGACATATTTAAAGACTTCGCGCTATTGTCATTTTCATCTGAATTTAACGCGGCATTTTTTTCTCGTAACAAATTATTCTTAATCGAACTCTAGTTACTAAGAAAAGAAAAACATCGACTATTGCATTGCGAGATTATTTCATAGTATCTATAGAATAACTTTACTTCACCGTATACATAACTCGCACCTAAGAATTTATTTCTAAACTATTTCTCACGTCCCTATAGGTGCAATGATTGTAACACGTCTCACGTCTTAAGACCTAATAAAGACATCAAGTTATAATTACTTATTAATTAATTCAATAACGTACGTATAAATGTTCTTTGAAAGCGAATGATGAAATATCAAAGGTTAAAAATGCTATTAAAGTGCTCGTTAAGAGAATATATGAAATATTTATAAATATACTTCTCTTAAGTTATCTGGTTATAACTTTGTTGTAGGGTAACCAAATAATTAAAGGACAAATTTATTTGTATAGAACATAATGTGAAGTAAATAGTTTGTAGTTTCTAATACAAAAAATATTTAAACGTAGTATAACTGGGCATTACCTACAGGTTCTCGTTAAGTTTGTTGGTCGTTCTGAATATAGTCGACAAGTTCGTGATTGTGCCTAACGTAGTCAAGGGTTAACTACAAAACTAAGTTAAAACATTATTATCTATATCTACACGTATAAATAAAATTGGAGTGTCTCTTTGTAATATCAAAATAATGACTTTTTACTGATTGGATATGAACGTATACACGATACTGGTTACAAAAATACAATTTTGAAAATTGTTGTCTGTCTGTCTGTTTGTCTGTATGTTCCGGGTAATCTTCGAAACGCCTAGACCGATTTTGACAGAAATTTCACTGACGGATACTTAAAATTACAGCGAGTGACACAGGCTACTTTAATTTAGACTAGCTGTTATCCGTGGCTTCGTCTGTAGTACTATCTCCAAAACGATTGGACCTATTTTCATGGGACTTTCACTGAAAGATAGCTGATTTTATAAGAAGTAATTCACAATTATAAAAAAAAAACGCATGCGGTGCTATGGGCAACAGCTAGTAGGAATCTAAAGCTGGTATTTATTTTGCCTTAAGTTGTTTCAATGTTAAGTAGGTTAATAATATCTTATATATAAAATTCTCGTGTCACAGTGTTAGTTACCATACTCCTCTGAAACGGTTTGACCGATTTTTATGAAAATTTTACATTTATATTTAGTTGGTCCGAGAATACTATCTATTTTTCATACCCCTAAGTGATAATGATCGTGCACATTTATATTTATATTTATATTTTATTTCTTGGACAATTTTCTTTTTTTATTTTCTTATAATGAGGCATTAAAAACTACATACAACCCTAAATTTTCACCCTTCTAACACCAATCCCTATTTTTTAATAAACATTTTAGTCATTAATAATTTTTCATCTCGCTCGATAACTCTATCAATTATCACTTGGTAAGTTATCCTAGAGAAAGAGCTAATTAAAACCAAGTCATGGTCTTTTTTGTGAATGTTTTTCACTCTATATTTTTTTTTGCTACGCTAGAAATTCCCTACAAATAATTTATATGACAAAACAACGTTTGCTGGATCAGCTAGTATTATTATAATTATCTAAAGTTGGTATTTATTTATCCTTAAGTTGTTCCAATGTTATACAGGTAATGTAATAAGTTTTTTTAACTAAATTTGTGTTCTGCACAACTATATTCAAAGCGGTCAAAAAGTTTGGCGAAGACTCACTCTATCTATATTTTTCTATATCATTTCATATCTATTACGTTACCTTGATATACCTAGATGTAACTGTAATAGAAAATAACGAGTGATAGTACTTGTGCAACTTTAGGAGTATACCACTTCGATACCTATTTTTTCAAGAATCGTAAGCTTATATATTCGCTATATGCAAGCACCTTTATAGTAATGAACGCTTAATTACAATTTATTCTTAAGATGTTCCAATGAAGCCTGCACTGAGGTAAAATTAGCAACGTGACTTTGTTGGAAATTGCCAATTAGTCATCAATATGGATTGAAAACTCGACGCGGACATTTTTTTCATCACACTATTTATGGTACATACGTGACATTGATTTATGTATACATACCATATTAGGTACGTTTTAATAGTATGAATATTATGTATTCATTTATATGGATTACTACGGCATATTTATGATTTAATTAAGTCGTCTATTTTGTATTGAAATGTATATAATAATGAATAACTAGGTTAGTATCATCGCTCGGGAAGAGATCTCCACCAAATGGTGGGGTATTCACGTCCTAGCTTTACAAGTATATCTAATTATATAACACTGGTGATATCTAAGTATTTTTTTGGTATTAACAGTATATATTAAATGTATTTTTTCTATTGTGACTTCTAAATGATACACAGAAATGTAGTTACTGTCCACCTGATCGATATTGAATGGTCACTATAGTTTTTAGTTATTTACAACAATTTTAAAAGGATCGCAGTTTTCGCGGATCGGAGACCATTGAGAATTGGTTGCACTCCTTATGACTAAGTTAGAATGATCCGTGTGTTCTGTTTAAATTATATTACCAATCAAACCCTTCAGAGCACTGCCGCTTTGTAACAAAAACGGTGTAGTAATAATGGCTTTCCCGCAGTCAAACCTAGCACACTTCTATCACTCAGAATTAACATTTCAACTTTTTTTTTCGAACTGATTACACTGTTGACCTGGCAAAGCTTCTACAGTTTCACCGGACTACTAAGGGAAGTACTTAAGGCACTCACCCGATTTTATATAGGCAACGAGCAGAAAAGCGCACGGCGCGCTTCGGCTTGGACTGTCACCGAATATTCCGAGTCTAACTGAGCTAACTATTATTTCATACATATATGAATTCGTGAAACATACACGTGTGTGTATCAAGCATGTATGTTTCACGAACTTATACATGTATCTTGAACCTGACTACTTTTTTTTTTGTGGGGAAATCCTTCATGGACACGCCACTCCTCCCGGGGGAGAAGGTGGGTAGTGTAAGACTCCTACACACTAAAACCCCACGGTGTACATCCGGCGCTATAAGATTGGGACGGCACGAGATCTCTAAAGCATTTATCGTGCCGTCCCAGCGGTTGGCCCGGTGTCAAAGAGCGCCACCGGGCCGCGACCTTGTTAGGAGACGACCATGTACACACTGGTCGTCTCCTCCGTCTGCCGGATCTGTGCAATGGGAAGACGGGCCCAGCGACCCACCCTCCCAGGTCCGGCTAAGAAGTCAATCTAAGCTAACTCCGTTCGAAAAAGGGATTAAAAACCAAACCCAACGACTATGTGCACCTACATGTTTATATGTGCACGTGTGTTGGGTGATCGGTGTTGTGTTGTAATAACTAGTGATTGCAAATTTATTCAGTGTCACTGTATCCGCGCAAACAACGTGCTCGACGGCTTCATTTCGGAGGATCGGATACATTTTACCCATCTTTTAATGTTCATAATGTTTAGTTATGTTGGTAAAATTATTAGTTTTGTTGTAATTAAATTAATATATCAGCATGTTAATTATAAAAGATATGATTTTACATTTACATTGTCATGATTCAACAGTAACGTGTACGGCACCTAATCGAGAAAGCTATTAAAGAATTGTTATATTTATGTACATATAAAATATTATAATATAGATTCCCAATAACATTTTCTATTAATACTGTCTTATTGGATGCATTAATGTATACAATAACGGCATATTTTAAATTATAAAATAAATTAATTTTATACAAATTCTTGTCTTGGTTATTGGCCGTAAATTATTAAATACTGTATCGCAATAAAATTATTCAAATTCGAAATATATTTTGATATAAAATATTCTATATGACATGAAATATTTGTTGGCCACCTCGACGTATCTAATCAACTTAATTTCAAAAGGTATGGTTCCAAAACCGGCGAGCCAAATGGCGCAAGCAGGAAAAGGTCGGGCCACAGTCGCATCCGTATAGCGGTTATCTGAGCGGGGTTCAACCGTTGCCGACGTCCGCCCCGCTACCGGGCCCGCCACACCCGCTCTCACAACTCGGTTTTGGATTGCGAAAACCGTTTGAAACTGCATTGGCGACTTTTAGGTGAGTTTTTTTGTCTTTTTATTTTCTGCGTCCTTGTGAAATAAATAGGTCCCAAATTCTATATATTACACTTGCAACCAATTTCAAATAAATAATATACTATTGTTTTCCTGAAATACTTTCAGGTAAATATCATTTTAAACTTTCTGTATTCATAACTTTTATTTTTACTGCTATTTGCTGTAGTTTCATAAATTTAATTATTTTAGTTAAAGTTCAAAAGATGTATTTTACATTTTTTTTTCCTTTCTGTAAACAGGTACGCCAATACTCCTTTATTCGGAACTCAATATTTACCGCCATTATCACGCCCACCGCTGTTCGGAGCGCCTTTCTACGCTACATCGCATGCCCATTTCCACTCGCTCTTTGCCAGTCTGACGGCACCCGAACCACCTCGCCTCTCTCCTGAAGATACACGGCTGCTAGTCGAGAACTCCCGACTATCTCCTGAGAATTCCCGATTGGCAGTCCGAAAATTCACGCCGTTCACCCGAAGTGACTCGATCTCCATCCATATCTCCCCCCATATCACCGGGAAGTGAATCTTTTCCTGCCCCAACAAGAGTCGAAGATGTTAAGAATTCTAGTATAGCAGCTCTGAGGCTGGCTGCAAGAGAGCATGAATTGAGATTGGACTTATTGAGACAGAGAGCTGATTTAATATGTTAATGACATATTATAGAGAATGAAACATTGTGTATTTGTAATTTACCTTTCTTCTAAATGCTTAAGAGTAAATTTATTATTTTAATTAGGTTATTTTTTTATGTTATTAATCGTGTTTTTTCATTTGAAATAAACTGTATAATGTAGGGAATTCCGTCCAGAGTAATTTTAATATAACTTTGTAAATAATAAAAATATATTGGAAAAATAATAATGTTTCATTTACCAAATAAAGCATATATACCTACCGCATTTTAATAAAAATATATTATTGTAGGTTTATGTTTATGTGTGTAATGTTCTATTATTTTACCTTTGTCAGGTTTTATAACAACTCTCAGATTTGAAATTGTCCCTTCAAATGTTCATTAATACTTTATAAACTTATATTTAGCCGTAAATGTACTCTATATTAGTTCACAGTTTGTTAATTAAACATAGTAACTAAATCGTAAAACAATCTTTAAATTAGATCAATCACTGAGCAATACACTTAGCGTATTTTGGTATGCCGCTTGTTTAATAAATAATAAAAATCAAGTGTCACAAAGATTTCCGTTCTTTTAGTTCTGTTAACGACATACATACATAGTTATGTGGGTAGAGGAGCTACAGGAAATATGATTTTTCTTGTCGCGTTACACACATTTCAATCAGTGTCAGAGAGAGGTAGAAAGTGTTTTCTAAGTTACGCGAATAGACAAACGCAAACGTAATGTAAATAAAATGTTATACATTTTCCAAAGTATAATACTATCTTTGAAAAGACTGAACCGTATTCTACGAAAAATGTCACTCTGAAATAGAGCAGCAGTATTCAGAGTATAATAAATAAATGTATAATCAAAAATTTGTTCACAATTAATCATGAGCGAACATGTAGTATGTAACATGTAGTACGGAGTCATTTTCATGAGTTCGTAATCGCAGGTACCAGTTTGTATATTAATGAAATCAATACTAGATGCTTATATTCTGTCCCTTTCTGCTTACGTGTAAGTGAATAAGACAAGATAATTGTAATTAAATGAGGTTTTGGAACAGAAAACTTTTTGATTTCAATTATTTTCAAATTAAACTAAAATTAAATAGAGTACATTTCAATTAAGGTCACTTAATGCTAAGATCACGCAAAGAGCCAATATAGGTAATGCGAAATTTATCAAATGTTAACGCAGTTACACTGATAATTCGAATTAAAAGCAAATGACGCAGCTCGCATTGAAACCACACCCTTATGACGCAGCCAATTTCAAGATGAATCACCGGCAATCACACACAATCATCACCAATTAGGCATAAGTCGGCGTCCCAAGGCCGCGGTGAGGTGAAGGGATGCTGTGATCATCTCTACGTGGTGCAATTACGTTCGTTTGTGACCTCGCAGTCTCGCAGGACCGAAACTGCGGACCCAGTAATATAGCTAGATTTTTTTATAATATTCGAAGGCTTTAGAACTGACACAATTTTAAATATAATTTTCTTCATAATAACAAACAAGAGACAATAGTATTCATAAAATAATGATATTATCCGTACCTATACAAGGAGATAAAACAACGAACGTAGTAGTGTCCACAGAGGTTTCGGGTTCCAAATTATTTGCAATATGAATAGTAATAGGACAATGTTCTATATCTATACATATAAATAAAATTGGAGTGTCTGTTTGTAATATCAAAATAACGATTTACTGATTGGATATGAACGTATACACGATACTGATACCAAAAATAATTTTTTTTAAATTTTTGTCTGTCTGTCTATCTGTCTGTCTGTATGTTCCGGGTAATCTCCGAAATGGCTGGACCGATTTTAACAGAAATTTTACTGACGGATAGTTAAAATTACAGCGGGTGACATAGGCTACTTTATTTTAGACTAGCTGTCATCCATGGCTTCGTCTGTAGTACTATCTCCAAAACGATTGGACTTATTTTCATGGGACTTTCACTGACAGATAGCTAACGTTATAAAAAAGTAATTAAAACTTTTTTATTTTGAACTAGCTCTCACCCATGGCTTTGTTTGCAATACTATCTTCAAAACGTTTGAACCATTTTTCCCGAAACTTTCATTAACAGATAACTGATCTTATAAGAAGTAATTCACAATTATAAAAAAAAAACGCATGCAGAGCTGCGGGCAACAGCTAGTTGCATATAAAATAAATATAAATAATAAGAATATACATTGTCACATACAATCGTGAATATTTAATGGTCGACTTGATTTAACAATATCCACATTTAATTTACACGTAGTATTTGCTATTCACAGCTTTATAATAGTTATAAACTTACTCCTTAATATCACGATGTTCTTTACAACAATCAAGAATATATAAAACTATCCATTTTAAAATTATATTTAATAAACATCGAAATTTTATTACAATTTATTTGACAAACAATTACACGCATCCTTTGTGATGATAATGGAGCTTATCATAAGATTTTACGACCTGTGCCCGACTGACTATGTTATTTAGGGTTGTGATGCGGAGTATCGATTGTTTACAACATATTTAAACCTTATTGAATCCTAGTAAAATACAAATCAAGCATTGGTTATATTATGGTAACGAGACTGGAAAACGAATAGAAATTGCCAGCAAAGACTAGAAAGAAACTAACAAAAAAATAAAAAGGTTTTTTATTATTTCAAAATATTTAAAATGCAATGGTAATTGTAGCCCTAGGTACGATATATAACACTCAGGCATACAGTTGTCAATTAAACTCATTACAAATACACAGTCACGTGTAGGTATCGACGTCGTGACCTCTGGAGTCAATAATAGGCTTTATTATCACAACGTTTTAAACACTTTCATGCAATTAAAAAAACCTTTTCGTTTATATTGTTAGTAATACTAAACAGCAAAAAAGAAGCATGCAGTCTACTTGGTGTTTAGTGGTCACTACAGCCTATTTATTAAAAAATAAGATTAGGACCGAAGTTCTACAGAGCAAGTGAATCAGGTGCTGGACTGGAACAAAGTGGCGCAAACATTATTCCTTTTCAACAGAAATATGTATAGTGGTGGTGTTACTGCATTTGAACCTTGCAATTTCCACTACTGATAACCTCTCTTACTAGTTCAAATATAAAATTCCTCCTAAACGACCAAAAGTTCTTCACTGATTTATTTTGAAATTGTGACACAAAGTTGCATTGAATTAGGCGCTGTGTAAAAAACACAACAAATTGCGCAATAAAAATTTGTGACTGGTACAGTTAATAAAAAATAAATATATAATAGCTATTAAGCTAATAAGGAGTAAATAGTTCTAAATGGCTGCAGTCTAGCGTTTTCGTATCGTATGGTTTTGCCTAATTAATTCTCATGGAATTATAGTTATACATTTACCGATACATTTGATACAATACTGAAACTAACACATGCCTCAATACATATTTAAGTAAAAAAAAAGTATTGTGTACTTATGTACACGCGTTAGAAGTTATACTTTTTTAGTGTAACAAGATAAAAATCTTTTAAAAATTTTATCTTACGCCTTATTTTACGTTTATAGAAAAAACGACACTAACAATAGAAAAAAAGGTATTTAATATATACATACTTTTTTTGAATAAAATGTTGACCATAGCTAGCTTCAGGGTGTCGGTTTTTCGTGTCGGTGTGTGCGCGCAACGTAAAAATTTACTCTCATCATTTTTCCCAAACGCGCCTAAAGAAGTATAACTTCAAAAATGAAACCCAATATAATATATTTATTACTCATATTAAGTCCTCATAATAAATTTATCGTTATGCAGTTAATATAAGTTTTAAGTTTCATTCATTCATTTGTTATCCTCTGGCCTCGAGTAGATAAATTGTATTGAAATGTATAAATTGATATTTTTTCCTTTCCCGAGTGTTGAAAGCATAAAATATAAATTCAATACTTCCGCTTGTTTTCATCTCTGTATTTTTTACCTGTAGAAGAATTAATATATACAAGTAATATAAATTATGCAAATCAATTAATTTTATTCCATACTTATAGTTAATTTATCTATCGATACAATTTTAACTTTATCATTATTTTAGGTCATCTCTAAACACGTTTAATTTTTTATCGTATCTTCTTGGCCGGTCGGCGAAGTAGCGAGCGTTCGCTGGCTAACTTTTATTCACCGATCTTTAGGTAAAAGAGTTTATAGCGTGTCGTAAATAACGCTTAGGAATAAAGACGTTTTGTAGACTCGTTGTAACACCGAGGCGTTTTCATTTGAATTATTTTTAAGTGCATATTTATAATAAGCTTTGTATTGAATCAATTTAGTTTTAATATTCGCATGTTATACGTCTCACGGTATAATCTTGTTCGTGTTTTATGATTTAAATGTTTTATATATACTCATTGTTCTTTTTATTGTATAAGCAGCACCT
The DNA here is from genome assembly GCA_035772565.1 of Antheraea assamensis. NCBI lineage: Eukaryota > Metazoa > Arthropoda > Insecta > Lepidoptera > Saturniidae > Antheraea > Antheraea assamensis. The sequence goes on along the minus strand of JAQQSE010000054.1, from coordinate 1,313,184 downwards.
AGAGTTTAATCCACATAAATTAAAAACCTATGGCTGAATGTAGGTATGTGTAAGCGAATTACTTAGGAACGGCATCACATATTTGTCTAATTCTTTTTTCGTTATGATGGTAACAATTATCAGGACGAGGTTTGTATTACAGAAAATTAATGAAAAATAGTACGACAAATAAAAAAAAATTGGGTTAAAATATCTCCATATAAAAAAGTGAGTGAGACAGTAGGTAAAGATCTTCAGAAATGTTGACTGAATTGGCAAATTGAGGTTCAGTTGCCATTTTATTTCTGTACATAGTCGTACTGTAATAGGAAAATTTGGCTTTTGTTAGTAGGTACACCCGTGTGAAACCTGGCCCGTTAACTAGTATGAGTATAAAGGTCTAGGTAAAGAAAATGGTATTAGTATAGTCTCGATCGAGCGCGCAAACTTTGATAAATGTGTTTTCGAATTATTTTATTGGTTATAACGTCCCATAATCATGTCTCACCTGATATTGAATGAGTGAGTATTAATGACTCCTAAGACGAGAGAACACCAAGCCTAAGGAAGACTGACTGTTAAGTGCATAAGCACCTATTAATAAGCTCTGGCTGTTATTGACGTCGTTACCACCTACCAGAAACTATGCAATGTGATTATGTTTAACTAGCTTTTACCCGCGGCTTCGCTCGCGTTAATATAGACTTGGTACATACCTCGAGAACACTACTACTTACTTACTATTTTATTTTCTAAATGACCTATGTCCTTTTCTTTACTCCTGATGACGTGGATGTGAATTTCCATTGGTGGCCGATTAAATAATTAAGGCATGAAAGCATAACAAATACACTTTCACATTTATATTATTAGTTAGAAGAAAAAAAAAGAAAGCATACCAAACAACTTTTTTTTAAGTAATATTTTTTTAATTTCTAAGATCCTGTCATCAACTGAGTATCTTTACCGAGCACCTATTGGTGTAATTCAATAACTATTCTTTCTAGGGCTTCGAAATGCTATATACTCACTTGACATCAATTGTGAAGTTAAATTGTAAGATGTATTAAATACATCGATAAAAATACACGTAACTCAAAACACAAGCTACGACTATTCCAAAGAAGTCATTAAACGTATCAATCAATTCATTCGTGAAAATTAACTGGTAAATATTATATAATAACATGTTTAAAATTAACTATCTGTAATGTATTCCGATTATAATGAACAGTAAAATAAAAAAGGCATATCATTTTATAGATGGTATAGGATATAAGTGTCAACATAAATTTGGCGAGAAGACGACCGGCGCGGCCGGCCGAGCGGACACGCACCCGAGAAAACACGAAAGCTGTTGTAATATCTCCCAAAAACTTGAATCTCATCAAAGTTGATGAGCTGTCGGCCCATTGTTTAATGAAGTATCTATTGTCGTGAGTGGTTAATAAATTACACTCATAATATTATTATACTTTATCAAGTTTCTAACAATAAAAATCGGGTAAAAGTGGTAACGATATTTAATTACTTATAAATACATTTGGAAAACATAATAGGCGTCAATAAGGAAAAGACAAAAAATAAGGACAAAGAAAAATATACTGGACTGAAAACGAGTGTTTTAATACTTGTTTTAACAATCACACTATTTCTGTTTTAACATAAAAATATTAAAATTTATATCGGAATAAATCAAATAAAAAAATTTAATAAAAGTATTTCTCATGTTAGATTTTTTGTTTTAGCTATTAGGTCTATTTCAGCCGGTACTTGCGCGGGTACGTGTAGTTTAAATGTACATTGACGACGCTACCATTTCGGGGTGCGGGTGCTCGCACGAGCGCGTGTAATTCAAATGTACGTAGACGACGCTACCATTTTGGGGTGGAGGTGCTCGCACGAGCGCGTGTAATTCAAATGTACGTAGACGACGCTACTATTTCGGGGTGCGGGTGCTCGCACGAGCGCGTGTAGTTCAAATGTACATTGACGACGCTACCATTTCGGCGTGCGGGTGCTTGCACGAGCGCGTGTAGTTCAAATGTACGTAGACGACGCTACCATTTCGGGGTGCGGGTGCTCGCACGAGCGCGTGTAGTTCAAATGTACATTGACGACGCTACCATTTCGGCGTGCGGGTGCTTGCACGAGCGCGTGTAGTTCAAAAGTACGTAGACGACGCTACCATTTCGGGGTGCGGGTGCTCGCATGAGCGCGTGTAGTTCATATGTACGTAGACGACGCTAGCATTTGCGCGAGCGCGTGTAATTCAAACGTATCTCAAGCTTTAATTATGTACATTTGAACAAAACGCGCCCGCGCAAGTACCCGCCTCCTTCCTTTACTCTGAAACAGACCGTACATAGCTAAAATATAAATATTATTACGCTTTCAAGTCACGCATTCGTCCGGCAACGAGTATGCGCCAAACGTGAATTAACCGAATTGAGTCATAACGTATATTGTTTATAAACACTAATAATAACCAATTAAATTGAAAACTAATAGCTCGAATGCATTACAATGAACCGTGTTCCCAATTAATCGTAAAATAATTTACAACGCACACTGACATAAATTTTTATGGCACTATCCATTGATTAGTATAACGAGATATTCGAACTGTTTGATGACCGAATTAACATTTTATAGAATTAATCGATTCTGAATTTATATATATATCGATGTATAATTATATATCGATTCAGATATTCGTGTGTTCGTTTGTGAATCGTTGTAGTTTTTTTTTTTTTTTTGTATAAATCTAATACTAATTTTATTTCATAGCATGATCGTAGGTACTGTGAAGGGAAGATATGGTCCCGATTTCTTCGTTAAAAGACCCGTGCGAAGAAGTTATGGGCATCTAAGTCTTTGTATAAATATTAATTAATATGTATTTAGTAATATGGATGTGAGTTATTTGATTATTAATGAGTAAAACCAGAGTGATCGACTAGTCAATTATACCCATGTAGCTAAGCCATAAACGTCTCGTTATCACTAATAGTAACATATGACCGCCGCATGGGAATCAGGAACATTTCCTGTTTATATTTTTAATAAGTCTCTTCTATGTAATGGAATGATAATATTGCCTTTCTCATTATGTTGAAATTACTTGTAATCGATTCTCTTGTGATGTATTGAAATCGATTATGAATTTTATGTACAAATTTATGACTACTCACGATGGAAAATATTTAAATTAAAAAAAAGAAAAAAGAAAACGAACTATAACATTATATTGCTTTGACTTTTTCTCAACCTTTTTTATACCACTACTACTGGGAATCATATCTTATACCGTATGATAAAATTTGACTTAATGTTAATTATTTACGTGACCGAAGGTCTCTGATGATAAAGCTCAAAGTATAAAAAAGTGACCCTCAAAGGTGAATATCGTAATACGGCTATATTAATGAGAGACTCTTAGTCAAAAAGAAATAACGGAAATACTCTTCCATATGTCATTGACATTATCAGCATCATGAGCCATAGATTGGAATTCTTGCGAGCTGAGTCGGAGACTTTCGCTCAAGGAAAACATGTTGATGAAACCATAGCATGGTGATAGGTAGAGATTTATTTAAGCCCGATTGACTAGCCACCAACCCCAAATTGAAAATCGATCGCCAATGACCTGTGGGTATTTTTCGGTAGCTGTACTTGAGTGGTAGTAGTCCCTTTAGGGTTTATAATGTTTACCATCTTAGACCACGTCGTCATAGTTGTCATTCATACAAATTTAAATGTATGAATGAATGAATGAATGAAATGAATTTGCAGTTGATATCTACGTCTTTTAATCTAAACACTGAAATGATAGAGAGTACTGAATAGATATTGCTTAAATTTATAGTTATAACTATCGTATTCAATAATGGCGCAATAAATTAGAATCGAACTGTTTTGTAATTAATAAATTGTAATTGTAGTAATTATTAAATAGCAATGCAGTCAACGTGATCTTGAATGCTTACTACAACCAATTTCAAAGAAAGCGACTGGTTTACCTGACGAATATCACTAACAGGTTGCCAACCCTGAAGAATTAACTAGAACGCCTTTAGTCGTTACGCGTTTTAGGTAATATATTTATTACATGGGAACGAAGCCATATGAACCGGTTTAGGGCTATCACAGTTGAATTTTGCACATATTCCGTATGGTATTTATGTTCCCCATGACCGTTAAATCTCGTGTAGGAAGATCAATTATTATATTTAATTTTGAACAGAATTCTACGAAATTGATGAGCTGTTCTTTAATTAATTCAAAATTATAAAACGGTTATGTTTTAAAAATATATTTGTTTTCTTAATAGTTATATAAATATTAGTGTGGGCGTTACTTCGCACTTCCGCTTGGAATTGATGCATTGCGAGCGGGCGAGTTTAGCGCGTCGCTTTCTTCGCTTTCGCTCAAAAGAGTCAACATCGCTCTGAAGATGCTCTATAATGGAGATAAACACGTATAATTGATTTTAGTTACCACACGTCAATTTATAACATATTTTTTAATTAATCATAAATATTCAATTTAATTTATTTTCTTATTTCATTTTATATTTTTACAGTGTTACAGTACAACTAGCTGCCAACGTCGCGTTCAATCGTCGATTAATGTTCCTTTTTTGTTGTTTCACAAAAGTTTTCCGTTGCAGTAAGACGTGACAGCGGCCAATCAATTACAAACGGACGTGCGAAGTAACATCCATATTAATATATAATGATGGATTTCCGCAAAGTAACGCCTTCATCAATGAAATTAATAATTATATGTTACTACAAAGATTTTAGTAACCAATGGTCGTTTCTTTATATTTTCGTACTTTATACGCTATTGGTCTGACCTTCACAGCTTCACCGGACTACGAATCATCGTTTCTAGAGTCAAGTAAAACTATTGAAGCTGTGAACAAACAGTGCGTTTTTCTTATAATATAGAAATAAGGACAAAAGGAAATTTTTAGAATGCAAATTTAAAAGTAATAAAAGGGAACGTGAGTGAGGTTCTAGGTAAAGTAAGACTGCAAGAGCACCAATGCCACGGACATTTCTGCCACTGTTACATTCCGCCCGAAAGAGTGCAATTGCCAACGGGTACTAACACATCAGGACTGCGGTCCTTTGAAAAATGGATTCTATACAGATAGAAGCAGCAATAACCACATAAAATAAGAAAGAGGTTGAAGTTTATATGAAGAATTTAACAATCTACATGTTATATTTGAAAATAGTAAGTGCTAAATAATGAGCGGGTAAAATAACAAATAGTAATTTTAATAGTGCTTGTGTTATTTTATTTGTATTGGAGTCGTGGTGGTCTAGCGGTTTGACCGGTGGAATATCAATTCGATGTCCGCAGGTTTGAACCTCGGCATGTACTAAGTAATTTTCGGAAATCACATACATCTACTAATTTGAATCGGTAACATTATCAGCTTACGGTGAAGGAAAACATCGTAAGGAAACCTGAACCTGAAAAATGTTCTTGTATTACCACCGTATAGGGAAAAATATAGAACTGTGGATTTCTCAGAGTTTTCAGACCAATACGTCATGGCCTGTCGTGGTAATTATTCCCATATTTCCCTTCAGGAAGAGACCTGTGACCCTGCATCGGGTCTCTTAGAGGCTGATGATAATGATGATTTTTTTTATACTTTATAGGAAACCGTTTGACCACAATCTCATCTGATGTTAAATGATGATGTGGTCTAAGATGATAAGTCACGCTTAAACTAGAGGGAGACTGGCTCTCAAGTGCAGCTGGCGGAACACACCAAGAGGTGCTTGGCGACAAATTTTCAACTTGAGGGTGGTTGCTAGCCAGACGGACTTAGAAAAAGCCCTACCACCATGCGATTCATAATAACCCATAATACTCAGGAACTGACTTCTATTATAGACAATAATAGCCAAAATTTTCTTAGATCCTGTACGAAGATAAGAAAAGTTGCAGTCATATGCAAGTAGGTACACTTGTTTCTACCCATATCAGTTGTAAAGTATGACATAGTAATATAATAATAGACATACAATAATGAGCTTGGAATTGATTGCTCAACAATTAATGGTCAATCACAAACGGCTGGAACAATTCAAAATTAATACAATATAATCATTCCGGTAATCTTACCAATACTATACGGCACGTAACCAATCTTTTATTATAAATAACTATCTGATACCCGCTACTTTGGCTGCACTGTTTATTATCTCAACAATATATTGTATGTGCAGAGGAGAAACCATAAGCATCACAACCTGCCGTAGTTTCTTAAAATTCCGATAACTTTGTATTAAATGAAGCTATCGTGATAATTGTTTTTTTTTAATATAAGAAGCAACTATCTAAGGAGTAAAACTAATATAAAATTATGAAAACCTATACTCTAGTTTTTGCGTGATGCGCCCACAACGACAGACATATATCACTTTATTTAAATATAGACAAAGGCAGCCATGTAATTGTATAGGAATATGATGTGCCTAATTTGAGGTGTCACAAAATTCAAATGATTTTTTTATTAATAATGAGAATGATGAGGCATAATTAATCCTAGATATCCTTTTTTTGTATTTTCTCATGAAAATCGGTAAATCGTTGTCGCAAAGTTTAATAATTTCAAGAAAATAACTTGTAATTCATTTTTTTCTTCTAAGAGATTCACAGCACATTCGTAATAATTTTAAAGCCATTGTAATTTCGAAGTGTCAATTACGAAGTAATACTTCTTATGTAGGTATTTACAACTATTGGCCTCTAGGATGGACGGGATGGGACAGGATATAGAAAATGGTACATTAAGATTAGAAAATGCTGATAAGGGGTTTCAAGCAATATTCGAGGGAAGGTAACTATGACTTGGTAACGTACAGGTAATGTTTAACGGCTAGATGTTCGTACATTACTATGGTCTTCCATTGACAATCAGCGCTGTAGTATCATTCAGTTGCTTTGTAGCATTTAGCTGTATGGGGATGTTAGTTTCAAATAATATAAGCCTGGATAATGGCATTATTAAATCATTATTTATTTTTCTACGAAACTGAATTATTTGAAGCGATTTTGACTTTTTAAAGCAATGATGAAGACACCAGCAAACTAAGAAGTTCATAACGCGTTCGAATACTCGAGCTTTTCGGTGATGGAAAATATCGTGATGAAACCATGACATGGTTTTTTCTTAGCCTGCCTGGCTGGCTACCATCCTTAAGTTGAATATTTATCGCCAAGCACCTATGGATGTGTTTCGGCAGCAGCACTTGAGAATCAGTACATTTAGGTTTAGCGCGTTTACCATCTTAGAACATATCCTCATTTATCAGCTTTTATATCGATGCCTTAAAATATAACACTTACGTCGTTTCATCATTATTTAACTTGATACTAAATTATACAATTTTAATAAATAAATAACAAAAAAACAAAAAAAAAACTCATAATCGAGTCGGAGTCACAAAAACGATATATCGATTTCGTCCGGTCCAACCAAATCGATGGCGCTGGACGTCATCGGCTAAATTAAAATTAATTTATGTTGATTGAATTCATAATAGGAAAATATCAACACTACACGAGCGGTACCTAAATTATGTTCCTAAACAAGAGTTAATAATATTCTGTTTCTTTTTTTTTCTCTCCGGTAATAATACGTTCTAAGAATATTTATATTTCGAAATAGCGAACAGGCATGTACGTTGTACCTACTCTACGTGATGTTAAAGTGGTAGGTGGTTATAACTATCTAATACGAGTCTTAACAAGTAGAACTATTAATAAACTAGCAGCCGTCCGTAACTTCGTCTGCGTTTGTATCCTTTATGAAGGCTTATAATTGCGTGAATTCTTAATTTATTTTATCAAAAACAAAAGTAGCGTTAACTAGTCCTCATAATGGCATAGCTGCATGTATTAATTTCAAAAAAAGTTATAAGTAAAAAAACTGGTATTTTGATATTACAAACAGACACTTCAATTTTATTTATTTATATAGATAGTAATCAAAATTAAGCGGACATTACAATACGTCTTAGTCTCATCACGATGTTGTTATCCTTCATTCTCTCAAACTCGCTCTGGATTCGTATACCAAGCTATCATCGGACATCGAAACATAATGTCAATGTTTCTATTCACAAAACCATTAGATCACACAAGAAAAATATATAAAAAAAAAACACGCGCGACATTCTATTAAACGAAAAGTATCTCAAACAATTTCGCAGACAATGCTTATGCAAATTATGTTTTTATTCAAAACACTTTTAGAGGAAATTCGATAACAATTTGAGGAAAGAAACACCGAAACTTCAAACAAATAATGAAGGCCGATAGCATTAGCACGAGCACCGCTCGGATTGGATTCTTTTAAAATGAGGAACTATGTGATTTGAACTTTATATGTACGGAATTTAAAAATAGAATTCGTTCGACGCAAAACAGTTCGTGACAGTTGTGACTTTTTTAAACAAAAAATAAAAAATACCAATCATTCGGTAAAGCTTTCCATTAGCGGGCACGCGCCGATATCGGCAAATAAATGACATGAAAGAACGACTTCAAATTTGTTTGAAATTGGAACGTATCAGCGCAAATGGCGTCTAGACTTTCTTTTGGATAACGTGACAAGAAATCGTTTTATATGAAATTACATCTACTTATTTATGGAGATAATTTTATATTTAAATTTTTATTACTACTATTTATTAACCAAACGCATTTATTATATCAAGTATTTAATCAAGTTACTTGACTTTACGTTTTTATTCAAGTAAGCAGAATTATAGATGCACATTAACATAGTAACTTAATTGTTTTTCAAACGAAAGTAATAAACAATACAATAGTCGTCAATATTATTGAAGTAATAATATCTTATAAATCGATACACGCTGGCTGCACGCACGAAATAGCATGACTCATTGTCACGTTCCGCCTTAGCCGAGCGTTCAGACGAGAGCTGCTGGTGATGCATAATTTTTTACAAATGTTTTCTTATGACGTTATCACGTAAAATTCCGTAAAATGTCCGTAAACCGATTTTACAGACCACCATTTTTTTATTTACTTTCATATAATCGAATACTAATAATAATAATCATTTAATTAATGCTCAGTAGTTAAAGCTCAGTTATTAATAAAACAAAAATAATAATCGATTATTCTCCTGTCTAAATCAATACGTTTATTTCACAATAGCACAAATATCCTTAATGACTCGGGACTATAAGATTTTCTTTAACCATTAAAATTTCTTTATAGACATTTCGACAAAACATGTTTATGGCAGAAGTTTATATTGTTCGTTGTGTAGGGCGGCTCTTAAGTGGTAGAGAATCCATAAAATTATAATTGATTAAATAATATCTCATCAAAACCCATAGAAAATATACACACAAACATATCTATAAATTCACGTGTAATATGAGTCCATTTCAAATTTGCCTAATAAATTAAACGTATCCGAAAGTCACAGTTTAAAAAGGTCCATACTTTCTGTCAAGTTTCTTTCTTATTATTTACATTAATACTAATATTATAAAGCAGTATGTAGGTGGTAGAGCTACGCTGAAGCTATTACTGGTTTCAGCATGAACGGGTCGGCTCGCCCGGGGTAGTACCACCCTCTCACAGAAAACCGACGTGAAGTAACAGTGCTTGCACCGTTGCGTTTCGTTCGGCCAGTGAGAGCGCCAGAGGCCCACATATTTAAAAGGCCGGCAACGCACTTGCGACTCCCCTGGTGTGGCTAGTGTCTATGGACGGCGGTGATCACTTACCATCAGGTGACCCACCTGTTCGTTTGCCACCTATAACATAAAATTAGTTTTCTTTTATAGTTTATTTATATGCACTAATTTATAAAACTACTAGCCAGGTTAGGAAAATTATTTTAGCATTTAAATAGCTTATTTATTAAGGAATAATTGGAGACCATCTCACATCACACTACAAATTCTTAAGAGTATGTAATAATTAACATACAAAATGTATTTAAAAAGTAAAGACTAAGCAAGAACTAAGTGTGTTTTCGATATCGGAACTAAAAGCTGAGAAAATTAAACGCGAGCCAACCCTCAGAGAGGAGCGCGTTTATTTGACCACAAATGTATGTGATGGATATGTCTAGTTTTTCACAGTTCAATTTAAAAGTGTAAATGACTTAGCAGTGTGTTGAACCGCAAAACAATCATAGTTAAAGCACAAAGCAAACATCTCTCGGCTAGGCGATAGATTGGCGGAGCTGTGATGGCGGATTGCGGTCGAACGCGCGGAAGTCGCGTGCGATGGATACAAAACGCGAACGCAATCAAAATGGTAACAACAAACCGACTACGAGCTAGGAATATCGAGAGTTTACTCGCAATAATTAATGGACTATAAAAAATATATACAATAATCTATTATGATATTATCAGTTAATAATCAATATGTAAAAAAAGTCTTAGTAAATGATCAAAAAATTAGTTATTTCTATGTATCTGAGAACCAGGTCAAAAAACATTAAAATGAAAAAAAGAAAGAAGAATAAAAATACTATGGCTATTCAAACTTCCTTCCAATGTTTACCTTGAACCAACCTTCTGCTTAAATTATCTTTGAAGTTATGGTGGGATCTTCAGAGGTATTTTCTAGGGTGGTAGAGCTACGCTGAAACTATTACTGGTTTCAGGAATGAATGGGTCCGGCTCGCCCGGGGTAGTACCACCCTCTCACAGAAAGCCGACGTGAAGTAATAGTGCTTGCACTGTTGCGTTTCGTTCGGTCAGTGAGAGCGCCGGAGGCCCACACATATTAAAAGGCCGGCAGCGCACTTGCGACTCCCCTGATGTTGCTAGTGTCTATGGACAGGCGGTGATCACTTACCATCAGGTGACCCACCTGTTCGTTTGCCCCCTATAATATTTTTAAAAAAAAAAGGTATAAATGACTTTCCAAGGATTTAAAACAAGTCTCTTAAATTTCATTAGCTCTCTCTTTTAACACTAGATATATGTATAAATAAACAATGCAACTTGTACGGCATTTTCTTTCGATAAAACAATAGACAGACTTCCGTGTAAAATATTCTGTTTGATAATCATTGCAGAATTATTGAAAATAAATACGAAATACACTCTAAAACTTTCCTAACTCGACGAGTTATAAAACCGCAATCGGATATTCTGTTTGTGTATCCATCCGAGACAATTACAGCGTCTATCTGTTCTTAGAGCCATTAGAAATGTTTAAACATGAAATTATTGCGATAGGAATGGTTACGCAAGTAAACATTAGCCGATTGTTGTTGCAGGAGGAGAGATTTTGCGTTTTATCGCATTGTGTAATCGATTTAAATTTTGTTTTTGCTTAAACGATTTCTTTGTGATTATATCAGTTAGAAATTAAGTTATTGATTTGTAATGACGCATTTATAAGATGTTGGGAATGATCGAACTTCTCTCTCATGTTCAGTAATATCTAGACTCATTCAAAGGTATCCTCTACCTATGGTATCTACTACACTTAACATACGTGGTCATCTATGAAATATGTGATTAGTCTTTGATAAAATAAAAACTATGCATTTCGAAAAAAAATACAAAACAAAAATGAGAATCTATCTATTTTACTATATACAAAACGATTTCTTATTTACAATTTTAGAAGAACATAGTTATAGCACATAATTATACAAGTACGGATAAAACAGATATGATATACCTGCTCAAAATGACCTCTAATTACATTAATTGTCCCGAACTTCTGTCGAAGTTATGTATTACTGTCCCAACCAAGCATTTACGAACAAACTTCCCTCTATCACTGCCAACCGTTTCCACTAATTACCGTCAAAACTCATTTTTATGGCGAGATAGTCACTCCTTCAACAGTATGAGCGAGGTTGATGATTTTGATATCTTTAATACTACTGTGACTACAGCGATAATGTTTTTAAATAGAATGTTCTTTAACGATGGCGATTGCTAATTATAATAGACTATTAACATTTTTGCATTTTTCATAATTAGGTTCGTTTAATGCCCAAATAATGTAAGTGATTGTATATTGTTGTTTTTTATTGCAAGTGTTTGTATATTGTTTACTTATCGGCGAGGACTAGTAAATGGCTTAATTGTTTTTATTTTAATTACTAATTATTGTATGTACTGTTAGTCCTCCAAATAAATAAAGTAAAATTTAAATAGCGTTTAGAATATGGTACATTTGGATTGCGCACCGTTAATGTAAACTGAAATCTTCAGCCTTATTTATACACTTACTTGTCCAAATATTTTAGTATTACACAAAAGCGAGGAGAGCAATATCCTTGTTTCGTTGATACTTGGTTACGATTGATATAGGAACTGATTTTGCAGTTTGAAAGCTGATCTTTATCCATTTCTTTGCTCTTGGGAAATTCGTAATTTGGGAGCAATTTTCGCAAATAAATTGCGGGTAAACACCGAATGATCTGTCAGCCAAATGCTTATTAAAAATATAGCGTCATTGTCATTAGAATTAATCTATTCACCATTGAAAATAGCCGTTGGGCGTTGGCTCAAAGCTCAGTGATAACTGAGATCTTCAATTCCAGTTATCCTTAACAAATATCACTCACTAGTCTACATTACTACGCTTGCTGAAAGACAATCTCTATTTCAAAAATTTCTTCTCTCATCTTATAGTCTGGTCAATATTTTAAATCATGTTGTATTCAATACTAGCGGCCCGCTCCGGCTTCGCAAGGGTATAAAATATATAGCCCATGTCATTCACTGAAAAAATGATTAAAAGCGATCCAGTAGTTTTGATTTATTCATTACTGCCCGTGGCCCGCACACATTATTTTGATAAATCTCGTAGGGTTTAACCTGCGTTTGTTGCAATGTAACCGGAAAAAAAGTAATTATTTACGACATCACATTAGAAACCTTAAAAATAACAGTATTTCTCCATTATTTAATTTATGTTATTATACATATAAACCTTCCTCTTTAATCACTCTATCTATTCAAAATCCGTTGCGTAGTTTTAAAGATTTAAGCATACATAGGGATATAGGGACAGAGAAAGCGACTTTGTTTTATACTACGAGTATGTAGTGATTTAAATGGACATTAGTTGTACGATGCATTTTGAATCCAAACCAAGTTGAACTAATTTTAATCAGATTGCAAGATAAAAAACACAAGTCATACTCATCGTTGACTTGAAGTACGAGCAATTAAGTATATTGGTAAAGCTTGTGACATCTCGAATAAGTATTACCAGAGTTTAGATAATTAGGTAAATATGCCTTGCGGTGATGGCTTAACTTAAATCGCTCGGTGAGGGTTCCAGCGACGATTAGCTTGTGGTTAGGCTCAAAACTAGCAGGTAATAACAGTCATTATGCGTCCTCGGTGGCCTGGCGTGAATTCACTAATGACAAAGGTGACTTTTGATATTTTTCATGTTACTTGTAAATTCTTAATTGATAATGGCCCTTGAACATTTTTGGCGTACCACATTTAGCAATACAATTATGATTCAGAGTTTTATTAGGAAACAATTTTTTTTTTTTTTAATTTATTATTAATGACTTTTGCAATTATAATGTCTATTTATTTCCGTTTGAAGAAATTTTTGCAAAAATTATCGCATACCCTTATCGAAGGTGTGAAAGGTAAGTGAAGCAACATAAATTGCCCTTTAATTATAAGTATAATTTATTTGCTATTCGCCTCGATTTTACTTAATCTTTCATCTCCGATACCAACACCACACGGCCGGTCTACACTACGTTGCCGCTTACTACCCGCCCTAAATTGTGTATGGCAACTGCTCCGCTCCTGAAAGTCGTAGCATGATGTTAGATAACCTATAATCTTCCTCAAAGAAAGTACTATAGAAAACAATATTTTCTATATCTGACTGTTAGTTCCAGAAATTAACATGTTCAAACATACGAAAAGCATTCTCTTGAACTTATAATATTATAATGTCTATTCGGTAACAATGATTAGTCAAAAATGTTTATAAATTATCTCGTATATAAGAAGGTTATTTGGAAGATGATATTTTTAATAGATCCTCTTCAACTTTGTTGGGTGTAAATCAGAAAATTTTTACACTATATACAACAGAGTTTCTGATACATGCTATATATATATATCATAAATATTAGGCATCTAGTTTAAATAGGTAGGCTATTTAAAGCTTTACTCTTTTACAGTTCTCATACGTCATGCCTACTGGATTTATCTACATAAGATGACTTCTTCCCGTTACAAAGTGGGCGAATCTGTCAGTAAGTAATGCAATAGAAAGATGATAAGTAAGCGTTTGATGGGCGGTGGGACGGCGCCGCCGGTAACTGGCGTGATATATAGAATATTTTTAAACATATTTGAAGTTCTGTTTCGCAAATCATCGTTGTTCATTAACTCTAACAACGTACAGTCATAAACAAAAATGTTTACGTATAGTCTTGATCTTATAAGTGAATTTTGATTTTGTTTTTGCGTTCGCCACAAACTTATCTGATGTTAAGGAATGACGTGGCTTAAAACTGTAATAAGCTAAACTTAAAGAAGGACAACGTCGCAAATGTAGCTATCGGAACACATGTATAGATGCTTGGCGACAGATTTTCAACCAACCAGGCAGATATCTGAATCTCCTCCTTCTGTAAGGAAGCCGTCTCGCAGAAGGAGGCGGCGGAGAGGGTCCGCGAGCTGGACCCTCGGAGCGGCCGTCTCCGCCAACGGAGAGCTGGCGGGAGGAGGGGGCGTTTTGCTCGCCTCCTTCCACCGTCTTAGCCGGACCTGGGGGGGTGGGTCGGGGTCCCATCTTCCCATTGCACAGGTTCGACGGACGGAGGAGACAACCGGTGTGTACATGGTCGTCTCCGGACAAGGTCGGGGCCCGGTGGCGTTCTTTGACACCGGGCCAACCGCTGGGACGGCACGATGAATTCTTTAGAGATCTCGTTTCCGCCCCAATCCCATAGCGGCAGATGTACACCGTGGGGTTTTAGTGAGTAGGAGTCTCACACTACCCACCTTCTTCCCCCGAGAGGGTGGCGTGTCCATGAAGGATGTCCCCACGAAAAAAAAAAGAAGATATCTGAATCTGTTTTAAATAAATACAAGTATTTTAAAACTTTTCTCATCGTCTGTACGAACCGACTCGGACGATGTAAATTGAATTAATGGGCGTGTACCACAGTTGAGCTGCACTATCGAATGTTTTTTATAATCGAAACAACGCATACACAGAAGCTTGTAGATCAAATTAATTACATTCAACCAATAATCGAGAAAAGGAATTAATTTACTGATCGCCTTATAAGATATCATCACATGTAATCTTAAATTTGAATTAATCGAACATGTTGCTGTTCGCATGATGGAAGAATGTTTTCTTGGCTACGTGACGTCCTTCTACCTTCATTTTGCTGAGACACTAATTCTCCCGTCGCAAGGAGAAAAGTTTGTAGTCTGCACCTTTAGCTAATAAATGGACCGTGTAAATAGCTCCCACCAGGAGGGATGCGGTGAAAAGAGCGTGGAAATAATCCTAGGCTCGTAAGAACCAATGATTGTGTGTGAACGATAGGGGATGTAAGAAGCACTTATTTCACTTACCGAATCGCCCCCCGGTGCCTCGAAGTTGTTGACCACTGGATCGTTCACGTACAGATTGTCATGCGGCGATAGATGCGGTGATGGGTTCACAATAAGTGCCTCGAAGTTGTTGACCACTGGATCGTTCACGTACAGATTGTCATGCGGCGATAGATGCGGTGATGGGTTCACAATAAACCAAAGCGGGTTAATTATATGATAAATATGGCGGAGATGTAATTTGTTATCGTGAAAAAGGTGCGCATCGACCAAAAGTGACAAACGTCAGCCCCGTATCGAAATATGAATTTTAATAAAAACTTCATGGTGGAGCATCATTTCTGATTAAATGTAATTTGAAAATGGAATCACATACAAAACCCATTTCTGATTAAATATAATTTGAAAATAGAATCACATACAATTTTAGAAGCGCACAAATAATACGATTAAATGAAAACCTTTTTGCTTGATCCGAATATTTATAAATATGTAGAAGTCAATATTGCCAAAAAAAAAAACAACGGCAGATGCGTCGCTCTTTCTTTGGACGGCAGAATTATAAAGAAAATTGGGTTTCGGTCTCAAATCAGCTGTTTAAATAACACTGCTAAATACATTCTAAAGTGTGGAGTCCGATAATATAAGGTGCTTCGTACTCCATTAGGCAGTTTACATGACTAATAGCGTTTGGCTGTGCTACGGCGCCGGGTCTGTTCGAGGGCGGTGCCGTTTGAAACAAAGCAGCACTGTCGCTGTTGATTGCAAGACGGTGACTTGCACGAAGACGTCTCGATATGCTGCCGTGAAATTATTTACAAAAAATATTAGCGGTTCCGTATGGGTAATATAATAATGTAGAATGAATATCATCCGTTCATATAATTCAATATTGCATTCATATGTCTAGATTTAATTCAAAAATGAGTCGTATGATTTATATGATATTTTGTACATATTTAATAGGTATATATGCAATTTGATAGGGTATAAAAATACATTAATATTTTTTCGAATATTAAAGACTAAAAAGAATTTTTTTTATATACTTTATAGGTAAACGTTTTGACCACAATCTCATCTGATATTAAATGATGATGTGGTCTAAGATGGTAAGCCACGCTTAACCTAGAGGGAGACTGGCTCTCAAGTGCAAGCTGCCAGAACACACCAACAGGTGCTTAACGACAGATTTTCAACTTGACGGTGGTAGCTAGCCAGACGGACTAGATTATGCCATTTTATAATTTTTACTCGGGCGATTGTTTTTTTTTCGAATTTTCATACCCTGTTGGCACTTTGGCCTCTACAGATTCACCGGACTACGCGAATTTTTATAGAAATTGATAGCTTATATAATAATATCGTTCAATCAACAATGATTTTAGAAATAAGAAAACATTAGTAAAAATGCAACATAACAATAATTACAGCGTAATAAACGCGTCAAAAGTAATGGGCAAAGCTAGTTACTATTATAATTTAAATATTCACACTAGTTGCTTAGAGTAAATAAAAAATATCGTAAGAAAATTTGTCACGCTCGAGCAACATTCACATACGAGTACGCTTAGTCGGTCTTCAAATTGTCCAGTTCCTACACGTTACATAGTATTGTAATGAAACCAATGATATCGCATAACCAATACGTTCAACCCCAAAAATCGAAATCCACTTCGGCATATCATTTACAAAGAACGGCGAGCTCATAATCTATTTATTGATTCAATGGCCCGGCAATCGTAGTTACCAATACGTTGAACGTTCAAACAACGGTAGTGGATTGTGAACAGAAAAAAAAAAAAACAAGTTCTTTGTGCCGCTCCGACTCGCATGAAGCCAAATTTAAATGATGACTGGTATGGTTTGTATAATAAACAGAATTCGATACACGCCTACCCGTGTTAGGTAAAACTCAAATGGAGGTCGATTATTTATGCCTTGTTTGTACGGAAGCTAATTGCGTACTAACTCGTGGTAACACATATCACCATGAAATGACGTAGTTGGTAGAAGTCGTATTTATTTATGATAATTACTAGGAAGACGTCGTAAGTAGAAGCAAGAAGTCGTCTAATCAGTATAATCATTGTCATCAGAAACTAAGAGTGAAGTGAGGCTCGAGAATCGTAATCAAATAGGCACTTTGAAAGAATTTGTTTTTGTAGACTTTTGTGTAAAAGCGAAAGAAAGAGAGAAACTAATACAACTATCGCCGTCATTGTATCTTCTTTTTTCTGTTACAAACATAACCACAATTTTAATTTTCTTCAAATAACAACATGGTTCAGGATCGTAGAAGGGCTGAAACAGCTTTCTCGTATCTTAAGAAACAATGATTGCTTTAAATCACAACGTTTAAAAAGATCTTAAAAATCTATCTATCTACAACACCTATTTCTGATATTTTCCCAACAGGTTAATTCAATTAACTGTAGTTCATTTCATAAGCACACCTCTTCTTAATCCTGCAAAGGGACTGAATCTCAAATCGATTTGCAAAACACAATATGTCCAACTATATATTAGTTCCAACACAATGATTTCCCCGATACTAATATTAGAGTCAATTCGCTAGACATGTCCATTTCGAGCGCATTTTAAACGAGTATCATCGCATAAACTCTATTCTGTAAATACCTACAACAGTAACTGCGGCCAGTTAAACACACCGATTAGACCGAAAGCAACACGACTCTATGACTCAGAGAAGCAATTTTTAACCACATTATTATAGTACTAATGCGCCTGATTCAGTTAGGAACGAGTGATATTTCCACCACGCTATATTTTTTAACCTAAATCAAATTCAATAAATATTTTTTACACTTCTAGCCCTAAGAAGGCGTTTAGGAATGTCAAAGCTGCCACGGGTTTCGGAAAACAACCCACTCATCGAGAAGAACCGGCAAGAAACTTGATCGGGACTCTAACGTACATATTTTTATAATGCATTAAATTATACCCTATAATAAATACCCTTTAGACACCAATACTCGCTTGACATTGTGCTCGAACGTACAGTCCTGAAAATCAGTAATGTGCTTTGGGACTTTGTGTGTAAAATCTAACACTGTCCATAACTCATCCAAAATGTCCATAAACGTTAGACTGTTAATATATCATCACTTTCTTTTGTGAATAGGAATAACCATTTTTCAAAACAAACTATAATAAATGAGAGGCAGCACTTTTGGTCACAATAGCTTCCAATCTTACAATGAACCTAGGCTTTTGGTGAAGGAAAACATCCCAATGAAACTAGAGAATGGTGGTAGAGTTTGTTTTAAAGACCGTTTGATTAATTATCACCCTTAAGTTCAAAATCTGCCGCAAAGAAGCTGCAAGGTTGTATTCGGCAGCTGCTCTTGAGAGCCAGTCCCTCTAGGCTTAGCGTCTTTCCATTCAAGACCAGATCGTTGACTTAAGATCAGACGAGAATTTCTTCCAACTTTAACCTTATAAAGTATGAAAAAAAACCTAAATTAAGTACACTTTTATATATTTTGTATGAACTATAAACTTCATAACCGGCTTTGATTGTATGTAACTATTTATTTATTTAAGATTTCAAACTGGATACATTTTAAAAAACATTGCCATACTTTTTATTATAAAGTAGCATTACATATAGACCACAAATAATGTATAAAGATCGCAATAGGCTATAACTATTTATGCCATAGGTTCCCTCACATAGGATCAAGGCTGATAGTTGAAAAGAGAAATAATAATTGTTAGTGATATTGCGACCATTGTAACTTTACGAAAACAACAAAGCTATGATGTTGCTTGCACAGTCAAACCTTGCGCCAGTTTTATTACTCTTATATAGTACATCATAGTACGATATTTAGAACAACAACACAGCCTTAGAATACATTACAACACCATTCTGTAAACTGGATGGATTTTAGAATATTTTGTCATAACCTTACTTCGGTCGGACAATGTCAAAAAAGTACAAGACAACCTCATTCAGCAAAATTTCCAAAGATTAATAATTTAAAATGCGCATATAATTATTGCAAGATAATTAATGTATTTATAAATCCTCCCTGCAAGTTAACCATCATATTTAATTGCCCATAAATGCAAGGTATAGACTCCAATTAACAGAGCCTATAAATCGCGTTGATTGGCCGAAGCGTTCAACTATGGCTTAATGAAGTTGTAATTCCAATAGCGAGGAGGGAGGTCCGACATCAATGTTGTACGTTTACAATTAAAACACAAATCTTGTCTCATACCATTGTACGAAACTAACGAGCCACCATCGGACACCATACGAATACGAAATCTGCTTCACATAGGTAGGTACTCGGTTTTTCAACGTCCGATCATAAATCTATGCTCTAAAAGGTATTCACCCTTTTTGTCTCCCGTAATGAGTGAATTATCATACAAATAGAAACGATTCGGGATCAGTGTATAATTGAGTTCGGCGCCCCGCTGTTCAGATCTCTTTGTGTCGGCCGCAACCGCACTGACGTACAAACGAACTGTTGTAATATATGCGCCGATGATTACTTCACAAATATTGGCCGATGGTCAATCACCTCTATGATTTCACTATACTAGTAGTTCGGAACAAAAACTCGTGTCACAGATTAGTTGAGTTTGGCTGAAGTTCGAATTGCAGGAGGCGCTGTTTTCATAATAGAATTATTCATTACCTACAGTACTCGCACTAACACGGTTTTAATATAGAGTAACAAAGACAGGCTATAGTAAGATATCTGCATACTTGTTTTATAAATAATAGAATATAATTAGTAACTTACCTAACACTTATGTTGGTAACTAAATGATATCTGCTACTTCGTCTGCCTTGTATGTTATCTTAGAAAGATTTCTTTGTTAACAATTTTACCTATTTACTTCCTCTCTCCTACGTGTGCTAATTATACCGATTTCCTCACTTCTCCACGTCTCTAATCTAGTCTAGTAGTCTTTACGTGATGCACCGACAATGGCAACAGACCTCTACCTTTCTATTTACATACTAGCTGACCCAGCGAACTTCGTACCGCCTAACAGTAGATTCTTTAATTTTTATTTTTTAATACTTATTCTGCTATTCGGGACGCTATATAATGTTAAATGTTACCATCGTGTTAATATTGACAATATTGACATTAATATTTATACGATACTAACGTCACTCAATTGTTTCGCCTTCTCGGAACCTCTCCACTGAACACTTAAACTTTACTGGTATGGTATTAAAGTTCAAATTGATTTTTAAGTATTATTACGAATCGTTTGTATGGGAGTATAGAAAAGTGTTGTTTTTAGACTTTTTCAGGTAATTTTTAAAAATTTTCTCGCCGTTAGAACCATCTTCGTACTTCAAGGTATATTCTAAAAAAGGAATTAGCGAAATCGGTTCAACTGCTCTCGAGATTTGCGCTTAGCAACACATTCAGGCGATTCATTTTTATATTATAGACGTATAAACAAGAATATAAGTTTATCCATCAATCATGCTTAGCTGATCGAACGTGTAGTGTATTATTTCCTTAACTATGAAACACGGGGAACATATTTTGTTATGTACATACAATTTTGAATTCAATAAAATACGTTCCTAATAGAACACCGAATCCATCGTCGTACGGTTACTAAATCGGTAGCGAAGCTTGGTGGAAAACTAACTGGTCGTCAGTTGAATGAAAATTGTCAATTTTCCATAATCAACAGACTTGTGTGAATTAGAAAATGAATTGCGTTTTATATTTACACAGGATTATAATTTTGTGGATAAAATTATGTACCTACCTATAGAACGTCATTACGAGAAAACGAGGTTTGGAGTTTTTGGCGGGATCTTAGTCTGTCATGTAGTGGTTTTTATATTTTATTCATAATCTTGTGTTATTAGACTCTATATTTTGTAATATTGGTGGTGTTTTACGTAATATAGTTCGGTTATTATGCACAAGTGAACTGGATGGGAAATAATACCACGGAGCATGCATTCTGAGATGCCACCAAAACTCCATGGAAAGTTCTAACATGGAAACCACCATATTGTTAGAACATTATAATTATCACAAAACACTTACTTGGCAAAATCTTGTTACTTGACGCTGGCTAGTGCACAAACCGTGACGTAGCCAAAAAATAAAGAAGAAGAAGAAAGAGAAAACGACGACAAATTAAAAAAATAAATGCGAAAATAAATAAATTCGCTTAATGAAGTGCATAATCGTGTTGCGTTTATAATGTAAATAAAAATTTTGTATTAAGTTTTGACCACGTATATATAAGTGATACGAAGTTCACCGGGTCATCTAGTCTAAAATAAATAAATAATAGGTACCTAAATAAAGTTCGAACTTCATGAAATTAATAAGGAATTTTAATAGGAACAACGATAAATACCGGATATCACCTAATGCTAACAACATAAATTCATTGGTCGCTCCGAGCGAGAGCTGATTGGACTAACTACAATTTACGACCATAAATAAAGTCAAATATAGAATGTTCTGAATCAAGTCTTCATATTTAGGGTTGTGCCTAATGTACACCATGTGTTACTTAGATTTTTTTTTAATTACGATTACATGCCATTATGTGTTCTAAGACTTCTAAAGCATTTGGCGACCAGCTATATTAAATACTAGCTAATAACAGCGATTTCATTCGCGTTGTTCTGCGCATGCGCACCACACCGATTGCTCCATTTCTCCATGGTTAGAAAATACACTTCGCTGAACGTGTTTAATAATTATAAATATTGTTTTATGTTACCCAAAAATATAGTGATAATTTTCTTTTAGGAGAAGGTCAAGAATTTAAGAAATCAAAATAAAAAATACTTTATTCAGTTTAGGCCCTAAGAAGGCGCTTAAGAACGTCAAAATTACCAGTAGTTCAGAAAACAACCCAGTCATCGAGAAAAACCGGTGAGGAACTCGAACGGGTTTACCTTTTGTAACATATATATAGATGTATATTTAAAATACATTTCACGTTACAATCATTTTTAGTGGATGCACACAGAGGAGTCAATTCCAGACATCACCATCGTGCACATATTGATCCACTTTATAATAGCGCTTTGACATCAAAACCCGCTTGACATGTAGTCCGGTGAAACTGTAGAGGCCTTGCCAGGTCAACAATGTAGTCAGTTCGAAATTTTTTGCCGCTTGACATGGCGCTTGAACTCACACTCCGACAAATCGATAATATCGGTTTAGGACTTTGTTATAAAACCTAAAACTATTACCTAAAAAATTGTTACTGGTTTTACTGAGTCGGAAATACAGAAAGACCTGTTTGACATAGTTTCTAGTAATCAGATAATGCCTGTCTTTTACGAAATCCAGCTTTTCAAAGTTTTCGCGAACATACATTCAATTATCAAGAATGTATTGGGAGAGTAGAGTTAAGATATCGAGAATTAAAACAAAAGAAGATGATTCAAATTTTTTGATTCAAAAAGTTGATCAAAACTACAACCAAATGAACTCTATTCTTCAAATTTATGAATTAACTAACCAAAGAGAGAAACGCTTTATCTATAATTGGTTACTAAGACTTTCATACAATAACACTGAAAGTCTACTATCTATAATTTCATAAGAACTTTGTTGTTACAATTATTGTTTATTATTATGATAAGAATTTAGTTTAATTCTTAAACAAGGATCTGGAGATCTGTAGTTCAGATCTTTGTACCTTTTTCAGACTCCAGACCTCACATTGATTTTTTAAGTTATCTTTACTTTTTAGAAAATGTATACTTTTCCTTTTGTACTTTAAAATATTGTATAGCATTAAGAATGTAAATTAAAATGTGAGGTCAAATAAATGTATTATTATTATTATTATTCCAGCCTATTAGCCAATAGTTTTTGAGTACAGAATAAGGGGTACAAAATTGCTTACGATTTAATATAGAGTGTAGTTGTAACTTGGACTTAATTATTACATTTAACTTTTTAACGTTGAATGTTCTAGACGAGTCTATAAAATTTCAATGTGTGCGTGTTCATCTTAAATAACCAGAAATTAATTATACTATAGGAAAAATGTAATAATGGTCAATAGCTAATAATGTCAGCTGACAATAAATTTCTTTAGAAATTTAAACTTCTATATATTCCCATATATAATGATTGACGTTACAAGAATATATTTTAAGATTTTAGATATCCTCTCTATATATAGGGTAACGGGGGTGGCCATTAATTTCGTGAAGGGATCAGAGGGGAGAGATCAAGCCTCATCTCACTAAATCTGACGTGGGGGAGAGAGGGGGATTCGGCAAATATCACGTAGTTTATAAATAAATCTTTTAGGTATGTAAAATAAAAGTACGACCTCACGAATTGACACAAGAGGAGCTTTTTTTTTTTTTGCTTTCGAACTGACTACTCTGTTGACTTGGCACAAGGCCTCTACAGTTTCACCGGACTACTAAGCTACTAAGGGGAGCGCTTAAGGCACTCACCCGATTGTATATAGGACACAAGAGGAGATACTAAGGTTCTGTGTGCAAGTAGCGAGGGTTTGCAGTGACTAAATCACAGCAAAGTTGAAGGAGCAAATGGTCTTATTGATAATTACAAGAATGGATATCAATAGTCGCTCTTAAAGCCGTGCACGAGTCTCCGTGGATTGAATTACAATGCATGTTCCCTATCTATTATTAATTTTAGTAGTTTGAATTGAAGTACCTACTATATAATGTTGTCACTCTGATTTTAGATTATGATCTAAACAGGCTCAAATACTAGCCTTAATATAATTAATAAATAAAATGGTATGTAATTTTTTTAATAAATCTATCGTATTTATACCCTAAATATAATATTTTAAAGATTTCACATGAGATTAGG
Source organism: Antheraea assamensis (assembly GCA_035772565.1). NCBI lineage: Eukaryota > Metazoa > Arthropoda > Insecta > Lepidoptera > Saturniidae > Antheraea > Antheraea assamensis. The sequence continues at coordinate 1,288,742 of JAQQSE010000054.1, read as the reverse complement.
GACAGACGGAGATAAATCTCATGACATCTCACCATCGGGAGAGGGGGCGTCAAAAAACCTGAAAAACGCCTAACGTAATTAACAGATGCCTCCTTACCTCTCTTCATATCGACTAACTTTAATTTATAAACACACATGTATAATATATCGAAAATTTAGTTGGCAGATGTACAAGGACGAAGTATCTAAGAAGTAAAACTTAAAAGAACTACCGAAATCTCTATAGTAGTTTTAAAGTGATGGACGCACAACGTCAGATCATTCATTGCCGAAATTTATGTCTATCTATATATGTAATTAAAATTTTCATGTAACTTTAAGTTTTCCAAAGAGTTAAAAAAATACATAACGCATAGTAATTTCGACAAGTAATATATAGTATAGTATTATAGTAATATATATGCGTAAGGAGCCACGAGTATTCTGTATAAAACAATTATTCCTGAAAGTAATTTAAAAATACAGTTTAGGAATAATAAAAAAAAAACAAACACATTTAATTTCCAACAATGTCAAAGTAACGAAACGATTCATTATTTATCAATAAACGCAATTAGATATCGTTTGTATGGAATTTCTATAACTTATCAAAAAATCGCGGGCACGTACTTATCCGATGCGGCAAAAAGTCGCGCGATCGCAATTAGTTCACGTTGACGCGTCCGTGGGCGTGAGGCCACGCCTACGGAGGCGTAGGGAGGGCCTGCGAGTGCCGCTACGGAGGAGGAAAGAGGGCCAGTCGCCTTCGCTATCGCGGACTTAACGCGCGTAGTGCGCGGCCCTCGCGAATTTTCGCGTTAAGCCGCCGGCGAAATTAGTGCCTTACCGGATCGTATACAAAAAAAAAATGTAAACTATACGAACTTATTTTTAAAGGATTCTTATTTACTACTGTAACATATACAAAAGTGACGTCTGTGAGTAAAATTAATATTTACAACAACAAAAGTGTATATAAATGAAATAGAAACCGATCACCGTGTTCTAGGATCAAGTTATAAATAACCGATGACAATTAATTACAATTATTTCATTTCATTGTTAATTCGATACACAACTGAAATGAGTTCCATTAGTAATTTCGACCTTATTTCCGTGTTATAAAAATGACAGAGACAAATAAAATAACCGTTCGAAATTCAAATTTATTTATCGAACGCTCCCGACGTAATAGTAATAATAACAGTGCGAATTTTAAAAATGGATTTGACAACTCGCCGTGGGGATTTGTTGGACGGAGCGGTGCTAGAATCGGTCCTTCCGGTGAACGGAACGGAGCAGGTGTGCCGTGAACTAGTGAACGGAACGCAGGGCGTTTGTGACGTCACGGGACCGACCGCGGAAGTGACGACACCGAGGAAGATTAATTCGTTTAGTATAAGAAATTTAGTTGGCGCAGAGGATTCTGAGCGGCTCGACCGACGGTACAACGAGCACTGGTGATGGTAAGTGAATTTTCTTACTAGATACTCCATATACATGACTTTCTATATAAATGTGTGTATATAGAATTACTATAGCTCTAACATTTTTTATTTATTAACTGTCTTCCAAATAGAGAAGATTCTCAAGTCGGTTGTATTTTTTGTTACCCCAGAACATCGTCAAATATGAACCGATTTGGAAAATCTTTTTTATTAGACAGAGGATGTTTTCAAAGTCGCTTCTATTTTAATTTTATTAGCACTGAACCTTGGATTTCGAAGATACACTAATGAACTGCTCAAAATCGATTAAAGAACCTATAATTATTGACATATTTATGACAATCCAATGCTATGTAGGCATCTAATTATGGTCAAGGACGTTCTGGTGATTTTTTTATAGTATTTTTTTTAAGCGGGTAAGTTATTTCAAATAATTCTACTGTTTTATTGAATTACTTGGGAGAATACACTAATGTTATCAAATTTTGTATTATAAAGGAGAGTTTTCGATTTTATTGATATTTTAAATATGTTACAGCAAAAAACAGGTAGTTCAGCTTGTTTTACTCTGCGTATTTACTGTCCTCTTTCTTGATTCTTAATATATTAATTGCATTTTAATCTATAATGTAAAAATGAATCGCTGAATGTGTTGCTAAGCGCAAATCTCGAGAACAGCTGAACCGATTTCGCTAATTCTTTTTTAGAGTATTCCTTGAAGTACGAGAATAGTTTTTAGGGAGAGAAAAATTAAAAAAAATGCTTGGAAAAGTCTAAAAAACAACACTTTTCTATACTCCTGTACAAACGATTCGTAATAATACTTAAAAGTCAATTTGAACTTTAATACCATAGCATAAAGTTTATGTGTTAATGGAGAGATTCCGGGAAAGAAAAACAAGTGAGTGACGTTAGTATCGTATAAATATTAATGTCAATATTTGTAAATATTTATACGATGGTAACATTTAACATTATATTGCGTTCCGAATAGCAAAATAAGTATTAAAAATAAATAAAAAAATTATGAATCGACTGTTAGGCGGTACGAAGTTCGCCGGGTCAGCTAGTTGTCAATAATTTCAAGACTTTTTTTTTTCAAACTGACCACACTGTTTCGCTACTCGCTACACGCTACAGTTTCACCGGACTACATTTCAAGAGTCTTTTAACATTACCCGGTACTGTTCATGTTTTATTTAAATTTAATTAAGGAATAATCTAGAAAAAACGCTAGTTTTTATTATATTTATTTCTCAAGATAAATCTTAGAATGTTTTACTTATTTTTAATTTATTAAATTAGTTGTAGTACAATTCTCGGTAAACTTTTTGGCAGTTCTGAATGTTGTAGCGCAGGTACACAAATTTATGTATAAATACGTATGATACTATATGTATAACATCGAGACAACTTAAGAATAAATAAATAGCGATTTTAGAATTTTATAATAATATTTTAACTTTGTTTTGTATTAATCTCTTGACTGTATTATTATCATTATGATATTATAGGGGGCAAACGATCAGGTGGGTCACCTGGTGGTAAGTGATCACCGCCGTCCATAGACACTAGCAACACCAGGGGAGTCGCAAGTGCGTTGCCGGCCTTTTAATATATGTGGGCCTCCGGCGCTCTCACTAACCGAACGAAACGCAACAGTGCAACTACTGTTACTTCACGTCGGCTTTCTGTGAGAGGGTGGTACTACCCCGGGTGAGCCGAACCATTCATTCTGAAACCAGTAATAGTTTCAGCGTAGCTCTACCACCTACTAAGCCCGTACTTACTCGTAAGCCCGAACGTAGTACTTATATTCAGAGCCACCAAGAAGACTGACCACGTATATAAACAATTAGACGATTTGTTATACTTTTACGTTATCTCTTCTAGATGTTCATGTTTTTGGAAAATTTTCAATGCCAATTAAGAAATAATTAATAATTAAGTTGTGGTTACAAATGTCCGAAGTCGAGTATATTTAACCCTTAAATGGACAATGTTGTTTTTAAACAACATACTAAACATCACAGATAAAATTGACCTTCTTTTCATTTTTTGTTAATTTTGACAACTAGTTCTTATTTCTGAACGAATTTTGTACTTTTTTTTAATGTTGGCAATAAGTAATGGTAAATTCATGTCTAAATTTTTTTACTCATTTTTCCTAAACAGTAATACATGTCGGTCTATTACACAAATATATTTTTTTAAAACGTGAAACAAAAATCGTCCATTTAAGGGTTAAATGTGTAACAAAGGGCATTTTCGTGCTCATATGATTTTCATTTCCAGTACAAACTAGTAATAGCGGTTTAGCCTCTCTGCTTATCTATGCGAATATCTTTGTTTAATGGCGTAACTACCAGACACGAGGCTTAACGTAGTGTCCGTCGGTGTACGTTCAGTAATCAAACAGGGTATTTTTAGGCGATTGATATGCGACAACTCCACACATGCACAGACCCGTCGTTTTGACGAACTTATGGTATGATATAGTTGAGAGGCTTGCATGCCGGCATGCCAGCGGTGACTGCCTATGAATTGTAGATCTTATTCTTGTTTATTTATTGTCCTCTATTTAAAACTCAGAGGATAATACAGTCACTTTATTATCTCCCGCTAATTCATTGCCATTGTCAATGATTTTTTTTTCGAACTGATTATGCTATTGAACTGAGGCCACATACCTCTACTAGCTTCACCGGACTACTAACAATGTTCGTAATCTCCATTTCAATCTGAACTTTCTGGACTTTACAGAATCTGGGTAATGATTATTTTCACCTCTACCGTACACAAAAAGCCTTTAATTTAATAGCCAGTTTCTGTCAGGGGTTATTAACATTTTGGTCACATTTTACTGAGACTAACATTAGAGTAAAAAACCTACAGTGTATAATTTGTAGCCAATTGCGTTAATAGTATGATCATATATATAGAAAATACTGTGTACGCCATTTTCTGATACTCTTTTGAGAACTACGCGGTTTTATTAGTTATGTAGAAGAAAGAATGTGAACTATAAGATATTTATGTCGGTCATTATGTTTAATTAGTTGATTCCCGCTCGCGTTGTTGGCAAAATTACATATGGCAAATGGTCAATCGAACCTAAAAAATAAATAGTCTAGAAGAAGCATCTATGAAAAATTCCTTATCTATGCTAATGGTAATATGGTATGGACATTATCTATGTTAATTTTTTTTTTTAAATAAGCGATAGTCGGCAAACCGCAAATTTTTACATCTTCATACAAAGGTATTGTGATATTAAAGATATATAGTAGAGTTAACAATGATTTAAAAGCCAAATTAAACAAAATACGGCTGACGGAACTCGATCAGTGACGTAATAACGAAGAAATAAAATAACATTCAATCCATTCGTTCCTTCCTCAATTCTGGTCAAAGGAACACAAAAACTACTGAACGGATTGTAATGCGATATCTTCACCAATAGATAGAGTAATATATAAGGAAGGTTTAGGTATATAATTTGTCAATATGTTGTGTAAATGGTTGAAATATAACGATAATTGCTGGAAGTGTTGGAAAAGTCAAATCGCCTGGAAGCTTTCATCGAAAACACTGCCTAATTCTCTTGAGATATAAAAATAAAACATAGTGAGATATTTCCCTTTTATAGACGTACAAAAAAGTATCCGATGGCAAATACCTATATTTTAAGGATAGCTTATTATACTCATGTCTTCTAAAAAATGGTCACACTTTTTTTTTTGTTTTCGAACTGACCTACACTGTTAGCCTGGCAAGGCAGCTACAGTTCCACCAGACTACTAAGGGGAGCGCTTAAGGCACTCACCCGATATTTGATTAGGCGAACAGCGCAAGGGCACTCTGTGAGCCTCGGCTTGAGATGGTCACACAAAACGAGGTAGTTGGAAGGCTATTTAGGCGGAAACACTATTAATCTTTATCAAATTAAATACATTAGTTACCTTAAGCATTTGATGCACATAAGTATATATTTTTTTATTATCAGGGCAGGACAACGTCCACCGAGCCGTTTCTTTTTATTAGCGTGGGGAAACCCATCATGGATACGCCACCATCCCGGGGGGAGCGTGTGTAGTGTGAGACTCGTACTCACTAATACCCCACGGTGTACCCTCTACTGCCATAACGGGATGTCACGGACTCGTGTTAACTAGCACCATAACGCCCCGGCAGCCAGTCTCGCCTAATGCCGGACCTCCCGCGCTAAGAGAGAGACTGTCTGGTACACCCCGACTGTCTCCCAGACGGCCGAACTAGTCCAATGGAGAGACGGGCCCCCCGACCCATCTCCTCTTAGTCCGGCTTAATACGTCCGCCGAGCTTGCTAAATTTAATATATTTCTATTATCAGGATAAAATTCTCAAAATTATAATGAATATATATACTCGTATATATATAAAGTAACAGTGCTTGCATTGTTGCGTTTCGTTCGGTCAGTGAGAGCGCCGGAGGCCCACATATTTAAAAGGCCGGCAACGCACTTGCGACTGGTGTTGCTAGTGTCTATGGACGGCGGTGATCACTTACCATCAGGTGACCCACCTGTTCGTTTGCCCCCTATGATATAAAAAAAAAAATGAATACCATATCAAAATCCGTTGCATAGTTTAAAAAAAGTAAGGTAACATCCGTATGTTACGCCCATGAAAATCGATTTTGTTTTATAATATTTTAGACAAATGATGACAGTGTGGTCAGAGTAAAAATGACCCTAAAAAAAATTATTAGGAAAACGCTATCTAGCCAGGTAGATGTTGTTCTGAAGATTTTGACAGTTAAAGAGTTGAATACAGAGCCACCTATCAGTTCCTGATATTGTAATTTTCTTCTTTGACACTAAACTGATATATGATATTAATATAAGAAGTTTCTGTTCCTATTTTGGATCTAAAGAGACATATACTGTGAATATGATATTCTGATTCATAAATATATACATTTTTTTTATAACGACTCTAGCGCCCCCTGTTAAACTTTTCGTAAAAGCAAATGTATTTTGTGAATTTGGACTCAAACGGTCAAGTAATTCAGATGTTACACGATGGGTAATAGAAACTAACAATTATACATATTATTAAGTTCTTCTTTCGTATCTTCTCTTATCGGGCTTAACTCGAAAATGTTTTTTTGGACAAGGTAGTTAATGTCACTGCTTTTTTTTTAATATTCATGATTTATTAAGATCTATGCCAGCTCAACTTTTGTCTAACAAGTCCGCTAAAATCTATATATCTTTTCTAAATTGAAATATTTTTCAAAAAGTAAACAAGCCCGTCGCCCGAAACCAGTAAAACGTAGTAAGGTTACCCAAGCAGAACACAAGTGGAAGCGCTGACATTTTTATTGACTCCATGCTTGTTACTGGAACACCTTTTATGTAATTGTCGCTGAGTGACAATTGATTTTGTATTACTACAGAAATTATTGTTAATTGATTTATTTGAATTTTTTTTTAATATTTTTTAAGGTTTTTTTTTTATATTTTGTGGTCTAAGTCACACTGAACCTAGAAGGTGACTGTCCCTCAGTCGCAGCTGCCGGTACACACCAACAGGTGCTTGATGACAGATTTTCAACTTGAAGGTGGTAGCTAGCCAGGCGGACTTAGAAAAACCCTACCACCATGCTATGGTTTCATCACTATACTTTCCTTCACCGAAAGCTCCGACTCAGTTGCTTGGATTCGAACCTACGTCCTTCGACGCCGTGTCCGAACACACTATCAACTGAGCCAAAGCATCATATAAGAAAGGATGGTTACTATTTTCATCTATTTGCATAGTTTAGTAGCGATGGAGCTAAACGTTAGTGTTGAAGGGGAACGGTAAGGCGGTCGCTTGCCGTGTTCAACAAATGCGTTTATCGAATTCCTAATGTATAATTATAATAGTATAATAAACATATTAAATGAGAAATTTCTAGTATTTAATTAGTTATCTATAAACGTTGTTTTGATTATGTATTCACACTTTGACGGATTGATGGACGAAGAGATGGAAGTCATGTGACAAAAAAAGTTTTGAGTATGAAAGTGGACGCATATAGAAGTAGAAGTAGGAAGACAGAAAAAGGTATCGATCGATTGTGTGACCCTACTTAGGTGGGATAAAGTTAAGAAGAATGTAAATACAACAATTATTGCAACGATGCATTCATTATAAAGCAGTAAACCTAGTTGACGGCGACTGGTGCCGAACAAACCCGATACAGTGTAACAGACTGGAACGCGACAGTTCATTTTCGTCCATTGTCCAATGCGCCTAAATAGTTGTCACTTCAAAAATGCTTCGATTTGATATGTATTGAATTAATTTATGGGTCCAAAATAAATTAAGAAAAAATAAAACATTTATATGATATAATTAAAAAGGCAATTGGTCAAAAGTACATTGTCCATTATCAAGCCAACCTTGTAATCAACCGATCGGACGTCAAATTAATCATTATCATGTATAATAAACGAATTGAAATCAATGTTTATTAATTTTAACTATCGTCTAATTATCCTCATGGAAATATACAACCTGTCATCTAATTATAAGCAATAATGTACTTTTATTATTTATATTACGCCGCTATAAACAGAAAATTACCTACCGGTTGTATGATTACATTTTTTTTTTTAATTGAAAATCAAACAAACTTCTTTGGTATCGGTTTAGTGTTGCCAGATGTGGCCTTTTCACTTTACCCTAAAACCAAATAACCATGATTTTTTTAGAGGTTACTTATGAAAGTTTACGATAGATATACAAAAATTTAAATGAGTTTTATTCGCGTAGATGACGTTTTGGAACTAAAACCAAATAACCATGATTTTTTTAGAGGTTACTTATGAAAGTTTACGATAGATATACAAAAATTTAAATGAGTTTTATTCGCGTAGATGACGTTTTGGATTTTATTCAAATGTGTTGCATTAACCCTCTTTACAAATTAAATACATACATGTTAGAATTACCTATATAAAAAACACGTACACATGTGTGTGTACTTCATATGACGTAAATATGAAACCTTCTAAAAATGATACAGTATTAATATAAAAGATGTTGTATTCTATCTCATTCACTCGCACGTCAAATCCTATAGATGTATATGTTGTCTTTCATATGACATTTTTCGTTTCATCAAGTTTCAAATCACAATCGCGCTAAAGAAATATTCACTTCATAAACCTGAACCCCTCCGTTAATCTTTTTGTATACTCTATCCCTGAATATACTGCGTAGCCTCAGAAATCCTTGATTTTGGAAGAATTTGTATGTGCTTCTACTCTGATAACAATGATTCAGGATCTGTGAAAGCGTATGCGATTTTTACTGGTATAAAAACTTTTTGTACTCCTAGCATGTAACTAAGTATTGTCCACTCTTCTTCTTCTTCTTGTTTTGGCACCGCAGAAGCATTTGCCAGTGTCAATGTTTTGTTTCAACAGGGATTATAGCAGAATGTTTACAAATAATATAAGTTTATTAAAACGTAGGAAGTTCCAATTCTTGTGATAATTATAATGTTCTAACAAGATGGTGGTTTCCTTGTTAGAACTTTCCATGGAGTTTTGGTGGCATCTCAGAATGCATGCTCCGTGGTATTATTTCCCACCCACTTCACTTGTGCATAATAACCGAACTATATTACGTAAAACACCACCAATATTACAAAATACAGAGTCTAATAACACAAGATTATGAATAAAATATAAAAGCCACTACATGACAGACCAAGATACCGCCAAAAACTCTCATTGTCCACTCTTATACGATTTAATTATACTGTCATGTCATATCAAATGATCTGTAGAAAAATATATTTTTCTCTTTCATGCGCCTAATACTACTTATGTTACACCCATTGTTATCATACGAAACAATACTATATTCCATGGCCCGTAGCATAACGAGCTCTAAGGAGGTTGTTTCATCCTCTTTTGTATAGAGAACGTGTTAAACTACAGATTTGTTTGAGTACCCATTGTTTTCTCCTTTACTTTCACGACCGTTTTGTAATCGCTTGTGTCATTGTCGTCTTAATGTCGTGATATTCTCGACACACGATTAGACAATGATTGACATTCGACATATCTTGATGACAAAGATATACGAGGTACAAATAGTTTCAGAAAATAAATTTCGCAAACCAATACAAAGTTGCGAAGTGGTGTAACACGAATTAATTCTTTTCGATTCTACGAATAACCGCTCTTAGAAGCTTATACGTGTTGTGATTTATGGCTAGTGTAATGATTTCAATTATTTAAACAATTTTATGTGTTAATTATAGCTTAAAGACAACTTATTTATAAGAAATATTCACTGACAAATATCAATTTTATTACTACTAGCTAATTACCCGCGACTTCAACGGCGTCTTTTATTACCACAATCATATAATTAAGTAGTAGAAAAAAAAACATTAAAAAATAAATTGAAAGCAAAGATTTACTTCGCTTAAACACTGTTACTCGTTTACTTCCTCTCTTCTGCGCATGCGCACCGCACCGTTTACACCACTACTCCACAGCAGCAAACACATCGCAGAATGCGTAGTGCTTAAAAAAATTACAGTTTCTCCAACTTGTATAGCTTTATATGAAATGTAGATATAACGATAATTTTTAGATAAGGCCCAAATGTCTGGGAAGTGAATATCAAAATATTTGATCCAATTCTATGCAGTCATTTTTTTCGTAATCCACGTATAACGGCAGACCTCTACCATTTTGTTTATATAGATTAAAGCATAAAAGATCCTTTCAACTATTCTATCCAGGATGGAAGAGAATAATCCTAAATACCTTTGCATTCGCTTCGGAATAAAAAAAACAAATTACAAAACAAAGCACGCGTTTCCCCGATAACACTTAATGAGAAGGAAATGTTAATAGCATTACGCACTGTAAACTTTCAGAAGATAGATATATAGAGGATCAACCTTTATACAATGTCAGTTTGAGTTGAATTAATAAACATTTCCAAATTTAAAAAAATATTTTATGAAACGTGTACAGTGTGTGCTGACAGAGACTACACTGTCTGGCCAGTGCATAAAAATGCCACTAATACTAAAGTAATATTACGATGACGCTACATATATATGTAGTCGATTTCGGTTATAACGACTTTGGAGGGACTACTTTAATGACGTCGCTATATCCGAAAGTCGCTATACCCAAAATAGCTAAAAGTCATGTACATATATTTATATTTTTTTTATCGAACTATATATATTATACACCGGTGTTTTTAAAAAAAATGTGTCATAGTGCATTGTTTAAGTTTAGTTTTTTGTATACGCTATAAGGCTTCATTTTCATAATTTCTTCAATATTTAGATGATTGTCAGCTTTATTCAACTTTTTACACTTGCTAAATAGTCCTACCTACCTGCAAACAAATCAAGCATATCTCGCCATCTATAAATGTAAACAAAGGATAAGAAAGCTTAATAGTTTTACGAATGAGTCTTTGTGCCTTTTCCGACTCAATCGCAATACACACATGGAATTTCTAGCAATCTATCACAGATGGTTCATAACAACAAGTCGCTATACCCGAAGTTGACGCTATATCCGAAGTCGCTAGTGCCGAATGAATTTACTACGAAAGTATGCTTTCAATTCAAGGGTATTCTAAGGTCGCTATAACTGAAAAGTCTTTATAACCGAGGTCGTTATTAATGAAATCCACTATATATAGCGAATTCTGCACTTTAGCGGTTCCTATCATATACTTACTGGCTGTTGTCCACGATTTCGTTCGCGTCAATATACATTTGCCCTATTCCTAGGAAATTGTATTTTTTTCTGGATGAGCCCTATACTATGCTTATATCCTTTTCTGTACCCCTGAAAACCTGAATAGGAAATATCATGTTAATCGGTCAAGTAGTTAAGGCATGAAAGCGACTCACTTTCGCATTTCTTATAGTATAAATATTAAACTGCAATATCGTAAGTAGATATTATAGAAAACATAATATAATGTAAAGGTCGTATGAAGTTTATTTATCCTTTGTGTGCGAAAAGGGTAATAGCTTTTTGCAGTCTTCTGTTACTCTAAAAGTGGCAACTACATGTCTCGTTAAACATTCCCGTCCGATGCGTAGAACTTTATTTATTTTTATCTTTTAATTTGTATCGTATTAATGACGAAATTCTTCAGTTTAATTATATATTAACAAGTTCATTGGAAAAATGTATAATTATTAATAATGCTAGAACAACGACGCCGCTTAATAAGCTATTGAATGTGTTCAGCAAATAGCTTTCCTGATCACCTGCCTGCCCTGTTACAAATACCTACGTTATATCATATTATTGGACGATATCAAAAATAGTAGAGTTTATAAGAAGCAAATTAAGAAAGGACGCCAAAAAAAAACTTTTTAAAAAACAAAATGGTTGTCGAGTAATAATTTTATGTTTCAATATATCTATAACTATAAAGCAGAATATATGTTTTTTTTATATTATAGGGGGCAAACGAACAGGTGGGTCACCTGATAGTAAGTGATCACCGCCGTCCATAGACACTAGCAACACCAGGGGAGTCGCAAGTGCGTTGCCGGCCTTTTAAATATGTGGGCCTCCGGCGCTCTCACTGACCGAACGAAACGCAACAGTGCAAGCACTGTTACTTCACGTCGGTTTTCTGTGAGAGGGTGGTACTACCCCGGGCGAGCCGACCCATTCATGCTGAAACCAGTAATAGCTTCAGCGTAGCTCTACCACCTATAAATGTGACATAAAGTATTTCTTTTTACATCATTGTTTACGTACAGTATCTGTATCATTATCATAATATAATTAAAACTTTTTACGAATACACTATTGACGTTCAGATCTCAGTTAATCAACAATATCGAGACGCCAACTCTTTGGTTGTCATGCGCACGTGACCGTCAATGATAAAAAAAAGAAAACGTAACAACTGAATATATGCATCAAAGTATCGTGACGGACGTCAACATCGTTTTTTACCGAAACATCTCAATTATTCGGCGAAGTATCACTTCTGCACATCATCACATCACAATACGCTGTAGTTCAAAAACTCAACATCCATCACCACAAGTAAAGGAAGTTCAGCGGCCAGTCTTACACAGACAAAGATCTTGAGGTACGTGCATTGTATCCTTACTGTTGTTAGCTGGATCTGAACGGAAACTCGTTAAAAGTTCTCGTAAGACTTTTGGGTCTACCCAGGGTAGCATAAAGCCACCAAAGGCTATTTCGGCGGTACGTATGCTACAGTATCTATATATGATAATCGAAATAATGTACAATATTTTATTTATCTTCTTATTCGCTTCAGCTATGAAAAACTACTGTATAAATTTCAATATTTTTGAGGTTATACTTCTTTTGGCGCGTTAGGGAAAAATGATGAGAGTAAATTTTTACGATGCGCACGCACACTGTCACGAAAAACCGACACCCTGAATTTTGCTATAGTCAATAATTTATTAAAAAAAAAAAGTATGTATGTATTAAATATCTTTTTTCTATTGTTAGTGTCGTTTTTTCTACAAACATAGAACAAGGCGAAAGATAAAATTTTTGAAAAAAATTTTATCTTGTTACGCCAAAGAAGTATAACTTCTAACGCGTGTACATAAGTACACACACACACACACACAGTTTTTTTTTGTTTTACTTTTTAGTCACTACGTCTAAAAAAATTGTAAAAATTGGAATCTTGCTAAAAGAATTATAACGATAGCTTCATTTAACATAAGGTTATTCAAGTTAAAAAAAATACGATTTTGATAACCACTACGCGTTCAAATGATATGTGTTTTATTGCCGTGGAGAAGTGGGGCAAGCGGTGCGGCGCTTATGTTTTTCCTCTGTACATAAAATACATTGTTAAGATAATGAACGACGCAGACGAAGAGTATCAGTATCAGCTAGTTATAATTGAATTAACTAATTATATACAAATTAAGGATGGAGTACATCCAGATGAGCCAGGCATAAGTATTTGATTGGGCATTATTTTGCACTTCCGTATGGAATTGATTAGCCGGTAGCACGTCTAATTGCAACAAATAATGTTTAATTTAATGCGCACGTATATCTGAAAAACTTAAACCTGAGACTTGTAATAAAAGGACCAAAATATTAATAAATGGAACACCAAGACGACGCTTGAACCCGTCATTCGCTTTTCCTTCAGCGGAAACTCGAGCTCGCGTTCTAAAGATTATAAACAAAGTCAATACAACAAAAAGTTGAGACAACCGCTGAAAACACAGCACCGTCCAATAATTAGTACTCCAGTAATGTCGCTTGTTGGAGGAAAAAATCTGAACAATCAACAGATAACAAGATAGAGATTCATTCATCGACATATAGGGCTTTGACAATACAAAAACATTCGCCCACCCACAGCCCGTCCACGACTCTAAACTATAAGAACGAACCGGACATCTTTTACGATATAGAATATTATCGCTCCGGAGTTATTTTTTACTGTATCCATGATATCTGAAGCGGCTACCGAATACAAACTAAGCTACAATTATATTAATCACATTTGAGAGATGTTACAACGCTGTGAGTTTAACACACTTGGTACGTGCACATTGAATATACTTCGTTGTCACTTTGACATATTTTAGACTAGCGGCCCGCTCCGGCTTCGCACGGGTATAAAATATATAGCCTATGTCATTCACTGAAAAAATGATTAAAATCGATCCAGTAGTTTTGATTTATTCATTACTGCCCGTGGCCCGCACGCGTTAAATTTGGAGTAACCTCAAAAATAACAGTATTTCTCCACTATTTAATTTATGTTATTATACATATGAACCTTCCTCTTCAATCACTCTATCGATTAAAAAAAACCGCATCAAAATCCGTTGCGTAGTTTTAAAGATTTAAGCATACATAAGGGATATAGGGACAGAGAAAGCGACTTTGTTTTATACTATGTAGTGAAGCGATAAGGCTACGAGAGAATTATATTAATAACTAGTAGTTTTGATTTAATCGTTACTGCCCGTGGCCCGCATGCGTTAAATTTGCAGTAACCTCAAAAATAACAGTATTTCTCCACTATTTAATTTATGTTATTATACATATAAACCTTCCTCTTCAATCACTCTATCTATTAAAAAAACCGCATCAAAATCCGTTGCATAATTTTAAAGATTTAAGCATACATAAGGATATAGGGACAGAAAAAGCGACTTTGTTTTATACTATGTAGTGAAGCGATAAGTGACTACAGTTCCGAATGCGTGGATTAGATAATTATTATTTGCTAGCTGGTGCCCGCGACTTTGTTCCCGTAAAAACTTTTTTGTTATCTCATGGGAATTATGTGTTTTGAATTAATTGTGAGGTAACTTTTTTTACAGTACATTTTTTTTTGTACTACTTAACTCTTGTAAATAATTTACCGATGTACCGAAGTTACCTTAATTTAATTTTACATACATATTTTTTATACTTTATAGGTAAACGTTTTGACCACAATCTCATCTGATATTAAATGATGATGTGGTATAAGATGGTAAGTAACGCTTAACCTAGTAGGAGACCGGCTCTCAAGTGCAGCTGCCGGAACACACCAACAGGTGCTTGGCGACAGATTTTCAACTTGAGGGTCGTAGCTAACCAGACGGACTTAGAAAAAGCCCTACCACCATGCAACTAGCTTATGACTTAGCTTCTATAGAAAAGAAATGATATGCAAATAATAATAGTTTGTATATTCGTCTATCTGTTAATAAACGTCTCCTCAAAATTAGTTCAATCGTTTATGAGACTAGTCTGGATTAAAGCGTTCCAATTAAATTTGTACCTAATATATATAGTTTTTTTAATACAACGGTATCCGGGGCGTAATGATATTTTCGTATATGGTTAATTCGCAATATCGGGGTCATGAACGATGACCATTTTAACAACGGTCATATTTTCACTTTATCGTACAACGGACTGAGGTGAGTTTCTTCTTTTTTGGTGTATGTTGTTTTTGGTCCTTCCAACTGGACAAGAAACAATTCTGTACCAGTTGCGTATACGTATGTGAGACGGTGCCCAGTGAGAACGAGCTACTAAAGCCCAGGTTAATGGTTCGCCTTGTATGGAAATATCTGGATTGAGGATGAGACCCAGGCCAACCCGGTTCCCTTTCGGATAGCCGATAACAAACGCGTTTTACCGAACAACATGCCATACTGTGAGTTGCTAAAAAACAAGCCGGCGTAGAAATCCTATTAAATGTGAAACATTGATATTGATTCGTGTAAATATCAATAAAATTAAAATAATTGTATAATTTAAAATTACTGAATATGCCATTAACATAGTAATCGTCAATTTCGTGTATACAAATCAACTCGTATCAGCGAATTAGTCTAAAAACCAGACGAGATGCTAATATCTAGAATTATATCCTCCTCAGAATTACTTAACAAAAAATATTTTTTGTAATGAGAATTACATCGTAAAATAAATTTGTAACATAAACATATTAAACATTTAAAACATAGATAGCTGACAATGTAGTACGAGGGTTGAACTGATAGATGGCGTTAAAAACACTTTTAACCACTGTAACGTGACATTACGTAAAACAGATTTTACTCCCATCGCTCCTTCAAAGAATAAATTTAACCTAGATTACTCTCTGGCAAGCCCTTTAAAAATTAAGACAGAAAACTAGTTTTTATTTTAGAATAACGTTAACAGACGCTTGAGCTTAAGAAAAAGTCTTAATTTCCTGTGCTATCTTTACTATCTACTTGGTTACAAGAACATTGTATATGTATTTAAGTTAAAATACAATAATTTCATTCTGCGTCTGGTGTCTACTAATAGTGTCACTATTCTATGTAAAATGGGTGTTTGTATGTCTGAGATTAATAAATTTTAACACCGTGTCGTTATGCACGGAGGTTTTACTCCACTAGATGTCACTGTGCTATGTTTTATTGTTATTACGTGTTATATTGTAATTTAATTTGGACGAAGTCGCTGGTGGTTATTAGTATTTTATATACTAAAACCTTTCCATATATGTACAGATTACATCCGTAGAAGAATTATACAAAGCTATCCTGTCATTTTGGAAAAAATGGCACAGATACAATTATGTTTTGGGGAAAAACAGAACCAACTCTTTTTCAATTGTGTTTATAAAAGCTAATGTATTATTGTATTCGTTTTTCCGCTAGGATACGTTACAAGTTTGCGTTCAGGCTTTTTTTCGAAACGGTTTAATCGATTTTGACAAGACTTTGTCCGATAAACAGAAACCTTTTTAAGGTTTTAACTAGGTTTTCTATACAAATAAATAAAATCAAACTATATGTTTATAATGAAACAGCTATTTACTAAATGAATATAAAAGTATATTCGGTACCTATAACAAAAAACCCATTAAAAAAATATATATTTATCTGTCTATTAGTTCGGGCTAATCTCCGAAACGGTTGAACCGATCTTGACGGGACTTTCACTGACAAATAGCTCATATATCAGAAATAATTTTGGTTGCTTTTATAAAAAAAAGGTTCAACGCAAATATATTAAACTAAAAAAACAATGTCCAGTACCGAGCGCGGCCCACGCGCACGTTAAGAGTGAACTTAATTTTTTTCTAAATTTTCCACGTCGGAAATCGCGGGCAATAGCTAGTGCCTAAATATTCGTTTCGTTTTTTCGTAATGTTAAAGTTTAACTAAGTACATCAAATCACTAAATGGCTGAACTAGCCGACCGTGTCTCCTCTCAAATAAACAACCGTGTCGAATACCAGTGAAGTTACAAGACATTATTTTTATAAATATACACAGAACATTATTATTCACTAACTTATATCCGCGATTTCGTCTGCGTTGTCCGTTTACAACCCCTCTCCTTCGCACGCGGGCCACTACTTACTCCACTTCTCCACGGCGAGAAAACACATACCGCTAAAGGCGTAGAGTGCTTATCAAAATTTTAAGTTTCTCGAAACTTTAATTATATATATAAACTTACAATATATATATGTGTGACCTTTAAAATGGCCTTATTTATGTTATTACTTCTTTATTTGTTCTTGTGTTAGTTGTAAAATGCCCTTTTAACCTAAAATAAATAAGGTAATTTTATATTAAACTAGCAGGCCCGGCGGACATTGTCCTGCCCTGATAATAACAAAATATATACTTATGTGCATGAAACGCTTAAGGTGGCTTGACTTTTTCCTTGATTCTTTCAACAATTAACAAAAAAAAACCTTGACAAATTATATACCTAAACCTTTCCCGTGAATTACTCTATCCAATGGCGAAGTCCGCATTACAATCCGTTCAGTAGTTTTTGAGTTTATCGCGAAAACCCAGACAGAGAGACAGACGCGGCGGACGACTTTGTTGTATAATAATAATATTTCAAAACATAATTAACTTTTTAAATTCTATATAAAATAATTATAATAATTAAATTTGCCATTCTTATTCATTACGTTAGATATATGTATTACGATAATGAAAATAATGTTAAATATAAAACTTTATTTTCTTGCTCAACTGTTATATTAATTAAATATGTTCAATATTAATTATTGCGATAATTAACGCCAATCAAATATTCATTAAAAGCGGCAAGGCGAAACACTAATTACCTACACTCATAAATAATTTAAACATAAAACTAACTCAAATAACTTAACTATAAAGCAAATAAAAAAAACTATTTAAGAGTCTATAATAAATGTTTATTGCAAATATGCAATTATCATCGATTAGTATTTTTATCCCGCGACTTCGCTTGCGTTAATGTAAATTTGACCTCGGGACAATAGTATTTGGTCTGGATGAAAGTTACCCTATCTCTGGTCTATACACCTGACAATGTGTATAAAAAGTTTAATTATGTTGTCGGTTGTGTAGTTACGGCATGAAAGTATAAGGCCTATTTCACAGTGCAGACGGACGGGTGTGGGTGATTGCGCGGGCGCGTGTAGTTGAAGTTTATGTAGACGCGGCTAGCATTACGTTCAGGCTATGCCTACTCACGGCGCGGCGAGCGGGGGATGATGATACGATCCCGCACACACGTCGCGTTGTCTCTGGTATCAGCTCGAGCCTAGATTTGTCCCTCGGTGTGGAGCCCTCGAGTATGTTTGTAGGTGGTAGAGCTACGCTGAAGCTATTACTGGTTTCAGCATGAATG
This sequence comes from Antheraea assamensis, assembly GCA_035772565.1. Taxonomy (NCBI): domain Eukaryota; kingdom Metazoa; phylum Arthropoda; class Insecta; order Lepidoptera; family Saturniidae; genus Antheraea; species Antheraea assamensis. The sequence goes on along the minus strand of JAQQSE010000054.1, from coordinate 1,270,114 downwards.
GGTCGGCTCGCCCGGGGTAGTACCACCCTCTCACAGAAAACCGACGTGAAGTAACAGTGCTTGCACTGTTGCGTTTCGTTCGGTCAGTGAGAGCGCCGGAGGCCCACATATTTAAAAGGCCGGCAACGCACTTGCGACTCCCCTGGTGTTGCTAGTGTCTATGGACGGCGGTGATCACTTACCATCAGGTGACCCACCTGTTCGTTTGCCCCCTATAATATAAAAAAAAAATGTTACTCGCGCGAATACAGTGACTCACACTAATTTCACATATACATAGATCACCCCACACACGTGCACATAATATATATACATAGTAGTTCGGCTTATTATTAGATCCCTTGTTCGAACTGAGTTAGTTTATCGGCCTCATGCCGCCCCAATCGAAAGCGGCGGCCGATACACCGTGGGGTTTTAGTCCGTGCGAATCGGACCTAACCCACTCTCTCCCATCCGGGAGAGTGGGTATCCGTAAGGGATCTCCCCACGTTAATAAAAAAAAAAAAAAAAGTAGTCACATACAAAATATTTACACGAATTCATAGATGTATGAGATAGATTTTTTTTTTTTTTATTAACGTGGGGAAATCCATTATGGATACCCATCCCCCCGGGGGAGAGAATGGGTTATGTATGAGATAGACAGCTTAGCTTAGTTTAGCTTAGTCAGATCGGAAAACCCGGCGACAGTTCAAGCCGAGGCGCACCGAGTGCCCTTGCGCTGATCGCCTAAACAAATCGGGTGAGTGCCTTAAGCGCTCCCCTTAGTAGTCCGGTGAAACTGTAGAGGCCTTAACAAGTCGACAGTGTAGTCAGTTCGAAAACAAAAAAAATTGAGATGTACGTACATTTGAACTACACGTGCCCGCGCAAGCACACGCTTCCCGCCAGCACTCTAAAACCGGTGCCAACAAATTCACATTCGCGTTTATAATATTAGTTAAGACTATCCATTCTGGCTTCGCACGAATGTAATGTGCTAATGTGGCGTCATTAAAGGTACTCCCATACTTGCGTGTATCGGCACGAAGTTTTGTCTATGGTCAGACTAAATGCAGATGTGGGAAGATAGTATCGTTATGCGTTACGAACTATCGGATTGCGTGACGATACACGCAGCACGATCACTGGGACCGCGGTTTAATACACACATCGAAGGGACTTGGAAACGCTAATTTCGAGGTACTATTGAAATGACAATGGTGTGCAAAGTTATTCTACGCCTTTATCGGAATTAATTTTGAGGTTACTTTTTAGCGGCACAAGTGACCGAAGCTTCAGTCGCGCAGGTATGGGACCTAGCGTAAGCGACAAAGGCTTAGCCAAACACTTTTTTATCGCTCTCTGTGTAATTTCGAATAACTAAAAGAACACACAAACAGACACGAAAAATGACTTTGTTTTATATACTGCTTATTGATTGATTGATAAACAGTTAAATGACTCGTATCGTATGAATAATTAATACATACAAAACTGTTATGCAAGTTGTTTTACAATACTTTATAAATTCTTTTATTTTTTGATTATTTTTTTTTTATACCTTTATACGGTTAGCGTGTCACCACAATCTCATCAGATGTTAAATGATGACGTGGTCAAAGATGGTAGTCACGCTAAACCTAGAGGGAGACTGGTTCTCAAGTGCAGCAGCCGAAACACACTAACAGGTGCTTGGCGACAGATTTTCAACTTGAGAGTGGTAGCTAGCCAGGCGGACTTAAGAAATGTCCTACCACCATGCTACGGTTTCATCACGATGGTTTTCCTTTAGCGTAATCGCTGACTCATTTGCTATGATTCGAATCTACATCCTTCGACGCTGTCTGTGTCCGGACACCTAAGCCAGCATCACTTCAATTCAATATTAGTTTTATTGATAAAATTGATGGAATTTCACACACATACACACACACGGTGTATGCTTAACACACTTGATAATATAGAAATTATCAACTTAAGTAAGAGTAACAGTTAGAATATTGCAGAGGCATATAAATTATAGTATTTACACAAGGACATGCATAATAGCACAAAAGCACCTTTTGAGGCCCCTAACAATTTATTAAAGCTGCTATTTAAGCGATAGGCTAATAGGTAATTGCGAGACTTGCAACACCTGCAAGGCTCTTGCTGCAAGAACAAGACCAAGACCAAGACTGAGAGCGCAATACCAAGACCAAGACCAGGTGTATTGATGCAAGACCAATACCAAGAGCACACCAAGTCTTGTCTTGGTCTTGCATTTGGGCAACACTACCCTTCAGGCCGGTGGTCCGTGGTATTTTGTCAAGTCTGGCACCCTACAGTTACGTCACTGGGCGTACAATACCTCGCATTTAATTCGGCACGTCGAGGAGAAGAAGTGAGACATCTGGCTACGATCAGCTTGTTTCCGTTCTGTAAAGGTTAACGCTATACGAGTCCGAACTGAGCCGACTAACTTGGTTTTCTTCCCTATGTAACGTGCCAAAACAAAATCCGGTGACTTTAAATATTGCTGTATCAATGAAGCCTCCGAGCTACATGAGACGCCGACATAAACACAAGTTCTTAAAATATTACCCTTTCAAATTCTTATTAACAAAGGGCATAGAATCAATTAATAATGAAAATATGTGCATTATAAGTGTTTTAGATCGAATATCGTTGAAAATACGATACAATTGAATAGTAAGATCGGAAGGGTTAACAGAAATTAGGTTTAAATATTTTGTTATTCTTTCATATCTATCCTCAAGGAAGGATGTAGTGTATGCGCTATAGGCATACATACACTGTCCCGTGTGTTCCCGTGTTGGTAAGTAAATAGCAGACGCCATTGTCACGAGAGCCGCGGGCGCGTACTAAGTTCCCCACAAGTAATTATTATACTGGACTCTTTTATCACAAACTATACCACTGTATTCACAATAATGACATTAAGATTCTTTGATTTATCATAAAAGAGGTGATACACTTTTAAACACGTTACATTAGTAAATAAATATTGTCCATTAGGAACTAATTCTCACTGGCTATCACTTCATAATTTACTGTCCTTACAGAAATATCTCAAAAATCCCAAACATCTGTACCGTGAAATTCTAAAAAGCAAACCTTTTATATTAAAATATATAAATAAATATACACCGACTCCAAATAAAGTGCTGATAACTTAACAAATGACTTATGTTTCAGGAATTTAAAGTACAACAACACATATAAACGAATTGAAACTTTAAACACATGTAACTTTAAGGTTTGTATTTCTATGGGAGATGATTAATTTTACATGGGTTGACATGGACATAAAAGGATTTAAAAGTGAGAGTTATCACGGGGACCCATTTGTAGCGCACGCGCGGCCCCACAGACGTAAAGAGGTAAAAAAAAAAGCGGTGCGCTCGTAAAAATAATACCGTCTGGTCAACGGTTGATCTAAGGACTCCTGTCCTATTTAGAACTGATAACGTATGACGCGAGTATAAACACAACATTTTTGGAATATTTCCAGTAAGTAGTTGTTAACATTTTAGGACCTTTAAACTTCCATAAATAGAGTGTCTTTTTTGTGGTAGCACGATAACATGTATTCACCGTACACTGATGCTAAGCTCTAGTAGAATCCAAAAACAACGACGGCCACCGTTAGATATAGAGACCAATGACAGTCATATTTAAAAACAATCAAGTTTCCACCATAGAAACTAAAATTATACAAAACAAATATGGCTGACTTCGAATAGTTAGTCTATGTACTGTGTAATAAAATCGACCAAGCAACTAACTTACCACAAACGTTCCCAATTTTACAATTCGAAGTATATACATGAATTTTAAGAAATCAAAATCAAAAATACTATATTCAGTCTAGGCCCTGAGAAGGCGCTTATGAACGTCAAAGTTACCACCGGTTCGGAAAACAACCCAGTCATCGAGAAGAACCGGCAAGAAACTCGATCGGGTTTATCTTTTCATTAACATATTATAACTCATACTTTTTAAAACATAGTTATAAATTATTACATTCGGTTTTGCTGGATGCACAGAGAGAGCGTCATTTCCAGACGTCACCGTCGTTCACATGATGATCCACCCTGTAATAGCCTTTGGACATTAAAACCTGCTTGAAAGAAAATCAAGTTACCACCATAGAGTAAAAGTACAAGAATGGTGCGAATTAAATATATCTGACTTCGAAGTGTTAGTCTATGTACGGCGTAATAATATTCGCTTACCCGTAGAGAGAATCCATCGAATCGCGCTCCAGCACCGCGACACGTTCCGCTATTTCGCATACAAGACAACATTAGCAGATAAGCAAAGAATAAAATATAAATAAAACTGAGTGCTTTGTGGGCAATTTGCTAGCTAATGTTGTGTTTTATCTATCAAATTAAAATGCTATTTGGCACATCCATAGCGCTTGCTTTGTCACGTCTCTGATAGTTATCAAATGATTGTAGCTTCGTATCCCTATGTTAAACTATTCTGTGTGCAATTAATGTCAAGAATGTATAATTAAGATGATTTGTGATTACAACTGAAGTAATGTTTTCCTTATATAACATATTACATATAAAAAATATTATGTCTAGTGCAATTGAATACAATGTGTTTATGGACAACTTTGAATGTAATAAATACAAAAAGTTTGTATAAATGAATGGATAATTGTTATTTTTTCGTTCAAAAACGACAAAACGGATTTCGTTGAATCTTTACAATAATATAACTTATACTTCAAAATAATACATAGACTATAATTTCCAAAGAGATTGTTTAAACTGACGAACATATATCGATAAGTATCAAGTTAATTGGGAAAAATCGTTTAGAGTACATCAAGAGGGTGTACGGTGTCATTATTTATAAATATACAAATGCAGGTGAAGTCGCGGACAGCAGTTAGTATTTCGATACATGACATTTACTCTATTATACTTAAACGATTCCACGACAATCACGTGTACACAGTAAACTATCTTTATTTTAAATTAAGATAACGAATACTAATCTATTATATTGTTTACAGCACTATTACTAACAGACAACTATACTTTACGTGTCAGTTATACTTTAGTATGCTTCAAGTTACGCTGGCAAGTAATCATAAAATAATTTGTATTTTATGCGTTTATGCTTTTCCAAACATATACATTTCACTGAATTTTAATGTTAAATACGAAGCTATATGGCAGTTTGACAATTGTCTTCTTATTCGAAATACAAAATATAAGTCGGGTAAAATGCATCACTCAATCGAACTCGATTTTTATTAACGTCAAATATTGACACCGGCAAATGCTTCTACGGTGTCGATAAAACAAAATTGTTAATAACATACATTTTGACCAGGAGTTTTAGGCGGGATTTTAGTCTATCGTGTAGTGGATTTTATATTTTATTCATAATCTTGTGTTATTTGAGTGTATATTTTGTAATATTGGTGGTGTTTTACGTAATAACGTTCGCTTATTGTGCACAAGTGAAGCGGATGAATAAATAATACCACGGACCATGAATTCTGAGAATCCAAAATACTCAATGGAAAATTCTAACAAGGGAACCACCATCTTGTTAGGACATTGAAATCATCACAAGACATTTACTCCATAATTGGTAATTATGAAATGACGTTTGACTTGGCTGCATGGTTTAGATACCTTTGTCTTTTCCATAGAATGGAAAAAAACAGAAACCAAAAAAGAAGATCATTTTGACCAACATGCAGTAAAGAGGTAAATAGGTATATACTATGTATGCTCTCCCTTTATGATATCCGATAGTAACGAGCACATAATTACAGCCAAATGAGTATAAAATTGTTCATCCCTCACATTTCAAACGGTGTAACGCTTGCAGCCTATAATAAAAATCAATTTGTGACACCTCGCTAAACGCATGACAGCTCATAATTTTAAACTGAGGAGGACCATACATTAATATATTGTTGGATACTCCAGGCAATTTATAATAGTAAACGAGACATCGCCGCGGTAGTAATTTCTATGTTGGCAGTAATGAATTTTATTTCAAGCTAAATATTTTAACTTCCACGTATCAGTTTGATTATAGCCTATCGTTGGGATTACCAACTGTACGTAAGGATTCCGATAGGTATACACTATACTTTAAGATAAAAATAAAGGATACAGAGCTAATTTATTTCATACTCTTTGATATTTATAGAGTTATAAGAAAAAAAAAATTGTTCGTTAAATATTAAATATAACGGAATCAACTAAGTAACTGAACTGCTTGTGTAGTCGAAAGTGACGGTCGGTTTTACATATTTATAAGAGTATGATTTAATTAAAAAGGTTTTTTTTTGTAATCTAATCGAGTTAAATAACCCAGAACATTCGACTAGATTGTTGGAATGTACCAACTAAAAACCACCTGATAGCCATCTCTGCGCTTGGTACTAGAGGTACAACAATCGCTCCACATAGCCTTTATACTCACTGGCAACGACTGATGACCAAACACGCACTGGCATGTCCAACACCGACTGTACTTCCAACTTCCGTTGTTACTTGTTATCATGATTTCTTCCCTGAGTAATTTTCTAATGATGTCTTATTTCCGTTTCCAGACCCAGTCATCACAAAAGTATAAGTTTGGCTTGATGATTGTTGAAAGAGGTTGCCCTTCTCTCAGTATTTTATCGAGGTCTTATTCCTCAGATTCACAAGGTTGAAGTGGACAGGCACGCTTCTAGAATTACGAAATAATTTACAAAAACAGGAACTGAACAATTATCAATTTTCCTATGTCATTGTGAGTGTACACCGGGCCTACCCTTGTTATATCTCATGTACCCTATAATAACCACATGTGTACCGAGAAGAACGCCGCCTAACGAGATATCTATCAACTGTCTGCCAAAGTGATCCGATTCCAGCGTAGTTGTTCTCTAGTTGTCATTCAAACATACTTAGGTACTCTCCTGTCCCGACTGGTATCTTAGGTTTTTTTTTTTATTTACGTGGGGAAATCCCTTATGGATACCCATCCTCCCGGAGGAGAGAATGGGTTATGTCCGACCCGCACGGACTAAAATCCCACGGTGTACCGGCCACCGCTTTAAGTTAGGGCGGCATGGGACCGTGCTGAGCTATCACCATGCCGCCCCCATCGGTCAGCCCGGCGAAAGATGGCCGCCGGGCTCCATCCTTATAGGGAGGTACACTGGGTACACGACCAGCTACCTCCCCTCGTCCGTCGAACCTGTGCAATGAGGCGATGGGCTCCCGGCCCATCCCCTCAGGTCCAGCTACAGAGGTGGAAGAAGGCGGGCAAATCGCCGCCTCATTCCACTGACCCTCCTTTGGCGGAGACGGCCGCTAAGAGGGTCCGCCTCTCGGGCCTTCTCCGCCGCCTCCTTCTGCGAGATGACCTCCTCGCAGAAGGAGGCCATCGCCGTCCATGCGTTTTTGCTGCCGAGCATGGCCGCAACCACGCTCGGCAGCGAAAGATCTCCTCCCACTGCCGCAGCCAGAGTGCGGCGCTGCACCTCCCACGCAGCACACTCAGACAGAGTGTGCTGCGCGGTGTCCTCCTCAGCGCCGCACTCGTGACATGCAGCGGTCGGCTCCCTGCGAGCGATCTGGTGCAGGTACCAGCCAAAACAGCCATGGCCGGTTAGCACCTGCACCAGTCGGAACGTCAGGGAGCCCTACTCCCTCTCAAACCACTGCGGCAGGACCGGGCGGACGGCGTTCACCGTATATCGTCCATATCACAGGTCACATATACATTTGTAACCCTGTCTATCATGTATATTCACTGTAATAAAATAGTTGATAATTTATGAACATATAATGTATGTAATTCAAATGTAAAACCAAGGATAAAAAGAGATGTAATTGTCTACGATTAATTTGCAAACAATAAGTGGAAAAGTACCTTTAAATATTTTTTCGTTAAATTCTTGTTCTTTAGTTGAGTCGTTTGAATGATGCAACATTGTATCACAAAACAAATTGTTGGAACGTTTCTCTTTTTGAACTGTAGTAATTATGTATATTTTTAATTCACCGTTCATACGTACAGGACGACTTTGAAACATTAATTATGTTAAGTGATTCAAACGTCTCTTATTTGAAAAATCAATATTTGCTTATTACTTACTTCTTCCATTTAGATCATTTAATGAAATGCTATTATTATCGTCCAATCAATTTTATATACAATAACTAGCGGTCGCCTGTGACTTCATCTCCATTTGTATCAATATAAATCATGACGCCATACACATGCAATGGATCTCTTAGAGATTGATGTATGATGTGTTATCTAGTAACCAATCGGTCGGTAAAAGATATGTACTCAAATTGTTGGCAACAGTTACGCTTGTCATGATGTAATCCAATCCTTTATCAGCTGCTTTAAAAGCGAAATGCACGCAAATCGTCTCTATACACCATAATTACAAGTTTTTTGACGTGATAACGTCTTATAAATTGATGAACGCCGGCTGCACGCACGAAAAAGCTTGAATTATTGTCACGTTCCATCTAAGCCGAGCGTGCAAGAAAGAGCACGGAACAAGTGATTAGAGAGGCGCAATCGGCCTAAGCGTCTCAACCTACAGGCGAACTGTTTTGTCAAATGTTTATAAAGTGAAGTGAGAAGTTAATGTGGTTTCCATTGCTTTATTACAACAACAATTGCGGTAAAGAGTATGCAATTTTTTATCGTCTATGAAACGATTTTACTGACAACCCATATTTTTTGTAAATGTTAAAATTGCAATGGCACTTAAAATGTAGAATAATTATATTACATGTTTAATAATATATTACAAAAAAGTGCTTCTTTTACATTACAAAAAAGCTAATTAAGCAAGAGCATAATATTTCAATGAAAACACATCTAAACTGGCAAATAAATAATTAGTAAATTCATTTATTTTTCAAGCAAACAACGATGACACGACGTTACATGTGAACTAACCTCGAGAGTCTTTCCGAAAACTGTCTGTAAAACAATAATTAGTTTACCATTAAGCCACACGCAGCGCTCGCCACTGGGCAAATGGGTTTTTTTTTTCGCCGGCTGCCAAATTACCCGACCCGGGAACTGAACTATCCACAAGTATTAAAACCACATTAGTTTACGCTTATGCGCTGGTTACCGTGGACGATTAACAGCTGAACTACTGTGTGACGGAAGTACGTACTTTTTGTATATTCGTCGGGTACACTTATGTAAATAGTAAAAAATGCAATGATTTTTTTTAATCTATACTAGTAATGCCCGCTGTTCCGATCGTTGTTTATTCCTATTATTGTATGTTGTAATTACATATAAAATATTCTCTATGTTCAAATATTTACGAATGATAATCTTCACGGCTATCGATTATACAGTACAGAGATTGACTATAACGCCACCTACTGCTGGGTTATTATAATGAACAAAACGAAAAAAAAAAGTAAATAATACCATTACGGCAGGCCCCCAATATATGAAATATTGGAGTTAATTTTATAATTTATAAAAATCAATAAAAAAAATCTGGAATAAAATATTAAAATAGAAAAGAATTTTGTTAATAAAAACAATATATTTGTCTTACCATTTTGACAAATACATAATACATATTTACAAGCAACCATATTTTAAATAAGAGATAAAAAATGCGCATGCAAAAGGTAAACGTTTCAAGCATACTGTAGTCGGATAAAAATAGTACGCAGCTCTCACACAGAAGCAACGATGTAGGTACGCGCACGCAAACAAAAAGGCGTCGAGAGCAGTGACATAGGGAGGGCGTGATGACATAAGAGAACGTCATGCCGTTTGCAGTGACGGCATAGGGTTGATTTTACTGCGAAGGCACGTACAACAGATATTGGACATGAAGACTTGCCTGAAGAACATTTAGGTATAGGACCCTTCATGGTGATCATCAATCAGACGGTTCTTATTTTTATTATGTAGCTAAATATTGAACTCTATTAACGGCACCATTTGTAGATAATATTTGATCGTATTCGAAGTCTAATAAAAAAGTGATTCTAGACTTCCTGAGCTATTTTATCATCAATTATATAAAAAAAATTACGTGAACGAAAAACCGGTAATAATGTCTGAACATCAAATATAACTGTACCAAAATGTAATGAAGCAATACAATTTGTTTATCATTACTTGAACGATCTCACCACAAAATATTCGTTTCGTGTACAGTCGTAATCAAAATTGGTTTCGTAGACAAATATTAATTTTCCTGATACTAACTTTTTTCTCTTTTTTTTTTTGCAACCGATTTTCATCATTTTTTTTTTATTAAGCTGCTATTAACGATCCTTAGAGTTATTATTAAGACATGGAAATAATTTAACTGCTTTTTTTTTCTATTCCGTCGACGAATCGAAGCCTTCATACATAAATCTCTAATCGTCGTAATCTTCCTACTTCACGATCCTTCTAATATTCATATAAAAATATTTTTGGCGGAAGATGACATTGAAAATTAAAAAACTATGGGTTATGGTACAGATGTCGACTGTTGAACGACCACTAGTAAATATTATTTTTCAGGATTCATATTTGACTTATATATTTGAAGCCGTTGGTTACAGGCGGCACAGAGCCGTACGCTGTGGAGAACGTGTGGCCTATGTTCAGCAGTGGACTTCTATAGGCTGAGATGGTCTGAATATATGTCGGTTTAGTATAACGAATATTATTATCATGTTATTTTAGTAAGTTACTGATTAAATATTTAAAAAAATTGTGTTGTACGAAGGACTTATATATATCTATACCAGTGTTCTTTTATGTTCTATTCCTATAAATATTCCAAGTAAACATCATATGAAGGTTATTAAATAATGTAAATTTTTTTATTGTATGGCTTTTAAAATTATATACCATAAAATGTTGTCTATTGAATAAAATTTACTAATTTACGATTTGGGTTAGTTTTATAAAAAAAATAATTAAAAGAAAATGCATACAGATCTCTACCACCCCATTCGATTACTAAATATGAACCGATTAATCGGGGAAAATACGTAAATTTAACCCTTAGTAGCCTGATTTACGAAAGTGATTTATTTTTAATATTACTCTGTTTGCTTGAGGGTCTAGATGAAGGGAAAAATAGCTAAAAAAATCACAATATTTATTTTACATATTTATTTAGAAAAATGATTTTTTTTAATTTCGTCGGAAAGAATATTATACAACAGTAAACTACGTACAGCCAACCTATAAAAAAAACTAATAGTAATGTGAACATTCGGTTTAAAAGATTGGTATCAAAATTGAAACTCTAGGTTATTAAGGGTTAAATACAAACTAAATATAAACATTTACGATCACGACTGTACATAGTTACGAGCACAACATTGTTATCACCACCAACATTTGTATTACCACACATTATTGGATTAATGTTCAAACGAAATTGCTCAATAAAACCGTGCACCGTGTTCGTTAGTAATGTTATTCGAGTCAAAGTTACAAACAATCAAATTACTGGTTACCGTGATAGATGGCCGTATTTAGTGTAACAATAAAAACTGGATCAATCACCAACTGGATAGAGTTATCATGATTACCAGTAAAATGCCATCACTCCGATTGTTATGTTTGATTTAACTCTTGTATATTTGATGTAGTGTTAAGGAAATTATATAGTCAATTATTCATCGCTGTTGAGACTCTTCGTTGCGAACGTATTTTATTTCTTTGGCTATATACTTACCTTTAGCTATTCCGTTCACTGTAATATCGTTTCTATTCTTCATAAGTTTGATGATATCTTATGCAATTTTAAGCGGTGATGTCGCGCAAAATGACAGTACTCTAAGACTAGAGGGACTGGCTCTAAGTGCAGCTGCTGGGACAGAGCTTTTTTTTTTTTTTTTAATATTTATTGGTTCACAAAACTGACTACAATCTAGGTATAACTTAGAAATTAGCATTATTACCAAGTCATGCGATGATTGCACTCTTCTAGATGTGAACACAGCATACACACATAAAATAAAGAGAAAATAAAAATACATTAGGCGGTACAAAAATGACATGAACTAATCCATCATAAAACTAAAATCTTACAAATTACGTTATTTCAGTGTTTTAAGGTTATTTTTAATAGAGGTAACAGATCCTGAAAATATATCAATCTCTAAAGCTTTATGTCCTTAGCGACAAATTTTCAATATGAACGTGGTAACTGTCTAGACGGGCATACGTAAATAATTTGTCACCACTCAATACCATATAAATACTTTTCAATTAAATATATTTAGTACAGTTCGTAAATATTATCAGAAATTTTCAAACGTCATCTCGTCTTTTATGCAGTCAAATAAATGTATATGAACTCTTTTCTAATTGGGCCTTAATATAATATTCGGGAGCGTCAACATTATCACCGGTTGGAAAGACAATCTTGAAAATACATTGTATTAAACCTGTCATTAAAATATTTTCTTGTATATACAAAACTGGAATTTCTAAATAGAATTAAAATTATTTCATTGATTCTTCTTCTTCTTTATTTTTTGGCTCGGTCACGGTTTGTGCACTAGCCAGCGTCAAGTAACAAGATTTTGCCAAGTAAGTGTCTTGTGATAATTATAATATTCTAACAAGATGGTGGTTTCCTTGTTAGAACTTTCCATGGAGTTTTGGTGGCATCTCAGAATGCATGCTCCGTGATATTATTTCCCATCCACTTCACTTGTGCATAATAACCGAACTATATTACGTAAAACACCACCAATATTACACATTATAGAGTCTAATAACACAAGATTATGAATAAAATATAAAAACCACCACATGACAGACTAACATCCCGCCAAAAAAACCTCATTGAGTCTTATGGACGCAAATTGTAGAGGAATAACGCTTCTGTCGGTTTGTATTTATATTCTATGTTTCACCCTGGTATACCGAACAGTTTTATTCGTATAAGTAGATTTGAGCAGTAATTGAATCTCATTATTGTGAAATTATTACCTTGCTAATGCAGTTCAGCCGCTTAGCACTACTATCTTTTGCATAATATATAGATTTCTACAGTTCCGATCTGAATCGCGCCAACGATACGTTCTCATTTACTTATGCGTTATTTAATTGTCAGTATTATTTACAACACTGTAGTAGATTAAATTCACTAGGGTTTATGTCGTATATAGCATTCGAACATTCGAGAGCCATCACAGTAATGGTAACGTATGGGAACATGATTTGTAAAGTCGACTCTCTTTAACAACTGTCATTATGGGTAATTAGGCGATACATTTTGATGTCTAAAAGCAGTAAATTATCAGAAATTAAAAAATATATACTCATGACCTTGTAGCATTAAATAAACGCGTCCCTATCCGTGGCTATTTGTTTATTTAAATATAAACACCGCAATGCATAAAACTACTTTTTATCGTTACCATAGTCGATTGTTCCGACTCGATGGCAAATGTTGGTCAGTGTTTACCAACATTTTGTACACATTTTCAAAATATCAAATGAATTAACAAATTTCGTTAACATGTACCTACTTACGTTAACCATTACTGACAGAACATATTTATTATTTATTTATTTATTAAAACCACCAGTGGTGAGTGTTCTAAATATGTATATATACAAGAAGACATTGAAAACAATAATAATTACCCTATATAAAATCGGGTGAGTGCCTTAAGCGCTCGCCGTTAGTAATCCGGTGAAACTGTAACGGCCTACGGACAACAGTGTAGTCAGTTCGTAACACAAGAAAATGTAGTAGAAGACTGAAAAAGCTGTGGATCGGTTGTACGAGAACTAAGATGTCAAAGAAAATCATGTTTTGTCAACACTACATAATATTGGAGAAGGAAAGGTATGAACTATGAAGATTTTAGTTGTTCTAAATATATTTATCTCTAGCAAAACTCAGTTTACACAACTGTTTGTAAATGTAGCTGACGGTAATAACAAACAACAGACGGCAAGTTTTGAGTGCCGGAGGCCCACATATTTAAAAGGCCGGCAACGCACTTGCGACTACCCTGGTAGTTGCTAGTGTCTATGGACGGCGGTGATCACTTACCATCAGGCGACCCACCTGTTCGTTTGCCTCCTATAATATAAAAAAAAACTAATACAATTTCATTAAGTACCTTTTTATATCGTCAGCAATTTCTTTTGTATAGTCAACAGTTGTCAGTGTGCTAAAAAATGCTGGGAAAGATTTATGTACAGTACTTACTTGACTTTTGATTTAGTACGTTGGGGAGGATACCGAGATATTCCGAAAAGTTCGGATTCGTATAACGTTACCATTATTTATCGTAGTCATTGCGCTTTGCGATAGAGAGAATCCTTTACAAGCACGAAACAAGCCGATCATAGTCGAACGTCTCACTCTTTTCTCCGACCTGCCAAATCAAATGCCGGGTACTGTAACTCATCATCATCTAGTTATTATTCCTTCAAATAGGCTCGGCACAATAAGTTTTCCAGTCGCCACTAAATTAGTATAGGTACTGTGAAAGTTAGGTAACTGTATATTTATACGAAGTATTTCCTTTTTTCCTGACTTTAGAAATAATAACGTAAAATAGTACAAAAATGTGGCTCTGTTGATAACAGCTTCGAGAAACACGGCGTCGATCTGACGTAGCTTCGAATCCTTGTTAAGAGCTGGAGCTTTCGGTGAAAGAAAATATTTTGTTGAAATCATAGTATAGTAGTGATAGGGCTTTATCTAAGCTCGCCTGACTATCTGCCACCCCCAAAAATCTATTGCCAAGCACTTATCGGTGTATTCCGGTAGCTGCTCTTGAAAGCCAGTCTCCCTTGAGGTTTATTGTGTTTACTATTTTAGACTACAGCGAAAGAATTAGATGAGGCTGTAGCTAAAAAGCTAAAATATCAAAACTATAGAAAAAATGCATTGCATATTATCATAGTAATACACTTCTATATCCAATCACATCGCGTGGAAACTATCTACAAGATGTTTGTACATTTTTTTTTTTTTCAAATATCATAATACATTTTTGAGTTCTTAATATTATGTAATTATGAATATAATTTACCCTACTACTGTATCATCGGAGAGACATAACGTATAGTAAAAGTGAAAAAAAAAATAGATTTTTGTTAAATTCCAAATATTATATAGTTAACAAAAAATGTTGCAAATTTCTACCCGATCGATCCGTGGCTCGTGTCACTGCGACTCCTGCGCGCGCGTCGCTCCATTTCACTCGGCTCAATGGACGACCATTCAAATTGCCCGCAAACCGCCATCTTGTTATTTTTTTTTGTTACCGTTCGTTTTTCATACTATCGATAAATAATCGTTGATTAAACCGGGGTTCAATAGACTTTCTAATCGCCTTAACTGACATTTTCAATTTTCTCGGTGACTCGATACATTTTTAGGAACACCCACAGCTCAGCCCAACGTAAAGTATATATAAAAAACAGTAATGAGCTCGTTCGTTTCGCCCTAACCGCATTTTATTATATTAAAAATTAAATTTTCAGCAAATCGCCGGAACGCCGACCGTTAATTCAGATGAGGTATCCATCACGGCAATTTCGGTAGACAAAGATGTTCAAGAGAAACAATGCAGAACAAATTCGGAAATAATGAATTTGTGAGTTAACACATTTTCACGGCAGCGCTAAATCCCCTGGGAGCGGAGCGGAAACAATAAGAACCCGATTGCCGCTATAATTTCATAGTCGATCCGTTAACAATATCTCGGAGATTGTGAAGAGAGAAAAAAAATGATTTAGTATTATTAGGCGGATGGTACGGCGGAGATGCGATCGAGGAAAATCGATTTGGCGTCGCTGCGTGAAGTTTGTTTAGCGGAACGGTAGCGTTGGCGACGGCGGGCCGCGGGGCGAGGAGGTGCAATCGAGTGAGAGCGTGCGCAGGCGCAGCGTCATGCCCGCACTGTGCTCGCATTATTATTCCCTCACTAGAGATGTAACGTTCACATTTACGCTATGAAAAAACATATCACATATTTGTATAATTGATATAGTAATTTTAACTACTGTTTTTTTATTTAAATTTAAGCCCTATACAGTATTGACACAAGTGGATTATAGAACGAAGACACTTCATAGAACATAAGGTGTAACAGCTCTTCCATTGAACTGATTAGTTTTACTTACGACGCTTTAAGTTGCTTGAAATGAAAAATGGTCAATTTTAATGAGATAATCTACATATATAGTTACAATGAAATAAAATATTTCCAGGAAACTAGTAACTTTTAAAATTGATTAGAAATTGATTATAACTACTTTTATAATTATAAAAAATGATAGTGTTTGTTGCGTGTTAATGTTCAAAACGGCTTAACCGATTTCGACAAGTCTTTTAGTGACATGTACAAGACTTTTCATGACTACTATGTAGGCAACGCTTTTCAATGAAGTTTAAGTAATAGTAACAGAATTCAGATTAGAAAAATAAAAGACATGTCCCATTTAATTCAGTTACAACACTCGTCGTTTCATCAGAAATAGCAAAACCATTTTCACGCCAGAAGCCGTGAGCACGAGCTAGTATGAGATAAAAAATCTCGTTTTTCTTAATGTCTGGATATGTTAATAATTTTTTTCAAAGAAAACCGAACCGTCTTTAAAACCGTAACTGAAAAGTGTAAAATAAAATTTTATTCGCTTCATTTTAAGCAATACTTTATGTTAGTTTAAAAAAAAAATAATTGAGATGGAATGACTAAATTCAAATAATACCTATTATATATTATTTTAAAGTCGACAACAAATCCCTATTTCCTTATATAAAAGACGAAAGACATGTAAACAGTATTTCAGATTTTCACTTATTGTCTGGCATAAAATTCAAATTAAAAAAAAATATAATATATAAAACATCAGGATTTGATGAACATCTTCGGATATGTTTAATAAAACTCTTCAATAACTAACAGCAAATGATTCGCGATTGCTGTAATCGTATATCTATATATTGTTTTTACCAAACCATAACATAACATCACGCCTGTATGGTTTTACGGGGTAAAGAAATATGTATAGTGCATAATTTTTCGGCATTTATGTTAAAATGTAATAATCTGTGGTCATATTAAAGTGCTGTATTCTTTCGTAGGATTATAATGTATACTAAGGGTTGCCAGCGGCTTCGTACGCGTTTTTATAATTAGAAATGTTAAAGGTGGTAGAGCTACACTGTAACTATTACTGGTTTCAGAATGAATGGGTCAGCTCGCCCAGGGTAGTACCACCCTCTCACAGAAAACCGACGTGAAGTAACAGTGCTTGCACTGTTGCGTTCCGTTCGGTCAGTGAGAGCGCCGGAGGCCCACATATTTAAAAGGCCGGCAACGCACTTGCGACTCCCCTGGTGTTTTTAGTGTCCATGGGCGGCGGTAATCACTTACCATCAGGTGACCAAACTGTTCGTTTGCCCCACATAATATAAAAAAAATAAAAAATTGAGAAAGTGTAGAATTACAGAAATGCTCTTTCGAAACATTTGTAAGTACGCGACACTTACTGTAGCAGGTAGTGTGTATATTAAATATGTACGAGTAGATACTATCAGTGAGCCGACTGGGATTATAACAGTTGTATGTATGTACATACTACGGGTCGAATACAGAAGCTCCTTTTTTTAAGTCTGTTGAAAAAGGTTGAAATTAAATACACTTTACGAGTATTAATCTAGATATGACATGTCCCTTGGGAAAAGTGTTTTGTTTTTGATGAAAAACACCCTATATTTCTTTTTCAATGCGCGGCAACGTGTTCATAGAATTTCACAATTATCCTTTGAGTTTTTTTTTTTTTAACTGTCTACACTGTTGACCTGGCTAGGCCTCTATAGTTTCACCGGACTACTAAGGGGAGCGCTTAAAGCATTCACCCGATTCTATATAGGCAACCAGCACAAGCGCGCACGGCGCGCCTCGGCTTGGACTGTCACCGAATTTCCCCAGTCTAACTAAGTTAAGCTAAACTAAGCTAACTATTATTTAATACATATATGAGTTCGTGAAACATACACTTGTACCAAGCATCTATGTTTCACGAACTTATACATGTATCTTGAATCTGACTACTAAGTTAATTTAAGCTAACTTCGTTCGAAAAAGGGATTAAAAAAAAAAAACAAACCCAACCACTATGTGTACCTACATGTGTGTATGTGCACGTGTGTGGGGTGATCGGTATTGTGTTGTAGAAACTAGTGCTTGAAAACTTATTCAATGTTACTGTAGTCGCGTAAGCAATGTGCTCGAGGGCTCTATTCTGGAGGATCGGACCTCGGCTTGAGATGCTGGCGAGGGGGGTCTAGGAGAGTGTGCTGGAGCAAAATTCACAGTCAAGCCGCGGTGGCGTGATCTGTGAAAGTGATCTGTGATCCTTTGAGTAGTTAAATTTTATTTAATAGATAACATAGCTTATAAAAAATTACAATGTGAATATTAATAACTACTCTAGTTAAAACTTGTGTTAATATCGCCCACCTCCGGAAACGTTTTAACCACTAACACTAGGATTTTTTTTTTCGAACTGACATACCCTGTTGACCCTGGGGCCTCTACAGATTCACCGAACTACAAACACTAGGACATATTTGATGACATGTATATTTCATGTTAAATGTAGTTTTACCAACTAGATATGCTCCTTAAGAATGTCATGAAAACTAAATCATTCATTCATAAATAGTACCTACTTTTAAAATTCAATATATTTCCTGACCTACGTAAATAATAAGTTTATTGAAAAAAAAAAACAGTTAATGTGTACTTATGTACACGCGTTAGAATTTATACTTCTTTGGCGTAACAAGATAAAAATCTTTTCAAAAATTTTATCATTCGCCTTATTCTACCTTTGTAGAAAAAACGACACTAACAATAGAAAAAAGGTATTTAATACATACATACTTCTTTTGAATAAAATGTTGACTATAGCTAACTTCAGGGTGTAGGTTTCTCGTGATGTTGTGCACGCGCATCGTAAAAATTTACTCCCATCATTTTTCTTTAACGGGCCAAAAGAAACTAACTAACTTCAAAAAATATTATTAAAATTATACTATTAAATTAAAATATACTTGTCATCAACAAAAGCTAACATAAAACAGTATCCACATTATTTTCTGGGGTTTTAAACTAAACAAAGCCGTTGTATAAACTTACATAATGGTAACTAATAAGCAGTTCATACTTTCAAGTACCCTTAAATACCAAACCATTGACAAAAGCTTGTTCTTTTTTTTGTCATTCGTCCACTTTATTTTCTCACGATTTTTACTGTTTTAATCAACTCGTTATCTTATATGTATATATTGGAAGGAAGTTTGGAAGGAATTTTGTAATCGATTTTTGAGTTGAAATTTTTAACGTAGTCAATCCGAGACCTTACCAATGCACGAAAAATAGAAACAAGAGTAATGATTTTTTAGTTTGTCATTATCTTATTAGACTAGATTTTGTTCGCGACTTCGCTCACATTAATTTAGATAGTTTATCATTATATAATTGATTAGATTTTGCCCGCGACTTCGCTTGTATTAATTTCGATTTTGAAAGTAAAGTACAACCAATGTTACTCGCTGATAATGTAGCTCTCCATAGGCCGAGGAGTTTTTTTTTTTAGTTTATCTATTACAAACAAAAATTCTAGTATATTCTGTATTTATAATAGTGGAGTATAGATACATAGATATAACATTTTTATTGAAATTATTTACTATAGAGAAGGAAACTGAACAAAACATTAAAGTTGTTGCGAATTTACACATACATTATACTAAGAAGCAGATAATAATTAATTATATTCTATAATAATATACATTTCTAATGTATATTATATTGCTATTAATATCATAATATAATTTCTAACGTACCATATTATATTGCTATTAATATCACACAATTGTATAATTATCATGATAATATATTATAGTTTTAGCGTGTGATATGTTATAATAATTTTTTCCACTAATTGTCATATTTGCCACAACCCTATTCGATGCTCCGTTTATTGGAGCGCACGTTTAGCGACGCTCGGAGTAAATAGCGACAAGCACTTTGTTTTTCATAGTCTGTGCGCCAGTTTACCATCGACCGTTTTAACGGTACGGTAATTTTGTCTCGAATTATATTAAATTGTATATTTATCTATGATTAAGCGTCGTTTGTAGTAAAACAGGTTGGAAGAATTAAATGTAATTGACTCCTTACCTTTCTTTACAGAGTTCTTTACTTTTTAAATGAACTTCAACTTTCTTAATAATAGTGTCTCGTAAATACGAATTCTGCCAGTGTCAAGTCAGTGATGGGAGAGTCACACTTGATGACGTTTGTGACGTTGTTTACGTGAAAATAGCTTTGTTATATCATGATAACTACCTAAATCTATATTATATAATATATATACATATATACGTAGAAATTACAAGTATTTAGCCTTGCTTCTCCTCCCGATAAAATACGGCAGTGAACTATCAGTACCCTTCCGACTCTTCAAACAAAGTTTTTCGTATCTGCGCTCGTGTAACCACAGACTACGCCGCCGTGGTCTGGCGGTGAATTTCACTCCCGCACGCTCGTCGCGACCCCCTCGGTAACAACTCAAGCCTAGATTCGATCCCAGCAGTGGAGCCCTTGAGCACGCTGCTAGCGCGATACAGTAACACTGATAATGTTCACTCACTAGCTTAGCACACACAACACAAATCACCCCCACACACGTGCACACTCACACAGACAGTTAGGTAAACATATGATGGAAGGGTTTTATTTTTTCCCTTGTTTTTTTAAACTTGATTAGGTTAATTTAGCCGAGTTGACAAATACAAAATACATTTTTGAGTTCGTAATGCACACATGCAAGTAAACGTGTGTACGAGTATATACGCTTATACGAGTATATATAATATACATATATGATTAGCTTAGCTAGTTTAGCTTAGTAAGATTCGCGTTGCTGCATCCTTCATTAGTCACTGATTGATGTGAGTGATCACTTTGGCATACTTGAGCATGTTATCATGCGGATGAGCGCTATAAACGCTCGCCTCATTAGCCCGATGAAGCTGTGAAGACCCATGAAGCCAAAAGCGAATAATCAATTCGAAACAAAAATAGCCTTGCTTCATTATTTTAAAAACACTGGCGGATCGGTTTTTTTATCGTTTGAAAAAACCTTTTCCCAGGAAATGAAATTATTAATATTTAAACATATAACGCAACTTAAAGATTCCATTACACGATAAAAATTGTATACCTGGTATTGTGTCTGCAATTAAACATAAGCGCGTGCATGTCAATACGATGAGCGTCGGAAGGTGAGATGTCTATCTATGTAATTGTTTCAAACTTAATTTACATCACCGGCGTCAGTTTGTTGCTGCTACATTGTTTATTATTGTTAAAAGCATTTTTTTTTCTATCTTCAGAGAATGTCACCGCCACCATACATGTATAAAATTTGTTGCACATGCTGTCAAGTAACTGTCAATTTTGTTATAAACGCCATCTATATGTGTTCTCGTCGTACTACAATGTAGTAATAAATGTTTGAATTTTTTTTCATAACTTTAGAATATGATTATGGAATACGACGTAGTTATGATTAATTCGCTTACGGTAGCTTGCAAGCAAAATTCAATTATTTTAAAACGATTCTGCTAAATAAATATAATACTCATTAAAAGAGAGAAACTACATTTTTTTCATGAAATTCGGCTCACCGAAGTGTTTTTTTTTATTTGTAAGGTTTTTATGTTGTCTCACTTTACTACAATTTGTAATTAGGTGGCGCTTGACTTTATTTTATTGTTATAAAGTTTTATATTGTAACTAGCTGACGCGGCAAACTTCGTACCGCCTAACAGTCGATTCTTTAATTTATTTTTAAATTCTAATTCTGCTATAAACGACACTATATAATGTTAAATGTTACCATCGTATAAATATTGACAAATATTGACATTAATATTTATACGATACTAACGTCACTCAATTGTTTTGTCTTCCCGGAACCTCTCCACTAACAATTAAACGTTATGCGTATGGTATTAAAGTCCAAATTGTTACGAATCGTTTATATGGGAGTACAGAGAAGAGTTGCTTTTAGACTTATTCAGGTAATTTTTTAAAATTTTCTCTCCGTAAGAACCATCCTCGAACTTCAAGAAATGCTTTAAAAATAAAATTAGCGAAATCGGTTCAGCTGCTCTCGAGATTTGCGCTTAGCAACTTTTTCAGCGATTCTTTTTTATATTATAAATTTAACGGAGAGGAAGCGTCTTTTAATTTTTTAAAACACTTGTAAATTCTATTTTATTTTACAGTATTAGAAAATATACTTTTTACGTTTCTCATATACAATTAGTTGTTTAAAAATTAAATTACTTCGACTTTATTTATTTCCTATCGGTGATACGTTTGTTTTAATTTTTTAATAATAATCACATACCCAGAACCTACCTACTGATTAAAAATCATTGTTTTAAATAAACAGGCAATAATGGTGGAATCGAGAGGACAGTCTGTCAGATTTTCGATTACTTATTTTAAATTCAAAAATTTCAGTCCAATAAACATAATTTTTCGTCGTCAGAGCGTGAAAATTGAGTGTTTAGCATTTACCACCAACGCCAAATATTTTAATGAAACAAATATATATTTTATTTACTACCGTTCTACATAAACTATAATGAATGAAGCTATGTATACATCACCTTAGTGGGATTTAAATCTGCATGCAATTTCGCTGCTAAACGTTATTAAAAATAAAATAGATACAATATAATGAGTATAAAGTGACAGATTTATTAAAGTCATATTTTCTTTTACACTTTAGTTTTATTTTAAAGTCAACAGACAATTTACACTTGTGTAGTTGAATAATATACAATTATTTCATTAATTAATACTCACATTAACTTGTTTGTTTTTTGTGAACATAAATAATCGCATGCTGCATTAAGTACTCCGTTATAACATTCTGTTTCCGGTCACCCAAAATTATTTTACGAGATGACGTATAAATAAATCGATGAACGCGCCTGGCACGCACAAAAAAGCATGTCTCATTGTCACGTTCCACCTGAGCCGAGCATGCAAGTGAGAGCGCGGAACAATCGATAGAGAGGTGCGACCGGCCTAAGCGTTCGGCTTGTGACGCATCTACACAGACACAGATATGATAGAGATAACCGGAATGTATATGAATTTGAAGTTTATTGCTATTCTTCAGAAAGTTCTAATCACACCAATTAATAAAACAATTACTCTAATACAAATGTTCAAAGCCTGAGAAAGTTCAAAAGTATTTCACACTTTTTTAAGCTTGCGTGTAAATAAAATTAGTCAATTCTTTTTTCATTGCCTGAATAAATTTAATTAATAGCAATTCTTTAACTAACGTAAAAAAATATAGTCTAGAGTTCCAAGAAATATTGCATATATGCTCAAACTACGCAACATCACGGGCTTTTTAGTAAAATGGGCAACGGTAATAGGCAACTGAATATGCAAGTACATATATATAATCCGAACTTTAATAAAAGTAATCAAAAGCTCGACATATGCAGAGACACATTAATAGTTTTACGAAAAACCAATAAAAAAGTAACTGATACTACTTACTAGATTTACGAACAATGCTCCACTTTTCGCTTGCTAGTCTCAGTTTCCTAAAAAAGCAATTTTATTATAAAAGAATACCGAATACGAGCCACTTGTAAAAACAAATATGAAATAAATCGAAATGACTTTACATTATTTCGGAGTTCATTTCTATCTTCGTAATATAATAGAAGCGTGAAATGAAAATGTTTCCAAAACATCTCTCATGATGACAATCCTAACATCCGGACCACACCACGAGATGGCAACG
This sequence comes from Antheraea assamensis, assembly GCA_035772565.1. Classification (NCBI taxonomy): domain Eukaryota; kingdom Metazoa; phylum Arthropoda; class Insecta; order Lepidoptera; family Saturniidae; genus Antheraea; species Antheraea assamensis. The sequence continues at coordinate 1,246,243 of JAQQSE010000054.1, read as the reverse complement.
GCCCTGTTATTAATTTGCCGAATTGTCGTTGAAATTGCCAAGATCCCATAAACATAGAAAGAAATCGTTAGCCGACATTTATTATGTTGTTTAATATAAACTTTAAAATTCTTATCTAGTTATTGAGGCAATTTTAAATGATCGTGATGATTTAGACGATACGAGACACGAAAGTGACTGAACTAATTTGGTCCTACCTGTAAATACCTGCATAGAAAAAAAACAACAAAGCTTCTGGCGCCTTGTCATTAGTAACTTCCGAAACGGGGTACGTTTTTTGCGCAGGTCTGTCGGTCAAACCTCAAAGGGACAACAAACTGACAAATTTTACCAACAAACAATGCAAAAATTGAAAATAAATATTGCCTGGAAATGAATTAGTGTCGACCACAATGGACGGGGATTTACGTAAGGACGTAATAATTACTTTGTGATAGACACCCTTCTGTTGAATAAAGGATACATATTATGTACATCTTTCAAACAAATTTCAATTGTAGTTACACAAAAGTGCTTAAAGATTTACGAATAGCGTCAACAGAAGGATATAATAGCGAACATAAACGATTCTCATTGTATTTGAAGTAAATGAGCAAATCTCTTTTTCTTCAGAAATCGCTACTGTTTAGTTCTCATTTTTATTAATGTTGTTTTTGTCTAAGCTATGATGTAACAACCAACTTCGCTGTTAATGTTAAATTACCAACTCAAAGAGACTTTAATCCTGAGGCAAATAGCAATATGTTATTACTGCTGTAGGTAGCTTTCTTTGGTACAGCTACGCTGAAACTATTACTGGTTTCAGAATGAATGGGTCGGCTCGCCCGGGGTAGTACCACCCTCTCACAGAAAGCCGACGTGAAGTAACAGTGCTTGCGGTGGTCACTTACCATCAGGTGACCCACCCGTTCGTTTGCCCCCTATAATATAAAAAAAAAGACTAAGTTGAAATCACTTGTGTGAAAGCTTATTACAAGTCACGACCACATCAGAGCAGTACCTACAAGTCCTACTACTTAGTTGAAGAGATAGACGTGACCGTGGTGCTCTCGCAGTTGAATCTTCCACATGTAATACTGAATATTGATGTAACTGCTATAATGGAAAAATGTAGTAATTACAAAGAAAATGATGGATACTGTTTTATTTTTTTTATTTGCTTTAAATTCTAATACCTCCCATCTTTATTAGTATTGTATTTAAATGTAATCAATCAAAAATATTTAAACAGTTATTGTAATAATGCAATAGCCTGTTATTACATGTTTAATAAAGTAAGAAAGAATATATTAATTAGAATTGGATTACCTATTGAAAATGTACGCCATGAGGTAGTCCATGTTCTATAAAACAGAGAAGTATTCGATTGTTCACTATGGCCCATACCTGACTATTTCACATAATATACAAAATAAAACCTCAAAGGTACTGAACTAAGTGCTATCTAATTTGCGAAAATAGGTTTTTTAGATCTTTATCGAAAACCATCAAAATCCTTTTAAGCCATTTTAAATTATTTATCACCAAGGACCAATTCGAACTGTCAATCGTCACAAGCAAAAGCTCCGAAAATAAATTAGTTAATGTGTATAAAGTGGTCGAGCTCGTGACTGGCTTGCCATTGAGTATGAAACCGAGACCAACAATCCAATTTTATCTCTGAGGCGAATTGCTTTTGTGAAATATTGACACTGATAAAGCAATAGTGTTTGGTATTGAAGTATTTCCTGTTTTATACGCTAAGGTCATTAAGGTAAATGTTATTTAAAGTAAATTGAAGCTTGGAAAGCTTTAATTGCGATATGAAATCTATTGTTCGGTAGCCATATAAGAAATTAATGAGTTATTCCACGAATGGACCCGAGACTTGTAATAATTGCTTTCTAACTTCTCGGAATTCAATTTGTCAATTAAGACATTAAAAATTTATTATCTTCATATGATAGAAAGACCGACTGAAGTCGTGATCATTGAAATCACGAACGTTATTAATTGAATATTGTAAATAATCAATCGGCACCCATGGGCAATTTTATTGCGGCGTTTGATACCGACAACCATGAGGGATAATATTATTATTAATATATATTTATTTATTGGTGAAATTGAATCAAGACTAATATAGAATAGAGAAGGTGGGGAAAAAGTTTATAGCAGGCGGAGTTGTTGAATGTGACCGTTGTGGAGGCTATTGGCCGGCGTGCCTCAGGGGCGGAGTCTGGGCCCCATGTTTTATTTGAATTATGGATGAGGCACGTTGCGTTCGTTGATCCAAACCAGTTGTAAGTGACGCAGCTTTGCGCCCGCTCGCCTCTCCCTTTCTAATTAATTGACGTTTTCATTTAATTGCTCGTTCTATAATTAGTTGTTAATAAATATAAATAGTGTTGTCAAAGTTTATTCAGCACAGTGATACTGAACCGAGATGCTTGTCCCGCTGTGAAACGGTGAGTACTTAGTGCAAATATTGATCTCTATATTAACTATTGTCACTTAAAATATTACCTTCTCGTATATGAGTGTTATTTTCTATTGATAATTACTACGAAGATTGTCTACTAGAAGTAGGTTTATTATGTATTGTTTATTAATTCATGAACTATACGTCATATTTTACAATAAATTCAATATTATTATTATTATTAATCAGATTAACTTTCATAATTGCAGTGTTTAAACTTTTTTTTTTATTAAGTAAGGAATATTTATCAAGCTTATGATTTATATACGAACTCGTTTCCCGTCGGAATCGCTTTATGTTTTTGGGAAGAATATATTTTTGTAATTTTACTACAATTGTCAATTTAAATCATTGTCATAAATTCAAACTTCCAAGTAATTATCGAGCCCTGATATATATTTACTGTATCCCCTGTCTATAGATTTTGTTTATTCTAAGGTTTACTACTATAATGCAACAAAAACTTTAATAGATAGCATTTTATACCAAAGATCGAAGTACAAAGTATAATTGTTATTCATATTTCTAAAGAAAAAATGTTAAGTCATTCGAATCTATATTTTGTAGTATGTAATTAAAAATGAATTAAACACGGCCAGACTAAATCCGCTTCCATTGATTTCACTTGACCGTGCTTTTGATATTTTATAATCAAGCAGTTGACGATTGGCAACTTTACACGCATAATTGTCTTCTATACTACATGCACTATAAGTAACGTATTTGTTACCTACTCAAGCTTTCTCCGTATATGTTAATCTATTATTTTTTGTATAAATGAGTATTGTTTTATTTTCGTATTCCAACGTTGTATGTTATAAATTATTATATTTTTGGAAATAATAAGTGCGCAACGTATTTGCCGTACCTACTGTGAAGCTGTGAAACAATATCCCGACCAATGCGTTCCCTCCTTCCTATATAACATGGGGTCCTTCAAGGTCGGCAAGACAGTGGCTACTGGCGATGGACAGTTTGTCTCTGTTTGGTTGGTGGTCGCCATTGTATTTAGATTGTACCGTGCTTACCATCAGGCCATAGTGCAGTCATTGTGGCGTCCCACAATAATAATTAAAAAAAAAACGTAATTTCAAATTGTATGAAACTATTTATCAATCTTCTTCTAATATACAAATAAGATTATAGAGGTACGCCGTTGTACGTGCATCATTCTAAAAGTACAGGATAAATTTCGATGTTTTTTTATTTTTACTTCTAAGGTGCACCGCACCTTATATTATTTGTCCTTACAATAGAAAAATGTCGAAATAGCTTCATTTAATATAATGTTACTGACATTTCAAGTGACTACTATTTTTATAAGCACGATGCTTTCAGCGATGTATGTTTTCTTGCTGTGGAAAAGTGGGGCAAGCGGTGCGGTGTGTTTATCTTTTATTCCTCTGTAAATAAAATATATTGTTAAGATAAAAATAGACACAGATGAAATCGCGGGTATCGGCTAGTATTGAATAAATGTGTACCTATAATTAAAAAAAGAAGTGTATTATAGAATTATATCAATTGATTTCCGTTATTAATAACTTCTTTCTTTTATTAACTTTATATTTTCCTTTCTGCATAATACCTTTCAACTTAATATTATGCAATGTGAGATACAAGCTTCCGTTCAAGACTTTGTCCGCGTTTAATTACACTATAATCTCAATGGCAAAACATATCCTACTGTCACCTACTGACGAACTTTACTAAAACATTATACCTTCTGCATTAAAAACAATTAGTGTATCAAGTTTATAATATTCGTACGACTGTACAAAATACCAGTTGGAGAATAAAATATAATTGGAAAACAAGTGTGCTCACGCTTTTACATAAAACAGTTTATATTTCAAGTAACAAGTCAAACCATGACTATAGTACCTATATCCTATGAAAAATCATCGTCAACCTTTTTCATGGAGTGTTTGTTCAAACACATAATCTACCAGGTGTCGAATGTTCACTGTAGTCCATAACTTTACAGCCAACTTCGAAATGAGCGCATTTCTGAGGGCTAACCCTGAGGACTTCGTTGCTTCCTTGTATCATCACTATATTATTTTCACTTCTTAAATATATACACGTAATTTAGTCTATTTTTTTTTGTTATGGCATATATCACTAGATGGCGTTGTTATGTAATTTTGATTCCTTTGTAATTTTTTTACTCGTCTAACAACATTTGGCGACTAGACATGAAAAGTGTACTCTAGTATAATTTCTATTCAAATAAGTATATATCTTGCTCTAAAGAGTTTGTTTGTATTGTTTTCATACACCTCTTATTTTAAGTAAATGCTCATTTATTTCTATAATAAATACAATTAATTTACACACTTAATAATAATGTCCTCAGCCCACATCATTGTGGTAAATGAAGAGAAATCAACAGCTACATATATTTCCCACATATAATAATGGTAATTACTACAAAATAATCCCAAGGAAGATTAATCTCAGGCAGCCGGCCGATCGTAGGAATTAAGCCAAATCATACGTCACAACAGAACAAACATGTTGTGCCGACCCTACTTAGGTACTTAGGTGGGATAAGAGTAAGAAGACTGATGATGAAACTCAGGTAATTTGGTAAACTAGATGAATATATATTTATTATAAACGATTGAAAGCTTATAGGCAACCTACGCAGTACCGTTCTATACGTCTACATATATTTATACGTCTTTATCTCGTAGGTGTTAGTTCTGAGTTTTAATACTGGAGGCGCTGATGGCGGTGAGGGTGGCAAGCGGCAAAATTCTATAATAATTTGACAATTATACGAAGTACTTGGAAAAGGCAATTACCACGGAACACTTTCTTATTTGTAATCTATATTATATATATACCCTTTCCAGCAAAGAACATTTCTAGGAATTCGATTAATTAAAAGCACGTCTCTAACATTGACGTTTTTATTATCGAAGGGTTTTAGTCTTTTTGCGCTTGAAATTCCGTCGATTCCATGGCGAAATCTTTTTATATAGAAATTAGTTCGTAGAAGCATGTGATATTTATATATATATATATACAAACTGTTACAAAGAGATGTAGTTTATGAAAAATGTTGTAGGAATAAATATCTAAATTTATTATTATTCCACCAATGGCTATTTTATCTACAGGTGATTTTTTTTTCGAACTGACTACATTGTTGGTCTGGTAAGGCCTCTACAGTTTCACCGGACTACCTATGTACAGGGGATGTTAGTTATAGGTAATACTTTTACTGTTGTTTATTTTTAAATTATAAATTAGGGGCACGGTAAGCGGTTTCACCTGGCATAACTCTTTATTAAGTCATAAATATAAAAAATCACAGATTTCTAATTAGTTGCAGAATAAAAGACCATCTACTGGTTCCAAGCAACAACCATCCAGGTGTCTGCAATATGTAAACAAAAAAATTACAATCTGTCAATCTATTTTGTAGGCAAAAAAAAAATACAAAAACACATATAAATAGCGGAATTTTATATATAAAAAATAACATGAACGAAGTCACGGGCAATTACAATATTCGTAAACAAATCAATATTTTTTACATAACCATTTTAATAAATATTACAGTCATGTGACAGACAAATTACAAACTCATATTTTAACATGAAATATTTAATTGTTTGATTAATATTAAAGGAAGTCGTCGATATTTCAAAATTATAATAGATTGTATAACGGCACCGTATCATTTTGCATGGAAATAATTATTTTTCTAATTTTATCGAACGTATTTATTTATATGTGAAATAAGATTATCCTCCTTTTCAATGTCACATTAATCATAATATAAATTAATTTAATACTAGTTTTTTATCGTCCCTAATATTATTGCCGAATTTCAAATGAGATATATCAACAAACATTTCATAAAACGAACGCAGCAGTAGATATTCCAATTATCTATAACCAGCTCTTGCTCGCGCGAATGAGTCGTCCGGTGAACCTGTAGAGGCCAAAGTGCCAACAGGGTATGACAGTTCGAAAAAAAAAGCGTGTATGTAGATTTTACCCATCCTTCAGCAACACTACATTTTTTCAGAATGAGAGATACCTTCTGTTCTTTTCTGTAAACCTGACGCAATATGCAAAATTTCCATAAAACTGAAATGGATACTTAGAACGTCTAAGCGTAACAAGGCAAGCAAGCAAACAAATAAACTGTAGGTGGTAGAGCTACGCTGAAGCTATTACTGGTTTCAGCATGAATGAGTCGGCTCGCCCGGGGATGTACCACGCTCTCACAGAAAGCCGACGTGAAGTAACAGTGCTTGCACTATTGCGTTTCGTTCGGTCAGTGATAGCGCCGGAGGCCCACATATTTAAAAGGCCGGCAACGCACTTGCGACTCCCTTGGTGTTGCTAGTGTCTATGGACGGCGGTGATCACTTACCATCAGGTGACCCACCTGTTCGTTTGCCTCCTATAATATATATAAAAAAAAAACAAATTCACTTTTATAGTTATAAGTAGTTAAGATTATTTACAAATCGGTTTTATACTTTCGAGAAATAATCGGGTACATACAGACATACTAGGCAAACAAAGAACCTTCCTTTACTGGAGTCGGTTAATAAAACGACACTCACCACAGTTATACGATGTTCCGTACAACAAAACACGCAATCAACGAACACGATGACATTCAAAAAGGGTTAACAGGATATATGTTGGGACGGCACGCAGACGGCCGATAACTACCAAATGAGGACATAACAAAAACTATACGGGCGAAATTAAAAGCAAAGACGAACATACAACTAACACGGCTAACGTTCCGTGATAAGCGCGTTCACTTTTTCGGGGCCCGGCCGACGTAATTTGTCGAAGGCGCCAAAGATAAAGACAATTTGGTCGTTTGGGACCCGATCCACTGGAATGTCAACCGGGGTAGCCGTTGACACGCTATGAAGGAATTTTTCGAACGTTGTCATGTGTCCTTGTAAAATTGAGCATTTATAGAGTTACTACAGCATAACGAACACGCCCTTTTAAATCGGAAATATTCTCTTATTAATTATTAGAAATATGCTTAATATAAATAACAAAAAGTAAATTCCAGAATATCTTGCTGTTTCTGAAAACATATTTCAGGCGTCCGTTAAAAATAACTATACAAGAATACAGCCTTTATAGTGCATATATTCAGCCCTTATTATTTATACTTTATCGGCGACAGTTCAAGCCGAAGCGCACTGAGTGCCCTTGCGCTGTTCGCCTAAACAAATCGGGTGAGTGCCTTAAGCGCTCCCCTTAGTAGTCCGGTGGAACTGTAGAGGCCTTGCCAGGCTAGCAGTGTAGGTCAGTTCGAAAAAAAAAATTATACTTTACTAGCTTTACTTTTGCTTTCGCTCGCGGTAATGTAGGTTTGACTTAGCGTTCGAGAACTATATTGTTTCATAGATGAAAGTCCTTTTCTTTATCCTTAACGAAGTCTATGCTAAATTGCATGATAATCGGTTGAGTATTTAAGGTACGAAAGCGTCACAAACAGAAAATCAAACTTAGAATTGCATTTATGTTAATACTAATGATAAGGATATATGGCGCTAGGTATATCGAAATGATTTGATATGTTCCATGTAGCATTGCAAAATTATCGACACCATTATCAAGTGGGTAATTATTTAGTTTAATAAAACCTTGACGTGTGGTGACCTCAATGTTCTAACAATATGGTGGCCTCCCCGTCTTTGTGAGGTTTTATAACATAGCGGATTTAACGTTCTATATTATTTAATTATCTCTCTCCAATCCATTTAAATTGGGCACAATAACCAAAATAATTTTACGCAAAATATTACAAAAAATACGTACCAATTGTCTATGATGAAATAACGAAATATTATAAATAAAAAATAAAAGCCACAGACAGACAAGCAGTTTAAGATCCCTTAAAACATATAAAATGTTGAGATGCAAATGTCAAGATGGATATGTGGTGTAACTAGAATGGATATGGTTAGTAGTTAGTGTGACACAGGAAACATAAAAATAGCAGCAGCGATATAGAAATTAAACAGCAATAAGGTTAGCGTGGTACAAGCAAGCCATCAAAGAGGATAATTCTTAACTAAAAGACCATTAAGTATAGAGACAGATGATTGTAGGGGTAGAATTTCGTAGGTGGTAGAGCTACGCTGAAGCTATTACTGGTTTCAGCATGAATGGGTCGGCTCGCCCGGGGTAGTACCACCCTCTCACAGAAAACCGACGTGAAGTAACAGTGCTTGCACTGTTGCGTTTCGTTCGGTCAGTGAGAGCGCCGGAGGCCCACATACTTAAAAGGCCGACAACGCACTTGCGACTCCCCTGGTGTTGCTAGTGTCTATGGGCGGCGGTGATCACTTACCATTAGGTGACAATAAATCTGTGCAAAATTCTAATGATAATGCTCCATTAGTTGAGCTTTTAGTGACATATATAACGCTGTTTGAAATTAGTTATACCATGATCATCTATATACCGGCACTTTGTAGTAACGTAAAAATATATAATACACAATATTGTGGACTAAACAAAATACGGTAAATATCCTTACTATAGTATTATAAAATACGAATGTGTGTTTTTTTATTTGGTACGCTTCCATGCCTTAATTACTTGACCGATCATTATTAACTCTTGCATACCCGTTGTTAAGAATACAGAAAAGGATAAAAGTTACCTTCCAATCCACATGAAAATATTGTTCCGAGGGTTTGGTTAAATTGATATTAACACGAGCGGAGACACGATCAAAAGCTAAAGCTGAATAAAAGTAAAAACTCATAAGTAAAAGGTAAGTATTTTATAAAGGCAAGTAGTGTTAAAAACGCTGACTATAATTAATAACATTAAAATTTAAAAGCTTTTACGTTAACAGTGTACGCCATCATTTGTATCAATTTATCAACGTTTATTTCTAAGTGAAATTTAACCTTTTTTGACAACGTATTTATTTAGACTCTTTTATTATTCTTTATTTTAATAGTCTATTGTAGGTGATTCGTTGATAAAATTTGTACTATTATATCGCCTGGCAACACTTTTTCCTTTTTACTCTACTATATTTCTGTAACACGCGTAATTGATCGTATATTATATTATCCAAATGCTACATCCATACCTGCGTGTATCGGTACGAAGTTTTGTCTATGGTCAGACTAAATGCAGATGTGGGAAGATATTATCGTTATGCGTTACGAACTATCGGATTGCGTGACGATACACGCAGCACGATAACTGGGGCCGCGGTTTCTACACACATCGAAGGAACTTGGAGACGCTAATTTCGAGTTACTATTGAAATGCCAATGGTGTGCAAACGTTATTCTACGCCTTTATCGGAATTAATTTTGAGGTTACTTTTTAGCGGCACAAGAGACCGATGGCTTCGCAATTCTGTTTTTGGTCCTTCGAACCGGATTTATTGAGCGAGTATCAAAATAATCGTAGGCATATAATAAATCGAAATAAGAAGTTTACGCCAGAGACAAATGTTTGATCAAACGAATTCAAGTACAGTTGAAAACAGATATAAAGTAAGTGCAAAATCAGTCACGTTATAAACACGTATGTGGAATTTCTTTTTAACACTTCTAATTTTACATCGCGACAGGACGAGATAGATATTATCTCATTGGTTTACCTAATATACATGAGAAAATTTTGATTTTCTATTAAGTTTTTGCTATCGCAAAACTTTTATTCTAGTACGGACTCATTAAAAGCCGCAAAGACATGTAAACAAATTACGTGTGTAGCCGATTTACCAAAAAAAAAATTACCCACCCCACTCTGATTGTTGCACCACCAATGCGCAGTTATATCTGTAGAGTGTTTTGTGTAGATGGCAAAAATGAGACAACAGCAGAAGTAGCTACACATCGTTTTAAAAATAGTAAATTTAAATACTAATTCAAACTAAAGTGCACACACTTCTCTACTTTTTACTGATCGTTGCAGCACTGTCGTTTGTTTTCGAAGCCTTAGTTCTCTTTGCTAGAAAATTGGGACCGATCATATACATTTTAATACAAGTGTTTATAATATCTGTACTTTGTTTTGTTACTTATATCAGTAAGAATATTTACAACTATCTGATACCCGCAACTTTATCATCGTAGTCCTGCGCATACGCACGTCACTACTTACCCCATTTCTCCACAGTAAGGAAATACACATCGCCGAACGCGTGGTTCTTATAAAAATATTATTTTCATAAAACTTCTAGACCTCGTATCATGTTATTTATATGAATATGTAACTTTGAAGCAATTTCTTCTAACGCTTTGCTCATGTAAAATATATATTTAAGAGACCGATCACATATAGTTTATACACATGTCTGTGAGTTATTATATACACATACTAGCGGCCCGCTCCGGCTTCGTAAGGGTATAAAATATATAGGCTATGTCATTCACTGAAAATATTATTAAAATCGATGCAGTAGTTTTGATTTATTCATTACTGCCCGTGGCCCGCACGCGTTAAATTTGGAGTAACCTCAAAAATAACAGTATTTCTCCACTATTTAATTTATGTTATTATACATATAAACCTTCGTCTTCAATCACTCTATCTATTAAAAAAACCACATAAAAATCCGTTGCGTAGTTTTAAAAATAAAGAGAAAGCGACTTTGTTTTATACTATGTAGTGATATACCAGCTACCATCTTAGGGTATGTATTAAATACAGCTGTCTTAATTAATACAGAGTTATGCATAAGAATTTTAACACCCACCGCCGACATAACATTGGCCACTACTAAATACCCTACAGTAGATAAACGATACACGAATATATGTCTATGTTCAATCTTCTAATTTGTACCGTCGTATCTAGAACAGGTCGTAGCGGTGGTCGCGTGTAGCCCCACTAATTATGCCCGGTTATCGCGCAAGCCCGGCTATCGAGGCTTTTACCGTGCGACGTCGCCAATAAATCTCCGTGTATCTCGCGCCGCGCCGGACCTTGCGGTTTGTCCCAAACAATCCCCGATATTAATTGCAAATGTATTAATAAAACTCGATAACGTTTAGGAATATTGTAGCGTTCTCGTATTATACACTCGCTATAGTTTTTATTTTGCAATATTTATTTAACGGAGTAGTTGTAAAAGAATGACGTCAATTTGTGTCATCAACCCTTTCGATTTAGTCATGAGGAATATCGGTAGCCATAGAATGATCTGAGTGAGAATGTACTTGTATTTTTTATTCTAACTGACTACCACCGTTGTTATAATGGTCCCTCACCGGACTCTTGGAGCGAGAGCTTAAGGTAATAAGCCGAATGAAAACTAGATCTAAGGTTCTAATATATACCACGAATTGTAAACGAGATAACTAAGCATATGAGTTAAGCTAATCATATATGTATACATTGGTGGGGCATGAATGCGTCACACGCACGCGCACATGTCTTTGTCTGAGGTCTGGCAATTTTAGCTGAGATTAAGTAGAAAAAAAGTTCCTTAAAGAACCTATGTAAGTAATAGGCTTGGTCCTAGCCGTCGACTGTATTTATAGACTAGACTAATGGCCGTCCAGTAGTAATCCATCAACTATTTAAGTTTGAACACTATTGATATTCTTTTGTCAAAGAGTAAACAAAATAATGTTTATAAATTGCATCCCATGGAATTTTAGAATAATGAGAACTACTTATTCAATTTTCTTTAAAAAAAAAAAAAAAATCCCACCGCCTCCAAAAAACACGAACTCAAAAGTGTAAAATAATACTTTATTCGCTTCATTATACTATTTGCCTTAGTTTTAAAAAATAATTTTAGATCCAAAATTCCTAGATACAAAACTCGAATATCTGTTTTTCATTTTTTTACTAGTCCTCCATTTCTTGAAGTCGGTTAATAAAACAATTGCACAAAACTATACAAAGACAAAAGTAACTTTAATTAATTAATAATTACGGCAAGATACATAATGATTTTATATAAGAACTAATGGTAACGATTTCGTAAACTGTTTTATCTTACGTAACACAATACAACGAATTCTAGCGCGAATCATAATCTGGTTCGCGCGTCCTTAATTCTACTAATTGGCTGTCATTCTGATGATATCCGTAACATAAAGCGTTTGGATTTCAACATTACGATAGGTATACCTTCACGCTTTGAATTCTGTATAGGTGAAAGTAATATTATTATTTCTAAAAAAATATGCCCTTTTTATTGTTTTGTCCTTTTAACGTCTCTGCTTCAAGATATTTACTTACACAGTTTAATTTTGATCAATTTAATGTTTATATAAGAACACAAGAACTGCCGACAGAAGTGAAAACTCAAAATCAATGTAATAACTGTGTTCTTTTTGAAATTGTAAATCAATTATAGTCTGAGTTATTTCTATTTCATAATTTGTAACTTGAAATAATTAACATTAGTTTGGATTTTACATCTGTTCGTATTCAAAGCAATAATTATATACATTTTATTGATTAATGAGATATATGATGGGCTGTACAAACAGGCTCAATACAAAATATCAATGTTATATGTAAACAGGCCGCTATACTACGCCTCGATAGTGTGACGCAAGCGCAATACGTCACGAGCATGTCGAGTTGATCGGTGACGCGCATCCATAAGTTTATCCAGTACCAAAAAAAAAACGCTCAACGCAGTTGAAGCAGTTTTCACTTCAAAAAAAATTAAAAGTGTTCGTTTTATTCCTTAATATTGAAACTTGAAAAATTTACGAGTTATTGTCGAACTTCGACGACTAGATGATCACTAGTATATAGTATATAGAAAGTTACAGACGTATCGACGTCTGTCCGTCAGTTCTTATGACTGCATCGATTTTTTTTTTTTTAAATTGATAACACTATGTCATCTACTAAAGAGAAATAATATTAAAAAGGGGAAGATGTTCTTATTTTTATACCTCTGCCTATTTATATCTAGAAGAATCTGACACTTTTGATTAAAATATAGATAAAAACATGCAATAATTATGCAGCACAATTGTGGTGCAGATACATTTATACACATAGTGTACATATTTTCACAAAAAAAAAACTATCAATGTGTCACGCAAGTCTTTTCATTCAAGCCTTAGTCCGGTGAAACTGTAGAGGACTTGCCAGGCCAACAGTGTACGTCAGTTCGAAAATAAAAAAAACTCTTTTCATTCAGCTACAAACAAATCAACTAAGAAGAACTGCGTTTAGACTTTATTTAGCTGTCAGAATATTCAGATTAAGAATGTACTTCATACATTAATTAGATCACTTTATATTAAACTAGCGGCCCACTCCGGCTTCGCACGGATATAAAATATATAGCCTATGTCATTCACTGAAAAAATGATTGAAATCGATCCAGTAGTTTTGATTTATTCATTACTGCCCGTGGCCCGCACGCGTTAAATTTGGAGTAACCTCAAAAATAACAGTATTTCTCCACTATTTAATTTATGTTATTATACATATATCCCTTCCTCTTCAATCACGCCTATCTATTAAAAAAAGCCGCATCAAAATCCGTTGCGTAGTTTTAAAGATTTAAGCATACATAGTGATATAGGGACAGAGAAAGCGACTTTGTTTTATACTATGTAGTGATTTCAACTGTCTCAAAATATCAATCAGATTGACGCTTATTTATAATAAACGTTCTTGTGATAAACATAAAAACATTTCAACAATTGTGAAAATATTATTTATTAAGTTTTACAATACTCATCATCGTCTTATCCTTAACCCGCCTAAGTAAGGTCAGCACAACATGTTTGTCATGCTATGACGTATGATTCGGCTTAAATTTCACGAAAGGCCGCGCACGCCTTACATCAACTCTCCTTCTGATTATTATGTAGTCCCACTATAACTTCAATTTCCTAACTTCGTACGAGCCCCAAACGTGATATTTGACTCTTCGATAACAGGCTGCAAGGCTTCAAACGGCGGCTGTTTACGATGTATCCCTGTATTGCACCTCCACAGGCTGTCACCATGTCTGTCGTAACCATGAGAATTTTATTCTTGCAAATCTGATTTAGGAGGTTCATTGGCATTTTTCTTCATTTTCTTGTTCTTTTCCGTCATCATAATTAAAAAATATATATTATAAAGTTAAAAATGTTTTTTTTTTCAATTGTACATTAATTTGTAAATCGTTAAGAGTAATTTTGTGTTATCCGTTTTACAATACTATAAGACGAAAAATATACAGAGAATAAAAAGTGATTTCTTAATGTACGTTCGTTAGCAACTGGAATCACTATTTCCGACTATTATGCCGTAAAAATATAATAAAAAAATCAAGTCACCTGTCAAAGAAAAAACAAACTTAAAAAGTCTACTAAAGACATTACACGTTTACGTCTCGAAAATATTGCTTTAATCAATTAAATTATATTATTTATTCGCAATCGAACTTAACGTATTACAATTCGTATAAGAAAACCAACCGGTGGCCGCATTAAGTACTCAAGTACGCATTAGTAAATGTCCAGAAACTTGTTTATTAAAAAAAAAACGCCCAACCACCAACATATATTAACTTCAGAGAAAGACTTGTCAGAATTTCAATAAGAAATTATCAAATTAACTTCGACGTTGACAAAAAACCAGACCGGTGACGTCACATGATCGCGAGCATTGTTCACAGATTTCAAAAATCATCCATAATTAAGTGGAATTCGGTTTTTATATGACATTTCACCATTATATAAATACCTTTATAATCGATGCAGTTGGGCCATTGGATAAAAAAAAAAACAATCTGCCACCCCGTGGAAGACTAGTGTCTCATATCAAAAGGGCACATAAGTTTTGATGAAGAGAGTATCAATAAGGACGTCTGTTGTTTTAAATCGTGGACTGTATGAGGCGGTTGAAGGTTGCGGCAAAAAGTTGTCGCTTAGGTGCCCGGATTCTGGGAACAATCCAGGGTGTCCGACTTCCAGTCCGAATTATATGAGACGGGATAAAGTCGGCGACTAATACTTTTTTTTTACGGCATTAAGGAGACGTGATTGTGTCTGCACTGAGCTTAATATTTTAATTATGGTGATGAGATATGATGAGACAAGCACGCGTTTTTTCCAGCAGTCTGCTAAGGGGACTTACTAAATATTTGCACCTGACTTTTTACAATTTATAGGTTTTAACGTTAGACCTGAACCTGATTCTAAATGGCGATGTGGTTGAAGAATTTTCAAGGAGCTATCAATGACCAATACAAAATTATTTTATGTAATTTAGAAATTGATCTATCATCATCATCATCAGCCTGTAAGAGACCCACTGCAGGGTCATAAGCCTCTTCACAAAGGAAGGCATAGGGCATAATCACAACGCCAGCCCACAACGTATTGGCGATTTCAAACTCTGAAAAATCCACATATTTTTCCCACATACGGTGGTATTTCAAGAACATTTCTCAGGTTCAGGTTTCCTCACGATGTTTTCCTTCCCCGTCAGCCGATAGTGTTACCAATGTAAATTAGTAAATGTACGCGAATTCCGAAAAATTATTTGGTACATGCTGGTACTCGAAATTGCGGACATCGGATTAATTGATTCCACCGGTCAAACCACTGGACCACCACGACTTTTTGATTTGAAAATTGATCTATAATTGAAAAAAAAAACTCATATTTAGCTTTATAATAATATTATTTTCAATCATAATCCCGAAAAAGAACAAGAAAAGGTAAAACAATGCCAGTGTACGTCCTAAATCAATTTGTAGGAAGAAATCCTCATGGCTAAGACAGACCCTGGAACCGGAGGCTGTGGAGGTGCAATACACGGATACATCGTACACGAGCGCGTCGTTTCAATGCTAACCCCACTTGTTATCGAAGAGTCAAATATCCACGTATGGCATCTATACGAAGTTACGAAGTTGAAGTTATAGTGGTAGGTAAAATTGTTCCAAGGAGAGTTGACAACAGGCGCGCGCGGTCGATCGTAAAAATTAAGCCAAATCATACATCACAACGTGATAAACATGTTGTGCCGACCCTACGTAGGTGGGATAAGGATAAAAAGATAATGATGTGGTCCAAGTTGGTAAATACGCTAAACCTAGAGGGGCTGGCTCCCAAGTGCAGCTGCCGGAACACACCCATAGATACTAGGCGACAGATTTGCAACTTGAGACTCGTAACTATCCAGGCGGGCTCAAAAAATTTCTCGTCGGAATGTATTCTTTTCGGCAAAAATTCCGGTACATTCGCAAGGATTCGAACCTACGTCTCGACCGATGCGGTATCCGACACAATTGTCTACAGGATTTCTTTGCAACCACAATACACGTAGTGAAACTCGGGCACAATAACTCGCGGAATCACACGTATCCGACCAGTTTAAAACCTGTAGTAACTCCATTCATGACATTCTTGGTCTAGTATTTATGTTAATTGTTAAAGCTGAATATCACTTGAGAGTTTCCAAGAATACACTTAACAGATAAATATCACTTCTTAGAAAAAAATGTACATGTACAGACAAAACAATCGTGTCGGTGGATACATTTCAAAATAAGCCAAGTCGAAATTTAACCGTTCAGAAGTTATTAAGTTTTGTATGAACATATTTTATACGAAGAAGAAAAGATTTTATATGAAGAATTAAAATTATGCTTGGTTCACTTTGAAATGTAACGACTCAATATATCGATTTATAACCGTTTTTTTTTAGGGGTTACAAAGGAAAACACATTCTAAGTGAAGTGCTTTAGAGAAAAATAGCAAAATCTATTTTCACAGCCAGTCTATACTATGAACATGCTATTAGCGTATTAGGTATAGAAAAAAAAACACGACACACACTACAATGACAACAGAAACTGTACGATCATGGCACCATACGGTGTCGGTCGGTGACGGGACGGTGTAATGGGCGTCGTCTCATGTTAATATATACAATGAATTATTTTTTTTTGCTTGATACGATACGGTTACAGTCATAGGTATGAACCGATTTAGTGTACCGACGTCTTTACGTGTATATGTTTTTTTTTATTTTAAATTTTGATTACACTTTAAACTTTCAGTTACCCATATAACCTTTATAAGGAAAAGGAATAAGTCGAACTAAAACACAAATCGAAGAAAAGTCGAAAAGTCTGTAACTTGCACCTTTAACAAAGCGTTAGCGTTCAGGTCAATCAAATCCAAAAAATAAGTAGCCTATAAGCATTTACGAAAAATTTTGCATCGAATATTTATAGCCCTATATTGATACATTCAATAGTTTTATAATATGTTTTCTTTTCATACGCTTGTCTATTTTCATTGCTTTTGTATATTATAGGTGGTAGAGCTACGCTGAAGCTATTACTGGTTTCAGCATGAATGGGTCGGCTCGCCCGGGGTAGTACCACCCTCTCACAGAAAACCGACGTGAAGTAACAGTGCTTGCACTGTTGCGTTTCGTTCGGTCAGTGAGAGCGCCGGAGGCCCACATATATTAAAAGGCCGGCAACGCACTTGCGACTCTCCCGGTGTTGCTAGTGTCTATGGACGACGGTGATCACTTACCATCATGTGACCCACATGTTTGTTTGCCCCCTATAATATAAAAAAAAATGTTTTAAAAATATATAGTAATTAAAACTCTAATATTGATTGAATAATACAGAATTATATATTCTAAATTCAATAGTCGAATAGATTAACAAATATTCCGCATATTATATAATTATGCAATTATGTACACTCCATACAATAATGATTACTGTAAAACTTTTACTTAAAAACATTGTGAAAATTTCGCATAAGTCAATAGAAGTATCTCGGTAATTGTAATACAGTTTACCAATTAAAAGAAAAACTTTTTTTTTTTTTTATATCGCATTAATGTGCACCACCGATCCGAGAATCATTTAACTACTGCTTCAATAAAATATAATACGTGTAAAATCTTAGCACCATAAAGACATCCAGTTAATCGAAACGAAATCAAGATTCCATATCGAGGTGTATCTCCCCGAGACACGGCAAGAAACTAAAGACATTCGACCTAATGAAGACGCAGCGAATATACATGAGCGCGGTGTAATCGATGGGTAAAAAGCGAGCGAGCGGACTCGTGGACGACGGTTCGCGTTGGGGGTGCCAAAAATGCAATATAAGTTATTCCCAGACCAACGAATACCAATCGAAACGAATTTATGATACCCCAAATTTCCGAGCAAAAAGAAAATATAAATGCCTACGAAGATCGAATAGATAGAGTGATTGAAGAGGAAGGTTTATATGTATAATAATATAAATTATATAGTGGAGAAATACTGTCATTTTTGGGGTTACTACAAATTTAACACGTGTGGGCCACGGGCAGTAATGAATAAATCAAAACTACTGGATCGATTTTAACCATTTTTTCAGTGAATGACATAGGCTATATATTTTATACCCGTGCGAAGCCGTAACGGGCCGCTAGTTACATATATAAATTTTAAAACTCAAATAAACCGTTAGCGTTACCGCTAAATCAATTGCTGAATTTATTTCAGCGTATTACAGCGCAGAACGATTGCTAATTTGGCTAATCCTTTATTTGTTCTGTATATAAAATTGTAAGGAAAAAGTTTGTATGAAAGAATTCGTTTGAGAAATCGTAGGGATAAGTCAAACAATAAATCGATTAAAAAATACCTCTTTATAAAAAGTTAGTGAGTGAGACAAAAGACAGTCAGGAGGTCTTAAAATATATATATACAGAATTAACAGTATCCAGTTTATTTCATTACATGGTCGTACGTTAAAGAGAACATTTGGTTTATTTTCTTAGATTAGCAAGCCCGTGCGAAATCCGGTGTGGATAGCTAGTATAAATATAAGCTCCAATACTATTTCATCGGTCACAATACAAGTAGGTACACACCTGCATTTTTTACGGAGAAGATTTTTGTCGTATTCATTTTACTATAAAAGGACACTAGGTGGCACTGTAGTAGGATACATCAACTAAACTATTTATTACAACTGATAGTAATTACAACTAGATAGTACAAATGAGCATCAAGCCGCGGGAATACCAAATTAATTAACACAATATTACATTAGTTCCTTTATCTAAATTTGTTTAATTGTATTTTTATCAGTTTTTGAAGTTATACTACTTTTAGCGCCTCGGGGAAAAATGATGAGAGTCAACTTTTACCGATGCGCGCGCACACCGTCACGAAAAACCGACACCCAGAAGTTAGTCTATAGCCAACATTTTATTCAAGAAAAGTATGTATGTATTAATTACCTTTTTTCTATTGTTAGTGTCGTTTTTTCTACAAACGTAGAATAAGGCGAATGATAAAATTTTTGAAAAGATTTTTATCTCGTTACGCCGAAGAAGTATAACTTCTAACGCGTGTACATAAGTACACAATACTTTTTTTTTTTTTTTTGATACAGCCAAATTAAAAAAGTCGATTTCGTAGAAAACAATTCCGGCTACGTGCCTGTGTCCGCTGCTAAAAACTCAATTCCCTCGAAACGCTGGCTCTTAATGGCTCGAAGAACAAAAACGGATCGAATCCTTGGCATAATTAGTCGCATGCTGCTGCGTTCAGCAAAACACACATGAATATCCTACATTCCATTCTTCCCTGCCGCGTTCAATACAGCAATTGCCATTTTATGTGACCGGGCCCATTCGTCGTGATGATTTTATCTAGTGAATTCACTTTTTCTCTCGGGAACCCTATTTCTTTTTTACCGCTAAACGAATGATCGTTACTATCTGACGTCATATAATATTCTTTGCACTTTCTCGCTCGTGTTTTTCTTTTAATTCATCATCTATACGCTATTATTTAGAATGTGCAATGAAATGCGAAGTGTAGATATCGAAGTCGAGACATGAAAGATGTTACACAGTATTTCGATACAAATGATTCTGATTTATTTCAATTAACATTAGCCAATAAACTAGCTTTTAAAATTGTCCTACAAGTTACAACTCCGTTAGACGCATTTAATATATACAAATAAATAAAAATGAAGTGTCTGTTGTGTGGGCTGTGAAAATGACAGACTTTTTCTAAATGAATATGAAGGTATATACCGTAGTGATAACAAAAAAAAACACACAGTTTTAAAGATTTCTGAACGTTTGTTCTCGGCTAATCTCCTAAACGGTCTTAACCTATTTTGACGGGACTCTCACTGGCAGATAGATGATGTTATAAAAGATATGCAAAATGCAAACGTAGACAAAGTTACGGGCGGTTGCTAGTGTTATTACAAAAACTAACTGTGTGTATGTCATTCTTCAGGTCCCCGACCGATTCCGCACTAAATTTCATTGAATTCACCTTTAGAATTATTTTTGCATCTATAATATGATTGTCTTTCTTCTTCTTTGGCGAATAAGTCTATTAACTTCGGGGATGGGAGGGAATATGACTCAGTAATCCATAGTTCATTTTAAAGATACGGTTACACGGTGCATTGTGTATCTAACCGAAATAATTCAAATTGTAAACGTAGAAAGGATATTTGAGAGAGCGTTTTGCATCGAGGTGCTCTTTATCGACGGTCTACGAACACTTCTACTGTCTTTGTAACAATGTTACGCGAGTTTGATCTCTAATTGCGTTGATGCACGTTATTATATTTCACAATTTTTCTTATACTATGAACATTAAAAGATCAATACTAAAAATATATAACCTTCTATACTATCTAATATTATTATAAATACACATATGAATTTACTTGTTACCCTTTCAAACCTTAATTACTCAAACAATCATCGTAAAATATTGTACCCACGTTGTCAAGGGTATAATAAAGGACTTAGGGTATCTTTTATCCAGAAGATCGGTACTATTCCCGAAGGATAAATCAAGTCTTCATTAACGCGAGCGAAGCTGCAGGCAAAGCTAGTAATATTATAAATGACAAAGTTTATGAGGTTGGATGGATGTTTGCTACTCTAACATAAAAATTACTTAACGTATTCTGTTGAAACTTTACAATAATATAGCTTATAAATAACTATAATGCAAAGGTTAACACAAAATATACAAAAAAAAAATGTTTAAATTGGCCAAAATATAACGCGTGTCAAGCGAGTTCGAAGAAATCCTGCCACCTGAGAGCTATCTTGTTGTGAACCTGTTGGAGTTACACGATAATGACGTATGTTGTCATCATTTGTACAGATATAGTGCAAAGTCGAGGACGGTCGCTAGTAGTATTCAAATGTCATTATATATTCGTGTTAAAGTAACGTAACTTCGTAAAGCAGATTATGGAAGAAGATTAAGCGATAAAAGGGTAATAAATACTAGTATCAATATTTATAAAAATTTTAAGAAAAAAAAATTTAAAAGTTTCAAAATTAATTTATGTGAAATAATACTTAAAACGAATCTTATAACATTGTAATAATTGAGTTATCAACTTTAGTTACAAACTAGCATAGTCAGAAATGCTTTGGTGTCATTACGTAGGCACTTTATACAAAGAAAAGAAGAAATGCTACCACAAGCTGTCATCACTAAGCATTTACTAACAACTAAATCCTGTTATGTTAATCATTACAAACACAGGTGTAACTCTATATTCTTCTAACTATGCCCCTATTTATGGTAATAATTACTTCAACAAAGTTAAAAGGTGGCGCTATTAAAAAATACTTCTACATACGTAGGTTTCTGTCATGCCAGATTAATATAAACTAACTTAGGAATAATACGAACGCTTACGAAACTTGTTTTGATCCGCTAAAAAGTTCACAGTCGCGTGCTAGACTCAAACGTAACCGTTTCGATAAAATTCACAGGCGAAAGCGTTCCGATGGATGCAAATGTCCAAATAATACGTTCGCCATTTTGTTATTTTCTCGATGACAGTTCAGTTTTGTGATAACCGCATGGTATCATATCGATTTCAAATCGATTATTAATACTAACTAATCTTTTGTAAGTTGTATTGGCTCTTCATATTTAAGTTATTAAGCGTATACTTTTTTTTTAATTGCATTTTTGGCAACAAATCTTCTAGCAAATTATTACTGCCATTGTCGAGTATCTAATTATATTACAAGTTTCTTGCGATCCTTTCCAAGAACTAACAAGATGGTGGCAGTCTTGTTAGAACTTTTCAGTGAGTTTTTGTTTCCCGTCTGAATCTATGCTCCGTAGTATTATTTCTCATCAATTTCACTTGTGCACAATAACCAAACTCTCTCTATTACGTAAAACGCCACCAATATTATAAAATATATAGCTAAATAACACAAAATTATGCATAAAATATAAAATCCACCACACGACGTTCCAAAATCCCGCCAAAAACTTCTAAGAATTGACTCATTTAACATAAATATATATTGAATACATATTCAATATGACAGTTTGCTTGCAAATTAACTTATTATATAAAATATTATAAGGTTATATTGAAAACGAAAAGCATTTTACTTTGTATAGTATCAATAGGTTTATAGTTAAAATATTCAGAAGAATTAATAAGTGACATAAGTATTATCGATTTTGGACTTCTTCAGACGCGTTATGAGAAATTGTCGAGACTGAATTTTTAACTTGAGATGGAAGTTGCACACGTCGATGTAACACACCACGAAGTTAGTTGATAAGCAATCTCTTTTAAAATATTATGTGTACAATTTATTTTAAATTTTATATTATATTAATTGTGTATATTCATTAAACAATCTATTGTAATTAATTTCAGACTTTCATAAGTCTTTCAAACTTTGAGTCCGTTGAAAATGGTTAAAAATGGTCTAGAAATATTGTTTTTTAGATTCACGCTAAATAATTATAACTACTCACTTGCGTATATAAGTAAGTACACTTAATCTTTATTATTCAAATTCAATGAAGGGCCGTATTATTTTTCTATCAATTTTAACAATTTACTAACTTTTATTACCGATTTATTAGACGTTCAACTTAAACATTATATAGTCTGTGTGTTAAGTGATTCGCAGAACGAAAGTCAATAATAGGTACATCGCTCGCAAAAATGAAGTATGCGTGACATTTATTTCATTGAATATTTATTGATGTAAAATCAACATATAAACAACAGCAGAATTGTAATGTTATGTAGGAATAATGTATTGCTGCTGCAATAATGACAAGTTTTATCTACAAAGGACCAATATAAAAATAAATACACTACTAACAAATGTAATATAAGAAAATCTGGTACAAAACTATTTAAATTGTATAAATATCGATTTAAGTTTTACATTGTCTGTCAATTAGTCACAACAATATTACTAAATAGATTTCCTATGACATGAACCACATCCTAAACAACGTTCAGTCGAGGCGGCCACGGAAACGAGCAATTTCCTCATCCATTATAATTGATTGGCGTAATTGCGAACGGATTCTTTGGCAAAGTAGCCCACTGGGACGGCAACTCGGCGACTTATTACGTGTCGGATGTGATTATAAGCGTACCTTTCGTTTTAATAAGCTTTGTAAAACTTTCATATTTAATCAATTAAGCTCCGAGGAAGTGTTGTTTTCTTGCGTAATTCATGGGAATTTCTGTTTTAGTTTTCTTATTTAGTTTTAACTACTGGTATGCAGTGAACCGATACTATATATTCTATATATAAATAGCAAAGGTAAGACAATTAAGTACATTTATCTTCTCGGTTTGCCAACTGATTATCTTTGTTTTTTTTTTTTATGTAGTAGCTATTGATAGCTTTAGTATTATCTAGGAAATAGTTCTCTGTTCGTTACATTTCACGCTCCTTACCTGTACAATATTTATACAAAATTTAATACAGTTTTTATATTTAGTGAAAGAAATCAAGAAGAAATACAATTAATAATGTATATATATATATATACTATCACGTGAAGAAAAAAGTTTATACTCATCATTATTGTCGAACTTCGACCGCAAGTACAGACTAAAACGAGGTGTTTGTCAATTCAAAATTCACTGCTGTTTTTATATGATATGAAAAATAGTTTGACATATGAAGTAATTCAATTACATGTATTCTACCAGTTTTTAAATGATGTGCTAGTATAAATTACATATTTGGGAAAATTGTAGCACTAGATTGGTCAGCGTCTGAAATTACAATACTTTTTTTTTGCCCGAAGTGTTGATTATCTTCTTACCTTGCTGCAAGAAAAGGATTTTGATCTAGAACTGAGACTCTTACAGGCTACGATTATGACCATAATGTCAGTATGTTTTTAATCTGATATTTAGCAATGAATTAAACAGCAAAAGTGGCCAGACTGCTGGAGTTCAGTGTGTTATGGATAGAAAATGTCGGACATACATAGTATTGTCGAATAGTTCAGCATGTTGTCGCGTTGAAGACTTACTATGGTCGGTCTACTTCATAATCCCAGCCTTAGGCGTCCATCAAAATTAGCTGAAATTAACCTGTCAAAAGATATAATTAAAGGAACCACTTCTCCTTTTTAGACGTCATCCTCTACATCTCTGTAAACTCTAGATCAAAGATACTTTGTTTTCTTGATTGTTCTGTTTTCACAAGATTTGCATAAAAGTTAATGATGCCACGAGAAATACCTTTGATTACGTGAAGTCCTTCTATACTATATCGAGCTTATCTGGTGTATTTACATATTCCGGATGGTACCAATAGTATGACACTCTGCGTTCTCTGAGTCCGTACTTCAAGCGAGTCTGTGCAAATACTCAGTGTTACCACGCATGGGACAACTAAATATTATATGCCTAAAAGTTTTTCCTGGATAGCGATACAGCCTGTAAACATAAATGGTTCCATCCTACGGAATATTTTTAATATGCTTTGTCTTGATAATCTGATATTGTATTGCATGTCCAAAACGTTCAGATCTTCTATATAGTTCTCCAAAGGGAAGCCATAACACGGAGATTCTCTCATTGTCGCGGTACTCGAGTAAAACCTTAAGAAACGTCCTTGCGTCTCTTTTATTACCCATACTGGCTTGCTACCGCAGGTGATGAACTAAACAGAATGGGGTGAATCTGTTAGTACATTTAATAACCTCGGAATTAATTGCTCTCCCAGTCATCACACAAAAGTAACTTTTAAGGCACACAGCGTTTGCACATATATACAGCCTCATCATCTATGATTTCGGATGATGCACTCTGCATCGTCGTGCAGACTTATCTATTGTAACATTTAGTCGTGTTTGAGCCCACTTTAAGCAATCCAAAGGTATTAATAAAAACAGGCATGACCCAGTTGTAATATGCACGAATGTTGTTCATGCTAGACAAGTGACTTTTTAAAATCGATTTTAAGGCATTAACCAAATTTCTCCGCAACTGCCTGTTTCATGTCCGTTTTTATTATACACTAGCTGACCCCGGCGAACTTCGTAACGCCTAATAGTCGATTTTTTAATACTTATTCTGCTATTCGGGACCATCGTATAAATATTGACATTCATACGATACTAACGTCACTCAATTGTTTTGCCTTCCCGGGACCTCTCCGCTAACACTTAAACTTTATGGTATGGTATTAAAGTTCAAATTGACTTCTAAGTATTGTTACGAATCGTTTGTATGGGAGTATAGAAAAGTGTCGTTTTAAGACTTTTCCAGGTAATTTTTTTAATTTTTCTCTCCGTAAGATCCATCCTCGTACTTCAAGGAATATTCTAAAAAAAGAATTAGCGAAATCGGTTCAGCTGTTCTCGAGATTTGCGCTTAGCAACACATTCAGCGATTCATTTTTTATATTATAGATATATATTACGCTAAATCCAAATACTGGTTAATTTGAGATTCAGGGAGGATTTTTGTATACTTATTAAATTATAGTTAACGTGGTTAGATCACACAATTTTCTCGTTTCCCCTCATGAAGTTTTGCATACTTGTCAACTCCCAGCCCTCTGTTAAATCTAACAGCTCAACGAACGCCCAACGACAGAAATTAAATTCTTGTATCGTAAAGCTCAAGTCGAATTGCACTTCAAGATCAACTTAAACGGCTTAGTTTTCGTATTCGATGCAGCGTCTAAATTATAATTACATGGTACTTAAATTCCGATGAGACCAGCCACCGTCACAGATAATCGCGTGACAATAGCCAATGCTGTGAAAAAATTACATTAATTGTCTATCAAACCGACGATGTTTCTTTAAACATATTATTGGAAAGAGAACACATTTGTGAATTTAAAAAAGTTGCCGTTAACTTGTTCGACGTAGTCAACGACATGTCATCAAATTGTTTTGTTAAAGTACACATAGTTTACAGGTGGTGATAACGATAATTGTATACTGAATTCTATAATTATCGAAACAGAGTTTTATATTCTGTGTACATCTGTCATTGTAGATAAAATCGTGCATCACTATAACACAAAAAAAAATGTTTCTTGTAGAGTTTAGCATCGTAATTTACCTTTTCTTAGATTACAGTTCGGTTTATTGATTCTTACCAGTTTCTGTTCGATTGTCGATATTAATTCAATGTGATTTCTATTAGGTCTTTAAATTTACATTACTAAAAATATACGTTTCTAGAAGTTGTTTTATTCTACATAAAGTATATTGAATACGAAATCAATTTAACATATTGTTTATTCTGTATAAACAATATTTAAAATAGTGAAAGGTAAATAAAAATTAAAAGCTAAATTAAAAGTACTTAATGTTTTACTTTTTTGACAACGAATCTTCTAGTACATTATTACAGCCATTGTCAAGTAGCTAATGATATTACGAGTTTCTTTCATTTAAATGAACTAAGAAGATGGTGGCCGTCTTGCTAGAACTTTCCAGGGAATTTTTGTTTCCCGTCTGAATTTATGCTCCGTAATATTATTTCCTATCCACTTTACTTGTGCACAATAACCAAACTACGTAAAACGTCTCCAATATGATAAAATATAGAGCTAAATAACACAAGACTATTAATAAATTATAGAATCCACTACATGACATTCCAATACCCCCCAAAAACACTTAACTTTATGTTGTACTGATTTTTTTTAATATATTTTATAGGTAAGCGTTTGACCGGAATCTCATCTGATGTTAAATGATGATGTGATCTAAGATGGTAGTCACGCTAAACCTAGAGGAAGACTGGCTTTCAAGTGCAGCTGCCGGAACACACCAACAGGTGCTTGGCGACAGATTTTCCACTTGAGGGCGGTAGCTAGCCAGGCAGACTTAGAAAAAGCCCTACCACCATGCTATGGTTTCATCACGATGTGTTCCTTCACCGAAAGCTCCGACTCAGTTGCTTGGATTCGAACCTACGTCCTTCGACGCTGTGTCTGAACACACTACCAACTGAGCCATCATCGCTTCAATATGATAGCTTGTCAATGATAGTTGAAGGTGGACACATATGTTATAATATATGACTAGCATAATTATCATTTTTATTTGGTTTGATTTACTTTAGAGTGGTGGACAATACATTATCTATGAGTTACCTTGCAAAGAGTCACTATTACATCGGTCCTAAACAATAAAAGTGTACATTTTTGAAGATATACTTCTTTTGGCGCGTCAGGGAAAAATGATAAGAATAAATGTATACGATGCGCTGCGCACACCGTCACGAAAAACCGACACCCTGAAGTTAGTTATAGTCAACATTTTATTTCAAAAAAGTATGTATGTATTAAATACCTTTTTTCTATTTTTAGTGTCGTTTTTTCTACAAACGTAGAATAAGGCGAAATATAAAATTTTTGAAAAGATTTTTATCTTGTTACGCCAAAGAAGTATAACTTCTAACGCGTGTACGTAAGTACACGGACACTTTTTTCCATATTAATTGTACTTTCGAAGACATTCGTAACTTGATAGGCGTGCAAATGCCAATTATAAAATTAACTATTTAAAAATTACAATAATTCGATATAACTATTTCTATCCTATAAAATAAATCAAACAGTTAATTCAATAATTTTTTCTGGTATATTAAATCCAGTTTATATCTTCACTTCTCACCATAAATGATTTTTGTATTCAAATTCGGTATTAACACCGATGTACAGCATAGTTGAGATTAAAGTCTACATTTAAACTATTAAGGTCAGCAAATCGCTTTGTAAGTGTCCAATTAGAATCAATTAAATCTTAATGTTATAAACATGTTTACAATTATAAAGAAAGATATAAAAATAACTCAATTAGCGGTGTAGATTAAACAACGAGAGATCCATTTCCGTGATTCCAATTTAGGTAATTGTATTAAGAGTTCACATTTACTATTCTACTATGCATATATTCAATTATATGCATTATTTAGTAATTTTTTCCGATGTATATTAATAATAACTAGAGGTGTGCGAATAATGCTCGAATCGAGTCGAATAGTTAGATTCTAATTTCGAATCGAATTGTTCGGTTCGATTGCCTATCGAATATTCACACACTTTTAATAACAACATACACGTTAAAATCAGTTTTTTTTTCTCGCCGTTTTATTTTAAGTAATTGGATTCGGTCGAAGAAAATTAAAATTGTAGCAGAAACTACCAATACTACGGTGGATTACGATGTGAGAGAAAAATAAAGAAAATATCAATGTCTGTACTGAAGAGAGAAAAATATCGACAAGCGATACATCGATAATCTTTAATATTTGTTTTTAATAAGCCAAATACAACTGTAAAATTGGTAAATTCAAATCTGATTTAATAAAAAAAAAACAATTAACATTTTATATGCATCGGTTATGTAACTGGAAAACAATAATTTATATATACTCTTTTATTTTCTCCAGTCTGTTGCAAAACGGTACACATTGCTCGAGCATTGAAAATGAATATCAAAACTCAAAATGTAGGTTTTAACAAATATTTTCAACCCCGGATATATTGTTTAGTATATAGTAAAATACAAAAAGTAGTGTGTACTAATGTACACACGTTAGAAGTTTTACTTCTTTGACGTAACAAGATAAAAATCTTTTCAAAAATTCTATCTTTCGCCTTATTCTACGATTGTAGAAAAAACGACACTGACAATAGAAAAAAGGTATTTAATACATACATACTTTTTTCAATAAAATGTTGACTATAGCTAACTTGAGGGTGTCGGTTTTTCGTGACGTTGTGCGCGCGCATCGTAAAAATTAACTCTCATAATTTTTCCCTTACGCGCCAAAAGAAGTATAACTTCAAAAACATTTTCAGAATAACTGGAATGCTGGAACAAAATCCTTGCCTTCGTAATTTGTGACAACTGTAGATTCTTTAAAAAAAAGACAGTGTAAATAAGTGTATAGAATAAAAAAAGCAAATAGATTCTACACTAATATTGTATACAAGAAACAATAATTTATTAGTACAACTCATTAAATCTGTAGATATAATAAAGCTTATACATAGCGTTGCAGACGATTCGAGAAATGACTCATTCCGAATCTGTCAAAATACAACCCATTAAACAGGATTTTCATCCATTTACAACTGACAAATAATCCTACCTCCGATTATATATTAACGAACTGTATTATTTAAAATTAATCTTTATTACATTAAGTTTATAATACAACTTGGATTGATATGGGTTCTTGTTTTGGCGGGATAATAGCCTGATCAAGTCAACAAGAGTAGCCTGTTTCTTACCTCGTTGAATTATTTATGTTATATATTCAAACTAGTTGTTGCCCGCAGCTCCGCATGCATTTTTTTTATAACTGTAAATTACTTCTTATAAGATCAGCTATCTGTTAGTGAACGTTCCGTGAAAAATGGTTCAAACGTTTTGGAGATAGTAGTGCAAACAAAGCCATCGGTAAAAGTTAGTCCAAAATAAAAAAGCTTTAATTACTTTTTATAACTTTAACTATCTGTAAGCGAAACTCCCATGAAAATAGGTCCAATCGTTTTCGAGATAATACTACAGACGAAGCCACGGATGACAGCTAGTCTAAAATAAAGTAGCCTATGTCACCCGCTGTAATTTTAACTATCCGTCAGTGAAATTTTTGTCAAAATCGGTCAAGCCGTTTCGGAGAATACCCAGAACAAACAGACAGACAGACAAAAATTTTAAAAATTGTAGTTTTGTTATCCATATCGTGTATACGTTCATATCCAATCAGTATAAAGTCGTTATTTTGATATTACATACAGACACTTCATTTTTATTATATGTATAGATTCTAAAGAAATATTTAAAACAATAAATGGTTTAAATTATTTATGACATAAGGCTATTTTAATTCATTAGTGGAGTCATTTGACAAAACACACAATTAGAAATTATTATCTGATTATACTGATAGCTTGGAAATTAGTTGTTATGTATGGGAGAGTATGAAGAAGAAATATTTATTGGTAAATTGGCTACGTACTCGTATTGTCAGCGTATTGGTAGATACCCGGTAGGTTGGTCCAAATATCGTTAGAATGTTGTATGGTCTATCCGAAATTCAAGTCGCTGACTACAGGTAAGTTGCATTTGACAAAAGGAGCTTCCGTCTTTACTATGACTCCTTTGGATTTGATTTGATTAAATTTGATTAAATAAAAGAATGTAATTTCTAAGTGGGCATCCATTAATTACGACAGAACTTTTGAAGCGATGATGGCTTAGTTGATAGCGTGTTCGGATACAGTGTCGAAGGACGTGTGTGATCGAATCCTAGCAACCGAGTTGGAGCTTTTGGTGAAGACAAACATCGTAAGGACACTATAGCATTTCTTCTTTTTCCAAGCCCGTCTAGCTAGCCACCACCCTCAAGTTGAAAATCTGTCGCCAAGCACCTGTTGGTGTGCTCCGGCAACTGCACTTGAGAGCCAGTCTCCGCCTCTAGGCTTAGCGTGACTTACCATCTTAGACCACATCATCATTTAATATCTGATGAGATTGTGGTGAAGCCCTAAGACGCGGGCTGTTGCTAGTATCATTATACACAGCACTTTTATAAAATTATATTTCCTTTAATACAATGATGATTTCTTAAATGAACATTAACAACATTTATGATGTATCCTCAACATATCTACAACAAAAAATAGTATGAATACGTATAATCTAAGTGATGTAACACACCACCAGAGACCAGACGCCATTCTCCTCTGGACACTGTATGGAAAGATATAAATCAAATGTACAATTTTGATAATAGAGCCGAGTGACTGTTGACTTGAAGAATTTATGAAGCAATCGTATCAGATATTCTACAGTTTATCATTTAATTATCTTTGCATAATTAATGGTGGTTAATCAATATTTCCATGAATCTATGATTACCTAATCAAGAATATACATAATTTGAATACATATTTCGTTTCGTGTACAATGTGAAAGAAAAGTGTTAAAAACAGGAGTTAAAATTTGTAGGTGGTAGAGCTACGCTGAAGCTATTACTGGTATCAGCATGAATGGGTCGGCTCGCCCGGGGTAGTACCACCCTCTCACAGAAAACCGACGTGAAGTAACAGTGCTTGCACTGTTGCGTTTCGTTCGGTCAGTGAGAGCGGCGGAGGCCCACATATTTAAAAGGCCGGCAACGCACTTGCGACTCCCCTGGTGTTGCTAGAGTGTCTATGGACGGCAGTGATCACTTATCATCAGGTGACCCACCTGTTCGTTTGCACCCTATAATATAAAAAAAAAAAAAAAATTAAAATAAAATTCTTACAGTAATAGTGGAATACCTATCAATTAGACCACTTGATTGATAATAATAATAATTATATAAACTAACATTAAATCATTTCTATCTACTATATTTCAAAGCAATTTTTCACAACAGTTGATTTTGTAGGTTACAACTTGTAAGCGTTATATCTTTTCACCAATGGTCAAACGTTACTGTGTCACATGAAGAATAAAAACTCCCATGTATTTGTACAGCGTAGTAAAATAAATATAACAGAACTACGCGTTACAAAGTCGAAGAATGAATATAGCTACAAATATAAACTCTGAAGATCTTAGATGTATACAATCAATTAAAATGTATGATGCCACAGATTTAACATGACGGACAATTAATAACGGATATCAGCTTTTATATTTATATGCTTATTATACTTTGAATTGTTTTTAAGGTGATATGTTACTTTTATTACGTACTAGTTGATGCTCACGTGGAAATGGTTGTGTTATTTCATATCGTTTTTTTATTCAATTGTGACTTTGTCATTATAACTTAGTCTCTATGGAAAGGTATAATGATGTATGTATAGCCTAAATAATACCCTGGAAAGTTCTGTATTTACTAGTACAAAGCCTGTCAAAATGAGTGAATACCGATAACAAACAAAGGACACTTTAATTTTATTACGTACTAACTGTTAACTGAAACGATTTTTGTTCAGTATAAAAGACTACAAACGCCACGCGCGATTCTTCACGCTACTTCTTTAGTTTATTGTTACCCTAATATATGTATATTTTTTTGCAATAGAAGGATCTTTAATTAGTCCTCGTAAGTGAAAATCCCGTCAAAATCCGACCAACAGTTTCGGAGATTAGCCGGTACTAATCATCAGCATCATCAGCCTGTAAGAGACCCACTACAAGATCACAGGCCTCTTCCCAAAGGAAGATATAGGCCATAATCACCACGCTAGCCCACAACGTATTGGCGATTTCAAACACTGAGAAATCCACAGTTCTATATTTTTCCCACATACGGTGGTACTACAAGAACATTTCTCAGGTTCAGGTTTCCTCACGATGTTTTCCTTCACCGTCAGCCGATAGTGTTACCAATGTAAATTAGTAAATGTACGCGAATTCCCAAAAATTCGTTGGTACATGCCGGGGTTCTCGAACCTGCGGACATCGGATTAATTGATTCCACCGGTCAAACCACTGGACCACCACGACTTCACAAATCGACAGCGAAAAAATTTAAAATATGTACACGCATTAGAAGTTATACTTCTTTGGCGTAACAAGATAAAAATCTTTTCAAAAATTTCATCTTTCGCCTTATTCTACGTTTGTAGAAAAAACGACCACTAACAATAGAAAAAAGGTATTTAACACATGCATACCTTTTTTGAATAAAACGTTGACTATAGCTAACTTCAGTGTGTCGGTTTTTCGTGACGGTGTGCGCGCGCATCGTATAAATTTACTCTCATCATTTTTCCCTAACGCGCCAAAAGAGGTATAACTTTAATAAAATTTCCGCCATCCTTATGCATGGATATATTGAAACAAATCTGTGAGAGATTAATTGAACAATATATTCAGAAGCACGAGCCTTGGCAAAACAAAATTATATTAGAGAAAATTTACATAGACTATAGTCGATATAAGATTTTGTTAAATTATAAATTACGCTAATTTACATTTTTAACGACTACTAAATTGTGTGAATTGATAGATAAGAATATCAAAAACAGCACATTTGACTTAATTTCTATTACCTTACAACACAATATGTATATACATATATTCTTACAATACAACTATTGGGAAAACACTACAGTCCGCGCCAAAATTTTTGTCCGTTCTGATTATAGTGGCACAGAACACAAATTTAGTTATAAATATGTGTTATATATATATGACATCGAGACAACTTAAGGATAAATACATGCCAATTTTAGATTCCTATAACGATATCTTAACTTTCTTTTATATTTAACTCTTGACTCTATATTAACGAACTGACGGCTATATTCAGACTGGTCAAAAAGATTGGCTGTAATTCCAATGACAGCTGTTTCCTGCATTAATTGTAGACTGTATTTTTTCTGATTACTTTTTACTATACAAGCAGTCGCCCGCAATTTCTATTGCAATTGTATTTTTATAACCTATATTACCACTCTATTATCTTCGTTCAACTCTTAACGGTTTGTACAGCGCACGCGGAGATAGCTGTCAGATGGCGGGATTTTTGCGAACTTACTTGACACATGTTATATTTATATATTTACACAATATCTCTATAGCTTCTATGTTATACAGATGTATTTATAGGCTATATTACTACATTTATAGCGTGAAAAGTAACAAACATATCCACTTCCTCCCTCCTCCCGAAGTTGTCGTTATTATTATGCATAGGTCCTAGAGATTTTAAATACCCCCTAACTAACATTTTATCACTTTCGTTCTCTACGTTTATGGAAAATCGTAATAGTTTTTTTTAGTTTTTTTTTTTTTGTATTATAGGGGGCAAACGAACAGGTGGGTCACCTGATGGTAAGTGATCACCGCCGTCCATAGACACTAGCAACACCAGGGGAGTCACAAGTGCGTTGCCGGCCTTTTAATATATATGGGCCTCCGGCGCTCTCACTGACCGAACGAAACGCAAAAGTGCAAGCACTGTTACTTCACGACGGCTTTCTGTGATAGAGTGGTACTACCCCGGGCGATCCGACCCATTCATTCTGAAACCAGTTATAGTTTCAGCGTAGCTCTACCACCTAGTTATTTATCTAACAGTTTAGAAGAATAAGTCAAACAAAAAACACGTCTTTTCTATTATTTTATTAAATTTTTTAATAACTATTGCACTAGTACCCCGAATATTTTCTCCTCAATGCAGCTGGTTACCTGAAAGAAAATGCCTTCTACAATTAACGTCGCCATTGTAAGAACTAATGCAATAAAATATTAATTCATTCATTCAGACACTTTCATATGTTTTATATGTGCAGAGATGGTTATGATTATGAAAATAAACAAAAACCAACAAAAGTTCACATTTTAAAATTAATATTGATTATTTACTATATATACCGACTCACAACACACCGGATGAATGTGGCCTCGACTGTACTCATAAGTAAAACGGACGCGTGCAAATCATGTTGGACAACGTTTGTGTGGGCAACGCGATTAACATCATTGAAGCAATGACAGCTGAGATTATAAATTCAGTCAATAAAGGTCCGTCCACAGTGGCGATTAAATCCCACTTTTTATTAGGAGAAAAATGTTTAATACTTCCAGTATTCTTTTGTATTGAAACTTGTTTGCATATATGCGGGGGCACCAAGCGAATTGTAAATAAACATTGTATTTTAATACGCTGCCACTAGCGCCAAATTCAAATTTAATGAGAAGAGTTTATGAGGAGTCTGTATCGTGACGTCACTGTATAGTAATCTACTAGGTTTTTATATGTTTTCTCAACACAAAAGTACTGTTTGAAGTGAATAGTGTTAATTTAAAATGTTTTAAACAATTTTAAACATTTACTATTACACATACGTATTGTTCTAAATTTGAACGAAGTTTTTAAATACCTTTTTTTTTTATATGGAAAATCTATCATAGATACCCATCGCGGTAGGCAGGTAAGTTTAGGTTATATCTTTTACCCCATGGTATTTTTCATAGATCCTTTTGACCGGGAAGTCGGAAATGTCTATGCATTACATCTGTTCAACTCTGTATATATACATACATATCTTTATCCATTCCTACACAATTGGTCCCTAGAATATAAGCCACTATTTTATTATTATTTATATTATCGTAATGATATTAATTACCTATAGACATTATTATTTATTTGTATTAAAAAACATCGTATTTTTATATGGAATTATTAAAATATATTCCTTTACCTATAAATAGTTTCTACTTTATTTTATCCAACAGGGCAGATGGAAGGTGGAAGGAAGGTGTGTTTATGGAAAGTATGATTATATTTGAAGCACCCTTTGTAACCTAAATAATATGATAGAGTTCAATATATAAGATATAGTTTATTTGGTCTGTGCGATTTACTTTTTTTTTATTGTACTTTATAGGTTAACCTTTGACAACAATCTCATCTGATGTTAAATGATGATGTGGTCTAAGTGACTATGGTAGTCACGATAAACCTAGAGGAAGACTGGCTCTCAAGTGCAGTTGGCGGAACACACCAGCAGCTGCTTGGCGGCGACAGATTTTCAACTTGAGGGTGGTAGCTAGCCAGCCAGGCGGATTTAAAAAAGGCCTACCACCCTGCATACTCACTACTCATAGACTAAGCTCATTCCACTGCTTATCGATGCATCGATTCAGGAATCGAATCGTTCAATCGCAGGCGCAAAAGCAAGCAATGCATAATATCAGATTAGACCATTATCATTGACGGCTCGATTAAAAAAGAAATACTGACTAAAGTGTTATCTGTCACAGATACGTGCGTAATTAGTTTAGAGATATCGATCTGGGTATATTTCCGAATACGGCGCCTCGGTAATCGTTAAAATCTAAGTTTTCTTAGTAAACCGTGTGTGTATTTCGGAATGAATTACATCGATGTTTTGTTGTTAATAGCTGCCTTTACATTACACGCTCCTTCACGCGCTGCCTTTACGTGACACGCTCTTTCACGCGCGATTTTTTTTTTTGTTATATTAAAGGGGGCAAACGAGCAGGTGGGTCACCTGAAGGTAAGTGATCACCGCCGTCCATAGACACTAGCAACACCAGGGGAGTCGCAAGTGCGTTGCCGGCCTTTTAATATATGTGGGCCTCCGGCGCTCTCACTGACCGAACGAAACGCAACAGTGCAACCACTGTTACTTCACGTCGGTTTTCTGTGAGAGGGTGGTACTACCCCGGGCGAGCCGACCCATTCATGCTGAAACCAGTAATAGCTTCAGCGTAGCTCTACCACCTACAGAAGATTGGAGTGTGAATGATTGAACACGAGAAAGCGCGTACGCGAATTCACAAGTTATTGTTTGTCTTTACACGCGCAATCTTTCCCGCGCAAAAGCGTTTTCGAGCGGGCAAGAGCGTGTCGTGTAAAGGCAGCTGTTATCGACTAACTCCAGTGCGGTAAATATTAAACGGTTTTTGACGTCATCATGAACAGGAACTAAAGTAATATTTATAACACCTGGTAATTCTGAGAGTCATTTTCATTTATGCTCGGTATCAATTCATTCGAGCGTGAACATTCTTTTTTATAATAAACAAGTTACCCGCCCCGACTTCGCAAGAAGAAAATGAGACCGTACAATAAGTACGACCATTTAATGATTTTAAATGGGCAATTGAACGTAAATTTGATTATTCTGTCAACATTTTTGAGGTTCTCTCCAATGTCTTCTGTCTCAATGATTCACTCACTTTTTATGTAGAGATTTCCCAACAGAATTTATTCAGTTTTCTTTACAACTTTTCCAAACGTTTTCTTTTATGTATGTATTTTCCTTGCCATAATAATTACAACAAAAAGCATTACCTAAATAGCCGCAGCCGTTCTAAGGTGATGTGCTTATATACATTCAGCAGTAGATATTTGTTATATAGATTTTTGTGTTTGAAATTCGACAGCTATATCAGCAAAACTGCCTAAACAATTATCTTATGCAAATGTTTATGAAAGATATGTTCTCAATAAATGTCTTTTGCGTTATAATGTCTCGCCAGTCGTATGATGTAGAGTGGCCGTGTTAACCCGTCGCCGGCGCGGCCACCCCTACGGGTCTCGTGTCGCCGAGACCCGAGCGCCATCTTA
The DNA here is from genome assembly GCA_035772565.1 of Antheraea assamensis. NCBI lineage: Eukaryota > Metazoa > Arthropoda > Insecta > Lepidoptera > Saturniidae > Antheraea > Antheraea assamensis. Next base: position 1,208,410 of record JAQQSE010000054.1, on the reverse strand, counting down.
TCGGCTCCTATCAGCCTCTCAGCAAGATTTATGCGCGTCATAAAGTTGACGTACGTCGTCCGATAATAATCCCATCACAGCAAGAAACACACCGGGAGCGTGACTAAGCTTATACCTCACTGTACGTACACACGCAGTAATAATTGCAATTCCCGAGAACATTTAGGACAAAGTCTAACAGAGATGTTATACTTTATTTAAATGCCATTTATTTTTCTTCCACCTAAAACGTTTCCATACAAATTATATTGTAAAGTTTAGCAAAATAAAGAGATTGATGCCTCTGTATAAATCATACAAAAATCCTCCCACGGATAAGTTTATAGAGAAGAGTATATATTAGTCTAAATTTGTCAATTTAAAGTAAAAAAATTGGCATTTCTGGTATCGTTTTGCTAATGCGAAACACCCCGTGTATTTAGTTTTCAATGATGGCAACATCTTGACCCCCCGAATACATAATACTCCAAGCATCTCTAGTCCTCATGAATTCGCAAAGTTCGTTATCGACTACGATTAAATTCGCGTGTGCAAATTATCTACATATAAATAATAAGCAAAGAAAAAACAATGAAGAACATTGCTCTTCTTTGTTTCTCAGCCAAGTTTTATAAAAAAAAAATTGTGGGTAATAATTGGTATTAATTAGTTTTTGCCTTGCCATCGATGAGTTGAAGCCAGTAGCGTAACTATACCATCGGAGACCCGTGGCAAATTCATTGGATAGGGCCCCAGTGACAATTGTCACATTATAATTTAACTGAATTATAGTAAATCATTGAAGTAGTCGCCCAACAGTATGACTAATATTGCTTGCATTTTTTAGTTAAATATCTTATACATTTGATTTTCAAAACATAGGTAATACATATTTATAATAAAATAACAATTTAATTTAAACGATATTTTATTAATAAAATTCTTATCTCCGAGCTCCGGACATGATCAAAATTTAAAGATCAGACCATAAAATTTTCAATACATAGAATAGCCAAGTTATGTAGTCTGTCTTATCTCATAGAGTTCCTTAAATCAAGGAATTCGGGAAGTTCCGAGAGCCACGTTAGTCTCCGGGTCTGTAGCATTTTACCAGCTCTGCCACTGTATAATTACGCATCTAGTCGATACCTTTATTTATAAGTCTCTATCTGAGAAAATACAATAGACGCTTGAAAACAAAAAACTTTGTATTCCTCATTTACAATTGCGACCGCTAGATGACTACTAGTTCATATACAAATAAAAAACGGAAGCAATAATGGTAGCTATTTCACACGTTCCAGGATACGAAGTCACCTCACAACGAGAAGAATTAATAAAACTGTTTTTACGTCATATGTTTGAAATCATATTGATTGCGCCTTTCTGGAAACTAAATATTGATTTGTAAAGGCTCACATTTAAGCGCGAAAAGTTTCCGTAACCTGTGTTCTATTTATATGTCACGCAAAATCTTGAGCCTCTCAATAATACTTGTTACAGACCCCGCGCTGGGTTAATTCGTCTCAGCGTAACTCGCTACAGATTTATCAATAATAGATCATTAGTACGGTGAAACCGTGAAGCCCCATCAGGCCAATAGCGTATAACCAATTCGAAAAGGAAGCTAATCAAATCAAACTAGCTATAGTCTAGCGGGAATTGAAACAATAGCCTCCATGGCCTATTTCATGCAGACGGGTGGCGGGTGCTTACGCGGGTGCGTGTAGTTCAAATGTACGGACACGCAACTAGCATTCGGGTGTTCGCGCGGGTGCGTGTAGTTCAAATGTACGTAGTAGCCGGTAATAGCACTGTGAATGCTAGCAGCGCAGCGTCTACATACATTTGAACTACACGCACCCGCGCAAGTTCCCGCCACCTGCCAGCACTCTAAAACAGGTCTGTAGTTTTACAAACTTTGGCATAAATAAACAATCTTCACTCACGGTGAATTGTTACCCTCATTCATTTAATACTAAAATGTCCAAACCCAACAGTATAGGTACTTAACAAAGAAAGAATCGTTGACTTGATATAATATGGATATGTGGTTGGAGCCAGTCAAGCTGAACATGTAAAGAGAAACGGTTAACGCTTCGGGCCGATAGTAAGTTTGTAATACGAGCGTGCGCATCTAATGTCCCTACACAAAGCTGCATTTACGCGGCGAACGGACGATCGCATAATTACAGGTGTCGAGTGCGCAGGCGCGAAGGGCGATATTTGTTTGCAATTAGTGCGCCCGCACGGGAAGCCGATGTCCGGACGTCGCCGCGTAATTTATGGTTGTGCGAAAATACAAGTCGGAAAGTGAGGCCGGGAGCGTCCGCAGCTGCCGTTATGGACACTGACATTTCCCTAATGCATTTTAAGGTTAAATTACTCGCGTTTAATGTAATTTACTTTAATACATGTATTGTGTACATTGTTTACATAATAACATTATTCCGATAATATCTATAGTATAATATTAGAAATTTTGGCAACACTTTGTAATGTTCGTGCTTTCGTACCTACTGTAATCATAGAAATTTGATCCATCGTTTTCTACTGATTTATTAAACGTATTAGCTATTGCCCTGCGGCTTAGACTAGACCTGTTCCTCAGGAACAACAATTTTATTTGGATGTAAATCCTATACAATTTTTGTACCCCTAACAGTATGTAAGTAGGCAACATTTTATGATAATCGATTGAGTTTTTAAGGCGTAAAAGCGTACAAATATACTGAACTTTATAAATTAACGATATTGTATACATAGATATAAAACTATATAGAATTATCGTGTTTGACCAAAAATGTAACTAGCATCCGCCCGCAGCTTTGTCCGCGTTAATTACAATGTAAAACAAAAGAAGATAGTTCATGATATAATTCAAGGAGAATGTACACTGAATAATTAGCAACAAAAGAGTTCTCAGTAGTTATAAATAGTTTCGGGCAGTTACCTCTTATAAAATAAACAATCTCCTTATTTTAATGGTACCTACATATAAAAAATTGTTTAAGTATGTAATCCAAGAAAACAATTTCGTCGACGTCGAAAAGAAAATAATCGATAGGAAGTTATCGACAGTTGTTACATGTTGGATCAATTAGCCTTGAAACTGTCAATACAGTAGTTAAAAAAAATCCATTGATTGTTATAATTGGCTTTTTTCTATACTAAATAATGTTTATACAAAAATAAAGGCTCTGTATAGGGCCCCGAGGGCAGGTATGGACATAATCCCAACACTGATTCTATATGTATTGGCTATTTAAATAAGGCCACAGTTCTATATTTTCCCACATACAGTGGTTCAACAAAAATATTTCTAAGCTTCAGGTTTCCTGACGATATTTTCCTTCACAGTCAACCGATAGTGCTACCAATTGAAATAAGTAAATGTACGCGAATTATGAAAATGTTGTTGGTACATACTAGCATTAATCTTAATGCGTACAACATCCTCATTTTTTGTATAGGTATGAAGAAAACGTCTCATGTTATCATAATGGCTGCGACCAAGCGTCGGAACTCGATTGATACTCCGCTACGCCGTTTCGGACGAATCGACCGTGACAGTTTTATGATATTTAAAAGAAAGCGTAAAATTCTATTAAGTAACTATTTGCGAATTATTACTTCCTTACTGATTATTACTAATATTATAAAATGTGCAGGTGAGTTTGCTTGTTACACTTGCACGCCTTCACTATTCAATGAGCAACAAAAAAGAACATAGGATATCTTTGAACACAAAAAAATAAATTGTTTCTAAAAGATGGCTCAAACGTACACAATAAATTAATAATACCTGCGAGTAAAATCTAGTATTATACGTTTTATATTCTAATAATATATTACTCGTGTTTCATTCAACTAATGTTTTTACACGGACCTAAACCGTTCAAACACGTTCGCTAATGAAAAAAAAAAGTAATAGCCGGGAACCAATATGTTTAGCCAATTTTCTTGTCAACTCATCAAGTAAGACATCTCAATTGATGTAACATATCAATTTAACGTGTCACGTCAAATAATTAACAAATAGTCTGTTGTTTGTATATCGTCCAGAGCGTATGTACATTTATAGGCATTATTATAATTGCAAATATGGTAGGGACCTTTAACCAAGTTATGCGGCGAAAATAAATAATATTTAGACATAACTGCTTATTAACACGAAGACTCGGCTCGAATTATCAAGTCTGTTTATAAATTTTAATTATAACGTATTTTAATCGTTTATAGCAGCCATAAAAATAACCTTACGCGCTAGATTATGTTGTGCTAATAGATTATAACACATTGTATAAGGCAATGTGTCTCTGTCTAACTAACCGTCTATAATTGTGCTTCTTCTTCTCCGTACCTTTATCTCACTTAAGAAGGGTCGTTTTTTTATATTATAGGGGGCAAACGAATAGGTGAGTTACCTGATGGTAAGTGATCACCGCCGTCCATAGACACTAGCAACACCAGGGTATTCGTAAGTGCGTTGCCGGCTTTTTAAATATGTGGGCCTCCGGCGCTCTCACTGACCGAACGAAACTCAACAGTGCTTGTACTGTTACTTCACGTCGGTTTTCTGTGAGAGGGTGGTACTACCCCGGGCGAGCCGACCCATTCATGCTGAAACCAGTAATAGCTTCAGCGTAGCTCTACCACCTACGAAAACGTACAACATGTTTGTCATATTGTGATGTATGATTTGGCTTAATTTGCACGATCGCCCACCTGACTCACATCGACCCTCCTTGGAATTATTTTGTACAACCACTATGTGGGGGAAATATATGTAACTGTTGTTTTCTCTTCATTTAGGTACTACAATGAGATAAATTTAAAGAGATAAATTTGTTAGTTGTTTCTTCCAGGCAAAAAGTTTTACCCAGCAATGATACACATATAGGCTGACATTATATAACATTTCTATATAGAGTTATGAAGATATTTCATGTTAAATAAATAGGTTAGGCCGACAAATTTATCATTATTTTGTATTAACTGAGTATAACAAATTATATAAGATAATGTCTCTCCTTCTGCCTAATTATCTATTACTGTGCTTAATACTTGAAAGCCACTGAACCGATTTACGTGATTCTTTTTTTTAAATCACTGGTTAATTATGTGGTGGTCATGTTTTACTAGATGTTTTTCAAGTTATCCTTCTTTTAGCGCGTTACAATAATTCTTTGAGGTTGAATTTTTAGCTAGAAACGGAAGACGCGCTCGAATGTAACACACTATGAAGTTAGTTGAGAAACAGTATTTTATTAATACTGTATAAACAATAACTTTTAAATATAAATACTATTTTATATAATTTGTGTATGTTATTTACTGTAAATTAAATGGTAAAATGGTACGACATTTAGTTACAACTTTTGACTCGTTTCAAAATAGTTAAATGTAATTAAAAGATTATTTTGCAGTGAAACTTCTTATGGAAGGGCTTTGAAATTCTGAACGGCGACCTTTTTCTGTGACGAAAAGTGGTGGGAGTATACACTGTCGGGTATAGTGTTGAAAACACCGGTACTCCTCCGATCACCGAAGTCAAGCAACGTCGTATTTTTTTTTTAATTAAAATGTTTCCCTGTAATATGATAAAGACACACCCAGCGTAACATTGATGTATTTATGCGATCAATTCAGTGAGTGTCATGATTTTATCTGTTGAGTTCCGCATTCGATTTTTATATTTCCCGTAACATGATGATAATCTATAATATAAAAATGAATCGCTGAATGTGTTGCTAAGCGCAAATCTCGAGAACAGCTGAACCGATTTCGCTAATTCTTTTTTTAGAATATTCCTTGAAGTACGAGGATGGATCTTACGGAGAGAAAAATTAAAAAAATGCCTGAACAAGTCTAAAAACAACACTTTTCTATACTGCCATACAAACGATTCGTAATAATACTTAAAACTCAATTTGAACTTTAATACTATAGCATAAAGTTTAAGTGTTAGTGAAGGGGTTCCGGGAAGGCAAAACAATTGAGTGACGTTAGTATCATAAAAAATATGAATGTCAATATTTATACGATGGTCGCGAATAGCAGAATAAGTATTAAAAAATCGACTGTTAGGCGTTACGAAGTTCACCGGGGTCAGCTAGTTGTTGATAATTCTAATTCTATAAATAGTAAAAAGGTAGCGATTATCTCTACTCACTTTCTTAGAGATATAGCGTGACTCCGATGTATAATTATATTTACGAGTTTGACATAAATTCACCAAGCAATTGATTAATGTTTTTATTTACAAAGCGATGATAATAAATGCCCTACGGCGACGTAACGCTCGAAACGATCTGTAATTAGTGTTCATTGAATTTTTTTTTTTTTTTATTACTTTTATTTAATGCGGCAACACACGCACCGACCAATCCAATTCGTGCGAATAATTCTTTAATTACATTTGAATAGATTGGTTGGCGTATTCGCCGGCGCTCTGCTTTCCGCATCATATAACTCTGCTTCGTTTTTCAAGAGAAGCTTGGTGGAAGCATGGCGGTAGGGCTTTTTCTAAGTCCGTCTGGCTGGCTACCACTCTCAAGTTGAAAATGTGTCGCCAAGCGCCTGTCGGTGTGTTCCGGCAGCTGCACTTGAGAGCCAGTCTCCCTTTAGGTTAAGCGTGACTTACTTACCACCTTATACCACATCATCGTTTAATATCACATGAGATTGTGGTCAAAATGTTTACTTACTCGTATAAAGTATAAAAATAAAAGATAAAACTTGTGTACACAACATCTGTCATCAGGCGACATTGTAGATTTGAACTCGGTGGCTCAGGAGATCAAATTTATGCTGTGTGCTTCATTGAATAGTATATTTTATCATACTATCAATATTATGCAGTTACTCTGAACACCTTATTGAGTGGGTATACAATGTTACAAGCCACTAAGTGTTATATATTAGTACTAAGAAAAGAAACATTACATATGTTTTTATTAGATACCAGCTGTTGCCCGCAGCTCCGCATGCGTTTTTTTTATAATTGTAAATTGCTTCTTATAAGATCAGCTATCTGTCAGTGAAAGCCCCATGAAAATAGATCCAATCGTTTTGGAGATAGTACTACAGACAAAGCCACGGATGACAGCTAGTCTAAAATAAAGTAACCTATGTCACCCGCTGTAATTTTAACTATCCGTCAGTGAAATTTCTGTCAAAATTGGTACAGCCGTTTCGGTGATTACCCGGAACAAAGAGACAGACAGATACACAGACAAAAATTTAAAAAATTATATTTTTGTTATCAGTATCGTGTATACGTTCATATCCAATCAGTAAAAGTCGTTATTTTGTTATGACACACAGACACTTCATTTTTATTATAAGTATATATAATAATTTCTTTAAAGTAAGTTTATTATTTTGTCTGATTTATAACTGTTTATTTACAAAAGGAATATGTTTTTTTTATTAATTTGTTTTTAATGAATTAACTATAGTTTTTATAATAATTATTCTTAGAATAGTTGCTGATTTTAAACAAAGATGTCAGCAATAATATTCGCTATACCCCTGATAACCAAACGATTTCAAGAGCGACAGCCAGAACGCATCCCAAATAAACATGACGACAGATTTTCCATCTTCATGAATTGTAACTTTTTGGCTTTCTCCATTTCGACGGTGTCTCATGTATAAAATTTGAACAAACATATCGAAATACGATTGAATGTTTTGGTGTGTAATACGTAAAAAAGGTGCAATTCACACAAGATAGCAGTGAAATATATATATATAAGGGTAGGATAATTATAAAGTTTATTTGTTTAAAAATTAAAGTATTTTGATCAATTTTAAAAGATATCTTATATTTTATTTAATATACGAGTATGTTACATAATTTATTGATCAAGTTCCATATTTTCAGTTTCAACAAACAAGATATAAAAATACTCAGAAACACTGTTAAATAATAACACACCATGCTGACTTCTTACTAAAAAACTGTAATACGCAGCCGCATACAGTGTACAGTAGTACACGTACTTTTCACATATACTAACACACGTTAAATGCTCAAATATTAAACAGTGTGCATTATACATAAACACCGACATTTGCTCTCTCGCTCTGGCTCACTATTTCACTTCAAAAATAGTATGTATATTTCTGTCTCATTCTTTGCCGGCTTCATCCTACAAATTTTTGTATTTGTGACTCTTACCTGTCGTTTTTCCGTTGCATCCAGTTTCAAATCACAACGATTCTAAAGAAGTTTCACATAAAAAAAATGTATTAAAAAGAAGTATTTCCGGCGCCTATACATAAAAAGAATAAAGAGAAACAAATATAATAAAGTAATTAGTATTCGCTCTTATCTATAATACACAAACAATACTAACATTAATATACCTAAAAGCGGCAAACACTAACGCTTTGATGTAATCAATCGGTTTCGGTAGCTCGTTTGGACTGAGTAATTAATGTAAGATACGATCTAATCTAAAAAATGACTGAAGTCTTATTTAGATTTTTAAATTCGATAGTTATTTATGTAATCGCATAACGCGATGACAATAGAAAAATAAATTGGCCCCGAATCACAACCGGGAATTTATAATCGAGACGTACAAAGACACACACACACTTTTAATAATATGAATGGTCGACTTCGACCTTAAAAACTGTTTCAGCTGTGACGTTCATAATGAGTTCTGACATGGTTTGTGACGTCAATATTTATCTGAAAGGTGCCTCCGTACAACGGAGATGTGAGAACAGTATTAAAAGAAGTGTAAATTATATTCACTACGTCAAGAGATTTCATTGCGTCTGGTATCAATCCTCGTACGTGGATATACTTCAAAGGTTTGAACCTTGAACTGAAGTTTTGGCTGCCAGTTTTTTTTTATGTTATAGGGGGCAAACGAACAGGTGGGTCACCTGATGGTAAGTGATCACCGCCGTCCATAGACACTAGTAACACCAGGGGAGTCGCAAGTGCGTTGCCGGCCTTTTAATATATGTGGGCCTCCGGCGCTCTCACTGACCGAACGAAACGCAACAGTGCAAGCACTGTTACTTCACGTCGGTTTTCTGTGAGAGGGTGGTACTACCCCGGGCGAGCCGATCCATTCATGCTGAAACCAGTAATAGCTTCAGCGTAGATCTACCACCTATTTCCCATTATTAATATATATAATTTTCCCATTAAGTAATTGTAAATTAGAAGTCTATACTTGAAAAACGACAAATCCAAAAAATTCATCAGTACTCTAGGCTCTATACTTTTATTTAATAGTTTTTACCATAGAAAATAACTATTCACATGGGTACGTGCTTCCAAATCCACAATACAAAATGGTTCATGCACAACTTCATAATGTATCGTGGATCGGATGTAAGTCACTGTACTGGCTTTTCTCTGTATATGCCTTAAACGATTTTTTTTTATTATACTTTATAGGTAAACGTTTTGACCACAATCTCATCTGATATTAAATGATGATGTGGTCTAAGATGATAAGTCACGCTTAACCTAGAGGGAGACTGGCTCACTAGTGCAGCTGCCGGAACACACCAACAGGTGCTTGGTGACAGATTTTCAACTTATATGTTATTTTCAACTTATATGTTACACCATAAGTTGTGTAACATATGTGTTTTTCAAACTTAACAGTCGCAATAACATCTTAATGTGTTGTAGTGGAGTTGGGCGAGAGGTATTTTCAACTTCATGGTATAGTAGTACACACGATAAATAATACGTACATTGTTTTTAAAATGTTCAAAATGTCTCTATGAATTATTTATTATTACTTCAAATCATCTTGTTATCCTATACTTTATTATCATTTTCTTCTTTAATAAATATAAACTTTTTACGCTTTTTAAATTACATTCACAAAAAAGAGTGCATGTACTTATTATGTAAGGCCCTTTGAGAAATTACATTTTTTTATATCGTACTATAAATAAAAGTTGTAACAAATAGCATAGATAAATGATATAAAATAATGAATTATATTTAAAATAATTTTGTTTATTAACTATCTTCATGGTGTGTTACATCGGTCTGCGCGATTTTCGTTATAAGGTAAAACTATCTTCATAGTGTGTTACAGCGACACGCACGACTTCCGTTTCATGCTAAATATCTACTCTCAACGTTTTCTCATAATTTAACATAAAGGAAGTTGTACATCTTCTTCTCTTTCATCTTCACAAATCGTCTTATTTTTTGTAAATTGACACATGTCCGTTTTATATGTCAATTGTCAAATAATAGTAAGTGTGTTACAGTAGTTGAATAAACTATTAGATTAAATCGAGTGAGTGCCTTAAGCGCTCCCCTTAGTACTCCGGTGAAACTGTAGAGGCCTTGCCAGATCAACAGTGCAGGCAGTTCGGAAAAAAAAAACTATTTGGACAATAAAGGAAGAATAAATAAGACCTAGAATAATTTACAACAAATTACATTAATTCCAAACAAAAATATAATTAAATAATGGTATTATTAATGATTACTGAATCCGAACTAAAACAATTAGCAAAATAATATGAAATAATTACCATAATAGTGTACTACGCTTGAGTTCACAAATAGGGTACAACGAAATATTTCTTTAATTGATTAATAACGTTACACGTTATCGAATTAATCTAAGACGTGCTTCGCATCTTTATTGGGCGATCTATCGCGGTCCTGTTCGCTGCCACCGATTCTTGTTAAACTGTATAATGATAAGATTAATAGTACTATTATGATGAGGGAGATAATAGGCCGACCGCCATGTGTGGACTCTCTAATCACTCAGATTTTTTTTTAAATCAAATTAATTACCTTGATACGGTTCTCGGATAGGTATCGCATAACGCATTGTTCAGTATCATCAGCCCTCCTAATACATTCGTGATAATTTAATGTATAACCGTAAAAACTTTGAAAAGTTAAATTTAATTAAAAAAAATCGACATTATTTGAATACCAGAAATAACTACAAATCGGTTATCCCATGCTTCAAGCTTCATAAAATTAGTAAAATAAATATCAGCTAATAGTATAAGATTCTATATCAAACTCCCAAAAGTTTTATTACCAATATACCGAATAGTAATTTCAAGCATCATGACAAACCGGTTTTGTTGTTAAAATGTGCTACATGTACCAGAGATGCCAAAGTGGGGAAGATAGCCGCATCGAGGAGGTATAATGCTTTTACCTTCGACACAATTTCTACTAGACCACTCCTTTTTTTATCAACGTGGAAAAATATATCATGGACACGCCACTCTCCCGGGGGGAGAGTGGGATATGTGGGACTCTTACCCCACGGTGTATCGTCCAGCGCTTTGATTGGGACCATATAAAACCGTGCAATGCTATCACCATATCGCCCCAATGGTCAGCACGGCGGAAGGTGGCCGCCGGACTCCGTCCTTATAGGGAGACAGATTGGATACACAACCAGCTGCCACCCCTCGTCAGCCGAACATGTAGAATGAGAATATGAGCCCCCAGGCTCATCTTCACAGGTCAGGCTATGGTGGTGGTAAATCGCCGCCATCCTCCTTCCAGCCCTCCTCTGACAGAGAGGGCCGCTAAAAAGGTCCATCTATCAGGCCCGCTCCGCCGCCTCCTTCTTCTAGCGTTGCAGCCAGAATGCGGAGGGACCCGCGCAGTAAGCTTGAAATGAGTAGCATGTGGTGGTGAGCTTCCTGTGAACGATCTGGTGCAGGTACCAACCATGGCCGGTAAGTACCTGCACCAGACAGAACGTCAGGGAACCCCAACGTCACCCAATCCAGTCCGGTAGGACCGGGCGGATGGCGTCCACTGTATATCTTCCTTACCACGCGTTCGCCAGGTCCTGCCTCCACTTCTCTAATGCTTCCTCCGTCGTCCTCTTCTCTAGTCTATGTCTATGGGATCTGGAGGCTCCCCCAAACGTATTCTTGCCGCCCTGAATCACCGTCATAAGCCTACGCCTTCAACTCCCATGGCAGGGAGCGGGCGCGCGCGAAGGCCACTCCCGAGGACACGGTGCGGTATAGCCGTACTAGTCAACTCCTATCACAGGCTTCGTTAAGGAAATTCTTTTCAACAAAATAATAAAAGAACACCTGCAAAATTAATCGTTTGAAATGAAATGGACTGCTTACAACAGAAGGGCCCCACTGAAAATAAGGAAGTAATTTTATCATTAACATTATTTAAACGTTTAACAATTCGAATATCAACTAAGATATCTCGCATAATAAAATTAAAAAAAAAAATCGTGGCAATAACAAATTACTACACATCAAATTAACCCGTTAAAATGTAAGGGTTGTCTCGATTGGAATTTTATTATAATTATTTTTTCATGACTTCGTAGGGATATCTCTCCGATCGGTAACAACGTCGCGAGAGTCTCGCATATATCAAGTTTTTGTACACCCTACAACAATGGCGGCGTAAATCGATGGAATGACCACTGATAATATTTATTACATTAACACAGCTAAAGGTGAAATTAGAAATGTTTTGACGTCATTACTGCAGTGATGTGTCATTACATCGATTAACTGTTCGCACGGCACGTCGTTACGATTGATAATCTTAATGCAGTATGATCAGATATATTTACTACTAGCTGTGGCCCGTAGCTCCGCATAGCGTTTTTTTTTTTATATAATTGTATATTACTTCTTATAAGAGCAGCTGCCTGTTAGTGAAAGTTCCGTGAAAAATGGTTCAAACGTTTTGGAAATAGTACTGCAAACAAAGCCATGGGTAAAAGATAGTCCAAAATAAAAAAAAAGCTTTAATTACTTTTTATAACGTTAGCTATCTGTCAGTGAATGTCCCAGGAAAATAGGCCCAATCGTTTTGGAGATAGTACTACAGACGAAGCCACGGATGACAGCTAGTCTAAAATAAAGTAGCCTAGATCATCCGCTGTAATTTTAACTATCCGTCAGCGAAATTTCTGTCAAAATCGGTCCAGCCGTTTCGGAGATTACCCGGAACATACAGACAGACAGACAAAAATTTAAAAAATTGTATTTTTGTTATCAGTACCGTGTATACGTTCATACCCAATCAGTAAAAAGTCGTTATTTTGATATTACATACAGACACTTCCATTTTTATTATATATATAGATGACTATACAATGACTTACAATAAATATTTATCACAGTTCTATTTCAAATACCGACGTCATTAACTAATAATATTTCTATCAGCTTATCGTGTATATTTTGTTTTTAATTCCATCATAGGCTATCTTGTCGCCATAATAACATAATCGGTTGTCAGCCGACAATATGGTCAAAAATGTCAACGAAAACTAACACCAATTCCTGTATACCACTGCCGGTACACACGAATAGTCAGCCGAATTTAAGGAAGAGAGTTCTAAATCTCACGCGATATCCCGCGATGATAAAGAACTGTACGAGTTATTACTTTAACCCCTGGACTGTCCAAAAACCATATAAGTATAAAACATACATTTTTCTCTAGAATGAACTCCCAGCGGCAGCGTTTCCGAACAAATACGACCCACAGACCTTTAAGAAACGAGCCCGCTTCTTCCTCAAAGACCGGCAACTCATTTGTGATGCCTCTCGTGTCGCAGGTGTCTATGGGCGGCGGTGATTACTTACCATCAGGTAGCCCGTCTGTTCGTTTGCCTACAATCGCATAAAAAAAAGACGAATGAGGCACAGGTCAACAGACATTTGGCAAAAATAACAAATAATGTATTGCAAAATTGTAGGTTATGTGTAAAATAAATTTTTAAATTATTTTTTCATTTCTACGAACTTTTCTTTACTAACCCATGAAATTTACAATGTACGATGTCGTGAAATTAAAAAAGTATTAATAAATACGTAATTAGCAATTTTTAGATCTGGGTCTTAAAATATGCAGCCACGGGGTTAATTAAAACAAAATACACTAATACCGACACAAGCGATAATGGCTCAGTTGATAGCGTGGCCGGACACCGCGTTGATCGACGTAGGTTCTTCATTCTAAAACAGGCCTTAGTCCGCCTGTCTAGCTTCTATACTCAAATTGAAAATCTGTCGCCAAACACCTGTTGGTATGTTCCGGCAGCTGAACTTGAGAGCCAGTTACGCTCTAGATTAAACGCGTTTATCGGCTTACATCACAACATCTTTTAAGATAAGATGAGTTTGTAATTAGACCCTAAAACCCATAAAAAAAAAAAAAACAAAAAAAGACGTATTCACGAAGCATATCTCATTTAAAAAAATATTTGTAGCCTCTACTTCGTCATTGCTCCAGCGTCTCTCAACGTTCCCATCTAACTCTGTCAACAGTTGCATAGGAACATCTTTTTGACATGGGAAAGTATATACAAAATATATTTTTCAAAGCATCATTATTCATTACATTCTAATTGTTTTCTTAATCCAAATCAAGCTCGTTGTGTTATTCAAATCCTATGTCTTTCGACGTGATATCCAAGCTCACTTCGACTCCATCATTGTCGCCCCTCTACCATGAAATCAAACCGATTTTAATATTGTTGCTGATGCTTGAACGACTGTTAAAGTCAATAACAGTAGTAATAACAGACAAAGGAAAATCAAGATCAACATAATCTCCAATAATTCGTTATCCATTGCGTAGGAATAACGTATGGACATTATTAGTTATTGTAATAATGATCACTTCTACTAAAGACACTATAAAAAGCACAGTTGCAATAAATGGAAACGTCCGACAGAAACGTTTCGCGATAAAATAAAAAACAAAAATAAAAAAAAACAAACATAAAAACGATCGAGTTATTTGATTAGACCTAATTACATTTCTGACCGTAATTAACTTGCACGTATCATTCCCTTTGTTTTATTACAAATAAACGCCAGTATACATTTACACCTGTCGAAGTCTCTCGCGTAACAAAACTCGACCTTATTATAAGCAATATTAGGAGTGTTGCTATGTTTTTAAAACTGCAATAATAAATTCGTCGAAGTAGATGTCTTAGGTCGAGATAAGCTGCCATGTTATTAAGGAATAATTTACGATGGAAATTGTAGAGCGATTTGTTAATTTCATATTCGGCAGTGTTACAGCGAGTCGACGGCTCAATTTTATTATTTGTTTTTATCTCTGTCTATCTTTAATTTCGTCTTGATGTATAATCAAAATTCAATTACATTAAATTGACGGTTCGGTAACTAATTTTCACACTGAAATAATTATCGTTTTATACAATTATTATTATACTGTGTCTAAACAAAAAGTTTCTACCTTTCGAAGTTATACTTCTTTTGGCGCGTTAGGGAAAAGTGATGAGAGTAAATTTTTACGATGCGAAAAACCGACACCCTGAAGTTAGCTATAGTCAACATTTTATTCAAAAAAAGTATGTACGTATTAAATATCTTTTTTCTATGGTTAGTGTCGTTTTTTCTACAAACGTAGATAGAATAAGGCGAATGATAAAATTTTTGAAAAGATTTTTACCTTGTTGTTACGCCAAAGAAGTATAACTTCTAAGGCGTGTACATAAGTACACATCCCCTTTTTTTATTTGATTCTTAGCAACCAGTCTTCTATATTATTATGCCATTGTCAAATGCGGAATAATATTACAAGTGTCTCGTGATTATTCCAATGTTTTAAAAAGATGATGGTTCCACCGTTAGAACTTTCCAGCGAGTTTTGTGGCATATTTTAATTCTGTGGTGTTATTTCTCATCCGCTTCATTCGTTGTGCATAAAAACGAACTGTATTACGTAAAATACCACAAATACTATAAAGATACATGACAGACTAAGGCATGTTTCAAAGTGAAAGAAAGCGGGTGGCGGATGCTCGCGCGGGCGCCTGTAGTTGAAATGTACGGGTACGCCGCTACTACCACTGTGAGTTTTAGCTCTGAATGTGTTGAACTTTGAATGTAAGTTTGCACAATAACCAAACTATATTACGTAAAACGCTACCAATTAACAAAATATAGAGCTAAATAACACAAGATTATATATAAAATCCACTACATGACATTTCAAGATTCCGCTAAAAACTCCGTTGAAGGGAAATCTTCAAAAATGTTGACAGATCGACTTTTAAGCTTCAGTTGTTTAGTTGCCATTTTATTTCTTGACAAAGGTGTCTGGGGTAGTTTGTGACCCACGAATGCCGTTGAAACTCAAGGGGAAGGTGTATAAGACTATAATCAGACCAGTCGTGTTATATGGATCCGAGTGCTGGGCTTCGAAAAAGACGGATGAGAAAAGATTACATGTGGCAGAAATGCGAATGTTAAGGTGGACGTGTGGTGTAACAAGAATGGGTAAGATTAAGAATGAGTATATCAGAGGAAGTTAGAAAATAGCACCAGTGACAGAGAAGTTGAGGAGTAATAGGTTAGCACGGTACGGACATATTATGAGAAGAGATGAAAGTCATGTAACAAGAAATTTTGAGTTTTGAGTTTGAAAGTGGACGGATATAAGTGTAGAGGAAGACCGAACAAAATGTGGATGGATTGTGTGAAAAATGATATGTGTATAAAAGGTGTGAATACTGAGATGACATTTGACAGGGGAGAGTGGAAAAGGAAAACATGTTGTGCCGACCCTACTTAAGTGGGATAAGGGTAAGATGAGACATAATCGTACGGTTAAGGGAAGATTTGCTCTTATTTTGTTTGTTAACACACCCGTGCGAAGCTTACAAGCCTTTGTTTTAACGTTGGGCAATCTGTCATGGACACGCCACCCTCTCGGGGTAGAGGGTGGATAGTCTGAGACTCCTATTCACTAAAACCCCCCGGTGTACATCCGCCGCTTTTGTTGGGACGGTACGAGCTCTCTACAGCATTCATCGTGCTGCCCCAGCGGTTTGCCCAGCGAAAAGTTACGCGCTGCTGTGCCCCTTCCTTGTCAGGAGACGACCGTGTACATACCGACAGTCTCCTCTGTCCGCCGGACCTATGCAATACTCAGAGGATCCTCTTCGTGAACCCTATCCGCGGCCTCCTTCTACGAGACGACTTCCTCGCAGAAGGAGAAAGCTTACAATCATGGCTTATTATGTACTACAAATACAAAAACGAATATAATTCTAGTAACCATGGTAACGCGAATAATAAAAAAAATGCTAAATTAACCACAAGATGGTGAGTATATCCTACTTCATTATAAAATTAAAAACATTAATTGAAATACGTTCGTGACGAAAGCATAATATGTGCATAACATAAGCGATACACGTACGCCAAATGTAATTATGTTCGCACGATGAAAAAGAAATTGCACACACTCTCTTTGTATATCATTATAAAATAATTGCGAATTAATTTTCACATTTTACATAAGTAATAGCATATTATTATATTCGGGTAATAAGTGAATATACATACATTCACTTAATTATAGTATATATATACTTATATTTTTACTTGTAAATGTTTTATCGTAAGTCCAATGTTGAATTCATGGAATTTTGTGTTCTATTACGACTAAACGACTTATTTTATTTATATAATTGGAATATCGTCAAAATGTATATTGCTCAATATCACGTAATAGATTTCCACTAAGCGTATGACCAATTATTTGAAACGGGAAACCGGATATTTAATAATCGATAGATGCGATTATTATTCGAATGAAAATTATTTTTCCTGGTAAAATGTATTACAAAGAAATACTAATTAATTTTGTAAATATATCAAAATATAGAACGCAATAATTGTGTTATCGGCCTGCATGATGTAATTTCGAAGAATGTTAATGCAATTACTCGCTGTGTTTCAGAAATTTATCGATAGCCATGAAACCAAAAAGTACTGAAAATTCCAATCATCATTCTATATCTATATTTTAGAGAAAGTCGACGTAAACGTTTGCAATGATAAGCAATAAACATTAACTAGTTTTAACAAAAAGTTTTAGTAGTACTACAGATAATCGTGCACTACTTGACTCGATTGCTATATTAAGATTTTAGTTCACGAGTATCGGTTTCTAGCGCGTTTTTTTTTTGCTCTCTTATGGGCCGTGTAACGGAATTTTATAGCCATTTTAAATTATCCTTATTCCAATAACATTTTATAACCATCAAAAAATATTCATTGAAGAATTAAATGATATTTAAGCGACGATGGCTGAGTTAACAGCGTGTTCCAATACCGCGGCGATTGACGTAGATTCCAATTCTTAGGACTGAGTCGGCACTCTCGCTGAAGGAAAAACATCGTGATGAAACCATAGCATAGAGGAAGGACTTTATTAAGACCACCAGGCCAGCTACTTCAAGTTGAAGAACTGCCGACAGCACCTGTTGATGAGTTCGGGTTGCTGCACTTGAGAGCCAGTCCCACTCTAGATTTAGCGTGTTTGCCATCTCCCACAAAAGGATGCCGAAGATCGGGCAAAGTAGAATAAGTTAAGTCGGAAAGCGGATCCCGGCACCAGGCCGAACAAGCGCTAGAAAAATAAAGAAGAGGACCATCTTGGTACCACATCGTCATTTAGGCTAAAATCATATAAACGCTAAAACCTAACACTACATATTATAAAACAAAGTCATCCGCCGCGTCTGTCTGTTTGTCTGTCTGTCTGTCTGTATATTCGCTATAAACTCGAAAACTACAGAACGGGTTGTAAAGCGGTCTTCACCAATAGATAGAGTAATACACGAGGAAGGTTTACAATTTGTAGGTATATAATTTGTCAAGGTTTTGTGTAAATTGATTGAAATATAACGATAACTGTTGAAAGTGTCAGAAAAATTGAAGTCGCTTGGTGTCTTTCGTCGAAAACGCTCCCTAATTCGTTTGAGATATAACAAAACATTGCATAGTAAGATATTCCTCTTTTATAGATCTACAAAAAAGTCTCCGATAGCTATACCGACCTTTTAAAGATAGCTTAATATACCCATCTATTTTCTAAAAACATGGTCACATACAACGAGGTAATTGGAAGGCTATATAGACGGATACATTATTAATCCTTATCAATTTGAATACATTAGTTACCTTCAGCATTTGATGCACATAAGTATGTATTTTTTATTATCAAAGCAGGACAATGTTTTCCAGGCCTGTTAGTAAAGTATAAAACAAAGAGATATTGAATTACATTTCGAAGACTTTCAATTAGTCATTCGAGTTTATTATGAGTCGAACACACGTGGTAATTTTCTAGAAACCTATGTGCCTACTTACTTACGTAGATAACGTATATCACTATTTCGATATCATAATTGTCATCTAATCGTGACAATCTCGAATATCGGTACTTTTGTTGTAAGATCCGATTTCGATTTGTTAATTTAATTAGATCGAACTCGAAATTATGCGATTTCTCTATATAAATTCCGATAAGACGATGGGTATACTCGATAAGGTATTGTCGGGCAGACAATTGTTTAATCTATACCGTGGTTATGATAAGGGTTTTAATTAAATTTTACAAAATTAAAACGAAGGTTTTTGGTTCTTTCTGTGTATTCGCATAACCGGCTTCATCAAATTTACCTGGTGCCGTGACAGTGATGATAGTTTCAGGGGCCCCGATGTGTGTTCCTATTCGAATCTTACATTTCTATAGTGAATGAATAATGAGATATATGTCCAAACAAGAATTGGAGAATGTTTTGAAGGAGTTGCCAAAAGGTTTTCATGCATAATGTATATAATTTAACAGTAAGTCACAACACATATCTAAATACAAGGTCAGTTTAAGACTTAGTTTCGCATCTGAGTTTCACGTACCAAATGCAATTGGGATATCATTTAAAGACTGTTGGTATAATTGGTCGTTACGCTGATATCACCACAGCTTGTGTTGGGGATAGGGTTGCCACTCGTGCTTTATAATAAAGTATTGTACGTTATTTCAGGTAATTGTACTCTATACTTTATATGAACAATAAAGTACACGAAAATACTTTATTTGTACTGATTTGGTTTCTTTGGGATTTTGCAAAGTTTATTCATATGTATTTTTTCGTTAAGAGAAATACATCGATTGCTCAATCGATGTTGCCACTCGTTAACGCCACATCACCTAAGCACTTGTTTCTTTAACAAATATTTCTGAACACAACTTAACCTCAAATGTCAACAATGTCACTGTCATTAATTGTCAGAATTTCTCGTTTGTTTCTTGCGAAGCGGTTTAAATGCAATAACAATAAGATTCAAAGTTTTATAGATTTATTCTTAATAATAATAAAAAAATACATTGTAATTTATTTTAATACTATGTACTTTTTTTCCTACCTATAATAATAACCAATTTTGTAGGTGGTAGAGCTACGCTGAAGCTATGACTGGTTTCAGCATGAATGGGTCGGCTCGCCCGGGGTAGTACCATCCTCTCACAGAAAACCGACGTGAAGTAACAGTGGTTGCACTGTTGCGTTTCGTTCGGTCAGTGAGAGCGCCGGAGGCCCACATATATTAAAAGGCCGGCAACGCACTTGCGACTCCCCTGGTGTTGCTAGTGTCTATGGACGGCGGTGATCACTTACCATCAGGTGACCCACCTGTTCGTTTGCCTCCTATAATATAAAAAAAAAAAACCAATGTACTTTGTCTGCAAAAAAAGGTGGTTACCCTAGTTGGGGATTCGAATCATACAAAAGACCTTTATTTATGAAATCTACAAATAGTTCTTCTAAATCTGGGTATACTTTGTCTCCATTCATGATATATTTATAAGGTTCGTCGTAACGCACAACTTGTTTACAGCTGCTGAAGCTGTTTTTTGAAAAAGAAGAAGTAAAGAAATAAGCACCTATTATTACATTTTTATTTAACACTATTATTAGAACTTGTAAAACGACCTATACCTATGGGTGTCAACTATCATAGCCAATCTTGTTGATTACACGAACATTTAGGTACTTAACGATGATCGGTGATGCTCTCCTGGAAGAGTCACAAAATGCAGTCCAGGTCATGTTAAATGATTACTACAGGCTATATCTGTACTATATTATGTTTGAAGAAAGATAAACCCGATCGAGTTTCTTGCCGGTTCTTCTGAATGACTGGGTTGTTTTTCCGAACCGGTGGTAACTTTGACGTTCATAAGCGCTTCCTCAGGGCCTAAACTGAATAATATATTTTTCTTTTTAATAAAATCGCAGTCCAGAGAACTTAGTTGAAACACCTTGTGTGCCAGTATGTGTTGCCAGTCACAAATTTCGGATTGAAGCACGGTATCATGAGCAACAATGTGTTGGCCACAGAATTAAGAGTAACAGTATTTGTATTCTTTTGCACGGATTCCTTTCATTATCACTAAATGAGGAGTTTCATAATATCTTAAAGGTTTAAGGACATAGACGTACGTGATAATGTATGTGAGATAAAAAATCTAGCAGTATGTCCCATAAAAATAACTATATAATGTATAAAAATGTATGTCTGTATATGTATATATCAAAGGTTTATACACCCCACCAATTCGCCAATCACTATGTTATTTGTGACACGTAAATATTTTTTTACATAGAGAAGATTTCTATAGTAAGTAGGTACTGTAACGCGACACTATATGACGCTTCAATACATAAGCTATCGTGTAATTGATCTTCATAGAAATTTACATTCTATGACTCTTTCTACAGTTGTATTTCACACACTACAGACTATTTCAACATAATTATCCTACTATCAAACATTAATTGTAACAAACAATTACAAAGGCGTTTGTTGTCGCGAGCTTTATCACTGCATAGTATAAAACAAAGTCGCTTTCTCTGTCCCTATATCCCTTTGTATGCTTAAATCTTTAAAACTACGCAACGGATTTTGATGCGGTTTTTTTAATAGATAGAATGATTGACGAGGAAGGTTTATATAATAACATAAATTAAATAGTGGAGAAATACTGTTATTTTTGAGGTTACTGCAAATTTAAAGCGTGCGGGCCACGGGCAGTAATGAATATATCAAAACTAATGGATTGATTTGAATCATTTTTTCAGTGAATGCCATAGGCTATACATTTTATACCCGTGTGAAGCCGGAGCGGGCGGCTAGTATTTTATATTTTGATTTCCAATTTACTAGATGTTTGAGTCCGTGAGGCACGAATGCTGGTACATATCTTTATTTCACTAATTCGTATATGTGTGATCAGCTTAGCTTGTTTCGCTTATTTATTTATTTGACGTCCACAAAACTGAGTTCGATGATTAGAGATTGATATGAACCCTACTAGATGTAAACACAGCATGTACAAACTAAGAGAAGGTGCTTATAAAATATAGAGAAAAGAAGTAAAATTAAATTTTCTTAGTATGAGTCGTGTTATTGCACCCAAGCACTCTTGAGCTTGTTGCCAAGTGGCTGAGCGCCTTGAGCGCTCGCCTCATAAGTCCGGTGAAGCTGTGAAGGCCCATCAGATGAACACCATATAGTTATTTCGAGAAAAAAAAATCCCTAATTTAATAGACGTGACCATAATCAAAGATATTTTATTAATTTGCAAACCTTTACAAAAAATATTTTGTAAAAAAAAAAAACTGTGAATGCAAATTTTAATATCATTCTCGTATATAAATCGCGCATAAAACTTATCAATAATTACACTAATGTCAGTTAATCTGTTACATAAATAAACATAAGCGGCACGAATCCTAACTAGGTACGTTCGTAATCCAATACCCTGTGATAAGGCCGTGTAAAGGAAATTGCAGTTGGTATCTCGCCATTGTAATCGGGCTCGGTCGCGTAGTAAATCCATTTGTGTGTTCATTCATAAACTGTCGACCGGCGAAAGTGTTATGACGGTTTTAAGAAACATTTTACGTTATCTGTGCCAATGGAACGTTTGTTATTTTATAAATAACATATATTATTGTAACCGATTGATTGTATAATAAGTTAAAGCTTCATGTTCAGTGGAATGGGTTTGTGTACGCGTAAGTAATACATGCATTATTTCTAACTAGTTGAAGTTATAACAATATATTTAATGTACGGAGGGAGAAACGTAAAAAAAATTGAAAGTTAAAAATATGCTTTCCTTAATTATTTTTTTTTTGTTATGTTAATCGCTTACATTCCCTCTCCTGCACATGCGCGCCACATCGCTTGTGCCCATTTGTCCACGGCCATTGTATTACTATAATAATAATGGTTTTTATTATTGTTCTTTTACCTCGAACATGTTTATTTTTACGTAGTTAATAAATCTAATATTTAATAATACCTTATAATTAAAGTTTGTTTTTGTATTCGTATACTATTATCAGCAAGATGCATGTTGTGACTATCTTAAAGAGTTTAGTGTCTTTTGGTCTTCGAATTGCGGTATCTTTTTGTAATTATCTTTAATGTAATAGCCTATAGCAATTTTCATTATTAAAGAAAAAGAATGATACATGTAGAAAGAACGCTACTAGGAAAACCGTGGGGACACATCGATATGTTGGGTGTGTTAGATATTACGTATGTATAAATCCACTGATTTCAGACTATAGATAACTAGTTATCTATAAAAATGACTAATTTTATGTTCTATTTTTTTAATATTCTAATTTTGAAAACTCCGCTTTCCTTGATACTTTTTTACAAACATTTTCATATGATTATACAGTTTAAGGATCACCATAGACAAACCATTTGAGACAGCATTTATTTCTAAGCACTAATACGACTGTAAAATATGTCGTTCATATATCGCATGTCGCATTATTGCAACCGGCCGCGGAGTAGGGGGTAAAGTGAAAAGCGCTCAGCAGAGCTGCCAAGGTCAATATAGCGCAACTCATGGCTCAATTTAAGTGATTCGATGATTTAAATAAATATTCTGCTCAGTACGATCCCAAGAAAGGTTTCACTTGCATCGTGGTTTCATAAAACCACACAATTATATTTTTTGGTAATTATTCTAAGTTATTTCGTTTAAATACGCAAGGTTTTTTTTATCCGATACGTTTATAGTTTTAATTCATGGTAGTCTTATTGTTTTCTGGTGGGGAATGTTATTTAAACCAAATTTATATCAAGTCTTGAGGTACTCAAGATAAGATTCAATATTGTCTAACCTTGTGACATTAATGTGTATTAACAGATTTCCGGCATAAGAGTAGTAGCTAGCGATGCGAGGAACTTATTTTATTACTGAGTGTTGCCCGTGGCTTCGCTCGCGTAAATGTTGAATTAACTTAACCCTCTGGAACAGTAGGTTTTTGGTAGGGGTACTCTTTGTCATTTTCTCGACCCCTGTCAAGGTTTTTGCAAAATTTGATGATAAACAGTTGAGTAGTAAAGAAGTGTAAGCGTAACAAATAAACAAGTTACCATTAGTCTAATTCATAAATTATTGTTGCCGGATAAACATCCGAGTGTAGATGGATCGTTGCTTAAAATATTTAACCTTTAGACGAACAAAAAGAAAAACGAATTATTAATACGATTGAAGATACAATGAGTTAACCGTTTTCATAATATGCTTTTCAACATTTATTAATGCTAATTGAATGCTATAAACGCAAATAGCGTGCCACAACCGTTGATTACTTGCATTTTCTTCCATTATTCAACCTTTACAAATTATAATCTGTACGCATATAATAATATTAAAGTATTGCCAAAATAATAGATTTTTATGGATATGAAACTATACTTATAACAAAAACAAAGGAATTCTTACAATTTCAATTTTTGTCCCTTTGTCTGATTATACCAGGTGTACTTCGAAACGTTTTTTTAATGTTATTATATTTTTTTTATTGAAGTTATACTTTCTTTTGGCGCGTTAGGGAAAAATGATGAGAGTAAATTTTTACGATGCGCGCGCACACTGTCACGAAAAACCAACATCCTGAAGTTAGCTATAGTCAACATTTTATTCAAAAAAAGTATGTATGTATTAAATACCTTTTTTCTATTATTAGTGTCGTTTTTTCTACAAACGTAGATTAAGGCGAAAGATAAATTTTTTGAAATGATTTTTATCTTGTTACGCCAAAGAAGTATATAACTTATATCGCGTGTAGATAAGTACACACACACACTTTTTTATTATTATCATTTATCTCTAAGAGACCCACTGCTGGGCGATAATCGCCTTCCTGAAGAAAGCTTAGCGCATTATCACCACGCCAGCCCACGACTTATTGGCGATTACAAACTCTGAGAAACTCCACAGTTCTACATTTTTTCCCAAATACGGTGGTAGGTACTATAAGAAGATTTCTGGAGTTCAAGTTTCCTCACGATGTTTTCCTTCACCGTCAGCCGATAGTGTTAATAATTTAAATTGATAAGTGTACGCGTCTTCTGCGAAATTCGTTGGTATATGCCGGGATTCGAACCTATATATAACCACTAGACCATCAGGACTTTTAAAATTAATGGGGGTACACAATTTCCAGGGATATTTTTATCACTATATGTAACAATATTTTGCCGGAGGGGGACGACAAAATAATTGACATTCAAATTAAATTTATTATTAGCTGTCTATAAAAATTATATAACAATAGCATTGGACCTTAGTTATTTATTTACAATTATATATCACGAACATAAAACAATAACGGATCAATTAGAGGGATAACGCGCAATTGTATTTAATTACATTGACTTATTATGTGACAGTTGATTACGGGAACGGTGAGGGTCGTAATTATCGAAAATAATTGTTTATAATCACGATGCTTCAACTTAAATGGTAACCGCGACTCGTTCAACAAGCCTTGTTTGTAAATCTTTTTGTTTCAATGAATATCAAATACGTGGAAATATAAATATTTAGGAGCAATGCTTTATTGGAATTAAGGTAACATTCTACAGTTTGCTGGTAATCTTAGAAAACGCACGACAGGTAAAATAAATTTTCATATACTGAATTGCGGGCTCGAGAGATAATCCCATCCCGCACTAAATACTAAGAGGTGTTGGCAGGTTATAAATTGGTTCAAATGGCACAGGTTGTTATTTCGCATGGTGCTAGGACTTTTTCTAAGTCCACGTGGCTAGCTGCCACCTTCAAGTGGAAAATCTGTCGACAAGCACCTGGTAGTGTGTTCCGGCAGCTGCACGTGATAGCCAGTCTACGTATAAGCTTAGCGGGACTACCATCTTAGACCACATCATCATTTAACATCAGATGAGATTACAGGCAAAGGCTAACCTAGAAATTATTAAAACAAAATGGGATTCTCCGTTTTATTTACGTAAGAAATTCATAGAAATATAAACTAAAACTATGATGAAAACTAAAACTAAAATCTAGGTATAGACACCAGCGCCATCTATTGAATAAAACTATAGCTAAGAATGGATGGTTCTGACCCTATAACTGCAAAATGATTCACTAACTCTACAGCGACTTCCGACAATTGCGATACGGTCGAATTATTTTCAAATAATTATTTTTTATTTACCCCCCCCCCACATAAATTACTTTTGTTCTATCAACATAATTATCAGTGTTAAATATCTATACATGTATGTAAAGCAGTCATTTAATTACTTTCATACAAACTATCTTTAGTTCGACTTACTAATTTTCCGTGTGTATAATTGTGTCCCTATAATTATTTACCATTGAATAAAATTTCATAAAATTCAAATAAATTCGTCATTACAGTTTCCATGTATTATTCAGTTACAGCTTTAAGATCTTTGAACTTCGATTTAAAATCAAGGCCTAATTATAAATACCTATCAAAAATAAAGTTGGCTGTTGCTGGACTCCGCACACATATAAAATAAACTAAGTTAAAATCATAATTTTTAATTAAAAACGTGGCATGTATATATTATAATCGAATAGAAATAGTACACTGTTCGCACAGAGAAGCTACGAAGTGTACAGTCGATATACATGTGCACGCGTACAAGGTAGTCGAGAGCGATAACGTAGAGGCGGCACGGTGATGGCATAAGAAATCGTCATGCCGTTTGTCGTGACTGGCATACGTGTTGATTTTACTGCCAAGGCGCGTTAATAATTATTTCACATCAAAAATTCTATATAGGTATAAGTAGGTACACGGAAGACACATTTCTCATTCCTCATACGTTTATATTTACAGATCGTTACCTACTAACTGTTCATTCTTATCATAACGAACGAAACTAATCATCTCTATTGACTGGTTTCTCTATAAAAGTCAGGTTATATCTATAAATTATATACACTTGTATAAAATCTATAGGCACATGGATTTCAATATTCCAATTATTTCTTGATTTATATTACTCGAATAATTCTTATGAGTGCAATAAATGTTTTATAAATATATTATAATACATATGGAGAGGAAAAAAGCAAGCTTATATTAAATAATTATTAATTCAAAAAAAAAACAAAAAAGAATTGTACTCTGAATAATTGTCTATCTGCCAGTAAAATTGGTTTTATAATCGAGTCAGCGTCTTCGGAGAATATTTCAAATAAACAACAGCTAATATATAAATAACTGGCTTTTGCTCGCCACTTCGCTCGCGTTAATGTACCATAGCTTTGACGTATCCTTTGCGAACAGTGCATTTTCTGTATAAAAGGTAGCCTATATTTCTTTTTACATTCACATCTGTAGTATTAGGGAGGAAGGTAGGATAAATGAGAAAGTATGAGTTTAAATGCTTACCCTACCAACAGGCTTGAAAAGACAGAGAGATTCTAATAAAAGTTAGCAAAGAATTAATTCATTTCGCGGATTATGACGTAGGATAGTTCTTTAGTCACTCAACGAAGTAAACGGGCACCAGGATTGTTCAAAATAATTTAAAAAAAAGTTATACCTTCGCTATCACATACACATGAATGCAGTGGTTGCCTACATAACAAAACAAATGAATCACCAATTGTATTTACTTGTCATCACGTGACCACAATATATTTATGGCCGCTGTTACGCTTATTAATTTTTACTTAACTACTAAAATTAATGGATCAAGATTATAAAAGATTGTGGAATATCTACTATATAACATGATGATATGTTTTATATAAAAAATAGGGTATCTGTAAAGTCGGTTTACGGACGATAACTTAACGTGATAACGTCATAAGAAACCGTTGATGAAAAATTGCATACTTTTATGAATTGAATTATTATCACTGAATTACCGATGGAGTAGAAGAGAGATAGATGCGTCACAAGCAGAACGCTTAGGCCGATCGCGCCTCCCTATCACTTGTTATGCGCTCTAGCTTGCGCGCTTCGCTCAGGCGGAACGTGACAATGAGTCATGCTTTTTCGTGCGTGCAGCTGGCGTTCATTGATTTATAAGACGTTATCACGTCACGTCATATAGTTTTATATTACAGGCAGGTAATAACTACCAAAAGGCAATACTGTTCGCTGTTGCGTATAATTTTGGTAAATTGAAAGCAAGCAAATTGTCTTACAGCGCCAAAATTATACGTTAATCATATCCGTTAAAATATCGTTATATTAACTCATTCCAAATATTATTTAACTCGTTTTTTTTAATTACAGATTTCTACACAGAACAAAGCTACCAGAAATACAGCTCGAATATGGGAATATCCGAGGCTACAAAGGACGATTCACCACGCACAACACCAGACCTGCCGCGAGCAGACCAATCACCGGCATCAGAGAGGCTGCCCCCGGGCTCCGCGGACAGTGATGACGCCGACGAATACGCTCCAAAGAGAAAACAAAGGCGATACAGAACTACATTCACAAGTTTCCAGTTAGAAGAACTAGAAAAAGCATTTTCTAGAACGCACTATCCAGACGTATTTACTAGGTAAGGTAGTTTGGTAAATTTTTTGATACACATATATTTTTTCATTGAACATTTTTGATAGTATGTTAGTCCGTTTGCACACATAATATTCTAGTTTAGGCTTATAATAGAACTTACTGTCTCATAATTCTTCAACGTTCATTCAAATAAACAGGTGTAGAAAATTCACGTACTTTAACATCATTATATTCTTAATTTGTCTATAGATTTATGTAAGCGATTACCTTTTATAAAGCACTAATAACATTAATTAATAAAACTGAATACAAAAACGTAACGTTTGTAAAAACATTGATGTTAAAAAAGTATTAATTCATTTATCATTGTACAATTTCCATTAATTGTAATCACAATTTTAATATAATTATTGAATACCCCAATTATTTCATAGAAATTATCATAGCTTATAATAATTCCTATTAGTGTCTGAATTATAATTTTTTTTGAAGGAAATTATTAAGTTATTCATAAAAATAATTATGTTTACATTCACCTGTTCGTGTACGAGTTATTTGAATGAGTACTATTATGCTAATATCATTGTATTTTTTTTTTGTTTCAAACAAAATTCTTAGAAGAAAGTGCTCCTTTTTGGCCTTTATCAGTTTTATTATAATTAGATTTTCTCAAGTAAAAGATTACTTTAAGGGCCTATCTCATTAAGACGTTATGGCGGGGCCACCGGTCGCACAACCGTGGTGTCTTGAGCTACCAAGCGAGAAACGCCAAAACAAATAGCAGGATTATCAGATACAAAATGGACGTCGAAGAGTCGAGCTCTTGCGTCAGTGGCGCGACCGGTAGCGCCGCCATGGCTTCCTAATGAGATAGGGTCCTTAGGACAGTTTTGCTATTACACATTAGGTCTTTTACTTTTGAATGAGACAATATGGGCGGATATTTTATCCGTTACAGCCACAAAAAAACCTTCCTTTTTAACTTTTAGCACTTGACCACAACCACATTTGGTGTTCGATGTTGAACACGAGAAGCCTAGAAGAGGATTAACTTTTAAGTGTAACCATCGATATATAGTATATACTATAGAGGTATTTGACGACGGCTTAGAAAAGGTCCTACCACCATGCTATGGCTTCGTCATAATATTTTTCTTCATCACAGGGATTCAAAACTGCCTCAATCAATATAGTATCTGAGGACGCTACCTTTCAGCAATCATCGTCGTCCTTAGGAAACTGTCCATAATGGTAATTACAGCAATATAACGTGTATTAATACTGCTTATCATGAAAGCTATGATTTTTTTTACGAAAGAAAGTATGGGAAATATTATTTGTGATTTCTGATTTTTCTAGAATTCGAACCGCATTAAGTCCAATAGAGCGTTTAAAAATCTTTGTAAGAAACAGGATCGATTGACATCTAAAAACTTTTGCTGAATACACTTTTTATTGTACTGTGTAATTTGTATCCAGCATACTTACTTCAAAATCAAAATATACTTTATTCAGTTTAGGTCCTGAGAAGGCGCTTATGAACGTCAAAACTACCACCGGTTCGGAAAACAACCCAGTCATCGAGAAGAATCGGCAAGAAACTCGATCGGATTTATCTTTTAACATAAATAGATGCATATATCAAATTAAATTACACGTTACAATCGTTATTAGTGGCTGCACAGAGAAGAGTCAATTCCAGACATCACCATCGTTCACATATTGATCCACTTTATAATATCGCTTTGACACCAAAACCCGCTTGACATGGCGCTTAAATTTATAGTCCGGCAAATCGGTAACATGCTTTGGGACTTTGTTAGAAAACCTGACACTATTACCTAAGAAACTATTATTGGTTTTACTGAGTCGGAAACATGGGACGACCAGTTTGTCACCGTTTCTAGTATTTAGTAGTTACTGAGGTTTGACTTCTAGAAAAATTAGGAATCACCATTAAATTTGCTCAAACTTTCGTAAGAAATTATCATAGTTTTAATGATAGGTAGTATTAAGACAAACTAGTTCAAATTACAAATTTTTGGAGAGGTACTCAAAAATAATTAACTTTGTAACTAAGCGTTATAAATTTTATTACAAAATTTCCTTTTAATGCAAAGATTTAAGAGTCCATATTATATATATATATATATATCAATTTGGAACTTGGTTGTTGATGATCTCTAGGATTAATAATTTGCGTTATCACATTAAAAATGGCTACATTAGCATATAAATATAATAACATGAGACAATAAAAATGGCGTTTTACAATAGCTCGGATAAGATATTTGTATTATAAACTTTTACAACCGTTATAATTATAAATCGTTGTCAAAAGTTAATGAATGCATGACAATAAGGTAAATATATATTGTGCACAGATTATATTATACCACAGTTTATATTTATTTGGATGGCATCAAGCTGAACAGTTACACTGTTGCTCAATGAATTCTCGTAATTGAGTTAAATCATAGATTTGTCATTTATTTCTTTCGATTGTCTCGATACAATCGATTATGCCTTAATAATGACTCTTGTCAAGGGCTGCAATCATAACTCTAGCTTCATTCAGACGGCAATTATTAATAATTACGTTTACCCCATATTTTATAATGGTAATAATAATTTTTATATTTTAATCTGCATTCCTACCTTTTTTTTGTAAAAACAGAGCACTCCATTTTTTTTTTTATGTAAGTTCGGCAAAATGACTGTACAATACCTTATGGTAAGTACGGTACAGTCCAAAAACAACGGCGACTGTCGGTGTTAAATACGAACGGCAGTCGTCGTCATCATGCCGACCTGCAAAGTGCCTCTTCACGCCTCGTTTGAAGGACCCCATATCATAAGAGGGAGGGAACACACTATTCGGGAGGCGATTCCACATCTTCACAGTACGACAAAGATAAGAATTTTCTTCTTCGTTCTTGCCGAGAAGGTTGCTACTGTGAATCTGTGGAGCCGCGTACCCACCCGTGTGGTTCTGTAGTGGAAAGGAGAAGATGGGATGAGGTTGAATAATTCTTCAGAACACTCGCCATGACACAGCCAATTCTTCATTATTCATATCGCAACAGACTGAGAAATATATACGGGGAATAATTCTCGATTTAAAACATTATAAATGACTTCAGAGGTTAATAATTTCTCGGATTACATTAATCTGATAATAACTAAAGTGTTTTAAATAATGAGATTTAGATATGTAATCTTTCATTAAGCATTCGCAAGATACGGAACGGATAAGTTCTTTTTCTTCGATTTCGGTGACATAGTGCTGGGATTAGATTAATAAAGAATTGTTCATAATTATCGAAAAGAATTATTATCATAATTGTTGCGTAGATTATATGACTGATTAACAGCCTTTTATTGCGTTCAGGGGTTTGCGAATTAGTTAATTCATAAAAATAATAATACTGGTACGTTTTAAAATCTTGTCACTGAGTGTAGTACTATTCCCGAGTAGACACATATTTAATACCAACCAATGAAACTACAGGTGATTTTAAATTACCAGAAACTGGCAAATGTGTAATTTACTGTATTAAAAAAATAGCAGAATATTCCTCGTAAAGTTTTCCTTCACCTTTACTTGATTGCGTTGGTAATTAAAATGGGAATAAACAAAAGATGTCGTTACACATCGAGTCGATTTCATTCAATCAATCAATCAATAATTTTAAATACCAACGTTCCATTTTTTATTTATTTTGAAAGTCGTGGTGCTCTAGTGGTTTAACCGGTGTCGGAATATCAATCGGATGTATCGGATCGGATGTTCAAAGCCCGACATGTACCAACGAATTTTTTCGGAATTTCCGTACTTTAGACTAATTGAAATTAGAAGGAAAACATCGGGAAGAAAGTACCACCGTATGTGGGAACATATAGAACTGTGAATTTCTCAGAGTTTCAAATCGCCAATACATCATAGGTTGGCGTGGTGATTATACTCATACCTTCCTTCGGAAAGACGCAAATGGCCCCATAGTGGGTCTTTTACAGGCTGATAATAAAGATTGTTCCACCCTTATGTGGTTGATATTCCCGTGGTTCGTACGAAGCGATTTGCTTCCACATTTATTACATGGACGGCTAAGGAGTGGAATTTACTCCCAGCGTCTATCTTCCCATCCTCCTATAACTTGGGAGTTTTCAGGAGGAGAGTGAACAGGCACCTAGAGGGTAAGCGCGATTCATCGTTGGCCTCATCTACACTTACCATCAGGTGAGATCGAGGCCAAGCGCGTGCCTGTACAACAAAAAAAAAATGTTTTTGCCTTTATCTCAGAACGTAGTTGACCGATTTTTATGATTATTTCACTAGAATATTCTGGGATTACACGTACGGGAACATTTTAATATACATATGAGATATTAAAGTACCATTTATATGTGCATCTCAATAAACATAGTTATTGTTATGGAAGTTAGATAAAGGGTTTTTTTTTTTCAATATTTCACCATAACCTCCATTGATGATAAATTACTATGTGGTGGCTAATTTAGCATTTGATCAGTCTTAGACAAGTTCTGAATTAAGGACTAGTTGTCAATAATAGCTGCAGTAAATACAGCGATAAGTTGTAATGTTATAATTTCAACTTAAGCCTTTTTTTTATTAACGTGAGGAAATGCCTTTAAGGATACCCACTCTACCGGGGGAGAGAGTGGGTTATGTCCGACTAGCACGGACTAAAAGCCCTACGGTGTACCGGCCGCCGCTTTTGGTTGGTGCGACACTGGGATCGTACTGAGGCTATCACCATGCCGGCCCAGCGGTCAGCCCGGCGGAATGTGGCCGCCGGGCTCCGTCCTTATAGGGAGGTAGACTGGGTACACCACCAGCTACCTCCCCTCGTCAGCCGGACGTTGTGCAATGAGGAGATGGGCCCTCCGACCCATCCCCTCAGGTCCAGCTCTAACTTAAGACTACTTACTAACCAGACGAGCATAAGAAAATATGAAGATAAACGATATAAGTTACATAAGGTCATTTATTTCAATGCTATTTCTTGACTCATCACTCACTCTTCTAGAAGTGACCTCGGGATTTGGAGGCTTTTAGTTATTTGTTTAAAAATTGCAAACTCCACAACGATTATTCAATGCAATTACTTATACAATTAACGGATTAATTAGCTCGTCGTCTATTTTCTCACCAATTAATAAGTTCGAATGATGAATATTGAATCAAATCATAATTTAGCCCATGGACATAATTACTGTAATTGTATATTGAATTGTTTCTATTAGAGGCGATAGTTTTTCTTTGTATTGTCTTTGTAAAAGGTAGCAATTTCAATAATTAATGATTTTGTCTGTATACATATTTAGCAATATTAGTTATCACTACAATTTCAATTAAATATCAAAGACAAACCTCTTTTTGTTAAAATAGGGGGTTGCACCCTGCTTCTTTGGAAAATATTTTTAACCTTTACACATATAATAGGTCTTATATATCTACAAAAAAAAATATTGAAACATTGTCTTTCATATATATGAATAGATTTTCAATATTAGTTTTAATATATTCCAGCGAAAAAATCTCATAGCCTGTCATGGCATAGGACTGACGTCACACCTTTATAAATAATACAATTTTTCTTCGGCACGAATACATATATAAGTATAGTGCAAAGATTAGAACAATGTTTCGCAGGCTGTGACGTCACGCGATATGATTGGTGGTTCTATTCACGTGTTAGACAGGTATTTTAAACGTGCAAATGAAAATTATATGATATTCGGTTTTTGTATACATAGCAAACTATAATAATGTCACTATTATCTTTCAGTATCTAGAATCCTGTAGTCTACACTGTAGACAGTGTTGAACACTTTGTGTGAGACGATATAGCTTCAGCCACACGCAAAAATATTTGCCACCAAATTCAAATCGTCATCACCATCTGATGATGATGAAGGAAAGATGATTCTTTCCTTGTCCTTTTTGTACTCTCAATGCTGTTGACTAAGTCTACAAAGGACAGTCGTTTCAATTTGATTTATACATATTGTAAATATATATTCTATTTATTTATCTTTTGTTACAGAGAGGAGTTAGCTATGAAGATTGGGTTAACAGAGGCTAGGATACAGGTAATAAAATAAATTTGAAAATATTTATTTTTAAGTTATAGTAAAATTAAAAAATACATTATATTTTTAAATAATTTAAAGCTATTTTTATAATACCGAATTGATGAATTTATTATGTACCTATAGTTATTAACTGCACCAGTGATTTCAATCGTATCGATTCTTGTTTCTTGTATCACCCATGTGGAACTAAAGATCTACGCATACCAATTCTCATAACAGTCAGTTCAACAGTACAGAAATTGATATCCTACAAAGCCATCTAGTGACGAGTTACAGTAAAATGGATAACATAAAAACCTTCTTTATGAGAAAAACACTTATCGGGCGAAGCGTTGAATTTACACTAGGAGCGCTCGACGCTAATGTCCAGGGCGGTAAATTTTCAGCTGCGGTAAAATTCGAGAAAAAGATGAGAATTTTTTTTTTTGTGTTATTGTAAATCTTTTTAAATATAGCAAAATATTAATAACTACAAAAAATAACAAAAACATGTTCTCCGAAATTAAAGAAAAAACAATTCGGACCGAATTTAATGGTACTATGCAACAATGTATTTATCAGTTTACTAGCTGACTGGACCCGCATCTTTGGGCCTTAATATTGTAAAAAATCAATCGAATCCAAGGAATAAGTAACTTATCTTGACATAAATTAACATCTACGAAAAATTTTACACCGAATGGTCACAATACGCCTCAGTATTGACGCGACTGAAACTCAAAGGAATTGTATTTTTTATCCAAAAGAAGATAATGTAATGCTTAAAATCATACAAAGGAATAATATATTAAAAGTTATCTGAAATGTTAAAGGAATAATATATTAAAAGTTATCTGAAATGTTTATTACGTTCGATATGTTTAATTTAACTTAACACTGAAATGATAAAAAGTTGAATTAAGTTAATAATTTTAAGTTTAACATTCCGCTAAACGAATTAACATTTTAATTTCGGGAATTCAATTTAAATTCATATAACTAAACATCTGTCTGTACGTATTCTGGCCTTTTTTACAGTTATACTTATTTATAGAACTTTAATTTATTCCTAGTAGAATGAGTTTTTTAAGTGACAACTTCTTTAGTCGTGTTGAGCGATTTTTGGTAGGGGGAAAACTTATGGGTTCGTGTATTCGATGACCTCGACATGCTCGTGACATATTGCTCTAACGCCAGTCTAGCGACGCGTAGTATAGCGGCCTATGTACATTTAATATTGATATTTAATTGAGCTTCAGATTAATGTTATTGAGCTTGTGCAGCCCCTCATATGTTTGACTAATTAATAAACAGTATAAAAATGTATATAATTATTGCTCAGAGTGGTAATGGGTGTGTGTAATTTCAATTCACAAATTATGAAATTTAGTAAATTCAGGCAACAATTGATTTAAAAATACCAAAAAGAACACTGTTATTCTATTATTTTGAGTTTTCACTTCTATCGGTAATCCTTATGACTTGACTGCAAATTTCTGTCTGCTTACTTTGTGATCTTTTTTTAGTTTCTTTGAAATAAGTTCATAGTTGTTATACATTATTGGAGAGCTAAGAAAACGAGTATTTTTAAAATAATCAGCAAGCCAAGTTTCATAACGTTTTTTTTTGTTTTTAAAGCATATTAGTGGCAAAAGATCATTGTTTTCCTTCTCGCATTTTAAAAATTGGACAAAAAAATTTAAAGATTTAAATTGATTTATTTTAAATAAAATTTTGATGTTGCATTTTAGACTTTTTTTGAAATAAGCTAAAAAAACATCATAAGCAAAAATGGTTATATTTTGCATAATGCATTGGGGAGTTAAAATTATCGCAAATAGTCACTCCTATCACCTCCCAACGAGTATACGTCGAATTACCAATAACCCTGTATATACGATCCAGCCGTGACAAAACAAGTGACAGGAGTTTAATATAAAACACAGGGTATAATTCTTATATAATTTAATAAATAATATAGCAAAGGTCTTACAATAAATAATGACTTCTAAAATAAGCCATGTAATGTTTATAATTTTTTATTGAAAAACACAATTATTTATCTATTTTAAATCAAAGTTATATAACTATAAAAGAATATGCAACATTTTTAAAATAACAGTTATACCCCTACATGGGAGATAACTAAAACACCACCGTAATAATTTTGTCGTTAATTCTCTACAGTTGTTGTGTTAAAAATCGATTAAAATCGCGTGTCTCGATCGCGTACTTGCTATAGCAATTCATTCGGACAATCGATTTGATTATACCGATACATATTTATATGAATGGCGTCACACGAATGTGTTTTACGACAAAATGTAATCAACTCGACGTACTAAAGTACAGGTGTTTTCAGTTTAAATTACTTACTAACATTATCAATTGTTACATTGAAAAGTAAAAAGGAATTAATGAAATTGTTGTAACTTTTTTAATATATTCAATGCATCATTTATAAGTAAATATATTTACGAAATCTAATCTAGTATACATATAATAAAATCGTAAACGAGTCGTGTCTATACATTCAACATTAAAAAAAAAAAAAATTATGCACGTTGTACTTATATTACCGAAAACAAAAAAAATACTTTTTAAATTTTTTATCTGTTTATCAGTTTGTCTATGACAACTGCTGTCAGAAACGGCTTAACTTATTTGAATTTCGTTTTAACTGATATACTGTGGTAAGCTCCCCTTAACATTTAGTATTTGTTTCATTCTAATCGGATCACAATCATAAAATTAAATTGAAATAATATGCGCTATTCTAGAAACGTGCTTGTTTCGTTGACAGTAATTTGTAAAACTGTGATTGGACATTTATATGAACAGTTGGAACCCAAATTTGAAAAATAATGTATGTTTTCGGAGATATAGTAACGTACCCAATTTAAGTTGAACTCTCATTAATATGGTCGACCATATTAAGTAGGAGTCAGCTTACAGTTCTTAGTCCGTTGGTTGAGCACTGCAGGCCTATATCTAAGCATTACTGTAAGTTATTAACTGTTACACTAATAAAACGACGTACAATCAATATCAGGTCGTGTGACACTTCTGATAAAACTAAAACTGAAGTCCACGCGAATGAAGTCGCGGGCACCAGCTACTACAAATAAAAGAGTAAAAAAATATCTGTTTTTTTTTATTAAACTGTTTTCCATTTTTAATTATTTTTCCTTGGTTTGAAACGTTTTTTATTTATATCAATTTTTGTTTATTATGTTCTTATTTATTTTTTTATTACCTTAACATTCTTCTGTGTATTGCAACGAGGATAATGTCCATATCATTTTCGACGGAGTCGCGGGTACGTCTAGTGTATAATGAAATTCTACGTTTAATTTTATGACAAACAAATTACGATCGAAGGTTTCACTTGCGTTTAATTATAAAAAAAAATTTAATGACTGTTTACGAGTTTAAGTAAAAGAATATACCAGATTCTGTATAAAACGAGAATGTTACCTATGGTACCATAGATAGATGTGACAGAGCTCATTAACATAGGCGTTCACAGCTCGATCTTTCTCTGTAGTACTTAGATTTCGTGAGGCGATCGACACTCGACTCTCGACACCCTGTGTCTCGTGTGTACAGTTACATAGATTTAACCTTAATTTACTTTAATTTCTAACTTTAATAAACCTTGTACGATTATTGTTATACTCTAACTCAATAAGTCATATTAGATTAGATTATTATATATAGAGTTTGTGAAGATGGATGGATGTTTCTTACTCTTTCATACAATTAATTACTGAATAGATTATGATAAAACTCTACATTAATGTATCCTACACGGATACATAACACGACTAACACTAGAGGAGACTTGTTCTCATGTGCAGCTGCCGAAACACACCAACAATATGACGGCAGATTTTCAACTTAAAGGTGGTAGCTAGCCAGGCGGATTTAGAAAAAACCTTACCACCATGATATGCTTTAATCATAATGTTATCCTACACCGAAAGCTCCGACTGAGTCACAAAGATTCAAACCTACATCACTCGAAGCGATATCCGAACACGTTATCTCTGAAATAACTGAGCCACCATTGCTTCAATCGTGTTTTATATAAACCAGTAGAATTAAACGGAGGTAATGTACCATACATCATTTATCAACGTACAAGAGCAGGCCAAGTCGCGGGCAGCTTCTAGTAGGCTATAAAACGCAAATTCAAATTAATATTAACGCGTTCGAGAAAAAAAAAGCATTTTTGAGTTTTTTTTTTAAATTGTATATATATAAAATTATGAAACCGTCACATATTTTTATTTAAAGCCTACATGAATGAATAATGTTAATTTATACGCATATATTCACGTGAAAGATACGATAAAATAAGTTTTAGTTTGTCCATTTGTCCCGAGGTTGAAGTTAATAAACTTTCATTAAAAAAAGGTAACCGCGACCTTTTGTTGGTAACAATTTAATTGCAACGTCTGTAGGTTTAATTGAGTTGTTTATTACTAATTATATTTAATAACAAACGTGATTACCCCAAGGTAAGTAACGTCAGCAATAAAAATATCGCTCCCTACTTTTAGTGAGAATGATAAATAACGAAAAACGATTAGATTGTAAATTCGATTGTGTCTATTGCATCATTGTATATTGATTTAATAAACTGTCACGCCCTTTAGTTGAAATACAGTATAATTAAGGAATTGATGAGCGTCATAAGTAGCACTCTTAAGCTCAAATAGGGAGGTTCACGTGATATTTAATAAATTAATAGTCCTGTACCGTTATTAACCGTAGAACGTTTAATGCATAAATGCTTTTATTCGTGTGATATGGTGATACTTAAACACCTGTTATAAATCACACGAGCATATGATTTCACTGGCGTATAGCTTTAACAATTGTTGTAATCTCATAAATGATATGTAACTTTGTATTATTATAGCAAGGGTAAAGAGATAGTAGCTAAATAATATATCAGGTTTTGATATGTCGCCTGTGAAATAGCAGTGATGGAAAAAAAATCACTGTGATACAAATATTACCATAATTTAACATGACAAGTAGCTATACATGTATGTATTAGCAGCCGCCCGCAACTTCATTTGTATATAAACAATGACATATATATATATTTTTTGTGTAATTGTTTTATTTAAGCTCTCCTAGGGCAGAATTATTTTAAGTTTACTTGACCCGTATCGTTATGTTTTGACCAATTTGAGTATTATAACTTTATACGTTATAGAACCTATGTGTTATTTTGATGTATAACCTGTAACTGTACTTTAAACTTTCATCAGTTCATAGTTTTTGTCTAAAGAAGTGATAAACATCCGTCCGCCGTCATGAAGTTTTACGCTTACATTATTAATATAATATTAGTAATCATATGATGGTTTCCTTATAAGCTATGCTTGTTTTATCTCTGCTATTTTTATATATTGTTATCAGATTTTGTCTGTCATGTCTGTCGCTCCAGCGGCTTAAGCTGCACAGGCTCTTGTGATGAAGGCACATTGTACCGATGCGACTCCCACAGTTTGTCAGGGGGTTCTGACACCCACCCGTCCCTTCAACGGGTCTACCATACTGACTCCTCATACCGCGGTGGGGTCCCTTAGCAGGGGCCTACCCCTGACGGAAGAGCAAACGTAGTGCTTGCAAGGCAGTACCTGCTCCCCCGGCCAAAAAGCGTGAGAAGGCACCATGGGGCTTCAGTCCGTGCGAATCGGACATACATAGCCCGCCTTTGCTGCCCGGTGAGTTGGGTATCCGTTAGGGATTACCCATGTAAAAGAAAGGTATCAGATTTGGATTATATACCGTTATAATTGTAATCAGAGGATACGCAAATGATAGTTGTTGTGCTCCCAATTGATCTAAAACCTGAAAAGCGACTACGAAAAGTCAAAAAGTATAGTGCAGTTTTCGCTAAACTTTGTAACCGCTCTGAATGCAGTTCCTCGGAACACAAATTTAGGTATAAACACGTATTATATAAGATAATTTAAAGATAAATAAATGACAATATTAGATTACTTTAATATAATATTTTAACTTTCTTTTCTATTAAACTCTTGGTTATTTCTTAACAATATCACGTGAAAGCTTGAACTTACGCCTATATTCAGCGTTCTGAATATCTGGTAACACAAAAAGATTTACGAGGACTGTAGTATAATTATTGTCAAAGAGTTTAGCCCTAGTAGTTGCTATAATAATCATTTAAGTTTGAGAATAAGTCAATATTTATATGGATTTCGCTCTCGTTCTGTTATGTCCGATAGATTATAGCGTCATGCTATATTTTTAATTGATAAAAATTAAAATAATCATATGTATTCGTTAATTAGTCAAATTAATAATTAATTACTTGTTTCGAATGAGACATACGAAACTAGACCAAGAACTACAACATCGTCTAAGAAAAAACGACGTTCATACATTTTCAATTATAAGGTGCATTACTAATTAAAGGCTAATGAATAAAAAAACAAGGATCGTACTTGGAATTCTTATTGAAAGTGAATAGTAGAGTATAAATAATTTGTTTTAATTTATAATTCTAAAGTCGGCCCTGCACTACTCCTATTTCCATAATGCGGACATATTTTACAAAACCTTGTTTATCAAATGAGATCATTAGCGATTTTCTTGTATTATAACCGGCCGATGCGGTCACGTTGTCGTGGGCCGATATAATGACGCTTTGATTTATCATTTATCAATTTTATATAGATCCTTCTAATATTTTACAATCTGAATAAACTTATTTATATCTTAAGGCGTCACTATCTAAATAATTTTATATTTATGCTTCTTTTGGCGCGTTAGGGAAAAATGATGAGAGTAAATTTTTAAGATGCGCGCGCACACCGCGTCTCGAAAAACCGACACCCTAAAATTAGCTATAGTCAACATTTATTAAATACCTTTTTTCTATTGTTAGTGTCGTTTTTTCTACAAACGTAGAATAAGGCGAAAGATTTTTGAAACGAGGCAATTTTTGAAAAGATTTTTTTCTTGTTACACCAAAGAAGTATAACTTTTAACACATGTACATAAGTACACACTACTTTTTTGTTTTACTATCTATATATCAATTAGTGGAGACAAAACAGTTCAGCACTATTTACACTTCTATTTGTCAACCAGCTTTCTTTATTTTTGCTTAGTAACAATTGACGAGATTTAATTCCATCGATTTAAACATTTTAGAAATAGATCTATCTTTTGTACTATCGAGGAGTCGAAGCCTTTATTAAGAAGTATCTATTCGCCTTCTTTTATTCACCGATATCATTTTATTAACACATTCATTCACTCGTCACTCTGTACGTCAACAATCTATAATGCTTGTGCCACACTCAACGTACTTCTTACCGTTTAAATTGAAATAATAAAAAGGAAATACAGATAATAATATCTATATATGAAAGACATGGATAAAAACTTTGTACTCCTTATTACAGTTGAATTTTAACCACTGGACGACTATTAGTTATGTGTATGAATACATGAAATAAAGCGTCTGCTTGTAACGTTCAAATCGTTATGAAGGTGTGTACACGGTACTTTTAACAAAGAAAAACAATATTTTGTTTGTTCGTTCGTTGATTCTGGCTAATCGATTCTAACGGGACTGTCACTGGTAGATAGTTTATACTTAGTATATTGGGCTGAGATAGGCAAAAACTATGGTTTCGCGCAAATGTAACCCTTTATAAAAATACAAACGCAGACAAAGTTGGGGGCGGCTGCTAGTAATAAATATTTGAATTGCAGCAAAATAGGTAGTGTATACAGTCTCTCTAGATAAAAACAACTTTTATATCGATGCGTTAAGTGGAATAGGCGCTGATACACAATATTACCACAAAGTGGCAAATTACAGTAAATTATCTATACATCTATACATATAAATAAAATTGGAGCGTCTGTTTTTAATATCAAAATAGCGACTTTTTACTGATTGGATATGAACGTAGGTATACACGATACTGATAACAAAAACACAATTTTAAAAATTTTTGTTTGTCTGTCTGTATGTTCCGGGTAATCTCCAAAACGGCTGGACCGATTTTGCCAGAAATTTCACTGACGGATAGTTAAAATTACAGTGGGTGATATTGGCTACTTTATTTTAGACTAGCTGTCATCTGTGGCTTCGTCTGTAGTACTATCTCCAAAACGATTGGACCTATTTTCAGGGGACTTTCACTGCCAGATAGCTGATCTTACAAGAAGTAATTTACAATTATAAAAAAAACGCATGCGGAGCTGAGGGCGACAGCTAGTATAACATAAAAATCTTCTCCATTAAATCACACTCTCGGTCACAGATCGGATCAGATGATTGGAGTTTATCAGTCTTGTATATATGACATATACTAACGTCCATTTTTGTATATATAAATAATAACTAATTTAAAAGAAATTACGCGTCCCAACTACAGTGGTAAATTTTTCGGTAATATTTTTCCACTAATATTCTTTTAGCTTAACACTGATTTTGACCTATTTAATATCGAGAGATGTATCACATGGAAATGCTATCCGCCTTATATTAAGTGGTTACTGGCAGGATCGAATATTATTCTATTAAATTCAGCTTAATTAAATAGAGCCCCATACGTAATGCTGTTTTTCGGACAAGAAAACTACGCCTTCGGCATACGGCCAATGTGAATCATCATCACGAAACCGCATTTTATTTTATAGCAGTAAATAATTATTTTATCTTCGGCTTCTATAATATTGGCTACGTATCGGAATTGGTTATAAAGTTTAATAATATCTAATTACCCTCACCATCAATTTCATGTTAAAATTACAAATCGTAAAACTTAAATTACATCGAGTCGAAGATCATGTATGCCATTCTCGGTGTCTATGTATTTGCGTAGGTTAAACTTTGAAATGTGGACATACGAGCGAACGTGATCGTGAGAAAATACTTTAAAAGTGCTAAAAGAACTTGTATATAGCGGCACTTCACTCCAATTCTTCTTCGGGTTAACCAAAAATACCTACTTTTTGAAGTTATACTTCTTTTGGTGCGTTAGGGAAAAATGATGAGAGTAAA
Source organism: Antheraea assamensis (assembly GCA_035772565.1). NCBI lineage: Eukaryota > Metazoa > Arthropoda > Insecta > Lepidoptera > Saturniidae > Antheraea > Antheraea assamensis. Next base: position 1,164,601 of record JAQQSE010000054.1, on the reverse strand, counting down.
TTTTTACGACATCGACATGAAAAAACCGACACCCTGAAGTTAGCTATAGTCAACATTTTATTCAAAAAAAGCGTGTATGTTGTTAGTGTCATTTTTTCTACAAACGTAGAATGAGGCAAAAGATAAAATTTTTGAAAAGTTTTTTATCTTGTTACGCCAAAGAAGTATAATTTCTAACGCGTGTACATTAGTACACACACACTTTTTTTTCTCATGAATATTTTGATGTCGTAAGTTACTTACGACCTGCAACTTTCATACATTGCTTCAAAAGCTATACCTTCGAGGCTCACCAATTTTATCTAACTGTATTTGTTAGGCAAACATATCGAATATCGACCCAATGCTATAACGCTACATTTGATTGGTATCAAAGACGTCTAATGTAAAATAAATTAATCCAAGGCTTACAACGCGAACAGCCAAACGAGCCACTACCACCATATGCACTGTGAAAAACTTATCGTATATATATTATATAGCTCCTTGTCAAACATTAAACGTGGTTGATGACGGCTGGAGCCGAGTACACACGACTCGGTGTCACCGAACCGAGTGTGACGGTTAACTTTCGTTCACTGGTAAATTCGCTCAAAGAGGTTATAACTTTTAAAAAACCGGTAATAACATACGAGCGCCATTTTAGTGACCTCGGTCCAGTCGATGGACTGTGAGTCCAAGCCCACGTTGCCGCATCCATCGTCATTACCTTAATGCGCGACCCTGTCCAGCTATTAAACCCGGCACCTGGGTTGCAGTCGGTACCTTTTTGTTCAAACCGTACCTGGCATTCTACCAGCATGTTTTCCTCCAATTACAACATTTATAAATTCGCGAGACGGGCCGCTGTATGAAGTCATATCTATAATGACCACTGTAAACTTAATAGATGTATAACGCCAAAGTTAATTTCAACTTTATTGCTTCTGTAGTCAAGATTCAAAATCGACTGTGATATGTTTAACTGCCATAAACAATTTCTTGTTAAACTCGGCAGTCGCTAAAACCGCATCGACATTTGCAGAAACACGTTTAATTTCAATTTTTTTTTTTGTTTTTTTTGTTTGCAGTACACCGTTTATCATAAGTGAATTAATTTAAATTGCTATAAAATACGAAGTTTACATAATGAGTACGTGGCTCCGTTCTGAAATGTATAAATATATTCTGCGGCCATTTTTTATATAATTGTATGAACGATTGGACTATTCCGGGAATGGACAATGCGTATCACTTAACCAAGCGTGGTGGTATGGATCTGTACCTACTTGGTTTGCGACCGTCATACGTATGGTAATAAATAGTGACCCTTTTTTCTCTGTATTCAATTATCACGTTTTGGGATCAGCAACTAACAAACTTGCTGGTTTGCATGAGAGCGGTGAATGCGAATGGATTGTAGATCGCTCGGGGACGATCTCGGTTTTTGGATAGCACTATGCATAGCATCATATGAGAAGTGTCGATACTTTATCGTGCTATGGTAAAAAAGTACTATTGTATTTATCGGTTAGCCTGATACCCGCGACTTCGACAGTATTGTCCTGCGCATGCACACCACACCGTTTGCCCCACTTCTCCACAGAAACACAAGAAAATACACATCACTGAACGTATAATCCTTATAAAAACCATAGATTCTTAAACTTTAGAAGAGTCACAGTCTTAAAACAGAATTATTGTTTCCAAAAAACACCGTAGGTACTATGAGCGTCAAAGTGCTTGTTCTATATACAGCTTTCGATTTTTATATCAAACTTATTTAATATTCTTTCGAATCAGATATTTTAAAAATATTTCAGCCAAAAAATCGAACAGAAAAACATATTCCCGAGTTATGAAATTGAATACTCGACTGTTCAATCTTGCATTATTGGTCAAAGGCCTCTTCCAGGGAAGAAGCCACAAGTACCAATCTTCACGTAATAGTCATTTGTCGATATGCAGACAATTTTAAACGCCAAGGAATTTACAATTTTGTCACAATATAATATATTCCATTCGCACATACATAACGACAAAGTATTATAAATCAATCCTAGGAACCAATCAGGTAACCAAGAAAAAACTACAATTACCTGCGCGCTATTTAAACAATTTAAGAAATGTACAATTATCAAGGTATAATTTTAAATTCTTCTTTTGAAAAAGGGGAGAACGGGAAACATAAGTATCCACTATTAACAACTATGCGATTTATAAACTATTTAGCAAGGAAATATATTTTTACATTTACCTTTTGCAAACAGGAAAAACGGGGTACATATTAATGACCTATACGTTTTAACACATTGAACAATATATATATATGTATATCACTAAATAGTATAAAACAAAGTAGCTTTCTCTGTCCCTATATCCCTATGTATGCTTAAATCTTTAAAACTACGCAACGGATTTTGATGCGGTTGCTTTTAATAGATAGACTAATTGAAGAGGAAGGTTTATATGTATAATAACATAAATTAAATAATGGAGAACTACTGTTATTTTTGAGGTTACTTTTTTAAATACTCGTGTATTATTATGAAGGTTCATTTTTAATTCGCCTTTTTTCAACCTCACTCAATTGTCCTTGTTGATTTTCACGAAGTAGCTAGCTACCAATAATTATATACAATTCACATATGACTTTTTGTACATGATATTGCGTGCTACAAATGCCACAGTCGGTCTGTCTCATTCGATTCAATAATGCTACTTGGATGTAATCTAAAGATTTATGATTTACGGTCAGCGCTGATAGAGACATAACGGTGTTTTTTCCTACACTTAGAATTACTATTTAATATCCTATGTTGTTTATATGTTTTATTAAGTGTCCAACGCGTATAATAAATACAGTTAACTTTATATCTACTGGTTTCCTACAAAGTCAGTTGTAAAATTCTAAGTAAATTGATTCGTATAACAGAATTGTAAATGTCTGTACCCGATATTAATAAGTGGATATTGGATTTCTTTTTTTATTTTATTTTAAAGATAACATTTAGGGTTCAGTGTGCTTACGAATTCCGGATGTGAAGTAAAAATAAGTGTTTTGTACTAATTATTATTCCATTAGAAATAACAAATTAATGCAGTCAGTCGAGTACTAATACTAGGCCTTTCCAATACAATATATCAAAAATTACTTTTTAACTCTGATATTTTATTATTTTAGTATAAAGCCTATATATAAAAAAAATATATTTTACAGTCCATTTCACTATAACTCAAGTATTTATTATAAAAATAATAGTTAATAATAAATAATAAAAAACGCGTGCGCAATATAGGGCACAGCTAATATTAAAAACAAAAGTAACGAGACAGTACCTTTACGATTCGTAACATATTTTATAGTACACACTTTGAAGTAATTATGGTTCTGTTGTTAGCGTGGTCGGACACCGCGTCGATTGATGCATGTTCGAATCCATGCGAAGGAGTTTATAACAACAAAAGGATAACGATGAAACTATTTGACAATGATAGGGCTTTTTCTAGGCTCCCTTGGCTAGCTACCACACTTACTTGAAAATCTATCGATATAGCTATAGGTATCTTTCGATAATGGCTTTCGGTAAAAGCTGATTCCCATCTAGGCTTAGCGTGTTTACCAACTTAGACCATGTCGCCATTTCACGTCAGGTGAGAATATGATTTACCCAGGCAGACATGTCAGAGACAACTGGCTGATGGATTAGTTGTCTCTCGATGGTCACCGTTGTGTTTAGATTGTACTGTTCTTAACATCGGACATAGTGCAGTCACTTTGACCTGCTACAATTAAAAATAAATCGACGGCAACTGGAAAAATAGAAAAACGATTATTTTAAATACAATGATTGGTACAAAAAAAAGGAATATATCAAATACGATTGGTTAACGAATAGAAAATGAAGCAATCCCCTATCGGCAAGCGCCGTACGTCTACTCTAGTTCTGTACTACAACAATAGCTAGCACTATGCTTAGCGTTGTATTTGCCGGTTAAAAAAAACAAACTCGAGGCTGCCTTTTCTTTGTTGTAGGTCGCCAAACATTACGCGCATTTTTGACGAATCAACATAGGAGCCGTTCTTACATTCCGCTTATTTCCAGGTATGGTTCCAAAACCGTCGAGCTAAATGGCGAAAACAAGAGAAAGTCGGCCCCCAAGGGCATCCGTATAATCCTTACCTGGGAGGTGCGGGCGGCGCTCCGCCACCTTCTGTGGTCGCTTCCATGCCCAACCCGTTTTCACAGCTGAGTTTTGGCTTCAGAAAACCGTTCGATACGAACGCATTGGCGTCTTTTAGGTAAGTGATACTAATTTAGGTACATATATTAGTGACAGTTTAATGGAAAAGTGTGGTGTGAAGTTATCCCAGTATTTATTTCCAGTTATAGTCTTGGTCATGCTTAAACTCCTAACTACAAGTTGTAATGAATTATTTAAGGTTAGACGGACTACAGGTCTACTATTCCATCTTCAAAATACTTTTTGCTATATTATAGCGAACGGCTACAACAGTAATAAATTAACAATATAGGTTTACCATATAAGGAGTCATCTATAAAATACATCACACAAATATAAATTTTTTGGAGCTCCCATCTGTCCTTATTGGTGTTAATTTTTCCCCATCTCCCCTGATATGACGTCATAGTTTTTACTATTTTGAATTTCGAAATAATTACAATTACACCTTCAAAACATTTATTTGTGTAAATTATATTTCGGTGTTAATTTTTCACCAACCGTCTCCCCTGATGTGACGTCACAGTTTTTACTATTTTGCATTTCGAAATAATTACAATTACACCATCAAAATATTTATTTGTGTAACTTATATTTAAAATAATTTATCATAAAATCGACAACAAAGAAAACATTTTAGAATTTCGTTGCAGCTGAAATTTATTGCTTCACGGGATATAGGGTTAATGGCAAAAATACTATAATATATATATATATATATATAAAAGAGCTCATGTTTAATCTTAATATAACGCGTAGTCCCCGTGAAAGAACAAAATGAATTTCACGCGAACAAAGTCGCAGGTACCAGCTGGTCATTAATAAAGACTCATAATGAAATGTATTATTGCAACTTAGCAAGTAAAGGGCCGCGGCGTAACCAAACCTTTGCGTGTTTCTCATAATTAACAAGCAATTGAAACAATTTGCGAAATATGTTAACTGTTAACCTTTTCGTTTGATAATAAAGGTCAACAGATGGACAATAGCGTTGTTAAAAATACAAATACACGCGGAGAAAAAACAATTATGTAATTAGTTTCACAAATTTTCTTACTTTTTTTATATTTTATAGGTTATACGTTTCATCGAAATCGCTTCTGATGTTACATGATGATGTGGTACAAGATGGTAATTACACTAATGCTAGCGGGAGACTGGCTCTCAAGTGCAGCTGCCGGAACACATCAACAGGTGCTCGGCGACAGATTTTCAACTTCAGGGTGGTAGCTAGCCAGGCGGGCTTAGAAAAAGCACTACCACCATGCTGTGGTTTACGTCTTTCGACGCTGTGTCTGGACACACTACCAACTGAGCCATCATTGCTTCATAAACTTTCGTGTGATCCCTACGAAAAACACAATAATAAGCTCATCAGAATAAGATCATGAAGGTATTAAGTTCTTATCACAAACACGAGACGCAGAAACAAGACACTATGACATAATTTTCTTGTTCTTGATACTCAATGCTGGTGTTTTACCAGAGTGGACTACCTTATTATTATTATTTTATTTGTCAACAAATACTATTTATTAAACATTATTACTATTATCATCAACCGTGACATAATAATATTAAACTGTCTTACGATGATGTCAGTGTTCCAAGTGTAACAAGATGGCGGCCCCCTTGTTACAACTTTCCAGAAAGTTTTTGTGACAGCTCAGAACTCGTGTTCCTTGTTATCCCTGTCACTTCACCGTAATATGGTACTATTGTATTACGCTAGTCATTAATGAATAAACACTGTTTGTAAGATTTGTATAACTGTAAAATGTCATATTATAGTAAAAGATATTTTAATAAATTTTATGGTTATAAAATGCAAAAATTATTATCTTTTAATTTATAAAACTATTTTATAAGAAAGACATAAAAAATATGAATTACGAATAAGTAAATATACTTCGCGTATATAATTTAGGGTTGACATCCATGGTTTATAATAAAGTATTAATCTTTCTGCATTTATACTGTACAATTTATGTAAAGTACGTAATTTATTACACGTGGTTTGTTTTGATTGAGTAATTTAAGAGGAAACCTATTTACTCTTATGTCTATGTTTATATATTACGATATACTTTATTTTAATACAATGAACTTGTTTTTTTGTATAACAACTAATATGCATTATTTTCTCGAATGAAACATACATACATAAATTGAGAGGGTAAATTTTTTGCTATATTTTATTTTGTATCAATATGTTTCACGCATATAATCCAGTATAATTGTACAATTAGGCACCCCGCAGATACCATACTCAAGATGTCTCTTGATAAACGGTACAAACGGCAAGTCCTGGCACAAACGTAACGACTGGGCCGCAAGAATTTTATAGCATTTGAATAAACAAAAACATATTTTTCACAGATACACAGCGGCACCTGTACTTGGAGCACAATACCTCGGCGCACCGCTACCCCGAGCACCTCTATTTAGCGCTCCCCTTTACACAACAAGCCCTCCGTTCCATACTCTCCTCGCGGGTTTAGCACCGCCGAGGCAGTCGCCCGACCCGCCCCCTGTTTCGCCCCCGATATCACCTGGCAGTGAATCTCCGCCCTCGCAACCATCCGCACCAGAGGTGGAAAGAAGAAGTTCCAGCATCGCAGCCCTGAGGATGGCGGCGAGGGAGCACGAACTACGATTAGAAATACTGAGACAACGACATCACACCGATCTAATTAGTTGAGCTTAGTTACTATTAATAATTATTAATTGATAATTTTTACTATAAATAAAACTACCGATTAAGTGCAGAATTCGATGATATGCTACAGATTCATCAAATCATACTACTTGCCATAGACTTGGTGTTTCCTTCAGAACTCCAAATGTTAAATTTCGTCAACAATAATCATTATTATTGCAAAGCCCTGAGAAATGTAGAAAAAAAAGTTTATCATTAAATATACAAATGTTTATGTCGGGGACACTACTATTGATCTACATCCAAACTATTGACCACTATTGATCCGTACTAACGACCGGTTACTTCTACCCGTTTTACCCATTCTGAAATACTATTGGCTCATGGTATCAGATGATCATATGCATCTTGATTATTATTGGCTGTCTACTTTGTTCGAGTGCTTTAAAACGCGGCCGACGACTACACACTGGTCATTCTCGCTCGGATTTTTGGACTATTCACATATAGAAATAGTTCGTTACTATTTGCGGTAGTGCATATACGATTTATCTCAGTGGATTGATCGATGAAAACTTAAAGGTAACGTCACTATGGATGACGTCATACTTTTATATTCGCCTCCTCATCTTCTCTCCGACAAATATAATATAATTTTGAACGCATTTAACAAACTCATTGTTACAATTTTGTTGCTTCACAGATTATAAAAATTGTATTTTTTTTTTATTACATTAAAAAGAACCGATCATTATGACAAAATATATATATGATCCATAATAGTTCAAAGATTCGATATTTTCTACTTATAATAATGTGTCCTAAAGAATTTATTATTTACAAATTTTTTTTTATTGTTTAAAATTTCAATATCTTATCATAACCGTCAATACAATATTTTGTAAATACATATAATGATATAATAATTTCATTATCATATCATCAAACGGTCTGCCGGCGCTACTACTGTACACATTAATTGAGATTCATATCGCGTTTCTCATGACAACGCCTTGTAAGATAGATAATTTTAAGAAAAATGTTAAACATCGCCCCTATTACGGTGAAGCCTCGTCCTAGTTGAATAAATTGAAGCAATTACGATGCGATCTTATTAATTTGCTACGTTAGAATTACTTGTAGAATCAATGACAACAATTATTAATTATATTTATGTATATCTATCTACCTTTTTTTTTATATTATAGGGGGCAAACGAACAGGTGGGTCACCTGATGGTAAGTGATCACCACCGTCCATAGACACTAGCAACACCAGGGGAGTCGCAAGTGCGTTGCCGGCCTTTTAATATATGTGGGCCTCCGGCGCTCTCACTGACCGAACGAAACGCAACAGTGCAAGCACTGTTACTTCACGTCGGTTTCCTGTGAGAGGGTGGTACTACCCCGGGCGAGCCGACCCATTCATGCTGAAACCAGTGATAGCTTCAGCGTAGCTCTACCAATCTATAAATATTATAAAACGAAGTCGCTTTTCCTGTCTGTCTGCAAGTCTTTAGTGCTTCTAAACTAAGCAACGGATTTTGATATGGTGCTCACTATCGTTTAGAGAATTTCTTCTGGAACATTTATATATATATATTATATTTATATAAAGTAAAGAAAATTCGTAGTATTCCAAAGAAATCTTAAGCAGGAGATTTCAGTCGCTGTCGCTTAAATTGGTAATACTAATTCAACCTTATGAAATACGTATAAATAATGTACTATAATAGCGGCACGCCATGATGGCCGTTTTGACACATTACAATAGTGACGTGAGATGTCGATATATTTTCGAAAAACATATACTCAAATACTGCTTTGTTTTACATTACCTAAGCATTGACGCGAGTTTGCCGGAGGTAGTAGTTGTGCTGGCCAGCGATCCTATGTATATATAATCATATATAGGACATAAATACGTAGTTTCTAATTGTGAAAATACGAATACCGAGTTCCATTAAGGATTGAGACAAACGGTGCTGTTTTTTTGTTAGTAACACGTGACATTATTTGTTCGGGGGACCATGTAGTATGTAGCATAGATTACATATAGTAATAGCTAGATGCATATTATTATAGTATATAGTTATGCATATAGAAATCAGTGTACTAAATAATTTTGTGTCATAAAATTCGATACATTTTAACGACACGTCACTATTAACAATAAAGGAAAGCAAATTTATCCTTTCAAACGTAGTTATAAATTTATACGAAACTTTATAAGCGGACAAATGTCAAAACGGCCATCATAGCGTACCGCTATTACACAGAATGGTATATCTTAAAAGTTCACGACAATAATATGTCTATCATCTACGAATAACCCCCAGTAAACATATTTATCTTTTACATGTTAACCCTAATGCTACTTCCATACTTGCGTGTATCGGCACGAAGTTTTGTCTATGGTCAGACTATTTAGTCAGTCAATGCAGATGTAAAAAGATATTATCGTTATGCGTTACGAACTATCTAATTCCGTGACGATACACGCAACACGATAACTGGAGCCACGGTTTCTACACACATCAAAAGAACATGGAGACGCTAATTTCGAGTTACTATTGAAATGACAATGGTGTGCAAACGTTGTTCTACACCTTTATCGGAATTAATTTTGAGGTTACTTTTTAGCGGCACAAGTGACCGAAGCTTCGTCGTGCTTCGTCATTACTGTCTCTTATATCCTTAAATGCGCTATTAAAAGCAAGGTCGTGATTAAAGTTTAGACCTAATATTTATTTCAATTTTCAATATATGTATATATCTATTCGGTGATTTTATTGGTTATAATAATTTAGAAAAGCATTACCAATATCGTTAAAATGTTTAATTAGATATTGTAGTGGCACCGAATTCACTTAGATACTACATGTATATATTAAATAAGTTTTTAATTATATCGAATCCGTCCAGTTATTTATTGTAATTATAATACGATAATTGAATATTAGATTTATACATGTTATAGTTTATTTTGTAAATTCTCAAGGCATCTGAAGGTGTCTGCCTTCTCTATCAATTTTGTATGTAAAATGAAACGTGTGTTAATGAATTTGATATAATACAGAATAATAAAGAAATACGACAATAATAATAAAATGAGTATCATAAGGAATGTTTTTAATTAAAATCATTTTTTTTTTCCTCGTTATATAATTATTATTATTCTATTCATTTCAATTATATCTCAAGTGTAAAAGAAGGTCTCCTGAATAATTTGTTTCGAGGTAAGAAAAACTTTTAGTCACTCCATAAATGAAGACTGTAATAGTTTCCTGGAATCAACAACAAAAGAGAACAATATCCTACGACAAACATCTGGCGTTATCTTAAATACTGTACATACAAGTAAGTGCTGTTAATGGTAACGATCTAAGTTAAAAGGTAATCGTAAAGACAAAAATGTAATTGAGTCGTTACCGTCAACATACTTGGCAGTACACACCGCAGCTTTGCAGGTTCAATTAAGAATAGGCCACTCGCATTTCTCAGTAGCTCCCGTTATAAAACCAGCCCGTCAATCTCCCATTGCAGTGTAAAGACCTCTTTATAAGGTTAAGTCCCGGGCTTACTGATGACATCGGTTCAGGACATTCTGCCGATATCAAATGCCGAGACTTCGATAATGTTTTACTTTAGTTGTGGTAATATGCAAATAATTCTTATGCATTATATTCTTCACAATGTTTTCCTACACCATCATAGCTGATAGTTTGAATTCAAAATCAAAAATACTTTATTCAGTTTAGGCCCTGAGAAGGCGCTTATGAACGTCAAAGTTACCACCGGTTCGGAAAACAACCCAGTCATCGAGAAGAACCGCCAAGAAACTAGATCTGGTTTATCTTTTCATTACTCATATTTTTAAAACATAGTTATAAATAATTACATTCGGTTTTGGTGGATGCACAGAGAGGGCGCCATTTCCAGACGTCACTGTCGTTTGCATTCAAAATCGTATACTTATTATGTATCTAAAATTCGTTGGAACATCCTGAGATTTGAATCCATTGGCATCTATCTTCCTATCACCTAAATCAACACAGATGGTTTTATTATCAAAGTTCATTACTTTCCTATACTTTGTAGTAGAAATCATCAACCTATTATCCGCGAGCCGCGTGCGTCGCAAACTCAAATATAGTGCAGCCCGTAGACTCTAGTTTAAAAGCTATATCAAATTGCAATATTTTATTCCAAAGCAATTTTTCGTGTATTGGTTTAATATTTACTAGTAAACTAGTGTATAATAAATCTATGGTAACATTTCTTAAAAGAATATTCGCAGTCCAAGGCCTGTGTATTACAAATGTAAGCGGCCTGAGATGTCACTTGATATTCTTAATATTGCTGATAATCACTGTCTGTATAATAATATATTATAACATTGACCACACTTGCTGTGCTGTTCAAATATTACTTACCATTCGACGGCAATTTGATTGCAATGCTTGGAATTCTAAATTTACTACCAATTAGACGCCAAACATCACAGCAAATTAACAGCAAATTGCTGTCGAAAATATAGACTTTCAATTTCATCCTAAAAAGAACTGACATTTAAAGCCAATTAAAACTTCAAAAATGTATATATTACTCATAAACTTTAATAATGTAGTAACTTCTTACACATTTATTCATTTATAAAGAATCCTCCAATTCGATTGCTGTTTACTTGTAATTGCTGCTCTCCAACTTTTGGTGTCAATTTGATATCCATTTGCAACTGAGCTTTGATGTCAATTTGCTGCCACTTGATATTAATTTATCACCACATTATAATTGAGCTCCTTGCCATAACGAAGGCAATGTCATGGAATTAATTACTCATGAGTGGCACACCGAAGAAAGTGCCTATAATAGATTTTTCAACTTGTATATGGCGGTCGTCGTTTAGCCACCCACAAAGAATCAACCAACCTCATCAATTGTACGTTTGCGTTAAGAAGAGGCTGTTTTAAGTGTACATGTATTTATATAAGCATAATAATTAAGGTACGGCTTTCAATAAGCGCAATTCATCAATCATGAACTTATTACAGTCACGTCAACGGGAGATCTGCTGAGCATCGGCAGCCTTCACCATCCATCACGAGTCTGCGCCCCGGTCCGTACAATACCGGACACATTCATTATAATATCATATAATATTAAAACATAATTTAATAACATACACCTATTATGGGATTGTAACGGCTTGATGCGGCATGGCGCGGTGCGGCACGGCGCGGCGTGGGCCGCTCCTGATCCGACTGTTATTTCCTAATAGCCATTAATCTAAAATTCAATTATGTTGTTTAATGAATCTGTTGATGATTTAACGGGTGTGTTGATTAAAAAAAAAGCCCCGTGTGTGACGTCACGTTCGCTATTTAATTTGAATACATGTACATGATTTGAAATCTGTTCCTCGGGCATATTTTAATTATTTATCCACGAGTCACTTGTTGGTAATCATTAACGTATTTAATAAGATAATATTAAAATTATTATCATGTGAATATCTTACTGCTAGGGTTGCCCAATAAGATATATGTAGTACGCACATTAAGCTAAAGGTGTCCAGCCCGTTAGTGGTATCCATCGCGAATTCTGAGACCGCAACGAACGTCCCGCGATATAAAAGACGGCCATGAAACATCTTTATCGATGAGTAGTCCGGTGAAGCTGTAGTGGCCTGTCAGGCCCATGGCATAGTCAGTTCAAAAAAAAATCTAAAAGCATTCGAATTTCACATAAAACGAATGAGTGAGTCTGGTTGAACACAGCATGTAAATTGTACGCTCTTAAAATCCCCTACGATACCGGGTTCCATACTTATTACGGTAGTAGTCTGAAATAAGTACAGTATTATTGTAAAACATATAATATTACTAAATATCCACAGCGCAATGCGAGTTCCTCCTACTACTTGTCCAGTATTTTATGGCAATATTACTACAATCCGCTCTGAGAATAGCTATAATGATGGCTTATCGGATTCAAGCTGCACTTCTTCTTCTTCTTTATTTTTTGACTCCGTCACGGTTTGTGCACTAGCCAGCGTCAAGTAGCAAGATTTTGCCAAGTAAGTATCTTGTGATAATTATAATCTTCTAACAAGATGGTGGTTTCATTGTTAGAAATTTCTATGGAGTTTTGGTGGCATCTCAGAATGCATGCTCCGTGGTATCATTTCTCATCCACTTCATTTGTGCATAATAACCGAACTATATTACGTAAAACACCACCAATATTACAAAATATAAAGTCTAATAACACAAGATTATGAATAAAACATAAAAACCACTACATGACAGACTAAGATCCCGACAAAAAACCAAAGCTGCACTTTCAGATTAAGCGTCGGTGGGACTAAAGGATATCTTGTCAATGAGGCTGCGACAAAGAGGTAGGTTGATACAAATGTAGAGAACACTATTTGAAACTGACTTGGCATCAGACGTTATCGTCAGCGATGCGTTCACGCTAGCATTCTCACTGCTACCTAGACGTGTGTCTACATGTCTCTTACGAGATTACTTCTACATTAATTTAACCTTAAATGCATCTGTATCGACAAAGGACTAAATTATCCTTTTTTTAAATTAAAACTTGGTCAACCATCAGTCCATCTTTACGCCTATCTGCAACAGGATATTCAGTGACCGATGCTAAAACACAACAAACTTAAGGCAGTTACTGAGACGAACTTAACACTATATGTATATTACTAGCGACCAAGTTGAGGACAGACATCCTATCACACCACTTGATTACTAGAAATACATCAGCTAATCCCGCGACGTGGCACGCCTAAACATTCCGCTATAACGGGCGTTCCACACTTGTTTGCGGTGGTCCCGATTTAACCTAACCAAAATGTACATCTGCCGTGAATATCCAAAGCCATCAAGGCTTCTTCTCTAACAAAGTGTTAACTTGTAAATATTCTGCCCGGTATTTAATTTGCCACGTCGGAGAGAAGAGTGAGACATTTAGCCTAGATCGGCTTGTTTCCGTTTTGTAAAGCGTTATCTCTATCGCACAGCGATGACTGCGATAGACAAAGATAACACAATACGATACTGAAGTTAGCTGACTATCTCGGTCTCCTTCCCGACGTGTTCAACCAAATATTGGGTATTGCACGGTCTTGTTTGTAAACAATATTATAATCCAAGCTTAGACATCCAATAAAATGACTAATACAACTAAAATGAATAATTTTTATTGCTAACATTACCAACCCGCCATAAACAATATAAACACGAATTTAAAATTCTCTTAATGGCAATAGTTCTTCTTCTTCTTCTTTATTTTTTGGCTACGTCACGGTTTGTGCACTAGCCAGCGTCAAGTAACAAGATTTTGCCAAGTAAGTGTCTTGTGATAATTATAATGTTCTAACAAGATGGTGGTTTTGGAGTTCCATGGAGTTTTGGCGACATCTCAGAATGCATACTCCGTGGTATTATTTCCCATCGACTTCACTTGTGCATAATAACCGAACTATATTACGTAAAACACCACCAATATTACAAAATATAGAGTCTAATAACACAAGATTATGAATGAAATATAAAAACCCACTACATGACAGACTAAGATCCCGCCAAAAACTCCATGGCAATAGTTAATTCTGGTAGGGATTTTTCTAAGCATGCCTGGCTAGCTACCATGTTCAAGATGGTAATCTGTCATCAAGCACCTATGGGTGTCTACCGGCAGCCGAACTTGAGACAGCTAGTCCCTCTAGGTTTAGCGTGCTTATCATCTTGGACTACATTGTCATTTAATATCAGGTGGGATTATGGTCAAAGTTTATAGTGTATAAAAAAATAAAAACTAATTCATAACATTTTTAAACAAACTAAGGGTTGAACCAGTTTAACAGTTAGAATCATTATCTTTGTGATAAACACTGATATAAAAAGTTCGTGGTAAATAAATTTTTTGATTTAACATATTTCTGTTACTTATACACAATGATAATCGCGAGAAGTATGGACATATTTACTATGTGTATACCTATAGATGTGACGGTAAGTAAAGTATCCATAAACTCCAACCCACGCTTCTCCGAGCCTGTTTATTGACGGCATTCTATTATATCCCCAATAACCTATTGAAACTAGAAACCGAATTATACGCAACATAAAAAGCTTAAATTATGATTAAAATGTGCAACATTCTTTATTAAGATTAGCGATTAAAAAAAAACACCATATATGCATCATCGTAACTGTTCAGTATTGGGTACTCCTTGTTGATTGGCTTTCCAAAAATAATATAGGTTCACAAGCTGAACCGATGGAAAAGGCAGCAGTACCGAAGGAATTTCGACACACAACAGGGCACATCCCTATCGTGACACATTGCTAAATGATCGAACAGGTACATTTCAAATACATCACGCTAGTGGGTGTTCGACTGCCAATAACAGTAATGTCTTTCGCGCCGTGCGCTGCGATTTACAACATTAAGTACTGGTGACATCTCAAAGCTACGTCATCACGTCGACTAAACTACCACGGAAAGCTGGACAATCCCATAAGAACGGTGAGAGGCTTGTATTGTCGATTGTATACCTTTTGCTGGCTTAGGGTACATGAATACCAAAATCCGGGGGTGTAATCGTTTCCAGTCTAAGTCCTGCGAAAGACTCGTAGCCGACCAGCGTCAGTTGGTGTAATTCCGTAAAATAGCAATAACCGATGCAAGTGGCCTTTACATACAACTGCATATAATCAGAATTGTAGTCTTAGCCAGTGGTTATCAACTACCATGTCGCGACACACCAATTCGTGACACATTGGTGTATCGAAAGCACCCGTGAAGTGTGTCGTGAGATTTACAAACTCTCACTTTCGTACACGTAAAAAGGTCGAGAACCACTGCTCTAAGTACTCTGCGACAGCTGAAATTAATAACAGGACAGCATCGTAATAAAGTAGGTAGCACGGTGGAGCAGAAGCACCCTAAGGAATTGTAAATATTAATAACGACTTATATTACCTTTTCCAGTATTACAAAATAATTACATGTCATTACAAACAACAAACTTAACAATGTTTTGGTAGTTTATGATGATTTTTCTCGAAAACGATTCACCCGTTGAGATATTTTATTGAGGTAAATTGGTTTTATTATCAGATACAATTAATGAAAAATAAATACGGACGAGATTAATTTAATTGTAATCGAATTTTTATCCTCCTGAACTCATCTACTGGCACCGCCTTCCTTGAGCCCTTTTATTTCGGCTTGACGCAAAGCATAAGAGGAAGCGTTTTAATTTGATTTATTAACGCATAACCTCCACAAACCCGCCAATAAATTGGAATGTAATATCAGCTGTTCACTATTACTTATTGTAACCGTTGTTACTATTTCGAACTTTTTTATACTTTATAAGTTTTGCGTTGTGACTAAAGTCTTACTTGACATAAAATAACGACATGCTTTAAGATGGTAAACACCTACATTGGGATTGACTCTCAAGTGTAACTGTCGCAACGCACCTCACGCACACATATCTATATACTTAGCTGAAGATTTTCAACTTAAAGGTGGTAGCTAGCCAGGCGAGTTTAGAAAATGCTTTATCATTATACTATAGTTTCATTGCGATGTTCTTCTTCATTGAAAACTTCGGCTCATTCACAAAGAATTGAATGTATTTGAACGTATTAAGCATTGAGCCGTCATCTTTTCAAATCTATTAATCTCTGTTTAATTCAGAAAAAATGAATACAGAAAAAGACCATAACAGATAGCACGCCCATGCTGCCTTTTAAAATAAATATACCGATGTTAATATTCTAAACGGTAGTGGAATCGGTATTTAAGATCATTCAATTATACAGCCAAGAATTTTATTGTGATAAAGATGAAAAGTGGTGTGATAAACACTGTGTCAGACAGAGTGTTGAAAACATCGGTTCTCATCCGATCACCAAAATTAAGCAACGTCGAGCGCGATTAATAATGGATGGATGACTGCCTGGGAACACCGCGTGACTTCACTTTTTGTTGGTACTTCTTATAAAGAACTTTTCACTCCTTTTTTCTAAGCCCGGCAGGTTATCTACCAGCCTCAAGATGAAAATCTATCGCTAAGCACCTAAAGATGTGTTCCGTCAGCTGCGCTTGAGGCATCAGTCGCTCTAGGTTTAGCGTATTTATAATCTTGGGCCGCATTATCATTTAACATTAGACGAAGATTGAGTGAAACATTAAAGCCGTTGCGACCCAAAAAAAATTAGAAAGAGTTACATACATCTTTAGGTTTATGTAAAATCCGTATCGCTTCTGACTTACAGCATAAACTGTACGTGGCATTGGGAGGATGAGGGGAGGGTCAGCGCTAAATCGAATTAAGATTTTGCGCAAAAAATATTATAAGAAAATAAATATTTTTTTTTATTTCAATATTATTTATTATAATATATTTTGGTGTCTCATACATATACCATTTATTTTTTTAATACGATTGGAGTCAAACGAACAGACGGGACACCTGATGGTCAGTAATCACCGCCGCCCGTGGACGGACACCTGCGACACGAGGGGTATAACAGATGCGTTGCCAATCTTTGAGGAAGGAGTAGGCTCGTTTCTTAAAGGTGTGTAGATTATATTGGTCAGGAAACGCTGCCGCTGAGACTTCATTCCAGAGAACCGACGTACATGGAATAAACGCACGCGTAAACCGCACTGTATAATATGTTATCATGCCTAAGTCATCCGTAGACCTCGTAATTTAACAGTAGTTCACTATGACTCTCTTAAAATCTTCAACACTAACATCGAGCAATAATTATTAAAGGCTTTTGATTTGAATTACTGATTTATTTGTTCCTATGTTTTGTTTGAATTATTATATAGTTTTAGTGAAAATATATATACATACTTAATCACAGTTCATACTGTTCACTCGCGAAAATATCCGCTTTATGAAGAACTAGTATTTGCCCGCGGCTTCGTTCGCGTTAATGTATATTTAACTTTTTTTTTTTTTCGAACTGACTACACTGTTGACCTGGCAAGGCTTCCACAGTTTCACCGGACCACCGCTATGTATATTTAACCGTTTCCTAGGGAAGAGTACTTATCTATGGATGAAAAAAAAAACCCGAAGTTCTTTTTTGTACCCCTAAATAATATTTATGCAAAATTTCATAATCATAGGGTTGAGTAGTTAAGACATAAAAGCGAAACAAACACACTTTCACATTTATAATATTAGTTACGGTAGATATATTTTTCTTTTTAATTTTATAAACGTTAAGAAACGGTTATAGTGTACTAAGGAGTCATAACTTTAGAGGCAAAATACAACTAATTCAACAAACAAGAAGAGACGGACGGACTCGTTAGCCCGCCACGCCCACCGCTAATCAAATCCCATAATTAAAATACGCTACACATTCCAACCTTCGAGCGCATCCGAAAATTTACTGATTCATGAACGATAAATACCATAAATAGATTGAATGAAAATTCATATTATTTACTTATAATATATAATAATTATTTTTTTTCGAACTGACTACACTGTTGATTTGGCAAGGCCTCCAAAGTTTCACCGGACTACTAAGGGGAGCGCTTAAAGCACTCACCCGATTTTATATGGGCAACCAGCACAAGGGCGAACGGCGCGCCTCGGCTTGAACTGTCACCAAACATCCCGAGTCTAACTAAGCTATGTATTATATTCTATTAACTTGTTACATACTTTTATCAATTTAAATCGATTTACTTTTTACAATTCAGAATTAAGTCGTGTCTCCATATTTAACAATGTGCAAGTATTGTACAAATGATAAGTGTAAAATTTTGGACTGTGGTAACAAACAATTTCTAATATAATAAATTTAACTCATCCCTTTATTCATGCTAAAGCCTTTCTGACGTGATATTACCACTGATTATGTTAATTTATAAACAAAAGTAATGTATAATTGATTAATTAAATAAAAAACATGCTCAATATCTTAGGTATAGATATTCGCAGCAACCTCAGTAATCCCAAGGATTACATCGAGAACGTGATCTTCACTGCATCTCGGAGACTCGGAAACCTGAAATCTTGTGAGGGTTTTTCACACCTTATGAACTATATCTCCTTTTAGGCTTTCAGGCTGTTCACATTTTTAATTATCTAGACATTAGCGAGCTTATTCATATAAACGATACACATGAAGAATCTATCACGCTAGTGATTATGACGTCCCATTTCCCATGGCATCATAATACGCAGGTGCACATACGTACGTGCAAACATAGACTCGTACAACGCTCTAACCAGAGCTAGTATTCGATAGTACAATGAGCATACCACGAATACAAAGAAAACACTGTATAATACATTCTATCTCATTCTCTCGTACGTTAAATTCGATCGAGAGCTTCAAATCACAACGGCGCTTTAAACAGTTTTCACTTTAAAAAAAACACCCTCAGATTTCGCGTGTAAGCTATCATTTCGCCAAGTTATTAAAAATACATACCGAATATATAATAACTCGTATCGAATCGACAAATCGATGATTGTTGATTTAAAACAATAAAGCAATTAGTCACGATTGATTTTGTATTTATGTTTCAATAAAGACTTTTTACGAGCGTTCAAACTGACGTAATTGGATTTGTGCCAGTTATTAAAAGGAGTTTCTTAATCGTAGAGTTTTAATTTCCAAAATCTTTACTATTAGAAATCTATTGACATAATACATCTGTGGAAAAATAATTAGATGTATAATAAGTTTTTAATGGAGTTTTTGGCGGGATCTTAGTCTGTCATGTAGTGGTTTTTATGTTTTATTCATAATCTTATGTTATTAGACTCTATATTTTGTAATATTGGTGGTGTTTTACGTAATATAGTTCAGTTATTATGCACAAGTGAAGTGGATGGGAAATAATACCACGGAGCATGCATTCTGAGATGCCACCAAAACTCCATGGAAAGTTCTAACAAGGAAACCACCATCTTGTTAGAACATTATAATTATCACAAGACACTTACTTGGCAAAATCTTGTTACTTGACACTGGCTAATGCACAAACCGTGACGGAGCCAAAAAATAAAGAAGAAGAAGAAGTATTTTAATGCTTGCCCCATATAAAAGAAAAATAAAGAATAACCAGTGATCTGTGAAAATAAAATGTAAATGTATTCTAAAATTCAATTTAAATCATTTCAATATTATAATACTATTATTATGAATTTGTTACACATGTTTTTTTAATCGTTTCTTAAACGTATAATAAAAATGTCGATAAGGAACTGACTATATATTTTTTTTGTGTTCGAAATAATGAAATTGGATTCGATTTCCTTTGTGTCACAAAGAAACACATAAAAAGAAAATGACTTTTTAATAAACAAATTAATAATTTGTGTTCAATAATTAATAATAATACAGTGAAACGAAATGCACTCTTTCAACAAATGCTCACAGGAGACAGAAAGATTATTAATAAATATACGATGTCTAAATGTCCACGCATTAACAGGGCTTCTTAATTTTTTCTGCAATCAATAACGTTTACTTATTACGAATCGAGAATCTGATAGAATATAATCTAACTCGACCCTCTTAAAATATTAAAAACTTCCTTCCTTTTAATCAATATTACTTTGTAAGCTATTATCTCATAATTAAAATAAATATACTTACCTTTTTGCTTTGTAGCTTTTATATTTAGTTTTGCAAATTGTGTCATGTGATAAGCTGTTAATTCAACCTTTCGACTCTTTATTTCTGTCAATCGAACAACAGGCCGAAATAGGTACAATTTGTTTATTTTAGTCTGGCAATACTGTTAATATTTATTTAGTCTTATATTCTTGTATTGATTGACAACGCAAGTTGCGCAACTATTTTAAATATGATGATAATAAATCAAGTTGTGATTCGGTTATAGCTTTTCAATACACATAAGGCATACAAGCATATATACATATACATATGACAGCAGCATATGAGATAAAATATTTTTCTACTGACTACTTTTTTTATATATATTATAAGGGGCAAACGAACAGGTGGGTCACCTGATGGTAAGTGATCACCGCCGTTCATACACACTAGCAACACCAGGGGAGTCGCAAGTGCGTTGCCGGCCTTTTAAATATGTGGGCCTCCGGCGCTCTCACTGACCGAACGAAATGCAACAGTGCAAGCACCGTTACTTCCCGTCGGTTTTCTGTGAGAGGGTGGTACTACCCCGGGCGAGCCGACCCATTCATGCTGAAACCAGTAATAGCTATAGGAAATGAATAAACAGCTAAATAAGTACTTAAAACCAATATGAATTATGGAAAAAAATTACCGCATTACGCAAAGTAACAACTTAAACCTCCAAGTAGTCGATAAACTAAAGTTATCTGTTTGTGACGAGAAAGCATCAATCAAAGTTACATACAATGAGGATCAAGAAGCGCCACTATGATTTATCTAAGGAACCGCTGTCGATACGCCTGCGCCTGCGCATCCACGTAATGGGGGCTTGAAATCACGATTAGAAGAAAAAAACATATTTATCATGAATAACTAATTTGAATGAGACCTGTGATTTATGTAAGGATTAGAATAATATATTATTAGTTTAGTTTTATTTTTAAGTTAAAATGTCCAACAAAAAAAATCAATATTTAGGTATTCTTTTTATTTTGCTCATTAATAAAATTAAAATGGATTTTTATGTAAAATTAACCAAAGTGCCAATAATCAAGCATTTAATGCTAATTATTTAATTTTGTATAACAATTTAGCTGACCCGGCGAAGTTCGTACCGCCTAACAGTCGATTCCTAAATTATTATTTTTTAATATTTATTCTGCTATTCCGGGCACTATATAATGTTAAATGTTCAAGACGAGATTGTGGTCGGCCGTAGGTTGGAACGCCCCGTTAGCTACACTGAGTATCCGCATCCGACCCAGTGCGAGGGCGAAGTGTACGAGTGCTTGGAAGCCCTTCCTGAACCGATCTCAGGCGGCATCTTCACAGATGGGTCGAAGATTGCCGGCGGTGTAGGTGCCGCTCTGACCTGGTGGAAGGAAGGGCGTGAATACAAGTACTCCACATTTCGCCTAGAATCCTACTGCACGGTCTTCCAAGCGGAACTGCTGGCGCTGCAGAAGGCGATACAGGCGGTGCAAAAGGCTGGGGTCTCGGACGTCAGCATCTACAGTGACTCAAGATCATCGCTGGAAATGCTGGCGAACCCGACTCCACCACACCGTCTGGCTTTAGCGGCTCAGCGGTCTCTGAGGGAGATTCGGGCAGCAGGAGGAACCATCCGCCTGAACTGGGTGCGGGCTCACGTCGACACAATCGGCAACGAGCGTGCTGACGAATTGGCAAAGCGGGCCGCACACAAGAAAACTGCAGCTGACTACGATCGGTATTCGATTTCGTACGCAAAACGCGTGATACGCGAGGTCTCACTGCGAGCCTGGCAGGAGCGCTACGATTCCTCTGTCACAGGGGAGCTGACGCGGGCGTTCTTCCCGTGCGTGTTAGAGGCGCATAAGCTTCTAGGAGAGATCAGCCTTGCTCCCTCCCATGTGCAGGTGTTAACCGGTCACGGGGGATTCGCGGCGTACCTGTTCAGGTTCAAACTGAAAGACAGTTCTGCGTGCGTTTGCGACCCGGATACCGCCGAGACAGTCTTCCACCTTCTTATAGACTGTCCCAGATTCGGCTCGTCTCGCAGCGATCTAGAGATCAGGACCGGGCTGAGGTTGTGTACCCAAAATCTTCCCGCACTACTCGACCCTACACACGCCGAGGCAACGCTTCGATTCTTTGACGAGGTGGCCTCAATCGCTAATAAGCGGAACAAATAGGAATTGAGACAGTTACGATAGAAATTAGATGTTAAATTTAAAATTTTAAAAATCAAAATTAATTAAATAAAAAGCACAAAAATTTAATATATATTAGGAATCGAGGGGACTGTTGAAATTTAATAAATTCGGAATTGAACCCGTAGTCCTAGTCCCCGGACTCGGAACTAGCAAGGAAAATTTAGACAAATAAATACACCAGAGAGTGCGGGAGGACGATCGATACACTCACCACACCTGGCAATAAGTACCCCGGGAAACCTGGTACTACAGACAACGTGTAGGCCGTAGATAAGTAATATACAGATGCTTGATTAAGACTGAGTAATTTTAAGAAACCTGTAATAGCATAGTTTTACGGTAGCAATTAAAAACTGTAAATGTAAGATGTATACAAAACCGGAATGTAAATAGAATTAGCATTTTAGAATAAGCTGAATAAAGTGTAAAATAAACAATAAGAGACAAAACGGATTGGCTGTAAATATAAATGTATATGTTAACGTAATAATAATAAAGAATGTAGACAAGGTCTCGGATTACGTCTGAGGAAAGGGGGGATTAATAAAAAAAAAAAAAAAAAAATGTTAAATGTTACCATCGTATAAATATTAACCATTAATATATATACTTTATGATATGGTGTTAAAGTTCAAATTGACTTTTAAGTATTATTACGAATCGTTTGTATGGGAGTATAGAAAAGTGTTGTTTTTAGACTTTTACAGGCAATTTTTTAATTTTTTTTCTCTCCGTAAAAACCATCCTCGTACTTCAAGGAATATTATAAAACAAAGAATTAACGAAATCGGTTCAGCTACTCTCGAGATTTGCGCTTAGCAACACATTCAGCGATTCATTTTTATATTATAGACTAGCAGGCCCGGCGGCTGTTGTCCTGCCTTGATAATAAAAAATTTATACCTACTTATGTGCATGAAATGCTTAAGGTAACTAATATATTTAATTTGAAAATGATTACTACTGTATCCGCCCAAATAGCCTTCTAATTACCTCATTATATGTGACCATTTTTAATATAGTAAGCTATCCTTTAAAGATAGGTGTATGGCATCGCAGACTTTTTTGTACATCTATAAAAGAGGAATATCTTACTAAGCATTGTTTTGTTATGTCACGAAGGAATTAGACAGCGTTTTCGGCGAAAGCTCCCAGGCGGCTTGGTTTATTACGACCCTTTCACAATTATCATTATATTTCAACCAATTTACACAAAACCTTGACAAATTATATGCCTTCCTCATGAATTACTCTATCTATTGGTGAAGACGGCATTACAATCCGTTCAGTCGTTTTTGAGCTTATCGCGAACATACAGACAGACAGACATACGCGTCAGACGACTTTATTTTGTAATATGTAGTAAAGATAGTGATAAGCAAATCTTTCTAAACAAACTACCTATTTATAATCAAATGTACTAAATTACATCCAGAGAGATTTTTTTTTTTTTGGCAACCAATCTTCTAGTCAATTATTACTGCCATTGTCGAGTAGGTGATGAATATTACGAGTTTCTTGCAGTAATTTCAAAGAACTAACAAGATGGCGGCCGCCTTGCTAGAACTTTCCAGCGAGTTTTTCTAGCAAGTCAGAATCCATGCTCCGTGGCATTATTTCCCATCCGCTTCACTTGTGCACAATAACCGAACTATATTACGTAAAACACCACCAATATTACAAAATATAGAACCGAATAACACAAGACTATGAATTAAAAATTTAAAATCCACTACATGACATTCCAAGATCCCGCCAAAAACGAATTCGGAACTCTCAATAGAAGATAAAAAGATCATTTCAGGAACGTCGTAAAGAAGATTCTCTGTAAGTCAAAAATATTACAAAACGTTAGGTTTTTGAATACAAGCAAATCCACGCACGATCCTTCGAAATCTTTCTAGAAATAAAAATGAAATAAAACCCACATATAATATGTTGATTCGTAAATTAGTATAATAAATTGTTAACAATTTCTCATAGTGGAAAAGGCGACGTGGAGAGGCAGCGCGGCCGTCACAAAACAAAATATAAAACCTATAGACAAACAGCATAACAAATGAGGTCGAGACGAAATTGAATGCTTCATTCGTGTTTTAATAACTCCGTGTTTTTGTTATAATATCCAATTATGGAAGATTAAAATTATTTCGACTTTTTCTTTAGTTTAGGGGTAAGTCTTGTGAACTAATTAATGATCTCCTCCGGTTTTAAGTTTAGGGCTGACAGAGAGCTTTGGAATATCTAATATTAAATAAAGGTTTTTTGAAGTGTAAAAATGTTTTATACATCGCCTCAAATTTTTTAGGCCAATATGGCGACGCCCATGTCTCAATTCAAAATGATTCAATGATTGAAATAAATATTGTGCTCAGTTTTCAAAAAGATTAAAAACGCGTTTTTAATATCCTTAATCGAATAATGTTTCGAAAATTATCAGCTAAATGCCAACGATCCGAAAAAAAAAATTCACTTGTATCATGGTTCCATTAAACCACGCAATTTTTTGGTTTATGTTCGTCGTGCTTCGTTTAAGAGATGATGACTTAAGAACACAACTGAATTTTATGTATAAAAATTTATACAAATGGTTTTGTGTGTATGTTCGTAATTCTCTTTGTTATAAATGGCTTGCACGAGTTAATAATTCTTTTCATCTTATTTTAAATTACTCTCTTAATAGTTATGAGGTCACTTGGATATTTTTTAGTTATAGTAAAATTTAGTATGTAGCACTGTTGCCGAAGTCTAGAAATTCTCTTTTTAGGGTTCCTATCAATTGCTTTTAATATACTATTTTTAAGATTTTTCGTATAAAAAACACAAATTTTCATTTGCTCAACACGTCTTCATATATATACATATATTTATATCTGTGAGTTTTAAGATCCGTGATGACACAATATCTGCCTACCTCTATCCTATCTACTACTACTACTAGATATTGCTATAA
This sequence comes from Antheraea assamensis, assembly GCA_035772565.1. NCBI lineage: Eukaryota > Metazoa > Arthropoda > Insecta > Lepidoptera > Saturniidae > Antheraea > Antheraea assamensis. The sequence continues at coordinate 1,138,889 of JAQQSE010000054.1, read as the reverse complement.
TTTGAAATTATTCAGCAGAAGAGTAATTCAACAATATTTACGGATTAAATACCTATCTAAATTACAAATTCTACACGAATCCTAATTAATATTTCATTTCCGCTTACGCTATAACCACTCAATCGGTCAACATAAAATTTTGAGAAGACGTTGTTACGTGTATAGAAAAGGACACAGGACAATTTTTCCTCCAGAAAAAAAAAACAAATCTACATTAAGACGAACAAAGCCGCGAATAAAAGCGTCCTTAAAATATTTTGGTTTTCGAAAAGACATTCAACTGATATGAGTCATTCTTCCAGAAGTTTCCTCTCGAACTGGTGTCTCTTGATTATTTAGTACATAAGTTATTATGTATGTGTTTATAATTATTAAACAGAAATAGAATTTTTATTTTAGATAGCGACATCCCTAATATCGGTTGAAATACGCGGGCCCAGCGGGAGCCGAAACCGTTTGTTATGGCTCACTGAACCACGCCCACGTTTCTTTCACTGACGTATTTATATATTAATAATTTCGCTCATCAACAAACTGTTAAGAAATTCCTCAAAACGATTAACTCTTTCTATAGAAAAATTAACTTATAGGTAAATAATACCTACATAACCGCAACTTCCTTCAAAACAGCATACTCGTTAGGTATTAGAAAGAACAATCATTGTGGTTAATTGTATTCCGGTGAAACTGTAGAGGCCTTGCCAGACTACACGTCAATTCGAAAAAAAAAAGAGAACCATAGTGGTCTAACTATTTCTTTTACAATATTGAATTTATGATTGTCGGTCTATACTTAAAATTAAAAATGTTAGTACAACCAAGGTGAATCTGAAAGTGGTACAATAGATATTCACTAGATGGCAGCAAAACACTGTTATCGTTTCTAGTCTAGTTAATTTATCAAACAAGACACCTAGTAGCAGCCGTCGAGCAAATTCTAAAACCTATTCCTTTTTCCTGTTTAAAATGAACATCGAAATGCAATTATATTAGGAAGTTTAAATTCGGAACGTTAAAAATTTTTGCTCGTAATTAAGTTTACAATCAATTTTAGCACTGCAGACGTATTTTCGAATTAAAACACTACGGTAACTCTAACAAAACCTTTAAGATGAATGATAAGCAAAAACAAAGAGTGCCTTGGAAAATTCGTCATAATATGTCGACAGTGACTTGATGCCGAATTTCCTACATAGGCTTAGCACCTAACCAGACAAAACTATATAAATAAAATGATACAGGTTTACCTTGCATCACGTGGAAACTACCGGACAGTTTTCGGTCATTTTTTTTTTTTTGGGTTACTTCATAGGCAGTTGGTCCTTACATAAAATAGGAATATTACAGTATAATTATTTAATGTAAAATTACTTATGTTTAACGTAACTACAACTTTTATAAGCATTACGCGTAAGATTTTTTTTACGTTTGCACATAACAGGTAGTCATGCAGTTCACTTGATGTTGGTCATTCCACTCTATAGCTATGTACAACCAGCCACAAAAGAACTGCAATTCTCGTTCTGAGAACAGCCGTTGTACGACGACATCTATTTTGATTGCTTTGATTTGAATCAAAACATCGGAAGACTTCAAATTGATTTACTGTATAAAGAAAATAACGAATTTAATAAAAACAAGTCTAAATAGAAGTAACGGTACACTCATTCGATACTAAATTATACTACAAGACTGAGGTGACGTGAAAACACAGGAGAAATATGTAAGGTAGCCTCGCATAGTCCTATATCCAGTAACTGAGCAAGGCGTTAGAAGCACCCCACACACGTGCACATACACATATGTAGGTACACATAGTGGTTGGGTTTCTTTTTTTTAATCCCTTTTTCGAACGGATTTAGCCTATACTAACTTAGTAGTCAGATTCAAGATACATGTATGAGTTCGTGAAACATACATGCTTGGTACACGTGTATGCCTCACAAATCTATACATGTATGAAATAATAGTTAGCTTAGTTTAGCTTAACTATCTGGGCCTCACCCTGGATGGGCGCTGGCGGTTCGAGCCCCATTTTGCGGGGCTCGGACCGCGCATAGCTGGGGCGGCAGGGGCACTTGGCCGGTTGCTCCCCAATGTGGGGGGGCCTAGTGCCAGGTGCCGCCGACTATACATGGGAGTCGTGCGGGCGATGGCCGTTTACGGGGCCCCGGTGTGGGCCGACGCCCTCGGTGCCACCAACGTGCGCGCACTGCGGGCTGCGCAGCGCATTGTGGCGCTGAGGGCGATTCGGGGATACCGCACCGTGTCCTCGGCGGCGGCCTTCACGCTCGCTGGCTCCCTGCCTTGGGAGCTGGAGGCGAGGGTTCTTGCCGCCGTGTACGAGTTCACGGCGGCAAGGAAACGTTTGGGGGTGCCTCCAGCTCCCGGGGAGATAGAGAGTAGGAGAAGGGAGGGGAGGGGGGCCGCTATAGAGCGGTGGCGACAGGACCTGGCGGACGCGCGGTATGGACGATATACGGTGGACGCCGTCCGCCCGGTCCTGCCGCAGTGGTTTGAGAGGAAGTGGGGCTCCCTGACGTTTCGACTGGTGCAGGTACTAACCGGCCATGGCTGTTTTGGCTGGTACTTGCACCAGATCGCTCGCAGGGAGCCGACCGCCACATGTCATGAGTGCGGCGCTGAGGAGGATACCGCGCAGCACACTCTGTCCGAGTGTGCTGCGTGGGAGGTGCAGCGCCGCACTCTGGCTGTGGCGGTAGGAGGAGATCTTTCGCTGCCGAGCGTGGTTACGGCCATGCTCGGCAGCGAAAACGCATTTACGGCGATGGCCTCCTTCTGCGAGGAGGTCATCTCGCAGAAGGAGGCGGCGGAGAGGGCCCGAGAGGCGGACCCTCTCTGCGGCCGTGTCCGCCAAAGGAGGGTCGGTGGAAGGAGGCGGCGATTTGCCCGCCTCCTTCCACCTCCGTAGCCGAACCTGAGGGGATGGGCCGGGGGGCCCATTTCCTCTTGGCACAGGTAGGTTCGGCTGACGAGGGGAGGTAGCTGATCGTGTACACAACTACCTCCCTATAAGGATGGTGCCCGGCAGCTATCTGCCGCCGGGCTGACCGCTGGGAGCGGCATGGTGTTAGCCTAGTACGGTCCCATGCCGCTCCAACTTAAAGCGGTGGCCGGTGCACCGTGGGGTTTTAGTCCGTGCGAATCGGACATAACCCATTCTCTCCCCCGGGAGGATGGGTATCCGTTAGGGATCTCCCCACGTTAATAAAAAAAAAAAAAAAAAAAAAAGAATCGGGATATTTTGTGACAGTCCAAGCCGAGGCGCGCCTTAGTAGTCCGGTGAAACTGTAGACGCCTTGCCGGGTGAACAGTGTAGTCAGTTCGAAGTAAAAAAAAAAACTATAACCGAATAAATTTACACGGGTATTGTAATTACAACCACTATAAACCGCTATAACGTCAACGAGAGTCGATAGGTTAGCGTTCTCACTACGTTCGCGATTCTCTTTCACTTACACCTACATACCGTCATCGTGCCTATAAAAAATGATACATTTCTCGTCATTCAGACATTAGATAGAATATATTAATGTACACTACGTTCCCATGATTGCAATGTAGCGACGGTAATGAGCCGTCTATTATAAAATTTACAACTGTATTTACAATCCACACAGCAGTTAAAGCTAATTTACATGTGTTCGCAATGTTAATCGTAAACCTTAGGTAATTAAAGCTGGACATTTTCCTTCATATCAGTTATAAAATGTAGTTTTTATATTAATTCTGATTCGTATAAGTTTTAGAAAAATCACAAATATAATTAAAAACCGGCGCAAACTTATTTTTTATTTTATACTAGCAATTTACAACGATTTCACACGCGTTGTCTGTACAATAACGATTGTCAACTCTTTTAGTTTATCTCGATGTATATATAATAGAATAATAAAAATAATAACTGAGCTAGTGACCGACAGAAAAATTTCATTTAAAGCATTTTCACACAAACTTTCATCCCTTCTTCACCACCCTCTTTTCCACCAACTTAGGAGTTGAATTTCCAAAAATTCTTCTTTAGTGCTCACCAACAGTATAAAGGAATCCGCATGGAAAATTTCACAGCCCTATCCTCAATAGTTTGGACTGCGCATTGATATTTCAGTCAATTATTCTCAGCATAACTTATATATAACATCAAGATTTATTTTTCGCACTTCCCTTCAAAACGACGTGGGATATATCCAAAGAAAACATTGATGGAAAATTGCATACTTTTGCAGTTGCAATTGTTGTTGTAATAAACAATGGAAACCACATTAACTCTTCACTTTATAAACTTTTGACAAAACAGTTCACTTGAAGCGTCAGAAGCTTTATGTTTAGGCCGATCGCGCCTCTCTATCCCTCGTTCCGCACTTTCGCATGCACGCTCGACTCAGACGGTACGTGACAATGAGTCATGCTTTTTCGTGCCTGCAGACGGTGTTCATCGATTTATAAGACGTTATCGCGTCTAATATGTACTATTCTCGTGGGACAGATCAAACCTTATATAATATACAACAAAACATAAACGCGAACGAAACCGCAAGTTAGCTAATTTTAGTATAACTCACATAGGTATCGTTCAATCGGTCCTCATGGACATTGATATGTATAGAAAAATACACAATATTATATCACAAACCAGTAGTATACAAATAGATTGTAATGATACTTTAGAATTTCCATATTAATATCAAAGATTTTTAAATCCATGGCGTATAACGAGATTACAAATATATTTTGCTCACAAGAAAGATATTACTTTAAGCGAACTAAGCGCAAAAAAGCTTGTTACAAGCACTTGTCATTATTTAGATGTCTGTTTTTCCGAAGCGATGTAATAAAGGGGGATCTTTAAAGGAAGAATGAATCAGTTTTTACACGGCGGGCACGTACCATCATCGAGTGTATCTTGACTTAACATTACCCACGATAGGAGCGAGTCATCGACCAGTATATTATAATCAAGGAAAGTATTATGACCTCAAGTACAGCTATAATCTTTATTAGCGAACGTGACAATTGTTAATTATTTCGATAATATAATCTAAAATGTATAATTTATTAATTATGTTTAATAAAAATAATTAGTTTTATGTTAATGTAAACGGGGAATAGTGAAGTAGTATGTATTAATTAAAAAGTAACAGTAGTTGTATTGACTAAGGATAACCATAATGGCGGCCCGGAAACGCGCGTTTTGTAAAGAACTCGTACTTTATATTATATCATGTTATGTTGTAGAATCCGAACGTCTTCCTTTAAAACATTCTCATCATTATATGTGACTAGCATAATATAGACAATGTATAACAATTAGCTACGATAATTATAAACCAAACTTTTCGCTATAGTTTATTTTTTTAAATAATAAGAAAATATTAATTAATCGAAATAAGCAAAATATAATAATAATAATAATTTAAATTTAGTATTCAAAAGTTTTATGTAGGTGGTAGAGCTACGCTGAAGCTATTACTGGTTTCAGCATGAATGTGTCGGCTCGCCCGACGCGCGGGGTAGTACCACCCTCTCACAGAAAGCCGACGTGAAGTAACAGTGATTGCACTGTTGCGTTTCGTTCGGTCAGTGAGAGCGCCGGAGGCCCACATATTTAAAAGGCCGGTAACGCATTTGCGACTCCCCTGGTGTTGCTAGTGTCTATGGACGGCGGTGATCACTTACCATCAGGTTACCCACTTGTTCGTTTGCCCCCCTATAATATAAAAAAAAGTCGAGTCGACTCGACTCTATTCGGTTGATTGGAATTTCAAGGGCCGAACCCTTTTGACAGATAGTATACTCGTATAAGGTATAGGGTATAAAGAGTAAATAATCAAGGTAATTTTGTACTCTTATTTTTGGAGTCAAAATACAAAAAAATTATGATATCAAATAAGTTCCAAGCATTACTTTGATTGCATTATTGGCTTTGTTCATAAAATATATAGGACCTGTCTTGTCGCGTAGGTATATACTAATGGACCACGACTTCATATCTACATCCTTTCACTGAACGATAGTCCGTTAAATCAATATCGATTTACAAAGAGTCATGATCATCGAATAGTTTTATCGTGGAATATCGATTCAATGTCCGTAATTTCAAATTCTAGAATGTAATACAAATAATTATTCGGAACTCGTGGACATTTACTAATTTTAATTAGCAACACTATCAGCTGAAGATGTAAGAATACATCCTGAGGGAAGCCGAACCTGAGAAAGAGACTTGGAATGCCGGTGTATGTGAAAAATGTAGAATAATAAATTTGTCAAGATCAGAAATCGCAAACTCATCGTGCGCTGATATGGTCATGATAAAGCCCGTACCTCCTCACACGAGGGCCTTTGGCCCAACAGTGGGAATAATACATACTAACCGTTAGTATTATTATTAATATTTGAATCATCATATCAACAAAATGTCTCAACATAATCAATATTATTAACTTTATAATAATGCTAGCAATTTACAATCATACAGTAACATAATACATGACGATGATGATTATAGATGAGAGGATCTATTAGATCTCAGGAAACGATCACAAATATTCAATTATTAAATATATATTCACATTCGTTCGTATTTTTCAAAATTAAAAAAGAAAGGTAATCAACGTCCGTATGAAATAATGCCTGAGAAAAAGTCAACAAAAACGTTTGGAAACAAGCAAACGAGCCTGATTAGGGCCGATGTCACGCCGATAAAGGCCGTAAAGCCGAAAATTGAAAAGGTTACTTCATTAAAAATGCTATATTTTACAATTTTTAAACAGGCAGGTGAACGCTTTGTAGGGTGACCAAAAAGTAATAAACTGAATTATATTATTAAGCTTGATAATAATTACTATAAGGAAAATATTTATTCTTTTTTTATGTAACATAAACCGTTTTAATTGGACCACTTAAGAATAGATTAAATAATTAATATTTATAAACTTTAATAACAATATATTGTAACATGTTAGACAGAGACGATTCACTGGATACTGTTCAGTTTTTAAATGTACTTATACGTTTGTTATTCTGCAATTAATTTGAACGAACTATGTATATTTAATTACCTCACTGATCTATAATAGTCTTTTTTATAAGCCTCGTAGTACAATGGCAGTTAATTCTACTATTATCGCAAGAGATCGTGAATTCGTTCTGCGCACATGTTTGATTTTTATCTGATGAGCATAATTGTCAGCTTAATATCTGTGCGTTAATAATCTATGTACATGTAGATATCAGTAATTTAGTTACCATAATATAAACAATTGTTAATTTGGAAATAAGTAACAATGCTTGTCCTTAATTTTATTTAATTTGTCATTTCGTTAGATATTATATCGTTAAAAAAAAATGTAATTAATAGAAGAAAATCTCGGATTATGAAATTAAGTTGAATCATAATTGGAAATGTAATCAAATAAAAACAAAATAATCGAAACTTGATCTGATATGTTACACCTATTAGTTGCAGTAAATAACCCACAGACACATAATCAATAATATAAATTATAAAAAACATTTGTTTAAGCCTATCAAATGTAAGGGATATTTGGTTTTACTGAATCGTCGCCTGTTTTAAACTATTTTCTTGTCGCTAATCTCACAGTTTATTTGCACTTTTTCATGATTTTATGAGAACACTCACGCGGTTATGCAAACGTTATCTTTTTGCGCGGCAAACCTTTGTTTTTCAGGTGTCGCTAGTGCCGCGTGAATCATTCGGTCGAGCGTTTTGTTTTACGCAGGCATTTTGAGATAGAATGGCAAAGATTAAGCTTGTGCAATATTATGTATACCATTCAAAGTATACTTCGTGGACACCCTACAACCTCATCGGAGTATGCATACCCCGCGGCGCAGGTCTAATGAAATAAACTGAAAATCAACACGCGTACCAGTGCCGTGGCCGTCTTTGTACCGCCGCGCCGGTCGAGACGTCGGCTCACGAAATAATTAACGCCGAAATTTATTATAATAGTCTCCCCAAAATTTATTCATACTGAGCAAACATGCTATTGTCTTTATGTGCCGTCTATTTGTAAATTATAATAAATGAAAGAGTTATGATATACGCCCTAGTAACTTATCATTGTAGTCGTCAGACCGCTAACAAGCAAGGCATAAATTCAAAAACCAAAGGTAGTAGGTCTATTTATCACCTACAATATAATAAATATAATCCTTTATAAAATATTCTATATATATATAGAAATAGAATGTTTGTATGTAGTGAAAATGTTTATGCTATATACATATTATACTATAGAAACTAGCAAGCCCGCCGGACGTTCTCCTGTTCTGATAATAAAACTAAATCCTAAAATCAAAGAGAACACGCACCTACCGGATCCACTCGTGAATCTGAACCATTCTTAAATCCACGTGAACACACACACAAATAACATTATCAAAATCTGTCCAACCGTTTAGAATGAGTTCAGACCCATACACACGTACTGAAGAATTATATATATCTATACAAATAAATAAAATTGAAGTGTCTGTTTGTAATGTCAAACTAAGAGCTGTTTATTAAATTGATATGAAAGTATATTATACGGCACTTATAACAATAAGCCATTTTTTTTTAAATATTTTGCCTGTTTCTTCCGGTTAATCTTCGAAACGGTTGGGCCGATTTTGACGCGACTTTCACTGGCAGATAGCTACTATATTAGAGAGTAACTAAGACTACTCTTTAATTTTCGAAAAAAAAATAGGGTTTGCGCATATAAACTAAACAAATAGTGACCAATAACGGCTAGGGGTAAACGAGTAACAGCTAGTACTATAATAAAATGTAAAACCGTTAGGTATATCTGTACAATGAAAAAATTTATTCAAAACTGATTAAAGGTGATTGAAGAGAAAGCAAAAATATATTTTTTTTTATTTGTCTGACTACATGTCTATCTGTATGGACAAGCTAATTTCCAAAGTACTCGGCAAATTTTCAATACGTTTTCACAGGTAATCTGAACGTAACTATTATAGACTTAGAGCTATTATAGAGTGGATCAATATGTGAACGATGGTGATGCCTGGAATTGACTCCTCTCTGTGCATCCACTAAAATCGATTGTAATGTATAATGATTTAATAATAAATATATATGTTAAAAAGATAAACCCGATTGAGTTTCTCGCTGGTTCTTCTCGATGACTGGGATGTATTCCGAACCGGTGGTAGTTTTGACGTTCATAAGTGCCTTCTTAGGGCCTAAATTGAATAAAGTATTTTTGATTTGATTTGATTTGTAACAAGAGAAAACATGTAAGGAGCATTTCATCGAAATCGGCTCACGGGAAGTATATTTTAATTTAAAGTCTTCTAAATTTGTTCAACTTAAACTAGAGAAGTGTAATTAATGATGGCGCTTCACTAGTTGATTTCCAGCTCTTGTGTATTGTGCCTGGACTTTAGAGTCAATTGCTTTTTGTAGGGCTAGCTTTATGGGGCTTCACTTATTTGTTCATATGCTCAATTATAATAACATTTCAAACGGTTTTTTTCAAAAGTATGTATGTATTAAATAGTATCATTATTATATAGTATTAGTATTTTTCTACAAACCTAGAATAAGGCGAAAGATAAAATTTATTAAAAGATTTTTATCTTGTGACGCCAAAGAAGTGTAACTTCTAAAGTGTACACACTTCTTTTGTTTGTTTATTATATCTGCATAGAACCAATTTTTTTTCCCTTAATAACTGACTCCTTGTAACTTCAGTTATCTGCTAAGGAAAGTCCTGGCAAAATCGGTACAACCGTTTCGGAGACTACCCGGAACAAACTAAAAGACAGACAAAAACTCAAGAATTTTTTAAGTGAAAACTTCTTTAGACGAGTTGAGCACTTTTTGGGTGAACAAAAATTATGGAACTCGCGTCATCGTCACCGAACGCTTTCCAGAAGCTATATCTATACTGTGTATGTATGTCCATAGATACACCTCCGTGCGCTATTTTTTATCTTTAGATCACAGACTAAAAACCATAACAGTGTTTTTGCTGCCATCTAGTGAATATTCATCATATCACACTTAGGTCACCTTGGTTCTATCAACATTTTCAATTTTAACCAATTTTTCAACCAATCACAAATTCAGTTTTGTAAAGAAAAATAGTTAGCCCAATTGATTTTAAGATTAAAAAATAAGAACATAATTATTCCCATTGTTTTGAGTATCACTTCTGTCTGTAGTCCTTATGACTGTCTCGTTTTTTTTTAATGCTATATATACTAAATACTTTCGTATCCATACGGTAAAAAGAAATTATTATGACTTTACAAACAAGCACTTGAATTTTACTTATACGTATATAAAATAAATGAAAATAGTTTCATATAAACGGATACGGTTACACGAATAGAGAGCGAATTTATTAAAGAACAAACAACATACTGAAGTCAAATTATAATATCGAACTGGTAAAATTAATATGTATAATATATCAACTGTTTGAAACTATTCACTAACAGAATAAACTATTCGATACTGTAGTTGATTGAATTAGGCGTATCCATCATCCGAATGGAGCCCTGACCTTATATTGCATCCGAAACGCCTTATTCTGTAAATGTTTTTTTAGTATTTTTATTTATTTAATATCTGGTTTTTGTGAGTTTATATTTTCATAAATACGGCATGTATTGTTCTTTCTTACGACGTGCGTTGTTCGAGGCCAACCTTATTTGTGCACAATTATTATATATTTTTCTTTTTCATTCTTAATTTCCAAATTTGACATTGTCATGTGTATTGTATAAAAAATTAAATTACTTCTCGATAATGTAGCTGTCCTTTTTCCATTTCTTTGCATCCGAAGATCCCAAAAGAGATATTTACATGCGTGTTTTATTTAAATTTATTGTGGACTAGCTTTTGCACTCGTCTTCGAGTTTGAATGGTTGATTGGTTTGTTTGTTTTGATTGATTTGATTGATTCGATTGGTTGAAAACGTAAAACCAGTGAAAACGTAACAAATTAACATTCGTATGTATAATCTTAATTAGAAATAGGATTCATTTTTTTTTTTTTTGCAATTGCAATATTATCGGATGTATTTACTTCTATAGTTCTGTAGCGACTTAAAGTTATCTCCGATAAAGTATATACTTACTCAGTATCATAATAAAAAACGTGATGAAATATAAGTCTGTAGCGACTAAAGTTATCTCCGATAAAGTATATACTTACTCAGTATCATAATAAAAAACGTGATGAAATATAAAATAGATAATACACAGAAAAATTCTATATCTAGCAGTAAGAGTCTCATAAAAATCGCTCAAGCGTGGTACACGTTAAGCTTAATATTCTCGCCGGGTAGCACATAACGTGTTTAGTAAAAAAGTAACTTATTTAATCCCATGAATGTTTTATAGGATAAATTCAAAAGATATCGTATAATTGAGTACGAAGATAGGTGACGCAACATATATAAAAATGAACGAATGAACGAATGAACGAATGGTTGAATGAAATGTATAACTAAAGAGTTATTTAATCTGTGTAACGTTTATCTGTAATAGCACCACAGCCATAGTATATAATTATAGCGCAAAAAGTCACTTATCTGTGTTCTGAACTGAAGCATTAGTTTACTAAGGTAAAAGTTTAATTTACCAATATCGATTATTGTTACCAGAATAAGACGCAACGGTAATATAAGCGAATAACGGTAGGGGTGCGCGCGCACACAGCTTGACGCCTGTGTCGACATCCAAATCCAAAGAGATTTGCCGTAGACCAAATCGATTACGATTCGCAGGTGCAAATAATGATATTTCGTTATCGATAAAAAATTAAGCAGATGTTGTAAGCATTTTTATTCGACTATTTTATTTTTTTATTAATCGATAGAATGATTATACAGTTTTATTATGATTAGTGTTTTATTTAAAAGAAAAACGAATGAATATAATCGCTAGTGCATTATTAAACTAATTTAATCGTAACTAATATCTTGAATTCGAATATGAATTTGTTTGTTCCGCTTCTACTTAACCAATCATTATCACATTTTACATACACTTTCCCAGGATTACAGTGTAGTGTAGTTACCTCTCATCCGGCAAAGATGTACTGATCCCGACGAGTTCAAATTTACATTAACGTGAGCGAAGCTGCGAGCATTTTAGCATGGTGGTAGGGCTTTTTCTAAGTCCGTCTGGCTAGTTACCACCCTCAAGTTGAAAATCTGTCGCCAAGCACCTGTTGGTGTGTTCCAGCAGCTGCACTTGAGAGCCGGTCTCCCTCTAGGTTAAGCGTACCTTACCATCTTGACCACATAATCATTTAATATCAGATGAGATTGTGGTCAAAACGTTTACCTATAAAGTATAAAAAAATAGTTAGTGAAATATAAAGCGATGATGGCTCAGTGATAGCGTGTTCGGGTACATCGTCGATCGATTTAGTGGGTTCAAATACTACAACGAACCTAAACTATCGCTTGAAGAAAACATCATGCTGAATTTATAGCATGGTAGTCATCATCATCTTACCCTTATCCCACCTAAGTAGGGTCGGCACAACATGTTTTCCTTTTCCACTCTCCTCTCTCAGATGTCATCTCAGTATTCACACTTTTTATACACATATCATTTTTCACACAATCCATCCATACCTTTTTCGGTCTTCCTCTACTCCTATATCCGTCCACTTTCAAACTCAAAACTTTTCTTGCTACATGACTTTCATCTCTTCTCATAATATGCCCGTACCATGCTAACCTACTACTCCTCAACTTCTCTGTCACTGGTGCTATTTTAAAACTTCCTCTGATATACTCATTCTTAATCTTATCCATCCTTGTTACACCACACATCCATCTTAACATTCGCATTTCTGCCACATGTAATCTTTTCTCATCCGTCTCTTTCGTAGCCCAGCACTCGGATCCATATAATACGGCTGGTCTTATTATAGTTTTATATATGGCATATTTTAAAGTCATCCTAGTTACCTAGAACCCTCAAAATGAGAATTTGTCGCCAAGGACTTCCATGTGTTCGACAGTTTTACCCGAGAGGTACCTACACGTTCTAGGTTTACCGTGTTTCTTTCTATGACTACATTATCAGATGAGTTTGTAGTCAAACGCTACGCCTACTGTAATATCGAAACGAATTATCCGGTTGTAATTTGTATCATCACTAGCTTTTTACCGCGACTTTATCTGTGTATTTTTATATCACATATTTTCTCGTTATTTGACCTCTTTCACTTATTTCTATAGTTTAAATTTGACATTTAATTTTTTTTTTAAATTATTTTATATAATTTTTTTTTATTGAGAACATTAATTACTTTGTGTGTGTATGTGTGTCATTGTGTTAAGGGAGTATTTAACAAAAAATATTACATTTATTGTACATTATAAGTTGTCCTAATGTATTTTAGAGGTCGTCTAGTGGTCGATATTCGACCACAATTAGGTTTTTTTTTAAAATTCTTAAGTGTTTATATACGATGCCGTCTATATATATTATATGCATGTCTTTTTTTTTCTAAATTGTAAAACTGTATTGAGTATTGTAACGGTGTTATAGATTGTAAACGTAAGAAAGGTGAAGTATTACGAATAAAGACATGAAGATAGAGACTTCGCCGACAATATGGGAAAAAAATACTATTTCCATTTTTTTTTATTCATTGTTAATATTAAAACTCTTCAATGACCACGAAACGAAATAAAAGAATATCGGTTGAGGAAAAGAGAAAGAAGATGTATTTAGCTGTTTTGTCTCTGTTTACTCATATATAAACAAAAGCTAAAAACATGTACATTTACTATATTGATTCTCTACCTCATATCTCAACTGGTCGAGTGGTTTGAACGATGAAATGTCAATTCGTTGTTCGCTGGTTCAAACCCTTCCATGTACCGACGATTTTCTTTCAAAATTCGAGTACATTTACCAATTAAAATTGAAAACACTAATGCTGATGGTGAAAGAAAACATTGTGAGAAAACCTAAACCTTAGAAATGTTCTTGTATAGTTTGAAATCACCGATACGTCGTGGACTAGGGTGGTGATTATGCCCATAACTTTTTTGGGAAAGAGGCCTATGCCTAGGTCTCTCATAATCATGAGATGATAAAGGAAGCGTATTTTTAGATATATTCGTTTACCCCCAATACTGACTGAGTGTGGTATTGAAAAATTGATATTACTCATAAAAAAACCCAATATATTACAAGATTATGATCCCTTAATAGGTTACCGTATTGTAATTGTATTAAGTATAAATTGTACAATGTTATCGTACAGGCGGCGCGGAGGCAGTTACTTCATATCGATTTAACATTTTAATGAGACGCGTCAAACATATGTAACAGAATTCGTTTTACGGGCGAAATGCACGGATGCGACGTCACGGCGCATGGCTCCTACTTATGGACACATGAAACTAAACCACCGTGTGTGAAATTGTGCCCTCATTTTTATTCACTTATCTAGCTGATACGCCATGACTTGGTCAACGGTATTTATTACCTTAACAATATATATTATGCATAGAGCAAAAAAAAATTTTTAATAGGCAACGATATGACACTTGAGCGACTTCGTTTTATAATATTTCTAGATTATATACCTATAATATAAAACAATAACTGATTAACGAGAAATTATGGGTTTCCATACAAACTTGAATTTCCAAAAATCTTTCCTTAGTGCTCAACTGCTGAGTAAAATACCCGCAAGGATATTTTCACTGCCTTAATCCTAATAGTTGAGGCTATGCGTTGATAGGTCAGTTATTCTAGGTGGTTATTTTCTAGGTGGTAGAGCTACGCTGAAACTATTACTGGTTTCAGAATGAATGGGTCGGCTCGCCCGGGGTAGTACCACCCTCTCACAGAAAACCGACGTGAAGTAACAGTGCAAGCACTGTTGCATTTCGTTCGGTCAGTGAGAGCGCCGGAGGCCCACATATATTAAAAGGCCGGCAACGCACTGACGACTCCCCTGGTGTTGCTAATGTCTATGGACGGTGGTGATCACTTACCATCAGGTGACTCACGTGTTCGTTTGCCCCCCATAAAATAAAAAAATAAAAAATATATATTCTTTATATACATGTAAGACTTCCAGCAATACAAATAAAACAAAGTTTTAAATTTTCATTCTTTATGTTGTCTTTCCATGCTCATAATGTCAGCGAAACGCCCTCTTTTGAATCAAGTCTATATTTATAAAAATGAACTAAAACAAACGAAAAAGTATTTCATCATAAATAATCTATATTTCACATACGTATATTTATTATTAAAGTGTAATTAAATAAAAGTTTCTCGTTGCGTCACGTGGCGTGTGTTCAAGGTTACCGACACGCGTTTCAAGCGAGTGATTATGAAATATGACTCTTCTATGATTTATTGTAACAAATTATCTTTTTTCTCATACGACGCCGCGGACTCGAATCTGTAAATGTAAATAAAGCGTCTGCCGTTTGATTTAATAATAGTGATGTAGCGGTCGAGATTGGGAGATGTATAAGAAATCAATTTAGTTATTCGTTTGAATACTTAATGTCCTTATATGGTTTTATTTGTTGTATCATTTATTATCTATAATTGGATATAGTTTTGAGGTAGCCATTAATCGTCGTGTAACGAGTTGAGCCTCGTTTGTAATTTAGAAATTTATTACATATGTTTTATTTTCTTATTCAAATCAAATGATATAGCTGCAGTTGTGCATGCATCGCGTAAAAACTCTCGATATCTTCATTCTATACATTTTGAGCAACTACGGATTTTATAAACATTACGCGTTCAGTGATGTGTGTAGTGGAGCAAGCGGTGTAGAGCTTATGTATTTTTTCTATGTAGTACCTACATAAAATATATTGTTAAGATAATAATTAACACGGACAAAGTCATGGGTATCGGCTAGTTTA
Organism: Antheraea assamensis; assembly: GCA_035772565.1. Classification (NCBI taxonomy): domain Eukaryota; kingdom Metazoa; phylum Arthropoda; class Insecta; order Lepidoptera; family Saturniidae; genus Antheraea; species Antheraea assamensis. Next base: position 1,122,956 of record JAQQSE010000054.1, on the reverse strand, counting down.
AAATGTAGATTCTTAAGAAATATATGTAAATACTCGTGAACAGATTTCGAGGAATGCAAAATAAGCAGAATAACAGAAAATATTTAATTTGAAAAAAAAATGATTGTATACAATTTCACTTACGATTTTCATTTGTTTTTGTGGCTATCCGTTAATTTTTTTTTTTCGTACGTACTGTATTGACATGTTTGAGTGGTAATACTAGATCTCAGCGTTGCTCAGGGGCCCAAGTAAAGCTGTAACTTTAATTGAAAATGGTTATACTTACAATGAAGTGACTAAAATAATGAGTCTTTTTCTTTGGTTTAGTCTAATTTGTTTTTATTCAAAATTTCACCAAAATCCAATTAATAGCATTATGCAGACACCGTTTATTTAGAAAATATCTGTTTCTCGAGAAAGTTGTTCCGCTTTTTACGACACAACTTTATACAAGAGCTGATCGTCCAAATAGGCGTTCTATTTTCTTGCACCCTAGCAACCCTACGTGTACAGGTTAACTCGAATACACCAAATAATTAGTAGATAACTCTTAAGTAGTAATATATATGAATGATAGCGAGCCTGGAGCGCTAGACACTGACGACCATATACTTTGACCCCACTTATATCCAAGTCTAGTAACGCAACCAAAGCAATATTACAGTCGAAAAGGTCCGTATACATTTGCTGGTGATCTACCTGCCCTATTCATTTGCGTTGTTAAAATGATTGACACATTCAATTAGCGAGGTGACCGGCGGACCTCCCAACTCGGTTCTTAGCCGTTATAATAACCAATTTAATGCGACCTCCCCAATGTGCCCCGATGACCTCCACAGGGGAATATTTTCCCTAAAAGCCGGAATGGTTATGGTGTCAATGTAAATTGGTAACAAAAATAAAGTAGAATTACCCCATTGTCTACAAGCTTCGCTGTTTTCTAAAATTAGTCAAGGAATAGCGTGTCTCTGGTTTAATACGTCTTCCAGCATTAATTACCATTGATATAGGATGAAGTTTGTTGTTATTAAATATTTCATAAACTAATTGGTAGGATAAAGCACAACACACCAGAAGTAACCCCAGCCATTGTAGATATTTCTATGTTTATGGATTGCACAGCACTTACTATCAGCTATACAACATTAATAATAATAAAAACTATATTTGTACTTTAATAATCATCGGTTGATATACACCCAAATACAGAATTTACAATCTTTCCCGGTACACGAATGCTAATACGAATCCAACTCGCACCTTCTCAGTTTAACAGCGAGGTACACTCAGTGGCATACAACAGCTTAAAACTCATGCGTACAATATATATTTTACGAAACCCTGGCATGTCCCTCGCAAGTCGCATGGGGTTCTTTTACTTCCTAACTGTGGCTCTTGCAAATAATGGTAAGTGCAAACATGGAATATTTTCCTTGCCTTGCAAGAGACGAGTTGTTTTGAAACGCAAAACTACAGAAAAGAGACACATTTTAATAAGCAACAACAGCACGGCTAGTCGCTCGTAAAGACAGACACATTTAACAAAGGCAAACTCGAGAGTGTAAGTTTTTTTCTAATTATGACCATAAAAATGTCTTTACTAAAGGAAAGCTTAAGTTTAAATAAAGGCTCTTTGAATAAATATCGATTTTGTATTGGTTATATTTGGTTCTTTTGGGTGGTAAGCAACACTAATAAATAAATATACCTCTAACACTAATATGCAGAACTCCCTAGAAGAGATTTCTTAATTTTACCATTTTTACACACGTTATGAAGCGTAGAGGCCCAGATATACAGAATCCGCGTGCTACAGGTCTTGTCAACGATTGTGAATTTACCCATAAGTTTGGACTTGCGCATAATAAAGTGACGTTTATTTATCCTTAAGTTGCCTTGATGTTATACATAGAATGTAATACGCATATATACCTAAATTTGTATTCTGCGTAGCTACATTCAGAGCGGTCAAAAAGTTTTGCAAGGACTGTACTTCTCCTATACGAAACTTGGAGTCTTATGTTCGGGCGCGTTAAAGCGTAATGCCGGGGCTGGTGGTCCACATCAGCCACGACTTACATCGCCTCTAGGTTTCCTATTACTGTACCATTCATCTATAACTATAATTATCATTGTACTTTCATTGAAACTGAAAAGTAATCTAAGGTGAGGTGTCAAAGTTAGCTTAATAAATGTATTCTAATGAAATTCACAATCAATTATTGACACACACACTTACTACTTTAGTAAGTACTATAGATGAAACGTCGATGAGTGTGTCTTATTTAATTAATGACGTAGAATCATGTGTTTTGTAATAATCATTCTTGCTCATTACAGTTTTTATTTAATATTTTGTCACCGCAGAAGCATTTGCCAGTGTCAGTGTTTATACGACAAGTTTTCCATGCTTTTCTTTACATTATTATAGGCTTTTATCCTACATATTATAAGGTTGAAATATATAGATATAAGACATTATAAAAGTTATTGCGGTTACAAAGCGAAAGCGACAGGTAGTCCGAGAATATTGTAGTCCGGTAATGCTGTAGTGGCCTCCGGGTCAACAGTGTAGGTCAGTTCGAAAAAATAAAAAAAAAGAAAGCGACAGAACAAATTCCCACGATGTGTTTTTTTTTCAATAATGAGTGTATTCTATAGCCAAATTTTAGTACGTAATAGAAATCATCTAGTGGCTGAAATTTGACCATAATCATTCATGATACAAGTATCTATATCAAGAAAACAAAATTAATTATTTCCAATTTTTTTCTTGATCACATGAAAGCTCATCAAATTCTACTAAACAAATAAAAGAAAATCAGTTAAGATGCAAAGGGAAAGATGTACTTAACTGTTTTGTATCAGCTTATTTACATACAGATCTTACTTTAATAAATCTATACATATAATAAAAATGAAGTGTTTGTATGTAATATCAAAATAACGACTTTTTACTAATTGGATATGAAGGTTACCAAAAAGAACGATACTGATAACAAAACTAAAATTTTTTAAAATTTTGTCTGTCTGTCTGTCTGTTTGTTCCGGGTAATCTACGAAACGGTTGGACCGATTTTGACAGAAATTTCACTGACGGATAGTTAAAATTACAGCGAGTGACATAGGCTACTTTATTTTAGACTACCTGTCATCCGTGGCTTCGTCTGTAGTACTATCTCCGTAACGATTGCACCTCTTTTCACGGGACTTTCACTGCCAGATAGCTAACATTATAAGAAGTATTTTTTTTTTATTTATTTTGGACTACCTTTTACCCGTGGCTTCGTTTGCAATATTATCTCTAAAACGTTTGAACCACTTTTCACAGACCTTTCACCAACAGCTGGTCTTATAAGAAGTTATTTACTATTATAAAAAAATGCCTGCGGAGCTGTGGGCAACAGTTAGTATTGAATAAAATATGCCAGACAATATTTAACTTGACACTAATTTTGTTTTTCGAGCGGGTAAAACCGCAAGTACGACTAGTATATGATAAAAACTCATTTTCAGAATTATCCAAATTACAATTTATTATCTACTAGCGGCCCGCTCCGGCTTGGCACGGGTATAAAATATATAGCCTATGTCACTCACTGAAAAAATGATTAAAATCGATCCAGTACTTTTGATTTATTCATTATTGCCCGTGGCCCGCACGCGTTAAATTTGGAGTAACCTCAAAAATAACAGTATTTCTCCACTATTTAATTTATGTTATTATACATATAAACCTTCCTCTTCGATCACTCTATCTATTAAAAAAACCGCATCAAAATCCGTTGCGTAGTTTTAAAGATTTAAGCATACACAGGGATATAGAGACTGAGAAAGCGACTTTGTTTTATACTATGTAGTGACATCCATCGAGTTAGACATAAATACGGGACAGTGTAGTAAAATTTTATCATAATATCCAATTAATTCGCAAAAAAACTAGATAATTAAGAACTGAGACTTTGATTATAAGTGTATTCCTCTAAAATAACATTATAACTTCGGTGTTTTATAGCGTTTTTTTTACTCTATTTAACTGAACAAAGGTGTCTCGCTGCGACTAATCTATAATTCCCATCCATCGGATTTAATGAAGTTGTATCTCGCCCGTCGCCGAGCATTCTGCCACTTTTTATCGCATTTTTCAATTATCGTTGATAATAGCAAAGGGTATATTTGACCTTATTTTTATCAAACATTAATAATTTATAGATGAGACAAAGATAAATATTACCGCTTAGAGAATTTATATGCGAATACTAAATGTCACTCGGGGTATAATTTTCACCATTTTGAATTACTACAAACGTAGTTAGATAAATGTAGCGTTTCTTGACCAAACATTTTTGTACGCTCGCAACCCCGATAAGGGACGCCACAACAAAGCGTCACTTGGGGAAAGACGAAAAGGAACAACTACTCATACGACCTCCGTTAGGAGAACTAGATCCCATATTATCCTGTTTTATTCACGTGATAAATATTACTCTGTGTGTTCACAACGATTAACTTGTGCAGTTACAATAAACGTTATACATTGTATATTTAAACGGTGTTTCAATCGAAATCCCAAAATAAGTTTTAACGAACAACGTATAAAGCACGGTTATTGCGTAAGAAGCGCTAGATTAATAAAGATTAAGTTTTCTCGGTAATCATAGGCTATATTCGAGCGGCGAATCCGGTCTCATCCGTGATACCCCACGCCACATTACACGGCCCGCCCGCACTATAAATTCGTTCTCGCTTATTTTACTTTTTAACCCATAGTTCGTACCTACACTTCACAAGGATGGCAATATAATTTTATGTCGTCTATAACGTTCCTAAATAAATATCTATATATTATTCTATATATAAGTAAAACGATAGAGGTCTGAAGTTGCGCGCGCACCAATCAAAAAGTATTGAACGGATTTCGATTATTATAATTTTTTTAATTTACATTTAGACATTTGTCCCTTATCTAAGAAAAATATCGCGATATCCTTATTTAAGATATTATTATTAAAGTTTTAAGAAACTGCGTTATTATGCGAAACAGTGTTCCATTTCCACTTTATACAAAATATATTTCTATTGTTGAGATAATAAACAACGCAGATGAAGTCGCGGGTATCAGTTAGTCTACTAAAATGCAAGAAATAATTTTCCTAATTCCAAAAAAAAATGGTCTGCGTGTACTTATGTACACGCATTAGAAGTTATACTTCTACGTTTGTAGAAAAAACGACACTCCCAATAGAAAAAATAATTATCGTGAATACAGTTGTCAGTTCTCACGCAAACATACGTAGATGCCCTTACTTTTACTTTGTCGGTAACTTTTTTCGAATAAATTTAGCGACATCTGTTGTGAAAAAACTAAAATGCTAACTTCAGGGTTAGGTGGACTGTCGTTTTTTCGTCACGGTGTGCGCGCGCATCGTAAAAATTTACTCTCATCATTTTCCCTAACGCGCCAAAAGAAGTATAACTTCAAAAACAACATTCCTTCTGTACGAGATGGTCAACCCGGATGCTGTAAAGTTATAACTTATAGATCTTTTATTGTATTAACTTATTAGTTACAAAAAAAAGATAGGACTGTTTGCGAATATCAAGTACTGGAAATACGTCTGTTAATCTCATAAGAGATATTTTCGAATGAAACACGTCATCTATGGGTACCTTTTTCAGAATTTGCAATTTTTATGTACTTATCAAAATTTACCTTTATTTTACCTACAATTGCAAAATTATTCTGCCATTCTGAACACCTTATTTGGATTTCTTCTTTAATCTATGACGATATGTAAGTGAGCCGTCCGCGGTGGTTCGATCACAGCGGGGGCAAATTGGAAGCGCATGACACAGCGCCCCCACACTTCTGTGATATTTGAATACACAATTACATTCCGACTATCGCATTCCAAATACGTGCACATAATGCAACGACCATTTAACTGTAATTCGTACCGTTTTTATCAGCTAAGCTTTTCTTACCGTTATTTAAAAACGCTATTCTCTACACTTTTTTTCTTTCGTGCCTTTTCGGATTGTATTTTCCGTAGTCGGATATCGGTCGTCTTTTTTCTAAATTCTAAAACGACTCCAATGTACTTGATGCACACTACGATAGGTGTAACAATTGATGCAAGATCTCTGCAATCTATTAAAATAAATATTGTTATATATTTCCTTGTCCAATCAAGGATAGTAAATACAAATACTATTCTAAAGCAAATAAAAACTGATTACTTATTGAGTGAATGCCATAATTTTTCTCCACTCAAACCAGTGTGGTTCTGTCTTTAGAAACAACAAAGCATTAATAACTAGGCTCTGTTAAAACTCTGGTTATATAACATTGCTTATAAAAAGTTCCCACGTGACCTCCTCAAATCATATGAAGTGTAAGATTATTCCCTATTTCATAACCTAAAAAAATGTAATTAAGCTATAATTTTTTTTTTGTTATTTCAGCTGTAAAATCATATTTATGGGTTAAGGAGCAATTGTATCTAAGCAGTTTTATTCGTATATTGTACTGAAATTTTTCGACTGTACCTCTACCTCATTAATCATCTTTTCAGCGTAAAAACTAATCACAAAAATCGGATAAGTGTATCGTATCACCGTACAATAAATTGTTGTTATATGGCGTAACTTACCAAAAATATTGTGATTTGTTAATCACATTGGTCAACGTAATTTTCATAAGTGACAATTATTTTTTAAATGATATGAAAAATAATTTGTTATATGATAATTAGCAACTATATTATTGGTATTTTTCATATAGTATTAAAAGTAATTTGTCATTCGAAATAATGAATTTGTATCGCTACTAGGTTTCACGTTCAATTACCAATTTAATCTAATATATATGTAAATTACAATTAACAGAACTCATAATTTTGTTAATAATATATTACATCAAAGAACTTTTGTGTGTAAGTTTTTTACGCAAATTTTGTGAATTCATTCTATTTATATATCGACGCTGAAAAGGTACAAAAATACAGTGCCATTGCCGTAAACACCTTAATACTTACATCGGGCAAACGTGAATGCAACCATGGTGTGGCAATAACTATAAGGTATAACAGGTTTTTGTGTATCACCTGTGATTTCTTTAAGGCTATTTAGCAGTGATAAAAAAGTTAACTGTTATGCAATTATATTAAACTAACGATAATTTCCATACTTAAATCACATCAAGTTTTATGCTTTTGTATATAACCATTTTTACGATTGTGCAAAAGAAAAAAAAACACGTTTTCTTTTTGTATGGGTGTTTCCTTTAATATTTCAATTTTAGGTATTTTTATTATTTCTTCAGATGTCTTTTATAATAACACATATTTTTTTTTGTAAATAAATGAAACAGCATCTTTACGATCACGAAGATATGGCTCGTTAAATGTAGGGTTGCCAACGTAGGCTTATTAACTCTTTTATGTCACGGAAACTGTAAAAATTGTCACAATTATTGTATTTTCCTTTAAAGCATTTTTTTAATTACTCTTTATAGGGAATGATAAATTCTTTAAAAAAATTACATGTAAATCAGTATCAACGATATAATATACCTGCCATAACCAAGGTAATAACAACCGCCGCCGTACACGGTAATGTCACTTTTGACTCATCGAAAATGGCGGCTTTTAATAATCACATTAAAAATGTTGATTAAAGCGAGAAAACGCCTCCTATTCGAAGCTTATTAATAGGCTTATGATTGCCGGCACTATTAAACATTATCACAACGTCGTACCGGGGACGGGTTGAGCGAGATGAAAGCTCCGTGTACGTTACCAAAGACTATCAAACGCAGACAGGACATTCAATATTATATTCCGATTGACGTTGACTTATTCAGTTCCAATTTTATTTAATTGCGTGATTGAAATGTAAAGTGCATATTTGGTCCTATTTCATTCTTAATACACCCCTTCAAAGCCGGAGTATTGTTGGATAAATTTTCTTTTTTGTCAACTGTGTCGTTCATTTGTTTCTTATAGTCCATCTCTCCTGTTTAATAATGATCTCATTTTTATACACAGAATACGATGATTTAAACTGAAAAAATCTTTGACTAATGCTTCTTGGCAAGTATATCCTTTCCCATCATGCAATATATAGGTATCGTGTAAGTTCTGTAAATATTCAGGTTAAAATTGACTAATAACTTAATACTATCATGCCATCGCAAGATATTTTATTATAATTCATCATGGCTTTTGAGCATCTTCAAGAGATCCTTTAGGCAGCGTAGCGGAATCGCGTTTTATGATAGGTCGTTGAAACCTATACTACAGTAGCGAGTACAATCACATTTTCAACACCTAAAACAAGCAATTTGTTTGTTGTCGCTTAAGACCACTTTGGTACTATCAGTAACCGTTTTTCTCTAGCCATCACGATCGTCTGCCGATTTTGACCAGTAAACTCTGCACATTGGCATTATTTCATGCGCAATTTCTCCGAAGAGAGTCTCCCCTGGTAATCGTGACGTATGCATACAACGTACGTACACTAACCAGTGTAAACGTCTTTGCTACTTTTGCAAAATTTACAAGACTTTTTAAGTTTTACCAAGGATACTTGCAAAAATTACAAGACTTTTTCATCTTGACCAAGCATTTTGGGAAGTAATAATAATTAATGATGAGAATTATTTGCGAAAGATTTTTAATATTATAAAAAGAGATTATATTTTATAAATATAGTCCCCAAATAGCTTGTGAATGTATGACACCATGTAAACGTAAATGTATGATGGGTAGCATGCAAACGAGTGACCGCTCTTAAAATATTTTAATCTATGACACGAACGGTCCCGAGTGTGTCTGAGTGATTGAATGCGAGAGCAAATTATAGGCTGTATGGACACCTTATTACCGCTCACGGACTGTTAAAGCAATTTAGCTGACATTTAAATAATTCCACAGCGAATGAGGGCGCAGTGTAATGACGGTTAGTTAATGTTACCGGCATTACACCATTGAAGTTTGCTGCAGAAGGACGGAATTTGTCACGTGCTGCGTGCTTATGTAATAATTAATTTGAAGGTCACGAAACGTGGTGGCAGGTCTTTTATACGGTCATAGAGTTTTTTCTAAGCCCACCTGGTTAGTTAGCACCCTCAAGTTGAAAATCTGTCGCCAAGCACTTATTGGTCTGTCAGGAACATGAGAGCCAGCCCTTCTAGGTTTAACACGTTTACCATCTTGGACCACATCGACATTTAGCATCAAATGATAATGTGCTTAAACGCTAAATCCCATAAAATGAAGAAATTACCCGTTAAACAATGCTTTTGTCATCAGAAGAAAAAAGTCGTGTACTTACGACAACACGATAGAAGTGAAAACTTGTGACAACATTGCTGTCGACTGGAGCAGAGTAAACCCGATTCTGCGTCACCGACCCGAACGTGACGGTTCACTTTCATTGACTGTTCGAAATGCACGAGACGTTTTTCACTTCAATAGTAATGAATATTAAAAATAAATGCATTATAAAAGTGATATAATAATCGTGTCTCCACTACAATGGGCAATCATCGTCATAATCAAAAACAAAAGACAAGTGGAAAATTACTTTTAAGTAAGTAGTCCTAAAGTACACCAATCGCGTATCGTAAAACTTTAAGCCTTTGTAGCGATCGCATTAAGAATTATTTTGATTATTTATGGCATAAATAGCAGGACCGGCAGACGTTGTCCTGTTCTAATAATAAAAAAAATATACTTATGTGCATGAAACGCTTAAAGCGGCTTGAGTTTTTCCGATTCTTTCAATAATTATCATTATATATCAATCAATATACAAAACAAAACTTGACAAATTATATACCTAAATCTTTTCCGTGAATTACTCTATCTATTGGTGTATCCGTATTACAATCCGTTTAATAGTTTTTGAGTTTATCACGAACATCCAGACGGACAGACAGATCCGGCCGACGACTTTGTTTTATAATATGTAATGATATTACAGCTGTATAAGGAATTAACCCTTAGTAGCCTGATTTACGAAAGTGATTTATTTTTAATGTTACTGTGTTTGCTTGAGGGTCTAGATGAAGGGAAAAATAGCTAAAAAAACCACAATATTTATTTTACATATTTGTTTAGAAAAAAAAAATTCGTTGGAAAGAATATTATACAACAGTAAAATACGTACAGCCAACCTATAAAAAAAAACTAATAGTAATGTGAACATTCGGTTTAAACGATTGGTATCAAAATTGAAACTCTAGGTTATTAAGGGTTAAAAGTAAATTAGGTATATGGGTATACGTACAGACTTGGCAAACTTTTTGATCGCTTTAAACATAGCAGAACACAAATTCAAATATTACTTTGTACTATATTATTTGTATAACATCGAGTCAACTTAAGGATAAATTCATGCCAATTTTAGATTCCTATTATAATGTGTTAACTTTTTTTTGTATTACACTCTTGACTATATTACGCGCAAGCCCGAACTTACGGCTATATTCACAGCGGCTAAAAAGATTGACGCAGATTTTATATAACGTAATTGCTTTAATTCAAGAAATGTCAAGAAATGTTTTATACATTTCTATTAATAAATAAATCTTTAAACAATAATAACATTAAACCTTAATATATGCCGGATCCCGCGACTACGGTACATAGAAAAGGGGGTTCTTGAGTCATAGTTTGTGTTATGTAATATGTATTAAAATAGGTTGAATGTATTGCCTCCTATATATTAATAAATGACGTGTCTGTCAAAAGAATAAAAAATAAAACTCTTGTATTTTGTTAGCTGCAATAAGTTGCTTCATTTTAGTTTGTATAATTTGTAATTAATTGTGGGCTATTTTATTTTTGAATTCTCCTTTTATCATGACTACTTAGCCTGTTCTCTTCCCGTGAAAGTATTACCCAAAATCCGTTCGTCCGTTGCAAATATATTAGCCCACAAAAACAACAGACTTTTAAATTTTCTTTATGTATATAGGTAAAGAACGATTCAATTGAATTAATGTTTATAGCCTATCATAAACAGAACCAATAACTAAACTAATTCAGTGCCAATTACAAACTCGTACAAAAACATTAGCAGCAGAATGGAGTCGGGCCTCGTAATTTTAGTGTTACTGCTAAGCGGCTAGGGTTGTCGACAAATTTTAAAGTGAATGATAAACTGGAAATTGCAAGGTTAAACATTTTTTTAAATTATATTTCAGTGTAATTATCATCATTAACGTTCCCTAAACATTTTTTTTTTTATTTTTTGAAGTGAAGATCATTGTGACTTAATACTTGTTGAAATGGCATTAAAAAGACACAAACAAATAAATCTATTGGATTAAATATGCGAGAGAATGAGGTAGAATACATTATCGTTTATGTGAATATTTTATCATTATTAAAGTTTCCATCCATATCTACCGCGTATGAACTGGAGACATTTCCTTTTTTTTTTAAATCTCATGTTAATAATCTGAAGGACGTATATTGCTTGCTTACCGGTAAAAACCTGACTGAGGAACTGTGCCACTGTGTCACTTCTTAGGACTGTGACATTAGGTTGACGTCAGATCTCGTTGTCGCAGATCCTCATGTTTTATGTTTAATATTTTGAAGTAAAACTTGTTATGGGAGGACTTTGAAATTCTCATCGATAACCTTTTTATGTGAAGAAAAGTGGTTAGGGTAACACTGTGTCGGGTAGAGTGTTGAAAACACCGTTATTCATTCGATTACCCAAGTTAAACAACGTCGGGCGCGGTCATTCACAGAACTTGGATGCGTGACCGCCTAGGAACACCGTGGGGTGATCCCATTTTATTTGTTTTTTTTTTTTAAATCAAACGTTTCCCTGTAATGTACAAAAGTTTAATTTTTATTGTGAGTTTTACAAATACGTTGTCAAGGTTGTATTAATTTATTAATATAAACTAGCCTTTATTACGCGTGACTTCGCTGGTTTCATTGTAGATTTAATCTATCCCGCGGGTACAGTACACTTTTTCTACGTAAAGTACCCTATGTCCTTTTCTATACAACCTGTTCTGACAACGCATATATATAATTAATAATGAACGGATGAGTAATTAAAACATGAATTTGTTACACACAAACAAACAACCTACCTTCGCATTTTATAAGATTAGTTATAAGATGGAATATTTATAGGTGGTAGAGCTACGCTGAAGCTATTTCTGGTTTCAAGCATGAATGGGTCGGCTCGCCCGGGGTAGTACCACCCACTCACAGAAAACCGACGTGAAGTAACAGTGGTTGCACTGTTGCGTTTCGTTCGGTCAGTGAGAGCGCCGGAGGCCCACATATATTAAAAGGCCGGCAACGCACTTGCGACTCCCCTGGTGTTGCTAGTGTCTATGGACGGCGGTGATCACTTGCCATCAGGTGACCCACCTGTTCGTTTGCCCCCTATAATATAAAAAAAATATATATTTATGAAACGGAGGTGATGAGGACGCTCTTATATGATACGTTCCAATGGGCACAATACTGTCCATCGTGTGTTTTTCGAGTGGGAGACGTTCATAGTATGAACCGGTTGTAGGTTGAAAACTTGAAGAAATACAATAACTTCACCAAATAGCTTTAAAATATTTTTTTTACCGACGTCGACAACCCTAAGGCTACCTGTGTTATGAAAGGTAATTACTAGTGGGAGCACAACAAAATCCGGTAGTTAATTATCCCAAATTGTATAATATTGGTGCGGCAGTTCGCGACGCTTAATTGTAGGCCCCGGGGCTGCTCTCGGCCTGCGTCCTCGCACCGCCTCTATGCCGCGCTTCACCACCTTGAAAAAAACTACGAAGATACAAAGCTATCCTCTAGAAATGTTTATGTTCGCGTTACCTATTATTTTAAAAGTATGTTTGTAATCATTTTACCCAAAAACTGTACCAATATTCATTAGTTTTCATATTATCAAAAAAAAAAAACTAGACGCCCGCCCCGGCTTCACGAAAATAAGACCAAATTTTATTTCCTTTACAGTACAATCATGTATTTAAATAAAATGGCACCTGAATAACTGAACGTCAATCTGTCAATATTTGAGAATACCTCCCTATAGTACCCACTATCTTCCATATCACTCACACACTCACTTTTTATATGGAGACGTTTTAACCCAAATTCACTTTTTCGCACGACTTTTCAAACAATTTAAAGTAAAACTTTTTTGCATTGCCTCAAATTTTTACCTCCATCTATCGCTTGTCGCATTACAGCCAGCTGTGAAGTAGGGGTAAAATGAAAGGCACTTGGCAGAGCAGCCAAGGCAAATATGGCGGCGCCCATCGCTCAATTCAAAATGATTTGAATAAATATTGTGCTCAGCTTTTAAAATGCGCCTCTCATCTGAATGATTGTATGTACTATGTATTCTGTATTCTAATACGTAGATTGAAATTTAAATGTATAGTTGGATTACGCGTCTACTATTGATTTCCCATTATCATTCCCGTATTTTAATTATTAAGTTAAGTTTAAAAACGGGATTTTAATCGAATAATTTTAAGAAGTTTTTCAGTAAAATGCCTACGATCTGAAAAAACATTTTCACTTGCATCGTGGTTTTATAAAACCACACAATTTTCTTTCACACAAAGATTCTCCTAATAAATGCAAACACAACAAAAAGTAATTAGCCAAAAAGGCATTTATTTATTATCGTTCAAAAGTGATGCGCTTACCCATACATTCAACAATTGATTGTTATTTATACATGTTTCTTTATATATCTAGTATGCGTTCCTACACCATTTATACGTTTACAACTTAAGTGAGCTGTTGTACGCATACTTTCCTGTGAAGATTTTCTAATTTACGTAACTACTTTACAATAGGTGGCGAGCGAAACGTTGCTATTTGAAAACGACGAGAACGCAGAAACGGGTTGAAGCTTGTATTTAATCAACATTATAGTACTACTAAACATAGAAAGACTTATTATCACTGTTGTTAATTTATTATATACCAATCGATTTATTTTAAAATCTATCGCCCAATCCCTGTCAATGTTTACCAAGGTTGCACTTCAAAGCCATTCTCTTATGCAGGCTTAGCGAGCTGCCATTCCTTTACAGTATGTAGTGATAGTATAGACAAAGTGTATGATTGTGGGCAAGCTCTAAGCTATAATAACTAATAAGGCGTAATATATACTGTGATATTTTTACTTTCATTTTAAAAACATAAGTATCTTATGTATGCAGAGAAAATAAATTCATCATATAACTCTAAATATATAGATGAATAGAACATATAAGCACATATAAAGCATATATGGTAACTAAAATTTCAGTTGTAAAAAGCCACAGGCCAAAATAAGTAATGTGAATTTACTCTTTATTAATAATAGCTACTTCTTTACTAGTGTATTATTCAATTATATATAGAAATTAAAAAAAATGCAAAAAAAAACAACATTTTTAATTAAGGTATAAGCAATGTTATCGGTTATACAGTATTGTGACGTGAAAGTCTGCATAAACATAACTACTTTGTATGGTTACAGGATATTTCTTTATGCATTCGACGATCTATTGAATTTTATTACTTAAGTGATCGTAATTGGATTAATTCGAGCACCGCCGGGTAATCTTCCGAGAATAAACGCGTTTATGAGGTCTCTCTTAACTTCAAATTCTGATGTGATGTCAATCAATTTAAAGAAATGTCTTATGACAGGTAATCTGAAGTTACACCCACTTAAACCTTACTCAAGAGTAAGTTGCGCGCGCACGTTTAATTGTAAAACGGTGTTAAGTTCTTCCAAATCACAAATAATCCTTTACTTAGTCTACAAGTAGCGTGCTATCGTAAACGTCTCTACAACAAGTAAAAGCTGTAGATAAAAAGTGTATTTTTTAATCTATTTCAATAAATAATACGTCACGTTAATTTGTAAAAGTGAACATAACCTATAAATTCGGAAAAGATAATTATATCGACGATAGATAAATATAGGAGTGTACATATAATTTTATCTAATAAAAAAACTGTATAAAATCTTAACAAAAATCGAATAATAAGAGTTGTACAAAATGGTAAAGATTTATACAACTTTCAAACAAAAGTTTTTGAGGTTATAATTGCTATTTTCATTCAAAATAATAACATTGTAAATTCGATTTTAAAGGCAATTATGTATTCATTATACGCAATTCGAAGCAGTCTATGTACAATGTAAACAATTTGTTAGAGATCTGTCTTTTATTGATTGATTTACAAGACTTTCCTCTGCAGTCGAGTCTTTTGGAACTACAATATACACTTTCTCGTACTTTTTATTGCACTGTTGCACATATAAATAAAACTACGCTTGTTCCATGGTCTTACGGATCATAAAATCAGAACAAATTTAGATAACTTCATCAGAATAAAAAAAAAAAACAAACAAAACGAATAACATAGATTTTGATGTCACAGCAATCCCGGCAAAAAATGTCGCATTTGAATAACCAAAATATGCACACAAAGGATTTTTTTTATCTTGTAATATAATAACGATACTTTACCGTGTTAGTTAAATTCAGGAAAAAACATAAAGTATCATGGATATACCTCATTACCTTTCTAAATAATCCCTGGTTTAATCAAGCAATCAATTAATCACACGACCGATATCCACTAACGATACTGCTAATATAAAACAAAATGAAATATTAAACCATTTATTAAAGCAATTTGCATGTTAAACTGCAATATAAGCAGTGACACCACGCCATAATATCTATGACACGTTTGAAACCTTCGTTTATTGGCTTACTAAGTGTACTGTTAGCAATCGATTGTTATCGATTGAAAAGTAACAAACGGTTTTTAAACTGCGTTATTAACCCTTCGACAGATTTTAAAATGCGCACTGATGAAAAAATAATTTAAAAATACATTTTATATAAACAAACGTAATTGTACAATATATAACCTGATATTTTTAAAGTTTAATTGGGTATTTTTTTAAGCTTATGCTGCCATCAATCTATTGTTATTTGTCTATTGCCTTATGAGGTCTATATACGCTTGTATGGAACTTAAACCTTTATGGTTTTGGACAGTCCAGGGGTTAAATTGGTATAGTATTTGTTATTTTTCTTTGTATGTCATTGTTGTGATTTAAAAAAAACCGAAGAATTTATATGAATTAATTATCTATTTATGCAAATTGGTTTAATTAGAAATGAGATTTTTTTTTGACATTGCATTTCTCTCTTGTCGTTTCACTACCTATAGAATGTCTTTGAAAGTAGATTTCACTTTTTCAGTATAGATTTGACATTTGTAATTATTTTTATAATAAAAATTTAACTAACATATATGTATCGAATATACTATAAGCTATGCAACACAGCTTAAATCTTTGGAGAAGTATTTTTATTTGTTCGTAATTGAGAAAATAAAAAGTATCTCATTAAAACTTTCTTATTTCATAATGCAAAGAGTTAACTATAATTATGCTAGCACTTATCAAATTAGAAATAGTGATTACTTTAAAATAATTACACGTAC
The DNA here is from genome assembly GCA_035772565.1 of Antheraea assamensis. Taxonomy (NCBI): domain Eukaryota; kingdom Metazoa; phylum Arthropoda; class Insecta; order Lepidoptera; family Saturniidae; genus Antheraea; species Antheraea assamensis. Next base: position 1,106,451 of record JAQQSE010000054.1, on the reverse strand, counting down.
ATTAAGGATTTTAGCCTATATTTTTTTAATCTTCATTCTGTCGCGGATTTTTGAATAATGAAATTGAGAACAATAAAAACCCTGTGCTGATCTGTGACCATTCGAGTATTATATGTTTGCAAAGAAAGAATTACACTTCATAAAAACAACGTAATTGTTATTTCGATTGCTATATGCAATACGTAATTGCGCCCCACATAATAATCTAAGTTTAATCGAACGGTAATCGCCCTGGGCGCCGCGTTGCCCGACTTTACAATCCTGACGTATGATGTGCGAACGCGGCAATTACCGAACTCACTTTTAACTCGCTTGTCCCACGTTTCAAGTCACAAGTGAGCCATAAGTTGTATGTCAATCGAGTATCAATTACCGGGCCCTTTGCCCGGAAGGCGACATGTCGAACTTGTCATATCTCTACTTAATTCCTTTTTGTCCATTTACGTAGGGACTAGCAATCGTCCACGACTTTGTAAAAGTTATTTATAATATAAAACTTAGTAACAATAAAACATGACTTGCGCCCAACAGCCTGAACGTAACTTTCTATCAGTGAAAGAATTTTGTAATTGGACCAATAGTTTCAAATGTTTTATTGTAGACTAACTTTTATAACTATAAATTACTTGTTATAAGATCAGCTATCTGTTAGTCAAAGTTCCGTGAAAAATTGTTCAAACCTTTTGGAGATAGTACTGCAAACGAAGCCATGGGTAAAAGTTAGCCCAAAATAAAAAAGCTTTCATTACTTTTTATAACGTTAGCTATCTGTCAGTGAAAGTCCCATGGAAATAGGTCCAATCGTTTTGGAGATAGTACTACAGACGAAGCCACGGATCTGTCGCCGAGCACCTGTTGGTGTGTTTCGGCAGCTGCACTCGAGACCCAGTCTCCGTCTAGGCTTAGCGTGACTACCATCTTAGACCACATCATCATTAAACATCAGATAAGATTGTGGTCACACTGTAACCTATAAACTGATTATTTTCATTTGTAAACAAGCTCTACATTGCTGGAAAACGAAATAGGATCTCACTTTCATTGACCGTTGGTTAACGCAATCAAGAAAACGCTACTTACTTCATCGTAGGCGTATATTTCAATAACTTATAGGTTATTTTATTTATCATCGTAATTTAAATTTACATCTGGCTTACATGATTCAATCATTATTTTAGACAATAATTTCCTTACTGAAGAAGCACACAGACATCTTAATATATTCATCTCGCTTAGTTCTTAATAAAACTATATTAATGTGGGTATGTATGCCTATTACTTACATGAAGCACAACTGAAGCTAAAGCAATCATAGATGGGACTAAGTTTTTGCACCTAAGTTGTCTATCTAATGCAGTATTTCTTAAAATAAGCCCTGTGTAAAAGTCACTAGAGTTCCGTAAATAAGAGACATTTGTCACTGAATCTGTATTTTGCTGTGGTGGACAGTGGCTGAGGTAGACACCATATTTTTACTACAAAAACGGGCAGTTCGAGCAATTAATGATATCGGGCCTCACGAATCACCAGGAGTTCAGTATCCTAACTCTGCCCTTAAACTTAGATAAACTAGATTTCGTAAAGGACCGACATAATCTAAATACAAGAAATAATAACAAATTGGTCATTCCATGTTTTAGGCTCACTAGGACCGGTAACAGTTTTTTAGGTAATACTAAGTTTAAACACCATGTCTAGCAGGTTTTAATGTCTAAAAGCTATTACAGGGTGGATCAATATGTGAATGATGGCGATGTCTGCAAATGACGCCCTCTCTGTGCATCCACCAAAATCGAATGTAATTATATGTATCTATGTTTATAACTATGTTTTAAAAATATGAGTTATAATATGTTTAATGAAAAGATGAACCAGATCGAGCTTCTTGCCGGTTCTTCTCGATGACTGCGTTGTTTTCCGAACCGGTGGTAACTTTGACGTTCTTAAGCGCCTTCTTTGGGCCTAAACTGAATAAAGTATTTTTGATTTTGATTTTGATTGAATCATTTTGTGGGTAAAATTTTTCCATTGTCACAAACATGGAATAAAACAATAACGTGAAAAAGGTTTTTATTGTTTTTTTAAATTGCAATGTTATTATAGGTGGCAATATAGATAATGAATTACACTATTTTGTTATTTTACAATAACTATTGTTATAAACTGTTATCAGTTATTCTGCTGTTGACAAATTTGCTGTTTTCTATCTTATAACAATCTATAATAACGACACGGTAATAGAATATATATTATTTGTTATGTGATTACTTAAGCATTTCTTCTTCTTCTTCTTGTTTTGGCACCGAAGAAGCACTTGCCAGTGTCAATGTTTTGTTTCAAGTAAGTGTCTTGTGATAATTATAGTGTTCTAACAAGATGGTGGTTTCCTTGTTAGAACTTTCCATGGAGTTTTGGTGGCATCTCTGAATGCATGCTTCGTGGTATTATTTCCCATCCACTTCACTTGTGCTTAATAACTGAACTATATTACGTAAAACACCACCAATATTACAAAATATAGAGTGTAATAACACAAGATTATGAATAAAATATAAAAACCACTACATGACAGACTAAGATCCCGCCAAAAAACCACTTAAGCATTTACGTATAACGGGAAATGTAAAAAGGCCGTGTTATAAGGGAATTATTTACCTCCCTAATAAAAAGTACCACGAATAAATAACAAGTAATCTAAAATCAACTAAAAAATTTCATATAATTTATTCCAAACACATACAGTAGAGATTAATTACAAAATTAAAAAACGAACCAACAATTAGATATCAGTTTATTGAAGAAGAAAAAAATACCCGGGTATTCAACGAACACAAACTAACTTCTAAAGGTAAGTACAACAAAGCTCGGTCGTGATGAATTACAACGTGCCAACATCGAATTACCGAGAAACGTTTACTCGGGTGTACGTACTCCATTAGATAGAACCGATGGAAATTGCTGAGGCCCCGTTAAAACTGGGCTTACAATGAAACGATCCAATCGAGTGTATACTTTATATTGACGTACAACCGTTTATCAATTACAGGTTCACGTGTTAGCAGAAATTGCGATAGTTACGATAAAGCCGAAATAACAACCTACAATTGGACTCTGAACACATTTGCCGTTTCAATCAAAATACATTTAAATCTATCTTGTTGTTCTTCAATGAGATACTACAGTACTGCAATAAATCACCGTTTCCGAACACTGAAGGAATCATCATCATCTTACCCGTATCCCACCTAAGTAGGGTCGGCACAACATGTTTTCCTTTTCCACTCTCCTCTGTCAGATGTCATCTCAGTATTCACACCTTTTATACACATATCATTTTTCACACAATCCATCCACACCTTTTTCGATCTTCCTCTACTCCTATATCCGTCCACTTTCAAACTCAAAACTTTTCTTGTTACATGACATTCATCTCTTCTCATAATATGCCCGTACCATGCTAACCTATTACTCCTCAACTTCTCTGTCACTGGTGCTATTTTCAAACTTCCTCTGATATACTCATTCTTAATCTTATCCATTCTTGTCACACCACACATCCATCTTAACATTCGCATTTTTGCCACATGTAATCTTTACTCATCCGTCTCTTTCAGTAGCCCAGCACTCGGATCCATATAACACGGCTGGTCTTATTATAGTTTTATACACCTTCCCACTGAAGGAACAACACTGAAGGAATATGAACAAAAAACTAGAATTCAGTCACAAACATCACGAATGAATGCATAGTAACAAATAACGCAGCACGATGACTTATCGATACGCGGGGATACGCGCACATCGAAACTGTATATTATAAACAATAATATTACGTATAATTTTTAACGGCATACTCACGTGCCCCCTCAGTGTGCACGAAGTTTTGCTGCGAAGATAGCCATATTCACGCGCACCAGCGCCGTTTCTCAGACTAGGGGTCAAAGTGGTCGCCATGGACGAAATCGATCGGAATCATCACCATCATCATCATATTATTATTATAAACAAACACAGAAGTTCTCAAAATAGTAGGTACATATCCCGACTTGACTCTTCGCGTAAATGTTATTGGTACGGCTAAACGAAAAGCGAGAAAATTAAGAAATCTACAAAAGGACTACAAACACAGCGAACTATATGCTTGTACTATCACAGCGTAACTATATAGACTTTTTCTACAATAGGTACCTAATGAGTTTGTTGCATTTTTGTCTTTTTGTGTAACTCAATTTCTTTTGATAAAAACAGGCTATTTTTTTTTGAGCTGACTACACTGTTGACCAGCCAAGGTCTCTACAGTTTCACCGGACTACTAAGGGGAGCGCTTAAGGCACTCACCCGATTTTATATAGGTCCAAGCCTAATGTAATGAAACAATACTAAAAGTATCTCGCTGGTCACAAACTTCGAAGCCACATCGAAACAAGTAAGTTCGAATTGTAAAATCCTCGTAAGCCTAAGCTTTTGGTTAAGGACAAAGACTAAGCCATCGGATGAAAATCTTTAATAATTCACGAGAACTCGATGACCAATGAACTTGTCACTGATCTCTCAACTTCTGTTAAAATTACAAATCATGTCCATTCTTAAAGAAATTTCTTCAGTCTCGTAACATTTCTATACACTTTTTTTTTCAAATATATTTATTAATTTGATCACAACTGTTCATCGTTACCCGGGCCATAAAACTATATTGCTTGCACTTCCATTATCCTTCATAAGCTAAAGGTCCTTATAAAGAGCGGCGTAAGTTATCAGCTCCTGTGGACGATACTTTATGACCACTTAACTTTAAGATTGCCGTCCACTGAAGCGACACATAGAATTGCGTTAAATAATTTTCATTGCCGATACAGTTGCATCTACGTTATAAAACTTGAATAACTTTGAAATACTGAGAATTCTTATCCAATTCTGTAGAATATCGTAATCCACATTCTGTTAGCAGTAACTGGACAACATCAGTTATTTTCTAGTAATAGCGGGCGAAAGTGTTTTCATTGTGCTGATTAAATAAGATATTGCCATTTTAACTGACTGTTCAATTTGAATGAATATTAAACCTGTATAGTGGCAGATTTCAGAGCGAATGTTGTTACTCGAAAACATTAAAATAAATAATAAAAAAAAAGAATATGACATATGATTATTCATTGAATAATTTTTTGCACGAAGAAAGATTTTCTTCCCAGGAAACAGTACAAAATTCCTTCATGTAATTTATAGAGTTCAGGTCTCTCTCGCAAAGATCTAAATGGTTATCCAGCATAGCAGAAAAGTATAGACAACAAAACTAAATACTTTGAATTACACGAGGGATAAATAAAATTTTATCCTTGAAAAAATTTTGTTTTAATTTTCCACGAGCAAAAGCTAGCCGTACATAAATCAATGTACTATATTTTTGTGAACATGGCCAACGTACATACGTTCAAAGGTAACCTCAAATTACGCTAGAACTCCCTTTTTTTATTTACGTGGGGAAATCCATCATGGACCCGACACCCTCCCAGAGGAGTCCTTGTCAGGAGACGACCGTGTACACACCGGCTTTCTTCATATAGCAAGATTTCTATGCCCAGCTACAAACTAGAACTCCCAAAGTCAGCCTTAGTGATTATTTCAAATTAATTCTATAAAAATTTAGTTTAGGACTACAGCTTTATACTTAATAAGTAAAGCACCTCCGTGAGTCCTCGTAAAAGCGTACATATAGTATTATATTCTTTAATAAAACATAGATTTAAAAAAATAGAGATTCATATTTATAAGGCAACTAGCTGACCCGGCGAACTTCGTACCGCCTAACAGCCGATTCTTTAATATATTTGTTTAATACTTAATCTGCTATTCGAGACTCTATATAATGTTAAATGTCACCCTCGTATAAATATTGACATTAATATTTATACGATACTAACGTCACTCATTTGTTTTGCCTTTCGGGACCTCTCCACTAACACTTAAACTTTATGCTATGGTATTAAAGTTCAAATTGACTTTTGAGTATTATTAGGAGTCGTTTATATGGGAGTATAGAAAAGTGTTGTTTTTAGATATTTTCAGGATTTTATTTAAATTTTTCAAGGAATATTGTAAAAAAAGAATTAGCGAAATCGGTTCAGCTGCTCTCGAGATTTGCGCTTAGCAACACATTCAGCGATTCATTTTTATATTATAGAAGATGGACGACATGCCTTAATTTGAGGTTAAGAAAAAGTGAACATATCTTTAAAGTTACTATGGACTTTCGACATGTAACTCAAAACTGAAACAACCTTTATACAAACTGGTACAATAAAATTAACCACACCTTAATTTATTTATTATAAGAAAAATAATATAGTACAATATTATTATTAACATAAATTAAATTCAATAATCAAATTATTCATTATATTAAATATTATTATTGTTCAAATTTACTAAAACACTTTAATAATTCTAGATCACTAGTAAATCCGAAGAATAAAAAAGAGCCCAGATTGGAATCTTGCGGTACACCTGATGTAACAAGAAATGGTACCAAATCAAAAGCAAAATGTACGGTTAACTGTGACCCATTTCTACATAAATATTATAAAGAGGTAATATAATGTTTGTGAGTTTATAAAAGCCAATCTTTATAACCAAGTACGTACTAATTCGACTGTAACAATTCCTTCACTAATAGAAAATTATGTAACCCAAATATATTTTACATAATTGCATTTAAAGCTTACGAGTTAATTATAAATTGAACTTGTACTTATATCTATCATATTGTTACACGTAACTATCACTACATATTATAAAACGAAGTCGTCCGCCGCGTCTGTCTGTCTGTCTGTCTATTCGCGATAAACTCAAAAACTACTGAACGGGTTGTAATGCGGTCTTCAATAGTAGTCCGGTGAAACTGTAGAGGCCTCCGGGTCAACGGTTCAACAGTGTAAACAGTTTATGTTTCCAGTTTATTCCAAACATCCCCTATCGGATTTAGGTCTGTAGAGCATGCGGACCATCCAATTCCGATCTCAGTAAGGTACTCCAATACTACCGCCGTAGTGTGAGGACGAGCATTATCGTGCATGAAAGAAGCTTATCCTCCATAAATGGTGCAAAAGTGATCACAATCTGCTTTTAAATGTTTGTTACGTATTTTGCCGCTGTCAAGGACCCTTTATTACGATGTATAATATCTCCGTATGTAAATACCGTCCCATACCATTCGTTACTGACCTTAAAGTACCATAAGGCACTTTTCCAACAATGTTGCACTCAGTTTATATTTCTCTGGGTCGTCTCCATACTTTGACTCTTCCATAATATGACTTAAGACAGATTCTAAAATCATCAGTAAAGAGTAGTTTTCCCCAAGCATTACCATTCTAATTTCGGTGCGAACAAGCACAGTTGGAGCATGCTAATGGATGACCTGCGGTGAGCAAAAGGCCTCTGACAGGCAAGTACTCCCCTATATCAGCCGCCTTCTATAATATTCTAATCGTTTTGGTGCTGTCACTTGTCAGACTTCCTACAGCTTGTTTCGTACCTCCAAAAAAGTTGAATTGCGGTTTCTGAGGACACTTTTTACAATAAACCCGTCGTCCTTCTCTGTTATTACTCTTTTGCAACCTTGTCCCGTTACTTTTTCTATACTCTTCAGGCTGCCAGTATCGTTTAACACTGCGAAAAATAACGAACTTGAACACTTGTCATGTTTGAGCCACTTCATTGTAAGTGGAACCATTTTCAAATAAAGTTACAGCTTTAGATATCTTAGCAACGCTGAGATCCAGCATTATCACTCAAACTTATTAAATGAAGTTCCCCACACTTAATAATAACAATGCTTTATTGTTAATATAAAAATAAAACAGACTTTTTGTCACAAAAACTACGTGTGAAAGAATTAACAGACAGTAAAAAAAAACACAAATTATAGACGTGAATAAAATTCTATTCGAAATGTTCTTTTTTTGTATTTATCGCCAGTACGAAATATGAAAATATTTTCTGTTATCATACCCTTTTTCTGCGTTCCTCTATATGTGTGAGTGTATATAATACATTGGAATTATATTTATATAAAGTCGAGAAAAATCAGTGTGTTCTAACGAAGTCATAAATAAGAGTTTTCGAGGGAAATGATACGAATAAATTGATTCGAAAATCACGCCAAACTACTCAACACAAAACAGACTGAAAAGCAGCTGACATTAAGGTCCATACCTGCCATACGCAATCTTTGGAAATCAATAAACGCACGGCCATATTTTGACTTTTCTAGAAAGTGTACTATGCTGCAGAGACTCCCAAAATTATAAATTGATTTATCTTTTTGTTATTGGGCGATGTTGATCAAATAAAGAATTTATATTTATACTTATATTGCTTCATTTTATACTCAACAACATCTATGACAATTTCATGGAACAGACAAAGCTTCTACAAACAGATTTATTATGTTCTGTTACACTTCCTAGATCAACCGCATATAGTTTCAATATACAGACACATTACCTCTAGAGTTTTATAATAGTATAGAAGATAAATAAGATGTATTTAGTAATTAATGGGAAAAAACAATTGAAAGTAATAAAAATCGTACACCTTTATCTTCGTACGGTGAATAGATTTTAATAACGCTACATATGATATACATCATCATCATCATCATCAACCTGTAAGAGACCCACTGCAGGGTCATAGGACTCTTCCCAAAGGAAAGTATAGGGCATAATCACCACGCCAGTCCACAACGTATTGGCGATTTCAAACTCTGAGAAATCCAGAGTTCTATATTTTTCCCACATACGGTGGGACTCCAAGAACATTTCTCAGGTTCAGGTATCCTCACTATGTTTTTCTTCACCGTCAGCCGATAGTGTTACCAATCTAAATTAGTAAATGTACGCGAATTCCGAAAAATTAATTGGTACATGCCGGGATTCGAACCTGCGGACATCGGATTAATTGATTCCACCAGTCAAACCACTGGATCACCACGACTTATTATATACATACATACTTACATGTAAAAGTTAATCCAACTGTGAGATAGTGTGGAAGCCACGGACACAAGGTCCCAGTTAATGGTCGCCCATCAACTTTACAGCATCTGGGTCTCGTAATTTAATTAAAAAATTCAAAGAAAAACGAGCGTCGGCGGCGGCTTGAGCGCAATCTACTAAATTGCACGCATCCACACACCGGCAGCCTAATTCCCGTTTATTTTTGCTTTTATAATATATTTTTAAAATTAACCCGACCCCGTAATAACAATAATGTGAGTTTTCTTGATTAAATCCTCTCAAAACCAATACTTAAACGTTATCAAACTGTTATCGACGTCGACGATTTGCCCGCAGTTGGGACGCAAACAACTAAGGTGACCACCTCTTCTGTGTTTCTCTAATAGATCTGTTGTTAGTCGGGGGAACTTTTTTGCATATCCTTTTAAGCAGTTTTTTGGTGCATATTTTTGTTTTGTTTATGTTAAGGACTAGTTTTCATCACTGAACATATACATAACTAGGGTTAACGACCATCCTTTATAATAGAATTACTTATACTTTCTCATAAAAATAAAATATGCGTAAATACTTTATTTCCAATACATAAATATGACGCGTAAAATGAAACACTTGTATGGATAATTTATTGAAACTTTGCTATAACTATAGTGAATCTCTATAATATTATGATTATCTTAAGAAACGAATTAGAACAAAAAGTACTGGCAAGTATTTTGGTTATGAACGAAAAATAAGATAAAAAAATTGAAAATTCATTGCCAGAAATGATCAATACAATTATCAGTAATTTTTCACATTATATTGACATGAGTTTAAGTTATATAAGATATTGGTTTAATCTTCAATACTTCCTTACACATATATAAGAAAACTACCTGTTGCCCGCAGCTCTGCATGCCTTTTTTTTATAATTCTGAATTACTTCTTACAGGAGCAGCTATCTGTTAGTGAAAGTTCCGTGAAAAATGTTTCTCACGTTTTGGAGATAGTACTCCAACCCATGGGTAAAAGCTAGTCCAAAATAAAAAAGCTTTAATAACTTTTTATAACGTTAGCTATCTGTCAGTGAAAGTCCCATGAAAATAGGTCCAATCGTTTTGGAGATAGTACTACAGACGAAGCCATGGATGACAGCTAGTCTAAAATGAAGTAGCCTATGTCACTCGCTATAATTTGAACTATCCGTCAGTGAAGTTTCTGTCAAAATCGGTTTAGCCGTTTCGGTGATTACCCGGAACATACAGACAGACAAAAATTTTAAAAATTGTATTTTGTTATCAGTACCGTGTATACGTTCATATCCAATCTGTAAAAAGTCGTCATTTTGATATTGCAAACAGACACTCCAATTTTATTTATATGTATAGATGTATAGATAATTTGAATTTGATGGAATAATGCAAATGAAAGTAAAACAATTGCCACTCTTCGAAAACGTCGTAGCTGACTATAACAAAATATCATTATTACAAAAAGACTCTTTCCTTTTGAACTCATTTGTAACTGGACTGTATATAATTAAAACGAAAAACTGCTTTAAACACTTGATATGTCACTCTAAAATAATAAATATGGACTTGATCATACAAAATAGTTGTTTTTACAGAAATCGCACAATTTATCGTCGGTAAATATAACTTAGTACGTACAATTTAAATCGGGTAACACTTTACGCTTCATTTGCATAATAAAATTACCGACACTTTAGTCTGCGAGTTGCAAAAAAATAGTCGAACGATTAAGTTAAACACCGTCCATCCTCGTGCGTTAGTATAATAAATTGTTCCACGAAAATAAATAATATAATACTGGCTAAAACATTAAACGATGTAGATATACCTCCATAATTATTTACAAATTACAGTTATATATGAATCCAATTTCGAAATTGTCAACCGTTCCTTATTTAGGTCCTTATTATCCTCTAGGTGGTTGAGCTACGCTGAAACTATTACTGGTTTCAGAATGAATGGGTCGGCTCGCCCGGGGTAGTACCACCTTCTCACAGAAAGCCGACGTGAAGTAACAGTGCTTGCACTGGTGAGACTCGTTCGGTCAGTGAGAGCGCCGGAGGCCCACATATATTAAAAGGCCGGCAACGCACTTGCGACTCCCCTGGTGTTGCTAGTGTCTATGGACGGCGGTGATCACTTACCATCAGGTGATCCACCTGTTCGTTTGCCCCCTATAATATAAAAAGAAATCAGTAATTAAAGCTTGGGTTTTTCTAAACTCACCTAGCTCGCTCGCGCCGTCTACTAGAAAACTACTCACCAGGTATTACAAGCAGTAATTATGACAAGTAGTTATAACATATGCGTGTTCCGGGCCTCCGGCAGGTGCATTTGAGAGACAGTTCTCAAGTTCAATGTATTTACCCTCTTAGACCACATATCAAGTGAGATTGTGGTCAATTGTTAAAAATTTTAAGTAGAAAATATTACTCAACCTAATCCAATGTACTAATCCAAGTAAAAATAAATGCATGCATTTAAAAATGGAAATTGATATATATATAAATGAAAATTAAAAGTGTGTGTGTACTTATGTACACGCGTTAGAAGTTATACTTCTTTGGCGTGACAAGATAATAATCTTTTCAAAAATTTTATCTTTCGCCTTATTCTACGTTTGTAGAAAAAACGACACTAACAATAGAAAAAACGTATTTAATACATACATACTTTTTTGAATTAAATGTTGACTATAGCTAACTTCAGGGTGTCGGGTTTCCGTGACGGTGTGCGCACGTATCGTAAAAATTTACTCTCATCATTTTTCCCTAACGCGCCAAAAGAAGTATAACTTCAATAAACACTTTTTGGACCATCACCATGAAAGTACACCACCAACTCACACTCGAGAACACCCATTTATTTACCGTTCAACAGATGAACAGTTCATAAGCTAGTAAGAACTATATTGGTTTCATTTTATTAAATTTCTTTATCGCTTTTACTATTAACATTAATTGGTATTGTATGAAAGGTTACGTATAACATTCGTTAAAGCATCAAGCCCAAATAACGATGTATATAGCTGACTCCAATAGCGCAACGACTCAAACCCAATTTTGGCTCCCGACACTAAAAAACGCCATCTATCTTATTACAGCGTCAACTTATAAATCATTCATATCTGTAAATCTTTTCAACAGTATCACCTCTACCAGGAACATCTCGCTCCAGTCTAACTATACGTTTCAGATACGTACGTTTGATCCCTCTTTCCTCGCTCATTTTCTCAGTAAATCTTACCCAAAATTGTTCTTTAATATTGACAATAACATTTGGATCGGCCACTAAACCTTCAATCTATAAGTATTTACGGATCCTGTGTAACAATATACTGCAAGATTTAATTTACAATCGATTTTATTCACTTAAAATTACAAGTAACCAGTAAGATTAAATTATTCCTGTCCACGACGTAAACACATCAATTATTCTGTACAATTGTACAAACAATTACACTAAATAATTATTAGAGATAATAACATGTTCAGTGAGTAATCTGACAGACAAATAGTCTCACATTGTTGCACATTCTTATAATATATAGAATCGAGTTATTCAGGTACGCATTCTGTCATTCCCAACTAATAACAGTATTGACCCCCCCCCATATACTTGGTTTAGATGACAATAACGGCCTCATATTAATAAATATTTACACTGTTGTATAACTTTACACCAATTTTTGTCATAAATTCATATTAATATTCGTTTGTCGTATCATGACTTTAAATATTAGCAACATGAAGTATATTTTCTAATTCTTTTACACCTACGGGTTATTGCATAATGCTAGCTGTTCCGAAGTCGCGTTAACACCGGTCGACTATTGTCGCTAATGCTACTCCCATACCTGCGTTAATCGGCACGAAATTTTCTCTATGGTCAGACTAAATGTAGATGTGGGAAGATATTATCGTCATGCGTTACGAACTATCGGATTGCGTGACGATACACGCAGCAAGATAATTGGGGCCGCGGTTTCTAGACACATCAAAGGAACTTGGACGTGCCAACGTAATTCTACGCCTTTATCGGAATTAATTTTGAGGTTACTTTTTAGCGGCACAAGTGACCGAAGCTTCGTCGTGCAGGTATGGGACTAGCATAATAATAATAATACATAACGTATAATCAACAAAAGAATTATGAAGTAAGGGCTATACAAGGAAAAAGAAGAATTAATGAAAGAATAATGCATCACATTATTAGCTCTTGCAATAATAACCCCTTCTACCCATCGGCATGTTACGTATGTATTGTTACAAAAAATGTATTAAAATTATACATATATTTGCAAATGTTGTATGTCGAGCAAAATAATAAAAATAAAAACAATACAAAATCACGTGATATGCGACAGAAAAATATTTAAAAGTGACTATGATTAATTGAAAAGTTACAATGCATAATTAATAGGTATTTTATTTAGTAAATAATAGTCAATTAATTGCCTTAGTATCAGGAATTCTACTTTCAATCCTCTGCTAAAACATATTAATCCAACAATAAAAATAATCGTTAATGCCAAGATTCACTCCAATCTTCAAGAACAACCGGCAAGAAACTTGATCAGTATATATATATAATTTTTGCTACACTTATATTTCACAGGTAGTCCATCAAGGCATTTATTATGCGAGGGAATATTATAATTGTTTAAACCTAAATCCGTCCCCATTGAATTGGCACTACGTAGAATAAATTTTAACGATCACCGCACAATTGTCCTAAGATTCTTAGGCTGAGTTGCACCAAAACCGTGGTTATTGTAATTGTTAAAGTTAATTTTAACAATGACAAGACTTGCTAACAGTTACATTTGCCAAAACGAGTTGCACCATCAAACATTTTGTAATTGTTAAAGTTATTAGGGTTGCTACTTCAATAAACCAATTAGTCCCTAAAATCGAAAAGGGTAACATATTTTACTTGGCAGGACTTTCTTATAAGTGTCACTATTGTTATTCTGTGACTGTCAACAGACGTTCATTGCGCGCAAATATCAAATTGATACAATTATTTTCTTCTGTTATTTACTTTATATCTATTTCTGTGAAGTTGTTTATTAGAATTTTTGATATCAACATATTTTTATCAATGACTAATACCGAGAAAATTAATACCATATTGGTTACCACATTCAAGAACAGTATAAAGTAAGTAGTATTGAATTTATTCAAATCTACAATAATATTTGAACATTTCATATAAATTGTTTTTATTTTCTTTTTCTTTGTTTGTTGTTAGTGTGTGTGTTCTTAGAAAAAATGTTTTCTTTCTAAGACGCAAATTATCTTCAAATATACTGATTTCGTCATCGGAAGAACTATTGTCAGTTTCCCATAGGATTTCTCTTAGTAACGACATGACATTATAAAGTTTTTTGTCGTGAACTTGACAACCGATTCAAAAATTGACATTAACAATAACGCTAACCGGCCAACATGGAGCGGTAATAGTTAACGTTAAATCGTGACGTCATTTTAACCATTGTCAATTGGTGCAACCTATTTTTTGCCTAACAATAACTTTAACCGAATTTTTAACTTTAACATTAAATGGTGCAACTGAGCCTTAGTAATTACTACTTTACAATATAAAATTAATGCTCCGTGTGTTTCCTGCGCGCCGCGTAAACGTTTACGTACATTGTGCCAACATCATTTAATATTGGAATAATAACTATAATCACTTAATTGCGTGGTTAATGAAGGGAAAAACGTTGGAGACGTCTTCACGTAGTCCCATAGCGTATGGGAACCACGTCGTTATATAAAGCTTTTAAACGTTGTCGACTAACTCGTGTCCGAGCTCGCTATGTGCTAACTCGCACATAAAATCAATTAACGTTCTGTCCGATGTTATTATCTTTAACTGTACTTGATATTCGCAACAAATTAAATACATTATTACTATTAATTATTTTAGCATGAATGTAAAATATATGTGTAACTTATGATAACATACTAATTATAAAATTGACGATAGTAATAGTATGACTTATGGTGTCACAGTAGAATAATCCAATGAAAGAGCGGCACACTTGCCGTTTTATTCAATTTTGAATTTTACATATACTGGAAACCAGAAAAAAGAAGAGTCTAATAAACAGTAGTGTATGTACTTATATTCCCCTATGTATGAGAATGCATTGCAGTTAAGCTGATATAGCGTAGCTCTTACGGGAAAAGACCCAGACGCTATGTCAGCATATTTAGAATAAGTAGAATAAGAAATTAGTTTTAGTTTAAGTTAGTCTAGACTCGACTCTCTTAGAATATAGTTGTAGAATAAATGTCTCAAATCGACTTTTAGTTTTTTTTTTTAAATAGTTAAAGTGCTCCCGAAGTTAACTATGTTCTCAACAAATAATACTAAACAAAAAGGTGTTCAGTAAATAAACATTAGTCAAAAAAGAAATATGGGAGGAAAAAAATTGGTTAAAAAGTTACCGTGGACGAAAACCACGTAAAAATTTAGAGGGTGGCAGTTCAGGAAACGTCTTCTTCACTGCCGACACGGACCAAAGGAGAAAGGGGCTGGAGATCTGATATTCCATTGCACTGATTCGCTTGACGGAAAAGCTGTTCTACCGGCCTGTCTCGGTCAGTGTACGCCCTGGCATTCGTGTTGGGCCTTGCCGCCGGGTTGTCGTGGTGGTTGCAAACGCGATCCCACGTTACTCCATTAGCGCGTCAGACGATATATCGTGAGCGTTTTTAGTGAGTAGAAGTCTGACATCCCACCGCTCCCCGGAGTGAATTGATGTCCCATATAGGATTTCTTCCCACGGTTTAAAAAGGTGCTGAGTAAATATAGCAATGATGGCTTAACGGTAATAGTATGTACATGCGTTTATCAACGTAAATTCAAATCCTATAATGAGACTATGCTATCCTTGAACGAGACCTTGGTAATGAAGCAATAGGATAAAAGTATTCTGCTAATACTGGCATAGTAACCGATATTTATCGCTGTTTTCCAACAGCCTTACCAAACGACCAGTTTCCTTTCTATGCTTAGAGCAGGGCTGTCCAAACCATGGCCCGCGGGCCGCATGCATCCCGCGGCATGAATTATTGCGGCCCGCAGAATCTTTTTTATCTTCTTTGTTTAAATACATTAAATGAGTAAATTATTTTTCTTGCGACGAAATTCAAATGTTTTGGATATGTGTTCGATTATGCCGCACACAACAATATTCACTCGAGAACTCGGGGAATTCCCCGAACGTATAATAGGTACACCCGACACCGCGCGTTGTTCATTTATTGGGCTTTGTCACTTGTCATTCAACGCGACGAAAGTTTTGATTACGCACGGTTACTCTCAAGTTACTTGTATTTTATTTTTATAAATATTTTGCGGCCCCCCAATGTGTTGAGTCATTTTTGTTGGCCCTGGGTCCCATGTAGTTTGGACAGCCCTGGCTTAGAATATTATCATATTTATTAACACAACAAGGTCTTTCCACCACTTACTAATTTAGTTCATTATAGATTTGAAGCAATTTTTTCGTCTTTGCTGCTTTTCAACCGTCATCCTTCCCAAAAAACGTGGACTAATGCCATTAGTTACTCAACCTTGTAATATCCCAATAAATCTACTAAACAAAATTATCTCATTATCCCACAAACAAACATAAACATCGAAAATCAACAAAATAACTAACCTCATTTCTATACTAAATAATTATAAAGGTCTAATTATTTACTCTGACCTCCAAATATTTACAGCAAAATTATGACCAGAATTTCTGTTCACTCAGATGTTGCGGTTACTGCTTTGATCTCTGCGGTGGATAATAGTTTAATGATAAACAAAATTGGGCACGAAATGCACAAGGTAGCCGGCTGATTGTCGGCGACATCCCATTTCCTTCTCATGATGGCTTTATTAAAAAGGAATATTACGTCAAATTAAAGAAATATTACCTGCCATTGACATGCGCAACGGGTCACGCGATTCAGCTCAGATGCGATCCGGTGTAGTAAAAAATTGAAACTTAATTTTCGCCCAATGTCGTTGGTTGTAGGCATCAAAATCTGAACAGACCATCGATCTCTATACCAACATTAATTTATAAACGACATCATTTTGTAAATCAATAGCGAGATACTAGATTACTGATAAAATTATGGTACCCTATAAACTCACAATTAATGAGCATTCATTATTATAATACAATATATATAAATGAAATTAAAGAGTCTGCTGCTTTTCCAGCAAATAGCAAATAGAGGACTTTTCGGAGTATAATATAGAATGCTATCAATACACTACGGTACAAGGGTTCTTCTTCTTCTTCTTGTTTTGGCACCGCAGAAGCATTTGCCAGTGTCAATGTTTTGTTTCAAGAGGGATTATAGCAGAATGTTTACAAATAATATAAGTTTATTAAAACGTAGGAAGTAATTATAATGTTCTAACAAGATGGTGGCTTCCTTGTTAGAACTTTCCATGGAGTTTTGGTGGCATCTCAGAATGCATGCTCCGTGGTATTATTTCCCATCCACTTCACTTGTGCATAATAACCGAACGATATTACGTAAAACACCACCAACATTACAAAATATAGAGTGTAATAACACAAGATTATGAATAAAATATAAAAGCCACTACATGATAGACCAAGATCCCTCTAAAAAACCCCAGCTAATTCGGTACAAGGGTTAAAGAGTAGTTGTAAAATTTAAAAAAGGTGCCGTAAAACTGATAAAAGTATGCCAGAAGTTAAATAGTAATAATATAATTGCAAAACAAAGAGACAACCCACAATTTATACAGATAAAAGTTCCCGTGAAATAATACAACTAAAACAATATTCACGAGAACAAAGCCCACTAGTTGTAAAAAATACATCTAAATGCGTCGTGCGACAGGTTTAGGATACAGCAATTTGTGGCAATCAAATGACAAAATATATACCCATTTACTAATTATGTTGCGTCGGCATCGTTTATTCCCCGTCCGTACCCGCAATATTGCATTACTTAGAAGCCATCCAAATTATGTTATTATAATGGTTTAATGACTATTGGCTTCACATAACCTATGTACCATTATCGTATAATAATTAATACTAAGAATTGTCTACGTCAAGCCTATTATTTTTTATTGATATCTAGTATACGTGAGGTAAATTATAGGTGTTTTTTTTTATTTATTTATTTTTTTGACAAGCAATCTTCTAGTAGATTATTACTGCCATTGTCGAGTACCTAGCTAATGATATTACAAGTTTCTTGCGAACATTTCAATGAACTAACAAGATAGTGGCCGTCTCTGGGGTATTATTTCTCATGCACTTTACTTTTGCACAATAACCAAACTATATTACGTAAAACGCCATCAATATTACAAAATATAGAGCCAAATAACACAAGATTATAAATAAAATATAAAATCCACTACATGACATTCCAATATCCCGCCAAAAACGAGAGAAAAGAGGTTATAATTATTTTTACTTTGAATGTGTTTTTTCAATATCTTTTTTCTAAGTATAAAAAGAAGTGACGTTTAAGAAAATTAATTTAGATGCTTTGTGCATTAATGTATTCCTAGTATTAAAATGTATTCCTTAACAACTGATATTCATCATTTTATTTATTTCAATAGACAGAATATATAAGGTACTATGGTAGTTTTTGGCGGGATCTTGGTCTGTCATGTAGTTGCTTTTATATTTTATTCATAATCTTGTGTTATAAGACTCCATATTTTGTAATATAGGTGGTGTTTTACGTAATATAGTTCGGTGATTATTCACAAGTGAACTGGATGGGAAATAATACCACGGAACATGCATTCTGAGATGCCACCAAAACTCCATGGAAAGTTCTAATAAGGATACCACCATCTTGTTAGAATATTATAATTATCACAAGACACTTACTTGTAACTTCCTACGTTTTAATAAACTTATATTATTTGTAAACATTCTGCTATAATCCCTCTTGAAACAAAACATTGACACTGGCAAATGCTTCTGCGGTGCCAAAACAAGAAGAGAAAGAAGAAGATACTATGAAAGTTAAGGTAGATCCGAAATAATTACTCACTAATTATACTTCTAAACATTGTACAACACAATTTAGTTATGTATTGTATTTTAAAAATGGTGCAATTTTTTTGTCAAATTAATTATGTAGTACTAGCTTTTGCTCGTGGCATTGTTCGCTTTCATTCAGATTTGTCTTATCTCTTAGGAACTGTTTTCTGCGCATACAGTATACGATATATCCTTTTCTGTACCCTTGATAGTGTGTATGCAAAATGTAATAAGGATTGGTTTAGTAGTACGTAGACGTGAAGTCTTAACAAACAAACAATCTCACGTTTTCATTTATAACAATATTAGTTAGATACGATCCTTATAAGTTATTAGGTACATATATTATATAGAATATTTATCTAACCTAAACTATATAGCCATTCTAACGCCCGATTAATCTTATCGATTCTAGTTATACAACAAATCTAACTTAACATTCGCATCTCTGTCACGTGTAGTTTTTTCTCATCCGTTTCTTTCGTTGCACAATACTCAGATGCATACAGCATGACTGGTCTTATAATAGTTTTATACACCTTCCCCGTAAGTTTCAAGGGTATTCGTGGGTCACAAGCTACCCCAGACACCTTTCGCCACTTTATCCACACTGCATTTATCCTATTCCTCACATCCTTGTCTATGCCGTCGTCGTTTTGGATCAATGAACCGAGATACCGAAAATAGCAAGCAGGTATGGATACACCATTTAATGCTATATAGAAAAACTAGATGACTACCGAACTCGCAAAACAAATATTCAATTTCTGTTATACTAATCTTCAAAGCAACATTCTCCAGTTTTTCTCGCCATTTCCCTAGCCTACTCTGGACCTCGGCAGCATTTTCATTTGTGTGTACTTCGTAATAAATAATATAATATAATATTTTTATTAAAAACAAGACAAAAATGACACAGGTACATAAGCTATAAGAATACAAATAATGATGCTTATAACAAATATAGAGTAACAAAAAATATAAACCTAATTATATAAGGTAAGGCATAACACATATTAGGTACCAGTAATAATTATCGTTGATATCTGTACTAGTATTGAACTGTATGACAGATATCAACGCCCTCAGTAGGAATGAAATGCACAAACTCTAATTAGTTCATAAGTACTAGTGCGCTATAGTGAGTGAGTGAGTGTGTGTATGCGTGTGTGTGTGTGTTGTGTACATGTGGTTGTATAATCTACACATGCATTATAATTTTTATTCAGGTTACACAATCTGGCAATATTAACACTGCAATTGTCATTCGATAGCAAATTGACAATAAACTGCACGGAATAGTTCTCTTTCTTCCCCGCTAAACTATACCGTAAATTGCCGTCATACAGTTGTGGCAAATTGACATAAAAAATTAAAAGGGGCGTTTACAACCAAATTACGATTTAACTGAAAGTAGCGATGCTATCGTCATTTGGTTTAACCATAAGCGAGTATAATTATAAATATTTGCTATGTATTTTACAGATTTGTAATTTATTTTGTTAGTTTAATTCAACAAATATTGACGGTAGAGCGGTTTTCTAAGTTCGCCTGGCTTGCTATCACACTTAAGTTCGAAATCTGTCGCCAGCACCTATTGGTATGTTCGGACAGCTGCATTTGGGTCAATTCCCTTCTAGGTTTAGGGTGTTTACCATTTTAGTCCACATCGTCACTTATCATCAGGTGAGATTGTGTCAAAAAACTCTATATTTACCTCAATAAAGAAAAGAAACTTTATGATCTTTCACTTTTTGGTTTTACTTTGGCTTTCATCTGTGACAGCAGAATGCTATCAATTAACTGTGCAATTTGACAATCAATTTGGAGTCAAACAAACAGCAATTTCTGCACAGCAATTTGTTTATTGAGATAAGATATCACTTTGACGTCCATCTGTGACAGCAGAATGCTATTAATTAATTGTACAATTTGACGGTCAAATTGCAGTCAAATAAACAACAAATTTTGCACAGCAATTTGTGTTTGTTGGTATAGATATCAAACTTTTTATATAGGAATCAATAATTTTTAAAATTATGGGAAAAAGAAAAAACAACAAATTGTGCCATCAGATATAATGCACTATATTTCACAAGTGAACAGTACAAATTTATATAACCAATTTAATACAATTAATTATTTTGCTTCGACTCCTTTGCGTTTTGTAGAGCTTGAGTCAAATACAACTTGGCTAAGCTCTGGGAGCAGAACTGACTTATGTGCTGGCTATAGGTGTTGATCTGGCCTGCAACGATCATTGGATTGAGCCTTGGTGGTACTGGGTGGGGTTTGAAGAGTTTGTTCACGTCTTCCTCTGGTAGTGGAGGTTCATCCTTAGCAACTCTGGCAGCATTCTCTTGAGCCCTCTTTACGATCCAACGGTGCTTATCCTGTTGCTGTCGTACAACCAACTGTTGGTACCTGTTGAACTTGATTGCTTCTTGATTCAACTCATCAACACGTTCCATCAGACTGCGCAGTTGACCTGGAGTATAATTTTAATATTATTTTCATAATTATGTCCGTCTCTATGTTTGTTACTGTGCTCATAACTTGACAACTACGTACTACTGTTTTGTCTCATTGTTTAGAGCAGAGTTCGCCAAACATTTTTGTCTCGTAGACCACCGCCTATGTTTTTCGCTACCTGTAGACACCCACCCCTTGAGATCATTTTTTTGCAAATTTCTCATCTTTAAATATATGTTTTTTTTTTCATTTATGTAGATAGCTATGTCTTTATATTAGAAGGAAGTATTATTTAAGTATATAGTATGTGTATATAGAATTGTTCCATTCATGAAAAGCCAAAATTAATCTCAGGACCCGCTTAAATGAGAACCGTTATCGTTGACCACCAATTGCTTCTCATAAAGTTCCTATTTTTTTGTACCCGCTTACGAATTGTGAAACCCCATTTTTTATCCACGGCAACGTAAACCCCAGTCGAGTCTCCCGTGGACCCCTGGGGTTCCACCTGAACCACTTTGGGAACTAAGGGTTTAGAGGCAAAATTACATAACTATTTCAATAACTGGAATAACTATGTTCCAAATAAAACATTACAAGACATTTAACTAAATGTTATTTCCCATACAACACCATATTAATATGTTTTCAACATGAAAAATCTAAATAGAATATAAAATACTACGTACCTTCAAGTACAGATGCAGTTCCCAAATCGAGGAACTTGGACCCCTCCTCTTCGGGTATCATCTCGGTAAGCTCCGAGATCATTATATTCGTCAGTGGTGAATTACGGATCACGATCGGTACCTCAATAAACAGATTCTCGTATCCGATCTTAAGATTACGCAAAGCGTCTGGAGTATAATCACCTTCTTTATACATGGCGATAGCCTGGAAGAGATATTTAAAGGTAAGTTATCATCAACTCTTCCTTGCTAAGAGGTTTTTGATTGCGGAAGAAGGATATATTTACATGTTGCTATTATTATTATTGTATACAACATTTTGCTTGCGGCTTTGCTCGCTTTAATGTATATTTGGCCTATTCTTCGAAAACTACTTGTCCTTTCTGTTCACCTGATGATTTGTATGTAAAAATTTCACAATTATCTGATGAGTAGTTTATAATTCCATTAAAATTAAGGCATAGAAGCGTAACAAACAAACAGATTCACTTTCATATCCATAATATTATAAAGGCGAAAACCTTTTACTCTTCATCCCCAGACAAATCAGATAAAAATCATCTCAGAAATATTCCCGAGCCATGGATCAAACCTACATAAATGTCAGGTGTGTCACAAGCAAAAGCTAGTTTATTATAATTAATATATATGATTAATGATTATTTTATTATAGACTTTAACGAAATATTAATTACAAATCAAAGGAGCAGTATCTTTTAAAGGCCACTTAAGGAAGCAGATCTATCCAATAATCCCAAGCAAAGTTGATGCCAGGCAGGTGGCCGATTGTGAAATTTAAGGCAATACATATATCACAACATGACAAACATGCATGTTGTGGCGACCCTACTTAGGTGGTATAAGGGTAAGAAGATGATAAGAGCAATGCTCTCATTTCAATATCTCAGTTTTAGTAAAAATACTAATACTGTGGTACATTTTATAATATTAATTATAAACAATTACTTAGATAAAAGAAAAGGTTAATAATCAGTAATTCTCAAGGGAATTGTAGAATCACAGGATCGATCTGAAAATGTTGCATGCTCAAATTTAGGAACTAATAAATTATAAAATTTAAAGAACAGAAAGAAGTCAAGAAAATCAAGCAAAAGAAATTATTGATCCACTAAGTAAAAATTCTCACCTGTGGTGTCAGTCGGTAAGCCTTTAAAGTCAAGAATCCTCTAGCAGACTTCTTAGTGTCATAGATGACCACTACACTCTCCTCGATTGAGGTCTGATAGTGATACTGTGATTCCAACAGGGACTGGCTCAAAAAGTTCCCAACATCTGCACTTTGATACCTAAAGTTACACAGATATAAAAAATATATGACATTTGATGACACAAACATTACATTATGTTTTTAAGTTGCTATTAAGTTTTAAAGAGTTTCAAAGCTTATCTTAGAAAAATTAGTACAATAATAACTTTGTACACCGATATATAAAAAACTCGATATAAAGTATATAAATAATAAACATCATTTTCATATTAACAAGACCAAAACACATAAAAAGGTGGCAGATATTCAACTTGAGAGTGGCAGACTTGCAAAAAATGTAATCCATATAGATTTTAGAATTTGACAGTAATCTCAAATGATATTGTGACTAGAGGCAAAGTTAAAACCCAAAGTGATCTAGTTATCAATAGCAGCTGCCAGAACACACCTACATGTCTTTGGTGACAGATATTCCAATTCAGTACAGCAGCCACCCAAGCGAAAACCAAAAAAATTACTGCCACCATGGTTTCTTCACAATATTTGTCTTTAATGAAAGTTCAGGCTAATTGTAGGAATTCGAGCATATATCAATCAATACAGTGTTCAAATACACTGCCACTGAGCTATAATTTCTTTAAGGATATTTAAGAACATTCTCTGCTTATATTCTGATCATTCCTTTTTGAAAAACAAACTATGGCCTAGTAAGATTTCAACGCATATCCTATAAAATACCAGTATAATTGATGGAAATATTTGATATAGTCAAAATTTACGAAATTTTGAAGAAACTTTATGATGATATACTAAGCTCCAAAAAAATAAAATTGGAATTATATAATTTTATAACATTATGTTAAAAAGTAACTCACCATCCAACATGGAAATGATCAACATTGACCCTACGGAGTCTTCTCATCATGTCAAGTTGGTACTCCTCTTCATCCATGGTGTCATCATGCTTGGGAAACGGGAAGCAATTGGTTATCTCCAGACGATTTTCCACAACCAAACCCAGTAGGGCACCCTGGGCCACCTCCATATTACTGCATGACTCTTCATGACAGTGCTTAACTATTTTCATGACCGCCTATATAAATAAAATTAAAAAAAAAAACGTGAACTTTATTGTTATGGTTTATTTGTATTCTGAAGGCATACTTGTTTAAAATTCTTATATGACATAAAGTACAATACCACCAGAACACTCTCCTCTCTCTTTATCATGTCTAAACTATCTAACATCTTAAATGACTACACATGTATTTACCATTTCTGTAACAGTATCGCAACAAGCATTAAAATATGTCTTTACATAGATTAATATTAGATAACAAGCATGAATACCTTTCCCTCAAAAGACCTCATTTTAAGTTGATTTACATAAAAAAACAATAATTTATATTTTAAAACTTCATGACTTAAAAACTATACTATCATTTATTGTAATATATTTATAAAAAAATTTGAAACCTTAATATCAATTCCAGAATATTAAATGTATTCCTCAACACCATTGCATAATGACTGATTAGTCACCTAAAATATAATGAGTTTCCTAGTATTTACTTTAAAATTTAAAATAAAAGAGTTTCTATATTTCCATACCTACAACAAGACAGTGTTGAAGAGTAAGTAAGTTAGTCACAAACATGGGCATACTAAGGTTTGATGGCTGATTGGTCATAAAACATAATGGCAAATCTTAGTTTACAATATAAAGGAAGAAAACATGCTGTATAAAAGAAAATTATTATTTATTCTGTTGTAGCATACAGAACATGATCATTTGAAAAGATTGAGAAAAAAAAACTTCTTGACTATTCTGGAAATATGTACATTTATGTTTAAATAAACACTATTTAACATGAATGCAATTTAATTCCTGTTAAAAACATGTCACAACTAATTTATTTAACAGTAAAACCGACATGCATAAAAAGAAAGTAAACCTTTTTTTGCAATGAGTGAGATCATCCTTACAAACATTGACCTCCACTCTCAGGTCAGAATGAAGTAAATGTCTCAAAACAGTTCATGAGTCACAATTTTAACCAATATGCACAGTCGAAGTAAATAAACTGTGACAAACGACATAATATATCTGTCTCTGAATACATTACTAAAAATAACAGAAATTAGGAAACTTCCCTTGGTAAAAAATATACATATATTAAGTATTCCGCAACTATTAGAGAACTTCCAAAAGCTTCACTTTTATAAATTGTGCAAGTATATATCACTTCAGTAAGTAGTCGCTATCAATGTTGGATAAAAACATAACCTATACATAGTAATGTATTTCAACGTAACTTTACAACTGAACTTATCTATAGAATAGGCCCTATATAATAACAATTTTGAGACATTTCCGACACAATATAACATTAATTTTAAGCCTAAAAACAAACAAAAGCGTATAAATGACGTGTCGAAGTTTCACAGATGTTTTGTGAAAGAAGGTAGTAATAAATAGTGGATTACTTTTATATCACAAATTAGATTTCTTATAATATTTACTTACCAATCCATCGCATTGAACATAAGTAATCGTCGGTTCATTTTCAGGAACGCGTCTTGACGTACCACCACGGCTCGCCATTTTTACGAAAGAAAAGATATGAATGAAGCGAGTGAATGAAAAAGAATGGCAACAATCAATAATCTACCCCTACTGTACTACTTATGAAACACACCAATTCGATTTTACTTTGCATTTGACTTGTCTAAATAACCGATTATTAAAAACATGTGTGTATCTACTTATAATGTTTAATAGTAACAACTCACTGAGGTTATCAAATTATTATCCCTCATTGATTTAATAGCAACACTCAACGTTTTACTGCAGCTACAGATTAGAGTACTTGTTCTTTGTGTTATGTTCATTCACACCATAGGTAATAAAAGAATTGAGTAAATGTATCGATACTGGCAGATAGACAAATCACGCCTTAATGTAGAGGAATTAAAAGAATATTGAAACGTCAAACTGATTAGAATACATTATAAAAAATGTTATCAGTGTTTGAACAAAATAAGTTATTGTTTATTCTAAATGCATAATTAGAACAACAAATAGTGAATTTTGGCTTAAGATGAACCGGTTTTTCACAATGATTCAGCAGGAAGTCTATGAGATCTTACATTTAAACAAATCAGTTTATATAAATTAGTATCAATGTTACTCCTGCATCCTAAAGACGGAAGTATAAATTAAATAATGAATAACCATAAATTCTGGCGAGGATTAACACCACTGAATTTGTCACTATCACAACAAGTTCCAGAAAAAATAATTAAACTGTGTTGTTTGAATTCAGACTTCATTGTTTTAGGCAATGACCATGGCCTCTATTACTGTGAGATTATAGAAGATTGTTTAAATTTTAAAAGAATAAGCGGTATATCAGCTATAGATATATCATTTCATAGAGATATTCTCTACATCATTGATGTTCGTGGACGATTATTTAAAACAAACTCTAATTTTAAAAACAAAGAGGAAATTGTTGTCAAAGAAGACTCCAAATGTTGTCCTCATGGCTTTAAAAGCTCTAGTTTTAAAGTGAAATTTAGAAATGTAGTTACTAGTGATTTCGGACAGCTCTTTGTAAGTAGTGATGGACAGTTGTGGGGGTCTGGTGTGATGCCCCAAATAGCTTTAGACTCTCATAGTATTAAAAAAATACCGTTCTTCGATGGCAGAACTGTGTACAGTGTATCAGTAGGTCAAAACTTTGCAGCTGTTATAGCAAGAAAAAATGTAAGGAGGTCTGATAATTATGACACAGAGAGTGACAATGATGATGAAGATGTATTTGCAACGAATTGCTCACAATGTCAAACAATAATAGGTGTAGCAGTCTCCAGCATCAATACCGTCCTTATCTGAGACTTGCCCTCTTGGTGTACAAATAAGTAAATCAAGTGAAGATTCAAGTAGCACTACAGCCCCACAGACAGATATACACATTGATGGTCATAGTTTTACTGAAGATTCTAGTCCCTCATCGGAAGGATCAAAAATTGCAAGAATACATGTTCAAAAGGATGGTTTAGGACTTAGAATTAAATTCAGAAGAAGTTATAATTGATGAAAATGCTGATACAGAGAAAAACAGCGACACATCAGAAGGTTGCACTGATAAGATCAATAATATTTTCATTAACACAGATGCAGCTAGACAATTTTTAAGCAGGCAACTCTCTTGGGTGTCAGCAGGTGAAGATTATTTAGTTGAGTACACAGAAAAACCAACAAGGATAATAAGAGAAAATGTGTCTAATCTAACTAATTTTGTTTATGAGGGTGTCAAAACAGTTGGAGATAAAGTTGCGACACTGTCTAGGCATGTCTCAGGAAGTAGTGAGAACAATGAAACGGTAGAATTAATACCAAGAGATCAGAATGAGGACATCAATTCTTTGATGTATAGTTGCACTTCAAACTGCAATTTGGAAGATTTACAGTTTTCTACAAGTACAACAAGTAGTGAGAAAGAATTTGAATTGGTTAGAAAGAATGAAAATCTGAAAAACATGTCTAAATTAGGAAAGAATATTTTAGCGACTGAATTATGGACTTGGGGTGATATATCATATGGGCAATTAGGTATTGGAGATACAGTTAAACGGATAAAACCAATGGCAGTTATGAGTTTGTCATCATTTGGCTTGCAGAAAGTGTCTTGTGGGAAATGGCACTGTGCTGCATTAACACTTGATGGAAGGTTATTTATGTGGGGCTACAACCATTATCATCAAGTAAGTTTAGATAGTAGAGAAGATAAGAGTGGACCGAAGCAGTTCACTGAAAATTCTGATAGTGATAGAATCAGAGATATGATAGCTACTGACCACCATACATTGGCATATACACACAATGAAAATATTTTCTACATGGGCAAGCATACGGATGGATATACAGAATCCATTGTTAATTTAGTTAGTAATGCTAACAAGGATGTTAAAGAAAAAGATGAAATTGTGGCTGTGAAATTTAATGAACCCCAAAATCTAACAAATAAGCCCCAAAGTATGTGCTATCACTGGAGAGTTTTATCAGCTGGTAATTTAAGTTACTGTTCCACAGAGGAATCCTCAAAATGCTCTGAATTCCAAGATTTGTCTATTGCTCAAAGATATTTAGAAGAAATGCTTTTAATTTATCATAACCTTGTTAAGCCTTTTCTTAAGAAAAGCAAAATTATAACCGCACATTCCAGTATATATGAAAATGTTTGTGATATTTTTGGTGACATTTTAAACATAACTGCTTTGAATGTGCTTTCAATGTGGCAATATGCTGAGAAGCACATAAATGAGTGTGATATTTCTTTAATTAAAAATTTAGAAGAGTTTATTTATTTGTACAAAAAGTATTATATAGCTGTAAGCAATTTAATTGTTATTGGGGGTTTCACTCAAATCAACAATGTTATTGATGTACCGACTAATATTTATAATCTATTTAGTGACCAACTTCCTTCTAATAAACAAAAAAATAATAAAAAAACATCAGAAGCCAGTAGTAGCTCTAGCCTTTGTACAACCTTTGACAAGATTGAGTTCTTACAAGTGCATAGCTCAGTCATTTTTACGGTACAAGACTAAAAGAAAAAAAATAGATGTGAAATCTGGAATTGTTGACAGATTAAATAAAGTCATATCATCATTAGATTTATTGATTGACGAACAGGAAAAGAGGCGAAAAGAGTCTGAAGTAACAAAATTATTTTGGGAAACAATAGGTAAAAGCTTAGAACAATATAGAACACCTGATCGTCGCTTGATAAGAGAATCAAAGTCGCGGCAATTGAATTTAGTGAATCCGGGAAGATTTTCATCTCATTGGTTCATTTTATTCAATGACCTTTTCGTACATGTTAGTGGAAGCACAACTATAATTCACCCTTTGGAAACTTTGTGGGTTGAACCTATCTCGAACACCTGATTCATTGGTAAATGTGATTCAATTAACAACACCCGAAGAGACGATATCGGTTTCAACAAACACTGAACAAGAGAAAACTGAATGGGTCCACGCGTTTAACAACTCGATAAGAACGATATTGAAAAAGGACTCGTCATTCAAACCGCCGTCCATACGAACGGCCAGGCTACACTTTCTCGAGTAAAACCCCGTTTTTTAAAGATTCCAAATACAATGGCAGGTGGATGGACGGTAAGATTCATGGGAGTGGAAAGATAGAATGGCCAGATGGTAAATATTATATCGGGCAGTTACAATTAAATACGTTAGGTGGTCATGGAAAAATGGAAATGCCTAATATAGGTATGTGCATTTATTCAATTCGGATCAACTACTACGAATTTTTTGCTTTAAATACATAGGTCCATTTTTTACCATCGCTACATTTTTGTTACATATGCGTCTCGTTCTTTATTTGAAATATGCGACTATCCCAATAATTTTTGCTCAGATTAAAACCAGTTTAATTTGATTATTTTAGCGGTTCTCAAACCTTTTTAATTCACGCAGCAATTATAGATTTAATATTTTGCACCGGCGTTCTAGATGATATCTGTGTACAATAACACTAATCAAGCCCAAGTTTAAAAATAACTCTTAAATCAGAGACTGACGTAGGTGTATATTTAGTTAAACCAGATTGCATTTTTTAAGTGTTTTCCTTCTCTCCTTCCTTACTCTCAACTATCCCGCAGTGTAGAGTGGTAATCAATTTGGGAACCCCTGGTTTATTTCGTACACTAGCTCGGCAAAGTAAACTTTATGTAATGAGAAATACTGCGCAAAATTAATTAGATCTAACAAGTCTCATTAAAATATATTATATACAAAATCCTTAAGTCTCCATAAGAATATGGCATGGCTGATTGGAGATAAAACTTATTTACCGTTGCGAATACGTTTTAAAATATCTGACTTTTTGGAAATTTTTTAAGGGATTTATGAAGGCCAATGGAAAGACAATGTCCAAAACGGTTACGGCGTTTTGAAATACACCTCGGGTGACATTTACGAAGGTTACTTTAAAGATGGCCAACCCCACGGTCACGGGATAAAGAGGCAAGGGGATTTTACTTCATCAACGGCCACTATTTATACAGGGGAGTGGGTTAACGGGGTGAAACAGGGGTACGGTGTTATGGATGACATCGGTAAGGGGGAGAAATATTTGGGCAATTGGAGCGATAATAAGAAGCACGGATGCGGTTTGATAGTAACGTTAGATGGGATTTATTATGAAGGACTATTTATGCAGGATATTTTGACAGTGAGTACGCACACGTCGATTTTAATTAACGTATTAGTTTAACGGAAAATTTTGAAACCGAAATGTTTAATATTTTAGAAATATATGGAATCATAAAATAATGTATTGTAGGCAATTATTTGGAAATACCTGTTCCATGTACGGTGGTACTATCAGGCTTATAACTTTATCAATATTTATGACGAACTTCCTTAATGATAATTAATACTTAAGGTGAAAGAGAAAGAAAAAGGTGACATGATAAGATAGAGATTTAGTAAATTCGGAGATTTTAAATTATTATTTTCGTTTGAGTAGAGAATTTCTTTTATATTTTAATCTTTGTCGTTCATTTATTTGTCCATTGTCTTTCTTCAACGCTATGATAAATAAATTGCAGAAACAATAAATACTTATTTATAATTTCGATAAGGGTAATAATAACTATGGTCTTGTTTTTGCGTATAAACAAGTAAATTAGTATTTTTATGGTATACTCAGGGTCACGGAGTAATGGTTTTTGAAGACGGTACCCATTACGAAGGTGAATTTAGATCAGCCGGTGTATTTTCCGGAAAGGGGATACTGACATTCTCAAGCGGAGATCGCATAGAAGGTTCGTTGAGCGGAGCGTGGACTGAAGGTGTCAAAATATCAAACGCAACGATGCATCTCAACGTCTCCAATCCGGTTTTGCCAACAAATTCTAAACCCAAGTAAGTTACTGTGTGTAATTGATAATACTTGGTATTTGTAGGTGGTAGAGCTACGCTGAAGCTATTACTGGTTTCAGCATGAATGGGTCGGCTCGCCCGGGGTAGTACCACCCTACACACAGAAAACCGACGTGAAGTAACAGTGCTTGCATTGTTGCGTTTCGTTCGGTCAGTGAGAGCGCCGGAGGCCCACATATATTAAAAGGCTGGCAACGCACTTGCGACTCCCCTGGTGTTACTAGTGTCTATGGACGGCGGTGATCACTTACCATCAGGTGACCCACCTGTTCGTTTGCCCCCTATAATATATAAAAAAAAAATTTGGAAATCTCTTACAGGATTTTTTTTTAAAGTTTATTTTGTACTTTGACGATTGTAAATAATAAACACTCAGAACTACTTATAGTATTACCAACGAAAATATGGCCTCAAACGAGTGCTACGGCCATAAAGTATCACAACGTTTAACGAAATAAAATATATAAATAAATATACCTAGAGATTTTGAAAAACCAATAAAAGTAAAGTATGATTTGCCAACATAAAAATCAGTAGTGTTTATTACTATACCTTAATTGATTTATGACGCAGACAAGAGAAAATGTGAGTGACAAAATGACCAGTTAACATGTGTTGAAGTTGTAGAAAAAAAGGTAACTTTAACATCTATGTCACGCATGTATTTAGCATAATAATCAAATGTATTGAGCCTGGAGCATAGGAAATCTTATCCAACACTTTTGTCTATTAAATTTTTATGTTATCAATTAATAGTTAAATCGTATTTATTATTATAACATAATATACAAGTCACTAGGAATAAATTCACAGTATTTATACTCTATTGAAAATAGGCTAAATAACAAATAATTAACTTTGGCAACACTCTGTCACTTAGTGTTTTATGATGAAACTAGTTTTCGCCCGTGGCTGCGCTCGCGTTATTTTAATAATAATCGGTGAAGTAGTGAAGCCGTGGAAGCGTAACAAACAAACCGGGATGGTAACCACCACACTCACAGTGACTGGAGTGTCTAACTTAGGTAGACCCCATAGAATGAATTCCGGGATAAAGGCTCACTAATCTGATAGCTTTAACCGCGCCATTGTAAGCGTTAAAAAAGCACCAGCTTTCCAAATAATGCACACTACAAATATCGAAGATAGGTTTCGAGGCAACACCGATAATAGTGCTGCGCCGGTTTCCGTACAATGCTGAAGATCGAGTCAGAGTGTGAGTGATGGGAAAGTGGTCGGTCATCTGCGATTTTTTAATATATAATGAGTCTGTAATAATTTGTCATACCTTCCAACCAATTTTTGTCCCGAACAAATACCAACTGACATTCGGATTTATAACATTAGTAAGGATATAATATAACGCACATAAAAATAACGGTAAACCCCACGGTAATACAACATACCCGTATCATAGGTACTCCATTACTGACTGATTACTACAGATATCGATAACATGTTAATTTATACACGAGTCAATATACGTTTTACAGTTCTTTCGGTAAACTCAGCGTAGCCCCGAACCAGAAATGGAACGCACTATTCCGCCAGTGCTTCCAATCCTTAGGAGTGTCCGATGTTATTTTAACCCCAACGGGGAATCACTTCGCGAATGGCCCTTCGGGTCCGACAATCGACAACGTGAAGATATGGCAGAACGTTGCAGTCGCCATCTCGTGTTCACACAAAGGTAGAAACAAAATGAGCATGTCATGCAAAAGTATGGATTTGGAGAAATCCGTTGACTGTCTAGAAGTGATACCGCAGTTTGGGCAGAAGAATTTGAATTTAGAGAGTTATATGGAGTTGAAGCAATATTTACATAATGTAAGTAACTTTATTTTATTGTTTATACCATAATCATCTTCTTACCCTTATCCGATATAAGTAGGGTCGGCATACTTTGATCAGCATTGTCGATCGAAGTCAGCACAACATGTTTTCTTCTGCCATTCTTCCCTATCAGGTGTCAACTCAATATTCATAATTTTTGTACACATAACATTTTTCATACAATCTATCCTTACTTTTTTTAGTCTTCCACTACTCTTATATCCGTACACCTTCATACAAATTCAATCCGATCAAAAAATATTTTTGTCGGTCTATTTGTATCACCGCATTTAACTCAAAAATATATTGACTGTACTTTGTGACAAACTATACACGTAAAGCTTATGACATTCCTCTATTTTTTAGGGTACAATAATTGTCATTGCCTTTTTGATATGTATATTATATAGTGATTTATAGATTAAATTAAAATAATATTTTTATAAATCACGAACTATGAGTGAAGCAAAAGCGAATCGAAAATAATTGTAGCCTAATAAATCCGTGCTGAACTGCCGATACATTTAGTTGATAATTATTTCAGAATATGTCTGTAAAACTGATAATTACAAGACAACTTAGATATTGACATTGTTTTTAATTTTCTAAACTTCGAGTATTTTTATACCTCTTAAACTTTACGGTTTTTTAATCATGTTTTTCGTCGTCTAAGTGTAATGCTACTCCTACACATGCGTGTCGAAACTTTGACTACATGTAGCGCTAAAAGTAACATCAAAAAGTATTCTGATAAGGCACAGTCTAAACGTTCCCATACTTGTGTCATTCCAGTATCTCATAATTAGCACCCGCTAAACCCTTTCGATATGTGTCTATCGTCACACAGCTCAATAGTTTATAACGCATGGCGGTAATGTCTACCCACATCTGAATATAATAAGACCATAGAAAAAAAAAACTGGTCTCGACACGCAATTTGGAGTAGTATAAAAGTGATTATGTCATAGCGTGAGAATAATTTAATAAGAAAATCAGCATTTTTAGCGAAATGTTTACCTAAATTTCCAGGCCTGTGAATCCAGCCATCACCCACTCGGTCAACTAGTACTAGGGATTGACGAACGCCTTTAACACCACTTACGGCGGTGTGCGCGTCCACCCTCTACTATTGAGTCACGCAGTCAAGGAACTGAAGAGCATCACCACGAGGCTATACCAAGTTGTCAAACTGCTGTTCCCTGCTCTCCCACCGGAAGGGGTGGACGTAGTATTGCCCGTATAAGAAAGCAGGTGAAAAGGACGAAGGAGAAGTTGAAAACGAAAGTAATCCAATTGAAGGGTAAGCAAATTCATTAAATAAAATAAAAGATTTAATTAAAGAAAAAATATATAATTATTTCTCATTTTCACGCAAACAGCAACACCAATCACATGACGTCATAGCTTCCGAAACATTGTGACGCGTCATAACATTGTAATATTGACATTTACACTTTTGTATATTCATACCGAAGAAATATAGTATTATTCAGTATGGAGCGATGTCAATTCACTGCCGTGACACAAACATAAGCGTTTTATCAGTAGTTAGGAATATTTCAAAATAACAATGATAACATATTTTGAAATGTAAATATGAAAATAAAATTATGACATAATGTATTGTAGCTACAATGGACATAGCTGCAATTTTTTTTTTTTTATAAATGTATCAAGAGCCCTGTGGCATTCGGATAAATATTGCTTGAGAAAGATAAATTTGACAGGTAGCAGCTATTATAGCGTTTGATTTTAGTGGTTTTTTTACCGAAGTGTCTTGGGCTTAATAACAATTTATTATTTTATGGGATATTCGATTTATATTTTAAGTTTCCTTTTATAATTATTACATTATCAACGACAATATGAGAATTATGCCTTAAGAGATTGAGTTAACTCTTGAAATGGAATGTCACGCGTGACAATACTTTGGCACTCTTCCGACTTCCAATCACTTGAATCATCGCAATGCTGTTTTTGTTAGAGGGTACATAATTGTGCCGTTTGGGGTAGAAATTATGAGACCGTAAGTTCCGAGTAGACGCAGCCTTTTCAAAGAACTCGTGAGTCCGACTGGTCGTAGCGTCTCTTGACCGGAGGCCTGACCAATGCCAACATCAGCAGATAGGCATAAACGAAGTATTGCGTCGCAGACTCCTGGATACGTTTTCTTCTAACGGCGAGTTGAATGAGATCTGTTCGTATTTTAGAGGAAATAATTTTTCGTTTGTAAGTAAGTGAAAGTTTGTAAGAATACGAGAACCATGAATTATTTTGTATAGAGAAGTAGTGTCCGCTGCATCACTCCTCCAGCCAGTATTACTGCCTCGAGTACACCCGGCTCTGTTCGTTCTATACGCGCTGCATAATAAAAGGGAGGATGATCTGTACTGGCGACGGCTGATGAAGTGGAACAAGCAACCCGATGTCACTCTCATGTCCTTCCTCGGGATCGATCAGTTAGTATTCTATGTTATGGAGCTCATGGATATGTATGGTTCTTTCGTGTTGACGAATTCAAATTTTATCATTCTGTATGAATGTTACGCAATTTTGTGAATATTTATACCTTGACATAAATTAATTAGCTTTTTTTTTTAACTTTATAGGTTAACGTTTGACCACAATCTCATCCGATATTAAATGATGATGTAGTCTAAGATGGTAAGTCACGCTAAACCTAAATGGAGTCTCGATGGGTCTCGAGTGCAGCTACCGGAACACATCAACAGGTGCTTGGCGAGAGATTTTCAACTAGCCAGACGGACTTAGAAAAAGCCCTACCACCATGCTATAGTTTCATCACGATGTTTTCCTTCACCGAAAGCTCCGAATCAGTTGCTAGGGATTCGAACCTACGTCCTTCGACACTGTGCCCGAACACACTACCGACTGAGCGGTCATCGCTTCTCGTGTTACGTTATTACATACGTATGCCATAAATTACCTTAGCTCCTCATATTACGCTAATTTTTGGATATAATAAATACCTTGACATAACGCGCCTAGGTTTTTAGATTACCTCATTATGCACATGTAAATACCCTATCATAAATACCTAGTCCCTCATATTAATTAGTTTTTGCGGATATAATATCATGATACGGATAACTTAACTCCTCAAGTTACTTAATCTCGTAGACTCTATGTAGTATGAAAATTCCAGAAAATTCTGGGTCGGCTACACCGGCCCAAACAATCACATCTCACCGCAACATTCCCCGATGAAGGAGCAGCTGTTCCAGGAGGCAGTGGAAACGCTGCAGCAACTGAAAACCACCTTCTCGCCCATCGAAAAACTACTAGTCATACGATGTACCTTCCAGAAGATGACCACCGCTGTACAGTTAGAATTAGGTAAGATTATGGGTTTTTTTTAGCACCAACGTAGTGTACGATGATTTCTTCATTTTGTTTATTTCTGTAATGTGGGTAGTTAACATTCCACAAGCTTTCATGTTGTAATATGTAGAAACAAATTTTAAGGTGGGTTCTTCGCTCCAGCGAAACGACATTTTGTGCCAGCTAATCGAACTCGACTAAAACGATAGGTTCGGGCTTTGTTTAGCAGATCAACGAGTCAGCAATGGTGCGTGGTGGGAGATGCTACTCGCTGAATAAGATAGAACGAAATGGATCGACTCGACTAAATAATTTACTAATCTACTCGACTAAATTACTAGCCTAGTGTGAACAAGTTTGGTTTTTTCGAACCTGACTACACTGTTGACCTGGCAAGGCCTCTACAGTTTACACCGGACTACTAAGGGGAGCGCTTAAGGCACTCACTCGATTTTATAGTAGGCAACCAGCACAAGGGCACCGGGTGCGCTTCGACTTGGACTACCACCGAATATGCCGAGTCTTACTAAGCTAAACAAAACTAAGCTAGCTATTATTTCATACTTATATAAATTCGTGAAACATACACGTGTACCAAGCAAGTATGTTTCACAAACTTATATATGTATCTTGTATCTGACTACTAAGTTAATCTAAGCTAAAACTCCGTTCGAAAAAGGGATTAAAAAAAAAACAAACCCAACCACTATGTGTACCTTCGATTGATCGGTGTTATGCGAACAAGGTTTTCTTAGATCGTCCATAAAATACGTTCGTACTTCTGAGTCCAAGGGGAGTGTGTCAAGGGGGTTGAGGGGTTCAAATGGAATGTGAAATTCCCAACTCATCAAACAATTCTGCAAATTTTTCTCTCGAAATATTTTTTCAATTTAATTTTTATTCTGTTACGACAGAAAGTCATCCGTTTCATATTTATATAAGTATCTTACCAGTTCATCGCAAATATTTGGCCGCTCTGGTTATTATTGCCGTACGTTCAGGCTTACGCATAATATAGTCGAGAGTTGAATACAAAACAAAGTTAAAATATTATTATAGGAATTAAAAATTGACATTTGTTTATCCTTAAGTCGTCTCGACGTTATTCGTATAATATACTACGTATTTATACCTAAATTTGTGGTCTGAGCATCTATTTTCAGAACGGTTATAAAGTTTAGGGAGGACTGTACATATATATTTGTGCATGTACGACGGATGGGGATCGTATTATTCGTGACGCAATATTGATATTAGAGTCACAGAAAATATGACAGCGTGACAAAGGGGAGTTAGGGGGTCCAAAAAGGGACAATTTTGCGTGACGTATTTTATGAACGGCCCTTAATTTTTTTTTTGTTTATTTTACAGGTCAAAACTATTTATGGAGCATGGACGAACTGTTTCCCGTCTTCCATTTCGTGGTGGTCCGCGCGAGGATCCTCCAGCTCGGCTCCGAGATACATTTCGTTGAGGATTTCCTCGAACCCGCTATGCATCACGGCGAACTCGGACTCATGTTCACTACATTGAAGGTAATTTTAAACCCGTTGATTAATCGAATGCCGTTTGTACCACACAATTACACTGTAGTCACACTTAACTAAGTTTTAGCTTGCGGCTTACCTCACGGTCATGTAGATTTGTCCTATCCCTCGGGAATAGCAGTGCATTTATTTCTGAATGAAAGTACCCTATGTCCTTTTCTGTGCCTTTGATAATGTTTATGCAAAAATTTCGTTATGGTCGTTTGATTAGATAAGACGTAAAATCATAAATGGTAAATAACAGAAAATTAAACATAGGCTTTTTAGTTCTAAATTATTGGTACTAATTAGTACAATATATAATCAGTACATTCATAACTAATAAATTGGTAAATAAGTCAATCAATTATACTAGTAATCATCCAGTAGTCGAAATACGACCATAATTTACAATATGTACAAATATTGTAGATTAATAGACATGAGAATCGTCAAGTACATAGGGCATCTTATAAATAAAAGGCTTCAATTCGTCGATGGAATAGTTTTTTTTTCTTGATAACAATACTAAAGTTTATCAATAGGTTTTAAACAAAAAAAATGTATGCTAAACAGAAGAGAAAAAGGTAATAAACTGCGGTTGTTTACATACATTTTTTTTTTATAAATACTTGTGCTAAACTAGGTTTATAAGAGAACATGGATTAAACCAACGAGGATATAAACGAATCATGTTTAAAGTAATAATTAACAAAGTTAGTCAAATGATATTATTAAAGCCATGTTGTCATCGTGGTAGTGCGTTCGATTTGTTCCAGTTCTATTGTGTCTGAACTTTCGGTAAAGTAAAACATTCTGAAGGAACCATAGTATTACGGTAAAGAATATTCGCCTATATGTTTTCCACAACTATATTTAACAACCAGTCGGTCCAGATTTAATCGTTTTAACATTTTAGCCCTCATCATCACTTACCAAACGCCATCATTGACATATTAAAAATAAAAGTCAATTTCCTTTCCAGGCGTGTTACTTTCAGATACTACAAGAAAAGATGTCAATTAACTCTTGAAAACGCCAGAAGTCCATCTCGAAACGTTAATACTAGAAATAAATAATGCTCAGTAAACACATCACGTGCCATATATGACATATGTCAAACCGTACATGACATATGTCAAGCCATACATTCATATATATGTTTTAACTGCCACAGACTATCATGTTCCTTATATGATATCCTTCCTACTAATATGCCCCATCTTACAAATAATAAATCATTACTTAAATATGTTCATTCCGCCTTTATTGAAATATTTACTGCCTTCATTTGTCATAATAATGTAAAACTGTAATGTCATCTATATTTGTACTTGTATAACTATACTATATATTTGTATCTATATTTTCAACATTATCTCTGTGGTACCAATATCACAATATTACTTTTCTGTGATTGCTCTATGTCTGTGCATATTTGGCAATAAAGTTAAAACGTGTATTTGTCACATTTGACACTGGCGAAATTGCCTACATAAGCAAATGCCACACCGAAAAATAAAAGTCGTACATGACATATGTCAAGTCATACATTATCTGTATGTGGTAGCAGTCATGTGCTTACTGGGTAAAAGTAATCAAATGGAAATTTTAATGCGACACGTTGAAACAAAATGATCTCTGTACATTTCTTACTATGCGTATTAATGGTTATTTTTTTTTTCTTTTTAAATATGTCCGTTAATATCAATCCCAGTTTGGGAAATTTCAATGATCAAATGAAGTATTATTTTTAATAAAACGATTTAAAATTATTTTGTTGCTGTTTTTATTGTTTATTATATGTATTTATTTCATAACAGGAACTATGGATGAAATTTAAAAATCATTGATTATGAAACCAGTATTGTATGTGTATAAATTAATGTTTTTGGCTATCCAGTATTTAGAAATAGTTAAAAGCTTTATTATAACGTCCTAATACAAATTATGATTTAACTTATTATTTAACTACGTAAAAATATACCCATCATTTTATAAAGATACATATTATTTAAATACAAATAATTAATCTTAGATTCTCATGAAATTGTAATTGAACAGTTTACATAATTTATTATTTTGTGTCATTCTTTGAATAGGTACTTGATTCGTTATGTTTTTATATTTTAAAAAGTATTAAAAAAGCTATGTTATTGTTTTAAAAGTGATCATTCCATGAGATCATTGTAACACTTATTTTTAAACCTGGCAACATTTTATCTATAGATTATAATTTTAACAGTGGAATGTTAATCTGACAAAAACTAATATATATTTCATTAAAAATCCAAGGGCGAGTACAAAGTAACCAAACCATTAAAATATTTTGAAAAAAAAATTCAGCTCGTCTGGAGTTTACGGTATTCCTTTGATAATTACTGATAGATAGACATTGAATATTATGAACTACTTTGTAAATCGCATGTTTACTTCGTAATGGATTACCTAAGTATGTAATCGAGTTCAATTGATAAATACCATAT
Source organism: Antheraea assamensis (assembly GCA_035772565.1). Classification (NCBI taxonomy): domain Eukaryota; kingdom Metazoa; phylum Arthropoda; class Insecta; order Lepidoptera; family Saturniidae; genus Antheraea; species Antheraea assamensis. The sequence goes on along the minus strand of JAQQSE010000054.1, from coordinate 1,065,806 downwards.
CATGTTATGTAAGTGATTTAGAAGTTTGTAAATATATTCTCATTACGTGTTCTATGTAGCGTTTGTTTTTTTTTTATTGTATAAAATATTTATTAAACGTTCAGACACTAAAATTTCATTTTTGTTTTTACTAACCTAAAAAATTCAAATCGATTAAAAACTAACCTTAAACCGTCATTTCATTCTGCAATTATTTATGTTAAATATCAATTAAAATTCACTCGACTGCAATTGTTTATAATAAGTTACTAATGTACACTCACCAAAAAAGTCTAAGCAACATGTACTAATTTAAATTTTAGGATGATGCACATTATAACGTTGTATTTTATTTTTAAAATAATATCTTTAGGGTTCTATGATGTAAAAATAACAGCTGTTGTCTTTATAAGTTCTTTTAATAACAGAAATGAACAATATTAGAATATACTGTAGAAACTAAGATACATAAGAAACTAAACTTTTTTTTTTACAAAATGAAATTTCTAAGAAAATGTATCAGATTTTTTTTTTACAACCAGCCAGTATGTCATCAATAACAAAAAAGTTTACTTATCTACACACTTTGTTTGAGTAAATACTTAGAAATTAATTAATATAAATGGTAAAATTTGTAATATCACGCATGTCGCTTAGAAGTTTTTGATGTGTGTATTTTAAGAATTTCGCCACTTTCGATAAAGCTACAAATGATATCTAAAACTAAATTTGAAAACAAGGAAAATAAAAAATGCATTGTTTATTAAGGCTATATTTATTTCATTCCTATAAAATAACATACCAAATGTCTCTTTTTTTTTTTTTGTACAACATCATATCAAAAATGTACACCGTTATATAAATTTCGTCTCAGGTAAATGTTACCCATCTACTATCGCGATTCCCCCTATTTCGTATCTATTACACATCATAAATATTACAATTATAGTCATCTCACTTGTCCAGTCGCTGAGTCGATACAATATCTGTACTAACTATAGTCTGCAGAAGTCGCTTCACAAATTTAAAGTTACGCGGTGAAAGAAACCATGATGACATACAAAATACTGAACTTTAGTCGATACTGTACAATTGTGACAAACGATTTGTACCCATTAATTAACTTAATAAGAAAGTGTCAATTTACTCTTAATTTGTGAAGCGTCACCCATCAAATGCTGTACAATATATCTACAATGTCTCAAATTCATCTTAACAGTTAAAACTTATTGATTTAAAAAAAAAATCAAACGGTAAAATGAACTCTCGCTATGTTGAAATTTATCACCAAAAAGCTCATCAATAATCATATAGTAAAATTGATAATATCGAACAATTAAAAGAATTGTTAATTATAGGATATAAATTGATTCACCCATAACTTTGAAATCGATAACGTTATAATATTGTAGGGTTGTAGACATTCGATAAATATGTTTTTATAAGACAGTAAACATTATGATAATAAAAAAAATAAAAAAAAAGAAACAGGTCAATATTTACAATTACCACTGTTACTAAAATCTCAGCTCCGAATCTAGAGAGGGACAGACGGGTACCTGCACCAGATGCAATTTTAGGGAACACCAAAAACTGTTTGGATAACATTTCGTTTCACTAAAACCAAAAGTGCTCCACACTATCGATTATTCATTTAATTTTGGAACGCATCTAGTTTAATTTCTTAATACGTGCGAATGCTGTGTCTTTTAGGGGAACTTCTGGCGAATCTAGAAATCTTAGAGGAACGGGCGCCATGTCAAGCATTGACGCCGGTACGAAAAATCCTAGACCTGAAGCGGTTTTATTTACGTACGTTAATTAAAAAAATCAAGAGTATTCCCTTTCTATTCTAGAGGCAAGGTATTACTTTTTAATCATAACAAATGTTTCGTATCAACACAACAGATATCTGGTACAGCATAACAAAACCTTACAAAAAAAATAATATTATTATTACAGACTTGATATTATTTTCTTTTGTTCATAAAATGTCATCTGTATTATGTACTTATTATAAGCAATGGGTCGAAGTGGCTGGCTGGTACATGTGTCGATCGATTTCGATTTATTATAATCGTGCTTCAATATATCTCCAATTTAGATTGTACGCCTCTCGATAACACATCGATAATCGATTTCTAAAGTTTTAAGTAGTTATATTTTGACTAGTGAAACTCGATTTACGTAATCGATTTACCGTTGCAAGCAAACACCCGGAATATTGTGATTTTTTATTAACAATGAGTTATAGTAGACCCTTTACATTTAATAATAACTAGCCTACTGAAAAGTGTTTATACTCCGGGTTCCAAGCTACCTGAATACTATATTACTTTGCGGTCAAGTCACGAGATTACTTACTCATTGAAATGTTACATATAAACAAAGTTATTTTCGCATTTATAATAATATTGCGGACATAAGCATCCACTCAATGACAGAATTTGAACGACTTAGTAAAAAGAACGGTTTACATACTATAATGCTAATCCCATACCTGTGCGACCAAGCTTCGGCTACTTGTGCCTGCTAAAAAGTAACCTCAAAATTAATTTCCGATAAAGGCGTAGAATAACGTTTGCACACCATTGTCATTTCAATAGTAACTCGAAATTAGCGTCTCCAAGTTCCTTTGATGTATGTAGAAATCGCGGCCCCAGTTATCGTGCTGCGTGTATCGTCACGCAATTCGATAGTTCGTAACGCATAACGATAATATCATCCCACATCTGCATTTAGTCTGATCATAGACAAAACTTCGTGCCGATACACGCAGGTATGAGTAGTACCATAAGATGTAAAAATGAGACATAGTTAAAATTACTATGCTCATTTTTTAATAAATACGAAACTGTTTATATCTAACGTTACAACCAAATAATTTACGAAATAAATGACACTGAGTAATTAAAATCATATGACATTCGTTTACGTAAAATCAAGTTTCACTAGAAGCACCGCGACAGGTAGTAACAATACGCTCCGTAAAACAATCAATCAACAAAAATGATTATAAGCTCGTAATTTCCAAAAAGATATAAAAACATCTAGTAATCGCGTTAAAAATAACTAACTTTCATAAGCATACCTTATACACCAATGTTAAGTTATAATATTATAAATAAATGAATCGATATTAACCATACAACAATGAATCATCAAAAATAAACCGAACATATATGGCTGCGCACGGCACGGCCAAACTCGCCTCAATCAGTTCCCACCCTAAAGCCGCACACCTGTGTCTACGTAATTGCTATACAAGGAAACTATAACAAAACAAAAAATAAACAGATTAACAAAAAAAATCAACTCTAAAAAATGTTCCAAAACGTAATTGAACATAACTAGGTTACCTAGTCTTATATTGTCCGAAACCTATCAACATTTCAAACACTATTCGATTTTTAAGAGTTCCTGAGTGTGTCTTTAGAAGCCAATATCCGATGCAAGGAAATTAAAATAGGACCCTCTTGAAAATATATCAGTTGCAATAACAAAATGCATTTTCGAAATGACGAACCTATGAGGTAACAAATATTAACAAAATACAAATAAATTGAGAAGCTCGTCCTTTTTGAAGTCTGGTAAAAAAAAACCACGTAAAAAATGGCACGTAACTAAAACCGTGCGATAACGGATAATAATATTAATCTCAAAAAATATATTCGTTAATGCTTTAATAATGCTAGTCCTATACCTGTGTGTCGACTTTCTGGCTACTTGTCGCACTATAGAGTATCCTCAATCTTAATTCCGATAAAGGAGCAGCAGAATAACGTTCGCACACCTTTGTCATTTTAATAATAACTCGAAGTTAGTGTTTCTAGGTTCTTTTGATGTGTGTAAAAACCGCAGTCCGATAGTTCGTAACGCAGGACGATAATGTCGTCCCACACCTAAATTTATTGCGATCATAAACGATAATACGTGTCGATACTCGCATGTATGGGTAGTAGCATAATACGAATATTATGCCACAGGTGCAGTCACGTGATTGACGTAAATATCCCATATATAGTTGTAACACATTACATACACTCGAGAGTAAGTCCGTGCGCCGTCATATATGCCTAGCTGAAATGTTAGACAAAAATTAAATTTTCATTATATATATATATATACACATATATATATTAAATACGTTATTAATAGCGAAATATCAATTGAATTTTATTGCATGCATTTATTAATAAATAAAATTTAACAATTACCCTAAATATGGACGACAGTTAATACATAATTAATAAAAATTAGATAAAAATCCCTAGTCACAGGGAGAGACGATTCGATTTTAAACTTAAGTATGTATTATACGTAACGCGGTGTAATGTTTTGCGAACTTTTCCTACGGAATAAATCTTATAAGAAATTAAATCCAAATGTTTCGATTCGACAAAATTAAATCTTATATCGTAAAGATAAGACCCAATACAAGTTTAGCCCAAAGCTACAACAGTATCCATTAGAAAACGGTATGTATTTCTCAGCGAATTATTACAATTATAAAAAAACACCGTTTATTTAAACAACATAATGCTTAAATCTAGAGAAATCAACGTATATATTACTATAATAACACTCTACAGCTATATGTTAATGCTTAGAAATAAATGCCGTCTACAGTGGGTGGTGTATGGTGATTGTAGTCAAGTAAAAAATCGTTTGTATGGTTTTATTAATAAAAAAAAATAGTTTTTGTAGGAAGTTTTAGCGTATACTGTACGGAAAAAAAAATATATATACAGAAAATACCGCCATAAGTCTAATCATTAGGAAAAGGTACCTTCTATATTTAATTTATTTTTATATTAAAAAAAAGTAATAATCGGTAGTCTGTTGTCAATGGATTTTATAGTTATAGTAGTAACAAAACGCAACATACTTATTATTTTTCGTATATTTAATTAATACATTCGTAATCGCATAATATATACTATAAAAAGAAAATCATTAAAAATATGAATAATCATAAAAAAAAGGATTTTTATTTCATACTTAATATTTATCGAATTTAAATAAAAACTGGTAGAGGCGTTTGTCTATTACCAATGACGCATCAAGTTATACGTATACGTTGTGTTTATGGTACTAAATAACAAACATGTATTTCACCACAGATATAATAATTAAAAAAAAATCGGCTATAACGTACTCCTCATGAATATAAATCTTATTTACACGCCTACCGTATTTATAATTGATATTGATTTTATAAATTCATAGGAAAAAAAATATTATAATAATACAAAACAAATAAACCTTTTGCTAAGCAATTTAAAACAACAAATAAATAGTATTTAGCGATTGTTTTTTTTTATTTATTTACCAATTAATTCCAGTACAATAAGTGAGACGTGAGAGCCAAAATGTACGTTCAACGAAGAATGCTTAACATTCAATGAACAGTAGAAAAATTCGATCAGCTTATTCAACTAATACTGTAAGCACCATTTCCACGATATCCACTAATTCTAATCGATTTCTTTACATCAATCCAACATAAATCCGGAAATGGGTTAAACATTGCTTTTTTTTCTTTTTTCTTTAATATCCATCGTGTTCGTTTCCGTTAACGTCACATCCGACATAGAATTCTCTAGAAACACGCCGTTGCCTATAAATAAAACCGTCACTTACAAATAAAAAAAATATATTTCAGGCGTGTTTACCTCGACAATTCTATGTCAATATCATAGGAAAACAACGCGATTTCGTTTTAGAATCGATTAATAAAATCGATGTTCCTTTAATTAACCCGTGTTTTTAATTTGATTATAACAGAGCAACCCTCACTTAAACCAGCGATTCCCAAAGTCGATTTCCGTGTACGAGTCCCTACTATGAGACATTTTGTTTTCGAATAATTTTATATTATCAGTTTAATGGACGTTTCCATGAAATTAAAAGGGAATAGGAAGTGTTCCGTAGCTGTAAACGTTTAGGAAACGCTGGTAAATTAGTCATGGGATGGAGCGAATCGATTTGCAATGTAAATAAAAATTGACTTTTATCTTACAAAAAATAGCTTTTTTTTTTATTAAATACTTTACTTACCGATGTTAAAATTTTACAATCTTAACTATACTTAATTTATATAATCCAACGTTGTATGCGCTCGATAGTCTAATAATTTCGAAAAAATATTATTTCATAGTAAAAATATGTTATATATGTTATAATAATGTTATTTAGTTTTAAATAGTTATTACATACAACACTATGACCGTTTCGTTCGTGTAAAATGGCATCAAATATTATTAAGCTAGTTTTAATACTGAGATGATATTTTATATTTATTTCTGTTTCAATTATTCTCACACAAGATTTTATAGTTTAGTGGACCGGTTTTTCTGAGAACATATTATGTTATATACTTTATAACATTATGTTACGATATTTCTGAATTCTTTTTACTATTTAAATCTTATATCGCGAGTCAGGATTAAGATATTTGTTTAGATGCCGAATAACTTTAACGTATTAAAAACATATTTTAATTAATATATAAATTCATAATTAAAACGACTCATATGACACACGGGCGCGATTGACTCATTATTGTCATCAAAGATTATATTAAATAAAAAACAGAGAAGTAGACGCTTATACAATACTTTTTTTTTCTATTCGTCACTGAGATGACGTCACATCACTCTAAATAATATACTTTTCTTCGATATAATACACCAAAGTGTAAGCGTCGGAACTATGTTTCGAAAGGTGTGACGTCACACGCTACGATTGGTGGTTCTATTCATGTAACAATACGTACATAACAACAAGGAATTATTGATGTTTTTTTTTGTTATTTAATTACCTATATAAACAAAACTCAATCGTCTTTATGTAAGCGCATCACTTCAGAACGGCTGCACCAATCCAACTATTTTTTTTAAACTGTGTTTATAATTGCCAAGACAAGGTTTGTACGAAGGAAAATGTTTGCTAAATCATAAAACAAAGTGAAAAACTTGTAATCACAAAATCTAAAAATGAGTGAGCGAGACAGGTGATAATAGGAAGATCTTAAAAGATATCGACAGAATTGACGTTTATTAGTTCAGTTGTCATTTTTTTAAATTATTTGGAAGAACAAAATGACATAAGAAATTGTTACATCCTATAAAGTGTCACCCATCCCGCAGTATTCGTATTTAGATGAGAAAAAGAAAAGAATAAAAAAAAATGCAGTTATTTCATTACATACTATACTCGAACTCGACATTACTCGAAAGGGAAGATTTTGTCACATTTTCTTCATTGGTACACACACCCGTGCGAAGCAAGGGCGAGTAATTACTTGAAAACTATAACCTGACCATGTGAATTAAAATATCATTAAATAAATTAAAATTTCATTATTATCGTTTAGTGTCTAGAAACGTATTTTATATACTGTTCAGGTTAAAACACAGAGTCAGATAATATGTACACACGATTTTTTTTTGTTTATATATATATATATATATATTTGTTCCAACGATATAATGGGAAAGCAATACGATAAATCGTGTAATTTAGTTTGTAAGAATTTTATTATTTCAGTTTTAGAAATCCTCACTTAAATATTTATGTGCAAAGTTTTTTTTTTTTTAATAATAAGATAATTTAAAAAATATATAAAGCATGTTTTCCCTTTGTCCTTCTTATTAGAAACACGATGACGTAACTCGCAATATTTACGATATTCATAATTCAATTGATATGTGTACAATCTGTTGTCTATTGTCCATTGGCAACCCTATTCATTAAATAAACTTCTATTTACGTCAACCTTATTCATTTGACTATGGTGAAGAATAAAATAAAAAATATTCATATATCCCACTGATTCATTTAAAAATATACAAATTTATATGTACATAATTCTTTAACGTTATCGACTCTAGTGTCCATATGATTTAAGCGGTTTCAATCTCCATATTTCACTTAATATAAAAATATTTACACATTTCACTAATAGTGTTGTCCTATTACGGCGTAACAAGTCGAGTTGTACAGTTCGTCATGACGTCACAGGTCTATTCGATTCGTCGAGTGCAAATAATAGAGGGGTGGCGTGTTTCGATTGAATTATCGATATCGTTTTTTTTTTAAATGAGCGTTCTACTTCATAACGTGTCGATTAACCAATGTCACGCGAATAAAGATTCTATACCAAAAGTTGAACCAAGAAGACCTAGTCCTCTTCGTCTCATATAAAAACGCTGATGATTAAAAAATTAAATACGATAGTGAGTACGATGATTCTATCTTATTCCATATTTGATCCCAAGCACTGTATAAATATAGAAAAAAACCGAGGTACAATCGTAAACAAATCACGTTCGTCGATTTCGTAGAACACATTTCAAGCTCAACAGTGAAAGTACGTTAAATAAAATACCGAGAGAAAAGAAAGAACATATAAAACACCATAAATCGATCATCATACATAATAATACCACTTACGCACTAAGAAATACCTAAAACTGTAGGTACAAATAACGTTCTTATTATCCAGAAGGCAAAATTGGCACTTAAGACAAAGTTCGCTCCTTTGTTGAGTGTATGCGGGATGATTGTTGTGGAGTTCCCCGGTTTTGGGTTTGGCGGCGCGTGTACCGCGTAACATTGTATTACGTATCAGCGTACTGCGTAACAGCGTACGGCGTAACGGCGTACTGCGTAACCGCGTACTACGTAACGGCGCAACGCGTGATCAGCGTACTGCGTAACGGCGTATCGTACGCCGGCCGGTACACTCGGAGGATGGAGAGGTGAGTGCTCGCTAGAAGCGCGCACTCCGGCTATGTAGGCGGGGAATTGTTTTGTGTGGGATTGTACGGATGATTCGAGTTACGTAACACTGTGTACACACTGTCCACCTTGCTTAGTTTCTCGAAAAACGGTATCAAGTCTAAAAGTTCTGAATCTGTCATGTCGTCGAACCATGACGCGACAGGTACCTGAAAGGAAGACAGGGATTTTAGAATAGACATACATATCTTATCGGAATCAGTACCATTAAAAAAAAAAATCTATCACTAAATACCGGCGGTTCGGGGAACGCCCGTGAATTTTACATGTACATCTAAAAAACCCCGAACGTCTTCCAAGATCTAATATATTACTTATCAGTCGAGGAACACTTGAGCCACAAGTACCGCACGTTGACCGCTGACAATTGTGAGGATTAATTGTCTCTTTATCTTTGCATTAACCGTGTTAGTTTATACTCTTATCGTTTGTTTAATATGCGGATTGTGCTATGTGTACATAATTCAATTAATATGTAAACAATATTATTTACCAACGTGTGAGAGATGTCACTGTTTTAAAAATTGCGAATGGTTTACACACTTAAGTTTAAACTTCAGGGAAAACTTTACTTCAATCAAGAATCAAAATAATGAAAATAGCTTAAGTGTGAAGTATTAAAATATAAAAATAGCTTTAATCCCTCCCTTAACGGATATCGTCATCATCATCAGCCTGTAAGAGACCAGTGGGTCTCTCGTGTAGTGACACGGCCATAGACATCCTCCCGAAGGAAGGTAACTTGTGTTATATATAAACATTTATATTTATTTATTGTCTAGTCCAGATTCCCATACATCTTCAAGAAATTGGTAATACTACTATTCAGGGTTACATTAGAGGGACATAAATTATGTGGACAATTAATTACATTTATATCCATTTTCAGTTTTTAATCTATTAAATGCCAAATATAAGTATATAAAAAATTAAAACATTAGTAAGTATCAAAACCTCTTGATCCACATAACCTCAAGAACTCAGAAACAACTTCTGGATAGAATATTGCTACTGCCCATGAAAACAAAACTTAAGATAAACATTCACTTTAATTAAAACCTGTGTAATATAGGATACGAAATTATCTTAGTATAAATACCATTCACAATCGTCAGGCAGCTATTCAAATATATATAACTAGCGGCCCGCTCTGGCTTCGCACGGGTATAAAATATATAGCCTATGTCATTCACTGAAAAAATGATTAAAATCGATCCAGCAGTTTTGATTTATGCATTACTGCCCGTGGCCCGCACGCGTTAAATTTGGAGTAACCTCAAAAATAACAGTATTTCTCCACTATTTAATTTATGTTATTATACATATAAACCTTCCTCTTCAATCACTCTATCTATTTAAAAAAAAACCGCATCAAAATCCGTTGCGTAGTTTTAAAGATTTAAGCATACATAGGGATATAGAGACAGAGAAAGCGACTTTGTTTTATACTATGTAGTGATTAGTACAATAATAAATTTAATATGTTTATGTGTAAATGAAAGAGTTATCTGCCATTCACATTTATCGGCCACTGGTTCCACGAGACAAAAAACATCATAGTACAGAAGAGATTACGGGATAAAGTACAGTGCCTTTCTATACATGAAAATGGATCAAGAAAAATCCACTCCTTACACCACCTGCCATAAATTTTAATTTTTTTTTACTCAAAATTTCACAAGTTTGGGCAAGGCCTGTGACGTCTACAGCCAAAGTCTATAGGTTAATTATTAATTGAAAATAATTAAGGGAGCACTCACAGCATTGTCCGGATGGAATATATACGAGGCCGGTGAGTTGTCGACAATGACGACGCGGCGCAAATCCCTTCCAAGACTGTTGAGGTCCTTCACGTAGTTGCCGCGATGGAACACGCAGCTGTCTCGAAACAGACGTGCCCGGAACACGCCCCATCTGTATCATGTCGGTTTTAATTGATTTCTTCATAGTGATAAAGTTTTTCCTAAGCTCGCCTGGCTAACTACCACCCTCAAGTTGAAAATCTGCCTCCAAGCACCGGCAGCTGCACTTGAGAAACAGTAGGTACGTATTTACCATCTTAGACAAAATCATTATTTAACAGCACATGAGATTGTGGTCAAAACGCTACAATCTATAAAGTATGAAAAATGTACGAGTGCCAGGTTCGACTCCGTGTATACATACCACCGCCACACGAATTGCTACCTCGTTTACTAATACGTAATACATATTTCGTATCGAGTAGACGTATGTACGTTGCCTGCAACCCTATTGAAACTCAGCACTACAGTATTAAAGTCCTTGGCAAACTTTTTGAGCGGTCTGAACATAGTTGCGCGCGCAGCATGTATATAAATCTAATATACATATTATATGTGTAACATAAGATATAAAATATATAAAAACATAAATAAATGACAAATTTAGATTTGTATAATAATGTTTTAATGTTGTTTTAGCCTGAACTTGCGGCTATATTCAGAGCGGCCAAAAACCATTTTACATATACACAGATCACCCCACACACGTGCACACATAGGTGGTTGAGTTATTTTTCCCCCCCTTTTTCGGACTGAAATAGGTCACACAACTTAGTAGTCAGATACAAAATACACGTATGCAGTCATGAAACATATATGGTTATACATGTATTTTTCACGAATTTATATATGTATGAAATGGATAGTTTAGCTTAGATTAGCTTAGTCAGATCGGGAAACTCAGCGACAGTTCAATCCGAGGCGCACCTTGTGCCACCTTGCTCTGATCGCCTAAACAAATCGGGTGAGTGCCTTAAGCGCTCCCCTTAGTAGTCCGGTGAATGTGTAAAGGCCAAAAGAGCGAACAGGGAAAAAAAAACCATTGACGAGCACCGTACATAGTATTACTTCAGGTGTAACATAACATAATCGGATCGACGTTTATATGACGACTATGTACGTGTAAATAGGTTATTTATATTTTAATCTGTGTCACAACCGAGACGTGTGTTCCAAAAATAAATCTTTTCTCTCTTTCTTCCAATCATTAAAATATGTAGTTATAGAAAGGAGACGCAAAGTAGGTGCATTTAAGGGGCAGACCCCGTTCAACACGCGGCATGTTAATTCGAGAACATCGTTTATACTGCCATCGTAAACGACTCTTTGTCTAATGTGATGAGTGACGTAGCAGTGTATACCTATTAAATGTAACGATAGTTAAAGAATGGATGTACGCTACGCTACGATGACTCACACGTAAAATACGCCACAATAATCTACAATACTCTGTGGTACGTAGGTGCGTCAATCACTACCTATTGTGACAATGCACTGGGTATTGACTTCCCTGTAATACTTCACGGTACAAAAAAAACACATATGTATAAAATAATTTTTTAAAGTTTATCATAAATTAATGAGATATATTATATTTTTTTATTGTTACAAGAGGGTTTTCATCTCCCGCAGTTTCTTGAAAAAAAATATAGACAATCCCAGATTTTAATGTTTCCAATATTATCTATTGAAGCTTAACAATATTAATTAAATTCAAAATCTGTTTTATAATATTAGTTGAATGCAATCCATTATCGGTATAGACATTACGTAGTAGTAATTAGCGTACGCATATATCGTCCCGCTACTCTTATGCTACTCCCATACCTGCGTGTATCGGGACGAAGTTATGTCTATAGTCAGCCTTAATGCATATGTGGGAAGATATTATCGATATGCGTTACGAACTATCGGATTGCGTGACGATACACGCAGCACGATAACTGGGGCCGCGGTTTCTACACACATCAAAGGAACTTGGGAGACGCTAATTTCGAGTTACTATTGAAATGACAATGGTGTGCAAACGTTATTCTACGCCTTTATCGGAATTAATTTTGAGGTTATTTTTTAGCGGCACAAGTGACCGATGCTTCGTCGCGCAGATATGGGAGTAGCATTAAAGTACCTTCCTAATTGCTATGTATAATATAATATACAAGCATCACAGTAAGGGCGTCGTTAGGAATTCATTAAGTGACACATTCCATGTAATTAACTTGAATATATCTTAATATCATTGCCGTAATCTTATTTATTCTTCACATATTTTAAAACTTACATATAGTAAATGACGCCATAGACTATTACAAAACTCAACAACAAACAAGAAGTGAATGGTAATATTATACAATTCACCAGAACATACTGAAAAACGTGAATTTGCTAAACATAAAGAGAAGATTCTGTAACTTAAAAGGGTCAATAACTCGAAGGTTACCAGGAAACCAAATGTATAATAATAATTGGATCACACGTATATGTATGTGGTATGTCGCCTGACTGCTACCATCGTACTGAATGTTATGGGATCGAATCCCAGATAGAAACATTTTAACATATAACTTTACGGTTCCCACGACACATGGCATGAGTTTCAGTGCGGGAGCTGACTTTAAAAAAAAAATTAAAAAATTGGTGTGTACTTACGAACGCACGATAAAAGTGAAAACTTACAAACAAATACATGCACACTAAAGTTATAATTCATACAAATTTATCAATGTAAATAAATAACAGTAATATTTAAATACAAGTAATATATAGGAGACTTAAAATACGAATAAATTATATACAAAAAGTACATAATATTATCATCATATTTAATAATAATAATAACGTAATTATTGGAAGAGTATACTCATTGTTAGACAGTAAACGTGACCGACGACTGAAGCGGAGTATAAACGATTCAGTGCGTCACCGACCTGAGCGTGACGATTCACATTCGATCACAGCCCTTAAGAACTTTGTACTTTAAAAAAAATGGTTGCCTGTAATGTCTATTTACGGACTATAATTTGACGTGATAACGTCATAAGAAAACATTGATGAAAAATTGCATACCTTTTACCGCATGTGTTGCTATAATAAACAATAAAAAACCACAAACTTTTCACTGCACTTTATAAACAGTTGACAAAACAGTTTACGTGTAAGTTGTGTGCTGCCGCTGTCTCTTCTACTCGGGTGCAACGGCCGATGGAGTGGAAGAGAGATAGATACGTCACAAGCCGAACGGTTAGGCCGATCGCGTCTCTCTATCGTCTGTTCCGTGCTTTTGCTTGCAGGCTCGGCTAAGGCGGAACGTGACAATGAGCCATGCTTTTTCGTGCGTGCAGCCGGCGTTCATCGATTTATAAGACTGTATCGTGTCAAAAAAACTCACCTATCTAGCAGATCGGCGACGGGGTCCGCGTACTTCGCGAGCGACGCGGTGAACAGTACGCACTCGTATAGCTCTCCGCACCGTCGCAGAAATTCGTCGACGTGCGGCCGCTTTAACACGTACACCTGATGTACCGCACCGTCGATCTCGACCGGTACTACGAAATCCGCATTGTTTATGGGCTAAAATTAACAGAAAAAAACAAAACTGAATTAAACTGTAATCAACCTCTAAGCCCGGTCTGAATTAACAAAAGATCAAAATCAAACATTAAAAGTCAAATTATACTTCATCCTTTTCACTCTTACTCGTTTTTCTTTTAATTACAATGAGCGAAGTATATCGCGTATACGAGGTGGCAATTGGGCAATTGGAGTTTTTGGTGGGATCTTCGTCTGTCATGTAGTGGCTTTTATATTTTATTCATAATCTTGTGTTATTAGACTCTATATTTTGTAATATTGGTGGTGTTTTACGTAATATAGTTCGGTTATTATGCACAAGTGAAGTGGATGGGAAATAATACCACGGAGCATGCATTCTGATATGCAACCAAAACTCCATGGAAAGTTCTAACAAGGAAACCACCAGCTTGTTAGAACATTATTATTATCACAAGACACTTACTTGGCACTTCTTACGTTTTAATAAACTTATATTATTTGTAAACATTCTGCTATAATCCCTCTTGAAACAAAACATTGACACTGGCAAATGCTTCTGCGGTGTCAAAACAAGAAGAGGTGGCAATTATTTATACTCCCCTTAACCGTTTCAACTCTAGATTACAAATTTAACAACGTAGTACAATATTTCAAAATGTTGTTCATAATATCTACCTACCTAACATTATTTTAATTAAAAAAAAAAAGTTTACATCTAATTAATATTATAAATGTAAATGTGAGTTTCAAGTAATAAAATTATTAAGACTTGAAGAAACTACGATTTTTATAAGCAATGCAAAAGACTAAACAAATTTTGTAAGCAAACTATACATTAGTTTCAATTTCTTTTATGTTCTTTCCTCTGTACAGCACATACATATTATTAAGATAAGAAACAATGCAGACGAAGTCGTAGGTATCAGATAGTTCTGAGTAATATTATAAATGCGAAAAAAGTATAAATAAATCAAAAATATTTATTCAATTTAAGCCACAAGAACGCGCTTATGAACGACACGGCACCGGTTCGGAAATCAACCCGGTCATCGAGAAGACCCGGCGAGAAAACTCGATCTGGTTTGTCTTTCCATCATACTTAGGATAACATATGTTTTTAAGAACATATATAGTTATAGACCGAGATAGTTACATTCGTTTTTAGTATTTTTTTTAGGTGGTAGAGCTATGCTGAAACTATTACTGGTTTCAGCATGAATGGGGGTCGGCTCGCCCGGGGTAGTACCACCCTCTCACAGAAAACCGACGTGAAATAACAGTGGTTGCACTGTTGCGTTTCGTTCGGTCAGTGAGAGCGCCGGAGGCCTACATATATTAAAGGACCGGCAACGCACTTGCGACTCCCCTGGTGTTGCTAGTGTCTATGGACGGCGGTGATCACTTCCATTAGGTGACCCACCGGTTCGTTTGCCCCTATAATATAAAAAAAAAATTGATTCTCTCTATAATAAACCTTAGACATTAAAGCCCGCTTGTCATGGTGCTTGAACTTATAAGGACTTAGTATACTTTCCATCCATTCTAAGTCCAAATCTACATTAACGTTAGTAAAGCCGCGAACAAAAATTGTTTTTTTTTTTTATACAAATATTATGAACTATGCAACATGGCCATCTGTTTGGCCAAGTATTTTAATAGTCAACACCGTCAATGTCGTATATAAATAATTGTCCTATATTTTTGTGAACATACCCAACAATTGTGTTTGTGTAGATAGCAATTTTAAAAGCTTTTCCTAGCTTTCGGTTTCGAAGCGATGATGGCTCAGTTGATGGCGTGTTCGGACACAACATCGAAGGACGTAGGTTCGAATCCTAGCAACTGACTCGGAGCTTTCGGTAAAGGAAAACATCGTGATGAAACCACAGTATGGTGGTAGGGCTTTTTCTAAGTCCGCCTTGCTAGCTACTGTGTTTTTTTCTTTTTTTATATTATAGGGGGCAAACGAACAGGTGGGTCACCTGATGGTAAGTGATCACCGCCGTCCATAGACACTAGCAACACCAGGGGAGTCGCGAGTGCGTTGCCGGCCCTTTAATATATGTGGGCCTCCGGTGCTCTCACTGACCGAACGAAACGCAACAGTGCAAGCACTATTACTTCACGTCGGTTTTCTGTGAGAGGGTGGTACTACCCTGGGCGAGCCGAACCATTCATGCTGAAACCAGTAATAGCTTCAGCGTAACTCTACCACCTGCAAACTACTAAACTCAAGTCAGATAAATCTGTCGCCAAGCACCTGTTGGTCTGTTCCGGCAGGTACATTTAGGTTTAGTGTGACTACTATCTTAGACCATATCATCATTTTAACATCAGATGAAATTTTGGTCAAACGCTAAATTATGAAGTATTTAATTAATTTTTTTTTTGTATTTCATGATGATAGTTGGTAATGAGTTAGAAATTGCGATGATTTTAATTCATATTTTATAAGTGACAAAACAAAAGTGATTATACTGTAAGCGTTGGTAATCACAGTGGGATCCAAAAACAGGCGTAACCACAGAGAGATTCACAGTACCTCGACCGTCACCGCTATCGTGGATCCCTATGGTATACGGTTGATACCGAAATCCGATACTTTTTTTTTTCAAATTGACCATACGCTGTTGGCCTGATGGGCCTTGACAACTTCACCGGACTAATAAAATCCGATACCTCTATACATATCAATATGGCGGTTGTTATGCGTACTGTGTGGTGACCGGAATCCTACACGACACAACTGTTGTATTCCAACTCACATAATTTACCTACCACTATATATAATACATTAAATTTAATATTATAGTTTCCGACTAAACAAATAAAGTCGCGGATCCCTACAAAGCCATTTTTAGTTAATTATAAATACAATTTAATAAGGAAAAATCCGTATTATTCCTACCAACTCTGTCATAACATAACGAAAAAAAATCATATATCGAACAATCTAAATTTCGTTAATAAACAGGTTACCATTTAAATAACAAGAATATATTTAAAAGTAACAAAAATTTGCCAGCACTTGTACCAACATTTTTTTATTTAATTACCATTATCAGATTAATATAACAGTGACCTTGGTATTTTCATATTATTTATGAACAATTAATATTAATTGAAATATATTCAACGATAAGACACGCCCTCGCAAAGAATGTACACGGAAAACATTGATGCCTCATGTCCTGGTTATCGACGTTGCGGTCTCCTAGCGCTATCTGCTTTTCAACCGAGTAGCGAGTGTTCGCTATGAGGTTGCCATTTCGGGCTGAAGCGTAAAACAAAATACGGAATTTTGCATCTTTACTTGATAGCAAAAGAAAAATTACTTTAATTACAGTTTCATTTTATTTTCGATAGATATCGCTGTAAGTGCCACGCTTAGTGTGTGCCCTAGTCGAGTGCATCACTTTCAATTAAATGTATACGCATTCAGGGGATTTGAAGTACTAATTTATCCTGGCTGTAGGAGACCTAATACACGAGACACTAAAATGACAATCAAACTAACTAGAACGATCTCCCACTTCTCTACTGTCAGCAGCTTCTTACTTCGCCGCGTCGTGCTTGTTACGTGTCTATTACGCGCGGGACGGTCTCTGTACGTTTTTGTTAACACATATATTGTTCAAATATGTACATATTTATAGATATAATTTATGCAAAAAAATGTCCCGTTACATTCAGAATGATTGGTGAATAAAATATTTACAGAAGGACGAACTAAGGTTTGGTATACTCAATACGCATATAAAATACTCAAAGACGAAAACAGACATTTTTAAATGTTTTCTTTTATAAAAAATATATATATATGTGGTAAGCGCATAATTATCAAACGGTTACATCTATTTGACTACTTCTTTTTTTTGTTTTTGTTTGTAATTGTCAGGACACGGTTTTATGAAAATAAATGTATGAAGAATCGTATTGAAAAGTAAAAAAAAAAAAGGGTTCGACAATTTTCATATAAAAGGCGAGTTAGTGAGACAGAAATGGCGGTAGGAAGATCTTCAGAGATACCGATACAATTGACATTCACTCGTTCACTTATCATTTCAAATCTACATTCATCAAATACTCCTTAGTACCCTTAATCTGTTGTCATAATAATTGTAGACGTAACTTCCCATCGCTACAATTGTATATCAATCACCCCTTCAAATTTTCACTCCTTCTAATTTAAAATTGCAAATAGATCATCTAATCGATCGACGAATAAGACCGAATAACCGCTACAATTTTATATATGTCAGAAAACCAAAACGAATATCTCTAAAAAAAAATAATTTTTTTTTTAACTGACCTACACTGTTAGCATGGATCTCTAAAACGGTATAGTATCGACTATAGATAATAAAGAAATAAACGACCACGTTTCACGGTACTCAACGACTTGCGAAAGCTGAAACGAAAACTACACAGGCAGGCGGACACTTTCTCCGAGGGCCAACAATGGATCCAAAAACAATAAGTCGTTCGAAGACTAATAATTCGTCTCCATTTGGTATAACCGACGCGTTGGGAATTTAAACTACTATATATATGATAATGAAACAATTGATTTCTCATGACCACAATATCATAAGTCATCATTGATGATACGATTCGATGCTATCGACACGCTTAGTTTAGAATTGAGAATTTTACTGAGCATATAGCACTATATGTGCCCACATGTGTAAAGCGTTCTCATGAGCTCTGAACGCGAGCGCAGAGCGTTGGCTGTCCGTTGTAATATGTTGGCTCGCAGATTTGCCAAATGCTCGAGTAAAGTGAAGGCTACTACACTGTTTATACAGCGTACTGTCTGTCATTTTACACATGCAGTCTGTGGGTCAACTACACGCAGAGAGCATACAACGCTCCGCGCGTACAATACAATAGTGCGTTCAGGGTGCTGATGGGATTATCGCGCTACTGCAGCGCTTCAGGCATGTTCGCGCCATGCCATCACCATCATGCGCAAAAGATGCGTCTCACTTATGCGCAGGGTACGCGCCAGCTCCAACAGCATACTGAACACTGTGGCAGGCAGGTGGGTTAGCCCTATACTGGGACATTGGGTACGCCTTACATACCTCTGTGGCGTTATAATTAGAATAAAATAAGTTGCTATTCTTAGTAGATGTAAGGTACTAACACTAGTTTTTTAAGTTGTTTGTATACTAACCAGATGGACTTTTGTCTGAAATAAATATTTATTATTATTACTGTATTTAGTCACCACCTGCAACTTCGTCAATATTAAATTAAAATATATCATTTAAAATAACAAAAAGACACAAAATACAACCTAGTATATACTATGGTATATAGTATACTAGCAGACACGGCGGACGTTATCCTGCTCTGATAATAAAAATACTCATGTGTATGAAACACTTCCGGCAGCTTGACTTTTTCCGATTCTTTCATCAATTACCATTATATTTCAACTAATTTACAAAAAAAAAGAACCTTGAAAAATTATATACCTAACAACCTTCCCCGTGAATTACTCTAGCTATTGGTAAATAATGCCGCATTACAATCCGTTCAGTAGTTTTTGAGTTTATCGCGAACATCCAGACAGACAGACGCGGCGGGCGACTTTCGTTTTATAATAATATGTAGTGATGCTGCAAATATTGGAATTACATACATTACCACTGTACGAAACTACGTTATTGTTAATTGTGAATTAAATATTTGTTTTATTTTAGTAAATATTTATTAGAACATGTAAAAAATATCGTTAACAAATTTTGTACTCTGTCAATTGAAAAATGACGTGTTCCCGGAGTGTACAGAATTTTACAAAAAGCAGTAACGCCATTTTTTAAATTAGGAAACAAAAACAAATAGATATACTTGAGGACAGACAAAGAAATAGAGTAATAAAAAATGTACGTTATATTCGAGCCTTTATAAAGTATAACTATCACAAAATTTGTATCCAAAAAATACTATATTAGTTTGAGTTCGTAAATATAAAAGATTCTGTCACGTAAACTATCACCCACATAAAGTTACTTCTTTTGTTACTTAAATAAGTAATAACAGCGTCATCTATCTGACCTATACTAAGATAAACTTCTATCGTCTTTTAAAAATCAACTAATGTCTTTTTTACGACACTAAGCTGAGCAGAGTAAATCTTGAAATAAAGCTTCTTTCGTGAACCGATTTTAAAGAAATAAAGCCTACATGTGAAATTCCCACGAAAACACATCTAGTAGTTTTAGAGGTCAGCAATTTCAAACAGATACGTAGTTTAAAAAAATCTTATTGTATTAATAGTAGTATTAATATAGTAATAAGCTTTGGGAAAATATGGTGAATATACAGAGTTCTAGTTTTATTATATGTCCCCGAAGATATTTTTTTAATGAAATACATTGATTAGAATTCTCTAACACATTCTCCTAATTTCTCTCACGAATAGTGCTAACAACATTCCAGTACACAAATTTTGAGTAATATTACTTGTGTACAAATATTTTTCTTTTTGTTAACAATTTTTTTTTTTTGGTTTCCAAAACTATTATATTAATAAAGTATACAATAAATACATCAATTGAGTACAATGTAGAAATGACTACGTGTACAAAATATTGTAAAAATTGGCAGCAACCAGTTTATAAATTAAATCCAAACGTACAGACAGACGTATCACATTTATTTTAATAGCACACTCATTATCATGGCTCTTTATATATGTAACACACGGTTAAAAATAAATTACACATACAAGCGTACAGTATACATTATCTTTTAATGGTAAATATTACATTTAGTATAAGTTAAACAATGTTGAATAAAAAAACTAGGTTTTCCCCTGATTACTCATTCCAAGGTAGAAAACTAAACGCATTTATAATAAAGAAAATAAACATCTTATTAGTCCATTTATAATTTGCATAAGACCTTAGTTGTACTAATGTATAGGTGGACTTTGTCAGATCGTGTTTGCATGGCGAGGTTATACACTAACATTCCATAAATAATTATGCAACCTATTATTAACTTGACATTTATTTGTACGGAAAACGCCAAAGATACTAAGAATTATAAACCAGTGCAATGTAACGTTCATTCTAATATTTAAATATCGATTTCTGCAAGGTAATGTAGGCAAATTACTCAAAAAAGAATTTATATAATTAAATGTTACTGGCAATACCCGCTTTTATACTCGCATTTATCATTCACACCCTCCTTACCCAGTGTAACGCCACACGGCTCACCCGCCATGTTACTACATTTTGACCAACCCTTTATCTGGAAATTTCTCCGTTCCTAAGACGCTAGTATATAAATACCAAAATATTTTTTCAACTCTCCAGCACGTAGTCCCAAAAAACAGCGAATTAAAACAAAAAAAAAAAAGGAATCTCTTGAGTTTTTTAATAGTAGTATAAATGTGATGTTACACGTGTAAGTCCAGACTATGTCAAGTGTGTAGTAAAACATTGTCTTGACCGATAAAGAAACTCAAGACTAATCCCATTTGTTTTCATTCACCGGTACATTACTCCCAAAGACAAAGTTAAATCTGCGCCATCTCTAATTTTTATGCACACATCACTACATAGTATAAAACAAAGTCGCTTTCTCTGTCCCTATATCCCTACGTATGCTTAAATCTTTAAAACTACGCAACGGATTTTGATGCGATGCGATTAATTTTAATAGATAGAGTGATTGAAGAGGAAGGTTTATATGTATAATAACGTAAATTAAATAGTGGAGAAATACTGTTATTTTTGAGGTTACTCCAAATTTAAAGCGTGCGGGCCACGGGCAGTAATGAATAAATCAAAACTACTGGATCGAATTTAATCATTTTTTCAGTGAATGACATAGGCTATATATTTTATACCCGTGCATAGCCGGAGCGGGCCGATAATATAAATATAAATGGTACAAGCGTGCTTAATATTAGTTCCTTAGATTTCTCAGAGATTCACAAATACCTGAAAAATCTTTCAACAAATGGATAACTAAAAAGATAAACTGTAAAATAAACCGTCACTCACGAATTGCCTCATTCTGCACAAGAACTGATTCCCGATTGTATATCCAAATAGACCCAAGGTCGAGACCTTGACACATGCGAATCGGTGTTCCATAATCGAAACACAATAGACCATGCATGCACATATGGCCGCAGAATGTTCGAACAAATAACAACGCTGTGACTTTGTTATCTTGTACTATAGAATATTGTATCTATTAGTGGACGGTAGAGATCGCATTGTGATGATTTTGTCAATGTTTATCTAAATCCTTCATAACGCAATCTGTTTGTTACCATGATTATTACGGTGACCTTCATCGACGACTCGATATCGGCCATTCGTCCCTAAATTATTAGAAGCAGGAAAATGCAATTCTTCGTTTGGGTTTAAATATAGTGGAAATAGAAGAAAATCACATAATAAAATGGTACCTCGATTTATCTATACATATAATAAGAATGTAAATCCAACGTGCCTGTATTTTTTTGATTTTTGAGAAAAAAATTGTTGCAGGTGTCTAGGAATAAGTAATAGAATCCATTACGATCATTTTTAGAAATGTCGGTCTGTCTGTCTGTCTGTCTGTTTGTTTGAACAGGCATCACTGGTAAAGTACTAGGTTTCTGATAAAACTCCAGCAAGAAAATAATCAAGCATATTCCGGAGCAACATATTTTTTTTGTTTCATTAAAATCGGTTCACTCTATCAAAAGTTATTGTAATTTTAATGACGACGGGAGTTAAGTACGAGAGCAAAATAGATAAGTAAATGGACTTTATCCTCATCCACAAAACCAGTGTATTTTATAACATAAATAAACATTACCACAGTATTACATTACTAAGACATAGAACGAAAGATAAATGGTTAATATTTTATATTATATATAAACTAGCGTCCCGCTCCGGCTTCGCACGGGTATAAAATATATAGCCTATGTCATTCACTGAAAAAATGATTAAAATCGATCCAGCAGTTTTGATTCATTCATTACCGCCCGTGGCCCGCACGCGTTAAATTTGGAGTAGCCTCGAAAATAACAGTATTTCTCCATTATTTAATTTATATTATTATACATTTCAATCACTCTATCTATTAAAAAAACCGCATCGAAATCCGTTACGTAGTTTTAAAGATTTAAGCATACATAGGGATATAGGGACAGAGAAAGCGACTTTGTTTTATACTATTGTAGTGATATATAAATAGAAGAAAATCACATAATGAAAATGGTACATCGATTTATGCCTAATAAAATTAAACATAGTATTTGATGTGTGACTCGGAAATCAGTTAATTTCATTCTTTAGAAGGTTCAGTAATAGCAATTTACTTATTTATGACAAAATTCTTAATTCCAACGAAACCAATATAAATAGTAAAGTGAAAGTATCGCGATCAAAGACCGTTAGGGAAGTGAAGGGTTATTACGAAACGAGTTTTTTTGCAGGTCGGAATTTTCATTGGGGCTTCGATTGGATGCGTTAAAAAGTATTAGAAAACTGTGCGTAAAAAAGCGTGCTGAAATAAAAGCTAAAAGAAGATAATTTATGAAGAAACTTACGAAAACGCCTTGCAGATACAAAAAACGTGACCGGTAATCGGCAATTCTGGACTACACATTTAAAATGTCAGCACCTGCGCAAATCATACAGTTTCGAAGTCGGGCTTGATTTAAATATAGGTAGTACAACCATAGAATAGTTAGTTCCCAATAACAACGATGAGATAAAACGTATAAGATACACTAAAATCATTTATCAATCATGAAAATCACTGATTATATAACCGATGATTCCAAAAACATTTCTCGATGTGGACTTTACAATTTTTAAAGAAGTCTATATACTCCAATTCAAGAATACGAACCTCGTATTGCAAACACATGAAAAAAATTTCATATAGCAGAGATATGTGGTTAGTGTCAAGATTAGAAATGAAGATAGCAAGTATGAAAATAGCACCAGTAATAGAGACGTTGAGGAGCAATAGGTTACAGTGATATGAACTTGTCATGAGAAGAGATAAAACACAGATATAAGATTAGAATATCGATGAAGGTATGAAAAGAATTGTGGTTAGCATTATCAGATACCGCGTCGATCCACATACGTTGTAATCTGGTAGGTGGTAGAGCTACGTTGAAGCTATTACTGGTTTCAGCATGAATGGGTCGGCTCGCCCGGGGTAGTACCACCCTCTCACAGAAAACCGACGTGAAGTAACAGTGCTTGCACTGTTGCGTTTCGTTCGGTCAGTGAGAGTGCCGGAGGCTCACATATTTAAAAGGCCGGCTGGTGTTGCTAGTGTCTATGGACGGTGATGATCACTTACCATCAGGTGACCCACCTGTTCGTTTGCCCCCTATAAAATAAAAAATTAAAATCAGCGAATGAGCTGAAGCTTTTGGTGAAGGAAAACATCGTGGTAGAGCTTCTTCTAAGTCCGCCTAGCTAGCTGTCACCCTCTAAGTGAAAATTGCCAAGTATTTATAGGTGTATTCTAACAGTTGTATCCGAGACCTAGTACCTCTCTAGGTTTAGCGTGTACCATCTTAGACCACATCGTCGTTTACCATCAGGTGAGATTATGGTCAAAGCAATAATTATTAAAAAAAACATAAGAAATTATATGTATATAAAAAGTGTGAATATTGAAATGGTAGCTTCTAGAGGGAAGTGGAGGTAGAAATATGTTGCACCAACCGTACGTAGTCATGTGAAATAAGGGAGGATGATGTGAAACAAAAATATCCTACATACATATTCCAAATTATCACCCCAGTAATTATCACCAAAACTACAAATCAACACGAAAATTAAAAAAACTCGAGTTATTTCAACAACAAAAACTATTATTATTTTATATTCACCAAAGACACACAGCATGATAGGGACATAAAAACTATAATAGACAATCGTAATAAGTACTAAACACGGCGATAAATCAATAGATGTAAGTGCCCTTATAGAAATAGAAAGTAACATGTACCTAGATTACACGAAGATGGGTATATTTCCCATGACAAAGGTAAATGACCCGATGGTTAGTGAAAAATCAGAACAAATCGTCGATATGAAAGCAAATAACCAATCTATAAACGAGGGTGTCAAAGTTCACTGCGCACCACACAGACCGCGTACTCGATTAGCTTTTATATTATTATATTCGATGTATGCGAGGGAGAAGTTACGAAAAAATATTCGTCAAAGACCCCTACCGGAAAACCACACCTTTTAGATTTTATTACTATCAAACGAGAGATACTTTATACGTTTTAATTACAGTATAAAAAAATCTGTTGTTTGTAAAGTCGGCTTACGGAAGACAATTTTACGTGATAACGTCATAAGAAAACATTGATGAAAAATTGCATACTTTTGCCGCAATTGTTGTTGTAAATAAATAATGGAAACCACATTAACTCGTCACTTCACTTTATAAACAGTTGACAAAACAGTTCACGTGTAGGTTGTGTGCCGCTTTCTCTCTTCTACTCGGACGCATAGGCTGATGGAATGAAGGAGAGATAGGCCCAAGTCGAATCGGCCCAACGATCGCGCTTCTCTATCGCTTGTTCTACGCTCTGGCTTGCATGCTCGTCTCAGGCGGAACGTGACAATGTGTCATGCTTTTTCGTGCGTGCAGCCGGCGTTCATCGATTTATAAGACGTTGTTACGTTAATAAAGACAATAAAATATAGCCTATGTCAAGGATAATGTAGCTTAATATTAATGAGGTTTTAGATTCGGATCAGTACTACCGCATATTACCTTCCGCATATTATCTTTGCTAACATCATAAATGCAAATGTAAGTCTGGTTGTTTGTTACGCCTTATCTACTACTCAACCTCCCATCATGAAGTTTTGCATATATGTTGTCAGGTTTTATAGAAAAGAACATAGGGTCCTTTTCATGAAAAATATACTGTTACCGAGGGATAGGTCAAATTTCCATAAACGTGAGCAAATTTGTGAGTAAGCGTTAGTCTTTTTGTAAATCTAAGAAATTTGTTATTTTTTTTATATCCCACGTTGCATAACATAATTTATCTACCGAATAAAATTTCGTATAATTAAGTTGTAAAACAGTTTTAATATATAAATAAACATTACCAATAGGAAGTAACTCTTCTATATGCTTAATAAGTTCGTTAGATTAATCACTATTACTTTTCCTTATTTTACCAAAGATCTGTCAAAACTCCAATAAAAAAGTTGACATACAAAAAAATAAACCCTGAATTAAAAGACAGGGTCAAAAAAAGCACGACAAAAAGACACAATACTGAAAACGTTTTTGCTTATTTATATATATACGAGAGTATTTTGTACAGAATCATACTAATAACACAATGGACTTAAAAATGTACATAAAAGAAAATCCAAGTTTAATTTAATGATCACACGATAACTTTATAATTCCTAAGGTGGTAGGTGGTAGAGCTACGCTGAAACTATTACTGGTTTCAGAATGAATGGGTCGGCTCGCCCGGGGTAGTACCACCCTCTCACAGAAAGCCGACGTGACGTAACAGTGTTTGCACTGTTGCGTTTCGTTCGGTCAGTGAGAGCGCCGGAGGCCCACATATATTAAAAGGCCGGCAACGCACTAGCGACTCCCTTGGTGTTGCCAGTGTCTATGGACGGTGGTGATCACTTACCATCAGGTGACCCACCTGTTCATTTGCCCCCTATAGTATATTAAAAAAAAAGTACAAAAACGCGAATAACTTAAGATAAGACAGACAACCAATTACGCCGCGTAGAGGATTTTAAGAAGATTCAGTAGTGGAATAATTTCACAAAAATGAACCGAGTTTTTAAACTAAAAATGAATATTCATAACCTATTCACTTCAACTGCTAATAGAATAGCAATAAAAGAAACGGCTACTGAAAAACATTTTTAATAAATATTAATACTAATTTTATAAATACTTAGCTACCTCCAACAATTATTGTTATTTAAAATAAACTCGTACTGCAATTAAACTTTTTGCTGTTTTTTTTTATACAATACAAATTTTTACATTTTATTTCTATATAAAACGCGAATCGTATATAAGTCATAATTTTACAGCGACGTTATTTTATCACTAACAAATAAGCAGAATTCAACGATGTATTATATCAGCGGATATATATCCTCCTGATACGTCACGACTTAGTATATTGACATTTAATTTCCAAACTAGACATAGACAGGGGATTGTATAGGCAGACTTTTCAGACTAGTCTATAGGTTACATATATCATTACGCTTCTTCATCGGATCCAAGCAAATAACTCAAAATCGGTAAAACAGGTTTGAGGGGTTAAATAATACTAACAAAATTACAATTTAAAAAGACAACTATTAATAAGTCGGATATAAAACACGTAGTTATATACGTAGTAATATTTAGTACATTAAACATTACATGACATTTTTTCTTCAAATTTTCCTTTATCTTTTCCTTTTATACATATTCATAGCTCGATATAAAATTCCTCATATGATACAGACTATTTGATTAACGAAAAAAAAAAAAAAGCAAAACGAAATACACTTTAAATCAATCTATTATATCCTACTATAGTAATATAAAATACCGGACCGCGTAGTAGAAATTTATATTTTTAGTAGTAAAAGATAAACGACACAAACAGTATTTGAAAGGCTTCAATGACGCGGGGAATGTGACACGCAATACTGCGCAGCCTCTACTACCTCCCGAATGATATATTTATAAAAAAAATCGTATAGACATTAACATATTCTAAAACCTTCAATGTGACTGACCGTATAATAACGTAATTTGAAAGAGCACAGACACGGTAGAAATACTCAATTGTCGGTTACAAAATAGCGAATACAGGTTATATAACCGTCAAAATATAACTCCTATTGTACACTACCCGTACAATAATTTCACATAAAACCGATCACCCCCACACACGTGCACATACACACATCTAGGTACACATAGTGGTTGGGTTTGTTTCTTAATCCCTTTTTCGATCGGAGTTAACTTAGATTCAACTTAGTAGTCAGATTCAAGATACATGGGTTGCAGGTGGTAGAGCTACGCTGAAGCTATTACTGGTTTCAGCATGAATGGGTCGGCTCACCCGGGGTAGTACCACCCTCTCACAGAAAACCGACGTGAAGTAACAGTGGTGGCACTGTTCCGTTTCGTTCGGTCAGTGAGAGCGCCGGAGGCCCACATATTTAAAAGGCCGGCAACGCACTTGCGACTCCCTGGTGTTGCTAGTGTCTATGGACGGCGGTGATCACTTACCATCAGGTGACCAAACCTGTTCGTTTGCCCCCTATAATATATAAAAAAAAGTAAACATGGTATAAGTTCGTGAGACATACATACTTGGTACACGTGTATGTCTCACGAATTTATATATGTATGAAATAATAGTTAGCTTAGTTAGACTCGGGATATTCCGTGACAGACCAATCCGAGGCGCACCGTGCGCCCTTGTGCTGGTTGCCTATATAAAATCGGGTGAGTGCCTTAAGCGCTCCCCTTAGTAGTCCGGTGAAACTGTAGAGGCCTCGTCAGGTCAACAGTGTAGACAGTTCGAAAAAAAAAACAATAATTTTCATATGTCACCCTGGAAATAACGTACTGCAATTATAATAAACTAGCGACTGTCCCTGGTTTCACATAGGAGTACTGAACGATCGTTGCGTCATTCTACAGTTCATCAAATTCTAAAAGCTACGTAAGAATCTTCCAAGCAAACAACATATTTTTCGTTGCGCGTAATTTTACACATGTGATGATACTTTCTGACGTATTCCTTGAATTATTATGCTGTAAGAGGTAATTTCGATCTACGTTAAATGTACAACGTAATTTGAATATTTTGCTTAAAATAGCTTTGCAAGTAATCAATTATCTTTAATAATACATATGTAAAAAAAATAAAAGAAAACGAAACATTACTAAGAGTTATTCTTTAGGCACACACATACTATCGAGGGTTTTTATAGGTATTTTTAAAATTTATAATTCAGTATTACATTATTTCTATGTAGCTCATAACGCTTAGTCCAGGGCAACGATCGTAAGCTCCCGAAGACTCATTACGATTTAATCAAAATACGTCGATTTTTCTCCACTATACAAAAATAACATAACGTATCTATCTACATTCATGTATACATGTATTATACCTAAACATTTCAGAAGAAATTCTGTAAGCTATAGGTAAAACCATATCAAAATCCGTTGCATAGTTTATAATAGAAGAAGCATGAGAACACACAATCAGACACGAAAACGATTTTGTTCTATAATATTTATTTAAATTCATTTTTATACATACCAATGTTTTTTTTTTCAGAACAGACTACACTGTTGATCTGGCAAAGCCTCTTACAATTTCACCGGACTATACAAGCCAATGTAATTATTATTCAGAATCAGTACTTAACCTAATTTAAACGTGTATATTTTACTCAAAAGAAAAATTTCTAACAATGAAACTAGGAGTTATATTTCAAAATTACTAAGTAACTCTTCTACTTTATTTCGGTGTGTGAGTTTTAATCTTGTTTTTCTGGTTCCGACAATAACGAACAATCCCTTTTGCCGATGTACCTACCGTCTCGTCGCGTAGACATTTCCACGCTCTGGTTCCTAACTCTACTGTTGAAAAGAGGTCGTTTTTGAGACACGAAATACGTTTGCCGCTGTCGTATACAATAAAACAAATAAAGAACTGTATAACTATTTTTTTTTTTAAATCGTATTATGCAGTTAGAAAATTTAGGCTGTAGAAAATCAAGTCAAATGGATTATGTTCGAAAGAATCCCGTTATTACGTACACAGAAGACTGATACTTAGCCATTAGTTTTATCGCTTCGCTCTTAAAAGACACTTAATTAAGAAGCCAGTTTTAATTAGGTAACAAGCCTCGAAAATTAAATCTTCTGACACAACCATATAAATAAATATTTAACAAAAAAAAAAAATTTTGGTATAAATTTCGTTCCAATCTTGCTGTTATTTAGAGAACTAACGGATACCCACGACTTTGTCTGCGTTATTTATTATCCTAACAATATATTTTATGCAGAGAGAATAAATCATATTAAAAAATAAAAAGAAAAAATACACTTTACTTACAAAATGTATTTGTAAACAAAGTTATCCATTTACTTCCCTTCCCCTGCGCGTATGCACACCACACTCTTTGCCCCATTTCTCCACGGCAAGAAAACAGACACCGCTAAACGCGTAACGCTTATAAACACCGTATTCTTTTTTTCTCATTCTAACACCTCTATATTGAATGAAGAAGACATCGTGATATTTATTTTTAAACAAGGGCCAAGCGTCTGAGAAGGGAAATTAATAAATATAAATTGAAAACTATCCTATAGGTTTTGCGTGATGTACTCGTATGCAAAACGGAACACCTCTATCGTTATATGTATACCGATGTAAATACGTTTATAAAATGTAACAATCTGATAATGACATAAGATCGGTATGATGACATACCGAATTACCTAATTCGATAGCGATTGCCACAAAGAGCTCTCGATTTATGTGATAATTTACACAAAGGTCGCCATTATGCAAACTGTCTATGTCGTAAACTATGAAATTGCTTTACGCGCTCCGTCAGAGCTCGGCGACAGAGCGTCGGCGACAGCTCAAGCCGAGGTGCACCGAGTGCCCTTGAGGTGATCGCCTAAAACAAATCGGGTGAGTGCCCTAAGCGCTCCCCTTAGTAGTCCGGTGGAACTGTAAAGGCCTTATTGGCTAGGGCTAGCAGTGTAGGTCAGTTCGAAAAAAAAAAAAAAAAAGCTTCGTCAGAGTATTAAGAATTGGAATGTTCAATTTTTTTATTATAAACCCTGTGTCTTAACAATAATGGGATTTTATTATTTGAAAATTAAAAAAAATCTAAAAATTACACTTCAACTCGATACTTTTATTAGATATGCCCGCGGCTCTGTACGCGTTTATTTATACTTTAGTTAATTAAAAATAATTTGCTAAAGGTATGTAAGCGAATCACTCGAGAATGGCTGCACGCACCTATTTGAATAATTCTTTTTTTTTTGTTGTGTTTGTAATTCTCAAAAGAGGTTTCAAAGTAAATTTAAAAAAAATCCATATAAAAAAGAGTGAGTGAGACCGAAGACCGTAGAGACATTATTGAAAATATTGACAAGCGACAGATTAAAAATCAGTTACTATTTTATTTAATTACATGGTCAGACTGTCAAGACTAGTTTTGGTCTAATTTTTTAGTTCAGTATAAAAAAACAACTATTGTAACTGTATAGAAAAATAGATATTATGTTCAAATATATTTTGCTATATTTTTCAAAAGAGTGTACTTTCCAAGAGTGTTACAGAGTAATAGACGTTTGCATCTGAAGTGTAACGAATGGACATAACAATAATGGCTTATACTTGAAGATGTTGTGGAAAACAGAATGTCTCCAATTTTTTTGTTCACAACACTAAAAAAGCTCGTCAATAGCTTCTAAACAACAAAATAAAGAAAATACGTTGACAAAAAGAAGACAGAAAACTACTTAACTGATTTGTCTTTGCCTATTTCTACTAAGTAGTGATCGTTCTACTTGTCGGAATTCGACATTAATACTTTCCAAAATTCAATAATATTGAAAAAGAACGATCTTATTCCATTTTATAAAACAAAAGTTCTTCAATAGTTAATAAACGAAAAAAAAAATTCGGGTGACCAACATCGACAAAAATTTTACTGGTCGTTTTATCTATGCCTATTTACATATTGATATCTCAATTATAGCATGGTTACCCTACAACCCGGTGACCCTGCCACGTTCCCAATCACGGAGCGCGATTGGTCAGTTTCAACTTTCGCGCGCAATTGAGTTATTTTTATGGTTCGGCCTGACGAAACATTCAATTCTATGACCACCATAGCGATTTCGTGTACGCGAGTCTCGTAAACAAATATCTAATAATAACGTGTCATCGGTGTACATATAGCTAATGCTTGCGTGTTTATTCTCGTCAACGGTGTATTTTTATTTGACCTATTTACAATTATCTAAAAGTTTACGAGGAATTATTGTTAAATGTAAAAATTTAATCTCACGCTTTTGAATAATAATATGTATATTTATAATAGAAAAGAAAAACGTAAACTGTATACGTATAATAATAGGTCACGGTTCGCAAATTCCTCGATGTAGTCATGGTCTCCGGGTACCTAATTCGACTATTCTGATGACTATGAACAAT
Source organism: Antheraea assamensis (assembly GCA_035772565.1). NCBI lineage: Eukaryota > Metazoa > Arthropoda > Insecta > Lepidoptera > Saturniidae > Antheraea > Antheraea assamensis. Next base: position 1,033,400 of record JAQQSE010000054.1, on the reverse strand, counting down.
TTTTTCCTTTAGAAAAAAGTGTTAAATGTACAAAAAATAAGAATCTCAACGAATACATTGGTAGTTTTTTTCTCAGTGGAGCAATGTTTAGCACAGAACTTAAATAAAATGTATATACTTAATAACTACTTCAGGATGACGGACAAAAACTATCCAAGTCGATAAAACATCAAAGTTTTTACAGGTTTTGGTGATATAACGTAAGTGAGCTTTGAGAAAGAATTTATGAAAATACTTCCCTGAAGGAGGTTTAAAAAGGGTTTTAATTTTGTTTTTGAAACCCTGTGAACAGTGAATCACTTGAAAACTATGGAGGTTATGCCTAAACGAAATCTCCATCCAAAGCTAATTATTTATTATCCTTACTAAAATTATAAATACGAATGTGAGTTTGTTTGTTACGCTTTGAAACCTTAACTACTTAACCGATCATCGTAACGCATTCAAAATATCACGGGTGCATAACACTTTGGATACAAAATATCACGGGTGCATAACACTTTGCATACAAAATATCACGGGTACAAAAAAGGACATAGGACATTTCATCCAGAAACAATTTGCTATTACCAAGAGATACGTCATATCTACATTACCCCGAGCGAAAGTTAGTGCATTATAAGCAGATGAAGTTACCAGGTGCGAATAAAAATAAAAAATATACATGTACAATATATACACAAATAAAAGGGTATGTGAAAGTCATTCACCTTATATATAACATAATATACTCCCCTTACTAGTCAAGTCAATTGCAATGTGTCACAACTTCCCCAGAAACACGATTCACGGCGTAGGTGATTCGAATTCATCAGAATAATATTGAAAAATATGGATGTACTTAGTGATGTAATATGAAACGTCACGATATAGGAAATGACTATGTTATTAATTACAACATTCTTGTAATTCGTATTTCAATAACTGTATTTTTTTTTATTCTACATGATGCCGATATAATTTCGTTTCGAGCTAACTTTTAATTTTATTTCTTTTCTAATTTGAACGCTGTGATCTACTCTTCCACACTCTGGAAATATAAAATGTGAGCCCCTGCCGGCAGCTTCGCTTGCGTTCATATACATTTGGGAGAATACTTTTTTAGAGGAATAAAGGTACCCTATTTCCTTTTCCGTACCCCTGTCAATGAGTACGTAAAATCTCACGGTGATGACCGGTCGAGTAATTAATGCGTGAAAGCGTAAAAAACAAACAGACAACCTCATATTCGCATCTGATATTACAAAGGACTAAGGTATTCTAAATTTGATTTCGGAATAACGAATGAAAATTATTATGAAATATAAAAATTAGCCACGAGGAACAATAAGCTGTTATTACTGTTAAATTGAACTTTACTGCAAATAATATTTTACATAGACTTATGCATTTGATATGACGTAATAAATACTACGTAAATGGAAAGAAATTAAAAAAACAATTAAAAAAAAATCGATATACCAACTAAAATTACTTAGAAAAAATACATACATTTTTTTATTTTATTTCAATGTCACTCGATTTGACTTAATAAATACCACGTAAATGGAAATAAATTAAAAAACAATAAAAAATACATCGATATACCAACTAAAATTACTTAGAAAAAGTACATAAATGTATTTTTTTTTTAATTTCAATATCTCCACCTAAACCATTACGAAAAATGCAACCTTATTTGTGAACGTATCAGTCGATTTTTTTTTTTTTACTATTATTATGTGCCCTGTTATGTTGCTCTAAACGTTTTAGGACTAAATCCTCTTTTCTTACATATACAAAATCTCGTTTAAAAATAAAATAATTCCACGGATTCGATAAACAAAAACGGTAACCGATTTCAAAATCAAAACATTATTTCGTCGTTTGTCAATAATACAGTGCATTCTCAAGGTTATCGAGATATCAATGAAAACGATAAACGATAAATCAGTTATCTGTGTATACCATTGGTAAACGCTGATATTATTACGATAGATAATTTATATATTATATCCAATGACATCTATGTTTTTACTAGACTTGTAGTCTGGAGTAATAAGAGCAGTCATGAATTTAAAAGGCTTAATTGTGGTGCATTCCAAGTAACAAATGTTTATGCATTTTGTAAGCCATTGTATATTACACCTAGTTTGTTAATTTCTCATCGTACCAAAACTACGAACCGTGACGGCTAAGGAAACAAAAACGAAAGGGTTTTCGTACCATGCAGAGATATCCTTACTAATTATTATAAAATAGCTTTTTCTCGCGGTTTCGCTTACGTTAACATAGTCTTCACCTATCCTTCGGGAGCAGTACATTTTGTTGTAATAATTTGTATGTTACGCTTTTACGCCTTAACTAATTAACCGGGCATCATGGAAATTTTTGTACACACGTCATCAGGGGTACAATAAAGAATATAGCAACACCTTTCATCTAGAAAAAAAAACTGTTACCGGGTTCTTTCCAATCTAAATTAACGCGAAAGTAGCCACAAGCGCAAAAGTTAGTAATTACAACGTAACGAAAGAATTAAATTTAGTAAAGAATTAATGATCTATGACGCGTTAACTAGTTTGAAAACTATTTACCTACGACTTTCACACGACAGCTCGTAGATACTCGACAGTCGTCGGTAGGAAACGGTTACAAGGTTCTAGACAGCACAGCTTACACATTGCTAAAAAGGTGAACGTAAATTGAAAACGCCTAGGGATTAACGGTGACCTGAAAAAACCCGACATTTATGGAAAACTTGTGCAACCCTTCCTGTCTTTGCCGCCGTTTCGTAAAACTGTTAAATCCGGTTGTCAGGTTTTCTCTTTCCTAACAACAGCATATCTAAGATTCTTTACGATAATTAGAGCTAACAAAAAAAAAACATAAACAAACTTGAGCGATCAAGAATTATTTACTCTGTTACATTAATCTGCTACTACATATATTGTTAAATATTTCTTGACGGAATTCGACCAAACTTATGAAAATAAGTAACTCAGGGTAAGCACTTTTTAACGAAAAACAACGGAAATCTAAATTATCGTATTTCATAAACCACAGACAAAGAAACGTTACAGAGGTCGGGTTTTGCAAAACCTCAGAAAAGGACGCATTATCGATAACCAGTATTGTCTGTTTACAGGGTTTGACTCGATTTGTACCAGAATCGACGCATTAATACCACAGATAATACTACCGACTAATGTCATGAGTACTTTGACAGCGAGAGGTTAACGTTTGATTCGTAATAAATATGAGGTATTTTATGTACAGTCAGTCCGCTCCAACGTTTCGACCGTTCTGAATATATATGCGTAGAACACAAATTTAGGTATAAATACGTACTATATTATACGTACAACATTGAGACAAGTTAAGGATAAAAAGGTTAATTTTAGATTCGTATAATAATATTTTACATTCGTTTTGTATTAAACTGTAGACGATATTATGGGAAAGCTTGAAATTACGAACGAGGACAGTTGCGTAGACAAAAAAAAAATCAACAACGCATTTTCAACGAGAGGAGTCATTGACTGTGGACTGATATATATGAAAAACCCAAATCTGTTACACCAAAAAAAAAACTTGACGGAAGAAATACAATTATTAAATTTATAAATATTCACTATTTTTATATATAAACTGTATTTTATACAGTACAATGTTCCACAAGTAATGAGATGCTTAAGTGAATTATATAATTTCTAAAAACATATCATAGATTGGACATCTGTGTAATACTTACTTTTCAAAAGAAATACTTTAAACAGAGCAATTATAGTTTACATAAAAAAAAATTAAACATGTACACTCCATAATGTACTATAGACAAACATTGATGAATCAGTTAACACCAAACTCCTATGTGATAAATTGTACTAGAATTATGCAGTAAAAACGAAACAACTATATGTACAGACAAGATATGTAATAACTGACATCACCCCACTAGATAAAACTGACCATTGAAGACACAATTTAATAACATAATAGGCATAATAAGTGTATTGTCTAATTGTTTCAAATTTATGAGTCAACTGTATAATCAACTTTAAACCATTCAAGATATAATTACAAATTAATAATCATGAATAAAATTATTAAAACTATTAATTCATAATAAAATTAAATCAACCTATACAAATATTAAAAAAAAAATGTTGATATATGAGATTGTAAACTCAAACCCAGTTATTTTTCAAGGAGAAAGTTTGTATGATATCCCTTTTCCTATAACTTGTAAACAGTAAAAAAAAATTGGTATGTATTGTATAGATATATGAAAATAAAGTACATTTACAAAATATCAGTTTTGCTACAACTTGACTATCTATTATAAATATTTACAAATACATACACCATTACTAGCAAAGCTAATAATTAATAATTTTTCTACACTTTATTAAAATTTTAACAAAAGTATCCATTGTGTTTCAGAGGCAATTGCTGTTGTAACCAATTAACCTACTCAGGATGCATTGTGATGTAAATGAGAAGTAATTGTTTACCTATTATTGGGGTAGTGTTTATGAATTGACCTACCTCTCTATCTAGATAAGCACAAGAAATATTACCAAGCTACCAGAGAAATTAAAGAGGTAAAAAAATAGTCATGTTATTAGTGATAGCCATTCAAACAGTATAGTAACAGCGAAATATATATATATCTGTAGAATAGATGGGCACATCAGTGAATTTTTTTTTTTAATAAAAGTTATAATTATAGGTGCAGTCACTAATTCAATTAGCACTTTACTGAACACTAGCTGGAACCTATGACTTGTGATATATCTGGACTATTACATACTTATTTTTGTTTATTTAGACCGCTATTATACTTATAACAATTTTAAGATATCTCTGTTAAAGGTTTATCATAATTGTTTTGTGTCTATGGAAATGTGTATAGATAGAGATCTCACTCATCTACAAATCTCATAAAATTAGTTGGATAAACAATTCAGTTTTATCTATTATATGTATATAGATTATTTATTTTATATTGACCATCTGCACATACCCACTTTTTTATTATAGAATTAAGTGGCCAGTTCATAACGAGATTGCATTATTTTTTATAAGTTCTCCGACTTTGGAGCCAAGCATAAACCATTTATTACAAATAATTTTCCGTTAACATATATGAGTTTCAGATTTTTGAATCAAGTATTTATAGATATAATTAGCCAATTAAACATATCCAATTTATACTTACTATTTTTAAACAATTACTTTGTCAATTCAACTTTGCCCTCCATCAAATTTAATTAATTCTTCAATTTAAATTATGAATACTTGTCAAGAAATGTAAACATAAATATGAGATAAAAGTTTAATTTTTTAACACTATCATAATTAATGAGACAGTTGCAAGCTTAAATGCCTTGATAAAAATTTGATGATAAAGTTACACCAGTGTAAACTTCCCATACTTTTGGTTGATATTATGTAATGATTATTTTTAGTACACTTTGATTTCGAACTATGACAAAATTGTCATTGATATGGAAATTTTTATGACAATTATTTTATACTTGATAGTTGATATATATTTTTTTTAATATGGGATCACTAATAAATCACCATTCTAGGAGCATTATACATTCAATACACGAATTAAAAATTAAAAAAAAAAAAACTTGAGTCAATATTATTTGGAAATATGTGATAAGATAAAATAAACTTTGATTAAGTAAATCAAATTATAAACAGATATTACTTTATAAGATTATATATATATAGTGTTGATGTCATAATATATATATAGAAAACAATGTATATGCAAAATAAACAAACACATACCTTGAATGAACTGTGCACTAATGTTTCATCGAGGTCAATAACCATACACTTTTTATGCATATCCTGATGTCTCACTGGTGGTAACAGAGGTCTCGGCGCATGGTCCGACATGACCAATAGCGGGGGCGAAGCCCTGCCATCGATACTATTTGTACCATTTCCGCCGGGCGGACCTTTGCCACGGCCTCCACGCCAACAACACAATAATGATCGCAAGAATCCACCACCACCATTCGACTTCTTGCTCCCCAATGGGGTGGATCCTGATACCGGCGTCCCGTCACCCTCATTGTGTTGACTGCCAAGGGATGACCCTAAAACAACCATTGTACATGAACACAACACGTATACTACCGCACGTCGCTTAACACCCAAAACAATGTGAACTGGGCCTGTCAAGTAAAGACCACTCTCAAGGTTGCACTACGGGAATGTTAGCGCGTCCACACGTTCAAATTTGTTTACCTCAAACCACACACACTAGACACAACACAGACAATGCACTATATCCTCTTAAGGTAGATTTAGCATTGATCACGATCGACAAATATTTACAAGTCGTGAGGAAGAAACACTATACGGTCTAATTCGATGCCAGTAGGTAACAGGTGTAATTCGCCTGAGATTTACCTCTGTCGGATCCATAATTGTTTAATTGCTCGTCATCCCGTGACACCTGAGTTATAATGGACGATGCGTCCATTTAAACATTTGTTTTTAGCCCTAATACAAATGGCAACAGCGTTTTTGTAAAATGTTAACACCATAAAACTATTTTTTATCTCCCTTCTATCTTACAAAATGGCAGGCTCTTGGCAAATACCAACTTCAAATGCAGCCAACGTATAAAATGTTCTATTGGTCTTACATCTTCTTCTAATTTTGAGTTAATCTGTAAGTTAGAGGGAGATGACAATATTGTTAATATGTCACACGTCGTAAAGTTGTTACAACTGTCAACACCCAAAATTAGTTTAGGTTACGTTCGAAAACATAAATTATTATCACACCAAATTTCAAATAGGAAGGTACCATAAAAAACATAATTTTATTACTCACTGTTTGTTTTCTAATAATTTATTATGTTTGTAATTTATAAAAAAATGTTTTTTTGTTGGTTTTGTGCAAATGTTATCCGCTAAGCTAGCTATAAAGATCATTCGTAAACCGTCACTAAATGAAAAAGTAAATTAATGCATGTTTTAAGGAGGGATGGGTGTGTGCTGTTACTTATATTATCTAGTAGATTCATAAATTAATTTAGGACTGATAAAAATAACAGGTAGTAACATTTTTTCATATCATAATAACTTTTCAATAAAACCCTAGATCAAAGAGTTTTTTTTCCGCATTTTCATCATGCTAATAATATAAATCAACTCATCGAAACCTTATAGATTTTTTATACAAATCATAAATAATTTGAATTTTCGTAAATATTCTTGTTGTTTTGTAAATGCCCACCAAAGTAAAAGAAGAAACAATAAGATGAGGTGTGCAAATCGTTTCCGCTAATTAATTATTTGTGTTTCTTTTTTTGTGTTGCTCTTGCTTTATTTGACACTACATTTCTTAATTTTACTGTATTATATGTATATTAATAACAGAGAACATGAAAATAAAGTTATCATAATTTATATTACATTTACAAATTTCTATCCAGTTACCGGTATTTGCTGAAACATTCTTGAGCTTTGAATATTACACAGAATATTTGTGACATGGCTAGGTGAGTTATGTGACATTTGCATAATTCTATGTAAACGTTACTTTGCAATAAGAAAAAAAATAATGAAATTATTATAATTCATATAATTTTCAATGTTTTGAATGTTGTTTTCAGAAACAATATCTACGATAAATCTTGATTTTACACAATTGAATTTTTTGATAAGGGTAAACACTAATAAGAAAATACAACTAAAGAAAATAATAACACTTTCCTATATACAATCTCATAGTAGAGCCGAATATATATATAACTTTTTCTAGTGAACAAAGCGACGGATATCATTTAATGTGATATAAATTGGATTCAATTAAAAACTTTTCAAATTACAATTATTTTATTTGTGACTAATTTTTTACTTTATTTTGTAAATTGTATTTATCTACAAGCAATTGTTCACTCTATGATTTATTTTTGGTGTTACTAACGATTTACTTATACTTTTATATCACATGATAAAATACACATGCTATTTTTACTAGCGTTGATTATCGACATCTAACTTACATTTACACCTTCCTAAAACTTGAAATTAGAAAATTAGGGAGAAATAAAAATTAGTTTTGTTGAGAGTCTCTGGCGGGATCTTAGTTTGTTTTATAGTGGATTTTATATTTTAGTCATAAACTTGTGTTATTTGGCTCTATATTCTGTAATATTTTTGTGGTGTTTTACACAATATAGTTCGGTTATTGTGCACGAGTGAAGTGCATATAAAATAATACCACACAACATGAATTCTGAGATATGACAAAAACTTCATGGAAAGTTTTAGCAAGGGAGCCAACATCTTGTTAAAACATTGAAATTATCAATAGACACTCTAGAATTGGTAATTATGAAATGACGCCTGACTGGGCTGTATGGTCTAGGTAGCTTTACCTTTTCCAGAGAAAAGAAAGAAACAGAAAGAAAAAAGTAAACTGTCAAAAGTGTCAAAACTCTGGGCACAAAACCAAAATGCTGTGAAAATGCTGCGTCAAATGGGATAATTATTATTTTTACTTATAAAACTATTATTGTTTATTAACGGGCATACATAAAACAAGAAGTTTCCAGGTGATCAGTTTATAAACTAAAAATAACAAACAGTATGTCGTACAGTGACCCAGGACCGCTTCCAGCCAGGTGGCTGAAGTGCCCGAGAAAAGCTACGGGCCTACTTGTTGATAAGTTTTTAGCATTTAAAACACCGTTAGGGCCTCAGTTCAATGAAAAAGTCCCCGAAGGGAATCGTTTTACGCCGTCTATGTTGTTTGCTTACATGAAAAGCCTGAAGGTGAGTTCTAATTGTTTACGTTTATATTATAGCAATTGACACATATACTCGACTTTGTAAACTATACTCAAATTTAAAATTTGTTGTCTAAGAAATTACTATAGGATATAAAATTGAATGTATATACATCTTTTTGGATGAAATAGCAATCATGAATATCATAACTACTACTAGTTCAGGTATATTTTTACTAATCCTTATAAATGTACAGTATGTATATACAAAATACAATTTTAACAGGAGCTGTTATTGAAACAACTGAAACACATCTTAGTTTTGCTATTTTGTGATTACTCATATTCATTTTAAATATTGCTTATAGCTATTAGCTTTGAGTTAAATATTCACATTTTAATTAGTGTAAACATTTTAATATTTAATAATATGAATTGGTAAGATACTGTAAAGATATTTATATTCTTTGGAGATAATTGTCTCAGATATTTTTTTTTTTTAGATTATTAGATAGTAGCAGTCTCGGGTCCAAAAATGTAACTGTACAATTCTTACTTTGAAAAAAAAAAATCAATAAAGTTAATAATAATTTATACTAATATTATTTGATACTTAGTCTAGAGTAGGGTCAACTAGACACTTCTGCTTATCTGAAGAAATACCTAGCTAAAAAATTGGATAAAAATAGAATCATTCAAGCTCCAATAATTAGAAAGTTTGACAGGTTACAGTTGTTATAGTTTTCTTAATAATATTTTTATTAACCATAGGTAAAACTAGGGCTTTGGATAGATCTGACAAATACTAGTAGATTCTACAACAAGAGTGAAATTGAAGAGAAAGATTGTAAATATATGAAACTGCAATGTAGAGGCCACGGAGAAACACCAAGCCCAGAACAGACTAGGTAATATTTTTTTAATTACATAAATATGACAAATATTAAATAATATACACAGAGTGAAGTCTTTATTATCAGTATTTATAAGGATCTAAAAATTTTTTTTTTCATTGAAAAGAGTATGCAATTTCGCTTTTCTATTGTACATTAAAAACAATTTATTTTTTTCTAAGCTACACTTTTTACTAGCCATATAAACAGTTTTATCTGATAAGATAGGTCCCTGGTGTGTTTAGTAACTGAGATTGAAATTTGCTAGAGTCATTGCTGTTTAAGAGTAATATGGCTGTTTAGACCATAGGTGTCTTTCTTATAAGTTTCACACCTCAAAGTTTTAATTTGAGCCTTTCATAAATAGATAACATAAACAATAAAACTGATAATACTTACTCTAAATATTTACTCACTTGGTATGAACAAGGGTTTTATGTTTATTTATTTATTTATTTATTACTTTATTGACACATCAACGACACTCACAAATTATTATATAAATCTAATAATACAAAAGTTCAGGACAGTGTGAAGCGTCATTACAGATGCGCACATCTTGTGCCATATTTTATTATAACACTATCTCAGCAAAAGAAATTAAAGGCAATCACAATTTAGAAAGAAATTAAAGGCAATTACAATTAAACTTTAAATATAAATCAACATGCGTATAACTTAAATAGCTCGGACCGATATTTTCTGAAAGAGCAGTGAAAGATGTCAATATCAGCAATATTTCCACTAACATCGTTATACAACTGTTTAAAGCGATTAAGAGGCGAACAGATGTTTGTACGTAAAAACACTTTGGAAAATACAGTCTGAATGGGATATTGTGGAACCTTTCTAGGAACGTTTAAATTTAGCTCATTTAATACATACAGTCTGCTTAACTTTGGCATCTATCGAGTAACTGGAAGGAATGACATTTATATTTTTTGTAAATTGAATATGTATACACTTCATTGCATTAAGTTCCATTTTATTATCGGTGCACCAGGTTTCAAGAGATCTCAAATCGCTTTGAAGTAAAAGTGAGTCGTCTAAATGTTTTATTACTCTATATAACTTTAAATCATCTGCAAATAGTAAGCATTTGGTGTGTTTTGTATAATTCGATATATCGTTTATGAATATTAAGAAAAGAAGCGGTCCTAAATGAGAGCCTTGTGGAACTCCTGAAGATGCGGAATAAGAACTAGACGTGTATCCATGCACCGTTACCCTTTGCACCCGATGTTCTAAATAGGATTGTAACCAGACTAAGATAGGACCGTGTATGCCAAACTGTTTTAGCTTGAAAATAAGTATATTATGGTTAACTTTGTCAAACGCACTACTAAAGTCGGTGTATATTGCATCTACCTGAAACCGAGCATCAACTATTTTATATATGTCATTTACATATTCAAGTAGGTTAGTCACTGTAGATTTGTTTTTGCTGAACCCATGGTGATTACTGTTAACATATGTTACTTTCTATGAATTGTTTTTTTTTCTTAAGAATCTGTGCAAGGTTTGTCTTTAGGAGCACCACTGTCACATCTATTTCTGCATGTGCTACTGTATTCAGGTTTGAAGGGTGTGGTTAAAAATACTGAAATATTCTTAGTCCACAAGAGTAGCAATATGTAATATCTGGCCGCAGGTCCTATTGAGGTTGTTTATATATCCCTGTAAAAATTATTATAATATTATTTACTTAGGGGACATCCATTATTTATGTGTAATAATTCCGAGGGGGTCAAGGAATCTCACGTGGGGGATAGATAGTGTTTCAGCATATACCACATCATTTTTTCAGGTAAAACATAGTGTAAAAATGTCAGCATAACCATATTAATTTAATGTAAAACATGTTTCTACACTAAAATATGCCGAACTGTGACGTAATTATTCTGTATATTTTAGTAGTTCCCATTTAAGTATTATTTAATGTTAACACTGATTTTAGATTACAAACTAAACAATCTCAAATACTAATCTTAATAAAAATAATGAGGCCAAATGGTGTTATTTGCATATACCCAAAGTACAAATCTTAAAAGCTCTCATGTGAGATTAGAGGCTGGGGAGGAGATCGACTTGTGTCACTGGACAAAAGGACATCTCACAAAGAGGGGAGGGATGCTTAAAAAATCCTCAAAAACCCCTCACGTAAAGGAAGCCCCCTTATAAATATATTTAAACCCAGTTCTACCTGTTTTCCAAAAATACTGTTTATTTTAGTTTAAGAAAGTCTTTTTAAAATTTAAAATGTGAATTTAAGTTACTAACTTACCCGCACTTAAATATAGTATGAAATATTTTAAATCGGTTCTGTTATACAGTAAATGTTAATTCACTTGGGAATCATGTATAAATTTTTAGGAGTCCATAACTAAAGTAAGTCTGAGACTCACTGATATAGGTAATAATGAAAGTTAAAATTTTCAACGTTAGAATAGTACAATTATTTACTTTACTATGTATATTTTTAATATGCAAATAGTTTTTCTATGCATTCTTCATTTATACCATATTGTTTTATTGTGCTTAGGTTTTTTTGTTTTTTGTTTTGCTAAATATACATCTTACATTGAACACTTTTAATTATGAATAATTATTTATTAGGGAATTTATACAAAAGGTGGTCAAGTTTCTAAGCCAGAAGCCGTTGGAAGTGGTTGGTGTACATTGTACACACGGCTTCAATAGGACAGGATTTCTTCTTGTCTCGTATATGGTAGATCAACTGGACTGGAGTGTTGATGCGGCTCTCCATGAATTTGCAAAAATTAGGTAAGGAAACTACTCTTCTGTATATTTAATTTAATTGAAAATTTGAAGAAAAAACAATTACCACCCATGATTAATCTGAATAAATAATCGTTACTAAGTACATTACATTACATAGATTAATAATAACATAACTGGTTTCAATATATGATGTAATTAATGAGCTCAAGTTATCTTCACATGGAATAGCTCTTCTAGTAATTATACTTCAATGAGAAATTTGTATACATACTAAAGTGATACTGTTAAAATTATAATAATATATAAATAAGATACAAAAGCAATATATTATCAATAATCATCTGTAGATTATAATATTTTGATTAGATTCTTTATATTCCCTTATTGGATTTGAAGATTCTGTTAGAGTTTTTATAATTTTTTTTTGCCTTTGACAAAATTACATTTTCCATTTAATACTTATTTTTTATAAAACATAGAAAACAGTAACTCTTGATTTATTATCATATGCAAAAGTATTATTTTTAGACCCCCAGGTATATATAAACAGGATTATATAGAAGAACTGTATAGAAGGTATGGTGACGTTGCAGATACTCCTTTTGCCCCGAGTCGACCAGACTGGTGTGACGGTATGTAATAACGCTATACTTGTGTTTTTCTTTTGTTTTGCGAACATATGTAAATTGAATGTTTTCATTTTATATCTTTATTAATTTTTCCCCCAAACTCGTACTATATTAGCAGCTTATAACCATATCATATGTATGTATAATAAACTTTTATATGCCAGTTCACTGGGTTATTGTTGATTATAATAAATGAATGTTAAATTGATGCATGTATAGTTATATAAACTAAGTTGTTCTATAAATATTTAATCTATACATGTTAGTGAAAGTTCTGCGCTTGTTTTACTGTTTTACCGCCTTAGATTTTATCATGTCATGTTTTTTTTATTATACTTTAACGATTGTAATATTTGACCATAATCTCACTTTATATTAAGTAACAAATTAAGATGGTAATAAGCTAAACCTACAGGATAACTGATTCTCAAATGCGGCTCCTGGAACACACCTATTGGTACTAGGTGACAGAATTTCAACTTGACGGTGGTACCTAGCCAAGTGGACATTGGAAGAAGCCTACTACCAGGTCATGGTTTCAGCATGATCTTCTCCTCCAACAAAACCGGCAGCTCATGACAGGGATTCTAAATTTCATCAAAGGATGCCCGTGTCAAAACATGCAATCACTGGATCTATTATCTCTTTTACATTAATATTTCTTTCACAGAAGAGGAAGAAGTTGACTTCGACGACGACACGCCTAGTAATTCACAAAATTCACAAACATCTCAAAATAACGAATCACAGTAAGTTGAATTATTAATTTTATCAAATTAACTATAGTCTAACTTTTTCTGTTTTCCTTTGAAATTAGTCTTATAAAATCAAAAATTCAAAAGCAGGTTTAACTTACAATTTGATAATTGAAAAGAAAACCTATTATTTTCCTCTTTTATATCGTATCAAAGAAATGTTTTCGTCCTTATATAACGCTTTTCTTTTACTAGTAGTAATATCCATACTATATAAGCCCATACTTACTGTTTCAAAGCTTGTTTAGGACTTATTAAGATAGGTACACCTGCGTTGTTCAGTAATTGGAATCTACATTTCTTAGGGCCCTTCCTTTCGAACTGATTATACTGTATTGGCCAGATTGGCCCTCGCAGCTTGACCGGACTTTTTTCTTAGAGACACTGCAATCCAAGAGTAATAGTACCCAAGTCCTTGCCAATTAACAATACTAAAAGCGACTGTTTACGATCTCAAGTGTCTTTCTTAGAGATTTCGGCATTTCAAAGATTTAACCATAGCCTTTTGTAAACTGATAACGTAAACAATCTTACTCGTAACTCTTGCTGTAAATATTTATTGACACCAAAATGAGTTGCGCTTTAAAAAGTGGGCTATGAGTTTTAACCCATATGGTATACGCGTCGTTGCGTTTACGCAACACTTATTCCTGTTATGCTAGTCCCATGAATTTCTTAGTACTTAACAAAGTACTAAAGTATATATTTTTTTCTTCAGTCACAAACACAAAGGTAAAGGCAAACGTGAGACCACCCATAAGAAGGCAGTATTCATGCCCGGCGTGCACGGCGTGGAACCTTTCGATACTCAGCCGAGACTGAGGGAGGTGCAGCGTAAAACGCAGAAGTACTGCGATTGGAAGAGCACCGGGTTCCCGGGTTCGCAGCCGGTCTCTATGGATAGAATGAATCTACGGAAACTGCACGAGAAACCTTACAGGGTGTCGTGGAAAGCGGACGGTGTTAGGTGAGTCAGTGCCTGATTTTATTTTTATTACAGTTCCATAAAAGTTAAAGACCAAAATTAAAAATATTATACCCAATTTAAGCTCTGAGAAGTCTGTTATGAGGGTTAAAACGTCCCAATCATTGAAAAATGAATCGGTAGGAAACTCAATCAAAATGATTCTTCGCTTTTTTTGGAAATGTTTTTACTAGGACTATAAAAATTATTATTAGCTTTTTTTAAATATACAGAGAGAAATTCAATTTAAGTTTATTTAAGTGCCCTTTACATTATTCGTACTAGGAATTACGGATATTTGCTTACTTATTGAATTATTGTAGATTACAAAGCAGCCAATTACAGCCAACAGCAGAATAACTGACAACAGTTTATAACAATTGTTATAACACAACAACGTAATTAGTTGTCGATACATGGCCGTTATAACCAGTTATAATTATTGTCATTCATTCATTCATTCTTTATGTAGTAGTTACATACGTTATAATAAAAAAAAATTAAACCTTATAGAATCACTTTGTCGCTTGCCCTTTTTTTATTATAGCACGACAAAAAGACTGAAACTTAAAAAGAATAAATGACGTATATTAACCATTTGTATGGGGAGGTCGTAACCGGTCGAGTACAGATTCATACTACTTACTACCTACAATCCATCTGTCACCACACCAAACCAATTCCGAAGGGCCTATATTAAAATTAGCCATATATAATAAAAAAAAATGTATTTGATTTCAGATACATGATGTTAATCGATGGAGAAAACGAAGTGTACATGTTGGACAGGGACAACTGTGTGTTCAAAGTGAACGGTCTCAGGTTCCTACATAGAAAAGATCTCAGGAGACACCTCAAGGATACACTAATTGATGGTGTAAGTATGTTAATTCTACACGGATCAATTGAATACTACTTGGCAAGTCGTAATCAGAACTTATGTTTATGTATTTTCTATTAAGAATTTAATTTAATTTTAATAGAGCACTATTGCTATATTAATGTTTCTTAGCATAATTAAAAAAAAACTCGAATATTAGATATGGTCGCAAGAATATGTTATAATTATTTTTGTATGAGATATTAGTGATATTGTCTGTAAATGTAGTTCAGTAATGATTTAACAGATGGCAGTGTTATATAATGGTGGAGCGACGAAATAGTGGACTGTATTTGAAAATTGAAAACTAAAATGTGCCAAAAGAAAGAGATATTGAGGGTAGTTCCCACCTACATACGTAGGACCTCGCATTTGTGAATCCACGTGATAATGGGTCTAGGATAGATAGAAAAGGTACTCACGTGGTCCACGTTCTTGTTGGGTCCCTTTCCACACTTCCTTCCAGGTGCGTAGGCGTGTGTATAATCACGGCGCGTGCGACAGCTTCGAGCGATATAAGCGTGCGATACCGAAAGCCACAACAGAACTCGAGCGCGGACCGACACACATTGTGTAGTAGGTGGTTGGAACGGGCGGGGGGTGGATTAGGGATGGGACATTAACACGTCGATTCACAAATGCGATGCCGACTAGGCGATTAGGCGCAAACATTCCCCCCAGCTTGAAGGAACCCGTTCCTTCTAAAGAAATTAACTGAGACGACACGAAACTAAACTAACTTGATTACAAAAACGGAAATAATTACTAAACTATAAGCCTAACCTAAAACTAACTGTTCTCACCGCTATTAGTTTGGTAAAGGACAGAGACGTACAACGGGCCGCAGATAGGATCCTGTAGCCGTTCTAATCTTTGCGATACGAGTGATTCCATTTGAGCCCGGAAAGATCTCTTCAACAATGCCTAGTGGCCAATGTAGAGGAGGAGCGTTTTCAGTAGACATAATCACCACGGTTCCGTTATCTGAATATACGCGACCTACAGGACCACGACGAGATATAATACGTTTAAAGGCCGACATAAAACTTGAGGTGCTTAAATCGCTACACAACCCTATGTGTACGGCCCGAGTGGTCATACAAACGAAGATACAAACGTATGCCTTCACAGATCTTACATCGCGGCCCCGCAATGGTGTTACCTTGAAAGGCTCCGCGTAATCGGTGCCGGTGTGAACGAATGGTTTTACAACTTGTACGACGCGACACGAACGATGATCAGCCATCTCTGGGTAGACTGGTTTTGGTCGTAAGCGCAAGCATGGAATACATTTATGTATTCTACTACGAATTAGGTTGTGTGCAAAAAATATCCAATAATTTTGACGCAAAATGGATATTAGTAAGTCTGGATCAGCATGACAATTAATGTTATGATAATAGTCAACCAAAAGATTTAATATATGACCTGCACGTGGCAGAACGATAGGATGTTTGTGATCGTAATCTAACTCCGCGTTTGACAGACGACCACCAACTCTGAGTAATCCATTATCCATGAATGGTTTGAGACACTGGATTTTACGACTACAAGGCTTGCCCACTTGTAAGTGCTCAATCTCAGTGGCGAAGTGCAAAGTTTGAAGTTGACGCAATATCATCAACTCAGCGAAATCGAGATCAGATGCAGTTACGTAGTCCCTAAGAGGTAGTAATTTCAAAAAACGACATATGTAAACTACGCAACGTAACAGTTTTGACCACGACGATAAGCGATTAGACAACAACAATATTGGTGACTCCTCACGTGGTGCTGCAGCTGTAACCAAAGCATGCTTCTTTTGTTCTGGTGGTTCTGACACAGTTGATGAGTTGAAAGGACTAACAGGCCACTCTTCGGGTGATGATTGGGTCCATGAAGGGCCGTGAAACCATAGCGAATGATCCATAATCTGCGCAGGAGTTAGCCCACGAGATAGGCAATCGGCAGGGTTATCTGTGCCAGCCACGTGAAAGAGGTTTTGCGGAGATAACTCTGATTGAATTTTAGCGACTCTATTGCCAACAAATGTGTTCCAACGATGAGGAGAAGAATGAGCCCAACACAAAGCTACGGTTGAATCTGAGAACGCAAAAATTCTATTTATACGAATGCGCTTGTGACAAGCATTGACTATAGTACCAATGAGTTTTGATAGTACAAGTATACCACAAAGCTCAAGGCGCGCAAGAGATACGACTTTACGAGGTGAGACCTTAGACTTGGCGGTGATAAGGTTCACTGAGATGCTGTCATTATTCTGAACGTGGAAGTAAACAACGCCTCCATACGCCTTCTCGCTAGCGTCTGCGAACCCGATAACGGTGATGATACTGTGTTTATTGGTACCGACATGCCGTGGAATTTTTATTTGGTCGAGCAAAGGCAGCTCTTCCCTAAAACGAGCCCACAAATTAGCGATACTATCTGGTGGCTTGTCATCCCAGTCACAATCTGACAACCAAAGTTCTTTTATAAGAAGCTTTGCATACAAAACTACAGGCGCTACAAACCCCATTATATCCCATATTCTCGCTACACAAGACAATATGATGCGTTTGGTGCAAGTTTGCGGAGTCGAACAAATTTTAAGACTAAACGAATCTGATGTAGGTGACCAGCACAAGCCGAGAATCTTGTGAAAATCACTCTCATCAAACTCTTTAACAGTTGACAAGCGATACGATGGCGGAATTGAATCCAAAACCCTACGCGAGTTGCTAGTCCATTTCACTAGATCAAACTGACCCGCTTTCATGAGATTAATTACTTCGGCGGCAGTTTCAATGGCTTCTATCTCACTCTCTATAGAGTAAACAAAATCATCCACGTACCAGCTAGTCTCTATAGTTTCCTTAGCCTTTGGATATGCAGATCCCTCATCTGAGGCAAGCTGTTTTATTGTTCGCAGAGCATGGAAAGGGCTTGACTTCAGCCCAAAACAAACACGATTAAACTCGTAAACTTTCAAATCTTCCTGCGGGGTAAATCGATACAAAATACGCTGAAATCTGCGGTCGCGTTCGTTTACACCGATACAGAGAAACATTTGACGAATGTCGGCTGAAAGAGCTATCGAAAACAAGCGAAAGTTAACTATAATATCGAACAAGTTACCTTGAAGATTTTGTCCTCTATATAATATGTCATTCAGGGAAACTGACGTACTGGTCTTGGCGCTACCATCTAAAACTACACGCAATTTCGTGGTGAATTTATCTTCCCTAATAACTCCATGGTGTGGTATGATATACGACGGAATGTCCATAGACTCTACAGTTTCAACAGGCGCAGGCGAGATGTAGCCTTTATCTAAGTACTCGCTTATAACGTTGTCGTAAGTTTGCTTCAACTTAGGACACGCTAGCATTTTTTTCTCTAAACAATAAAAACGTTTTTCTGCTAATCGACGAGAATCACCGAGAGAACAAATATCACGCTTAAAGGGGAGCGCGACAACATAACGACCATCGTCGTCACGAGTAGTTGTGCGGTTATAAAACTCATCACAAGCTTTGTCGTCTGAGCTCAGAATAGGAGGGCAAATGACTTCTTCAATTTCCCAAAATTTACGAACCGCGGATTCTAGTAGCTCGGTGGCGCAGCAGTAAGACATGGTAGAGTAAGAATCCACGCGAGCGGGAGCGGTACCAACAATAACAAATCCAAGAACTGTTTCCAGTGCGTGCGGTGCGGTTTGTGACGGATGACCGTGAACTTTACGTGATAACAGGAGGTGCGGAAAAATTGAAGCTCCAACCAATATCTCAATATCTCCTGGAATAGCATAAGTATCATCGGCCAAAGGTAAGTCACAAAAATTCGATAACATTGAAGTGTTGACTGAGATCGTCGGCAAACGTTCAGTCACCTTATCTACAACTAACGAATCCATATTAAAACTAATTCTCGAGTCAAAACGTGAATGAAATTTAATGTTTACAGAGCCCTGAATAGCTTTTACAGAACCTCCAATTCCTTTTACTACCGAATATACGGAGCTATTATTTTCTATATTTAAACCAAGGCGTTGACAACACTCGAGAGTAACAAAATTACTCTGCGAAGCGCTATCTAAAAGAGCACGAACACTGTGTTCTTTACCATAAGTGTCTACAACTATTACACGAGCGGTCGCGAGAAGCACAGTAGTAGGAGTCCGCAATAACGATAACGAGCATAAGGCAACTTCATTTGAATGATCTGTATGAGCGGCGGCAGCGCGCGCGCTTACAGTATCCAACTGTGAGTCGAGAGTTGATGGTAGCTGGGTAGTGGCGGGCGACGGCTGCGCGACTGCGTAGAGCCGGCCGCTGCCGGACGCTGAGTTTGTTACTAACGAACTATTACCACCGCGCGATAAACCAACTCTGCTCACATTAGATGCGGCATTATTATTATCAAAATGAAGCAATGTATGATGTTTGTTTTGACATCTACGGCAGCTAGAATTTGAATTACAAAGCGAAACACGATGTCCATTACTAAGACAATTGATACACAAATTATTGGCACGAACAAATTTATAACGCTCACTAGGTGTAAGTTTTAAGAAACTTGAGCATTTATAAATATGATCATGATGAGCGTGACACAACGAACAAACAGACTGCGGTGTGATGTTAACGTATGTTTGTGTGGGCTTGAGTGGTTTGGATACCACATCCATTCGACGATCGTAATTAATTTTCTTTGTAGCTTCATGTTTTGGTGCCGAAGTGCTTTGCAAGATTTTAATATGATCGCGTACAAATGTTTCTAGCTCATTGAATGGAGGTAGTTGCTTGTGTCCACGTCTGTCCATTTCGAATAAACGAACAGTTTCTGAATCTAATTTCTTTAAGGCGAGATATAAAAATACAAAATCTGAGAGATCATCTACTTTTAGGTTTTTTAAAGCGGCAACCGAACATGCGAATTTATCTAAAAATAGTTCTAAATTATTAGGTGATGCAGAGGAAATAGGCTTAAGTTCGAACAATTGATCTAAATATGAAGTGGCTAGTAGTCGTTTGTCTTCGTATTTATTTTTAAGAAGGTTAAAAATCAAGGAATAATTATCCGCGCACGGTGTTATACCGGCGCAGGTGGATCGAGCCTTGCCAGTCAACTTGCCTATTAAGTAATACAATTTTTCGGAGTCCGTGAGTGATGTATTATTATGTACGGTATTTTCGAAACTAGCTAAGAAAAGTGGCCAGTTCTTTATATCTCCATTAAACTCGGGGATCTCGATCGGAGGTAGCCGAGGTAGCCTATGCTGGGTTGTTGGCTTGATATGAGTTTCCAACTGTATTGTTTTGGCGGCTCGCTTAACGCAACCCAACAAATCTTCGAATGATGACATTGATTGATAATCAATTGTTGATCCGGGATTCAGTCTTAACTCCAGGTTGACTATTTTGTCTAAAACATCTTCGAAGTCTCTATACAAGGAATCTACGGTTTCCATTTCACACAAAAATGATTCCCTAGACGAAGCCATGGAATCAAGATCCTTCACACGATTACAAATGCTCTGCATGCGAGCGAAAATTCTATCTCTTTTTGCGTATAACACTTTCAACTGTACACCCAAGTCTTGTGTAGGTGCCATGGTGATTAAAATATAGAAACTAAAACAGAATACGTCCGCTGACAATCAAAAGGCGGTTCTACTATAGTAAGCGGCTCGATAAATATATCTGCGTACCGTATGTATGTCTCTGCTATTACGATCGACAAAACGACAAATAATATACCCAGATAACTTTTATATATATACTGGAGGGTATTTATGTATTTGACAAACAAAGGCGGAGGCCCGAACGACGCGCAATGCTCGAGAGCGCGGCGCGGCGCGGCTTTCGACCGCTTAGCAATAATAATAATTATGTTATTTTATGCGCGACTGCTAATTGTAACTTATTTACTAACGAATAATTTTCTTATGCGGAATGAGCGAACTAGTATAAAATAAATTAAGTATAACTTGTAATGTAAGACGATATCGAAAGTTACAATTAATAAATAAACTAGAAGAATGCGAAAAAACAGCGATCGTTATCTTATTTACCTAATGCGGGGTGAACGATAATATAAAGGTGAATAAGTAACTATGAATAAATACTATTACAACAAGTTTATAGATGCGGTTTGAAACGAAATAATTAAGCACACAATGTACTTACTACATATATAAACAGTAATTCTATAAATATGTGAATATGCGACTATATAGCGATATTTAATGTAGTTTATTCGTATAAGAACTACAAAACGATTATTGTAACTACCTACTAATGATTGTGAACCATAAATGATATTAGAAATGCGATTTGTTTGACTAATTAACTGTTTATATCTAGTATAATCCGGTTCGAGATGGACCAAAATTTATGGTGGAGCGACGAAATAGTGGACTGTATTTGAAAATTGAAAACTAAAATGTGCCAAAAGAAAGAGATATTGAGGGTAGTTCCCACCTACATACGTAGGACCTCGCATTTGTGAATCCACGTGATAATGGGTCTAGGATAGATAGAAAAGGTACTCACGTGGTCCACGTTCTTGTTGGGTCCCTTTCCACACTTCCTTCCAGGTGCGTAGGCGTGTGTATAATCACGGCGCGTGCGACAGCTTCGAGCGATATAAGCGTGCGATACCGAAAGCCACAACAGAACTCGAGCGCGGACCGACACACATTGTGTAGTAGGTGGTTGGAACGGGCGGGGGGTGGATTAGGGATGGGACATTAACACGTCGATTCACAAATGCGATGCCGACTAGGCGATTAGGCGCAAACATATAATTTGTAGTGCTCTATCTCTCCATTCCTCTTTCATACTTAAAACTATGACAAGCAACAGTAGATAAGTATTTTTTTATTTTGTTCCTAATTTTTTTTTTATTTCATCCCAATGCCTCACAGCCAAGAAATTCAACCAATATCTAAAGAGGCTGTCATTGAGTAAAAAATTATAATAATAGGCGCTTACCTATGATAAGCATTAGTATCAATTTAACCTGACTTTGTAATATTATTACGTCTGGAAATGACGCCCTCTCTACGTCTGGAAATGACGCCCTCTCTACGTCTGGAAATGACGCCCTCTCTACGTCTGGAAATGACGCCCTCTCTGTTCATCCACCAAAACCGAATGTAATTATTTATAACTACGTTTTAAAAATTTGAGTTATAATATGTTAATGAAAAGATAAACCAGATCGAGTTTCTTGCCGGTTCTTCTCGATGACTGGGTTGTTTTCCGAACCGGTGGTAACTTTGACGTTCATAAGCGCCTTCTCAGGGCCTAAACTGAATAAAGTATTTTTGATTTGATTTGATTTGATTACAGGAAATGGTAATTGACAAAGTTGGTGGAGAAGAACTTCATAGATACTTATGCTACGATATAATTAAATTCGAAGGCAAAGACGTGGGCAAAGCGAGATTCTATCCGGAGAGACTTGATTGTATACAGAATGAAATTGTTAATCCTAGGTGTGTATATGAAAAATCATTGCCTCTTCTAATAGTGATCAGGTATGAGTTTTGTGCTTAGAGTGCAGGGGGGATGATATAATCCACTTCTGAACCGGATCCTTTAAAAAGTGAAGGCTGATAAAACCAAAAGTTAATAAAGATACTGTAAAGTGTTATGAATGGACTGCGACCACCATAAACCAATGGTATCAGCTGTTACAGTGGGTGTTCATATTACGCATGCCGAATTCTAATAATTTTTCACGTAACCCTCTGCCTGCCATGTCGCCAAAAGTAAACAAAGGTATTATCCTCGTCCCTTTGTCATATGCATATTACAAAATTTCCCGGCAAAGTCCTTTGAAAGTGAATTGGCAAACATCATATCACATAGGCCAGGGTATCTTACATTAGCAGTGGGTCTAAATTTCTCTTTTAATTGACTGCAAGTATCTACCCTACAAAATAAATGCCTAGAGTATTATTCTATAATCGTGATAAAGACTCACGCTCACTTACCTTGTAGTCTTCACCGCCACCATTGCAGGTGTTCACAAAGCAACAACTTCCAAATAATGTATCGCACAAAATATCAAGTTATGATTCGAGCGATCCGAACAATGCGAAAGTCACACGTCGCCATCGATTTTTAACTTATATAATGTGTTCATAAATAATTTTTTTTACCTATCTTCCGACCAATTTATGTCCACACAGAGGGTTTGAATAAAAAACGAAACACAATATTGTAGAGTCTCACTAATCCGCCACTTCAGTAGTCCGATAATCCGTCAATCTACGCTCATGCTTCCCTCATATCTTCCTACTCCCGTTCAGTGCTTGCGCACCGGCATCATTATAACTTCAGAAATGATCACAATAGCACTTACATTATTATAACGTCAAAAATGATCACAATAGCATTTACATCAATATAACGTCAAAAATTATCACAATAGCATTTACATCACTATAACCTTAAAATTTATCACAATAGCATTTATATCATTATAACGTCAAAATTTATCACAATAGCATTTACATCACGTATAACCTTAAAATTTATCACAATAGCTTTTACATCAATATAACCTAAAAAAATCATCACAACTCTTATATTCTCTCTTTAAAATATGAATTGTAGCAAAAATGTCAAGTCAATGGCAACATAAGACTCTGTCATTGAAAGATAAAATGTATATTTTGAACCTAACCTAGGAGCCAGTGACTAATAACATAGCTAAAACAAATCCAGATACAGTATTTAATTATTTCAATACCACCATAACATGGATTAAAGAAACAACGTATCGGCTAAAGATATCATTAACAATGGTTACATGTTGCAAAGAAGCACATTTCTATTAAGGATTCTATTATACAGTTTTTGTGTACAATTCATTATTCATTTCAATAAAACGATATCCTCTGGTTTCCAATAGTGCCGGATTAATGAGAGACTCCCTTGTATTGCTTTCCAGACCTCTTGCATCCCTAATGTCATGAAAACTAAGCAAAGCGTAGATGACCTATTCCCCCTCTCCTTTGTGTTTGCTTATTTAATAAACTTGATCGGCCCCATATATTAGTTTAAACAATCTCTGGTGTGAATCTATGACTCTGTCAAATTAAGTGATGTGTATTTATTTCAGATACTTAGCAATGGAACAGGGTTTGATACAAAAGGACCGGGAGCCGTTCAGCGTGAGATTAAAACAGTTTTGGGATGTGACCACTGCTCGGAAGCTTCTGGGTGAAAAATTTGCCAGGACACTTTCACATGAACCCGACGGTCTCATCTTCCAACCTTCGAACGAAGTAAGACTATATTAATAAACTCTTGTTCAATTGTCATCCTGTTTGTGTAATATTCAGAATCTTAAAAATGAGTTTTTATAGAAGCATTTTATTAGACTCTATAACATTCAAGACTGCTTAATAACTACTAAGTTATCTCTCATATATCATACTAGCTTTTACTCATGGCATCGCTGTTGTTGATATGAATTATGAAAATAAAACACAGCCCATAGTCATCATCAGTCTGTAAGCGATCCACTGCAGGAGCATAGGCTTCTTGGCGAAGGAAGGTATGGACATAATCACCACGCCAACACAGGACACAAGAAATCCACAGTTATATATTGTCCCACATACAGTGGTACTACAAAAATGTTTCACAGGTTCAGGTTTCCTCACGATGTTTTCTTTCATAGTGTTACCAATTTAATCTAGTAAATGTGCACATGTATTCCGTTAAATTCGTATGGTACATACCTGGGTTCGAACCTGCAGACTTCAAATTGATATTCCACCGGTCAAACCGATCGTCCACCACGACTTTTACTTGCTGAATTATTTAACTCGCTGATAATGTAGATTTATTTGTATTATAATTTTTATTTTTTTTATTACGGTGGCTGTAGTCTTTATCCACAATTCAGCCAGTGTCATGTGTTGAGTGCGATAGTCCAAGTGCTGCTTATAATTATTAAAGAGTTGCAAAATATTTGACAATAACTGGAGTAGTTAAAGCTACATTTTCTTAATGATTTTTTTATTACAAGAATAACTAAAAATTATTTAGAAAATCTTTTTCGATATGTAATTTTTGGAGCGATTATGGCTCGGTGATTGGTGTTTGAATATTGTGTCGATAAGTTTGGGTTCGAGATAGGCAATGAACCTAAGCTTTCTGAGAAGTAAAATATCTTGGTATGGCATTTTCTAATGCTTTAAGTTTTCTCTTTAAACCTTTAAGTTAATCAATGCAAATGTGAGTTTGTTTGTTCGTTCGTTACGCATTGAACGAAGCCACGAGTAAAAGGTAGTAAATAAATAAAAGAAAACCGCTAACTGCAATTAATTTTTAGCCTTACGTTCCCGGACGATGCGATGAAGTACTGAAATGGAAGCCCGGAGATATGAACAGTGTTGATTTTAAGCTTAAAATAGTCGTGGAAGGTGGACTCGGGTATGTTGGAGATTAAATATTTAAAAAAAATGTATGCTTTCGTTTTTCCTTTTGTTTCTTCTTGTAGTCGCTTTGATGTCTAGAATGGAACTGTCATCGGACACTTTTTTTTTTTTTTTTCGAACTGACCTACACTGTCAGCAATAATGCCTTCACAGTTTCACCGGACTACTAAGGGGAGCGCTTAGGGCACTCACCCGATTAGTCATCGGACACAGTGTTGCACGCTTATTTATTTCATAAAATCATGGGGTTAAAACCTTTAGAACACGTGTTAAGGAGGGTGGGGCTTCATATCGTGTTATTTTTAGAACTTGTCTGTTGTAAAAGTGTCGATATGTGCGTGTTGCTTGTCACTATAATAGCGGCACGCTATAATGGTCGTTTTGACATTTGTCCGCTCATGAAGTTTCGTATAAAATAAAAACTACGTGTGAAGGTGCAAGTTAATGCTTCTTATTGTTATTTGTGACGTGCAGTACTGACATTTATTCAATATATGATTTTAGCACATATAATTAATTTTGTACAGATTTGTAAATTATATATATATATATATATATATATATATATATATAAATCTTATGTGTATGTGACTGAACTCTTCCTAAATAGTTGGACAGATTTTTATGGAATTTGGTGTGTGTTCAGATGGATTCAAGCTGAGGTATGATTCTAGGATTTTTATTATCAGGACAGGGTTTTTTTTTTCGAGCTGACCTACACTGTTAGCCAAAATTCGAATTTATATAATGCATATTTATATGTACAGCATCGCTGGTCAGCACAATTACCACCTTCAGCAAACTCGTTTCAATGTTTAATGCTAAAAAGAAGCAGCATTTGATTATATTGTCGAAAATAAATGGACATTTCAAACTATTATTATAATGTGTCAAAATGGCCATCATAACTTGCCGCTACAATTGTAGTTTATACGCAATGTTTGTAAAGAATTCTAGATTATTCTAGATATTTTTCAGTGTTCGAATATAAAGCATTTTTGTACAAATCGTAACTATATATTGGATTTAAATGTTACCTATATATTATAATAGCTGCTCTAAAAACTGTGTTTTTTACTATTTCTTTTTTTTTAGCATGTTACCCAAAAAAGTGGCTTTATTATACGTGGGAAAATTAGAAACGCCGTTTGCACAAATGAAAGTAACAAAAGATATAAAGCATTTAAACGAGAAAATAATAGAGTGCAAATTTGAAAACAATCAGTGGATCTTCATGAGGGAAAGGACAGACAAGTCGTTTCCCAACAGTCATACAACTGCTATGGGTAATGTTGAATATCTTTTAATTTAAATTCTATCACTAAACTAAAAAATATTCATTCAGTCAAAAAGTACTAGATACATTTCTATTACTTTTTGTTTTAGTTCTTAGACTCTTGCCTTTATCAAAAAACGATATCACTATAGTTTCATTTAATATAAAATTTTAGTAAACTACGATTTTTATAAGTATTACGCGTTCAGCGATTTGTGAAGTGGAGCAAGCGGTGTGGTGCGCATGCGCAGGAGAGGCTAAACTAAACAGAGAACATTGTTTACTAAAAAAAAATTGTAATCAAAGTATATGTTTAGTTACATTTTTTTTGTATGCCTTTTCCACTGTACAAAATAACATTGTTAAGATATAATCAACGTAGTAGTAGTAGTTATAAATATATACTAAAATTATGTTGGTCGTTTGAACGATTATCATGTAAGTTAGCAAGTGTTTTTTTCATGGGTTTTTACATTGTCCATTTTATTTAGAACAATTTTTATAGTATTATCTAGAATATATATCACTAGCGATTTCTCGCGGCTTTGCACGCCGTTTATATTTCGAATCTTTATTTTTATCATTATATATATAAAAGACTAAATGACAGAGAACAGAGAATATATATGAATTTTGTTTTTACAGCTGTATGCGAAAGCATAAAGTATCCGGTGACAAAAGAAATCTTGTTAGATTTCATTGATAACGAGAGGTTTCACGATGACTCGGACATGATGCCACCTCCTAAGCGAGCTCGTTGATAACAAGCTGTTAATACAGATTATATAAGAAAAATAAACGATAACGACGTCTATAACTTATCTATGGAATGAATTCCCACAGATCATAAAAATGAATTACAATCATTGAACGAATAAATAAAATATAAAATAAATTATACTATGATTTTGAGTCCGTCTGTATGTTCGTCAGATTATATTGATCGATTTAGAAAATATCAAATACGAGACGATTAGTACAATGATTGAGAAATTAACATGTTTTATCACAATTGAATAAATGGTTTGACATTAGCTAAAGTGTAATTTATACTCATTGATGTATTTTGAGAATTAAAAAAAAATGCTCGGAATACTTTTTCACAATGTTGGTAAAAAATATGGTACTTATTTAAAAGAAAATACCTGGAGTTATAAAATGTACTAAAACTAATAGTTACATAGCAGCTATACAATTTACTGTAAATTATTATTTGAATGAATTACTACATGTTTCTTTTCACGTCACTTATCTATCACAAGCAAATACTATACACATTTTTTTTTAATGGTTTTTACCATTCATAGTAAAGAATACATCAATGGCACAGAGACTGTGTTTATGTAATTTTTGTGTATTTATAATGTTATTAATAAAAATGTTTAATGTATGAAAATTTTTTTTTTTTTTTATCATTAGAATCAAATTTTTTTTTTCATACATATATTTTTTTGATTTGAGGCGTAATGTCAAATAAATTAAAAAAAAAAACACATAATTCAAGTCTTTATAACACAAAGAATGTAAAGTCTCATTTGCAAGTTCATTAACATAACAGGGTATATTCAATATATAAAACAAAGTTATAATAAAATAATCAAATTAAGCAATCACCAAAATTATAAATTGCAATTTTGTTGTCCCACATTATATTGCCATTTATTTTCACCGTTAATTTCATGGCATTTAATTTTATTTTCCTTCTGCAACTTCGACAAATGATGACCGACATTATAAGCAGCAGCAGGCCACAAATGTTCCGGTGTTTCTGTGTATATTATCTTAACTAAATCCATTTCGTTTAGTTGCTTATCCGCATTACATTTGAGAGCTTCTAATATCTGCGCCTCCCTTTGGTTTCGGTGTGCGATATAGTATTCAATTTTCTGTACTGGATTCTAGAATTAAAACATTCTTATTAAGACTACATTCATTCATAAATAAATTCTCAAACTCCCTTATCACATCCTGCTAATATAAAGACACTGACATAGCTTATTTACTTATTATGTTTATAACTACCAATAAAAAAATAATAAAAACTAACTATAAAACTATAATAAGACCAGCCGTGTTATATGGATCCGAGTGCTGGGCTACGAAAGAGATGGATGAGAAAAGATTACATGTGGCAGAAATGCGGATGTTAAGGTGGATGTGTGGTGTAACAAGGATGCATAAGATTAAGAATGAGTATATCAGAGGGAGTTTGAAAATAGCACCAGTGACAGAGAAGTTGAGGAGTAGTAGGTTAGCATGGTACGGGCATATTATGAGAAGAGATGAAAGTCATGTAACAAGAAAAGTTGAGTTTGAAAGTGGACGGATATAGGAGTAGAGGAAGACCGAAAAAGGTGTGGATGGATTGGGTGTTAAACGATATTTGTATAAAAAGTGTGACTACTGAGATGACATGTGACAGAGGAGAGTGGAAAAGGAAAACATGTTGTGCCGACCCTACTTAGGTGGGATAAGAGTAAGATGATGATGTTTATAACTACCAATCGGTGATAATCACTTAATATTTAGTATATATGAATATGCGTCTTATTTCTGTTATTCACTATTAAGCTACCAGATGTTTACATATTCAGAGGATATATGTATATATATTAAGACCAATGTACCATTTAAATTCAATTCCTTAGTAAATTGTCTTGAGAATTAATTGTGTTTAATTTTATAAAACACTCGCGACAGTCCCGCGATGCATAACTAGGTAGACATCATATCTCTTAAAGATAAATAAACTTTAAGGTAAGCTCATTTTTAAGTTTAAAAACTACAGTCAGACCATGAATTAATTGCTAATTAAAATAAAGTAATTCTTATGCATTCCAGAAAAGTACATGACAAATAATCTCAGTAATAACTTTTATAGTCCACCTAATTTTGATATGAAAACCAAAAAAACGTTTTGTATTTACATATACCTCAACAATATTTCCATGACCAGGATATATAACACTTGGTTTCAAGTCTAAAATTTTTTGTAAACTCTTCATATAAGTAAATAAGTCTTCAAACACTGCTGTACCCTCTTCTAGAATGCAGTCTCCACTAAAAAGTATATTCTCCTCTAGTAAACTCAAAACAACATGATCT
Organism: Antheraea assamensis; assembly: GCA_035772565.1. NCBI lineage: Eukaryota > Metazoa > Arthropoda > Insecta > Lepidoptera > Saturniidae > Antheraea > Antheraea assamensis. Next base: position 1,002,960 of record JAQQSE010000054.1, on the reverse strand, counting down.
GTTGTGTGTCCGGGGGTGTGATACACTTTCAAAGTGGCTCCTTCAACTCTAATCTCTTGACCGTCAGCTAACCAAAGTGGCTTTATTGATAGAGGTAATTCATTGTCAGGGTCATCATCTTGACTTCTTTTGTGCTTCCATACTTTGGGTTGTTCTGTGAAAAAATAATTTTAATATACTTCACTATACCTATGACTATGACTACACTACAATTTCATATACTGGTGCATAGTTAATTTTATTTACGTTTCTAATTTAAAAATATTGGCGGTACATTTCATAGTTTCAAAATCCTTATTTGCATTCCATATCCTTGAGTATTTGTCATTTATATCTTAATAACCCATATAATCTGTATCCTAATTAAGATTAATTTCTTAAAGGTTCCATCTAAATTTTAAAACAAAGACACTTAAAAGCTAGCACTAATACTATATATTATTATGTGATTCCAAGTATAATTTTTCATATGCTTGTTATAGTTAGTATTATTTTTATTATATAGTTTGCATTTTTATGACAAAAATATTTTTCGAAAATTAAAAGCTCAAACTTGGCTTCCATAACACCTAACAGGAACTAAAGGACAAAACTAAAAATGTACTTAAAAACTTTCCTGTTCCATTAAATTCCATTTTTTTTACTACATATAGAAATAAGACTGAAAATTCACTCCAAGCCCTGGCATGTATTTCAAATAATTAAATCTAAATACAATAATAATAAAATCAAAAAATTCATACTTGCTATTTTTCCATACACATTTTCAACTCCCCCTATATGATCATGATGCCAGTGAGTCACAACAATGTGCTCTATGTTAACTTGCTCCGTTTGTACTATATTGGACAAGTGCTTTTGATACTCCGGTATGTCCTTATCACCTGTATCCAGCAAAATGCGACTGAAAACCAACAGACCAATATATTAAACATTTTCATGTTCTACTTTTAAACAAACTGATGACATGCAATTTTTATTTCTATGCTGGAAGTTTGTAGAACCTTAAGCTTTATAAGGGAAACTTTCAGTTGATTAATTAAGTCTATAACAACTGGATGCTAAGTGTTAAAGTTGGACAATTCCAGTATACTGAATCTGATGACAAAATTGCAATGTTTACAGTTTATTGAAGTCTGTTAAAAGTGAGAAATGAGAAACAGCAGAATAGAGTAAAAACCAATAAGCCAGAAGATTACTAGAATAAATTAAAATGCAATTCTCATACTCAGGTGATAATAGATAGAATGTGATATAACAGGGATGCACTAAATTTCTGTAGGTTTTACATTTAAAAATATTCTTCAATGGTATTGTCTACAGTAAAACTGCTCTAAAGGACTAGCCTTTCATCTTTTGACTCACTGTTCAGTAAGAAAATTGAACAGCGCAGTTGTTGTCCTTAAATAGGTTTCATTGCTTTTGTACATGCAGACACAAAACTGCTATTTTTTATGTATATAATATATAAAATATTAGTGTTATTTACAACTTTAGAATTCTATTGTAAACCTATTTTATTAGGCATAGATATATTTAACGATTTGAAATAGTAAATTAACTTACTTTCTTCCCGTTCCAATTAAATAAGTGTTGGTACCTTGTAGTGTCATTGGTCCAGGGTTACATCCCAGTATTCTTATTATTCTGCTTGATAATTTTGTTACTGCTGGTATAACTGCTGCCATACTTCTTTCAAAAATAATTAAATAAATATTTAAAACCAAAGCCTGCAATTTGTTACAAAATAACGATAAAAAAATTAATCGTTTCACTTCATATTATCTAATTTTAAACATTCAGTTTTTGTTATTAGAATTTAATTTTTTAAGTGATATCAGATTATAGAAATAAAAAGTATGGTTACTACATATTTACCAAATATAGAAAGTAATCTAAATCCAAAGGTTGATTTTTAATAATCCAAAGGTTGGATGTAATATTTTATGATTATTTATTTTCGTATCGCTAAATTTGACAGTTCTCAGATATTTTGCAATGTCTATGTCTACCTCGCACAATAGCACTCCTAGCAGAAGTTTGCCTGTTTATTTCAGTCCAATGAAAACAGATAAAAAATTAACGTTTTTAGTTGATAATATCAAATACCTACCGTGTTGTATGTATATTTACATAATCTTTTTTGAAGTGAAACTTCTTTAGAATCGTTGTGATTTCAAACCGATGCAACGGAAAAACGACAGGTAAGAGACACAAATACAAAAATGTGTATCCAGAGCGAGAGAGCAAATGTCGGTGTATATGTATATTGCACAGTGTTTAACACTTGCTTGTATTTGAGCATTTAACGTGTGTTAGTATATGTGAAAAGTACGTGTACTACTGTACACTGTATGCGGCTGCGTATTGTAGCTTTTTAGTAAGAAGTTAGCGTGGTGTGTTATTATTTAACAGTATTTGTGAGTATTTATATATTGTTTGTTGAAACTGAAAATATGGAACTTGAGCAATAAATTATGTAACATATGTTAAACAAAATATAAAATATCTTTTAAAATTAATCAAAATACTTTCATTTTTAAACAAATAAACTTTATAATTATCCTACCCTTGATATATATTCATCGCATTCTTTTGTCGATTTACTGAAGTTTCACTTCTATCGTGTGTGAATCGCACCACCATTTTTATTATTAATTAATTAGAAGTTGTCGTGATGGTCGTAAAACCAAAACTTAAAGAAATAAATTTGTGTCTTACTTAAACCTTGTAGCTCCAGCATCACCATATATATTTGATATATTTTGAATGACACATTTTATATACAAAGATAACTCTGCTTACTTCTACCCTCTATGAAATAATCAAAGATGCTACGCCCAGGACCAATGCTATATTAGCACAATTTAACATGAAAGATTTTGAAATTTTGACGGTAACTTAATCTGTCATGTAGTGGTTTTCATAATCTTATGTTATTTGACTCCATGAAATAAAGAAATCTTCCGTGATTTGACTCCATATAGTATAATATTGGTGGTATTTTACGTGATTTAGTTCGGTTATTGTGCAAAATTGAAGTACCTAGATGGAAAATAATACCACAGAGCATTAGTTCTGAGATGGCACAAAAAGTCCAAGGAAAGTTCTAACAAAGGCGCCAGCATCTTATCAGAGCATTGTAATTATCACAAGACATTTGGAATATTATTTACAATGACAGTAATAATCTAAAAGATTGGTTGCCAAAACTAGAATAAAAATAAAACGTCAAATTTTATTGACTTGTGTAGACTGATTAATTTGATTGTTGACAATGTTGACATTCTTGACATTTCAAGTACGAGAAAAATGGCTGGTGCGCTCGCGAGAGTCATTCAGGGAACCAAAACACATTTAGGTGATTATTAATTCATTTTTATTTTATGTAACGCAATAAAACATTTTAAAAACTTTATAGTATATAATTCAAGTACTTCAAATATGTGAATATATTTCCTCCAAGTATCTGCGTATGGTAGTTTCTTACATAATTTTGACGTCTGTTTTTCAGGTGTTATTGGTCCATTGGCAACTGCCAGCAATGTACCGGTGCGTTACCAACAAACACAGGCTCCTCCAGCCAAAACTAAATTCGGCCCTCTGGCAGACAGCGACCGGATTTTTACAAACTTGTACGGACGCCATGAGTGGCGACTGAAGGGCGCTTTGAGCCGTGGGGATTGGTACATGACAAAAGAAATTTTACTGAAAGGCACAGATTGGATTGTCAGTGAGTATATTTGTGTGTCTGTAATGTTACAATTTCTAGATCCATCATTAAACTACAGCAGACCTAGTCAGTAATTATAATGCTCACTTTCGTCCTTATAGGTGTGTTTTTCCATATATTAATATTTTCAATTTGCAAGGACTAGCAAATAGTTTAAAAAAACCTTATCTTTACACTTTGATTGATAGTAGACACATATTCTTAACTTGTTCCAACAATATTTTGTGTACATTTTATCTGTAAATCAACTATACAAAGATGGTGTGCAAAGCAATTTTCATTTTACTATAACATTAAATGCTACTGACTAGCTACACCCTCAATTCCTTTATATTTATATTGAAGATTGAAGTATCTAGATTTTCTATTAATTTCTGTACCAGAATAAGTACTTATAGAATGCTGCCAGAAATCAGTAATACTCAGTTCTTTAGCAGCCTTAATACAAGAAGTTTTTATTATTTAATAAATAAATAATAGTAAAATGGAATACCACAAAGGTGGTTTAATATTAACCCATGAACTGTTCAAAACCATAAAGCTTGAAGTTTCATATAAATGAATGTAGATCTCATGAGGCACATGTCAACTGACTGTTTGCAGGATAAGCTTAAAAAGATACCTGATTTATTACAAAACTTTGAAGAATTATGTATTATAAAATCATATTTTTTTTGGAAAATGTATTTCAAAGTAATTTTTATATTTGTACAAGCTTTTTTGACTAAACCATAAAATTTACAAGTTGTGAAAAAAAGAGAAATTAAAAACATAATCCGCCACTGTTAACATCTGGGTCTTAAAAAAGGCTTAAGTAAATAAATTGGTAAATAACCTTAACATAGGGTAGTATCATATTTGTGTGGCTTTTATACTATAAATATTTTTATATTCAGAGGCCATTCTGATATTACGTAAGTATGAAATGCTGTGGGAGAGGTTCTTCTTTGGTTATTTTTGATGAGATGGGAGGTGGCACATCAGTAACATTTACTTATTCACTTTTTAACCAAATTAAAAAAAGAAGGAAGTTACTATGTCTGGCTGTATGTTTTGCCTTTTCAATTATCTATTTGAAACACTTATAAACTTGTGAGAAACGTTGTAGAAATTATGCCAATAATTATGCAATCATAAGAGAAGGGGGTAAGAGCTTTGCTTACTTTTACTTACATGAGAGGGTGGGTCATAAATAACTAAAATTTTTGCTTATTTTCCCTATTATACAGTAATCTACTAATTAATTAAAAAACATTGGTTGTCTGTAAAGTCTGTTTACTTACGATAATTTTATGTATAACATCATAAGAAAACATGAGTGAAAAATTGCATACTTTACGCCGCAATTATTTTTGTAATAAATAGTGGAAACCACATTAACTTTTCACTTTATTTTATAAACACTTGGCAAAACAGTTCACCTGTAGGTTGTGTGCTGCCGCTGTCTCTCTTTTACTCGGACACATCGGCGGATGGAGTGGAAGCGAGATAGACAAGCCCAACGCTTAGGCTGATCGCGCCTCTCTTTCGTCTGGCTCAGAAGGAACGTGACAATGAGCCGTGTTTTTTCGTGCATGCAGCGTCGTTCACCGATTTATAACACGCTATCACGGCAAAAAATTTGGTTGAAATCATAAAATAGAAAAAAACGCTATTTTTAGTCATAAGAAAATTAATAAAATTATTTTATTTTAATTATTATTTTTTAGATGAACTAAAGACTTCAGGTCTTCGTGGACGAGGTGGCGCTGGTTTCCCTACAGGAATGAAATGGTCATTCATGAACAAACCATCTGATGGGCGTCCAAAGTATTTGGTGGTGAATGCCGATGAGGGTGAACCCGGTACATGTAAGGATAGAGAGATTATGCGTCATGATCCCCACAAGCTGGTTGAAGGATGTTTGATTGCTGGTAAAGCCATGGGAGCTCAGGCAGCATATATTTATATTAGAGGTGAATTTTATAATGAGGCCAGTAATCTTCAAGTGGCTATCGCTGAGGTAAATACAAATTAATTATTAGTCCAATATTTTGTAAAAAAATTTATATAAATTATTGCTAATTTAATTTAGGATTAAATTGATTTATTATTGTTTAAAGCTCAATTTCATAAAAATGTTGATGACTTGGATGATGAATATTTATGGTAGAATACTTATTGTGTCAATTATTGCCTGCCCACTCGGATAGATACTATATTTCATAATATAATTTAGTTCTATGCTAAATTTCATTAGACACAGTGTAATTAATGGGGAATGTTAGAGATACCAAAAAATGAATGGGGAGTACAATGTTGAAACTGGAAAGGCTAACCAACTGTTGAATATGTTTGCACATTAGTTAATTACTTTTGTATATTTATAACAATTGAGATATAATTTATTTTCTTTTGTTAAATACATTGTTAGAATCATTACACTAATATTTCAAACAGCTGCTCGAGTATTGTTGATACACAAATAATCATACTTTCCCATTTATTCTTTATATTAGACTTACTGTTACTCTACCACTTCACTGCTTGATTAAAATAAGTGACCTATTCTGTTCTGAACATAATTGACTTCTATATCGAATTTTAATTGATCAGGTTCTAATAACATTTTGAATAGAGGTATAGTAAAAGATTATGCTGTGAAATTGGACACATTTTGCTTTCTACAATTTTACACCCAGTAAAAAAAAATCGTAATGATTCATGATGGTCATTTTTATTACAAATAATAGTGTAATGCATTATTTCTTTGTTATGGACTACGAATTTTTAAGTACAACTTTATTCTGCCGACAATTAACTGTTATCCATTATTAATATTGATAATAACAGTGATCTGCTGAACTTTTCACTAAGTGTAAACAACCAAGCATTATGGTACAAAGAAAAGGTGTGAAAGGTAGAGCAATTCACATTGTTTACACTCAAAGTATATGAACAAATAATATTCATTTCATAATTAGAATTATTGTTACAACTACAATTTGATATGATAGAAAGTTACCCATTAGCAAAATAATTGTCAACTGTTATTGTAAAATAACGTAACACTGTTATTCGCTATTTACATATAACTGTTATTATAATGTATAGTAACAGCTAGTATAAATACATAGTAGAAGGTATTGTATTATGACTGGGCCATGTGTGATAAGAAATCCTTACAATAAGATAACCTACTTTTTGGCTCTTATTTATGATAACCAAATTATTGTATATTGCAGGCATACCAAGCAGGTCTCATTGGTAAGAATGCATGCGGCTCGGGTTATGACTTCGATGTGTTTGTACATCGTGGTGCCGGTGCATATATTTGCGGGGAAGAGACCGCACTGATCGAGTCTATTGAAGGCAAGCAGGGTAAACCGCGCCTGAAGCCGCCATTCCCTGCCGACGTTGGTTTGTTTGGATGCCCGACGACTGTGAACAATGTTGAAACCATTGCCGTTTCGCCTGTGAGTTAAATATTGTTAGTTTTAAAATATGTCATTTCATTTTTAGTCATTCATTTTGTATCAGAATTACTTTTTTTATAAACTAAATATATACAAGTTACGAAAAAAAACTTCAGGTAATTGAAGTTTCACAACAACACACCTATCAATAAAATATTAAAACAATTTGATAACATGTTAAGAACCTCTAATAATAGTGATCAGTTTTTCATATACATCTCTGACGAAATTCGTTAATTTTCTTCCACCTATACATATTTGTAATTTCCATCCTACATTGTTAATTATTTCAGAGTGCAAATTTCCTACAGTGAGACGTGTGATCATACTATTTACAACCATATCTTAAAATAATTAAATATACATAAAACTGAAATCAATGCATTTTCCCCAGTCACCAATCTTTAACAGAAACTCAAAAGTATGTACTAGTATATCTGTTAGTATAAAGCATTTCTATTTGAGAATTAAAAATAATTATAATATTAATTGTACAGTAATTAAATGTTTCAGGTATAACTAAACTTTATGGGCAGTAATAGAGTTTATTCATATGAAAATACGAAATTAAAAACAAACACACTATTATAAGAGTCTTTTTAGGTGCACTTGTCAAATTCTCATATGTTTCTACCGGTTATCACTTCTTGTAATCGATTTGATTACAAAATAGAATTTTCTCTATTCTCACTATGGTTCACTTATTAATTTGGATACATCTTAGGGATTGAAGTTTCTAGAATGCAATAAAAGATGATCCGTAATAGATTGCAGTCGTCATTTTCTCGTATATTTCTGCCTGTTGTCACTTCTTGTAATCACTTTGATGTCCAAGATAGAACTATTAGCAGTCACACTGTGACTCGCTTATTAATTTGCATAGATGTTACGGGTTGAAGTTTCTAGGATGCAATTAAAGGTGATCGATAACGTTTAAAGAAAGGGATATGTTTGGAATTTGTTTTTTTTGTTTATAATACTATTAGCGATAATTGGTCAAATTGTGCGTCTTCCCTAAATTCAGGTGATAAAGAACCACCTCTCATTACTAGTTTTACGCGATGTTTGTAGAGAATTGTAGATTTTTCCAGATATTTCGTTAGTGTTCAGACATTTGGTTTTTTTTTTCACCGGTATTAAGATTATTCTAAGTGGAGGGGCTGGTGGGACCGTGTAAATAGATCCCACCAGGAGGGATGCGGTGAAAAATAGCGTGGAAATAATCCTAGGCTCGTAATGAACCAATGAATCCGGTTCGAAAGGACCAATGAATGTGTGAACGATAGGGGGTGTAAGAAGCACTTATTTCACTTACCGAATCGCCCCCTGGTGCCTCGATGTTGTTGACCACTGGATCGTTCACGTACATGCGGCGTTGCACCTACGTTGTCATGCGGCGATAGATGCGGTGATGGGTTCGCAATGAACCAAAGCGGGTTATTTTATAATATGTATGTTGTATTGCGGCGAAAGATGCGATGATTGTTTCACAATAAAACAAAGCGTTATTTTTTATGTTAGTTATGGCGGAGATGTATTCGTTATCGTGAAAAAAGTGCGCATCGGTCAAAAGTGACAAACGTCACCCCCGTCTCGAAATATGAATTTAGATGAAAACTTCATGGTGGAGCATCCGCCTCACCACTAAGTTACTTCAACACTTTCGCCAATTTTTTTTTTGTACTTTACAGTCGATTTGCCGTCGTGGGGGTAAATGGTTTGCATCATTTGGTCGTCCACGTAACTCTGGCACTAAGTTGTTTAACATATCCGGCCACGTTAACACACCATGCACGGTAGAAGAGGAGATGAGCATTCCATTGAAGGAGTTAATCGAGCGGCATGCTGGTGGAGTTACAGGAGGATGGGACAACTTGCTGGCCATAATTCCTGGAGGATCCTCAACACCGCTTATACCTAAAGAGTCAGTAATCTTCATAAGCATACATCATCCATACACGGTAGTAGGGTATTTTTCAGAAATCTCCCGGTTCACTACAACTGGAGTTAAAATCAAGAACCAGTCAGTGCTTTGGTACTAATATTTAGTACTGTGTGATAGTTGATAGTTGTGTTTTCTGACCTTACTGTCGCATTGGTAAATAACATAAGATATCATTTTAGTTAAATATTTGATCCTTAGTTTAGTCTGAGCTATTGTGTTATTAGACATAATAATATGGTCTTTAATAAATAATTCATCGTTTTGTCACATCAACTATAGAAGGACTAATTTACTGACGAACCAATGACATATTTAAAAGACACAACGCACTTGCGACTCCCCTGGTGTTGCTAGTGTCTATGGATGGCGGTGATCACTTACCACCTGTAATTTAAAAAAATAAAGTCTTTGCACATTTATTATTAAATAGCTATTCTACCATTGATAGTGTTATATTGTGCAAATGAATTAGAATGTATGAGTTAGTATCATCACGTTTGCGGTATACAACTTTTTGAACAACAAACTGATATGATAGACGAGTACTAGAAGTGCTTATTGGCTGATGACTGACTATATGAGCTGCCTATTGCTTAAAATATTAAAATTACGGTCCGCGCCAAACTTATATTCAGCTCTGAATATAGGGATGCGCAGAACACAAATTTACTCATAAATACCTTCAATACAGGTTAAAGATAAATTAATGCATATTTTAGATACTTTTAGTAATAATATTTTAACTTTTTTTCGTATTAAATTCTTGACTAAAGTATTCTAAACCAACCTTAATTCAGAACCACCTTCAAGTTGAATATTTGTTGCCAAGCACCTGTCCAGAAATCAATTCCCACCTAGGCTTAAGGTCATCATCGTTCATTTAACATCAGATGTGAATGTGGGAAAAAGTAATTGTAGACATCATGTTTCACAGTGTCTGTGAAACTGTATTAATGGATTTCGACGGCCTGGTCGCCGCTCAGACGTCGTTGGGCACCGCCGCCATCATCGTGATGGACAAATCGACCGACATCGTGAAGGCGATCGCCCGCCTCATAATGTTCTACAAGCACGAGTCCTGCGGACAGTGCACCCCCTGTCGCGAGGGAGTCTCCTGGATGAACAAGATCATGTACCGGTTAGTATATCTCTATACTGATGATTACAGTGATACAGTTTATTTTATAGGCTCTAGGTGGTAGAGCTACGCAGAAGCTATTACTGGTTTCAGCATGAATGTGTCGGCTCACCCGGGGTAGTACCACCCTCTCATAGAAAACCGACGTGAAGTAACAGTGGTTGCACTGTTGCGTTTCGTTCGGTCAGTGAGAGCGCCGGAGGCCCACATATTTAAAAGGCCGGCAACGCACTTGCGACTCCCCTGGTGTTGCTAGTGTCTATGGACGACGGTGATCACTTGCCATCAGGTGACCCACCTGTTCGTTTGCCCCCTATAATATAAAAAAAAAGCCTGAGATGATGAGCGAGGTAATGACATCACATGTTAAGAAATAACATCTGTCATTTGCGATCCAAGTGTCTAGTGAAATTTATTGGAACCTGAGATGTGACGTCATATTATTATAGTGTGCCGTTATATAAAAGACTAGTAGTATAAAGCGAAAAAATCGTGTCACTACTCAGTTTTTTGAGTTATTAATGTATGTTATTCTTTTTTTATGAAAACCTTAACTCAACTCCTTGTACTATCTTAGTGTTTGCGTTTTGAGGAAAAAAAGTGCCAGTTGATGGAATACCCTAAAAATCATTCACTCACTATGCGTCACACTCAATATTAAAATAATATTACATCAATAAGTTTTTTCTTATAATTCCATTAGACACGGCTAAAATTCTGTATTTCACAGTAAATATTTTTTTATTAAGTATAGTCAAAAAAATCGTTTTTAAGGTTTCTTAAAAAAAAACTATTTTTTTTTCGAACTGACCTTCACTGTTGGCTTTGTCAAGCCTCTACAGTTTCACCGGACTACCGAACTCTCACTTTATAAACATTTGCATGATACTTTTAAACCTGCCTATAAGTTTTTAATAGTTGGCAATACTGTCAGTGTGACCATATCGTCATCGTACCTTTTAATTATTTCGTTTAAAAGGATTTATTAAATGTTTGCATTAATAATGTAAAATTCCTGGTATTGCAGATTTGTGGACGGTAATGCATCGCCTAAAGAAATCGACATGATATGGGAGATCTCCAAACAGATTGAAGGTTAGGCATTATTCAATTATATAACATTTATAGTTTTATGTGGCAACATGATTATATTTTTAATTTTCTATTTTACGTGATTTTACACTATATTTACTGTAATTTTAAATGAACAAAAAAGTTCAAATATCTATTATGTACAGTGGATTTTGGTTATAATGACCTTAGAGATGACACTTTTATGTCGACGCTATGTCCGGAAGTCGCTACATCCAAAATAGCAGAAAATTATCTACATATATTTATTTATCTAGCTATGTTTGTTATATATACATTGGTGTTATTGAAAATATGTGTTACAGTGCATTGTTTAAGCTTACAAAAAAGTTTTTTGTATACGCTATAAGATGTATTCCATTTGCATAATTTCTTCAATATTTAAATGATTAATGCCTCTATTCGACTTTTTACATGTGCTTTGTGTAGTGCTACCTATAAACAAAGCAAGCATATCTAGCCATCTGTAAATGTAAACAAAGGTTAAGAAAGCATAATAATTTTATGAATGAGTCTTTATGCCCTTTCCGACTCAGTCGCAATATGCGTATGGAGTTTCTAGGAATCTATCGCAAATGGTTTATGGTGTTATGACAACAAGTTGCTATACCCAAAATTGACGCTATATCCGAAGTTGCTATAACCGAATGAACTTACTACTACAGTATGCTTTAAATCCAAGGGTAATGTGTAAGTTTGACGTCGCTATAACTGAAAAATCGTTACGACCGAGGTCGTTATTAATGAAATCCTACACTGTATTAGCAGTGTTGGTTGGTTTTTATTTCGTTTCGCATAACGCGTTAGTACTTATAAAATTCGTAGCTTAAATATATAATAACTGTATATTGAATTTAGATATCGTGGTATTTTTATATATAAGGACCAAGTGTTTAGGTAATAAAATAGAAAAAATTGAGATTGAAATCTATAGAGTGTTTTTTTTGTGATGCACGCACAACAACAGACCTCTATCATTTTATGTATATAACATATAGGAAGCAGTGGATACGAGGCCTTTAAGCCATGTTTGATCTTGTTAGGTCACAGATGGGGGCATTGGATACAAGTCGTTTGGGCCATCTGTGGTGTTGTAAGGACACAGATGGGGATAGTGGATACCAGTCTTTTAAGCCATGTGTGGTGTTGTTAAGTTACAGATGGGGGCACTGGATACGAGTTGTTTAAGCCATGTGTGCTGTTGTTAGGTCACAGATGAGTACAGTAGACACGAGTCGTTTAAGCCTTGTTTGGTGTTGTCAGGTCACACGATATGCGCGCTCGGGGATGGCGCTGCGTGGCCAGTGCAGGGGCTCATCCGGCACTTCCGGCCCGAGCTGGAGCGACGCATGAGCGAGTACGAGGCCGCCAACGGGCCCAGCAAGGCTGAACGTCTCTACTAGACCGCTAACACTCATACCTCGCTACGGTGACTATCATCCATCACAGAATACCTTATGTCATCCACGTCCTAGGGATGTTAGAAAATATCGATGTCATAAACAAAGAATATTGTAGATCAGCGTTTCCATATTTCTTAAAATAATAGAGTATTAACAAAACTGAAACGGTACTTGTCAACGTCAAACGTCACGTCACGTGTTGTGAACGTTGAGAACGTACGATGACTTGCCATTATACATTTTTAGTATATTTATGACGTCATACTTCGGTATTTTATTGATTGAGATGATATACACAATTTGTAATCTGTTTTCCTGTATTGTTGTTGTATTATCTGAATCGAGTAGGTCATTCACCTATGAGAAATTATTAACGTCAGAATTTTTTTATAGTAATGCCATGTCACAATATTACACAATATGGCGAAATGTGATGAAATAATGAGGTCATATAAGTATATTTACGTTGGTTTTAAGAAGAAAAAAAAACAAGTATTATCATGTATGTGTATTTCAATTGTGTTATCTCACTTGTGATTTTTATATGGTCTTTGTTTGAAGTGGGACAGTTTTAATAAATTGTTGTATTACAAAATTTAACGAATTACGAGTTTTTATGTGAAAAATATGGCATCGACTTACGAGAATACGTATTACCTATTTTCTCTCGCAGCAACTGTTAGTGGGTAATATGATATTACCTTACGAAAATATTTATTACCTACTGACCGATACTGCGACAAAAAAGTAGGTTAGTAGGTAATATCATTACTTACAACAGCAATGAAGCTGCAACTATTAGTAGGTAATATCTGTTAGTAGGTAGGTAAAAGTACCGTAATATTATTATTACCTTACTAACAACAGTTGCTGCGAAGAAATGTAGGTAACACATATTTTCGTAAATCACAATCAAGGTGATTTAGTATCGATCTAAATGTATTTTTAGTTACATGTATCGTGGTTTTTATTATCTTTCTACGATATGAATAGTGGAATAATAATTGAAGTTGCGGTTAAAAATGAAAAATAGAAAACAATATTTCTCATTCAATACGTATAAATATTGTGAAATTCATTGGGTTGAATTTATAATTATCAATTAAAATAAAAACTGAATCAATTGTTTTAATTATAAGGACCACGAGTTCGACGTATCTGATTGAGAATGTAATAAAAAAAGCAAATCCTAGAATGTGTTTACCCAATGTATATGTAGGAATGTAATGTTTTCTGAGCCATTATAAAAACAAAACACATAAGAAATTTTGTAAACTTCTCAAAACAAATTGATTTTATTGAAATTAAAAAAAACAGTCGTGTGAGAAATCAATAGCAATTTTTTTTTTTTTTGCTCAGTCTGGAGATAAAAAAAAAACTTCCTCTCCAATAACGTTTCATTTATTCGAGTATGTTTTCATCATTAATAAAGGTCAAGTAAAAATAGTCTTTTTCCGCTTGATATTTTTTGTAATGTCACATCCCGTGTATGTATGTCATGTCCCAACTATATTGCTTTATTATATATTTATGCAATAAAAAAAAAACAAACTAATTAGGTAAGGCGTTATGAAGACAAATAATTAAATCCGCTGATTATAGTCGTCTATTCTAACGTTTTTTTTTGTTCTACTTTTTGCCATAAGTTTTCGCATGTAAGTATGACGTCACAATTCATGAATTTTAAACATGTACTTTGCTCGATGATATGAAACAAGTTTTTCAGTGTTCTTTCGATAAACGTTGTCGTTGGAATGTCTTAAATTAGTTGGAATTAATTAGAAAAGCATAATCGAACCATTAATAAGCTAAGCTGTTCAATAAACATTCGGAGTGGTGGTCACCGTTTTAGTTAATTTTGTATAATATTGTAATTAGAAAATAAACATTTGAGAAAAATTAGACGCTTGTTTTATTATGCCTTAACCCGTGCATTTCCAAATTTACCAATTCCTTTAGGTTCTTCTTTTGAAGTGGGAATCGTACTGACTTGCCATTAAATACTAATTTCCCGCCCGTGACTTCGCTTGCCCTATATAAAATCGGGTGAGTGCCTTAAGCGCTCCCCTTAGTAGTCCGGTGAATCTGTAGAGGCCTTGCCAGGTCAACAGTGTAGTCGGTTCGAATGAAAAAGACTTCGCTCGCATAAATTATTATGATTTTGTATTCATTTGAGTGTTTTTTTTGTTGCTTATTTTTTAAATTAAATTCCCAAGAATAAATTTAATATAAGAATCACCTTTCAAATTTGTTTTATCAGAGATCGTTAAAGATATGTTTATTGTAAGTTTTCAAAATATTGCATATTATTTTAACAGAAAGATTAGATTAAAATATGAACCTTCCTATTTTATGTTTATAATTGAAATATTTTTTTCCGAAACTGGGGATTTTTTTATCCAAAGATAGCTTTAATACCACAGGCAATAATAAAAAATACCCTATTATTCGTGTATAAATGAACAAAAGAAAGTTGGAATAAATGAAGTCATTTTTTTATAGGTACTACACGTTGGTCGTATCGTCTGGTGGAAAAATCGCTAGTCAAATATTGTAGAGGTAAGGTGAACCATCTCATATTAAAAAGTGTACACCTGTAAATTCTAAATAACTCTTCCAAAATTTCCAAAATGGCGCTAGCATAGGCAAAGGGTATAAGGTATTCCGAAGTAATTTTGTAAATGTAAATTAAAATAACCAATGTGAGAAAACTTGGAGAGTGACATGATTTTTGTGAACGTTATATAATACATTTACTGATTATAGAGAGTGTACTGTAATAAAGCTTTTTAAAATAATTGTACAATAATGAACACTATTGCTACTGTAGTGCCACCATAATTTAACACATTTGAACGGACACATTTTTAAACACATAGATGGTCCTTCTTATATTATAGTACCCATATATGAAATGAGTGACCTTTAATACTATAGAATTTTCAAATATCGATATATGTAATACATTAACTGTCGATAATTTTTGAAGTTATACTTCTTTTGGCGCGTTAGGGAAAAATGATGAGAGTAAATTTTGTACAATGCGCTCGCACACCGTCACGAAAAACCGACACCCTGAAATTAGCTATAGTCAACATTTTATTTTTAAGAAAACGTATGTATGTATTAAATATCTTTTTTTCTATTGTTGGTGACGTTTTTTCTACAAACGTAGAATAAGGCTAAAGATAAAATGTTTGAATAGATTTTTATCTTGTTACGCCAAAGAAGTATAACTTCTAACGCGTGTACATAAGTACACACTACTTTTTTTATACTTTATAGATCAGCGTTTGACCACAATCTCATCTGATGTTAAATGATAATGTGGTCTAAGATGGTAATCACGCTAAACCTTGAGGGAGACTGGCTCTCAAGTGCAGCTGCCGAAACATACCAACAGGTGCTTGGCGACACGAAACATTACGTAATTTGATATAAAGTCTTTAGAAATTTCGAGAAATCGCTTTAGTGATGCCTACGATATGAAGTCAACACCGTCATATTTGAAACGTCTATCTTATCTATTATGACTCTGGCTGGTCGATGATGAGTTAGTCGAAACAGGTTATTTTTACATATGTCTATACATTACAATGCGAAAAAACGACTAAAATCGATAAACTCGTGTGACGCATGTCATGGAAACCCTCTTATCGTGGATTAAAAACGTAAAATAAAAGTATCGCCCCTTTTTTTACGTATTTTCCACATTTTACTAGTCAATATCAGCGAACAATTTTAAATTTATTCGTACAAAAAGAAAGTCACATTTGCCCGTTGTAATCCATTCGCAACTGTATGCTACATACTGGTATCCCAAAAAGTACATGTAAAGTATGGCTTATACTCCTTAATGTAGCCTTCGACTACGCCGTCTGCAAGCTGTCTGCTGACAATACGCTATGTAGCACCCCCATAATCTTGCAGACATACGCCTTAGCTATATAGGTTTTGACCTCCTTATTAGGTTAGTTAGCCTTTGGCAAAATTGCCAGATCCCAAATAAAATTATGCGTTCGTGCGACACATAAAGATACACATTTGCTTCACCAACCTATATATGTATTTTCAGCTAGTATGATTAGTTAGCTCGATTCAAATTCGCTGTATTTACATGCAAGGTAACGGCCCAAACCGCGGTTCAGCTACTTTGCCGCAATTGATTTTCTTTCCATTTCAACTAAGTGCGAAAAAAAAACTTTTTTTAGTCGAAATAAAAATGACAAAATTTTTCAATAATATAGAATCGATCAATTATGGGACCGCGTTAGAAACTATTTTCTATTCGGTTTCGTTCTGATTAGGTTTAATGTCCATAATGCCATAGTATATCTCAAATACTTCAATGATACGTGATGAAATCATAGGCATTTTGGTTGGGGAATTTTTTAATGCCCACTGACTATTCACTACACACGAGTTGATAATCTGCCGCAAAGCACCTATAGGTAGGCGTGTTACGGGTAACACACTTGAAAGCCAGTTCGCTTGTGTGTTGTTTAGTGTGTCACCACTTTTACAAACGTCAAGTGAGATAATCAAATAACAAAATATCCTTGTTTTTTTAAATTTACTATAGCTGTTTTCCTACATTAATATTTTTTTTGTTCGACTTTAAAGCTGTAACGTATCGTTAGGAAAGAATGGTCACGACTATAAAATTCCAAAAATTATCTGTTTTATTTTGTATGTCCGGATTAACACGAGCAGTTTACATCATTCCATAGTTAATAACTTACTCCAAAATAAATACTCTTAGGAATCACTGCAGGGCCATGGGCCTCTTCCCGAAGGAAGGTATAGGCATAATTACCACGCCAGTCCACGACGTATTAGCGATTTCAAACTCCGAGTAATCCACTGTTCTATGTGTTCCCACATAGTACCACTGTGACTGGTACTACAAGAACATTCCCCAGGTTCAAGTTTCCTCACGATGTTTTCTTTCATCGTCAGCCGACACTGTTATCAATCTAAATTAGTAATTGTACGGGAATTCCGAAAAATTTGTTGGTACATACCGGGGTTCGAAACTGCGAACATCGGCTTGATATTCCATCGGTGAAACCACTGGACCACCACGACTATTAACGATTATTACTTGAGAATAATAATTTTTTTTTTTTATTAAAATGCTCTTACGCATAATAAGTAATAAATGTTTATCTCTTATTTTCCCTTCAAATCTTCTGGAGATATCTTTTCTTGTAACATTAAACACTATTATTGATAAATCTTCTATTCTTACAATTGAATTATGAGAGGTCCCCGTGTAGAAAATTCCATAAATAATCATCGAGCCATTTTGTAGTTAAATCCGGATATATGGACAGTTCTTTTAACGCCATATTCGTTATCGTTGCCCTTTATTGTAGAATCCAAGATATATTTTGAAAAAAATAAAAAATTATAGTCGTAAGTATGGATTTATTCAAATTGTATTATAATTATCAGGATACAGTGGCAATGAAAAAGTCAACAGAAAACGATAACATTTCTCGTATGAAAAATTAAGAAATTGTTACCTTTATTAGCAAAACTAAATTAGGAATCGTAACCGATTTCGAAACAAGATTACATGTAATCTCTTTACGATATTGTGTCTTTAAATATTCGGAATATAGGGCATTCGTTCCTGACGGGATCTCGATTATTAAGCTTCTTTCGACACGAAATATTTCGTAATCGGCCAGTGCATAATACATGGTTACATAAATATTTTTATTTTCGTTTGCTGCTTTTGCTCGTAAATATCAATTTAGTCAACTTCAAATGCAGTCATTTTTACAAACTGACTACGCTATTGACCTAACTGGCCTTCACAGCTTCACCGGTCTATCCCAAATGCAGTCAATTTTACTGAACTACTAGGCAAATAAATGACTATATATATAATTTATTTATTGTCTCTCTTACCCATGTACTGCTTTTTATACTAGAGTATACAAGTTTTATACGTTATTTCAGACATCCTTTCTTATATAATTAGCTAGCGATCCGTTTGAGCTTCGCATGTTTGTTAAATACTAATATGACGTCACAAATGTCTAAACGATGTTGATAAATTTTTGGCGCTTTGCGCTTTAAATTCACAGTTCATCCAACGCATAAAACCTACGTAAGAATTTTCACACGAACAATTTATTATTGGTTACGTGTAATTTTGAATCTTTGTCACCTTATACTGAAATAATATGCACTAAGGGCCGATTTTTATCTATATTAAATTCCCAACGTAAATAAAACATTTAATTGGATTAGAATTAATGTTATTATGAAATAGTGTCGCGAATAAACGACTGTTTATTTAATAATATCTAATAAATGGAAATGTTTACTATGGGAAAAGTTTACAAGATAGACATATGTCATGATGGACTTTTTTGTAGACATTTTTAAGATATACAATTCCGTAGTACATTACTTTGATATATCTTATACAGTTTAGCCAAAATTATCACAATATAAGCGCTAGAAAACTACCCATCACATCAGTAAATATGTCGACTTTTATCTACTTTATAGAAATATACATGTATATATATTCATATAAACTTTCTAGGAGACATTTTCTAATCGATTATGAAATCTTTACCAAAATCCGTTGCGTAGTTTAGAAGAACTAAGGATTTAGGATCACAGAGACGACTCGAAGTGGGACTTTGTTTTTTAGACGATATAATTAAAGTAGGTAAATTTTATTTTATATTTCAAAGATTTATTTCACGTTAAAATCCACTTACAATCCTATTTCCACTGATGTCTTACGACATATTTTAATACAATATACTTCTACTTTCAACGTCTAATATATTTTATTTGCTAAGATGAAGTATCTCATATAATTTTTACTCTAAATCCACACCAATTTAAAAGAAACTGTATAGTAGCTATATAATATTGTAATGAGAGATGAGAGACAAACGCCTAGTTTAAGTGTACCTATTGAGTTATGTAACAAGATAATAATAACATGTAGGTACAGTAGATACTTGTAATAAATATACACGTTTGCGTTACGTAAATGTCCTTGTCGTTGGCGATTTACGCAGAGGTTAATAGCGACTTACACAGTTGTTGTACAATGCTCAAAGTCTTGGTAATAATAATAGGTATTCTATAGAAATCCTTGTGGTATAACATTAATGAGAGAACCATTACATTACTTCGTATAAGATTTCCAATTAAAAACAGTTACGTCACAACTCAGTTCTCCGTATTACATTGCTATGATTGTTGTAATCGAGCGATTTTTAGGGATCACATAACGATGTTTATTATATACTAGCTTATACCAGTGACTACATCTGCTTTGTTTATTATAATAAAGTACAAAACATAACCACCACACTGCTTGTCCCACTTTCCAAGGAAACAAACATTGCTGAAAGCGCTGCAATATTCAAAAATCGTAATTACTTAAAACTTTAATAATAATTTTGTACTATATAATAAAGCTATCGTGATATCTTTTTAGATAAAGACCAACCGTGTTATTACATAAAAATTAAATACGCGTCGAACACTTGTTTCAAAAAAGTTTGATCACAACAATGTCTTACCTTTGCTTAGAAATAGACATTATTTAAATTTAAACATTGTATAACACTCGCCTATGTTCAGAGTTTTCATTTATTGTTGTGATTTATTTTATTTCTATTTGCCTGCAAAAGACGTTTCGTAATAAATTATGGATTTCGTCTGTATAATTTATTTGGAAGATGTAGATAAGTTAGACAATTTTAAAGGTTCACAAGTAAACGACAACTACTACAATATTATATTAAACTACTTGACCGTTATTAGAAGCTTTCTATTGAGAGTAGCGTATCCGTTTCCGTTCACTTCTCTTTCTACCTTATATAGCTATCCCTTTCGCACCTCCGACTGTTCACCAGGGGGCGGGGCCAGAGCCGTGGACTTGGCCGCGGCAGATTTGTTCGTCATTGGCGTGATGTTTTCCGTTCGAACAACTTGTGCTCTCAAAAATGCCTCGCAGGTATTTTTATTCAAAGTGTTTAAGACAATCGTGAAAAGTGTCGTGTTATAACTTGAAACGCGTAAGTTGCACAAGTATAATTAATGTTAAACAACAATGAAGTACTTTGCATTGCCTCTTTAATTAAAATTACGTAAATGTTCAAACTCCAAACAGGAAAATTTAATATTTTAATGGTTTTACCATTCCATTTTAAATTTGAACTTTATTTTCTTTTAAATCTTCTACTTGCTTAAATTTGCAAGGATTTTAAAAAGTAATTAGTATTGTATTATTCATTTCTACCTTAAAATATGTTCATTTTATTTCATGAAAAAATTTTTATTGGTATATTATACACATGTCGTAGAAATTAAGCTTAAAATTCCAGGTCGTTTTTTACAAAGAATGATAATAGACTTGTGAAGTAAAAGTAGTCAATTGTGTAAAATATAATGATAATAGTTGTAAACTAAATTTTCGACCTACCGATGGGAAATAAGGTTGTCCGTTTAATAAAATTATTAAATTAAATCTTTTCATCGTAATACAAATGAAATTGGTTATTGACAACCGCGCTCGATGAAAACACTAAGAATTAATGACTACAGAGAAGGGAGGAAATCGACCGATGTGTACTGGATGTTGCGGAATCGACCGATGTGTACTTGATTTTTCAGAATCGACCTAATCAATATCTATCGTGGTACTTTCGAGTACTTTCGAGAGAGTACCTTCATAACTACTTTTATAAGTAACGTCTGTGCCAAACCACAATCATAAATAAGGAAAGGAAGGTAAGTGAGATCATTTGAAAATGTGAACGTCCTTTAACGGCGTATGGCAACCCTCGCGGGGTGTGCTCATGACAGTCTCATGCAAATTGTCTACTATTTTGACTTCTGGAGGATGAAGAAATGTTTATCAACCCATCCCGGAGTATGCGTTCTTGATTGGCACAAGCAAAGGTTTGGCCACTTAATACACCTCTGTGGTGTGGCAGTGGGAAATGTACAGCTACCCTCGCGGGGTCTCATGCAAATTGTGACTTTTTTGTGGAACATTCATTAACAATACAGAGCTACCCTCAAGGGAATAATTAATCGTGGTGTAGCCCTCCTACATAATAGCACCTTTTTGGAATGTGAGGTTACCCTGGTGGGTTATGCATTTCATGAGTCATGTGAGTTTTGGGCATTCGAATCATACACTCCTAGGTAAGTAAGATATTGTGGTAATGTGAAACAATTAACGATATACCCTCGCAGGGTATGCTTCATTAATGATAAATAATAAACCCTCGCAGGGTATGCCTATAAACCCTCGTAGGGTATGCCTATAAACCCTCGCAGGGTATGCTTATAAACCCTCGCAGGGTATGCCTATAAACCCTCGCAGGGTATACCTATTATGATAGGCACATAACTACTTGTGGTCACTTTTACCTTCGTGAATATCGTTCGATTTTATGTAAATACGAAATATTCACTAGTGCAGTATATCAACCCTCGCGGGGGTGGGTATGTTCTTAATGACAATAACATGCATCTTTTAAATATTCGTCAGGGAAAGCCTTGCTGCTAAATCTTTTTGGAATATGAAACATTGACTAACATGACTAACAAACCTCGCGGGTTTGTTCTTTCATGACGGTCTCATTCGAGTTCAGGCCAACTTTTACCTTCGTGAATATCGTGAGATTTTATGTAAATACGAAATATTCACTAGTGCAAGTATATCAACCCTCGCGGGGTATGTTCTTAATGACAATAACATGCATCTTTTAAATATTCGTCAGCGAAAAGGCCTTGCTGCTAATTGGAATATGTTTTGGAATATGAAACATTGACTAACAAACCTCGCGGATTTATTCTTTCATGACGGTCTCGTTTAAATTCAGGCTAAAGTACATTTACAACTTAGTTATATTACTGGTGCATTTCGCGCCTCACCGGGGAACATATTCTCTGGAAATATTTGATGGGGCTTTCTTCGCTGGAAAGTAAGAGTTGAAAGATACTACTATACTGAAGCGTAGCACTGCTTTTGCTTTGTTATAAAATTATAGCATATTATTGTGAAAAACTTTTAACAAAAAGAGGTGTGGATGATTATGTAACCCGCCTTCGTAATTCATGTACGATGTGTAGTTCGGTGAAACTGTAGCGGCCAAGCCCACAGTGTAGTCCGTTCGAAAAGATTCACATTTGTATTATTTGATCACACCGCAACTAAGCCAACTAACTAACCTTACTGGAATGTTATATTTTTTGTCTGAACATGTTCAGAATAAAGCAATACATGAATTTAAATAGCAATTACATTTTAATGAATGAATATAGTGTACTTTAGGTTTATCTTAAGACATACAGTACAGTACATGGCCGAGCCTGTATCTGACACTATTCTTTCCGTGACGTATACAGCATGTCCTAAATATGACAAAATGTTTATTTCATTACATGATATAACAATATAACGTAAGGTATACTAGGATTTATTTTTATCCTACCTTACAATAATGATGTAAGAAGTAAAGACTATAATATTGTGAACTTCACATGTATGTGCTTTCTTTAATTATGCGAGATGTGAATATATTATCTGAATTGAATAAGTCTAAACTCATGTGGCCGGAGTAAGTCCAAACCAGGGATTCCCGAACTATTTTGGGCAAACTTGACTCCCATAGCCAAATATTTTTTAAATAGAGCATATGCGTCAAATACAGAGAATCGAAGCTGCGAAGCTTCAGGCCAATAGCGTTTGGTCAGTCTAGAACAAGAGTCAAAACGTGCCTGAATGACCTGTACGATCGAACATATTATCTTGTACGAACTTGTCTATTATGTTGTACAAACTTGTCTATTATCTTGTACGAAATTGTCTATTATCTTGTACGAACTTGTCTATTATCTTGTACGAACTTGTATTAACTTGCCGAGTTTGTCATCTTGTACATACATATACACGCTTAACGACTTGAGTTTCAAAAATGATACTTGCTGCTAAAATAGTTGTCAATTTTATAACAAGTTGGTACACGTGACACAACTTATACAGTATTTTAAAAATATAATAATAAATTGGGTTAATTAATATGGATAGATTTTTAGACCTCGTGAACTCTAAAATTAGTTTTCATGTATATCGATCGCTTAGAGACCAACATCTACCCCAAGGGAATCCGTGGTCTAAACCGTATGGAATATGTAACAACCTAAATATATGGTGTAGCTTATTCACGACCTGCTTATCGCAGCTATGGAAAATGGCAAGATGTAATTGAAATGTTATGGTAATACGTAGAAACGATAAATTTGATAACATTTTTGGGGAATTATGAAAGCCGGAGGACAACGGAGCTAGCAATGAAATTTAATAATTATCAAAGTTTAAAAGCCTTGATGAGTAAAGTACTAGTTACAACCTAATTTTAATATAATTTCATTTGAACCGGATATTTGATGACTTCGATAAGCTAAATATGTACACATATATATCTGCAAGGAAAGTATCTCGCAGATTACTGATGCCCACACTGTTTACTACCTGATTGTAAAGAGACGGCTTTCGTAAAGATCTTTGTATTTTTAGGGATATTGGTTTGTAGTGTAATTTGGTCGAATAATCCACAAATAATCAGACGAAATATTTTATTGGAAAAGTATTAAGAGAATATCAATTCCATAAGCGACTTTGACTTCTTAAAATACATACATAGGTTTCAAATGATTACTTACCTGGACGATTTGAAAATAATTAGTTGACTGAATGAGAAGGGAAATTTAAGTACCGGTATATGATTAAACTACCTCGAATTCTAGTAGATTATAATTTAATAAATTATTGACAAAGTAACCGCTGGCTACTTCGTACACATCAGTTACTATTCGAAATAGATATCTATTAATTTTTGACACTATATTTCGAATCGAATTAGTTCTCCTAGATAATAGAATCATATCTTTATATAATTGTATATTATGCGTCGGTGGAGACTAGTTATAACAGTGGTGGTTAAAATCTGGTAACGGTCTGTTTTTCTTATTTCATTGTCATTCGTAATAAACCGACGCTCGCCGGCCGCTACCGCGGCCGTCTCGCGCTTGTTATCAGCACAAGTCGAACCTAACCTAACCTACCACGTCGCGTCTGAGTCTTGATAGGAATAGTCAAAACCAGTGTTCACTGGTTTGTTATTTTGTGTGAGACTGTGATTTTTAGGGTTTATTGAACAATGTGGGACCTTACAGCAATTTATCAATTTCAAATATTTATAGATCTTCACAGCTCTATAATGCCCATTTTAGCAGAACGAAAATATTGACTAGTTATGACCAGCTGATTTTCTTTCGTGAAATTTTTCGTGACCATACTTGATCGCTTCTGTGTAAAAATAGAGTAACAGGACGGGTAAAATACCAAGTCTTCGGGGACGCGCAACAGTATCCTAATATTTATTACTACAAAATTTATTGTTTTTGTACTTAAACATTTACAGTTAACTCATCTAATAAATAATAAGTTTAGCGTCTGTTTTAGAACGCTACCAGTAAGTACTTACGAGTATAAAGTATTTTCACCACATGTAAATACGGCGTTGTAGTAATGCTTCTTTCAAATTAAGAAGTGCTCGCCATCCGGTAAATTTATAAATGGTATGCTTACGTCACTGATGTGTAATTTGTGACACTAGATTGATGTATGATTGTCTAATTAGAATTTTAGCCGAGAACGTAATTTTGAGAAATTATCTATTCAACACATTTAAATCTGTAGTATAGCTACTACGATTTGCTTAAACATACACATATTGTAGTTAGCCCAAAGCGGAAACTCGGTTACCGAAATTAATCTAAAATAACTTTCAATACAACTAACGTTATTGTAGTTGAAAGTATGTATGCGGTAGCTATACTGGGATTTCATAAATTAATTTACACCAAATAAAGTAAGGATATACGAAAGCATTGCAAATCAAAATAGTAATAGTGGTAATCAGAATACCCACATGCTAACACTGAATATTTTTGTTAAATTAATTTAATACTCGAGATTGGTATAGTGCGAAACAGACGATTTCATCCGTTTTTATATATATTAAATAGCTTTTAACGCTGTTTAAACTTATTTCAAATATTGTTCTCTTAGAGAAAGGTAGATATAGTAAATTATGATATTGTACTCCTATTTACTTCGCTTATTTAATAATAAGCTTGATTATTTACGCACCATTATTTTTCGCACCTCGTATACACATATATAACAACATATATGTATTGTCGCACAAATATTTACCTATCCGATTATATCACATTGGCGTGTTCACCAGGCGATAACAAACAGGTCTCAATAGAAAGCTTCTAATAACGGTCAAGTAGTTTAATAGACGCGTTTTACCTGAAATAAAACGCATATTAAAATACTTACCTTATTAGAAGCTTACTTTTAACTCTGCCTGGTGTATATTTCGACACAATGACGAACAAATCTGCCGCGGCCAAGTCCACGGCTCTGGCCCCGCCCCCTGGTGAACAGTCGGAGGTGCGAAAGGGATAGCTATATAAGGTAGAAAGAGAAGTGAACGGAAACGGATACGCTACTCTCAATAGAAAGCTTCTAATAAGGTAAGTATTTTAATATGCGTTTTATTTCAGGTAAAACGCGTCTATTATTGACATTTCACAGTGTACATATATTTATTCTGAGATTACACTGTTGTTCCACTTTACGCAATTTGGGGTATTATTTTAAACTTATATTTTGCTTATTTTAATAATTACATCATTTTCTTTAAATCAAATGTCACAATAATCATAACCAATTTCGCTTAAAATAAATAAATATATTTAATGAAGATTTAAACAAAAATATTATTCGTAAATTGGAACGTTTTTGAACGATGAGATTGAATTGAATTAATGCTATTCAGAGTTGCTTGCATAAAAAACAAAAACCAGATATTTAACTAAAGACCGCTTAGACATTCTTTTGTAATAAAGTAATTTAAACATGTGTTTGAAATTTTAGACAATGTTTAGTAAAACTCGTGTTAAATGCGTGTTCATTTTCGTTTTTGTAATAAGACCGCAAGTCTTTAACCAAAAAAAAAAGATCGAAATCTCTCCTTTTAAGTGGTGTGCGCAAAATGGCAGACTTCTCATCATTTTCTTTACACAGATTATAGACAAACCACCCACCCGCTTTCGCTCAGGTGCAATAAACTTATTGATATGACGTCATAAACGTCGAAGTCATTTAGATATTACTGTTCGAATATTTTTTTGCACTTTGGCATTTACGTTTCATTAAAGTTAAAGAAGTCTCGTATGTTTTTTGCTATGCGTCATCGCATCGTAAATTTGGAGTTATCTTCTATGAAATTCATTGAAATATATAAAGTAAAAACTTTGATCTATAATGAATACCCAATGTAACCAACATGTTTAATTGGGTAAGGATTAATACTATAGGTATTTATAAAGACAGATTCGTAGATACGCTATATTTTTTAATTATATATGAAAAATTAAAATAGTTACTGTGGGACTTTAGGATATAGGAAACTAATGAGGCCTTTTCTGATGATTTTGGAAAAAGATAAGTGAAATTGTTTTGAAATATCTCGTAAGGTTTAGTCAGTGTGAATATGGTAAGCGCGCGAAAAAGATTTTATAACTCGATTAGATTATATCGATTTTTATCTACTTTCTTTAAATATAATATGCATGTGTTATAGATAGTTCCGCAAGATATTCTCCAAATTGTAAGGTAAACCATATAAAATCAACGGCAACCCTGGAAGAAATTAGGGAAAACACAGTCGGAAAAAGTTACTCTGTTTTGTAATATTGAACGACGTCACGACGCGCGTCTTCGTACTAAAAGATGACGTCTATTTTGTTTACGTAAAAATTTGTTGATCCATGGGAATTACCAGTGTTATCGGATTAAGATTGGTTCTTTACTTTTTGGTTATATATTTATTTGATTGCTTTGTGTCTATAGCAAATGTAATGGGAGTTTCCACAAATACTTTCGGAAATGTAACGCAGAAAGTTGTAAATAAAATACACTGATTTGTTGAAACGACTCGTACGTCATCTATTGTGCGTTGATGGAATTAAATTCGCCCAACTTGAGCAATACGAACACAAAGAATAAGCTATATAAAACATAAACGCGCTATAAATATACAGATTACGAGAAATATTTATGCAGAGAGCTTGGACAATGATTAGTCTATCAAGTCGATTATGTAGTCTCATCAAATGTTTTCCATTTTTAAGACTGCGCTCGAACAATTCCTCGGTCTTAAATATTTTTACTTTGGAAAACCCAATAGGTATAAAACAAGTCCAATCACAATATCTTTAGATATCTCTGAGTCGTGTGTATACTATACAGACAAAATTCTATTGACGTCAACCGTATGGTCGTAATTCGTATCAGACATACACTATAAAATTAGAATCTTTCTGTAATTTCATTGTTATGTATAGATAAGCTTTTTATTTATTAAGAAGCCAATTTTACAGTGTATCTCTTTTTTTATTTAACTAATGGGACTTGACATTTGCACCACTGCCGCCCGTAATATTATCAGCCCCGGGGATCTACGATTTTTTCGAACCGTGACAGAAACTTGGTAGTGTCGCCACTCTCTCCAACGTTTGTGAAAGATTACTTTAAAAAACTTACAACATCAACAAATATATAATGGTTGGCATTTTTCCTGAATGTCACAATAAAAACCCTGTAATAAATTTGTACTCTTCATTATCTATTATTACTTAGTAACTTTTTTATTTGTCTGACATGAAATTATATACCCAGGACAAAAAATAGAGAGTCAGTAAAAATTGAGATTTTTTAGATCCACGGCAATTGAGATTCATATCGGCATCTAGAGTCCAGAAGTTTACTAGTGCACTAGTGCACGAGTTCAGCTGTAGTGCAGGTCTGTGTGGCGCCGTTTTTTTCCAAGTCGACGCGTCGGTGAGCCAACCACGCTTCCGTATGCTAGGCGAGGTTGAAGGTATACTTCTTTTGGTGTGTTAGGAAAAAATTATGAGAGTAATTTTTTACGATGCGCGCGCACATCGTCACAAAAAACCGACACCCTAAAGTTAGCTATAGTCAATATTTTATTCAAAGAAAGTATGTATGTATTAAATACCTTTTTTCTATTGTCAGTGTCGTTTTTTATACAAACGTAGAATAAGGCGAAAGATCAAGTTTTTGAAAAGATTTTTATATTGTTACGCCAAAGAAGAACCTATAACTTCTAAAGCGTAGTACATAGGTACACACACACTTTTTTATATTTTTAATCATATTATGAGTTTGGTGCCCTCTGAAATTGCCGCCCGAGGTACGTGCCTTCGGTTTGCCTCCCTCAGAACCGGGGCTGAATATTATCTAAAAATGATAGACTTAAGTACTCAACCAGTAATGACATTCAGTATCCTTGACTTTAGCCGTCATTATTGTCCGGCAGCCTCCGGGTTAACGAACCTTTGTTATGAACATTATGTAACTATATAAATAAAAGATAATTAAGCCCCTAAAACTGTGCATTAAGATTAATGGTTTTAAGCACGTATGTACATGATAAGTTTGGTATTTCCGATAATTCTATGTACTCACTTTCCATTCTGTAACATTTTCGTACCTAATTTCGTAATAACCTTTACGATAATCGTTGTTGAAAAAAATGTAGGTAAATAGTACAATTGCAAACAGAATAAAATTAATGCGACACGTAGGTACGTAGCGTCTTCTTTATTTTTTGGCTCTGGCACGGTTTGTGCACTAGCTAGCGTCAAGTAACAAGATATTGCCAAGTGTCTTGTGATAATTTTAATATTAATGTTCTAACAAGATGGTGGCTCCGTTGTTAGAACTTCCCATGGAGATTTGGTGGCATCTCAGAATGCATGCTGCGTGGTTTTATTTCCCATCCACTTCACTTGTGCATAATAACCGAACTATATTACGTAAACACCACGAATATTACAAAATATAGAGTCTAATAACACAAGATTATTATGAATAAAATATAAAAACCACTACATGACAGACTAAGATCCCGCCAAAAACTCCATGTAGCGTCATATTCATTATTTTCACAATCAAGTAGATAATCTGGATGGAACGAAACGTTAAAACCCACAGTATATGTTAAATATTACTATTGGCAGTTTTTGGCGGGATCTTTGAATGTCATGTAGTGGATTTTATATTTTATTCATAATCTTGTGTTAATTGGCTATTTATTTTGTGATATTGGTGGCGTTTTATGTAACATAGTTTGGATTTGTGCATAAATGAAGTGGATTGGAAATAATGCTACGGAGCATCGATTGTGATTTGTAACAAAAACTCCCTGGAAAGTTCTAACGAGACGGCTATCATTTCATCGTAAGAAACTTTCGATATCATTGACTTCTCGACAATGGCAGTTATAATCTACTTGAAGATTGGTTTCCAAAAATGAAATACTAAAAGAAATACTATACTTTTTCGTGTATTAGTAATTTATAAAATTATAAGAAAAAAAAACGTATTAATCAAGTATAGATGGATAAAAGAAAACTATTGTTTTGCTTAATTCAGCTATCTCGTTAATATATGCACCGTTATGTGCGTTAATTTCCGACTCAACCCTTAAATATCCATAGTCATTGCTCCGCGAGGTAATTTTAGTGCATGCCTGGCGGTCACCTTCTGCCGGGCTTACCGTTGGGGCGACATTGTGATAGCCTCAGCACGGTCCCATGTCGCCCCAGCCAAAAGCGGCGGCCGCTACAGCGTGGGGTTTTAGTCCGTGCGAGTCGGACATAACCCACGCTCTCCCCCGAGAGGGTGGGTATCCATAAGGGACTTCTCCACGTTAATAAATAAAAAAACAAGTACCTAACCTATCCGTATCACTGATGATAATAATATCAAAATCAAAATCAAAAATACTTTATTCAGTTTAGACCCTGAGAAGGCGCTTATGAACGTCAAAGTTACCACCGGTTCGAAAAACAACCCAGTCATTGAGAAGAACCGGCAAGAAACTCGATCTGGTTTATCTTTTCATTAACATATTATAACTCACATTTTTAAAACATAGTTATAAATAATTACATTCGGTTTTGGTGGATGCACAGAGAGGGCGTCATTTCCAGATGTCACCGTCGTTCACATATATCACATAGTTTGTATATATGAAGAATATATAGTACTCAGTGTTTTCTAGAATTACACGAAAATTATAGCCGGTTAAAGTCATAGAGTAATAAAACTGCGAGCATTCCAAGCTGATTATGCTTAATTGTATAAGCGTAGTGAATCGCGCATAACATTTAACCTGTTCCGTGTTGCGTGTCAGACCGCATATAAACCTTCTGTGGCGTATTGCTATGTATTAATCCTTACGTATCACGTTTATCGACACTTGATGATCACGTGGACAATTTACTGACAATAACGTTATTAGTCGACAGCAATGCAAGAACAACCGTAGAAATGCAGCGCTGGAAAGCGGCATAAAATACATAATTTTGTTCATTCTGTGTCAACGTAGTGAGGATGCAGCGATATATCGATTTAACAAATGTTGTCGATATTTATATCGATATCATAAATTGTTTTTTTCTTTAATATCGGTAAAGTGTAATACTACATATCGAAAAATATGCCAGACACATAAATTAATTACGCACATTATGAATCACTTATTGATTCTGATATTGAGTTATCGAGATAACTATTTTTTATAGAAAATCATCTATCTATTTGGAAATATGAAATAAAATACTTTTAATTTAAAATGTAGGGCTTTTTTACATTCGTTGTATCCGTTGTATGTCGTATCCAGTTCGGGCGTTTTATGAAATGAAAGTACGGTATAATTTTGTAAATTTTTTTTTATTCCCTCTATCATTCATTCTTTTTTTTATAATTCTTATGAGGATACCTTAACACTATTTACAGTTCACATAAATTAAAATATTATAGTTTATTTAACATAGTACGCCTACTATTGTACATAAATCTTTCGTCGTAACGAGAGACGTGACTAACTCACTTAATAGATTGAAAAAAAAAAAAAATTAACTAAAAACAGAAATGATTCCAAAATATAATAAATGAATTGATTGATTTCTAAAACGAACAAAGGTAACAAATTACCACGTGATTTGTTTTACATACATAGTAAATTGTAAAAAGAATCGATTTCAAATGATTTAGATTAAAAAAATAAAACAACACCAAGTACCAAACAGTGAAATAATTTAGCTTTAGGAATAATAGTGCCTCGTATCACACACCGTATCGTATTACAAACAGGAAATAAATAAATGTTCATTATTATCATTTTTAAAATACATGGCACTTACCAAATTCTACGGACCATTACGGTACGTGGTGGTGTGAATAGATTTAGAAAAAAAAAAAAAAAAAACAAAGATTTATTTAATATATGTTTACATAAGTTAACAAAAGGATAATTCCGTTCAATCGATTTCATAAGATCAAAAATAATATACAAAAAAAAAAAAAATTATATATATGGAAGCAACTGAAATATTGTATAACAAAAGTTCAACACTTCTACGCAACAACATAATGGCATAAGTATTATCGCTAAATAGCATCGGTGGAGATCACAATTACACGATATAACTTTATATAAATACAAAATATCTATATACATAGGTAATTTACCTAATATTATCATCATTAGTAACAATTTCAATACAATATAACCATCTCTATACTGACGTGAAATTGATATGAATCTTTTAGGCTAAAAGGAATTAAACGTTAATAGTTAACAGAACGATTTCTACATAAATAATCTGGAGGGGCAGCGACGCGATGGGAACACGGCACACTGCCGCTCCCGCCGCGGCTCTGCCCGCGTTCGCGAAGTGGGACCGCTTATCGTTTCCATAATTAGATCACAAAACGCGACGTCAGTCTCATTTATTATGTCATTATGAACGTTACGACTATACCACAGCTCGTGAAAGCGAGAACGCGACGACGTTACGACCAGCACATAACAAGCGTTCCACTATGTTCCCCATACACTCGTTTTAATACGGGATCGCTATCGTCTGTTCTATAGCTTTTACACTTTATAAATTAGCAGGCCGGAGCGCGGACCAGCCGCCCCCGGCCGTACGATCCTGTTCCGGATCTCGACTAACTAAATACCTATAGGGACCATCGCTCGGCGCACGCTACTACTACTCCGCATTGAAACCGTTCAAACGCAAACGTATCAGCGAGCGACCGTGCTCCGACTACAAATTAGGCCGGAATAACTTATACAATAAATTCATAAATAGTTTTGAAAAGGATGTCCATTACGGGCGCTGTAGGCGATTATCGGAAGTATTACAGCGGGAGCGTCAATGGAACTCGCGGTGACCGATGCCAGCACCGGTCGATGAGCTGCCGTGGTGCCGGTCTCTACGGAACTAGACGCAGTCGTCATCCATGTCGACGTCAGGTACGAGCCGGTCGTGGGAGGCGGCGGCGCGCGGAGGCAGCTCGTTCCTCGGATCCCTAGCTAGCCACGGGTGCCGCAATACGTCCCGAGCGCTCAGCCGCTCGCAGGCCTCCCTCCGTAACAGAGATCGTATCAAACATTTACCCCTCGAGGACAAGCATTCGGGCACCACGAAGTAGCCGCGCGATATCTTCGCGAAGAGCGATGCGTGCTCCGAATCGTTGAATGGATACCTGAAACAAAAATTATCTAAATAAGCAAACGTATCCAGTCAGTTACTCGATTTAAAATCGACCATCGGAGCAATGGACAGGTAAATAAATTAAAGAATCCGTTACGATTTATCACTTTGAAGAGATTATTATCTGCGAGCCGGATTATTAACGACGACATTAAGAGAGATATCCTCAAATTGATGGATATAAATGGACCGCGGGACCGATTTATGGCGATCCTGATTGTCATTCGAAGAAGGCAGCTGCACGCGAAAACAAAAAAAAAACACTCAGGTAGGACCGAACCCTTCCGGCGACAGGTGACGCCGACGATTGCAGCGAAATCCCGAATTTCGAATACAAATTACGGGTGCGCGCGGCTCAGAAAAAGTATAAAACAAAGGGCCTCGAAGGGCAGGTGCGTGCGAGGGAGCTGCCGGGGGTAGCAACGTCTTCGCCACATGACCGCGGCAGGTGCGGTGAAGATTTCACGAACTTTATTTATATGTGGGTGATATAATTGTCAGCCGTTGGCGCGTAACGGCCGACAGGTGATCTTCCCGCGCCTACTTCGCCAACGGTCGTCGCGACCCTTGTTTTGTGATCTCTACAAACGGTAAGTCCCACGCTTGGCAGGTCCACCTTTACCAATATTAATTATGTTTATTATTCTACATTCTTTGACAACAAAAAAAAACTACCTTTATATACCATTGTAGCTCGTATAATACTTTATATACCTAAGTTGCTAATACAATGATATAGCGTAAACTTATTACTGGTTGAATTTTGTCACATGATAGATACCCCAAAGTGTTTAGATTCAGAAGTCCCCAACAAGGGTAATTCGATTTGAATACATACCTCCCAACAAGCATGGTGTACAATATGACTCCGAGAGACCACATGTCAGCCGCCCGGCCGGAGTACGTCCTATGAGCCCTTAGTATTTCAGGCGACACGTAAGCTGGACAACCTCGTTTGTCCTGAAGCAAATCTTCTTCGGGATCATCAAGGACAACTGCATCTTCTAATGACTCTAGTTTTAATGTCGTCCTGTAACAAAGGAGATGAGAATTTAACTTCAAATGCATTTAGACCAAGTTAACAACTATTCATTTCAATATAAATACTTCAAATACTTTTGTTTTATTTGCAGTAATTTGGTTATATGATGATTTACTTATATATTTGTTAACATCAATCCTTTCAAGTGATCATATACCTAAGTATATAATAATTATTCCTACTTCTAGATTTTAAATCTGCTTCCAAGTAATTGTAATATTTTCAACGCAAAATTCGCAACGTATGTAGTTATGAACGATATTATGTTTTTCTATAGAAGTGACCTTTCCTTTTGCTGCTGTGACTTTATTATTATTATTATCATCACGAATAACTTCAATGTTTGATGTTCAAAGAGAGACATTATAAAATGATTCGTCAATATTCAAAAGTTTTAGCACGTTCCTCCAACCGCTCTCCGACTTTTTGCTGAATTTCCATATATATTGGACATAATTGTAAACACACGATATTCAATCGTACATAATGATTCTGCACGTGCACAAAGCTTTGACGGCACGTACTCACTCACTATTATTAATGTTTCGCGCGTATCGCTAATTAGTGTTAAAACTCATCAAACATGCGTTCACGGATACGATGCTTGTTTGTAGGATACTTGTGTATAGCGGGATCAATACTCGTCGGATCCGGTGATGTGAAATGTAACATAGATACGTTCGTCAGACATTTTATTTAAAACTTTATTTAGAGAACGTTTATTATATCCACAGCTAAATGTAGCGCTGTAAACGCCATGTTGGGGCTGTATAAAGCGTCTCTAATAATCACTACATAGTATAAAACAAAGTCGCTTTCTCTGTTCCTATATCCCTATGTACGCTTAAATCTTTAAAACTACGCAACGGATTTCGATACGGTTTTTTTAATAGATAGAGTGATTGAAGAGGAAGGTTTATATGTATAATAACATAAATTAAATAGTGGAGAAATACTATTATTTTTGAGGTTACTCCAAATTTAACGCGTGCGGGCCACGGGCAGTAATAAATAAGTCAAAACTACTGGATCAATTTCAATCATTTTTTCAGTGAATGACATAGGCTATATATTTTATACCCTTGCGAAGCCGGAGCGGGCCGCTACTAAAGTATATATTAGGTAATATACTTTTGTATTCTAGTGCGTGTTAAAATACGTTACTTAACAGAATGCGATTGTAGTAATATATAATGTACAAACTGTAATTTTGATTGTCCAACATGTACGATTCCTCACGGTGTTGCTTATCTTAAGTGATAGTTAAAAAAAAAAAAAAACAATTTATCATCATGTTGGTTTAATTATGTTAATAATTACACGGTGAACCGTAAAGTTCAGTGATGCAATGAGTTTCTTTCATCATAATTCAGACTGTGGGTGTAGTGGTGCGGTACTACGCGCCACCATGCGTCACCATACGCGACCTCGTATCTCAGAGCGCGGCCGCATCATTACGAAATGCATAAAGTGCATACAGTCGGTAACAGTACACCGGCGATTTGGTACGATTCTAAAACTAATCAGGGCACGGGATGATGGATATCTTACATCAGAAAGTTTTTAAAATACATTTAAACAAAGATAGTTTATATTTTGTATATACAATAATATACTATGCATTTAACCAATACATAATTGTTTTATAATTATATACCTATCGAGTTTTAGCGAGTAAAACAAAATGGCGGTAATTAAAGAATTCCTTCTGTCACACATATTTACCTGTTAATTAAAATCGTATTACAATAAGATACCTTTTTGTGATTTTATGGTTCTAATACAAAAAAAAAATCTTGTTTATTGGTAAGAATACATAAAATAACGGTTCTATATTATTCTACATATGCATAGATATATGAATTGCTTACACGAGTAAAACACTGGCCGGTGACGTTATAAAGACTTCACTGGCAACAGACGAAAAGTACAATGAGATTATACGCTATAGATAAACTATAGCTATTTATTATTTACACATACGCTTAAGACTCGGGATACAATGTCGTATATAGAGAGCGATTTTAAAATCGCAGCTGTAAAAGAATCGGATAAATAATTTGAAAATATACTATATCGTTTTAGTTCTCTTAAGTAGGTACATATAAACGTGGAATCAACGATCGAGATAGGAGAGTAGTTTTAAGTTATCGCGTCAATAATGTCATATGACTAGCGGCCCACTCCGGCTTCGCACGGGTATAAAATATATAGCCTATATCATTCACTGAAAAAATGATTAAAACCGATCCAGTAGTTTTGATTTATTCATTACAGCCCGTGGCCCGCACGCGTTAAATTTAGAGTAATCTCAAAAATAACAGTCTTTCTCCACTATTTAATGGATGTTATTATATATATAAACCTTCCTCTTCAATAACTCTATCTATTAAAAACAAACCGCATCAAAATCCGTTGCGTAGTTTTAAAGATTTAAGCATACATAGGGATATAGGGACAGAGAAAGCGACTTTGTTTTATACTACGTAGTGATGAAGAATTTAAACCCTATTTACGGTTTGAAATCGGAACCGTCACCACTTTTAATATGCGATTATATTGAATTAAATTAGTTGTGAGGTTAAAAGTCGGCTGTTAAAAAGTCGCTGTGTGTTAATAAATGCCTTTAAGTGATCGTGTCGTGACAATATGGAGCGGCTGGCTGCCGCTAAAGGTTACTCTCGTTAAAGAGTGTCGCAACGCGTGTCGTTTATCAAGTGAAATATTACGCATGACCGCAACAAAACACTGCGCAAATTAGCCACTGTCATCAGTACACGACGGTGAAGTCGTATCGCTGTGAAATAACATATTCAGGTACCTTGCATCACTCGTAAATGCGATCACACCGGTACTTTACAGGTGATAATTTTCAGATTGTAATGTTTTATCGGTGACTAAATACACTTCTAGCTAATATTCAGTGCTTAACGTGACGGATTGCATGACTGTCTATTGTTACAATGTTGATAAGGACTGTGTTCAGTCTATTGCCTATCTAGCCGGTTTGAATAACCCCATGGTAACTGGGCTCCTATGTCATTGACTAGTAGATGGGAATTATTGGGTTATGAATGGAATAATTAAATTGGCGGCGATGGAAGCGCACGTGCGGCTCTCGCCCGTTAATCGATTTGTGGCAACACGGAGAGTAACTCTGTGGGAAATAGTTGACGAAACCGATGACGTCACCGTGCAGCAAACCGCACTCGGAACCTTTTTATAAAACAGCAGTGAGCGGAGCCTGGAGGGCGTCCTCGTGTCCGTTTAGGCAGCGCGGCTACGCGCAACTGGATCCTAATTAAATCCCTACGACTGCAAGGCTAAAGTGCGATGTTTGCAATTGCAATCGATTCAAATTTCGCAACGTGTAAATAAGTTATAAGAGTGTCGTAACGCGGTCGGAAGGTTGGCCGGATTTCCGAGCGTGTTCCGAGCGGTGGCCTTCGAGGATTCTCGGTGTCTCGGGCCCGGTGCGGGCGAAAGGACAACCGATTTACGCAATATACCGTTACGCGTACGCAGGGCTACGCGCGGAGCTTCGCACTTCGCTCCTACATCTTACATGACGCTCGTTCTAATAACAGACAATTGAGAACTCGTGACGCGACTTGAAATCCGTATCTATTACTAAGCTGACTAGCTCACGTTCGCGAACTTCGCAATAATGTCAACGAAATATTTCCTTAAAATTACACATTTATTTAAGTGAGCAACGTGTTCCCTAATCGTTCTTGGTCAAGTTTGAACGGTGTTGCATCGTTAATAACGAACTCTGTTGTCTCCCGTCATACATGAGAAAGTATAAAGCGGTTTTTTATTTATTTTATAGTTTATCGGAAGTAAAATATTCAGCATCACAGGTGGATAAATACAGCAAATATATAAGTATATTTGTGTCATAATCTCAAGAGGAAAATAGTCATCATTCTCCAGGACGTTATCTTTTATCTATGGATAGTAAAGAATGGGGTGAGATTTAAAAAGAACTTAACAAATTCAAAGAACAGTTTCATAACGAATTGCATAAACATCAATACTGTAAAAAGTAAATACAAGCGATTTATGATCATCGGCTGAGCACGTTTGCTTACGAGCTCTGTATGGGAAGATCGGGCATAGTCAGCGGGATGCGCCGGCGCGGTCGCGTTTCGCAACTGGCGCGCTTGCACAACTCAACCCCGACAATTTCGTAACAAACAATGCTACTCGTGGCACAGATGCATCGCACTACACCACCACACACGCATGCACTTCCTGCTCCACATCGTATCGGCTAGATGACGAACGCTTGCACAACTACTAGGAAACTCTTTATTACGCCGACCATAGACAAAACTGATTTGATGCGTCAGTTACGAACGCCGATTGCGAAAGGAATAATAGCTGTGTCAACAATGTATAACACGCTGTTTCAATACAAGTAGTTTCCGAGCCCTGCGGTGCGCCGCTCCCGCGCCATCTGTTACTCATAGGTTTTCGTAAGTCGCACTATAGGGACATGTGTCGCAAGCGTGTAGCCAGTTGCCACACCGCAGAGATGCCGTCGGGATAGGTTGGGAAACCATCCCGGCCATGCCCAATTATACATGTATGTCCGTTCGCGTTGCGTAATCAGAACTACGCTCCGCAGCGGATGTTTTGTTAAATTTCATTGATAACGAGTTCACTAATGAAACTGTTGTGATTCGTAAGGTTTTGTTATCGAAGTGATACTCAAATTTTGCTAAGTTAATCGTCGAAAATAAACAATTGCGAAATCACATGAACAATAAAACTGCCGAACGGCGGAAATATACTCATAAAATTAGGTCTCAAAACCGTAGGTACAGACCGCGGCACAGTTCGCTTTATCGCAGTCGCGATAACGCAAGTCGAACTCAGTTTTGAAACCGAGCGCTGGGCCGCTTGCGAAAACGCTAATGTGAACATCGGTTGCAAAATTGTTTTAGTTTTAAAATCGAAATGCAAGTGACAATGGCAAACGGACCCGCTCGGCTCGCGGGAGACTGATGACATGCTGGTGACATTTCATCGCATCCACGTCATGTCGATGAAGTAAGGAGATCGAGTAGCGCAAGAGCGGTGCCGCCCGTATTTGGCAGGCGGGCGGCGTCCGCGCACGGCGGCCGTGTCACAATGATGTGGATTATGAGGCGCGTTGCGATATGGCGTGTTGCAAGCCCGGGCGGCGGTCCAAGCGCCGCCGCCGAAATAATCCCGTGTTGCAACGCGCGGACTGCGGAACGAACGCCCGTGCCAGGCCACTCCAGCGCCCGTTGCGTAAACCGCTGCCGAACGCAATCGGCTAATTGCGAGCATCTCCATGCGCCGTGCGCTCTACGCGACGCGATAGTGCGCACGGGACCTCGTTTACGAAATGTGCGGTACCGTTCGATGACCTGAACACTTCTATTATGACATTGCGTAATTGAAGAAAGCGTACGGAATGCGTTCGCAAAAACTGCCAGCACGGAATTTCATTGAGTACCGGCTCGATTCGATGCAATTACACCGTTACGCGGCTTGTCGTCTTAAATCCGGTGAGCGGTCGACTTTCTAACGCGGGGTCGGTGTACGCGCCGGTGTGTCGCAACAATTTCTCCGAGCCTCGCGAACGAAGAAAGCGCGACCTCAGCGTTTTGCAATCTCGAGTCATTGCGGCGGAGAAAGAACGGCGACGCGGCGTGGAAAGTGTACGTCAACTTGCAAATTCGCATGAACGGCAAACAGCTTAACCGCAGAGCATAAATTGCAATAAATGCGTTAACAAGCATCCAGCATAGTCCTGTAACCACAGCGGCACGAGTCACTTAACATAGTAGTAAATATCTGCGTGTGATTGGGCAAGTGATCCCTCTGTTGCGCAAGCCCCGATAAACCGCTGCCGCGTGTCACACTCGTGAAACACTTCCGTTCATTGACTCCTTCCCGATATAACTACGTTGTCCATTTCGAAATACTTTCGCCGGCCGACATATCGCACGTGTGAGGACATACGGCAACTAAAAAAATGTCCGCATACATTTCTATCTCTACTCATTTTCAAGGGTCATTCGGTAGACAATGCTGAGCAGCGAGTATCCGCGTCAGCTGTCTCGAGCGAAATATTAAAATTCCACGGGTAATCGCAACAGTTGTATCTAGTTCGAGTAGAATTCCATCATGTAGGATATTACACGAAGAGTCGACGGGTAATCGACTCACCAGTACGTGTGCGTGCTCATTTCATAACTAGTTGTTACGTTGCGAACTAATTTTTCCAGGTGTTGAGAAATGTACGAGCAAAAAGCTGGAGCTCCCACATCGAGGACGAGTAATAGACATTGCATAAAACAGTTACGTAGGGGAAAAACTATAATGATCGTGCGAGAGGCCATGAATACTTACGTAGCAGCTTTCACGATAACGATGACACATAATAAATACCACAAAATATTATTTTATTCAACTATATATAATCAAACGGAACGATGTAATGAATATGTTAGTAGTAGATTGGCGACAGGTGCGCGTGCCCTCCGGTTCAGCCAGTTTTGCGGAGGCTGCGCAAACGAAAGGGCAGCTGTATGACGTTTGTCGCCCGACAGATGCGGTCTAGATCGGCCGATAATATGAAAAGAATAAATCCACATCCGTATGCGCCTGCGCAGTTTCCGCCGCCGCTCGTACGCAGCCGGATTCGATGATTGTTTCGCGCCGCGATCGTTTCCGTCTAATTATTTCGTGTCGGAAGTAAAAAGGAACAAGATGAATAATGCTCCCATTTTATATGTCGTTGATAACATATGTATTACTTGAGCAAAATGAAGGGTTCGTAACATGCAAAAACGATCGGAACGATGATTAATCATGAAAGCTAGGCTGATTGGTCGGTTGGTATGGAGCGACGCAAGAGCTTGCGATACATAGCGAGTGGAGTATTGCGAACGCGGGGCATTGCCGAGTCGCGTTACTGAAACAGTTGGTTAACGGTATTGGATCTTGCGAATTATGACGCAAATATATATATGGAAAAGTGTAATGAGATACATACGGTTTTATTCTGACGATGTATAATCGTTATACATAAATAAGAAGCATTGAATTTGGATATGGCAGCGTCACCGCTATGTTACTCTAATAGACTGGCAGATATTTCGAATCGTATAGATTGTGTTTCTTACAACAAACTAACTTATTCATCAATACAGACAGATTGACGCTTTCAAACCGTCAAAATTGCTCTCATTCCATTGTTTCAATGTTGATTAATACGTACAGTTTGACATGTCAAGGTAACAGAAATGAGGGACCTTTGGTAATCCTTACGAGTGTTGTAACGATGTTCGTCAGATTTACAAAACGTTTCGTGCAGTTACCGCAACGTATTAAACTACTGCTCCTTACGCTCTATTTCATAATGTTGTTTGCACAATAATCAGGGTTTTGTCTTGTCTCTTGCATTACTAGGTGCGGAGCAACTCACTGACATTAGAAAGCAACAATTACAGTACATAAATGTAAAGTCATTTTAATGTAACATGTTTTTTTTTATAAACATAAGTTGTCAGTAATAATGTCTTAATATAGTTCAAATAATTAAAATACATTTTAAAACTAGCTTTAAACGAAATCTGTTAAATAGTATGACAAATAAATTGTACTGCAGTCACCTATAGTTATTTGAAAGGGGTAATATATACATTAGCAAATGGGTTTGTAAATTGAATCGCAAGAATTTGCAATTTGTGAAACACGGCCAAGCGGAGGTAGCGCTTATTTTGACATCCATCATTTGTTAACATTTTTACAAAGACAATAAACATAATGTAATCGTATGTAAGTACAAAAGGCAGGAATGAATGACGTAGAACTGTTTCGAAAACTCGGAATAAGCAACGTTGCGATTTCGACTTGTGAAATACGTTTTACTTCGCGAGCAAAAAGGCGTGGGATGACAAAATCGAATTAATAATTGTTTAACCGTGTATCAAGGGAAATAGTAGATGTTACAATAATGCTACTCCCATACCATATCGGCACGAAGTTTTGTCTATGATCAGGCTAAATGCAGATGTGGGAAGATATTATCGTTATGCGTTACGTACTGTCGGATTGCGTGACGATACACGCAGCACGGTAACTAGGGCCGCGGTATAATACACACATCAAAGGAACTTGGAGACGCTAATTTCGGTTTAAAGAAATTTTATTTCTCAAAAGAACATAGTTCACTTAATGAGACTTACATGCGATTATTAATTATAATTAAAATACTTTAGCATAATCCAGTGATCGCTTACAAGTTAGAATATTAACAAACATTACAATATTAATAAAGCAAAAAAAAAAAGACGAAAAAAGCTATTTATGAAAATACTTATCTTTTATATACATTTTTAGTTTTACTTTAAATAGATTTAGGGAGTCAGTTTCTCTTAGATCCTTCGGTAATTCAATTAAACAGTTTAGCTCCCTCAAATTTTAAGTTATGCGTTATGTTAAGTATTTTTTGATAAGCTAATTTCGAGTTACTATTGAAATGACAATGGTGTGCAAAAACGTTATTCTACACCTTTATCGGAATTAATTTTGAGGTTACTTTTTAGCGGCACAAGTGACCGAAGCTTCGTCGCGCAGGTATGGGACTAGCATTAGAATAATTCTGATTAAATCGTTTACAAACTCTTTATGTAACTTTAGTATCCGTAAAGTCTACAGTAGCATTAAAATATCTAACAGAGAAAGTTTTAACTCTGTAAATATCGAATTATTGAGAATAACAGAACTTTGAAATGCAATAAAATGATTTCTTACTATAATCATCATCCCAGATAGTAACTGATAGCTGCTTATTATTATATCTATCGCAATTCCTTATCGCCATTTCACCGTTATCTTATCAACAGAAAATTTTAACGTTTTCACCCGCATGTTTATTTAAACAAGCTCCGTGATACGTAAAGCAAATATTTTGTAATCTAAACCCTAGTACTATTTGTGATCTTACACAATTGGTCTTATTTATAGGTAAGTTAGTGCGTTGCGAAAACTAGTCATCTGATTTATATTTACTACTATTTATTACTAATACTTTTGAAAGATTTTATTATAGCAGTGAAGAGATTGTCAATTTATACATCTTTTGGCGCGTTAGGGAAAAATGATGAGAGTAAATTTTTACGATGCGCGCCGCACACCGTCACGAAAAACCGACACCCTGAAGTTAGCTATAGTCTACATTTTTGTTCAAAAAAAGTATGTATGTATTAAATACCTTTTTTCTATTGTTAGTGTTCGTTTTTTCTACAAACGTAGAATAAGGCGAAACATAAAGTTTTTGAAATGATTTTTATCTTGTTACGCCAAAAAAGTATAACTTCTAATGCGTGCGTACACACTATCTTTTTTTTATATTGTATATGATTTAAGATGTATAATATTGTTTTCCTATGAGGTCTCTTTTAACCTGTAATGAAAAATGTATATATATGCAAAGCAATTTCAAATTAAATTAAAGACCAAGTAATATAAAATCGTGTCAACAAAACTTCTTGGTTAACTTAAATGAATACAGATAATGAATATTAATTAACAATTTTCCTGTTTATTGTATATATATATTTTTTTTAATTGGATATAATAGATTTTAGTAGGTAAAGAATTATCAAATAATTACGTTTACTATGTCATATATATCTGTGGTTTTTTTTAAGGTGATCATTTTTACTATGTTTCTTTAATTCTACTTTAATTTTCCTTGTTTGTAATCCTTATTTTGTTCACTATAAAATATGTTGGTATTGCTTTACGGGAATCATGATAAGTCGGTCGAGAAATTCGTATCTGATACGAAGATTGCGTTGAAAGTTATGCGGCTTGGAAGACAATTATTATTTGTTAACTAAGCTTATGACATAAATATTTCAACAGTGCACGTTTTGTATAAATATAAAATTGTTGTTATATTTCATTAATTGGAAAATGATTAACACCCGCTGTGCAATGCATCAGACCGGTGCAGGGCGTTAATGAGGCAGGAATCGAGTTTACCGTGAGCACAGGTCCATTCGTTTACAGACTTTTGTACCTTAACGCCCTTAGTTTGATATGTAAGTACTAATTCAGTATTTTTTAAATTACATACCATACAAAAAAATACATATTGCCTGAATATTTATATATATATGATTCATAAAAATTCCAGAATTTGGACAA
This sequence comes from Antheraea assamensis, assembly GCA_035772565.1. Taxonomy (NCBI): domain Eukaryota; kingdom Metazoa; phylum Arthropoda; class Insecta; order Lepidoptera; family Saturniidae; genus Antheraea; species Antheraea assamensis. Next base: position 958,213 of record JAQQSE010000054.1, on the reverse strand, counting down.
AAAGTTCAATCACTCGGATGTTATCGGATTGTTGTTTGAATATCTAAAACATCTTTACTTACACTGTATATACATATTTTTCAATAGTATAAGGAAAATTATATATATAGAGACTCAATATACTTACACTAAGTAAGAAGACAAATTAACATCTAATAAACTGTAAAACATTTTTTTTTAATCACTCTAATACATTTAAATATTAACCGGGCTACAAATATCCAGAACATTCCGAGTGTTCCCTATGATTTTATGTTATATACACATATACAGACGAATAATGTACGTGTTATTTGCAAACAATATTACCATAGACGTGTACCGCTAAGCGTTCGACACGACATGAGTATGAACCGTGATCGTTATCAGAACTCCGTCGAGGCGGGAACAATAGCTTCAATAGCACCGGGGTCCCTAAGACCTAATGACGTCGCTACTACTACGGGTTCACGTCTATAAGACACGTAAAACAATTTACTACGCACGAACAAATAGTAAATCACTATATCGTTTTATATTACTGCTTATACCCCAGAGCATTCGTGTAAATATGACAACGGGTTGCCAATAATATTAAATTACAATAGATGTTAGAGAAAGCGAGGTGATAGTAACTACAAAATGGATTGTATAAAATATATCGACGTGTAACTCTCCTCTGTATAAGCGATATAAACCATTTCTTAAATGTAAACAAGGAAAGAAATCGTACAAGCCACTCAAATATTTATATACGGTTGGATTGTAAACATAAAATCGCGAGTATCAAACGTGTTTTTACCGTTAACTCCCTGAAAACAATAATACTAAATGAGAACATCGGTAAACGAGTTTCGATGTTATCGATTTCACGGGAATTCTTACGATTTTACTCGGTCACGTAAGAGATTTACAATTCGATAGGTAGTAAAACGAGAACGTTTAACTAAATAATCGCTAATCGAAATCGTAAAAGTTCATAGGCCTCCATCGTGGACGAGAATTTCAAACGACATACAACAGTTGTGTGAATCGGGAACGTGGATCGAATAACTTTCGAGTGATCGTGGTTGATAAATAAACAGGCTTCTAGAATTCGCGGACAATGCCCTTTGTTTTCTTTCTTTCGTACTATATATCCAGAAATGACAAAACGGAATATTTGGACTCGCTTCATATCTTAGTTCGATTAAGAATGTGGAGCGCGAAACAGCGGTACTTTCTCATCGGAAAGAACTCTTACCGTTTGGTTCGAATGGTACTAGGCCGATGAAAGTATGTGCCGCTAGGATAAGAACGTGCTCAATCATGCTGACTACACGTGTCATGCTGAGATAGCTGAACCGTCATTGGATATTTATGCTTAAATATACAATGTACATTTATTGTAGCAAAATTTGCTAACAAAAAAGCAACTACGCAGTAATTTCTAGACGTTTCTTTTTATACATGTATGATGATATCATAAAAGGATCATTGCTCCCCACGAATACCGAACCAATGATCAACAACATCACATTTAGAAGCCAGTCAGTCGCGCCGGCCGTTAACCTCTCTTATATATATTTTTTTTTTGTCTCGAAACGCATTGACGTAACTTGGAAAGTGCGGAAATAGTAATTTCTAGGCAGAAACAGAGTTACACGGAGGCTTATTATATCACTTTCGGGCATCTCGGTCGTGGATGCGGCTCGAAGCGGGGAGAGGTTAGTGAACTTGCGAAACTCACCTGTCACAGCTGCAACGCGGCTCGGTGCGGCACGGCGTCGCGTCGCTCGCAATAACGATGTAATTGAAGAAAGTGCGGAAATAACACGAAACAATAAACCGGGACTGGCTATTAATAACAATTCCTCTTTTGAAATTGAAATATAAATTCGATCGGTCGGTAGACGGGGGCGCGCTTGCACAACGCGACGCCGTGCGGGCGTCGCAGCGGAAGAGAGTGCGCCCGAAACGGCACATCAGAACGTGACGCAATAAAGAAAGTGCGGAACTGAAGTATATTTTCTAACACGGTGAATGTACTCCGGACATTAGCATTGTATCATTCGATTCCGCAAGCCTTAATGGAGGCTCGCCGGGCGACGACCTCGGCCGATGTCAGAGGAGTGGATGTGTTTCGCATTTCGGCAAAATTGTATTATTACATAACACGTCTTCGCGTCGGGATAGAAAAATTATAATTCGAATGCGACGACGACAACAACAGTGGGAGGCATTTCAGTAGTGCCGTTACATCAAACAGTTTCTGTATTGGAGACTGCAATGAGTTAGGTAACGAATGTTGTCACACTTGTTTGTTGCAATTACCCGGTTGACGTAATGCGTGCAAGTGGAGGAAAAATGATTAACTAAGAGAATCTTATTATTATTATTGCAACGCGTCGTACACTGTTGAAACTGAATTAAGTGGACGTCTACTAAAAACCTGAACATCGGAGTGTCCGTGAAAATAAAAATATAAACCGTTTTTTATATTTAGCAATGGCATGAATATTCGATAAAAAATTATGTTAAAAAGTGATATGTCAAGTTCAGCTGGTGCGAGGCCGATGTGCGAGCGCAGGCGTCCGCGGGCGGTGGGACTGTACGTGAGAGGGGGGCGGGGGAGGTCTCGTGGTCGCGGGGGCAGGGTACCGCGGCATCGGTGACAATGAATGGCAAGCACCGTTGTACTTGACCTAGTATTTCGGCGACCGGCTGTCAAGCCCGACCGGCCGGTGCAACGGTGACGTTCGACTGATGACATGCGTGAGAAGAGCCCGGAGCCGCAAACAATATTATATAAATTCTCACATTCATAATTACTGTTAAACCTAGCAGAGATAAACAGCGATGGTTTTATGATAGCGCCGACATTGGCGCACTAACCCACTTGGCATCGGCTGGCGAGTTTCTTTGCGTCAATCAAAAATATAATAATATTATGTCGGGTTTGAAATTATTTCAGTTCCACGAGCGCAACGGTACCTCTCGTGCCACCGACAGCGATGATATCATTGCTGCGGTACTCATACAAATAGCTGAACGATTGAATCATTCATTAGATAATTGGCCACCTATATTGTGAAGAATTTTATCTCATCACGTTAGGGGTACAAAGTTAACTACTATACACAAATGTAAAGCGATGTCGAAACGCATACGAAGTACTCGCAAGCGGTCTCCGATATATATTTGTTAGCACTTAGATAGATATGTTGCAGAGTATATTATGTGTCATTGCGCAAGGTCGCCAACGCACCTGCACCGTACACTGCAACGACCGTTGGAGCTCCGACAAAATATGTTCAAACCTTCATAAATTATTAATCATCGTTTAGAATCTACAAAAAATTTACAGCTGTGATCGGATTCCGATTACCGTGAGATACGATGTTTCACAAATATTAGAGAGAGAGAACACGCAAGCGACAATAGAAACCATAAAGCGGTTGCAGCGCTCGAAGCGTCGTCCGGCGCGCTGCGGTACGAGCGCCCGACAAGCGCACTCGTAATCATCCAAGTGGGTTAAGGTTCCATCAAGGATTTGTTGCGGCAAGTCTCCGCTCCAAAACGTCGAGCGTTGGTTACTATGAGCTAACTGCACGCCTGGTTCCGCTGCATTTGTTCATTAACAGCCTTTTGTAATTGTTTTAAAATTTCACCTTCAATTATGGACCACGACTGGGCTCACAGCCTTTAGGTGATGGATTAGGGTTGATTCTGTCAAAAAGGTGACAAATTCATCTATTGTTATAAGTAAGAAGTATTTCATTCATCTGTCGTCAACAGCAGTTGTGTTCAAAATGAGTTCGGACATCTTTTGTTTAATTAGTAAGGGGGCAAACAAAAGTAACTTGATCGTTACGGTGTCGTCCTTTTGTCCCAGAACGATGAGAGCGTAACTGTTAGAATAATGGAAAAGTACTTTAAAAGCATTTCAAGTTTCGTCATGAGTACATCTCAGCGTAAAACAAACTCATTAATAGGTTTCAAAACGTTACAGATGTATTACATTATAACTGAAGCGGTTGCATATACAATCTAGTATTGAAACTCGACAGTACATCGACTATCCTTTCGTTATTCGAATTCCAGCACCAGGGACCGCTTGATTAATTCCTATCCTGTAATAATTCAGCGTTCGATTCTTTTGTTTCCGAACGATTGTTTAAACTCGATGGTGCTTCACTTCGAGTTTCATGTTTATTTATTAATAGTACTGGCATGTTGCCATCAATTATAATTGGAAATTTTAAAAGTATTTATTACACAGTAACTTGACAACTTTTGATATTTGCAATACTTACGTTCAGTGCATTATGTAAGAAGTTGGCCTCGCGTTTATTAGAATTTCGATTATATTATTGTTATTAAATTGGGGTACTAATTAAATATTGGGCAAACCTAAGAGACCTCGATATTAGCGAGCCTGTCTATCTATAGAGCAATTATCACTGCTACTTAGACTTATACTAAGTATGAATGTGTTTAAGTGTATTCCTAAAAAAAACCACTTAATAGCCATTTAAATGTAATAAAATGACATTAATCAATTAACTTTGGCAATTTTAAACAAATGAGGTGGCGAGACCTCGGAATCGATTCTAAGTAACACGTTATGTAAATTCGCATAGTCAGCGCGATGAATACAACCTATGATGGATCGTATAGGTGTTACGGGCACATAAGCGCAGGACTTTTGTATTTATAATAGTATAGAAGTTGATTGTGCGGTGCGCAGGCGGCGCGGCAGATGTGCTCGCACGCATTGTCCCAATAACAAAAGCAGGTAGAAGACTCAGGACGTTTCCATGCCATGTGCTACGTGTCAGTTTTTCATATCAAAAAAAAAATATACATGTTTTACGTAGAAATATTGAAATAAAAAAAAAAAAACTTTTTTAATCTGACCGAACAGATGGCCGCGCAGATGTTGACACAAAAAATATATGTATATTATTTACATTAAACTAAATACCAACAGCCCACCAAAGAGCAATGAGTATGTATTTATATAAATTATTTTATTTCGTATTCGAAATATTTTAACCGGTAGTAAGGTACTCGCCTGTAATAAATTAATTACAATGCCCCTTCCCTTTGTTATTTAAAAGAGAAACGAATTGAATCCCAGTTATCAAAATTAATAACAGCAGAAGCAATTTAATGCCTACGCGTAACATCCTGACCGAGGCGTTTATTCAGCTCTGTCGAGTTTTCAAACGAATTGATTTTAGCGTGTTCGATATATTCGGCAGGGCCGCGACCGGCGTCTGTCGCTGGTATTATTTGAATTGTCTCAAAGACAAAGGTGGCCTATAAAAAGGCTAACACAGAGGGGAGTTTAAACGTTATAAAGAAAGGAACGTTCGTATAAAACGGCAAATATTGACCTCGTGGCAGATGTCGAAACTCAAACTTGGAGTCGACAGCGAGTGCATTTGAATAAACATCGCCTCACGATAGTAACTAAACTCTGTTGACCTTACATTGTATCGAACACGTCCGATACTGCGTTCTGATAGAGTTGTCTTCGCGCGGCCAAACAACCCGACTTTCCACCTTGTGTTGATTTCAAACAAGAGCCACGATATTTATTGAGTTAACCTTGAAAATAGCCTTAGCAACAACGTGCACTATTCGCAATGAATCGAGTTATAAATAGCCGAGCAAGTAATGAGAGCTGTACCCGCTCTAGGCGTAAAAAAACACACACACACAGCTAAAAATAGACAGCCATCTCGCTTTAAACCCGAGAAATTGTCGGCCACGGAGTCGTCTATGAGATTTAGTACTATTGCATTAACAAACCTTGTAGAATAGTCTTTATTGTAAAGATTTCTTAGAAGGTATAGACAGGGTGACAGGTTTTATGGTTATTATTTGGGACGCGAAAGGACACGTGCGTTCGCAGGTAAAAAGTCTTCGCATGTGCAATTCATTGTAAAGTGTTTCGTTTAGGGTGAATCTTTGCACAATTGTTATAGTTTTTCGAGAGCCGTCATCGACTCGAACCTATGAATCAAGCGTAGGAGACTGTTACAATGCGAGCACATCCCTAGCAGAACATCTGGTGCTTTTAAAGATGGAAATGATGAGGGCGAGCATTGTTGGGGTTCAGGTAAACTGTTGGAAGATTAACCCGATATGTAAGGACAATGAGGACACCTTGATTTTTTTTATTACAAAATTTGTTGAATGGCCTTATGTATGTACCCATCTTATACGAAATTGTAAGAGCTCAGAATTCTTACATATATTTTTTTGAATTCTCAATGTTGAGATGTTTTCCTTTAATTATTAACTTTATATGCCCGTTACATACTTTGTGACCTCAGGACGTTTATCGTCGAATGATAAGAGATAGTCGTGTGACCTTTAAACGCTGATTAAGTGTCTCTTATATAGATACAGAATCAGTCCAATGACCGCAGGAGAGTTTTATCAAAAACTGAAGTAAAGGTGACGAAACAATGAATAAATTTGCGTGCAGTCTTTGTTGATCGTTTTCTGTTAATACATTCAATTGTACTGTTATGCTGAGTCCATAAACATATTTGTAGAAATGTAATAGTTCAATCTTTAGTGTAAACTGAAATTGCGCTTAGCCAAAAAAAAAACATTCCGTGCCATTTTTTTGGAAACAACATCCATATTGTTCCAAAAAAAAACCAAACCGAACAAAATTGACTTTGGATTAGTTTTCGGATTAATTCTATTTGTAACTACGGTATAAAATACTATTTTTAAATATTCTCAGATGCACGTAGCGGATACAGGAAACGGACTTCAAATGGAACTGCGAAATACGGCAGATGGCCGGCATTGTAATAAATTGGAATAAAGAAAAAAATAAGAGGCAAAAACACTTCCGAGTTCCGAAAGGTGTAGTGCTGAGAATTGAAACAAAATAATATGCAAGTTAAATCTAATATCTTCATGGTAACATGTACAAGGTAAAGAAATGAATATAGAGGAAGCTACGTAGCTACATCACCTTTTACTACCCACATTGTCATCATTATTATCTGAAACTCTACAGCAGAGGATGGGTATCGATCTGATTCAGTATATTTTTTTAGACCGATCTATTTGTGGCGTCCTTGCTCTTTCAAATGTTTTTAAGCGTTGATAACGTCAGCTGAGTTTAAGCCTGCCTAGAGTTCCACCTACATTATGTTTAACCTACAGAAATCTTTCGTCTGGTGTGATGTGAAGGTTTAAGTTGATTATTTCGTTACAATTACACCAAATTTATAAGTCTCATTTTGGAAATATTATAGAACAATTAAATGTCTTTCGTCTCATATACAGGAAAATTAGTGTCAGAATATGAAGAACTTTAAAAAAGAAACTAAACGAATACTGATTAAATATCTTGAAAATTCTCTTAAAAAAACGTAATTAATCCAAAGATATGGTAAATCGTAATCCTTAAAATGTTAATACAGGGCTTTTATGAAGGAAATCAAATCAATATGACCAAATAATATAATAGCAATGTATTGATTCTATAATTGTCTAACCGATAGGTTACGTCGAAATCACGTTCCCGGTTGAATGTAAAATGTGGCATGGCCAGTCGATATCAGAAAACGTGACAGACAATCGAGAGTTATATAAACAATAAGCGAATTAAATAAAACTCCGGTGATTCGTAACAAGCTGTAGTTAGCAGAGCTGCGTAACGGAGTTTTATTGCAGAGTATGCGAAATAAAACGTGATCAATTAAAATGAAAACACTATTATGTACCGCGTATACATACTGTATACTATATTCTTCTTGTAACAACTCGAGCCTAGGTTGTCCCTCGGTGAGGAGCCCTCGAGTATGTTAGTCGCGCGAATACAGTGACTCACGCTAGTTTTTCATTTACACAGATCACCCCACACACGCGCACACATAGGTACACATAGTGGTGGGCTGTTTTTTTGCCCTTTTCGGACTGAAATAGGTCACACAACATAGTAGCCAGATGCAAAATACATATATACATTCGTGAGAAATGCATGGACATACATGCATTTTTCACGAACTCATATGTGTACGAAATCTATGGATAGCTTAGCTTAGATTAACTTAGTCAGATCGGGAATTTCGATGACAGTTCAAGCCGAGGCCCATCGAGTGCCCTTGCGCTGATCGCCTAAACAAATCGGGTGAGTGCCTTAAGCGCTCCCCTTAGTAGTCCGGTGGAACTGTAGAGGCCTAACGAAGTCAACAGTGTAGGTCAGTTCGAAAAAAAGAAATACTATATTATCCGTGCTATATTCGAAATGGTTGAAACGATTTTGAATTTTATTTGTACGTGTATACAGTCCTTGTCATTAGACCGCTGTGAATACAGATGCGCAGAACATAAACGTAGGTACAAATTCGTATTATATATAATATATATAACGTCAAAACAACTTAAGGTTTTCGTAGTCCGGTGAAACTGTAGAGGCCTTGCCAGGTCAGTAGTGTAGTCAGTTCGGCGAAACAAAAAACAACTTACGGTATATTTATGCCAATTTTAGATTCCTACAGTATAATATTTAAAATTTGTTTCATATCCCATTCTTGACTATACTATGCGGAAACCTGAACATAGGAATTCAATGAATATAGAAATAGTAATTAATTTATACATAGATTTGGCATAAGTCCTTTTCCGAAGTTAGTAAATATCGTATGCAACATTTGCGAACGTTACATAATGGAAACTCGACCATTTCACACATCTAACTCGTTTTCTATCGACGTTACATAAGAACGTGATTTCCACTAGAAAACGCTTGTTCTAAATCCTTTTTTTTACATAGTCACGTTGATATGACGAGTCGACTAAAAATATCTACCTAAAGCCATTTAAAATCAACGTATGTATAAAACACGTTCATTTATCTATAATAGAATATAATTTAAGAACAGACAAGGATATCATTAAGTATATAGAAGTCCGTGATAAGGAACGTTAATTTTGAATTCGTAACGTAGCTCCTGGTTGGGCGGAGTTCGATTGGAAGGCGGAAGAACGGCGCTTGCGCAACTGACATTGAACCGAGACGGTCTTCGATTGGAGGCCGTCGGGCGCCCGATTCTTAATGTGGTATAAACGATGGTAGCACATTAGTATAAAAAAAATTTCCTCGTATATAAACATTTATCATTTTTAACGCGAACACTGTAGTATGTGCAGAGGGAAAACCGCAAATCTAAATCGATGTAAACATTCCTGCAGTTGTTTAAAATATTTCCCGGTAACAGGATGCGTAAGAAAAGTGGGGAAGATGAAAAGAATGAAAATTAAATCCGATTTTCCGCCTTGTAATTTTAGTGCACAGTTTGTTTACAGATGATAACTTGGGTGTATTGAGTGTCATGAGAAATCGCCGTAACGATCGCGCTGCCGATAGATGAGGCAATAAAATAACGTTGTGCGTAAGAAAATCGCAAGCGTGGGCGATAATTTCAACACGGCAATGTCACCTTCCGCGTCATTCACAGAAGTGAAGGTGGATAGTGTCAATCACTCTTTATGTTTTGTATAACATTTAACGATTGCGATACACCGAGAATAATATGTACTATCATCAGTTGAAGTTATAGTTAACAGCTTAGAATGCGATTAAAATACAATTGTAAGAAACCATTTTATTTATTTCGTTTGAAATATAAACGAGGGAAAAATAGGATGTGGTAATAATACTATGTGTAATTCGTTTCGAAAGGAAAGTAGAAGCTTTATTTATAGTTTCACTCGGATAATGTGAAATCACATCGGAAATTAATAACCAATATCAGCAAGAAACAATTCACAACGAGAAATGATAATAGAAAGGTCTAAAGGTGTGCTTTCTCCAAATAAAAAAAATATATATTTAAGAAATTAGAATATGTGTAAAAATTTGAAAACGGAACAAAGAAAAACTGATGGTTGGTGATGTGATATAATAAGTAACAGCTATTTCGCAAACGAAATCGGCGTGGCCTTGCCCAGGGTCCGGCTGTCCTTGGCCAAGGCGCCTACAGACTCAAACAGTTCGATCGAGCGGCGAACGCGCGACCATGCGTAACAACTTCCGCGTACGTTTTACGTCACGTCACTCATAAACAAACCCATACTTTTGATCGATAAAAATGTAAAAGATACGTCAGTGCCTCGTAGTGTTGCCATGGTTGTTGTCTTCGTCAGTTCGTGGTAATTTAAACGGAGTCTATTAACGTAATCGTGTAATATATAAATATGGAACTAAAATGACGACTAAACAATATTTTAATTATTTTAGAAGTAAACAATATGTAGTATTTATTTTGGAATTAAGTATACTTATATATTTTACAATGTCTCGATATCGACAAAACGTTAGTAATCAGTTTATCATGCTTATCCAGAGCTACTCTTTGCAGCTATTAAATAATACGATGCAATTCTGGTTGACTAATAAAGGGACCAAACGTTAATGGTACACTCCCAATGTTAATTTGTAATTTTCTCGATTTACATACGGCAACACTAATTTGGATAGGGTAATTTCCCTGGTGACGTCATTACGTAAACATAAATTTCCACGTAGCAATGTAAGGGGCTACGACGGGTTACGCATTAAATCTTTCGTAAAGTCGCGTGGGAGCTTTCGGAAAATGCGTAAATGCCTACAGGGGCGGTGATGTAGCCGCTCACGTTTTACCAACAATGAGTTTATATTACTTTAGTCGTAACCGAGTTTTAGGGTATCCCTTTCAACGAAAATTACTCGAATGTTTTTGATTACATGAACACAATTGCAAATTTGTTTTGACGCTTGCGTTGAACGAACTTTATAAAAATATTTAACGCGTCTCTATATAATGTATGTATTTGAAGAATTGGGAAAAATACGTGCATTGAAAACGACGATGTTAATATTTGACTTTTGGCTCCGTTTTAAATTACATACCGTGTGAGGTAAACATTATTTACATTTCTCGTATGTAAAGTATGATGTATGATCGTATGAAACTGCGCAGATACCTATATAAAATCTGTACAAATATGGGAGAAAAACAAGAATGTATAAAATATAATAAGTCGGCTAATGACGGCTGCTTATTGTCGCTTGTTTTATATAAAGCGATGACTTCATTCTGATAGGGAATCGTCAGAGCCAATGACATCTCTGAATAAACGAATCATATTAATAAAATATATATACGATATTATGATATTGATTGTACTATTGACATTCTAGTAACGTGAGGGCACGATGTCAACGCAATAGATGATAGACATCACGTTGGGTTAGGATACCTTTAAGATGTGTCCTTCAGCAAAAAGTCGAAGCTGAAAGGCTGTGGGAAAGGGAGCCTGATGCCCCGGCGGGTCGGCCGCGGGCGTAGGGGAGGCACAAACGTTTCTAGCCAATACCTCTCTGATTAATCTTCAGGTGACGGACGCGGGGGCGTCCGTTGCCGTGTAAAGCGAAGGCTCGTGATAATGAAGCACGGTATAAGCCGCCGCTTCAAGACAGAGAAGCGTGGGGACACTACCTTTTGTCCCTTCCCGTGAGGGATCCCCACTCACCATCTCGTGGGAGACCCAAGCGCGTGGCCAGGGTTAGTGGAGTAGGCTCGTCGTGAATCCGTAACCCTGGTCCACATACGCACTAAAGCGGCACAGGGGTTTTTAGTCAAAAGGAGTCTGACATAACCCTCAAGTGTACCCCGGTAGTGAGAGGGTGTCCGATGTAGGATTTTCCCATGTATAAAAAAAAACGATTTAAGATAAGTAGACTCTTCCAACAGTTTTAGTTCGAGTTATATAAACGCACACTAACACTTTAAAGTAAGATTTTGTTCTGAACAACAATTATATAGTTCAGGTAAATTACACGGATGAGAGAAAATTACACGTGGCAGAGATACGCATGTTAAAATGGATGTGTGGTGTAATCAAAATGGTTAAGATTAAGAATGAGTATATCAGAGGAAGTTTGTAAATAGCACCAGTTGACAGGGAAGTTGAGGAGTAATACGTTAGCATGGTATGGGCATGTTATGAGGAAAGATGGTATTCATGTAACTAGACAAGTTTTAAGTATAAACGTGGACGGATACAGGAGTAGAGGAAGACCGAAAAAGGTATGGATAGATTGTGTGAAAAATGGTATGTGTATAAAAGTTATGAATACTGAGACGACATCTTATAGCGGAGACTGGAAGAGGAAAACACGTTGTGCCGACCCTAAGGTGAGATAAGAAATTGTAACAAAACAATGTGATTAAATTATTGAAACTATATAAGCGACTTAACCTTGCAAAAAGTGTTATATGACCACACGAATGAAGTGAAAACTCCTTTATAAAAAGTATAACAAAAAGGCGATGTCACGTGGTGTTTCCAGGCGGTCACCCATTCAAGTACTGACCGCGCCGGACACGTTGCTTGACTTCGATAATCGGACGAGAACCGTTGTTTTCAACACTGTATCCGACACAGTGTTTACTCTACCACTAAAATTCGACACACAAAAAGATTGCGGATCAGAATTTCAAAGCCCTCCGATACTACAAAAAACAGATACTGCTAAAGAGCAGAATTACCGTGAAACATTTGAATTTACAGAGCACTAACTAGGCCTCTTTAATTAACATAAATCATACAACAATCAAATGCAACATGTCTCTGTTACGTCACGCCGTAATCAAAACTATTGTTTGTCGTACCTGAGTTGTGTAACCGGCGGCCGCCAACTAAGGTCGGATAAGTTTCTCATATTTATTGTACGTATTCTTCAATCTCGTACGCGGCGCAGCGACGCGAGGCCAGAAACACGAAAAGACTACAGTTTCGCAACACGACAAATTTTCAATGTCACTGTAAATATTGTCCCAACTAGTGAACATGGTTTGGGACATTTGCGAGTATGTTTTTTTTTTTTTTTAATTTTAACAAGTGACCTTTGTGTATATAGTCATTAAAATGACATTATTAGCAAAATAATCAAATTAATAATATTTATGCATACTAATATTGTAAATACGAAAATGTGTTTGTTGTCAGTTTGTTGTTGTTGTCAGAGGTATAGGGTAGGACATAGGGTACGTACTATTAATTCCGAAAAAAAAAATGCAATATTTTCTATTTTGTTTTATCTATTTTATATTTTCAGGGGTAGGTTAAAATTAAAATAAAAACGAGCGAAGTCACGAGCAAAAGCTAGTATTATATAAAACGAACGACGTCCTCCAAAAGGATAAGCAATAAAATATATTAATAATGTCACGCTAATTATCCGGTACAATAATAATGGGTAGGTAATGTTTTACATTTAAAACCAATCTAATAGCTCCGGAGCTATATTATAAGTCAGATTTGAAATGTATTTGCGATTTATTGTGAGAGAGATTATAAAGTTATCTGAAATCATGCTACGAACTTTAGGACGGCAACAATTACTATATATAATGTGGGGTCAGATTGTAAGTACATTATCCGGGAACAAAGTAAAATAACGCCAACGGATGTAGGCCCGCAACGCGATGCGAGGTTAGGGAAAATTAAACACGAGTATAACCATAGCGCACAGTTAGTATTAAAATATAATGTCGTTTTTTTTTATTATAAAATATGGATACCATAATCGCTGATTAAAAAGACAACGTGTTCTTAAGTTTGTAATTTATTGTTACAAAAATTTCACAACTCGCTCCCCGCTCGATTTTGTTTACAATGTAATTCATATAACAATATGTAAAAGGAAAAACCTCTCAACGTCAACGATGGCGTAAGTGCGAAGTTCTAATTAGCAATCCGCTAAAAACAGTCCAGTTTTCACGAGATCTCCCCCTCTGACGTCGACCGGATCGATTTTAATTACGAACGCAATGACGTTCTGACATTACGAAATAATGATGAATGGCGGATCCTGTCGAAAGAATACCACCAGCGCGTGTTTATTTATTAACACGGCGTGTTGATCACGTGAAGTGTTTTGGCAAGTCTCTGTGCGATCGACAGCGGGGTGTTGTAATCGTTTGCCCGTGTGCAACGCTGTGCCTGCTCGGGCTTGCGTCATTTCCTCTTGTTGACCGTGAACTGGGTTACGTCAGCGACGCTGCTTCTATTAAGATGCTCCTACACGTCGTATCTAATCTGGGGGACAGTCGCCTTAATCCTAGGAAATCTTCTACTTGTATAGACATAACTTGAATGATTAATTTGGACAATATTATAAGAATACATTTAAATGAGTGACAATGTTTTGTCTAAAAGGCATTCAAGTTCCAACTGTAAGCTATTGTCAGTAGATTTGTTAATATTTTTGTAATGCAATTGCAAACTCCTAAATATCGTAATTATGATTTAAACACATTGTTTTCGATATTTTTTTAATGTAATAAGTAATGTGATTGACAAGATATCGGTTTCGCACTAATGTCGCCTAATGTCCATTGGTTGAAAGCAAATGTGGGGTGAGCCGAATCTTTGGAGGAACGGACGATGAGGCCAAAAACATTCTGCTTCAGATTTTAATGTGAACAAGTAATCTTAGGCTAAACGTTAAAGAGTTGTGTTGAAATAATATAGAAAAGTACAAGTCCAAATTGGTTTTATTATACAACTTCAACCTATTGTAGGAAAAGTAAAAAGTAGGAAAAGACAACATATCTATTATACATAATAATATGTCTAATACTAACATTGCTACCAAATGATATCATCGAGCTGACAAATGATCACTCTCTCAAATGAATAAGCATTCAATGTTGCTAAATAATACAAAGAAACGAAGCAAATAATATAACAATAGTTCTAAGGAAATTCGTTGATGACTTCATAACACTAATTGCCACATTAACCGATATCTAAGACACAGTTTTAATGAGGAAGCCCGTTATTGCTTACTTAGACCCGAAGGAGGAAATAGTCGTAAAAAGTAAAACACTATTTCCCAATATGATGAAGACAGGAAAATACACAACAATAGATACATTTATTTGGCACTTCATTTACAGCATTAAAATTGGGTTTCATTGCCGAAATAGCTTTAATATTCAGCTCTAATTGTTCTACCCCGAGTCCTAATGGCATTATAAAATTATCAGGCATAATGTTTCCGAAGTGGGTGTTTATAGGTAGGCCATGTTGTGTCACGTGAAGCGGTGATCTCTTGATTTTGGAAACTATGATTCACTTGGGATCATACATTTCTTGCCGGTAACCAGAATCGTCCATTTTACAGGTGACTAATAATCGCAGCTAAGTCGTTTAATAACACTACGCTTTTATTAATGTACCTAAATATGAGAATCAATGCAACAACAACAACAACACAGGAAGTCGGCAGGATATAGGCCCGTGACTGGTTTGTTAAAATGAATAAAGAGCATCATTGTTTTTTTTAATTCGTGTATCAGACGCGTTACGAGTCACGGTGAACTCATTTACTTGTAAGTCATGAGGTGACTTTGCGCTGTACACTGTACAATTACCCGGCCGGATAAACGCCGCTGCGCCGCGCCGCGTCGAGTCGAATTGATTGAAAATATTCCGTACCGACGAAGGATGTTAAGTATTTTTAGTGTACACATCACACTGCAGATTGACGGTTAATCATCATTCTGGATGTGGCACGACCGGTTTCGCTTTTACCAGGTCGCTGCGTAAATGTACACGAGTAAATTAAATATCCGACCGACCGACCGATCATCAGGCCAAACAACAGTAGCATTCAAAAGCTAAGGTTTATAATAAACATCCCGTTTTATTTTTGAACAGCGTGGGCGTCGCGTGTTTTCCTCGAAGGTCGAATATTTTAAGGATATATTTTCCGGTGTGTAATTTTATTATTAATCAAATTTGCTCGACGCCTCTGCGTATGTTTTGCGCACAGTACGTCTGACGTAAGAGATTAATAAATTAAATTGGACATTTTTACCGCCAACGTAAAATTGCCGTTCAATGTAATAAAACCTAGTGATATATCGGTAAGTAATACTAACAAAAATACTAATATATACAATATATTTACCAATGGAAAGTTTTTGTGAATAATCACTACATAGT
The DNA here is from genome assembly GCA_035772565.1 of Antheraea assamensis. Classification (NCBI taxonomy): domain Eukaryota; kingdom Metazoa; phylum Arthropoda; class Insecta; order Lepidoptera; family Saturniidae; genus Antheraea; species Antheraea assamensis. Next base: position 942,214 of record JAQQSE010000054.1, on the reverse strand, counting down.
ATATAAAACAAAGTCGCTTTTTCTGTCCCTATATCCCTATGTATGCTTAAATCTTTAAAACTACGCAACAGATTTTGATGCGGTTTTTTTTAATAGATAGAGTGATTAAAGAGGAAGGTTTATATGTATAATAGCATAAATTAAAAAGTGGAGAGAGACTGTTATTTTTGACGTTACTCTAAATTTAACGCGTGCGGGCCACGGACTGTAATGAATAAATCAAAACTACTGGATCGATTTTAATCATTTTTCAGTGAATGACATAGGCTATATATTTTATACCCGTGCGAAGCCGGAGCGAGCCGCTAGTTTATGAATATACAATAGTGTATACTATAAGAAGTGTAAATGTCAAACTTACACGACCGGCATCAATGTTATGTATAGAGAGATGGATAAAAAACTAAAACAAATGAAATATGCGAACCGTTCGGTGTAGGCGGATGGCGTACGAAATTGTCTCTCGTCTCTGCGGCATGATGAAAGTTGTTGAACTCGTGGACTGAACAGGAAAACGGTTGATAGTAAGGATGAACTTTTGAGATTTATTTACGACATTCGAATCGCATGCCCGGGTTCGTTCCACTATAATATAATAAAACTCACAGCGAGAATTTTCAGTACAAACTTCTCTCTCCTCTCTCTCCTTTGTTTGCTTTCTCCGATCACTGGTTTATTTTAATATGGTTATCGGGGAGTCGTGCTCTTTGCATACATAAATACATAATAAATACATGACGTGTGTTGTTTTGCTGTGTTTTTTACTCACCGTGTGTGTAAGGAGTGCATCAATTAATACGCTATCACGATACTGTTGCCACGCGTCTGAACAATGAATCGATCTGAATAAACTTTACATTTTGTATGTAATTAAAATCACCCTCTATATTATGAGTCACTGTTGTGTAACTGAAATCTATTTCTGTGGCATACTGTTACCCGAAATTACCTGTGATTTAGTAACAAGCCGTCCATTAGGTGCGTTTCGAGCGCTCTTTACGATCTATATTTAGTGAAATTTTAGGGTAAGGTATATTTAGCTGTGAGGGTTCGAGGCTAGTGACCTGTTAGAAATTTCCTATGATTCATCCCCGTACCCTCTTTCTTTATCGCCCTCGCTTTTTTTTTCCTGCTTCCCTATTGATGACGTCATAATGCACCGCCTCTCCATGAACCCCGTCATCTGAGTGAGTCACCGGTTGCATTGTCCCCAGTTTTACGAATAGCTTCGTAAATGTTTTTAAATTCTACTGTATGATAAGTAATTTAATATATGGCACCAAGAGTTCAACAGACTGATTGAACTGAAAGTTGGTAGTTTAGATAAGAGTTTTATAATATAATATACTAATAATATATGTATATATTATAACAATTATCATGTCTGTCCTCTATGGAATTTATCGAATGATAACATTTCTATTATGTTTTAAATGTACATTAATCTATTATAAACGTGATCGCTACGTCATTTACGGTTTTATCAATAGTGACTGCTTACGCTCTTATGGAAGCGGAGTCTTTCATGTTTACGGTCGGTGGTTTTCGACGGTCACCGACCTTATGGACGCGGATGCGCCGCCCGAGAGCACCGAGCCCGTCTGCGAAACGTCGTAAACGCCGCCCCGAGCAGGTTTTAATGCAACACGACAAAAACAACTGCGCAAAATGACCGCGCGATTCTCGAGCTACTCTCCTCTGTTGCTATGGGGAGTCAATTACAAAGTCGAAACTTCGTCTAAAATATAAAAACGATATGGACTCGATTTATTAACATTATTATTGGAACGTGCCTTTTATATATCATGTTTTTTCACGAAGAATATTACTACTCAAACGATCCCTCATAGAGAGTTGTTATGTATAGAAGTATATATATTTAAGACTAGACGAAGATTTTTACTTATAATTAATAGTGTGTTTATTAAAACAAGAAGTAATTATAACAAAGAATAATGAGAGTACACAACAACAAGAGTTGCGAGCACAACTAGTGTAAACTATATATAAAGCAGTTGATGCAGCAATTTTTACAGATTGGTTACTATAAGCAGATATTAGTTTTGTCTGGTGTTGTTCAGTAATGGAAAAACCCGTACGGGATTCTCTAAATACGTCACGTAAAATATGAGGATTCGATTGTATTTGTACAAGATGTACTTATTTATAATGTTGACAATAAATAAAAGCTAGTTTATATATATACCCTAGACGTTATAACTTTCATTTCAGAATTAACTATTACTGTTAAAAATCTTTAAGGCTATATTAATACAATTCTCTTCACTGTCATTTAAAAATTCCAAAAGAGCAGCGGAATCTTCGAGTTCACATAGCAGCATGGGAATAAACGATGGGAGTCTAATTAAAGCGTGAACTGAAATGCTCGACGGCGCGTGTCGACGGTCAGTGTAGTAGACGCCTTGGACATAACTCCGTTCCTCGTGAGCGGTCATGTAAGACCGTCGATCGAGGGGCAACTACTAAGTTTGAACCCTAATTGTCGGCACGTGCATTTTTAAATCCCGACGAAGTCGAATCGCAGGGTGTTCGCGTGCGCCTCGTCGAGCGTAAATTCTTTTTTGCTAATGGAACGTGCATTATGGACCTCGGTACGAAGGTCAACGCAGTTCAAGCCGCAAATGTTCGCGTCTTCGGAATCACGAGCGCAGGTGAGTCATGAGTGATTTCACGACCGGACCGTTGTTCTCCGTGAGATGAGGCAAACAAGACTGATTAATTTTACAGGAAATGTTGTTTACTCTGACAACTAAGGATGAGGTAGCTTTATTGGAAGGTCGTATGATGAGTCCGCATTATGAATATAATGCATTCGTTATAGATTTCGAACATATGAATTCGAAGGAGGATTGGAAGCGAACATTGAAGGCAGAATTTCGCGTACCCAACCACGTCGGCCTTCATAAAACCGAACACCTATTTCTAATGAGTGGAAACTAGTGAACGCAACGTTGGATTAGGACATTTATTTTGTAATTGTCAGCAGAGATACATTTTCAAATGTGCCTCGCACAGATGTAGGCAAACGGAGCGTGTCACAACACACGGCCGGTATCGGCGGATAAGTGCGCGGTTACGCAAATCCGCAGATATGTCGGCGCAGCGCGGGCGCGCCGCTTGCACAAGGTTTCGCAGACCTTTGTTTTACGCAACCGGATCGATTTAATGGCTAGTCGTGCGTTTTCTCAGCTGTGCGCCTGGTAGCTAAATTAACGATGCCAAATTGGGAAATTAACTATAATTCTTATTAGTAACAAAATTATGTTTGAAACAATTCATCGGAACTAGAAAATTTTTGATAAACTTCTCGACATAAGATAATTGTAAATTATCCCTTAATCATTAATTGAATGTAAAATGTAAAAACCTTTTCTCAGATGTGATCAGTAAGTTTTCCAAGTACCGTGTGGTTTCTGACAATACTGAATATAAATGACATATAAGAGCAATGTACTATCGGCATCACCGGTAGTCGCGTCCGGTCTTTTCGTACTACCAAAAAAGGTGAACAAGTAGTATTTATAGTTGTGACTAACGTCGGCGTCCTCTTCGTCGGCTAATTTATTTTCAGAGTGAGGTTTCAGCGCAGCTTCGTAGGTGTCATTTTCTAAACTGTTATAATACATGTTGCGCTTGTTTAAGAAAGGTTAACTTTGTCCAAATTGGAGTGTGTTAATAGTCCAAGGCAATCGTTATATTAATAGCATTCAAAACGCATGTTTTTAAATGCACTTGCGGCATCGGTTCCGCACGAGCGCGGGTGCGCGGGCGCGGGTGACGGGCTCGGGCGGGCGGCGCGGCGTCGGCGGCTGCGTCGGCCACACGCGACATTGGCACAGTTGCGCACGACCTCACCGAGCAGCGCTAGTCGCGATCGAGGCCGCGAATAAACGCCCCAAAACAAGAGCCGACACTGCGCTTGAATTCCGGCACGCCTGATTCACGCCGGACAAATTAGCACTCCGAGCGCGCTCGTTTTATTTCTCCGACTCGGGCAGCCACACCCGCGCGAAAAATACCACAAACACGTGCCAAATACGCAGTAGACAACAGAAAGCTAACGTGATGACTTACGTAAAACTACTAATAGAGGTCCGTCCGGTACTGCACCGAAATTATACAACCGGTAAAACCCATGTACGCTTGTGTTACAGAGCGCCCAACATTATGCAAATACATTGGTGTAATGTGGCCGCCTCTTGCACCACGGAGCTTTAGCAACGGAGTTTCAAAACATTTTCAAAATACTCAACGTATGCGCGTGGTTGAGCGCTTCGAGCTGCCGAGACGTCGGCGAACACCTCGGGGCATTGTTGAGGAATATTACGTGCATTCATGTTTCAAATTACAGGTTATGCGCGTCGATTCAATCCAAATTTTATTTAGAAACGAAATATTCAGAACTGAAGTAATATAGCGTTTCAGGAGCAGACGGGTCGGTATGCGACGTAATGGCGTCTGCCGGGTGTCGGCCGCGCGTTTGTCGCAGACCGATTTGGCACATCTGCGAACGAGAGCCAGTAGGTACAGGATCGACTGTAAATATATCGTCCCGTTAATGCGGCAGAAGCGCGAATATACCATACCAGTATATTCGCCTCGTTGCGCTGCACATCCGACCGGTTCTTGGAAATAAACATCTTTCAACGGCGACGCAGGCTAGGATCATCGGCCGGAGAACACGATCGGAGTTATCTCGACCTAACTAACGACTACCGTTCGCTGCGAATATGCAATCAAATGAGGTTTTTTGTTATCATCGGTTGTGTTCAAGTGTATACGAACAGTCTTCCTAGTAAGAGAGTTACGCAAAAAACCGCTTTTTGTTTTGCTACCTGGAATGATTCGACGGGTTTATTTCGGCGTTGAGTAGGCGGGATGCACGGAGTCCATACAATAGGTTGACAGCGACTATTTATACCTGAAATTGTGGACCGACCGAGGTCTCTCTCTTAGCGACGTAATACAAACAGAGGGCTCCGATTTGTCTGGTGCGTTAAAAAAAAATGTAATCTTAAAAAAAAAAACATGCGCATCAAATGATATAAGTTAAAAGAACTATATTTTAACAAAGGCTATTTTCGTCACGTGAATGTATTTCCGCTTCGTTACATCCGGTGCGCTATGCTAAAATCAAGAATGCATTATTAGCACAAAGGCAAGTTGCTTATAGTTAAACATCCGGCTTTAATATAAGATGCGTGACATCATTGTTCATAACTATTTACACGCGTCTAGTTATTTTTGTGTATATTTCATTCCAATCATCACACAGACTTCCGAATAAATGAGTTCTGTTGCACCTTTTTACATACCTACACTTGATAGGTTCGTTTAGCTTATGATTTCGTGATATGTAAAATTATCTTGTACTACCTGCGCTATCGGAACGGTGACCTCGTTTTCGATCCCCAAGGCTCGGCGTCCGGATATTCCACGTGATTTCTCTTAATACAAACGCTCGTATTATTATTTCTCAGTTATTTTAATGCGTGCCCACACGAGAAAGTAAGCTCGCTTTTATATATAAAGTTGAAAAATTACGATTATATTTTGTGAAGTGCGTAAGCCAGCGGAAATTTAACCTAGATTCTTTTGCAACCCAGGTTGTTTTATGTTTAAAACGCCTAATTATAAAAACAAGGTCTACGGTAAAACATATTTTTATCTCCTCTAGTATATTAAGAAGACGACTCTCGCGACATCTTCAAAGCTTCGTAGAGAGCGTGGAATCAATATTAATGTCCTTGTTTACATCTCTGACACAGAGGGATGATGAGATTGCGATGTAAATCGCGGTTCGTCGCCGGATACTTCGAATTTATAATAAGGGGCTTGCTTTTATATCGAGACGTGAGAACGGAGGTCGAAGGGTGCGACACTTGCTCGGGTTTGCACCTTCATCACATTCTCACGATTGCAAACAACAGCTGTATGGAAATGACCACTGTCACATGCGTATAATCATTAGATTATATTACGGCGGGTGAAGGTAAGCTTCTCGTTTATGTTAATGAGCGCGATGACCAGCTGAATAATCAAAGATGTGTCCTTTGGGAACTTTTTTGGGAACACACATGTGACGGTCCGGGGTCCGGATTGCCCAAAGCAGCTGTCTACCTGCCCGTCGTGGACGCGAGGTCCGTTAACAACGATGCGACTTACAAAAACTGATATTTCCGTTCCGAACAACACATGCCAAAATTGGTAACGCATCTGCAATATTTAATTAATTAACGGTCAGCGCTTAAACACCGTCCGAGAATGTTAAGCACCGTTCTTTGTACAATTGATATTGCTTAGTCTAAAATAAAATGGCATATGACGGTGAATATCAAAGAAACGATTACGAATTATTACGTGGCTAAGTTTGGGACGGATGTTCCGTGCAATAACCGAATGTAAAACATTCCAGCTTTGAGCGGGAACTTCGGTAAAGGCTTCGCAAGTCGCGGCGCTCTCCGTTACCATTACGCAAAGGGTAATGTAAAAGTTTTTACATTTGAGGCACGGCCGCACGGTGCTTCCCGTTCCGCACCGCGAACCGACGCTTTTGACAACGCTCGCTTTGATGCGACTGTTGAAAAGAGTATTAAATTTTACCTCTCCCCAGTCTGCTCGTTCAAAGCGAACTGAATTAATACTGTTGCGTGCATGGAATCCACTTGTTTACGTTTGCGGTACGTTACTTATCATGATATTATGTATGTGATATATATTGAAACTCAGACTCCAGCTTAGTGTTCATATCAAAGGCATATTTTGTATAACGTACGAATGTCACAAGAGACGAACTGTAAACAAAGGTCAAAGAAACCATTACATCGAGATATAGATTTAACTTGTGGAGGCGTAAAGAAAATTGGCTTTTGGATGTGAAGGATAATCAAATACATGACGCGACGCCTGTTATTGGCCTCATAGTGGAATGAAGACGCAAATATTAATAAAATATACCCATATGTTTTATAAATTACCGAAATTAATTGTTAGATAGATTCTTTTTTTTTTAAATTTGATCTGGCTTAGATAAGTGTATCTCATTAAAGTAACAAACGGTAGGGTCCGGGATACGGGCAGGTGAATAATGAGATTCTTTTGAAAATCTTTGAGAATGCGATCGGTGGGTGAATTGTCGAGGGTGCATTTTGAGTGATCACCTGATCGTATAAGGGTGAGATACCCGTATGACGGGTCTTAAAGGGTCGGCGAGGTCGGTGCGGGATCGGGGAGCACTCGCCGCAGAGCGGTGTGCAAGCGCATAGCCGCAGACCCTTGACCCGATTGCGGCGCGCGCAGTATTGTACGCAGCAATGACACCGGTCGCCTTGAGCCGCTAGCATTGCCGGAGATATTCGCAACAATGGAGGCCAGATAACATTACAAAAGTTTGAAAATCCGTCGACTCCTTACCGACCGACCGGCCGACGTCGCTTGTGGGCGTTATTAATAACTTGTGTTGTAATTTTATTGTCTCCACAATAAAAGTGTATTTTGAAATATTATTCAGTTTGTTTGGCGCCACTGCTGAATCGTGTCTCCGACGATGTTTTATCGCAAACGCCAACCATTATTGAACGGACACGTATCGCATGTGAATTGTCATAGTGAACTACTAGATAAGCATTTATCGGTGACGCCTGAGTTGTACGGTTGACTCATAAAGGAAGCAACTTGCTACTTCACAATGTAGAAAGCGTTTCCGCTTCCCTTCGACCTTTTTACGTGTACGTTCTCACGATCTTTCTCGAGTTCACTAGTAAAAAATTAAAGAGGAAGTAACCGATCGGTTCGATTGCTTGTGATATCAGCGGTGGCAATTTCGTCAGATGTTTCAGTGGCAAAGGTAAAATTTTGTTACACGGTATTCGGAACCTCGGTTGATCGGTAGGCGGCTGCGACAACGTTACAACGCAAAGCGAGATAATGTCGACAAATTTCGCATGAAAATAGATGTACAACAGACTGTCTACAGCACTAAAATATTTTATTGGAAATCAATCAATATATGCCCCTAAATGCCTCAATTGCACCAAAAATATACGTGAATAATATGTCTACGTTAGTAATGTTAAAATACGAGTTACTGTTTGTATTTAAGAATGGTACCTAAATATTTTTTTATAATGAAACCTTCCCATCAGTGAGATATATATGTATATAGAAAAATTACCCCAGAAAAATATTATTAAAAAATTGTTTGTATAATGTCTGATAAAACAGTACAAATTCAAATAAACTAGACCAACAGAGAACTCTCTATCTTTTTAATTTTAACATAAGCTACACACAAGTGTTGTAAAATTTAGACAAAGCAAAAATAGGTTGGATTACAGTAATAATTAAAAAAAAAGATCATGACGGCAAATGAGAATTGTAATTTTTTACATGGTTTTTACACACGTGTGTTATTATTAGAATTGAGATGTAATCAATTAAAGAGTTGCCTAATCCATATTTTATGTGTTCTAGAAATATTCTTGACTCGATAATATACAACAAACAATTTTGTATTACGGTTTAGCGTAAAATAAGGCCCGGTTGAAATTATTCGCTGAACACAATTACATATACGAGAACTGGTTATATTTCATTCATTCACTTGACGGCCAGAACATTTTAAAAGTGTAGATAAAAACAATCGACTCACCGTTGAGGATCAGCGAAGACAAACTTCCTCAGTTTGAGATCACGCAGTACTATTCCTTGTTCGTGACACGCGGCGACGGTTTCGGCCATTTGCCTGAAGAGTCTACGAGCTTCGTGCTCTCTCAGCCGTTTCCTCGCCCTCACGTACGAGTGGAGGTCTGAGTGCGATCGAGGGAATATTAGATACACCCTCTTATCGCCGACTAGTACTTCATGTATTGGGTTGACGTGCGGGTGTCCGTCGAGACGATAGTGAGCTTGGAGTAAGTTGCTACAGTCTCGTGACACCACCTAAAACAATAAAAAAAATTGATTAATATTGTACTTACTTATCTCCTTTGTAATGCAAAGGAGTTATTCAGCATATAATACTAATGCATAACAACAAATGAAGTTCATGCAATTAAAAACCATAATTATTAAATGAATACAATGCTTTGATGTATTTGAATTTTGTATCGACCGTACCTACTGCGATTATTTTTCCAGAAAAATTACCCACTTTTAATTGGCCGCGTGACAGGTATTCTCAAGTTTATAGGTAACAGTAAACTTTTGTTAAATTCCGATATTCTAGAGTTTATAATTGGATACGTTCTATTTTAGGCATCGTCTGAATGATTCAACCATAATGTATAGAGGAGTTCGGTATCTTGTCTACTTTTAAATAAATTCAAAGAGGGTTCTATTTCAAAGAGACTGATTTAAAAGGGTTTAGACAAATGCGAGTAACGATGTTGAAACATTTTATGAATAGGATCGGCTGACCCTTTTAGCAAAGCAGGGCCGGCTAGCGTTAAACTTAGCTCTTTTATAACAGAACTAGAACTACAACTATAAAATTAATGTTGCCACTATAATGTGTAGTTTATAAAAGTTATTATTACAGTGGATAACACACTATTGAAGACAACATTATCCTACTGATAATTATACGTTGCCTGTTAAAATTGTTACCGATAATGGCAATCCCCGGCCGATGTTATCGCAAGCAAGCATTATAGAATAGTCAAAAGGTGTGAACGGGGCAGCACGTCGCCTAATTCACGTTATCATGTCACATTTCAGATTGTAATACGAAATAGAACAACAAAATAAATAGAAAAAAATTATACAAAATAACGCAATAGCGTACCTAATAACCAATTAGGTTATTTTAGGGTGAAAACCTTGATAAAATGGACATCATTTACGTTATTCAATTACATATATATTCCTTCACATATTCCTTTGTTTATCTACTTCAACTTCAAAAGAATTCACCACCAGAAAATCTAATACGGTGACGTGTAAAATATTTTTGTATCGGACAAAACTACTGTAGACTATAAAAATAGAAAACAGTTATTTCGTATGATATGAATATATATATATATAATAAAAAATATAACGTGTAACGCGTGTCAACGACATCGTGGACGCAAATTCCAAATCTGATTTCCCGGCTCACGAATGATGAATCATGTCGCGTGCGTCCGTAACATTTCTTTTTGATTCATGCATTATAAAAATAGTTAAGAGCTACACAGTACCACCGCAGTCGAACCAGACTATGTGCCGCTTTATTTACTATGTATATATTACAGACCAGAGTACGTAAATAAGTCGTGACCTATATAAATTTCAATGTTTGCGAAAACACGAGATATTGATAAGAATCCGCCATGTTGACAGAGCACTTGATAATATTTGGCATCGAACGTGGCTTACAGGAGCTAACCTACTTAAGAGTTATCATTATTTGATTAATCAAGAGTAGGTACCTATCTCTTGCAAAATATTTTATTCGCATATCGTACTTGTTGCAGGTGTAGTTAGCGTTTTCTTGACCCAATATCGTTGTTATCTAATGTTAACGAAGCTTCTCCGCGCTATATGAAACATTTTTGTTTGTAGTCAAATAGCGGTATCAAATTTGATCTATAAACGATTTCTTGACAATATATACTTATATAGATCTTTTAAATTAACTTGAGTAATAGTAACATACATATTCAGGGATGAATCGGAGCCAATATTTTTCGCTACCACTATGAGTTTGTTGAAAAACCTATCAGTAATTCTGTTTCGGTTTGTCACGTCCAGTCGCCAAGCATGACAGTGCCGACTGGCGATAGTTGCCCACCATTCTTTTTGGATTACTCTACCCTCACCGTCATATATAAAAGTCAGGACAAAAAAAAAAAATAAAGTTCTTCGCAACGAAAATAATTATAACTCTCAAACGCAAACGGTTAATCAATATATGTAGAGGTACGTGTCGTAAACAAGCGCTTTTTCTTACGAACTTGGATTAAACCTTGAAAATATCAAGAAAATTATTCCACGAAATAGAAATACAAAGTAGAACTCCAATACCCTGCCGCCTATTACATAACAAATCTTAGAACATCGTTAGTAAACCTATCGATTTCTTTGTTGTTGCGACCGACGGCTACGCTCCAATCGTAGTAGTTTACCGAACAAAAGCAATCACCGTCGATTGTTTGCGGATTAATTACATGAAATTTCCAAATAAAATAACAAAGAACTGCGATATCAAAAACTTTATAAAATATATCTCCGGCTTTGATGACTGCGTTGACATCATCGGCGGTATTTACGCAGCAATGAACACGTGCGTATTCTTTGGAGCGTCCGCTCGGTATCTAGTGGGGGGATTGATAGAGGGGGGCCCCTAGCCTCGGTGTGACATTCGGCGATCAGCGTTATCAACTCGTCTATTTCACAATGTCAATGAGAAGGTCACTCCTATTTTCGGTGCGCCGGACGCTACCACGTGTTACTTACGAATGAAACTAGTAAAATGTGGATTAACTTCGAGCTATATTTAAAAAAAAATCATAAGAATTGTTAGTTGCGTAGGTCGGTCGATACGTGAACGTACTAATGTGCCTGCCTGTCGTGTTGGCAATACTTAGCCGGTGTTGTAAATACGTTTAGCAACGATGAAGTTGCCACACTTAACCTTGCCAAGTTCTCACGAGGGAAGTGCCTATTTTGCGCCTTGACAATACCGGTATAGGCCTTTGTCTGTCTAAGTATCCTGTATTGCCTAAAACAAGATAAAGCTAGGTCGTATTTGTAATAATAACTTTCTGATCCATTTAAGGTGTTCAGCATTGTTTTTGTTTTTGTGTAACTTAAAAATAACTGATTGTAATAAAAACGTTTGTCTGATAACTTTACAACGTTATAAATAACTGTTATTGTTATCGATTGCGAAACTCTACATACATATGACATTGTATAAAAACTGCGATGGCTGCGGCCTAGAAGAGCGATCGAGCAGCGGCGCTAAGACCATGACATATAAAGTACCTACGACATCGGTTTCCAATGAGATAGTTATGAACAATGCACGCGAGATGCATGAAAAACAGTAACAAAATGTTAATTACCCGAGTTAATGAAATGATTTAATATTAACATGACAATGTATTGAACATACCTATAACTTTTTAAGTAAATGTATGATTCAAACTTTCCGATGAACTTATGACTTGTACTATTATTATATTTATGACTATCCTTGAGGAAAACTCGTAAATATCCAATAATATTCAATTAATTATTTAAGAATAAATAAATAAATACAGAAGGGACACGACATGTGGGTATATTGTGAATCGAACTTATCTCCACATGGGGCCACAGTCCCGTGGGATAGTACGGGAACCCTTTAAAATCGCTACTGTTTACTCCAATCCGTGTGATTATCAGATTTAGGCATTACATTTAATAAGGTCTTAAGTAAACTGAATCATGTATTAAATGTTAGGTTTTAACACACAATTTTGCATAAGAATTTATGAAATATAAACTTAATAGGTCGTAGTAAAGAGATTACACACTATATCAATCAAACAAAGCTGCGCAAGTCCGTTTTGAAACCCGACATAATTACGAAACGACACACACACTACACGTTACGCATCCTAGCGATGTCGCGAGAGCCCTGACGCGATACATTTATCATTCTATTGTTTATGGTGTATTTTTAGAATTTGAAATTTCGAACATCTTCGTGGTGAGTTTGCCAATATTTTATCACAAGGTTCATTTGTTTTTTTTTTTTATTTTGATGCCACACAATATTCTACACAAACTAGTTTTAGACTAACTTTTTCTACCCTCGTATTACATTGTGAGACGAAATTCACCTTTATTTTTATCGGTATTAAGACTAAGTCGTGTTAAGTATGTATATGATAATAATTAAGGTACAATAAAACCTATTTATAGTAAAACTTTTTTGACAAATATATCACCTCTGTAAAAAAAATTGTCGCAATATCGATGTTTCATGACTCTTGCATGCGGATAACCTTGGCATTTATGAATCTAAGGTGATCTACATTTCGTGTTTATTATCTTAATTAAATGCAGGATTTCGAATACGTTAATCATTATACCCGAGTTGTCCTTAGACCATTTCCTGTGAGACTTGGCTCCCTTTAATAACATTTAAGATTTATTCTTTTATTGAATTGATAACAGTTGAGCTAAGAAAGAGAGTTGCCTCTCAAATGTGGTTACCGAAAGACTAATGTTTGGTAAAATGGTTGTGATTTGAGGATGTGTAATTCGTTAGATTGATCAAGGTTATAGGGTTCCAACAAGATACTTTAATTATATTAGGATCTTTTCATCCAAAGTAAGCAAGGCGTAGAATTAGAACTCGCGTTATTTGAAGTTTTGTACCCTATCGCTAAGCCAGTATCGCTGTAATAAATCCTATATAACTGTTTTAAAATATATTTGATGTTTTTCTACTACTTAACAAAGTAAAATCTTCATGATTTTTTTTTTCGAACAGACATACCCTGTTGGCTCTTTGGCCTGTACAGATTCACCGGACTACAATATTGATGATAATTAGTATTGGTGGTACTCACTTTACATACATACTCTTCTTGAGTGCGCACGTCTACACATCGACATAACGAGGAACCTTCGACTTGCTCAAGAAGTAAGTACTTTTCAGCGACGAGCGCCGCTTGGAACTGGTGGGCCGCGGGTGCCGGCGCCGGCGCTGGGCTACTTGGAGCAGGGCTCTGGGGAGACGGCGGCGTCGCTGTTAATCGGTCCGGTAACACCGGCGATTGAGCCCGATCCTCGGTCTTATTGCCTTCATCGCTGGACGGCACGGCAGCCGTCGCCGCCGGTTTGTTCAACCGCAGCGGCCACAGCAACGATGGTGATCCCGGATCCATCACAAACACAACACTGTCACAGTACACTAATACGTTCACAAACACAAGCACAAACACACGATTACGTAGGAACTACTACGATGAGATGGACATGATCTGCAACAAAACCGAAACGTTTATATATTATAAGAATTTTTAAACTACGAATTATTTAGACAATTTAGTAACAAACAACGGACCTTGAAATGATTCGCCCTGAGTGGATATCGTACCAAAATTTGACTTTCCGTTATTGCGAAGGTGTCGCTTGATATTATATTTGAATTACTAGAAATGTTTCTTTGTAATTCTTGTACGGATATGCAGGCCAATATTTTGGGCCGGTGTCCGCTCGGGTAGTTGCGATATTAAACGAACACACGACCTATTCTCACTAACGCCATTGCGAGACTGACGACGACGCTTGCTGAAGCCTCGGACCGGCAACCTATCCAACGTCCAATGTCGACACACCGTCAGCTTGCGTAGTACGCAAGCAACGCCATGCGTTTCAAAAGCGAAATAAGTGATATATATCTGTCTCTGTCTACACCACTGTTGTGTTAGTCGATAGAAAAAGGAGGCTGCAACCATTCATTTACGTTTGGCAATGCAATATAAAGACGCGCGATATTTCAATATTTTTCACAAGACCGGGTAATAACAGCATTTGTATGATGAAGTTTTAGTTTATGTATTTATTTACTGATTTTCAAGGTTAAGGAATGATTGTTGAAATCTTTGCTCAAGTATATGTACGTCATAAAATCAACTAAGCAACGTCACGTTTTCCTAATAAAAAAACTAAACTTACTGTAAATAATAATAATGATTTCGATTTTCCATCAAATTGAAATTTGTAATAGTACATAATTGTAGGTAATATTTCATTGTTTAATGTGTATTTGCGTACCTAATATTACAGTAAGGTACATTTTTAATGCTTTAATTATCTTGTGTTTTTTTTTCAATTTATCTATTTGAATACAAGAATATTTTAGTTATAATATAACCTAAATGCAATACTACAGTTGTATAAAAATAATTGTTCTATTAATATTACATTTTATTGAACTATTTTAATGTATAAGTACATTTACTTTATTGCTTAAGAATGATTTCAAATAATTTTATACCAGACAACAATTTTTTATATTATTCTGATTGTTCTAGAAAGAGATTTTTATGTCTTGAAAACTTTATCGTAATGGGTATGAAGTCATATTATTGTTTTAATATTTTTACTGTAGGTTTAAACAGGTTTTATTAGTTTGAATTGTGGTCATTTATTTTACTTCAAATCACCTTTGCATATATATTTAATTCTCTATTTACACCTTACAGCAATAATTAAAAAGCAATAATATCAATTACGCTTTTACCTTTCAGCAATACAATCTGTGTTACAATTTATAATATATGACCAATAGAAATCGACATAATAAAATATATAAAACATTAATACAGTTTATGAGTTAGAAAAAAAAAAGCAATGTGACAAAAAGATTTCCGTCTCGGAGTTTTTGATAAGATTTTATTCTGTCATATAAAGCCTTTTAGTCTTTTATATTTTATTAACATTTATTAATTATTTGATACCATATTTTGTAATATTGGTGACATGTTACGTAATATAGTTGGGTTATTGTGCACAGGTATATGTGAAATAATACAACGGTGCATGAACTCTGAGATATCTCAAAAACTCCCTAGAAAATTTTAACAAGGGAACCACTATATTGTTAGAATATTGAAGTAATTAATCTCAAGACACTTTTATTAATAGTCTTTAATAAAAAGGATTCATTGTTAAAGTAAGAAGAAAGGAGAAAGATGAAGAGTTCCTGTTAAAAATACAAAGTACTGTTTGAGAAAATCTGTTCAATTTATAAGATAGTGATATTTTAGTAAAGAGTAAATAAAAAACTGAAATAATGTTTATGAATAAATCAGAGTTGACCAGTGCGAGTTTTAAATCGAGTCAAACGGAGGTGAGCTAGAGAGGAATCAATTTCGATCGATTTACGTTTAAATGCCAAATCGATTTAGCCTGACTTATGTTTTTATAATACAATCAACCTGTTTGTGCTTTTTTCTTCACTTTCCTGTTCCTATAAAGCTGTTTAAGTGGATTTTCAAATCAACGAATACAGTTCCGAAACTATTTTCATTTACCCATCATTATACAAAAATGCAAGTAGCGTGTTTGCGGTACATTAGTGGTATGCTGTTATTGAATTTTAGAGGACTACTCGTACACAGTCGGAGTTCAACCGAACGTTTGACATGAAACGGAATCGATACGTTAAAAATTAATGTTAAATAAGTAGGTATGTAGCTAGCATATTGCTTAATTAATTACGTCAGAAAGTATTAAACCATTCATGATATTACGTGGTAAATATAATGGTTTTCCTCATACTCATGTAGGTTTATAAGCGACATTCGATTTAAGAATAGTCCATACCGAAAGTGAGTTTTTGTTTGTTTGTTACGCTTTCACGCCTTAACCACTTAACTGGACATCACAAAATTTGGCATACACGTTGTCAGGAGTATAAAAAAGGCCATAGGGTATTTTTATCCAGAAAAAAATTTACTGTTCCCGTGGGATTTATCAAATATACATTAACGCGAGCGAAGTCGCGAGTACCTAATAGGTAGTATTTCATAATTTCAAATTATAATTTGTGTGATATAGTAAAGGTTGAAGGTAGAGTTACCACTTTCTCTTTTTCTCCATTGCCAAGTCATTGAGAGTTGTGCCACCATCACTTCACATGTCACTCGCTCTCTAAATATGTATTTTGCACGAGCAAAACGATACCGGTAATGGCTATACATGGACTTCAAAATGGCAAGTTTTAGATATGTCATATTCAAGCCTTAAAAAAGCGACGACAACGCTCTTGACTCTGTATACGTATTGCCCGATCTTTATTCAACACATTTATTGTAGTTTAAATTAGGATTGTCACATGATTTGATGTACGTAATTCTGGGGACTATAACTCACAGAATTATAGTATTGCGTGGAACGAAAACCCTCAAGGAAAAAATAGAATAATTAAAAAGGTCTCATAGTCATGTAGATAAGTAGCTACCTAATATAAAATTACCTATTCGTGATATAAGATTACCAATTCTTTAAAGTTGTGAGAAAGCGGTTTTTCTGATGATCGAGAAGTACCAACATTAATTTTAATAAATGATTTAAATGAAAGTGATGCTGTTATCTTTAAAATTCCTTCAATAACTATCGCTTAAAAGACAATTTACATTCTGTTAATCTATAGAAAAAATCTCGTTAAATTGTATTTATATTTTAATAACGTCCAAAATAACCCACGAATATAGTAGTATCGATTTAATGATTCTACTTTAAGAGGTTACGTAACGTAGACATCTTTCACAATCGAGTATGTAAATTCGATATCAGACATCACAGTGTCAGTGATAAAAAAATTGTAACCATTTTTATCAGCGTAAATATGTCACGTGACTCAATTAAATACTTAAATTGATGTGAAAATAACAAGAAATATAGCAATTTACACATAATTTCCCTTTTTTTTCTGTAATATCATTAGTAATAGACAAGTTATTGAATTGACCATAGACGCATGGCCACATACTCGTATAAGTAAGATTAAAAAGTAGAGTTTTCGGCGGGATCTTAAGCTGTCATGTAGTAACTTTTATATTGTATTCGTAATCTTGTATTACTTGAACCTATATTGTACAATATTGGTGGCATATTGTTTACTAAGTATATAATAAAACAGTACAGTATAATAGTTATTGTATACAGGTGAAGTGGATGAAAACATGAATTCTGTGATAGCACAAAACCCTTTCGAAATTTCTAACAAAGGGCCCACCACCTTGTTGAGACGCTGTATACAAGATACTTTGTAATAATTCTCCATTTCATAATTGTAGTAATAAATCCTAACTATAATATAACAAATGCACAAGTAATTATGTTTGTTTGTCACATCTTAATTACTTGACCGATCATTATGACACTTTACATCACGTTGCTTAGAGTACAACAAAGGACATATAGTGTTTCTCATCTAGAAAATAAGTACTTTTCTCGAGGGTTAGGACATATCTACATTAACCCGGGCTAAACCACGATTAAAAGTAAGTCTTGAATCAAAAGTACAGGTTGCCAAATGAAGAAAAATAACATAAAAAAGTAATATCTGTCGTTCATTGTCTATCAAAAATAATAAACACAGTCGTATCAACAAAAGATTGTACGAAGTTTACAAGGAAAAAGTTATCAATTGAGAGAGAATTCATTATTATTTAAATCATTGTAGTAGGTACATATAATTAGGTATATATAGTTTTATCTATTTTTAACATGAACAGTAATAAGTTTGAAACGGTTTCTGTTTCTTATATACAAATCAAATTCTAAATCAATTAATAAGTTTTGACCACGTAAACTTACTATTTACAACCTAATAATTTCTTTTGTGTATGTCAGGAACTATATGGTAAAAACTAAAGTAGATTTAGGGTTGCCACCTTTTTTTTTGCAGATAAAGTACATTGATTATTATACGTAGGAAAAAAAGTACATAGTTACAGTTTTGACGGGATTTTGATCTATCAGATGAAAGGTATTTATTTCATAGACTTACATTCTTCGATTATATATTATGTAACATTTAACGTTATATAATGCCCTCGTCAATATTTTTAGCAGTTCTGAATATAGCCGTCAGTTCGGGCTTGCGCATAATATAATCAAGAGTTTAATACGACACAAGCATAAAATATTATTATAGGAATTTAATATTAGCATTTATTTATTCTTATGTTGTCTCGATGTGATACATATAGTACATACAATACGTCTTTTTTTTCTTTTGCAACCAATCTTCTAGTAGATTAATTATTATCGAGTAAGTAATGATTAACTAACAAGATGGTGGCCACCTATCCATATAGTTTTTGTAGCAAGTCAGTAGCCATGTTCCGTGACATTATTTCCCATCCACTTCACTTGTGTACAATTATCAAACGACATTTCGTAAAACGTCACCAATGTTACAAAATATAGAGCCAAATGACACACGATTATGAATACAATATAAAATCTACTACATGACATTCCAAGATCCCGCTAAAACTCCATTATACGCTTAACAGATTTTGTGACTTTATTCCGAGCGGTCAAAAAGTTTAGTCAAAAACGGGGCTGTAGTTTGGATATTGCGAAAAGTTGAAGTGGATTATAAATGGATAATAAAAAGAAACATGTATTTTGAGCTGTCAAAAAAACTCTACACACGATTCTAATACAAAAGGCACCATCTTGTTCGATTGCTGTTTGAATTTCGAAGATTCGATATTATATCTAAATATCCGCATGGCAGAATTGAGTCGAACAACACGTTCACACGTCAGTACCTAATTCTAATAAAAACGAATAAAGAGTTTCTACGCATATGGGTTTTATATCTTCATGATATCATTTATCTGAATCTTAGGTATATATTATAAACAAAATTGTAAATAACTTATTGCGTAACTCTATGGATGTTTAATGAAATTTTTTAGTAAAAACGATAAAACTTTACTACTATTTTAAATACGTAAAATTTGTTTGTTTTGTAATACTCTGAATACTCATTCTCTGATAGGAAGCTACGTTCGTGTCATAGGCTATGTTTTTTTTTCTGTTTAGTTTGAATAATTCAATAACACATACGAAGTCGTGACCGGTTTTTATTCAAGTGTTATTTGATTTCCTTACATATGTCTAAGAACTGAATACGATAATAATAAGTTAAAACAATTGTTAATATAAAAATTATATCTCGTTAAAACCTCAGTTTGCTTTAATCCACTAAATTCTCAATGTCAAAGATAATTATTTATGGTATAACAAATATATAGGTACTGGAATCAACGTAGTTGACTTCCCACGAGTTGAATACCTACGGTTATCTCAAAAGCGAATTATTAATAGTTTCCTTTATGTTTTTAATGAGAAGGATTTAACGTGTATTTTTATTTTTAATTTAAATTTTACAGAATAAGTATTTGTATGGAACATTATTCAAAACAGGCCTTATAGTATTATGATTAGTACTATGTTTAGTACAAGAATTTAGATGAAAGGTATTTTACTTCATTTTTATTACAATAATGTAAAGTAAAAAGAAAAATGGACCGATTAAAAATATATTGATTATTATTCGTTTTGGGACAAAATAATAGCTTACTATTTTACTGACGTCATCAAACAGTTATCATAACGAATGGTACTCACCCACCAACAATACGAGTAACTACAAACACCAGAACAAACAAAAACACAATCTATGTTTATTTTTATATTAACGCAAGAGAACGTCATTCAGCTGGCTTGTTAAGAGTACTGAAGCGGAATTGTCCTTTGAATTATCGCTATCAAGTTTTGAAAATGTTTTGCGTAACATTAACTTGTAATTGTGCAAGACGTTGTTATATAGTTATACGGAATGGTTAAGAGTACTATCAGATATCCCCCGAGTAATTGATGAGATATAACTACGTCACTAACCTAGTAGGTGTTGAGTGAACATCTCTGACTCATGGAGTCGTAATGTTGTGTGACGTTATTATATCGAGAATAAATGACGTGTAATTTAAATTGGACGTGCAAAACCTTTTGTTTATCATACTTGCGTGTATAATCGAACTGTTTGGTAGATAATTTTCATTTTGGCATTTAATAATAACTAGCTTTTGCCTGCCGCTTCGCTCGCGCTGATGTAGAATTGACTTACACCTTGGAAATGTAATTTTTTTCTGGATGACAAATAATACCCTATGGCCAAATTTCATAGTGATAGGTTAAGTAATTAAGGCGTTAAAGCGTAACAGACAAACAAATTACCACATTAACCCATTTATAATAATAACCAGGCAGGTGTGTACCAGACGACTGTCCTATCTGCTACGTACTCGTTGTTCTTTGATTGCAGATTAGATTATTATTGAACCCGTTAAAAAACAAATTACCAGATTTATGTTGTTTACGTCTTCGCCCGTTAGTACATTAAAGGTTTAACGATTTTCTAGAAGCTACGTTTTATTCTGCAGTGTGTCCTAAACATGTTTTCTAGTATCTTCATAAATACTGACTACTTCTTCTTCTTTATTTTTTGGCTCCGGCACGGTTTGTGCACTAGCCAGCGTCAAGTAACAAGATTTTGCCAAGTAAGAGTCTTGTGATAGTTTTAATGTTCTAACAAGATGGTGGCTCCCTTGTTAGAACTTTCCATGGAGTTTTGGTGGCATCTCAGAATGCATGCCCCGTGGTAATATTTCCCATCCACTTCATTTGTGCGTAATAACCGAACTATATTACGTAAAACACCACCAATATTACAATATATACAGTTTAATAACACAAGATTATGAATAAAATATAAAAACCACTACATGACAGACTAAGATCCCGCCAAAACTCACTGACTACTGTATAAATCCTGTGAATTATGGTCATTAAAAAAACAAAATAAAATCAAAGACAACTTTGGCGACCAATTCTCCTTATTAATCCATTAGTAGCTGACATTACCGAATGTGTAAATGTTTCGTATTTTTTAGAATCAACGATTTCGGTCGAATTCAGCGCTGTAACAGAATAGAGGACAACAAAATAAAGTTGCGGAATTATTGTTCTATGTTAGCGTAACTAATATTATAATACGAAAGTGACGTTATTTGTTCGTTCCTTTGTTCGCTTGTTTGTTTGTCACTTTTTTTTTTTTTTTTTTTTTTTCGAACTGACCACACTGTCGACCTAGCAAGGCCTCCACAGTTTCACCGGACTTCCAAGGGGAGCGCTTATGGCACTCACCCGATAGAATTTGTTTGTCACCCTTTCACGGCATAACTACTTAACCAATCACCATGATATTTTGCATACACATTATCTTGGGTAATACACAAAAAGTGATACAGGCTTCCTTTTACCTAGAACGATCTACTGTTCCTGAGGCATAGATAAAGTCTACATCAACGCGAGCGAGGCCACGGGTAAAACCTGACGTTAGACAGCATAGGATCAAATATCTTTTTTTTTATATTATAGGGGGCAAACGAACAGGTGGGTCACCTGATGGTAAGTGATCACCGCCGTCCATAGACACTAGCAACACCAGGGGAGTCGCAAGTGCGTTGCCGGCCTTTTAAATATGTGGGCCTCCGGCGCTCTCACTGGCCGAACGAAACGCAACAGTGCAAGCACTGTTACTTCACGTCGGTTTTCTGTGAGAGGGTGGTACTACCCCGGGCGAGCCGACCCATTCATGCTGAAACCAGTAATAGCTTCAGCGTAGCTCTACCACCTACAGAATATATAAATATAAGAATAAAGACATGACACATTAAGGTCGTGCCAAAAATTAATAAGGGCGACCTTAAAAGATAACGGAGTAAGGATAAATTAGTACATGTCTTGTGATACCCTACACCCTTATGCAAATGAGGAAAATGTGATTATTAGTATCTACAAGACGCAGGAAACAACATAACTGCTTATAACTTACATGCGATAATGCTAAGGAGTTTTAACAACAATTTTATCTGTGTCCGCTTCTTGTCTACACACGCGGGTACTATGGGTAACTAGCACAAAATTGACTGTATAATGTTTAATATTTGATTATTTGAATCGTAAATAAATACCTAATTGTGATATTTTAATTGAAATAATATATTGGTATAAGTATATAGTTAGTTTGTGTACCTACTTCTTGAATGCGATATACAATATTCATAGAACTGTATTGATATTTATAAGAACACGATAAAACTGAAGGTTCGAAAAAATTCGATGCAGGAGAAATATTAAATATATAGTAAAAATATATCAAACTTTTCAAACTATTCAATAACTTCAATAGTATTTACATTTTAATTATCGAGTAATATCGATAATATCGAGTTAATTTAGTTGATACATCGCTAATCGTTACTTTTATATTTAAATATCGATTTTTTTTTTAATTTTACATCTATGGTTATCAAAAATCAAAATATAAAAAACAAAAACATTTTATTCATTTTAGGCCCTGAGAAGGCGCTTATGAATGTTCAAGTTACCACCGGTTCGGAAAACAACCCAGTCATCGATAAGAACCGGCGAGAAATTCGATCCGGTTTATCTTTTCATTAAACATTACTATAACTCATATTTTTAAAACAGTTATAAACATAGATACAAATAATTACATTCGGTTTTAGTGGATGCACAGAGAGGGCGTCATTTCCAGACGTCACCATCGTTCACATATCGATCCACCCTGTAATACCCTTCAGACATTAAAACCTGCTCGACATGGCGCTTGAACTTAGTATGCGGCAAGTCGGTAACGTGTTTTGGAATTTTGTTATAAAACCTAACACTATTCCCTAAAAAAAATGTTACCGGTCCTAATGAGCCTAAAACATGGAATGACCAATTTGTTATTATTTCTTGTATCATCGTTGGATATGGTAAAATTAAAATCTGTTATAACAAAAGAAAAACTGACATAACTACATTAAAGTATGATGTTTCTGTAATGATTTTGTTACGGAGCATGATGTTATATGAATGTAAGTGATTGTATAAATTGTGTACAAATATTTTGTTCTCAACTCCATTTTGTTATGATTACGTGGTAAGTCACGTTTTAATTTTGTTACAATGCTGTGCGTCAACTAAATTTAAAAAAAATCTCCCAGTTATATAAATTTCTTCACTTTGAAATAGGTAATATAATAAAAATACTACAGTTGAGAAAGAAAAATGATTTCTTTAAAACTGGACAATGCAGTCTAAACGTTCTAAAATCTTTTAGCCAGGCGCTATCTTGTCCAATTAGGTAAGGCGTCCACAAGTCCACACAAAAAAAATATCGGTTCTGTTTATTCTGACTACTGTTCAAACTTCCTTCACTTATCTATCCCTTGAACAGGTTCCACACTCAAACCTACGCACAGTACTAACTGAAGGTATTACCATTCGACATTATCAACTACAAATAATGTTTTTTTTAAAAAAAGTAACCCGGTGAAGTTGCCACGCCAATAGCGTAGTCGGTTCGAAAGAAAAAAGGGTAAAAAATAATGTTTAGGTTGTTATACATTTTGGAATTTTTAGACTTAAAAATAAGTAATTGAATAAAATATTACAAATTATAATCAGTAATCAACTCTACGATAAAGAATTTTTACTTTATTAATATGTAATCTATATAATACTAAACGAAAATATCTGTTGTTCTGTCTGTACAATACGTTTTTTTCCAAGCGGGCATATGGTAGTATATAATAAATCTGGTTTTCATTCTAAACCAACTTCTATAACATTATTACACTTTTATTTCGTTAAACAATTATTAACATTTAATATAACTCATATACTATAGGAAATTACTGCTGTAATTCTTAATTTTTGTTTATATAGTTTATAGTTTTTTCACCAAAATCTCAACAGTTTTTAATTAAAATGTGTTCTAAAAACAGTAAACACGCTAAGCATAGAAGAGGGCTCCCAAATGCATCTCCAGGAACGCACCCTTAAGTGTTTGGCTATAGATTTTCAACTTGAAGATGATCGCTAACCAGGCGAATTTAGAAGAATCCCCACCACTATGCTATTGGTTGAATTATGACGTACTCCTTCACCGAAAGATTCGGCTCATTCCAAGAAGGAGTCGAACCTACGACATGTCCGAACACGCTAATCAATGAGTCACATTGATTCAAATTCGTATTCAATCATCAATTCAGGAATTTGTTTCAAAATAATGTCCTAAAACAGCGAAATATTCCGTTCGTATATTACGAAATATTAGTCTAAAGAGTTGTTGTAGGTCGGTCGTATTGCGAGACTATAAGGAAATATGGACGTCATGAAATTCATGGCGCAATTGTTTTTCACATTATTATTTCACGAGGGGTCCATCGTGAACGTGACTTAAAGTTTCGTGACGTCGTCAAACATAAATTATATAAATTGTAATGATTACCGCGTGCTTCACAATGAGTTATATAAAACTGGGAATAAGGTGGGATACCATGGAATTCATAAGTAGGAATCTTGATGATTCTTCTACTTTTTAAGTGTACCATTACGGTGTCACGGAGGTATTCTCGTCAGTACTGCACAAGAAAACGCAAGCAAATTAAGATAAGCAAGTCCGTGGAGATACTCCATTAAAAAATTCTTAGAATCCCTCAGACTCTAGTTACATTAGATCTTTGTGTTTTAGTAATGTATTATTTCAAAATGTAGGCAGCATATATTCTAATGCATAGATATCATACTAATTACTTATAACTGTATACTGCGTATATAGAAACTTATAAATCTCACGTGGCCTCTCGTTCACCATTTATAAGTATATGAATCTTCATTATTTTATTACATGCAACCATGGACGCTAGCAGCAGGGTGTAAATCTGTCAAGAAACGAAATACATAGAAAAAAAGGTGTGTGTGCGATTCACACACGATAGAAGTGAAACTTTAGTAAATCGACAAGAGAATGATATGAATATATATAACAAGGGTAGTATAATTACAAAGTTTACTTGTTTAAAAATGAAAGTATTTTGATTAATTTTAAAAGATATTTCATATTTTATTTAACATATGTTACATAATTTATTGCTCAAGTTCCATGTTTTCAGTTTCAATAAACAAGATATAAAAATACTCACAAACAAGCATGGCACAAAGAGGAGAGACCGATAATATAAAATAGTATGTATATTTCCTTCTCATTCTTTGCTGTATTTGTGTCTCTTACCTGTTGTTTTTTGCGTTGCATCCGGTTTGAAATCACAACGATTTTAAAGAAGTTTCACTTCAAAAAAATATTTTCTTTTATTATTTATTTTGCTGTCCAAACTTGTTCATCACATTGTCCATCAATTCAGTATCTTCCTTTATTCTTTTCATGTGAAAACTGAGAATGCACAGGCCGCTTAGTCTCGCATCTCTCATCGTTGAGCGGTTCCATGGCTTGACACACCGTAGCGTGCTAAATATACGTTCAATATTACATGTTGCTGCTGGAATATTTTTTGCTTCACATATGTAATATATATGAATAATTCTATATATATCCGAAATGGAAACTATATGTCTAATATTAAAATTCAACTTACGAAATATTAAGAATGAGTTTTAACCCTTTCCCCTCAATACAAAGGCATGTAGAGATTTTATTAAGCCTCCCTCACTCCCTCTCGAGACCCTTATCTAATTAATGAATGGTCCCTTAGATGGCAGAAAAGTAATACAAGTGTATTATCATATTGTATTATTGTTGTTTATGATGCACATTAAATTTTAATAACGCATAAACAGAACAGCCAAAACTTTAAAGACGGCGATTTTAATAAATGCTCTAAATGCAAATCCAACGAACGTGTAAATTTTTAGACACGCGTAATCACATCTCATCACGTTTTGTGAATCGATAAACTGTATCATATCTATAAGCTTTCTTCTTTCTATGACGAGAATTAACTTTAGAATTCAGATGTACTTGTTCCGTCGCCTGGAGAACTATTGTAAGTTACCCGCAGGTTTTCTTGCAGTAACTACATAATATTTTAATTTTTTTACTAGCAAACTTAATCAATCAATTCAGAAATTGACAACAATAATAATGTTAATCGACCAACACACACACACACACTAATACATGTTGAAATTATTTAATTCGTTTGAAATTAATCTCTTTATCTTCTACTCAAAATATTTCCTTGTCACGTAAAACTGTTAATTGCTGCTATTCAAATATGAGACTTATATTTTGTTTTTGTCATTTGTTTTCTCAACAATTTTATAAATCATAGTCTTTAAAATTTAATGATTTAGGTAAAATATTTCATCAGAATGTGTTCTGAATCATTTTAGGCCGACTTAATTTACTTTTAATATCAGCTTGAATCATCATATATTATCTAATTAGATTTAGTTCACATTATTTTAGATTTGAAGTATTCCTCGGGAACAATACATCTTGTTTTGGAAGAAAGGTAGCCTATATGTTTTTCTGTGACCATGACAACATGGATGCATGATTCATTTCATAATTATCGCATGAATAATTAAGTAATTAAAGCGTTACAAGCAAACACACGTTCGTATTTATAATATTAGTAAAGATGTAATGAGATATATATATATACAAAACGTACATATATGAACATAGTCAGAAAATACACATGCGTTATAAAAATCATTTGAATACGTTGTTTTCGGTTTATAAGCACACAAACGAATCGACAGACAGAGAGACGCTGCCTTTTATGATATTGAAGGATACAATTATTTGTATTTAAGTATTAACTTGTCATTAAGTAGTCATGTAGAAGACTAAAGAGTGTATCACATTATCATCTGTTGTTAAACCCATACCTGCGTGCAGAAGCTACGACCAGTTATCGCGCTAAAATTAATGTCAAATATTATTCTGATAAAGGCGTATAATCCTCGCCAATATTTAGGTATAAATACGTATTATATCATATGTATATATAACATCAAGACAACTTAAGGATAACTAAATGCCTATTGTACATTCCTATAATAATATTTTAAAGTTGTTTTGTACGTAATCAACACTTGATTCTCAAGTTCGAAATTACAGCTATTTTCAGAGCGACCTAATAGATTGACGAGACCTCTAAGGTAAACGTTCCCACATCTGTATTGTTCCAATAACTCTAAATTGGCGTCTACTAAACTCCTTTGATGTGTGTAAAACCGCTGAATCACTTATCGTGTTGCGTCACGCAGTCAGATAGTTCGTAAAGCATGGTGATAATGTCTTCCCGCGCCGGCATTTAGGAAACATACCCATATTACGTGACCCGTACAGAAGGGGGAGGGAGGTCTTCAAAGTACCACGCTTGGTCACAGAGAAGATGGGAAAACCCGTATTTATGAAAACTAGGGAGAGATGGTCATCAAGGAGGTGTTTAAATTATTGTCAAACATGGGTCACGTATTATGGGTACGTCCCCTTATTGCGACTATAAACAAAAGCCTCGAGGCGATACACGTAGGTACGGGAGAAGCATACTGTGATAAACATATTTGTTTTCGTCTTATGTTTTATTTATATCAATAAACAGTTTTAATGACAGTATTTATGTTTGTTTTCCTTTCCAAAAACTTCAATATTGTAAACATTTTCCTCATTGTTGTTTATTTTACACGAACCAAAGAAAGACGTAACTATCAAACGGGAGTCGTGTCGTGTTTTGTAAACAGTGTAGTAAAACGTAGGAGTTGAATAACAACCATTCCGATAGGGTATATTTTGTTTTTAGTTATTTATTGTTACACGTCCTGATGGGTGGGAAATAACCGGAATTAAAAATTTACGCGATAAAGACCCAGCTGTTATCGGTACGCGTTACAGAACATAAATAAGACAAAATTATATTGAATAATGAATCACCGCGGATACATAAAAGGATGTTATCGTGGCGGAAAGAAGTATACAAGGGCAATGAGAGATATATTATGCTTTTCGTTTTTTTTTTTATATTCTAGGGGGCAAACGAACACGTGGGTCACCTGATGGTAAGATGGTAAGTGATCACCGCCGTCCATAGACACTAGCAACACCAAGGGAGTCGCAAGTGTTTTGCCGGCCTTTTAATATATGTGGGCCTCCGGCGCTCTCACTGACTGAACGAAACGCAACAGTGCAAGCACTGTTACTTCACGTCGGCTTTCTGTGAGAGGGTGGTACTACCCCGGGCGAGCCGACCCATTCATTCTGAAACCACTAATAGTTTCAGCGTAGCTCTATCATCTCTAAAATTCGATTGCTGCTGAAGGGACGGCGTGTGCCATATGGGTATAAAAGTTACAACTTTCACTCCATGTTTGACGAAAACCGCAAAAGTAAATTATGTTTCACATCGACTAATGTGTTTAGAGTTCCCTTGATGTAAAGCATGACGTAATTATGATTGTTTGTACAATAGTGAATAATGTGCACGAGTTTGTTACCCAATGAAGGCACAAAATGCGACATCGCACTTTATAATGTGACAAGACAAATGCACAGTGATATACTCAAATTAGGTTCATGTTATTAGACTCTGTTTAGTCGCTTAAGAACATTCCTTTATCCAATAACATTCAACCCAGTACACAGTGGTACAAAAGAATTACCCAAATCTGTCAAAATATTTGAGAAGTCGTATCATCGTACGACGCGCTGCATAATTCGTAAAACATGAGTCATCCGACCAAAAACGTATCCCATTTCGAATTCTTTGTCCGCTTGGAACCCGTTGTTAGTCAGCTTCCCGGTTCCGAGGAAGGGCTGAGTGCGCGCTATGTAAACACCGTATCACTTCTGTCAATTGTGACTTAATACGCGCAACTATGTTTGTAAATATTGTGAAATCATAACATTTGGACGTGAGATTTTCCTCGTTGTTTTTTGAAATCATTATAATTTGATTCTCTTTGAAGTAGCAACCAAGTTTTGTAACGATAACTACACATACGATTTCCATAAAGCAAAAAAAAAACATTAATTGTATTAAAAATTGAAATGCTATGGAATGATGACGAAATAACAAACGTACAAATATATGATATTTATTTAACAGATCTTTAGAAATACTAGGTAACTAAAGTTAAACATTCAGTATATAATATTCTCTTTAGATAACATGTTATCAAATGAGAGGAAAGCTTTTGTAATACGTACAAGTTGGTTACAGCTTCGACGTGCGTAATTTTCTATACCGTTATATAAAGTGTCCTATAGAATTGTCCAGGTTCCTGGCTTCATGTATGACAAATTTCAATGCGACCGTTCGAGAAGTGTAGTTATGACAAGGTAAAAACTAGAGATAGAGTTGTTACTTTTGAATTTATAATTGATTGCGCGTGTCAGGTTCGCTGGGCCTATTGACAATAATCCAATACAGATAATTGCATTTAAATGATTCTTATCTTACATACATTGTAGATACATATATATCATCTTCCAATTTATATAGCGCTAAGAAAGTACAAAATAAATGCTATCTTAAAGGATACTTATCTAAAAAAACTTATTTTTACGAGCCTTTTCACTGATCTTGTCTTAATAAAGAGCAAGTATCTGAGGAACAAAACAAGACAAAATTCGATCGGAATACTATCGAATCGAATAATAATTTTTGATACACAAAGATAGAACTCTAGGATTTTATTTATATAAAAATATTTGAAATTCACATATACGAGTACTTTCAAAATTACAATCCTACAGCGAATTTCTGCAGTACGTCTACGTTGGACTTTCATAATCGAGGACAAGAAGAAGCAGAACGGATTCCCATATTTAAAACTTCTAGAAACTACTAATAGTCCACGACGTTTGTGAATAACGCAATGAGTCACGACGTTAATAGTTTATGACATGCATATTTTGTAAATATGGTGAAATAAATAATTAAAAAAGAAAACTTATGCAACATTGTGACGAATAGAATTTAATAAAGTCGGATATAACAGTGAAAAAATGTACTATCAAGTACGTCATAAAATTAGTCAGAATTTTTATATTCAGATACAACAAAAGAATCCTTTATGTTGCTTAATTTTCAAAGTTATTGTGTACATTATATTCAAACTTAGATTTCTTTAAAAATAATCATTCTACATCATTCGTGTACGTTTATTTAATCATCAAACCTTCAATTTACGGCGACTGAAATCTAATATACACTAACATTGCCCTTAATATCGCATGTTGTCTTTTTTAACAGTATAAGTTTATAAGTTTTACTTATTTATTTGTGGTTTTGGCTTCAACTAGAAGAAAGTTACAGTTAAATGTTTAATTCAGAGTGTTAATATCATCTAATACTTCCTCTTATTTTGTGCATGAAGTGTTCACCTAAACAGCCGTCCAAATAAAGAGGGGCACATCAAACATTTTTTGCACTGTTGAATTTTATCTATATTCGGAATCACGTAGAAAAAGGTGCGTTTAATACTATTTATTCTACACCTATGTATAAGCGTTTTTTCTCTAAAATTAAAGGTTATCAACAACAACAAGTTGGATGGACTTCGCTAAAGGTGCACGCTATAGACGTTTCGCTTCTTCTCCGATTTGTGTTTTAGTTACATGCGTCCCTTTTCCTTGTGATACTGCTGATATTCTAGCGTTTGGTTCAATGCAAACGAGTCACAAGTGTGTCACTTTCTTATCGTATTATGGAAGCTAGTTTACTAAACATTAAATCATTTCATAGTATAAAACAAAGTCGCTTTCTCTGTCCCTATATCCCTATGTATGCTTAAATCTTTAAAACTACGCAACGGATTTTGATGCGGTTTTTTTTTAATAGATAGAGTGATTGAAGAGGAAGGTTTATATGTATAATAACATGAATTAAATAAAGGAGAAATACTGTTATTTTTGAGGTTTCTAATGTGATGTCGTAAATAATTACATTTTTCGGGTTATATTGCAACAAACGCAGGCTGAACCCTACAAGATTTATCAAAATAATGTGTGCGGGCCACGGGCAGCAATGAATAAATCAAAACTACTGGATCAAATTTAATTATTTTTTCCGTGAATGACATAGGCTATATATTTTATACCCGTGCGAAGCCGGAGCGGGCCGCTAGTAAATATATAAAACTATGTTTTGTAACTAATCGGGGATTTCAAGAATCAAAGTGAATCTCCAAGATTTCAATGATACATAATCGTAGTTTGAACGATGCATCATAACTTTGAATAATCAATAATAATGCAAGAGTATGGAGTTAGATAAATAGGTAGTAAGTTTCGAGAGTTCGTTAAGAGAGTCTGGTGATAGAAGATGACAACGGTGTACTACTGTACATGACATTGGCACTAATATCCCCGTCGCGTTCCATATCCTGTAATTAAACGTGGTGGTAGGTACCTGTTCTCGGTCGCCCGTCGTAATGACTCTCTTTTAGTTTACTTCGGAATCAGTCGAAACATATACAGCAATCGAGAGGCCTACAAGCGGGCTTGACAGCATCGACCACGAATAGGTTGTAAATCTTCCAGTGGGAGCCGTTGTTTTTGTATTGCATTATATTTACTGTCAGGTAAAGTGCTGTAACTTTGTCGTTTTGTAATAAAAAAGAGATCTTCTTTGAAGTACCACTGAAACTATTCTAGACAATGCGTCGCTACAGGACGTGATAATAAGAAAATATATTATTCCAGTCTTCCCTAAGTTTAATGACTAATCGTTCCATGTAACTTATGAATTGCGGTGAATAGCACACGAGACAGTGTGGTGATGCACTCCTTTGCACAATGTATTACGTTCTTTTAACATTACACAAATATAATGACTAACGAATGAGGTACGGCTTGATTTGTAACCACTTTCTAACTAATTTATAGTTTTTGAGGTTATACTTCTTTTGGCGCGTTAGGGAAAAATGATGAGAGTAAATTTTTACGATGCGCGCAACGCACACCGTCACGAAAAACCGACACCCTGAAGTTAGCTGTAGTCAACATTTTATTTTAAAAAAGTATGTATGTATTAAAAATACCTTTTTTCTATTGTTAGTGTCGTTTTTTCTACAAACGTAGAATAAGGCGAAGGATAAAAATTATAAAAGATTTTTATCTTGTTACGCCAAAGAAGCATAACTTCTAACGCGTGTACATAACTACACACTACTTTTTATGCATACAGTTATTTATTATGTAGCTCAGTCCCTCGTAAAAATAATGAGAAGGTTTTTATTTTTCAAATTTATCTTCATTAGATTTTACGTTATTCAGAATTGAGTTTATATTACTTTTCTACTTCACTTTTGCTTTGAAATTCCATATTAATGAGTTTCCATATCAATGTTCCACGGTTTACTTTTTTATTCTTTTTCATATATAACAACTATAAACAAGGATTTTTCAATCACTGTTTAACATTCTTTAATTTTTGGTTAGGTAAACGGCAAGGGAAAGAACTGTTTCTGAAGAAGCGTTTATATTGCACTTGCTATATTAAATACCACGTCAATATTGTTCATAAATTTGTACTATAATTGATATATGAACTACCCATTCTCGACGTTTAGCTATTTATTTCTCCCATCATTTAAAATTCACACCATTTAAAAACATATCAAATAATCCATCCTTATTTTTTTGGTGTTTCTCCTCTCCTTGTACTTCCACCTTCACACCTAAATCTTTTCTGGTTATATGGCTTTCATCTCTCATCATGGCGTGATCAATGGTTAAAAAGTAAAAAAAGTATAATGATTTTACAAAAGATAATTTTCACATATTTAATTTTATTTAGCTTTCCTGTAGAGTCCATGCAGGGGAATAAATAAAATTTTACAGAGTTATCATCCAGTCGGTTATACGGGTGAAGGGGTAAGAAAAAGAATGCCAATTAAAGAAATATAGGTAAATCCCATAATAGATTCAGATGAAAGAAGAAGCTGTCATGTATCAGTAAAACTAGAATTAAATATCGTTAGAGCGCCAGCTAGAGAATATATTAATAAAATATTCCCGATTGAGATGTTTACTAAACGCTATGTTATTATGCACAATGGGAAATACGTTAGTATGAGTATTCATTTGTTGAAAATAGTATATCAATTATCATTTCTGCTAATAGAACTTAACACGAATTATGGATTTGGGTTAATTATCAGCATTTT
Organism: Antheraea assamensis; assembly: GCA_035772565.1. Classification (NCBI taxonomy): domain Eukaryota; kingdom Metazoa; phylum Arthropoda; class Insecta; order Lepidoptera; family Saturniidae; genus Antheraea; species Antheraea assamensis. The sequence continues at coordinate 908,626 of JAQQSE010000054.1, read as the reverse complement.
ATTTATGTTATGTATTTAAATCAAATACCTATAACAAAAAATATGTCATTTGAAATTTCTTCAAATTGCGATTTATATATTTAGATTTTTATTTCAAAAAAATGCTTTCCTTATATGTGTATTATTTACTAATTATATTCTACTAGCGGCCCGCTCCGGCTTCGCACGAGTATAAAATATATATCCCATGACATTCGCTGAAAAAATTATTAAAATCGATCTAGTAGTTTTGATTTATTCATTACTGCCCGTGGCCCGCACGCGTTAAATTTGGAGTAACCTCAAAAATAACAGTATTTCTCCACTATTTAATTTGTGTTATTATACATATAAACCTTCCTCTTCAATCACTCTATCTATTAAAAAAACTGCATCATAATCCGTTGCGTAGTTTTAAAGATTTAAGCATATATAGGGACAGAGAAAGCGACTTTGTTTTATACTAAGTGGGGATGTTAAATATTCTTAAGTATGTCAGTTTGAATTTTAGTCTGTAAGTCTCTCAACAGGTTTAAATTAAATATGGCATACAAGTTAATTATATCGTGGAATAGTATGTAGCATAGTATTTATTTCTTGTAACACTCAGCGGAGTTACCATAACAATAAATGTATTGACTAAGAAATATACATAAAACGCAAATAATAGATACTTTCAGATTTATTCTAGATCTTTTAGCATTTGAGTGGGTACGGATTACTTATTCATTCCAGAAAACCGCTAGATTTATTTGTGTATTTATAAATTATGACGTACTAGTGTTTGGTTGGATATATTAAATATGGCTTGATGACAAATAATGACTAATTCCTCTCGAGCTGATGATACTGTTAGAATTTCTACAGAATCTTTTAGTCTTTTGGTATACAAAATCATATTTAATTAAATAATCGCTGATAATAGTGAGTGCCATTTCATTGTTTACAAAATAATGTTAAGTATTAAATCGTAACCTGCAAATGTTTGAAGTAGTAATTACACTGTAAGGAAATTCTATAGTGATTTAATAAAACAAGTGTTTTAGGTATTTACGCACAACGATATAGCAATAATAAAATTCAGTTTTGTAAATTTACCACATGACTTATTTCAACACCGTTTAGGAAAATTGCAAAACCTATAGTGTAGTTTTATCAAATAAATTGTAATTTAGTTGTTTTATAATTCCACTATACTGCATTGTAAATTAACTATACAATTTAGTCCGACTTCGTTTTGAAAAATTACAATATATTTATTGTATTTTTACTATTTGTAATTTTACTCATATTTTGTATTGTAAGAAAAAATTGTAGTTTTACATAATTAAATAATAATTTTTTGGGTTAATTTTAAGAAATAACTGGAAATATAGTATATTGCCTCACAATTTTTTACTTGACCTTCATAGAACTTACGATTAGATGGAGTGTGGTCGTTTTACCGAGATATGGTAAAAAAAAATCTGCATCATTTTTACATTTAATACCGGACCGTACGTACACCTTCATCGGTTGGTAAGATTTTATATATAAATGTTTTTTTTCCCTATGCTACTTCGACGAGGTGAGCATAATAAATATTACATATATCAATGGTGCAAAGGCTAATTGATTGCCGAGTCGTTGACAGCCTTTGCACATTAGTCAACTAACCTTTCCACCACCGATATGTATAATGGCATAGTCAAGGATAACATGCTAAACCTAGAAAGCAATCGGACTCTCAATTTTCACTGCTGAACACACGACGCCACGACACATAACACTTAAGGGTGATAGGATACCCTAATCAAATGAACCAATAGATATTCCAACGCCCCTGCTTAATATACATTAAGTAATCATTGTTTCAAAATAATAAATTAGACGGAACATAATCCACGCGACTGTGATAAATAAGTACGAAATCTCGCTAACAAGATCTGACTACCGATAAATGATTTGCATCGACAGTGCCGAGAGGCAACCGAGTACATGACCTTCACTGAAATACACATAAATAGCGTTAAACAATTTGTGCGTTTACTACGTTGTGTATCAAAGATATCGAGTGATTGTAAATTGTTATTATATAAAACCGGTTGAAACCGGTTTGGGCGTTGATTACAAAATAAACTAGAAACGCACTACGACCTGTAAATCATTGCAGGTTTTAATTGTTACAACAATTAAGATCAATCGACTTTGTATTGAGAGATGATTAGTTTCATTTCATAGAAAAACATAACCTAATTTATATGTAATTTTAAAGCATTAGTGAAGTAGAAAAGTAAAGTAAACTCAATCCTGAATAACTTAAATAGCTTAATAACTTAATAAATTTGAAAAATAAAAACCTTTGTCATTATTTTTACGAGGAACTGAGCTACATAATAAATAACTGTATGCATAAAAAAGTGGTGTGTACTTACTTGTACACACGTTAGAAGTTATACTTCTTAGGCGTAGCAAGATAAAAATCTTTTCAAAAGTTTTGTCTTTCGCCTTATTCTGCGTTTTAGAAAAAACGACACTAACAATAGAAAAAAGGTATTTAATACATGCATACTTTTTTTGAATAAAATGTTCACTATAGCTAACTTGAGGGTGTCGGTTTTTCGTAAAGGTGTGCGCGCGCATCGTAAAAATTTACTCTCATCATTTTTCCCTAACGCGCCAAAAGAAGTATAACCTCAAAAACTATAAATTAGTTAGAAAGTGGTTACAAATCAAGCCGTACCTCATTCGTTAGTCATTATATCTTTTACCATCATCAAGAGAACTTTGAATACAAAATTACTAAGCAAATGTGCTATATCTTTTGGGCACATCTACACATTTCATCACGGATATTCTTCAAACGTATGTCAATCAATAACGAAATTAAAAAATATATATATTAACATGCTCAGAGTTAGTTTTATAGTATTCAATTACACAGTTATTGCGTAGTATTGTAAGCGCTATGCAATATTGGATTACCTTCACAAGGCTTTAATATGCAACTACATAGCTCGTGCTGAAACCGGCTTCAGTATTTTATATACCGTTCATTTGAATAATCCAAGATCGATTATATATATATATTTACACAAATAGTACTTAAGATTTTTAAATGATTAAAAACATCGTATTCGATTAACGTCATTGGGTAATAAAAAAACACAAGATTGAATGATTTCTAACGAGTAGTCAATAAAAAAATGTTCAAAGGAAATAATTCTGCTAAACTATAGATACATGTTAGATGTTTGATGACTTAAACTAATTAAAATTCTGTATTTTAATTTAAAGTAAAAAAATTAAAGTAATGAAAAAAATAATCGTGGTATTGACCGGTGGAATATCAATTTTTTTTTTAATATATATTATAGGTGGCAAACGAACAGGTGGGTCACCTGATGGTAAGTGATCACCGCCGTCCATAGACACTAGCAACACCAGGGGAGTCGCAAGTGCGTTGCCGGCCTTTAAAATATATGGGCCTCCGGCGTTCTCACTGGCCGAACGAAACGCAACAGTGCAACCACTGTTACTTCACGTCGGCTTTCTGTGAGAGGGTGGTACTACCCCGGGAAAGCCGACCCATTCATGCTGAAACCAGTAACAGCTTCAGCGTAGCTCTACCACCTACCAACAATCTGATGTCCGCAAGCTCGAACCCCGGCGTGTATCGACGAATTTTTCGGAATTCGCGTACATTCACTAATTTAAATTGGTAACACTATCAGCTGACGGTGAAGGAATACACACACGAGGAAACTTGAACCTGAGAAATGTTCTTGTAGCACCATCGTATGTCGAAAAATATAGAACAATGGATTTCTCGGAGTTTAAAATCGCCCATACCTTCGACTGGCTCGGCAGTCTGCAGTAGGTCTCCTACAGGCTATATTATATATAAAATTTTCTAAATAATCGTCATTCTTTTTTACAATTTATTCTGTTATCTTCATAACTGTATCATATTTAACCCTGGATACTACCATTCACGTTAATTAATTCTTGTAAATCCTAGAATTAATACCTAAATATCGTACGACTAATTCGAATTTCGTCACCTTTTAAGTTATATTGCTCAAATCCTTTTACCATTAAGGGCACACGGCGCGTATTTCGAGTCTAGTTTGCACTTTGCAAGTCCACTAGTTGCCCTTGGCTCGATCGGGACGGCTTTTAGGTACAGTGTTAAAGGAAAATAAAATGAACGGCCTAGGTGCTACATTTCGCAATAAGTTGAGTTTGTGAGTGATGATGTAATTATTGTTTTTTATTACATAAGTTTTTTTTAAGTTTCTTCTTTAATTGCACTACTAAGCAGTCAATCTTTAGGTTAATATACAAAGTATTGAATACCTTTTTTTATTAGACATCTAGGAGAATACAAATTACATAAAAGATATTATAAGGCTGAGCTCACATATTTTACAATTATTAACTTTAATTTCTGATGGTTTTTTGGCGGGATCTTGGTCTGTCATGTAGTGGCTTTTATATTTTATTCATAATCTTGTGTTATTAGACTCTATATTTGTAATATTGGTGGTGTTTTACGTAATATAGTTCTGTTATTATCCACAAGTGAAGTGGATAGGAAATAATACCACGGAGCATGCATTCTGAGATGCCACCAAAACTCCATGGAAAGTTCTAACAAGGAAACCACCATCTTGTTAGAACATTTTAATTATCACAAGACACTTACTTGGAACTTCCTACGTTTTAATAAACTTATATTATTTGTAAACATTCTGCTATAATCCCTCTTGAAACAAAACATTGACACTGGCAAATGCTTCTGCGGTGCCAAAACAAGAAGAAGAAGAAGAACTTTAATTTCATCTTGACATTCAAGCTTGAAAATCTCTTGAGATTTAATGTCAAAAACCGCTAAACTATATATATGAGAATGTTTAAAAGTATGAAATAAGGCTTTAAATGCTTGAAAAATAAAATTATGTTTTCATTAAAAACGTAAAGAAATAGTTGCAAAGACTATTGTGGGATAGATTACAGTGTGGTTATTGACATAGGCAAAACAAAGAACCATAACGATAGCAGAAGGAAGTTACTTAAAACAAAAAAATTAACAGGATTTGTATATCATAATTCAGATTTATCCCAAAGTCCTAATGGAAAAAATAATCTGTCTAGAAACTAAATCTACTAACGAAAGTTTAATCTTAGAATTCATAATATTAATTAAACTTTGTCTATTATTCTATTATTCGTGAGAAAACAAGCGATTTTCTGTAATCGGAGATTTTGTTTGCATTTTCTCAAATTTCTTATGTCAATAATTGTTACCTATTTTATTTGAAATGTATTGTTCGATTTTTTTTTCTTAATACATTTTTTTTTTATTTTCAGTAGGTACTCGTGATCACAGATTAACAAGATAAACAAGTATCGTCGTTAATGTAATTAATTATATAAAGCAAGTGAGCCTTGAATACGGTAAACAGTTTCCTGAATTTCTTGTTTCTTGAGAATTAGTAATTAATGTTTTATACATAATATTATGATATAGGTGTCAACACCGTAATGACAGTATCAGAACGTTTAAACTGCTATTACCAATTACCTGTTATAATTTTTTGACTTCATAAAAGATGTTGTAGATATAAAAACTTGTTGCTAGGAAGTATGAAGATAGCGACACCTTGTGCTCTTTCAAAGAATCATATAGTCAATGTCACGAGTATATATAATAGCGGCGCGCTGTGATGGCCGGTTTGACACATAATATTAGTAACGTGAAATTTCGATTAATTTTCGAAAAAAAATGTCATTAAATGTTGCTTTGTTTTTAATTAAGCATGGACCCGAGTTTGCCGTAGGTAGTGGTTGTGCTGGCCAGCGTTCCCATACATATATTAATTATATATCACTACATAGTATAAAACAAAGTCGCTTTCTCTGTACCTATGTATGCTTAAATCTTTAAAACTACGCAACGGATTTTGATGCGGTTTTTTTAAATAGATAGAGTGATTTTTAAGAGATTGAAGAGGAAGGTTTATATGTATAATAACATGCATTAAATAGTGGAGAAGTACTGTTATTTTTGAGGTTTCTAATGTGATGTCGTAGATAATTACATTTTTTCCGCTTACATTGCAACAAACGCAGGCTGAACCCTACGAGAATTATCAAAATAATGTGTGCGGGCCAGTAATGAATAAATCAAAACTACTGCATCGATTTTAATCCTTTTTCCAGTGAATGACATAGGCTTATATTTTATACCCGTGCAAAGCCGGAGCGGGCCGCTAGTAGGATTTTAAACATAAATATATAATTACAAATTTTGAAAAATTTAAATGCCGAGTTGTGTTGTAAATAAGTACACTAATAACTATAGTCAATTATGGATTCAATCAAATGGTGCTGTTTGTGTAAATGTCGTGTTTTGTTAGTAAAATCATGAAAACAAATGTACGCCAATCCATATAGTATGTGTCATATAGTAGTTGTTAGGCAGTATATATACATATATAGTATATAATTTAGAAATATGTATACTAAAATAATTTTGTGTCTTGTCATTTATTAGTTCGATAAATTGCATGTCGTTATCGAAAATAAAGAACAGTTATATGCTCCTTTAAACATAGTTATTAATTTATAAGAAACTTCACGAGTGGACAAACGTCAAAGTGACAAAGCTGCCGTCACGTCGTACCACGTCAATACTCATGTATAGCATTGACAGATGTGGCAACCCAGCACGTCTAAGAACGCCATTATGGCGGCTGTTGTTACGTTTGTTGTACGGTAGCTCCGATCAAGTCGAGTGTTATTGCCGTGTCTTATTATCTGATAAATGTAATAAATCAAGTGTTTTCAATAATTTTGTTATCCGCTTTTATTTTTCTATTATATTTTTGTAAGTGTACATACTTCAATTCAAGGTCGGCAACACAATCAATCAAATCAAATCAAATCAAATCAAAAATACTTTATTCAATTTAGGCCCTAAGAAGGCGCTTATGAACGTCAAAACTACCACCGGTTCGGAATACATCCCAGTCATATCGAGAAGAACCGGCAAGAAACTCGATCGGGTTTATCTTTTTAACATATACTTATATAATTAAAATTCATTTTACATTACACAATAGCGATGCCCCTGGTGTTGTAGTTGTTCATAGGCGTCGGTTACCATTTCGCATCATATGGGCCGTCTGCCTGTTTGCTGCCCTTTGGCATAAAAAAATAATTTATATTTTTACCAGACTGAGCAAAATGATGGTAATCTCTAACGGCTGTATGAATGCCCATATAACCTAACCTAACACAGTACCGTTTAGTACATTTTTCTCGTGTATTATTCAACTGATATTCTTTTTTTTTTGTTGTTCCATAAATATTGACGAGCTTTAGTGTTTTCATTAAGAAAACAAATTAGAAATAATATGTTTTTTTTTTCTATACCATCGACAAATCCGAGTCATTTATTTAAAGTCTCTTTTCGTCATACTTCACTATCCTTGTGTCTAGTAATTCACAATATCTGTACACATATTGCGACAAAAAAAAAACGTAAATGATATTGAAACTCAAATAATTTAAGAGTTATGGTCGAATTTCAATCACTGGACGGCGATCACTAATATTTATAAATGTATGTGTATTTATTTCTTTGGGACGTTTTGTAACTTATACAGTTTAATTTAATACAACTTCACAAGTGAAATATTATTGTATTAATCTTGAGATTAATTGTGAGCGTGATATAGATTATATAATTCTTTATTTAAGTATGACAACGGCGTGTGAAAAAAGAAGCGGGATAAAAATAAGTTTTATACTCATCGAAAGGAAATAAACAACGCGTTCATTAATATAAATCTAAAGAGTGCTTCATTGTTTTTGCGCACGGTTTTTTTTTTGTTTTTCTTTATTAGTAATTGTATTTGTTTTTTATATTTTGAATTATATAATTACATGGTGGCTTTTCATCCTATTGGCTAATGATAACAGATTATTTAATTATGTCATAACTAATTTAAGGCTTACAATGAATATCGAGTAATCCTGTTATGAGAAATGTATTCATCCAATTACTGTGTACTAATTAAGGTTTGTTTGTATTTGCATAATTGACTTAAAAGGATTATTATGGTTAAAGTTCTGTTTTGTAATGTCATAATGTCCATCTATATTATTGTTATTGTCCGTACAAGAAAGTTTGTAGTTTTAATTTTGTCTTACACATATCCGACATAATAAATGTACCTTTATTTACATGATAAGAGATTAAATGGAGCTTAACTATGATCTTATTTATATCTATCTACTATGAATGTAGCTATTATTGTTTTTGCTCCTGTACTGTATGTGTTTCTTACCTGAATATATTAAAAATATTTACGGGATACGGTTACAATAACACCCGAAACAAAATTGTTCCATACCCCAAAAAAATACAGTTAAATGTTTTTAATTACTTTCATCATGATACATTTACAGTCGCTACTATCGATGTAGCTATTATTGAAAAATTAAAAATCTTAAAAAAACATTTAACTGTTTTTTTTTTTGAGTAGGTAACAATTTTTGTAACCCGTAAATATTTTTGATATGTTCTAGTAAGAGAAACATAAACTACAGGAACAAACAATAATAGCTACACCGATAGTATGGACTACAATCATATCAATGTTCTTGATAATTTCGGGGCTGCATAAAAGACTATAAAAATTGAAGGTACATATTGAAAGTGTAGACCTGTTTTATTTAAAACTAACGTTCCAAGAAGCCTATAAACGTTTCTAAACAATGACATATCTTGTTAGCGAGGAGGAAAATGATTAAAATATTATTAGTTGTCCGGCACACGTGGCTTAGATCACGTACTTCGATACCATTTATATCAACTAGCCTCCAACGGGCAACTTTAAATTGCTAGTTACGCTAGGACTACACTATCGGGTAAACTATGTGACGAATGCTGTAATGTATCCTTTGTCGCGACTAACCGTGCGAAGTTCGTAAAAGAACAGCGTAAAAATAGATGCAGTCGCGTTATACTATTTATATAATAAGAACACAAGTAAATAAAAAATAACATATATATATATATTTTTATATATACTGCGTTTTTAAAGCGAACTAAAAAGTATAAAATAATTTAGTTAAGTCTAATAAAAAAAAATGTGAACATTTTAAAAATTGTCCTAAAAATTCGTTATAATAAATTTGTTACAGTTATTATAAAATACTTGTTATACTTGGATCAAGAAACGTGGAATCATTTACCAATTATAAGAAATGTAGAGAGCAGCCAGCTACAGATGACAGAACGTATTCATCGCTTCACAATATTTGCAGTGCAATGAAATCGTTAGTTGAATTATTAATGCATCAATGGTTTGTTGCAGACATTCTACATTTTCCGATTCAAACATTCTAAACATTTTAATAGTTATTAAAAATGTACAATGACTTTTATGACAATCTATAAAGTGTTTATTAAAGTATATTATTTTTTTCTTTTTCTACATTTTCCTTCTTTACCAGTGACAGAGAAATTGAGGAGTAATAGGTTAACATGGTACGGGCATATTATGAGAAGAGATGAAAGTCATATAACAAGTAAAGTTTTGAGTTTGAAAGTGGACGGATATAGGAGTAGAAGAGGAAGACCGAAAAAGGTGTGGATAGATTGTGTGAAAAATGATATGTGTATAAAAATTGTGAATACTGAGATGACATCTGACAGAGGAGGGTGGAAAAGGAAAACATGTTGTGTCGACCCTACTTAGGTAGGATAAGGGTAAGTAAGATGATGATGATGACATTTTCCTTCTTTGTCATTTAATTCTAAGTCATGGTCGAAATTTCAAACCCCATAATATACCAGAAAGTTAATTTAAAATCAAAGTGTAAAAAAAGTGTTGTTCGCACGGTCTCGATATAAATTTCACGTCAATGACGAATGGCTAGTCTACACTTGCCGCGATGTGTGAACTTTTGCCGAAGCCTGTTAATGTGGTCGTAGCGTTATTCTAAAGTGTAATGTGATCTCCGAATGAGAAATTTATATGCAATAAAAATAAACAGAATATCAGCTATCCGTATTATTGTTTAGAAAGGTATCGCGCAATAGAGATCAAGATATTAGATGCAGCTATTGTATGTTAGCTGGAAAACACAACAAATTAAATGGAAAAACATATTTTTATACATATTTCCACTAAGAGTAGGCATGTTTAATGCTGCATCTTCCTGTACAACATGCAGTGACGTGTGAGGCTTAATAGACCAATGAAAGTTTTATTGCAGTGTTTTTGAACAAATGGGTCGCGACCCCCTGAGATTCGCAAAGACTATATAAGGGGATCCAGAGGGGTCGTGAAGCCTTCGTAGTAAAGAAACAAAAGAAATTTCAAAAAAAATTTTGTCTTAAGAAAATGTAATTAAATGAGATTCATAAATGAACACAAATCAACAAAAATAAAAATGAAACCTAACCTATGAGTCATGTTCACATATCATTTATCTAAACATGTATTTAACCGATACCTGATTATAAAATAAATAAAAATGTTGTACGTATTTGACACATATTTGTAATATAAAAAACAGTTCTGAGACAGTGGAGAGGAAGAAGATCGCGAAATAATTTTTCATACTAAAGGAGTCGTGTCATAAAAAAGTTTGAACACACTGCTTTATTGTAATAGTATATCATTCATGAAGGGATATTTTTGAGGTAGTAGGAATTCAGTTTAGAAATGTAATGTATTAGGTGGTAGAGCTACGCTGAAATTATTACTGGTTTCAGAATGAATGGGTCGGCTCGCCCGGGGTAGTACCACCCTCTCACAGAAAGCCGACGTGAAGTAACAGCGCTTGCACTGTTGCGTTTCGTTCGGTCAGCGAGTGCCGGAGGCCCACATATATTAAAAGGCCGGCAACGCACTTGCGACTCCCCTGGTGTTGCTAGTGTCTATGGACGGTGGTGTTCACTTACCATCAGGTGACCCACCTGTTCGTTTGCTCCATGTAATATAAAAAAAAAAAAAAGTAAAACATTAACAGACGAAAAAGGATGCTATCGCAAAATTCATTCGTAACTACACTTATTATAATCATTATTGTAAACTTAATTCCTATAAAATATGAAATAACAATTATTAATTAACATCATTCTTGTTATTTACATAATAACATTATGTTAGACAGTTACGTCACTAATGTATACAGTAAACAAGCGATCGTCTGTTGTTTACTCAACAGGGAACCGCCGAAACGAGGCTTACATTGAACGAGATAGAAATACTTTCCTATAGGGAGTTAGCTAATATATATTTTGATACATTACTAACTGTACTCGCGGTTTAGAACGCGTTTTAAACGTCTATTCGCTGGATAACGATATTAGCCGGTCAAATCTGCTTAAATGTTATAAAATATCGTCAGATTTCAATCGCTAATAAGTATAACACTAATGATATGATAATTACGGTTGAAGTCACAATGGATAGAGCATGTCATCAAGTATTTGTCGATTATTCATGGACTTAATATAATATATAAAGTCCATGCGTTTATTTCGCTTATGATGTCATCAAGCTATTGTAAGCACCAAAGTGTAATTAATTGTTGTGAATTAGCGTTGTTCAAAATTCTAAAATAATTTAGCATGAGCCATTGATTACACAGACATTACTAGGACTGAAAGTGAGACAATGAAAATATTCACAGAATGTTATATAAAAATTCAATTGAATATCGCAAATAAAGACTTAGCCTCATATCACACGTAAATAATATGCACGTAATAATAGAAAACATATCAAAGGAAGGCTGGCAGTAAAAAGAATTTAAAAACGGGACAAAGCAATAACGTAGGTGAACACTTATTCTAATTTTATACCAACGTTTTCAAGGAAAACTACGTCACGAATCTTGACTACCCCTAGTTCTCTTATTTTTTTTATTTAATCGCCATTTCTGTCTGTTGTAATTTGTGATAAATACTTGAATTATAGCAAAATAGATAAAAACTTTGTCCTATAACGGTGTGCCAACTATGGAGGTGATCGGTCAAACGATGTTTATGTTATCAATCTCGTATGTAGTTATATATATTATAGAAGATGCCAGGGTATATAAGTATAGAGCTCTATCCGTTAATGTATAGCGAGCCTATAAAAAGCGTAGCGAAGTGCGAGCATTGCTAGAGCTATTATCCTCAAATTGAAAACCCGTCGCCAAGCACCTGTTAGTTTTTTTTTTTATAATATAGGGGGCAAACGAACAGGTGGGTCACCTGATGGTAAGTGATCACCGTCGTCCATAGACACTAGCAACACCAGGGGAGTCGCAATTGCGTTGCCGGCCTTTTAAATATGTGGGCCTCCGGCGCTCTCACTTTTTTTTTTTTTTTTTTATTAACGTGGGGAAATCCCTTATGGATACCCATCCTCCCGGGGGAGAGAATGGGTTATGTCCGACTCGCACGGACTAAAACCCCACGGTGTACCGGCCACCGCTTTAGGTTGGGGCGGCATGGGACCGTGCTGAGCTATCACCATGCCGCCCCCAGCGGTCAGCCCAGCGAAAGATGGCCGCCAGGCTCCGTCCTTATAGAGAGGTACACTAGGTACACGACCAGCTACCTCCCATCGTCCGCCGAACCTGTGCAATGAAGAGATGGGCCCCCCGGCCCATCTCCTCAGGTCTAGCTACGGAGGTGGAAGGAGGCGGGCAAATCGCTGCCTCCTTCCACCGGCCCTCCTTTGGCGGAGACGGCCGCTGAGAGGGTCCGCCTCTCGGGCCCTCTCCGCCGCCTCCTTCTGCGAGATGACCTCCTCGCAGAAGGAGGCCATCACCGTCCACGCGTTCTCGCTGCCGAGCATGGCCGCAACCACGCTCGGCAGCGAAAGATCTCCTCCCACCGCCGCAGCCAGAGTGCGGCGCTGCACCTCCCACGCAGCACACTCAGACAGAGTGTGCTGCGCGGTGTCCTCCTCAGCGCCGCACTCATGACATGCGGCGGTTGGCTCCCTGCGAGCGATCTGGTGCAGGTACCAGCCAAAACAGCCGTGGCCAGTTAGCACCTGCACCAGTCGGAACGTCAGGGAGCCCCACTCCCTCTCTAACCACTGCGGCAGGACCGGGCGGACGGCGTCCACCGTATATCGTCCATACCGCGCGTCCGCCAGGTCCTGCCGCCACCGCTCTATAGCGGCCTCCCTCCCCTGTCTCCGCCTACTTTCTATCTCCCTGGGAGCCGGAGGCTCCCCCAAACATTTCCTTGCCGCCGTGAAATCATACTCCGGCGCTCTCACTGACCGAACGAAACGCAACAGTGCAAGCACTGTTACTTCACGTCGGCTTTCTGTGAGAGGGTGGTACTACCGCGGGCGAGCCGACCCATTCATGCTGAAACCAGTAATAGCTTCAGCGTAGCTCTACCATCTACGAAAAATGTGTCAATAAAGTAATAAATAAATACATAGAAATATTGTCGATCACAATTTCACTTGATCTTAATTGACGATAACACTTAAGATGATACAACCCTAAGTCTAAATGGGAATTGGGTTTGAAAATGAAACCGAAATACATCCATGGGTTTTTGGTAAAGTGGTTTTTTTAACTTAATGACGGACTAAGGGGGCATTAGAAGTTGCCATTCTATAGTTTTATCAAGATGTTTACCTTCAAAAAGTTCAGAATCATTATGAGAATATAATTGAGCTATTCTCATATTTTAATTAATTAATAATTTCTGTTTCGTTTGCGATTATGGTCAAATTTCAACTTATTTATATAACGTCGTTTTTAGACAATTGTGTCTGGTAGAATTGCAATCATTTTCCAGTAGATGTAACCTTGTAACACGCGTTATGGTGGCACTCCAATGCTTGGCGCGTACCGAGATCAACCGGGACCACTAGTTGCGGTTTTAGAGTTCCCCACACGACTGGGTTGCTACCACCATACACATGTTGATTTGATACACCAGTTACAGTTATTCTTCTTTAGTTTTTTTTATTTTATTATGCCTAGCGTTTTGGAATATATCTCGTAACCGAGACGCTTTTTTATTTTACTTTTTGGAGCTTTTATTCCACCGCACATATCTGCCCCATTGTAATTCATTCTTTTTAGGTTCATCACGAATGCCGCTGATGAGATACCATTACCAAGTCATACGATAACTAAGCCTTATGCGAACAGGGTTCTGACAAAATGCTCTGACGAATACCTATGTTCTGGTAACTAGCACTCATATAGACGTTTGTAATCCGGCGTGCAATCATCGAACGTCGATATGTATTGCCTGTTTTTTGTTATCCGTCATTGTTTTTCGGACACAGTGCAATCACTATGTCGTACTATCATACTACGAATATAATAGAAAATTTCTCCCTATTTTTGTAATAAGAAGGCGATAAACAGAACAACCCACGCTAATTACATGGAACGTTTACGCGAGTTCAAAGAAAACAATTTAATGTTTGTTTGCAAAGGACTGAAATATTTATTTGTTATTTCTAAATTTAGTCGTAGACAAAAATATTTCAGCATTAAATATTGATTTACGTGTGTGTGGGTTTTCTGATGGAGATAATATCGTAGGCGTCGGACGAACTGTGAATTTAGATTCTTTAATATAGGCAAATAAAGCCAAAACTAACAAGAAAGAACTCTATCTAACATCATTATACGAATCAAATGGCTGTCTGTTGTTCTGTCTTTTAGATTTGAACGATTTTACACTTTTTTGGTTTTTTAAGTGAAACTTTTTTATGAGAGGGCCTGGAAATTCTGATCCGCATCCTTTTTGTGCGACGAAAAGTGGTGAGAATTAACACTGTGACGGGTATAGTGTTAAACCAAAATTACCAAAGTTAAGCAACGTAGGGCGCAGTCTGTACTCTTGGATGGGTGACTGCCTGAGTCACGGTGTACACGGCAACGTTGTCTTTTTAGTTGTACTTTTACTAAGAAGTTTTCACTTCTTTCGTGTAGTCATCATCACACACACGTTTGTTCAAAGCGAGGACATGTCACTTGAAGTTAAGTGACGCTGTAGTAATATGGAATATGTTAACGCATTAACTCTAGAAATGGGACTAGTTTTCAATTACAAGTAACGGAAGATCCCTTCCTAACTATGTTTTTTTTATACTCTATAGGTTTAACGATGTTTTAATGTATATGCTACGAAGTTCCATTACCTTGATATATTTCAGCATAACAGGAACATTTTTATCCAGAAACCGAATTCCAAAAAAATTATTGCTAGAGTCAATTGAAGTAACGAACAGGAACATAATATCAGATACATTTACGCAAACATTCATAGATTCATAATAACACACACACCGACACACAATCAAACCTAGAAAGTGCAAACTTGCATTTAAAATAATATTAATTGATTATACTACATATATAAAATGTAATATTTATTACTCTATAAGTGGTGCAATATGTTTACAAATACTAAATTTTATTATCTGTTAAATGGGCTGTAAAGTAATATATAACAAATAAATAAGAAAAAGATGTTAAATTTCATACATTTCATAATTTCATAACCTTTAGCACTTACATTATTATTGGGAATATTCTATACAATTCCCATTTTTAAACGTTAGAGGGCAATAAATTGCATTATTTCGTCTTCTTCTTCTTGTTTTGGCCCCGCAGAAGCATTTGCCAGTGTCAATGTTTTGTTTCAAGTAAGTGTCTTGTGATAATTATAATGTTCTAACAAGATGGTGGTTTCCTTGTTAGAACTTTCCATGGAGTTTTGGTGGCATCTCAGAATGCATGCTCCGTGGTATTATTTCCCATCCACTTCACTTGTGCATAATAACCGAACTATATTACGTAAAACGCCGCCAATATTACAAAATATAGAGTCTAATAACACAAGATTATGAATAAAATATAAAAACCACTACATGACAGACTAAGATCCCGCCAAAAACTCAATTGCATTATTTAACAATATTAATAATAATTTTGTTTCTTTTATTATCACTCGTACATTTCTGACAAGTATAATACTTAGATATTATGTAATCTTAAAAAAAAACAATGTTATTATAAATTCGATTTGCGAAAAAGAAATACTTTGTACTTGTGCAATTAATTAGGCCTTTAATTTCGTATTTATAAAGGAAGTTCTATAATTAACATTCCATTAAATTAATGGTCCAAGTAATTCAAACTTCTTATTCCTATTTTGAAAAAAAAAAAACAAATGTGGTAACTTTACTTGAAGTATGTAACGTAGGCATTCGTAATTGTATTGTTTACCTAAATATATAATTACCTAGAATAATAGAGTCTGCAATCGTTATTAATATGTGAACACTCGTACATAATGTAAATATGTACTTAAATACTTTTTTAACCTTGCAAACTGGACAGTCCCCAAGTGGCAAATGCTTTCACAACAGCAACGCCGCGTCGCGTCGCGATGTGACGCGGCGGTCAATCTCATAATCATATCGTAATCCTCAATAAGTATAACATTGCGATTCAATACGTATAAATATAACATATATTTAGACGCGTTGTCGTTGTGAAAGCAATTGTATGTTTTATTTTATATGAAACTAGCAGGCCCGGAGGACGTTGGCCTGCTCTGATAATAAAAAATATATACTTATGTGCATCGAATGGATAATCTTTTGGTAACCATACGGCCTTCTTTCGCGTAACATAAACATTGGCGCTTACGTCAATATAGAATGGAACGTAGCTTTTACAAACGTCATTTTTTGGCGGGTGCGTACCGATTAAAGTAACTAATGTATTTAATTTCATAAGGATTAATACTGTATCCATCCATCCATCTAAATAGACTTCCAATTACCTCATTATATGTGACCATGTTTTTAAAAGATAGATAGGTATAGTAAGCTATCTTTAAAAGATAGGTATATGCAATCGGAGCCTTTTTTGTAGATCTATAAAAGAGAAATAACCTAACCTAAACCTTCCACGGGAATTACTCTATATATTGGTGAAGACCGCATTACAATCCGTTCAGTAGTTTTTGAGTTTATCGCGAACATCCACTCATAGAGACAGACGCGGCGGATGACTTTGTTTTATAATATGTAGTGATATAGATATCGACTCGACAATGGCAGTAATTATCTAGAAGAATGGTTGCCAAAACCGAAATAAATAAAAAAAACGTAGATATCACGGCAGGGTAGAATAACAAATCAATGCGTCACGGACCACGGAGGATTAGCGTCTCGTCCTGTCTCTTATTGAGCATATGAGTGAACGAGAGAGACATATATTATTTTGTTTTTAAGTTTACAGATTTGGCGGGATCTTAGTTAATCATATGGTGACTTTTATTTTTTATTCATAATCTTACATTATTTTACCCGGCATTATGTAATATTGGCGATATCTTGCATAATATAGTTTGGTTATTATGCATAAGTGAAGTGGAATACAAAAATATATCTGAGATAGCACAGACACTCCCTGGAGAGTTTTTTTTTGGAACTGTCTACACTGTTAGCCTGGCAAGGCCTCTACAGTTTCACTGGACTACTAAGGGGAGCGCTTAGGGCACTCGCCCGGTCTTATTTATATAGGCAACCAGCACAAGGGCGCACGGCGCGCCTCGGCTTGGACTGTCATCAAATATCCTGTGTCTAATTAAGCTAAGCTTAACTAAGCTAACTATTATTTCATACATATATAAATTCGTGAAACATACACGTGTACCAAGCATGTATGTTCCACGAACTTTTACATGTATCTTGAATCTGATTACTAAGTTAATCTAAGCTGACTCCGTTCGAAAAAGGGATTAAAAACATACCCAACCACTATGTGTACTTACATGTGTGTATGTGCACGTGTGTGCACGGGTGATCGGTGTTATAACAATGGGACCATTATCTTGTTCGAATAGCGAAGTTATTGTAGAATAGAATATAGTCTGTATAAGGTTTTTTTACCTTAAAAAAACATTATTATAATGTATACACATAAGAGTAAATAAATGCTCAGTTATTCAATAGATTTCACTCAAAATAATACCATTAATCGTGTTGTTCCGATAATCCCAGTCAAACGGATTAGCGGTATTGTTTGTATCTCTCGATGTGATTCGTAATACATTAATACTGTTGACATAATGTGTGAAAATAACGATATAATTCGAAATATGTAAAAAAACATTGCTTACCACACAAACCATTTATTTAAATGTCAGTAGGTAGATATTTAATCTGTTCGCACATTGATAATAAGATCGAAGGTGCAGATGTATGAATATATCGAACATACCTAAGCGATAACGGATAGCGCATTTATATAAGAGCCGATAACAAACGATTGTTACGCAAAACGAAACGATTACAAATTAAAGAGCGGAAATGTTTATCAGGCGGAAATATGTGGATGTCTACTATTCTCGTTTGACTCTTATGTAATATAGTTAGTCTAGTCTAATTAGATACATTATAATTAAATAGTATGTTTTACAGAAAAGTAATAATATATGAAGTGTATTTTTTCAATGATTTTAGGTTTCCTTGACCAGAATCGAATAAAAACAAAGTAGTGTGTACTTATGTACACGCAGTTAGAAGTTATACTTCTTTGGCGTAACAAGATAAAAATCTTTTCAAAAATTTTGTCTTTCGCCTTATTCTACGTTTGTAGGAAAAACGACAGTAACAATAGAAAAAAGATATTTAATACATACATACTTTTTTTAAATAAAATATTGACTATAGCTAACTTCAGGTTGTTGGTTTGTCGTGACGGCGTGCGCGCGCATCGTAAAAATTTACTCTCATCGTTTTTCACGAACGCGCCAAAAGAAGTATCACTTCAAAAATTGCAACAATTATAATTGAATATTGTTAATGATGTCATGGTAACGGAGTTTTGGGTTAAACAGAGAGATAAATAAATATAAATCTGGGAAAATACGTTTACATTGTGTATACCCAAAAGCTAATATTAGACTTAGGTATTCTCTATATTTTCCCTATACTGGATAGGTACCTGTGTATTTAAAGATTGATGTTGGTATGAAAATCGGAAAATTGGAATCGAGGTTTTGCCGGTTCGACCGCGATTGACTGGGTCGTTTTCCGTATCAGTAGGTAGTTTTGCCTTTCGTAACCGCTTCCTCAGGGCCTAAATTGAATAAGGTATTTGTGATAAAAATATATATATAAATACTTAGATAATTAAGTACCTACTGCACGCACCAAACCTTTTAACCGCTCTGAACATAGCTCCGCATGACACAAATGTAGGCTTAAATATGAATTATATTATATGTATCAATCACATCGAGACAACTTAAAAATTGATAAATGCCAATTTTAAATTACTATAATAGTATTTTTACTTTGTTTTATATTAAACTGTTGACGATATTAAGCGTAACCTCCCAACTTACGGCTATGTTCAGAGCGGCCAAAAAGATTGACGAGTAATGTAGAACGATTGGGCGATGCTATTAAATAATATTTCAATGTAACTGACTTAGTAGTACCATGCATATATTAATTGATAGTTGTATTCGGGTATGTATTGGTTGGAAAGTGGGCAAAATTATTTTTATGAATCAACATATTAGTTAAAAATCGGAGGTAGCCGATCTCTTCGCATTATTCCGAGACCGGCGCGACACGCTAATCTGTACTCCATCGAAATCTCGGCTAAATCCGAATATTTTAAAGTGTCCATTATTTGGAAGTCGCAATGCTGCATTTGCAACGTCACGGCGGTGGTCAAGCCTAAAGGTAAGTGAGCCTTTATCCCGATTATGGAGGAATACCTTTTTTATTCATTTTATGTGGTATCTACATTCAGCTAATATAAAACTATAGTCCACTGTGTTAGCAGATACCCCGGTATGTATGGCCATGATGGTTATAACCGCTGATAGACGATTATAATTGTCAACAATAGTTTTGGACATTATAAATAAATGGTTATGTAGGATAGAGTTGTAAATGTTTAAATGCATGTGCTATAACCAGAATAAATAAGAGTAGGAATAGGTATATCACAGAATGATGGGCTAATTCTTAGAGTGTCCGGTCCGAACACTGTGTCGATCGACGTAAGTTCAGATCCTTGCGAATGAGCCGGATCTGCTGGTGAAGGAATACATCGTGATGAGACCGTAACATAGGTTGCTTTTTCTAACCTACCTGGCTAACTACCACCCTCAACTTGACTATACACTGTGGGCTTGAGGGACCTTCACAACTTCACCGGACTAATAGGGCGAGCGCTTATGGCGCTCGGCAGCTTGGCAATAAGCTCAAAGGTATGAAAGTGGCTTCGGCTGTTGCCTCGATTGCAAAAACTCGAATCAATCTAAGCTAAGTTAATCATATAAATACGAATTAGTGAAGTAAACATGTATACCAGCATGTGTGCCTCACAAACTCAAACATGTATTTTGTATTTGTCACCTCGGCTAAACTACAGTAGCCAAGGTCGGAAAACAAGGAAGAAATAAATAATCCCTTCTACCATATGTGTACCTACGTATGTGTGGGGGTGATATGTGTTGCGTCTGTCAAGCTAGTGAGTGAAAACCTTCAGTGTCACTGTATCGCGCTAGCAGCGTGCTCGAGGGCTCCACTCTGGAGGATCGAACTTAGGCTTGAGCTTGCCGACTGGGGGCCGATCAGTTGTGCGCGCATCACGCAAAAACTATTGAATAGGTTTCGATTCATTTTTATATTATAGTCCGGTGACACTGTAGCGGCCTTAACAAGCCAACAGTGTAGTCTGTTAGAAAGAAAACATTTTTATAGTTTTAATTTACAGAAACTTGCCTATATACAATATATAAGGAAATAGTATTACGATCATATTTATGCTTTATCAAGACTTCAACAAGGATTTCCTTAGTTTATGCCAGACATAAAGACTTATGACGCATGGATTCATTATGCATACTTTATTTTATAATTTAATTATTCGTAATACATATTTCTGCGTATAAGGAATGGAGGACGCCTTGAGCAATAAGAAATTGAGGATGTGTCTACACAATAATATGTTTATAAAGGCATTAAGTATCCTGTTTTTCTATACTAGTTTTTGCCAACGCCTTCACTTGGCTATTTAACATATAATCACTTTCTTCTTAATTAGTTTATAATATTTGTTTCCTTTAGTTACATCGTCTTGCTTAAAAAAAAACAATGTGTATTTTTTACCTATATTCTACTGAATAGAGATGGTCATAACTACAATATCTAACCATTATCATCACATTTGTATATGAGAGACTCACTGTAGGGCCAAAGGCCTCTTTCCGAAGGAAGTCATGGGTAATTCTATTTATTATTCTGTACAATCTTTTTTGCAATAGATTAATAATACTTTATATGTCGTTTTATCAGGAGTTAATTTTACTTATTAGATTAGAAAAAATTTAAAGGTTTTATAAATGTTTTAATATTTAAGGAGCGGTCGGGGTCGAAAAATGGTTTACATTTGTCTCATAATAAATTTGTCTCCAGCATAGATTGATAGTTACTCTAGTGGATTCAAGTAGTGAACCACTCGATGCAGACTTCATCGGTTCTAGAGTGTTCTATCTTTTCTAGTAAGATTAGATGCTCCGTAGAATCATACCTTTCTCGTGACATATGCCCGTAGGATATCAGGATATATGTCTGTAAACAGATAGACGCTGCTTGATGATTTCTGGACCATACAGACATCGGTTCGAAACTCAGTTCATTGATAATTACCTGAAGATTTGGGTTCAGTGCCACATATTTAGAGGAGAAATTTTTCTTATTTCGAAATAGCAGGTAAGTGTTCTCCTTTGAGCATTATACAGAAACACGGGGAGCACAAGTTTGTGTACATTTTTTTATTATTGATTTGTAAATATGAAACGATTTATGACTATTACTAGTAGTTTAATATTTTTAGGTTTTCTTATATTAAAAATGATTTAAAAAATCAGCCGCTAATAGATAATCGATATCTACCTGTTGTCTTATTACGCTGTGATTGGTAGTAAACGACTCGCATACACCGCTTATAGAATAAAACAAACTGATACCCACGACTTCGTTGGCGTTGTTTATTATCTTATAAATATATTTCATCTATCGAGGAAAAATATATAAAAAAAAAACAATTAAAAGCAAAACTATACTTTGCTGACATTTTTTTTTGGAAATAAAGTTTTCAGTTTATTGCCCCTCTCCTGTGCATGCGTCCCAGTTCTGCACAGCAAGAAAACACACATCGCTGAACACCGTAATGCTTATATAAATTGTAGTTTCTTAAAAATATATATTAAATTAAGATACTATGTTATTTCTTTACATACAGATTAAGTGTGTAAGAAGTAAACAAAACCAATTTTTATTTTTTTTGGTTTTTTCGAACTGACATACAGATTCACCGGACTACGAACAAATTGTGAACGAAATATATCCAGTAGTTTTTTTGCGTGATGCGCACACAATGACAGAACTATCGTTTTAATTATATGGATATATAATTGTATGATGAAGTAGATAAATGAGAAAATTACTCTACCAAAAGAACAGTTCGATTTTGTAATTGAGAACAACCCTAATTGTTGTCTCTGTTTCTCCATATTTTTCCGAGTGTATGACCCATAACTATGATATATATGCGATATTCGGCGTTACGTCGTATGCCCATCCTATTTGTTCTTTGAAATTAATCAATATAGTGCCTTCAAATGTACTATGAAACTCATTCCTTTGATCAACTTGTACGCAGCATTAAATGGAATATATAATTACCCCTATAATGTGATAGTCGGAATAACATGCAATAATTACCGTAGCAAATATGTGTGACATCCATAGAGGTTGTAATTCTAATATTAGTCATAGTCGATCACACTTTATGGAAATTAATGTAGCGCCCTTTGTCGATGAATGTTCATAGATAAACTATGATTTTACTGTGGTATTTACAAGCGCGAATGATAAGGAAGTGAGTCAATGTGACTTTGCAGTGACGTCCAAAAGTGTATCCTTATGACTAAGAGATAATTTTATCTGTGGACTCGCATTATAGACTGTGGAAAATCCGGTTATACTTACTAGTTACATAATTTGCTAATAGAAGAGTATAAAAAATGCTCCGAAATGAATCATATCTAGTATCATACATTTACGATGATCTTATTTACATAAGGAATTAATACCTACTAGTTCCGTATATTACCTACGTCATCAGTTATCTATAATAGTGGTCGAAATGTGACTATTAGGTACAAGAGCTACAAAGATTTTCTTCACGTGTATTTTTGTATCTGTTCCTTTTTGATTTTTTAAATGGTAAAAACTGTATTTAATATTCTACAAATATGGCAGATTGTAGACGTATAGAACGTGAAATATGACAAAATATAGAAACTTATAAATAATCGCTTCGGCTTGCCCATGGCATGAAAAAAACGACTTGTATTTTTTTTACTGATAAACTCGTCAATAGTACTCATAATAAAAAAAGAGTGTGACCACACGAAAGAAGTTAAATCTTATATTAAAAAAGTACAACAAAATGGCAACGCCATGAGGTGCTCCCAGTCGGTCACCCATTAACCGAAGTTAAGCGTTACGTCAGGTCAGACAAGAGATCCGATGGGTTTCTACACTCTACTCGCCACTAGTGTTTACCCCCACCACATTTTCGTCACACAAAAAGTTTGCGGATCAGAATATCAAAAACCTCCCATAACAAGTTTCACTTCAAAAATCTGTTGACAAAAAGGGACCGAACTATTTTATCTTCGCCTATTTGAATATAGATAATAAAGAATTTAGACTTGCTCAAAAGTACATCATTTTTGTATTTTTTTTTATAATAGTACTTCAAAGTGATGATACTGTGTCTGTATTGTAAGGAGAAAAAAAGAAAAATAATGGTGATTTTTATTTTATTTAAATTGCTGATACTTGACGATCGACTCATTTAAACTTGAAGAATATTCCTTTTCTAAAGATGGATAATTCTAAGATAAACAATAGTGCCCATACGAATTTCACTCACTTCGCGTCAGCTAATTTTAATAAAAACTTGTCACAACCTGTAGTTACAATAAGAATATATGATAAGTTAAACCTGATTTGATAATAGAAATGGAGACAGTGAAGTGAAACTCCTCACTGACTTACAGCAGCTATCCTGTATTTGGGCCCATATGAGACGTCTTGACGACGAATTACATATGGAGTTTTGACTGTAATCAAAAAGGCTGCAACAACGAAGCAGTAGTGGAAGAGAGATGGAAGAAATAATATATTAAGATTGTAAAGCTGCTGCTCTTTTCGGACTGAAATAGGTCACACAACTTAGTAGTCAGATGCAAAATACACGTATGCATTCGTGAAACATGCATGGTCATACGTGCATTCTTCACAAATTCATATGTGTATGAAATGGATAGATAGCTTAGCTTAGATTAGGTTAGTCAGATCGGGAAACTCGGCGGCAGTTAAAGCCGAGGCGCACCGAGTGCCCTTGCGTTGATCGCCCAAACAAATCGGGTGAGTGCCATAAGCGCTCCCCTTAGTAGTCCGGTGAAACTGTAATGTCCCTGCTAGGCTAACAGTGTAGGTTAGTTCGAAAAAAAAAAACGTTACTAATTTTTTGTTTGAAACAATTTCGTCTTTTATTTAATTAATTGGTTTTGTTTCTTTAGTGGTTTTAGACATTAAACGGTTTAACTTTTTTATGTCGTTATGTTTCTTTTTCTCGATATTCGAATTTTAGTTTCATAATGGTACATGTATATATATTTTGTCCTTTTTTTTCTAATTATTATTTGCTAGTTAGTGTTATCAGTTAATTTTTAAATCTAGACGATTACATAATAGTCATATAATTGTTTATTGCTACAACAGTTTTACTTACATTGCTTTCTCGTTCAATCACGTACTATGTTCATAAAAAATCTTTAAAACCTTTTTTGTCAGTTTTACGGTTTTGTAACTCCGAGGTATGATGAGGTTACGTTCGTTGTGAATGGGTTACACAGTTGTGGATGTACTTAGAGACAAAAAACTCGAGATAAACGTAAACCGGTAATACTGTCTCAGATTTCAGTTCTACGGTTTTTTTGACACTTTCTAGGTTATATCGTTTGACTACAATCTCATTTGATTTTAAATGACGACGTGGTCTATGATACTAAGCACGGTAAATCTAGACAGGGGCTGGCACTTGAGTGGCTGTGCCGCTCGAGTATCTGTCGGAATATACTAATAGGCGATTGGCGGCCGATTTTAAACATGAAGGTGGTCGTTAGCCAGGCGGTAAAAGCCCTACCAACATGCTATAGCTAAGCTTCGACTCCTTCGCAACGATTCGAATATGCGTCAAACTGGCTTTAACCATCATAACTTCAACTGACCAATTTGTATTTAATTTAAAGGAAAGGTGCACATTTTTTCACATAAGGTGATTCATGATTTTTAAAAAATGCACTAAATGAAATGAGAAACATATATTTAAAAAAATATACGACATTTTTTTTAAGTGAGTACCGTGCACTTGAGAGCCAACTGATTTTGATAACTCGTAACGGTATCTGTTGGGAAAGGTGTAAACTAATAACATTAATTATACATTTCAATAAATAACGTAAAATCTGGTAGCGCCACCTTATTATTTTATTTTGTTTTATTATGGTTTTTGACTTGTTTTCTTATATTGTAAATGTTAAACGTTCATAATACATTGATGATAGTATAAATTAATCTGTAACCATTTGGAAAATAACAATATTTTTGTAAAATAAAGTTAATAGATAAAATATTGTTATAGTAAATAAAATAGAGTTATGGTAACACTGAAGATGAGTTATAAGAGACTAACATTTGCCCGCGACTATGTTCACATTAATGTACATTTGATCTGTCTTCCTCGGAGACGATTTTTCTTTTGAATGAAAAATACTCTTTTTTTTCTGTACCCTTACAACGTGTATGATAAATTTTGCGAAGCTAAAGAATCATATGAAAGACGTAAATAAGGTCACATTCGCATTTAGAATACTAGTAAGGAAGGAAGACTGCTAATTATTTCCTCATATTGAAGTTAGTATACGATTTTATTTACCTACATTATGGATAATTCAATGTTTCTACGTGATACAAAAGAACATAATAAATATATCAAATTATGGAAATCAAATTATGGAAATCCATAGGTACGTTGAATAAAATATATTTTATTACGTATATAACATATTCGATTTAAATTTAATTTAGTATGATGCAATAATGCCGGATTTGTTGCAAATATTTAATTACATCAGCTAAAGCTGCAAATACAGAGCTAAGTATTCGAGGTGATATAAAAAAAACGACTACTTTAAAATGTTATTATTATATACGTTTTTTAAATTAATTATGAGTACAGGAATGCATAATTAATTATATTATTTGTGTAGAATGATGTCGTATTCTGTAATTTTTGGCCAATAAAAGATACAGATCATGCGACTAGGTCAAGGTGTTTGTTACAGACACTTCGCTGTGGTTTTCGCATAATATGACCAAATCGCTCTTCGTAAATAATAAAGTCAGTGGATATGTTTCTATTCAATTATGTAAACAAGCTGAGTGATAGCAATTGTAACATGTGCTTTACATAAGAATACTTGCGTACGTGCATAGTGATTACAGCTGACACGGCTTGTTAGAATGCATAGTGGTAGGGTTATTTCTGAATTTACTTGGCTAGTTGAAAATTTATCGTCTGGCACCCATAGGTGTTTTCCGATAGATGCATTTGAGAGTCAATCATCTCTAGATCTAGCATGCTTATCATCGTACATCACTGATTTTAGGGTAAAGCGAGATTATTGTCGAACGTAAATGTTCTATAACATACAACGTTATTGTGTGTACTACAATAATTAAGGCTAAAACACAGAAGCGACACCATAAATGTCCAAAATTAATCGGCTTAAGTACGCGACTAGTAAAGACTTGTCACCCATGTGGCGATCACATGTTACCTTGGTGCAATTATAATAGTGTTTATAAAAATCGTAGCTTATTAAAACTGTAATAACTTTATATTAAGCGACCATATCGTGATAATTGTTTCTTTACCTAAGGACCAAGCGTCTAAGAAATGAAACTGAAAAAAATATTGTAATCTATCCAATAGTTTTTACCTGATGCGCGTCAAACGACAAAACTCAAACCATTTTATTTATATATAAACAAACAATAAACAATATGGATGAGCTGTAAACACTACTGAGTTTCCCCCCATTCGTTTGGGGGAAAACCACATTCGTTTGAACAAGATGCCCAATAACAAATTGCGTTGTTTGTTTTTTATTGCCACACAATGGTGGGTCGCTCCTGTACTCTTAATTCTGCGTTGAATCAACACGTTGCTTAAAAATTCACAACCGCACAATGTACAACAGCGTAAGATTGTAATTTCTCTTCTGATAAAATTTCGTTAATTTTAGGCTTTTAAAAACGATTGCGTACAGAATTTCATAGGCATCTAGGCTTTGCTTGAATGCAACATTTATTTAGCAATACATCGTTCGTTTCAGCTCATTTCATAACAGTGAAATTTATAGCCCGCCAGATGGCAATGCTATCAATAGTTGTCAAGGTCGTTTGCTTTTAATTATCTGATTCATTCGGTGTTACCATCGTTTTGTGTTCACGGTTCCAGGTTCAATTCCATTTAGTTATAGTACTGCTTTTTCATGTTGTTGCAAAACTTTAGAATTTGTAAATAAAACAGTCATACTGAGTTTCACGTTGAAGGAAAACATCAGGATTAAACGATGGTAACACTGTAGGTAGGGGAATTCACCACAGCTTGATCGTGTCAGCGTTTTCGGGCATAAGTAAAAGTTGCGCTATCTCCGCTATGATGTTTACCTTAAGCAGGCTTCTCGAAAACAATTTAATTTGGTTCACTTATTATAGAAATGACATATAAAAGAATTATCATTAAATCTATCGTCTGGTATGGAAGCGTACTGTTCTATTTCTTATTATTTATTGTTATTTTTATTTATTTACAATTTAATATAAGAACACAACCACTTGTACAAGAAGTTCAAACTTGCCAACGTTTGTATCTACTTCAGCTATAAATCAGTAGATGTCGTTGTTAATAAAAAGACAGATTGCAAATTACGTGAATAAGCTAAGTAGGTACTGAGTAGGCGAGTTAAATTAAGCAGAGTAATGTCAAATTGTACTCAAATAAATTAAAGATGTGTTTTTTTTGGAACAAAGTAAGGAGAAACAGTGACGGTTAATAAAACGCATCTCAGTCCATTTAATTATCACTTCCAATTAGTGTTGACAAATGAGAACTAAGAACAATGATAATTAAAGATAACCGTTTTGAAGGCAAACAACTTACGTTTCGAGAATTTTTTATTTGGTAGTTTCCAGTTGCTTCTTTAATCCATAAGCATATGGTAGCGTTAATTATTTTTCGCCGTCTTTCTTAATTTGACAATCAGTTGATTACATTTTTTTACGGCCCAAAGGTTATGAG
The DNA here is from genome assembly GCA_035772565.1 of Antheraea assamensis. Classification (NCBI taxonomy): domain Eukaryota; kingdom Metazoa; phylum Arthropoda; class Insecta; order Lepidoptera; family Saturniidae; genus Antheraea; species Antheraea assamensis. Next base: position 880,117 of record JAQQSE010000054.1, on the reverse strand, counting down.
TCAAGCCAGAAATGATTGGAAAATTAATTTTGTTTGCGCCTTCACTCGCGTTAATGTAGAATTGATTAATGGTTCTGAAATATTACATTTTTCTGACTGAAAGGTATGCCTTTTTATGTGACCTATATTTCTGGCAATCTGTATGCAACATTGCATGAGGATCAATTTAATATTTAGAGCGGAAGACGTAAGAAACAAAATGACATTTATAAGATTTTAATTTCAATATTCCAACGAAATGGTAGCCTTAAATTAGAATTATGCGAAGAGTTTATCTGCCTTTTAAGAATTCATGCTCTGTGTATATTTCTAATCCATTTCCTAGTTGTTCTATGCTTAATAACCAAATGTATTATGTAGAACGATACAAATATTACACAGTATAGGATCAAATAATGCAGTATTAAAATTACAAGCCTGTATACTCGTATATATGACAGTCGAAGATCTCGTAAAAAACTTCCTTCAAATATTTTTTTTATATCTCTCACTTTGTAACACACGTGACATAAAATACTGGTTCAGTAAAAGTGTAGTCCTATGCATCTTTTATTATCTGTAGACGCAAACCATTGAAAAATCTGAAAAGAAGATTCCGTAGACATTAACAATATACTAGTTTTTACCAGAGACATAAATTCGTTTGTTTCCTGTGATCTCCGCTAGGAGTATTATTATTCTGTGCTTGTGATACTCTGTACTTATAGTCTATGCTGTTTGACAATCATGGCGAGCACGTCGAGGTCTGTTTTCTTTATTTATTAAATTATAATATTGAATAAATTGGCATTGTTTTTATTTATTTTTTGTTCCGACAACTATTTATTCTTGCCCTATGTTGCGTAAGTTTTTATAATTAATGAGAAACGTATCTTAGACACAATATTGTTAAATATTTGCGAATCTTCCACTTGTTGATTATCTTGACCCTACTTTCGTTTGTGTTTTTAGAATGGAGACTAATAAAGTGGTGTGCTATGCGCATCCAGACGCACCTCTTATTGAGGACTACAGAGCGGGTGACATGATATGTTCAGAATGCGGGCTGGTGGTTGGCGACAGGTAAATAACATAAGATTTACGAAATATGCTCTCTAGTTTGAAATTTTGCGTCGTGTCGTAACAATAACAAGCCATCATCTGTGAATATGTTTAGTTCTCATGAAAATAACTTTTATAAAAATATTACATTGGTTTCTCAATAGGGGTAGATGCATAACGTATTTTTAACATTTACCATGACCAAAATGTAATTCTAGTTGTCATTAGCTATCAGAAATGTAGGAAAAAATTACACATTATTTACTATTGTAATTGCCTAAACAATGTAAAGCAATAATAAATAATTTGGTTGCAAATATATATCTAGTGTGTATTTCAATCTACAGAAAAGGTTACAAATGGGTACTGTCTTAAATTATATTCTTTTTACATACATTTGCTTGTTACATGGGTTACCCAAGTTATATTGTATAAATCATAATTAGGATATCAAATTTCAAGATTCATTGACCTATTTTAGGGTTATCGATGTTGGATCAGAGTGGCGTACATTCAGCAATGAAAAATCTGGTGTAGATCCATCTCGTGTTGGTGGACCTGAGAATCCGTTACTTTCCGGAGGTGACCTCTCTACAATCATTGGTCCAGGCAGGGGTGACGCGTCATTTGACAGTTTTGGTGTCTCAAAATACCAGAACAGGAGGAACATAAGCAGTACTGACAGGGCTCTAATCAATGCATTCCGTGAAATAAATACAATGGCTGACCGTATAAACTTACCTAAGACTATTGTCGACAGAGCCAATAATTTATTTAAGCAGGTATGTTGATATAAATGTTATTTTAAAATATTCAATGTAAAGCTTGCAATAATACTGTAAATGTATGAGTTTCATTATAGGATACAACTGTATGCAGTTTAAACAATTGATTTATAGTCACACTATTATATTTCTATAGATAATTATCATGTTTTATCAATGACAATTACTTATATATTGAAGTATTGTTAATGTGATTCAGTAGTATTGATACTTGGTAAAGTTATTATAAAATTAGGGTGACAAGAGACCTTCCAAAGTATTAATTTATTCAACTCTATAATTTCACTAAATATCTGAGTATATATAAGTTTGTTAGTTATTTTAATCACACAGCATTCCTAATATTATTGTGATGAATTCCCCAAACTAGATGTTAAATATTTTACAAGCATATTTCTAAATTATTATTTTTTGTTGATATGTAGCAAAGGTATATGAATGCCAACAATTTCTATTTGTTATAAAACACACTATTATTGGCCCCCATATCTGTTGTCATCCATGTTAAAAGTGAATGATAACATATAGTCTAGATCCATCTATTTATGAATTATATTCAAATGAATAGCATAAAAAACATCTTCATGGAAAAATATGTTTGTGTGCCAAATTTCCTATTATACCTAATTAAAAGTGCAATAAATGTTGGATATTATTTTTTAAAATTATTACCACATGAAAACTGATTCGAGTATAAATTTTAATGTTACATTAGGCAATTAAAGCTTTTATATTGATCCAACATCTTATAGTTTATGCAACTGCTGTAGTAAACTAAATAATTTATCCAAATCTTCATTTATTAGTGGTTAATATTTGCACAATTACACTTATATTAATGCACTTATACTTATCATATATTTATTTAAAGTTTGTATTTTTATTTCAAGTAATATTTTGATACCACTTTTAGTTTATTTAAATATAATTATTAATACTGCACATTTACTATTATTATAGTTGATTTGTATATTATGCAAAAAAGGGATATTCTACACACAAAATTTTCAAGAAAATAAACAATTTAATAAGGTAGAGAAATATTAATTAATATTAATAGATTAAAAATATGTCGAAAAGAATTTTTTTAATACTTTTCATTTCACTGATCAAACTCTGTTATTAAAGTTTTTTTTGTTAATCTATATTTCGTTAAACTATTTTCGTATCAGACGAAATTGCTAAAATCTGTAAACAATTAATATTTGTACATTTTTATTGAGTGATCTTGCGTGTATATTAAATTCCATTTATGATGCAGTGTAAACTTTAGGTAAATGTTCCTATAGTGTCACTCTGTACTGAGAAAATTAATATTTCGTTTTTCAAACGATTGAAGTGTTAATCTTATATAGTGATTAGATTAATAGTTAGGATTATAATGAATTTTTATACAGTTTGGAAAAATCATTATTCTTTTATTATATAACATGTTTAATAAAGAACTTAACATTTTTACCTTAATGGACTCTCCTTACAATTATCTATCAGAAAACTGAAAAATTGTTATAAATGCGGTGTAATTTTTCTTTGACAGTATCCACTCATTCTCCTTGTCGCCATAAAATAATGGTTCTGTATTCGCTATCAATTACAAATATAAGTGCAAATGTTCAACATTTATCTAACTCTTTTACTATTTAACATGTTTAGTGTCACATCTACCACCAGTGGTACACTTTAAGCTTGATCAACAGGCCGTGTGGCATGGAATGTGTTGACAGTTCTTTCTAAACTGCATTTGAGTCTTTATATATATTTAAAATTATATTTAGTTGTTTTGAAATGTTGGCACTCCCTTTGGTCAGCGGCCTTACTCATTTATGTCACATGAAATACCCTCATAGCTATATATAAAAATGTTAAACAATATCAGTCTGTATGTGTACCACTGCTGGGCAAAGCTTTCTTGCCTGGAGGAAATCAATTAATATAATTATCTCTTCAGCCCACATCATTGTAGTGAATGAAGAGAAATCAACAGTTATATATTCTTCCCGCATGCAGTTGTATTACAAAATAATCCCAAGAGGGTTGATGTCAGGCAGACGTTCGATCGTCAAATTAAGCGAAATCATCATACATCACAAGATGACAAACATGTTATATCCTACCTAGGTGGGATAAGGATAAGAAGATGATGAAAGAAGACGGTTTTTTTATTATAATCTGTGTAAAACAGAACAATATATGAATTGTACTTTTTTCTTTTGGATATAAATGCCATTGATATCCATTTGCGCGTGACGAGTCATAAAAGAAGTCTTGTTGTAATAGTTTTTTTTTGCAAAACAGGTACACGACGGAAAGAATCTCAAGGGCAGGGCGAACGACGCGATCGCATCGGCCTGCCTCTACATCGCTTGCCGACAGGAAGGCGTGCCTCGTACCTTCAAAGAAATATGTGCTGTCAGCAAAATCAGCAAAAAGGAAATCGGACGCTGCTTCAAATTGATCCTGAAAGCTCTCGAGACTTCGGTGGATCTTATCACGACTGCGGACTTCATGTCTCGTTTCTGCTCGAACTTGGGACTGCCTAACTCCGTGCAGCGAGCGGCGACGCACATCGCAAGGAAGGCCGGAGAGCTGGATATAGTGTCTGGGAGAAGTCCTATCTCGGTTGCTGCTGCTGCTATCTATATGGCTTCACAGGTGAGTCATGCCCGTGTATAAAAAAATAGAAAAACTGAGAGGATAAGTTTAATAAGGCACTTATAGTATATAGTGTCGAAACAGCTCAGTGGTAGCGTGTTGAGACACCATGTAAATGAATATATGTTCAGATGCAAAATTATCACAAATAATATCAAAATGTCAACTTTAATTTCAAGAGGTACTTAAACGTTATAACTCCTGATGGTTGGAATCTCTGAACTGATTAATTCGCAAACTTTTCCAAATCATAAACTGTACTTAACATGTATAATTATACAAATTTAAACTGAAATGCAACTTAGGATTCCCAACTTTAGGAAAAAAGACAGCATCGTCCATTGGCATAAAAATACCTTGTTTATTTAAGTTAGTTAAATCTAAATTTAAATCCACATTCAATATAAGATAATTAGCTTCAATTATTGCGAAAATATAAAATATTGCAGGTTTTATGTTCTCTATAGAATATATCATATTTTTTTGTTTTTGCGTTACATTGATATTATTATGGCATATAAAAGTTACTATGTCATTTTTGAGTTAAAAGTGGGAATTTTGACAACCTAACCCATATACTGTATATTCTCCCCCCCGCCTTAGTGCTTACTTTTTATACTGTCTTTTTGACGTGATAACATCTTATGAATCGATGAACGCCGGCTACATGCACGAAAAAGTATGACTCATTGTCACGTTCCGCCTGAGCCGAGCGTGCAAGAGAGAGCGCGGAACAAGCGAAAGAGAAGCACGACCGGTCTAAGTGTTCGGCTTGTGACGCATAAATTTACAATGTTTTCTTATGACGCTGTCACGTAAAATTATCGTCCGTAATAATGTTTGCGGGTCCCTTAAATAAATATAAAAATATAATGTTCCAGGCTTCGGAGGCGAAACGGAGCCAGAAAGAGATCGGCGACATTGCTGGAGTCGCTGACGTCACGATCCGTCAGTCCTACAAACTGATGTACCCGTTCGCTGCGAAACTGTTCCCCGACGACTTCAAGTTCGTGACTCCCATCGAATTCCTACCGCAAATGTAATTGTATATGTTTAGTTCTAACGTTAGTCGTAAGTTTAAATGTAATTTATAATCAATGAATAAACTTCCCGAACATTTGTAAAATAAGCATTAAGAGATATTCCAATATACTACTTGTCTTTTGGACTTGTCGTTTTTCTAATTGATAAGGGTTATAAAACCTTCCTATTTTATAAAGTACACTTATTACTGGGTGTTAGCATTTTGAAACACATTTATTTCCAAAAAAAATAATTATAATATGTCAGTTGAAATAATGGTGTTGTGTATGGTCGTTGTGTGAAAGAATTGTCATGATTATTTGTTTAATTGAATGCTTTTATCTAATCTTTGGTAAACATATATAAGGAAATGTTTAAAAAAAAGTGAAAATTAAAAGTTATGGTCGAATTTTGGTATAGCGTTTCTATTGTGCCCTTTGAAAGAATCGACAATATATCGTATTAATTATTCGTTTCGTTGCGATATTTTAAAATGTTAAACCGAAATGAAAGATGACAATTTAAATATAATTTAGTATATTCACAACAATACAGCTACAATGATGTTATCTAAAATGGAAAATACAACAAGCACATTTAAAATTATTGTATATTTGTTAACTAGTGGGAGTGAATTTGTGATTTTTAGGTTAGACATATTCAGTATTGGTAGACATCTTGTTTTTGTTTTTTTGGCAAATTTGTTAACTTGGTATCTTGTTAAAAAAAAGCCGTACAGTATTCGGTCGTATTTCGATACTCTTATGTGAAAAATTATCTTCGAATTTTAATAGGATTCCATACTATCTTGACGTATTTATTGATGTCGATGAAAGGTTTGATCTATAAAAAAATACACTGTCGGTATGTGATAAGAATGGCACAAAATAAAATATACTATCAACTATGTATTGTCTAGTATTTAAAAATGTGTAATGTTATACTTACGGTATAGGTTCTGTTTATAAATAAATGTCAATATTACGAATGTGATTTTGATCTCTAAACACCCTGATTGCATAATAAACTATATAAGTTACCAGTTTTTGTATTACATTACCTTTTAAAAGATACTCAATTGACTCTTTGATGGTGACGTCACTGTCCAATGTCGCGGACATTGTGTGATCACTCGTGACAGAGTGGCACACAGAGTACATTATATAATAGAGCGGAGGTACCCAGATATCTTTACTCATAGACCATTTTCAAAATTTAGCTGGTTCCGGTGAACCGCCTGCGGCTACATTTCTACCATATTCCCAAAACTCGATAAAAGATGTCAATATTAGATCAGTTATGGAAATTTGTACTGAATATGGAATATGCAAGATTTTACAAGTAACAGTCGCTGAGCTTCTTAAAATATTATCTGTCTACATTGATAGGTAAAATCAAGCCAACATTTTAGTTCTTCACTATCGAAAGCAGATACATTTTCGTAGGCCCCCCGTTTACGAATTGAATTCTCATTTTTGTCACGCCAACGTAGACCCCCGTTGCGTCTTCTGTGGACCCCTGGGGTCCACCTGAACCACTTTGAGAACTATAGGTAATAGAGATATCATTCGTTTTGTTTGTAAATCAGCGCCTCTAAGCGTTAGTGGTTTGAACTAATACCTGCAATCTATAGATATACATATCGTCGCTTAACAAACAACAGTGCGTAAGTCAATTTGGTTCATTTTATAGACGGAGTGAAAAAACTGTTTTATAGAATGTTAAAATCTTCATGCAGGGATTGTGAGGTCTTTGTTGGTTGAAACATTCAAATTGTGATTTGTAGTCTGACGCGTCAAGAGAATATTTATTCAATGACATTTAAAAGTAAAAACCTGCCATTTGCGACTTAGGCGGTGTTGTTTGCTAAACCATAATATCTATGTATGTATAGAGCGGTACTGCATAGTTTGTCTACAAGCTTTTAATCATTTATATTTATAATGAGAATATGTTCATCTACTTCGAAAATTAACCGTGTTTATTATATAAATAAAACAGTCTTTTTGACAACTATGGCAAAAATGTAGTTTAGTTCGCCAAAAATAACAGAATCGAAAATTACGTAACAGCGCCATCTAGTCGTATACGCCATAACAAAAGTTAATTATAAAGTTACTTCGAAATAGGATACCAAAAAGTAATGAAATCGTGGAGTGACATGAAGAAGGTTATAAATACGCTACGTTTTTTTAAGGTAAAGACGTTGTAAATAATTGTCAATTGGTAATAAGGATTAGGTACGCTCGTTGTCTAAGAAAACGTACCCTACTACGTCACGTATACTACGAGAGTCGTTTGATAATTTTGTACCCCTCCATCCCCTTGGTGACCATCCGTAGTGTATGAGAGAACCTCTCTCTAGTTTTCACGTAGCAATTCGTAAATACATTTTTTTGTCTTCTTCAATTCATTTGTCTTTTTTCGTGTTTACCTGCATTGACAAGGAATTCTTGTAATAATGAATGAACGCATTGTACATCGCTGTACAATGACATTATTGTACACACGCTCTTGATTCAATCTTTCGTCGATTTCTTTGCCGATTTTACTACACTACAAACTGTTAGTTTTTAATCGGCTGATTTATCGGTATATGGCCGTCAGTGTTGCCACCTTTGCGCGCCATATTTGAGTATAGTTCGAAAAATCGCGGTTTCCTTTAGATAATTTTGGCTACGTGACGGAAATCTAAGCTCCCTTCCTTTCTCTGACCAAGCGTGGTACTTTCACAAACTTCCTTCCCCCTGAACGAGTCACGTAGTATGGATACGTTCCATAATTATATGATATTCATATTTTTTAAACTTATCAATGAGATAAGGATAATTTGTTTATAGATTGACCTTATTAAAAATAGATATATAACTAATTTTCATATTTTTTTAATCTTAAATTTATTCCGACGTCTTTCATTACTCTTAGAATATCGAAGTTTGTGATAGAAGTATCCCATTACTATTCCAATCGCGTGCCTTATACATCACTTAAACTTTATGACAAGAATTATATCCATTAAAAATTTTACCATCAGCTTTAGTAGTCCATAAGATCATCTATCGTTATTCAGACGCAGAAGGATAAAAAGGCAAAATAATTAAAATGTTAAGTGATATTGCGAATAAATGGTTTCTTATAATATAAATATAGATGAGATAAATATAGATGTAGATATAAATCTACAAATGATACATTGGTGGTATTTATTGCGTCGAGGCTTGTTTAATACTTTGACAATTTATTCGAATCCTCAACACTCCGAATCAGTTCCCTTCAAAGAGGTTCGACAGTGTAAGTTGCAACTGTTGAGAAAGTAGGTGGGATATAGGTTGTTGCTATTGCTCCAATGATGTTAGAAATATATGCACATGTTTTCCGTAACCCTAATGGGTCCGTATCCATTTTAAAAGGTAATGTAATGCGCGCAAGTGTTTTAATGATCATAGCTATATGTGTGTGTGCGTGTGTATTATTATAAATCGAGGCAAACGAACAGACGGGCTACCTGACGGTAAGTAATCAAAGTTTTTATTTATTCTTTTAAAAACTTCTTTAGATATAGATATTTTTCTTTCGAACTGACAACACTGTTAACCTGGCAAGACCTCTACAGTTTCATCGGACTACAAATTCTGTCTGTATTCCTTGAGTCCGCCTAACTAAGTTACAGAACGGATTTTGATATGGTTTTTACAATTATTTAGATAATTTCTTTCGGAAGGTTTGTATGCGTAACGTAATGAAAAAAATGTATAGAAAATACTTCGACCATTCTAATGAAATCGTAAGGAGTTTTCGGGCGCTTACATATAAAAACGCTGACTAAACCTTATCCGTGTTATTACAAAAAAGTTAAATACGCGTCGAACACTTGTTTCAAAAAAGGATGGATCACAAAAGAGTGCCTTACCTTTGTTTAGAAATAAACACTATTCAAATTTGAACATTATATAACACTTTTCTTAGTTCACAGTTCTCATTTTATTGTTGCGATTTATTTTATTTCTATTTGCCGGCAAAAGACGTTTCGTAGTAAATTATGGATTTCGTGTGTATAATTAATTGGGAAGATGTAAATAAATTAGACAATTTTGAAGTAAATGATAACTTTTTTTTATGCGATTGGAGGCAAATGAACAGACGGGTTACCTGATGGCAAGTAATCACCGCCGCCCATGGACACCTGCGACACGAGAGCTATCACAGTTGCGTTGCCGGCCGAAAACTACAATATCACATTATTAATATTTCACAATGTATTTATTCTGATACTATATTGGTGCTCCACTTTACGCAATTTGGGGTATTATTTTAAACTTATATATATATATTACTTATTCTAATAATTAAGTAACTTTCTTTAAACCAAATATCACATAATTATAACCTAATTTTACATAAAATAAATAAATATTCTTAATGATGATCGAAACAAAAATATGATTCGTAAATTGGAACGTTTTTGAACGATGAGATTGAATTGGAATGAATAATACTATTCAGAGTTGCTTGCATAAAAAAACAATAATCCAGATATTTATCTAGAGACCGCTTAGACATTCTTTTGTAATAAAGTATTTTAAACATGTGTTTATCATCTTAGACACTGTTTAGTAAAACTCGTGTTAAACGCGTGTTCATTTTTGTTTTGGTAATAAGACCGTATGAGTCAAAACGACATCTTAGAAATGTCCACAGAAAGCCCGCGAATACATATGTCTATTATCATCTAAGGACAACCCACGATAAATATTTTTACCTCTTACATATTGTAGTAAAAAAATATTAGGTTATTTGCGGCGTTATTTTAAACAACAGAGACTACATCACATTAGTTACGCTGAGAATTTCATGTAAATAATATTTACTTTTTATAGCATGTTAAAATTACGCGCTAAAAAATTGTTGTTTGTGTGAAGATCGTTACTTTTATGAACGTGTTAAAAATATATATATATATATACTCGTATATATATATTTATAACGCTATATTAATACATTGTATACATGCGAAACCGGTACGGATCGCTAGATATCTATATAACGCATTACGTCACTCTACGGACTGCGCTCAAGTTATTCGAGCCGCTACATTTTTTTCACAGGACATTCGGATACGTGATTCAATTCACAATAGGAGAGAGCCCTTTTGTGTGTTACCGTTCGGTTTACCGCCCTTTTACTCAAGATGTGAGTTTAGACACGTACCGCGACGCCAGACGCGTACGTACGCTTCTACTTTAAATCTGGCAATATTTATAATTTCTTTAGACACAATTTCTATTATTTTCGAATAATGAACAAAGGTGAATCGCCTCGCTGCCACGCTGGATTCAGTGGCTCACTGAATTATGTATAGTTTGCTCTAGTCACCGTCAACCACGTTTACCGCCTCAGAAGGTTTAATTTCTATCGTGTGGTCATAAGCACACACACCTGCTTTTTATTTGTAAGTTTCGTAGTAACAAGTATTCAATAATACTATAGGAAACAGTAATAACCTGTGTTTATGTGACATAAAGCGCAGATATTTTTATGTTAAATAGATTTTCTACTAAATTATTCTCATCGTTAAACATATACTAGTTTTATTAATTAATTTAATTTAATTGCCTCATTTAATTGAAATAATGCATAATACTTTTTAGAATACATCATTTTCACATTTCTTTACATTCGATGGGATCATTATGGTAATGATGAATATTTAATGTAGAAAAAGAAATCATGGAAGTTTTTTTATCATTATCTTGCGTTGAATGTTCTGATTGCGTACCTGTCGTTTGCTTATAAATAAACATTTTGTGTCATTGATGTTTTAATACAGCGAGATAAGCACTTGTAATGTATGCATCGATATAGTTTTATTACTCGCCGCATGAATTATTTAATTATTATGAACTATACAATTATTTTATTTTTTATAATTTAACTTTAAATACGTCAATGTGGGAACATTGTGGTATCCGATTAGAACTTTCCGTTGAAGAGTACAGCAGTTGATGCTCTGTAGAATCCAGTGGCAAATTCTAGTAATATCGCTAGCATAAAAATCTGCTCGATGCACTCAATGAATAAGATCTTACAAGTGTCAACTTTCATTATATTTAGCCAATATTAACAAATACTTATTATACTCTTTGAGCCAAACGGTGCTGCAGTTTATCACTCTTAGATATAACGATATCGATTTTTATTATAAGCTATTATTTCGCTTGCAATGGTTGAATAGGTCAAATATTGCAAGCTGAATTAGAATCACTTCCTTTAGACCAACGACTTTGCAATATTGTTAGTTCAGTCATGATCTTCTTCTTTATTTTTTTGGCTCCGTCACGGTTTGTGCACTAGCCAGCGTCAAGTAACAAGATTTTGCCAAGTAAGTGTCTTGTGATAATTATAATGTTCTAACAAGATGGTGGTTTCCTTGTTAGAACTTTCCATGGAGTTTTGGTGGCATCTCAGAATGCATGCTCCGTGGTATTATTTCCCATCCACTTCACTTGTGCATAATATCCGAACTATATTAAAACACCACCAATATTACAAAATATAGAGTCTAATAACACAAGATTATGAATAAAATATAAAAACCACTACATGACAGACTAAGATCCCGCCAAAAACTACGTTCAGTCATGATAACAATACACGAAAATGAAATAAAAACAAAATGGCGAATTTCAAAATGGACGTCATATACACTGAAAAAATCTTATTCAACATTTTAGCGTATTTGTATAACAGTTTGTTTTTTTTTAATATCAGCTTTTTATTCATATAGATAAAGATATAAATAAGATAATAATTAATACAAGTACGCAATTTATTTATTTGAAATCTATTTTAAACTTCGCTTAGCAATTTTGTTCTACAATTATTAAATTAAGTGCCTACGTTTTAGCTCAAAGTCGCTTCAATAATTGTTTCTCTGTTGTGTATAGCGTTAATTGGTATACGCAAATTAAATTTTCATTATCCTTTAAAGTAATAAATGCTTTGATGAAGTACTGGAGTGAAATTTTGAGTTACTACTTTCTGGTAATAAAATAAATGCGTAAATTATTGGTATAATTTTATTTTTAGTAACCCTCCTTAGTGATAGTACTATATCTCCTGATAATTAAGTACTATAGATGCTAATAACAGCTATTTATAATATTAATCATAAATAAAAGACGATGGCTCAGTGGTAAGTGTGTTCGGATATTGCGACAACGGTTAAAATATGGTGTTTTCTGTGATTATTTTTTTTCGAACTGACTTCACTGTTGACCCGCAGGCTTCTACAGATTCACCGGACAGTAGTCCGTAGTAGTACTCTTAGTAAAGAGGAGCGCTTAAGGCACTCAACCGATTTTGTTTAGGCGCTCAGCACAAGGACACACGGTGCGCCTCGGCTTGAACCATCGCCGTCTTTCCCTATCTAACTAAGCTAAGCTTTTCTGTGATAAAACCATACGATAGTGGAAGGGCTTCATCTAATGGCTAGCTATAACTCTCAAGTTGAAAATTAATCGTTAACCACCTATGGATGTGTTCCAACAGCTGCACTTGAAAGCGAATCTCTCTCAATTTTATCGTGTTTACAAACTTGGACAACATCGTCATTTAACATCAGTTAAGATTGTGGCCAAACGCAAAAACTTATAATTATTAAAATAGATAATAATCATAACTTTCGCTGGTCCGTTATTTTATAATTATAGTTGTTATAAACTGTTATCAATTATTCTGCTATTGGTTAATATTCTGTTTTGTATCGTAACGCAATTTGAAATAAAGAAAGGATAAAGAAATGAACATTTTTTTTTATATTATAGGGGGCAAACGAACAGGTGAGTCACCTGATGGTAAGTAATTCACCGCCGTCCATAGAGACTAGCAACACCAGGGAAGTCGCAAGTGCGTTGCCGGCCTTTTAAATATGTGGACCTCCGGCGCTCTGACTGGCCGAACGAAACGCAACAGTGCAAGCCACTGTTACTTCACGTCGGTTTTCTGTGAGAGGGTGGTACTACTCCGGGCGAGCCGACCCATTCATGCTAAAACCAGTAATAGCTTCAGCGTAGCTCTACCACCTACAAACATTCGTTGTTCGTATCATGACTTAAAGTATTAACAACGTCACGTTCCTTTTCCACATGTTCTTTATTGCCTAAGTCTTTCTTCCTCGCACGTTACTGACAACAGCCGCTGACTATTGTCATTGTCAATAATCACCGTCGACTGCTGAATGCACATTGGGTTTTTCTGAAACTGAAGTCAAAAGAGTCACTTAGACTGTATATGGTGGTCGCGATCCATTTGGGTATAGATTTCTAAAACACCGCAAGTCTAGGGTCTTTGATGAATCGTGACCAAAAATTTGACAAAATTGGCATACCTACAAACACTTATTACACGATCACCTAAGAGAAAAGCATTCATTATGTTTATTATTTTTGACGTTATAAAACACAAAGGAGTTTGTTCAATGTTACAACCTTTCTGTTCCATGGTAATCATACGTCATAAACAAACTTGTGAGGGCTTGTGTGACGTGGGTGCTCTGACGTCTTATATGAAATAGATTTAATAACCGTAAAAATAAAAAATGAGTTTCAGAACCTTTCTATTAATTTCATACATATTTGAATGTTAACTTTTATATGATAAATGAAAATTAAATAACTTCCAGAAATATATGTGTATACATTATATATTATATATGAGATACAATTCTAAGTGTATTTGTCAAAAAAACTGCAATAATCTATGCCGGTTTGAATAATAAATAAGCCTAAGCTTGCATTGAAGGAATACACATCAAGGAATACACTGCATCATGCTTTTTAATACCACCTGACGAAGTACCGACCACCAAGTTGAAAAACCTGTCGTCAGGCAGCTATATGTATTATATATCCTGGGAACCGCACTTTACGGGGTAGTTCCTCATCTAAGTTCAGCAAGCCGCTATCTTAAATAAGTTAATTTAACATCAGGTGAGATTGTGGTCAAACGTTACACAAAAAAAAAAGATTTAAATTTGGTAACATTTTAAACCTTTTTGTTACAAGAAGTTTGTCATTAAAACCGATCAATGTACTACGGGTTTCCCGCTACGCGCTACGAAGTATTAAGAACAGTTCGCCAACGCTTTGCGATGGAATTATTTCAATGTGAGATTCACAGGAACGTTGTTCAGTATCGCGTTGGCATCCGATTTGTTAGTACGTATCAGACGCTCGCTCGGTAGTACGCGTATTTACGTACGCACGCGTTCGACATTATACAATCCAATTAAAAAACAATGACCCGGTGTTATTGAATTTTGATAATGTGATTATCTCATGGACTTGCGATTGAAACACCTTTCGAATTTTAACTTAAGTGGAAAATGTTGTTTGTGATGGCTGTGAATTTGGAAAAATGTTAAACGCGTCCAGTACGCGATTCCTGCACGTAGTGTTCTTGTGGATTACATTGTGTTTTTGCACAACTAATGGACTGATAGGTAAATGAATAAATGTTTTACGAAATCGTATGAAATATAAATTGCATGATGTTACAACAGACCGATACTTACTTGTCTGTTAATTAATTTGACAGTTATTGTTTAGGCAAAATATTCTATTTTTTGCGTTATCAATTCATGGCTTTTAGTCTAAAATATATTTGAAAGAGCATTCTCTTTTGTAAAGAATAGTAAAGGAGCGAATCGATATTAAATGCAATATTTGATTGCATATGTATATTCTGCAGTAAACAAGCCTGTATTCAATACAAATTTTATTATTGAAATTTGTTCCTTCTAGAATCACGTCGATTTTCATATTCGCACCTATACATTAATTATAAAGCTATTTAAGAAATCTATGTTTGTATTATTTGCAAAAAAAGTGGCTGATTAAGGTAAAAGTATGTTTAAAAAAATCTGATGTTGTATTCATAGATATTATATCCCCGTCACACAGTCTGTTATTATATAAAAGCGTATCATATACTGTATTACTATTCTTGTAGAATATTCTTAGTCATGAAGTCTTAGGAAGTCATGAAATAAAAGATCAAAGATTTTTACTAGAATTTTCCAATTTTATATTTCGTCTCCTTATTCAAAAACGAATCTTATGTCTTACGTATTAGAATAACATTTTCCTTGTAAATTCACCCGAATACGAGGTTGTAGATAATTATCCACGAAAACGCTTTTGAATAACATTAATTATTTACCACCACCTTTGCATGTATCTAAATAATTATTTATATTAACGTTTGGACCGAAAATCACTTTGATGAGAAATTAACTTTCGCTTCTTGAGAGCGCTACTGGAAACTTATTGAGGGCTATATACCTAACATATTGTTATTATTTATATGAAGTGATGATATTCCTGGAGGTTAAGCGTTCAAACGCATCCAAGTACTTCAATCAGATGTCAGAATAAGCTTTTGTTAGAATATACTGAAGTGGTGATAGCTCAGTTGGTAGTGTATTCGGACTCAGCGTCGAAGGACCTAGCAACTGAGTCGGAGCTTCCAGTGAAGGAAAACATCGTAATGAAACCATAGAATGGTGGTAGGGCTTTTTCTAAGTACGCCTGGCCAGCTACCACCCTCAAGTTGAATATCTGTCGCCAAGCGCCTGTTGGTGTGTTCCGGCAGCTGCACATGTGAGCCAAGTCTCCCTCTAGGCTTAGCGTCACTACCATCTTAGACCACGTCATCATTTAACATCAGATGAGAAAATAAATAAATACAAACCATTGTTGTTGGGAACTTTCTGGTAATTATCTAGCTGTAGCCTTGAAGTTGAAAATCCGTCACAAACCGTTTATGGTTGTGTTCGAACAGATGTACTTGAGAGCCATGCCATTTCTAGGCTTACTTTGTTACAATATTTAACTATATCGTGGCTTGAGGTGAAGGTATGATGGTATGGATGGTATTATTAAGCGGTATATTAATTTAGTACAATAAAATATAGAAATAAATAAATATTCCAATATTTTATTATCACAACAACATATCAACAACACATCAACATAATATGTTACCACTTCTTAGTTATTTATTTCTATTAAATTGGCATGTCATGTATTATACAAATGATGTCCTTTAGATAACTATGTACATTTTGTTACTTCAAGTGACGTAGTCGGGCGTATTTGAGAAACAAATTGAATGAATGATATTTCCACGCGCCACGCCTGTCTGCGAACATACGGAATGATTGAATGAGATTAAATTATGTTTTCAAGATAATTTACTAGGTTATAATTGAATTAATGAATCATGTTATTGAGGATAAACATTGTATGTTAAGTCTATCACAAATGAAGAGTGCAAGCGATTCAAAGAAAAAGAAATAGTTCAGGCCCGAACATAAGGTTTTTATTTATTTTTTATTAATTGGTTTGTTGTTTATCAATTAATATACTTTAGTAATAGAAAGTAATGAAAGATATTTTTGTTCAGTTTTACATGACATTTTATTTTAGTTTAGGCAATGGAGCACGATTGATGGACTGACATATTTTTACATTTAGTATGTTGAGAAAAATCCATAAATTTCAGAAATTTAGTTTGAAATATATTCTTGTTTTGTGGAATCCTAATGATTAACTATAGGTATTATTATAGTCATTTTTTCATGTTCGGATATGCATTTGCCACTGTCGTCTTTAGGACTTTGAAGTGACAGTTGACGTTGGTTTTATTGGTTGCCATGACAACAGACGGTGACTTTTGATATTATTTTTTATTGACGTACTTAATTCTTTTTCCTTGTTTGTAATAAAATACGTGACGTGATTGCAAAGGGGTTATTTCAGTCTATCAAGAACCAATCTCAAATTAGACTGAAGTGCTAGAGTCTTGGACTTATTACTAGGAATCTGTAATTAACTTATTAGGTAGGAATTCGGAGCCGATCTCTGATTTTAACAATTAAGTGTTTGTTTATAGAAGCATAATTATCGCCTACATTATTCCGATAGGATATACCTACTGATTTTTTTACCATTGGCTTTAATTAAATGGTGAATATAAACAATTCAATGTCGACAAAATAAATCAAAATATTCTGTGTTAGCATATATTACTCAATTTTTTTACTTTCTCGACTTTAATGTTATAGGTTTGGTAAAGTGTTGGTGTTAATGTTCTAAGTTTTAAGAAGTTAATTTTACTTCGGAAATGAAATATATTCATTAGCTTGAACTTATTAAATTACTTATTACTTTATTATAAAATGTACCCGTATGTTTTATAGCATTTTTTTTTTAATTAAATAGGATTTTCTGTCTCGATGAAACAAACATACACTCTCTTTTTTATACAGACGAGACGATGACAGTTGACAAATACTAGTGTATTACTGCATAACCCTATAACAGTTTGGCGCAAATAATTATTTCATCAGAAATTCTATGACATAAGGCCATTAATATAAGCCGCCGAGGGATATACTTTTTTTATAAATACATTATTATAAAAGTAAGGGACTGGGATATCGCTGCACGAACACAGAAAGGGAATGGCATTGTGATACATTTTCAATAGAATAATATACTTTTTTTAATCTGTCAGAAATGAATTCGGTTTTGTGTACGCGCTCACTCTCGTTGATATGTGTACGACTTATAACAAATCAGTTGATTCGGAAATCGATCAATCGTGAGTTTCGAAGTGAACAGATGCTGAGTGGTTTTCTGGTTTACGCTTTAATATAACCATGCGATTTCTTTAGATGTTCTTTGTAGTACTTTTTTATTTTTTGACATGGGGAAAATCCGTAACGGATACCCACCCCGTCGGGCAGCGGGGTGTGGGCTATGTCTGATTTCCACGGACTAAAAACCCCCTGGTGCCTTCTCACACCTATTTGGCCGGGGAGCAGGAACTGCTAATGGCACTACTTCTGCATCCCCGGCAGGTGTCGGCCCCTCATCAGGGGCCCTATCTGCGGTCTGGGGGGTCGAGATGGGTGACCTACTGTTGCAGTTGGTACCTACTGCTTCTGACGAGGAGGCCCGGCTGTATAGCGAATACCGGCAGAAGAAGAAGAGTCTGCAGATCGCCATCAGCCGGGCCAAGGAGGAGGCGTGGAAGGAGCTCCTCCAGACGCTGGAGAGTGATCCATGGGGACGGCCATACCGGGCGGTCCGAAAGAAATTTCGCGGCTGGGCTCCACCAGTGATAGAGACTCTCCAGCCGGAGGTAGCTGAGAGGGTCGTCGAAGAATTGTTCCCAGACCCTCCGGCACTCCTTCCTCCTTCCATGCCTCCTCCCCTCGCATATACGGTGGGGGTGCTCGGCATTCCTCCTCCAGTGACGGAGGAGGAAATGGGGAGAGCGGTCGTGCGCTTCCGCAGTGGGCGGACGGCACCCGGCCCTGACGGAGTTCCGGGTCGAGTGCTGTCCCTCTCGCTGGACCACCTCGGGGGGTGGCTTCGGGAGCTGTTCGACCGCTGTTTTGCGGTCGGACAGTTCCCGAAGCCCTGGAAGACAGGGCGGCTCTACCTTATGGCAAAGGAGGGCCGCCCTCCGGACTGCGCGTCCGCGTATCGGCCCCTTGTTTTGCTGGACGACGCCGGGAAATTACTCGAAAGAGTAACTGCCTCCCGGGTCGTCCAGCATCTGGAGGAAGTGGGGCCAAACCTGTCGGATGCGCAGTATGGCTTCCGGTCGGGACGTTCAACTACTGACGCCCTGAGCCTCCTGAGGACGCTCTCCATGGAAGCGACCTCCCAGGGTGAGAGGTTATTGGCGGTGTCCCTGGACATCGCCAACGCCTTCAACAGCCTGCCGCATGGAGTCATACGGGAGGCGCTCCGATTTTTCGGAGTGCCCCCGTACCTGCGGCGGCTGTTGGAGGCATACCTGGAGGGAAGGGAGGTCGCCTACGTGGACAGCAGAGGTCGGATGGTGCGGCGCGGAACTCCTTGTGGAGTCCCGCAGGGGTCGGCTCTTGGGCCACTCTTGTGGAATCTGGGCTACGACTGGGTGCTCCGCAGCGCGCTCCCACAAGGAGCGCGCCTTATTTGTTATGCGGACGACACCCTAGTCGTAGCCCAGGGAGGAGAGTGGAGTACATTGATGCGCCTGGCCACGGACGCTATAACCATCGTGGTTGGGCGCATCCGACGGTTGGGCCTCAGGGTGGCCCTCGATAAAACCGAGGCCCTATTATTTCACGGGCCTCGGCGGGGGCCACCTCCTGGGGCACACATATTGGTGGAGGACGTTCGAATCAGGGTTGGGGCCCAGATGAAATATCTGGGCCTCACCCTGGACGGACGCTGGCGATTCGAGCCCCACTTTAGGGGGCTCGGACCGCGTATAGCTGGGGCGGCAGCGGCACTCAGTCGTCTACTCCCCAATAAGGGTGGGCCGGGTGCCGGCTGCCGCCGTCTTTATATGGGAGTCGTGCGGTCGATGGCCGTCTACGGGGCACCGTTGTGGGCGGACGCCCTCTGCGCCGCCAATATTCGCACGTTGCGCAGCGCACAGCGCATTGTGGCGCAGAGGGCTATACGAGGATACAGGACGGTGTCCTCAGCGGCGGCCATCGTACTCGCCGGCTCCCTTCCCTGGGAGCTGGAGGCGGACGTTCTTTCCGCCGTATATCGTTATACGGCGGCTAAGAAACGCCGAGGGGAGCCTCCAGCTCCCAGGGAAATAGACGAAATGAGAACGAGGGTCCGGAGGGACGAGGTGGAGAGGTGGCAGCAGGATCTGGCGGACGCACGTTATGGTAAATATACCATTGACGCCGTCCGCCCGGTCCTGCTGGAATGGATGAACAGGGAGTGGGGCTCCCTGACGTTTAGACTGGTGCAGGTGCTGACCGGGCACGGGTGCTTCGGTTGGTACCTGCACCAGATCGCACGCAGGGAGCCGACCGCCGCATGCCATGAGTGCGGCGCTGGGACAGACACCGCGCAGCATACTCTATCTGAGTGTGCTGTGTGGGAGTCACAGCGTCGTACTCTGGTTGCGGCGGTGGGGAGCGATCTATCGCTGCCGAGCGTGGTTGAGGCCATGCTCGGCAGCGAAACAAGATGGAATGCAGTGGCCTCCTTCTGCGAGGAGGTCATCTCGCAGAAGGAGGCGGCGGAGAGGATACGCGAGGAGGATCCTCTGAGCGATCCTCTCCGTCAACGCAGAGTCGGTGGGAGGAGGCGGAATTATGTCCGTCTCCTACAACCTCCGTAACCGAACCTGGGGAGACGGGCCGGGGGGCCCATCTCCCCATTGCACAGGTTCGGTTGACGAGAAGGGGGCGGCTGGTGTGTACCCAGCTTGCCCTCCTTATTAGGACGACGCCCGGCAGACACTTTCTGCTGGGCTGGCCGCTGGGGTGGCATGGTGATAGCACTGTTCGATCCCATGCCGCCCCAACCTAGCGGCGGACGGTACACCGTGGGGTTTTAGTGAGTAAGAGTCTCACACTACCCACTCTCTCCCCCGGGAGAGTGGTGTGTCCATGATGGATTTCCCCACGTTAATAAAAAAAAAAAAAAAAAAAAAAAATTGTACCTACTGCTTTCACTTCGATAATATTACATCGATAAAAAAAACAATAAAAACATACATTAATTAAGAATTTTATGCAACAAAAATTTTAATGCCACACACACGTCTGTAAAATGTTCAGTTCGAATGTGTTTATTGCACTTTGTCGGAGTTGCCTTTGCAGTATTTCGATATTTCAAGGGATAATTTATGAAAATTGAAACATTCTCTTTTGTCCCGAACGTTAGCTACATGCCTTATGATTTTAAAATATCTCTTTATGTATATCAGTGGTGGCCAACTCCGCGCACGCCGGCGCAAGTGCGCTCACGGTTGATCTTAATGCGCCCGTTGCAAGATTTCCAAAACATTAATTTAAAAATACATTTTTTTGATGTTTCTTAACCATATGAAAATAATTTTACAGTAAGTTATAATTATTTTATTTTCATCTATTTTCGTGGTCTGCGTATATTCCAAATCTACAAAAAAATTATCCACCTTAAAAATAAAACGAAACATGCGTCCTTCGCGCTGTAAAATTTTTTCATTGCGCAATTGCTTTGAAAAAGGTTGGCTACCGTTGATGTACATACTTAAAAAAATTACGATACCATTACATAGTATAGCAGTAGAAGAATATGTAGGTACGCTTTACCTTTCAGTTTTTTCGTTCTTTCGGTGTCGATGTGTAAAGTTTAATATTTAACAAGGTGAAGGAGTAACCTTCATCAGCCAGTCCCGAAGGTGCTGTAGAGAGCAAAGCCGCGCGTCGTCGACGCAAAATTGATATTGTAATCTAAAACGGTTTCAGGATTAAATTATACAGATCTTACGTTACTTAAAATAAAGTTTAGATATTCTATATTGAGGGCTTACTGCGAAAACCTGATACATGCAGTGAAGAAAAAATAAATACATAATCTGTCATTTTAAGATCTGAGTCTTAAAAAATATGCCGAGAGGTTAATGCCATAATGAAAATACTTATTACAGATTGATAAATGATTTTTATGTTATCTTAATTATATAACTACTCGTACAGACTTGATTGAACAGCCACAGAAGTTAAAATACTGGATAGGTAATTTATGCTATCCATTTAAATCATATGTTTTCTGATGTCTATACATATAAATAAAAT
Source organism: Antheraea assamensis (assembly GCA_035772565.1). Lineage (NCBI taxonomy): Eukaryota > Metazoa > Arthropoda > Insecta > Lepidoptera > Saturniidae > Antheraea > Antheraea assamensis. The sequence goes on along the minus strand of JAQQSE010000054.1, from coordinate 857,968 downwards.
TGGAGTGTCTGTTTGTAATATCAAAATAACGACTTTTTACTGATTGGATATAAACGTATACACAATACTGATAACAAAAATATATTTTTTTTTATTTTTGTCTGTCTGTCTGTATGTTCCGGGTAATCTCCGAAACGGCTGGACCGATTCTGACGGAAACTTCACTGACGGATAGTTAAAATTACAGCAGGTAGCATAGGCTGCTTTATTTTAGACTAGCTGTCATCCGAGGCGTCCTCTGTAGTACTATCTTCAAAACGATTGGACCTATTTTTCACTGATAGATAGCTAACATTATAAAAAGTAATTGAAGCTTTTTTTTTAGTTTGGACTAGTTTTTACCCATGGCTTTGTTTCTAGTACTATCTCCAAAACATTTGAACCATTTTTCACGGAACTCTCACTGATAGATAGGTGATCTTATAAGAATTAATTTACAATTACAAAAAAAAACGCATGCGGAGGTGCGGGCAACAGCTAGTAGATAATAAATAATTCAGTTTCAAAGTTCAGATGTTTAACGTAACAGCAACAACTGGTTGACCGACATGATGGAATCATTAGTTAAAATTATCCCCATCAGAAAACAGGGAGTGTCATGTGGCCTGTCACAGCGACGATGTAACTAATAGTTTCAAGGCGTGCATCTTAAATGGTTGTTTTGATCAAAGCTTTATTGTGCGTGTAAAGTGTTCCAAAATGTATAATAGACGATTTGTTACTTCGGCAATAATTTTGTGGCCGTTATAATCTTAAATTTATCCTATAGATGTATAATATTTTTTTTTAAGTAGACGAGACCGAAAACTTCTTTTAAATATTTTATACATTCAGTTGTAGGTTAGTCTTGTAAAATGTAAAACAAGCTAAATTTAGAGAGGAGTTGACTTTTGAGCACAGCTGCATATACCTATAGGGTAATTGGCGACAGATAATCAGCTGTAAAGGGGGCTAAGAAAAATCGTTACCGCCATGATATGGTTTTATCACGATGTTTCCCTTCACCGAAAGTTCCGGCTCTTTCACACGTTCCGAATGCGCTAACCACTGTGAAATGGACAAAAAATAAATTCAGACATAATTCTGCTGTTGTTTATCCATTGTCCGTTACACTATTATTAACAAAAACCTATGTAGGCCCGATTAATCATAGTGTGCGAACAAGTTAGCATTATGCAAAAACTAATATTACTGCTACAACAACGGGTAATTCTTACAGACTTAGGTACTTCTTTATAATATTTTAGTTGTGACGAATTTTTCTATCACTTTAACTATTGTTATAAATTATCATACAAATTAGTCTAAAGCTGGAATACTCATTTTCTTACCAACATAACATCTTAATGTAGATGTGTCTAAAATCTAAAAGATAAAAATTAAAACTTAGAATTCTATCGTTGATATTAGATCAGAAACTACGACTAATTTTATATGAATGGAAAAATAAAATGTCGTAACACGCTCCGCCTGGGATTTCTCACCCTTGTCCCAGACGTGGGGCATCCCCTTGGCGTCAGCCTCCGCGTATTTGTTGTACGAGAAATTGATTTCCACTGCATCCCTTCAAATTTTCGATACAACAAAGCGCAGTCAGTGGCTTTGCTGTCGTTCATTGTTACTTGAGTGCTGAGATAAGCGACGGAATCAGGCAAAATAATATTTTTAGAAATACAATCTTGTATATATAAAAGTAATGCTAAACAAAGACGTGTTTTTACTAATTTATACGTTAAATGTTTGAGCATAATTACGGGTCAACTTCACTGATCATGTGCCTTTAGATATTTATATAATAAACCCAGAGGGACTGGCTCTTGACTGCAACTAATAGGGACTTGGCGACAGTCTTTAACTTAGGTATGGTAGCTAGCCGGCTATGAATTAAAGTCCTAGCAGAAGGTCACTGCCTCCGAAAGCTCTTAGTAAATGATCATAAAGGTTTGAAATATATGTCTATTGCTGAGATTTCTTTATATAGCTTGATAATATAACCGTACAGGTGTTTTTTTCTATATTAAAAATACGGTGTAGCCCAAAAGTTAAAGCGATTTTCGGTAACAGATCCTTTTGGTACTCGTCGCCGTTATGCTGACTTGTTGAATTACCTCTCCACGTCTCGTTTGAAAGACCCACTATCATAGGGTTGAAATATTTGTAACAATTTGATGTGTCAATAAATTTAGTAATCAGAGATGTCTTTCATTTTTTAAGTTACTTTTAAGTTATTTTGCTCAATGTTTATGTTACATTTTATTGTTATTATTTCCTTTAATTGTTTTTGCAATCTATTTTTATTATTTTCTTAATTTATAAAACAAATTTAATTGTTTCATCCGAATTCCAAATTCAGTTTTCTCCTAGCGAGAGTAATTTCGCGTTTCTTTTATTTTTGGCAAAGAAATAATAAAATCTAATATCAATTTAGTATTTCTGTAAAAATAACATAAAAGTATTTGTTGACCACACGTGTAATATAACTTTTGAAATAACAATACAATTTGAAAGTTTATCGGTACCAAATGCCTATTATCATGAGAATTGTAATAAAAATGTTAAGTTACATTTGTCACTCGCAGCTTACGCTGAATACGTATCTGTCTCGATTCGGTGTGGGGCGCAGATTGCGAGCTCAGAGGCGTGTAAAGTGTGTTGATTTCTTGTACTTCAGTGAGAGGGTATAGTCTCCCCCGATAGGGAAATTATTAGACAATACTAAGGGGTTGTATAGATAGGCACATTATATAAAAAATTTAAGGGTTTAGTTAAATTTTAGGCCGATATTAATAAATACCTAATTAAAGTATACGTTCAAGTGAGATTAATTTTCTATTTATATGGTCAAGTCGGTAACACATATATTGAAAAGATAAGCAGATTTGGAACTAAACAGGTCTGGCATGAAATTATGATTCATTCAAAAAGTAAAAAAAAAGTCAAAAAACCTATGCTGTGGTAAAATGTATAGTTTAGTAAAGCTTATTTTAATAAAAATTTATATACATATAATGTAAATGCAGTTTTTGAGGCTCAAACGCGTCAAACCTACTTAATTTTTCATAGATGATTCTATGCTATTTATGGAATCATTAGTTAAAATTATCCCCATCAGAAAACAGGGAGTGTCATGTGGCCTGTCACAGCGACGATGTAACTAATAGTTTCAAGGCGTGCATCTTAAATGGTTGTTTTGATCAAAGCTTTATTGTGCGTGTAAAGTGTTCCAAAATGTATAATAGACGATTTGTTACTTCGGCAATAATTTTGTGGCCGTTATAATCTTAAATTTATCCTATAGATGTATAATATTTTTTTTTAAGTAGACGAGACCGAAAACTTTTTTTTTTAATATTTTATACATTCAGTTGTAGGTTAGTCTTGTAAAATGTAAAACACGCTAAATTTAGAGAGGAGTTGACTTTTGAGCACAGCTGCATATACCTATAGGGTAATTGGCGACAGATAATCAGCTGTAAAGGGGGCTAAGAAAAATCGTTACCGCCATGATATGGTTTTATCACGATGTTTCCCTTCACCGAAAGTTCCGGCTCTTTCACACGTTCCGAATGCGCTAACCACTGTGAAATGGACAAAAAATAAATTCAGACATAATTCTGCTGTTGTTTATCCATTGTCCGTTACACTATTATTAACAAAAACCTATGTAGGCCCGATTAATCATAGTGTGCGAACAAGTTAGCATTATGCAAAAACTAATATTACTGCTACAACAACGGGTAATTCTTACAGACTTAGGTACTTCTTTATAATATTTTAGTTGTGACGAATTTTTCTATCACTTTAACTATTGTTATAAATTATCATACAAATTAGTCTAAAGCTGGAATACTCATTTTCTTACCAACATAACATCTTAATGTAGATGTGTCTAAAATCTAAAAGATAAAAATTAAAACTTAGAATTCTATCGTTGATATTAGATCAGAAACTACGACTAATTTTATATGAATGGAAAAATAAAATGTCGTAACACGCTCCGCCTGGGATTTCTCACCCTTGTCCCAGACGTGGGGCATCCCCTTGGCGTCAGCCTCCGCGTATTTGTTGTACGAGAAATTGATTTCCACTGCATCCCTTCAAATTTTCGATACAACAAAGCGCAGTCAGTGGCTTTGCTGTCGTTCATTGTTACTTGAGTGCTGAGATAAGCGACGGAATCAGGCAAAATAATATTTTTAGAAATACAATCTTGTATATATAAAAGTAATGCTAAACAAAGACGTGTTTTTACTAATTTATACGTTAAATGTTTGAGCATAATTACGGGTCAACTTCACTGATCATGTGCCTTTAGATATTTATATAATAAACCCAGAGGGACTGGCTCTTGACTGCAACTAATAGGGACTTGGCGACAGTCTTTAACTTAGGTATGGTAGCTAGCCGGCTATGAATTAAAGTCCTACCATAAGGTCTCTGCCTCCGAAAGCTTTTAGTAAATGATCATAAAGGTTTAAAATATATGTCTATTGCTGAGATTTCTTTATATAGCTTGAAAATATAACCGTACAGGTTTTTTTTTTCTATAGCAAAAATACGGTGTAGTCCAAAAATTAAAGCTATCTTCGGTAACAGATCCCTTTGGTACTCGTCGCCGTTATGCTGACTTGTTTAATTACCTCTCCACGTCTCGTTTGAAAGACCCACTATCATAGGGTTGAAATATTTGTAACAATTTAATCTGTCAATAAATTTAATAATCAGAGATGTCTTTCATTTTTTTAAGCTACTTTTAAGTTATTTTGCTCAAAGTTTATGTAACATTTTCTTGTTATTATTTCTTTTAATTGTTTTTACAATCTATTTTTATTATTTTCTTAATTTATAAAACAAATTTAATTGTTTCATCCGGATTTCAAAATTCAGTTTTCTCCTAGCCAGAGTAATTTCGCGTTTCTTTTATTTTTGGTAAAGAAATAATAAAATCTAATATCAATTTAGTATTTCTGTAAAAATAACATAAAAGTATTTGTTGACCACACGTGTAATATAACTTTTGAAATAACAATACAATTTGAAAGTTTATCGGTACCAAATGCCTATTATCATGAGAATTGTAATAAAAATGTTAAGTTACATTTGTCACTCGCAGCTTACGCTGAATACGTATCTGTCTCGATTCGGTGTGGGGCGCAGATTGCGAGCTCAGAGGCGTGTAAAGTGTGTTGATTTCTTGTACTTCAGTGAGAGGGTATAGTCTCCCCCGATAGGGAAATTATTAGACAATACTAAGGGGTTGTATAGATAGGCACATTATATAAAAAATTTAAGGGTTTAGTTAAATTTTAGGCCGATATTAATAAATACCTAATTAAAGTATACGTTCAAGTGAGATTAATTTTCTATTTATATGGTCAAGTCGGTAACACATATATTGAAAAGATAAGCAGATTTGGAACTAAACAGGTCTGGCATGAAATTATGATTCATTCAAAAAGTAAAAAAAAAGTCAAAAAACCTATGCTGTGGTAAAATGTATAGTTTAGTAAAGCTTATTTTAATAAAAATTTATATACATATAATGTAAATGCAGTTTTTGAGGCTCAAACGCGTCAAACCTACTTAATTTTTCATAGATGATTCTATGCTATTTATTTTTTGATTTCGGATGACCATTTGCCACTTTTTTTGTACGTAACGAAGCGTATGGGCATCAGATAGCATATATATATATATAGATATTGATATATGAGATTATAAACTTCAACACCGTTTGACCGATAAGTGTAAACGGTGGCAGACTGAAATATATTTCATAGAGTACAATTTTTCTTTATATATTTTTTTTAACAATTCACCACTAGATGGCACTGCAACACATCTACTTCTAACCCTTCCATTCGGTTCGTGTACATATTTTACAAGGAGATATGTATTTACACAATTTATTACTATAAATAGAAATTATAGTAAATAATAATAGAAACGTATAATAATAACCTTTTTTATAACGTACCTTCTCTGAGAACAAACACGTTTGAAGCCGCGAACACGTTTAAACTAATATAGATACCAAATTTTTCTAGTCCATTATCGGTTACATAAATATATAAATTCGGTAATCAAATAATGGGGAATTGAAAAGGCTTGTTTGTACAGTTTTACAAAGTACTAAAATAAGCAAGCCTTTAAATGCAAATCTCGTGATGTAAGACGCCATTACTGTTTATTATTGTTCTGTATATAAACAAGTAAGTGCCGCACTTTTTCCCTATTAACAGAAATAAATAGAGACATCATTGGTAATCACAACTCGCCATATTAGCTACTTACATCTAACACGAGAAAATCTCATTTTATACATCTAGAACTACTATTCTGAATTAAACCTTAAGCTATTGTAATTAACGTTAATTTTACATTAAATAGTCTTTTCGACAAACATCGTCCAATTACTTCCGACCTCTAATTTTCATTTCCTTTTGGACTATCGCCAAATAATCTAAAAGAATTGGCAGATCAATAGTTACTGGTGGTGCGTTGGGAAAACAACTTTATTTTAAACGGTTGTCATGACGATGGCTGATCCAAATTGTAAGTACGGTAGTGCAATAGAGATATAGGGAGGGTAAATAGGTATGTAGGGTGGCACGAGGGACAGTGCATTTGCGTACAGTAAATTGGATTAGTACGGCCCATGGGTAAATGACATATATCTGGTTGGTTATTTGCAAATACGGTTCTCGTCAATCTGTTTGGCCCGTCTGCATATAGCCGAAGTTCGGATTTGCGCGTAATATAGTCCAGAGTTTAAGACGGTTCACCCCTGTGATAGCCTGTCTTTTAAGCATTTTTAAGGATTGTTTTGAAGACTAGTAAAAATAGAGAACTTTAAGATTTCTATCATTTATTTATATGTAAATTAAGATTATGGCTATAAATTTTTAGCCAAAAATTCCCAATAGAACGTGAGTTAATTGCGCTCTCAACACACCCGCCTCGAGAAAATGAACGTTCACTTCCTCCGCGATTCCGGTTGACTTGGCTTATCTGAAATTAAAAAATTAACAACGTTTTAATCTATAATCTTAATACCAAAAAAAAAGTCAAGATATTATTAGAAGAATCTAAAATTGACATGTATTTTTTTAAGTTGTCTTGATGTATATATCATAAAACGTATTTATAGCTAAAATTGTGTTCTACGCAATTGTCTTCAGAGCGGTCAATAGTTTGGCGCGGACTGTACATATTTGTTGTTAGAAACTCAAAACCATACATTTTACTGTTTCATTTGATGGTTTTTTTTTCTTAAAGGTATTTAAGGACTACAATTAGTATAATAAATAAGAAACGTATAATTAGACAAACTGGTGCTAATCATAAAAAAATTTCTTCTAATTGATTTCTCAAGAAATATCGGGTGTATTTAAAGGTGAAGGCGATTAAGCAATTTAGGGATTTTTTACATTGGGCTTTTATTGATTCAGGTATTAATAAAGCATATATAAATTATTTTTTCTATATACGTGTTGCTTTGCTAACTTTCGGTTATTTATAAAGTGCTTAACATGATTTTTAAAATCATCTATAATGTCGTATTACCCTTATAATCATGACTTAAATATTATGATGGATGTTCTTTGTATTTATAAATTGTATGTTAGACACATACATATAATATATATTATCAACAAGTCAAGGTCGAGTGGTTTGATCGGTGGAACGCTAATTCGATGTCGCAGGTTTGAACCCAGCGTGTATTAACGAATTTTTAGAAATTCGCGTACATTTATTAATTTATATTGGTAACACAATCGGCTGACGGTGAGGGAAAACATCACGCGGAAACCTAAACCTGAGAAATATTCTTGTAGTACCGCCGTATATGGGTAAATATAGAACTGTGCATTTCACGGATTCTTGTAATTGCCAATACTTCGTGGGCTAGCGTGGTGATTATCCCCATATTTTCCTTCGGGAAGAGGTCTATGGCCCTGTAGTGACTCTCTTTCAGGATCATGTGATGATGTGGTTAAAATGTTTCTACAAATGTTTAAATTACGTCATTTCAGGTTTGCAAATTAGTTTTATAAAAAGACAGTAGGTGGGAATGAAACACATACAAGCTTCAACAATAAAAATACAGTCATGTATTTAGGCTTTCGCATATTTTAATAAATATAAAGTTATAACGAGGTTATAAAAGACATGTTATGACTACAATATTAATCAGAGGAATATCAATAGTATATGTTGAATATTCCAGTTATACTGTTATAGGTTGTTTATCTAAGAAAACACAGAGGTAAGCTTCATTAAATGTGTTTATTAGAAGCGATGCAATCAATAATACAAATTCATATTCCTTGCTTACATATAGTGGCGGATTTGCAGTCTTGGCCGCCCCAGGCCTCTTCTTGTTATCATCAGTGAATTTTGTTTCGATTGGCCGCCCTAGGCCCGAGCCTCCTGGGCCTTAGGGCAAATCCGCCACTGCTTACATGATCCGCATGTTATGGATTTAACTATTTTGGGTAACCTGTGGACATAGATTGGGATTTAGAATGAGTCTTTGTTGAGTAGTTGTACGCACGGTCGTGACACTTTCTCTATTAAGACAAGCGCTTTATAATTAATGACGAGCGAGTCGTTTTATCTCAATCAGTGAAAATATAAATCGGGTGTGAATAAAGTAAAACATTAAATAGTCCATTAGGTGTTAGCGAATTTATAAAAAAAAAACTAGCTTTTGTTAGCGGTTTTGCTTGCATTAATGTATATTTGTATATATATGTGTATTTGACTTATCCCTCGGGAACAGGATATTTGTTCTTGATGACAGATACCCTATGCCCTTTTATGTACTTCTTACAATGTTTATGCAAAATTTTATGACTATCGGCTGAGTAGTTAAAGCGCGAAAGCATAACAAACTGACAAACTCATATTCGCATTTATAATATTAGTTAGGATAGAACAAATGAGTACTCGATTATTTATTTTTAATCGATTTCAAAATAGGAGGAGGTCACTATGTTCGGTTGTATGTAGTTTTATTTTTTTTAATTACTAGCAGATCCGGCGGACGTTGTCCTGCCATTATAATAAAAAAATATATACTTATGTGCATGAAACGCTTAAGGCGGCTTGACTTTTTACGATTCTTTCCACAATTATCATTATATTTCAACCAAGTTACAAAAAACCTTAACAAATTATATGCCTAAACCTTTCCCGTGAACTACTCTATATATTGGTGAAGACCGCATTACAATCCGTTCAGTAGTTTTTGAGATTATCGCGAAAATCCAGACAGACAGACAGACGACATTGTTTTATAATATATAGGATATGTCAGATTTATAAGTACCCCAGGTTATGGTTCAGTACAGGATTAAGATTTATTTATGTCATGTAAACGTTTTTCAAAGTGTTATGTTATTTTCATTATGAGTTCATATTATAGAGGTTAAATGAATTCAGTCGATACTTCATGTGTGGTGACTCTGAATACGCGCCTGTGAGGGGCTTCTGTGTATAGCGACGCCATCGCTCCGCAGCGAGGCCGACGCCTTTAAATTATGCAAGCTATAACAGAATGAGGATTTACGTGTAAATCCCACACTGTTTCCTTTGATACATATTAAACCAGTATAATAAGTAAGGGCTCTTCAACGATTACATTATTATATTACGCTGAATTGATTCATATATTATTTATGTAGGATCTTATTCACCAAGGAATGAAGGACACAAAATGTCAATGTTTAAGTGGTCTGCTAGTTTTTTTTTTTACAAACAAAAAAAGTTTAATAGGTTAATTCTAGAATGAATTTCAAAATTCTCTTTAAAGCGAAGCAATGCTCAATGATGGCTTAGTGGTTAAATTGTTCAGACAACGCGTCGATACACGTAGTTTCGAATTCTTGTTAGTGAGCCGGAACTTTCGGTGAAGGAAAACATCGTGGTGAAATCGTAACAAGGTGGTAGAACTTTTTCTAAGCTCGCCTAGCTATATGTCACCCTCATGTTGAAAATCTGTCGCCAAGTGTCTATAGGTGTGTAACGGCAGCTACGGTTGAGAGCCAGTCCTTCTCTAGGTTAGGTTAGCCACCTTAGACCATCAGCACGGTCCCATGCCGGCCCAACCAAAAGCGGTGGCCGGTACACCGTGGGGTTTTAGTCCGTGCGAGTCGGACATAACCCACTCTCTCCCCCGGGAAAGTGGGTATCCATAAGGGATTTCCCCACGTTAATAAAAAAAAGCCACCTTAGACCACATCGTCATATAACATCAGATGAGTTCGTTACCTAACGCTAAAATCTATGACGTATACATAAAAAAAAGCGAATGCTTTCTTATAAGAGAAATTAAATATGTATAAATCAAATCTAATACGTATACGTGTAGTAGATAGATATTATGATATTTACGTTGTCACTGTTATGTGATTCGAATTATTACCCGTTTCATTTATTATGTATCTTCCTATTATATGTAAAAAATATTAAAAAGTAGATATATTAAAGCCAGTTATTAAAAACATTGAATTAATTGAAAAAATAAAGGTAAAAGAATCGCAATTAAATATTCATATGTATATAAAATGTGTGATTATAAATTCGAAGATTACATTATATCTCATGTAAATACTAAACGAAAACATTCTTGTTATAAAATGCAGAATTAAATATGCGACCCGTCAATAATTTATAAAGCACGTGTTTTCGAACGTAAAAAAATGTATAATTGCCTAGAAATGCGCGTTGTAGGGCAAACCCCGTTATTTGTAGGGTAACCAAGATATAATCAAGATGGATAAAAACTTTGTGTACAGGTTAGGTTTCGTATTTCGTAACTTAATCACAGTTCTAATTCTACGTTATGTTAATGTCTACGACTTGTGGTTGGAATTAAGTTGAACGGTAGTTCGATTCTCGACAGGGTCTACTCAATTTGTTTTGATAAAGCCGGTATAATTATTCGAAACTAACGATGAGGCTGAGGTTTTGGTGAAGAAAAACATCATTATATAGTTATTCCTTAATTATCTAATGCTCGCTTGACAAGATACTAGTATCAAGTTAAAAAAATCTTTCTCGAAAAAGCAATGGGTGTTATCTAACACCAGAATTTGAGAGACAATCCTCCATTTATAGGTTAGTATTTTATGTCTTTTTCGGCTATATAGTTACACGTAACATTGGGGTTAAACGCGAATCTATAAAATAATAAGATTTTTCTAGAAGTAGAATGTTGTTTCAGGCTTTTTATACTATGTATATTAATGCAAAAGGCAATAAAAGGTATAGGTTTTGTGAATTTGCTTGTGAGCGGTAGTCTCTGAAACTACTCATCCGATATTAAAAAGGTACGGTCATGTTTAAGCTTATGGAATTTCTATTATTGTTATTCAGGTTTGTACTATGACTTACTGTGGTCTACGCAAATTGGTTATTATGAAAAAAGTTTTGTTGTTTCATGGAATTTACGTATTTAATCTCAATTGATTGTGGCCATCTTTCTTTTTTAATTCTAATTTTGTCCCTGCAACCCTAACCAATCGACCAATTTTGAGTTATTCCTATACAAATAACGGTAAAATCGATTGAGTCATTTCGGAAATTATCCTGGATACATAAGACACTTCAATTTTATTCATATATATATATATATATATAGACAAACGCGTATCGGGCACGGTTGCCGCATCGATATAAGTGAAATACAAATATAATAAGTCATATTAAAAAATACAATTGTCCCAAATAATTGTAAAAGTGCAGACGTATTGTATAAATATTAACGATGGTACGACGGATGACGTCACAATTTTGTGAACTCGAATGCTTTATTTAACGTTGACATGTAGTTTTAAATTCGTAAACAAGCCATCTTCTTTTGTTTATTGCCGACATTTCAAAATGAAATGGACAGCGTTGTGATTTCATTCAGTCTTTCATATTCAGACCTCCAGAATTTGTGTCTTAAAGCTTTTTTAAATATTACTTTTTCAAAGTTGCAGGAATTGGTCGAGTTGTCTTTCAGGCAAAGTAGCGTTCAGTATATAATGTAATTGTATATTTCTTGTAAGTAAAAGTATTGGAAACAAATTAATACCTTGGGCTTGAAAATTAAAAAAAATGTTTTGGTTTTAAATAGAAATAGTGCAAAACTGCTTGGAAAGATTAATTGTAGGGTTGCCAGCTTTAGAGTGAGGATTTTGAAAATGTTGTACTTACAATAAGGATCGTGGTTACTGGTATCAGTACCAGGCTTCGTTTATTGGATTTTTTTTTGTGATTTTCCCTCTCTATGTTCCAGAAAACTTAAAAAAAAAAACCCATTAATAACGTTTATTTTGTATTCCATTTGATCATTTACAGTCGCGGAAGTCGTATAGTTTAGACCGAAACTATATCTAACTTTGAAATTGGTCTAAATAAAGTGGATCGTTTGTTAGATGAAGAACTGCAGATAATAACGTGCAAACTGAACATGTCTTTACTGTTTTGCGAAAATTTAGTTTTGCAATAAAATTGAACAACCGGCTAGGTCCCAAAAATATCTTACGGAGTATGCATTTTCTAATATCTAGAAACGGAACGTCTCAGCTCTAGTGAAACGGTTGGTAACCCTACTAGTAATAATAATTTTACATGAGATCAACTTCCTTGTTTACTGTTTCCTTAAAATACATCATGAGTAAGCACACACCTCGTTAAATTAGACCGTATCTAGTAGTACTACTTGCTAGGAAAGTTTTTTTTTTATGCTAAAGGTCAGCAAACAGGCAGGCGGGCCATCTGATGTTAAATGATTACCGTCCTCTATGGACAACTGTAATACCAAGGGCATCACTGTTGTGTTGCCGACCTTGAAGAGCGTGTTTCAATCCTTTTTCGAAGAGCCCCTTGTCATAAATTTGAAAGAACACCGTGCTTGTGCTTACTTTGAAGGAACCCATTCCACAACGTTAGGGTGCGCATAATGAAGCTTCTAGAGAACCTTACGGTTGTCACCATTCTACTGGGATTTAGAGTAAGTGGATGAGTAACCAGCCAACGGCGGGTGGTGCGAGTTAGAAACTGTGATGAGGGCATCATATCAAAAAGTTCTTCAGAGCACTCTCCGTTATGCATGCGGTTAAAGCACACATAAGGGCCCAATGTCTCTGCGATATTGTAATGACTCTAGATCGTATGTCAATTCGGGATCGTCAACGATGCGAATAGCTCGCCTTTGCAGGGAGTCCAAAGGAGACAGCTGGTAGGTAGGAGCACCAGCCCAGATGTGTGAGCTTTATAGAGCACAAGTCGTTGCTGTGGGGCAAAGTACTGCTTTAACCGGTTTAGGATACTCAGCTTTTTAGCTAGTTAAGTTGAAAAGTAGAACGAAAGTTTTCAATTTTCAAATAGATTAACTACTAAATGGGCCATGAGGTAATTATCATCATTCTTACTGGGATATAAAGAAACCGTTATTTATTATTTCCGTGACGTTGCAATTTTGTACTCTTTTGTCTAAATATTGTACGGACAAAAAAATGCATGTACGTATGCGCAGCTCTTAATAACGGCTTTTTTCTTGTGTTTGTAATTGCCAGGACAAGGTTTCTTAGAGGAAGAAAATGTTTGAAAAATCATAAGGAAAAGTGAGGAATTTGGGCCAAAAAATATCCATATAATAAGTGAATGAGACAGAAGTGGAAAGTCGTGGCGGTCTAGTAGTTTTTCCGGTGGATTATCAATCCGATGTCCGCAGGTTCAGAACCCTGGCATGTATCAACAGATTTTTCGCAATTCTCGTAAGTTTACCAATTTTAATTGGCAACACTATCGACTGACGGTAAAGGAAAACATTGTGAGAATACCGGAACCTCAGAAATGTTCTTGTAGTACCACCGTAAGTGGAAAAAATATTACACAATTTTTTGAAGCGATGATGGCTCAGTTGGCAGTGTGTTCGGAGACAGCGTCGAAGGACGTAGGTTCGAATCCAAGCAACTGAGTCGGAGCTTTCGGTGAAGGAAAACATCATGATGAAGCCATAGTATGGTGGTAGGGCTTTTTCTAAGTCCGTCTGGCTGGCTACCACCCTCAAGTTGAAAATTTGTCGCCAAGCACCTGTTGCTGTGTTCCAACAGCTGCACTTGAGAGCCTGTCTCCCTCTAGGTTGAGCGTGACTTACCATCTTAGACTACATCATCATTTAACATCAGATGAGATTGTGGTCAAAACGCTTACCTATAAAGTATATAAAAAGAAATGACTTTACACTTATATGTCTTATATGGTCAGTTCGTAAAACACAGGCATGATTTAAAAACTAGAAACTGTGACAAACTGGTCGTTCCATGTTTTAGACTCAGTAAAACCAGTAACAGGTTTTTGGGTAATAGTGTTAGGTTTTATAACAAAGTCCCAAAGCATATTACTGATTTGCCAGACTATAAGTTTAAGTGCCATGTTAAGCGGGTTTTGGTGTCAAAGGGTTATTATAGAGTGGATCAATATGTGAACGATGGTGATGTCTGGAATTGACTCCTCTCTGTGCATCCACTAAAATCGATTGTAATGTATAATGTATATTAATTATATAAGTATATGTTAAAAAGATAAACCCGATCGAGTTTCTTGCCGGTTCTTCTCGATGACTGGAGTGTTTTGCGAACCGGTGGTAGTTTTGACGTTCATAAGCGCCTTCTTAGGGCCTAAATTGAATAAAGTATTTTTGATTTGATTTGATTTGATTTGAATCATGAAGATAATCTGTAAAAATGTCTACAGCAAACTAATCTGATAGCTTATTTCTATGATAATCATATTTAAGGCGAAAAACGCATTGATATTCTTTTGTATAACGACGCTACTCTTTATAAGCGCCGGTCACGTATGGCCATTCGTTAATAGGTACCGGTCTCTTTGAATGTTTGACCCTTGACTACCGGGCGAATGGGCACGTGATTGGAAAATTATTTTATTACGTTTGCCTTGCGTTGGAACAGTCTTTTAATTAATTATTATTTGATTATATTTACATAGTTTTTTTATAAAAAAAACGAACTATAGAAATATAAAGTTAATACTTTATTAGGTGTGGAGATTTGGCATCTCCGTGTTAGAGTTATTCAAGGAATCATTTCTCGACAGAAAGATTCTTACTTTGTTAAAACGCTGTATTATTTTATATACGTTTAATAAAGTTCTGGTTTACTGAGTTGAGTCACGCTCAGTTCATTTATTTCAGAGATAAAAAAATCGCAAATTTTATAATGTTTCGGAATATTCATTGGTATGATAGAACCTGTACAGTCATACCTTTTGAGAATAGTTGTAGATGACTATGAACAGTAGTGATCAGATTACATTTAGTGTAATGTAAATATATTTGTTACATCTTTTAAATAAAAAGGTGTGTGTGTGCGATTCACACACGATAGAAGTGAAAATTCAGTAAATCCACAAAAGAATGAGGTGAATATGTATAACAAGGGTAGGATAATTACAACGTTTATTTGTTTAAAAATGAAAGTATTCTGATTAATTATAAAAGATATCTTATATTTTATTTAACATATGTTACATAATTTATTGCTCAAGTTCCATATTTTCAGTCTCAACAAACAAGACATTAAAATACTCACAAACACTGGTAAATAATAACACACCACGCTGACTCCTTACTAAAAAGCTGTAATACGCAGCCGCATACAGTGTACAATAAGTACACGTACTATTTACATATACTAACACACGTTAAATGCTCAAATACAATCAAGTATTAAACAGTGTGCATTATACATACACACCGACATTTGCTCTCTCGCTCTGGCTCACTATTTCACTTCAAAAATAGTATGTATATTTTTGTCTCATTCTTTGCCGGCTTCATCCTACACATTTTTGTATTTGTGTCTCTTACCTGTCGTTTTTCCGTTGCATCCGGTTTGAAATCACAACGATTCTAAGGAAGTTTCACTTCAAAAATAATTGTATGTATTTGTTTAACCACCTTCTTGGTCTTGTCCCATCTGAGTAGGGTTGGCATAACATGTTTTCTTCCTTTATGTTTCGAACTGAAACTTGTGTTAAAGTTTTACGATCATCTGCCTCTTGTCAACCCTTCTTTGTGTCTCTTTGTCTATGTCAACACGACGATATTTGATTAGATATTATCATCTGAACTTTAAAAGATTAAAGACTTGTACTACTGCCTTAAAAATATACGAATATATGAATGTATTTTCGTTTTGAAGTAAATACTGAGAAAATGATTATATGTCGAATAATTTAATCGGAAGGATTTTTTTTTCGCACTGACTACCGTGTTGGCTTGACAGGCCTCTACAGTTTCACCGGACTACACCTGAAGGAAACCGGAGTTCTTACTTTATTTGTAGATAGTTTTCTGTATAAATGGAATGTTTTCATTTCAGAAATCGTCGAAGAACAACAATGTCACAACAACGAATTCAGGCTGACCTGCCGCGAGTTGGATTCCCATATCGCAGTGCTCGAAGGTTGGTACACTTCGATAGAAGACTACAGTCGCGATGTAAACACGTCACTGAGATACGAAAGCTTACAATTAAAGACTGAAAACGATTCTGAATTAAATCAAGTCTACGTATATTCTAGTCCGAAACACAACGGCGTTTACGAGCCGACGCCGACGGAGAACCATTCCACATTTGACAATATCAGTGCGAACTACTCTTTCGACCTCAATGACACTTCATTTTTAAATGACAGTTTGTTGTTTTTAAATGACAGTCTGGATGTGAGTGTGGAGTTTATGAACGCGAGTGACGTTTGTAGTGGTCTGTCATACGCTCGGAGCTATGCGAGTTGGCGGGAAGGCGACAAGCGTCGTCGTACTGTCATCAGGAATTCCTCGGTGAATTTGAGAGCGCCGCTAACTTACCGGTGAGTCGTAAATTACTATTTTTATGTGTGTTTATATATTTAGAATTACAATTTTAAGTGTAATTCGAACCGAAATAGAATATGATAATACCTATACTTTATTTATATGATCTTGGATTGGCTTATTTAAAAAAAAAAGTCGTCAATTTGATATCTCAGTTTCTATATTAATAGATTAGAAATAAAACAACCAAGTCATATTTCAATAAAGTATTAAATTTTTCGTTTTAATTACACCGTATTCATAATTTTTTAAGACATTGATAACTATACTTCTTTATATTTGCATATTACAGAAGCATTTTAATACATTAAACAATGAAATCTGATTTATTAAAAACGCTGTCTAACTTTATAAACAACAGCTTTTTAAATACCTTGATGTCTCCTGTATCATTTATAAGTATTTAAATGAAGCGTTTTGTTAAGGTCTTGTATCTTAGAATACGCGTGTCAATCTAACGTTTCATTCATTCTATTTTTACGTATCGTCTACTAACTAAATAATTAATTAGCTGTTACAATGCATACTCTTTTTAAACTGGATTGTTTTGGTCTTTGTATTTTCTATAATTATTACTTGAAGACCTAGATACTATAGCGACTAAATTTAGATAACTATAATACAAAGAGCCTACTCCTGCCTCAAAGGCCGGCAACGCGTTTGTGATGCCTCTTGTGTCGCAGGTGTCTATGGGCGGCGATGACTACTTACCATCAGGTAACCCGTCTGTTCGTTTGCCTCCAATCGTATACAAAAAAAAATAAATAAATTAGAGATACAAACCTTACAAAAAGATTAAAGTAATTTTATGTAGTTTCCTAAGACATTTAAAAATGGGATCACTTAACAAGGATTGTAATTCTATCTTACAATCCTGTTATCTAAATTTGGGAATAGTGACCTTTGTTTGGATTTAAAATTTAGATGCCCATTGATTTTTATATTTTAATCCGTACAAATTAATTTCCATCTACATTATGACTTTGGATTGGATATGTTTTGAGAAGACTTGATAAGTGCTTAACAAACAAGGTTGTAATAGGCACTCTGCTAGTGTATGGAGGTATTCCTTTGAAAGGGAGGTTGAGTTTCAACAGGTCTGGTCGGAAAGTATTGAAAGAAGCCGTTCGCTTTGAACTATATGGAGATCTCTACTACGGGAATAGTACCCCTAATGAGCGATTGTAACAATAAATTATTGTTATTTTGAAGCGATGATGGCTCAGTTGTTAGTGCGTCGAAAGACGTAGGTTCGAATCCAAGCAACTGAGTCGGAGCTTTCGGTGAAGGAGAACATCGTGATGAAACCATAGCATGGTGGTAGGAGCTTTTTCTAAGTCCATCTGGCTAGCTACCACCCTCAAGTTGAAAATCTATCGCCAAGTACCTGTTGGTGTATTCCGGCAGCTGCACTTGAGAGCCAGTTCTCCATCTAGGTTAAGCGTGACTTACCATCTTAGACCACATCATCATTTAATATCAGACGAGATTGTGGTCAAAACGTTTACCTATAAGGTATAAAAAAAAAGTTATGGTCATAAACAGACAAAAAGTATTTTCAATTCAATTTATATAATAATATTTAACAAATTTTTAGTTGGAGACACCGTTATTATCCAATAATTTACATATTAATTATTTAGTAGTATAGGGTCTGAAATAAAATGTGTGCTATGTCTCGCAATATAATTTACCTGCTTCACTCTATGTGGTAATATAAAGGGGTAAAGCAAATTACGGCAAGTTCGCGTGTGTTGCACACATAAATAAAGCCAGTTTACGTTAAGTTTCTCATTAGCCGTTTATCTTACTGTGGTATATATGCGCATTTAAAGGGGTCTTGTTGATTAAATATAACAGATTTCTATATAGGATAAGGTTTAATATTTCGCATTTTCATTTCCCTTTTACGTGATACGATAAAAATGTAGGTATAAAACGAACTAAATTTCTAAGATGTTGTTGTTTGGTAAAATTATAAAATTCTGATTTACTATGAACATTGATCGTATACAAAGCAAGAGTAAACACTAATGCTTTCGGTAATAATAATCGTAATATGAAATTTTATAGTCAAACACCTATATGTGAATTCCGATGGTAGCATACTACAATCCATCCCGATCGCTTTAAGCTTAGCGTATTTATCATCTCGATTCATAATTGAATGTTAATATAATTCAGGAATGTTAATATTATTCAGCACTAGCTGTTGCCTGCAGCTCCGCGTGCGTTTTTTTTTATAATTGCGAATTACTTCTTATAAGATCAGCTATCTGTCAGTGAAAGTCCCATGAAAATAGGTCTAATCGTTTTGGAGATAGTAGGTACTACAGACGAAGCCAATGGATGATAGCTAGTCTAAAATAAAGTAGCCTATGTCACCCACTGTAATTTTAACTATCCGCCAGTGAAGTTTCTGTCAAAATCGGTCTAGCCGTTTCGGAGCTTACCCGGAACAAACAGACAGACAGACGGACAAAAATATTAAAAATTGTATTTTTGTTATCAGTATCGTGTATGCGTTCATATCCAATCAGTAAAAACTCGTTATTTTGATATTACAAACAGACACTCAAATTTATTTATATGTCTAGATTATGTGATATTTTAGTCATGAAACTTAACGTACAACAAGGAGTGTAAAAAAAACAATCAAAAGTGTGTTCCGGCATTTACATTTTGAGCTTACTTGCGGGTAGCAAATATTATGAGCTCGGCATTACCTCCTTGATTAAACTCTGAGGTAAGATTAGATCAGATTATGGTAAAACGGTACATAAATATACGAATTGTATTACGCGCCTTTACATTTATAATGGATACGGTTTTTTTTTAATTATGTTGGTATTATTATTATTTGTAATAACTGTTTCTTTGAATAAGTTAGATGAGTTATTATAATATGAATATTTTATAGTTATTCGCCCTGTTCCAATGTTTAAGCATACCAATTTTCATAACAATCGATTGTACCCTTCGGCTGGTTTTTTAAGACCCAGACCTAAAAATGGCGGATTGTTTTTACTTTATTTTTTTTTATTTCACGACATCGCACATTGTAAATTTCAAGGTTTAGTAAAAAAAGAGTGCGTAGAAATAAAAAAAATAATTAAAAATATATTATACATAAAAGTTATAATTTTACACTACATAGTTTGTTATTTTTCAAAGTTTTGTAATAAATCAGGATTCTTTTAAAGATTATGCTGTCAACAGTCTCTTAGCTGTGCCTCATGAGGTCTACATTCGTTTGTATAGAACTTCAATCTTTATGATTTTGGACAGTCCAGGAGTTAACGGTAAGAAGCATATGTGTTCAACGCCATCTAGTACCTGAGTAAGGAATATAGATAACACAAAATACTTCTCTGTGAAGAAACAATTATATATGCCCACTTTTATGGTGTTCTATTAAACGGCGATGGAGTTTATCATATATTAGCTATTACTCGTGGATTCACTCGCATTTATGTGGATTTTGAAAATAAAATACAACCCTCATTACTTACTGATAATGTAGCTTGTTATGGGAGAAAGAATTTTTGAAATAGGTTAAGATGTTTTTTGAGTTTATAAATTACAAACAAATAACGGTACAGATATATATACTGTTATCGATTTCTCTACTAACTTTTGGCCGCGGTTTCGCTTGCGTTAATATACATTTGACCTATCCCGCGGGGGTAGCACTTTTTTCTAGATAAAGGTACCATATAACCGTTTCTGTATTCGCAACGTCTATGCAAATAGACAAGCTGGACATGCACATTTATAATATTAGTTAAGATTTTAATGGATCTACATGTTTTTTTTAAATTTTGTATGTATGATGCAAAGGGACAATATCAAATGAAAACGCTGTACAAAATTGTAAAGCCTAAACACGTTTTTGTTTGTCAATCATATTGTTAGTATGTTAGTATAGCTTATGTTTAAGCCCAAGACACGTATCCACGTGTAGTCCGGTTTGTCGTCTACTCACGTCCGTGTTGTACGGGCAAGTAATTATGTCGTTCCCGTGGGATTTTTTTTCGTCACGTCGTCTGTTTCACCTACAGGCGTATTCCAATAGAACCTTAAGACGCAGATTGTAGAAGATTTATACATTTTTTATTAATTTCTATTTGTGATTAATTATTTAATGTAGCATTGAAGCGATGACGGCTCTGTTGGTAGTGTGTTCGAATAGAGCCTTGAAGGACGCAAGTTCGAATCCTAGCAACTGAGTCGGAGTTTTCGGCGAAAGAAAACATCGTGATGAAACCATAGCAAGCTGGTAGAGCTTTTTCTAATTCCGTCTGGCTAGGTACCACCCTCAAGTAGAAAATCTGTTGCCAAACACCTGTTGGTGTGTTCCGGCAGCTGCACTTGAGAGCCAGTTTCCTCTAGGTTTAGCGTGACTACCATTTTAGACCACATCATCATTTAACATCAGATGAGATTGTGGTGAAACGCTAACATATAAAGTATAAAAAAAAACAACCAAAAAAATGTATAAGTCTTCCACAATGGTATATGTTCAGATTTATCTTACCTTTTAGTGTATTTTAGCTAACTCATCTTCGGCGACTAAACGGCTATATTAGAATTATAATAGTTTATAAAGATTGCTCATAAAATAACAATAAATGAAGGATTACAGCTACCGATATACATCAATAAAAATCTATTGCTGAATGTATGTAAGCATATTACTCCAGAACGATTGTATCTATATGGCTGATTCCTTTTCTGTTGTTTTTGTGATTAGCAGAACAAGGTTTGTATAAAATAAAATGTATGGAAAATTGTCAGAACGAGTGAAAAATTCGGGTCAAAAAATCTCCTTATAAAGTAGTGAGTGAGTGAAAGAGATAAAAGATAGTCGCGACTCCTCAAAAAATATTGACACAGTTTACTGGTTAACGTTCAATTGTTTACCCTTCATTTTATTTCACTACTTGGTCGTACTGTAAATGGAATATATTCTTCAGTAGATTACCGATTTGCCAGACTATAGGTTTAAGTGCCATGTTAAGCTGGTTTTGGTGTTAAAGGGCTATTATAGAGTGGATCAATATGTGAACGATGGTGTTGTCTGGAATTGACTCCTCTCTGTGCATCCACTAAAATCGATTGTAATGTATAATGAATTTTAAATATATAAGTATATGTTAAAAAGATAAACCCGATCGAGTTTCTTGCCGGTTCTTCTCGATGACTGGGATGTATTCCGTACCGGTGGTAGTTTTGACGTTCATAAGTGCCTTCTTAGGGTCTAAATTGAATAAAGTATTTTTGATTTGATTTGATGACCCGGTGAGCTTCGTATCACTTACATATATATTTGTAAAATGCAGTCAAAACTAAATACAAAATTTTTATATACATTATAAATGTAACACAGTTATGCACTTAATCAATTTAAAGCTTTCTCATGTACTATTTTTATTTCTGAAACAGAAATGTTTTGTATTCCAACAGAACAGAGGCCAAAGATATCGGACCTCATACTACAGCTATGAAACAGACAAATTTCTGAACGCACCTATAAATATTTGACAAACGAATGACAATTCTATCCTTCTCTGTAATCTTTCATCTATCCTATCTCTTAAGAATAAAACTTATATTATTTCATTGGTAAAGTTTCTTAATTATCATAATGTTTGTTTGTAGAACCTTGATCTTAATTTTATGTATATATTGCCCACTACATCCTTTATTCGCCTTCCCCCTCTGTCTACCCAAATCCTTCATTGTATATGAATCATCAATATCAGTCATTGCCAAATGTCTGGAATATATTCATAAGGAGAGAAACCGCATAAAGTAGAAGATACTAATTTAATACATGAAAATGGCAGTAATAGTCTTTGAAGAGGACTGAGTTGCCAGTAATATAAAAGAAAGAATGACAATTATTTATTTCTAAAATGTCAAAAGACATCAAATGTTTCATAGCTGCTAGGAACATTTTGTATTCGAAAATTAAATTGTCTTTTTTAGTAGTATTCCCTTACTTATTATTTATTTTCTCACTGTTTAAACCTTCCCTGAACTTTCACAGATATTTGAAGATCAAAATTAGTCAAATCGCTTTAGCCATTCTCGAGTTTTAGCGATACAAACGAACAGCTATTCATTTATATATATATAGATTAATTAGTATGTATATATATATATATATTGAAATTTGTATATTCACACAATACATTTTAATGTCGGATCTAAAATACGATATATCACGTGACACAATGTCATTTTATGGTCGATTCGTATCATATTTTTTATATTCATAAACAGTTTTAGAGATATTTATGAAACTTGTTCGTTTAATTTATATTTGATGTTCGACGTGTATCATTTTACATGGACTGTTATTTGGCATGCCATTCGCGCACGAAATCATTTACATATAATACAATATTATAATGTTGTATTTTTGTATAATATATATTAGTATTTTTTGTATTTACAAGTTTTCCAGTAATATCTCGAAGCATTTGAGATTTCACACGTTTTACTTTCTACTGAACAAAGAAGAGAAACGCGACAACGTGGGCAGTAGGGTTACAGTTACCAATAATCCCGTGACAGTTCGGACATTCCGTTCTTAGGTGTGGGGGATGTGTCCCGTGAAACAGAAGTATGAGGAACGCCAGTTGTCCAGTTAATGTAGTCAATTATGATAGGTCTAATATTTTTGGGTAGAATTAAAAACGAATGCAATTTATAAAAAAAAACTTGCTATTATTATTAACATTTTAAAGTACTAGATATAATTCGAATTGATTTTTAATTTAAATATGTCAAAACATTCACTTCCGTAACAGCGTATCCGTAACCAAATTTGTTAACACCATGTCGAAAGAGAAATTTATATATATATATATATTATATATATATATATATATAAATAAATAAATACTAAATCGGAACTATACGCAAAGGGTTTAAAACAATCGCTATTAAACAATAGGATTCGTATTGTGATGTAGCGATTTCAAGTTGAGAGGTTATCGTCTATTGAGGCCAGGAGATAAGGCAAGCCAAAAGTTATTGACTAACAAATTCCCTTGCCAAACTATAATAGTCTCGTTATCTCCGATATTGAATAATGCATTTAAATGTACACATGAATAACTAAGCAGGTTGATTATTTGATCTGCTTGACAACAGCGTTGGAGCTCTATCTCATTCTATTGTTTTGGATTGCAGTATATGTAGGTATATTATATTTTCAATATACAGATTATGAAATAGGTTATGTTTTATTTATGGTGATTTACACTCATTTAAGAGGAACTTAAAAAAAAATTATAACGAAATAATGTTTTACAATTGAAGTCTGGTGAAGCACTTGAAAACATTAAAGTCAGCAAAATTCCTGCATCCATTTTTTTATACATTTTGTTTATTTTCGCGCCTGACTACAATCTCATTTGATGTTAAATGATGATATGGTCCAAGATGGTAGACACGCTCAATTTAGAGAGACTGGCTCTCAAGTGCAGTTGCCAGTATACACCCATAGGTGCTTGGCGACGTATTTGACAGACGATT
The DNA here is from genome assembly GCA_035772565.1 of Antheraea assamensis. Taxonomy (NCBI): domain Eukaryota; kingdom Metazoa; phylum Arthropoda; class Insecta; order Lepidoptera; family Saturniidae; genus Antheraea; species Antheraea assamensis. Next base: position 833,523 of record JAQQSE010000054.1, on the reverse strand, counting down.
ACAGCGTGGTAATTAGCGAGGTGGGCTTAGAAAATGCCCTATTCCATGCTATGGCTTCGACACAATGTGTCCTTCACCGTAAGCTCCGGTTCTTTCGTAAGGATGCGAACATTGTCGATCGATCTTCATTGGAGATATGTACCTCGAACAGCGATTAATAATACTACAGATAATTTCTTCTTTCACATTCAAAAGCTGTAACACAATAATTTATTGCTTTTGTTTGTAAATATTCTCTATGCTACCTTATATCGCGGTATATGTTTTATTTTTTACTATTTACGTAGAAAACAAAAAAGCCTAGTTATAGGATAGGAGCCAATTAATGCAAAGCATCTCGGATGGAATTAATTAGTCTGTTCGAGAAAAATATAGGAAATCTTTCCTAAACTAAAAGTTAAGTATGTTGTTAATGTCCTAAACAGAGTTTTATGTAACCCAAATTATATATTTAGCTTCAGACGCGACCAAAATGAAAACATCAGGAGATAATAAAAGAAAACCGGCACTTTTACATCATGTCATCTGTTTGTCATGCGTCAACGAATATCAAGTCTTTCATTATTATACCGATACTACCAGGCTCGGCGGACGTTGTCCTGCCTTGATAATAAGAAAAATATATACTTATGTGCATGAAACGCCTAAAACGGCTTGACTTTTTCCGATTCTTTCAACAATTATCATTATATTTCAATATAATATTTCAAATACCATACCATAAAGTCTAAGTGTTAGTGGAGAGATTCCGGGTAGGCAAAACGATTGAGTGACGTTAGTATCGTATGAATATTAATGTAAATATTTCTCAATATTAATAAGATGGTATAATTTTACATTATATAGCGTACCGAATAGCAGAATAAGTATTAAAAAAAATTGAAGAATCGACTGTTAAGCGGTACGAAGTTCGCCGGGACAGCTAGTACTAGATGAATTACAGATACTACTAGTTCGGATAACATTTACAAAAAAAAGGTGGAGTTTCGAATTCTACGTCTGTACTAGTCGTGTCCCGCGGTGTCATATGTGTTTTATTTTTAAAAATATACTTTACTGTCAACACACCTGGGCTAGCTTAATCATATCCCGTATAACACAGGTGGTATTTAACTGATATAGGCATTCTTCGTTCGGTTATTCTCGTTTATGAACAGTTCTTCTCGGGCGGCCAAAAATTCTTTAGCCTGTACTTATTTTGCAATAATACTTCTTTTGGCGCGTTAGGGAAAAATGATGAGAGTAAATTTTTATGATGCGCGTGCACACCGTCACGAAAAACCGACACCCTGAAGTTAGCTATAGTCAACAATTTTATTCAAAAAAAGTATGTATGTATTAAATACCTTTTTTCTATTGCTAGTGTCGTTTTTTCTACAAACGTAGAATAAGGCGAAAGATAAAGTTTTTGAAAATATTTTTAATATTTTTTCTACAAACATAGAATAAGGCGAAAGATAAATTTTTTGAAAAGATTTGTAATCTTGGTACGTGAAAGAAGTATAACTTCAAACGCGTGTACATAAGTACACACTACTTTTTTTTTATATATATGACAGGAAATTCCGGAGATTAGCGCGCGTAGATACAAACAAAAAGAAAATGTATTTAGTCACGTTCCTGTCGAAAGTGTCTTAATATTTTTATTTTGTTTCGCGATGAAGAGAATGTAAAAATCTTTAATTTTTTATGTTTGATATTCTACAAACACCCATTTATATATTTGAAATGTTACATAGCGAATTAATTTCACTTACGTGTAACGCAAATATTTCTTTTTTAATGTTAGTGTTGTCTAAATAGTCGAGTCACCGGAAGTATGAATTTATTATTTAAATAAATAAAATGAAAGATTAATGGCTATAATAAAAGTCAAGTTCTGCAAATACATATATATATATATCTATATGTCCAAACGAACTTAATATAATATGTATGTGTGGGTGATTCTATGTTTGACGCATAAAACGCAAGAATTACCTAAATATTAGGGTGTACGTTACTGTGTACTTCCGCCAGGTATTGATTGGCCGTGGTAACGTTTCTTCTTTCATAAATGTTTTCTGTTGCAGTGGGACTTGACAGCGGCCAATCAATATCAAGTCGAAGTGCAAAATAATGTCCATTCTAATCTTTAATGATGTATTTCCCCAAAGTAACAACTCCTACATCAAACAAACAAAAATCATTCAGTTATTCTAATGCATTTAATTTGCATTTTTTATTTAATTTTATTTAATTCTGAACTAGCAGTTCCATTCAATTTTGGAGTGAATTAATAATTCTTGATGAATAACCCTTTTTTACTTTATAGGTTAACGTTTGACTATAATCTCATCTAATGTTACATGTGGTCTAAGATGGTAGTCGCGCTAAACCTAGAGGGAGACTGGCTCTCAAGTGCAGCTGCCGGAACATACCAACAGGTGCTTGGCGACAGATTTTCAACTTGACGGTGGTAGCTAGCCAAGCGGACTTGGCAAAAGCCCTACCACCGTGCTACGGTTTCATCATGGGTTGTAGTCCGGTGAAACTGTAGCGGCCTTAACAAGCCAACAGTGTACTCAATTCTAAAAAAGACAAGGAAAAAAAAAGTGTCATCATGGAAAGAAAATTTGCATAGGGCGTTAGAATGCTATTGGTAATAATGCAACTATGTTTGAATGTTGCACTTAGGCCAATCCCGTTATATAACCAAGCGGAATGGTAGGAATATCTATCTGAGTGAGTCGAACCAGCATGCGCTTGGTAATAAACCGGGATCTAGTAGTGTACATTCAGGATTGGGAAGGATTACAGGTCGGCATAATAGTAGATAGCAAGAGCTTATCAACTACATTTTACAGTTTCATCATTTAGCTGTGAACTGTACAAAAAAGACTTTAATTCGGACTTTTTGAATTGACTTCACCACATAATATAAAACAAAGTCGCTTTCTCTGTCCCTATATCCCTATGTATGCTTAAATCTTTAAAACTACGCAACGGATTTTGATGCAGTTTTTTTTTTAATAGATAGAGTGATTGAAGAGGAAGGTTTATATGTATAATAACATAAATTAAATAGTGGAGAAGTGCGGGCCACGGGCAGTAATGAATAAATCAAAACTACTGGGTCGATTTTAATCATTTTTTCTGTGAATAACATAGGCTATATATTTTATACCCGTGCGAAGCCGGAGCGGGCCGCTAGTTAAATATAATAATGGAAGTATTGAAGCACAATTACATTATATTAAACATAATTGATCTTATTACAAAAAAAAATAAATGAACACGAGTTTTACTTAACAGCGTCTAAAATGTTAAACCTTGTCGAACACATGTTGAAAATACTTTATTACAAAAGCGTGTCCAAGCGGTCTCTATCTAAACATCTGGTTCAATCTTTATATGTAAGCAACTATGAATAGCATTCGTTCAATTCAATCTTATCATTCAATTACGTTCCATTACGTACAGATATTTTGCAAACAATTTAAATTTATAAATAATAGTTTTTTTCAGATCTTCATCAAGAATATTTATTTATTATAAATGAAATTGGTTATAATTATTGCGACATTTGGTTTAAAGAGAATGATGTAATTGTTAAAATAAGCAATTTATAAATTTAATATATCAGGTCAAAGTGTGTAAAATGAAACATCAGTATAAGGTCAGATTAATATAATTGTCAGATGTCAATAATGTCTTATATTTAGTAGTTGTCATTTACTTCGGAATCTCCAAAATAGTTTAATATATCTCTACATCTTCTAAATTACTTATATTAACGAAACCCATAATTTACTACGCAAACTTATTTGCTGGCAAATAGAAATATAATAAATCACGACAAGGTAATAAGAACTGTCTACTTAGACAAGTGTTAGACAGTGTTTAAATTTAAATAATGTCCTTCTCTAAATAAGGGTAAAACACTCTTTTGGGATCAACCTTTTTAAACAAGTGTTCGACGCGTATTTAACTTTTTTGTAATAATAAATACGGGCCGTATAAAAAATAAACAAGCTGCTGAAAAGTTAATAAAATCACACGTTGCAGGTAACTTTTTAAGTTATGGTGGTCTTTGATATGTATTTAGTCTGTACTATAGTACATACGAGTATATTGTCTATATTACTATTCTAAAGAGAAAAGAATAGATTTTTTCGTTTGTAACGGATCGAACTCAAAAATGTTCAATCGATTTTAAAAATTCTTTCTCCTACAGAAAGCTAAACTTCAAATGTTAAAAATAATGTGTGTGTGTGTGTGAGATTATACTCTGAATTAAATTATCCACACAATTTCCCTTACTCATTATTTGGAAAGGCGTCTTTATTAACTTCTCTGATTCGTTATACTAAATCATGTCTGTAAATATTTACTCTTACCCCTAGAAATATCCTTTGATCTGAGACCAACAAACGAGTCCAATTATCTCCATCGTCTGCGTATTACGTTACAGTGTTATTATCTTGAGGCATATTGCGGATGGTGTTTTCTAGATTGTTCTTTATATTTTGGTAAGTGATTAGAGAAACGGTCTATATATATATATATACACATAAATAAAATGTAAGTGCTGTTTTATGTTATAAATGAAGTGTATATAATATTTATAATAGAAACATTTTTTTTTCATTTGTTTATTTGTCTTTAGTTTCGTCTGTATATCTCCGAAAAGGTTTGACCGATTTTGACGGGATTTTCACTTACAGATAGCTGATGTTATAAGGACTATATTTATAAAAAAAACTAAAAAATAAAGAAGCAGTGTCCAGTAACAGCGCGCATTTCACACTCATGTTTAGACTGAACAAATTTTTTTTGCTAAATTCGACGCGGTAGGCGACTTGGTAACAACTAGTATGCAGATATATGCAGATATTATGCCTTTACCGTCACATGTCGGTACGTTACGGTGATCGCATTTACGAGTTGGTTGACTGGGTTTAGAGTACTAACGTTTCCAATTACATCCTTATATATGTAAGTAGGATTGTGATCAAAAGATGTATTGAAAGCAAATCCAAGTGGCAACGAAGTGAAATAGAGAAATAATTCGAAAAAACATTTTATTGATTCGAGCAACAGTTCCCTACTACCTAGCCAAATGTATTTTTGGTGCTTATCGAGAAATCAGTACATATATATTAAATATTTCAGAACAACATTGACTTAAAAATCGTTAAAGAATGTTAAAATAACTGGCATTCAAGTTGATAAGATGTTTAAATGAAACCGAAAGGGAAAGATAGATATCGACTTATACGCGTCGAAGCGGAACAGCATAAGTTACGTATCACAGTAATAGATACAAGGTGTTTTATATTACTTATTTTTATTACTCTTTTCGTTTAAAATTTCATTAGTTTGGAAATTAAATACGAAATATTTTCGATTTAAAATAACATATTGTACGAGTTACGTAGCAAGTGTTTACTATAAGTGGTTTATAATTGAATGTCGTATATACATAAAACATGCTGTATAGAGAGATCAAAGGTTTAAATGGTACATTTAATTTTGTTCGTATATTCTTGAAACATACGACACTCCGTTATGCACCGAACTGCATCGTTAAATTAAATAAGATATTTAACATTTTCTAGTATAACTGCCCGGTGATAGTCATCTTGTGTCTTAGTGATGTAAAATTTAATCAATGTGTCTTAATCAGAATCTTATCTTATCAATCTTTTTGTATAGTTTTTCGTTGTGAGCGTAATTATTCTCGTTCTAAACGTCTTAACCGATTTTCATGTTTTTTCATACTATACTGTATATTTTACTGTCATGTGATTGGTTCTTGGCTATTTTATGTATATAATTATCCGATTATTTCTCTGAGTATCCGTTATTTAATATTTTTTTATATTTATGACTTTTATGGTATAGGGCCGGACAACGTATGACTACGAGATCTTTTGTATATGTAAAAAACTCAAAGATAGTTTGGTCGATTGCCATGAAATTAAGAGTTACTGACTGTTTTTTTTTTCACGGAAAAGATCTTTATCCTATCTATATCACGATAATTTGCCATTTGATGGCGCTACTAAGCGTTCAATTCTACATTTTATAATTTGATTAAATTTACACAAGATCAGTTTTGCTATAATTAAATTGTACGTATTAATTAACAACTAATAATTATATCGACAAATAATAACAAACGCGGGGTTTTTCTTACGATGTTAGATTGATCGGTCTTTATAGCTTCTTCGGATGTTCGGGCGAGCGCTTAAATCACTCAGTTGAATGACAACTAACTCAAGGCTGCCAACGTGTTGCTTTGCATGCAGATACAGCGGATTTGTGTCGAACGAAATAATTATGCAAGCTAAATTGATCATATACGTATACGTTGATGAGAAACATAAATGTTCCTATATTTATACTATACGAACGCGTACATATATTTGAAATCTCACAATTTTTGCTAAGATTAACTAATAAAAAAAAATAAAAAAAAGTATCTCACAGAACTTATGTACCTACCGTGTGTTTCAATGTATGCAGTGCAATGTGGTGCGTGTTAATGTATCGCACACTTGTAGCTTGCAAGTGTTTTATGCTGCAGGATTGGACCTGGTGTATCTAGCCAGGATCTGAGGTAGTATACAGGATAGAAAACGTTAATAATGGTTCATTATATAACTGAAGTAATACTTCGAAAACATGTGATGCATATTATATGAAAAAATAAAATAAACGACAACGTTTTAATACGGTTTATTCAACCGTATGTTTACATTTAATAATCATTCGTAGTGAGTGTATGTTTTATTGATTAATTAAATTCAAACATTGGAAGGTATAGAAATCAATCGACCAATATAGATCTAATTGTGTTTTAAAACAGATGAGTTATTAATTACTACGTCCATCCATATAAAATCCATCCACATCGAAATCCAATCCAAAATCCAAAAAAAGAACGATGAAACATTGTAAGAATGAACTCAGTGTACGTTTTAGGTTTTATTGACTTCGATACATACATGTACTCGTATATTAAAAAAGCTCCTTACGAAATATAAAAAAAAAAAATTAATCTAAGTACCTGATGATTTTTATTTTCGTCATTGTTTTTTTACTTTGTTTTATTTGTGTGACTCTATATTTATTTTTTCTAAAATAAAAATAGCCTCAGTTATTCATTATAACATCAGCTGTCTGACTATAAAAGTCCCGTCACAATTGGTCCACCTGTTTTGGAGACTAACCGGAATAAACAGACAAAAATTTTAAAAATTGTTTTATTGTATATCTATTTAGTAAAAAGCTCCTATTTTGACATTACACACAGACACTTCAATTCGATTTATGTGTGTACATTTCACGGTCTATCAAATCATTAAATAAATATTAATATAATTAGGTCATCTATAAACAGTTGTCAGCCACCGTTATACTGTTTGTTACGCGAGACAATACATACGGTTTGCCTGATACAGTATTAACTTAACATGACATCGAAATACGAACAGTGTTACGTTACTATATTATTTTACAGTAAGGAACCCGTACAACATTACTTATTTCGATCAACTAAACTGTGTGTATTTTATAAAACTTTCTTTCCTCTGTCATTTTTTACATATTATTAAATACTAGCGGCCCGCTCCAGCTTCGCACGGGTATAAAATATATAGTCTATGTCATTCACTGAAAAAATGATTAAAATCGATTCTGTAGTTTTGATTTATTCATTACGGCCCGTGGCCCGCACACAATATTTTGAAAAATCTCGTAGGGTTCAAGCCTGCGTTTGTTGCAATGTAAGCGGAAACATGTAATTATTTACAAGATACCATTAGAAACCTCAAAAATAACAGTATTTCTACCCTATTTAATTTATATTATTATAGATATAAACCTTCCTCTTCAATCACTCTATCTATTAAAAAAAACCACATGGAAATCCGTTGCATAGTTTTAAAGATTTAAGCATACATAGGGATATAGGGACAGAGAAAGAGACTTTGTTTTTATACTATGTAGTGAAGATGTCTCTCTGTGTCTATGTAATGTCCCTTTGTCTGCTTATAACTCGAAATAACTGTACCGATTTACATGACTAGCCAGCTTTTGGTGTATGTTTTGCATAAGTTAATGGAATAAGTTATGAGGTTGAAAATAAATTAAGTGGATTAAGTATATTAGTCATTTATGTCAATAAATCTGATATTATTTTGTAGTTCATAAATAACTACATTTTATAAAACAAAGTCGTAAGCCGCATGTGTCTGTCTGTTCGTGATAAACTCAAAAACTACTGAACGGATTGTAATGCAGTGTTCACTAATAGATAGAGTAATACATATGGAAGGTTTAGGTGTATAATTTGTCCACGGTTTGTGTAAATTAGTTGAAATATAACGATAATTGTTCAAAGTGTTAGAAAAAGACAAGCCGCGGGAGCTTCCATCGAAAACGTTGAATATAACAAAATAATGCATAGTAAGATATTCCTTTTTATAGATCTACAAAAAAGTGTGCGATGGCCTATACGTATCTTTTAAGGATAGCTTCCTATGCCCATCTATCTATCTTCTAAAATATGGTCAAATAAAATGAGGTAATTGAAAGGCTATTTAGATGGATACAGTATTAATCCTTATCAAATAAAATACATACAACCTTGCAATAAATATTTAGATATAAAGTATGTCGGAAATGTATAAAAGATTTATTTAAAACACCTTAACAATAACTGTGGTTAATGCATACAGAGCCGCGGGCATAGCTAGTACATATATGTCAATAAATCAATATTCTTTTGTTTATCCTCGTATATTACTTACTAGCGGCCCGCTCCGGCTTCGCACGAGTATAAAATATATAGCCTATGTCGTTCACTGAAGAAATGATTAAAATCGATCCAGTAGTTTTGATTTATTCATTACTGCCCGTGGCCCGCACGCGTTAAATTTGGAGTAAAACAATTTCCCTTTCCCTATACCATGAAGACTTCTTGCTATCTTTGGAATATCTCAAATTCATACACTACATTTTTACGGTTCAGCCTGCGTTTGTTGCAATCTAAGCGGAAAAAATGTAATTATTTACGACCTCACATTAGATACCTCAAAAATAACACTATTTCTCCACTATTTAATGGATATTATTATACATATAAACCTTCGTCTTAAATCACTCTATCTATTAAAAAAAACCGCATCAAAATCCGTTGCGTAGTTTTAAAGATTTAAGCACACATAGGGATATAGGGACAGAGAAAGCGATTTTGTTTTATACTATGTAGTGATTTTGTTGCTTTGCAATTTGCAATGCACGCTCGTGAAGTACAAACTTTTTATAATAGGTGGCGCACGAGCAATTTCATTTAGCATACAACGCAATTAAAAATTAATAAACATTTTGTTTTAATTTCCCTTATACAAGTTAATTCTAACGCATAATAAACGGTTTGTGGATGTTAAAATATGTTAACCACACAGTTTCGTAACCGATAATAATTAAGCGACTTGTTAATTATCTGCCAACTGTTAACACTTCGCATGTCCTATATTTAGGTCAATAGAAGCGGATTGTGTACGGAAGCGGTGTATATCTATGTTAATGGGATAATGAATTACACGCGTCACATTCTGCGGCGGTAACCAAAGCGTTAGTGAACGTTGTGAAGCAGGATTAGTGGTTTTTGTGTAGTGAGTTAATGACAGAGCTTGGAAAAGTCGATTGTTTACAGAGTAACGTCTATATCGAGGCACGTTTTTTTTCCAATTTACATAGTTGTTGATCTTGGTTACCATGGCGACGACAATGCTGTATAGAAATTGTATCAAATTTTGTGATTATTAACCAAGAGACATTCCTGTGGACGCTCTACCGAAATATTGAAAATTAATAAATACTTCTTCTATGAAAAAATAACTAATTAAATGTAATTTTAGTTAGCTTTAGTTTAGTTTAATTTCATTATATGGGTTCTTTTTTCAATCACTCAAATAGCCTAGGCATATTCGGTCTTATTACAAAAACAAAGATGAACACGCGTTCAACACGAGATTTACTAAACAGTGTCTAAAATGTTAAACACATGTTTAAAATACTTTATTACAAAACAGTGTCTAAGCGGTCTCTAATTAAATATCCGGTTTTTGTTTTTTATGCAAGCAACTTTGAATAGCACTCGTTCAATTCAATCTCATCGTTCAAAAACGTTCGAATTTACGAATAATATTTTTGTTTAGACCTTCATTAAGAATATTTATTTATTTTAAGTGAAATTGGTTATAATTATTGTGACATTTGGTTTAAAGAAAATAATGTCATTCTTAAAATAAGCAATATATATGTTTAAAATAATACTCCAAATTGCGTAAAGTGGAATAACAGTATAATCTCAATAAATACATTGTGAAATGTCAATAATGTCAATAATGTCATATTGTAGTAGTTGTCATTTGCTTGTGAATCTTCAAAATCGTCTAATTTAACGATATTTTCCAAATTAATTATACACGCGAAATCCAAAATTTATTACGAAACGTCTATTGCCGGTAAATAGAAATAATATAAATCACAATAATAAAACGTGAACTGTGAACTTAAACAAGTGTTATACAATGTTTAAACTTAAATAGAGTCTATTTCTAAACAATGGTAAGACACACTTTGGGATCAAATTTTTTTTTTGCATAGTATGCAAAATTGCATACATAGGGCTTTTAATAAGTCCGTCTTGCTACCTAGTTGAAAATCTGTCGCCAAGCACCTGTTGATGTGTTCCGGCAGCTGCACTTGAGAGCCAGTCTCCCCTTAGGTTAAGCGTGTCTTACCATCTTAGACCACATCATCATTTAATATCAGATGAGATTGTGGTCAAAACGTTTACCTATGAAGTATAAAAAAAAAGAATGTAACGTTTCATTACATGATTTGTTCGCGTCGTTCTGCGGTACGGTTGCGGCGCTCTGTTTGTAATTAAACTCATTAGAATTATGAAGCTGGGCTTGTTTTATTTCAATTGGATGTAATTACTTGATGTAACATTTGTTATAAACGTTTGAAGTTGGTGGCACCGGTTGATGAATTCGTTTTGTAATTTGTCATATGATTAATGTATTTACTTGTAGGGATAAACGGGGTGAAATAATTGAAGAAAGTTGATTTTTCTATATGAATATTTAAAACTTTAAATATAGTAAAGCAGTAGGTAGGTAGCAGTAGTAACTATTTACAGGCGAGTTCCTGATAAAAATATAGTACGTTTAGAAATACAATATCTATAATATAAAAATGAATCGCTGAACGTGTTGCTAAGCGCAAATCTCGAGAGCAGCTGAACCGATTTCGCTAATTATTTTTTTTAGAATATTTCTTGAAGTACGAGGATGGTTCTTACGGAGAGAAAAATAAAAAAAAAATGCCTGAAAACGTCTAAAAACAACACTTTTCTATACTCCCATACAAACGATTTGTAATAATACTTAAAAGTCAATTTGAACTTTAATACCATGGCATAAAGTTTAAGTGTTAGTGGAGAGGTTCCGGGAAGGCAAAACAATTGAATGACGTTAGAATCGTATAAATATTAATGTTAATATGTATACAGTGGTAACATTTAACAGTAAATAGCGTCCCGAATAGCAAAATAAGTATTAAAATATCGCGAACAGACAGACAGACGCGGCGGATGACTTTGTTATATAATATGTAGTAATAACCGCTGTATAATTTAGTAATAACTAATAAAGAAAATATGGACTAAAAACCAATAATATTTTAAAGAAAAGATACCAAGCGTGCATACAAACGGTAAACATTTCAAATATACTGTAGTTGTATAGAAATAGTACGCAACTCACGTATACAAGGGAGTCGAGAATGGCAGCGTCGATGAGGCATGACGGCATAATAGAGTGTCATACCGTTTACCGTGACGGCAATTAATAGATGTTTAAAAAATTGTCTATCCGAATAGTGTCAAATAATCTTATGATTACATCCAACTGAAACAGTACTATTGCATACTAAGCAATTAATACATTTCTTTTAAAATGTTAATTACACGGAGCTAAAATGCCAACCCTATATCAAACATACATTAATCTAATTTTGTACATTAAGTTTTATGCCTCATAAAACTACTAAAACTAATTAATACATGTAAACCGTTAAAATTTTCGTCACGATTTTAGTTTTCTCATAAAGATATAATAGAGTTTCTATGCATATTCGTCGGTATTAAATATCACAAGCCTTTATGTTTATACCGCTGTCACGACGCAACCAGTTACGGGTTATGATTATACAATTAATGAACTATTAAAGTGCTTCTTAACCTATAGACATTTCTAATGAATGAGATTTCTAGTTACGATAATTGGGAATTACATTTTCCTTCACTACTAATGCGAAGCGTTATAATATAGATCGCTACGTGTCTAGTCACTTACTTTTCAAACAACACAACCCGGTTAAAATGTTTCAACCATACTTTAAGATTTTTTTTTTTATATTATAGGGGGCAAACGATCAGGTGGGTCACCTGATGGTAAGTGATCACCGCCGTCCATAGACACTAGCAACACCAGGGGAGTCGCAAGTGCGTTGCCGGCCTTTTAAATATGTGGGCCTCCGGCGCTCTCACTGACCGAACGAAACGCAACAGTGCTTGCACTGTTACTTCACGTCGGTTTTCTGTGAGAGGGTGGTACTAACCCGGTTTTTTTTTTTTTTTTTTTTTTTTCGAACTGACCTACACTGCCAGCTTATTAGGCTTTCACAGTTCCACCGGACTACTAAGGGGAGCGCTTAGGGCACTCACCCGATTGTTTTTAGGCGAAACATCTCAAGGGCACTCGGTGCACCTCGGCTTGAGCTGTCGCCGGATTCCCGAACTAACTAAGCTAGCTAAGCTATCTATCCATACAATACTCATATATGAATTCGTGAAAAATGCATGTGTGACCATGCATGTTTCACGAATGTATATGTGTACTTGGTATCTGACTACTGTGTTACGTGACCTATTTCAGTCCGAAAAGGGCAAAAAAACAGCCCACCACTGAGTGCCTAGATGTGCAAGAGTGTGGGGTGATCGTGTAAGTGTAGAACATGTGTAAATCACTGTATTCGCGCGAGTAACATACTCGAGGGCTCCACACCGAGGGACTACCTAGGCTCGAGCAGTTACAAGAAAAATCGCGACGAGTGTGCGGGATCGAATCTTCACCCCCCGCTCACGGAGGCGTGAGCAGAGAGAGTCGCGGGCGTGGGCGCAAACACGCATCTTTTGAGAGGGAATCGAGCTAAAAAATAAAGTACAACGGCACGGTGCCGATTTAACTAAATAATTACGTAACAAATCCTAATATATCGGTCTATTATGTATGAACACGCGGGTTCGATCTGATATTTTGATTTACGCGAATTTATTTATGCGCGGCGCGGGTTAATTGCTGTACCGTGGTCGCGACGGCCGGGAAAGCGGAGATAGCGTTTAAGAGCCCGAGCTCAGACGTACTATTAACTAACGCGTTAAATGCGATTATCTCTTGTACATCGTGTACCAAGAGTAAACGAGCTATCCAGTCTATACCGGAGGTCGATGCTGAAACCGCGATAGGTGGCGCAGGAGTGGACAGAGCCTTTGGGGGCTGGGGCTTGGCTTTAGGAGCCGAGGGAGCTGGCGGGGAAGGCCTTATGCGCCAGGAGAGCGCGCTCGGCGGAGTAGCGGATGCTGCCGGCGCACTGGAGGTGCCCGGCAGTTCGGGGAAAGCCTTCTGGCTTTGTATGGGCGGAGGCGGAGGCCGATTCGTCCGAGTCGGCGGGCCGTGCGCCCTGGACCGGGTCGCACGACCGCCGCGACGGTGATAGGTCGAGCGAGGCGCACGGGGACACCCGCGATAGTTCGCGGTATGACCCGTTTGCTCGCAGAGGACGCAGCTCGGAGGCTCGACGGATTCGGGAGTGCGGGGGCACTCCTTAGTGGAATGATCCCCGAGACACTTGACACACCTGGGACGCATGTGGCAGTGTCGGGCGGAATGACCGTACACCTGGCAGTTGTGACACTGCGAGGGTACCTGGGACTTGCGAGGAAGTTCGACGTAGACAGGGGACAGGCCGCAAACTGAGTTGAGGCTGAAAATAGCCTTGCCTTCCAAGGAGCGGTCCAGAGTGACCAACACCAGGTTGAAGGGGGCCTTCGTGCGGGGGTGGCGCATGCGCTGCACGCTCCGGACTGGGAAGTCCTGACCGTTCAGGCAATCGCAGATGTCGTATTCGGTGAGTTCAGAGGGAACTCCCCGAATGACGACACGGAGGCGGCGCTCTTCCTCGAGCGCGTGGGTGAAGAAAGGAAGCTGACGCTCCCTGAAGTATCTGGTGAGCTTGCGATGCTCATCGGGGGTCGAAACACGAATAGAGATGCCGGCAACAGTGTTGACGGCAGACTTGTAGACGATTTCCTTCGACTTAAGGTCTTCAGAAATCTCTACCCATCGAGCTTTGTCACGGAAGGTGACGGGAGGCGGTAGGCGTGGCTTCTTAGCCGCGACCGCGGGTTCCGCAGCCGAGGCTTGAGCCGAATTCGCGGCAGAGGGCGTGGGAGAGGCTCGGGGCACCCGAGCGCCACCTATATTGGGCTGCTTTGGGGTCGGACGTCCCGCAGCAGAGTCGCTATCGGTCTGAATCGCGGCGCGTGGGCGTTTACCGCGGCGCGTGACGGTTGTGAAACCGTCGTCATCGGCGGGCGTGGTCGCGGGCGCAGGCACGGTCGCGGGCGCAGGCACGGTCGCGGCCGTGGTTTCCGTCGCGGGCGCGGTCGCGGGGACTGTATCGTAGTCCATGTCCGAGTCGTCATCGGAATCGAATTCCGAGAGCCTCGTGAACGGGTCGTCCGGGAGATTCGCGAAAGGGTTCGCGGAGAAACAACGCGGTATCTTACCGGGAGGGTTGCGCGCGTAGACTTTCCGGAGTCTATTGTATTCCGTGACGAGTTGCGGGTCTTCCTTTTCGACGAACATGTGGAAGCGTAACAGTTCTTCGAGGTGGACGGTATCATCGACGGCCGGAAGGGCCGGATGGGCACGCGGGGTCGCGGGGGTAGACATGACTAACCTCCCTGCCTGAGGGGCAGGGGGGTGCGCCTAATTCAAATCTAACGGACAATCCGTGTCCGGGCCAAAGGAAAAACGCGACGCGACGCGAACGCGAATCTTCTCTTCAAAACTGCACACGGCGCGGCGCGAAGAACGACGCTCTGCACGACTCTCGAAGCGCAGCACGAGGCACGACGCGTAGCACGGCGACTCGACGCACTGCAAACAGTGTGCACGGCTTCGCACCGAAAAGTGCGGTTTAAATGGTGCACTAATGGAGGTGCACCGTCGCTCTGAAAAGAGCGTACGATCGACAGTAGCCGCTCGAACACACTAAACTTCCGGACACACACGAAAATATCCGACAACTGCGCGCGAGTTGCCGAACTAACGGACCGTCAGAGCTGCGAGCGGGCGCGTGCGCACTCGGCCGCTGCTCAAACGAGACTCCGTACTAACCCGGGCGAGCCGACCCATATTTAAATGCAACTCAACCAGCTTGTCTAAAGACTTCCGTTACACACCAGATATCTTCAGATTAAGACTGGAAGTCTCCGGTATCCAGTTTGCGCACTACTTTTCGCGTCAAATGGAAGACAGTAATTTGCGTAAATTGAACTGTAATGGAAGACAACACTACTAAGTTTGTGTATACTTCCAAAATAGGTCAGGACAATAAGATCACCTTATATTGAAGGACATTAGATAGTGTTTAGTATTATAAAATAAATGTATTAAAAACTTATATACAAGTATGTAAGAAGATAAGCCTTAAATAAATGCAAATTTAAAATATTGAGTATAAATTGCTGGCAAAATCTTCTTTGATTTGTTCTTTTTAATTTGTATCAGACTAGCAGGACCGGCGGACGTTATCTTGCTCTGATAAAAAACATGATAAATACATACTTATGTGCATGAAACGCTAAAGGTAACTAATGTATTCAATTTGATAAGGATTAATACTGTATCCGTCTAAATAGCCTTTCAATTCCCTCATTGTATGTGATCATATTTTTAGAAGATAGACGGGTGTAGTAAGCTATCCTTAAAAGATAGGTATATGCCATCGCAGCCTTTTTAAAAGAGGAATATCTCACTATGCATTGTTGTCAATCTTGTTGTGTCATTTCAATAGAATTAGGTAGCGTTTTCGATGAAAGCTTCCAAGCGGCTTGACTTTTTCCAACACTTCCAACAATTATCGTTATATTGCAACCAATTTTCACAAAACCTTCACAAATGATATAACTAAAGCTTCCTTATGTATTACTCTATCTATTGGTGAAGACCGCATTACAATCCGTTTAGTAGTTTTCGAGTTTTACGCGAACATACAAACAGGCAGAAAGACGCGGCGGACGACTTTGTTTTATAATATATAGTGATAATACTATGTCATAAATAATTACGTTTTATTTACAACCCTAGGTTTAATTGAGAAAAATGGATATGGACATATATTAGATATGCTTATAGAATAGTCTTTAGGATAACATGAAAGCAAACAATATTATGACATAATTATGTTTCTATATAATTTAGAAATAAATGAATACATTAGCCTGCAAGGCCTCGAAAACATAGTTGGGCTTGGTGGCGAAGGTAGAAGGTAGTCATCCGAAATTAGCGATTAGAGTGTCGAAGAGGCCGAAGCTCAGTGTGAGTCATTGCGTTGTATGTCAATTCCGTCAAGTCAAATCTAACTATTCATTCGAGCTAACAACTACATACTATGTTGATATATCGAAATAAAGTATTGGAACCAAGAAACGACACGATACATTTTAGTACAGTTCCATTTCTGATTTATAAATGTGACAAGTTCTATTAATGAACAATAACAAAATTCATATAAATTCTGTTCAGAATACCAATCGATAACTCACCTATGCAACGGTAATAGTACCTTTAAACCTACCAATTTTGATTCTTAGATACCATACAGGGAATCTTTTATGAAATGCTTACCATACTCTGCCCTGACGAAGCATCATATGACGGATCAAATATGGGCACAATTACCTCCTTTGTGACCATACCCAGTAAAAGTTTTGTGTAATGAAATAACTCATACCTTATACGACAGGAATTCAATATTAAAAAAATACCTGTTAAATCCTCTATATAAAGCAGTTTACCTTTTTGAAGTGAAACTTCTTTAGAATCATTGTGATTTCAAACCGGATGCAACGGAAAAACGACAGGTAAGAGACACAAAGACAAAAATGTGTAGGATGAAGCCGGAAAAGAATGAGACAAGAATATACATACTATTTTTGAAGTGAAATAGTGAGCCAGAGCGAGAGAGCAAATGTCGGTGTGTATGTATATTGCACACTGTTTAATACTTGCGTGTATTTGAGCATTTAACGTGTGTTAGTATATGTGAAAAGTACGTGTACTACTGTACACTGTATGTGGCTGCGTATAACAGCTTTTTAGTAAAAAGTCAGCGTGGTGTGTTATTATTTAACAGCGTTTGTGAGTATTTTTATATCTTATTTGTTGAAACTGAAAATATGGAACTTGAGCAATAAATTATGTAACATATCTTAATAAAATATAAAATATCTTTTAAAATTAATCAAAAACAAATAAACTTTATAATTATCCTACCCTTGTTATATATATTCATCTCATTCTTTTGTCGATTTACTGAAGTTTCACTTCTATCGTGTGTGAATCACACACACACTTTTTTTTTCTAATAACTACTATATTTGTAAATTAAATTCATGTATTTTCTATCATGGTTAGTAGTAGTGCAGTGGCCGAAATTTGACTATAATAAGGGGTATAAAATGTTCTTTCGATTTTTCTATCTACTATAGAAATTATTATCTGTATTAAGTATTGTACAAATAATGTGATTGTACACATAAGGAGCGTGAAGTATATAGAGATTGATTAATAAAGACTTCGACTCGTCAAAAATATGAGAAAAATTAATACATTATAATTTTTTTATCGAGAACACAACGTCAACGAACGATCGTTTATCAACAGCTACTAAAAAAAGAATCTCTGCAGAAACCGAGAAGAAAAAGGAACTGAACTGTTTCATATTTGCCTATTTACTATATACATGGACTTATAGATTTTTTTTTTCGTAGATTTATAATAGTATTTTAATTTAAAATAGTAAAATTTTATCTGACTAGAAATGTAGCATGACATTATAATTGAAGTATACTAGTACTTCAGTTCAAAACATTACCGACGAACATGCCAAAGGCAATATAAGAGACTAGTATGTATTTCGGAATATAATAGTGCACTTGGAAAGCCAAATATATTTAAACTTCTATATTAAATAAATTGAAAACTTTATTGCATTCACAACGTTAAAGCTACAAAAAAAAATATTTATTGAAATCTTTGTAGCGGTTGTTTATTTTAAATATAATCGATTAATTTAATTTTTAATTTGTAAACTTAAGTCAGTTATAGTTTGTTGTCTTTTTTTTTCTCTTTATTTAATTTAGGGACTTTTATCATTAGTGATATGTCAGTCCCATCGTAACTTATATCTACTTACAACTAAAATCCTTAAGTCTAAATATTAATAAATAAAAAAAAAGAAAACTATCTCTAAACAGAAAATTTAAATGTGCTACACAGCCTTTTTGAACAATCCGATGTCGGTTCTGCTAGAACGCTGTTATAAACACCCACATTCTTTATATTGATATTAAAATCTTTAACAAACCGCATCCTTTCAGTATGATTTTTTTGCATTCTAATAAAAAATGATATATGTCGTCAACCTTATTACACTCATTACAAACTGGTGAATTTAAAACTTTCGTTAAAAATTAAAATTTTGCCGATGGAATATGTCCGGACCGTAACCTAAAAGTAGTTGTAAGTAAATTTCTGTTGACATTAACTTCTGTGAACCAAGGTACAGGTGGCGGCTGAGACTGTATAGTACGGTACCAAATCCCTTTCTCTCTTGAAGCTACATTAAAATATTCTTTCCACATGTTATAACACCTTATCTTAAATTTACGTAATATTGAAGGATACTGCGGAAGAATACTGATTTCTGAACCGTCTACTAAAGCTCGCTTCGCGAACACATCTACCCTCTCGTTTCCTTCTAACCCAATATGAGACGGAACCCATTGCAATCTCAGACGCATACAAGACCTCTCGGAGAATTGCATAGGCTATTGAAAATTCTCTGTGACCAGACGCACATCGAGCCAAATGCTGGAGGGCACTCTTACTATCCGTTAAGATAACAATATTTTGGTGCATTGATCTTATACCATGCTTTATAGCTTCTAAAATTGCAAACAATTCCAGTGTCATAATAGATACATTTGTTCTTATATTATAAAGGCCAGCACTATCTGTGCATGGTTAATGTATTATTCCGTAATTTTATTGTAATAGAAAATAGTGATATAATTATTCAAAAAATGTAATTATTTCTTATTATTGTGATACAAGTTACTGTAGTGATGTTGAAAACTATTAAATAATTACAGTGTGAGAGTATTAATAAAGCGAAAATCCTTTTAAAATTTCATGAAGTCACCAGTTTCAAATAAGATTTAAGACGTTAATCTAACTTTAAAATATTAAACATGCTCTGAACTCAACTATATTGAACTGATACTTCAGTTATTACTTCTATAAGACGTATCACTTTATTCGGTCTAGTCGCTACTGATTTACTTCTAATTCAGTATGTCCGTTCTTTTATTACTATTCCATTCGGTATACTGTGCCTTGTTTAATATTTTTACTGTAAGCGTTCTTATTAATAACGCGGTAGGGCTTAGAATAACTTTGGCAAACTCATTTATTGTTCGTCTTGTTGTTTTTGACAAACATTTGTTTCTCAATATAATTCTTAATGATAGCGTTTAAGTTCTAGGCGATAAGGTTGAATGTTAAAATGTGTGTTTGCAATGTTCCATTTTTGAAAAGAATAGCGGTTATTGTCACAGATTCAAACGTCGATTCTAAAAACATATCGACGAAGAAGTTTTTATTGAACGTGATATTTTTAACAGGTGTGCTTTAGCTAGAATATATTGTACTTTTATCTGTGAACGTTCTGTATTTAATTGATTAAGTTCTACATAGGTTCTGCACAATCTATATTTTATACAATGTAATTTTATAGAGTGGATAGATTGCATTTAGGTTTTTTCCGAACGCACTATTCCCAGGAACTAATAATTTAAATTTGAAACTTTGTTTATACATATTATTTCACACATTTATTGAGGCAAGTTGTGCTTTATAATTATCCTACGATCCTCAGGAGCGGAGCAATTATCATACAAAGTATGGGTCAAAATGTGTGCTGAACGAAAATGAAGTAATAGTGTTGGTAGAGTGTACAGCGTGGCTTTGCATATAGAGGCCGAGGGCGGGTTTGTGGCTTAATGAGAACTGAGCATTAACGATTACGGCCGAACTGTAAATGCCTATGATAACGAGATCCTACGTGGCTCAGTCGCGAGTTCGGTCTCCTACGCAACAGCCGTGTTTTGAACGGAATCTGTTTAATTTAACTGCGTTAACAGTTATTCATAATTTGACAATATTAAACGAAATTGTAATTGTACATATACAAAAAATAAATGTGATATACTAGGAAACGTGGTTAGAGGAGACAAATATCATATAATGTTTGATTATTATTACATTTTATTATTGTAAATTGTTGACAAAATTTCCTTTTTCGTGTCAGTATAATTATTATAATTTTTTGTCCAATTCATTTAAAAAAAACATTGATTTATGCACTAAAATTTATGTAGGCCACAGTCGCGTACATTTTTGTGTTAACTTCTTGTTAGTAAGATTAAATGTTTGTTCTTGGTACTATAGTGACAATTGGCTTAATAATCAAAGCGTGAATCGGGCTTTTCAATAACGGATACAACTACATATACAAAGGATTTATGTTCTATATAATTTATGTTTATGCTCGATTTTGTTAAACCTTATTTACTACGTGTTCCAATATGTCTTGAACATATTGAAGGCAGTGGATAAGAACTTGGGCAAATTTATTAGTCATGAAAATATATTATTAAAAAAAGGTCATGTCTGCGGTACCGGAGTCGATGTGATAACGTCAGATTATAGGTGATATATACGATCCATCATTTTTATTGAACTTTATACTTACGCATTCATGACGTAGGTGTCTAGACATCTTGGGATGAGTCTTAAGAATTTGATTTTTATCTCTATCGGTGTTGAGCGTCCTTCGATTTTTGATAATAAATGATTTGGATATTTCTGCAAATCGTTTATTTTAAAGGGCATTTGAATTGATGAATTTAATGATTCCTGTTTTTTTTTTCTGTAGCATGGCAAAGCAACTTTACTATACCTGATGTTAAGCGCAGTACAATCTAAAAACAACGGCGACCATCGAAAGACAAGTCACCACCGACAAGACAAGTGACAGTCGCCGCTGTCATGCCGGCCTCCGTAAATGTCTCTTCGCGTTACTCTTGAAGGACCCCATGTCGTAAGAAGGAAGGAACACACTGGCCGGTATATTGTTCCACAACTTCACGGTACGGCAAGGATAAGACGTTGCAAACTTTTTGGTTTGTGCCCAGATAGAATTTACCGTAAAACTGTGGCTCCGCAGCCCAGAGCGCGTGGTTCGGTTGTGGAAAGGAGAGAAAAGGATTAAATTGAATAGCTCTTCAGAATATTCGCCGTGATATACACGATAGAACACGTTCAGTAAGGCAATACCCCTGCGCAATTGAAGCGGCTCTATATATTCTTTATATTTGCATCGTTAACAATGCGGACAGCCCGTCTCTGCTACCTGTCCAGGGCATCCAGAAGCTTCTTTGTGGAACCGTCCCAGAGGTATGAACAGTATTCCACACAAGGCTGAACTTGTGCCTTATAAAGAAAAAGTGAGATTTAATTGATTAGAAAATATTTATTTTTATGGTTACCCAGTGTAGTCCGGTGGAATTGTAGCGGCCTGGTGGCTAACAGTGTATAGTCAGTTCGAAAAATGGTTACTCAGTTAAAATACATGTTTTTTAGAGGTACAAATAACTGATAGAGCCATTGATGCCCGATGCCATGGGAAATAAACATGCCTGAAGACTTACTAGTAAACATATAGGAATATTACTATCTAATAAATGGGTTTACCAGAAGGTTAACCAGAAATAGCACCATAGCTATACCCATATCAGATTATACACAGTGGTAGAGTCAGCGAGCAGTAGATACATAAGCAAAATGCCGACATAACCTATTAGATGATTTTGGCCTTCCAAGAGCCACCATCAATTCCGTATTAAAGAGGTCTTAGTAGGATTTTACTAAATTTGGTAAGGTAAGAAGAGCACTGTGGGTAATGAAGATGGCTAGGGACTCCTTAAATGTACACTTGTTTGCTAATTTTTGTAGTTGCATTTGCATTTTTGCAATTATTTATTTAAAACAATTGATTTTTCCTTTTGTTGATTGATCTAAATCCTTTCAAAAATTCGCAATGACAATGAAAGCAAATCTTTATACAAACAATATAGTAGTGAGTTCGGACACAGCGTCGAAGGACATAGGTTCGAATCCATGCAACTGCGTCGGAGCTTTCGGTGAAGGAAAACTTCGTGATGAAACCATAGCATGGTGGTAGGGCTTTTTCCAAGTCCGCTTAGCTAGCTACCACCCTTAAGTTGAAAATCTGTCGCCACGCACCTGTTGGTGTGTTCAGACAGCTGCACTTGAGAGCCAGTCTCCCACTTGGTTAAGCGTGACTTACCATCTTAGAACACATAATCATTTAATATCAGATGAGATTGTGGTCAAAACGTTTACCTATAAAGTATATACGAGTACTAATAATAAGTATTGTAATTAAGGATGGCTGTTATTAACGTCTGTGGTTACAAACTGTCAAATAATGACCGAAGGGAACCTTGAAGGGTTGAGAAAGGCGTGTTGCCGTTTCGACCGCAACTCCTGCGGTTTTAAGATCAATGACTGGTTACGTCTGTCTGTAAGTCGTGCAGTTATATCATAAAATGCCCTTTTAAGATATGTTCTCTGTATGACCCATTCGTTGTATGAGATGAGGTTTGTTTTAAGTAGCATATTTCTATAATATTGTTAATGTCAATGCATTTTTGCATTACTGTTTTCATTACTTGTATTATATCCATGTATTTACATTACATTTCACCCAAATAAAAGTAGTATTGCCAAGGTATGGATCAAATTTCCGTTAACGCGACCGAATAGTTCTTCATAAAGGTGTATTCGTTCCATTGTGATGTGATAATATGTGTTTCTTTAGCTACAGATTTTCGCCGTGATACTTGTATTTCTAGGCTATAATGATGGTGGGTAAATAGATTCTCCGACGGTGAATCGTTCTTCTAAAACGACTTTCTATACCATTATATGAAGAGGGGTCATTTAAATTTCTATAATGGATGACGAATGATCGGGATGATATCGTATGTACATTATGGGACAGTTTTGTTTGATGGGCATCAATTCTGTATACACATTATTAACCGACTTCAAAATAGAAGGAAGTTTTTAACTCGGCAGTATTTTTCTTTTAATATTTATTTTCTCAGAACTTCGTTACTTTTAAGCCGATTCGGTAAATTATTTTTTATTGCAAGGTATTTTTATAGGAATTTTCTAGGGAGGCTACTTATTAGAATTGGACCTTGGATTTCGAAGATACATCAGGGGAATTGAGAAATTTGGTAGCTTTATGCCTATCTAACACTAGGTAGCTACCTACCTGACTATGGTCAAAGACGTTCTGTTGAGTATTTTTCAAGAATAGATATTTTTGAAGTCTATTTTATTATTTTTTATTTTTCATTATGTTTATCTTGTGTTTCTATTCTTGTTCTTATCTCACATATTTGCTTCCTCTTTTTGTCATAAATTAATTGCGATATGAATATTTATAAAAGTAAAAAAAAAGAGATACATTTTGTTTTACATTTAGACCTTTATTTTTATTTATTTTGTCTTCAACTTTCAATTATAAGTTACTAGTTTTTTACCCACGGCTTTGATCGTATTAATGTATATTGGACCTATTACCGAGGAACAGTACTGTTGTTCTGTATGAAACGTACTGTATGTCCATTTCTGAGCCTTTGATAACAAGTATGTAAAATTTAATGATTATTGGTTGGCTAGTTACGTATAACAAATGTGCCTTACAGTAGTCGCATACTCGTATGA
Organism: Antheraea assamensis; assembly: GCA_035772565.1. Classification (NCBI taxonomy): domain Eukaryota; kingdom Metazoa; phylum Arthropoda; class Insecta; order Lepidoptera; family Saturniidae; genus Antheraea; species Antheraea assamensis. The sequence goes on along the minus strand of JAQQSE010000054.1, from coordinate 809,227 downwards.
TGTGTAACATCTGACATGTTATCCTACTATGAAATTGACATGAAATATTTGTGAAGTCAACTTATGACTATGCGTTCTCCTTCTCTGTTTCGTTACACACACGCATACACTATGTTGGCCGACAGTACGTCGTGGTACCAGCCTCACGCAAAATGGGTTGGCACCATGTCACAGCCATCTCTGGGCCGCTCCACCGCGCGCTCTGATTGATCAAATCAAATAGCACGCGCTTCCCTGGTTGCCTGTTACACATTGCCGTCCCTTTTCGAAAATCACTCTCACAAAAAATATCCAGCAACCGAGAGGAAAGATGTTACACATCAACTAAAGAACTTACATTCGCATTTACAATATTAGTTAGGAATATACTTCTGATTACGTACAGTACAGTAACTAACTAAATGCTATATAAATCAAAAGCTTGATCATTGAAACGCTTTGATGTAAAAATGCTCTTTCAATCAAATTTAGATAAGAGAACATCGGTAAGAGTACATCAAGAGTCATCATTTTCATCGCTGAGCTAATAAATCAATGATATGAATATAATGTGCCTTTTTGTACTGTATAGGTTTTAGCTTTTTAATACAATCTCATCTGATGTTATGGGAACGTACCCATATTACGTGACCCATTGAGGAGCAAGGGGGAGGGAGGGAGGTCTTAAGTACTACGCTTGGTGACAGGAAGGAGTGGGTGGTGCTTAGGTTTTCGTCATGTAGAGGATAATGGAATCTTGCGCGTTTTCGAGGTATTTCCAAATTTTTTAAAATATATTTTTTTTTTATTAGCACGGCAGAGTAACGACTTAATATGACAGGTTTTCACAAAGATCATGGTGTTCGCAACCTATTCAAAAAGAGTTCGCAACCATTCCGTTTTTTGGTCACTGAATATAGGTAAATAGGTTGATTCCAGAATGCGGTAACGGCTACCACTATGATGGGTGCTATTACACCTAGTCTGTGGTGGCCGCGATTTATACGGTCAACATACCGGCATGACAGTGGCGACTGGCGATGAATGGTTTCTCTCTCGGTGGTCGCCGTTATTTTTGGATTGTACTGTGTTTACCATCAGGTATAGTGCAGTCCACAGTAAAAAAACACTTTCGTGAGTCGTGACACTTCACTCATATTATTGCAAAGAAGCATGTTGTAAAAACTCAACGACATCCAACAACCCAATGTTTAAAAGAAATTGTGTGGTTTTCCTTGTCCTTCTTATGTAAAGTATATTAACAAAAAAATAAACGGCTTAAAAACATCTACCAGAACGTCATCGAACATAGGTATATGTCTTGGATTATCATAACTCTACCAATACCTCTTGCCGAAATGTAAGGTTCAATGCAAATGAAATTAAAATAGGACCCCCTTGAAAATATTCCCTTTCCAATATAAAAATAATTTTCTAGAACGTTTCATAAATGACTCAATTCTGAGATAACAAACAAAACAAAAGCCAATCGAATTGAAAACCTTTTTCCAGAGAATTTTGAATTCGGTTTATAATACGAGGATTTATTCGCAAAACCGAAGTGTAAATTCCAATTATATATTTACTTGATTTAGTATATCTTGTTCTCTATTTCATTAATGACCCATATGAATCTGATTTTAATTAAACACAATAATCACCTTGACTAGTCGATCGTAAAGCTACGAAAATATTAGAAGCACTTCACATTGCTAAAGAAATTTCAAAACATTCTCCTAAATATAGTACATGTAAAGAAGTTTGACCGAGATTTAGTAAAGTAAATAAAACTCTTTAAGCGATATTATGAAATATATGAATACCAAAAACAGACACGTATATCTGTAATATTCATTGAATTGTATTGTTTATCTATACAGATTTAAAATTTGGTCCTATTGTATGTTATCAAAAATGGTACGGTTATTGAATTGACAGCTTTATATGAATAGAATAAAGAACAGATTGTTTTCGTTTATCATATGTTAACAATTTTATGTGCTTATGCGTAGTTCTTCCGGGGAGAAGTGTACATTGCTTCTGTATTAAGGAATTGATATTGATCGGTCTTTCTACGCCTATAGGAGTGTAATTTTTGTGATCGAAATACGCGTCGTGTATAACTACGTCAAATGAGGCATCTATTAAGCACCGTTGCTCAACTTATGTTAAACTATATTATCGATAATTATAGTTTTAGTGAGGTATTTGAAATATTGATCTGACTTAATGATGTTTCTAAACATGTGAAGAAGCACGTAATATCTCTTTCGCTGGTGAGATTCTTTTACGAACGTATTATTACTTTAGAACAGCTGAATGTATTTGGCGAATTCTTTTTTTGCTGTGTATGTGTAATTGTCAGGAGAATGTTCGTATGAAAGAGAATAAATATGTTTTAAAAGTCGTACGGAAAAGTGGAAAAATTTCGTTAAAAAACTATATATAAAAAGGGAGTGAGTGACATAGAAGACGTTCGAAGATTTTCAAAAATATTGTCCGAATTGTCAGTTGTTGGGTTGACATTTTATTTCAGTATATTTTCGTATTGTAAAGGGACAATTTTATCGCCCTTTTTCCATTAGTTCCGTGCAAAGCCAAGGCGGGCAGCTAGTGTAGTATATTTGTGTGTAATGTAGGTTTTATACGAAGTTCCGCTTCCTTAGGGAACGTATCCATACTACTTGACCTATCTTTGACAATTTTTTAGCCACCTCCCCCCTCTTGGTGACCAGCCGTAGTATATGAGAAGAGGCTCCCCCCTCTAGGTTTTCATGTAGTAATTTATAAATACGGTTTCCCCCCTCTTCTCTGTGACCAAGTGTGGTATTTTGAAAACCTCCCTGCTCCCCTGAACGGGATACGTAATATGGGTATGTTCTTTTAGATGTTATACTCTGATAGCGTTATCTAAAGATTGTTTTTTACATTTTATAGGTTTTAGAATTTAGTCAATGATGATGTGGTCTAACATGTTAGATTTATGGGGACTAACTGTCAAGTGCAGATGCCGGAAGCCACTCATAGGTGCTTGGCGACAGATCTTCAACTCGAGAGGGGTGGCTAGTCAGTGGGGTTTAGAAACAGCTGTACCACCACACTGTGGTTTCATCACGATGTTTTCTTTCACCGAAAGCTTCGGCTCGTTCGCAAGGATATGAAACCTAGGTCATTCGACGCGGTGTCCGAAAGCGCCAACTACTGAACTATCATCGCTTCAAATGTTATCGTACTCTACACTCCTATGTCACCCGCAATCAGGTTTAGGCAAATATTTCCAATATACAGAGACACGATTGTTCTCCAGTTCTATTATTGTGTCCATATTATGTAATCGATTTTTCTTTTATCCTTTGTCCATATATTCCATTTTCTTTGTCTGTTTAGATTAAAACATATATATCAGTAATATTGTTATATGAACTCTCGATATTTAAGCGGTAAGTTATTTCTAGTTTTTTCTTCGAATACGCAGGCAGTAAATAAATAGTAGGTATATGAAATTTTTACTAAATAAATAAGTCGTAAAGATTTTGTTTTTTGACCTTGTGCTGTGTTATTTCTGGAATCGGTCCAAGTGAGGTGTGTTCTGAATGTTGACAAAAGATTTATATGTTTATTGCATTTCGTGTGAAGTAAATGCTATTTGTGTCATTGATGTGTTTTACAAATAATAAAAATTATAAATCGCTTAAGTTCATAAAAGTAGCGTGGGATATTCTGAGCTCAGAACGTTCTCGAAAAATTGAAAAACGAATCCAATTATAATTTTATCAATTTTAATATAACTCGCCAGTAGACGAATGACACTGCAGCACATGAACTTCTATACCGTCATTTGTTATATCAACTATTTGTTATAACATATAGCAATTATCTATAATATAAAAATGAATCGCTAAATGCGTTGCTAAGCGCAAAACTCGAGAACAGCTAAACCGATTTCGCTAATTCTTTTTTTAAAATATTCCTTGAAGTACGAGGATGAATCTTACGGAGAGAAAAATTAAAAAAAATACCTGGAAAAGTCTTAAAACGACACTTTTCTATACTCCCATACAAATGATTCGTAATAATACTTAAAAGTCAATCTAAACTTTAATACCATAGCATAAAGTTTAAGTGTTAGTGGAGATGTTCCGGGAAGGCAAAACAATTGAGTGACGTTAGTATCGTATAAATATGAATGTCAATATTTATACGATGGTCCCGAATAGCAGAATAAGTATTAAAAAACCGACTGTTAGGCGTTACGAAGTTCGCCGGGGTCAGCTAGTTATAAATAAAATTAGTATCAAATAATTACACAGCAAACATTTACTACATTCATAAAAGCCAAAAGTCGATTGATACGGTAAAAAATAATTCATTTAGTTTGCCTGCGTCACTACATTATTTTTTTATCTCCATCAGTATTTTGATAGTTCAAACTTATGTTAGTATTCATATAGAGACTAACTTTGATTTCAAATAAAACCTTTTTGAATCACCACTAAACAAATAGAGCAGGTTACTTTATCCCAAAAGTGATAAAACGAGAAATAATATATATATTCAATATAAGAAAACGAGGATTAACTTTTTAATTTCATTATAATCTGTCATGAAAACACTCGGCGAAGTTCTGAACACGCTCCGAAGTTATAGGAGCGTGTGTCGTCTGCTACGTTGAAGTTGGGAAGTTGTATTAAGATTTATTTGAAGGGAGTTATATTAAATGATAAGGGAACTAATGGATATTTTGGTTTATTATTACTAAAAGTACGAAGTGTTTAGTTTTAGTTACTTTAGTTTGATCGGAATATAAATTAAATACAATTTCGGTTTGCATATTTTATCGCTACTTTGTCCGTGTTAAATTACAACATAGAAGTCGAAAATAGCGTCAAATTACGATATTTATAACTGAAAAATAATAAAATTGCGTAGTTCCATCTGACAAACTTGTTAGAATTAATTAAGTGTACCTTCAGGTGACCCCCTCAGGAACGAATTTCTTAACATAAAGTAAGAAATCGAATGAAAAAGTATCATTAAATATTTTAGGAATAAAGATTAATTTATAAAAAAATTGATGACCAAACAAATGAACAATAAATGAAATGAAATAAATTCTAAATGAGAATAAGTTTTAGTATAAAAGAATTAATGTAATACACAGACAGACATGAAAAGCGACTTTATGTTATATCTGGTTTTAACGTTTAAAGATTTATCAAAATCCGTGCAGTAGTTTTTGCGTGTAAAGGTAATGAACCTTCTCGTTTTACAATATTAATATAGATTTATTAATTCAAGAATCTAACAACACTTCAATACTAAATCAAAACTCATTATGCGATCGCATTTCAAACTCTATCAGATCATGTCTGTTTAATTATGGCATACACTTATTACGTTGGTTAAAACTAAGGGGGTCATGATGCCCATAATAACAGCGTTATGTCCATTCTGTTTTATAAAAAATATTCTTGTCCTGAACGTTTGGAACTTGTTAAGTACATATGATACTTTAGAAACTCTGTGCGCGCATGTCTCAGCATCCAACCAAGGTTCAACTAAACTCTATATTATGTATTTACTACGGTATGTAATCCAAAAATGGCAAGAAGCCTGATGCAGAAGAAAAGGGAAATATTAATAAAAACCCTACTTACCCTTAATAAGCCTGACAATATTGTATACCCTTATTTAAGGGTGAAACTGGGTGACGTCGAGTTTTTGCTTAGAATATAAAATAATTCCGTAATGTTCCTGTACTTTTACTTAGATGGAAAGCAAACAAAATTTATAAATGATTAGAAAAAGTCAAGAAATTTATATCATTATAAATAAATCGTGGTCTTTTGTCCATTTTTGTCCACGCAGGCCTCGTGGTATAGTGAGCCCTACTATTGTACAGAGAGATGACGGATTCGATCCCCGTTTATAACTGACTTTTGTGTGATGGACATGAATTTATGTCTCTAGGTGATAAAATCTATGTATAAAAAAATCTGTTTAGGCTAGCCTCTGATATGGGTAGACAAAGGACTATCATTACCCTTTTTCATAGTGGGTAAGTAGTAGTTATAGAATTGTAATTAAAAAGTAAACGATAGTACACAGTTATAACAGATAAAACACATAGTTCCTATGAAATAACAAAAGCATTTTCATGAGATCGAAGACGAGGATATAAGCTAGTATTTATTTATATGTGTTTGTGTATCAGCTCGTCAGTTATCATAGTATAACCTATGCTTAGTTTGAATTTAAATAGCCGTTCATGAAATTATGTCCACATAGAAGAAAATAAAGAATTTAAAGAAGAAAAGAAGTATTTAAGAAAGTAGATTGTGTGCAATTTTATGTTAGACTTACTGCGTGTTGTGGTAAGTAAATAAAATACAGTGCAATTGAAAGACAGCAGTGAATGTCGAGAGTTGCAAATGTACCAATACTGATCGTCGTTGTAACTTATAAGTACCACAGCGAATACCATAAGGAACTAAGTAGGTAACTGTAAATTGTATTTACAATTGATAATTGTACTAACATATCTATTGTCTTTTATGACAAAGGTAGCAAATAACGTATGGTCCGATAATGTTACGCAGTCACCGCAGTCCAGCGTCATAGGGCTTGCGACACAACGAATATTGTCTGTGCGTTGTTGCCCTTAAAAATAGTTTCACTTCGCACTTGAAGAATTTCATACCATACATCAGTGGGTACATGACGACACGGAGCTCACCCTACTACAATTTGAGTATTCGTGAAAGAAATTCTATTAAAACCACACTATCGGTAACCATTTATGTACACTACTCGGCATTTGATTTGGCACGTCGCGTCGGGAAAAGAGTGCGACGTCCGGCTAAGATCGGCTCGGCTTGCTTCGGTTTTGCATAACGTTACCTTTGTCACTTGAGAAAACCGTACCGATTTAAGTTGGACGTCTCACTTTTCTCTTCCACGTGTCAAATCAAATGCCGGGTACTGTAATTGCTCACGGTATTTGTCATTACGCTGAAAAGACTTTATTATTGTATAGGTACATAGTACAACCATCCTATCTTTGGATATTTAGATGATTTGTTAAGTTACTCTTTCAGTAGTAACTTTAATGATTATATAAAATAATCTCAGTGACGTACCAAATTGTAAAACTAATTCACGGCTGAACTTCCGCCAGTGGATAAGTATAAATCCATATGGTTCAGATGAGTCTTATCATGGCAAATTTGTTATTACAGTTGATAAAATGTTGCCTTCTGGAACTAGGTTATCAGGTTTGATTCATTGTGAAATAAAGAAGACAGTTATTACTCGCACTAAGGTTTTTATATTTGCAAGGCTTACGACTCTTTTGTGCGAGGAATTACGTTATCCATTATATAAAAATATCCGTGACTACACATGTTTCTTGATACTTACGAAAAGGTATAAAAATACATAATATAAATATAGAAGTGACTTCAAATATATATTTCTCGTTACTCTAAAAAAGCTGTTAGAGATATCTTCATAAAAATATTGGTACACTGAGATCAAGACGAATTGATCCGAATGTTTATCGTGACTCTATAAAAAGGAGTTTAATGCAGATAAAACGGAATAGTAAAAAATATGTAGCAGTCGGCGTCGAGCAGTAAAAACTGACAAGCTTTTCGATATAAATAAAGTTTAATTTATGGGTTTTTGCGATTGGAAAATTTTATTTTTAAATTTATGTACAATTGTACCTGAGTTTTTCGATGGATGTTCGGTGCTGTAATGACCGCATTCTACTGTGTCTGGTATGTTCTGACATTTGCTTTATCCCTTTCTATTACTACAAAATTTTGTGCATTCGTTTCTGTATTACGACAAGCGAATTGAGTCCTAAATATCAGGTAACAATTATTTATATCTTAAACGTTTGTCTCTGTTATGCTTTCACGTCTTAACCACATAACCGATTGTTATGATTTTTTGAAATTCTTTTGCATTAAATCACGATCTCACCTAACGTTAAATGACGGCGTGATTCAAGATGAGAAACACGCTAAATCTACAAAAATTGGCTCTCAAGTGCACCTACAAGAACACATACATAGGTGCTTGGTGACAGTCTTTACACACAGAATTTTGCATACTTGATAGGTCAAATATATACTAACGCGAGTGAAGTCACGAGTTATATTGTTATAAAACAATGGAAGTCAACGGATTGGAAACAATTGAAAGTCTATACGATAGCTGCAATAATTGATCCAAATGAAATTGATGCGATTGGTGTTCTCCTATCATTGTCTAGAGAAACTAATCTCGTCTGGAATTTCAAGCTCCCTTTATTCAAACACCGACCTCATTTACATAGAATTCGACGTATTCAATAATGATTGTTTGGGTCCAAATTTACTTTTACCAAGACAAGTATTGTATGAATTAACATTTCTTTGACATATTCTTTTTAATATACGACTTAGTTATTCATTCGATTCTTTTCAGTTAAAGGAAATTCTCGGGACGCATTCGCTAAATACATTCTGTATGTAATGATTTTTCATCTATTGAATTTGTTTATGTTAGTAAGTTAAGTATTACCAATAATACCTATGAGTACTAAGTAAGTCATATCAATATACTTTTTAAATATGTTGACTATCATTGGAGAGATCCCTTTATATATTTTTGCGAGATTAGAAGAATAATTCGAAAAACGACCACAATAGTTTATATTATCTGATTACCTTTTTCAGCTGCGTTTTCTCCAGGTATGTTTACGTTGAAAAGTATTCTATGTCATTCTTCAGGTTTTACGGTACTTCGTTGCCAAATTTCATCGCGAATGTTTTTTACTTCATAGACACTTGGTCGCCATCTAAAAATAAATAGACGATATTTAATTTAATATATAGTTATAAAAGTTTAATGAAAATACTATTTTAAATACACTATGCGTTTAGCTATCTATGCTTTCTTGCCGTGGAGAAGGGGGCAAAGAATGTGGTGCGTATGCACAAGAAATGGGAAGTAAACATATTGTTTGTATAGAAATTTTGTAAGCAAAATTTTGCTTTAATTATTTTATGTTTTTTCTCGGTACATATAATATATTATCACGATAAACAACGTAAAGGAATTCACGACTATCCGGTAGTTTAAAATAAATATTTTTATCTCAGTAATAGGTATGTATGTATACAGATAAGGTGAATACCTATCATTCTCGATTAAAAAACAGAATAACTCTGTGAATTCTAATAATATGTTCGTCTAAATAACTTTGAAAGCAAGTTGGTAAATGATGACGTTTAGCATAATTTATAACACACCAATAAAGCAATAAATCTTCTTATCTATATACTTTTAAGTTCCACATTTGGACCACCCCTATGAAAGTCGACAAGTTATCTAAGCGTTAATTATACGCTCGTATTCTACAATGCTTTTACAAATTATGTCGCGGTAGGTAAACGGGAATTTCTATTAACATACTTGTACATATTTATATATGAATATCGTTTCAGTTTTCGAACGTTTTACTTCAAATCAATGGTTTTTGATTGCCTAAATACTAGCTTTTGTCCGCGGCTTCGTTTTCTTAATGTTTGGATTATGCCTCGAGTAAGTTTTTTTTAACAGCATTAATAGCTGTTAACACTCAATTCAAAATACAATATACAACTTAGAGCTAATTAGAGATATTCACTCACTATACACTGTTGGCCTGATGGGCCTTCATAGTTTCACCGGACCCGTAGGGCGAGCGCTTATGTCGCCCAAAACTCGACTTGGACTGTCGCTTTGGATGCAACAACGCGAATCTATCTAAGCTAGTCGTACATATTCGAATTAGTGAAGCACACTATATGTGTACCGGCATATGTGCCTTACGAACTCAAACATGTATTTTGTGTTGGCCAACTGGGTTAACTTAAACTAATTGACTTCCGAAAACAAGGGGAAAAAATCTGAAAAAAAAACCGTTCTACCATATGTGTACCTACCCGTGTGTGCACGTATGTGAGAGTGATCTGTGTTGTCTCTGTTAAGCTAGTGAGTGAAAATAATCGATGTCACTGTATCCAGCTGGCAGCGTGCACGAGTCAAAAGTTTAATTATGTCAACTTAATTGTTAGAACGACTCGTTTAAAAATATGTTTTGTAGTTGGACTTAGATATTGATATGGTAATGGAATTATTATGCTGAAAATATTTTAATAATTATAGTAAAAATGTTTATAGGAATTTTGATTCTCCTTAGATTTAATTATAGGCACCTATTAAAAACTGACAAAAGTATAGTTTTGATAACCTATGGTTTGAATCTTTGTATTTTAATTAATTATTGTAGTTCCAATTTTATATATGTTTTGCGAGAATATCCAAAACAGACTCGGGGTGGCATGGTTCAACCCTCAATCTGGTATTTTCATACACCCATACAAGGCAAACCACTAACCTGTACTGTTGGTAGTCGATCTTACGTTGCACCATCATATACATACACTAACAGTAATCACAGAAGTGTTTATTGTTCTGTTGAAAAGGTCCAAAAACCGCACATACAAATAAAAAATCCGTTAGCGCTTAGTCCGTCGTACGTTAAGAAGCAAACTAAACATTGTAAAAATCATAGCCCGGTTTCGTGATCTACCCACATATGAAAATGCCCGGACAATATACATTTAAATTCTGAATATATCACGCTTTAACAAATAATTCGAATTATACTAGAGTTTTCTTACTAAACACTTTAAAAGATTAAAGAAAAAAAATCGTTGTTGTGACCTTATAACCACAGGATAAACGTGAAAACTTTTGACTTTCTTGAAATACTACTCTGATTATATGTAAAACATGTATTATTTTGCGTATAGAGTAGCTAATAATAAACACCGACTTATTGGAAAGCTGCACTCCTTGTTAGACAGTTAGTGGTGTCTGATGTCGAGTGGAGCCGAGTAAATCTGATTTAGCGTCACGTTCCGCTGTCCGGTAAAACAACGCCTGAGCAAGTTTTCATTTTAATAACTCGCATATAGATTCTGACATTTGTTTATCATAGTTATAGGGAAATTAGTATAAAGTATAATTGCACTCGTTATACAATAAGTTTATATATTGCAATTATTAAAATGCTATTTTCTGTTTATATACGTCATCAATCTCAATGGTCTTTATAGTGTCAATTGTCAAGGGATGTTTTATGCGTACAGTGAACAAGCTGGCTTCACGTGTTTGTGTTAGAGAATCGAATTTATTCTTCCGTCCATTAGCAAATGAACTGTTTGTTTACAGTCTTTGTAGTCTTTATCACAAACAATAGCCATTAGAGCCATTACCTAATGCTTTCATCTGTATATATTCATATCAATATATATTTAAATATGAATGTTGGTACATCTGAGACCGATAAACTATATAAGCGATTGATCGATCATCATTACAGTTGGTACGCATGAGTTTTTTCCTCGGATAAAGTTTTCATGCTATCTATATACTAGATTCTGCTCGAAGCTTCGATTGCGTGAATGTAATTTGGACCTATCCTACGGAAAGATTACATTTCTTCTGGATGAAGTTACCCTATGTCCCTTTCTGTACTAATCCTGACAACGTGTATACAAAATTTCATGGAGATCGGTTATGTAATTAAGGCGGGAAAGCGTGACAAACAAACTTATTTTCACGTTTATAATATTAGTTATGATTTGAGGTACAATATGGTGGAAAGGTTTTATTTTTCTCTTGTTTTTCGAAATTGGTTAATTTAGTTTAACTGAGTTGACAAATAAAAAATACATATTTAAGTACGTGCTTCACTAATTCGTATGTGTATTTAAGATTCGCGTTGTTGCACCCAAGGCAACAGCCCAAGCCGAGGTTCGGCAACTTTGACACCCTTGACCTTGTTGCCAAGTGGTCGAGCGCCATAGGCGTTATCCCATTAGTACAATGAAGCTATGAAGGCCCATCAGGTCAACAGCGTATAGTTAGTTTGAAAAAAAGGTGATGCTATGCCGTGTTTAATTTTTGTATTTTTTTTTATTATATTATAGGGGGCAAACGAACAGGTGGGTCACCTGATGGTAAGTGATCACCACCGTCCATAGACACTAGCAACACCAGGGGAGTCGCAAGTGCGTTGCCGGCCTTTTAAATATGTGGTTCTCCGGCGCTCTCACTGACCGAACGAAACGCAACAGTGCAAGCACTGTTACTTCACGTCGGCTTTCTGTGAGACGGTGGTATAACCCCGGGCGAGCCGACCCATTCATGCTGAAACCAGTAATAGCTTCAGCGTAGCTCTACCACCTACAAAAACTTTTTATACTACTTTGTATTGTATACAGGCAAAGTCGCAGGCGATTGCTAGTCGTTACATAAATGAGAACAATGCTTTCATTAAAAAAATGTAACCATTACATAGGTCAGTGGTAGGAGACCTTTTTGTGCTCGTGTACAAAATGTTATAATTATTCCTTTGTCAAATGTCTGGCGCCCTTAATACTTTAGTAGGAAATGGAAATTAAAAACATGATGTGAGATTCAAAAATTATTGCATATGGGTCATTCTATGTCAAATCGATGACTTCTAAACCTGATCTCTTTCGTTTTGGATAATTAGCCATAGCAATTTTTCCATTTCCATTTTTACCATAAGAAACTATTTTGCAGGGAATTTTAATTTTTTTGTCCACTGTAAATAATTAACTAACTCGAAAGAGGTCTAGTTTAGCCGAAACTGTTGTAGTAAGAAATATGATATTTGAAGTTTTTTTGTTGGAGGTTTTTGTATGGAGGAGGAGTACTGACGATGGAAGTGAAAAATCAAAACAATTAATAACTATGTACATATATACACAGTATACATATCATGGGAAGCGGGCGGTGACGATAACGCTAGTTCAATGCTTTTTGCTTACTGAAGAAGTACACACACATATATACACAGTATATATTTAGCTAATGGAAAGCGTTCGGTGATGATGACTCGAGTTCCATGATTTTTGTTCACCCAAAAAAGTGACTAACGCGCCTAAAGAAGTTTTCACTTCAAAAAATCACATGTTGACTTGAAATTTAGAACAATGACTTCCTAATGAAAATAAATAAACACATATTTCATCATTTGTCAAATTTAATTCCCTAAGTGTGTGAAATATGGGATAAACATTGTCATTAAAACTTTTAAGTAGGTACTTAATTTTATATGGGCTTAAAGTTTACGAAAAAAAATTACTTGATTCCTTAATGTCTTCATAATTTATGGTTATCTAAGGATACATATTATCTACAATAAACACGGTCGAAACTGCCAGCAATAGCTAGTGTAAAAGATAAGCGACGCTTTTATTGAAGCGTTTCAACTTAATGCATCGGCTGGAGTAAGCGATATCGAGCCCAGAGCCGATATAAACCGAGAAAACGATAGCGTTCGACAATGTTTGCAGTCTCCAGCCTCGAGACAGCTATTTTCAATAAAACACTGTATTTGTTCGCTCAATGTTCTGATATATACTTGCTCTGTGTGTCCTCGAGTGGTAAATAAAATAGCCGGAGAAATCACGTACTTATTTCTTTATAGTTTCTCCATTATATGAACAATATTGTTAAATTATATTGTACTAGCTTTCTCTTGCGCCTTCGCTCACGTTAATGTATATATCCCAGTCGAACAGCATACTTTTTTCTGTATGAGAGATATCACAGATAATTGCAAGCGACTAGCAAGTGAAGTTGCGGGTATAGGTTAGTTAATTATGTACACGTAATATGTAGCTAGGTGACTGAATCATGATATCGTGTTCCTTTTAGAACTGGTCTGAGTATGATGCAACAACAATGGTAATTATTGAAAGCCAATTAGCTGATTTCTGTCGGCTTCGTTAGGTCTAGTTTGGATATTATTCTTTTCCATATTCGGAGCTGCCTCTATGCTACATTTCCTCATAATCGTTACACATATTTAGTTGTGAATAAGTGACAAACACAAAACAACTAAGTTACTTTCGTTTTATCACTACATATCACTATCACTACACATTATAAAACAAAGTTTATAAATTATAAAAATCTATTATAAATGTAATTAATTAATATTTTCGAATGATTTAATTAGTTTTTTTGAAGTATTACAAAATTTTCACTTCAATCGTGTGTTTTTACTACACACACTGATTTTTTTTTGTTGTGCTTGTAATTGCCAGGACAGGGTTTGTATGAAAGAAAACGTTTCAGAAATCGTACGGAAAAGCGAAAATTATGGGTTAAAAAATCTCCATACGAAAATGTATGTGAGTGGGACGGAAGACAGTAGGGAAATCTTCAAAAATATTGACAGATTAACTTTTAATTGTTCCGTTATCATTTTATGTCATTAATGTAAAACGTTTCATCTAATGTGAAGATTAAAGGCATTTTCTTTGTTACTATAACCGTGCGAAGCCGGGGCGGCCTGCTCTTAAATATAAGTGTAGATGTAGATACTCTTGGCAGTTAAAGTAAAAACTAAAATAAAAAAATACTATAGATACGTTGGCTACGTTCAAATATAAATACGTAAATGATATATTATATTCTTTAAACTACACTGTCTTAGAGCAAAGTGCGAAACTGAAACCGTCAAGGATGTCCCAAATAAACAAAACGGTAGTGATCAGTCATTCGCGTTCGGAAAGCTTCTTTTGTTATGTGACACCCATTTGACGACAGTAAGAATAACGTTTTGAAACTTGTCCAAAACCTCGTTAAACTGTTCAGTGAATTTTTGAATAACGTCGTTTAGCAAACAACGCCGTTTAAATCGAAAATCGACACATTTTGAACGTTTCAAACAATAAGAGACCAGTATTCAAATCACTAATTACTGCCTGAAAATAAATGCAGGATAATGCCACTAAAAACTGCATTTTTAAGCTCCCCTGCAGAATGAGTAAAATTGAATTGAGCGGTGTTGTTTGCTAAGCTTACGATATTTAACTCTATTGCTGCTTGTACATACTTTTTACCTATTTGTTTTTGTTTTCTATTTTTTGTAATATATCGCATTCAAACTCCTGCCTCGTATTCAATGTTTAGAAAGTTGGTCGCTTTAAATAAAGGTATACGAGCTAACTAAGTAGGTGATAAATAAACAAACCTGTTTACATACCTTTGTATAAAAGCCATATAAAGGCTTAATAAGACGGTACCATGACTATTGTGGGAACCCAAATATAGGGCAAGGGACATGAATAAAGAAGCCGGCCACGTGGATCTACTACGCACTCGATGTGTAACGTAATTATGCACTTCATTTACTTAGGGTTGTCACATAAGTATGTAATATAAAGCTAGAAAAAGAGAATGAAACTGAAAATCTGTTAATTTAATTATTTAAAGATAATTTCAAATTGGTGAGATACATGAGTTTACGTAACTCTAACAGATTAACGTTTCATTTTTTTTTTATATTATGGGGGGCAAACGAACAGGTGGGTCACCTGATGGTAAGTGATCACCGCCGTCCATAGACACTAGCAACACCAGGGGAGTCGCAAATGCGTTGCCGGCCTTTTAATATATGTGGGCCTATATTTATTTCATATAATATCTCTATTTTCTTGGTGTCTAAAATTCTCTATTGTACTTATTAATCTATCTATGTTCTATCACACATCGTAATGACTACGATAGACAAAGATGCCGCTAGACGAAACCATCCTTATCCGACTACTTTGGTCTTCTCCCGGAGTGCCAAATAAAAAGAAAAAGCTACCCGTCTAAGGAAATCCAGGCTTCCCAACTTACGATTATCCCCCAAAATTTACAGGGTAGGTAAATAAACGGGATGGGATTTTTTAGGGGCTTTATACCTTTAAGGATGTGTTAAGGGACTTTTTTATTTACAAGTATACTATACCCTAAATTTATCCAATCCAGACATTTTTTGGAATCATTTAAATGAACAAATTATTATAAACAATAATATTTAAAAATTCGACATGAAGAAATTGGCTAATAAGAAGTGATTTTTTTTAAATATTTGTAATAGTAATTTATTTACATAAAGACTATGTATTTATGTAGTTATTCTAATTTTTAGAGGAATTTTCACGTAATCGTCGCAATTTTAGGGGATTTAGACTCTAGTTTCAAAGGTAAATAAACATTTTTCAGAGTTGGTAACTCTGACTCGATAAAAAAATACAAAATTAATATAAATATAATATACTATTTCTCAAGTTTAAGGAATTTTATGACATTATATAAAAATAAAACTGTCTTTATTTTATTATTTTGACAACCCTGATCACAGCTGTGTTATTATAACTGCGTCAAATACTCTTCTTGTTCCGTGTTATAATAAATGACCATTCATAGTTTTGAATGCAACAACATCTTAAAATGTCTGTAGATGGCCTTCTATAATTGGCCTAAACCAAAAACTAACATATCTAAATGATATCCAGACACTCAAAACACATACCTTATTTAAATTTACCTTCTTTAAGTGTAGTTTTGTAGAATCTTTGATATAAGTAGTATCTGTAAGCATTCTACGAACTGAAACTCACGGTTGGTATCACGTTGGCTATTAGATTCGTATTTAGTCTAACTAAAGAATTTTACTATCCAGAATAGAAACTGATTTTGAAATAAAAATTGTAATTAAATAGCATTTTTTACATTAAATTTATGTTTACATACGATAATATCTATATGTTTTAAATACTATTAAAAAAACTGTTTATTTGCGAGGTTATTTTCACCAATATAGTATTAATTTTTATTCGATAAAATACATTAGATACGTTGGACATTTAATGTAGATTATAATTACCTTGTACAGTGTATCATTTAAATGAAAATCTTAAAAGGTATAACAGAATGAATATAACGTACAACAAAAAAAAAGTTTGTGTGAAAATTGTTTTGTTTCCAACTTTAAAATAATATTTGTTTATTTCTGTATATTACCGTTAAGATCGATAAAGTAAGTGAGCATACACATATTATTATATCGTTGTATACAGCGCTTTGACCAATTAAATGTAATCTTTTTAGTCACGCTCATGGCTGTATGAACTTCGTGCCTTTGCTTACACTGCACGGAAGTATATTACAATAACAAATATATAGCGCTTTTGTTCATTATCTGTTTTATTTCCTTACTCTCGAATTGGTCCTCGAAATAACGATAATATATAATTATTCTTATACAAATCATGTAATTACAGAAAACTGATCTAATAACAATTAGATTAATTATGAAGAATTATTTTATAAGGTACACGATGCGGACCAATAAAACGTGTTAAAAGTTGAAGGTATTGTTAATGTGCGATTTGCGAAACACAGGACTTTATTATTAAGTTTAAAGAATACGTTAGGTACTTAAAAACTATATGGTAACCCTTGGACTTCCCAAAAAGTAGGACAAGTCTTAGAAAACACAACTGACAACCCTACTCCAGATGAACATTGTGTTAAAATGAACGAATCGTATGTAGCTATTGAATATTGTTTAAAAATTAGAATCAACGTCGATAAATTTATGCGTGAACTGTAAAAAAATATTTAAATTTATTATAAACTTACTTTAAACGGATATCCTTTGAATGTGATATAGTGTACACTACACGTGGTACGTAAACAGCGTAAAAGTATTCGGTATCGCAAATATCTGCCAGTAATAAATTCCAACACAAATAAACACAAGTCGATTAACAGTTTTATTATTCTTTGAAACTCGGAATAGTTTGATATATTATGTTCATAGTAACACTTTGAATTTTCAGTTTATATTCATCCCATTCTTTTTTTAACGTCGAGATATTGCTGTGGGGTTATTTATTAATCGATTTAAGACGTTTATCTCAGTGTTTTGAAATAATATCAAGTCATATATTAGGAGCTATTTAAAACAAAGCTTTTTTAACAAACAACCCCTCATCTTTAGAGAGTTATGGCAAACGGAAGTATCATATCTATAATTCTTTACACACTAAATTTTGTATATACTAAAATTTTACAATGAGTATACAATTTCTTTAAGTAAATTATTAATAAAAGTTCCTGAAAAATACTGCTCAAATGGGGAACACCAGACAACTGATATATAACAACGCATTGTATACGCAGGTGGTTTTGGTATTATAGAATTTGGCCAGAAGTTTCTTATGTAACGTAGTTTAAGCCTTAAAAAGTTTTTTTAGTAAATTCAATACCTTTTAAATACTCTCAAAACTACAAAAAATATTCTTGAAAAGTTTTTGTAAATTCAATCTCTAAGGAGGTTGTGTATGTGGTTAGAAGCTCAGGTAAAGTTTATAGTGGATTCAATTTCTAAGCAGGTTGTATAGGGGATTAGAAGTTAATTGCTGATGGGTTACGGCACTAGGCACACTAATAGTAATGTTGTAACAATTTAATAACATTATGTTAAACTTAATAAAGCTATAATATAAAAATGAATCGCTGAATGTGTTGCTAAGCGCAAATCTCGACAGCAACTGAACCGATTTCACTAATCCTTTTTTTAATATATTCCTTGAAGTACAAGGATGGTTCTAACGGAGAGAAAATTTTAAAAATTGCCTTACAAAGTTTAAAAACAACACTTTTCTATATACATACATATTTTCTATATACTCCCATACAAACGATTCGTAATCATTCTTAAAAGTCAATTTGAACTTTAATTCCATACCATAAAGTTTAAGTGTTAGTGGAGAGGTTCCGGGAAGGCAAAACAATTGAGTGACGTTAGTATCGTATAAGTATTAATGTCAATATTTGTCAATATTTATACGATGGTAACATTTAAAATTATATAGCGTCCCGAAAAGCAGAATTAGAATAAAAAAAAAATTAAAGAATCGACTGTTAGGCGGTACGAAGTTCGCTGGGTCAGCTAGTTAATGAATAAATATCATTCGCAAGATTCATTCGCTCTGCGGTTTCATTCACATTTATTCTATACTCCACGGCCCGCCCGCATTACTATTCATTCGGTTTAGCCTAGATCACTTCATCTCTTATATTTTGAGAGGTAATTGCACTGTTCCAAAGTCGTAGCGTGATGATAGTTAGTGATAGGTAGTGCGTAATCTTTATCAATAAGCATATTATAAAATGAAAATTTCGAATTTGACTCATATTTGCAGAGATAAATACGTCCAAACAAATGAAACCAATATTTTTTTTATACTTTATAGGTAAACATTTTGACCACAATCTCATCTGATATTAAATGATGATGTGGTCTAAGATGGTAAGTCACGTTTAACCTAGAAGGAGACTGACTCTCAAGTGCAGCTGCCGGAACACACCAACAGGTGCTTGGCGACAGATTTTCAACTTGAGGATAGTAGCTAGCCAGACGGACTTAGAAAAAGCCCTACCACCATGCTATGGTTTCATCACGATGTTTTCCTTCACCGAAAGCTCCGACTCAGTTGCTTGGATTCGAACCTACGTTCTTCGACGCTTTGTCCGAACACACTACCAACTGAGCCATCATCGCTTCGAAATATCTTGAACATTTGATATTAAATATGGCTATATAGTTTCTATGTTACCATAAAAAGTAAACTTAAAGTTTCCCTATAATAGTGTCAAATTCCACAGATGCGCGGATGTAGACACTTGGCATTAGACACATTATGAATATAAGTTGACTGAAGAAATTACAAAATAATAAGCATACTATCAAACACATGTCGCAATCAATCTAATGTTAAAAGGACATAAAAATCATCAACCTCTGCTTATATCTAGTAAGACGGAGTCATGTGCAATAACTGACATTTAATGGGATAATGAAGCTTTAAAAGTAATGTATCATTTCCTATGATTTGATAATAAAGTGCATATGTTGAGCGGAACTTATGATGTATCTCATCCGATAAGGAAATAGTAAATACTAATTTTATAATATATGAACAGACAAGCATTTTTACACAATTTCATCTGATTAAAGACAACTCACTGGTAGATAGCAACACAGTTTAGGAAATTGATTTTCTAGTGTAAAAGGCTTTGGTGAATTTGTAGCCACGTGGGTTTACACCGTTATGGGCACATTCGTCATGGGTCCTTTACCATTTCAGAACAATACACAGAAGAAATTTAAATGTTATATTATTTATTTAGTCATCATCTTCTTGTTTTAGCACCGCAGAAGCATTTGCCAGTGTCAATGTCTTGTTTCAAGAGGGATTATAGCAGAATGTTTACAAATAATATAAGTTTATTAAAACGTAGGAAGTTCCAAGTAAGTGTCTTATGAAAATTATAATGTTCTAACAAGATGGTGGTTTCCTTGATAGAACTTTCCATGGAGTTTTGGTGGCATCTTACAATGCATGCTCCGTGGTATTATTTCCCACCCACTTCACTTGTGCATAAGAACCGAACTATATTACGTAAAACACCACCAATATTACAAAATATAGAGTCTAATAACACAAGTTTATGAATAAAATATAAAAGCCACTACATGACAGAGCAAGATCCCGCCAAAAACTCTTATCTAATCGTCCTGTGTTATTACATATGTATGCTGTCTGATTTTTTATATCGTTATTCATTTTTCTCGTGTCAATGCGCGTTCGACCAGAGAGTACATAAAGGAGGCCGGACGCCACAAGGCATAGCATGTCGAGAGGTGATTAAGCAAAGTATTTCTAATTTGAAGGTAACAGACAGAAGTGACCATTATAGACCGTTCTCTATCAAGCGATGCCTAGACTTTATTCTGATAAACGAAAACGAATTTTTAAAGTGAAAATTCTTTTTGGCACGCTAGGGAAAAATGTTTCGTTACGCGTTACCGTTGCTATGGTAACCATTAGTATGTTAACCGTTGCCATGGTAACATGGTACGTTTGCATTTTAAAATAATTGTATCATATTCGAAGCATATCGGTAAACTGAAAAAAGGTAAAAGTGCAAGATAATTAGTTCATAGACAATAAAGAACTACTTATAGTGAAAATAACATACGCGAGTGAAATCCGTTCATCTATTATGATTGATAAGTTACATGACTAAAATTACGACAAAATACCTATGATTTTAAGTGAAGATTTGAGATGTCAATTTTGCTTCAGATAATCCTTTACAAATGATTAAATGTTTAAAATACAATTTGAATTTTATGTCTACATAATCATAGAATTATATTAATGACAAAAACAAATACAACAATCGATGAAGTAGTATTTTCAAGATTTTTAGATGATGTTGGGTGTAATGCTTATATTTCTTATTTTAGTTACCATAGACCTTTGATAACAAGAGTATACTCTGATACACCCATAAGCATAACTGAAATAGGCTAATTTTTTTTTAAATTCAGCTTAAAATAACAACGACAATAATAAATGTGTCATTTACATACAAGATTAATTGAAAGTAAAATTTTATTGTAGAATTTAATACATTTAAAACCTTTCACTTCCCCCGCGTGTTTGTAGAATATAATACCAATTAAACTATTTTGTTCACTTCCATTCCGCATCGTTATTTAAACACTTTGTATTGTGATATAAGCAAATGAAAATTTAACATTATTACACTTTGTAATTGTGAGTACAATAAATGTTGTCACTAATGAAAATTTAACATTATTTTTTATTTTGTAGAATAAACTGTTGCATAAATTATGAAAACAAAAGATAATCTCGAGAATATTCTAAGAGAAGCCAATAAATACGTTTTGCATTATAAACACCTAAAACTTTTAAAGGCCGACTCGTCGGTAGATTTATATATATATGTTTGTCGCATTTGTTCTTGCAGTAAACACATCGCATTTGCACTTTTAAATCTCTTGAAGTGTCAACTGTACATTTTGGCTGTATGCCCATACGCATTCATTAGTCATAAAAATGTCATATTCGCACTTATAATATTAATAAGGACTAAAGTTTTATCATTTGTGTCTGTTTATCAATATTGCGGCAATAATATTTTCTTATTGTAACTTATGAAATTGAATAGTCATGTCTAAATTGTAACCTCTACTGGAAGTAACGAAATTACAATGCCTTTTCCTTCTCAGTCACGAGAAGAATATCAGCAAAGGGAATAGGAGTAATCGTTAGGAGGTGACAATTTTCTTTTTAATTTTATCGTTAAGAGAAAACGTATATTTACGACAAGCTTGCCGTTAATATCACTTTAGTAGGTCATGTCAACAGCGTCTGTCGCATTAATCATAGTTGCGTTTCATTATTTGTGAAGTTATACTTCTTTTGGCGCGTTAGGGAAAAATGATGGGAGTAAATTTGTACGATGCGCGCGCACACCGTCACGAAAAATACACACCCTGAAGTTAGCTATAGTCAACATTTCATTCAAAAAAAGTATGTATGTATTAAATACCTTTTTTCTATTGTTAGTGTCGTTTTTTCTACAAACGTAGAATAAGGCGAAAGATAACATTTTTTAAAGATTTTTATCTTGTTACGCCAAAGAAGTATAACTTCTAACACGTGTACATAAGTGGACACTATCTTTTTTTTACAATTTATCTGTTACTTTTCAAAGTTTCTTTCCAAGAAAAGTTACCTGTAGCTAAGCCTGTACTGTTTTAAACTTAATATTTAACCGATTAAAAATAATCACATGACGTGTGACGTCAGGACGGAGATTATAAATTATAAAAAAAAAAACTAAAATTTTGCAAAGGTTCCCATAGAGAACGTTTTTCTACTTTTTTATTTATATTGTCTATGGTAAAAATAGTAGTACATTTGTGTGTGGTGCTTCTGCGTTAGCTTTCTGTAGATGTGAATTTAAAAGTATATAAAAAAGTAAAAAAAAATAAAAGATACATTAGAGGGTGTTAGCATTATATCATGTATCTCACTCGTAGGTCGAATCAATGGCTAATTTTATTTTATAGGTCAGAACATTTAACCAAAATCACCTGATGACAAATTAATGATTTTTGGTCTGATTTGAATCGACACGTAAAAAAAAAATACACTAAAACCTACTTATTTTTGACCTCAATTACACTTTCACATTTATTTACTTGATAAGACTTATTTAATACACAACAGAACCAACGGTATCGGGGCCAGTAAATAAAATCAGCCAACACGACTTAGTTTTAAAGTTTTGTAATAAAGGAAATTGTTCCTTACTTGCTTTGCGTGTCCTCATTGTACTTAATGAGTCTATAAGTAAGCCAAGGACGTGAATCCACAGAGGCGGTGATAATTAATTAAGCTTTTATTCCATACCGACGATATATCTTGTAGATTAATTAGTTGGCTTATTAAGCAGAAGTAATATATTGCGAACGGCGACCCACGGTAACTTTATACCAATGCGCTGAGGTTTAAAATAGGATCTCGAGTACCTACTAATTATTCAATTTTTTTCGTAAAATAATTTACGTATATATTGAATTAAAAAATCTTTGGTTAGTGTTTCTTAAAATCATAAACCGTCGGCTGATTTTTTAAGACCCAGATCTCAAAATGGAGGGTTATGTTAAAAAAAAAAAAAAATATTGCACGACATCGTGCATTATATATACACTTGATGGCTTAGTAAAAAAATGTACATACAAATGAAAATGTATTTAAAAAATACATTCTACATAAAAATTATAATTTTACAATACATAATTTATTTTTTAATTTTTTGTAACAAATCAGGTATTTTTTTAAACTTATACTGCCAACAGTCTGCTGACCTGTGCGTCATGAGGTTTGTTATGAAACTTAAACCTTTATAATTTTGTTAATTCAAGAAGGTCGGTGATCGAAGTGGTATAAAAACTTGTCGCAAATATTTTTCTGAATAACGAAATGGCTAAAAATATACTAATAATTTCCCAAGTACCAAAGATACGAAGCGAGTTAATATATATATACAAATTTCATAGTATTGCTATCGAATGGATATCCACTCGGACACAAATGTATTACCACTTCGTAAATTTAGTTATTTAAGTCACAGTGTT
The DNA here is from genome assembly GCA_035772565.1 of Antheraea assamensis. Lineage (NCBI taxonomy): Eukaryota > Metazoa > Arthropoda > Insecta > Lepidoptera > Saturniidae > Antheraea > Antheraea assamensis. Next base: position 785,307 of record JAQQSE010000054.1, on the reverse strand, counting down.
TAATCTAGAATCTAGATCGTGGATAGAGTGTATGTTTAAACATACTACTGATCTCTGGAATTATCACACCTGTTTAACTTTGGAAAACAGACCGGTTGCAGGTCGATCTTTTGGAGCGAGACGGAAATTGAATAGCGGAGAAACCATGCGGCACAGTTATTTCTATATAATATAGTAAATAAACTCAGACGCTCTCTTTAAAAAGTGTTTAAATCTTTATAGTAAAACTCAATTTGTGCTGTTACGTCCGTGGATAAATTAAACGACATTTGCTCCAGAGGAAATTTATTTTGTACTAGTACAGGCTAAAACCAAATTAGCTACTAACACACAAACACACTTAAATCATATTATGCTGTAGTCGTAGTTCATTTGAAAATCGCATCCTTGTTTCCCTTCGTATTTGCTCCGATGTTCTGAATAGAATTCTACTCGTAGTTTTTTTTCGACCTAACTAGCCGCTTTTGACCTAGAGGTTTTTATAGCTTCACCGGGCTTTTAAGGTGAGTGCTAATGGCGCTCGACCGAATCGCAACAAGCTCAAGGGTGCCAAAGTGGCGGAACCTCAGCTTGGTCCGTTACATTAAATAGAATTAAACTAATCATGCCAGCTAAGCAAACTATACTTTACTGAGACATAATACGAGTATATGCGTACCATCAAATGTGCTGCACGAATGCCCACGTGTATTTTGAATCTGTCAGTTTTGGCTGATTAACCCAAACAGGAAAAAGGTCTCTTACAGAAGCTCGGTAACCACCGTGCGTGTGTGCACGTGGGTAGGACAGTGCGGTGTATGTAATGAGCTACTGAATGTAGTATGATTGTGTCGCGATAGCACTTTGCTGGAGGATTCCACTACCCGAAAAATTGAGACTCGGCGTGAAACGCTATCCATGCGAACCGCGACGGGAGTGCGGGATCCAACTTGACAGCCCGATTATGGTGGTGTTATTGAAGGTTATCGGCGCTTGGAGGCGCGAGCACTTTCTGTTTAAAGAGTCGCTGTCCTCGGACGCATCGTCGCGCGTTTTGTATACCTTCGATAAAGGAGAGTTGAAATCTCTGGAAGGTGGACATAATTACTTAAACGATTCCATAAAGTTCGAGACGGGCTACTTTTGGGATTCTATTGTACTGCATTTCAATCGTCGATGAGTCATTCTGTGTATATTTGTACTGAGATCAACAATACATATAAATAAAATAAAAATATGTGTTATATACCCGGGTTTATCTCCGAAACGTCTGAACCGATTTTGACGAGGGTTTTGCTGGCAATAGATGTCTCTTGAAACTGTTATCTAGGCTACACTTTTTCGTAAGAATTGAGAAGTAATAACAACATTATATTTAAAAAAAACTGCTAAAACATTAGCTACTTTTAAAAATTAACATATTTTTGCAGTATTTAAAAATCATTGAAATATTTCGTAGATATTAATTTCGATTGTCGGTGTAATAGAAAATATAAAATAAAAGTTACAAACCGATATAAATTTAGCCGATACCTTTATCCGGGTCGTAAATGTAAATTGAGTTGACCCAGGTCAGTTTAAACTGACCCATGAATATGTATCTCGTAAAGGCAAATTGTTAGTAGTATTCGGTAAATATTCGCATCAAAATGAATATTGTGAACCTCATTCAAGTCATTCATCAACGTAAAGTCTCCTAGAAAGAGCTTAATATTACATATATAGAGGTAGAACTTCTTTGATAAGGCTTGGTTACGGTTTGTACAAAATATGAAGCTGGCAGTTAACCATTCCTGCTATTGCTTTGTTCTTGCGAAATTCATAATTAGATCGTTTGGACGGTCGCCAAAGTGAAGACTGCGGCGTGTCTGGTAAATCGCTTTCGTTAGTTAGATTGTCAGAACTTAGAAATTTAACAAGGGGAGATAAAATGTTATTGTGTCCGTGGGTAAATTTAATGCCGGTTGTCCTCAAAGAAAATTATTTTTACTTGTACAGAAAAAAAAACAAACACGAGTCATTATCGCGCAATTACAATACTATCACACATATCTATACATTATAATATATGTAACAATGTATTTTTGTTTTTATTTACTCTTCCTATTTGCTCAAATGTTCAAAATAGAACTTCAATCGGACGCACTGCGGAGCGTTTTATACTCGTATACCTTTCAATAAAGGGGATGGAAAACTCTGGAAAGTTGACATCAGTATTCGAAAGATTCGACAACGTTTGAGACGGCGGCCTTTTTTAGAATTCCATCTGTATTTCGTTCTCACGACCAATGATGAGTCATTCTTTGTTTATTTATATCGAGTTCATATACAGAGTGTAACAATATAATAAATTCTTCAATATTATATTGTTCATAGTAATGTTCATTAGAATACTCGATTATTCCGTAAATTGATTATTGTAGATTTCTGAGTTATATAGCACCAAATTTATATGTTACTAGCTGTTGCCCGCAGGTCCGCATGCGTTTTTTTTTATAATTGTTAATTAATTCTTATAAGATCAGCTATCTGTTAGTGAAAGTTCCGTGAAAAATGGTTCAAAAGTTTTGGAGATAGTACTGCAAACAAAGGCATGGGTAAAAGCTAGTCCAAAATAAAAAAGCTTTAATTATTTTTTATAACGTTAGCTATCTGTCAGTGAAAGTCCCATGAAAATAGGTCCAATCGTTTTGGAAATAGTACTACAGACGAAGCCACGGATGACAGTTAGTCTGAAATAAAGTAGCCTATGTCACCCGCTGTAATTTTAACTATCCGTCAGGGAAATTTCTGTCAAAATCGGTCCAGCCGTTTCGGAGATTACCCGGAACATACAGACAGACGTCAAAATTTTTAAAATAGTATTTTGTTATCAGTATCGTGTACACGTTCATATCCAATCAGTAAAAAGTCGTTATTTTGATATTACAAACAGACACTCCAATCTTATTTATATGTATAGATTTCGATTCAAGAGAATCACGAAAATTAGAGTATTTGCGAGAATTTTCTCATGTAATAAAGTCGATATGTTCGTCCCATGTACTTACTTAGACTTACATATTTATTAAGGGTTAAATTGTATGGCAATATGGCCTAAAGTATACCTATATATTATAGTAAATAACTTAGAAGATTACGTGTAACAAATATTCAAAGAACTCTGATAAAGATTTCAGTATTTGTAATGTTATCTATACAGTAAAAAGGTTTTATCGTTTTTCTCTTGATAGTTTTTTGTCACACGTCAAAAAAGGCCGCGCTACTAAAAACTTTCAAATTATGTGTCCACATAATCTCTTTCATTTATTCAAAGAATTTTCACTATTTATCAATAACTTTATTTATTTAAACTATTTTTTTTTCGCTGTACAATCTGATAAATTGGTCACTGAATTGCACAGAGCAAAAGGGTGCCGGTGCGAGTGTTAACAAGAGAATACTTACCGACTAGTCACCGGTTGCAATTCTAGATCTTTATAACTATAACAAATCACTGTCAGCGATGTTTATTCATATTAACTTCCATCTTAAGAGATCCAGTGTCGGTTATATTTTCTGCCAAATTTCACCGTTTTAGCATCACGAAACCGTATGCATGACGATTGACGATGCATTGAAGAGCGAAAAACAAGTAAAGAGGAAAATATGAATGGAAGTTTAGTAGTAATGTAGTATAGGATTACATGTTAAAACATTTAAAATATTACCATAAACACAAAAACTTCAAAAGCCACCAAGCGGCAAAGAGATATTCTATTTACCTAATTCCGTGAGCAATAGTTGAGGAAATAAATTAATCAACTCATAAACAAGTTATAAACGTCACAGTATATTGTAAACAAAGGCAGATAATCAGGATAGCGATAATATAGAATACGATTACACTCTTATAATAATTTCAATACAATCGGACAGAGTTTCCCCATACAACTCAACTTGACGGTGATTATTGATTCATCCCAAACAATGTGACACACCGGCTTTTATAGACAAATCATGTAACGAACTATTTAATAATTTATACTGAACACTAATATTACCGTTTATACTGAAATACTAATCAATGGAAATTATCATTAATTCTAATGAACAAAGATCATTTCTAAATACTATTTTTAATTAGTGCTTCCTGCGCCGGAAGTCTGTAACGATATACTTCAGAATAAAGTAATATACAGTATTGATAGAAAACACTTTATCGACATCCAATGAATAGTAATTGTCGTGGATTCATCATATCATGGCAATCGGCGAAGCGAACAACGCGAATCGATATCTTGCCTGTATTCCGTTTATTGAATACTGAGTTACCACTCTGACGCATATATAAAAACAAGCAGAGATGGTAATTGTTAGTTCGGGTCGCGAAATGAATAGACAAAGCAAGTTAGAAACGCACTGACTTTAATAACGGCATGCGTTACCTTTTAAAGGTGGCGCAGCCACTCCTACTTACACATACATATACAACAATCTCTCCCTCCTAATCTACAATTATTTAAAAATATTTCCTATAGTCAACAATTGGTATATTTCGCCGAGAGCGCCCCGGTGAACTTTCCTGAGCTAATTGAGACTGTGGTGTACAAAACTGAGGACTGCGGGTATCGAGTATATCTGGATCTCCGCTCCGTGGTGGAGTGCCAACTTCTGGGCCCGATTCGACGCCAGACAACCTTCGTTCCGGATTCTCTTCCCCTTCAGTGCATGTACCGTCGACCCCCGGCAATTCTCTTGTATTGGTGGATGTGGACAATATGTCTCTATTTGTAGTAATGTTTGAGTCTGTTTGCTCCTTTTGACTAGCAATATCCAAAAGTGAACTCTCGATCCTTGGATACAACTGGTTTCTATGTCTCCGAATTTCCTTATTCTGCTGCGGTAACTTTATTTCATATATTACTTTACCAATTTTACGTATAATAACACCTTTTACCCAGTAGTATTTTTTTTTATTTACATATTGTTTAACCCACACATTTTCACCGGGTACGAATATGCTCTTAGGCCGACCTCCATAGTTTTTTGTCTGCACAAACTTTTTTTCCTTTATAAGAGATGATAGTTGTGTTGGTGAGGGCGATGTATTTGCTGCAAGTAAATCTAAGCGGGAGCGTAATGGTTTCCCGAATACTAGTTGAGCGGGTGACTTTTCTGTTGTGCTGTGTTTTGAATTTCTGTAATCAAATAGAAATTTGGATAGTCGTATTTGAATGTCGTCTAACTTACAACCGGAAAGAAAAATACTTTTTAACCCTCGTTTCACGATTTTTACAAATGATTCGGCTTGACCATTGCTAGATGGATGATATATAGGTGTAAATAGCTGTGTGATTTCGTTAAGCAAGCAAAACTTTTTAAACTCGTTTGACGTAAATGATGTTCCGTTGTCACTAACTATGACCTTTGGTACACCAAATCGTGACATAAAATCGCATAACCTTACTATAACGGCCTTTGTAGAACTATCAGTGTTCATAGCGTAACATTCAACCCACTTCGAGTATGCGTCAACTATAATCAGATACATCTTATTATGCATAGGGCCGAAAAAATCTACATGTATTCTGTGAAACGCCGCTTCCGGTTGTGGCCAAGGTGCTAGGTTCGTACGGGCCGGCGCTGGTCTGAGCTGCACACATATCGTACAAGAACCCACTAAGTTCTCTATTTCGCTGTCTATACCCGGGAACCAAACCCGAGCACGTGCTTCCGACTTCATTTTGACGATACCGAAATGCGAACTGTGTAGCTCGTTTAATATTCTACTACGTAATTTTGTTGGAATTACGACCTTATGTCCGCGCATTAGAATACCATTTTCTAAAGCAATGTGATTACGACACAGATAGTACGGTTTAAGTTTTAAATCGGACACTTTCCGCGGCCACCCGTTTCTTACGTAATTAGTTATAATACTCAGTGAAGGATCGTTCGTTGTTTCTCGCTGCAGCTCTCGCAACGTTACTGGCAGGCACCCTTCCACTGCAAAGTTCACGTATGCGGCCGACTCCGCACGCGCCCGCGCCCCCCTTTCCCCCTGCCCAGAATATGATATAGCTCGCGATAAGAAATCTGCCGTGTTCGCTGTACTACTTATATATTCTATTGAATAATTATAGGCGCTTAAAAAGATCGCGTAGCGTTGTAATCTGTTAGCAGTAATTTCTGGTATTCCGCGATTACTACCGAAAATTGTCGTTAACGGTTTGTGATCTGTGCGTAATATGAAAGGGTCGGATCTGCCATATAAGAATTGATGGAATTTCTTTACCCCAAAAATTATAGCTGTAGCTTCTTTTTGTATTTGAGAGTATTTTTTCTCTGCAGACGTTAGCGAACGCGATGCATATGATACAGGTCTCTCTGCACCGTAGCAATCTATTTGTGACAGTTACTCATCTTAGTTTATCTTTTAATGCGAAAGGTACAGGGCGTGCTTTCAAAAATTTTGGTGTAGTGTTGTCTTTTAATGGTAAATCAATTTCAAATTTTTTGAAACATCCTAATTCATTTGAAAAAAGTCTTGGAAACAATTTACTAAAATCGTCTATCGTATTAGAGCTGGACGTACAATATCTAATGTTGGATACTAATCGTAATTGAAACTCGCGCATAAAATCGCGGCCCAGCAGTGGTGGCCCACCGTGTCGTATCACATAAACCGTTAATATTGAAGTATGATTTAAATACTCGACCGTTGACTTCAACACCCCGAGTACTTTCATTTTGCCACCATCATATGAAAACAATTTCTTTGGTGACGGTAACAGCGGAACTGTATGAAACATATCTTTGTACGTTTGTTCTGAAATAACCGACACGGGGGAGCCACTATCTATTTCACAGCGTAACAACCGACCCTGTATTGACACGGTTTCATATAATGGCTCTCCATTACAACAAAATATATTGTATAAAATCTCACCGTCATCGCCCTCATCATCGCCACTGTCATCCTGAAGGAATTTCACCTTTTTTATAGGACACTTTTTTTTTAAATGACCTTTTTGATGGCAACTTTTACACTTGTAATTTTTAAAACGACATTCACTTGACTTGTGGTTATTATACCCGCACACTTCACATTCCTTATTTTTGGTGTGGCCCACGTTCTTGCCTCCTTGTTGACGGAACTTAAAAACGCCATCTTGACCCACCGCTACTGGAACAGTTGCTGCGCCGGACCGTGCACATCGCACGCATTCAGCCACATCTACAGCCTTATTAAGTGTCAGGTCCTTGATATCCAGAGAGAACAGCTTCTCCCTCTCCATTCCTGGTAACATACCCATCACAAATTTATCCAGTAATGAATCTTCAAGATTTTTGAAACCACAAAACGCCGCTAATCCCCGCAGTCGAGCCGCCCACTGTGAGGGTGTTTCGCCCACTTGTTGAATTGCAGCGTAAAAATTATGTCTCTCGACAAATCCACAACGCTTTGGTGTGAAATGGTCATTAAGAATTTGCAGTATACTCTTGTAAGACCTTGAGGTTACATCTTCTGGTAATGATAGGTTACTCGCCAGTTGATAACTTTTCTCCGTGAGTGCGCTCAGAAGAATCGCCCTTCTTTTTGTGCCAGCTTTATCCGTTTCTTCATTGATATCGTTAGCCAGAAACCACTGTTCTAGCCTACATTTATATATTTTCCAATCTTGCGATTGATAATCAAAATTGGATAAATTACCAATAGTCGACGTAAGTCCGAACATTTTTTTTTTTTCCCGTGGGTAGTTTCGTCGCCAGTGTTAGTTCGGGTCGCGAAATGAATAGACAAAGCAAGTTAGAAACGCACTGACTTTAATAACGGCATGCGTTACCTTTTAAAGGTGGCGCAGCCACTCCTACTTACACATACATATACAACAGTAATGCAAACTATATTTCGTATCAAGGAAATGAATGCAGCGTAAACCAATGTCTATTATCACAGTCTTCCTAAAATAAGCGGCAATTATTGGATGCAATCTGAAACGAACGTACCTTTCCATGCAAATAAAAAGTGTTCTTCGAGAGGAATGCAATTATAATAGAGGAAGCTCGTCGAGTGATTCGGATTGAGCAACTTTATTTCCAACTTCGAATTGCGAGTTCGCTTATAACTCATTCTGTTGTGTCCGAAACTAGACCATTTTGCTACCGAATAAAGACGATTTTACACCGTGAATACCTTTTATTACTTTTACGAAATGTACAGTTACAGACAAAATTATAATACGTGTGTAACACGGAAATTTAGTTGTTCTTGTACCGAAAGATAATCATAAAACATACGTATCAAATTGTTATGTACAAACGACCGGTATTTTTTTTATTGTTATTGTAAACACTGGTAACTATAATTATGATTGGATAACAAAAATTTGTTTAATCTTTAATAGATCGGTTGTAGTATCAATGCGTCTATTCAAATTTAATTTATTTGATGACTTTGGTGTAGGCTTGAATTCCCTATAAAGAGCCTGAGCTTTTTGGTGAAGGATAATATCGTGGTGAAACATGGTGTATATAGATTTCACTCATGCCCAGATGTCTAACTAATATATCAAGCTTAAAATCTGTCACCAAGCATCTGTAGGTGTGTTCCGGTAGCTGCACTCGAGAGCCAGTTCTTCTCTCTAGACTTAGTGTATTGTCATCTTGGATAACATCGTTACTTGACATTAAGCGAGATTGTAATCATATATTAAAGCGTATAGACCAGTGTTTTTCAAAGTGTCAGTCGCGACCACCTGGAGGGTCGCTAAGATTTTATAATTTAGGCACGGGGGGTCACGACGCCTTTGTAATAAAAAGAAAACAAGACAGCCCATAAAATATTTTTATTAACAAAATTTAATTAAATGACACTCATGCATTAGTACAAAGTAAATTAAAGCGAAGATTGAAGAAAAATACCTATGTTTCATATTTAATTATGTGTTTACCTGATAAAAATAAAAATAAAATAATACATTTCTGATTTGGAATTCGTAGGGCATTATAAAAGTGTAAATGTTGTATGCTATTTTTGCTATTCTTTATCCGATTTACTCTATGCTATAATTTTATTAGGACATTTTGCTTTACTGAAAAATGCAGATTCAATTATGGATTGACCTACATTAAGCGACAAAATCTTTGAACGACAGAATCTTCGTCGGTTCAAATATCAAATCAAGATTTAGAAAGTCACCGGAAAGTTCTGTTGTAGGAATCAAAGGTAAAGTAATATCCTATACCACTTATCAGTTGTAAGCTGAGCATTAAAGTTTTTCTAATAGCGATGACAATTTAACAGTTACAGTATCTAACAGTTAATCCTTTCAATATGCTTAACATGTACAGTGGATGTAGACAAACCTATAAATCCATTAGAAGGATTACCCTTGAAGATGTTGTCGTAGAATTACTCTGATTTATGTCTTCGGTTGCCCATTTGTTACCGTTTACAAGATATTTATCCTATAAACCGGGTGTTTAACTTTGAGCCGACGCAGACAGATGTCGGGGTAAAGGGTCAATGGTGTAAATGTCAACGTGTCGCTCTCCTTTTCTTTTGATAATCGTATTTCATTAATATTTTCTGCACAAACTATCGTTCATTTATTTTCTCTAAAGACGAGTTACTGTCTCACGTTTGACGACTTTTTAAATAAATGGTGTTGTGGTAATTAGCTTATTAAGTAACTTAGGGTGATCCAAAAAAAAAAATCTCAGACTCACGCTCAAAACCTTCGTTTATGTATGAAAATGAGCCTGTGAAAAGATGAGCACTTAATTTCAATATTAATAACATGAGAAGAATTATTTTCGTTCCTTCTGATATTTATAACTAACGAGCTTAACGGTCACACTGTAAAGTTCTTGACATATTTTTGTAGAGAATTGAACGCTCTACCAAAAAAAAATTCTTTTGTGATAAATTGGATTCCTCAAAAGTAATTTAAGGTAAAAGTTCAAATTATACGAAATTTTTGGGTTTTTTTACTTTTTTTGGCAAATTTACCCGATTGATTCAAAATTTGATTAAACATTTTTGCAGATAATTGAACGCTGCGTAAAAATTTTCAAATCACAATGGGCTGAAGAAGTTTTCACTTTAAAAAATATCAATTAAACGAGAAATGAAATAGTTAAGTAAGGAAAACTACAATAACAATTCCATTTCAAACAATACACTGTGCTTTGTAACAAAGATAGAATTAAATTTACATTTAAAACTCGAGACTGAAACCTCTCTGAATTCGTTAGTATTTGTTTGCGGGGGCACTTCGCGTCTGTGAGGCCCTGTGTCGAGTGTAAGCAGAGGGCTTTGAATTGTTATGTTCCTCTTTGAATATACAAATGAAACAAATGAAATTAAACCTAATGGGTCACGTAGAAAGGCCTAAGTAAAATATACAATATATTCTAACTATTCTTACTTGTAATATAGAAAAGATACTCGAGTAGAAGTTAGTGTATTTCTGGTTTGTAAAATAAATTATAAATATATATTGTATAGGTAGTTTTCAAGTCGATAAATATAATTCAAATTAAATTTATTGTATCATAATTTACATTATCACTATTACTAATTTAACAATTCATAATTATAGTCTGTTTAGATACGCGATTAAATAAATAATTTATTGATAATGACAATGGTCGGTCTGCGTTATTGCAACGTGTGAACAAACAAGCATTATGCACCAACCAATAGGTGTGAAAAGGAAGAGGCACTTCACGCTGCTCGCACTCGAAAGTCATGATACGAAAAACGAATACTCGATTAATTATCGCATCATTTTTACGATACGATAGATAACAGCAGATTAGCCGACAGCAGTATAATAATAACTTATGACAACAGTTGTTGTGCATTAACATAAAAGCGTTATTAATTATCTATGTTTATCATAAAACAAAGTCGTTATTCGCGTCTTTGTGTTCTCATAGTTGTTCTAAACAACACTACATATTTTAATACGGGTTTTAAAATGTCCACCAAAAATCCTTCATGGTATATAGTCTATCTGGTAAGAATAACCTACAATAAACATACATATGTCTTACATATTATCAACAAAAAAACCATAATTGGTTGTTTGCGATTTTTTTTAATGATATAGTATCAATTCTTACCCAACTACGTTATATTCAGCATTAAATGTACATGAAAATAGCTCTTTAGATATTATTTAATTGAATATCTTCGAAGATATCACAGGCTTAATATTACGCGCAACAAACAAAAATGTTTGTGTGAAGATTCTGACATAGCTTCTATAAGACTTCGATAAACTGTGAGTATTAAAAATATTTATATAACCACAATCTCATCTGATGTTAAATAATGATGTGGTCTAAGATGGTAAGTCACGCTTAACTTAGAGGGAGCCTGGCTCTCAAGTGCAGCGGCTGAACACACCAACAGGCGCTTGGCGACAGATTTTCAACTTGAGGGTGGTAGCTAGCGAGACGGACTTAGAAAAAACCCTACCACCATGCTACGGTTTTATCACGATGTCTTCCTTCACCGAAAGCTCCGACTCGGTTGCTTGGATTCGAACCTACGTCCTTTGACGCTGTGTCCGAACACACTACCAACTGAGCCACCATTAATCAAAACACTAGTATATATATACGATAGTCCTTGTCTGAAGCACTGGATATCGGTGGTTGTGTAATGCTGTGACACAATGTGGCATTTTAGTGTCGTTACAATCTCGATATACTTTAATTACATTTAATTTCTTATTTTAAGTAAGTAGCTAGTATTTTTTTTTAGTAATTTATTTATATTTATGTTACGGACCATCTTTGTCGTGTGAGTACATGAATATATAGAAAGAATCGTTTACAAAGCTTAGTACATTGGCTCGCTCGAGCAGCGGCCGGGTGCGCACGTGCCCGCTCGCAGCTCTGACGGTCCGTTAGTTCGGCAAGTCGCGCGCAGTTGTCGGATATTTTCGTGTGTGTCCGGAAGTTTAGTGTGTTCGAGCGGCTACTGTCGATCGTACGCTCTTTTCAGAGCGACGGTGTACCTCATTAGTGCACCATTTAAACCGCACTTTTCGGTGCGAAGCCGTGCACACTGTTTGCAGTGCGTCGAATCGCCGTGCTACGCGTCGTGCCCCGTGCTGCGCTTCGAGAGTCGTGCAGCGCGTCGTGTGCCGTGCAGAGCGTCGTTCTTCGCGCCGCGCCGTGTGCAGTTTGAAGAGAAGATTCGCGTTCGCGTCGCGTTTCCCCTTTGGCCCGGACACGGATTGTCCGTTAGATTTGAAATAGGCGCGCCCCCCTGCCCCTCAGGCAGGGAGGTTAGTCATGTCTACCCCCGCGACCCCGCGTGCCCATCCGGCCTTTCCGGCCGTTGATGATACCGTCCACCTCGAAGAACTGTTACGCTTCCACATGTTCGTCGAAAAGGAAGACCCGCAACTCGTCTAGGAATACAACAGACTCTGGAAAGTCTACGCGCGCAATCCTCCCGGTTAGATACCGCGTTGTTTCTCCGCGAACCCTTTCGCGAATCTTCCGGACGACCCGTTCACGAGGCTCTCGGAAGTCGATTCCGATGATGACTCTGATATGGACTACGATACTGTCCCCGCGACCGCGCCCGCGACGGAAACCACGGCCGCGACCGTGCCTGCGCCCGCGACCACGCCCGCTGATGACGACGGTTTTACAACCGTCACGCGCCGCGGTAAACGCCCACGCGCCGCGATTCAGACCGATAGCGACTCTGCTGCGGGACGTCCAATCCCAAAGCAGTCCAATATAGGTGGCGCTCGGGTGCCCCGAGCCTCTCCCACGCCCTCTGCCGCGATTTCGGCTGAAGCTCCGGCTGCGGAACCCGCGGTCGCGGCTAAGAAGCCACGCCCACCGCCTCCCGTCACCTTCCGTGACAAAGCCCGCTGGGTAGATGTTTCTAACAACCTTAAGTCGAAAGAAATCGTCTACCAATCCGCCGTCAACACTGTTGCCGGCATTTCTATTCGTGTGTCGACCCCCGATGAGCATCGCAAGCTCACGAGATACTTCAGGGAGCGTCAGCTCCCTTTCTTTACTTACGCTCTCGAGGAAGAGCGTCTCCTCCGTGTCGTCATTCGGGGAGTTCCTTCTGAACTCACCGAACACGACATCTCCGATTGCCTGAACGGTCAGGACTTCCCGGTCCGGAGCGTGCAGCGCATGCGCCACCCCCGCACGAAGGCCCCCTTCAACTTGGTGATGGTCACACTGGACCGCACCTCGGAAGGCAAGGCTATTTTCAGCCTCAACTCGGTTTGCGGCCTGTCCCCAGTCTTCGTCGAGCCTCCTCGCAAGTCCCAGATACCCTCGCAGTGTCACAACTGCCAGATGTACGGTCATTCCGCCCGACACTGCCACCTGCGTCCCAGGTGTGTCAAGTGTCTCGGGGATCACTCCACTAGGGAGTGCCCCCGCACTCCCGAATCCATCGAGCCTCCGAGCTGCGTCCTCTGCGAGCAAACGGGTCATACCGCGAATTATCGCGGGTGTCCCCGTGCGCCTCGCTCGACCCGTCCCCGCCGCGGCGGTCGTGCGACCCGGTCCAGGGCGCACGGCCCGCCGGCTCGGACGAAGCGGCCTCCGCCTCCGCCCATACAAAGCCAGAAGGCTTTCCCCGACCTGCCGGGCACCTCCAGTGCGCCGGCATCATCCGCTCCTGCGCCGAGCGCGCTCTCCTGGCGCGTAAGGTCTTCCCCGCCAGCTCCCTCGGCTCCTCAAGCCAAGCCCCAGCCTCAAAAGGCTCTGTCCACTCCTGCGCCACCTATCACGGCTTCAGTATCGACCTCCGGTATAGACTGGATAGCTCGTCTTCTTTTGGTACACGATGTACAAGAGATAATCGCATTTAACGCGTTAGTTAATAGTACGTCTGAGCTCGGGCTCTTAAACGCTATCTCCGCTTTCCCGGCCGTCGCGACCACGGTACAGCAATTAACGTAAATCAAAATATCAGATCGAACCCGCGTGTTCATACATAATAGACCGATACATTAGGATTTGTTACGTAATTATTTAGTTAAATCGGCACCGTGCCGTTGTACTTTATTTTTTAGCTCGATTCCCTCTCAAAAGATGCGTGTTTGCGCCCACGCCCGCGACTCTCTCTGTTCACGCCGCCGTGAGCGGGGGGTGAAGATTCGATCCCGCACACTCGTCGCGATTTTTCTTGTAACAGCTCGAGCCTAGGTAGTCCCTCGGTGTGGAGCCCTCGAGTATGTTACTCGCGCGAATACAGTGGTTTACACATGTTCTACACTTACACGATCACCCCACACTCTTGCACACCTAGGCACTCAGTGGTGGGCTGTTTTTTTTGCCCTTTTCGGACTGAAATAGGTCACATAACACAGTAGTCAGATACCAAATACACATATACACTCGTGAAACATGCATGGTCACACATGCATTTTTCACGAATTCATATATGTGTATTGTATGGATAGATAGCTTAGCTAGCTTAGTTAGGTCGGGAATCCGGCGACAGCTCAAGCCGAGGTGCACCGAGTGCCCTTGAGATGTTTCGCCTAAAAATCAATCGGGTGAGTGCCCTAAGCGCTCCCCTTAGTAGTCCGGTGAAACTGTAACAGCTCAGGCTAACAGTGTAGGTCAGTTCGAAAAAAAAAAAAAAAACTTAGTACATTGCATACATGCGAAGCCGGAGCCGGTCGTTAGTTTATATATAACTGTTATTCACATGCCACCTTTTAATCTTACAATTTCTTTTCGATAACCTTTCTTCCTTACCTTCCTACCTTCGAGGTAGGTGGTAGAGCTACGCTGAAACTATTACTGGTTTCGGAATGAATGGGTCGGCTCGCCCGGGCTAGTACCACCCTCTCACAGAAAGCCGACGTGAAGTAACAGTTCTTGCACTGTTGCGTTTCGTTCGGTCAGTGAGAGCGCCGGAGGCCCACACATATTAAAAGGCCGGCAACGCACTTGCGACTCCCCTAGTGTTGCTAGTGTCTATGGACGGCGGTGATCACTTACCATCCGGTGACCCACCTGTTCATTTGCCCCCTATAATATATATAAAAAAAATATATATTCTAAATGTAAGTAAACGTATCTTATCACTTTGAATACCTATTTATATTCTATTGTTTAAGTTACAAACACGGCTAATGTTCTCATTCGAACAACAGTAAAAGCTCACGTTCGTAATATCCTTTGGAGAGGCAATAATTTATTTCACGGTTGGACTAACGCGTTTTATAGCGCATAAATGTACCGCATATTTAAACTACTGCAGCGTGTCGAACCTCCCGGTGTCCTATCAACTTGTCGGGGTATTTTAAATTGTTAATTCGTTGGAATTTAATGTAAATGAATGTTTATTTTGATGCTTTTATAGGTACGATAGTATTTTAAAGTTATTCTATTCTATAAACTGTCGTAAACAGTAGTAATTTGTGATATGAATGTATAACACGGAATTATAAAAGTATTCGTTTTATATTATACAACTAGCTGTGTCCGCGGCTTTACGCTGCAGTTATTACGAAATAAATAATTTCGTCTCGTAAATTAATTTATACTTAGTGACATATTATTATGTCTAAAGCTATTGTTGACAATTACTATAAAAAAAAACGATTAATTCTTGAACGAAATATGCTTTCTCTATATAAATAAAGATTTGTTGAGAAACTATTTAAAACATGAGGAGAGTAAATTTTTACGATGCGCGCGCACACCGTCACGAAAAACCGACACCCTGAAGTTAGCTGTAGTCGACATTTTATTCAAAAAAAGTATGTATGTATTAAATACCTTTTTTCTATTGTTAGTGTCGTTTTTTTCTACGAACGTAGAATAAGGCGAATGATAAAATTTTTGAAAAGATTTTTATCTTGTTACGCCAAAGAAGTATAACTTCTAACGCGTGTACATCATACTTTTTATAATTAGTAAAAGTAACTTATCGGTTTGAGAATTAGTATCACGTCACTTCATCACGTAGAAAATTTCATATAAAATTGTAAAGTCGATCTGCAATTAATACATAACATAATAGTTTTTGCTAACGGATCTTCTTGCGTTAATGTTGGCTTAATCTACAACTCGAGAATAATAATACTTCTAAATAAAAGGTACCTTCTCCTTTTCTGTAACCCCAGATAAAGTGTAGTGCAAAATTTCATGTCAATCAGGTTGAGTAGTCAAAGCGGGAAAGCGTAACAAGTAAAGCACACAAAATCGTATTCGCATAAATTATAAATATTGTAATATAGGTTAGACCAGAGGTTCCCAAACTATTTTTTCTCATAGATCCCTTTCAAAATTTTACTGATTCCAGTAAACCCCCTGCAGGTTCAATACTACCATATGAAGTCAAGCCAATATTGTTAGTTCTTCACACTATCGAAAATAGACCTATTTTCATAGACACCCGCTTCCTAATTGTGCACCCCCATTTCTTTGTCACGCCAATGTACACCCCCATCGAGTCTCTCGTGGAACTCTGGTAAATCATTAGGTTAGACTATATAAACGTCAAATACAAATAATTTCTATCTATACAAACAGACAGACAAAATAAATGTCATATTCTTGATCAGTTTATGATAAATATCTATAACAATATTTGGAAAGAAATAATTACGTGTACGGACAGAACTACAAATTCATGATAATATAGATATATCGTTGTTCAAAACTGAATAATATAATTTATATTATTACCGCTACTTAAATATTTATAGTGTGAATACAACGTTATAATGTCATATCTGGTGACTTTTACAGGGCTTTATTTGAAACTGTAATATCTTTATTACCAGAATATCATTTTATCTCATGCTTCTAGATTACAGTAACAGAATACTAGACATGTGCTTTGGTATGACGAATTATACATTACCCGAGTTTTAGCTCATAAGGGCTCTCACCAGGAAGAGACATGTAACGCCACGTGACCCGCCAATCGAACCGGAAGCGCCGCCATGTTTGGTAAGCGCCGTGTTCCGTTTGGCGTGTGCGCAAGTTCACAGCGACCGCTTAGTATAATTTATGATACGTCATTAAGATTGACAAGTCATAATGAATCAACATTTAGCATTAATCGAATGTTTAGTGTATCGTAAACACCGAAGAAGGGATAATGAGTCTATATATATATATAAATAAAATTGAAGTGCCTTTTGTTTGTGTAGGTTAATAAGAAGCGGCAGTACTGATTCTGACGGTACTTTTATAGGTTGACAGAGAAAATGTCAAAGTATAATATATATAAGGTTCCAGTATTAATGATAAAATTTCACAGAGGTAACTTGAAAATCGTGTGTGGTGATTAAAATATACGTATATATATCTTAGTAAATAAAATAAAAACAGGCCAAAATAAAAACAGGCCACAATGGAGATAACACACGTAGCTTTCATGAAATATTAGAACCATATTAACAGATACTAAATCGTAGGCACCAATTTAGTAAGAAATATACAATCCAACATTTAGTGTTAAAGATAGTGAAATAGAAATATTTAATGAAGGATGTGAATAAACGTAGTGGCAATAAAACAAAAATGTAACTAGGCCACCAATAAATTATCTCCTGAAATAATGTGTTATATCTAAGTATCGCAAAAATAAAAACAAGCGATTAACAGAAAAAAAACAACAGCCTGTATTTGTAGCAAGCGAAATACAAATTATACCAAAATCATCGACTTTTTCGTGAAACCAGAAAAAAGGTTCGTCCAGGAAAAAAAAAGTCGACAAAAGCAAAATTGAATGAAAGCATTGTCCTATTTCGAAACTAGACTTACATACCACTTAATTAGTCATTAGAGTATTCGTAAATTTTCAGGTTAGTCAGAAATGTTGGCAGCGGTCTACGAACACCTATAAATATTTTTTTCTTACAATTATAGTACGATTGAAGTATGAAGAAGCCGTAAAGTATAGTGATATAGCGAGGATGTAGCAATAAAAATTTAGCATATATTGCGGAACTTGTTTCTCTTTTATAAATATATCTTTAGCTATTACTGAACGGTGCTGGAGGATAAATTTGCATTTGTGTTTATTCAACAGAGCTTGTTATCGAATAATTCAGATGATTGACGCCAGGTGTCGGTTGTTTGAGTGAATTATAGGGGTGCTGTGTTGCCAGTGTTTACAGATATTATCGAGTTTTATTGATTGATTAATAGCGCTTAGTTGCATTAGGGAAATTGGTTACAATTTTATAGCAATGCTTCTAATTTTTATATAGTAAAATAAATAAATTATTGTTAAAAATTAAAAAGAATATATAGAACGTTTGCTTGTTGGTTGTTTGCAATAAGCTATAAAAATTACGGTCAGATTTTCAAAAATATTTTTGTATTTTACTGTTTATCTATTGTGTACAATTATAGGCTAACATCACGCTATGATCTTTAACAGCGGAGCATTTCACTTTTAAAGTGTAGGTCAGAAAGTAAGCTAAGCGTTAACGAAGTAATACTTCCGTCGCATCGTCCGGCGTGGCGGGAGCGAAGTATCTAAAGATGAAAGCCGATTGATGGGCTGACGAGAATCGATCATTACCGAGTTAGATCGAACTGTGAATGCCTATGTCATGTAATCGCGTAACATTTGTGATTTATACAAAGATAGCGGGCTTTCGCGTCTTCATCTGCGGGTGTGTCTTTATAGATGGTAACACCATACATTATGTTTGAATAACTTTAACGGTTTATGCATCGCACACCAAGATAGCTCTCAAAAAGGAGGCGCTTTAAAGTGAAACTTCGTATGGCTTTGAAAATTTGATCCACAACCTTTTTGTGTGACGGAAACTGTTAGAGGTAAACACTGTGTAGAAGAGAGTGTTGAAAACACCGGTTCTCATACGATCACTGAAGTTAAGCAATGTCGGCCACGGGTAACCGCCTGGATACACCGCATGACGGTGGCTTTTTTGTACTTTTTATAAAGAAGTATTCACTTCTTTCGTGTGGTTATAAGTACACACGTACTTTTTTCCCACTTTATATGACACTTATAATTAATTATATTTTGGCCAATTTAAGCAATATATTTATAAATTATAGTCTATGTGCTACTCTGATGTATAAGCTGTGTTACTGTAAAGTTGAATCAAAATCCATTCTATACTTTTTGTGCGAATGAGTAACAAACATCCCTCCTTAGATTTTTTTTTATTTATATTATTAATAAGATTTGTGTAAGCTTTTCTAACCACGTTGATAGTAATTTAAACTTTTCAAAATTAAACGCGGGTGAAACTCGGTGCAAAGCTAGTTAATAATACAATATGTCAAAAGATTTAAACGTAACTCATTGATAGGTACCAATTCACCAGGTGTCGAAAGCACTGCGTCATTTATCGCCACCACACATCACTGTACAATATAACCCTCAGAGCTACGCAATGTCGGAGACGTCGTATCAGAGAATTAACCGATGCTATCGGTCGGTCATGTGTAATTTATTTGAACGGTGTTTTAGACAACTCATGATGAATGGTAAATAATACTTTGAGTAAACAATCAGGGTTATTTACGATTAGGTTTATATCCCCGAGGGTTAAAGCTTAGGTAGTCGAACTGTTTCAATATGTTTTTAAGATAATTGGAAATAAAAAGGGATTGACGTATCTTTTCGCATTTAGGTTTATCAACTCTTCGATATATTTGCGTATTTTGGTGGGTTTTTCGCATTTAGGTTTGTGAATTCTTCGATATTCTTGCGTATTTTTCATAAAGATAATAAAAAGGGATTGGCGTATTTTGGTGGGTTTTTCGCATTTAGGTTTGTGAATTCTTCGATATTCTTACGTATTTTTCATAAAGATAATAAAAAGAGATTGACGTATCTTGGTGTTTTTCGCATCTAGGTTTGTCAATTCTTCGATATTCTTGCGTATTTTTCATAAAGATAATAAAAAGGGATTGACATATTTTGGTGTTTTTCGCATTTAGGTTTGTGAATTCTTCGATATTCTTACGTATTTTTCATAAAGATAATAAAAAGGGACTGACGTATCTTGGTGTTATTCGCATTTAGGTTTGTCAATTCTTCGATATTCTTGCGTATTTTTCATAAAGATAATAAAAAGCGATTGACGTATCATGGTGGGTTTTTCGCATTTAGGTTTGTGAATTCTTCGATATTCTTGCGTATTTTTCATAAAGATAGACTACAACACCGACCGACCGATCATCACAGAAATTAACATACCTAAATAATTATACATGTGAGTGGATTTTTTATTATACCTTTTATTATATTACGTCACTAGGTAGCGCTGGGTTATTTTTCATTTTTATTAATGTTTATATTGTAAATTAGTGTCCCGCTCCAGCTTGATTCGGGAGCAGTAGATAAGTCGATTGCTCCCGTGTGAAGCCAGGGTGGAACCTTTAAACCGGACGACTAAGTCCGCAAACGCGTCATCCAAAAGAGCTAAATATAAATAATCCAAAATAGAAGTTTATTTAAAGAGCCTTTTTTACACTTAAGTTTAACATTGTTAGTACAGATATTTTTATGGAAATAATAATGATTAAAGGCACACTCTTGAGCTGGACTTTGCTAAATATGTCTTTTTTTTTTTGCAAGGGAATAGTCGTGATATTGTTGCTTCCTAAAAAAATATATTCTGTTGTGTTCGTCTGTAGGTTTGCATTTCAAAACTTTACTCGTCTCTTACAAGGCAATTTAATAAAGGATATTTCGTGTTTGCACTAATTATTTGGTGGAAGTGCCGTAGCCAAAGAGTGAAAGAACCGCATGCTGTTTGCCGACAGCTAATCGCTTTTTTAATTGTTATGAAATCAAATGTCAGAGCGAAACTATCAAATTGACCGTCTTTTGCGTGATGACTTATGATCATTTTTTTTTAGATAAAGATGTTTAGAGAATATATGCTGATGTGGACTTTTTATACATTTGGTATAGGAAACGATTGAGTTATATATTTTTCGTGTAAGTTTAACTGATAACACGTCCTAGAAGTTCTAAGAAAGTACAACTTTTTCTAACTTAGGTGACAAATATCGTCACAACTGTACATGAATTGTTACTATAATAGATAGCCTATATCCGTCTGGAATAGTGTACCTTTCAAATAGTTAAAGAGTTGATGAAATCGGTGTAATTTTTTCGGAGTTTACTTTAATTATATAAACTGACATATAAAGCTTAAAAAATAAAAATAAATAGTATAGATTAACACGAGAAAAGTGGCGTGCGTTTGCAAGTATAACATAAGATACTAGATCCCAAATTATAGCTTTAAATGAGCGACACCATATAAAAACGGCAGTTCATACATATCGTACGCTTAATTCACTTTTTATGGTCATATAATAACATTTCCTCGTTATGTGATAAATAATAATCATAAGTGTACAATTATAGCGTTCATAACTCATACGTATAATCTTCATAAAATGTTATGGAATACAACTTACGGCTTCGTCAACACGACGCGACGTGAGGACTGCTACGCCGCTACATAATTGGTTTTACTAAGACCATAAAACTTCGTTGAATAGTCTACGCGATCGAATTTATTTAGACCGCAGTGTAACTTACATTGTTATTTGTAAAATATGAATAGATGTTGTTCGTAGTGTTTGTAGTCCGGTGAACCTGTAGAGGCCTCAGGGTCAGGATGATATTTTAAATCCAAAAAAAAAAAAAAAAACTATGTAAAAACAATTTCGCAGATTTTTCAGAAATTATGTAAACGGAAAGCTTATGTCATTTCTCAATTGATAGAGTATAATAATTACTGTAAAAATATTTATAGAAATCTAAAAAAAAGAACAAAATTTTGTCATTCAACATTCCTGAGATTTCGGCAAAACACATCTAATCTTTTCGGAATCAGTAAAATGATTAAAAACTTGATATATATGAGTATCAGACACAACTACACTTTAATGAAATATACGTATTTACAAATGAAAGACTACAAAAAGTAACAATAATAGTTTTAAAATTAGAAAAAAAAACATTCAAATTTTCTCTAATTCCAAGCGATTGTATGAAGATTTTTACAACGCAAGAATTTATGTGAATCCAAAATATATGACTGTTACTGTTATTATACTATTAAAACTAACAGTAATGCTTTTTAAGTGGACTTTAATAAACAATAATAACGAGTCCAAGATAATTAGTGAATAAAATACGGACGCGGAACCACGGGCATTTGTTAGTATTAAATGACAAAATTAAAACCATATAAGTTATCCTTCAGCCTTTTAAGAGACGACGCGACGCGGACGTTTTTATAGAACTTTTACTTTATAACTAAAATACGAGATAGCGTATGTTTTTTAGTATAATGCTATGCTAAATTTTGTAGACAGCCATTAAGACTCGCTCGTGGGCATCATTATAAGGGTAATAAAGTGGAAATATTACGTAAGGGTGTAATAACTTGCCGCGTTAAGCAAAGAAAATATTTAAAAATTCTTCATTTCTACTATATCTAGCTACTGCAGTTCACGTTTAGGAGTTATGTGCCTTTATCTAATTAAGCAAATATTGTCATATTATATATGTAATTATCAGCCGCCTGCGACTTCGTTTGCGTTTTTATATCCTTATGAAGGATTATATAGTATGTGCCGAACATAATTTTTGTTTTTTTTTTCTAAAGTAAACATAGTTGAAGCTACATCTTATAGCAGCAACTGTCTGCCAGTGAAAGTCCCGTCAAAAAAAAATTATAATAAACTAATTTATAAGTATATTTATTCTTATGCCAAGAATCATTTTTTACTTTTTAGTTTGATTATCTCTAAAAGTGTCTTTTTTTAGTTTTTTTTTAAACTGTAATTTATTTTTCGCGTTTTAGTTCGATTTTCTTGACATGAGTGCCAAGTTTCATTCAAATCTGATCGCTTAAAGTAGGGCAAAATCCAGGCTAAAGAATCAGTTACAAACATACAGGTGAAACTAATAAAAGTGTGATAAAAATAGATATTATTGTATTCCGTGTTAATTTTTTGCATAGTCTTCTTCGATTTTTCTATATATACATAAAATGATAGAAGTCTGCCGTTGTGCTCGAATCACTCGTAAACTACTGGATAGATTTGGATTTTTTTTGTTATTTTTACTTCTTAGACACTTGGTTCTTATGTTTTCTTGCCGCGGCCGTGGAGAAGTGGGGCATACGGTGCGGTGCTTCTGTTTTCTCCTCTCTACATAAAATGTATTATTAACTACTGTAATTATACTCTTAAGGGAAATTGCTTAAAGCCTGCATCTCAAGATCAATTATAAGAAACACTGACTACTTCTTAACGACCAGCAATGTACTTGGGATTCCCCTGATGTTAATAGTGCTTATGGATGTGGGTGATCTCTTACCATCAGGTGACCTACCTGTTCGTTTGTCCTCTATACGATAAAAGAAAAACGGGTCTTCTTTATGACATAACCATTTGCATGTTGAGTGTCCCGTTGTAGATTCTCCGATTGGGTCATTGTATTTCGTAGCAGAATAAATTTACTAAAGCTCAGAAATACATAGTAATATCTTTTGTTTTTAGTATTCTAAATAGCGTTCGTCTGAATTGTTACAGGTGTACAGGAGTAAATCATTGCAATTTCGTCCTCTCAGAAGACTTCCCACCGTCTAAACGATGGTCTCCTGGAGTAGTCTACATAAAATACGCTTGTTTTGACGGTGAGGCTAATTACTAACTTTAGCTTACAATATAATTAGGGATCATCTATGAATTACGTGAGAACAAATTAGGTGGAGGGAATCACAAAATCTGATATGAATGAAGGGGGAGGGAGGCAAATATATATTTCAATTCGAATCCTAGCGAATCAGCCGGAGCTTTCGGTGAAGGAAACCGTGGATAGTTACCAAATTCGAGTTGAAAATCTTTCCCCGAGCCCCTATTAGTGTGTTTCAGCAGGTACTCTTTAGAACCAGCCACGCTCTAGAATTAGCGCGATTATCATCTTAGTCATCATTCGTTGTCATTTAAAATCAGGTGATTTATGGTAAAACGCTTGGTGGCGGTTAGCGACTACACATTATATATGTCGGGGGGGTTACTATTGGCTACTATTTGCCCGGTTCTGAAACACCATGGGTTGAAAGTATTGGCTGTTCGTGCATCTTGATTATTATTGGCTGTCAGCTTTGGCTGATTACCACAAAAGGCGACCGACCTCGTTAAATAGTTGGACTATTTACATCTACGGATAATTCGTAGCTATATTCAGTATTACATTTCTGTATCGGCTAATGTTTTTATTCGGTTGGTCTTTGTCGATCGATCGGTCAAATTATAACCGTGACGTTACTGTGGATGACGTCATAGTCTTACGTGGACGCCATTTTAATTTCGCCCCGACATTTATAACAATAGTACAAATAACAAATTGCCCGCGGGATTCTCAGATAAGATGTTAGTAATAACGTTCAGTATATTAAGGTATAAATCAAAATAAATGAACGCATCAAACATTTTTATTATTAAATCATTTTGAAGCGATGATGGCTCAGTTGGTAGTGTGTTCAGACACAGCGTCGAAGGACGTAGATTCGAATCCAAGCAACTGAGTCGAAGCTTTCGGTGAAGGGAAAAATCGTGATAAATCTATAGCATGGTGGTAGGGCTTTTTCTAAGTCCGTCTGGCTAGCTACCACTCTCAAGTTGAAAATCTGGCGCCAAGCACCTGTTGGTGTGTTCCGGCAGCTGCACTTGAGAGCCAGTCTCCCTCTAGGTTAAGCGAGACTTACCATCTTAGACCACATCATCATTTAATATGAGACGAGATTGTGGTCAAAACGTTTATCTATAAAGTATATAAAAAAATCATTATAGGGAGAATTCCACGTAAGTAAGAACCGAGTCCCAACCACGTCTTACAGAATCTCACCAACAACGGGAGGCGAGTCCAAATTAAAATTCATCTCACGTAATGGACGTCTCGTTATGAAGTAGATATAGACACAAAGTATAACTTTATGAATAACAAAAAACATATTTTACACATACTGTTTAATTTAGTTACTAACTAAATAATTTGGCATACGTAATATTTATACGTCGCGATTATACATTTCCATATTTTGACCTATGACTATTTAAATGGCTATATCGGTCATGTTTTTTTTTCCTTCTTCTTCTTCTTCTTTATTTTTTTGGCTCCGTCACGGTTTGTGCACTAGCCAGCGTCAAGTAACAAGATTTAGCCAAGTAAGTGTCTTGCGATAATTATAATATTCTGACAAGATGGTGGTTTCCTTGTTAGAACTTTCCATGGAGTTTTTTTGGTGGCATCTCAGAATGCATGCTCCGTGGTATTATTTCCCATCCACTTCACTTGTGCATAATAACCGAACTATATTACGTAAAACACCACCAATATTACGAAATATAGAGTCTAATAGCACAAGATTATAAATAAAATATAAAAGCCACCACTACATGACAGACCAAGATCCCGCCAAAAACTCCCTTTTTTTTCCTTTACATTAAAATGAACTGATTTCTTTTATATAATCCTTACTAATATTATGAATGTGAATGTCACTGTGTTCGTTTGTTTCTTACACTTTCAAGTCTTAAACGCTCGACCGATCGTCATGTTTTTTGACATACATGATATCAGGGGTATAGAAAAGGACATAGTATAACCCTTCATCCAAAAAAAAAACTATTGTTCTCGATGTAATATTAGTAGTATAGTATCATCATCATCAGCCTGTAAGAGACCCACTGCAAAGTCATAGGCCTCTTCCCAAAGGAAGGTATAGGGCATAATCACCACGCTAGCACACAACGTATTGGCGATTTCAAACCCTGTGAAATCCACAGTTCTATATTTTTCCCACATACGGTGGTACTACAAGAACATTTCTCAGGTACAGGTTTTCTCACGATGTTTTCCTTCACCGTCAACCGATAGTGTTACCAATGTAAATTAGTAAATGTACGCGAATTCCGGAAAAAAATCGTTGGTACATGCCGGGGTTCGAACCTGCAGACATCGGATTAATTGATTCCATCAGTCAAACTACTGGAGCACTACGACTTTTCGTATAGTATAATAGTGGTAATATAGTATAGTATTAGTTGTATAGAGGTAGTATATAGGTTAAGTGTACGTTATCGCGAACGAACCTGTGGGTAAAACTTAATCATTAACAGTTGTTTATCTCGGACAATATGTCTTTGTCTAGACGGTTAATTCAGGGCAAGATTTTTCTTTTAACGCAACGAATTAATAAGTCATGGTTTAACATCAGTACAACAAATGGCAGTTAAATCGAATATGACAATAGAAAAGTGGAATGTTTCTCCTCCTTCATGTGCAGTACATTTTAAACGCTGTTTACTTTTTATATTTTAGCTAGTTCAGAGGTGTATATCAATGCAAATAGGTGTCTGTTGATTATGTTGTCAGTGTAGTCCAATGATAGGTTCATTTTTTTTCATTTATTACCGTTATGAATAAAATTATTTTTTTTCATTTATTACCGTTATGAATAAAATTATGTGCGTCTAAAATCACTCGGTGATTGGTGAATGCATAAGTTCCGATAATTAAAAGTTGAACATCATTCATTATTTTGATAAACTAAATCTATTTTTATAAACTAACTAACTATGTAATCAACAATGGAAGTAATTAATTGTCTTTAATTTTGTATCTGTATCGACAAATGTCACCGCTAGGCGTGAAATTGGTTTAGTTATCGACGGGTGGCGGCAGATGTCGTTATGTCACGCCTATCAAAGTGCATTCTGCCATATTGGCCATATGCCGTTCACTACTCTTGTGCGATAATAGTTTTATTGAAAATATATCTAAATCGCAGTGTCACCACCAACATAACGACTTCAAATCACAACTATAATAAACCTGCCACATATTTGTTTAATAAACAGTAAATAATTGTTAAATATTAAAATACATAATAAATATGTTATCCGTAACTTTTTTTTTTTTGAACTGACATATCCCGTTGGCACTTTGGCCTCTACAGATTCACCGTACTTTTTTACCCGTAACTCTAAATTTCATATTTAAATCATAGTCACCTTTCTTTTAATTCAAGTGAGAATAACAAATTCCTTATATACAATAATCATTTTTTATTTCATACTTTTATTTTTAAATTGTACTTATCTTCAAACTGTATATAGTTATTAACAATTAATGGATGTTTTAATGAACTCGATCATTACTTAGCGTCAAGTTTTTGATATATGGTAATCAGTTGAATGAAACTTTTACATGCGTTTACATAAGACAAAAATAATTTTAGACTTTGTTTCATCGAACGCATGAATTTACAGTTTTAATTGCAGTATTTGTTAACATTAAACACATACAAAAATAGTACTTAACTAGTGTATATAAAGTATATTTTTCATTAGCAAAGTATGAACGATACGCAAGTAAAACAAGCACCCCTTTGGGAATTTCCTTACTGTTTCGAAAACCATTCTAATATAATCTGCCGCGGTTAGTCGTCCTTATTTCCAACGGTAGACCAATTTATCCTGGCACACGTGTTCGCTATACCATTGACAGTGACACGATTACTCGAAATGTGAATTTTGTACAAAAGTAGAGAGGGTTTCTTTATGACGCACGTCAACAAAAGTTGTTGACACGTGCATTCGTACGTTTCTAGGAATTTAAAATTAACGATGCTTTGTAACGTGCTATAATATTGTAAGTACAAAGGGATTTATAAAACTGTCGTCAAATTATTTGGTATATAATAGCTTTTTCGTATACGACTTTTATAAAAATAGAACTCGTATAAATATATTACACTAGCGACGCGCTCCGGCTTTGCGCGGGTGGAATATATTAATATGATGTCATAAGTGTCCAGGCGAATTAGACACGTAATATTCGATACATTTTTAAGCTTTTTGAAAGACATTTTTATCTTAGTAAGTTTCGTAAGTCTAGCCAGACAAAACATTTTTTTGTTGGGCGTTATTTTTAATCTGTGTTGTCTAAGTTCATTGAAATTATACACAGTAAAGACCAATCTTGATCTACATTTAATCTTGAAGGTAAAAAGTATATTTTATTGGATAAAAATTAGAACCTTATTGTTTAAAAGGACAATGCATGTAACCTATTATTTTATCTATATATATATAAGCGAAATACCACTGACTGACTCATCACGATTTCTCCGAAACTGTATGCCCGATTGACTTGAAATTCATCATAGTTATTCCTTTTGCGACGTAGACGCTCACTAAGAACGGATTTTAGTAAAAACGTATCCTAAATACATTTTTTAGTTAAAATTAAATATTCTCATACATACACCGACAGTCCCTGACATTAGACAACCGTTGTTATAGTAACCAATAATATTATAACCGTGGTAACATGTTTATTTTTAGGGGTGTGCAAATAACGTTCGAATCGAACCGTATCGAATAATGATGTTAAAATCGAATTTTGAATTGAAAATTCGATCTATTCCTATATTTTTAAAATAAGGTAGTATTATTATTCTAATAGTTATAGGAAAAGTTAAAAAAAATTTCACTATTTTATTCATTCAAATTAAGCTATCATTTAAGCATCAAAACTGAAATGTTTTGAAAAAGAACTTTAATTTACTATGCAATTCAGGTCTACAATAATACATTTCTATTCGTGAAAATATTTATTGAAAATATACTTTTTCCCTTAAATCTAAATAATTTTATAGAATTTCAATTTTAACAAAATGTTGATAGAAATAGCCGAATTACTTTATTAAAAAAAAATCTATATTTTTCTAATTTCATATTTTAACAGGTTTCTAGAACTTTGTGCTCTTATTTTTTATCACATACATAAAAAAATAGTTTTAAGCTTTAGCGCCCAAAAATTCGTTAACAACTAATAAGGTACAAACGTATAGCTTTTACTATATTGGAATATTTTATATGGTCATTTATAAATTAAGAAATCGATCATAGTTCATAAAGGAAATTGTCAGTGCCGTATAAAAAAGACATTTTGAAATAAAAATAAACGACATTTAATTTCTTGAATTTGAAATTTTTACTTTTTCCCGCCACTTTTTGGACAGAAATAGAGATACAGCATTTTTTAATGCACTCAATGGCTGGTGTTGACTGTGATGAGGTCACTGGTTAATTCGTAACAATCTATAGTTCATGCTTATTTGACGCATAAATGAAACTATTTGAGTAATCCGAATAGTTCGAATTATTCGTATGTTGAAATCGTAATTCGAATACTATTATTCGGTTCGATTTGTTATCGATTAATGCGCATATTTGCACACCTCTGTTTAATTTGTGTTCATTGAATTAGTAAGTTTTCATTAAAAATGACACTTTAGGTCAGTATTATTTAGAATTTTATATTTGCAATTTATAGATACGAGATAATAAAAATGAAGTGTCTATATGCAATATTAAAATTTCTTTTTTTTACTGACTGGATATGAAATTGTATAAGCAAGTTACTTATAGTAAAAATCATTAATTTTTTATTTTATTTTAGACGGAAATTTTACTGGTAGAGAGCTGAAATTTGAGGCTATGTTATTTTAGACTAGCTGTGACCCGTGATTTTTTCCTGTTCAATGTGAAATTTCTAAAACAATTCGACCAGTTTTAACGAGACTTTCACTGACATATAACTAAAGTAATGAGACCTAACGTGAGCTATTTTATTATCAACTAGCTGTTACTCGCGATTTTATCAGTATGGAATATCTGAAACTATTGGACCGATTTTCACATGACTTTCACTAGCAGGTAACTGAAGTTATAAAAATTAACTTAGGTTATTTTATTTTAGACCAGCTGTCACCCACGCCTACTTTAGCCTGAAATTTAGCAAAGGTATGTTATTGACTGTAAGCATGTGCGTGAGGCGTGCACTGTACAGGACTCCAAGAGTTAATATAATTATATTTCATATATTTGTATGTAATTTACTTAATTTGTCTTTTGTCAATTTGGAGGCCATTTTGTTTTATTTACCGCGCTCGCGTCTACATAACTTATTAACCAAAGCTCCGGGATGTTGGCCCCCCATTTTTCGTGCAACGATTTGAAAATTTGTAGACGGTATGCCCATCGATTTCCCATTTTTGTCCACATTGTAATTTTTTTTGTCCACCTCTTTGAAAAAGTTATGAAGATTTAAAGTTGGCCCAGCGTCCAAAAAATCATTATAAAATGGAAAATATTACGGTGGATTCTTGAAGTATGTAATTTGCCCACGTTTGCACATATTTTAATTTTTTGACCAGGACGGAAAGGGGGGAAGAAAAATTGAGGAATCAAGAATATTGGATGATGTATTTGAATCTATATATTTCGCCGACGTTTGAATATTTTTTACTTATTTAAAAAGTCAATTTTAAGGGGTAAAAATTGGAGGGAAAAGAAAAATTGAGGGATCGAAAATTTTAAAATGATGCATTTCAATCTACTTAGTTTGCCCACGTTTGCACATCTTTTAATTTTTTGACCAGGACGGAAAGAGGGGAAGAAAACTTGAGGAATCGAGAATATTGGATGATGTATTTGAATCTATATATTTCGCCGACGTTTGAATATTTTTTACTTATTCAAAAAGTCAATTTTAAGGGGTAAAAATTGGAGGGAAAAGAAAAATTGAGGGATCGAAAATTTTAAAATGATGCATTTCAATCTACTTAGTTTGCCCACGTTTGCTCATCTTTTACTTTTTTGAAACGTCAATTTCTAAGGGGTAAAAATTAATATTCTAAATAATATAATTCTATATAATATAATACACATTGAACGTACACGTTACATATCACACTAGGTGGCGCGCGTGTCATACCTATAAATGTTTTTAAAAGAGCATTTCTGTAATTCTGCATCTTTCACTATTTCATATTATTTTAACACAATTTAAAAAAGGCGTGCGAAGCTGCGGGTATCAGCTAGTTATAATATATTAAAGATCGAAAAATACTTAATGTGAGTTATAATTAGGAGATAGACATATATCTACCATTGGTGACTTTTTGTAGTCAGTTTTAAGATATACATTACATACATTGTTTTAATTAAGTTGATAACATTATAGCTAATCCTATTCATATGTCGTACATTATAAATATTAACAAGAGACCTACTAACCTTTGAATTAATAATTAAATAAAAAAAATCAATTTAAAAAGTACTAACAAAGAAATGCAATGAACGTGACAAACCAATATACAAACGAAATATTTGATGCAAAAAATAATGGCTTATCGTAAACTATTGATCGTTACTTTTCTCCTTTGTGATTTAACATAATAAGCCCCATAACGTTATGGGATATGGTATGCGAGTAATCCGATGTCCACGTGCTCGCTCGCTTTTATACTTCTATAGATTATTTAGCAGCACTCGTTTTAGGGTATATTTATGTGACCCCTAGTTTTATTTTGTAAATGGTTTTTATAATAATATTGGAAAAAGATAATGTCTCCGCTTTAAATGAATTCGTATTTCATTTAGTTTCCCAAACTAGAACGCAGAAGTAGAATACACGACTCAAGAAGTATTAATTCGTTTTTTTTTTGTTTCTATAAATACATAATCTTTACAAGCGACCCGTTTGAATTTCACATAGGGGTTATGTAATAACGTGGTGTCGTACTAGTTATTAAATTAAAAAAATGCATATCTGTAAAGTCGGTTTAAGGACGATAATTTTATGTGATAACGTCATAAGAAAAACATTTACGAACATTTATATACTTTTATGAATTGAATTGAATTATTATCACTGAATTACCGATGCGAGTGGAAGAGAGTTAGATGCGTTACAAGCCGAATGCTTGCACGCTCGGCTTAGGCGGAACGTGACAATGAATCATGCTGTTTCGTGCGTGCAGCCGGTGTTCATCGATTCATAAAACTTTAACAGTTTATCACGTCAAGAATAATTGGTTATCTGTAATATTATTTTGACAGATATTGTATTAATTCTTATACAAATAAATACTTTCGTTACAAAGGTCATTTAATATAGTTTAAAACTGTCCTTTACAACATATTATGGCAATAAATAACTTAGAAGAATTTACTTTCACACAGATTCCTATGTAGCGTTAAAGAAAAAGTTTTTATTGTTGAGGCTTGGTACATACATCAGATAGGTAAATGAAGAATCGTTCCAAAGACAATATAATTTGAAATTTCAAATATCGATTCAGTGGGATTAAAGATAAGCATCCCCGTAAATGGGTCTTATCATTGACGAGATCTGTGCGAAACGAATGCTTAAATTGGATACAGTATTGTTATTTGTTGGGCTGATACAGTTCGGGGTATGTTTGTGTTTATTTATACCCCCCGTTGCTGTTACATTAATGTGAATACGATGGACGTAAATATATGTATATACTAGCAATTTTTCGCGGCTCTGCTCGCGTTTTTCATGCAGTAATTGTTTCCGATTCTTTTTTATATTACTACATATAAATTAATAAATGACTGGTTCAACAAAAATGTCATGCAAAATTTCATCCCCCGTTTCACCACCTTAGGGGTTGTATTTTAAAAAGTCCTTTTATAGTTGTCATCTACAGTGTAAAAAAGACGCGCATGCAAATTTTACAGCCCTAGCCCCAGTAGTTTGAGCTGTGAGTTGATATGCTCCTCAATCTGTTTTTTTACATATAGATTATTTTCTGGATAAGTGAAAGGTAGATAAAAACCTCTAGGGACAAGTTATTTTTTCTTACTTAAAAAAGACATAATTACTTGTCCAGGTTGTAAGATACCCAAGTATAATAATAACAATCGTGCCATAAAGAATCCAACTTGCGATCCCGTATTTTGCAAATGTATTTCCGGGCGACAACAATAACTAAGTAGACACTAAAAAGAAAATCAAGTAAGCTGTAAAGAGCTTGACTTTAAAAAAAACATATGCTATGGCATGTACGAAGATATACGTATCTTTGAAATAATCTTAGTTGTAGGGTTATAGTATGTTTAGTATAAAAATAGATTGAGAAGTGGAAGAAGCCTAAAGAAGATATGGATGAATTGAGTGAAGAAATATATGTATATAAAATATGTAGACACTGAAATGGACACCACCGATAAAGTGAGAATGAAAGAGGACATTTGCTGTGCCGATCTTGAGGGAGAAAAATGCGAGAAGAAGATGATAGAAACGTTGTTTCTACTTGGATCTTTAGCTTCTATATGCGATGATGCAGTAAATAAATGTGCAGTACACGTTTCAATTTATAGCTTCTAGTCTTTATAACCAACCTTGCAAAGAGTGGAGTTTCTTACTGAGGCCAGTCATTAATAAGTCACTACTCCTGAGGCCTGGGTTGAAAAGGATTGTTCGAGAGTGCGTGTTACCAATAGCACCCCTTTAATCGGAAGTGGAAATAAATGTATTTAGAATTTGGGGTAGAAATTAATGTGGCAATGGCGAGTACGCAGTTAAACTTGCTCCTTGTCCTTATGTTAAAATACAAGCTGTTGCCTGCAGCTCCGCATGCATTTTTTTATAATTGCAAATTACTTCTTATAAGATCAGCTATCTGTTAGTCAAAGCTCCGTGAAAATAGGTCCAATCGTTTTGAAGATAGTACTGCAGACGAAGCCACGGATGACAGCTAGTCTAAAATAAAGTAGCCTATGTCACCCGCTGTAATTTTAACTATCCATCAGTAAAATTTCTGTCAAAATCGGTCCAGTCGTTTCGAAAATTACCCGGAACAAACAGACAGACAGACAAAAATTTTGGAAATTGTGTTTTTGTTATCAGTATCGTGTATATCCAATCAGTAAAAAGTCGTTATTTTGATACATACAGATACTTCATTTTTATTATATGTATAGATAATAAGGGTAACTTAAAAAAATCCAAAATATAAATCTAACATAAACCAGATTCTGCTGCTAACATTTTGGAATGCCAGAACTATTTTGACATATTGAGGTGTTAGCAAACTGTTGGTAAATATGAACAATGCGAATAGATAGCTATTAAACAAGAAAACCCAGTGCGTAAATTAGTAGTAATAATATTCGTTCAATAGGACAGGCGAAGGATTAGTCCATACTGCCCATTCTGAAGTATTGCGATTATTTCCATGAACTAACAAGATGGTGGCCGCCGTCTTGTTGGAACTTTCCAGGGCGTTTTAAGTAAGAATTCATGCTCCATGACATTATTTCCCCATCCACTTCACTTGTGCACAATCACCAAACTATATTATGTAAAACGTCACCAATATTACAAAATATAGAGTCAAAATTATGAATAAAATATTAAATCCACTACATAACATTCCAAGATCCCGCCAAAAACTCCTTTGGAATTTATAACATATGACAAGTAACAGGGAGTGTTGCCAGATAACGACACACAATTCAACTGAGTTGCGTTCACATTCCAACAAGAGGGTCTGTCAATTATCCAGGTTTCATTTTAGTATTAGGCCACCTAATCAAAATGCTGTCAGTTTGGTGAATATTGCTATTATAAACTAACAACATCCTTCGACATAGTTCGCGTCAATCACGGTGATTAATTACAAAAAAAAATATTTTTTTCTTTTTAATAGTACAATAGATTATAACACGTATAAAAGTGTAAGTTGAATCGATGATCAGACGTGCGTTATAAATGTAACGGCATTTTTAGGACTTAACATATTTAATAATATATCAATTTAAATAAAAAGCACCATCGGCTACGAGGATTAATACTCTTATTTCAATTTCTATGAGTATACCAGATATCGGGTGAAGTGTTTATTTTTGGATTTATATTGAGCATAAAAGTGTGTGCACAATCGATTGCTATTGTATTCAAGGGCTTACGTTTAATCTATGGGAAAGTACACATACTAAAGTATAGGGTGTTGAAGTACATATACATTTTTAGTTATAGAAAAATTATCGGTAGGTATATTATATTTTTGGTAGATGTAATGTTCGAACTAATGGTATACGGGCTATGACCTCATTCTGACTAATAGCCACTTTTTCGAACATAAATGCCCGTAGACTTGGAAGGTTAGGTCGCTCGTCGATAAGGCTATTCAAACGAGAAGACTGATTTATGATCTGAAATAGGGCACGGCAATTCGTATCGGAAATATTTATTACGCTGTCAATTTTTCTTTTAGGCTTATTATATAGCGATTGGCATAAACTGTACATATTTAGGTGATATTATTGGTTGAAAGAGTTGAGAGTATCAGGATGTTATTTTTTTTATTTATTTTTTTTATATTATAGGGGGCAAACGAACAGGTGGGTCACCTGATGATAAGTGATCACCGCCGTCCATAGACACTAGCAACACCAGGGGAGTCGCAAGTGCGTTGCCGGCCTTTTAAATATGTGGGCCTCCGGCGCTCTCACTGACCGAACGAAACGCAACAGTGCAAGCACTGTTACTTCACGTCGGTTTTCTGTGAGCGGGTGGTACTACCCCGGGCGAGCCGACCCATTCAGACTGAAACCAGTAATAGCTTCAGCGGAGCTCTACCACCTACAATGCTAGTCTTGGTTCTAAGCTAGTCTCGGTTCAAATCCTTTGTAATGTTTGTAAGTGATTATGAATTGATTTTGTAACTAATTTTACCCCGTGACTCTGGACTATATAATAATTGCAACTATTGTCTGAATATATACCGTCTTTCATTGAACACCCTGCGAGATCTTTGAGTCGCTAAAATCCGCTTAGAACAAACGAAAAATATATTATAAATGATTTTATAAGTAGTGTTTTGGTGATGTGCAAATAATCGTAAAACGTACGATTAACAACTTTTCAGAAACGACTTTATACCCAAAACACAAATAGATACTTTATTTATTTGTATATTTAGTTTGTAATTATTTATTGAAAGTAATGATATTGTGTCCGAAAGTTCTCGATTAACACGGTGAAAATTACTTAATTGCAAACGTAGTTTATTAATATGAATTTTGACCATGATAAAATATGGTCAATAATCAACTTAAATACCAATAAATACCTTATAAATACCTTAAACTATCTCATTATGTCAGGTGGTCAAACTCCAAATACTACTTTTATAAAGTTACGATATCCTTCGAATTTAAATACAGCAATCAAGACACAGGGTGGACTACAGGGATATTACAGGGTGGATCAATATGTGAACGATGGTGACGTCTGGAAATGACGCCCTCTCTGTACATCCACTAAAACCGAACGTAATTATATGTATCTATGTTTATAACTGTTTTAAAAATATGAGTCATAATATGTTTAATGAAAATATAAACCAGATCCAGATTCTCGCCGGTTCTTCTCGATGACCGGGTTGTTTTCCGAACCGGTGGTAACTTTGACGTTCATAAGCGCCTTCTCAGGGCCTAAAAAGAATAAAGTATTTTTGTTTTTGAAAAGATGTTGCCAAAAACGGTTATAATTAAATTAAGTATTCAGTTCGGTCAAAACCTTATTCGTTCGAACGGAACAGGGTAGTGACTTACCAATTTGTTTTATAAAAAAAGCTAGACGAGGTCGCGTCGCTCGGCACGGTTTTCGCCAAACGGACCATAATTTCAAGTTGTTATTGATAGTGTCTACCAGTTCAATGACGCTTATGCACGTGATAGTTTAGTTTAGTTTTTTTTATTTAGTTTCTTTGAAATAAGTGTTAGATTATATTTTAACCTGATGTTAAATGATGACGTGGATGTAGTCCGGTGAAACTGTAGTGTCCTTGCCAGGCTAACAGTGTAGGCCCGTTCGAAAAAAAAATAAAGTAACTTAGAGGAGAATTGGCTTCCAAGTGTATCTGCTGAAGCACACCTTATAAGTACTTGGTGATAGAATTTTAACTTAAGGTGGTAGATAGCCAGACGAAGTTAGAAAAGACCTTGCCACTCTCGTTTCATTACGATGTTTTCATACTTCACCGAAAAGTTCGATTTATTTCCCTGAATTTGAACCTACGTCGATCGACGCGGGTATCCGAATATGTCAATCACGGAGCCAGCATCGTTTATCTAAGTTGGAATATCCGAGATCGCTAACCTTCAACACCGTTTGAACGATTATCAAAAAGGTTCTCGGGAACACCTAAGTGTGTCTTCATGGTCAAGGTTTTATACTGTTCAATTGTACAATAACTCGGGCACTAAATGGCACTAACCTATGTTTTTTTTATACTTAATAGGTTAGCGTTTGACCATAATCTCATCTAATGTTAAATGATGAAGTGGTCCAAGATGGTGGTCACGCTAAACCTAAAGGGAGACTGGCTTTCAAGTGCAGCTGCCGGAACACACTAACTGGTGCTTGGCGACGGATTTTCAACTTGAGGGTGGTAGCTAGCCAGGCGGACTTAGAAAAAAGTCCTACCACCGTGAACCACTATCATAAAGTTATTTTGATTTACCATGGACTTATTCGCGGACGGTTGTAATTATGTTATGTACATGCTGACACCGGCGACATCGTCTGCGTCGTTTAGACTCTTCACAATACATTTTATGTGCAGAGGACAAATATAGCACAACAACTCGCCACCCTTCTCTACGGCAAGAAAATACATATAGATGAACACGTAAAGCTTAGACAAATCGTGTTTTTTTTTTAAATCTGGAAAAACTTTATATGAAATGAAGGTGTTGTGGTATTTTTTAGATAAGGACCAAGTTTGCAAACAATAAAAATTAAGAAATTTAATCGAAATCTGTCTCGTACTGTTTGCATGATATGTGCGCAATGGCAGACCTCTAATGTTTTATCTATAAACATTAATACTACGATACCTAACAAATTACGTAATAGAGGTTACCGAAAATATAATAATTTATTTAATAGACGTAATATCGGTCTATGTTGTTATATCATTTTAGGATTTAGTAGGCTTATGGCTTTTAGCACCGTCCTTATAATCTTCAACCTTATTTACATTTATTGTTGTTAGCTTAACGGTTTTAATAGCTACACGAAACGTGAAGAATAGAATGATTCGTGTCTTAACTGTATACGATTAAATGTCGTTAACATTTTCATTTTGCTAAATCTTCTCACGATGTAGAGAAATCATGTATTCCTCATTTTGCGGAAATTTAATGTATCCACAAATGTAATTGTTTAAAGGTAAAGTGTATTGGAAGAAACTAGAGAACATAATAATATAAATGTGTTTAAGATACGGTCGCGATAATAACTACCTAACTTATTGCCAAAAACTTAATTTCATTTTAACACACATATTTTTTTTTAAATACATACCTAAAATAAGGTACAAACATTGTTTGTTTGTTATTTAAATACAAAAATGTAATATATATGTCCAGGCAACAAGGACGGGACAGTAATAAAACTAAATCCATAATGACACCATGTCCTTTGATCTGCAGGCTTTTTTTTTCGGACTATCACTGTTGGCTTGTTAGGGCCGTTACAGTTTCACCGGACAACTAAGGGAAGCGCTTAAGGCACTCACCCGATTTTATGGGGCAACCAGCACAAGGGCGCACGGCGCGCCTCGGCTTAAACTGTCGCCGAATATCCCGATCTAAAAAAGTGTATTTTGTTAGGTTTTGAACCCTCGACTACAGTAC
Organism: Antheraea assamensis; assembly: GCA_035772565.1. Taxonomy (NCBI): domain Eukaryota; kingdom Metazoa; phylum Arthropoda; class Insecta; order Lepidoptera; family Saturniidae; genus Antheraea; species Antheraea assamensis. The sequence goes on along the minus strand of JAQQSE010000054.1, from coordinate 746,760 downwards.
TACTAAAACTAGCCCACTATTAACTTGACTACAGTAAGTTCAAATGAAAATTATCTTCAGGCGATTAAAATCATTTTATAATTATTAACAAAACCGGATAATTAGACAGTAGACACAAAAATGGAACTTGGAATATGGTTATAAAATATTGACAGAGATTTAAACAGTTTGATCTTTGTCGTTTACAGCTGTGGGCCGCCATCTTAAGGTTTTCGGTAGGAGACAGCCAATAATAAACAAGTTTCATTTCTATTGGCCACTACGAACCAATAACAATTTAGTACGAGTCAGCTACTTAGTACTAAACGCTAAGTTATTATTATGTTCGACTGGTGTTTTGTTATCACTTTTATATTCCAATACCGATATATATTTATTTATTATATAACGATCCAGCGACGTAGCTTTGTTGTTTTGCTCAAAAATACGTAATTTCATAGTTAGACCAACAGCTGTGTCGGTCAAACGACTTAATACATGTAATAGATAAGATAAGCTGGGTTTTGTTAGAAATTTCATTGTGCTTACTCCAGGAATTACGCGAAGTAATCATACTGTACGTAAACTGTAATTTATTTTACTAATATCGGTTTTATCGAGCATAAATTCTATTGTATTTTCTAATTTACTTTTTATAAATAAATTCCCCTCAATCTTATTAAATGTAGAGATGTATTATAATTTGGAAGAATAATCATTTCTCTAATTAACTAGTTCTAAATGTTTATGGCTTTCTTGTGCCATATATAAATATATGTAAGTATTTCGCTTACGACTTTGTCCCCGCTCAGTTACAATAAAACACTCAATAATAATAGAGTGCAGCCTAACGCCACCTAATGGGTATTTATAGTATATAGGATTTTGTATTTGTTTTTTATTGTAAAGTCAGCCCTGTCGTTCTAACGTGGATGAACTATATAATAGCATAAATAGTAAATTCAAGTGGGCGATCCCGTTCATAGATGCTAATATATAATAACCATACTAGTTGACCCGGCTAACTTTGTTCCGCCTTAGAAGCAATAAATAAGAAGATTTTGGATTTTAAGAAGTTCAATTTTTTCTTAGAAGTTGAGCCATACTAACGCGGCGTTCTTCACTGGCAATTTCTTGTTCTTCTTCAGTCCTTTCATTCGCAATGTTTCGTATCCTTCTTGCATTACGGCTTTGTCCGGAAAGATTCGATCGTCTTGGTCGCGGCATTGTTAATAACGATTCAAAGAGAATACAAATGACTGATTATTGATTTCTGACAAAATTTGTAATTATTAAATTTTCAGCCATAGACAAAATTACGTTTTGCGTCTTGTTATTTCATGTCAGAAGCGTTTTTGTTATACCACGTTTTATAGCGACTTGTATTCTCTTTGACGTTTTATGTCACGTCACACAGGAACGCGGTCGAACGGGATAAAAAGTATCCTATGCCCATCTCCTGGTTCTAAGCTAGCTCACCACCAATTATCAGCCAAATGGGTACAGCGGTTCTTGAGTTATAAATAGTGGAACTAACACGACTACTTTCTTTTGTAAACCATGTTATGGGACCGTTGTATATGTAAATATTGTGTCAATTTTTATTTATTTATTTGTTAATAGACGAGCAGCATAAGTGCTGATGTGTCTATATCACACAGTGTCGAAATTTTTGGATTTTTTATTAGTATAGATATTAATTATTATTTATTATAATTATTTCATTGGTTTGTAGTCAATTGTCGAGAGGGTTTTTAAAACAATTTACTGAATTAGCAGATAATATTTCATCAGGTAATCGGTTTCGGTTTAGTGACATTTAATTGTTGAGGAAATTGTGTGCAATTTTAAAGCGTGGAAGTGAGTCCGATTTCCTCTTGTAAATCTTCTTGTGTCTTTTGTTATATACATGTGACGTAAATGCGGTAGGTTGTGTTTATGGGTGAGTATTTTATACGAGTGTCTATAAGGTCACTACGATTTCGGGACTAGAGAATGATAGTAGTGAGAATAATCATCGGTCAACCCTACAAATTCTCTAAATTATGTAATTTTCGATTTTCTTACAAAATTTAATACGTTTCCATTTTTGGTTACTGTGGAAATGAAACAACTGAGCTAGAGTTCAATTTAAAGTAAATATATTATAAGAAATTTATTACAAGACATTTTTAAGTGTGTGACGCGCGAGCACAGAGTAGACAAAAAAACTGTCGTCTAGGCTAGTTACAATAGAGAGAACAGATGGCGTTGCTTGTTCTTGGTAGGTTTGTGTTCATTTATTTACTACAGTTACTTTTTATTTACTTTTATTTAAACACTTTTAAACCATAACCTGAAGTTAATAAAATTAAAACCATTCGTAGGTCCTTATACATACAACTATATTTTAATTATTTCGCAATTTTTTTTCTTCAGACGGTTTGAATGGAATCTTACAGAACGTACCGATATTTAGTATATTTAATTGAAATGTATTAATCACATTTATAAACAAAATTCTAAAAGATAACTGAGAGCTTAGAATTTAGTTCAAAGCCTTCGCGTTTGTTAGAAAACCCTGCCTTGAACTGTTCTTTACACATGCCCCCATTGACCTGCAACAAACGAACTCGGTGCAATGCAGATGTTCTGCATTCGTATATCGTTATGACTTCGCTCGCGTGTACTGCAAAATTATTCATAAGGTGTTTTGCTAGTAACCTCATAATTCTATTATGTGATTCATTTTATATCTAAAATATTTATGTCGGCGCATTTTTGTGCGCAGTATTTATTACCAATCCCCAGGAGTGCTTATCGGCTGTCCAACCTAGATCGGCAATTTTCCCACCAGGTCCTGTCGCGTACAATATGACTATTCACTACGCATTGCGATCAAGGAATAGCAAGCTAAGGCTACTATAGAACGAAGTCGTACAGTGTGTATATAATGGTTTAGCAAAAAAAAAACGTTTGTACAAATGAAGAAATAATTGAAAAAAACATTTCATATAAAAAATATAATTTTATAATTCATAATTTGTTATTTTTCAAAGTTTTGTAATAAATCAGGTATTTTTTTAAGCTTATGCTGCCAACAATCTATTGACGTATGCCTCATGAGGTCTACATTTGTTTGTATGGAACTTAAACCGTTATGGTTTCGAATAGTCCAGTAGGGTTAACGTACAACCGAACAGAGAGACTTTTGCCCGTTTTCACCAACGTTACCTAACTTTAAGGGACACTTAAAACACGTTTAAGTGACAACTTAAAGAGATTTCGTTTTCACCAACGTCTACGGGTCCCTTAACACCCTAAGGGTTACCTAAATTTTAAGGGACGGAAATTCTATCACTTGTGCTAAATATTGTTTATTTCACGAACATGTCAAAACAAATTTGTAGTTAATTCGTTTGTTTATCGTAAATTAAAGAAATATTTGAGTTTTTTCTAACTTCGGTAGTTAAAAAAACCAGAGAATTAATAAAATGTCGAAATTCATTTGTATACAGACATTAAGTTTATCCACATATTCTTTTTGCCTTATTTATAGTGACATCTGTTAGCTTATTTAATATTGATATATCTTTTTGTGTAAAAAAAGTTTTGCTATTTTATTATTTTCTTCACTGGTCCAAGTCCGAATTGCCGGCCTAAGTTAGTAAATCTTAAAAGATAGTATTTTTTTTTGCGGCACAGAGTCAAAGAAAAAAAAACCGTGCACGTGGTAATATTTTAATCAGCTTAGTACATTTTAATTTTATCTTTGTCTTCTCTGTTAGAAACAACAAAACTAAAAAAGTAGGTACTATACAATTAGTGATCAAAATTATAAATTTCCATTACATAAAAATTTACTTGACAGGCACCGATTTTATTGCAAAGTCCTTACAAATTTAAAACGGACCCCCATAAAACTAAATGGTGATCCCTGCATCAACAATGAAAAAAGCTCTTTTCAATGAACAGTATTTTTTTTAATAAACATATCATGGTGACTTATTTTATTTTCAAATTGTATATATTTTTTTTATTTATTTATTTAGGAAACAAACAGCCATACATAAACTTATTATAATTATATTATACGCAAACAGGCCTAAAGTACCATTATCTAAAAGCAAAACATATTTAGGCTATTTTAAGAAATCGTAGCATTAACATGGTTTTGAATTTATTGCAGTTTACCTTTTTTTTCTGTATTTGTATTACTTTTACAAAAAATACATTAAAATATTGCATTTCAATTGTTAACAATACATGTTCCATCTATTTCAATACTGGCTTGACGAAAAAACTGACGCTTAACTAAGTGCTTCCCTACTAAGTGACCCTTAGCATGGTGAAAACGAAATAAGTTAGGTAGCTGTTTTAGGGACACTTTAGCCTAGGGATCCCTTAGTTAGGAGTACGTTAAGGGAGCGTTGGTGAAAACGGGCATTTGCCTTGTGTAATATGTGGAGATGCATTCAGAAACGTCGATAATCAAGTATTGCCAGAATAATGTAGAAATAAAAGAAATATAAAGATTCATACATGTTACCCCACCATAATGAAGTATTACAATAATATCAGTCAGACACTCAGACACTAAGTATTAATTACAAAGGTTTTATTAATTCCAGATACTCTCGCTATCCACTACTGCAACCGTGAGGTGCGGGTCGCTGAGTGGGGGACAGACAGTGAGGGTTACATACGTACTCCCGGTTACCCTCATTTTTATGTGGGTGACGAATGCAGATGGCGACTGCGCGCCCATCCCGAACAGAGGATAAGGGTCACTTTATTGGATGTTAGTCTTAGAAGTAAGTTTATTACTTATCTTCTTTCAATTATATCTTGAGAGGCTATTAACAACTTTCTGAAATAGATTTTAGCGTTTGACCTAACTAGTTTGAATGTAAATATGCCAATCCCAGCAGAATGGCGACAACCTTAAGGTTCTCTAGAAGTTATATTATACGTACGAGTACGCTAGCGTTGTGGAATGGGTTACCCAGCACGGTGTTACCCCAGAGTTATGAGATTGCATTCTTCTAAAAGGGATTGAAACACGCTCATCAAGATCGGCAAGCCAACGGTGAAACCCTTGGTGTTGCAATTCTCCATAGGGGACGGTAACCATTTAAGATTAGATGGGCCATCCGCCTGTTGGCTTCCCTTTGGCATAAAATGACCTAGTAAAAAGGACTGGCTCTCATGTGCAGCTACCGGAATACATCTGTGGGTGCTTGGCGACAGATCTACAACTTGAGGACGGTAGTTACGTAGGTGGCTCTAGAAAAAGCCTTACCACCATGCTTAGGTTTCGTCACGATGTTTCTCTTCACTAAAAGCAAATCAAATCAAAAATACTATATTCAATTTAGGCCCTAAGAAGGCGCTTATGAACGTCAAAACTACCACCGGTTCGGAATACATCCCAGTCATCGAGAAGAACCGGCAAGAATCTCGATCGGGTTTATCTTTTTAACATATACTAGCTATAGCTCCGGTTCGTTTAAAACTTCGAATGTACGTTAATCGACGTAGTTCCCGAACACCATAACCACATAGTTATGATACCTTCAAACAAGTCAAAATATGACGTCGACATACACATAATTTGTTAAAACTATTATTTAATGTTTAGTTCTTTCCATTGCTGAATTGGAAAACCCGAACTTTGTCTTTCCAATTCAATAACCACACTTGACGTTGTTGATTAATTTCGAAAAGCGTGTCATAAATAAAGGGAATTTTAGAGGAATGGATAATTTTCTATCTAGAACATATTAATCTAAAAGTTGCCTAAAACATTATTGTAACCAATAAGTTATCTCTTTGTTACATATCAGATCATTTGAACTAGATCTGTAAATAATTGAATATCAATCAATAAATAAAAAGATTGTATGTATTTTATTTTGTAATTTTATTTACCCAATTTTATGTACAAATAAATTGAGATTTTTCTTCTTCTTGTTTTGGCACCGCAGAAGCATTTGCCAGTGTCAATGTTTTATTTCAAGAGGGATTATAGCAGAATGTTTACAAATAATATAAGTTTATTAAAACATAGGTAGTTCCAAGTAAGTGTCTTGTGATAATTATAAAGTTCTAACAAGATGGTGGTTTCCTTGTTAGAACTTTCTATGGAGTTTTGGTGGCATCTCACAATGCATGCTCCGTGGTATTATTTCCCATCCACTTCACTTGTGCATAATAAACAAACTATATTACGTAAAACACCACCAATATTACAAAATATAGAGTTTAACAACACAAGATTATGAATAAAATATAAAAGCCACTACATGACAGACCAAGATCCCGCCAGAAACTCAAATTGAGATTCAAAAATGAGTCAAATGAATATGTTACTAGCGACATCTGTATTTTTATGACGGCATTTTTTTGATTGGTCATCATCACCGTGCGATCGTTTTCCCATGAAAGTGACCTTTTGGCGACCTTCTGTAGTTGTTGCCATAATGAACTATCTGCAATTGCAAGATGTCAGAAAGTGTAGTGTTGTTAATAAATTAATTATCCAATGGAAAATAAATAACTAAAACCAACAATATTTTTGCAGCGATAGATCCATTCGATGAAGACTGTAAAGACTTAGTCACGGTGCAGGATTTCAACGGAGACTCCTTGCTGTCTTCGTGTGACCAAGTCGAGATGCCGTTAAGTTTGATTTCGCTCACAAATATAGTTGAGGTCGCAGTGAACGCCAAGTCGAGAGGTGCCTATCCTAAGAGAGGTGTATTATTGCATTATAAAAGTAAGATATATTCTTCTCATTTTCGTATAATTATTTGCTTTGGTATAATTATCGAAGGATCGTCAATATGTGTGCAATACAATCTATTATATAAATAACATTAAAATTTCTACTGTTTGTTTTAGCTAATCTTCTAAATAACTGAACCAATTTGACGACAATTTTACTTTAAGTGGATTTTCATTACATCATTTACATTACTTATCATTTCGCTTTCCTGTAAGGATTAAGCAGCAATGATAAAGTTTATCAGAGGTATTTGTTATAATAAAACACGAAGTTACTGGAACCAAGTAGCGAGCACTAGGTAGTCTAAAAAAGTCATTTTAAGCTATAAATTTTAATAACTTTAAGTGTTCCTTTGTGATTATGTTAATTATAAATCATAAAATTATAATATATTTAATTCCTACGAATGCCTGCTAACATTTTATATAACAATCAGACAGTTGACATGGTGATAAAGTACACAATACCGCCATCTATCCAAATACTAAATAAATATTTCTTTTAAGGTTTAGGTTGTGTTACACAGCCAGCGCCATCTAGCGGTTACTTAGTATATCGTAATGAAGACGTGGCGCACTACATGTGTAATGTAAACTATGTTTTCATTGACACACGACAGAGGGCGCGTTTGCTTTGGTGCTACGACGACAACAGATGGAACGACACAGTACCCTTGTGTATTGGTGAGTCTTATTTAAAAAATACTTTTATTAAAATCGTTAAATTATAATAAAAACAAATTAAATATTAATATATAATAAGTATTACAACTACTGCTAGTAAATTTAAAAATCATAGTTTTACTAATTAGTGGATATGAACTTTTAGAATCAACGACCGTAACCATTTGGCAAATACGAAAGCTTCTATATTTACGTAGTTATTTCTTGAACATACTACATATGACGGCATCAGTTTTACACGATGTAGGGTGAAATGACACTAACTTACGGTTAAAAAAAAAATAATCCACTACATGCCAGAACAATATCCTACAACAAACTTTTAAACCTATTTGACTTATAGAAATAATCGGATAGTTGAGAATAAACTAACATCATACTTACGAAATGATTATAGAAAGTTTGTTATAACCTATATCTCTTCAACTTTGTGTCCTGCAGTACAATATAGTATAAGTTTTCCTTCGTTCAAAACATAGGTAATATTTTTCTGCGAGTCTTTCCTTGTAAGCTGTGATAAATATAAATATATATGTATGAATTTGAAAGCGTAAATAATAATTAAAAGCAACACAGTCAAAGTCTGAAGAATTGTTTCTGGACAATTCTTACAACTGAATAAAGAAAAAAGAATGATACTTGTTCATACTTTTAATCGGCTTTCTTTAGTAAACTCCTATAAAGTGTACTTAAAACAAGCATACAAATTGTTTGTAAGAGCTTTCCTTAAGCCCTATGGGGCTGTCTTCCCATAAACAAGTTCATAAAAATTCACATTCTAGCGCAGAACTTCTCGTAAACAATAAACGAACGATACCTACGCATAAAAACTTTCAACAGTTTTGAGGTTATTTTTATGGCATTCGGTACCGACAGTTGTGCACATGCGTCGCAGAGCTTCGCATTATTTTGTCCTTGTTTAACGTATAAAATCGTTTGTGGAAGAGCGTGATAGCAATACATCTCTCGGCCTTGGTGTAATTTCAGAATTTTTGATGTATCAAATATATTAACGACTTTAACTCTCTAGATTTAAAGCTTAAATTTAATTGCTGTATGAATTTATTTTCCTGCCAGGAGAAGGGTTTCTTTATGGTACTTCAGTTGTTCGTATTCGGTAAATACGATATTTAGTCATCGTCCGTCGTCGCGTTCGGTTTCAGGATTCGAGTTATCACACGCGTGTCGACGTAAACACGTGTTCTCGAAGTGAGTTTTTCATTCCTGTGGAAAATTATTTGTTGTGGAAATATTTATTTTTTTCGTGCTTTACGTTTGTGATATTTTAGGGTATCGATAGCGGTAAGATTACACCTAAGTTTGCTTGAGCTGTCTTATAAATTTCATTTGGAAAGTCTTGCGTGTCTCTTTTAAATTTTTGTTTTGTTTTCATAAGACTGGAGTTGGCTTGTGTTATTTTTTCCACGCAAAATGTTGTATTCCCCTATTTCATTATGTATACAACATTGTATATATTGTTTTTATAACAATATATTTATGACGTTTGACGACATTGTTTTTATTTTTTTAAAAGTTTCAATATAAAAACTAGAGACGCTGATTATAGGTTTTTTCGGTTTTTTACATGCATTCCTTTTTCTATTTAAAGAATTTATTTAAAATTAAGAAATTATTATGTATGTTAAGTGAAGAGTGAATCGAGTAATTTGTTTGTTAAACGAATACTGTTGAAATGATGTCCTCGGGAATAAATTCATATCAATATAAACTTCGGCTTCCATATGCTGTATTATATATGTTATCTGTATATTTTTTATCATTTAGAGTATTGGTTGATATTTAGGATAATTGTAAATTTTAAAATAATAACTTTATGGGTAGAGTTGTACACTTTCTTTTTATGCGGATATTTGTACTTGGCATAAATCACGTTTGCGGATTCAGTTATAATCTATAAATATATCGAGTACAATTATCTGTACATAATTTAAAATATAATTGTACTCAAAATTAGTATCAATTTTAAGGATATATACGTATATATAGTATTGTTTCGTTGCATAAAATATACTTAATTCTAAGTCACAATTGTTAAAATTACATATAGATAAATAAATTAGGGGGCACAAAATCACAAACGGCCATTTAATACCAAAGTAAGCACAGCTTGTATTATGATTTCTAAACAGCTGATATACATGTACGAATTATTCGAACCCGCAATTTCTCAATTGAATAGTACTATCATTATGCTACGAAGCGCATTATACAAGTTTGTTTAGGGGATACTTTACTTACAATATCTATTTATATTTTTAATATGATAAAATATATCTCCTTCTTTATAGTTAAGAGCCTACATACTCGTATAATATAAAAGTACTATAATACACTGTATAAAATTACACAAACTTATATACTTACACGCGTATTGAAATCCGACTTTCAAATTCATACTGGTTGTAATCAAAATTGTATTCTAATCACCATAACCCGAATAAGTATTTGTTTTTTAATTCATGTTTGAAGCAATGATAGTTGACTGATTACGTGTATAGATTTCAAATTATACAATTAGCCTGAGTTTTCGATGGAAAAAAATGGTTATGAAACCATAATAATTTTAGGACATTTGCCAATAATCGTCCGAGATATACGAATCTCATGGTGAAAATTTATCGCCAAACATCTATCGGTAGGTTCTGGCAGCTGAATTTATGAGCCTGGTTTCGGTAAGATTACGGTATTGCTAATTTAGGTAACATCATTAATTATCATCGGATAAATTTCTGGTCAAATTCTAACCTATATAAATCTCTATATAAAAGTAAATAATTTACTTTGTGAAGTTGTGGACATTTCTGTACCAGAATAGTTTCCTTCAGCAAACGATTTAGACGTGGAATGAGCCCCTTGCTAAGGTTTTTCTCCAAGGGACCATAATATGGGGTTCTTAAAGAGGGAGTGAATAGGTTTTTAAAGGGTCGGCAACGCGCGTTTCATACTTACAGTGTTGCAGTCGTTCGTAATCAACTGTTACAGCTTACCATCAGTCTTTTTTGTCATCATTGTAATGTAAAAAAATCTGTCTATGTTTCGTATTTATAGCTTAAGTCATCTTAGTTTTACGTGGATTATTTAGGAGCCTAGAGGTTTGTTGTCATTTATAATATGCACCTGACTATATTCGATTTATTATTAAAATTTGATGCAAATCCTTTGATCCATATTTTTCGATAGCAAGAAATCGCCGAGCACGCGAAACACTTATAACCTTTACGCCTCTCACAACCAAACAAAAAATGCTATACACTTGAAACTTGGTACAGATGTTCGGAAAGAGTGTACCAACATAACAAACAAAAAAAAAGTCGATAATCGAAAGTACGTTGCCCGCGAAATTTGAAAAGTCACCTTACTTTTTGAACGCACCTCGTACAGCTTAGTATAATTTTTTTAATTTGCTATTATATATTTTTATTTGCAACTATATTTAAATATTCAATAATATATTTATTTAATCTAAGTCAAATTAAAAAGACTACTGTCCCCTTTTGGACGACATATAAAATTTGATTAGATTTTGACAGAATTTTGGTAGTCCACTGTTCATATTGGAATAATGTCCAAAGTGAGACTTTAAACGTCTGTAATGTCTAAATAAGTGACTAAACACGGTTTATGATTATGGTATTTATGAGATATCTCTCATACCTAAAAGTTTAAATATTATAAATGTATGACATTTTGAAGTTAAAATTGTGATTCGGATATTTATTGACATATTTTGTTATATTCAAAGTGCGGCGGATAAGAAGTAGGTACCTTTAACTACGTTCGTCGCACCGCACTATTTCGATAAGAAGCGTTAGCAACGGTAACGTTACTAATGTTCGTAAAAATGTTATCGTATCGCTCGATAACACTTATTAATAATAGGTATGTTTAATGAGGTAACGAGGTATACAGTAATAATAATAGAACATATCGTTATTGTGTTGTTTGTTTCATAAACATTACTAATTGGTGACCGTGAATCAATAATGTTGGTAAATATTTGTGTAACGAATGTTTCTGAATTCTGATGTTGGTATTAATAATACTTTGACTTATATATTAACTTTAAAAGTTTGGTAATGGAATTCATTATTTGAAAGGTAATAATAAGTTTTTGGGGGGTCTTAGTCTGTCATGTAGTGGTTTTTATATTTTATTCATAATCTTATGTTATTAGACTCTATATTTTGTAATATTGGTGGTGTTTTACGTAATATAGTTCGGTTATTATGCACAAGTGAAGTGGATGGGAAATAATACCACGGAGCATGCATTCTGAGATGCCACCAAAACTCCATGGAAAGTTCTAACAAGGAAACCACCATCTTGTTAGAACATTATAATTATCGCTAGACACTTACTTGGCAAAATCTTGTTACTTGACACTGGCTAGTGCACAAATCGTGACGGAGCCAAAAAAATAAAGAAGAAGAAGAAGATAGGTAATAATAATAATAATATTGTGCAAATATAACATACGTTTACAATTTTGCATAATGACTTAAATCCATTTATGATTTGTTAAACGACTTTTTTATTTGAGACAAGCTGTGCCCGCGGTCCAGAGTTTCTTTTTGGATTTACTGTATTCTCCGTGTCTGTTTTCATACTATCGTACCCTGTGATATACGAAATTTCTGGACTAACAGTTGGACGGTATAGAGGTTGATGCTGTGTAACGCTATCTAGAGACGAGTTATAAAAAATAGGTAACATAATAACATTCTTCATGAAAAATCACTCAGGTTAACTTTCGTGATCAGCTAAAGGATGTTCGAGTGTATCGATCTCAACTATACCAATATCCATGTTTATATTTTACTAGCTGATACCTGCGACTTCAACCGCTTTGTTTATTATCTTGACAATATATTTTATGTACATATAAAGGAAAAAAAAAAACAAAAAAGGTGATTGCAAAAATATGTTTTGTTTATAAAGAATGTTATCCATCTACTTCACCTCTCCTGCGCATGCTCACCACACCGCTTGCCCCATTTTACACATGAACGTGTAGTGGTTAGAAAAATCATAGTTTTCTTATCAATAGATAACTTTATAGTAAATAAAGATATCTGGTTATATATTTTTGTAATATTAGGACAGATTATATTTAGTCAGAAGCAAAACGAAAGAAATTTTATCGAAACCTATTAGTCGTTTTTGAGTGATGCGCGCACAACCACAGATCTTTATCATTTTCATTTATATAATCTACATATATAGAATTTCATTTAAAATTTGTTAAAAGCTCCTTTTATATGAAATAACACTATAAAATCCATTAAAAATAAAGCAATTACTACATTTGATATTTCTATTACTTGAACGAAATACAGTTAATATCGTGAAAAACGGTAATTACGAATACTTTATAATACTCTGCTACAATTCGGCACGCATCACGCTCGACCGTCTCGTATATGTTATTTGACGTAGAACACTTGGCTGTCATCCAGGATAATAAAATCCGCGTTTATGTACAAAAATAACGTGCGACCCAACCTTTGTTTGTGTTTAATGAGCCATTAGTCGAAAAATAATCCGGTGTAACGAGCCGGTGTATGGCAAATATTCGTCTGTTATGACTGTAGCTCGCTGTTTCCAAGATTGCTAGGTGTATAAAGTACAATGTTTTTTTCGGATATTAAAAAAAACAAGATATATCGTTATTGAATTGTATTACAAATAAAAAAAATGTATATCTAATTTAGAACTACATTGAATTCCAGATAGATTTTTTTTTATTATTTAAAAAGAAATGACTCGTTGTAGTTTTAAACAGATTTCTGAATATTATACGTCTCATTTCAAAATATTTCAAAATATAGTTTTTCGGATAGTCTTTGGGAGTTTCTTTGGAGCAAGACAAGAATAAATATAATTAATATTAAAGACTCATTTCTCTCGTGTTATAAAGTTTTTTTGTCTATGTTATAATAAGCATCGTTTTTAATTTTGTGCAAAAAAATAAAAATAACAAGTTACTTCAAAACCGCGAATAGTTTTTACGTAAATGCAAAATACGCCTCAACAGTAAATATTCATTATAAGAAGTAGTCATTTTGTTTCTGTATCTTCCACTTTTTTTAAAAACACATAGTGGTTATTATTAGTAACGGAACGCTTCCTTACAAATTTCTTCTATTCAAACTCATCAGTACACGCTTTAAAAAAATATATGTTATTTTTTTTTATCGCAAATCCATTTCATAGTAACAATATAACAGTTTTACGAAGGTTTAATTGAATATCATAACTGATGCAGGTGTCACTTCGCCCACACGATTACATTCATATTTCTACGAGCATCAATCCACTAGCAGTTGGCGATAATTAAACTTGTTAAGCTCCCGTCAGTCACTTTATGACCCGACTATAGTTTATTTCTCGGTGCCTCACTGTACAATTAGTTCTCCTTTTCTGTCTCTTTCGCGCAACACACTTAACAATGAAATTGAATGAGATCTACAATGGTTGGTTTTGTACGGTTGTCTGTCTTCCGAAGGGAACCATCTTTGTTTTCTGTCAACGTTTTTGTCAATTACGATTGTAAACTTTGATTGATTTAATTGACAATAAAGCCCTTTAAGATATTTGTTTTTTTTTTTGAAGCATAAAAAATATAATTTGAAAGTTGTTTATTTTTATTGCCCTTTATGATATTCAGATGATTTGGTAACTCTAAATCCTGAGAAACTTGTAAGAATTTAAAGTTATGGACTAAATTATACATCTAGGCAAAACCATATAATAGGTATATATTTTATCCAATTAAGGGTGCTAGTGCAGCTTTCAACGTACTCTTAATTATTTGAATATATTTAATTACAATACATTTCTGCATCCGTGAGATGCCAAGAAATATTTAGGTTTATACAATTTAGAAGCATACCTACGGATTAGTGAATCGTATAATTTTTAAGTACCACTATATGTCAGGAAAATGTATGTAACTGTTGATTTCTCTTAATTCGCTGGAATGATGTGGGCTGAAGATATGATTATGTTAGTTGATTCCTCTAGGCAGGAAGTTTTGCCCAGCAGTGATACACATCCTGATATTATGGTAACATTTCTATATAGAGTTATGAAGGTATTGCATCACTACATAGTATAAAACAAAGTCGCTTTCTCTGTCCCTATATCCCTATGTATGCTTAAATCTTTAAAACTACGCAACGGATTTTGATGCGGTTTTTTTTAATAGATAGAGTGATTGAAGAGGAAGGTTTATATGTATAATAGCATAAATTAAATAGTGGAGAAATACTGTTATTTTTGAGGTTACCCCAAATTTAACGCGTGCGGCCCACGGGCAGTAATGAATAAATCAAAACTACTGGATCGATTTTAATCATTTTTTCAGTGAATGACATAGGCTATATATTTTATACCCGTGCGAAGCCGGAGCGGGTCGCTAGTGTGATATAAATGAGTAAGCCCGCTAAAATTATAATTTTTCCCTAGAGCTAATAATATTAAATTGTCAGCGTTAATTTCAAGGAAAACTCAAACATGATAACTTTCATTATGTTTGAAATATCTCTCTTGGTTTAATCTTTGGTGGTGAGTGTGATAACCTATCAGTACAATTACGAAGTCTGAATGTCTGATAGTGTACCTATCTTTTAACTTTACAATTTTTTTTTTGCCGATATCTAGCTTTACTAGCATATTTATAGGTTCTGTTTTGAACAGCACTACCGTCCGGTTTAAAAACGAGGTTATTCAAGATGTATAGTTTGCTTGCTGTATTGTCATTTTTAGATAACAGAAAACTAGCCAGCTTGAAATTGTTTCCGTCCGACGACTGCATTTTCGGGTTTTAACTTATAACCCCTATAATCTCGGGATATATTAGCCTTGGACATTAACGGACACTTTAATTTCTACAGATTACACCTAGTTAGTACAGTCATTGTCAACATTTTTGACCGCTGTGGTGAATAATATAGCCTTATCTTCAGTAAGTTGACTTGCGCGTAATACTAAGTCAAGAGTTGAATACAAAACAGAGTTAAAATATTATTATTAGAATCTAAAATTACCAGTTATTTATTATTAAGTTGTTTCGATATAATACACAGAATGTATATTTTTTTTATATTATAGAGGTGCAAACGAACAGGTGGGTCACCTGATGATAAGTGATCACCGCCGTCCATAGACACTAGCAACACCAGGGGAGTCGCAAGTGCGTTGCCGGCCTTTTAATATATGTGGGCCTCCGGCGCTCTCACTGACCGAACGAAACGCAACAGTGTAAGCACTTTACTTACTGCAAGTTACTTCACGTCGGTTTTCTGTGAGAGGGTGGTACTACCCCGGGCGAGCCGACACATTCATTCTGAAACCAGTAATAGTTTCAGCGTAGCTCTACCACCTACAACTAAGCCTAATAAGTAATGACCACTAAAGTTTGCTTAGGCCTGTACTGAATTATTATTAAAATGAATAATTTGTCACGTTTGGTTATGTCGCTTATATTATGTATTTTTATTTTTATCATTAAAACGTCTTAACAAATAATCTCTTTAATCTCCTTTTGAAAAAAAAAAATGCAAAGAAGATATTGTTTTGGGAGTTAAACTTCGTTAAGAGTTTTTAACCCGTATTATTCTTGGCTTTCTTATGAATTCCCGGTGGACGGAAAGCCGAGTTAAATTTATATAGACTGGCAATTGAATTCGTTTCAAAGGCTTGTGGAATAATTGAAAAGGTATATCAAGTAAATATTGTAAATTTCGTTGAAATGATCTGTTCTTCATTTTCGAATGGCTTTTTATATTGTAATACTGTGTATTCTCGTTGTGGAAGATTCTACATTTCTGATGTATTTGTTACTGTGATGTAACTAAGCGAAAAATTATTTTGTGCTCATTAGGGGTAATTGTAGTATTACGTAAGCACTAAAAGGGGGGGGGGGTGAGTCTTTGATTTGATTATTTTTGATGATATAAGGGATGAGCGGATTTGTATCGGAATCAGTTGGTAGTGTGTTCGGACATAGCGTCGAAGGATGTAGGTTCGAATCCTAGCAACTGAGTCGGAGCTTTCGGTGAAGGAAAACATCGTGATGAGACCATAGCGTGGTGGTAGGTCTTTTTCTAAACCCGCCTGGCTAGCTACCACCCTCAAGTTGAAAATCTGTCGCCAAGCACCTGTTAGTGTGTTCCGGCAGCTGCACTTGTGAGCCAGTCTCCCTCTAGGTTTAGCGTGACTACCATCTTAGACCACATCATCATTTAACATCAGATGAGATTGTGGTCAAACGCTAACCTATAAAGTATTAAAAAAAAAACGAAAAATGTGTAGGTCTGAATCGTGAGGCGCGCGGTCTTATCCACTGGGCTACCTTCGCGCTAATAGCGGAACCATTATAATTCATCTATATAAACTATACATTCCTTATTTCTAGTCTTTGAACTGCTGCCCATCAATCAATAAAGTAATCAGAACGGTTAAAAAATAATGATATACCTTTTTACGGAAGCATGGGAAGGGGAAGCCAAGAGCATTATTTACTTTTGCTGACCAGGGGGCGGTCAGAAATTGCAAAAATTCTGCTTACGTTATACTTGAAGGGCCCCTTAATGAATTAGAAATTAGTATAACTATATATTAAAGTTATTGATTAGAGATTAAATATTTGTTTACTTCTAACCGTTTCATATTAAAAGGGAACAACCTAATTTTATGTCTTTAAGCAGATAATATAGCAGTTACGTATAAGGCAGGTACTTATTCCTTTTTTTTTTTTTCGCAGAAGACACATTCCCGCAATTGTCCGGGAACGGTTCAGCACAGAACAGTAATTCAAAAGAATCAAAGCTGCCTCCACGCGACGAACCCAACATGATTGTAGGTTAGTATATTAACTAATATGTATTTATAAATGCGAAAGTGAGTTTGTCAGTTTATTTGTCACGCTTTCACAGCTTGATCAAAATGAATTTTAAATAAACGTTGTTGGGGAAAAGGATGTGCAGTGTCTTTCATCAAGAAGAAATGTACAGTTCCTTTGGATTAGGTCAAATACATACATTACTGAGAGCGAAGTCGTGGGTAAAGGCTATTATAATATATAGACATTATCAATGTTTCCTAGTGTTCCATTTGGATGCTAGAAATAACTATTCTATATAATATTTATGTTATAGTTACATATACTTTAATTAAAATGTGGTGGTAATAGGTTTGAAATACTTAAATTTTAGTTGGCCAATATCGGAACTGTAACTGATATGTTTAAAAATTATTTATGCCTTAAAAATATATGCAACCTTTTTACACATTAAAAAGTTCAATTATACATTTTAAAGTGCTTAATCGTAATTGATTTTATGGAATTTATTTTTATTATTGTGGTGGTGTATAATAAACTTTTTTCGACATTTTCCATAGTCAAATTATTAAATAAATACATATATAGATACCTTTTTTTAGTGTAGTCGAATAATGCCATAATTTACCGTTACTATTTAATAATTATTTGATACTAAATCATCGCCCCGGCTTCGCATGCGTTAACTAATGAAGAAAATTAAACCGACTCTTTAAATTACGATCATCTACTGAAATTAAATGGCGACTGTATTAATGAACGTCGATTTGTCAGTTCTGTCAATATTTAAAAAAATCTCCCTAGTGTCGTTTGTCTGACACACTTTTTTATATGGACATTATTTAACCCAAATGTTTCACTTTTCTCTACGATTGTACATGTAAATCTTGTTCTGAGAATTATACACGCAATACAAAAAAAAAAGAATATAGGTGCGTGCAACTGTTCTAAAGTGATGCGCTTACATACGACAATTAATTTTTGTTTATATAGGCTGAAACAAAAGCCAAGATTGTCAGCTGAATAAACAGAATTAAGATAGAAGTGAAACTCAGGTTAACTTTGTCCTTTTGAAATGCTGATGAATTCTATCGTGAAACTGAAGATTTGAATAGTTTGCAATCAACTGTTTTACGATTAAAGTGTCTGTAACATAGAACTCGGTCTTGTAGCCACCTTGTCTGTCTGTTAATCAACGAACACTTGGAGTGTAGTTTGATAACACTTAATAACTAGCTGGTACCGGCGACTTCGTCTGCGTTTTTTCATATCGTAATAATAATATATTTATGTACGGCAGAAAAAACGTAAAAAATTCTTGTTTGCTGACAAAATTTCTTTAGTCTTTAATACCTATATAGTGATTCTTTTCTTGATAACGCTCATGTGCCTGAGAAGTAAAACTAAAAAAAACAAAATGTTTACGTAATGCACGTACAACTGCAGAGCTCTATAATTTTATTTATGTAGAAGATTATTGTATATAATAACTATGGATTCAAGTAAAGATGAATGCTGTCTTTTTTGCTCCTGTTTACACTTTAATGACTACGTATTAAAGGTCATTTTTGAAGTTATACTTCTTTTGGCGCAGAGTAAATTTTTACGATGCGCGCGCACACCGTCACGAAAAACCGACACCCTTAAGTTAGCTGTAGTGAACATTTTATTCAAAAAAAGTATGTATGTATTATTTTTTCTATTGTCAGTGTCGTTTTTTCTACAAACGTAGAATAAGGCGAAAGATAACATTTTTGAAAAGATTTTTATCCTGTTACGCCAAAGAAGTATAACTTCTAACGCGTGTACATAAGTACACACACATTTTTTTTTGGAAATAATTAGACAGATGTGTTGTAAGTCTTCAATGAGGTCATAACAATTATGAGTTTAGAAGATTTTGTCGAATCCCCATTATAACTTTTACTTTGTACTGAAAAGATTATTGTAGTAAGTTATACATGCAGGAGACCGTACGAAAACTCGGTGAGTTTTCAAGGTTATAGAAATTCTGTATAGACCTATATGTATATAGAGTTATGGAAAATCGTTTCTTTGCTTTATAGGAACCATGTCTTGTATCTGGATTCTGGATTGATTTTAGGCCTTATTTAATATTACTGCTTAGCCTCTATGGAAAGGCGTAATAATATGTGGCATAGATAATACTCTGACAAATATTATATCTGATTGTAAAAATCTGTTAAATATCTAGTAAATGTATAGATTATTTTACTTTTCTACAAATAAGAATGTCATACAATTTTTTGGCGCGTTAGGGAAAAATTATGAGAGTAAATTTTTACAATGTGCGCGCACACCTGTCACGAGAAACCGACACTCTGAAGTTAGCTATAGTCAATATTTTATTTAAAAAAAGTATGTATGTATTAAATACCTTTTTTTTATTGTTAGTGTTGTTTTTCCTACAAACGTAGAATAAGGCGAAAGATAAAAATTTTGAAAAGATATCTATCTTGTTACGCCAAAGATGTATAACTTCTAAGGCGTGTTCATAAGTACACACACACACACACACTTTTTAATTGTATTATGACGAACAATACAATAATGATAGTGTTCAATTGTTTCTATTCGCCAGTTTTCTCTCTCTAACACGTACACTATCTGATATGTTCTTCTCTTTCCAGATATAGTGATCCCGTCGCTCTTGATAGCGGCGCTGTTCATCGGAAACGCGTTCATCGTTCTGGTCATATACAAATACAGGAAACGGTCAGTACATTTGCATTTATGATTTAATGATAATACGGACACACAATAAACTTTTAACGTATATTATTTTTATGCTACTCCCATATCTGCGCGACGAAGTATCTATCGGTCACTTGTGCCGCTAAAAAGTAACCTCAAAATTAATTCCGATAAAGGCGTAGAATAGCGTTTGCACGCCATTGTCATTTCAATAGTAACTCGAAATTAGCGTCTCCAAGTTCCTTTGATGTGCGTAGAAACCGCTGCCCTAGTTATCGTGCTGTGTGTATCGTCACGCAATCCGATAGTTCGTAACGCATAACGATAATATCTTCCCACATCTGCATTTAGTCTGACGATAGACAAAACTTCGTGCCGATACACGCAGGTATGGGAGTAGCATTAGACACTGTAGTCATACGATTGTGTAAGCCGTTGGTGAAATAATGTTATGAACCAGAGTTAGCGCACACGTAGGTTTTAAAACTTTGTTCTTCATTCGATTTAAAGATTTTAAATAATAAATCAGTAGAGAGTTTTTGGCGGGATCTTATACTGTCATGTAGTGGTTTTTATATTTTATTCATAATCTTGTGTTATTAGACTCTATGTTTTGTAATATTGGCGGTGTTTTACGTAATATAGTTTGGTTATTATGCACAAGTGAAGTGGATGGGAAATAATACCACGGAGCATGCATACTGAGATGCCACCAAAACTCCATGGAAAGTTCTAACAAGGAAACCACCATCTTGTTAGAACATTATAATTATCACAAGACACTTACTTGGCAAAATCTTGTTACGTGACGTTGGCTAGTGCACAAACCGTGACGGAGCCAAAAAATAAAGAAGAAGAAGAAGAAATCAGTGACAACATTTATATATAAATCGACGTATCGTTTGTAATATGTTAATCGACAAATTGAAATTCACTTTAAGATTGACGCTTTCAATAAAATGTACCAACAGCTGATAACTGTTAATTGGATTATTGCGATTTTACCTTGTATATCCCACGTATAATAGTCGTGTATAACTGTGCATTGCTTGTCCATTGTGTAATTTATAAAGGAATAGGCGACATTACTAGCGGCCGTTATTGTAGGGGGCCGGACGTCAGCAGGAAGTCGTTCCATCAATGTTAATGTAGTAGTACGATATGGACTTTGTATGAGTGGTTTATACATTCTCAGAATTTGAATCGTTTAAATAACATTCACCGAGCCATATTCACGCACGGAAAATCTATGTCTGGTGAGACATTACAGGAGGATTTATTAACGCTAAGTTGTTCGGTAGTGCGCTAAGCGGGATATGTCAAAGTGAGTGATTGTTAGGGCTTACCGTGTAAATCCGTTCCATTAGCGATGACTTACTAACTGCGCTACACGGATATGCAGTCTCAGGCACTATGTAACACTATATAGATATGTATGAGACGCTAAATGGCTAAAATCAATTTATCAAGAACTTTTATCGTGAGTTGGTTTGAACGTGTTAGTATACAAATTATTTCTATTAACTCATTTTTTTACAACATTTAGGCCACGGGAAGAACGGGCAAAAAGATTCAGTGACCCAATTTACATTCAATACAAATTAATGATCTGATTCTTGTTTACTTGTCTCGCGCCGCCTCTACGTCCGTATGACGAAGCATCGGCTATTTTTCGGGCAAAAATTGTGCTAAATTTAACGTTCAGAGTCATCACGAAAGGTTCTTAACGACGCAGATTGTATAGTATCAAATGTAAAATAGATAATAAACTCTTTTAATGTGTGTTTAAAAACCGCTACTCCAACTATTTTGTAACGTCTATCGTCATGTAGCCTTATTCTTTGTAACGTATGACATTCAAGCTTTTCCTTCTGCCCGTTAAGTTTTTGCGAACAAGGATGTACCTTCATTGCGGAGTTTTTATTCGGCGTCTACATCGCTTGTTTTTTTTTTTTTTGTTCAAAAAGTGGGATATAGGTGTTAGCACAAGATCATTTTGTTTTTAAATAATTTAAGGTCTTTAACTTTTGACAATGTAGTCTAAGACGGTAAACACACTAAACCTAGACGAAAATTGGCTATCAAGTGCAGCTGCTGTAACACACCCGCTTGGAGACGGATTTTCAACTGGAGGTTGATGCATTCAAAAAACCCTTCCACTTGATATTTAGTGGTCACTGCCGGTTATAATTATATGAAATCTACTTTAAAAAGACTGTAGTCCCAAAGCCGGGAATAATAGGTTGCTTTTTCTGAGGGCTGGATTGGAATGCCATATTTATCAGTGCGAGTTGC
This sequence comes from Antheraea assamensis, assembly GCA_035772565.1. Taxonomy (NCBI): domain Eukaryota; kingdom Metazoa; phylum Arthropoda; class Insecta; order Lepidoptera; family Saturniidae; genus Antheraea; species Antheraea assamensis. The sequence continues at coordinate 724,457 of JAQQSE010000054.1, read as the reverse complement.
CAACCACACTCTTAAAAAAGAACGTTTGTGTTATGGGAGAGACATTACAGAAAAGTATAAACAACTAGTTTTTGCATTACCATCAAATTATGGTTGTCATGAATAATCATATAAGTAGTTGTTTTTATTCACAAGTTTTCATTTAGCTTGAAATATTTGTTACTTTGTTCAGGTCAAATCTTGCAAGTTGAATTTGAACAAGTTCCATTACACTTTTGCCTGTTTGATTAGTCCTGATGACATTATACGAATATGAACCCAAAACAAAATGGCGAATTTCAAAATGGCCGCCATAAACATCGGCAAAAAAACTCCTATTAAGCTTTTTAGAGCATTTTATAGCGATTTTAGAGCATATAAAAGCTAGGTTTTAAAACATTTTTCAATATTAATTTATTTTTATTTATATATGTTCGTTATATAACACTATCCTCTACATAATGTTAGTGGTATTTTGTGCAATACATGTAGCTTAATAAATTAATCACAAGTGAATTAGATTGTATGGAAAAAAAACTTACAAAAAATCAAAAAACAAAATTAAACAAAAAAAAAAAAGAAGAAAATCGGTAAACAAACAGAAGAGCAATAGGTTTAAACTGATTTATGTGGCATATTTATATATAGACTTGTAATTACATTTAATAATAATTAATTACAATATTGATGTTGATCTTTATTCTTCCTGCACAGCCTCGAAACGAATGACCCAGCCACGCATACCTCCTAAATCTCCTTTATCATGGAATACTTATAAAACGTTAAAATGTTAGTATTCTTTTAAATTATCTAAAAGCGAGTGTAAACAATTATTTTACTATTTCTGTATTTACATCATAATTTCAAATAGGAGTAACAACTAAACAGCATACAATTGAAATAACATTTTCAAGGAAAGATCAAAAAGTTCAATCTCCTTTAAAGAAGTCTATTTATAAAACTTATTAAAAAAGTCATTTTTCGTATGTAGTGTTGTTCTTTTAGTTCTTGTAAACTGTGAAATACATTGACACTGGCAAATACTTCTGCGGCGCCAACACAAGAAAAAGAAGAAACTATGAAACGGGAGTTTTTAGCGGGATCTTGGAATGTCATGTAGTGTATTTTATATTTTATTCATAATCTTGTGTTATTTAGCTCTATATATTGTAATATTGGTGGTGTTTTACGTAATATAGTTTGGTTATTGTGCACAAATGAAGTGGATGGGGGAAATAATGCCACGGAACGTGGATTGTGACTTGCCACACAAACTCCTTGGAAAATTCTAACAAGAGGGCCACCATCATGTTAATATATTGTAGTCGCAATAAACCTATAATAACATCGCCTACCTACTTACTAGAAGAAGAAGAAGAAGAAACAAATTTATGCTCGTTGCATTTTGATACCCTTTTTGTGTAAAGAAAAATAGTCCTTTCTACGACTCGTAGCTTTAACGATAAGCGCAACAAAAAAAAAATCGCTTAGAAGGCTTACGTAGGCAGCTTTTATAATTCAAATCAAAAATACTTTATTCAATTTAGGCCCTAAGAAGGCGCTTATGAACGTCAAAACTACCACCGGTTCGGAATACATCCCAGTCATCGAGAAGAACCGGCAAGAAACTCGATCGGGTTTATCTTTTTAACATATACTTATATATTTAAAATTCATTATACATTACAATCGATTTTATTGGATGCACAGAGAAGAGTCAATTCCAGACATCACCATCGTTCACATATTGATCCACTCTATAATAGCCCTTTGACACCAAAATTAATAATAATTTCAACGAACTATAAATATCGAAGTGCCAAAAAAGGGGCCTAAATCGTTTAGACACTCTAACGTCACATTAGTATATTCCGACCATGGGAAGCCAGGACAAGTCGCCCCTGGGTGAAACATAAGGAGGAGTTTCTCCGTGATCAGATTCGTGAATTTGCTTGCCTATTTGTTTGTTCGTTATATTTACGTTGTTAGAAAAAACGTACCGATCACAGGATACAGAGGTCAAATTTACATAAACGCGAGCGAAACCGCTGGTAAAGGCTACAAGTTAAAATATAAAGTAAACATTTGAAACTTCCGAGTACGTTACGAATTATACGACTAGGTTTATAAGGCCCTAGTCGTATGCTTGACGGCGAAGCCAATTATCTCGTTTCAACAGACACGATTTCATCAGATATTTATGGGGTACGGAATCCCTAAACCTCGTAGGTATGTTTGTGGATCTAGAATTTATTATAAGGTAATTTAGTTTGTGGAAATGTATTACATATAAGTGTATCTATACGTACGCACTTACGTACTGTACTGTACACCCTAGTGTCCGGAACGCTTTTCAAAGAAGACAAATAGTTAAGGATAATTATAATATAGGTTTGTGTAATGAAATATTGTCACGCCCAGCATCGGAAGAAGCCAAATTAATTTATAATTTGGTAGACGTCGGTATAAGGGCAAGAAAGTAATTGCAAGTTTGTTTTTTTTTTTTTTTTTTTTGTAATTTATTTACTGCTCTTCTTTTCGTTTGTAATATGTTTTGTTTTTAATTGTTGTTGGTTGTATGGATGAGGGTGGCATGTTCTTTTTGAACAAACCCTCAATAAAAATAAAGAAAAAGAAAAAAAAAATTGTTGTGTTTTTTTTTTGTAACGAATTAATTGTCTCAGAGATTGACTGTTAGTTTCGTGGAAGGTTTTGTGATAGTTATCTAAATGAAAATCGATTTTCGATGAAGAAGTGTAGTAATGCAAGTAATTTTGATGTCAAGGTACTTTTTTTATTAATTGTCTGGTTACGATTGTACCTTACCTTACAACTTTGAGTTGGAAGTCTGTCAGCTAGCATTTATCGCCGTATTACAGTAATATTGCGTTAGAGTCGAATCATTCTCATACTTAATTCTTTAGCCGTTGTTTGGGCCGATTCATTACTGGATTTCTTAATCACCAATGACGGGTACGGAGCCTCTCACAACCAATCGGCGCGCGTTATTCCCGGCCGATTTTTACTTCAAATCAATCGTGCGACAGTTATTGTTTGCTGCTCCTACACTACGCATATAAAAAGTTCGCTGTTCTATAAGACTGTTGTGTTTTTACCACGTATATCTAAAACTTTGATATATACAAAATGTACATTGTGCTCGCCGTGCTACTTGTGTATTTTGTACTAATAATATAGTGACGTGCTGAACAATTGTACTTAAACGGTGACACGTGCATATGTGACCACCATCAGGTTAGTGAGATCGTTCTTCGCCCTGTAATTGGTGAGAGAGGATCCAGCGGTGTAGGACTTCGTGCCACCGGTAGTTTGCTGCCTACCCCATTAGGCCATAGTGTCGCCGTCATAGCGACCGAAATAAATAGGTATTTCGATTCCGCTTCTACAGCCGTATATGATATTAGTTAAACGAATGTAAATAAATAGATAAATAAGTAATTAGCAGTAGACAATCCCAGTGGAGTAATTATAGCTTTGTAAGTACCGTATTATTGATTATTGAAATATAAGAACGCTTGCGTATCTACTCGCGGCTTTGTTCACATTTACATTAAGATTTGTACTCAGAAAAAACGTGAGTGTAGATTTTATTTATTCTACGTAACAATATTTACTTCTTTGCTGCGTGAAAGGTAACCTATACCTTTTTCACATACAAGTTAATAACTATCGGTTGAATAGTTAAGTTGAGAAAGTAAAATAGACTAACATTCATTTTTATAATATTAGTAAGTATAATTGTCAGCTTAAACTAAGTGTTATATCAGTATAAGATTTTTTAGAACCGGAACAGTAGCTCCCAAAGATTACCCACCTAGTAATCTATTCATACAAGATGCTTCATAGTGCTATAGATTATAGGGTCTGATGTATTTAATTCAAGGTATTTTTTATTGTAAATTGTAAATGAAGTACATTTTAACATAATGCTTTGTCATTTTACTTTAGTATAACGTCAGATTCGCCTCAGAATAGTATACCTCGGTTCAGATATATGTTACTTTGGTATAATAAGTTAACCCTTAAATGCACGATTTCTTAATTTTATGTAAAAAATTATGTGATATGTTTATCATACTGGTTTATAAAGTATTCCAAAAAGATATATAATGCCAGTACAAAAATTAGTCAATTAAAAAAAAGCGCGGTCTATATTTATTTATTATTAATGTCGATTAAATTCCTCAAGATACTAACTACAACATACACTCAAAAGTAAAATTTTCACTACGATTAATACTTCATTTTCATATTTTAGACACTATGCATTTCTTCTTCTTTATTTTTTTTGGCTCCACCACGGTTTGTGCACTGGCCAGCGTCAAGTAACAAGATTTTGCCAAGTGTTTTGCTATAATTATAATGTTCTAACCAGATGGTGGTTTCCTTGTTAGAACTTTCCATGGAGTTTTGGTGGCATCTCAGACTGCATGCTCCGTGGTATTATGTCCCATCCACTTCACTTGTGCATAATAACCGAACTATATTACGTAAAACACCACCAATATTACAAAATATAGAATCTAATAACACAAGATTATGAATAAAATATAAAAACCACTACATGACAGACTAAGATCCCGTCAAAAACTCCCACTATGCATTTAAGGGTTAAGTAAAATTATTGATAAAATGTGATGTTTTTTTTTTTTAATTTCGTGTTGTATTATTTAATTAATTTAGTATTTCTTACTAAATTTTCATAAAAATGTTTCTAATATTCTTATATTAAAAAAAACCTATCTTCTTTTCTTAAAAATATATCAATGATTATGTCTCCATTACTGTATCTATGGAATTTAAATACATCGCTTTGTAAATTCAACCAACAGAATAAAATACCTTTTGTCAAGAGATCGTCTTTAATCCAACCTGGATCACATTTATTTAGTTTATCCGATTTTAGATTATGTTTAGAGTTAACTCTGTTATTTTCCTTTAAAATGATCTTGAATTTAATTAAGAAAATGGGTATTGGACTAGACGCTTAATTAAAACTGATCTCGTAGTTTAATTTACTGTTTAAGTAAGTTAAGAATTGCAAGTTAATTTAAGTTATGGTACAGTTACCTTTATCCGTCAAGCAATTTTAAGGTAGTGCTGTTTATATTTGTGAAATATACGGTTATATCCGTGCTATTTGAAATTTATATGAACTAGATCAGTTAATTCTAGACTTAGTTCTATGATTGACGATTTACCATGACAAAAATTTAACTTTGAAACTCCTCAAGCGAATACATTTTATGACGTAATAAACTATTCTAAAACACTATTCGGATGAGATATTGATAGGTAAATGAATGACGTATATCTATATATATATAAGCGGAATACCACTGACTGACTCATCACGATTTCTCCAAAACTGTATGTTCGATTGACTTGAAATTAACCATAGTTATTCCTTTTGCAACGTAGACGCTCACTAAGAACGGATTTGAGTTAAAACCTATCCTAAATACATTTTTCAGTTAAAATTAAATATTCTCCTACAGACATCGATAGTCTCTAACATTAGACAACCGTTGTTATAGTAACCAATAATATTATAACCGTTGCCATGGTAACACGTTTATTTTTAGGGATGTGCGAATAATCCTTGAACCGAACCGAATCGTATGTTGTTCTATCCGAATTTTGCATAGAAAATTCAAACTTTACCAATTTTTTTAAATAAGGTAGAATTATTAAACTAATAGTTATATGAAAAGTTACAACATTTTTCACTATTTTAATAATTCAAATTTAAAAAAACATTAACGTCAAAAAAATTATAACCTAAACATCAATACTGAAATTCCTTTCAAAAACAATTTACTATGTAATTCAATTCTACAATAATAAATTCATATTAGTGAAAATATTTATTAAAAATACACTTTCTCAGTGAAATCTAAATAATTTATAGTATTTCAATTTTGACAATTTTTTAACAGAAATAGCTGAACTATTTTGTTTCAAAGAAATTTCAATATTTTGGTATAATATCATATTTTAACAGGTTTCTAGAATTTTGTGCTCTAATTTTTTATAACATACATTAAAAGGACCGTTTTAAATTTAACTCTCAAAATTCGTTAACAACTAATAAGGTACAAATGTATAGCTTTTACTATATTGGAATATTTTGTATGGTTATTTATAAATAAAGAAATCGATTATAGTTCATAAAGAAAATTGTCAGTGCCGTTGAAAAAAAAAATATTCAAATAAGAATGAATGACATTTAATTTTTTAAATTTGTAATATTCTCTTCTTCCCGCCACTTTTTGGCTAAAAATAGAAATACAGTATTTTTCAATGCTCTTAATTGCTGGTGTCGACTGTGATGGCATTACTGGTTAGTTCGTAGCATTTTATAGTTAATGCTTATTTGACGCATAAATTAAATTATTTGACTAATCCGAATAGTTCAAATTATTCGTATGTTCAATTCGCATTTCGAATCGATTCGTTATCAATTAATTCGAACAGTCGCACGCCACTAATTATTTTATGTTCATTGAATTAGTAAGTTTTCGTTCAAAAATGTCATTTTAGGTCAGTGTTATTTCGAATTTTTGACTTGCAATCTATAGATATAATAAAAATGAAGTGTCTATATATATTATCAAAATACCTACTTTTTACTGACTGGATATGAAAGCGTATAAGCTACATATAGTAAAAATCAAATTTTAAAATTATTGTCTGTCAGTCTGTATGTTCCGGGTAATCTTCGAAATGGCTGGATCGACTTTGACAGAAATTTTACTGGCAGAGAGCTGAATTTACAGGCTATATTATTTAAGACTAGCTGTTATTCGCAACTTTGCCCGTAGCGGAATATCCGAAACGGCAAAACCGATTTTTACGGGACTTTCACTGGTAGATAAATTACTTCAGCTGACCCCATAAGAAGTAATTTAAGCTATTTTTTTTAAAGTACCTGTTACCTGCGCCTTCGTCCGCAGTGACATCTCCAAAACGGTTTGATTGATCTTCACGGGACTTTTACTGGCATATAACTGACTTTATAAGTACTGTTAACTTATTTTAAACTAGCTGTTATCTGTAGCTGTGCCCACAGTGTATTCTTCAAAACAGATAGAACTAATAAGGTCCACATGAATTTTACAGGCACGTAGCTGATCTTATAAAGAGTAATTTAGGCAATTTTATCTTAGACTAGCTGTTACTCGCGACTTTTTCCTGTCCAATAAGGAATTTCCAAAACGATACACCAAATTTTAACTGAAGTTATAGGAACTAACTTAGGTTATTTTTATTTTAGACTAGCTGTCACCCACGACTTCTTCCGCGTGAAATTTAGCAAAAGTATGTTGTTCACTGTAAGCATGTGCTTGAGGTGTGCACTGTATTGGACTCCAAGAATTAATATAATTGTAATGTATATATTAATGTATGTAATTTGCTTAATTTGTATTTTGGTCAAATTGGCAGCCATTTTGTTTTTATTTACCGTGATCGCGTCTACATAACTTATTAACCATAGCTTCAGGAAGTTAGCCCCCAATTTTTCGCGTAACGATTTGAAAATGCGTAGAGGGTTTGCCCATCGATTTCCCCTTTTTGCTCACCATTTAATTTGTTTTGCCCACCTCTACAAAAAAAGTTAAATAAATATAATTTAAATTGCGTGAGCCAGCGTCCGAAAAACTTTCAAAAATTGAAAATGTCTAGGTGGATTCTTGAAGTATTTCATTTGCCCACGTTTGCCCATTTTGTATTTTTTTTAATTTTATATAACTAATTGGTGTTTTGAAAATAGAAGACGTTTTTTTTTTCAATATTAGATCGGACACGTATTACCTTAACAGTTCCATTATAGAATTTCTTGCGGAATAGAGAAGTGATTACTTTTTGTATGATCGCAAAAACTTAATTATGTTAATAATATCTATATAACAACATTTTTAAGAGAAATTGTATATCTTGAAATTTTCATTACTTTCTTATACTGTGTAAATGAGTACTGAAGGGATTAAAGTTCAAATTAAAGCTCCAAATATGTTGTTGTTGCTAAATCCCATCCAGCACACTGTTAGTATTTACATATTTACTGTACACGTTATGTATAACAGTAGGTGGCATGCGTATCATGTCATACCTACAAATGTTTTAAAAGAGCATTTCTGTAATTTTACCACTTCTCACCATTATATTACTTTAATACAATTTAAAAAAAGGGTGCGAAGCCGCGGGTATCAGCTAGTATATATATATTAATTTAGGAAAACAAAAGTAAATATATCATAGTAAATATTTATAACAATTGAATACTTCAATATTTTATTAACATGTCACCGTCCCGTTGAATAATATCATAGACCGGTACGAGTCCTTAGGGACCATTTTGAGAAATTTGGAACTACGTGACCAATATTAATTGGTCTTTAAAAACACGTACGTGTTACATTCTGTAGTCCGGTGGAACTGTAGTGGCCTTGCCAGGATAACAGTTCCAAGAAAAAAAAACGTGTTACACTCTATTTTATATTCATTCATTCAACTGGCATGTTTATGGCAATTTTAAAATGTACTCTTTTGTTCACAGAAAATGTGAAGATCTCGAGGATGAGTTCAATACGATTCCACTAAGCGTGAACGGTAACGTTCACAGTGCGGGAAATGCGGTTTAGTCACTAGTCTGTACCTACTTGTAGACATCACCGGAGATTACACACCGACTGGCGGCTATAAACCGACATTCTAACTTCCATGACAATTCATTTAGCTATAGAATTGGATGCGATTGTACGGGCTAACAACGTATGTTGGTCTCGTTTGGAAAAACTTATTCGTTATATCTTAAACACATTTACATTTTCTACAGTTTTTTTGTGGAGATTTACAATGTGACAATGAGCCCTTAGCAACTAGTTACAAACGAACCGATAAGCTAAGAAGCTTTGTAATTAAAATACACACTATAAAATATATTTTTCACAGTGTATCAGCAAGTTAAAACGTGGGTACTTAAATTTGAAGGTGTAACGTAAATCATATTTCATGGGCTATTAGGGAACGTACCCATACTACGTAACTCATGTTTGACAATTTTTTAGCCCCCTCCCACCAGTTGGTGACCATCTGTAGTATATTGAGAAGACCTCCCCCCTGCCATTAGTTTTCATTATTAATTCATAAATACGGCTTTTCCCCTCACCCTGTGACTAAGCGTGGTACTTTGAAGGCCTCCCTATCCCCGTACCGGTCATATAGTATGGGTATGTCCCCTCAGAAGTGAAAGGGCTAAAATTAAATACACCGAAAAGTACATTTTCTTTTACAATTAATCCAATTAAGGCCAAATATAATTAGCGAAATATGATATCTGATATATTTGTTATATACGTAACCTGAGATCCGAACTGTCAAAAGCGATTATCGGGTTGTCGCGTCGTGGTCCTGAATTGAGTAAATGATATATGACGGGCTTCAACATCTGTTTATTAACATTTAGTAATTAGTACATACAAAGAAAGATATGACATGACATCTTTAATTAATTTTTCTAACGTAAATGAATATTGAACTTGTTCTTGTTTAGGAACTACTGGAATGCTTGCACGCTGTGTAAAAATACATAGTTTTTTTTAGAAAGCTGATTTACTTTTATAATCGTATGTATTGTCTGTTTTATCGTACGAGAAACATGTAGGCTTAATAACATATGTAGATACTTTTCGATTCAATAATATTCAACTGCTTTTATAGTAATACAGTGTATAGTAAATTAGATGTTATCAATTTAACATGTGTGTAGGTAGTATTTATTTCTAGATTTTTCAGTAGATTCTGTGTAATTTCATTCGGTGTGTGGTCTCCTTTATTGTTTTATTATTTCATATAAGCAATCGATAGATCGACCGTGGTGAGATTTTGTTTTAAGGTTTTTTTTTTATAACGGTTTGTTTCATACGGGCTCCTTTGAATATGATTGGATTAAAAAAAAAAAAGAAATATCATTTCCTCCCTGATAAAATGAGAAAAAAAAATTTGAATAGCTATGTCAAAAAAAATACATAAAACTGTTTGAAGATTTTGTAGGCGGATACATTTTAAGATACCGATAGATATATCCGAAATTGATAGAAATAATTGGATTTTTTTGGAATTGTAAGTTGCTGTTTGAGTGGCGCCATTATTATATGATTTCTTTGTGTATATATATTTATCCGAATGTTTTTTTTTTGATCCCCACAGTCGATCGCTACTATCGTAATAAGATTTACGTTACCTTATTTATTTCTTATTATTTCTTATTATATATAAGTATGTCATGTAGTGCGCGAACACGAGACTTAGTCTAACAACTATTCTATTGTTTTAATAGATATTAAGTAAGGACTGATAAGGATATTAAATACTCGTAAAGTGTTATAAGCTGTTTCGTTTTTTGTAATTCCTGTCGCACACATCACCTCTCTGTTTCACTTCTATGTCAATTAAGTGTTGTTGTCTTTTGCTTCGGAAAAATGTGACCGCTGATTGCATAAAACACGTTCGAACATATCCATTCCTTTAACGGCGTTCTTAGTGGAATTGTTTTGGTATTAAAATAACAAGTATTAAGATAAACAATTTGGTGGTCGATATTTATAAATTGTCAAAACACATCAAATCCAAGATGGAGGCTTTTGTATTTTTTATTTTAAATAGTATTTGTTGTTGTTTTTTTCTTGTATAGCGAGTTATGTATAAATAAAGTGCACTATATAACTGTATACGTATTTTGTTTTTTTTATCCATCATTGATAATAGTGTAAGAAAAAAATCTTATCCTTAATAAGACGGTATACTTTATTTCATTGATGAAGGCGTTACTTTGTGGAAATCCATCATTTAAATTAGGGTGGACGTTACTTCACACTTCCGCGCTGAGAATTGTTTGCTCGTTGTCACGTCTTACTGCAACAATAAACGGTTGTGGAAGAATTAAAAAATGATAAAAAGGCGTGGTGGTTGGTCGGCAGTTAAACTCGATGTTGGCAGGTGGTGCAAGCTATCGTCGATAATAATCTAGATTGGTATAGATAATATAGAAAAAGAAGTATATAGTGAATTCAAAATATGTTGCAGATTGACGTGTAACGACTATAATCAATTACATGTGTTTCGCTCCTTCACGGAGCATCTTTAAATCGATGTTGACTCTTCCGATGTAAGCGGCCGAGTGATTACAAAAGCGATATAATTTATTTATTCGAAACATTGCCAAAATTTACAGTGGGGCAGTCTAGTAAACACATATAAGAAAATGACTCTATACAAGTGCAACCTTAATTATAGGTGCTTTCTACTTATTATATCATAGAAAACAACTATATATAAATAAAATTAAGAAGATACATTTACTTTAGCACATTAGACTAATTTTTCCCCATCCAATTTTAATTAGGTTTTTTCATCCAGACAGAGGAGTTTTTCAGAATATTCTTTGGGATACATATTATTAAGCTTTTCCATAGGAATTAACCACTACTGGTAAAGAAGTAACATGAAGTTAGTAGAAAGATTATATAAGTAGATAACATAAAATTTGCCTAAAATATACAAAAGACAATCCAGAATTAATTATGTAGTCACTCCAATACGACATATAGAATCGACATAACCGGAGCGATCGCTTCGTCTTTCCCGCCGCGCTTAGTGTTGTGGACGGTACGAATTACTCAGAGAATGATTTTTTTGAGCCACAAATTACTGGCCTGAATGTGAATGTGCTGTGTCTTTCTTCTTCTTCTTCTTTATTTTTTGGCTCCGTCACGGTTTGTGCACTAGCCAGCGTCAAGTAACAAGATTTTACCAAGTAAGTGTCTTCTGATAATTATAATATTCTAACAAGATGGTGGTTTCCATGTTAGAACTTTCCATCGAGTTTTGGTGGCATCTCAGAATGCATGCTCCGTGGTATTATTTCCCATCCACTTCACTTGTGTATAATAACCGAACTATATTACGTAAAACACCACCAATATTACAAAATATAGAGTCTAATAACACAAGATTATAAATAAAATATAAAAACCACTACATGACAGACTAAGATCCCGCCAAAAACTGCCAGTGCTTTGTCTTTGTTTATTGTATGTTTGTATATTACCCTGCGTTAAATAGCTATTATTAAAAAAAAAACACAGTCGCGAGTCTGTTGTTAATTAAATTATGTTCAGACTTCCTGTAGTTTCCATTCTTAAACTGTAATGTACGTACCACAAATCACTCATGAGCAATTCTGCAGACTTGGTATGGTTTTAAAAAATATTCGCAGTACTCCCCGTTTAATATCATGTAGGTATGGTATTACATTGATGGAACAGATGGTAAACGACGGCTCCTCGTTCGATAGCCAGGTGTACGAAAAAACTGGATTTGAACTGTTATAATATGTTGTTTAGCAAATTATATCTTGCTCTGGGTCTGTGTATGTTATAAATATATATATTTGGTGTAAATTCGATACAATAAAGCTTGTCAATGGTTAAATGACAAAAAAAATTGGCAACCAGTGGAGGAAAAGATACTGAACTGTCTATTTCTCGCCTATTTATATATAGACTACTAGCCGTTCGTTTGCGCGGAACCCCGTTTTTTTGTTTCTTAAATAAAAGTAGCTTAAGTTACTAATTATATAACATCAGCTATCTGTCAGTGAATGTTCCGTCAAAAACTATCCAACCGTTTCGGAGATTAGGCGGAACAAACGGCCAGAGAAAAATTTTAAAATCGGTTTTTACATATACATTTAGTAAATAGCTATTTTTTTAACATTAGAACAAATATTTTAATTTTATTTAAGTTTATAGAAGATTATTCTCAAATTCGCAAGCGGCATCGAACCTTCGAGCCTAAGGTGAGACTAAGTTTTTGTGTGTGCTTACTTTTTGTATAACTAATGAATGATTTCCACCGTTAAATGGTAACGCACAGTCCGGTTGCAAATTGATCTCCTTTGATTGGCGCGAATCTGGAATGAACTCCTTTCTAAAAATTTCCCACATAACTATTATTTAGGGTTCTTCAAGAGGGGAGTGGACAGGTTTTTAAAGGGTAGCCAACACACATGTTATGCTTCTGGTAATGCAAGCGGCAGAAACCGGTTCGCTTGCCACCATCATGGTAAAAATTAGATAAATGGCTATTGATTATCTTTAGGTGCCTTAAATCAATTAATTATATCAAGTAAAATAATTGCTTTTAAAAGCAATCAAGGGAAAACAATTTAAACCAAGATTAAGGAAGATGTCACCGTGAACTTAATTACAGAGAAAAGTGATAGGCTTACCGATAATTCCGTTTGAATAAGGTAATAAGAAAGTCGACATTTCCCTTAAAGCGTAGTTACTTTTGTTTTCATGTTTATATTCTGTTCTCTAACAATCAATAAATTGATTGAATGATAACCCGCGGGCCTGGAATACAAAGTCTTTATTCTATTCTTCGTAGAATTATGCAATCTGTATTTCGATACATAGTCGAGTAAAAGACGTAATACTTCATTTTATTCAAGCTTGTATCGTTAGGCTAAATATTTTTCCAGGTGCAGGGAAATACGTATTTACATTGATTGACATACAAACGAAAACTAATGTATCCATTGTAAACATACTGGCTGGTGTACGCCCACGCTCCACTATAATGGATGTAATTTAAAAAAAAAAACTGGCTTAATATCACACCGCGTCCTTTTATGTACTTTCGAATCCCCGCAATATGAACCAGAGTTTGCAGTTAAGAAAAACATCACATTATAAAACGATTGCATGTTTGTAGGGCTTTTTCTCAAATTGGATATCTGTTGTCAAACACCAATAAGTGTGTTCCGGCAATCGCATTTTAGTTGTTCTTCCTCTAAATTGAAGCGTTTACCATCTTAGACCATCATCGTTATATAATACAAGAGGAGAGTTTGGCTCAACGCTAAAACTTAAAAAAATATACCACAGCCTATACCGCTTCTGGAATTATAATAAACACTAGCTGTCGCCCGCAGCTCCGCATGCGTTTTTTTTATAATGGTAAATTACTTCTTATAAGATCAGCTATCTGTCAGTGAAAGTCCAATAAAAATATGTCCAATCGTTTTGGAGATAGTACTACAGACGAAGCCACGGATGACAGCTAGTCTAAAATAGAGTAACCTATGTCACCCGCTGTAATTATAACTATTCGTCATTGAAATTTCTGTCAAATTCGGTCCAGCCGTTTCGGAGATTACCCGGAACAAACAGACAGATAGACAAGAATTTTAAAAATTGTGTTTTTGTTATCAGTATCATGTATACGTTCATATACAATCAGTAAAAGTCGTTATTTCGATATTACATACAGACACTTCATTTTTATTATATGTATAGATTAAAAAAAGGTCATAAACATACGTCAAACAGTGTAAACGCCTATATGACTTGTGTAGTAATCATTATAACTCGTACTACTGGGCATTGGTTTCTCTCAAGAGTCGCAATGTACTTCTTTCCTACTACAAATCAAGCTTGCATTCAAGTTCTGCTGTCCAAACTCATATAGATTATTGATTGAGATTGGTGTAAATCGGAATACCCAAACACGTATAGATTATTGATTGAGATTGGTGTAAATCGGAATACCCAAACACGTATAGATGATTGATTGAGATTGGTGTCACTTTTATCAACAGAAGGAATAAAACTTGTCAGGTGAGTATTTAAATATTCTCTCAGCCCGCATATATCAGTTAATATCCAGTTCAATTCCAGTTGTCTATAAAATTCCGTTTATCTATCTGCTTCACGGCATCAAGACGTGATTTCCAAACAAGAACTTATCGGTTGCAGTTTAGTTGGCGATTTAATAGTCTTGAGGGTTTTGCAGAAAATTAAAACAAACAGTTTATTCTGTTGGTTTATATAAATAATATGTTATATAAGAGTTTGTAGGGAGGAGAAATTGACGCCCGAATAGGTTTGTGTGCTTGATTGAGTTTGATTCTTGATACAAAGCGTAAGCGTGTAGTAGTGCATTCAAAATGTATATATGCATTGAAAGAGTAAAGCATAGTGATTTATTATATCTTCTATTTTATAGTCATTTCGACGTCAAATACCTTTGTCACATATGGAATTTTTTAAATTTGCCGAACGTCTCTTCACTCTTCACTTCTAGAAATGAACAAAAGGAATACTTAAAACTTATCAATAAGGTAATAAATTGATCAACAAGTCAGTTGAATTCGAATTATGGGAGATAAGTCTACGGATGGGAATTCCTGTTCGTTTTCAGAGCTTAGTAGAGAGAGATATATTGAGTTCGGGTCTTTGTGAACCGTTCCTTTGTACTGATAAAGTCATTATGGTACTTGTCTCGGCGTAGTTCAAAGCTAGTTTTATACTTAAATATAATGTGATAACGAATATTATGTAAAGGCTGTGCTATTATAGAATTAATTTGCCACTTCATATTTTTACTATATAAAGGGCACGTTGTCGCTTCGCTTTTCTATATATAAGGATAGCGGCCCGCTCCGGCTTCGCACGGGTATAAAATATATAGCCTCTGTCATTCTCTGAAAAAACGATTAAAGTCGATCCAGTAGTTTTGATTTATTCATTACTGCCCGTGGCCCGCACGCGTTATATCTGGAGTAACCTCAAAATAACAGTATATCTCCAATATTTAATTTATGTTATTATACATATAAACCTTTCTCTTCAATCACTCTATCCATTAAAAAAAACCCGCATCAAAATCCGTTGCGTAGTTTTAAAGATTTAAGCATACATAGGGATATAGGGACAGAGAAAGCGACTTTGTTTTATACTATGTATTGACTAGCAGTAGTAGCGTTCGACTTCGCACGCAATAAGCAACAATATTAAAGTTTATAACAATAAAATACGGCCTAACACCAACCAGTATAACAACAAAACGAATAGTAATACAACATATTCATTATCTTGACGTCATCATGTCTTGACCAGGATCATCAGGTGTAAAAAATTTGTATATGTAAGTATGTGTAATTATATATATGTCATAGATTAGGATTTTGTTTTTTCGAAATGACTATATGCTGTTGACCTGATGGGCCTTCACAGTTTCACCGGCCTAAGATTAGATTACTTTGTCATAGATTAATACAAAAAAATTAACATACTTTTTTAAGGTAGGTTTTAAGTAATGCTTTTTTTTTGTATTATTATAATCGCCTCGTAGTAAACGAGCGGTACCTACATGAGTTAATTTTCGTTGCTTCCCACCGCCTCTCTCACTCATTTATATGATAATGCAGAAGATACGAGAGTACTTGCTATGGTAAAGTTTTCAAATAAAAAAGTGTATCCGACGATCCGGATATAATTCCCTGTTTTATGTTAAGGGTGGGTTAAGTAACTCTTATGATATTACAAAAATGACTAAGCAATTAATTACTCATAAATTCAAAGGTGCAGGCAGACGTTTGATTCTTCATATGCTAAAGACTGCACTGCAAAGTTATTTTAGGTCAGAGAACGACGCCATTTTTACCATTTAATCGTTCTATCAACCAATCTGCCAATCGAATATTATTAATAAATGCAAAAATACAATTCGGAGTATGTACAGAGATGAGAGAGCGGTCTGTTGATCTACGCGAGAAAGACACTTGTTTTTTTCATTTCGCACTGACTACATACTGTCTGTCTAAAGAGCCTCTACAGTTAGTTTCACTAGGCTTGACGTGCTCGGAGAATACTCAGCTGCAATGGCATATAGCCCAAGGGTGTCAAAGTAGCCGAACCTGGGCTTAGGTCGTTACCTTGGACGCAAATTTCGCGAATTTTTGTAGAAATTCAAGAGACCTTTTTAACCATACATGTATATATGTAAGTAACATATATGCATATATATATCTAAGTAACATATATTTAAGATCTGATAATCTTGGTTACGATTAAACAGACCAAGAAAAGAGAAAAAGTCCCTCACAGAAGCGATGTATCTTTGTCTCTTACTTCAAATGTAGCTTTTTTATAGGCGCTTTTATAGGAATTTTGAGTCACGACGTACCACCATGTTTATCTATTATAAAATAATTCGACTTTACCCAGTTTGGCTTATTTTTAGACCGTATATGACGACGTTTGAACTGACATATATCAACGGTCTTTGCTAGACTTTGACCTTCAAATATTGTAGCGATCTCGACAGGTAACAACTTGTGCATAATTTGTACGCATATTGTACTGCGTATATAATACATATAATAATTATACTAAACCAAAAATAAACAAATGAAGTTATTAATGGAATAAAAATATTAAAAAAAAGAAACAATGAAATTTGTCCCGGAAAACATTTGAATAACAATTTCATTTCGCTATTGAATTTAATTACTTCTTTGAAGAGCAGAAAATCAAATGGGACTTTCACGCCTCAACGGTTAGCCAATAAAACAAGTTAGCCTCAACTTTGAGCCACCAGTCCGAGTGTTAATTAAGCACTTAACTACTTAAAAGCAGTTAGAACGTTTTAATTTAGTCTATTACCTACCTTGATTTTACTTTTATTCTTAATTGCTATATTATTTATTTGAATGCATTAGCTCCTTTGGCGCACGTATTCCTTTTCCCTTTATATTTATTAGCTAATTCCGGCCCGCTTCGTTGGACATTAAAAATGGCAAAGGGTTAATGGATTCAAAAAAGTCTAGAGGTATCTATGAAAAATTCCGCATCGAACGGTCATGGAAATTCAAAAAACTGTAATTTCATTATATATATATACTAGTGGCCCTTGGGGCTAGTGCTTGTAGCGTGTTCGAAGGCTCCACTCCGGGGGATCGAACTTAGGCTTGCACCGCTGCCGTGGCGTAGATTCAATATTCAAACGGAATTCTAGGATGTTTGTACCCGGCTAAATCGCTACCACTATTCACATATTGAGAAACCTACCACACCGATAGTACCAGTTTGTTACATTTCGGGATTAGTAAGTGTATATCTATCTATCGAGAGGTTTTCGGTGCCGGAAACACAATGGCGACTGCCTATCAATTATAATTGTAGATCTATTCATGGTCGACGTTATTTTTGACTTTAAATACGTTATTAGGTAGCCGATATATATTTTGGAAGTTATACTTCTTTTGGCGCATTAGGGAAAAATGATGAGAGTAAATTTTTACGATGCGTGCGCACACCGTCACGAAAAACCGACACCCTGAAGTTAGCTATAGTCAACATTTTATTAAAAAAAAGTATGTTTGTATTAAATATCTTTCTTCTATTGTTAGTGTCGTTTTTTCTACAAACGTAGTATAAGGCGAACGATAAAATTTTTGAAAAGATTATTATCTTGTTACGCCAAAGAAGTATAAGTTCTAAGGCGTGTACATAATTATACACTACCTTGTTTTTTTTATAACTGAATGGGTATTGACCAGAATTGTTATAATCAATAGGAACAATCGTAATAGTATGTGTGTACATAAGTAAGTTGATAAGTAATTTTAATATTGTGTCTGCATAAACAATATTAAATAAATAGTCTTCGGACATTTTTGTCTTTATGACTTTTTGTAATAATTTAGTTATTTTTGATTTTTAAGATCCCAATAGCTTTTCGTTATTTTTTATGTTTTTTTATATATTGATGTCGGTTTCATTTCTTTTTTATTTTATTTTTTTCATTTTTAGTGTAAACAGAAGAACGTTTAACTTTTGCTATAAGATTAAGTAATTAAAGTCCGATGGTCTTAGAATCTTAATCTATTATTGTATTCACCCCGCTTCCACTCCAGCTTCGTTCGTGGATGAGACCTTTTTGATAACAGTCAAAACACCAGGTGTAAGTCTTCGTCCAAACGATACATATGAGCCCAAACAGAAGATAGCTGCTGTAAGCCTTGGAGTAGTCCCACTACATTGTCTGCTACATCCATCAACAAATCAGGTTTGACGCACCATATGTTTTATTTTATTGCCGATCGTGTCAAGTTTTTACTAAAATTATCTGATGGGAAGTGATTGAAAGTCGTAAAAGCTCTGCTTATTCCTTTATTTTCCACCGTTAAGGTTGGTATAGTTTTTCAAAATTGAATGAGATCACCCTGAACCATCAGTAACTCAAATAACACGAAATTCATTAAAATTGGTTTAAAGGTCGACAAAAATATCATTACGTTTCACTATACTTAGACGAGAAAATCAAATAAGGACTAGGGGCGATAAATAAGTGGAGGTGCCTCAGAAGTGTTGAATCGTTTCTTCATATTTGAATGGGGCCACCGCTGAATATAACCAATAAAAACAATTAAAAAAAAAAAACATTAAAAGCGTTCACAATCGCAGAATATATTAATCAGACGTCTATTGTTTTATTTTTATAGACAAAAATAATTTATTTGTATGTATCTCTAAATAAAGAGTATTTGAATTCGATACAAGGCGAAATAGCATGATGATATCACAAAAATTAACTCCTCAATTCAAGTTTGTTTATCTAAGAAAATTAATTTAAAAATTATAACTGAAGACGAAGGTATTGGGCTCGAGGCTACGAGATGTTGTCGAGACTTCTACAACCTAGAGTTATATAAAAATCTTTAGAAGCAGAAAAACAATTGTGAGAGGTAAATAAAAATCGAATGAAACCTGCAACGTGCTAGCTGTAAGTAAAAGGAACAAAAGCCCTCAAATGAACAGACGGACGACAAATGAAAGTTGATACCGTCCGAGATGCCTCGGGCGTGTTTTATATTAAATCGATACGGTAACAACGTGTTGCCGCGACATATTGCAGAGTAATTTTATTGGGTATGTGACTGTCGGTGTGATTTCTTGGTGGTTTTTTGTGGTTTTTATTGTTGACTTGGTGTGCCTACGGATTCCGAGCTAGTTTATGACCCTGACTTGGCTTGTTTTTCTTGGACTTTGTTGATTTCTCTACTGTTTGACTTGGCTTCGTTTTTTGGACTGTTTTCTTGCATTTTGACTGGACTTGGCGCGTTTGACGGATTTGTGGTTGTTGCCTCTTGGTCGCTGCGTGACCTTTTGGAGACCACGGAGGTGGAGGACTGTGCGGCTCCCAAGGTGAGCGCGCGCGGCAGGGGGATTGCCCGGAGTCGCGCCAGACCCGGCACTCCCGTGGTGCGCACTCGGGGTACATTAGGGGAGTTCGACGGGTCATTTGACCGGGCCTTGGCCGGTGGCGTAAGCGTAAGCGCTGCGCAGTCTGTGGTTGGCTCCGCCGCCGCTTCTGCGGCCGTGTCGGCGGCGAACTCCGCCCTGCCCAGCTCTGATTCGGAGCTGGAGCTGATGGACGTGGGCTTGGACGCCCAGGCAGTAACGGCGCTCGCCGCGATGGACGTGGGCATTTTAGACGCCCAAAGATTGAAGGCACTGGCCGGCTCAAATATTGCGACGATATATGAGACGGTCCAGAAGTCCAAAAATATACAGGGCCCCTGCAGGAAGGCCCTCAAAGCCGCCACCAGGACCTTGCAGGAGGTCGTGGAGTCCCTCGTGGAGCGCACTGAGGGGGAGGAGATCAGGAAGCTCCAGAGGGAAATTAAGAACCTCCGGCGGCACGCTGAGGACCTGAAGGCGGAGAATCTGGCGTGGCGGCGGGAGTCGAACGCCAAGAAGGTGATGCCTCCGCCCCCTCCTCCTATGCCGACATCAGCAGTGACGGAGCCGGCCACTCAGTGGCAGCAGGCCTTTGCAGAGGCGATCTCCCGTATGGAGCAGTCCCAGGCGTCGCTCGCCAATATGGTGAGCGTACGCCTGGACGAAATGGAGAAGCGTCTCCCTCCGGAGGCGCCCTTACGCCCACTCTTGTCTGCGGACAAGAGGGGGAAGGGTGGTGCAGGTGCGGCTAACGCTGTGACGGCGAAGGCGGTGGGGCAGCCTCAAAGAGCGCAGGCTGTGGCCCCTGCGAATCCTGCCCCACTAGGGCTGGCGCGGGCTGAATTGCCTTCTATGACTGAGGCGGCTCCCGGCTCCAGTTGGGCCACTGTAGTCGGGCGAAAAAAGAAGGCGGCTAAGGCCCCGGCAGTGGTGCCAAAGACCGCTGCCCCAACGGCCCCCAAGACCCCGCAGAGGCCAGCGGGGCAGAAGTTGCCTTCCGCCCCCCAATCGGCTGCGGTGATCGTGACCCTGAATGATGCCGCAGCCGGCACGGGGGTCGGATACAGGGAGGTGCTCATTAAGGCCAGGGAGCATGTGACCCTGCCCGAAATGGGCATTGAGGAGGTGCGGGTGCGCCCGACGGCCACGGGGGCCAGAAAAATCGAGCTGCCGGGTCAAACCAAGGAGAAGGCCGCGGAACTGGCCCGGCAGCTGGAGGTGGCATTGGCCGGAGTTGCCACGGTCGGCATCCCGACCAAAAAGGCGGACATCCGAATCGTCGGGCTCGATGATTCGGTGTCCCGCGACGAAGTGATGTCGGTCGTGGCAGCGAAGGCCAAATGCGGGTTGGCGGACCTAAAGGTGGGGGAGGTGAGCTGGAACTGGGGGGGCCTAGGTGCGGTGCACATAACACTCCCCGCGGCGGGGCCCAGGGAGCTTGTAGAAGCCGGCAAGCTCCTGGTCGGGTGGAGTGTTGTGCGAGTGCAGCTGCTGGACGAGAAGCCCATGCGCTGCTACAAGTGCATGGGCTTGGGGCACACCCGCCCTCTGTGCCCCTCTTCGTCCAGCAGAGGCGACGGGTGCTACCGTTGCGGCGCGGCGGGCCATAAAGCGGCCGAGTGCAAGGCGGAGACAGCCCGCTGCGCCGTATGCGCCGACGCCGGTAGGCCCTCCGGGCACATTATGGGGAGCCGCAATTGTCGGCCCCCCACCACGAAGGGAAGGGACTCCCACTTAGTGGGAGCAAGCCCTAGGGTGGCCGCCGCCAGGCTGGAGGAAACTGCTATGGACCACTAATGGAGCACACCATACGCAGTTTCCTCGTGCAGTCAGTGGCGGAGTGGGGTATCAAGCTCGCGGTCGCCGCGGAGCCGTACTTTGTTCCCTCCCATCGGCAGTGGGCTGGGGATCGGACTGGCTCCGTGGCGATCGTGGCCGGCCGGGGTTCGCACCTGGCGGTGAGAGAGAAGGGGGACGGGTTCGTGACAGCTGTCTGGGGAGAGTACGCCATTGTGGGGGCGTACTTCTCCCCTAACAAGCCCCTGTGGGAGTTCGAGGGGTTTCTCGGCTCCCTGCAGGGAGCTGTCAGGCGGCTGTCGCCTCTCCCCGTGGTCCTCATGGGCGATTTAAATGCTAAATCAAGGACCTGGGGAGGGGCAGCCACGGACCCGAGGGGCGTGGCCGTTGAGGAGTGGGCAGCCGTAGTGGGGCTGTCCCTCCTCAACCAGGGGAATGTGCACACGTGCGTGCGGCATAACGGGGGGTCGGTGGTAGATGTCTCGTTTGCCACCCCGTCTGTCGCACGCCGTGTCCGGGGCTGGAGGGTGCTGGAGGAGGTGGAGACCTTATCGGACCACCGATATATCAGGTTCGAGGTCTCCACCTCCCAAGCCGGAATTGGCACCCGCCCCCGGGGGGGCACGAAGTTCCCCTGTTGGGCGGTGAGCCACCTCAACCGTGACTTAGCGGAAGAGGCGGCCATCGCCCAGGCGTGGGCCATGCCCCCCCCTCAAGATGACGTCGACGCGTCCGCAGCCCGCCTCCGTGGTGCCCTCACGGAGGTTTGCGACGCGTCGATGCCGCGGAGCGTACGCCGCCCAGACAAACGGGCGGTGTACTGGTGGTCGCCGGAGATCGCCGATCTCCGTGCGGCCTGCTCCGCGGCCCGGCGGCTGTTCGGGCGCAGCCGCCGACGGCGGCATCGGGACCCCGAAGTGGAGGCCCGGCTGTATGGCAGCTACAGGGAGTGCAGGAAGACCCTGCAGGCTGCCATCAGCCGGGCGAAGGAAGCGGCATGGGAGGAGCTGCTTTAAACGCTGGAGGGAGATCCTTGGGGGCGCCCGTATGAATTGTTCCCCGACCCTCCGCTGCTGCCAGCTCCTCCCATGCCTCCGCCTCGGGTGGAGGTAGAGGAGGCGCTTGATGACGGTCCTCCCCCAATAACGGAGGAGGAGATGGGGAGGGCTGTTGAGCGCCTCCTCAACAGGCGGAGAGCGCCCGGCCCTGACGGGGTCCCGGGTCGGGTGCTCGGCCTAGCATTGGGCCAATTGGGAGGGTGGCTTCGGGAGCTGTTTGACCGGTGTTTGGCGGTCGGACAGTTCCCGAAACCCTGGAAGCAAGGGCGGCTCTGCCTTATGGCGAAGGAGGGCCGCCCTCTGGACTGCGCGTCCGGTTATCGGCCCCTCGTCCTGCTGGACGACGCCGGAAAGGCGTTGGAGAGAATTATCTCCTGCCGGGTCGTCCAGCACTTGGAGGAGACGGGGCCAAATCTATCGGACGCGCAGTATGGCTTCCGGGCAGGGCGTTCCACGGTGGACGCCCTGTGCCTCCTCAAGTCGCTGTCTGCGGAGGCGACCTCCCAGGGGGATAGGGTCTTGGCGGTGTCCTTGGACATCGCCAACGCCTTCAACAGCCTGCCGCACGGGGTTATTCAGGAGGCATTCCGATATTTCGGAGTGCCCCCGTATTTGCGGCGGCTGTTGGAGGCGTACCTCGAGGACAGGGAGGTCGCCTACGTAGACGGCGACGGGCGGATGATTCGCCGGCTTACAAATAGGGGGGTTCCACAGGGGTCGGCATTGGGGCCGCTCCTGTGGAACATGGGCTACGACTGGGTGCTCCGCGGCGTGCTCCCATATGGAGCACGTCTCATCTGTTACGCGGACGACACCCTAGTCGTGGCCCGGGGGGGGGGGGGAATGGCGGGAGGGGGAGCGCCTGGCCACGATGGCCACAACCCTCGTGGTCAGGCGCATTAGGAGGTTGGGCCTCAGGGTGGCCCTCGAGAAGACCGAGGCCATACTTTTCCATGGGCCTCGGCGAGGGCCACCACCTGGGGCCCACATAATGGTGGAGGGCGCCCGGATCAGGGTAACGGCCCAGATGAAATATCTGGGCCTCACCCTGGATGGGCGCTGGCGGTTCGAGCCCCACTTTGCGGGGCTCGGGCCGCGTATTTCTGGGGCGGCGGCGGCACTCGGCCGATTGCTCCCCAACATAGGGGGGCCGGGTGCCGGGTGTCGTCGACTCTTTATGGGAGTCGTGCGGGCGATGGCCGCCTACGGGGCACCGGTCTGGGCTGATGCCCTCGGTGCCGCCAACGTGCGCGTGCTGCGTAGTGCGCAGCGCACGGTGGCACTGAGGGCAATCCGGGCGTACCGAACGGTGTCCTCAGCGGCGGCCTTCACGCTCGCCGGCTCCCTGCCTTGGGAGCTGGAGGCGGGAGTTCTCGCCGCCGTGTATGAATTCACGGCGGCGAGGAAGCGTAGTGGGGAGCCTCCGGCTCCCAGGGAGATCGAGGCGAAGCGGAGGGAGATGAGGGAGGAGGCGACGGGAAGGTGGATGCAGGACCCGGCGGACGCGCGTTTCGGGACGTTCACCGTCAACGCCGTCCGCCCGGTCCTGCGGGAGTGGTTGGGGAGGAGTTGGGGCTCCCTGACGTTCCGACTGGTGCAGGTACTCACCGGCCATGGCTGTTTTGGGTGGTACCTGCACCAGATCGCTCGCAGGGAGCCGACCGCCGCCTGTCATGAGTGCGGCGCTGACGTAGACACCGCGCAGCACACTCTGTCCGAGTGTGCTGCGTGGGAGGGAGAGCGCCGCACTCTGACGGCGGTGGTGGAAGCAGATTTGTCGCTGCCGAGCGTGGTTCTGTCCATGCTCGGCAGCGAACAGGCGTGGCGAGCTGTGGCCTCCTTTTGCGAGGAGGTCATCTCGCAAAAGGAGGCGGCGGAGAGGGCCCGAGAGGTAGATCCTCTAAGTGGCCCTCTCCGCCAAAGGAGGACAGGCGGGAGGAGGCGGCGCTTTGCCCAACTCCTCCCGCCATCTTAGCCGGACCTGAGGGGATGTAGTCGGGGTACTCATCCTCTCATTGCACAGGTCCGGCGGACGAGGAGAGGCAGCTGGTGTGTACCCAGTCTGCCTCTCTATAGGCAGGAGCCCGGCGGCCACCTTCCGCCGGACGGACCGTTGGGGCGGCTATTCAAGGTGATTAGCGAGAACGATCCCTTGCCGCCCCAACAACACGGTCTGTCGGTACACCGTGGGGTTTTAGTCCGTGCGAATCGGATATAACCCATCCTCTCCCCCGGGAGGGTGGGTATCCATAATGGATTTCCCCACGTAAAAAAAAAAAAAAAAGAGTAATTTTATTGGAACTTCTAAACGTTTACACGATAAGTTATATAAAGTACAGTTAAAAATATTTAAAACTATGGATTAATTATGAAATTTCTCTTAATCTAGGCTTATATAATCGTTAGTATACAAGCTTCTTTGAAAAAAAAAAAAAAAAAAAAAACGAGTACCTAAGGAGATTTACGTTCTACTAAAATCGACTTCAGTTAATTAAATTGAATTTAATGGTTGACGTAGTCTGTATACATACATTTTACATTACGTTACATTATACGTACATACAACATTTTCATTAGTTTTTTATGAATTCCATGAAACCGATGTACAAGTTCAAACAAACGAAAGTGGTCAGCAATGGAGACAAGTTTTTTTTTAAATACTACTAATTATTTGTCTTTCAAAGGTAAAGAATCATGCGAGGATACTTCACATAATATGGCAATACATCGTCGAAATAATAAAGCCTCTTTTTTGTTATATTTATTTATGCAGAGAAAAAATCTAAAGTGCCCGTTTTTTTTGTTGCAAAAGGGTTTATTCATTTGTTACCAATTGTGTAACTAAGGAACGGCTTAACCCACTGAGATTCTAATTTGTTGTTTCATAGTTATGTTGGTATCCGATAGATGTCGTAGTGGTCGAGCCACTAACTACCACAAAGGTCAGGATGTCTGTCAGTGTTTTCTGTAAATCGAGCTAGCAATTACCGCATGTGTAACAAGAGACAAATCTATTATCTCCCTCTCTCTTATCAAATATTACGATATCTTTTTTAAATTTCAATTCTTTCGATTCCATTCGTTTATTTGTTGATTCCCGCATGCTCATATGTCGATATGTTCAGTAATTTTGTCGTGATCGAACCTCAAAGGAACTGTATCTTCATTCTATATAGACTAATGCCAAAATGAAATGCTTTAGGATTATGTACATAGAAAAGATTCAAACTCAAACAAAAAATAAATATACTGACAGTAAATTACACATTGACTATGTATCTCATTAACTTCAACTATAGCGGTCAAAATCCGACGTCAATGTGTCTAAATTAAAGCTTAGCATTGACACTGGCATATCTTTCAGCAGTGCCAACTAAAGATATAAACAATTATAGTAACAAATTCGCTGCTAAACGAGCTAGTAGTCAGATTCAAGATACATGTACGAGTTCGTGAAACATACTCGTACATGCTTGGTACACGTGTATGTTTCACGAATTTATATATGTATGAAATAGTAGTGTATAATAGCCCTGGGGAGCTGTGGGGTGTCAGACTCTTACTGACTAAAAAACCCACAAGATACCGTCTGCCGCGCTATGGAGTGGCACGGGATCGAACAAGCAAGCACCATGCCACCCCGGCGACAAGGCCCAGCGCGAACGCCCTGACCGCGACGACAGCCCGGTCAAGCTGCCTACCCGTCTACCGAACCAATGTGCAATGGAAAGTCAGGTCCCCAGCCCCTTCCCTCCTTGGTCCGGTTTGGCAGTCAAGGGGTCACCCCCTCCAACCACCACCACCTGTAACTTTTTTACGTGGTTTTCTACCACGGTGACTTTTTAACGAGGTTTTCTCCCTCTCCCTCCGCCCGAAGGCCACCCCTCTGTCACTTTTTAATGTGGTTTCCTCCCACAGGAACTTTTTAATGAGGTTTTTCTCCCTTTTCCTCCGCCCGAAGGCCTCCCCTCTGTCACTTTTTAACGTGGTTTCCTCCCACGGTAACTTTTTCTTGAGGTTTTCTCCTTCTCCCTCCGCCCAAAGGCCGTCCCTCTGTCACTTTTTAACGTGGTTTCCTCCCACGGTAACTTTTTAACGAGGTTTTCTACCTCCCTCCGCCCGAAGGCCTCCCGTCTGTTTTTTAACGAGGTTGTCTCCTCAACACCCGTAACTTTTTAACGTGGTTTTCTCCCACGGTGACTTTTTACCGAGGTTTCCTCCCTCCCACCGCCCGAAGGCACACCCGTCTGTAACTTTTTAACGTGGTTTTCTCCCACGGTGACTTTTTACCGAGGTTTTCTCCCTCTCCCTCCGCCCGAAGGCCACCCCTCTGTCACTTTTTAATGTGGTTTCCTCCCACAGGAACTTTTTAATGAGGTTTTTCTCCCTCTTCCTCCGCCCGAAGGCCTCCCCTCTGTCACTTTTTAACGTGGTTTCCTCCCACGGTAACTTTTTCTTGAGGTTTTCTCCCTCTCCCTCCGCCCAAAGGCCGCCCCTCTGTCACTTTTTAACGTGGTTTCCTCCCACGGTAACTTTTTAACGAGGTTTTCTACCTCCCTCCGCCCGAAGGCCTCCCGTCTGTTTTTTAACGAGGTTGTCTCCTCAACACCCGTAACTTTTTAACGCGGTTTTCTCCCACGGTGACTTTTTACCGAGGTTTCCTCCCTCCCGCCGCCCGAAGGCACTACCCTCCGTAACTTTTTTACGTGGTTTTCTCCCACGGTAACTTTTTAAGGAGGTTTTCTCCCTCCACCCTCTGACGGGCGAACCGAAGCAGGCCCGTCCTTACCCCATCCCCTGTCCCCTCCGATAAGCAGAGGGGTACTGCGAGGGGCGCCGTCTGCCGGGGTATATGCCCCGACCCGGTTCTGGAACCGAGCCCCAGGAGTGTTTATCGGCTCTCTAGCCTAGATCCGTAGTGTTCTGCTAGACAGGGTCACCTCGTGTAGGATGTGGCTCTTCACCACGCACTGACGGTCTTGGGAGGCATAATAGTTAGCTTAGTTTAGATTAGCTTAGTTAGACCCGGGAGAAAACCTCGTTAAAAAATCACCGTGGTAGAAAACCACGTAAAAAAGTTACAGGTGGTGGTGGTTGAAGGGGGTGACCCCTTGACTGCCAAACCGGACCAAGGAGGGAAGGGGCTGGGGACCTGACTTTCCATTGCACATTGGTTCGGTAGACGGATAGGCAGCTTGACCGGGCTGTCGTCGCGGTCAGGGCGTTCGCGCTGGGCCTTGTCCCGGGTTGGCATGGTGCTTGCTTGTTCGATACCGTGCCACTTCATAGCGCAGCAGACGGTATCTTGTGGGTTTTTTAGTCAGTAAGAGTCTGACACCCCGCAGCTCCCCAGGGCTGTGGGTGTCCTATGAAGGATTTCTTCCCACATTAAAAAAAAAAAGCTTAGTTAGACTCGGGATATTAGGTGACAGTCCAGGCCGAGGCGCGCGGTGCGCCATTGTGCTGGTTGCCTATATAAAATCGGGTGAATGCCTTAAGCGCTGCCCTTAGTAGTCCAGTGAAACTGCCGAGGCCTTGCCAGGTCAACAGTGTAGTCAGTTCGAAAAAAAAAACTGTTGAACGAGTCTCTGTTAAACCATCAGAGATTAGAATGACCTATCAGTACAGACTAATAAAAAGGTTTCTATAATATTAATACAGGATATTGATTAAATCCCGGGAGCAATGCCACGTCATCCGCATCTATTTATTTAGACAAATGACAGTTCCGCAATTTATCTTCGTCGCGTTATTACCGCGATACTGCAACGTCATTAGATTTTACGCGATTAATTCAGCATTAGTTTCCTAGCTTCGGTTTAATTAATCTGTACTATCAGCATGTTTCTAAATTTTGTTCTTATTTCATTATATACTTTATTATCAATAGAATAAGTAAATTAAAATATAGTATAACGGGTATAAACAAATAATGAAGTAGCGTTGTTATATTACTTTACAATACTGGTTGTTAGTAACTGTTGCCGGTTATTTTGCTGTCGGGTAATTTGTTGTTTTATATTGTATTGCAATTTGTACAATGACTGAATATTCCAGGTGGGTGTCATGTTTTGACTGTGAACAATATGAAATTCTCTCCGTTTCCACCTATTATTTGTTACATTATGCTCGCTTATTCGCATATTGCGATAACACTGAGCAGTCTTAGTTAATAATATAACCGATAACTAGGTAATAATCCATAGCAAAATAATTCGCGGAGAAAAATTTTACAATAATTACTTAACGATTAGGGGAGTAAGAGTAATAATACATTACATTATTAGTTGTTACAATAACTATCACTTCTTCTGTTGTTTCCATATAAGTATTCAATCAAAATTTAATGGCATATTAAATTGTGTAAACCATGCCCAACGATAATGAACAAATAATTCATTTTTTTTTAAATTTCATTACTGGCCATTAATAATACAATTCATGGTTAAACATTTTTTTTAAACTGTACTATAGCAATAACTTCAAATAATATACATTGAAATACCTTTTAAGACTAATGTAATAAAAAATAATTCATTACAATCGATGTATAAGGCATACAACAAAACAAGAAAATAACAATAGAAAATGAAAATAGCTTCAATCCAAAGTTTCGAAGGAATACAATCATTAAACGACCGTATTATATTGAAAGAACTTGTATACAAACCGTCGACAATGGGCAGGAAATCAAACTTGGACCTTTGATTCCACTTACTTAAAGCTAAATGGGAAGTAAAAAATATTAAGGATATACTTTACTGCGACCTTTTACTTGAAATATTTTTATATTTATGAGGTAAGTGTAATAAAATACACATGATTGCATGAAGGAACGAAGTGTACCTATTTAATGTGTTTGAAATATTTCATTACAAATTAAGCTCTTACAAAGTTTAGTAGCAGTCCTTGACGTTTTGTTTTTTTTTTTTTCAAGTAAAACTGAATCAACATCTTATCTGATCCAATTATTAACCCAGTCGATAATGCTAGCATATTATGTCTTAGAAATAGGTGTTACTTTTGAAGTTATACTGCTTTTGGCGCGTTAGGGAAAAATGCTGAGAGTAAATTTTTACGATGCGCGCGCGCACACCGTCACGAAAAACCGACACCCTGAGGTTAGATATAGTCGACATTTTATTCAAAAAAAGTATGTATGTATTAAATACGTTTTTTCTATTGTTAGTGTCGTTTTTTCTACAAACGTATAGAATAAGGCGAAAGATAAAATTTTTGAAAAGATTTTTATCTTGTTACGCCAAAGAAGTATAACTTCTAAAGCGTGTACATAAGTACACACACACTTTTTTTGATGCTTTGGAGTAAAATAGTCCGTAAAAAGTTAGATAGCGAATACGAACTAGAAACGGCCGATAAAATCGAATTGGTTAGTTCTAAGTATATGGTTTTATAAGAAGTTGTCTCCTAAATTTCATTGCTCTAAGAAAGTATTTAAAAGGAAAAATAACACAAGAAACTTTACCTACCCCATATCACTGATCAAAAATACAGTAATAATATAAGAATAGAAGAGATAGTTCGATTTTTAATAAAATTTATCACATATCTCATTACATTTATATAGACAAAAGTATATAAATTCTAGATTATTGAAGGCGGATAAATAGAATTTAATTAGTATGCCAGATGGGATTATTATAAAAGGTTAGCACTAACTTCAAAGTCAATTGGTGTACGGGGATTCAAGTAAAAGTAATTTACAGTTTAAAAGAGGAAGTCGGGTCATTACTATGTTAATGAGCGCCACCTAAAGCGAATGCGAGGGACGCGATGCCGGCACGCCACGCCGGTGTGGTTCCGTCGCGTCGCGGGGCCTTGTGATGCAAATACGTCGACAATTGCAGCCGGAACAATCTAAACATGCCGGAAACTGAGCGCTGGTTTTAACTTTTTATGCTTCACTGTTACAAAGTACAATAGTGCGCAGTCGGAATTAAAAACGCCTGGAGTTTGTTAATATAGAATGCTAAAGGATTATGACAGAAATGGAAACTCTAGAATTGGTCTTGCATTTTAAATTATACAATGTAATTAATATTTTACTGATTTTGATTTTCTCGCCAAATTTGCTCTTTCTTGTTAGCTCCTATGGAAAAGCGCCTACATAAAATACGTTACAATTTTGCCCAAATCGGTTTATACGTTTCGGACAAATCAATTTTATTTATATGTATAGATTATTTCACGTGTATGCATCTTTTATATGCCCAACTTTTTGATATGTTCTTTAGTGTAGAAAATACACATTATCAAATGTACAAAAAAGAACATAGGGTATCTTTACCCTCCGGGGAAAAAAGTAATACCCGAAGGTAATAATAGGTAAGATATACGTTAACGCGAACGAAATCGCGGGCAAAAAAAGTTAATATAATGTAAAGCTATCCTCCCCATTTTTATTCTAGATTAAAAGTAAATCCATTATACAAGTAATATTTCAGTTATGAAATATGGTTTATTTTTAGGGCTTTTAATTACTATTACATTTTTAATTAGTGCTTTCAACTAAATACTCATTATTCACGTTATGTTTCATTTGAAATTAATTCTATAAAAATGTTCTTAGTTATCATAAATATTACAGGAACCTATAAAATATAATGAGAAATTCAGATGAAGGTGTTCAAATAATTTGTATATGTTATATTTTAGTACTAGGCCGCAACACACTTGCGACTCCCCTGGTGTTGCTAGTGTCTATAGACGATGGTGATCACTTACCATCAGATGACACACTTGTTCGTTTGCCCCCTACAATATATACAAAAAAAATATAGTTTTGCTTCGCGGTTTCCCTCGTGTTTAATTTGTCATGCCGCCATCCCTCATCACACTACTGACTCCACACGCCAATAACTTTCTCTCGTTTAGTGTCTATATCTGTTTTGTATGGTCCGTGCTTTGTTGTTAAAGGTCGTAGCGTAATTTTCGATAACTTATTAAGTTTTTTCGATAAATCTTTCCATAGCGGGTTGTCATGTCAAAAGGTTATTATAGTGTGGATCAATATGTGACGATGGTGATGTCTGGAAATTACCGAGGCGTTATCAGCTCATCCGTCAAAAACGAATGTATTTTTATAAAAAACTATGTTCGCTTAAATTATAGACCAGATCAAGTCGCCGGTTCTTGTCGACGATTGGGTTGTTTTCCGAAAGTAGCTTTGACATTCATAAGCGCCTTCTCAGGACCTAGATTGAATACAGTATTTTTGACTTGTAATAATTATAAATGCGAATGTTAGTCATTTTGTTACACTTTCATGTCTTAAATGTGCATACATATTGTCAACGGTACAGAAGAGGACAAACGGTACTTATCATTCAGAAAAAAATGGATAAGACTTATATATAAAGGCATATATGCAAACGCTTGTAGTCGATAAAATGCAAAACGAATTTTTCAAGTCCGTATAATACTTCTAAAGATTACCGCTTTGAAAAAAACAATCTCTTAAGCTTTATACCTTATTAGTAAGAAGCGTTTACAATAGATAAACTGTTTTTATACCATACAGAATATGTAAAGAGCGTCTGTCTATCACTCATCCGTTCAATGATCTCGTCTTGAAAGCGAACGTTGTCGTTAAGATAGCTTATTTACACCCGTGTAAACATGATTTTCACGACCTATTTTCCAATAAACGTTTTATGGTATAGGTACGAGAGCGTTGACTAGACGTATATAGTGTGTGAAGTATAGCCTCAATTAGTACTGTAAAAGCCGCACCGACTTGAACTACATCAGGGTACTGTATTATATATGTATCACAGCTCAGTAGCCTACGTCCTACTACAATCTACATACGTACTTATAAACCTATATATCTTCTAGGCTACTAAAGCTCACGTTCGTTTTTTCACAAATATAACAATAAAATATATTTGTCTGTCTCTTTTTATACTTGGACATAAATTAGAAATAATTTCGCAGAGTTTTATAAAATTTTGTACATACAATAATACATTAATAATCGACGGACTGAGAATGTTTTAAACATATTTCAGTGGAAAATTCGAATTAAAGAAATGTAGTTAAGAATATGTAAAGCGAAGTAATCAAAAAACTAATTTAGATTCAAATATTTTGGTTTATAAAATAAATATACTACAGACCAACTTTTTTTGAATTACCGAGGTATTATATAAAAGTTTTTCATGGATCTTGTTTCTAATTTAGATTAAATTGCTTTTTATTCGTATACTAAAAGACTAATGTCCGGTTTCTGAAGCCGTCAGTTAAACTATCAATAGCTAATGATTCAATAGCGTTATCCATAAGACAAGCGGCTAACTGTCAATGCGTTTCTGAATACAGAATGAGACGTAGACTGACATTTCTCGTGTCATTGTGTGTTCAGAAACCCAATTTGACAAGTTATCGAACCGATAGCGCTATTAAACAGATAAACTACAGTTAAAATGCTTCAGAAACCGGGCATTAGTGAAGTTTAATAAAATTATTCGAATCAATCAATTATTTTAATTTCTACGTATTATATGTCAATAGTTCAAGCTTCCTTACCGAGTCTTACGACGAGAGGAATGTTCCTATAGAGATTTGATCTGATTGTAATAAACTCGCTAACCAAATATATTTGGGTTTATTGGTATATGTATATGAGTATATGGGATATATTTGGGTATATTTAGGTAACCGCTCACATTGTATAGAAGAAAGTTCTAAACGTTACCTCTTTGCATCTATTCCTTGTAGGACTAATGCCGGTGAGCGACCACCATTATAAAGAATCACTAAATTATATGTTGTTATTTTGTCTTCAACTGTGGTATGTTTTAAAAGACTAGTTTATCTGTTGTTTTTTATTTTATTTGTTTAATTTAATACTGTATTTTTACTTTACATCATTCGTCTATTGTATTGTAATAACTGGCCTAAAAATATTTGTATTCTTACTCCGTGGGCGGCGGACCGGATTGTTCTCTAAGAAATATGTTTTTATTTTTTTTGCAATATTGCTGATATGTTTGTCTGGGTGCAATTATTTGTTGCCCTAAATAAACAACAAAAAAATGTAACTCGACCCAATAGCATCTAGTCAGTAGAAGGTCATTGGTACAAACGCTAGAACACTTTTATATCACCTGGTCATTAGTACGGTTTCTTTAATTTACGATATATTCGATAAAAATCACCACGAAATTTTGTTTCGTTCTCTTCTGTTCTGTTTCGTTTTGTTTAAAATTGTTGGATTTTATTTTACTTAACAAGTTACCATTTTGAAGTAATTATGGCGAAGTAATTAGCATGTTGGCATGTTAGCATGTTAGAAAACATGGTGATGAAGTCGTCAAATTTTCTAAGATCGTCTGGTTAGCTACAACCCTCTAGTTAAAAATCTGTCGCCAATCACCTATGGATGTGTACAGGTAACTGCAATTAAGAGCCAATCTCTCTATCTTTGGCGTGCTTACCATCTTGGGCCACGTCGTCATTTGATATCAAGTGAGATTTTGGTCAAACGTTAAGTTAGACTTTTTTTTTTCAAACTGATTACACTATTAGCCAGACGAGCCTTCACAGATTCATCGGACTTCTCAGGCTAGCGTTTAAGGCACTTCGCCGCTTATCAACAAACTCAAGGGTGCCAAAGAGACTGAACCTCGGCTAGGGCTGTTGCCTTGGATCTAAACTAAACTTAGCTAGCTATTCATATAGATAAGAGTTCGTGATTCAACCATGTGTATCGGCATGTGTGTCTCACGAATACAAACATGTATTTCGTATTTGAAAACTTTTTTTTTAATGTGGGAAGAAATCTTACATTGGACAGCCTTGGGGAGCTGTGGGGTGTCAGACTTTTACTGACTAAAAAAACCCACGAGATATCGTCTGCCGGGCTATGGAGTGGCACAGGATCGAACAAGCAAGCACCATGCCACCCCGGCGACTAAGGCCCAGCGCGAACGCCTTGACCACGACGACAACCCGGTCATGCTGCTTACCCGTCTACCGAACCAATGTGCAATGGAAGATCAGGTCCCTAGCCCCTTCTCTCCTTGGTCCGGCTTAGCAGTCAAGGAGTCACTTCCTCCAACCACCACCATCTGTAACTTTTTAACGAGGTTTTGAAGGTTCCTCCGCCTCGTATTTGAAAACTAGGCTAATCTATGCTAAGACAATTAGAAAATAAGGAAAAATAAATAAAACCATTTCACCTATGTGTGTGTGTCCACATATGTGGGGGTGATCTGTATACATTGTTCAACTAGTGATTGAAAATTCTCATTGTCACTGTATCGCGATAGCAGCCTGCTCCACTCCGGGGGAACTAACCTAGGCTAGAGCCGCTGCCGAGTGGGAACGTCAAAATCTGTATTTAACAAACAACAGGACCCTCATTTTTGTCTACAATGTATTGCTGTTATACGTGATTCTTTTCAATATACGTTTCTACTTACTCCTCTTACTTTCCAATTAACGATGGTATAGAAAGAAAAGACGTATACAATTTCATAGAGCATGTTATTTAATACATAATGCAACATGCACTTGAGAGCGAGTCTTCTTCTAGATTTGGCGTGCTTACCATCTTGGACCATATAGTCATTTGACGTCAGATGAGGTTGTGGTGAAACACTAAACCTATAAAGTATTAAAAAAATATGTATTCATGATTTTCTGTGGCAAAGTACGATACAGTCCGTAATGGGGATACGTGAACGGAAAGAGCCCATTTACAGACCTTGATGAGCTCGTTTTCGTAATGTAGGTACGTATCGATCTAAGTAGCCTCCACTCCCATTGCTCAAGAGTGAGTATACCAATTTTGGGAAGTTATATCGGCCATTGTTGGGGAATAGTAATGCCTTTACGTAATACTTCACTGTCCAAGTAACTATTATACATGATTTGAATCTAGGTATATGGTTTACACAGTTTTAATTTATTTTTATACCGAATGAATATATGCTTAAGAAATAATAGAGTTACTGCATTTTATCAACGTTTTTTTTTATTAACTCCTCCTGTGTACTGTTTTCCGATGCTATCTATGGCTAGAAATAGCAATCTATATAAATAAAACAATAGAGGTCAGCTCTTGTGCGTGTATCATTTAAATTATATCGATATTTTTG
Source organism: Antheraea assamensis (assembly GCA_035772565.1). Taxonomy (NCBI): domain Eukaryota; kingdom Metazoa; phylum Arthropoda; class Insecta; order Lepidoptera; family Saturniidae; genus Antheraea; species Antheraea assamensis. The sequence goes on along the minus strand of JAQQSE010000054.1, from coordinate 688,382 downwards.
AAGTGAAACTTCTTATGGGACGGCTTTGAAATTCTGATTGGCAACTTTTTATGTGACAAAAAGTGCTAGGGTAAAGTGTTGATCGTCCGACCACCAAAGTTAAGCAAAGTCGGGCGCGGTCAGCACTAAAATGGGAACACCGCATAACGTTGGCTTATTGTTGTATTTTTTTAATTAAAATGTTTCCCTGTAACACAAAAGTTTCACTTCTATGGTGTGTCTTTACGACCGTTATTTTTAGTTTCATATCTTCATATGAAAAGACACACGATAGAAGTGAAACTTTGAAGTGTCTAAGGACAGTTCCAACATTTAATATAAAGTTATTAAAGTTTTTAGGAACTACGAATTAATTCAGTGATGTGTGTTTTCTTGTCGCGGAAGAAATGGGGAAAGCGGCGTGGTGTTTATTTTTTTTTCTTGTACATAAGATATATTGCTAAGGTAATATACGACGCAGACGAAGTCGCGGGTATCAACTAGTATCAAATGTAAGTCTTTCACCTGGAATTTAGCAGTACTGGACATTTCACTAAAGTTAAATGCATGGATATCAATAGCTTATTCTTCTAAATTTCTCCTTTGAAGTAAAACCGGTAACAAATCAAAGCGCCTTGTCTGTAATACTAGAACTGTATACATACATTAACAGTTTACGACTGGAACAAACAGCAGACGGTGATAGTTCCAATTCGAATTTCGTTATCTCTTGCATTGAAGAGAATTGGAAGCAAAATAAAAATTACTCGAATGAAATACGCGCTCCTATTATTAAAGTTATAAGAAACCGAATACCAGGAGCGAGCGCAAAGCGTCGATACTTATTTGATTTCAACGCTTCAGTCACGCACTATTAAACGTAAGTACCTATATTGCGTGCGTTCTCATGTAAATTTATCGACTTTTGCATAACGTCACTTTACGTTGTATGAAATGCTTTTATAGTGAATAATTTCGACTATCTAGCTTCATTTTGCTGTATTTTACGTTCCATTGTTCCAATTTCTTTCTTTCTTTTTTTCATTACTGGCAACCCAGTCCTTTATCAAAGAATATTATTGCTATTTTAAGTTACGGAATTAGTCTCTTCTGCTTTATGCTATTTTCTCCTTATGAAACTATGTTTCAGGCTTTTAATAATGACTAATTTGTAATTCTGGAGTAAGAGTTTTGTGATAATTTTAATGTTCTAACAAGATGGCGGCTCCCTCGTTAGAATTTTCCATGGATTTTTTATGGCATCTGGTATTATTTCTCATCCACCTATTTGTGCACAATAACCGAACTATATTACGTAAAACACCAACAATATTAAAAAATATAGAGTCAAATAACACAAGATTATAAATAATATATAAAATCCACTACATGTCAGACTAAGATCCCGCCAAAAACTCATTGTCGATCCCTAATATTCACTCAATATCTAAAGAGGTTATATTTCAAAATATCGCTTCGAAACCATGCTATTCAGTTTTTGGCGGGATCTTAGTCTGTCATGTAGTGGTTCTTATATTTTATTCATAATCCTGCGTTATTAAACTCTATATTTTGTAATATTGGTGGTGTTTTATGTAATATAGTTCGGTTATTATGCACAAGTGAAGTGGATGGGAAATAATACCACGGAGCATGCATTCTGAGATGCCACCAAAACTCCATGGAAAGTTCTAACAAGGAAACCACCATCTTGTTAGAACATTATAATTATCGCAAGACACTTACTTGGCAAAATCTTGTTACTTGACGCTGGCTAGTGCACAAATAATGACGGAGCCAAAAAAATAAAGAAGAAGAACCATGCTATAAATGTTTGTTCATACAACTTTTTGTATGAAGAACAGTAACTTTTTTCATCTTCTCCGATTGACTTAGTATTAATGCTAATATATTGTTTAAATAATAAACGACGTAGACGAAGTCGCGAGTATCAGTTAGTTAATCAATAAACAAATACTTTCATATACAAAATGTAGCATTTCTCGTTCAGTCCAATACTTCATTACATGAATTACACTGGATTATTAATGCAAATTCGTATAGGATTTTCGAGCACTGATCCCATATTATTAACACTTCAATACTGGTATGAACTTACTTACTTATTTTTAAATTACACGATTAATTATCATTTGCGGTGTACTGACGTCACCAAATCTCTTGATGTACAGTTCTTGTCAATGTTTTAGACCGGTCTGAATGTAGCCGTATGTGCGAACTTGTAATGTGTAGGCAAAAGTTTGTCGGAAAACATAGTTAAAATATGATTATAGAAATTTAAAATTAGATTTATATATCATTAAGTTGTCTTGGTGTTTTATTTTTTTTTTTTTTTTTTTTTTTTTTTTTTATGAGAATGGAGGCAAACGAACAGACGGGTTACCTGATGGTAAGTAATCACCGCCGCCCATGGACACCTGCGACACCAGAGGTATCACAGATGCGTTGCCGGCCTTTGAGGAAGGAGTAGGCTCGTTTCTTGAAGGTCTGTGGGTTGTATTGGTCCGGAAACGCTGCCGCTGGGAGTTCATTCCAGAGTGCCGACGTACGTGGGAAGAACGCACGTGAGAACCGCACAGTAGACGACTTCCAACCATCGAGATGACATTGATGGAATTTCGTTTTATGGCGAGTCGTTCGGTAATGGAACTCAGCAGCAGGTATCAATCCGAACAGTTCTTCAGAACACTCTCCGTGGTAGATCTTGTAAAGGACGCAAAGTGACGCAACATCCCTACGAAGCTCCAAAGTGTCGAGCCCTAAGGAAAGCACCCGGTCGTCAACGATTCTAGCCGCTCTCCGTTGGATTCGGTCAAAAGGAAGTAGATGGCATTGCGGCGCTCCGGCCCAGAGATGAGAACAGTATTCCATGTGTGGCCGGACTTGCGCCTTATAAAGCTGAAGGCGGTGAACCGGTGTGAAATATCGTCCCGCTCTGTTAAGGATACCTAACTTTTTTGAGGCCAGTTTTGCTCTACCTTTCAAATGACCACCAAACTGAACGTCGCTAGATATGTCGATACCGAGGATACTAAAATTAGGCTCAGCAGCTAGAGGAACTCCTTGAAAATTAGGGACTGCGTCAAAAGAAGTTTTTTTGGCGGTGAAGGCGCATACCTGTGTTTTTGTGGGGTTAAAATCGACTAGGTTTTTTCTTCCCCAATCCAAGACACGCTCCAATGAGGTCTCTATCTCGGACACAAGTTTGTTCCGGCACTCGTTAACGCGTTCCCGAGAAACACCTGCACGACTGGTATATAGAGCATCCACAGTACTGTCGTCTGCATAGCAGTGAATGTTACAGATGTTCAACATATCATTAATATGCAGAAGACATTATACATATAATACAATACGAATCTATGCCTAACTTTGTGTTCTGACTTCTGCGCAACTATGTTCAGAGTGGTCAAAAAGTTTGCCAAGTTTTATGTGTTGAATTTATTTATGACGGTAGTTCGCCCATATACATTAATTTAATAACTGCGCTCCAGATAATGAGATTCTGGTCTGTATCTCATTGATCGAGTACGGAGTATGCAGACGCTTTTAAAAATAAACTATATCCTTGTCATTTGAATATATAAAAAAGGAAATTTTGAGCCTATGACATATCGCTAATATATATAACTGTTTACAAACTCACTAAATAACGTATACTGTTCAACACATAGCATTTGCGTAACGGGTAGCCAAGAAACACTGTTTAGCCCGTAACTCGGAACTCCTCGGAACCCAATTATTTTTTTTATTTTTTTTTCGAACTGACCTACACTGCCAGCGTTATGCTTTCACAGTTTCACCGGACTACACCCAATTATTAATTTATTTTTTTCGAACTGACCTACATTGCCAGCTTCTTAGGCTTTCACAGTTTCACCGAACTACTAAGGGGAGCGCTTAAGGCACTCACCCGAATTATTAATGAATTATTAAAAACACCTATATCAAGTGTACAAAACAAAACGATGTCTAGTTTAAAATCGTGACAACGCCATCTCTTAACGTAAAGAAAAACTAACTACACTGAACAATAACAATAAATTACACTTTGAACACCGCAAACATTTATTACCGAGAATTACACACCAAAAACCGCAACAATATTATACAATATTCTTACTTTCACCGCATCCCACCTGGTGGGACCGTGTGGGGTCTGTTTACACAGTCCTACCAGCCCTATCACACGGCCTAATTAAATTTTCAGTTTCAATTATTTTTATCGATCTTATACATCCCCATTCGTCGTTCCATAATGTTATATATTTTACTAGTTCCATGTATAAATGTCATTACGTTTATTTCATTCGATTTATAAGTTTTCAATTCGTGAAGAGCTGTATCTACTGTTTATTTTAATGAGTACCTTGCGTTTTATAAGCGACGGAAAATGATAAAATGAATGGAGACAGCTTTGATAAGAAATGGAAAATTAATGATTAATAGTGTGAGTTACATTATTTGAAATATAATGTATGTTATTTAAACCTAACATTTTTTACCCAATAATATGGAGTCATCAAATTAAATGCACAGGACATAGGTTTTTGATACAGAAACACTAATAATTAATTTAGCTTACCTAACGTGTTCCCCTTATAACTATTAGTTGGCTTCTAATCGGATTTTACTCGAGTTATATTAAGCGAGCGTGTAGTTCCACGAAGCCTAGATGGATTAATTGCAGAAGTTGACCGTTTCGACCCGAGCTAACTATATAGATGCATACTAGAATTGAAATATACGTGCATTTAATTTTCACGATACTTTACAAATTAGTTCGTTATCATATGATTGTTCACATAATTTACTTTTGTAATTGGCTGGTTATTTGTACTAGTCGTTTTCCAGTGGTTGAAGTTTCGCTGTTATTAAGCTTCTTTTGTCAAAGTGTTTATCTCTGTAATGATTGTACATGGGCAGTACACGCCTTGTATAACTATAATAAGACCAGCCGTGTTATATGGATCCGAGTGTTGGGTTATGAAAGAGACGGATGAGAAAAGATTACATGTGGCAGAAATGCGAATGTTAAGATGGTGGTGGTAACAAGAATGGATAAGGTTAAGAATGAGTATATCAGAGGAAGTTTGAAAATAGCACCAGTGACAGAGAAGTTGAGGAGTAATAGGTTAGCATGGTACGGGCATATTATGAGAAGAGATGAAAGTCATGTAACAAGAGAGGTTTTGAGTTTGAAAGTGGACGGATATAGGAGTAGAGGAAGATCGAAGAAGGTGTGGATGGATTGTGTGAAAAATGATATGTATATAAAAAGTGTGAACCACTTTTAATCCCGTTCTCTTTCGATTTGTCTGAAATTTTTGCATCTTTTCGAACCCTATAAAGCCGTCTCCTTGAATTTTTTAAACTGAAAAACGGTGGCTTGTTTTATGCAAAAATGTTCTGGTCAAAATTAAACTTATTGGGAAGATTTTATTTTCAAAATTCTTCATATCAAATATACTTCTGAAAAAAATGTATGCCATAATACATTCTTTTTTTAAGTTTCATTATTATGGAAAAACAACGAATTTTTTTTACACTAAAACTAATAAATATCTGTTTAAGGGAATAAAAAAAGAAAATAAGTTGAGAATCAGTGGAGTAGGAGGAGGTACTATGATTCTCAACTGTTTTGTCTCTGCCTATTTATATATAAATAGGTAAATGAGTATGAATAAAACATAAACTGTGTCTCTCAAAGAGATTTGTAATTTTTATCAAATGATACGGTAGTTCCGGAGATTTCCAGAGGGAAACATAAACACTTTATCCTCTTTATAATAATTACCCAACAGTTACATCATCGACAGTTACGTAATTATGTCAATATTTTTAAATTCTTCCAGAATTTTCGACATAATCCGTGTTATCACAAAAAAGTTAAATACGCATCGAACACTTGTTTTAAAAACGTTTGATCACAAAACAGTGTCTTACCTTTGTTTAGAAATAGATACTATTTAAATTTAAACATTGTACAACACTTGTCTAAGTTCACAGTTCTCGTTTTATTGTTGTGATTTATTTTATTTCTATTCGCCGGCAAAAGACGTTTCGTAGTCAACTATGGATTTCGTTTGTATAATTAATTTGGAAGATGTAAATAAATTACACAATTTTGAAGATTGACAAGTAAATGACAACTACTACAATATGACATTATTGACATTTCACGATGTATTTATTCTGAGATTATACTGTTGTTCCACTTTACGCAATTTGGGGTATTATTTTAAACTTATATAATGCTTATTTTAATAATGACATCATTTTCTTTAAACCAAATGTCACAATAATTATGACCAATTTCACTTAAAATAAATAAATATTCTTAATGAAGATCTAAACAAAAATATTATTCTTAAATTGGATCGTTTTTGAATGATGAGATTGAATTGAATGAATACTATTCAGAGTCACTTGTATAAAAAACAAAAACCAGATATTTAGTTAAAAGACCGCTTAGACACTCTTTTGTAATAAAGTGTTTTAAACATGTGTTTAAAATTTTAGACGCTGTTTAGTAAAACTCATGTTGAACGCGTGTTTATTTTAGTTTTTGTAACAAGACCGAATAATTTTACTAGTGGTGATTTTAGCTCGATTTATCCAGCGCGAATAACGTTAATATTGAATCCATCGTTCGGTTTACCACAAGTAAGGGTAGAGTAATAGTTGAATATATTTCAACGTGTCAGGAAATGGCCCAAGTTTTCGGACTAGCTATTCCATATTTTATAAACTCTGATATATATGAAAACGAATTAGTTAACCAAACGTTATTAATAATCCTATATAACATAGTAGTTAAGTTATTAACATGGAAACTTGAAAAACGTTTAAAAATTGATAATACATAAATTCCTTGTAACTTAAGTTGAAGAACGTCGGTAAAATTAATAAATTATGAGGGAAAATTTCATTTACTTTCTTATATGGCTTCTTCTTATTTGTCTGAGTTTTATTGCGGGATAGTGTTATTAAAAATGTACTAGATGGTCATGACTTCAATTTCTTTATTGAGAGTTCGCAAAACTAACTTCAATAACACAGTCTCACTTCTCTTCTTCTTCTTCTTTATTTTTTGACTCCGTCATGGTTTGTCCACTAGCTAGCGTCAAGTAACAAGATTTTGTCAAGTAAGTGTCTTGTGACAATTATAATGTTCTAACAAGATGATGGTTTCCTTGTTAGAACTTTCCATGGAGTTTTGGTGGCATCTCAGAATGCATGCTCCGTGGTATTATTTCCCATCCACTTCACTTGTGCATAATAACCGAACTATATTACGTAAAACACCACCAATATTACAAAATATAGAGTCTAATAACACAAGATTATGAATAAAATATAAAAACCACTACATGACAGACTAAGATCCCGCCAAAAACTCCACAGTCTCACTTGATATTAAATAGCGATGGGATCCGAAATGGTAAACAGTTAAACCTGGAGGGGACTGGTTTTATAGTGCTGCTACCAGACACATCTATAGATGCTTGGCGACATATTTTCAAGTTGGTAACCTGTCAGGCAAGCTTAGAAGAAGCCCTACCAGCGTACTATGGTTTCATCACGGTGTTACCCTTTACCGAAAGCTCCGGTTCATTCTCAAGGATACAAATGTACGTAGATATTGGGTATAAAACAATACAATGTCAGCCTCTTCATATACCTCGGTTTAACAAATGTAATTTAAATCGACAATATGTCAAAATAGCGTTAAGACTTCGTTCAGGGCACTATCCATCGGGAAGTTTTGCATATCTAATGAAGGAAGTGGAGTTCTGTGATATGTGAATTGGGGTAAACGGTTTGGTGTAATTATATTCCTGCTAAAGAAATATAACTTTCGACATGTTTTTATATTTTTTATATGAAACAGTAACAAAGCAAAATTTCCAAATTTCATTAATGGTAAGTAGTAATTTATTCTGGTGAACTATCGTAACCGTTCTTAAATGTAAAACATTTTTAAATACTCAGTGAACCCAATTAAGTATCTTGAACGTAAATTAAATTAAAATGTGAAATAACGTTGCCTTTATTCTAAATCTAGCTCGCAGATTTAACTTAAACCAGAAGGCTATTCTGAATGGCTAATAAAAACGGTCCGTTCATCAGGTCTGACAGATACACTTAAAATGGACACCGTTTAGCCTAGACCGAGTCGTGGATTCGTTTAGCTGAAATATATTCTTCGTTGAAATACTTTCCTTTTATCTAAATAATTTAAGCTATACATAATGTAACATAGTATATCGACCAGATAAAAGTGAGCTTGTACTATATACATTTAAATTATTTTTAGCTAGGGTTCGTCCACGAGATATAAAAGAAAATACTTTAAAATTATTTTTTTATTAATAACTAGATGATACTCGTGACTTCGTCTGAGTTATTTATTATCTTAATGTTATATTTTACGTTCAGAGGAAAAAACAAATGTAACTGAATTTTTTCACAACATTTCTTTGTAAACAATATTTTTGTTGATTTTTGCTGTTGTAAAAAAGAATACTGTAAAAAAAGTGAGTGAGTGAGAAGACAATAAGGAGATCTTTAAATATAATGGCAGAATTATCAGATTAATGTTTAGTTGCCACCTCATTTAATTACATGGTCGTGCTGTAAAGGGAAAAGTACACCCGTACGAAGCTGGGACGGGCTGCTAGTATATAAATCAAATTGAAGTGTCTATTTCTGTCCGGGCTAATCTGTGAAAAGGCTGAACCGATTTTAATAATAATTTTACTGGGAGATAGAAGACTTTTCACAGCATTATCTAATAGCTTTGCCATAAAAGTCGACAACACCAGTTCGATAAATTCTTACAACATCCTACCTTTATAATGTATGCACAGCGAGAGTGTTGAATTACGTATAAGCGGCTTCAAACTTCCAACCCATATTGGCCCAAAGCCGAACGTTACGGCAGCAGTATATATACAAAATAATAATAAGTATTGCTACGTGTTTGTCCATTATTGATATCTCATACATACTAACTAGCGATATATGTTTGAGATCCAGGTTTATATATCTATGATGTTTATCCAACTCAAATAGGATTTAGTTTTCGTAAAAATGACTTGGTATTCTCATGAGAGTGGTGTGTTTTTTGTCTGGAATAATAATGTCTTTATGCTGTTGTTTTGTCATTGTTTTGAAAACTGTCTTTGTTTTATATGAATTATTTGTTTGATATTCATATGATATCATTATACTACACACATACAGTCATACACACACACATACAAAATCTTGTAAATCCATGAACATAATAACAATCGCACACAAAATTTTTCAATAACATTAATACATTTCAGATACCGGCTGATTATTTATTTATTCTATATTCAATTAATCATTAATGCTTTACTTTCATTCTCCTTTTCACATCATATTTATAAAAGATACAGACTACACAAACTGTGAAGGATACATACAGACTTATGTAATTTCAACTTCGGAGTACAACCAACTGCCAAGATATAAAGAAACCTAGTTTGGTAGTCAGAGAATCAGAGTGTGTGTTCTGTTTCCATATTATGTATAGGTTGATTGTAAATAAAATGTATAAGAAAATTTTTGTATGAATAATCTAATGCGCGTCCGTCATAAATTAAATATTGTAAAAAAAATGGTTAGGTACCTATGGTTCTTATTGCCTTAATTAATTGTAAGATTAAAAAAAAAAACACAGTTATTCTATTGTTTTCAGTTTTCACTTCTCTCGGTAGTCCTTATAACTGCCTCGTTTTGTTTTTTTTTGTAATTGTCAGGACAAAGTTTGCATGTAAGAAAATGTTTGTTACGGTAAAAGTGAAAAATTTGGGTTACAAAATCTGCGTATAAACGTACCCCATTTTTTACTAACGAGCGAGTGGTACAGAAGACAGCAAGAGGATCTTCAAAAACATTGAAAGAATTGATATTCAGATAAGCAATTGCTATTTTATTACATTATGTCGTCGTATTGTAAAGGAAAGGTTTTGTATCGTTTTCTTCGTTACTACACGTGTAAGAAATCGGGACGGGCAGCTAGTTTATAAGCAAAAATTATGAATTTTGATGTAAATTATTTCAACTTGTAATAATTATATAGATTATAAATTGACGACGTTGATAAACTTAACAGCGCACAGAGATTAGAAAAACCTTGAGTAATCTCTGATCAAAATCTAATGCTTCAGAATTTTGACGGTGATTAATTTAAAAAAGTTTTCTTTTAGTAATTTAGCCAGTTATAATGATGCCCAAAAAGGTTGTTTCGATGGCTATAACGTTATATTTGCAGACTATGTAAATCTAACTGTTCACCGGAGAGTTTTTGGCGGGATCTTAGTCCGTCATGTAGTGGTTTTTATATTTTATTCATAATCTTGTGTTATTAGACTCTATATTTTGTAATATTGGTGGTGTTTTACGTAATATAGTTCGGTTATTATGCACAAGTGAAGTGGATGGGAAATAATACCACGGAGCATGCATTCTGAGATGCCACCAAAACTCCATGGGAAGTTCTAACAAGGAAGCCACCATCTTGTTAGAACATTATAATTATCACAAGACACTTACTTGGCAAAATCTTGTTACTTGACGCTGGCTAGTGCACAAACCGTGGCGGAGCCAAAAAATAAAGAAGAAGAAGAACTGTTCACCGCGGAGTATTTAATTTCCCAAAATCGCGGCGCCTGATAAAACGCATCGCGTCATTCGGCCGGCCCGCATTATTGCTTCATTTTTTTACTCGTACTTTCTGACGCACACTTTGTATGGCACATTGCTCCATTCCTAAGACTTGTAGCAAAATATTACATAACTTATATAATCTTTCTCAGTAAATAAAGAATAAAATACTAAGTCAAATCTAGTCCACGTTCAAATAACCAAAAAAAATAAAAAAAACTCTCGAGAGCCTTTTAATTTTAGTATAGACATATCCTGTAAGACTTTAGATACATAAATATGGGAAGAGACTTTCATTCTTGAGTGGTCGTAGTCCGGTGTAACTGTAGTGGTCTTAACAAGCCAACAGTGTAGTCAGTTCGAAAAAAAAATAATCTTGAGCGGTTGTCATATTCGTGTAAAACGAAAAATTCTTCCAGTGAATAGAATGTAAATCGACAGAATATTTGCGGAAACCTTCTTAGCGAAGAAAACCTTTTGGTGATATTAAGATAAAAGGGCCAGAGGACAATGGTTCTATTTTTAATAGATTTAAAAAATAAGGTTCTAAAAAAATCATACCACTCATATAAGAACTTTCTTTTTCGGTTTCTTCAAACTAGGTTTGTATATGAATACAAATTTATTTAAGGTTTTTTTTTATTTAATACTAGTTAAAGTAAAATAATAATGATGATTAAACCATATCAAGCCGGTATATTATAAAAATACCCTTTATTATAAAAAATACCTCTCTCCTTTAGAACTCGTTTACCAAACACCTTTTAATAACTTAATACACTTCAAAGCTTAGCACTACTACGTATTTCTTATAGACCTTTTCATCTGATGGTTGAACAAGAACTGACTAGACCACCTTTGTCGCTGATGATATTAAAATACGAATGCCATGCATTTCCGTTGACCGATAAATTGAAAGGCTAATCCAGTGATGGGTAAAGTAAGGCCCGCGGGCCAACTCCGGCCCGCGAAAGTCGTTAATCCGGCCCGCCAAGTGTCCATCCATTCTAAATATTCTTGTCAGCATTTTGGCGCGAAAAAAACCTCACATCTATAATTGAAAAGTAAAAAAGGTATTTTGTTTATTAAAAGCTTTAATAAAAATGCATTTTTTCTATAATTCTGGCGTTCCTCTAGAATTTCTAAAATTTGGGGCCCGCCATTAAAAAAATTTGCCCACCGCTGGACTAAACAAATACTAAAAGTGTCAACGAGAAGCTCATTGAAGTCCATTTAATCAATTTAGTTAATAAAAATATTATAAAGGCAATATTAAAATCATTAAAATCAATTACCAAAAATGGAAATCATGACAGGCATGATTCCATTTTGTAGACTTCAGTATAAATAATGAGTATATATAGGTATAATAGTAAAACGAGATAAAATTCTGAATATATTGGTTTGAATATTAATTTTCGCTTATCAAATTATACTGACCATGGGGCACTAAATTACTATATACTAAAATTCTGCTTAACCCGACTCATTCCTGAAACATTGAAGCAAATTTCTGTGACATATCGCTAACATCTTTAATTTAGGAGCTTATGGTCGGCTTAGTAGGTTGTTCCCCCTTACGTAATATTGCAGGACACGAAGTGAAGATTAAAATTTTACGCCCTTCAGAAATTTGTAATCATATATTACAATGAAATGAGGACAGGGAATACATTGTAACTGTCTTTTTTATATCGGGGCACGATAAGCTGTGCAACCTGGTGGTAAGAAGCAAGATCTAAAATCTATAGGCAGTCGTCGCTGTTACCTACGTCAATCTGCAAACAGAAAAAGTCACGGAAGAGAGTTAGTTACTTTGACGGTTTTATGAACTGACTATATGCTGTTCGTCTAATGGGGCTTCAAAGCTTCACCGGACTAAGCTACTTTGACGAGTGTACCTACATGTGCTTGGTGGCAAAGATCTAGTCGGGTAGTGATACCTTATCACCCTGCTTGAATATCGGACCTAAATGTGGTGTTAAGACCAATTCGGCCACGATCATCGTGTCCTCATATCTCTCGGCTCCATGTATTATACAATAAACTATATTTCCCATAGCTAAGTATAACTACTACGCTGTTTCCAATCTCGTAGGAAGTTTCAATCCGAATTGATAATTATTGTTCTTTTTATTCGCTTTATTAACAATCCCATCTGGTGTTATATGAAAATGTTGTTTTAAATGGTAATGAAACGTGTCTAGAGGACAACTTGTACTCGAGTACGGACTAGTGGAACACACAAGCGCTTGGCAACAAATTTTCAACTTAATAAGTGTTCGCTAAACAAGTGGATATTAGAGAACACTCTAGCACCGTTCTATTGTTCTAGTACGATATTTAACTGCACTAAAAGCTGAGTTATGTTTTAGGATTTGAACTTACATCAAAATATGCGGAGTTTGTATACTATACTACGGGCCATCGTTGCTTTATAATGATTATTTAATTAGTATTGTTTTGTTACATATCACAGGGTTTAGGAATTCTATTTTATCGCCATATGTGATCTTTGTGTGCGTGTAAGCCAATACCATTCAAAGATATTCCATTCGGCTAGTGATCATTTTCCTGTCAAACGTTTTGCATCTCTAGGACGCCGCGCCGTTCTAATACTACTTTGGTCCGTCGCCGTTTCTTTTAATTTCTTAGATCTTCCTCGGCCTCAATTTAACCTTGTTACTCATGTGTCAAAATGTTATACTTCTAGACCTTCGAATTTCCATACTTATGAGCGTCGTAAAATATATCTCAAGCGACACACTCCTTAGCGATTTGAGTAATCTTTAAATACTTGTTACCTGTATGTAAAATAGAGAGGTATATTAAAATTTCAATATATTTCTGCGAATGGACGGTACACGATAACTATTTTGTCATGTCAAAAGTGTCTACAAAAAAATTGCGCAATAAAATATGTATATATTAAAACCACTGTTAAAAATGTATTCCCATTTTTTTACAAAACTCATGTCCACCCTACGAATACTGGTATTAGAACTCGTAACCAAGCCTTCCCGTACGGCCTAATTCACGACGACATGTCACGATCCATAACTTGTTCCTAACGAAGGCGAGCACGCATCCCTCCAAATAACTTCGCCCCTACCCTTCACTTTTCCAGTCAACTCACCGTATAATAAATACTGCTTATTTTTTATATATATAATACGCGCGTATGAAATAAACAACGTTTGTTTTAGACAGGTGTTAATAACAGTTTTATAAAATCTAAAAATGTATACGATAATTGATATATTTAGGTGGTAATTTATAATAATAATAATAACTTAGCTATTATTGTAACTGTGACAAACTGGTCGTCCCATGTTTTGAACTCAGTAAAACTAGTAAGGCTTAATAACAAACTCCCAAAGCATATTACCGATTTGCCGGGCTGTAAGTTTAAGCGCCATGTCAAGCGTGTTTTGGTGTCCAAGGTGTATTACAGAGTGAATCAATATGAAAACGATGGTGATGCCTGGAATTAACTCCTGTCTATGCATCCGCTAAAATTCGATTTCGAAAACGATTGTAGATTCCCACCTATGCAGTCCTGCGAGATGAGGATCTAAGAAGATTACTCCGAGAGAAAAAGAGATAGTAATATTTAATGAGACTAGTAGAGTTGTTTGTCAATATACATATAAGGTATACAAAACGGTCGCAATATCCTGTAAAAGCTTATACATAAATACCTACACGAGTGGACCGTTAACCTGTAAGTGTGTGAAAAGAGCCTTAATAATCTCGCACCGGATATTCTGATCCGATTTCAATTCATTCGTCTTGTCAATTGTGAAGATTAAAGTCAGTAATATACGGGATCGTTCGCGTGGAAACGTCGTGCACCGATTCGTTAGAATGATTCAACATGAAATACACTATATTGAGTTCTATTACATCTAGTACTTTCTAGTACATCGTATAATAGCTGATTTATACTTTTGGATGCCGAGGGACATTCGTTCATATGAATAAGCCAATAGGCTGCTTAAACTTTTATCGGCTGATCACAAATACGAGAAGTCACAACTAGTCATTAAGATTAAAATGATATTATACACATATGATATGTACACATAAATGAATAGATTCATAAAGCATATTCATCATGTTTTCACTGCAAAATGGTTCATCACAAATACAAGAAGTAAAGACTAGTCATTGAGGTTAAAAAGCATATTATAGTGTAGTTATGTGTCTGTACACATGAATATATAGATTCATAAAGCATATACGAGTACATTATATTTTGCCCGCAAAATGGTTGATCACAAATTCAAACAATTCAAAGTTAGCTACTTAAAAAGCCTATTCTAGTGTAGCTGTGTGTATATACAAATGTATGAATAGATTCCTAAAGCATATACATTATGTTTACACTACAAAATGGTTGATCACAAATACAAGAAGTAAAGATTAGTCATTGAGGTTAAAAAGCATATTTTAGTGTAGTTGTGTGTAGGTACACATTGATGCATAGCTTCATAAAGCATGCGAAGCCGGGTCGAGCAGCTAGTATTAAATATAAATTTCCATTTTATTGAGTTATAAAACATGGAATTTGCTATCCGATGAAGGCATTGTCAATTTGCCCACAGAAATTCCCTTTTGTATTTTCTCGTTTTATTTGCTGAAACAGTATTAAGGGTATAAGAGAAAACGTCAAACGATAATCCTTTTGTAATCCTAATGGGGTGAGGGGTTAAGGTTTTTTTTTATTGAACCGTGTTATAAAGTCTTTGCATTTTTAGTGGAACCGCTTGAATAAATAACTTAGTTTCCTTACTAGCCGTGTACTTGTCTGTGGCCTTCCACAGACGGATTCCATCGGTAACATATATAGAATCATCCTATTTTAAACATCCTGTTAATTTTGTTATGGTACTCCCATACCTGCATGTATCGGCACGAAGTTTTGTCTATGATCAGACTAAACGCAGATGTGGGAAGATATAATCGTTATGCGTTACGAACTATCGGATTGCGTGACGATACACGCAACACGATAACTGGGCCGGCGGTTTTTGCGCACATCAAAGGAATTTATCGGACGCTAATTTCGAGTTACTATTGAAATGACAATGGTGGGCGAACGTTACTATTCTACGCTTTTATCGGAATTAATTTTGAGGTTACTTTTTAGCGGCACAAGTGACCGAAGCTTCGTCGCGCAGGTATGGGACTAGCATTAGTATATGAATTTTCAAATGTTTGTCACATAGGTGACTGTGAAATGTTTGTGCCGTAAAACTCAACGCTTAGAATGATGTCTTCTTAGACAAATAGCCTGGGGAACTTTATGAATATTTTTTGTTTTTGTAAATTATCTAAACTAACATAATACTGTTCAAAAATTGTTTGTATATACGCCCTAATCTGTTTAGTAGTCAAATTTGAAAAATGCTTACATCATTTTATGTCGGTTTTTGACTAATTAACATTCCACTATAATCTACAGGAACGGAGTAAGTGCTTGCCATACAATGTGTACATGAAAAAGCACGCTAAGCGAGCCGAGGTCAGGTTGTCCGTCCGAAGAGAATTAAGAATCATTATCAAGGACTGAACTGTGAACGCCTATGGTAGCGAGGTCCTATGCCATGTAGCAACCTCGCGTGGTCGGCACCTTACGTAACAGTCGTGCTTTATACATAATTCGTTTAATTAGTCGCATTGAGAGTAATTCTATATAAAATAAACGCTAGTGAAATCGGAGTACAGAGAGTTAAGTTTGCAGTAATTGGTAAACGAACATATGTCCCATTTTTTAATTCTTCATATTACTGCCCACAATATAATGTATTTTGATAATAATTACAAATGATCACTTATCGTATCAATCTTATTTGTAACTAGACGATACCCGCGACTTTGTCTGCGTTGTATATTAACTTATCAATATATTATGTATAGAGAGAAAAACATAAAAAAAATTGAAAACAAAAACATACTTTGCTTACAAACGCTATTTTTAGACAATGTTACCCGTGTATTTCATCTCCCCTGCGTATGCGTACTACATCGCTTGCCCCACTCATCTCTGAACGCGTAGTACTTATAAAATACAGAGTTTCTAAAAACTTTAATCACTTTAAATTAAATGATTGATCTTAATATTTTTTAGACAGGGATCAGTATTTTTTTAGTGATGCGCGCACAACTGCAGACTTCTTATCATTGTATTTACACATAAATTATATAAAAAGGAGACATAGAAATCTAAATTGAAGTATATGTTTCTTATCGGAGACTATGTTACATTACTTGTCAAATTTCAGCGCCTTTCATTGTTTTAATTAGTCTCTGTCGCAGAGTTACGCGTAGATGTTCATATTTAAGTTCCATGCACACAAGAAGTATACGTGTCGACTGACTTGTGACATTTGAGTGTATTTCTATAATAACTATTTCTGTTCATGTAACCAACCTCGATGGAACATTGACGATAGTACGTACGTCAATGAAAGTTTCTAAATTAGTGCAAACACTTTAGGATAGATGGCGCGCGAGTCGTATCATTCCGAAATTAAGTCTGGTGCAAAAACTTGTATATGTAAACCTAGAAACAGTAATATTGGAATAAATAATTACAATAAAACTATTTTCTGTTGTAGATATGCTATAAAGCTATTTATTGTTAAAATGTTTTTTTTTAATAATACTTTTCAAACGTTACTAATGTATCTTTATATACTTTGTATTTTATACTACCAATTAGCGCGGCTTCGTTCACGTGGTTCAAAAAAATATTCATGAGGTGTGTTTTTGTAAGCTTACCAAGCATTACATAGTGTGTTATATACCTAAAGTCTTTTGTAGAGTCTCTTTTAGACAATATTCATTACCGAAATCGGAGCAAATTATACCTAGAAATAGTTAATGTTGTTAATTATTATGACTTCGATTGAGAAACTCGTTTTTAATGTGTTTTATTTTGCTTCATCAGGTAAAAGCGGTCACTGTGTTTTTAATATAAAAATTACATTTATATATACATTTAATTTTTTTAGTAATTACTGTCCTAAGCAATTATCTTAAATCAAATCTTGCTACAAAATATTTTAATAGCCAATTTGTATCCCCACGTAATTTACTTGAAATGTCACGACTTGTTCCATATATTTTAACGCAGTGTAAGAATTAGGTAACGTAAGAAAATATACACTAAAACCTGGACAGAGAATTAAACTCACGATTAAAGACAACACTCTTGTAAATTTGATAAGAAATTTTTAAGCCATAATTCACCTAAAGAACTGTCAAATAGACGAAGAGGCGTCGTCTTTTATAATATGGTAGGATATACTCGAATAGCGTGCTGTGAAAAGAATTATAACGTAGCTTTGATTACAGCGCGGAACTATGCGGTAACGGTGCGGTTACGGCAAAATTTATGTGCGGTTTTTCTTCCAGTTGCACGTCTTGTCGCCGTGGGACCTGCAAGCTTTATGCATGTTACAGCTAGGACATATTTCTTGTCTTTAAATACGAAGTAAGGACACTTTACAAAAAAAAAACTTGTCAAATTATATACCTAAACCTTCCCCGTGAATTACTCTATCTATTGGTGAAGGCCGCATCACAAGTAAGTAGTTGTTTTTGAGTTTATCGCGAACATTGAGACAGACAGACGCGGCGGACAATTTTGTTTTTTAATGTAATGATTTTTGGATTTCGTATAAAAATGAGATATTTAAGAATCATAACTTTATATTATAAATGCGAATGTGTCTATGTATCTTCTTTGCTTGTTACAATTTACACCGTAACTATTCAACGGACCATTTCATAGTATATTTTATAGTATTAGCGCCAGCCAAACCACCGGTAAAAATTATTTCTATACCTATGCCAAAAAGGAACAATTTATTGCAAAGGTATCCAAGAGTACCAAGAGTATTACAAGATATTTCTCTCTTGGGCATTGAATCAAGTTTGTATATACGTAATTACCAACTTGGTTTTTATCGTTACTGAGAAGTTTAATATTTTTGTTCGTCGGTTATTAAAAACAGCGAGTTTATATTACAACTGCAATCTGAGTTTAACATAGACATCAAGTTTCAAATTAATCGATCGATCAAAGGTTTAAAACTATTAGAACTTTAAAACCCAACTTATAAATTTGAACAAACTATAACCATTGTTATTAGTACCTAATCATTAATGGAACGTTTGATTTAGTTTAATATTGTGTAACATGTCAATCGACTTGAAGTAACAAACAGCGATCCTAATTAAAACGTACTTTGTAGTTCTCCGCGTCCCCGGATGCGGAGTTTGTTAAGATTTATCCGGCAATTAGTAGTTTGTGAAACAGCGCTCGACGACGTTCCACGTTTACTCAAAGAGTTCTTTTAAACGTAACTGGGGATTTCTAAAATGGAGGAGCTTTTGATTGTACATTCGCAGGGATACTTTGCTTTGCTTTGCTCCTTGATTGCGGTGACTAAAAGCAATTGTGAAGACAGTAGTGGTCACATACCAATAAGTAAAATGTGCGATAGGGTTTATTGGTTTAGCCGTTATTATGCGGAAATCCATCTTTAAATATTAGGGTGGACGGTACTTGGCACTTTCGCCTGGAATTTATTGACCGCTGCCACGTGTCACTGTATCATTAAACGTTACATTTTATTTCCGCAATGTGTATCTGAAAAAGTTAAATCTGAAACTAGTAATAAGAACATCAAATGGTAATTAAATGCGTCGTAAGTTGTCGGTTGAACCCGATGTTGCCGGTTGGTTGAACCTGTCTTCGGTTGACACTGTTGGTATGTAGCTGTATGATATGAAAGTTAAAATTAATATGAATATTGCTGCAGATTGACGTGTAACGACCACAACCGATAACACGTGTTTCACTTCTTGAGCTTCTTCAGATTAATGTTGACTCTTCCGATGCTAGCGAGTGAGACAATAGATGAATGCAATAGTATTTACCTTTATTACCTTAGACCTTAAATTACCTTAGAATAAAATAGTATTTTATTGCTTCCTATCGCAATATGTGTCGATAATATTATTAGTAACAACGACTATCCAGGACTACACATCGTATTAATAAAAGAAGATCTACTATTATATGGTGCAATAAAATTGAGTTGAGAAACATTTTAATAATTACAACCGATATATGGATGAAACGGGAGAATTTCATTTCAACAAAAATTCTCCAAAATGCAATTAAAAACAGATAATAAAATACTAATGGGGAACAGGTCAATTGGTTGCAAATATGTTGGTTGAGGCTCCTCAAAATTGCACCATATACCTTTTTTTATAAAACAACGATGACGGACGAAAAATTTAAAATTATCAATTTATTACCTCTACGTCCTGGAAGTTAAAATTTGAAAAAATCGCCCTGGAGCCTTTGTACCAAAATGCCAGACCTATTACGTACGAAAAATATAAAGACATGAAGCAGCTACTACCCTATATACCTCCGGTGCATCATGCATATTTTAAAACACTACCACACGCAGAGAATAAGTAAATTCTTGTAATCAGTATCTTGTAATGAGAATGTAATTGCCGTCTAAAATAAAATTTTATGTGTTGTTATGCGTATTTGTAAACAAAATTATATTAAAATGAAGTATATTTTAAGCGATATTTGATTTTTCAAAATAGAAATTAAACGATTTTTACAATTGTCTAATTTTGAAAGTGGTGTAAGTCCATTTACAGCACATAAATATGTGTTATCGTAGTCTAATTAGCCAAAAACAAATTTATATAAACAAATGAAATGTTGATAAAACAATAGAAACAATGCCAGACCTCATATGATTTGCCTGTATTTTTAAATCAACAAATATAGTAACCTTTAATTTTCTCGAAACAAAAGAAAATGGACTGACACCACTTTCAAAATAAACGGTCCATATGCTTCATGATTCATATTGTACTATCACTACATAGTATAAAACAAAGTCGCTTTCTCTGTCCCTATATCCCTATGTATGCTTAAATCTTTAAAACTACGTAACGGATTTTGATGCGGTTTGTTTTAATAGATAGAGTGATTGAAGAGGAAGGATTATATGTATAATAACATAAATAAAATAGTGGAGAAATATTGTTATTTTTGAGGTTTCTCCAAATTTAACGCGTGCGGGCC
Source organism: Antheraea assamensis (assembly GCA_035772565.1). Lineage (NCBI taxonomy): Eukaryota > Metazoa > Arthropoda > Insecta > Lepidoptera > Saturniidae > Antheraea > Antheraea assamensis. The sequence continues at coordinate 667,546 of JAQQSE010000054.1, read as the reverse complement.
ACGGGCAGTAATGAATAAATCAAAACTACCGGATCGATTTTAATCATTTTTTCAGTGTATTATATAGACTATACATTTTATACCCGTGCGAAGCCAGAGCGGGCCGCTAGTATTTTAATAATTACAATCGGTATATGCTTCATGATTCATATTGTATTATCAAAAATAATATAGACAGAGCTTCAGTTGGTTTGTCCAGTGTTACGTGGGAGGAAATTGCGTCGCGATGATTAGATTTTAAAATACAATATGCAGTTAATACGACGGTTAACGGTGGAATGATCCCAACTTAAAGATCTTGAGATCGAAGGGCAATTTAAAAAAACACGTCCCAAACCTTCCTGTGTCTTCAATATTTCCATACTATTCTTAATGGCAACTTTATTGTACCTGATTGTCTCCTGGCTCTTAAGATCAAATTCCGTTTCACAAATTGCATTTGTGCACATTTCAGGTATACAAATACAAGAAACTGACCTGGGGTATCTCGAACAATGGATACGCGTGGGGGGAGATCTCCTTTTTTATCTAACATAGTTACTTATGTGTTTAATTTTGGAGTATCACATTATCCAACGGTCTCACTTAGAAATTTTATTTTCGAAACGATTAAAACTTTGCCGAAAGCTGCACTTCAGAGTTAGTACAAATGTTACATTTCCTGGGATATCACCTTCACATACACCTTCACTTATCATTTCGTAAGCATCAAATAATACTGTAGTTTAAAGCTAGTTTATTATATGCCCATAGAATTCACCATTTCCTCATATACTATACGAGTCAGTAGTCTAACTATGTAAATTAGAAATAATTACTGCCCCATTTGCATTATCTATTATTTGTTAATCGTTACTTTCTAAATGTTTATTTTAAACTGTAATTTACCAAATAAAATTTGTGTCAGTTTATACGAACTTTAATATATAATAAAGGTTTTTTTTTTTTTTTTTTTTCGAATTTACTACACTGTCAACCCGGCAAGGCATCCACAGTTTCACCGGACCACATATAATAAAGGTATAATGTAATATATAATACTTTAGTCTTTACACTCAGGTACGTTATACAAATCCAATATAATTACGTTTCAGGCGAACAAATCTAGAAATCCGAAACTTTTAGCAGATACACGGTCGTTTAAACCCAAGTTCTTGGGATAAAGAAGGGCTAGAGAATTGCGAAGATTTATACGATAATAGGACCAAGTTTCCAACTTTAACTTTGAGTATTTATCTAAGATTTTCAATTTGAAATTTCGTTTCTGGAGGTAGAGACAATATATTCAATTCGACTTAACTATGTTTTTATTGGTATAGTGATTACAAATTACTGAAGTAGTTTCAATCGTCTTACACTGGTTTTATTTATACCATTAAATGAAAGAAATAATGATACAATTAAAACAAACAACACTGAACCTTGTAGTCTTAAGAAAAAGGATAAAAATATTAATGAACAAATAAAGGCGTAGAATAACGTTTGCACACCATTGTCATTTCAATAGTAACTCGAATTTAGCGTCTCCAAGTTCCTTTGATGTGTGTATCAAACCGTGGCCCCAGTTATCGTGCTGCGTGTATCGTCACGCAATCCGATAGTTCGTAACGCATAACGATAATATCTTTCCACATCTGCATTTAGTCTGACCATAGACAAAACTTCGTACCTATACACACAGGTATGGGTGTACCATATGAGTATACATATACCTTTATACGTCCGTAAATTTGCTACATGTAATGGAACAAAGAATAAAGACGACGGATGAATACTTAAACTTTAGATTTTACATCTTGGTATTGGTGAAACTAGATATATTCTAATCGCCTTTGAGAGAAAATCTATGCGACGAAGCGAATCCGATATGCGTTAGACGAAGGGAATCGAAATTGAAATTCCTTACACGAAACATCTCTGAGTGGATCGTAACATGTGGACCATAAAACTATCGTAAATCTATTATATAATATAGTAGAATTGAAATTAATTTGTATGGTGTCTAGGCACAAATAAAGCCTTAGATATTGTTTGTAATGTAGGTATACTGGTATATATACACTCCTAGCCAATCTTTTGACCACTCTGAATACAGATGCGCAAAACATAAATTTAGTTATAAATATATTTTATATTCGTATGTATAACATTGAGACAACCTAAGGATAAATAAATGCCAATTTTAGATTCTTTTTATACTTTATAGGTAAACGTTTTGACCACAATCTCATCTGATATTAAATGATGATGTGGTCTATGATGGTAAGTCGCGCTTAACCTAGAGGGAGACTGTCTCTCAAGTGCAGCTGCCGGAACATACCAACAGGGGCTTGGCGACAGATTTTCAACTTGAGGGTGGTAGCTAACCAGACAGACTTAGAAAAAGCCCTACCACCATGCTATGGTTTCATCACGATGTTTTCCTTCACCGAAAACTCCGACTCAGTCGCTTGGATTCGTACCTACGTCCTTCGACGCCGTGTCCGAACACACTGCCAACTGAGCCATCATCGCTTCAAAGATTCCTATAATAACGTTTTACACTTTTACCTTTGTTTTGTATTAAACTTTTTGCTGTATTTTACGCAAGCCTTAACTTAAGGTTATATCCAGAACGGGCAAAAGATTGTCTAGGATTTAGTCATTGTTGATAACTAATGCATAAGAATATTAAAAATAAAAACTGTTAAGGATGTTGGTGTATAACAGTATTTTGGTAGAACCGACATCGAACTATTCCAAATGGCTATATAGTCTATAATTCATTTAAGTTTCCTAATTAAAAAGTTTGTTGTTTATTATTTTTATATTTGAGTTTTAGTTGTTAATACATATAAGTTACGACGGGACTGGCATATCAGACAAAGTTATATTCCCGAAAAAAAAATCAGAAAAAAATTAAGCGAAACTATGAACGCTGTTTGTTGCAGAAAAGCGTTTTTCAAATTATATCCTTTTTTTATTTTATGAAAGTTTTTGTCGAAAAGAGATTTATATCAAACAATCCGTAATTATTTCTTAGCACCTACATTAAATAAATAAATAATATTGTGGAGTTATTGAGATATATGTTTTATTGCGCGATCGGGCGTACACCTATCTATAATATAAAAATGAATCGCTAAATGTGTTGCTAAGCGCAAATCTCGAGAACGGCTAAACCGATTTCGCTAATTCTTTTTTTAGAATATTCCTTGATGTACGAGGATGGATCTTACGGAGAGAAAAATTTAAAATATTGCATGTAAAAGTATAAAAACAACACTTTTCTATACTTCCATACAAACGATTCGTAATAGTACTTAAAAGTCAATTTGAACTTTAATACCATAAGATAAAGTTAAAGTGTTAGTGGAGAGAATCCGGGAAGTCAAAACAAATGAGTGACGTTAATATCGTATATTAATGTGAATATTTCTACGATGGTCCCGAATAGCAGAATTATTATTAAAAAAAATATTCAAAGAATCGACTGTTAGGCGGTACGAAGTTCGCCGTGTCAGCTAGCCTATAACATAAAAATGAATTGCTGAATGTGTTGCTAAGCGCAAATCTCGAGAACAGCTGAACCGATTTCGCTAATTCTTTTTTTAGAATATTCCTTGAAGTACGAGAATGGTTCTTACGGAGAGAAAAATTTAGAAAATTTCCTCAAAACGTCTAAAAACAACACTTTTCTATACAAACGATTCGTAATAATACTTAAAAGTCAATTTGAACTTTAATACCATATCATAAAGTTTAAGTGTTAGTGGAGAGAATCCGGGAAGGTAATACAATTGAGTGACGTTAGTATCGTATAAATATTAATATGTCAATATTTATACGATGGTAACATTTAACATTATATAGCGTCCCGAATAGCAGAATAACTATTAAAAAAATAATAATTAAAGAATCGACAGTTAGGCGGTACGAAGTTCCCCGTGTCACCTAGTTTACCTTTTACCACAGAGTACATTTGTATATTGCCTTTTACACTGGGACACAGAATAATATTACTCCTAGCGACTGGGGATGCGGTCTAGGAGACGTTGCCGTCTAAACGCGTCGTCCGCGTGCATCGCGCGTTCATGTTGCCGCTCTGTATCGTGGCACGTATACTGCAATCAATATCTTCATACTGATGCGTTTGGGAACGGGGGTAAATGGAACACTTGGTTATAGCTTATATAATATTTATTACAGAAATTTATTTACAAAATCTTATTCTATTATATTATTACATCAGGATAACGTATATCTAATTACAGTCACAAAAATTATAATTATAATCTTAAAATGTTAAGGTGGAATTATACAAGGAATTGATATTAACAAAATTTGGTATCAGTTATCACATGTAATACTTCTTCACTAATACCTGACCAATATAAATAATTAGTTATTAATTTACTTCTATTTTATAAATATCTCTCATAAAATCTAATAGTACTGAGGTAGTTCTTTTTTACAGATAAATTCTATAATAATTAAAATTACAGTCGAAAACTTTTTTACTACGTTTTCCTTTTTAAATTGACTCTCAATTCTTCTCTAGAAATAAATTCACTAATTTCATTATCATCTTTGAACTTCACTCTTTCTTCGGCTTTGACGCGTTCAGTTCGATCAACGTAAGCTTTACACACCTCAATAAATCCATGAACTTCGACTTTCGTCACTACCTTCTGATAGCGTGCATACACATCTTTAGCTCCAATATAAACATTGCACGGGAAAATAGTTACCAAGTCTTCGTTGAATTTCTTCTTCTTGGATAGAAAATCGATGTACTCAGGCAAGGTGGGATATCTCTCGAGATCATAGACGCATTTAATAAACAGTTTGTATAGAGACAATACCTTGTCAAACTCAAGTGAATCGATAGCCTCGTAAGTTACTTCAATTTTATCTTTGTCGTCATCGTTATTGAGAACTACTCTCTTAGTATTCTTGACTAATTCCGTGTAAAATGATTTGTTTTTATCGATAGCGAAAAAGGGGCGGCATGTTTTCTCGCAAACCTCGAACATTCCCTCTCCCGCTTCGGTGGCATTTGAATGACTCTCAAAATGCATCAAGTGTACGTAGTCATTTAAATGAACTTTCTCTTTAAGTACATCGTCGCGCAACATTTCTTTGTGATTCAGTTTAAGATAATTAAGCTTGTACAGATTAAACGGCTTATCGATTTCACTGACTAGAAAACCGTCTACAGTCTTGAAGATCCGTTGCAACAAATAATAAACTTTATCTCTATGTTTATCAATTTTCTTCAAAATCATTACATGACTAAGTAGTTCTCTGCGTCTCTCGATAGACTGCAAATCTAGATCATAATCGAAGTGCTTCAGAATTTCGATCATATAACGCGCTACGCCATAATACATTCTTAACCGTTCGTGATGAAAATGTCGGGGATCATCATAGAAAATATATGAGGACAAATCAACGCAGTACCACAACGCAGTTAACAGCGATGTTTTGTCTTGAGGATCTAGTGGCAAAGATGACAGCCCAACTGTACACACTGTCTCACTGATACGTCGCATGGTATATTTTTTGAACTGTTCGACGACGTTTCTATCCATCCATTCTTTGTTTTCACAGTTTTTCCACAGCACAAAGTAAAACAATCCAACATTGTAATGAATCTTCTTGAAATCAAAATACGTCGCCGACAAAATGTAATCGTTGTATTTATCAAAGTGATCTGTGTCCGTCAGCACAAGGCCTCCATGAAACGGTTTCCGTGTTCGCGGTTCAGTCTTCGTATTGCTTGCCAGTAGTTGTTTGTAAACATTCAAAGTGTAAAAGTAACCGATTGACTCACTGATATCTTTATCGTTCATTAAAAACAACGGGCACTCCATGGTTGATTTGAACTTACTAAAACTAGCGGGTGACACTTGTACTGATCTTTGTGTTTTATGGAAGATGATTTTGTCCAACAAATTGAGTTCCGCTAGAATTATAACAGGGATTCCTTTATCGTCATCCAGAATGATGTCAGGGAACTCAATCTCTTGTTCCGCTGTGAAATTAGTATCAATGACCTCCTCCTCTTCAACTTGTTTGTCAAACTCCGTATCGAACTTTAAGGCGTCGAACGAGTAGGATTTTACATCGCTGACGATATAATTGATCATAGTGGAAATGAATTTTTCAATGTCAACTCTTACCGTATAACCCAAACCAATAAGATTTTGGTACCAATCTCTCTTAACAAATTCCCGCCGGAATATATATCTGTCCTTTGTTTCCAAGCTATCTTTACTATTCCTCGTTTTCGATGACAAAGCGTCAAACAGTCGATTCCGTAGTTTCTTCAATTTGTCGATTTCCAACAAAGCCTGAGCGTTGTTTTTGTATTTTCTGATAAACTTTAACCTGATATATGACTTTAATTGATCTTTTTCAGTTTCGAAGTTGTCTACGTTGATTTTATCGTAGTCGAACTCCTTAGAGATGTCAGTGTTTTCGGAGAGTTCGTAATTACGATAAACCATGCAACGGCTCTTGAAAAAAGATGCAGCTACTGAAAGATCAATACTGTTCATAATTTTGTTGAATGCATGGAAAACAACCGTTTCATAATGCATATCCTCGTTCAGCATGAAACATTTTTCTATACTGTCGTGACCGATCCAACCGTCCGTGATGATGTACAGCAACTTGATTTTATCATTTTCATCGCGGACATATACTTCTTTTAGGAATTGAATAATCGTTTCCGGCTCTGTACCCATATGTCCGGACTTCAGATTGATGTATGCTGTTCTAGTCTCGTCTTCATCGACTTCCCAACATCTGCTGCCCCAGTGTAAGTAAATGATTTTTGATTCATTCGGAGTTTCTCCGACAATCAATAGCTCTTGTTTCAGTCTTTCTACCTCACATTTGAATTGTTCAAGAGTCTTCAAGCCATTGCTGTGATAATAATCGACTCCGTCGGTTGAGCCCGAAAAATCTTTTGCGTAAATAAAGTAATTAACCATTTTGCACTACGTAACAACTTTTTAAATTTTGATGTGAGGTGAAGCACTGTTGTGCCTGATGAAGTTTTATAATTTATCTCGCTTTAATTATGATAGTTTGTGTTATCCCAAGTTGTAAGGTAGTGGCGGTCTACGGAGATAAACAAACTCCGACGCAGGAGGGAAGTTTCCTAAAACAATAACAAAAATTATAATCGTGTTAAAAATATGCATAACATAAGCATGATTGAAACATCTTGGCAAAAGTATTAAAATTAAAAAATCAATGAAAACAATCATTAATATAAAGTCTAAACCGGTATTTGAACCTGTGACTTTGATGTCTGCATCAATTTCAACTATTAGGTAGATCTGCTAACGCATTAATATTATTACAAAACAATTCACGATGTACATTTTTAAAAATAAACAAAAAACTTTACTGTTGAACTTACCCATTCCAAATTAGAAAAGTTGAAGATTAATTCTTCCACCGAAATTATTTTACTGTTTACAATTAACTATCGAAAATAATAAGAGAGCAACAAACTTCTACACTAAATAAAGGTCGATTACACAATGAACGAGCCCTACGGTTCGCGTCGGAATTTATACAACAGACAAAATGGCTGACGTAATATTTTACTTCATTTACTCAATTCTCTATTACAAACATGGTGCAACGAAATATCCGATGGTTTTCCCGAACTGCGGCCTACACAAACGTGTTAGATGAGTCATTTATTTACAAAATGCATTTGATAATAGAGTACAAGATAAAAAAATGTAATTATTAAATATCCTCCAAGAAATTCTCCTAAATAAATATACAGAAGCTCCACCTACATTCTTGTGTAACTAACTATCGGATATGCATTGGTGTGAGTGACCCCACAGCTGCTTGTATGAAATGTGATGCAATCATTTCTCTATATTTGTCAGTGTTAACGATGCATACTGATAATATTCAAAGTTGTCTATATTTTGTTTTCCCGTCGCACGTTTTTTTCCAATTTCGTTTGTTTATTATTCAAATAGTGGTCGATATCAATATCCACGTGTCGATGATGACCTACTAAAGGCCCATGCAAGCGAAAAAATGAATTGGGGTACCGTCCGATGTAACGGAACTCTACGATATAATAGTGGAGAAGACTCTGACTTTTTACCTGAAAATCTAACGGTTATAATTACGACAATCATACTATTGTACTGTCATAGAGGTAAGGATATATGAATGGGTGACATGACAGGATAGTTAAAGATGTCGTAAGTAGGAGTTTTTGGACCGTAGTCCGGTGAAACTTTAGTGGTCCTGCCAGGCTAACAGTGTAGGTCAGTTCACAAAAAAAAAAGTTTATGGACGCTTACATTGCTAATGCTAGCTAAAATTTTCATATACATACATATACTTACACATTCATACACAACATCCTTATATATTAAAGTAATGTACAAACAGCATTACAGATAAGTTCGAAATGTCATATCACTCTCTCGTAAGAATAACCTACAGTAATAATTTTGAATTATTACATATTATTAAGAAAATGCTATTTCGTGACATTATTTTGATAACTATAGTAAAAATTTCTTATCCAATTAAATGCTTTAATAACGTTGGACATTTAATGTAAATCTAAATTGCCCTTTAAAACATATGACTTCTAGGAATATATTAGAAGATATAGCAGATATCAAATTACGCATAATAAAAGCGAAAGTTAATTAGGCAAATATTCTTTCGTAGCTTCTATAGATAAAGTCGTTTATAACACTTACGATACTACATTAGTTGTTGCACCCATGCGCCACGCCGCGCCGCCGAGTTGCATCACTAGTACAAAACAATTGTATAAGTGTAAAAAAAGTTGTAAAACTCATATCTAAATATATATAAAAGGAGAAGCTGGCTTACTTAATGACATATCAACGCAGGGCCTAAACTATAAGGATTAGAACCTTGAAATTTTGCACAAGAGTTCCTTTTATAACGTAGGGGAGCACTAATAAAAGGTTTTTGAAAATTCACCCCCTAAGGGGGTAAAACGAGGGTGCAAAGTTAGTATGAAACGTTGCCGTTTTTGAAGTTATTCGAATGAAATTCAGTATGAAGGTGAGAATTGTATTTCCTAAAAAACTGAATAAACATAATATCTATAAATAATTTCCTTACTATCCACGTTCTTCTTTGTAATGTTTTATTATTACATTAAATCAATAAAACGATATATATATATATAGCTCAATTAATGTGAAAACTCTATATTTTTGTTATTGATTTTAATTACATATAAGTAAATATAAAATAATTTGGATTATCCGCCTTGCTAAACTTTTTGACTGCGTAGAACATAAATTTAGGTATAAATGCGTATTATACTATACGTATAACATCGAGACGATTTAAGATTGAATAAATGACAATTTTAGAATCCTATAATAATATTTTAACTTTGTTTTGTATTAAACTCATGACTATATTACACGCAAGCCTGAACTTACGGCTATATTCATAGTGGCTAAAAATATTGGCGGGAACTATAATACTATTTCATTCCGATATATACAGATCTTTGTTTTTTTTTTTTAATATACATATCTAGCAATATACATACGTGAGAAACTAACTGACAGACAGACAGAAATGTCAAAAATCACAAAAATGTGCTCTGTTATTTATCCTAGAGCTTAGTATTTTTTCTTAAATATGTATGGATAGATTTCGTGTTTAATTTTTTTGTTATTATAAGTATAGATTTATAGGCTACAAGTAATTATTTAAACTACTAATTTAATTAAAGAATAACTTATTTAATAACAATAACATAATTAAAGCAGTTTAATAATGTGATTTTTATTGTTGATTTGCGTGTAACTCATTATTCACGAGCTCCGTTAGATGTCATGCTAATGACACTATTTGGTAAAATATGTCATTTTGTATTATTGTATGACAAACATATTTTGTTAATTATTTGAGTTAATGCTTTAATGTTAGATTTATCTAAGCGTACTATATTGATAAGCAAACATGTCTTATGATTTTCAATAATCAATTAGTTTGTAACGCTGTTATTTACAACTTGAACTTGTGTTACGATATTATTATCAACTTCAAATGAACGTATGCATTTTTTTTTGGTCTTAATCCTACAAATTCTTTTAAACATAGCTATTATTTTCATCTTTGAGTAAAACCTTAACTTTTTTTTTTTGTTAATTTATGCAAAAAGCGTGCTGAGATTAGTTCGTTATAAACTTTGTGAGTACCTGTGTATATAGAAATTTAACGTCTTGTATATTAAATTTATTAACCACTAGCTGTTGCCCGCAGATCCGCATGCATTTTTTTTTATAATTGTAAATGACTCTTTATAAGATGAGCTATCTGTTAGTGAAAGTTCCGTGAAAAATGGTTCAAACGTTTTGGAGATAGTACTGCAAGCAAAGCCATGGGTAAAAGCTAGTCCAAAATAAAAAAGCTTTAATTACTTTTTATAACGTTAGCTATCTGCCAGTGAAAGTTCCATGAAAATAGGTCCAATCGTTTTGGATATAGTACTACAGACGAAGCCACGTATAATAGCTAGTCTAAAATAAAGTACCCTATGTCACCCGCTGTAATTTTAACTATACGTCAGTGATTTTTCTGGTAAAATCCATCCAGCCGTTTCGGAGATTACGTGGAACAAACAGACAGACAGACAGACAACAATTTTTAAAATTGTGTTTTTGCTATCAGTATCATGTATACGTTCGTATCCAATCAGTAAAAAGTCGTTATTTTGATATTACATACAGACACTTCATTTTTATTATGTGTATAGACTAGCAATTGTCCACGGTTCTGTACACGTTTTCACGAAATAATAATTTTCGACTTGTCATTACATACTTACCAAGTTATTAAGATATGAGTATAATTACCTAATTTCTAAAACTATTACTGATATTGTTATAGGAATTTTGGAATGATAGCAAGGTAGTAGGGCTTTTTCTTAGTCTACCTGGCTAGCTACCACCCTCTAGTTGAAAATTTGTCGTCAAGCAACTGTTGGTATGTTCCGGCAGCTGAATTTGAGAGCCAGTCTCCCTCTAGGTTTAGCGTGACTACCATCTTAGACCACATCATCATTTAGCATCAGATGAGATTGTGGTCAAACGCTAACCTATAAACTATTAAAAAAAAATTGATTGTCTGTAAAGTCGGTTTACGGACGATAATTTTACGTGAACATTGATGAAAAATTATGCGTTACAAGCCGAGCACTTAGGCCAACTGCGTCTCTCTATCGCTTATTCCGCGCTCTTGCTTACATGTTCGGCTCGGGCGGAACGTGACAATGAGTTATGCTTTTTCGTGCGTGCACCCGGCGTTCACCGATTTATAAAACGTTATCACGTCGAAAGACACACACCTAGTATACAAATTATCATGAAAGTCTGTTGAGAATAAAAATCTTTTAAAAGTTATTATGAACTACCAGGTGCATAACGACATATTACCAGGTGCAAAGCAACACGCTTCGCAAAATTTCATTAAGATCAGTTGGAATTAGGTATAACTAGTCGGATTTAGATATACCTAATAATTATATATGAAATTAAAGATACAATTGAATTTATTTACATTATCCAAAATGCCTTCCTGCATTTTGCATACATGCCTTTAATCGACGCGGCCAGTAATATATCGCAGTACGGACCACATTCATATCTATTACTTATAATTTTCTTAGATCTTAAAAAATGTTTTTGTCCGAAAACAAAATTTTTGCGATATATTTTTCCCGCGTACCGCCGTAACAAAGCTCAAGATCTTACAAGCCTACTTTTTTTCAAACGCTTTTTCAAATAATGCCCGTATTTTTTACGATAAGCTCGTAGTCCCAGGTCTTCATTTAAAACTCTTTTGATCGTGGGCTGCTTAGCCCCATTTGAAGAGCTAAGATTTGAAGATTTAAGATTGATTTTGAAGGCTTACATACTTGCAAAAAAATATGAAATTTATTTGTTTATCTATCATGGGTCATCAACATGGCAATACATTTGTAAATATACTAATAGTAACAATTTTGTAACTAGATTTAAATGTAGCCATATTTATAGACAATCACGGCATGCTCTAACAATAAATTCAATTTCTATAAAACTATATATTAAACGATTTGAAATGTCAAAGTCAAGTATATAGTCAAATGTAAAACGAATAATTAACGTTTTTAATATGTTGTTATAATTAGAATAGTTTTCATATTCATATTCTATCAATACCGATGATATAAGAATAGCACAATAATAAAGAAATTAGAATATAAACCGTGATGCAAGTGATCAATTGAAGACAACCGAAGCACTTTAATATCCAAATTACTGGAAGGATTAATTCTTCAATGATTCTTTAGAAAAACGCCATCTATGGAGCGGCGTCGCTAACTACAGAGCACGTGTAAAGTCTATAGAGGTTTTTGGTCAATCAACCATAATTAATTTTGAGTAGCTATTTTAAATATGTAATTAATTGTGCCTTCATACTGGTGAGTCTGGAAAAGAGGAATATAAGAAATAGTCTGTTTTAACTCTTGTTATATTTATTACACAAATGTATTTAAATAATCTTATGACCTTAGATTAGAATAAAGATTAAAATAACAATTAGAAGAGTCACAGTGAAATTCTTAATAAATTAGCAAGGAATTATATAACAAATAGGTACTTATATAAGTTTGGTATGAATTATCATATTTAATAATTTCCAAGCTTATACTTGTAGAACAAAAAAAAATTATAATTAATTAGCTCAGTTCTAATATCTTCTTATGTTCTAATTTTAAGTTACAATTATGAGTCATATATAATATTTATCAGTACGAGGTATATTGTTATTACACATTAACTGCATAACACACATCTCTACTAACTCATTTATTATGCTTTCTTTTTCAAATTAACTCTCAATTCTTCTCTAGATATATATTCACTAAGTTCATTGTCATTATTAAATGTCACTCTTTCTTCGGCTTTGATACGTTCAGTCCGTCTGACATAAGCTCTACTCACCTCTAGAAACTTCGAGACCTCAACTTTCGTTACTAACTTCTGATAATGCGCATACACTTCATTGGCATCAAAGTGAACATTGCACGGGAAAATGGTAACCAAATCCTCGTTGAACTTTTTCTTCTTGGATAGAAACTCCATGTACTCCGGTAAGGTTGGATACCTTTTAAGATCATAAACGCATTTAATAAACAGTTTGTACAGAGACAAAATTTTATCAAACTCAAGCGAATCGATAGCTTCGTAAGTTACTTGAATTTTATCTTTGTCGTCATCGTTATTGATTACTACTTTCTTAGTATTCTTGACTAATTCCAGTGTAAAATGAGTTCTTTTGATCAATAGCAAAAAAGGGACGAAATGTCTTTTCACAAATTTCAATCGTCTCTTCTCCCGCTTTTGATACATCCAGATCACCTACCACATGCATCAAGTGTACGTAGTCGTTCAAATGAACTTCTTCTTCAACTATATCATCGGGCAACATTTCTTTGTGATTCAATTTAAGGTAATTGAGTTTGTACAGATTAAACGGTTTTTCAATTTCGCTCACGAGAAAACCGTCTACAGTCTTGAAGATTTGTTCAAGCAAATAATAAACTTTATCTCTATGTTTTTCGATTTTCTTTAAAATCATTACATGACTAATTAGTTCTCTACGTGCCTCGATAGACTGCAAATCTAGATCATAATCGAAGTACTTCAAAATTTCAATCATATAACGCGCTACGCCATAATACATCCTCAACCGTTCGTGTTTGAAATTTTGAGGATCATCTTGGAAAATACACGAGGACAATTCGACACAGTACCACAACGCACTTAACAGCGATGTTTTTTCGTGAGGATCTAGTGGCAAAGATGACAGCCCAATTGTACATACTGTCTCACTGATACGTCGCATGGTATATTTTTTGAACTGTTCCACGACGTTTCTATCCATCCATTCTTTATTTTCACAGTTTTTCCACAGCACAAAATAAAACAATCCAACATTGTAATGAATCTTCTTGAAATCAAAATACGTCGCCGACAAAATGTAATCGTTGTATTTATCAAAGTGATCTGTGTCTGTCAGCACAAGGCCGCCATGAAACGGTTTCCGTGTTCGCGGTTCTGTCTTCGTATTGCTTGCCAATAGTTGCTTGTAAACATTCAAAGTGTAAAAGTAACCAATTGACTCACTGACATCTTGATCGTTAACCAAAAACAACGGGCACTCCATGGTTGATCTGAACTTACTAAAACTAGCCGGTGACACTTGTACTGATCGTTCTGTTTTATGGAATATGATTTTGTCCAACAAATTCAATTCTGCCAGAATTACAACAGGAATTCCTTTATCGTCATCCAGAATGATGTCAGGGAACTCGATCTCTTGTTCGGCTGTGAAATTAACATCAACGATCTCTTCCTCTTCAACTTGTTTGTCATATTCCTTGTCGTACTTTAAGGCGTCAAACGAGTAAGATTTTACATCGCTGACGATGTAATTGATCACAGTTGAAATGAATTTGTCAATAGCGACTTTATCCAAATAGGCCGAACCAATGAGATTCTTATACCAATCCGTGTTAGCGAATTCGCTCAGGAATATATCACTATCTTTGGTTGTCAGTTTAACTTTGCTGTTTTCCGTTGATAATTCGTCAAACAGTCGACCTCGCAGTTTCTTCAATTTGTCGATTTCTTGCAAAGCAATAGCGTTTTTGTTCGTTTTATTGATGAACTTTAATTTAATATAAGTCTGTAACTGATCTTTTTCGCTTTCAAAGTTATCAATGTTGATTTTGTCGTACTCAAAATCTTTCGCAATATCAGTGATGGTATAAAGTTCGTAATTACGATAAACTATGCAAAGTCGCTTGAAGAAAGACGCCGCTACAGATAGGTCAATATCATTAAGGTTTTCATTGAATGCATGGAAAACAACCGTTTCGTAATACATATCCCTGTTCCAAATGAAACATGTATTTGCGCTATTACAACTAATCATACCATCCGTGATGATGTACAGCAACTTGATGTTATCATTGTCATCAACGTCAAGGTTTTCATTTAGCCATTGGATAATTGATTCCGGCCGTGTACGCATCTCTTCACCAATCATTTCGATATATGCTGCTCTAGTTTCGTCTTCATTGACTTCCGAACATTCGTCACCCCAGTGCAAGTAAATAATTTTCGATTCTGTTGCAGGTCCTCCGGCACTCGAAAGTTCCTTTTTTATTTTTTCTACGTCACATTTGAATTCTTCAAGGGTCTTCAAGCCGTTATTGTGATAATACTGGACTCTATGGGTTGAGCACGAAAAATCTTTTGCGTAAATGAAGTAATTAACCATTTTCGGTTTGTAACAATTTGATCGCTTTTGAAGTGAAACAATGTTATGTCTGTATTTAATGATGCCAGTGAGCGTTACTCCAAGTTATTTTTGTCCATGACATATTGGCGACAACTTCGATGCAGAAAGGGGAAACCTAAAACAAAGGTACATGTTATAGTCGTTATAAAAAAATGTGCAAAACCTAAAAATAGCGGGAAGATTTGAACAAAGTGATATAGTACTCGAGGAAAACAGCTAGTTTTATATTAAAGTATATTTTTTTTATATTATAGGGGGCAAACAAACAGGCGGGTCACCTGATGGTAAGTGATCACCGCCGTCCATAGACACTAGCAACACCAGGGAAGTCGCAAGTGCGTTACCGGCCTTTTAATATATGTAGGCCTCCGGCACTCTCACTGACCGAACGAAACGCAACAGTGCAAGCACTGTTACTTCAGGTCGGCTTTTTGTGAGAGGTGTTAACGGGTGAGCCGACCCATTCATTCTGAAACCAGTAATAGTTTCAGCGTAGCTCTACCACCCACTAAAAGTAGATTAAATCGTTTAAATCACAATATTGTACAAGGGTTGTTCACAATGATTTTTGGTAATCAAGATCCAATTAAGCATTATGTCAGCTTATTTAATATCATAAAGACGGATTAATTGAACATAAAAGAATTCGCTTAAATGTAAATCATGATCGGCCACTAAAAATAAAACTATTGATAATTTTAATTTCATTACATTTGTTAATTAAAAAAAGACTGATTGTCTCTATATATATATACATATATAAATGAATTACTGTTCGTTTGTCTCCGTAAAACACGAGAATGGCTGTACCGATTTGGCTAATTTTGATATTATAATATTTATAAAAGTTCAGGGAAGGTTTTAACGGTGAGAAACATAAATAATAAGAAAAGGAAAATACTAAAAAAAAAACAATTTAATTTTCATATACAAAATGTTCCTAGTTATGAGGCATTTGATGTTCTTTGTCACTTTAGAAATAAAAAAATGTCATTGATTTGTCAAATATTTATAGGTGCGTTCAGAAATTTGTCTGTTTCAGCTGCAGTATGAGGTTTGATCTTTTTGGTATGTTTGAATACAAAATGGTTCTGTTTGAGAAATAAAATTAGTACATGATAAAGCTTTAAATTGATTAAGTGTATAACTATGTTGCATTCATAATGTAAAGAAATGTTTTTATTAAGTTTTGAGCAGACTTTACACAAATCCATGTAAGTGATACCAAGTTTAATAAAGTAATTAATAACAAAAAGCGATTTACTTGTGACATCACAACTAACATTTCTAATAATAACAGTAAATGTTTATTTTAAACTTTAGTCCAGTCACTTTACATTAGCTACATATCGGATTCTTAAAGCGACATACTTAAATGAAAATTATAATGAGACACTAAAGGTTATAAAATTATGATTTCACAAAAGATTTTGATTAAATACAATTTATTGTTTTTAGTCACGAAGTGTATATAATAATTTATTTGATGATGGGCTCAGAAAGTCATTTTCTTAAATCCAACGTTATATTCAAACAATATTTTCGTTATTTTGACTATTGTCCTTATAAACTGGTACTGCGAGTCTCTTTTATATTGTCTTAACAAAACTAATTTTTTTTTTTCGAACTGGCCTATACTGTTAGTCCGACAGGGCCTTTACAGTTTTACCGGACCCACAAAACTAAACTTAATTTTGAATACATCATACTTAATGTATTATAAAATGTTAATATTTCAAAATATACACAAAATTAAAATATCACATAGATTTTCACCATATAACTGATTATAAAGACGTTAAATTTCTGGCGTTTTCTATTATTTAACGTTCGCAATCCTCGATATTCTTTCGACAGTGCTTTTTAAAACTACGATTTGTTTCCGAAATGTAAGGGGACTTAACCATATTCAATAGTGAAGCTTACGTTCTATTCTATCGTTTCGAATGAATAGATTAAGTCTACACTTGGCTACTATTTATCTATTCCTTTGTTCCTGATCATTCGATTTAACTAACATTGTGATATGTCATATTAAATTTCTTTTCGTTTTTTATTATCGTTAAGAATTGTGGAAAGGTAAATTGCTTAATACTACATTTTACGCATTAAAATAAGATAAACAATTCGCCATGATACTTAAAAAAAGCTTTACAGTCAAACTTACCGAATTGAGAATTTGTAAAGATACGTCTGTCTAGTCTGTCGAACGTTTTATTTACTCTTTAAAATTAACTATCGAATGTCTTCTCGAAGCAAGAACCTTCTGTACTATACGACGGTCGATTATACACTGAATGAATCATTGATTCTTGCCGCAATTTATACAACAGCCTAAATGTATGACGTCATAGTTGAAATGATTGATTTCTTTACTATCTATATAGTGCAAATAAATATTATTACAAAAGGTTACATTATCAGTTGGATTACCCGAGCTACAGGTTACGGCCCGTAATAATAAAAACATTTATCATAACAAAAATTAAATTTCATAATAATTTGCAAGTTAAAAAACGTATTATTCATTTTCAAACGTATATTTCACATTCTAGGCTGAGAAATACCAAAATTAAAAAAAGAAAAAAATTGATGTCATTGATATTTGTTTTCATATAAATAGACGAAGACAGAACTGTTCAGTACATATTTCATCTCTATTTCTCACGCGACCTTTTCTTTGTTTAGTAGCTAGTTGATGAGGTTTTAGTGTTATCGACCAAAGAAATTGGAAATAGGTTACTTATTTTTTTCTATATCAGTGACGAATCCAAGCCTTTATTTATCGGTATATATTTGTTACACTCCGTTCCTTAAGTCATTCAATCATCAGTTCATCAATCAATATACAATATTTTGGGAGGTAATGGGCACATGGGGTAACTGTTGTAACGGGATCTCCGAATATGTGGGTTTTACCGCTTTCTGTAACGAGCGTAGGCGAATGCGATTTATCCATCCATGTTTCTTTACCTGTCCCTATGTCCCACACCAAATTTGACGTTGTATCTGGAAAGCATGGCATTGCAATAAGCGACGAGGTCCTTTTTCTGAGCATTAACCCCTTGGCTGTTTTTTTAAGACGCAGATCTCAAAATGGCGGATCATGTTTTTTAATATCGATCTAATTATTTGTTTACCAGTGGCATCATAAGGTTTACATTCGTTTGTATGGAGCTTAAGCCCTTATAGTTTTCGTGAATCCAGGGGTTAATAATTAATTAAATTGTGAGGAATCCATCGTAAGCATAGTTTTTCACAGCCCAAATATTATATAATATCGGCTATCTGCCTGTACACGTGCCATCAAAGTCACTCCAACCATTTCGGAAATTAGCAAAAACGGAGCGAGAGACAAAAATGTTAACATTTGTTATAAATATTTGAAATAATTTCGTATCCATGTAATAAAAAGCTATTAATTAGCATTTAACACTATTGTCGTTACGGGCCGTCATAGCTTCACGGGACTACAACAGATACTTCAATCTAATTGATGTGAATAGATAATTCTGAAGAGAAAAGAAAAAGATAGACGATTCTAACATTAATAACCAATGAATAAAACTTAATTTTATTTGGTAATTGAATGAAGTTGACACTAATGATTTTTTTGTAAGAAAGTATCATGTTTGAAATTATACCCATTGCTATTATTTTGTGAAAGTGTTTATCGACAAGAAGTTTTATGTCAATCGCCCATAATTGATTTTGAACAGCTACTGTCAATAAATACATAAACTTTGTCAAATTTAGGACGATATTTTTTCAGCTCCCTGTAGGGATGGGGTAGTGTTTAATCGAATTTGAATCTAATCGATTATTGACTATTATTCACATAGAACTTGGAGTTGCATTTTATTTTGCCGATGTGAAACAGTTTATTCCAGTGCAGGGTTTTCCAAAAGGGAGGGGGATTTATTTATAGTGAAGCTACGACTAGCTGTTTTTAAGATATTTACATTTATGTCACTGACCTCAGACTGGTTAACAATTGATATCGGTGACAAGAACCACGAACAAGACTAGTAATAGTTTTTACAAATAATTGCGTAATAGATGATTGCAGCTACCTTTAATATTAACGAATAATAAAATAAAATTTGTGGTTGTGCGATATGCATGGCACTACGTCACGATAAGTGGGCGGTGTCAAGCATTAATGTATGTCATTACCTTTGTAATACATGTTACCAAAAAATACAAAACATCATAGACACGAACTGTCAAAAATATCATGCTACATTTGACAAGGTATAATCTCCTTATATTGACATCTTTATAATGATGTTTAGGTATGTGAATGAGAGGTAAGCAACACTCGATTAAATCTCATATAACATTTATTAAAGCAATTTATTTTTACAATATTTTTGCCTTACATCCATTAGAATATCATGATAAAAATAAAAAAAAAATAGTGAAAAATTCTTAAGAACTTAAGACGGAATCATACAGACAATTAGAATGAACAAAATGTTCGTATCAGTTACCATAGGTACATGCGTTACTTTACCCTCTCAGCAGCCGTCTCCGCCAAAGGAGGGCCGGTGGAAGGAGGCGACATTTTTCCCACCTCCTTCCACCTACGTAGCTGAACCTGACCTGACCATCCCCTCATTGCACAGGTTCAGCTGACGAGGGGAGGTAGCTGGTTGTGTACTCAGTCTACCTCCCTATAAGGACGGAGCCCGGCGGCTGCTTTGCCGGGATAACCGCTGGGGCGACATGGTGATAGCTTGCACGGTCGCATGTCGCCCCAACCAAAGCGGCGGACGGTACACCGTGGGGTTTTAGTCCGTATGAGTCGGACATAACCCACTCTCTCCCCCGAGAGTGAGGGTATCCATAATGGATTTCCCCACGTAAATAAAAAAAAAAAGGTACATGCGTTACTTTATGAAACTTACAGTTATACTTAATTGTACTTATAATTATGAGTAATTATATTTATCACAATGAGATACATGAATTACATAACAATCAAAATTACATATTCTAGAACCTGTTTGGTGAAGTAAATCTTTACTAATTTAATATGCCCTTTTTTTCAAATTAACTTTCAATTCTTCACTGGAAATAAACTCGCTAATTTCATTGTCACTGTTGAACTTCAGTCTTTCTTCGGCTTTGATACGTTCATTTCGATTAACATGAGCTTTGCATACCTTAATAAATTTACAGACCTCGACAGTCGTGACTATCTTCTGATAGCGCGCATACACATTTTTAGCGTCATAGTAAATATTGCACGGGAAAATGGTTACCAAATCTCCACTGAATTTTTTCCTCTTGGATAGAAACTCTATGTACTCAGGGAAGCTTGGATATTTCTTAAGTTGACACACGCAATCAATAAACAGTTTGTACAGAGATACAATTTTGTCAAACTCAAGCGAATCGATAGCTTCGTAAGTTACATAAATGTTATCTTTATCGCCGCCGTTATAAATTAGCACTTTCTTAGTGTTCTTGACCAATTCCTTGTAAAATGATTTGTTTTGGTCGATAGCAAAGAAGGGACGATATGTCTTTTCACAAATTTCAAACGACCATTCACCCGCTTTGGATGCATTCAAATCACCAACCATATGCATTAAGTGTACGTAGTAATTCAAATGAACCCTCTTATCAACTATATCGTCGGGCAACTTTTGTTTATGATTCAATTTAAGATAATTGAGTTTGTACAGATTAAAAGGCTTATCAATCTCATTGATTAGAAAACCGTCTACAGTTTTGAAGATTGTTTCCAGCAAATAGTAAACTTTCTCGCGGTGTTTTGGAATTTTTTTCAATATCGATACATAGCTAAGTAGTTCTCGACGTTTTTCAATAGACTGCAAATCCAGATCATAATTAAAGTACTTTAAAATTTCGATCATATAAGGTGCCACGCCACAATACATTCGCAATCGTTCCTGATTAAAATTTTGAGGGTCATTTTTGAAAATACACGAAGACAATTCAACGCAGTACCACAACGCAGTTAACAGCGATGTTTTTTCTTGGGGATCTAATGGCAGAGATGACAGCCCAATTGTACAAACTGTCTCACTGATACGTCGCATGGTATATTTTTTAAACTGTTCGACGACGTTTCTATCCATCCATTCTTTGTTTTCACAGTTTTTCCACAGCACAAAATAAAACAATCCAACATTGTAATGAATCTTCTTGAAATCAAAATACGTCGCCGACAAAATGTAATCGTTGTATTTATCAAACTGATCTGTGTCCGTCAGCACAAGGCCGCCATGAAACGGTTTCCGTGTTCGCGGTTCTGTCTTCGTATTGCTTGCCAGTAGTTGTTTGTAAACATTCAAAGTGTAAAAGTAACCGATTGACTCACTGATATCTTGATCGTTCATTAAAAACAACGGGCACTCCATAGTCGATTTGAACTTACTAAAACTAGCGGGTGACACTTGTACTGATCGTTGTGTTTTATGGAAGATGATTTTGTCCAACAAATTCAGTTCTGCTAGAATTATAACAGGGATTCCTTTATCATCGTCCAGAATGATGTCAGGGAACTCAATCTCTTGTTCGGCTGTGAAATTAATATCAATAACCTGCTCCTCTTCAACCTGAATGTTAAATCTTGTGTTGAACTTCAGGGCGTCAAACGAGTAGGATTTTGCATCACTTACGATGTAATTGATCAAAGTTGAAATGCATTTTTCAATTACAACTTTGTCCGTATAGCTTACACCAATAAGATTTTTGTACCAATCCGTGTTAACAAATTCGCGCAGGAATACATTTCTGTCCTTTGTTTCCAGGTTAACTTCGTTTTTCACTGTTTGCGATGATAACTCATTAAAGAGTCGACCTCGTAGCTTCTTCAATTTATCGATTTCTTGTAAAGCATGAGCGTTTTTCTTAAATTTATTTATGAACTTCAACCTTATATAAGACTTTAACTGATCTTTTTCCGTTTCAAAGTTATCAACGTTGATTTTGTCATAGTCAAACTCCTTAGCAATGTCAGTGTCATCAGAAAGTTTGTAATTACTATAAACCATGCAACGGCTCTTGAAAAAAGACGCAGCTACAGAAAGGTCAATATCACTAATGTTTTCATTGAATGCATGGAAAACAACCGTTTCATAATGCATATCCTCGTTCAACATAAAACATTTATGTATACTATCACAATTAATCATACCGTCCGTGATGATGTACAAGCAACTTGATTTTATCATTTTCATCGCGGACATATTTTTCTTTTAGACATTTGATAATTGTTTCCGGCTCTGTTCCATTCCACCCACTACTATGGTTGATGTATGCTGTTCTAGTCTCGTCTTCATCGACTTCCCAACAATCGCTGGACCAGTTTAAGTAAATAATCTTTGATTCTGGTGGAGGCTCCCCGGCAACCACTAGTTCACTTTTTATTTTCTCTACGTCACATTTGAATTCTTCAAGAGTCTTCAAGCCGTTGCTATGATAATACCTAATGCCATTCGTTGAACCCGAATAATCTTTTGCGTAAATAAAATAGTTAACCATTTTCGCTGTGTATAACTTTTACTGTTTTAAAGTGAAGCAATATTGCGTCTGTTATAAACGAATGTAAACTGATCCCGCGTTACTGATAGCAGTGTGTGTTATTCCAAGTTATTTTTGTCCATGACGTAGTGCAATGCGCTGATAAATAAACTCTGGCGCAATAGGGTGGGTTCCTAAAACAATAGTTAATGTTAAAATGATGGCAAAAAAATAGTAAGCCTAACTAGTAAGAATAATTGGAAGAACAAAACATAGTGATGTATTTCTTGAGGATCATCTTGATAATTATTATGATTTAACAAAGCCTGACCTAGGGATTCGAACTCACTAGTTTGATGTTTGCAGCGGTTTCAACTACCAGATAGTAAGACTTAGCCAAGTTACCATTCTAAAAACGTCAATAGTAATAGAAAACAAAAACAAATCTCAACTTTAAAGAAAGCAATCAGAACAAACGAATAGATAAGTGGGAGCTAATCCACAAGTTGTCTATTCGTTTGAGTTGATAGAACGAAACATGATAGATTCTGTAATGCCAGTAGCTAAGTTCCATACATTTCGTAACCAAGTCACAGTTTTGAGAATCGAAATGGATGTGATATCCAAGATTTCGAACGCTTACCTAGTAAGCGATCAGCTGCGAGTTGATACTCTATGTGATGTTTTAATTTTACGGAAATCCTAAAGTGTTAACCTTATGCTACTCCCATACATGCGTCATAAAGTTTTGGCTACTTGTCGCGCTTGAAAGTAACCTCAAAGTAATTTCGATAAAGGCGCAGAATAACGTTCGCACACCTATATCATTCTAATAATAATCCTAAAGTTTCCAAGTTGCTTTGATATGTATAAAATCTGCGAGCACAGTTATCGTGCTGCGTCTATCGTTACGCAAAAGTATTTAAGTTTGAGAACTTGGAATTTTTATACTAATCATATAAACTATATACACTTTCTGAATAATAACAATAAACGTTACTTAATCAATAATTTGAATAAATTAAAATTATGAGTAATATAAATATAACCTTTGGTGGTTAATGGTAATTTTCATTCAAGTGTCTCAGTATAAGGCTACAATAATTAGGTAATTTAAAGGAACTAATTAAACTATAAAATAAACATTCAAGTTTGATTGCCAGAAATTGTTACTCTGCTTAATCAAATTAAAATTATAAGTGTTATAGTCTTTAGTCACTGATAAAACTTTTACTAAGTAAATTCAATTAATCATTCAATGTCAGGATCAACATCACACTATGGACTTAATATGTTTAATATATTAAGTCTATGCATCACACAGACATCACAGGGTCTATAAGGAAAACATAATTTTTTGGTTCCAAAATTGAAGTTGACACTTCAGGTCACTCTACAACACTTCCTTTCTGGAGACATGATTATTTTATACCTAAAATGGAAACTAATATTCTACATAATTATACAACAATTTGTATTATAGATATGTATATTTAAGTTTGGTACAAATTTTATTTATTTACTTTGAGATAAGTTAAAACTAAAATTATATTTTATAGAATGAGTAACAATAAAATTCATGATATCAGTACAAAAAAATAGGACTAGAGTATAATGCGGTACATATGTTTATAAAGTACAGAAATATATACAAACTATACGCCCAACATGTTTCCAGAAAACATAATAACAAAATATACAAAGTCCACAAATAAAGAAAAACTGAGATTAAGTATATTCAGTTTAAGCTTGATTAATAACAGTATATAACCCATTTACTTAACATCCTTTATTAAAAGGCAGTAAAAAAATCTGCTACTCAAATTGTAATGCAAAAAATCGAATATTTCCAAGACTTTGTTGTTTTTCAATATAACCAAACACTCACATATTAATCTATTGAATAGCTTTGGTCATGCATGAATGATGTCATTTATAATTGTCTAGTCTATTCTAGTATAAAGCTGTGTTTTAAAAATTAGTATTGTAACTTTATATAATCATATTTGCTTAGAGAAACTAATAGGAACAGAAATATAATTTAACACCTATACTACTCTTAAAAACATTTATCACTTATTTATTTGTCCTATAAAGAAGTCACAGCATTCATTTTATTAAATTACATGTTCCGTAGATAATACTATGATAATGAAAATATTTAATCAAAATAGGATAA
Organism: Antheraea assamensis; assembly: GCA_035772565.1. Classification (NCBI taxonomy): domain Eukaryota; kingdom Metazoa; phylum Arthropoda; class Insecta; order Lepidoptera; family Saturniidae; genus Antheraea; species Antheraea assamensis. Next base: position 642,483 of record JAQQSE010000054.1, on the reverse strand, counting down.
AGAAAATTTCTTTCATAATTACATTAGCCTTCAGATGCCTTTTTGTTTACATACAGCTGGTCGTAAACTGACGCTTATTAATGCTCACCATAGACACAAAACAAATCAATTATCTATTGGGATAGAGGACATGATCGTGGATCGTGCCGATCGATCGCTCATTCTACATTGTTGATCGATAAAAAACTGATTTTAGTCTGTGGTCAGCGATCACAAACGTCAGTTTACAGATGGCTGTATGTAAACAAAATTAAAAAGTAAGTATGAATGTAATTCTCTTTTTACATATTGATTTATTCATCACATTATATTTATACGCAATATGATTTTAAGGAAGGATTGGTGTAATTTCATTATAGGTCCTAAGTATCAATAAATTAATATGGATTAATTTTATTTCATTTAATCTATTCAGTTATCAGTACCCTGTGTATTTTTAGTTATATGCCAATGTTAAGTTCATTTTATTTTTATATTTTTAGCTTATTTATTTCCTTCGCTTCTGTATTTGCAATACCTATAATAACTTCTTTCTTTGATTCTAACAATTAACATCAGCCTGTACGAGATCCATTACAGGGTCATAGGAATCTTCCCAAAGGAAGGTATGGGCATAATCACCACGCCAGCCCACAACGTGTTGGCGATTTCAGACTGCTGAGAAATCCACAGTTCTATATTTTTTCCACATATGGTGGTACTACAAGAACATTTCTCAGGTTCAGGTTTCCTCACGATGTATGCCTTCACCGTCAGCCGATAGTAGTTACTGATGTAAATTCGTAAATATATACGAATTCCGAAAAAATCGTTGGTATATGCTGGGGTTCGAACCTGTGGACATCGGATTAATTTATGCCACTGGTCAAACCACTAGACCACTACAACTTATATATTCAATATATATATATATATATGTATATATATATACAAATATTAAAAAAATATAATTTATAATTATGAAGGGATTAACACTTTATTGCACTTTTTAGTTTGTACACTGGAGATCTTAATGTGACAAGGCATTTTCTTCCAACTAACCAATATTGTTATCAACAATTCCTTCATAATTAAAGTGATATTTCTTTTAGAATGCAAAATCTCTTTTTAGTCCTGAAGTAGTTAGTATAGTTTTTTTCGCTGCTCTAAATATAACCCTAACTTCAGGATTGCGGATAATATAGTCAAGGAGTTTGATACAAAATAAAGTATTAAAAATATTGTTATAGATATCTAAAATTGGCATTTGTTTATCCCTAAGTTATATGTACAAGTATAATATAAAACAAATTTATACCTAAAATTGTGCTCTGCACATTTATATTCAGAGCAGTCAAAAAGTTTGGCAAGTACTGTAGTTTATTCGCATTATAGTCTAAGATCCCGCTGCAAAATTCGTATGTTCATTGAGTATATAGTCAAAATAACATTTTTTTATTTTGTTATGTAATGATTACGGAATAATATTAACTATAAGGAAATGAAACCTAAGTTCCTACCATTATTACTGATACAAAGCAAGGTGTTAATTTATATTTCTGTAGGTGTAAGTTTTTTTATATAAGTATAATTGTACACAGAAATAAGATTCATTTATGACATATCATTTCATACTATAATAATTTCACATATAAACTACACAATAGTAAATATCATGTATGCATAAAAATGGTAGTCCGGTGAAACTGTAGAGGCCTAATAAAGTCAACAGTGTAGTCAGTTCGAAAAAAAAAATGTATGCTTAAAATTATCACATAAATTAATATTTGAGAATATTATTAGATTCGAGAACAACAAGTCTTAGCACTATTAGGTTTGTAACATAAGTAGAAGACAATTTCTTATTGCCTTTTAATAGTGTGTTAGGCATATTGTATATGTTCACCATTGTTTATCTAGCTGGAACGGAGATGAACATGTTTAATGTTAGTTTTTCTTTGCCTGGTTCTGTTTTCATTTTCCTATAAACATGTTGTGTGTATAATTTATAATAAATATATATAATTATATTAAATAATCCACCACATTTTTTTGATGTGAAGCAGCTCTGTATCACCAACCATTTTTATAGAGATTTCATCAACCACAGTATTCCAGTAGTAATTTTTTACAAATATAATGTTGTCTCATTCCTACACATCCTATAGAAGTTAACCCCTCGGCTGATTTTTTTTTAAACCCAGATCTCAAAATGAAGGATTATGTTTTTAATAAAATAAATAATATTTCAGGACATCACACGTTGTAAATTTAAATTTAATATTTTCTACAAATGAAAAAGTAATTTAAAAATATTTCTAACATAAAATTATACTTTTACAATACATCATTTGTTATATTTCAATGATTTGTAATAAATCCGGTATTTTTTTAAGCTTATGCTGCCTACAGTCTGTTGACCTGTGCCTCATGTGGTCTGTATTTGTTTGTATGGAACTTACACTTATGGTTTTGGACAGTCCACAGTTCAATTTTAGTTTTATTTTGTCTGAAAGTAAATATATAAATTATGTATCAAACTTAATGTACATATCGCCTATCATAAACCTTTATACATAATTATCTAATTTTTTTTTTCCTTTTACAGTATGAAACAGTACTACACTCTCTACTACAAGTGTTAATTTTGGAATCAGAAAATGATGGTTTCCTTATATACCCTGCTCTGTCTACGAGATGATGATAGAGAAGTCGACTGATTAAATGGACTTAATGTAACATACTGAAATAAAAATTGTGATCGGCCACTAGATTGTAATTTATTTATATTAAAGTTCTTGATTAAATAAGACTCATTCTTATTATTTATTTATTTTTTATATTATAGGGGGCAAACGAACAGGTGAGTCACCTGATGGTAAGTGATCACCGCCGTCCATAGACACTAACAACACCAGGGGAGTCGCAAGTGCGTTGCTGGCCTTTTAATATATGTGGGCCTCAAAAAGTAAGATTTATTGATTATTCTTGAATAACAATTTCTATTATATTCAAACATAAATGTTTCTTATTATTTATAATTTTAATTTCATTACTTACAGTTCTTAATCAACAAGGAAGATTGATTTTTATTAATCACAAAGTGCAATTTATTTGTTTCTTTTATAATAGAGATTTCAAACATTGTTTTAGTCTTAAATATTGGCTATTCATTTGACATTTCATTTGAAATCAAACATTTTTGGTGGTGGAACTTTAAACTTTATAATGTAGTGAAAGTTATATCTTTATTTTGAAAAAGAGAAGCAACAGAGCCTTAGTATGGGAATGACAGCGGACATGAGGGTTATGGTTTGTAATACAAAATATAACAATTATAAAAAAAAACACAAATTATGAATAACATAGAATAAAATATCAGTATAAATAGTTGCTTAAAGAGACAGGATAAAAAATTAGTTCATTCTTGTGAACATGTAAAACGTTTGATTAGCTTCTGTGAGATTGTCAGTATATCTAAAAAGATAGTTGAAGGGATTTGTTTGTTTCATTGAATATAGATTGAGACATGTGTACTGGGTTTACCATAATGATTATTCACGTTTTAACAAATACTTATAATTTTAATTTAGAGAAGTAAAATTTGTTGTTTTAACCACAAAGAATAGGTATACTTATAACTTATTTGATATTTTATAATAAAATTCCAAGTTATCAATATTAAATTTTTATTTTACATTTGATACAAATGAGATCTCTTAAAATAGAATGAAAGAGTACTTGGTAATGGAAACATAAATCACTTTGTGTATATTGAAAGTATTAGACAAACAATAATTTCGGCTATTGTCTCCATACATTGACACTGTAACTCATTTTCATTGTCTCAAGAACACTTACTTTTAAATACATCACACCTAATGTATTTTAACACTTTAAAATGAATGGGAAATTAAAACATCACAAAAATCTTTAGGCTCACAGCTGATTGAAAGACGCCATGTTTCACGCGTTTTATACTGGGTCCTGACGATCTTTTTGAGCCTGTGCGCACCGTGGGCGATGAGTCGCGGTGCGTTTTTTATTTCGCATAGGAAAAAATTCGCAATGGCTTAGTATATTCTGCGTCAAACTTTTTGACCGCTTTGAATATAGATGCGCAGAACACAAATTTAGGTATAAATGCACATAATATTACATATTGTATAACATCAAGAAAACTTATGGATAAATATATGTCAATTTTTGATTCCTATAATAATATTTTTCACTGTTTTGTATTAAACTCTTGACGATATTATGTGAAAATCCGAATTTACTGCTATATTCAGAGTGGCCAAAAACATTGACGAGTACCGTACATGCACTTCTATTGCTCTTAAGCTCCTGAATACTAGATTTATCTCGTTTTATTGATATTTTGTTTATATACTTTATAATGACTTATTTTTTCAATGTCTCCTCAGAAAGCAATATTATTACGCCGCAACGTTAATTATAAACAACGATAACCGAAAGATGCGCAGTGAAGGGTCGCAAAAGACCTACCTACCTACTATTTAACTCGCATCTACTTGGATAATATTGCCTTGCGCTCACATCTACAGCTAACCCAGCTAGTCAGGGGTTAGAACTGTCGAAACTGTTTGGCTACTGACGAAACATCTTTTAATAGTAACCCAAGTAACATGTATAGAATTTATTTTTAACTATAACGTAGTACAGTTAGGATTTATTAAAGTTTAAGGGTGTTTGGAGCGGTTACCATGATATTAAGTGTCTAGCATTGAATCACATGATTTCTAATACGTCCAAAGAAAAAATAAGATAATTACGCTTTATTATTTGATAAACTTAAGTTGGTATTTTAAACACCTTTGCTACCTGTTACTTTCTAATGTCACTATGGCTCAAATTGTGTACTAGCCCCGACTAGAACGATGTTCCTACGTATGTCAAAAGCATACGCTCAGAAAACTTCAACTACTACTATTACTTTATATAGGTATAATTGTTGTTGATAATAATATAAATGCGCTATACATAAAACCTTACGAAAAAAATATCGTAATACTATATCAAAATATGTCACGTAGTTCAAAAGTGCTATAGAAGCACCAAGACAGACACGAAAAGCCACTTTGTTTTGTAATATTTATAGACATAAATGCAGAAATAATATATACACAAGCAATATTAATAACCTTTGCTTACATATATAGCCAAAGTTAGGTTACGTACATTAATTAACAGTAGTGAAACCAGTCAAAAATATCTCAAAATAAAAAAAAGTACGTAGGTATATAAAATATTTCGATAATTTTAGAATGACAAAACCGTTTGAAAACTTGATATCAAATATAGATAATAAAAATTTTACGACCTCCTTATCGAAAATACTTAGCGACTACATTTTTCACCGTAGTTCGAGCAGTTTTGCGATTATTTCCGGCTTTTTTCCGCACCGCAAAAAATATGTAGCAATCTAACGAATTTAAAATCCGGTGTGGAATTTTACCCGCAGTGTGCGCACTTCATGTAAATCTATAGATCACAGATTTTGCGAACGAAATGCGTTTGTTCTGATCAAGTTATTTAGCGTTGAGAAGTCATGTCCGTACCTTTATTTTTGTTTTCTATCAGCGTTGACAATTGTGAAAAAAACTAACTTGGCTAGTCGAAATATATGCAAATTGGCTAGGTACTCAATTTTCGCATCAAAATGCAACAACTGACCACGTTAATTTAAAAAATCAAAAAAGTTTTGCAATTAAACTTACCGATCTGTAATGATAAATTGTGAAGAAAACTTTCTTTGACAAACTTATGTTAGTGTTTAAAATTAACTATCGTAAATATTGTGAGTGTAAAAACTTCTGTAATATATGACAGTCAATTACAGAATGAATAAACCAAACGGACATAGAGAGTATCGATACTTTTTGGAATCGAGTACTTTTATTTCGCAACCGATCCTTTTTATTGCATACGTTTATTCCTATGAGTACTTTTTAGCAAGTATCGAATAGTATCAAACACTGATGTGGCAAAAAAAAATCATATTCATTTTGTCACCATACTTTGTAACGTTTAATTGTTACCTATCTTATTAGTAGCCAGTGACAAAGAATAAACATTTTTTAAACGGAAGCCGTTGCGTGGAAAGATCTATTTACTCGGGTATTCTTCTTCTTTATTTTTTGGCTCCGTCACGGTTTGTGCACTAGCCAGCGTCAAGTAACAAGGTTTTGCCAAGTAAGTGTCTTGTGATAATTATAATGTTCTAACAAGATGGTGATTTCCTTGTTAGAACTTTCCATAGAGTTTTGGTGGCATCTCAGAATGTATGCTCCGTGGTATTATTTCCCATCTACTTCACTTGTGCATAATAACCGAACTATATTACGTAAAACACCACCAATATTACAAAATATGGAGTTTAATAACACAAGATTATGAATAAAATATAAAAACCACTACATGACAGACTAAGATCCCGCCAAAAACTCACTCGGGTATTCAAATATTAGTCACCACAACAAATTTACAATCTAAAATACTATTACCAGTACAAAATAATATAAAAGATTTTTAATAGGAAGGATTTAAAAGTAAATTCAACACCTTAATAATGTCTTCCTGTTGTAAAATATTATCCGTTTGTCTTGACGCTAATGTTTCCAAATCGAAATTTGAGAATAGATATGCGTGAAGAATGAAACATGATGATAGTAGAGATGAAAATACTGTTATCATTTGTTAGACATAATTTTGAATAAATTCTAAATTACTTGTGCATTCCCGTTGTCTCGAAAACACGAATGATTTACGTCATAATTACAAAAGAAAATTAATAAACTTTTCAATACGTTTACATGAAATTCCGCCTTTTAAACCGTAATGCTTATACTATCTTCAGGAATTGTAGGATTACATTTTTAGATAATTGAAATAAAGCTTTGATTTATAGTTTATTTAAATAATTTATGATAACGTCCACCCGAAATTATATACTCCTAAGATATACTTAGTTTTCATTCGATTTTTAAATGAGAACGACACTTTGCGTCCAATAGTACTCATAAAGTATCGATATCTTCTATTCGATATGTGTTTCTAATCAACCGGTTCTTGTCGGAATTTATACGACAGCCCAAATGGCTGACGTAATAGTTAAAATTAGGTTTTATTAGTCTCTAGCTGAAGTTACCTGAGCTACAGGTTATGTCCAATAATTAAAAAAACAATTATTAACTTTCCATAAGGACGCGTATTCAAGTCTAACGCACACAGTGACGTCTGATAAGTAGGGAAATTGCAACGTACGTGAAACGACTTTGATACTTTTATTAAAAAAATATAACAATATTTTCTTATTATTAACATTCAATGTATAGTTTCATAGTGCCGGAGCAAAGTATGATTTCTCAAGGTCTTGTCCTGCTGAGGTCATTGTCTTGGTAACTGAATAGAAGTACACGTAATAGATAGAAACATCGAATTTGTGTTCTGGTGTTTAGTGGCGTATTCAGGCACAATTTCTCAATACTCTCTAATTAAGAACAATATGGTGACAACTGGATCTTACTATAGATAATAGCTAGGAACATGATATTTGTGCTCAGATGTTTAATCTCATAGTGTCATACCGAGATTTCGTTTCTCAAAGATTTGATAAAGACAATATTTATGGTACTAAATCTTAATATAGATAATAATTAGAAACATCAAATTTGTGGTTTATTCTAATAGTTGAATTTCTCATAGGCTAGGTGTTTAGTAGGTTGTTTGTGCACTCTACATCACTGTTAAAGTATAACGCTTATGATAACATAACCACCAAGCTAATCATAAAGCAAATCCTCGAATAACATTTAGTCTTTAATTGATTAAACAAGTTCGCTCTATCAAAACATATTGTAATTCAAATGACGTCGTAATACGAGAGAAAAGTAGGTAAGCATATGCATTTCTTTCTCATTCGAAAACCTGGGTATTTTGTACTGTGTGTCATATCTTCTTCTATCTATATATAAATAAACGATAGAGGTCTGCTGTTCTGCATCACGCAAAACGGATAGAGATCGATCAATTATTTTTAGTTTTATATTTTAAAGCACTTGGTTTTTATCTAAAAATAATATCACGCTATCTTAATTTAATATTTATTTAATTTAGGTTTTGAAAAACTACAATTTTTATAAGCACTACGCGTTCAGTAACAAGTGAAGTGGGGATAAGCGGTTCGATGCGCATGCGCAGGAGCGATGAAGTAATTGGGTAACATTGTTCACAAATAAATGTTGTAAGCAAAGTATGTATATTTTTGTTTTCAATTGTTTTCTTTTGTACCTAACTATATTGTTAAGATAATAAACAACGCAGGCGAAGTCGCGGGTATCAACTAATATATAAATCTAAAAAAAATAAATCTAAAAATAATAAATCTAATCAAAATATAAAAAAACACTGCATAAAAAATTGATCATCTTTTCGAAATTATCAAGAAGTGTCTGTTATTGTATAATTATGTATACGAGTACGTACAGCGATGTGTTTTTCTAAAGGAACGCAGTGTAGAATGACATACTCGTAAACATCCACTCGCAACGGCGCACTTGAGCGCACTCTGTGCTGGCATGGACTGAATTTAGGTATATTGAACGTTGTTTTCTAAATCAGTTTTAATTAAAGAACTAAATTTGACCTTATTATATACGAAATAAGATCCACGTAAGTTAGATAAAATGGTGAATTTTTGTTTAAAACTAAATTTGTTTTTCTCAGGTATGGTAAAAATAACTTGAATATCTCTATATTAAAATAGATTATAAGAATAATAAAATTGATCAATCTAATCAATAAAATTGAGCATAAGGAGGTATTTTTTGTTTATTAAGAAATTTGTAAATTTACCGAAATTGTCGTACCGAAAGTCAGGCCGCCGTCTTGCGCGAGGGAGCCATGGAGAATTGATTTTTTTTTAATGAAAACTTATTAATTTTAAAAAACATGCATCTCTATATCATTATTAAAGGTTCAATGTATATGTAATTAAACATCATGTTTACCAAAGTTCAATAGCCTTGTTGTAATTCGTACTGAAAATCAGTGAAAATTGCCCATTTTTGAGAATGCATCCTTAGCATATAAAGGTAGTAAGATTAAACATGAAATTGCGGTTTTAATGCGTTGGCCAATTCGAATTAAAATGAAACCTGTATGGTGTACAAATTTCTAAATGAAACTTTATCTATACGAAAACTAATATTCTATATTTAAAAACATATTACACACGGTTGTTCGATTTCAAATGTTTTTTTACATTTAGCTTTTAAAGTGAGGATGGCTACAGTGAAGTAGACATAGGTTTTTTGGCGGGATCTTAGTCTGTCATGTAGTGGTTTTTATATTTTATTCATAATCTTGTGTTATTTGACTCTATATTTTGTAATGTTGGTGGTGTTTTACGTAATATAGTTCGCTTATTATGCGCAAGTGAAGTGGATGGGAAATAATACCACGGAGCATGCATTGTGAGATGCCACCAAAAGTCCATGGAAAGTTATAACAAGGAAACCACCATCATGTTAGAACATTATAATTATCGCAAGACACTTGGCAAAATCTTGTTACTTGACGCTGCCTAGTGCACAAACCGTGCCGGAGCCAAAAAAAATAAAGAAGAGGTAGACATAATATGTGACGTCATAAATGTCTCAACGATTTAGAACCGTTTTATGTCCCTTCGATATAATACAGTTCAACAAAGTCATAATAAAAGAAAAAAGACATAAGTATCTTCAGATACATAACTTGTATTTTATTTCGTGTAATTTTAAATATTACGTATCTTTTAAGATATTAGGATACTGATATTAAGATAAAGTTATATATTTGTCAATATAGCGTCACAGTTAACCAATATTTTGTAAATAATACGTGAACGAGATAGATATAGATAGACATTTTACTTTAACAACTTTTTATTTGAACAGTTTTCCTGTTCGTATATTGTCAATTACCATTAAATAGTGAGTAACAGAATAAGCATACATATGACACACGTCATTAAGAAATTAGAACGTAAACTGTGATCAAAGTGATAATCTGGATAGATCATGCAGAAACCGAGCACTGCAATATGTTTAATAATAATAATATCAATTCCTGTTATTAATAACACATTTAATAAAAATGTTAAATAAAAAAATTGTCAAGTTGACAGTGACGATTTTTAATATACAAAAGAAGTAATATATATTTTTAACTATATCCATTATATTCTCATATGAAAGTATTTGTTGATTTTGCGCAGGTTTAAATAAATAACCTAATTATATCTTTATAGTGATGTCTGGGTTTGCGAATGTAAGCAACATTCAATAAAAATCTCATATAATATTTATTAACGTAATTTATTTATATATAATAGTATTGCCTTACATGCTATTAAAATAACTTAACGTAATATAACGTAATCACAAACAAGAGGAGTCTTAAGAACTTCAGACGAAGTTATGCAAACAATTGAAATTGACAAAACGTAATAATCAGTTATCACAGGTATATATAATAAATACATTTTCAAATTTACATGAATTAGCTATTCATAGAATAATATAAAAAAGTCATCAGTCTTTAGTTTAATTCTACTTATAATTATGAGTAATTAATTATACTTATTACTATAAGGTACTTTCTTATTGTACATTAATTCTATAACGATCAAATTTACATATAAAAAAAGTAGCGTGTACTTATGTACACGCGTTAGAAGTTATAATTCTTTGGCGTAATAAGATAAAAATATTTTCAAAAGTTATGTCTTTCGCCTCAATGTACGTTTGTAGAAAAAAGGACACTAACAGTAGAAAAAAAGTATTTAATACATACATACTTTTTTTTAGATATGACATACATACCAGTTGATTGAATAGTAAAATTAAAATTTGACATAAAACACAACAAACATCTAAGCACAATTTTTTTCACTAGCACTATATAATAATAATCACTACGAATAGTAAATAATATTACTCAAAATATTCAATTTCGAACGCTAATGAATATAATTTATTAGCACATATATAATTCGCACTTTCATATAACTAAAACACGTGTTGTGAATGTAGATACTAGAAACATATGGATAAATATTATAAATGTGAAAACAGTGATCAGAGGCGACGAGCGTGCCAACACGCACAACTAATAGAGGTTCTATTTTTATTTTGTTGGTAGCTTTTTTTTCGAGACTCAGTAAACGATTTTGCAGATAGCTTCAACCTGTAGATTTCGTGTCACACTGCTGCGCTCGCATCATGAAAATTCACTCTCATCATTTTTTCATAACGCGCTTAAAGAAGTATGAACTTCAGAAATTGTTTTGGAGAAGTACATCTTTATTCATTTGCTATGTTTTTTTTTTGTCAAATTCACTTTCAATTCTTCCCTAGAAATAAATTCGCTAATTTCGTCGTCATCGTTGAACTTCAGTCTTTCTTCGGCTTTGATACGTTCATTTCGATTAACATGAGCTTTGCTTACCTTGAATAAATCTATACACCTCGACGTTCGTTACTATATTCTGATAGCGCGCATACACATTTCTAGCGTCATAGTAAATATTGGACGGGAATAGTGTTACCAAATCTTCGTTGAACTTTTTCTTCCTGGATAGAAACTCGATGTACTCAGGCAAAGAAGGATACCTTTCAAGATCACACACACAATCGATAAACAGTTTGTATAAAGACAAAATCTTATCAAACTCCAGCGAATCGATAGTCTCGTAAGTTACTTCAATTTTATCTTTGTCGTTATTGATAACTACCTTTTTAGTATTCTTGACCAAGGTCCGTGTAAAACGATTTGTTTTGATCGATAGCGAAAAAGGGACGATATGTTTTTTCACAAATTTCAAACGTCCGTTCATCTGCTTTTGATGCATCCAGATCACCTACAACATGCATCAAGTGTACGTAGTCATTCAAATGAACTTTCTCATCAACTATATCATCGGGCAACATTTCTTTGTGATTTAATTTGAGGTAATTCACTTTGTACAGATTAAATGGCTTTTCAATTTCACTGACCAGAAAACCGTCTACAGTTTTGAAGATTTTTCCAAGCAAATAATAAACTTTCTCTCTGCGTTGTGGGATTTTTTTCAAAATCGATACATAACTAAGTAGTTCTCTACGTTTTTCAATAGACTGCAAATCCAGATCGTAATTAAAGTACTTCAAAATTTCGATCATGTAAGGCGCCACGCCACAATACATTCGCAACCGTTCCTGGTTAAAATTTTGAGGATCACTTTTGAAAATACATGAAGACAATTCAACGCAGTACCATAACGCTGTCAACAAAGACGTTTTTTCTTGAGGATCTAGGGGCAGAGATGACAGCCCAATTGTACACACTGTCTGACTGATACGTCGCATAGTATATTTTTTGAACTGTTCGACGACGTTTCTATCCATCCATTCTTTGTTTTCACAGTTTTTCCACAGCACAAAGTAAAACAATCCAATATTGTAATGAATCTTCTTGAAATTAAAATACGTCGCCGACAAAATGTAATCGTTGTATTTATCAAACTGATCTGTGTCCGTCAGCACAAGGCCTCCATGAAACGGTTTCCGTGTTCGCGGTTCAGTTTTCGTATTGCTTGCCAGTAGTTGTTTGTAAACATTCAAAGTGTAAAAGTAACCGATTGACTCGCTGATATCTTTATCGTTCATCAAAAACAACGGGCACTCCATGGTTGATTTGAACTTACTAAAGCTAGCCGGTGACACTTGTACTGATCGTTCTGTTTTATGGAAGATGATTTTGTCCAACAAATTCAGTTCCGCTAGAATTATAACAGGGATTCCTTTATCATCATCCAGAATGATGTCAGGGAACTCGATCTCTTGTTCGGCTGTGAAATTTACATCAATGACCTGCTCCTCTTCAACCTCCTTATTAAATTTCGTGTTGAACTTCAAGGCGTCAAACTTGTACGATTTTACATCGCTGACGATGTAATTGATCAAAGTCGAAATGGATTTTTCAATATCAACTTTGTCCGTATAGCCCACACCAATAAGATCTTTATACCAATTTGTGTTAGCCAAATTTACGCAGGAATTCATCTCTGTCCTTTGTTTCCAGGTTAACTTCGCTTTTCGCTGCTGTTCGATGATAACTCGTTAAAAAGTCGACTTCGTAGCTTTTTTAGTTTCTCGACTTCTTGTAAAGCATGAGCGTTTTTATTACACTTATTTATGAACTTCAACCTGATATAAGACTTTAACTCATCTTTTCCGGCTGCAAAGTTGTCGACGTTGATTTTGTCGTAGTCGAACTCCTTAGAGATATCAGTGCTGTCGGAAAGTTCGTAATTGCAATAAACCTCGCAACGGCTCTTGAAAAAAGAAGCAGCTACTGAAAGGTCAATATCATCCCGATATTCGTTGAATGCATGGAAAACAACCGTTTCGTAATGCATGTCCTTGTTCCACATAGAACATTTATTGATACTATGATAATCGATTAAACCGTCCGTGATGATGTACAGCAATTTGATTTTATCATTTACATCGCGCGCATACTTTTCTTTTATGCATTGAATAATTGTTTCCGGTTCTGTAGCCATCCCGCCACTACTCAGATTAATGTATGCTGCTCTAGTCTCGTCTTGATTGACCTCCCAACATTCGTCACCCCAGTGCAAGTAGATAATTTTAGATTCCGCTGGAGGCTCCCCGCAAATCAGTAGGTCTTTTTTAATTTTTTCCACGTCACATTGGAATTGTTCAAGCGTTTTCAAGCCGTTGCTGTGATAAAAATTGTTTCCTTCGGTTGAACCCGAAAAATCTTTTGCGTAAATGTAGTAATTAACCATTTTCACTTTATAACAATTTTATGAATTTATAAACAATGCCGTGTCTGTTGAAGCCTAATATACACTGATTTCGCGTTAATGATGGTAGTGTGTGTTACTCCCAAGTTATTTTTGTCTGTAACACAGTGGCGTACGGTGTTAAACAAGCCGCGACACGGGAGTGATGGTTCCTAAAGAAAACGCACGTGTTATAAAAATCTTGATAAAAAAAAATGCAAAACAGAAGAGAATTACTGAAAAATTAAAACAAATTGATGTGATTCTATGGAGGATTTCTATAATAAGTATAATAATGGATCAAAAAACAATATTTGTACAACCAGTGGTATAAGTGGTAACCCGCGTCTCTGATGTTGCCTCCAGGTTCTTTTACTATTAGGCCAGTTTACGCATCAAAACATTCCAACCAGTTCACAATAAAAAAATTTAAAAACCAAAAATCTATACAATAAAACTTACCTATAACAATTTAGAAATTTTCAAGAAACACTTATTTAATTAACTTATTTTATTGTTTAAAATTAACTAGCCAAAATAATCTGTGAGCAACAAACTTCTATACTATACGACGGTCGATTACATTATGAATAAACCAAACACTTACCCTTGGTATTTATACAGCAGTCGAAATGGATGACGCGATATTTAACAACATTACATTTTTTTATTATAAAATATTTATTACAAACATGGTGCAATTCAATATCAGAAGGTTTTTCCAAGTCGGTAACTCAGGAACTCTGATATAAATTCGTAGGTTACGACCCACGATTGATTAAAACAAATATATCTCATGAATCATCCATTGACAAAAATAATTTCATAATAGATAATAAATGTGTTATTATCTTCCCGATAAGAAAATCCAAAATAAGAGCAGGTAATTATTGATTTCACCGTGATTTCTTTTAATTATATAAATCTCATTTACACGGTTGCGTAACATATAACGAGAGGGCATGGATCTGAGTAAGTTTTATGAAATGTGGTGCAATCGCTACTCTGCTGTTGTCAATCCAAACGCCGCATGGTATTTCCAACGAAATGTAGTCACCGGTTTAGTAAGCGCATTGTTTTTAGATGTATAATAGAATTTTCCTTTGGCTAACATTCAATTTGTAGTTTTAAAATGCAAGTACATAGTTTAAAGGTTGATAGGAAATAAAGAATCTTCTATATAAGTACCTACTTAAAAATCAATTACCGTGATTTGTTAGTCTCGCAAAAACTGTGAAATATGTAACACATATAGGGATGGATATGTGTCATAATTATGTACCATTAATTTTGAATATGCATAAGACCATTATTATATATAAATAAGTGATAATATGTATATAAAAATAAAGAAATAAAAAAGGTAAATAATAAATATATGTATATACATACATATATATATATTAAAAAAACACATAAAACATTAGTAATATCCTCCAGTCTGACGCCCAAATATTTAGAAATCATACATATACATTCAATGCAGGTATGTACTATCGCGAAATAACTATTGTGCCCAATTATGACAATAATTTATACATATAATAAAAGGGTAAAGAGACAAAATTTGTACGTTAATTATATTTATAAAAAAAGTACACTGGGGGCTTTAGGTTTAATGACAGGACACATTTCCATGGTTTTTTTTTAGAGTTTTTGTCTGCCTGTCATTTGTACGCGCATCACGTAAAAACTATTAGACGGATTATGACAATATTTGGTTTTATTAGTGTTTATACAGCGGTATAACATATAGGTTTTATTTTATACAGATATATACTTTAATATTCTTACTTATTATATTATATCATAATCTTACTTATAAAAAACACCAAACGGAAGAAGTTAACGCAAAAAGTACTGGTCGGATTTTGATAAAAGTTTATAGGCCGGAGTAACATAACGAATATATTTTATTTGAGCATCACATGTGTGTATATATATATATATATATATATATATATATAAACAAAAATCTGTAGTTCTATGTATTATAGATATATTGTGGAAAGAATTGAAATTAAATAGAATTATTTTATTTTCATGTGAATATAATTAACAATAATAATTTAATGAATGACAGACACCACTAAATTTATCATTTTACTGGTTTAATGGCCTAAGAGATGCAATTCAATAATAATGTTGAATTATGTTGTTCGCATCCAACGCTGACAGATTATTGTTACTGCCAGGTAGGTCCACTTCACTACTTCCAAAGTTTATTGTCTTCTGGCATTTCCCTGTGGTGGACAGCAGCTAAAGGTGGACACCATATTTCTACTACGAAAAAGAGCAGTTCGAACAATTTATAATAGATTATAATATATATACATATATATGTTCCACAACGACTATTACCAACAGCAATTTATTTATCTTTAAAATTACATTGCAACCGACTTATTTGTTAGGTTAGATTAATAATGAGGCTAACTTGCATGCCGAATATAAAAAAAATACGTAGTTTTATTTTTTTCGAACTGAATACACTGTTGGCTTGTTAATGCCGCTACAGTTTCACCGGACTACAGAAAATACGTAGTCCCGGGCTCAGCTAGTAAGTAATGTGCTCTTAAATCAAGGATCAACACAGAACTCATTGTCATTCCATTTTAATCCAATATAAAGACTCCAGCTATAAGTCGCAGAACTATTTGGTAGGAAAAAAAACTTGTAAACCATTAAAAACTACATAAATAGCCAATGAGCGGTAAAAACCATAATAATCAATACATACTCGTATTATAAAACAAAGTCGTCCGTCTCTGTCTGTCCGCGTCGCGTCTGTCTGTCTGTTCGCAATAAACTTAAAAACTACTGAACGGATTGTCTTCTCAAATAGACAGAGAAATACTTTAGGAAGATTTAGGTATATACTTTGTCATGGTTTTGTAGAAATTGGTTGCAATATAACGATAATTGTTGGAAGTGTTGGAAAAAGCCAAACCGCCTGGTAGCTTTAATCGAAAACGCTGCCCCATTATTGTGAGATATAACAAAAGCAATGCATTATAGATCTACAAAAAAGTCTGCGATGGCATATAAATATCTTTTAAGGATAGCATGGTCACATACGATTAGGTAAATGAAAGGCTATATAGACGGATACAGTATTAATCATTATCAAATTAAATACATTAGCTAACTTAAGCATTTCATACACATAAGTATATATTTTTTGCAGGACAACGTCCACCGGGCCTGCTAGTGGCAATATAAAATACCCGCTTCCTTTTTCCTCAGATATTTTTAACTTCACTATGACGTGGTATAATTTCATTTATTCCTATTGTTTATGTTATTTTAAGTGTATTTACTTAGTATAGTTTATTATCCTCCTTTTTCCTATTGTTCTATTGTTAGGGATTTCCTATTGTGTTATGAAATACTCAATTTAATTAAAGTTTTAATTGGATAAGGACTAATAATATATTTGTCAAAATATGTTTCGTAAATAACCAACTATTTTTAATAACACGTAAAAGATTGAAACGAATACTGTGCGTTGTACTTTGGGGATATAACCATCACAGACGTCACCAGAGATTTATAACATGCACAATTTTGTACTAAATAATTTTTAGGTTTCTCATAGGCTTCATATGGTTCAGCCAGCTTTACCAATGTAAGCACCCGTTAACTGAATATAGTTTCATTAGAATACGGCGACTATTCCTTTACTTTATATAAATACTGGCAACGGCCCGCGTCTTTGTACATTTATCATGTTAGTAAAGCTACTCCTTCCGTAAAGGCTGACAGCGCATTTGTGATGCCCCTCGTATGATTAGGTGAACCATATGTTCGTTTGCCTCCAATTGCATAAAAAAAATAGTACTAGACCTAGACAGACACTTATACATACACTGCATAGGTGGTAGAGCTACGCTGAAACTATTACTGGTTTCAGAATGAATGGGTCGGCTCGCCCAGGGTAGTACCACCCTCTCACAGAAAGCCGACGTGAAGTAACCGTGCTTCTTGCACTGTTGCGTTTCGTTCGGTCAGTGAGAGCGTCGGACGCCCACATATATTAAAAGGCCGGCAACGCACTAGCGACTCCCCTGGTGTTGCTAGTGTCTATGGACGGCGGCGATCACTTACCATCAGGTGACCCACCTGTTCGTTTGCCCCCTATAATATAAAAAAAACATATTTACACATATACAGATATTCATACCTACCTTCTGTTTAACGCGTAACGCGTAACGAAATTTTTTCCCTACCGTGCCATAAGATTCACGTCAAAAAGGTGGTATGGCGATGGAAAGCGAACAATATAGCATAACGAAACAACTGGAAAAGCTCTACGGGTGAAGTGATTCACTGGCCATTACTAACACGGGAAAACCGATTGATGTATTAAAACTCGTATAAAAACAAGGCTTAACGAAAAGAATAATATACTATTTGAATTTAGTTGCCGAATGGACAAACCAATGAATCAGTACGGGAGCGGTTATGTTTCCGTCGAATTCCGAGCAAATACGTAAACTATTTCCATGTTATCGGCCATTTCTACATAATTAAGCTATCGCGTAACCGTGTTAATGTATTGTGTTAGGACGAAAAGGTCGGAAGGATATCTCTATTAGTCAGTTAACGACCTAAGTTACCGCACCTTTGTTATAAAATATTAACTTTGCATATATACAACAGTGAAATACGTACGTCAATGTTTGCCTTAATAGATTCTAATTTATTTCAATTATGGTTCATGACGAATTTTCATATAAATAAAAAAAAAACTCACTTTGATATTACTAATGTATAAGCGACTTTGTGTGACTGCCTGTTCGTTCGCTCGGACAAGAATATACTATACTGTCATCATCTTCCTGCATGTTAAAGGCGTTGACAAAATCGTTTTGTAGGTGGTAGAGCTACGTTGAAGCTATTACTGGTTTCAGCATGAATGTGTCGGCTCGCCCGGGGTAGTACCACCCTCTCATAGAAAGCCGACCTGAAGTAACAGTGCTTGCACTGTTGCGTTTCGTTCGGGCAATGAGAGCGCCGGAGGCCCACATATTTAAAAGGCCGGCAACGCACTTGCGACTCCCTTGGTGTTGCTAGTGTCTATAGACGACGGTGATCACTTACCATCAGGTGACCCACCTGTTCGTTTGCCCCCTATAATATAAAAAAAAAAATATATAAAAAAAATAAAAAATAAAAATGTATATTTTATAATTATTTTTATTCTTTAAAACGGTAATTTCAACTTAGTCAACAAGACATGAGTAAGGGTTAACCGCGTAGACAACTACGTAATTTAAAAAGTTGTAATGCTAGGGCTTTCGTCATTGTGTTCCTTTTCAGAGGCTCATACCGTGTTTTACGAGATTCCAAATCTTTAATCATAAGAAACTTTTCGTATCAATGTATATGACTGATAAATAGAATGTCACGTACTATCTGTGAATCTATTTTTAATATTAAGTCTATATGGATATGCGTATTATTTTGTTGTTCCCTATTAAGCCAACTGGTTTTTTACAGGTTCAGAGAATATATATAAGACCAATGTACCATTTAAAATTCAATTCCTTAGTAAATCGTCTTGAGAATACATTGTGTTTAATCTTTAAAAACACTCGGAAGCTCCCGCGACGCTTAACTATCAATATTTATGTATCAAATCTTTGAATATCGCTATTTCTTTGTGAGGATTATTTTGCAATCTGTATAGAGTAATCAAATATATATGTATTGGTATTTTTTCTTTTTTGCAATAATTACCATTCCACGTACGTGAGAACTGTGTATGTATATATATATATACTCTCTAAGCACATGCTCGAATGTTCGAAACTTCCCAAAATTAAGTCCGAATCAACAAAACGGACGCGAGCCCTATAAAGTTATGTTAAAATAACTTAATTTGACCTTAAATTAACTCTTGCCCAGTTTAAATGGACACCTAATTTTTCCTACCAGCCCAATCGAATCCACACAAACAGTGCGAATTGGGGGGATCAATTGATATATTTTGTAACGAAAGGTCGGGATATATTTATTTTGTTCACAATTGGACTACGTTATTCTTACGTTATGTATGAGTGTTGACTGTGATGTACGAAAATAATACATTGTGTTAGTGATATTATTTTTGAATACTATTTCTCATTTTGGTATTTTATTTAAAAAAAAAAAATAGTGTGTGTCTGCTCCGACGCACGATTGGAGTTTACTCCGTAAGAACGTTTGTTTTTGAACACACACAAAAAAGGGTTATTAAAGTGAAAAAAAGACCGATGATAAACGCATCCATGTACATACTTACAGAATATATACAATATTTTTATTCTATGTACATTTTCTATGACTATTCGGTAAAATATTGTACATCAAACGATTTTCATAAGTTGAACCATCCCTCGTCATCCTCAGTGTTCTATCAGAAACAATATCTAAATAAAGTTCGGATTTAAAAAAACAAGCCGTCGTCTTGTGAAAGGTTGCACACAAAAAACGTAACGCTGTCATTCAATCACTAAATTTTCGCCTACATACTTTTTTCATATCCCAGCGCATATATAAAAATCGATTCTTAAGGAGTAAACTCCAATTAAAATAATACGGGAATAACATATATTAGTTTATATGAAGAGTAATATTACAATATAGCTACAAGTTATAAGAAACAAGTAACTTTATTACACTTATTACTAACTTAAGATAATTTCAAATATTCGAAAGAAAATAATTGTTATTTATGTATGTATACACATAATGAGTATATTTTCAGCATGCTTCTTTTTACTATTACTGTATTTGTTTATTAGCATATTCATTTTTTTATCATCATCATCATCATCTTACCCTTATCGCACATAAGTAGGGTCGGCACAACATGTTTTCCTTTTCCACTCTCCTCTGTCAGATGTCATCTCAGTATTCACACTTTTTATATACATATCATTTTTCACACAATACATCCACACCTTTTTCGGTCTTCCTCTACCTCTATATCCGTCCACTTTCAAACTAAAAACTTTTCTTGTTACATGACTTTCATCTCTTCTCATAATATGCCCGTACCATGCTAACCTATTATTCCTCAACTTCTCTGTCACTGGTGTTATTTTCAAACTTCCTCTGATATACTCATTCTTAATCTTATCCATTCTTGTTACATCACACATCCATCTTAACATTCGCATTTCTGCCACATGTAATCTTTTCTCATCCGTCTCTATCGTAGCCCAGCACTCGGATCCATATAACACGGCTAGTCTTATTATAGTTTTATACACCTTCCCCTTGAGTTTTAACGGCCTTCGTGGGTCGCAAACCACCCCAGATATCTTCCACCAATTCATCCACCCTGCATTTATCCTATTCCTCACGTCCTTGTCTATGCCACCGTCGTTTTGGATCAATGAGCCGAGGTAATGAAAATTGGAGCAGGCTGGTAAGAAAACACCGTTTTTTTTTATTTCACACAGCCAAAAAGTAATAAAACTAAATAATAGATGTATAATATTAATATTGCTACATATACATAAATAAATTGATTCTACAGAGGTATCTCTTTTAATACAATTGTGTGAAAAATTATTATACTATACTATGTGTTATCCAAACACGTTCTCAACTCAATGGCGGAGACCCTTAGTCCCTTCACATTTAATATTTACATTGTCGGTACCCATTCCGAATCGGGCTTGCAATAACATTATTTATATTTAGGAAGCTATTCAACAGATTCGTCCATTTGATTTATGAATAAATATTTCCTCAACGGATGAAAGTGCTAAAGAGATTTTTCGACGTAAATATCCAATTTACATCGGGGAAATCTAGACTTCTTACAGCCAATTTCTGGGCAGAAAACTTTTTATATATTGAAGATTGCTTTATTCTTGGCATGCTGTTTTTAATTTCGATTACGAACGCTACGATTATCGAAAATTGCGCCATATAATAAATAAACCTTTTTAGAATGCACTCCTACGTAGACTTGTACAGCAGCTACATATCATTGAGATGAAGATGATGCGATGGACGTGTGTCGTTACGCGACTAGATCGCATTCGTAACAAACACATCCATGGCAGCCTTGGTAACCGTGACATCGCGGATAAGCTGCCGGAATGACATCTCCCCTGGTATGGTCACGTAAGTCGCAGGCCACTGGATTACGTCGAGAATAGATGCCTCAACATCACCGGACAAGGGGTTAGATGTCGCAGCAGACCCAAAAAAACGTTGGCTGGACGTTGTGATAGCGGACAAGAAGGCGAATGGCCTCGTAGAAAAGGAAAACAGAGACCGGTTAAAGTGGAAGAATTTAAGTAGAAAAGCGGACCCTGGCACCAAGTTGTGACAGCGTTAGGCAGAAGAAACAATGCGCTCTTCGAAATAATATTGAATTTATTATGCCGAAAATATTAAACGGACGGAAATATTTAAATTTAAATTTGAAAAGTCTATATTAATAAATGTATAGTTGTCCATCTCCAAATATAATATCTATCCATACCGATTTTTAATAACGAACGTTCTAAGAATACAGAGCATGTCTTTCTGCAGCGTTCCCTTATGGAAAGTTGCAGTAAAACACTATAAAAATATTGTCCATGAAAAAATAATTACGTATAACAATTTCCATGGTTAGTCAGTCTCAAATATTTTATTTATGAACAGCCATCTTACCCATCCATATCCATAAGTTCTTTCTTTATTCTTTATGGGTTTTTAGTAACGTTATATGTTAATCTTACATGATATAGTCGAAGATCGTAACATACTAAGTCTAGAGAGAGCCGACTCTGAAGTGTAGCTGCTGGACCACACGTACAGATGCTGGATGACAGATTGAAAGTGCTAACTAAAGACAAACACAATAACAATTACCTAATATATATTTAAAATTGAACAATCAACTTCATAAAATTTCATGACGATGGGTTGAGTACTTGAAGGTATAACAAACAATCTCATTCATATGAATGTGAATAATCTATAATATAAAAATGAATCGCAAAATGTGTTGCTAAGCGCAAATCTCGAGAACAGCTGAACCGATTTCGCTAATTCTTTTTTTTTTAGAATATTCCTTGAAGTACGAGGATGGATCTAACGGAGAGAAAAATAAAAAAAAAGTGCCTGAAAAAGTCTAAAAACAACACTTTTCTATACTCCCATACAAACGATTCGTAATAATACTTATAATTCAATTTGAACTTTAACACCATTCCATAAAGTTGAAGTATTAGTGGAGATGTTCCAGGAAGACAAAACAATTGAGTGACGTTAGTATCGTATAAATATGAAAGTCAATATTTATACGATCATCCCGAATAGTAGTACAAGTATTAAAATGTTTTAAAGAATCGACTGTTAGGCGGTACGAAGTTTGCCGGGTCAGCTAGTTTTACATAAGATTGTATGTTTACTAGTCTTTATTATTATAAATATTATATATATAAATAACAAAGAAATGCAAAAGTTTTTACATCAAGGTTTCTTAAGGGTTGGAACATAATCAGGATCTGTCAGTGAATCGGAAACTTCTGACAAATTATCATTGCGTTCGACACGAGCTTTGTCCTGTTTACTATCCACTAATACTTTCTCTTCTTAGGGATTAACTTGATCTAAGAGCAAACAAAGGTCTAGAAATGAGATCTAAAAGTGTAAGAAAAGTGTATTGACAGTTAAGACTTGTTTGGCTTCTTGATTACCAAATACAGAGGCAGCAGGTTGATTATTCACAAGAATTATTCCAGGCAAATGTCGTAATAAAGGCCACGCCCCGGTCTGAATATAATGAAATTTTTGTAAAACGAAATATGTAGTACATTATTTTTTATACTTGTAAAAATAGAAAAATAAAACCGCTAAAGGAACTAATTTAAATAAAAAAACTGTAACACGACTACGGAAAAAAGCACTAAAAGGTAAGAAACAAAGTACGCGCTGTTCGGTATCCTCGTCTTATTTAGTAAAACAAGTCATTTGATATCTTAGATATTCCTATTTATTTAGTTCTAATGAAATCCTCTATCACTTCCACATTAACAGCATTATAATTCAATTTAAATGCCGTAGTCGTATGTTATTCGGGTCATAATAACGAATCGATTGACACTTTATTCATCAAAATCGGATTAATAGTTTAGGCGCTACGGTCGAACATATGTAAATACAAACATACATAGACTGCTAAAATCATAACCCTACTTTTTAACTTCGCCGTAATCGCGTAATAACTATACACACATTGAACAGGTAAAATGAGTTTTTACAAATTTTAGAACATCGTCAATTGTATGTGCCGTATTTATATACATATTAAGAGATATTGAGTTCGTTTGTTACGCATTCACGCTTTAATTATTCAAGCAATCAGCACGAAATTTTCCAAACACGTTGTCAACCATACATAGGCATGCATAGGGTAACCATCATCCAGGAGAGAATTACTGTTCCGAAAGGATAAGTCAAATCTATATTAGCGCGAGCGAAAACGCTGAGCAAAAGCTAGTAATGAATATACATTTAACAATTCATTATCCTACATTTGCATTACCATTCTCCCTTCTCGTGTACGTAAAAGAAATAAAAGGGTATTTTGGATTTTCGTTTTATTACACCAGTTACTAAACAAAAGGGGTTTTTCAAATAAAATGGATTGCAGAAAATATTCCTTTCAATCTCTAAAGAGTCCCTAACTTCTTTATTGTAGCTTATTATGGCTAGCTTAACTATAGTACCTACTGATTGTTAAAAATTTTGGTGTAGTTTTGTATGTAAAAATCTATATTTAAAAGGGACATATTTTACGTCACTGATTTGAAAAAATGCGATGAAAGTAGACGCATAAAAATCTGCAAATCTAGTATTTCATTTCTTGAGCGTAATCTCATTCCTGTGATTGTTTTACTTCATACAATTTGAAAATATAGCAAGTTGTGCTTTAAAAACGGTAAGCGAATATATTCAGATAATAACAAAAGAAGAGCGCACTTATGTTGGCATCACCCTTTGGGTTCATAGCCGAATAAGCTAATCGATTTACTACGGAGGTTGGCGGAGAATATATCTGAAATTAATAGATTTATAGGGTAATAGGTTTTAGTGTTTGATCACAGTTTCATCTGATGTTAAATGATGATGTGGTCCAAGATGGTTAGCACGAGAAACTTGACAAGGACTGGATCTCAAATTCAGTTGCCGAAACACATACAAAGGCTTTGCAAATAGATTTTCAGACAAGCTGGTAGTTAGCTAGTAGCTAAGCTTAGAAAAAACCCTACCACTATGGTATGGTTTGATTATTCACATAACGCTTCCCTTTTTATTACCAATCGTTTTCACTACCCACCAAATTTGTGCGCCGCGCCTCATATGTAAAAATCGATTTTTATAGAGTAACCTAATCAAATACGGATTGAATAAATACATATTAAAAAAAAAAGAGTTGTAAGAAACACTCAAATCAATGGCGGTAAGAAAACGATGGATTTGTTACACGGGTATTTCTCACTGGTACGAACACAATTGGAGGCTGTCAATGGGCAAGCACCTATTGATTAACGATCGCCGCGTCCGACACACGCTACTCCATTATCTTTAGTTAATACCATTTTGATCCAAACGGATATAAGTGGGATAGAGGGGGCATCTTTGGAAAATGAAGCGATAGCCCACTAAAACCTACTGTAAATGGAACTGTCAAGTAAACTATTGTTATAAGCGAATATTTGGGATCGTAAGCTTCGATAGTAATAAATATTATCAAGATACCCATTTTTAGAGATGCCGTAGCAATATCTAAAATAAATACCCGCCTACGCAGTAATTTTACTGGATAATAATGTGTATCTTATGTAATATACGGCATAATATGTGACTTATATATTTTTTCAACTGTATTGGATACTAGCTGACACTGGCGACTTCGTCTGCGTCGATTATTATATTAATAATATATTTTATGTACAGAGGGGAAAAATATAATCACAACACCGTTATCCCCACTTCTCCACAACAAGGAAAATACATCATTAAACGTGTTGAGTGCTTATAAAGTCGTAGTTTCTGTAAACTTTAATAACTCTATATTAAATAAAGGTAAGTACCGACTGTCTGAAATTAAAAATGAAACGAATGTGTGTAGCTTTAGCTTAAAAATAGACATTAAATGCGGTTGATAACGTTTTTAATAAAAATTATTAATAACTTTAAAAGCCTTTAAAATTAATTTTCTATATACATATCTGTAGCTATACATAATCAAGTGAGATACCAAAACGAAATAGAATAAATTATTTACGAAATAAGAATGATTAATAATGTAAAAAAAAATAAAAAGAATACAAACCAACAGTTAACCTCAAATTTATAAACTTACAACAAAGTTTATAACATAAAAACTACTTTTATCATGAATACTCACAATAAATTATCATTCACTACTATATATAAATCAAAATCACACACAAATACACATGTATGTGTGTATGAATATATTTTTTTAGCTCCGATGATAGATAACACTTATTGTAGATTCATATATATTTTTATAACTGTCTCAAATATAGTTATCAGTTCTCACGAAAACTTGAGACATAATTGGCAACCAACTTTACGGTGTCGTTTTTAGGTATCGGTGTGCGCTCGCATCGTAAATATTCACTCTCATCATTTTTCCTAAATATGCCAAAAGAAGTATAGCTTCAATTAGGAGTCTCGTTCGAGCAGCGGTCGAGTGCACACGTGCGCCCGCTCGCAGCTCTGACAGTCCGTTCGGTTCGCCGCGCTCGGCCATCCTCGGTTATTTCCGACTCGCCGCGCCGCGCTCGCCTACCTGCGCACCAGATGTCCGCATTCCAACGGTCTCGTCGCCGCCCGACCCGCATTGTTATCGAGTGATTCATCGGCCGGTGCTTTGTTCGAGCGTTTTTGAAGAAACAGACATCTGCTGCGACGCCGCACTTTTAGTGCAAATATAAAACCGCACTTTTCGGTGCGACATCCCGCGCTGTCAATCGAAGACCACGCTTAGTGGCTACTCACGGGAATACGTGTCACGGTGCCAACGAGTGAGTAGAGCGCCCTGTCCGCTCGCCGGTTGCCCCGAGGCAAACGGTAAAGGCAGTTGGGCCTGGGTTGTCTGGCCTTGGCGAGTGCGCCTAGTCAGGTCCAGGTATCGCCCTCCCACCCTCCTATTCCCTCATTCCATCCCCGGGTGTCTGTTTGGGCGTAGCCCGGTTTACCGGTCTGCGTTCTCTGCCCTGGGCTTGATAGGGCCTCCCCCTAGGCTTTGTAGGTTCTTCTCTGTGCGGCATTGCACTTCGCCCACAGCTCTTTTGGTCCGGACTCGGGATAGTCCCGTAGTTTTTCATTTGGCGCGCCCCCCTGCCCCTCAGGCAGGGAGGTTGTTTGTGGCCCCCCGCCCCTCGCGTACCCAGCCACTATGGCTTCGTCATTTTCATTATCGACAGCAGATGCTAGGTTGTTAGCTAGCCTCAGGTCTCGTTATCCCCAAGAAGTTAAAAATTGCTTCGATGACTTAGCTAGGGAAATCGTGTCCCTTTCCGCGACGACATCTCCCTCACACTCGGAGTGTGAAAACGCGTCCGATAGCGACTCGGGTCGCTCGCGCTCCCCGGTGTCGAAGGCCAAGGGCAAGCCCAGGTCGCGGAAGGAGAAAGCTCCTGCCGCCCCCGCTCTCACCTCTTTAGATTCGCCCCTCTCCCCTGACCCGACTCCCCAGAACATCGGGAGCCTCGCACAGCCCCTTCCAGACTCCGGTATGGATGTCGATCCGTCGGTTCCCGCGGCAGCCTTAGACGACGACGGCTTTCAAGTCGTGTCGTACCGCCGGCCGGCCGGCCCCCCCCGCTCCCCTGTAGTTGCAACCCCCCCTGCCTCCGTCCGTACGGAGCCAAGGCAGGGAGATAGCTGCGTCTCCTGGCGCAAATCCGCCCCCTCCGCCCCGCATACCCCCGCTCCCTCCGGTCGTAGCGCTCCCGCTCCCACATCGACTCAAGCCGAAGCTGCGAGTTTCGCAGCTGAGGCGAGGAAGCCCCGCCCCCCGCCCCCCGTCACCATCCAAGACAAGTCGTCTTGGGTGGCTATTTCCTCCGCCCTTAAGGCGAGGAATATCTATTATACGTCCGCCCTCAACATCCCGGCGGGCATCCAAGTCAAGGTGCCTACCACAGGCGATCACCGCGCGCTGACTTCCTTTCTCAGGGAAGCCAAGCTCCAATATTTCACCCACGCCCTAGAGGAGGAGCGTCTCCTCCGTGCAGTCCTCCGTCGCGTCCCGGTCGAGGTGTCGATCGAGGACGTCGAAGACTCCCTTAAGGAGCTCAATTTCCCCGTCAGGGAGGTACATCGTATGTACCACCCGCGCACAAAGGCCAAGTTCAACTTGGTGTTGGTCATTCTTGACCGCACTAAGGAGGGCAAGGCCATCTTCGACCTTAAGTCGGTCTGCGGTCTCACGGGCGTCACCGTCGAGCCACCGCGCAAGTCCAATGCGCCCTCGCAGTGTCACAACTGCCAGGGTTACGGTCACTCGGCACGGAACTGCCACCTGCGTCCCAGGTGCGTGAAGTGCTTGGGTGATCACTCCACTCGGGAGTGCTCCCGCACTCCAGCCTCCCTCGATCCTCCCAGCTGCGTGCTTTGCGGTAACGCGGGCCATCCCGCGAACTATCGCGGCTGTCCCCGCGCCCCGCGAACACAACGCCCTCGTCAGGCGAGGCAAGCGCCCAGGGCGTCTGCCGCCGCCGCCCGCCCTCCGCCTCCACCTCTCATGTCCGTGGAGACTTTCCCGCGCCTGCCGGGCGCTTCTCGCCCGGTAGTAGCCGCCCCCAAACCGCGTGAGGCACCTTCTGTGCCGCGCGCTCCCCAGCCCGGACGGGCCCCCGTGGCCCCCTGGGCACCCAGACCTCAGCCTCAGGCCGCCAGGCCTCAGGCTCAGCCCCCGAAGAGCGCTCCCGCTCCTGCACAAGGCAGTCCCGCTTTCTCTTTTAATTTGCCCGGACTCTCCTGGCTCACAGAGATCCTTATCTATCATGATCTGCAGGAGATCATCGCTTTTAACGCCGTGGTTAACTCCAACCAGGATTTGGGCTTGCTGAACGCGATCACTCAATTCCCTAACGTGGCTGCTACCGTACAGCGCCTAGCCCGTGCTTCTCACGGAAAATAGATATAGCATTCGCGGCTATGAATAAAATTAAACCGCGCGGTCTATCCCTTTCGTTTTTTAATGCTAGGAATCTTTTACCTCAGCGCGACTTAGTAGCTTCCTTCTTACGCGAACGGCAGATAGACGTTCTTCTCGTACAGGAAACGTTATTAAAACCTAAAGCGCGTAGTCCCGCGATCGCGAATTACTGTATAGTCAGGAACGACAGGGTCACTCGCGGGGGTGGCACCCTGATTTATTATAAAAGATCGCTTTATTGCATGCCGGTCGACCCGCCCGCTCTATCCAACATGGAAGTGTCAGTGTGTAGACTAGGGATGACCGGTCATCCGTCAATTATTTTAGTTTCCGCGTATCTTCCGCCGTCCAAAGAGCTTCTGGGGTCCGATCTCCAAGCTTTGTTCAATTTAGGACCATCGGTCATAGTAGCCGGGGACCTCAACAGCGGGAACGTTATCTGGAATAGTCCGAGTACTTCTCGAAACGGGATGAGACTCGATAGGCTAGGTGACGTTCTCGATTTTGACGTCATAGCCCCGCCGGAACCCACTCACTTTCAGGATAACTGTCGTCCGACAGTATTAGATGTAGCTCTACTTAAGAGTGTCAGGCTTCAGGTACGACTCATACAAGTCGTACACGAACTTGACTCAGATCACCGCCCGGTGGTGTTGCAACTAGGTTCGCCTTCCGATACCAGTCCTCTGTCAGTCAGAGTGGCTGATTATCCTTCGCTTCGCGTCTATCTTAGTGAGAATCTCTCATCGGCTAGTTTAGATAGGATTCCGGACGTGTTGGTGTCTAGAGCCGACGTGGATCTGGCTATCGATTCCCTGGTCGACTACCTTCAGACCGCCGTAAGGGAGACCTCGAAAGAGGTACAAGCGGCGAACGATCGCCGTTTTATACTCCCGGACGACGTGAGGGCGTTGATCACGGAAAAGAACGCCGCGACTCGTGCTCACGACGCCTACCCGACCGAGGCAAACCGCGTTCGTTTACGTTCGTTACGGAGACTCGTAAGATCTAGAATACAGGAGATCCGGGGCGACAGGTGGGACAGGCTTTTGGAGGATATCTCCCCGTCCCACGTGGCGTACTGGAATATAGCGCGAAAATTAAAGTCTGATATTAGCACTCCTATGCCCCCCCTTGACAGAGGTCCTGGGTTGCCTCCCGCGTTCGATAGTGTAGATAAAGCCGAATGTCTCGCGAATAGTTTAGAGAAACAATGTTCGCCTAACACTGATAACACTGACCCTATCCATATTGGATCGATCGAATCCTCGGTGGAACATGCACTCGCGTCCCCGCCCGCGGATACCCTAACCCCGGTCACTTTCGATGAAGTGTCGGCCGCCATCAAGCGTCTTAAAAATAGGAAGTCCCCAGGTCCTGATGGGATCAGGAACGAGGTACTGAAGCTCCTTCCTGACCTCATCATAGCTCTTCTGGTCTGCATCTTCAATGCGGCCATGTCCCAGGGCTACTTTCCAGCCGTCTGGAAAAAGGCCGTAGTAATAGGCATTCACAAACCCGGCAAGATAGCTACGCTTCCCGATAGCTATCGGCCGATCAGCCTCCTCGATACGTTAGGCAAGCTATATGAGCGGCTCCTTCTGAACCGTCTCCAAGCCTCCATATTCCAATTAAATCTGTTACCACCTGAGCAGTTTGGTTTTCGTGCCAAACACTCTTGCACACATCAAGTACACCGCCTCACGGAGTACATCTTCGGCAATTGGAACGAAGATCCTAATCCGGATGTAAATCCGAAGAAGCCTAAACCGAAACGCACAATAGCAGTCTTCTTCGACGTCGCCAAGGCCTTCGACAAGGTCTGGCACGCCGGGCTCGTTCATAAACTCATTCAGTCTCGCGTTCCCGATATTTTAGCTCATATAATTCGCGATTTTCTATCAGATAGGACTTTCCGCTTTAGAGTGGAAGGTGAACTGTCCCCACCCCACCCGATACGCTCAGGTGTACCCCAGGGGTCCATACTTGCGCCCTCACTCTTCAACCTGTTCATCAGTGACCTACCTCGGTCCCCGGGGATCGAGCTAGGTTGTTATGCTGATGACACAGTGATCTACGCTTCCGGCTGGCGGCCGACTGTACTTAGAAATCGCATGAAACGGGCCGTTCGCGCTCTCGGCGAATGGTACCGTCAATGGCGAATAGAAGTCAATCCCGATAAGAGTGCCGCTGTCTTTTTTGATCCCATCCAGCGGCCGTGTAAACTCAAGCCCCTTAAACTTTATAAGGTAGCGATTCCCTGGGCCTCCGAGGTCAAGTATCTCGGAGTTTCCCTTGATAGGCGTCTCACTTTTAGATCCCACGTTAAGAGAGTGCGAAACAAGGCCGCCATGGTCTTGGGCCGCTTACATCCCTTAGTTTGTTCCAAGAGCAAGATGTCCCTCAGACACAAGCTCACGCTGTACAAAATGTGTATCCGACCCATTCTGACATATAGCTGTCCTGTTTTCGCACACATGTCAGAAAATCTCTTCAAGAGATTGCAAATACTGCAGAACCGATTTCTTCGTAGGGCGGTCGGTGCCCCTTGGTACGTCCGGGGAGTCGACCTCCACAAGGACCTGGAAATGCCGTCTGTCTGGGCGTACGTTAAGACCCTCACTAGCAATTATTTTGAGAATGCAAAGAATCATCCCAGTCCGTTAGTGGTATCCGCGGTAACTTACGATGCCGTACCGAACGCGCCGCGTTATAAAAGACGTCCGCGACATATTTTTTCCGATCCTCCCGATAAAATAACGGTAGCTAACGCAGATTACCCTTCCGTTCCTCGAAGTAAAGCGTGTGCGCGCCCACGCCCGCGTAATCACAGATCACGCCGCCGCGGTTTGGCTGTGAATTTTGCTCCAGCACACATACCTAGGCCCCCCTCGGCAGCTGCTCAAGCCGAGGTACGATCCTCCGGAAAGGAGCCCTCGAGCATGCTGCTCGCGCGGACACAGTGACACTGTTAATCAAACACTCGACTTTACAACACAACACCGATCACCCCACACACGTGCACACACACACTCGTAGGTACACATAGTGGTGGGCTATTTTTGTTTGTTTTTTTGCCCTTTCGAACTGAAATAGTTTAGAACACAGATAGTCAGATACAAAATACATGTACGGGATCGTGAAACATACATGCTTGGTAACCATGTATATTTCACGAACTCATACAGGTATGATACGGATAGGTTTAGCTTAGTTTAGCTTAGCTAGTCAGATTCGGGTATTCGACGACAGCCCAAGCCGAGGTGTGCCGTGCGCCCTTGTGCTAGTCGTCTATACAAATCGGGTGAGTGCCTTAAGCGCTCCCCTTAGTAGTCCGGTAAATCTGTAGCGGCCTCCGGGTCAACAGTGTAGGTCAGTTCGAAAAAAAAAAAAGCTTCAATTAAACAGCTTAAATCGAAATCTATGCAGTAATTTTTACGTGATGCACCCACACCCACAGACCTCTGCAATTTTATTTATATAGATTATAGACTATCCACCCATTTTAATGACCAATAATAGTATAATATTCTATCTCCTATTTCAGGACAAAATGGATTTCCATATAGCCTTGAACCGTGTCATGTCCGGCATATTCCTCGAAGCATTCCAGGGAAGGGCATCGCTGAAGATTTCGGCTCACAAAATATTTTAAAATTAAAGTGGGCGGGATATCTGGCAAGATGTGAATACAGTGAATGAACTATAAGAATTACCGTGTGGAAGCTAATAATGAACACACAACTGTTGTGATGACGCGTAGCCTAGTAGATTGTTGACATAGCGACGGTGGCAGGTAAACTCTGGATGGGAGTCGTACAAGGCCGTTAGAGTATCCACCCTTAGTGCGACAGGAGACTTTTACGCATTAGTAGCGAATCGTAAATTGTTTAATTAGACCCAAATATGATTACAATCTGTTTAGATATTTAAACATAATTGAGGGAAGAACATTAAAATTCACTCATACGAGATATTAAACAGACGGCTACAGACAATGTTTGTGACATTTATTTAAATGATATATCTCTGAATCCTTTTAACAGTACCTAGGTACATTATAGTGCAGATAAACAGTTGTCAAATTACTTTTAATTAAGGGATGCAATTTTTTCCTTCACGTATATAGATCATCATTGTTTGTATTTTTTGTAAACATTTTTTTCTAAAACGCAAAAACTGTACTGAGTATTGTACAGATATTGCAAACTAGGTTCTTCTCGCGGTTACGCTCGCGTTAATGTAAATTTGATGTTGCCCTCGGGAACAATACATTTTTTGGGATGAAAAGTACCTTTACTTCCCCGTACTCCTGATAACGTATGTGTAAAATTTCACGTTAATGTGTTGAGTAATGAAATTTAATTAAAGCTAAACTCACCGATGGAGAGGAAAACAGATGATTCGTGACAAGCCAAACGCTTAGGCCGATCGCGCCTATCTATCGGTTGTTCCGCACTCTCGCTTGCACGCTCGAGTCAGGCGGAACGTGACAACGAGTCATCCTTTTTTGTGCAAGCAGCTGGCGTTCATCGATTTATAAGACGTTATTACGTCAAAAGAAACTATTTCCAATTTTCTTTATTGGCAATACTGAAGCTCGTCAATTACTAAATAAAGAAAAATAAAAAAATAACGGTTTCAAAACGAAGTAGAAAAGGTACAGAACTAGTACTATTTTCTAGTATTTCTATGTAAATAATCAAGTGAATTTATATTTACTCATCCATAATATAATAACCCAATCTAAATACCCAAGAAAGATATATTTTTATAAATATTCAAAACACAGCAAAATATAAGAGAGCTCAATTTACAAAGAGCAATTGATATTAAAATGCGATATTGATTGAAAAATTATTAACAATAAAAAGATTCATCTTGTTATGAGATCTTATCGGAAATTACAAAGTAGAAAGTTCAATATTACAATTTTATTACGAAGTTGAATCGTTCGTGTTGACCGTTGGACCGGAAAATTCTATGACGCTGAAGCGTTTTGTTTATAGAGGTAGAAAAGATCGGAATTAATATGATAAGTTATCCATGCATTCCATGTATCGTCCGTTAACTTGATAAGTCAGTAATAATGGTAAATTTAAATAAGGACTTTTTGTGTTTTCACCTCTTGCCACTATATTTTTTTTTTTTTTTTTATATTTTAGGGGGCAAACGAACAGGTGAGTCACCTGATGGTAAGTGATCACCGCCGTCCATAGACACTATCAAGACCAGGGGAGTCGCAAGTGCGTTGCCGGCCTTTTAAATATGTGGGCCTCCGGCACTCTCACGGACCGAACGAAACGCAACAGTGAAAGCACTGTTACTTCATGTCGGTTTTCTGTGAGAGGGTGGTACTACCCCGGATGAGCTGACCCATTCATGCTGAAACCAGTAATAGCTTCAGCGTAGCTCTACCACCTACACCACTACTGTCTACTACCAGACAATTAGAAGCGGGAGTGTACGAAGTAACGTCCACGCTAATTTTCATAACGAATATAATTATTATTAGTTTTTAATTATGGAATTGCGGATAGTATTCAATCAAATATATTAGTCGTGTATTATTTAAAGAATTTGTATAGAAGTTAAATGTACAGATAGAACTATTAAAATAGATATTGTAATATATCATCATTGGCTTCCTTAAAAATCTACTGCACGAGAAATACCCGTTGAAATGTTCACATTATTTTCACATTTTGTATGATAAAATCTAAGAGTTTGCACTCTAGCTCTACATACAACTTAGAGATATATCATCATCATCATCATCTTACCCTTATCCCACCTAAGTAGGATCGGCACAACATGTTTTCCTTTTCCACTATCCCTGTCAGAAGTCATCTCAGTATTCACACCTATTATACACATATTATTTTCCACACTATCAATTCACACCTTTTACGGTCTTCCTCTACCTCTATATCCGTCCACTTTCAAACTCAAAACTTTTCTTGTCATATGACTTTCATCTCTTCTCATAATATACCCGTACCATGATAACCTATTACTCCTCAACTACTGTGTTACTGATGCTATTTTCAAACTTCCTCTAATATACTCATTCTTAAGCTAATCCATTCTTGTTACACCACAAATCCATCTTAACATTTGCATTTCTGCCACATGTAATCTTTTCTCATCCGTCTCTTTCGTAGCCTTGCACTCGGATCCATATAACACGACTGGTTTGATTATAGACTTATACATCTTCCCCTTCCCCTTAAGTTTCAACGACATTCGTAGGTCACAAACTACCCTAGACACCTTTCGCCAATTCATCCACCCTGCATTTATCGTATTCTTCACGTCCCTGTCTATGCCACCGTCGTTTTGGATCAATGAACTGAGGTACCGAAAACTGGAGCAGGCTGGTAAGGATGCACCATTTAAGGCAATATGACAAAAACTGGATGAACCTCAGAAGTCGCAGAACAAATGTTCAGTTTTTACCCTACTAATCCTTAAACCAACATTCTCCAGTTTTTTCTCGCCATTTCTCTAGGCTACTTTGGACCTCGGCAGCATTTTCAATTTAGATATATGTATGTATATGCCACTTTATATCGAATGTTTCTTTTACTACTTTACTATGATATAAATAAATACAATTTGCTCCCGAAAAGTGTACTACTGTAATACGTCATTCCAATGGGGGAAACCCACAACGTCGACTCGCAAATAAACGAATAAAATGATATTATCGTTTGCCTACGTTTTATTTTACATTACGGAGGCTCACGGTGCCGACGAAAAAAAGGGGATTGACATCAAAGGAGAAAGAATAAGCTAAAATATGATTGCCTCCCTTCTCGTGCTCGGTGACAAGATTATTTTCGAAAAATAAAAAAAATCTCTTTTCTCTCGCATATAAATGATAAGAACTTGATTATTCATGTTTGCGGACGCGGGAAAATTGATGTTTTCTCAGGAATATCTGTCAAGAATCTCTGTGTTATTTCGTGCGTTCGCAGTATTCGCCTTTGGTACTTAATGAGTGAAATAATTATTTTTGCAAAATATTCTTATGTTCACGATTTCTGACTGATAAATATTCATTCTTCTGAATAATAATTCGCTTTGTGGGTCAACAAGTCGGAGAATGCTTATTATCTACCATTATTGGTAACATTTAACAAATGGCAATACAAACAATATGTATTTTTTTACTTATTCGATACGTCTATAGTATTATAGTTTAAAAGGTTAAAAGACATTTGAACGCTTATAATATTGATTATACGCGTTAGGAGGATCTCGCTTTACCACGGCCGACTTGGCGCTCTACCATCTTTAAAAGTGTTGCAAGGTTTGAGGACGACAGATTGCAAATAATGGACGAAAAATGCCAAGCATTAAAAGATAGACCGAAGCCTTTATGGCCAGCTCTACTGCTTTGCGTGCGATCGGATCTTTAAAAGCAAGTTTGGGTTCGCGAGTCATATTAGAGCCCACGCTCGAAAGAAATTAAACGTTTTGGATTCGCCGTCATCGAAATCGATGAAGAGGACTATAGTATTATAGTTACATATATTACCTAGTAACAATTTATTTACTCTTATCTACTGTCGAACCGAACTGCGAATGCCTATGTGTTAACGATGTATCATGTTGCGCAGTAATCAGTTGCGTAGTCTGTTATATATATATATAACAGTACTATACTGTATACGAAATTTATATGTTTTTTTAGTATCCCCAGGAGGGTTGATGTGTGTCGCGCGTGGTCGATCGTAAAAATTAAGCCAAAACATACATCACAACATTATAAACATGTTGTGCTGACCCTACTTAGGTGGGATAAGGATAAGAAGATGATGGTACGTTATTATAGTGCTATATATTTCAGCTCAGCGCGTTTATTATTTTCGTATATGCCATAAATTCAATTGAAATAATGATAGCTTAGTCGATAGCGTGTCGAACAGCCCTTCGATCGACGCAGGTTCGAGTCCTTGTAACTGAGTCCGAGCTCTCGGTGAAGGGAAACATCGTGATGAATCTATAGCATAATGGTAGGGCTTTTTCTAATTCCGCCTGACTAGATAACACGCTCAAGTTGAAAATCTGTCGTCAAGCATTGGATAGTATATTCCGGCAGCTGCACTTGAGATCCAGAGATGAGTTTATGGTCAAAAAAATATCAATACAGCTTCTATCTACGCAAAATATATAATTAACCATTTAATTCTAAATTGTTGTTAAGGTTTAAATAATCAAAAAACCAATATATTTCCCATTGTAATGTTTTTTTAATCAAAGTTTCAAAAATATGTATATTCTTATATCCAATAATGGCTGAGCAGTGATATGACAAGCCCAATGGAAATCCAAACAATAACACGCCGTGATTTCGTATATGGGATACAACTACAATAGGAAAAGTTTAGTGGTATCTTACTGTTCGAATGAACACGAGCAATATTGTTTCTATTTAAATACATTTTGAGAATTTATACTTTTTTTGCTATATGTTTTTTTAACTTTTATTCAGTACTATTTTTTTTTATATATATTATAGGGGGCAAACGAACAGGTGGGTCACCTGATGGTAAGTGATCATCGCTGTCCATAGACACTAGCAACACCAGGGGAGTCGCAAGTGCGTTGCCGGCCTTTTAATATATGTGGGCCTCCGGCACTCTCACTGGCCGAACGAAACGCAACAGTGCAAGCACTGTTACTTCACGTCGGCTTTCTGTGAGAGGGTGGTACTACCCCGGGCGAGCCGACCCATTAATGCTGAAACCAGTAATAGCTTCAGCGTAGCTCTACCAGCTACAAAAATTTGCAATTCTTGTTGTATATATATATACATATATATGGAATTGTTTTCTTGGAAACGGCTGTAACGACGTACATTTTAACATTAAAGTAATGATTGTCTTGAGTATATAAGTATCAGGCCTGAGAAATATTGTTTTTAATGTCGACTCTATTGTTAACACGCTTTTATTACCTTCACATGTATCTATATATCTATTGGAATTTTTGAACGTGATTTTTACCTATTTCAAAACGTCAGATTAAATACAAATTTAGCACAGTTATTAAGAACCGATGACAATATAATAATTTAATAAGTTTATCCCATTCATTTAGTTAATAAATAAATAATTAAAAAACAAAAATTCGAATCTTCAAGTTACTCTGAAATGTTAGTTCATTTCGTATGTTCGTTAAAAAGAAATATTAATAATAGTTTAAAAAATACAAAACATATTTTTACATATTAGTATGAAGTATCCATGCTGTGTGTAATTTGATTGTAAAAAAGTCTGGGGTGCCTTTAACTATAACTTACAAAGAGCTACCAACGAACTATTTGTAACACCTCACTGCCACTGCCACAATGCCAAGCAGCCCCACACATTTTATACAATAAAATTAACTATACCATGAACATTGAACACTTCATAATAAAAAAAATATTTCTACTTTTTATTTTGGTTACCTCTAAAAGCGAGATTTTAATAATATTTTTTTTATATTATTGTCGTAATCGATTTTACTAAATAAAACTCGTTCTAATAGATAAGGTTGCGTGGTGACTCATCGATGCGCGGAACACAAATACATTCAAATCCTTATCGTTTCTAGTACTATAATATGCAAGTTATAAAATACCGTACTATAAAATTTCCTCCTTTCATTTACATATTTTACAGATTTACTATATAGAACGTTTTTTCTGTAAATGTGACTTTACTCTATTTTTGTTTATGTGTGTAGGAATTAATTTGTCTTATAGTAAACGATATTTCACTATACATACGTATAATATTATAAAATATATAAAGTATTTCTACTTTTGTCATTATTTATACATCTGGCATGTCAAAACACGGTAAATTCTCCAGTGCATTTCTAAAAAAAAGTGCATTCATAACACGAACTGTGAACCCTTTGTGAGACTGTCACGCTCATAACTTATGGGCGTTGGAAAACTCATTTTCATAGTCTCTAAAGTTTCTGTAAAATGTAAAATAAAAATAATTTACGTAATGGAAAAGTCATTTGTGCGTGAAAAATGAGGCGACGATGCTGTACGAATATTATTTATGACAAAAAAAATCGTTAGTCTATTTTTTTCCAATATTCTGGATGAATGGTTTTAGTTATTTTCGTGCCATATGTTTATATTTAAATATTTCAATTAGATGACTTATAACATGGGTTGGGCATGTTAGTGGAAAAAATGAGAGATGTAAATGTACGCATTGCGTGAAGAGTATTTGTATAAAAGGTGTAAATACTAAATTAACAGCTGATGAGGTGAGTAGAAGAGGAAACAATATTGTGATGACCCTATTTACGTAGGGTGAAGGTGAGGAAATAATGAATCAACATTATTATTAGAACATCTTCGATAATATAGTTGTCGTAGTACGGTAAAGCTGTAGATGCCTTGCTAGGTTAACTGTCGAGGTGACAATCATAATACAACCCCATCACCTACGACTGAGGGAGCGGGTACAATGAACTGCACGGGCGCAGGGGCTTCGCGAGGGATTAGCCGCCTCGGGGGAGCCAGTGTCGCTAGGTTGGTCGAAGTTAGCAGTCATTCAAATGCACATTTAAATGTGTAATCCTCACGAAGTCCTATTACTTACGCATTCAAGAAAAAACACCTCTACGGCGCCCACATCAACAGTGTAGTCAGTTCGAAAAAAAAAATATTTTAAAGGAATATTTAAAAACCTTGACACATAATTTATTATACTTTATAGCTTTTATTGTTTAACAACCATCTCTTCTGATGCTTAACGACGATGTGGTATTTGATGCTAAATACCCTAAATCCAAATGGAAACTGGTTGTCAAGTGCATTCGCTGGAAGATATCTATAGGTGCTTAGTGATAGATTTTGGGTCAACCTGAAGGTGATACTTATCTTGGCGATCTTAGGAAAGCTTCGACTTATTCGCAAAGATTCAAACATACCTAGACCGAAACCGTGTCTGAATACCTCACCCATCGTCGCTCATGAATATATTACAGCTTGATAATTTTAAGAAATACCTATTGAATTTCATTGCAATTAACAAATACGAGTAGTCACTAATATACATTGTAATTTTCGCTTCTCTTGATTTATTTGTGTTCTGTCATTACGAAGCTAGGGACAATCAATTCTGGCATATTCAATTACTGTTTGATTGCAGCGCAAACGTACTAATTATGCACTCGCATCGGAACATTACACAGCGAAATCAACATTGGTACACAATTAGTAATTAACCATAAAGTCTAAATGTATTAATATATTCGAAATTGCGTTTGAACGATTTTAGATCAGAAATATTTAAAAATAAGTAACCCGTTGTTTAGGGAGTTTTGCTTTACATTCAAAGTGCACTATTTTGATGAATGCTACATACACACTATAAATAGCCTTTAGATATTAAAATCTGCTTGACATGATGCTTGAACTTAGTATCCGGCAAATCGGTAGTGTGCTTTGGCATTTTGTTATAAAACCTAACACTATTACTTAAAAAACTGTTACCGTCCTAGTGAACCTAAAACATTGAATGTGCAGTGCAGATCTATCTTGGCAGCAGTGCGATCCACTTTTAGTGGCGAGACAGCCAGGCATCTGTGAACGGCCTTAAGGTGACGATAGGAGCTGATGTATCGCTCACCAGACACTGCATCCACCACTCGTAGCGGTTCACCTTTCCATCGGAACGAGTATAGTATGAACGAGGGAGTGCTTTTATGGTATTACGCACACATCTATACACTGAATATATCCTGCGTGTCAAACCAAGCTTTGTGTATTGTGTGTTTAACATCCCAAGCCTCGTGAGTTTGGTCGCTGTAGTCTCAATCGGCTAGTATATTTTTTTATTGTTTTTTCTATTTATTTAATCTTTATTGTACACCATTACAAATACATACTATAAAACATTACACTTATGTGGATTAGTATAAAGGGCGGCCTTATTGCTAATAGCAATCTCTTCCAGGCAACCTTCGGATGGATACGTTCCAGTGAAGTGGAATAGGAGGTATTTAGGGTATACAAATAAACAAAACTAGTAAATACCAGATAATTAGCAGCACATACACTGTAACATGCATATAAAAATATGTAATACAATAATATACAATATATAGACTATATAATATTAATAATACATAGATATTAAACATTACAAAGTATAGTTATACATATAAACACAAAGGCGAAATGTTAAATTGACAAATAGTACTTTTTGACCGAGCTAGTGTAGTAAGGAACAACCTCCAGCAATATGAAGAAACATAAAGGTCTAAAAATAAACTTAGTTCTAAATTTCAATTTAAATTGATTATTTATGAAATATGAAATCAAAGTAAACTCAGTTATCACCTCTCGTCTCGGCTCGACTCAATTTGATCGCGACTCGTCGCTACGACGCGATGGCGACCGAGATATATACTTTTATTTACCCTTTTGATATTCAATAAGATATCGATTGAGTTATTTAGCACATTTATCTTTTTGAACGATGTCATACTTTATATACTATTTTTTACGTGAATATACATATAATATATACATATATATATCGTCATCATACAACGGTTTTAGGACATTTTCTAATGCCCGCTTAGCTAGCAATCACCCATGTTCTGACAGCTGCACTAGCCAGCCGGTTGCTCAAAGGTTACTTACGTATTAATTCGCCCATATTACTCGTCATTGCTAGGTGATAGAGCTACGCTGACACTATTACTGGTTTCAGAATGAATGGGTCGGCTCGCCCGGGGTAGTACAACCCTCTCACAGACAACCGACGTGAAGTAACAGTGCTTGCACTGTTGCGTTTCGTTCGGTCAGTGAGAGCGCCGGAGGCCCACATATATTAAAAGGCCGGCAACGGACTTGCGACTCCCCTGGTTTTGCTAGTGTCTATGGACGGCGGTGATCACTCAACATCAGGTGACCCACCTGTTCGTTTGCCCCCTATAATATATTAAAAAAAAGTCATTACGAGAGGTCGTGGCCAAACGCTAAAAACAATGATGATAGAAAAAATGGACACCTAAAATGAATAGATTTCGTATTTCGGTCAATAATAAATGGGTTTAAAATAGGTTAGATATGCGACTGCGGCTGAATCCGGTCTTAGGTAATAAGACTCTTGTATTTGATACCGAACGCAACCAGTTAAAGGCTCCTCCACCTGCTGACATAACATATTATTATGACAACGGCGTACTCACGAGCCCTCAGTGTCCACACTTCTGTACTTCTAAAAATGGTCTTCTATATTCGCGCGCACCAGCGCCATTTCTCAGACTAGGAGTAAAACTGGTCGTCATGGCTGAAATCGGTCGGAGTTATTATCAATCATCATAAGGAGGGCGATGACTTACACAACTGGTGTATAATAAAATCTTTTTATATACATTACGTTTGAAATGGACAGTTTAACAAAAAAACAATATTGTAACGCCGCCGTCAGCACGCGATATTTCGTGATAAGTCTATTATTAGAACCAGCGACATTAACTTTCGTGATACGCATATAATCTTGACGATTTTTAATTTAACTGCTTTACAAGTCATTTCCTTAAGTATTAAATTTTCTTTTGTTTTTTTTTCTTTTACCGATTACAAAAAAACTTAGGATATAGAATTATACTCTTTTATATAATTCGCTTATTCTGTGGCCGTATGTGTTACAGGATATAGTACGATTGTTTACATTAAATCATGTTCTTTTTTATACTAAAACCATACACAATATTTTCTTATGAATGATAACAGTAAAAGACATATTTTTAAAGTAAAACTTATTTTAACATCGCCTCAAAGTTTTTTCGTCCATCTATCGCATGTTGCATTACAGTCGGCTGCGGAATAGGGATAATAGTGAAATGCGCTCAGATTCAATAATTTAAGTAAATATTGTGCTCAATTTTAAAATACACGTGATTTTTACTCTAAAAATAGAATTATTATCCGAAAATTTTCAATTAAAAGCCAACGACCCAAAAAAAGTTTCACTTGCATCGTGGTTTCATAAAACCACACAACTTTTTTTTAAGTAACAATATAGGTTATATCCGTTTCTAAGATTAGCCCGTAGAAAACAATAGACATACCATTTTTATTTACATATGTAGATTATTTAATAATACATAGACGTATACACCGTACCTACAACTTATTTTCACGCACAACGATCTTACGAAATGTAATATTTATGGTAAAAAAATAAGTTCCGCAAATGTTTATTTCCCGAGGTAATATCGTCACAGGTAATGATATGATCCAGCGTGATAAGATCGGGCTGAAATTTAATTTTGTTTGCCAAAACCGTTCTCCTTTATTATACAAGTTGGCTTTTTTTGGGTTGGTAATCTGAATGGAAGTATCCCAACTGTGAGATGCCAAATGTCTTGCTGATGTTTAGGGGCATTCGAGTTATATTACATTATGTTTTTTATCTATACATATAATAAAAATGAAGTGTCTGTATGTAATATCAAAATAACGACTTTTTACTGATTGGATATGAACGTATACACGATACTGATAACAAAAACACAATTTTTAAAATATTTGTCTGTCTGTCTGTCTGTCTGTATGATCCGGGTAATTTCCGAAACAGCTGGACTGATTTTGAAAGAAATTTCACTGGCGGATAGTTAAAATTACAGCGGGTGACATAGGCTGCTTTATTTTAGACTAGCTGTCATCCGTGGCTTCATCTATAATACTATCTCCAAAACGAACTAATCTATTTTCATGGGACTTTCACTGACAGATAGCTAACATTATAAAAAGTAAATAAAGCTTTTTTATTTTGGACTAGCTTTTACCCATGGACTTATTTGCAGTATTATCTCCAAAACGTTTGAACCATTTTTCACGGAACTTTTATTAACAGATAGCTGAAGTAATTTACAATTATAAAAAAAAACGCATGCGGAGCTACGGGCAACAGCTATAATATGTATGTATATATACATCGACATTTCCAATATATTATTTACCTAATACTTGTAGGTTTTAAATCGTTTCTGAAATCACTGGATTATACAAATATAATAAATACTACACAAACCTTATTAACTAGAAGCGGTAAAACAGACAAAAACCTTTTTTACATTCTTAAGCCATTTTAATTAAAACTTAATGAAGGAAGTTATGAAAAATTTTAACATTTCAACACGTTTTCTTTGAATAAAACGTTAATTCTTTTTTTT
Source organism: Antheraea assamensis (assembly GCA_035772565.1). Classification (NCBI taxonomy): domain Eukaryota; kingdom Metazoa; phylum Arthropoda; class Insecta; order Lepidoptera; family Saturniidae; genus Antheraea; species Antheraea assamensis. The sequence goes on along the minus strand of JAQQSE010000054.1, from coordinate 598,240 downwards.
CTTCTACCAGCATAAAGAATCTTTTATCTATCACGAATAGCAATATTATAACAAGAAGCAAAAGTCGTTTGCAAATAAAAATCCTTTGCAACTCCCGGAGAAAGGAGCAAGGGACCTTTTGAAAGCGCTCCTCGGCAATTAACTAATGTTTTCAATTTAGCGGACTGATAAATCTGTGTTATTCATAAAATGTTCCATTCATCAGGTTTTATTCAAAATAAAAAAAAAAAAAAAAAAACAAAATCCTCGTGTTGCTTCGACTAACAACACATATGTAAGTAAGACCCCAGTTTGAGACATATTGGAGGATACTGACTAATAAAGTAAAGTAAACGAAAAAAAGACTTACTTGCTAATACTTTTTTTTTTTTCGAACTGACTACACTGTAGGCTTGTTAAGGTGACTACAGTTATACGGACTACATTGCTAATACTAAATCTGTTCTATGTTCGTACTTGTATATTTGTAACCAATAGTTGTGATTTTTGTTTTAATTTCCCGAAGCTCTGATGCATCTTTTGAGGTACAAATAATTACCAATTTTTCTCTGTATGTTTTGATAAGTCTATTATCTGTTTTCACGGCGGAAATTGTTACAAATTCAGATCGATCAATTACGCCCAGCGGCGCGCCACAGAAACAAGGCTGCGTTTTATATCCAAACTAGCGGCCCGCTCCGGCTTCGCACGGGTGTAAAATATATAGCCTATGTCATTTACTGAAAAAATGATTAAAATCGACACAGTAGTATTGATTTATTCATTACTGCCCGTGGCCCGTACGCGTTAAATTTGGAGTAACCCCAAAAATAACAGTATTTCTCCACTATTTAATTTATGTTATCATACATATAAACCTTCCTCTTCAATCACTCTATCTATTAAAAGAAGCCGCATCAAAATCCGTTGCGTAGTTTTAAAGATTTAAGCATACATAGGGATATAGGGACAGAGAAAGCGACTTTGTTTTATACTATGTAGTGATATGGAGTACGTGGACTCTATATCACTGTTGACAAACTATTGTACAAGTTTAAATAAAGGATCATAACTGTTTTTCGTAAGTAATTTATTAACGCGGATATTTACAGTCCTCCTGCATTAATTCGAAATTAAATTGGAATTCTGTACAGAATATTGCACGATAAATATTTGGTTTGGTCTAATGGGTTATGTAACTTTTTTTAGATTTCAATAATACGCTACGGCATTTCTCACCTGTGCGTAAATCCTACACGGTATCTAACGGAAAATGCACCAAAACTAGATACGACAAAAACGCACTGCGTATAATTATAGTCTTCGCCAATCATTTTGACCGCTCTGAAGATAGCCGTAAGTATGAGTTTACGCGTAATATAGCCAAGAGTTTATTACGAGACATACTCAAAATATTTATATAGGAATCTAAAATTAGCACTTAAGTTGTTTCAATCGTATGCATATAACTAGCAGGACCGGCTGACGTTGTCCTGGCCTGATAATAATAAAAAAAAATATGCTTATGTGCATGAAACGCTTAAGGCGGCTTGACATTTTCCGATTCTTTCAACGATTATCATTACATTTCAACCAGTTTACAAAAAGAAAATCTTGATAAATTATATACCTAAACCTTCCACGTGAATTACTTTATCTATTGGTGAAGTCCGCATTACAATCCGTTCAGTAGTTTTTGAGTTTATCGCGAACATCCAGACAGACAGACGCGGCGGACGACCTTGTTTTATAATATATAATGATATAATACGTATTTATATCTGAATTTGTGTTCTGCGCAACTATCTTCAGAGCGGTCAAAAAGTTTGGCGCGGACTGTACGTAAGCTTGCTCTTAATTGAGAGAAATGTGATTATATTAGAGTATTGGATTTATGTCAAACCAACCTTTAAATATATAACGTGCCCACTGAAAAACGAGAACGTCGAACGAAAATTTATACACAGTGTATACATAATGATGTGATAAATCAATCATGGACATGTTGACGGATGAAAGCAATTCTGTTAGGTCTTAGAGACCCATATTTTAAGTCGAACTACTTATAACGGTTGGTTACGTTTTCGTATAGAAATTATTTACTAGACTTCACATGAGTTTTTGTTGTGAACTTACTGAGAATATGAAATTCGTATTACTAAAGCCAGAGTTACCTATACTAGATCACATATAACAGAATTTAATGCCACTCTATTTACTTTAACAATAACCTGATATTAGGTTAATGTCACAGATGTGTAGATGCACACTATAAAAGAGGCCTGAAAACAAAATTGTGTGGTTTTATGAAACCACGATGCAAGTGAAACATTTTCTTTATCCCGCCGCGATATTAGCCTTAGTTGCTCTGCCGAGCCCCTTTCAGTTTACCCCTACATCGCAACCGGTTGTAATGCCACATGCGATAGATGGACGAAAAAATTTGAGGCGATGTAAAAAAAGTTTCACTTAATAAAAATTCATACTAAAATTATAAATGCGAATGTCGGTATCTTTGTTTGTTACGCTATCACATCTTAATTACGCAACCGACCAGTCGTGAAACTTTGCAAAAATATTGCCCCAGAGGTACTGAAGGGAACTGTTCCCGAAGGGATATGTGAAATCTGCGTTAACGCGAGCGACGCCACGAGCAACATCTAGTATTGTAATAAAACGTTATAACGCAGACATGCACATAAAGTAACATTTAGTATATTAACAATCATTTATATTAGTAACAGAAATAAATTTAAACCTTCTTTTATAAGTACTTTATTTTGAAGCCTTGAACACTTGAAGCCTTAAGCTTGATAGAAGCTATTAAAAATAAGTACAAGTAAATTAATGTTACTAGATATGTTACTAGATGTGATACTAGATGTGATACTAGATATGTTAGTAGATATGTTACTAATTTTACTGATATTGTTAACTAGAAATTGTACTATAATTGTTACTAGATATGTTACTAGATATGTTACTAGATATGTTACTAGATATGTTACTAGATATGTTACTAGATATGTGATATATGTGATACTAGATGTGATACTAGATGTGATACTAGATGTGATATATGTGATACTAGAGATATAGATGTGATACTAGATGTGATACTATGTGATACTAGATATAGATGTTACTAGATGTGATACTATGTGATACTAGATACTAGATGTTACTAGATGTGATACTAGATGTGATACTAGATGTGATACTAGATGTGATACTAGATGTGATACTAGATGTTACTAGAGATACTAGATGTGATACTAGATGTGATACTAGATGTGATACTAGATGTGATACTAGATGTGATACTAGATGTGATACTAGATGTGATACTAGATGTGATACTAGATGTGATACTAGATGTGATACTAGATGTGATACTAGATGTGATACTAGATGTTACTAGAGTGATACGATACATACTAGATGTGATACTAGATTGATACTAGATGTTACTAGATGTGATACTAGATGTGATGTGATACTAGATGTGATACTAGATGTGATACTAGATGTGATACTAGATGTGATACTAGATGTGATACTAGATGTGATACTAGATGTGATACTAGATGTGATACTAGATGTGATACTAGATGTGATACTAGATGTGATACTAGATGTGATACTAGATGTGATACTAGATGTGATACTAGATGTGATACTAGATGTGATACTAGATGTGATATTCCTAGATGTGATCTAGATGTGATACTAGATGTGATATAATCCGTCTAGATGTGATACCCTAGAGGATACTAGATTAAAGTGGCTCATACGATACTAGATGTGATCTTGATACTAGGGATACTAGTTGATACTAGATGTAACTAGATGTGATCTAGATACTAGGTGTACTAGATGTATACTAGAGCTAGATGTGATACTAGATGTGAACTAGATGTGATAAGATGTGATCTGATGGATACTAGATAACTAGATGTCGATATTATGCTGTAGGTGGCTAGATACACTGAGATATTCTGGTTTCGCTGGGTGTCGGCTCCGCGGCTTCTTCACCTCTCCATGCAAGACAGACGTGAAGCCCAAGTGCTTGCATTGTTTATCTTCGACCATGCAGAGCGCCGAGCCAATATTTAATACCATAACACATTCTAACTATAATTATGGACCTCCCTGGGTCTATCCCTAGGTGACTTACTTCTCATCGGAATCTGTTGTTTACCCTATAACAAAAACAAAAAGACAAGCCAAAAAGGGGTGTCCACAATAATGAATTCCGTTTAAGCAAGTTGTGAGGAAATATGATAGTGCATTCGTACTTACATACATATAATACTTTTTTACAATAAACATATAAGTAAATATTTTTAAAAGGTATATACATGTTTATGGAATTTGTTGAAGATATGAAACTAGATTCAGAGAATTTCAAGATTATATTTGTATCCGTAAATCGTGAGAAAATTCTTCTTCGAAGATTGAATCATCATCATCATCATCTTACCCTTATTCCACTTAACCCTTAAATGCATATTGTTGCGAATAGTATACATTCCACAACCACTTAATTTTTTTCAAAAACCTGAGTGTGTGCATTTTCGAAAGCATGTTAAAACCTTAGAAAATACTTTACACTTGAAACATAACGTTAACATTACTTTTGGCGGGCAAGCTACATTTTTTTTGTTGTTATTTTAAAATTAGTTTCAGGATTCAAAACAAAAATTATACATTTAAGGATTAAGTAGGGTCGGCACAACATGTTCTCCTCTTCCACTCTCCCCTGTCAAATGTCATCTCAGTATTCACACCTTTTATACGCATATGATTTTTCATACAATCCATCCACACTTTGTTCCGTCTTTCTCTACCCTTATATCCGTCCACTTTCAAACTCGAAACTGAAATTCAATCCGTTCGAAGATTGAATGACCTAATAAAATTATTTTTGTATGTACTTTTGTTGAAATTTAATCCGAATGAAATAATTTATTACAGAATAACTTCACTTGTTTTGGATTCTCTGTTTTTTTATTCTAAGAAATGTATAAAGTTTTCATGTATTTATTTTTTACATTTTTCACTTAACAAAACCAACTAAACAGGAACAATTTTACCTATCAAAAATACATTTGAATTTGTAAAAATTCAATATTCATAAGATAAGGGGTATATCGAACACGGTAAAAATTCGTAAGCGGTCTACCTGATAAAAAACGTTTGGTGACTATACGTTCTAGATTACTATACGTTCCCTCTTCCTTTCTCTTCCACTCATATATCATTTCACTGAGTCACTACGTGCGTACGTATGAGTCACTACTAATCAATATTAAACATATTCGACATCATGTTGCAGTGGTACTATACAAAGGTAAACAATATTAAATAAGCTTAAGATTGTTTCAGTCACTAATATTATAATTGCTAGTTGGGGCGTGGGAATGCGAATGAATCGAATTGTAAAAGTCGAATCGAATATTTGAACTATTTAATTTGAACTCTTCGAAGTTCGAACATTCTACAAAGATCGAATAGTTCAGACTATTCATATAATGCAAACAATTCGAATAATCTAAAAGCAATATTTCATAGATAATAATGCATTATTAGATTTATTGCAGAACAGTTCAAATTATTAAAATCATTCGATCTATTCGAATATTCAATTTGAAATTCGAAACGAATACCATCATTCGATTTGAATTGAACAGTTCGAACACCTGTAATTTATACAGTACTAGCAGGGGCCCGGCGGACATTCTCCTGCCCTGATAATAAAAAATATATATTAAGGTAACTAATGTATTTAATTTGATATACGGATTAATACTGTATCCGTTTAAATAGCCTTGCATTTACCTCAACGTGACCATTTTTAATAGATAGGTGGGTATCGTAAGCTTAGCTTAAAAGAGAGGTATATGCCATCGCAGACTTTATGTAGATATATAAAATAGAAATATCTCACTGTGCATTGTTTTGTTATATCTCAAAAGAATTAGGCAGCGTTTTAAATGAAATCATCTCCCAGGCGGCTTGACTTTTTCCAACACTTCTAACAATTTTCGTTATATTTCAACCAATTTACACAAAACTTTGACAAATGATATACCTAAACCTTCCTCGTTTATTACTCTATCTATTGGTGTGGACTGTGGATCGCCCTTAAATAAATATAATGACTGCGCTCCAGATAATGAGATGTGTTTCTGGCCTGCATCTCATTGATCGAGTACGGAGCATGCAGACGCTTTTGTAAATAACACCGCTGTCATTTCGACGCAAAAAAAAAGAAGAAAATTCAAAATATGTCACCATTATTAGAACTAAAAAAATGTCACCGCAGCTATATACCGCAGATATATGTTTCCGCTTTACCATTAGAATTACTACAAATTATTGACACCTCTCATTTATATTACACCGCTTATATATTCTTGGATACATCGCACATTTAAAGGAGAAAATTATACGCCAAAGAACCGCAACACCAGTATATGTGACATCGCATTGGACATTCGAAACGCTTTCACAAGAAAAACTGCTATTATCATTGCACCGCTTCTACGAGTGAGATCCTGAGACGCCGCTGCTCCGTACTAGGTGCTGAGTTTGCAGGTTAGTGCACGCTTTTTATTTGGGGTCTTTGTCATTATATTTATTTATAGGCAAGACCACCTACCGCTCTACGCTCTCGCTCTTCCTTTTCACGCATTTTTATACCTTTTTATTTTCACCGCATCTTTCCTGGTGGGACCTATTTACACGGTCCCATCAGCCCCTTCAGACTGCATTACTGTCCGTTCAGTAGTTTTTGAGTTTATCGCGAACAGACAGACAGACAGATGAAACGGACGACTTTATTTTATAATATATAGTGAAAAGGTTGTGTTTGACAGTTTTACTCGAGTTTAATGTTTCATTTATATTTTTCCGAAATAAAGTTATCCGCCGTGAGATAACCACGTAAACCTCGAAACTCAATTGTGAATCCGTTTAAAAATGCTATAATTTTTTTTACGTTGACAAAGGGGATTGTTTTTGTATAAACTCCGACTGTTATGAAACTTCCCTAGTAAAGTATTCCCCGTGTAATCCGGCCAGTGTAAATGCGCCTCATTTGTTTTGAGGTTTGAATGTTTTTGCGGGATATTTTATTTCCATCGCATTAAAAGCTGTTTTCTCTGTGACAAATGTCAACAGATTGCGTCGCTCTTGGGACTTGAGTTACGGACTTTCTGCATTTATGGCGCTTAGTTATGTTTTTTCCACCTACTATACTATACTTTCCATATATTATATTTGAGTATGATGTATAACATCTATATATAAATTGTCGAAGGAAAAACAGGGCTGAACCTTTTTCTTTTGTGTTTGCTGTCCGATTTTCTTTTTGTTTCCTAGCTATATGTGACCTTAGTGTTATTAAGAAAACGTTTGCAAACACTTGCTTTCTTCCAAACTATGTTGTATTTAAATAAATTAAAAATTGAGGAGTATTGATGTATTTGTAATTTTTATGCATCCGCGGCTGACATAATAGAAAAAGTTAAATAAAATAACATCCAACGCTTATGGTAAACGCTTTTTAGCATAAAAAAAGGAAGCAAAGAAAACAAGTTTTGCAACAAACCTAATCAAAAACCAAAAAAATACCATACAATTATAAATGTATAATTCAACCATTGATTAATATAGATACTACTACCATATAAGTATTCGAAACAAGAATAGAAGTTTAGTGAACTCAAGATAAAATTCAATGTCAGATAAGATGAGAATTGGAATCGTATCGAAATTCAAAAGCTCGAGTAAGTCAAGATAAAATATATTGACTTTCTATTAATAAGGCAAAATTTCTGAGCGATACGTCACGTCTCGAACCTACTGGAATATTCATAACCTAATCAGGAACTGAAATAAGTTATCATATTTGTGTATATAATTTATATATAGTTATGTATTTCTAAAATTGTTGTTATTGAATTATAAAAACACTTTATTTGAGTGTTACTTTTTGTATAATCATAATGATTAAAGATGAAAAATAATTGTGTGGTTTTATGATAACACGATACAAGTGAAACTTTTTTTCGGGTCGTAGCAATTCAAAAACTGGGCACAATATTTATTTTAATCATTGAATCATTTTAAATCAAGCCATGGCCGCCACCATATTGCCCTTGGCTGCTCTGCAGAACGCTTTCCACTTTAATGCGATTGATGGACGTAAAAATTCAAAGGCGATGTAAAAAAAAATTCACTTCAAAAAATAATGTTGTGTTTGAATAATTTTCGTAGAAGCATAATTTTTATCTGATACCATGATAATCTTTAAAATATTGAAAAGGAATAAAACTTTTCGATCTACAACGTGACAAGTAAAGAGGGTGATACACATGAGGCACTTTGACGAACGATCTATTTTACGTGCTATTGATTGAACGACATTATACTGTTTATGTTAAGAATTCATAAAAATATCAATTTTGAACGTATTTTACTTCACATGAAATTTCCTACTTCATATATTTAGTATATTTATTTTTTCTGTTTCTATTTTTCTATTGTATATTTGCGTCTAAGAGTTACTTCATCTATATCTATAATATAAAAATGAATCGCTGAATGTGTTGCTAAGCGCAAATCTCAAGAGCAGCTGAACCGATTTCGCTAATTCTTTTTTTAGAACATTCCTTGAAGTACAAGGATGGTTCTTACGGAGAGAAAATTTAAAAAATTGCCTGAAAAAGTCTAAAAACAACACTTTTCTATACCACTATACAAACGATTCGTAATAATATTTAAAAGTCAATTTGAACTTTAATTCCATACCATAAAGTTTAAGTGTTAGTGGAGAGGTTCCGGGAAGGCAAAACAATTGAGTGACGTCAGTATCGTATAAATATCAATGTCAATATTTATACGATGGTAACATTTAACAATATATAGCGTCTGGAATAGCAGAATAAGTATTATAAAAATAATAATGAAAGAATCGACTGTTAGGCGGTACGAAGTTCGCCGGGTCAGCTAGTTTATAAATAAAATTGAGTGTTTTCTTTGCTTGGGTTAATATCCGAAACGGCTGAAACGGTGCTGATGAATAATGATTCATGTGAATCCTGTGAATGCACAGGCATATATAGGATTTTCAGAGTATTATAAGAGGCTAACACTACATTTTCTGTATGGACTAAGTACTAACAACAGGTTTATTAAAAAAAAAGCCACAATCCAGTTAAAACATAATTTGCCTAGAAACTACAAAAACATTTTCACAAAATCAAACCTACGGGAATCAGCTAGTTTATCAATAAATTATTAATATATAAATTACATCAAATAAAACGATTACTAATACATTAAAAACCGAAGCTTCTATAAGGATCACAACGGACATTTGTAAAGGAAATTCCATATAATGACTGTGGATTATGCTACATCTCAAAGACAAAGAACAGCCAATCTCAGTGTATTTCTCTTTGTTACAAATCGAGGGTGGATTCACAAGCTCAGATAATACGATGCTTTTAAATACTATTTACATTTAAATTCTTTATCTGTCATTTAGTAACGTATAAGTTTATTCTTGATTTTATTATGTAATCTAATTAAAATTGCTATTTCGAGAAATATTTTGAATCGATATTGATGCCTGGTGTTTTGAAATAATGAGGGCTTATAGGTAGGTTTTTTGGATACCACAGATATCTACGTATCTACTATGATGAGACCATAACATGACGGTAGGCTTTTTTCTAATGTTCAGCTACCATTTTCAAGTTGTAAATCTGTCGCCAAGTATATGTGTATTCCGGCAGCTGCACGTGATATCTAGTGCTGTCTAGGTTTAGCGTGTTATCTTCTTGATTATGGTGAAGCAATAAAAACATAAAGTATACAAATTAGACGAACCATACCATAAACCTATAAACCCCTCGAACTATTTTATATTAAAAAAAATATATGTGTGATCTCTTGAAACACAATATTCTAATATAATTATGCTCGAATAAATTATAATAAATTACACAAACGTGAATTATAATAATTATTTTGTACTCAATTAGTAAAATAGATAAAAATAAAATTTACGAATAATAAGTTTATAATTTATTTTATGTGCCTTTGGTTTTGTGGGTACCCCTTTAGAAATTGAACGGAGCGCTCCGTATCTGTACGTTTGAAACGACCTTTTCCCTGACGTCTACTAATTAATATTAAATCTCAAGATCCCTTCATAAGATGAGTGAATCTTAAAACTTTCGTGGGATCTCATTTCATCCTTCAGATATCGATACTCCGGAGTTTCCTTTTATATCCTCGGGTACGAAATTTTATGTGAATTTCGTGTTTCCCTCCGGGAGCTAGACAAAATTAATAATTTCTAAATAATTCTCGTTAAAAATTAGCGAAGATAAGGAAGCATGTTGAATTTTAAACGGGGGAGGAAAATATTATTGATAAATTTACATATTTATTAGCAGTATTCAAATTGTTTTAAATTAAAAAAAAATTGAAATGAAAAATATATATACAGAATAAATTATGATTTTACTTTTCATTACAAAATGTACAGTTACGGCATGCAGATACTGAAGTGAGCAGCAAAATTACAAATAAACATCATTAAAATCGGTTAAGCTATTTACGAATAGAAGATATCATGCTGGCGCTTAAATATTAAATAAAATATTCCACTATTTTTTGTCATATCCGGAAACGCCATTTACTAAAAGAGAGTAATTTTCACGGAATCGTCACCAATATGCATGGTGGTAGCAACACGGTCGAGTATAGACTCTTATTTTTTTTCTGACTAATGCTTTTGGCTAGACCGATATCTACAGCTTCACATTCGACATCTGAGTCGGAGTTTTTGGCGGGATCTTGGTCTGTCATGTAGTGGCTTTTATATTTTATACATAATCTTGTATTATTAGACTCTATATTTTGTAATATTGGTGGTGTTTTACGTAATATAGTTCGGTTATTATGCACAAGTGAAGGCATTCTGAGATACCACCATCTTGCTAGAGCATTATAATTATCACAAGACACTTACTCGGAACTTCTTACGTTTTCATAAACTTATATTATTTGTAAACATTCTGCTATAATCCGTCTTGAAACAAAACATTGACACTGGCAAATGCTTCTGCGGTGCCAAAACAAGTAGAAGAAGTAGACATCCGAGTCTTACACGAGTGGGATTCGGCATTTGAAGATGTCCGTCCTCACAGTGATCACCAACTTGAATTCATTTAGGCATGAATTTGCCTTGCGAGCAGTCCGTGTGTTGCAGTTACAGGACAGTTAAGACAGATAATTCAATCGGGGTTTCTACGCATTCCAATATTATTATAATAAATAGGTACAAATTATAATAAAAACGTCAGTTTAATAGCTCACATATCTTTTACGTTCAGTAAGACATATTACATGAATATTTTGCATTTAGATGCAAATATGCATTTAATTTATGTACGAGTTTTACCTTACTAAAATAGGATGTTAAACAAAAATAACCTCTATATGTTACGATACAAAACTTAAACTGTTGAAAGAATATTTAAACACTAAATTTCAAAGTCGGTAACAAGATGAGGTTCAATGTATCCGAGTTATAAAAACAATGAATTGTGGGTATTTATTCTACCCCTAACCGTAAATAGAGTACGTTGTAGAATAAGGAAATAATGTTCGTCAACCGAATAAATGAATCATTAGGGTTGTTCCTGAACTTACTTCCTTACTTAAAGTTACTCAAAAAACCTTCGAACACAACATATTATGTGTATTTTTATTAATATTGGGTGTTTTTTTATAATATTTTTTCATGTTATACCTCTTTTGTCGCGTAATGAGAAATCGTCAAGTGTGAATTTCTAACTCGAAAAGGATGTTGTGCGCCCCTATGTAACACACCATGGAGTTGGTCGATAAACAGTTTCTTTGTAGTATTTGGAATAATATATGAAAAATTTCATTTACATATATATAATTTGTGCATGATGTTTAGTTACATTTTTATTCGTAGTATTTAAGTTCAACGTTCAAACTTTTGACACAGTTTGAAACAATTAAAACGTGTTAAATGATTTTTTTATATTTTCATCAATGAACCTTCCCACGTGCGCATACGGTCTTTTTTACCTTGCATAATGAATAATCCATCACAACTTTCATTTTTAAAGAGATATTCATTCACTCATGTTCACGTTAAAATGATTTTGTACATTCTATGGACTTGGTGACCTATATTTTATGGTCTTCTAAGTTACCTGTGTTAAATTTTTCCATTACTGCTTAACCCTTATGAAAAACGTAATTATTTGTGTACTCCTCTATTTGTTGGTATGTTTCGTCAAACCCGGTTCAATTAACAAATATTTGAATTAAATTTATACGTCTAGATTTTTTTATTACATCCAATTAATACTAGCACGTTGAAGCCCCATAATAATTGGGCAAAAAAGGAATTTTTCGTTCATAGAGAATTTGATTAAATATCAGGAAGCCAACTTATGTCATTGATTTTGATTGACATTTACAAATTTACGAAAAAATAAACATAATTCTTCTTCAGTAATATTTCTCAAAGCGAAATTTCCTCGGCTTCGTCACAGTTGATTAGATATAATACTACCGCTACTTTGTGACGAAGATTGATTTCTTGTTCTTCAATTTAGTACCTTAATGTGCTTACATCAAAATGGGAATAACGTCATTTTTTTTATAGGTAAACGTTTTGACCACAATCTCATCTGATATTAAATGATGATGTGGTCTATGATGGTAAGTTGCGCTTAACCTAGAGGGAGACTGGCTCACAAGTGCAGCTGCCGGAACACACCAACAGCTGCTTGGTGATAGATTTTCAACTTGTGGGTGGTAGCTAGCCAGATAGACTTAGAAAAAGCCCTACCATCATCACGATGTTTTCCTTCACCGAAAGCTCCGACTCAGTTGCTTGGATTCAAACCTACGTCTTTCAACGCTGTGTCCGAACACACTACCTACTGAGCCATCATCGCTTAAAGTATACAAGACACTTATATCAAGGTTTCGAGTGTTTAATCAAAGGAAGGCAAACTACTCGTGTAACATTATCTAACCTATTGATGCATACAATATTTTTTAAGTGAAACTTCTCATGGGAGGGCGTTGAAATTCTGATCCGCAACCTTTTTGTGTAACGAAAAGTAGTGAGAGTACATACTGTGTCGAGAAGAGCGTTGAAAACATCTTACTGACATAATATATGATGCAGATAATGTCGCGGTTATGAGCTGGTATATAACAATCGTATTCTTAACTGATATTATAAATGCGAATGTGAGTTTGTTTGATATATTTCACGCTTTAACTACTCCACCGATAATCATGCAATCCTGCATACCTACACATTTTCAGGGGTATAAAAAATAACTTAGGATACCTTTCGTTCAGAAAAAAATACTGTCCCCCAGGGACTCATCAAATCTACACTGATGCGAAAGAAGCCACGGGCATAAGCTAGTACGGAGATATAGAATTAACAGTAACATTTATCACGTAATATTTTATTCTGTGCGGGAATCAAACACATAATCCCTTAATTAAATAGTAAAGCTTATTACCAATATGCCATTAGGGATGGTAAAATCGATTATGTCATATATATATATTAATACTCGTACACTAGTTTATCGATGTAATAAATATTAAGACCACACGATACGAGAAAAAAACATACAGAAATTAATATTTTATGAGAGCAGAGTTACCCAAAGTAAGCTTCATCTTCAACTAACCAATAATTAATTATTACGGATTACTTGTCTCTTTCATGCTACACCACGCGCTTATATTGTCAGGTGAGACGAGTAATGTGTTAAGAGTAAATACATTGAATGTTACAAAACCATTTTGGGGCCGACGAGCGCTTTTTTTTTTTCAGCAGAAAATGTATTGATAGCAACTATGGGTACTCGAGAGATAGTCACTCGTTTATGTTTTGATATTGAAATACGACAACATTCTAATTTAATCTCATACCAGTTGGTGTCAGTAATTTCTATCGTGACAATGGTTTTGTAAATGGTATAGGTTAATTGTCGATTGCCTTTTATTTTTTAATTGTAATCTTGTTATTACTTCAGGTATTGTGTTATTTTAAATTATTTCTGTTATTATTATCATTAAATGCTTTTCGCTCCTATGGAAAAGTTTAATGATATCATGCACCCTAAATACTGCTTTTAAAAGTCTTCTATCAGCCTGTAAAAGTGTTGTCAAAATCGTTGCATACATTTTTAATATCAGCCTAAGAACAAACACTTCTATTTTGTCTGTGTATAGATTTGAATGTATGTGAGCCAGAAATATTTATTTTTACATAATTTACATTGCTTTTAGTCTAAAATAATAGGAATTGAAACTATACCTATATCATATATTATTGTATATTATAATGTGTATTTTATTTGGTGACATGAAATAGAAGTATTCCTTAATTTACGTGTATGCTATTATTTAAAACTGGGAAGTCTTCATAAACATTCTCATCAAATATAAAGCAATACTCTTTAATGAGAAAAAAATAAAAAATAGCTTCGTACGTTTTGTTAATATAATTTTTGTTTTAACCTTTTACTATGTTACTTACTCATAGCGTGCAATTAATGGTAGATACCTGTAATTGAAATTGCACTTTAAATGCACTAGTTTAGAGTCCTTCTTTTCTATTGAATTGTTTTTTCAGTTAAAAGCTTGTCGGTGTTCCAAATAAATAAGTAGTCTTCGTATCTTGGAAATATTGTAATGTATACGTTATTATTTCCACAATTTATACTCGACAGGGTAACGCTGGTGATTGAAAGTGATAAATAGATGAGAATGTAACCGTAGTACTATGCAACTACGACTGATTCCCGAACGTACACGTTGGTACAAAATAAACTTTGACGTTACCGAATCCCCTTATCGGCGTGGGTTGTACGTAGGGTGGATCTGCTTGTTTACCGTCCAGAGTGGTTGTTTGTAATTTTATTTTTTTCTAACATTTCAATCAAAATGGACGTGGTTATTATCTCGAAAAGATTTTGTACGAATATAAACCTGTTCTGCTCAAACAAAATTGAAATAACAATAAGAAAAGGAGTTGAGATTTTCTTCTAAAAACTTCATAGGCTTAAGCCTTTGACCACAATCTTATCTGATCTTAAGTGACGAAGTGGTCTAAGATGAACACGATAAACATAAGAAGGGACTGGCAATGCTGCTGCCGACACCAACAGGTGCTTGGAGACAGATTTTCAACTTAAAGCTGGTAGGTAGCTGATTAGGCAAACAAAAACCCATCACGATTCTATAATTTCATTACGATGTTTTTCCTTCACCGAAATAAATCTGCTCATTGACAAGGATTTGTCGATCGACGCGTTGACCGATCATGCAATCAAATGAGTCATATCGTTTCGATACGATAATATATCTTCTTATGAGTAAAATTATAACATATAATTTACATGAATAGTACACACTCTGAAATAAATACGAAATTAAAGGGAGTTCCTTAGATTTCCTTTTATACTGGTGTTATATTCAAACATTGTTTAATAAAAAGATTCGAATAACGTGAGCAGTGAACAGAGTAAAGTAATTAATATTGACAGTTACTCCTATATTGACTTATTCAGTCTTCTGCGTCGACGTGATGTAGAGAGTCGGTAAATCGCTAACACACCGTGTGAATGCGGTGTGAATAAGGAGATCACAGTTTTATAATTCGGGAACATGACACATGTAAATTGTACTATGTTGTGTGTGTAAACATTTTGTACGCATAAATTTAAGTACTAATCTCTGGATTACTATAATTCTAAGAATTCTTTTAGTGACAGAAAACTATGCTCTTCCTGCATGACAGCCTATTTTTAAAGTGAAACTCTTTTTACAACGTATCAAATTTTAAAATTTAAAATTATTAATGATGTATGACGAAGATAATTTTGTTAACAAAAACAAATACATCATTGAAATGAGGGACTCTCAAAATGGTCTTCATATACGAAAACTGATTTTGGGGGTCGATGAGGTATAAAATCGATTCCTATTATTTAACACGAGTTCTTATTTGAAACCTGCAAGATACTGTATAAGTTATTTTACGTGTACCATTTTGTTTTTTAATACTAGTTCGGGAAAATGACTGTACAATAAATACCTGATGGAAAGTACGGTACAGTCTAAAAACAGGGGCGACTGCCGAAGGATTGAAGGACTTGATATCGTAAGAAAACTTGTTATAAGAATGACTAATATTATAATATAAAACCCAAGGTAACCGTGCAGAACTTCGTAGCAGATAAAAAACTCGACAAGTCAAAGAGTGTGAACAGTTCGTGGAAGATAATATGTTTAAACGTACAAGACTTTTAGTACCTATCTTTTTTTTTCGAACTGACTATACGCTATTGGCCGGCTTAATGGGCCTTCACAGCATCACCGGACTTAAAAACTGTCTCTGTATTTGACGCATATATGCTATTTAAAAGTATTTTTTTAAATGTATATTATAGGGGACAAACGACCAAGTGGGTCACCTGATGGTAAGTGATCAGCACCGTCCATAGACACTAGCAACATCAGGGGAGTTGCAAATGCGTTGCCGGCCTTTTAAATATGTGGGCCTCCGGCGCTCTCACTGGCCGAACGAAACGCAACAGTGCAACCACTGTTACTTCACGTCGGTTTTCTGTGAGAGGGTGGTACTACCCCGGGCGAGCCGACCCATTCTGCTGAAACCAGTAATAGCTTCAGCGTAGCTCTACCTCCTACAAAACCTTGTTTATGGAGGTCGGAGGTACAAGTTTCTCTTACCCAAAATAGTTTGGGAATCCCTGAACTAAACTAGCAACTAGCAACTCAATAAGCAGGCCTGCTGTTTCACTGACGTTAATATAGATTTAAACTATCCCAGGGAAAAGTTCTTTTTTTTTTAATGTAAAATACATTTTGGTAGGTGGTAGAGCTACGCTGAAGCTATCACTGGTTTCAGCATGAATGGGTCGGCTCGCCCGGGGTAGTACCACCCTCTCACAGAAAACCGACGTGAAGTAACAGTCCTTGCACTGTTGCGTTTCGTTCGGTCAGTGAGAGCGCCGGAGGCTCACATATATTAAAAGGCCGGCAGCGCACTTGCGACTCCCCTGGTGTTGCTAGTGTCTATGGACGGTGGTGATCACTTACCATCAGGTGACCCACCTGTTCGTTTGCCCCCTATAATAAAAAAAAAAAAAAAACATTTTTCTGTAACACCTGACAAACGTGTATGCAAAATTTCACACAGAGTAGTGTAGTAGTTAAGATGTAATAGCGTAACAAACAATAATTTTATAATATTAGTAAGGATGGCAGGCAAGGTGGCAGGAAGGCAGGTGTTAACGTTATCTTCCAAGCAGACTAATGATTACAGATTATTCAAATAAACAGATATTTTGAATAAATACTGTATCTCGACTGCCATTTGCTTCGTGTTTATATTATTATTTGGTGTAATTCGGAGAAGTTTGTTTATGTTTCATTATCATATCAGAGATGATAGCGCTCCACGTTCAAGAATTAATTATGTATAAACAGAGATTATTTATGATAATTTTGAACCCCACACACGTGCTCACATAGGTACACATAGTGGTGGGCTGTTATTTTGCCCTTCACACAACTTAGTAGTCAGATGCAAAATACATGTATGCATTCGTAAAGCATGCATGGTCATACATGCACTTTTTACGAATTCATATGTGTATGAAATGGATAGATAGCTTAGATTAGCTTAGTTAGATCGGGAACCCTCCGCAGCTACCACCTCCTCCCATGCCTCCGTCTCGAGCAGAAGTTGAAGAGGTGCTCGATGGCCCTCCCCCTATAACGGAGGAAGAGATGAGGAAGTCGGTAGAGCACCTCCTCAACAGACTAAGAGCACCCGGCCCTGACGGGGTCCCAGGTCGGGTGCTCGGCCTTGCGCTGGGCCATCTTGGGGGGTGGCTTCGGGGGCTGTTCGACCGGTGCCTGTCGGTCGGGCAGTTCCCGAAGTGCTGGAAGCAGGGGCGGCTCTACCTGCTCGGAAAAGAGGGCCGCTCCCCAGACTGCGCGTCCGCATATCGGCCTCTGGTGCTGTTGGACGACGCCGGGAAGATGTTGGAGAGGATAGTTGCTTCCCGGGTCGTCCAATATTTGGAGGGGGTGGGGCCAAATATTGCGGACGCGCAGTTCGGCTTCCGGCCGGGGCGTTCCACTGTGGACGCCCTGTGCCTCCTAAAGTCGCTGTCGACGGAGGCGACCTCCCGGGGAGAGAGGGTTTTGGCGGTGTCGCTCGACATCGCCAACGCCTTCAACAGCCTGCCGCACGGAGTCATACGGGAGGCACTCTGGTATTTCGGAGTGCCCTCGTATCTGCGGCGGCTGTTGGAGGCGTACCTGGAGAATAGGGAGGTCGCTTACGTCGACGGCGATGGAAGGATGGTCCGGCGGGAAACAAGGAGGGGGGTTCCACAGGGGTCGGCCTTGGGTCCACTCCTGTGGAACATGGGCTACGACTGGGTGCTCCGCGGCGCGCTTCCACTTGGAGCGCGCCTCATATGCTACGCGGACGACACCCTAGTCGTAGCCCGCGGGGGGGATGATTGGGAGAGTTTGGTGCGTCTGGCCACGGCGGCCACAACCGTCGTGGTCAGGCGCATCCGGAGATTGGGCCTCAGGGTGGCCCTCGACAAGACTGAAGCCCTACTTTTCCATGGGCCTCGGCGAGGGCCACCACCTGGGGCCCATTTAATGGTGGATGGTGCCCGCATCAGGGTGGGGACCCGGATGAAGTATCTGGGCCTCACCCTGGACGGACGCTGGCGGTTCGAGCCCCATTTCGCAGGGCTCGGACCGCGGATAGCAGGGGCGGCGGCGGCGCTTGGTCGGTTGCTCCCCAATATTGGGGGGCCGAGTGCCGGGTGCCGCCGACTTTATATGGGAGTCGTGCGGGCGATGGCCGTCTACGGGGCACCGGTGTGGGCCGACGCCCTCGGTGCCGACAGCGTGCGCGCTCTGCGTGGTGCGCAACGCATTGTGGCACTGAGGGCGATACGGGGATACCGCACCGTGTCCTCGGCGGCGGCCTTTGCACTTGCCGGCTCCCTGCCCTGGGAGCTGGAGGCGGGAGTGCTTGCCGCCGTGTATAAATTCACGGCGGCAAGAAAACGTTTGGGAGAGCCTCCGGCTTCCAGGGAGATAGAAGAGAGGCGGAGAGTGGGGAGAGAGGAAGCATTGGGGAGGTGGCGGCAGGACCTGGCGGACGCGCGGTATGGGCGATATACCGTGGACGCCGTCTGCCCGGTCCTGCCGGACTGGATTGGGAGACGATGGGGCTCCCTGACGTTCCGTATGGTGCAGGTACTCACCGGACATGGATGTTTCGGGTGGTACCTGCACCGGATCGTGCGCAGGGAGCCCACCGCCGTATGCCATGAGTGCGGCGCTGAGGAGGATACCGCGCAGCACACTCTGTCTGAGTGTGCTGCGTGGGAGGGACAGCGCCGCATTTTGGCTGCGGCGGTGGGAGGTACAGGAGATTTATCGCTGCCGAGCGTGGTTGCGGCCATGCTCGGCAGCGAACAGGTGTGGAATGCGATGGCCTCCTTTTGCGAGGAGGTCATCTCGCAAAAGGAGGCGGCGGAGAGGGCCCGAGAGGTGGACCCTCTTAGTGGCCCTCTCCGCCAAAGGAGGGCCGGTGGAAGGAGGCGGCGTTTTGCCCGCCTCCTCCCACCTCCGTAGCCGGACCTGAGGGGGTGGGTCGGGGGCCCCATCTCCTCATTGCACAGGTTCGGCTGACGAGGGGAGGTAGCTGGTCGTGTACTCAGTCTATCTCCCTATAAGGATGGAGCCCGGCGGACACCTTCCGCCGGGCTGACCGCTGGGGCGACATGGTGATAGCTTTGCACGGTCCCATGTCGCCCCAACAATAGCGGCGGTCGGTACACCGTGGGGTTTTAGTCCGTGCGAGTCGGACATAACCCACTCTCTCCCCCGAGAGTGTGGGTATCCATAATGGATTTCCCCACGTAAATAAAAAAAAAAAAAAAAAAAAAAAAAAGTTAGATCGGGAAACGCGGTGACAGTTCAAGCCGAGGCGCACCGGGTGCCCTTGCGCTGATCGCCTAAACAAATCGGGTGAGTGCCTTAAGCACTCCCCTTAGTAGTCCGGTGAAACTGTAGCGGCCTTAATAAGACAACAGTGTAGTCAGTTCGAAAAAAAAAAGATGATTTTAATTTGAACAATTTTAGATTCTCCATTATCTAGTACATTATTAAATGTAAATAGTATTGCGGTAAACAAAACTGATATCTCAATTTAACAAGTCTTTAAAGGGAACAGAGCGTCCAGTAATTCCGGTTACAGAGCTTAAATCGTGTATG
The DNA here is from genome assembly GCA_035772565.1 of Antheraea assamensis. NCBI lineage: Eukaryota > Metazoa > Arthropoda > Insecta > Lepidoptera > Saturniidae > Antheraea > Antheraea assamensis. Next base: position 577,825 of record JAQQSE010000054.1, on the reverse strand, counting down.
CAGGTATTATGTAAGCCTGCGATACGTGACGGCCGCTACATTTGATGGATCGTTAGTTTGTTTAGTTTCAGATTAGAGCTATCTCTTGGTAGATGTCGATGTTTTGTATTTGTTATCATTATTTTGTATGTTACAAAATGTGTTTTTTTTTTAAGTGAAACTGTTTATACATCTCTTCAAATTTTCTGTCCATCTATCGTATCGTATACAGAAGTAAAAGGAAATACGAGTATGTATTCTAATTCAGAAATCGATGGCAATGAAATTCTTTTTTTTTATTTAATTTATGATGCCTTGTACATAGTAATACATTATTCTACCAATGTTACATGAATAAAAAGTTAGCACTATCTGTGGCAACTAGTATCATATATAAAAGATGTCTGATAAAAAAATGTAAGTCGACAAAATTAAATTTTGATATACAAATCCAAACTTTTTTACCGCTTTGAGTATAGAGACACAGAACACAAATTTGGATATAAATATACGAGTATGTTATATCATATGCATAACATCGAGACAACTTAAGGATACTTCAATGAATTCCAATTTTAGATTCCTATAATAATAATTTAATTTTGTTTTGTATTAAGCTCTTAATTGCATTATGCATACGCTCAAAGTTATGGCTAAATTCAGAGCGTCCAAAAACATTAACGAGGACTGTAGTACACAATTCTGGAAATGTCACTTGGTTAAACATTTTTCGCTATCTGTGGTAAGTAGTGTCATAAACGAAGGAGACTGATCAAAAAATGTAAATCGACAAAAATACATACATTTCATATAATTTGTATCCAGTCCTAGTCATTTATCAATACAAAAATAAATAATTCAATCAAATCCCTTGCAATATGACACCAGACTCTGACGTTTGACATTCCATCCGCGCAACCGAATATCCAATATAATTGTGCCAAATGCAAATCTGTTACGTTATTGCATTCGTGATTTTAACGATTGGAGTTAATTAATATACTTAATTTATGATTTCAATTGCGTTTTGTATATTTTACTATGTCTCTATGAAATTCGTCAACAAATATAATAGACCGATATAGAATGCATAAACATTAATTTTGTATGTGAACGAAATTCTCTTTGTAGTAAAACTAAAATCAAATCAAAAGTTAATCCAAAGGATAATATGATAGACATGTCCACTTACAAAATCGGAGATGAGTTTCAAAGTTAGTTCGTAAATAAAATATATTCGCCCATATAAAAAGTTATGCAAGTATGATTTTCGTATAAAAGTTTTGTAACAGTAGCGGAAAGAAAGAAAGAAATCATTTATTGATAATGCACGACACTGCAATACAAGAACATAATATACAAATTTAGATATGACAGTATACAAGACCGAGTGTTTGTAAGCGCATCATTTCAGAAAGGCTGCATCCATTTGGTTCCATTCTTTTCTTTGTTCTGTTTCTAATTGTTAGGACAAGAATTGTATGAAAACTTTGTTTGAAAAATCGCAGTTAAAACGAAAAAAATTGAGTTATAAACTCTCCATATAAAAAGTAATTGACATAAATTGGTGTCTAAATGTTCAGTTGCCATTTTTTTTTTCATTACAATGTCGTAATGTAAATGGAAGGTTTTTTCTCATTTTCTTAATTACTATACCCATATGAAACCGAAGCGGGCGGCTAATCACTACATAGTATAAAACAAAGTCGCTTTCTCTGTCCCTATATCCTTATGTATGCTTAAATCTTTAAAACTACGCAACGGATTTTGATGCGGTTTTTTTAATATATAGAGTGATTGAAGAGGAAGGTTTTTTTTATATATAATAACATCCATTAAATAGTGGAGAAATACTGTTATTTTTGAGGTTTCTCCAAATTTAACGCGTGCGGGCCACGGACAGTAATGAATAAATCAAAACTAATGGATTGATTTTATTCATTTTTTCAGTGAATGATATAGGCTATATATTTTATACCCGTGCGAAGCCGGAGCGGGCCGCTAGTTACACATAAACACAAACATTCATAAGAATTCTTAATTCCAGGTACACGTCCCATCATTATACCACCAATAAATACTTCGTCAATAAATAATAAAATAGACATAACAAATATAGATGAAGTTTCATTTGATTATTAAATATTTGTATGGTAACTGAAATCACTTCGAATGGAAGACAAAACAAACTAAATTGGACGTCGGTTGGTACATACATAAAATATTCGATTGAACTTTCCAAACAATGTCTGCTCCGTTTGAAACCCAAACAGCCACAAATAAAACACGATAATACAGCTTCGTTCATCCCTATATGGTAGGGTTGGCGCTTAAAAAAACATTTCTTGGAATTTCAAACTATAACATATTCCTATACGTTATGATTTTTATATAACTATTCCTTTAGTCGCCTATTCAGGGGTGTCAAAAAACACCTTCATCATCAAATTCAATGGTAAGTACACATTGTATATATCAAACGGTATTCAAAGAGGTGGACAGTGCCGTTTGCAGAATCTAGATCACGTCCGTCGTCCTGGCAACTCTTATACAGGCCCATGTGGTTAAAACGCATTAGTGTTCGTTACGCCTTCTATCAATCCTCAGGGGAGGGTCTAATATTAGGCCTTTCATCTTATGTCGACGCCCTGCTGAGGGACTAACACCTGCCGGGTCGGGTAGAAGTATTGCAGAGACAGTTCCTGCCCACCCGGCTAGAGGGTGCGAGTAGAACACCGAGGGGGCTTAGTCAATACAAATCTGATATTTCCACCAATGCAGCCTGAAGATTCCCCCGCGAGAAAAAACAATTGGTTCACAACCATCATACACATTATCTATGACAACTACTTCCTACAGATTTTATGCCTTTTAAATTTAATTGGATACATTGTAAAAAGTGAATTTAATATTGGAAGTCAGTCTTTATTTAACCGCACGATTGACGTAAAGACTTAAGGAGGGTCGCTTTGCTGTTGTTGTCGCGTTGCATGTAGTGGGTTCGAATCCCACACAAGACCAATTTTCGCGTGCTTCCACCAATTATTGTTTTGAGTCTGGGTGTACTCTTTGTTCTATAATTGTATATTTAAATAAATATTGTACTCAGTTTTTTAAATACATCGATCACCTGGATTGTACTTATTATGTATGCCGTACTGTAACACGCTGATTGAAATTAAAATGTATGATTGCCTTGTTGTCTTGTCTACTATTAATTTCCCATAATTATTACCATTTACCAATTATCAGGTTAAGTTAAAAAACTCGATTTTAATACCCGAATTATTCAGTTAAATACCTATGATCCGAAAAAAAGTTTCACTTGCATCGTTGTTTCATAAAACCACATTTTTTTTTAAACATCCGAAAGTAATTTTAGGGGAAAAAACCTTTAAACAATGTTGTTAATGAAATTTTAAAATGTTAAATAAATGAACACTTACCTTTAAATAAAATAACAGCAGCCCTAGTCTGTCTAGCAGATGCCACGCGAGACACAAAGCTATGCTGCTACGTAAATGCACAGGACAATAGACAGCGCTGAGGGAGAGAGAGATAATGTTTTTCATAACGCAACTGCGCTTAATGGAGAATCTAGTGTCGGAATGTGATCCACTGAGTATTATCAAATATATTCTAAAAGCGATAATACAGTTACTCTGTGGTGGTATTTATACCTTACACTTACAAATACGCTTTTCTCTGACAATAGTCCTCTCGAAAACCTCTTTCTTTTGAAGCTTCCTGTATTCGGTACGACATCCAGAATAGAACTAGTTTGTTTGTTCATAACACTCGAATTTCCGCGCATCAACGAGTCACTATGGTGTCTCTTTTCTGTTACTATGCGTTTGTTGCTATTGCTCGTGGAGAATTCTAGATTATTCCAGTTGTATATTTAGCGTTCGAAAATTGTTAGACCTTTTTATAAATGTTTATGGTATTATTATTTATAATCTATTAGTTGTTGACAATTAATACAATTTACTAATTGTGAAAATTGGAAAAGGTGTTGTTTTCGTAATATTGTATCGCTCGCCTTCTTACTACAGACATGCTTTAAAATATTTTCAGTGACTCGCTTTTCATGCTATGACTCTGCGGTTTATTCATTTTACACCACAATGGGTACATTCAGCCGTATAATGGTTTTGATTTCCTTAAGCTCACTCATTGTTGCGCACTCGAAAATTCATGCAATGAGTGAGCACTTATGTACGCTATTGTACGAACATAATAACGTGACATGGAAGATCTTTTTTCTAAAATTCAAATATATAAAGTATGTAAAGCACATTTAAATTTTACAAAGAAGGAAAATATTGAGATATTTAAAAGGAAAGACCACGACGAAAGGCACACAAGTAATAAATATTTCGGCGTCATTTTATTGATAAAGCAATTTTGCCGTCCAAATAAAGAGGATGCATCTGCCGTTTTTATGCAATATTTAAATTGATATATACCCAGAATCATTGGAAAAGTGCATGTGTTATTATTATTTTTTGTTCACCTAGAAACTTCTGTTCTCAAATGATGTATTCCGTACTCTAATACGCGGAGCGAAAGTAAAATGTATAGTTGGATATTTTGTCTACTGTTGATATCCCATTATCATTCCCATTTTCCAATTACTACGTTAAGATTAAAAACGCGATTTTAATACCTTAAATCGAATAAGTTTGCATAAAATTTCAGTTAAATGCGATCTGAAAAATAATTTCACTTGCAACGTGGTTTCATAAAACCACACTTTTTTTTGACAAGTGAAAAACGTTTTATAGTGAACTATATATGATCACGACTTTCCGTAGACGTTAGCACGAATGATACAGTTTAACAGAGGTAACTTTAAAACAGTAAAGAGGTTAATAATAACGGCAAAATTATAATTTTAAAAATAAATTAAGAGACTACAATACTACACCACAATAAATTAAGATAAAATACTCAGTTCCTATTAAAGAATAAATACATTTTGACGAGAATGTAATCGATGTCATCAACTAGTTTTATGATATGTATGAAAACAGTGTTTTTAAATGATTTATAGTATCAATGGTGAATATTCTAAAAGCATCTGAATACACCTAAACTGGGAGTAGGAAATTGTAAACAGAGTTAATAACAATGGCAATACCCGAGAAAGTATATAATAACTGGAAAATACTGCACAGAGCTGCTTTTGAAATATGAATGATTTTATTATTACCAATTCAGTTGGTCTGGAAATCCAAAGGAATTTTAAACGCATGCCCGATCCCCTACACAATTTCACCGATACAACGTACCAACTGTTTTATTATTCATATATGCATAAAACGATTTTACTTTAATTAAAGAAATATATTTAATGTTCTTATTAGCACTTCATTCATTAATGATTACGCCCGTGGTTTTACACGTGTTTGTTAGTATTTTTTGTAGACGACTACACGTCAATCTATAACATTTTTTTAATTCATTATAAACTTCTCGTTTTATATTATATTCATATTTTATTTCTATTATTCATTTTATATGTACATATTTTTTTTAATATTTTTCATATATATATCAGAGTGGTAATCGACGACAGGTTCAACCACCTGCCATCACCGAGTTTAAATACCGACGAAGCATGCTTTGTTATTATTTTTTGGACTTTTAACCGTTTTTATGTTGCAGTAAGTGACAGCGACCAAACAATACCTGGCGGAAGTGCGAAGTAACGTCCACCCTAATTTTTTGAATATATATATATATATATTTTATATATGCACTAGCAATTTCCGGCGCCTTATTTTATATGCAGTAATTATTTTAGAGAACGAGACAGATGGAGAAATGAAGGATGCCATACAAACTTTAATCCTCTTTTCCACTACCTTAAGGGTTGAGTTTCCAAAAAATTCTTCCTTAGTAGATGAGCACCTACAGTGTAAAAACAAATCACATGCAAATTCTCACGGTCCTAGCCCCAATAGTTCAGGCTGTGCATTGTTATATCAGCCAGACAATCCGTAATAATTTCATATACGTATATTAATTAGCCCGATTGCACTTGTCACTATTCATATTTTCCGGGTAATATAAATTGTACCTTAATTTTTCCAAAAAATATTTCTTAGTAGCAGAGCACATGCAAGTTCTCACTGTTCTAACCCCAATACATTGGGCTGTGCATTGTTATATCAACCAGTCAATCAGTAATTCTTTCACGTATATATATTGCTTAGCCCGATTGCACTTGCACTTGCACTTGTTGTTGTTCATATTTTCGGGGTAATATAAATTGTACCCTGATTAATCACAAAAGTACACCACAACATATATAAAACACTGTAAATTTAGTGAGCCCGGTAATCATAACTTGGGACTACTGAACAATAAACAGCAACCAGTGAATATATATATAGTTTATTAGTGTAAATATGAATTATGATACCGAGGAAATGTTAGAAGAGAGACCGATGTCTCGATTTACGTGATATGACTTCGTTTACCGTGTAAATTGAATGTGGCCGGGTTGTAGATGGATGCGGTGGGGTGCGAGCGGAGACGCCGGGGACAAATGAGCTCTCTGATGACGGCAAACGTTAGCGGTTTATTTAGCCTCTCCACGTTCAGTTAAGTAGATGGCTTGTACTATACATATACATTCGTATTGCGTCGTATCGTTATATTATAGTTTTATGTAACTAAATGGGTATAGTTTTTGTAGGTGGTAGAGCTACGCTGAAGCTATTACTGGTTTCAGCATGAATGGGTCGGCTCGCCCGGGGTAGTACCACCATCTCACAGAAAACCGACGTGAAGTAACAGTAGTTGCACTGTTGCGTTTCGTTCGGTCAGTGAGAGCGCCGGAGGCCTACATATTTAAAAGGCCGGCAGAGCACTTGCGACTCCCCTGGTGTTGCTAGTGTCTATGGACGGCGGTGATCACTTACCATCAGGTGACCCACTTGTTCGTTTGCCCCCTATAAAATAAAATAAAAAAAGTGGTGCTTGTTACTTCGTTCTGTGTGAAACTACTATTTTACAAGAACTACACGTTCATCGATGTGATTTGGGTGTGTGTTAAGCGTCTTCTTCTCTTAAAAAAGTGGGGTAAGCGGTGTACTGCGCAAGCGTAGGAGAGGGAAAGTAAAGAGATAACATTATTTATAAAGAAATTTTGTAAGGAAAGTACATTTTTGCTTGAAATTATTTTTTTTTATATATTTTTCTTTCCTCTGTACATAAAATGTGTCATCAAGGTAATAAACTATGCAGACGAAGGCGCAACTATCAGCCAGTTAATAACTTTGCGAATACGTGTCAAAGTAAAAAGAAATACGAGGCATAGTAGGGGTTTAAGCGGACGCATGAAAGCTATTTATTTACGGTTCACGCTTAGTTCTTTGACAGGTGCACCGTGAAATATTGCGTTTTTTTCCTTCAGTAATGCTTTAATTTATGAGTAACTTCAAAATAAATATATAACGGGTAATATTATAAATTCGGATCTTAGTTTTTCAAAACTAAGTTATAAGTATCATGTAAAATTAAGTTAATAAAATAGTTTCTTTAAATTTTCTCTTTTCAGTTCAACTTAAAGACTCACCAATATGAGTTTTTAATTGAACTAAGTTTCGACTGGACTGAAAACTGGACTTCATCTGACAGTCATCATCAGCCTGTAAGAGACCCACTGCGGGGCCGTAAAGCCTCTCCCCGAAGGTAGGTGTGGACATAATCACCGCGCCAGCCCACGACGTATTGGCGATTGCAAACTCTGAGAAATCCACAGTTCTATATTTTTCCCACATACGGTGGTACTACAAGAACATTTCTTAGGGTCAAGTTTCCTCACGATATGTTCCTTCACTGTCAGCGGATAGTGTTATACATGCCGGGGTTCAAGCCAGTCAAACCACCAGACCACCACGACTTGACGAGTTGACAGTAAGTTAGCCAAAAACAGAATGTCGATCGACCTACTCAGACAAAAATGTATACGATGAATAATTTCGATATATCCTACTTTAATATTATACATGTGAAAGTTACTTTGTTTCTTTGTTACGTTTTCACATGTTAATTACTTAAGTGATAACCATGTTTTTTTGTTGCGTATGCATTTCCATGGGTACAGTAAAGGACATAGGGTACCGTTGAAACACATAAAGGATTATATTCCCAAGGGATAGGTAAAATCGACATTAATGTAAGCGAAGCCACGGGAAAAAGCTTGCCAGTTTATAAGCCTAGTAATACCTAAATTCACCAGTAAATATTTACTATCTAACTCTAAAATATAGTAAAGCGTGTCATCGTGACGGGATTTCTGACATTCTTATCGCGATCTAATAAAACTCCTCGTAACCATAGCTTGTATAATGACTTACTTATTCTAGCCGCCAACAAAATAATTAATCGTAATGAAGGATTATTATCGAAGAAAACTTGTAATAAATATACGAAATCCGTGAAAAACTTCGAGCTTTCATAAAGTTACAGTCATATTTCACGGCCGTCTCATATTTTCGTAACGAAAAACCAATTTATTATCTCTGATGAGGGGGAAAAGATTCTCATTCTAGTAAATTAGTCTAAAACGTAAACGAGCTCAGACTTCGTGAAAGTGTTTTTTTTTTTATGTTTGTTTGTTTTTTTTTATGATATGATACAAAATGTTCATACCGAGATATAAAATCTCTATGACCGATAAAAGAGATGAAGTTATATAAAATGCTTCTGAGCTTACAATGTCTTTCTTGCTACAGTGTAGTTAAATAACAATGTTAGGTTCTATAAGAGATTCTAAACAATTTACCGATTTGTCCGACAGTATCTTCATGCATCATGTCGAGCAGAATTTACTTTCAGAGGTTTATTATAGGCTGGATCGTTACGTGAACGGTTGTGATGCATGAAGATGACTCCCCTCTAAAAATCCCTATTATGAAAAAAAAAAACAGATCATATTTCTTACCGACTCTTCTTGATGACTGTACATCTCGCTATGTGCTTCAAATTAGTCTTCGACTTAGAAAGCTCCTTAATGTTTGATTCACAACACAACACGCTACAGTCACAGTGTCACATCAAAGAACACGCGCGGTACGCAACACAATTAAGCGTCATCATTTGACTTTTCTACAAAGTGAACTAAGCTGATCGGTTTTCTAATATTTTCAATTAAGATATCTTAAGCCGATTCGAATTAATTAAAGCTAAAAATTACCCCAAGCTACGCTTAAGTTAGCATTGGATAGTAACATAATAAAACAGAATAAGGCATACGTACCAACAGATATATATTTTTAAATAGACTTATTATTTTCTATTACACGACATAATATTGCGCGCGTATAACATTTTACCAAAATCGGTGGAAAAAAAATCACGATATAATTTCGATGTTTTTTTAATAATTACTGTCAATTCGTGTACAGAATCAACACAAGAATAATATAGGCTCCCCGTGAATAAAATCACATCAATATCGGTTAAACTCTATTTGAATTAAGTTCTTAATTCAAATAGACATTGATATAGTAAAGAAATTACTTTAACGGCTTATTCGTGGCCAGTTGTGTTTCTAATAAGCACTTCAAAAATAAAATTTCGAAGACAGGACAGGCAGAATTACAGAATGATTAATATGGAAGATAAATAGATGAAGACTAGATAGAGGTAGACTATAATTAACATGTTGCATTTTCATCACACAAGTTTTGTTATACGATGGGCTTAAATAATATCATATATACAAAATATACAGTCTACGAAAATTAATATCTTAATACCTTCTGTTATAATTCACAAGCGACAAGCGTAAACGAAACAATAATATTAGATTAATCATCATTTAAATAATTATGAGATAAAATAGACGTTTTTAAAATGAAGTTTAAAAATAAGTATAATTATTTGTAGGTACTTGTGAAATACTGTAACAATGTTCAGGTTTATTTCATCTGGAACATTCTTTTTCCTTCATTATCTCAACGTCATCCCATAGTGAAATGTGTTCAAAATTTCAAGTTTCTAGCTCATAAGGAAGTTAGTTGAAAATCAATTATAAAATTCAACCAAAAGAGACATAGAAAAAGCGAATTAATTCAAACTTTGTCAACTATTCGGTGATAAAAATAGACTTACAAGTCTAACGACATTTTAGAATGGCACGAGAACAAAGCGTTCACTGTGAGAAAACTTCGTGAAGCGAAATCATAGCATGGCTATGGTTAGTATTACACTTGTCTAGCTAGATACCACTATCAACTTGAAAATCTCTGGCCAAATCATATTTTATGTAATATAGCTTACAATATATCAAAATAATACAGATATTTCGTGTCAATCACTCCGTAAACCGTAGTGATAGCCGATGATAACGTATAGTAATGTTGTCATGAATTACATATGTGGTTTAGTTTTAGTTCTAGCCTCCGTCGTCATTTAAAATACGCTGAGATTGTAATGTAATTAATAACGAAAAATGGCGGTTAATAACTGATACGTGGGGAAATCCATCATGGACACGCCACCCGCCCGGGGGAGAGGGAAACAACTGATACATGCCATCGTTTCTCAACCTTTTGGACTTCCATTAAATATCGAAAATGTTAACTACACAATTTTGTAATCTATATTACAATAATTTGACCTTCACGAAAGTTTTACATCAGCCGTTAATTAGACAACGATTTTTTTTCAAACTAAAATATTACAATAACTAATATTTCGTACATTGCTCTTATTTTTTAAAGATATTGCGACTCCTCATATTCCTTAATATACCATAAGATTGAGAAACTATGGTGTTAGTCGTAAGGAAAATTTCTTTTTGCAAGATATTGCCTACACTTTATCTTAGAATTTGTTTTGCCATAGTGATTATGCAACAGATTAAACGCATCAATGAAATAATAAATTAAAGAACTTATACTTTAAACCTGTTCCTAAGCAATCGACCAGAACAAACAAACGACGACTGACCCCAATTAAACTGCGATGACGGTACAAAAACAACGTAGAACGTTAAAATGGCACGTGCCGACACCCGTTTGGAGACACAATAAGCACAGAAAAGGAAAATCAGCATAATCATTTAACCTACAAAAGTATAATCGCTCTTTTTTACCTATTGTCTCATTATGAATAATGATTTTAGGAATGAAACTTCTTATGGAAAGGGTTTGAAATTCTGCTCCGCAACCTTTTTGTTTGACGAAAAGTGGTGGAGGTAAACACTGTGTCAGGTAGAATGTTGAAAATACCAATTCTCGTCCGATCACCGAAGCTTAGCAACGTCGGGCGCGGTCAGTAGTTGGATAGGTGACCGTCTGGAAATACCGAGTGACGAATTTTTGTTGTAATTTTTATAACGACGTTTTCACTTGAATCGTGTATACACTTGATGTGTATGATTTATGAATGATGATGATTATTATATGAATTTACATATATAATGTAAAAAGTTCTTTATATTACAGGTGATATTACTATGACACCCTCAGTGTTCCAGGAATTATCTGAATATTGTAAGAAAAATAGGTTTTTTTTACGACAATTTTAGTTTACTTATAAATGTATTATGTTTTGCTATATCATTTCGATTTTGAAGGAAACTATGTAATGGTAATATCAGTAAGATATATTAATACTTAGCTTACTGTAATTCCAAAAAAGTTATCATCTTAATGTTACCTAATATTATTATAAGTGCTAAATTGATTTTTTGTTTGTTTCTTACGTTTTCACATTTTAACTACTCAACCGATCATTACAAAAATTTGCATATGCAATATCAGGAGTGCAAAAAAAGATACAGGATATAATACATTTCATCTAGGAAAAAGTACTGTTCCCAAGGTATACGTCAACGCCAGCGAAACCGCGGGCAAAAGCATGTAAAATATAAAAATATGTACTACAAAAGGAAAACAAATGCTTTATTCATAGAATACCGAGTTGAACAGTGTTTTTGTACAAAATGAACGAGCTGGTCTCCGTAGTGCGTACGATTTAAATCTATGGGAACAGTATACAGAGCGGTTTTAAAAAATATTTTCGTTAATATTAAATTAATTATTTTAGCAACGTAACTTTTTGTTAAAAAAAAAACTATCTAATATCCACCTATTCTTTAAAAGAGGAAGAAATTATTTTGTTAGCTTCCTTAGCTTTATATAAAAATCAGATCACATGTGAATAATAACATTACGTTTACAAAAAAAATAAACCGACCACTAAAATAAAAAAAAAGCTAAACTATTAAATTAATCAAATTAAATAAAAAATATTAGTACATGCGCTACCTAATAATATATCTGAAGTCGGCGCCAAATGGGACCACCACAGGGGAAGCACCAGCTTTCAAATAAAAAAGAAATCATCAAAATCGGTTTATCCAATATAAAATTATGAGGTAACAAACACAAAAAAAAATACAGACGAATTGATAACTTCCTCCTTTTTTGAATTCGGTTAAAAAAAGAGTGAAATATGTTACACCAATCCTTTTAATACCTACAATATTAATTATAAAATATGTTAAGGCGTTACCATCATTCAACTACTTAAAGCGAATTAAAAAAATTTGTTCATAATTTTTTTTTTTATTCTTTTTTCGGACGTTTTTTAATTTTATTTCAATCGTAATTTTGAATGTAACCGCTACAACTTTTTTACAAGTTTTATTGGAGTTAGCCTTTGTTATTATTTTGTAGTTCTTATAGAAGAGTGTAATTATATATACTCTTCAGAGTCCTATATTTGTTATTGATAGACTTGTCGAAATCGGATGAAGCCGTTTCTGAGATAGGCTCAGATAAATAACGTACACTTAAATTACATTTTGATTGAGACTTTGCATAAATTTATAAATAGCAAATATTTTTGATAACAACACAGTTTCTGATTATAAGTACTTTTTAGACAAAACGTTTTTATATTTTTGCTTCTTAAAATACTCTAAAGGTTCTTAGATAGGCTGATTCTTCATTATGCAAAAAAAAAAATGTGCAGCCAATGAAGCCCTGCCAAAAACGAAGTAAACTACAGCGAGGAATAAAAATGAAGAAGTTAAATGTAATATTTTACCTAACATATTCATTTTTTGAATTTTTTAAGTTGATATAAAATAGTAGTTAAATAATAAACTATATCAAAATGTTAAATAATAAAAACAAATAGCCTTTAATTATAATTTCACTCGTTCAATATTAAGGTCTTATACTACCGATAGCGCACGATGTTCTAGTGCTCAAATTTCGACACTAAGACGCAAACACGCACATGTATAAAATAAAAAGAGACAGAAAGAGAAAGCCAAGGTATCACGGAGGAGACATAACGCTTTTCTTTACATGATGATTTCCACCAGTCATCTTTTACCGCAAAACATGTTAAACGTATTCATTTAAAAACTTAAATAGTAATTTCAACAAAAGGAACGTGAATTGTCACGTCTACATTTTTGTTTTATTCTATGTGGGACAGCAAATTTTGAAGGGTTAGCTCCCACAATTAAGAGTTATTAGGGGATTTAAATTAAATCACATCCGTCCCTTTCTGTTATCATGTTGTTTGTGAAGGACAGAACATCAATTTGTTTGTTATGACGGACTTGCGACTCGTCGGAGCATTACCTACGTAATGTTCGTACGTCGTAATCAAGATTCAGAATCCTAAATACGGGACACAGTAATTAGGCTTTGTAATCAGTCGACATTCATGATATAATTGACAATAATATGCGGGACAATCGTACAAGCGATTGTACTACAGCTTATGATATATAGGTATACACACATGAACATACGTAATACACTCAGCCAATAAACCTGCAGAAGTTTATCCAATGTGGAAATAAAAAGCGTGATCGGTATACATATGGCAGTAATTCTAGTACTTTACCGCCATATGATACCAGGACGGGATGACTACATTATTTCTGGGTTATAAATCAAATACTTACATTTGTAGGTGGTAGAGCTACGCTGAAGCTATTACTGGTTTCAGCATGAATAGGTCGGCTCGCCCGGGGTAGTACTACCCTCTCACAGAAAACCGACGTGAAGTAACAGTGCTTGCACTGTTGCGTTTCGTTCGGTCAGTGAGAGCGCCGGAGGCCCACATATATTAAAAGGCCGGCAACGCACTTGCGACTCCCCTGGTGTTGCTAGTGTCTATGGACGGCGGTGATCACTTACCATCAGGTGACCCACCTGTTCGTTTGCCATTTATAATATAAAAAAAAATCGGTACATAAAAAAAAGTAGTGTGTACTTATGTACACGCGTTAGAAGTTATACTTCTTTGGCGTAACAAAATCAAAAATCTTTTCATAAATTTTATCTTTCGCCTTATTCTACGTTTGTAAAATAACGACGCTAACAATAGAAAAAAGGTATTTAATACATACATACTTTTTTTGAATAAAATGTTGACTATAGCTAACTTCGCGTCGCGTTGTTCGTGACGTCGTTCGCGCGCGCTCCGTAAAAATTTACTCTCATGATTTTTCCCTAACGCGCCAAAAGAAATATAACTTCAAAAAGAGTTTCAACAGCTGATTATTAAACTTGTATAGAATTTAGAATGTAGTTTATTATCAGTAAAATAATTTATCAGAATCAAATCTATAATTCTTGCCCTCTTTACAAAATAGTATAGATGAGTTGATAGATGGCGGTGTGAAAAATATACTATTAAGATAAAATAAAGATGCATTTATTAAAAAAAAAAAACATTGATTTGTGTATACTGGCACCATGTGATCGACAACGGTTTCGATTGGCTGAATCTATGGTGACGTCACGTGTTAGTAAACAAGTTTAGTATGTTGTGGCTATGATTGGACATTGATATGTGACGTCACATGGATCTAGTGGTATGTCAGACACGCATTTTGGGTAGGCTTTTTAAATAGTGTATTTATAACTGTAGAAATAATAACTAAACTAAACACCACTAAATAATCTAAAATGGTTTCAGAGAATTTGTAGCAAACTGAAGTGAAAAGTAAATTAAACGGTTGGAGTGATTCTAAACGCGCTACCGACACATTTCTGTGAATAGTTGTTTGTACAACTCTACAAGTAAGTAGCAAACGCTTCACCACGGCTTCTTTCCACTTTCTCTCTCTCTCTTTAATTGATGGATTTTAGTCGATTATATTTTAAAATCTGTGATATTTTATCTGTACTATTTATTCTTTACAATCTTTATCTGTGTACCTACTTATCTTTGTATATAAAATTCCCGTGTCCGCGTGTTCGTACTTCTCCTAAAGGTTCACCTATAAGTTCAGCTCGATTGGTATAATCCTATTATAATTTTGAAGTCATTGAAAGTAGTCGAGAGTTAAAAGTAAGTATTATTAAATTTTTTTAGCTTCATCATCATCATCATCATCATCTTACCCTTATCCTACCTAAGTAGGGTCAGCAGAACATGTTTTCCTTTACACTCTCCTCTATCAGATGTCATCTAAATATTCACACCTTTCTTACACATATCATTTTGTACACAATCCATCCAACATCCAAGTAATAAATTTACCTTTTATTTTAAAAAAATTAAACCCTAAAATAAAGTAAGATACATTTCTTTACATAATAAGATTTTACTTTACGTATTCGTCAGAAATTTCCAAGGTAACTTTAGGCATTAATCCAACAAAGAATGCATAAATAAAACATAAAACAAAGCTGACAAACGAGCGGCCGCCCCAAAAATTGTCGGTATTCAGCGTGAATTATTCAGCTATCTTATGAAATATACATGAGCGTGTGAAATTAGCCGTGGACGCGACATGCAAACGACTATGGAGCTTTGTATTTTCTGTAGCCAAACTTCAATTTTTCGATTACACTTAATACTACTGCATAGGTAGGTTACCATAATCGTAAATCGCTTGGAACTAACCGCAAAAAAAAAAACAACAAGAAAATGTCTACGATAATAAATCCAATAAAGAAAAGCTTCAACATCTATCTATATAAAATAATAGGTCTGTCGTTATTGTGCACGTTACACTTTAAAACTATTGGATAGATTTCGATAAAATTACTTTAGTTTTACTTCTCAGACCACAGTAAAGCTATGTGAACTTGATATCCCACTCTAAAAAAAATATATTACTAGCCGTGCACGCGATTTTGTCCGCATGGAACTTAAAAAAACAGTGATTAATAAAACCATCTGAATGTATATCCGTTTATGTTGTATATTTGTAATGTAGTGTTATATCAGAAACCGAGTACTTTACCGATGATGCCTGTTCAAACAGACAGACAGACACACAGACATTTCTCAAAATGATTGAAATATATTCTATTACAAATTCCACGACACCTGCAACAATTTCTTTCACAAAAATCAAAAAAGTACAGACACGTCAGATTTACATTCTTATTATGTGTACAGATGAAGATACCATTCGGTAGTGCTTTGTTAGTACCCGTTTGTACCGCTTTTATTTTCGTTTGTACTTTAAAGCCTTTATGCAAAAATATTCGATGGTTATTAATCAAGCTTCGTGTAATAATGTTTATAATATACGATATCAGAAGATGTAAAACTCCTTGGAATTCATATTATTTAAAAGCAAATATACAGAACGCAAAACTCACTTGAAATACGTGCATCGACATATTCTGTTTACCCTTTGACATATTCATGCGGTATGTTCAGTGTGTTTACGGAGTAAATTCAATTTCTGCCACGTGACAAGGAACGTAATAGAAATTTTGTATGTAATATAAAACTTTTAAAAATAACATTGCTTTATAAATGTTTACTAATTTCTTGTGTTAGTGAGGTAACTTGATTTATGTAAAATGTAGAATTCCATATACAAGTGATTTAAAGAAATTACACGATCGAATTTTAAAGGCACGAAATGCTTTTTTTTTGCAAACTGATTACACTGTTGGCTTGTTAAGGCCGCTGCAGGTTCACCGGACTACGGCACGAAATGCCTTTGCCATGCCATCTGACGGTCCTCCTTAATTTTTACAATACGGCTCTTCCCTTTTTTTGAACAAGTCCATTTTCGGGCAGATATTTTTGCCAAAACCAAAATATCCATGCATTACGACCTGAAGATCAAATTTCAAGTTTCAACCTATCCATAAGATTTATTGCGAAATGGAGAATCCTTTAAGAATACTCAAGTTTATATCAAATAACAATTCTCAATTTGTTATTATTTTATAGTTATCCAAAGGACGAAAGATTTAGTATTTATTGATGAGTATTTCTCTGCTTTATTAAAATGCAATAAAAATGTTGCCCGTGAAACGTACAAAAATCATTCGATCCAAACATCAATATTTTTTACAGGATTTTAATTAGATTTGGCATAAATACGAGAACAAACAAGTTAGCGGAAATCCAATTGCAATTTATTTGTATTCACTAACTTATTTGTATTTTATTTCTTTGCAAATCGATTTATCTCATCTCCTTCGAGTCATCTCATGCATGTACGTACCCTCATGTAATATGCATGATGCCCTTATAAATGACTTCAATGATCTTGTCGTTTGATATTTTTCGTATACAAGGAAACGAAATATTCGATTTACCTCAACTCCTGTGAGATGTGGGTCGCGATCTATAAACAAATGTGTGGATACGTCGTAATTCACCTTTATTTTTACATCGCCTCAAATTTTTTGCTCCATCTATCGTATGTCGCATTACAGCCGGCCGCGGAGTAGAAGTGAGAGGAGCTCAGCAGAGCAGCCAAGGCCAATATGGCGGCACCCATGGCGCAATTCAAATTGATTCAATGATAAATATATATTGTGTACACTTTTTAAATTCCGTCTATCATCGAATAATTTACCGAAAACTTTCAGTTAAATGCCTACAATCCGAAAAAATGTTTCACTTGCATCGTGGTTTCATAAAACCACACAATTTCTATACTTTATCGTTTTTTTTTTTTTGCATTTCACTACAATATCATTTGACGTTATATGACGTTGTGATAAAGACGCTAAGCCTAGAGGAACTGGCTCTCAAATGCAGCTGCCAAAACACACCCTTGAGTGTATGACGAATGATTTTCAACTTGAGCATAGTAGCTCAAAAGGTAGACATAGAAAAATCTTTACTATCATGCTATAGTTTTATCATCATGTTTTTTCCTTCACCGAAAGCTTCGGCTCACTCGTTAACCAATAAGACTTTATCCCTTCAAAACCTTCACTTAATGTTAAATGACGATATGGTATAAGTTAGTATTAAGCTATATCAAGCTAAGCATTAAACAGGACTGGTGCTTAAATGAGAGTGAAAAAGAACAATAAAGATAAGTGTTAGAAAAATCCCTACTACAATTATAGTGTCATCGCGGTATTTTCCTTCACCGAACATTCCGGTTTATTTGCAGAATTCGAACCTACGTCCGCTTACACAGTGTCTGAATACGCTACCATTAAGCCACATCATTTTTGTCACATTAAGAAATATTACAGCTTAAGATATTACTTATCGGGCGCTTGATTAAAACTACGAAAGTAACAATTATAGTCCATTTGCATCATCTACTTGGGTAATAACGATAAAACAATTTTATAATGTCTCCTATACGGATGTTTTAAAATTCAGTACAAAAAATCATGCATATAAAACGGGTTAAAACTAATTCATTGTTCTTTTGAACAGTGTTTATAAGCGCGGGAAAAACAGACGCAAGTACATATCGAGTACTATTTATTTGCCGTTCGCATAATAAAATAAGACGCGAAACGCATTTCTCAGATGGCAAAATTAGTTTGTTTGCAGAAGAGTATAATCTTTTTTTTTTTTTGTATTGTAACAAATATAACAAACTAGCTTTTGTTCACGGTTTCCCTTGGCAACAGTACATCTTTTTCAGTACACATGGCAATGTCTATGAAAAAATGTCATTGTTATCTATGGAGTAGTTAAAGCGAGGCAAATAAAAAAAAACTTCATATTAGTTTTTATAATATCAACTTATCATTATGATCGGAATTAAGGCTAGTTAGGATTCGTAGTAATCATTCTTCTGAAAATTTTCGTTCGTCTTTTCACCATTAATTCGTTCTATAAAAGGGAATTTTCCAAACGATGTCTCAACCGTATTATAAAATATGTCCAACAAAACCTATTCATAAATCACGAATACGCTAATTATTAACATGTCATGCCTCATTTCTATAAGCAAAGTTAGCATAATGGTATCGTTTTATACTGTTCGTTCAGCTCAAAGAGACGATGCCGTCGGAAAACCTACGCCCCGACTCTGCCCAGTCGACTGTTCAATGCTCGGAAAATAATCGGTTTGACATACTTGTACGGATTCGGTAAGAACATTATTCCGGCAATATGGTATTGACATTTAATACAATCAGGTAGCGCTAACAATTAATAACAATTGGCTTTACGAAATATAACAATACTAACTTTTGCCCGTGGCTTCACTCGCATTACTATAGATTTCACTCGCCGTTCGAAAAAAATCTATGATTGGTTAAGTAGTTAAGGCGTGACATTGTAAGAAACAAACAAAGTTACTATCGTATTTATAATATTAATGTATACAATAGTGGTATGTAAGGATGGTAAATTGAAAATACTTGTGAATACGACATTTTAATTGCGAATGCCGATGCAAACAAATGTCTTGAATTTAGCGATACACCTCTGACTAAAAGTTGAGAAATAACAACATGCAAGTCAAACACACGCATTGGCTGTGTAATGTTCCAGAAATTGTCGAGCCAACCCTAGCTAAGTCGATAGCTTGTTTAATTATTTATCGACAGATTGATGACGGAAACAATTTGTTTTTTACAAAAAGAAAAGTATTACGATATAGGAGTAAATACTAAAGATCAATATGACACTTTTTTTATGTTACCTAATATACATTTTAAAATTTCATTAGCAAAATATATACTGTAATACAATATTTCACAATCACATTCATAAAAGATTCGCACGCATATATTCCATATATATATATGGAAATCAATTGCTGAATTTATTTAAGTGAATCACTTCACAACGGTTTTTTTTATATCTGGTTAATTCTCTTTACTTGTGTTTGTAATAGTTAGGGAAAGGTTTGTATGAAAGAGGATGTTTGAAAAACCATATGGAAAACTGAATGGTTTGGATTACAAAATATCCTTATAAAAAAAGTATGTCGCTCATTGACGCACGGACGGAGATTTTTAAGAATATTGACAGAATAACATTTATTAGTTAGTGTAGCAAAATATAAAGCTTTCAGATTTTTCGTAGATATGTTCGGCATGACGTGAAGTATTTGAGTATTAAGTGAAGTATGTTGAAGAATTTACTTTAGTTTTACAGTTTCCTATATTTTTTCCTTCCTGCATGAACCATATTTATTGCCTGAATTAATGCAATCGAATACATGAATAAGGAAGCAAGTATCATCGTTGCTTTGGTGCTTACGAATTTTATGTTCTGTATCATCCCATTACTATGGTCTCCCATTCAAAATCAGCGTTGCAGTATCACTCAATTGTGCTGCAGCATATAGTTTAAGTGGGAGGGGTATTGAGGGGCGGGGGAGGGGGTTTGGGGTGATGTGTTCCAGCAATAAAAACTCTTTCTTCTTTTCTTGCTTTCTTCTACCAATCTATATATTTAAAAAACTTTTATAATGACAAGGCTTTTTCTCGATATTGTTGTTTTAGCATATAAACGTGATCTGAATTAAGAATGTAAAAGGAGAGCGTTATATAATAACGTCACAAAGATTCCTCGGTCATGATTTTGTTACAAGTCAAAAAGTTGTGATACTTTCAGTGTACATGAAAATACATCACTGCTTTTATAAACTTGGATATAAACATAGCATATCTATTCAAATACCCTAACCTGTAAAGTGTGGAATGCTCGGTTCATGGTGAATGTGTATCGACTCGTTACGGTATTTACCTCTGACGTGCGATATTTAGTCTCTAGTGGTTTCCAAGGATCGCGGTACACGTGAACCGAAGTTACATTTGTTACGTAATTATTGTCATCGTGTAATGTTGATTTTACTCGAGCAATGTATGTATTTTGGAATGGATTTTCTTTAAGTTTTCACATAATACAGTTCACCATATGTAACCTTTTTTCTCCATTTAGATATCTTAACTATACTTACTAAGATTATAAAGGCGAATATGTGTAGTCCGGTGGTACTGTAGAGGACTTACGAAGCCAACAGTGTAGGTCAGGTGGTGGTAGAGCTCCGCTGAAGCTATTACTGGTTTCAGCATGAATGGGTCGGCTCGCCCGGGGTAGTACCACCCTCTCACAGAAAACCGACGTGAAGTAACAGTGCTTGCACTGTTGCGTTTCGTTCGGTCAGTGAGAGCGCCGGAGGCCCACATATTTAAAAGGCCGGCAACGCACTTGCGACTCCCCTGGAGTTGCTAGTGTCTATGAATGGCGGTGATCACTTATCATCAGGTGACCCACCTGTTCGTTTGCCCCCTATAATATAAAAAAAAAAAAAAAAAAAGGTCAGTTCGAAAAAAAGAAAAAAAAACGCGAGTATGAATTTGTTTACTTACGATTTCAAACTCTAAGAAATCCAACAGATCTATATTTCTCCCACGTACAGTGACACTAAGAGAACTTTTTACAAGTTCAGTCTTCCTTTACTGTCGGCCTTTAGTGTTGCCAATTAATAAATGTACGCGACTTCCGAAAAATTCGTTGGTATACTCCGGGGTTTGAACTAAATTGATTTTCCACCGGTCAAACCACTAAATCACCACGACTTGATGTACGTATAGATTGATATTAAAGAAAAAAAGATTTGATTTTTATTTAAGTTTTTTTTATTTGCCATCGAGTCCATTGAGCCACGTCCCTTAAATTGTTTTATCTGCATTGGGAGTGAGTTTAAGTAAAGTGAATTACCCGAAATATCACGATTTATGATGACTATCATTCTTGAGAATTATGGCACGAATGCAGGAGTATTATTTCCACAGTAGATTTTATGGTGACGCCGTAAAACTCTTGCGCTATGATTTCCGTCATAATACGTCTGAAATCCGGTGGGTCTATTATTCGTCAGTCGTCTCTCATTCGGAATGAAAGGCGTAAAACAGTTTTACACTCGATATAAAGAGCATTTGTACGATTATGTATCAAACGGAACACGTTGACACTGAGATGAACTCAGAGAATCGAAGATAAAACTTTATTGTGAATAATTATCACACGTATAAGGATATCCTGCTAATGATTTGACTGCGGAAGCACAATCCCCATACCTATTTCTACTGTAACCCAGTAGTGCTCCAGTATGAAGGGTATGGTTGGCGAAATTCACTGACACAAGAACAGTTCTAATTCAGTTCTCAGGAGTACTAGCTCGTTATCACTGGCTTCAGAACTATGCGATCCTTTTGAGGTCGGTTATACATAGTTGTGATATATGATTGAGGGGCATTTTCTAATGCAGGGATGCTACTGCTTTCAAGTTGCAAATGTCTCACCAAACACATAATAGTGTGTTCAAGCAGCCGCACTTCAGAGTCAATTATTCTTTAGGCTTAGCATATTTACTATCTTAGACCATATCGGCTTTTATTATCTTATTGGTTGTAGTGATTAATTAGAGTCAGAAGGATTGCATGAAATAAAAAAGCATACAAGCAGATATGAAATGATTTCTGCAATTTACAGTCGTAGTGGTCAAGTGCTTTGACCTGTGGAATATCCGCAAGTTTGAATCGCAACATATACCAACAATTAAAATTGGTAAAACTATCGGTTAACGGTAAAGGAAAACATTGGGAGGAAACCTGAACTTGAGAAATGTTCTTGTAGTAACCACTTGTGAAAAACATATAACTGCGAATTTCTCAGAGTTTGAAATCGCCAATATGTCGTGGGCTGGCGTAGTAATTATTTCCATACCTTCTTTCAGGAAGAGATATATGTCCCTGCAGTGGGTCTCTTACAGACTGATGATGATGATGACATACAAAGAGAGAATTGAGCAACGTTTTGAAAGATTAACAGGTAGGATTTTACACTTAATAAGAAATTTTTACACTTGTACCAAATCCTTTTGCGCATCCAATCCGACTCTGTTGTTCTTCTCGTAAACAGGTTTATAGCTCATAATGTGACATATTATCTGTTATAAAATGTTCTAAGTCTTTTAATGTATATTCACATAAACTAAATTTACCAACGTATGGAGACGTAATTGTCTTTTGATGAAGGTTAAAATAAAATTTTGATTGCTTTATTTTTTTCCTAATGTTTAGAGATCAAAGTGATGAAATTATTTATATAAGAAACAAATAAATATCATTTTTCATATCATAGGTATACATAGTGGTGGGCTGTTTTTTTGCCCTTTTTGGACTGATATAGGTCACACAACTTAGTAAGATGCATAATAAACTTATGCATTCGTGAAACATGCATTTTTTACGAATTCAAATGTGTATGAAATCGATAGATTTTTTTTTTGTTTATTAACGTAGGGAAATCCATTATGGATACCCATCCTCCCGGGGGAGAGAATGGGTTATGCCCGACTCGCACGGACTAAAGCCCCACGGTGTACCGGCCACCGCTTTAAGTCGGGGCGGCATGGGACCGAGCTGTGGCTATTACCATGTCGCCCCAGCGGTCAGCCTGGCGGAATTGGCCACCAGGCTCCGTCCTCATAGGGAGGTAGACTGGGTACACAGCCAACTACCTCCCCTCGTCAGCCGGACCTGTGCAATGAAGAGATGGGCCCCCCGACCCATCCCATCAGGTCTAGCTACGGAGGTGGGAGGAGGCGAGCAAAGCGCCACCTCCTTCCACCGGCCCTCCTCTGGTGGAGAGGGCCGCTGAGAGGGTCCACCTCTGTGGCCCTATCAGCCACCTCCTTTTGCGAGATGCCCTTCTCGCAAAAGGAGGCTACCGCAGTCTACACCTGCTTGCTGCCAAGCATGGCCGCAACTACACTCGGCTGCGACAGATCTCCACCATCTCCCACCGCCGCAGCCAGAATGCGGCGCTGTCCGTGCCACGCAGCACACTCAGACTGAATGTGCTGCGCGGTATATGAAATGGATAGATAGCTTAGCTTAGTTAGATCGGAAAACTTGGCGACAGTTCAAGCCGAGGCGAGGGCGTGTGCCCTTGCGCTGATCGCCTAAGCAATCGGGTGAGTGCCTTAAGTGCTCCCTTAGTAGTCCGGTAAAACTGTAGCGGCCTTAACAAGCCAACAGTGTAGTCAGTTCGACAAAAAAAACATTTTTCATATAGATGTAGCGACACACATAACCACATACATCGTGGTATGTGTGTACTACAATAATTTACATAGAAAAGCAAAAGCGATACTCTAAAACAGCAACAACAAATAGATTAAGAGCACGGATTATAGCCCAGGTGTCGGCCACATGATACCTGGGTGTAATTATAATCCGCCGACAAAACCCATTTATGACGCGGCGCATTATTATTGTTTTGTTTTATTTTGAACTTATTTATATTTGTAGTTTTACTTTTATTTTATTACTCATTTATATTGTACACCCCGTATTGTTATAATTGCTTTATTGCTCCGACATCGTGTTATTCCCAGTATCTATTACTCGAATACTATTTGTGTTTTGCCGACTTTAATCCTGTACACGTGTTCTGTGTCCTTTAAATATACTTGCTCAGCTCAATAAAGAAGATTCGTAATCCAGCTGCCAAAGCGATTACTAGTCTGCACAAACGGAGTCAGTTATTTTATTTCAAACCTTCTGAAAGTAGCAAAGTGGTAACCATACTACCACTTCCGCTAAAGTGGTGACCCCAAAGAACGCGCAAAACGCTGAAACAACTCCCGCAAAAACACGCAAAGAGGTGCTGAACTACACCCCTGAAGAACACCCAAAGAAAACGCTGTACACCGAATCCGGATATTGTCAACATGACGACCGAAGCAGCCCAAATCACAGAACACACACACAAACTACACTACGAAGAACTCTCTATGGCACTCTCCATGCGCATTCCGCCATTCTGGCGTGACAAACCACAACTCTGGTTTTTCTCGTTCGAGGCAGCAACCAGCGAACTCGGAGGAGACGAAGCTCGACTTGCACAAAAGTTAATAACATAACTTGGAACACAAGAGATTGAACAAATCGAAGACTTACTCCACAACAAACCCAACACAAATCAATACACTATTCTCAAAAATCGACTCATCGCTACTTACGAAGAATCTGACAGTCGTCGACTTCACAAGCTCCTGACAGAAACAAAACTCGGCAACCAACGGCCATCCCACTTACTTCGCCGAATGCAAACACTAGCACGAAATCTGTTTCCGGATTCAACGCTCAAACTCATGTGGGTGAGTCATTTGCCAAACTACATACGTTCCATTTTCGCTGCTATCAACTCGGACAAACAGCTAGATGAACTCGCAGTGCTAGCTGATAAAATTCTTGAGCAAACACAAGGAGTATCTACGTTCAACGAGCCACCAGCGATAGCTGCTGTATCAACTAACCATACAACGTGCGGATCCAACTGCATACACCTTTCGCAACGTATAAACGAGTCAGCCCAAGAGATCTCAGAACACAAAGAGAGATCAGATGTGTATAATCATCGTCGCATAAGTTCATATTCAAACCAACGAATACCCTACAATAAACCGTCAAATGGTTATTGTTACTATCACCGTCGTTTTGGCATAAACGCACGTAACTGCACATCACCGTGCATTTATAAAAAACAAATTAACCGCAACAATACACCTGTATCATCACCTCCACAAGATCAGACACTCGCATCAGCAGATTCAAACATCAGCGAATCACATCGCCTCTTCGTCCACGACGTCAAGAACCGACTCACCTTCTTGGTAGACACGGGGGCTAATATATCCGTCATACCTCGAAGGAAAGGTGACATTTCGCAACCGCTGCCATTTCAACTATATGCCGCTAATAATACCGTAATTCCAACCTATGGAGAGAAAACGCTCGAACTTGATCTCAGCTTACGTCGTGCATTCAAATGGAAGTTTATCATTGCAAACGTAACACAACCAATATTGGGCGCCGATTTTCTGAAATATCATCAATTGATCGTCGATATCAAGAATCGCAAGCTAATCGACGGAAAAACCAACATCGCGTCAATTGCAATCTGCCGGCCATACAACATGCCTACAATACGTGCTATCGACATACAACAGTCATACCACGACATCCTCGCTGAATTTCCCGGTATAACACGTCTTTCATCGATGCAACTTACTAGCAAGAACACTGTTGAACACTACATCGAAACAACAGGTCCACCCGTACATTGCCGTGCTCGACCAATTGCACCCCGCCGCTACAAGCAAGTTCGAAAAGAGTTCGAAGATATGATGGAGCAGGGACTTTGCCGCCCAAGCAAGTCACCCTGGGCCTCTCCACTTCATGTCGTACCAAAGAAGAATGGCGACATTCGAGTCTGCGGTGATTATCGACGTCTTAAGCCTGCATATATGATAACCGATACCGCCGAGCCCAATTCATCTTCCAACGATACGTCACGTCCAGATAACAACCAAACCGTACCAGTCCCTACAACTCGCCAGACGCAACCCATACCGATCAGCCGATCGGGGCGTGCCATTCGTCCACCAGTACGCTTCGCTTAAGGGGGAGCACTGTAGCGACACACATAACCACATACATCGTGGTATGTGTGTACTACAATAATTTACATAGAAAAGCAAAAGCGATACTCTAAAACAGCAACAACAAATAGATTAAGAGCACGGATTATAGCCCAGGTGTCGGCCACATGATACCTGGGTGTAATTATAATCCGCCGACAAAACCCATTTATGACGCGGCGCATTATTATTGTTTTGTTTTATTTTGAACTTATTTATATTTGTAGTTTTACTTTTATTTTATTACTCATTTATATTGTACACCCCGTATTGTTATAATTGCTTTATTGCTCCGACATCGTGTTATTCCCAGTATCTATTACTCGAATACTATTTGTGTTTTGCCGACTTTAATCCTGTACACGTGTTCTGTGTCCTTTAAATATACTTGCTCAGCTCAATAAAGAAGATTCGTAATCCAGCTGCCAAAGCGATTACTAGTCTGCACAAACGGAGTCAGTTATTTTATTTCAAACCTTCTGAAAGTAGCAAAGTGGTAACCATACTACCACTTCCGCTAAATAGACATTTGTAATAACCAAGTTATCATAACAATGTATTGAAGATTGCATAACAAAAAGGGTAATTATTTATTTTATTAACTATTTATTTCATACATGTGTATTACTTTAACATACTCTGTAGCTTAAACGGCTTGATGGAATTTATCGTATGAGGTTATGTTTGATTCGATTTAACTATGGAAGTGGCAAAAGTTATACAAGCTTTAAGCGTGATATCTGTGAATCGAAAAAGGTAAGTTTTGATATACAACTAACTGCCCAACCCGGCTTTGCACGGATGTACTAGCAAAGAAACTGAGACCTAATCTTCCCGTAATAATTTAAAAAAATGGAAACTGAACAATTGGACATTGATCTATCTATTATGTCTTCTGTCTCACTTACTCATTAACCTTGTACAGAGATTTACAAAAACAACAAAAAAAGAACGCAAAAAGAGGTAGCGAAATAGGTACAGCCGTTTTTGAAGTGATGCGCTTACATACATTTAGAAAGTCGTTTTTATTTATCCAATAGATAAATGGATAGAAAATCACAAACGTCTGCTAGTGGTAAATATACTGGTAAATATATAAAGCCCATACAAGTATTTATACGAAACCGTTTCCACCGAGCGACCGTGAATAATGGATAACCTTTAATATTTTATAAACTACACTCGGGACGTTTAGATAAATTTTTGAAAAGCGTAATGGTTCAACTGCCCCTTTTTAATATGCGTTATCATGATGTGTGCTTTGCATATTCATATCTTTAAATAAATAGGTGAAGTTAAAACAGTTCAGTCCTTTTTTCTCCTGTCTTTTACTTAAACAGTTACTTATTCGTACCATCGATGAGTCGCAGCCTTTATTTATAAGTCTCTATTCGTCATGCTTCACGCTCTTTACGTCTACAATGTGCAATATTGGTACAATATTGAAAAGAAATACATATAATAAAATCTATATATTAACACGTGTAGAAAAGACTTTGTACCCTTATTATTGTCGAATTTTAACAGTTGGACGAATTGAAAAATTTATTATAACACTTGTCTACGTATAGTCTATTTTCGTTAAGAAAAATGATCTATAAATATCTTACAGGCTTCACTGTCTGCCACTAAGGTAATTTTTGTTATAACTAATAATGTAATGCATTATTCTTACGCAACGAATAACGAATTATTGAAGACATCGTTATTTTGCTATCCATTATCCGCTATTCGTTATTATTAGTGACAACAACAATGGTGAGCTGATATTGAATAGAAATAGATGTGAAAAGAAGAGCACTCCGTTTTACTCATGTATAAAATCACGAGAAGAATTATTTATTTCACTATCGTATCGTTATTAGAAATTGCAGTATGATACAAAATAGCAGAATAACCAACGGCAGAATAATTGACAACAAATTATTACAATGAATGTTGAAAAATAATAAAATTATTGATACATAACTGTTATTGCCTTCTGTATATACCACATCAGACACCATTTTTGCTTAGGTAATAAATGTCATTGGGACTTTGGAACGTGACGTTAGTTTATCAAACAATTATAATGGACTAAAAAAGTTTTTTTTTTAATGAATCAGCGATTTTGAAATTATTTTGTCAAGCGCAAACTCGTTACAATAAAAAGTAAGGGATCGATTAATAACGAAACCAGCAGGAAACCACGTCGAGGGATTGGACGCCAGTCACCGACTCGATTACAAAGGGGCATTATTTAACACCCCTCAGTGTTGCCACGGTCCGGCTGTACGTTATCCGGATAGCATGTATTTATTTTTGTTGATGATTTTCACGATTAAAGGTAATCAGGTAATATAACTCGGAAAAATCCTATCCGGAATTTTCTAATAGTATTCCTGACAATGTTTTCATTATCTCGAAATGATTTATTGGCACAAAGTTTCTGCTTGCGGTAGGAGTTGACTGGTAGAAATGTACTAAGACTTTCTGTCTCTCTCATTATTTTTCTTGTATTTTTCTTTGCTTTTAACAAGAATGGATAAGGTTAAGAATGAGTATATCAAAGGAAGTTTGAAAATAGCACCAGTGATAGAGAAGTTGATGAGTAATAGGTTAGCATAGTTCGGGTATATTATGAGAAGAGATGAAAGTCATGTAACAAGAAAAGGTTTGAGTTTGAAAGTGGACGGATATAGGAGTAGAGGAAGAAAAATGATATGTGTATAAAAAGTGTGAATACTGAGATGACATCTGACAGGGGAGAGTGGAAAAAGAAAACATATTGTGCTGACCCTACTTAGCTGGGATAAGGGTAAGACGATGATGATGATGATGGCCAGTGTGTGTGCGGAAATTCGAAAAGGCTAGTGCCTTGTGCTGTCTATTGTATAACCTCAAAATCAAACGCATGCAAATTGCATTTAAACTTTTTATATTTAGTACTTTCTTATATAATCAATAATTCTAAATGAATTATCTAATTGTAATACATAAGTAATTTTCTTTAAACTTCTTGAAATGTATTATTTGTCCTTACTTTACGTTAATTGCATTAAACTTCATCCATCACGTAGGTTCTCTGACGACACGCGTATTTTTTAATTACAAGCAAAACGTAAAGAAACCTGAGCATATCTATTTAATGAGATGTTTTTTTTAAACGAAGTATTATTCATAATTTAATTTGCTAAAATAACTTCTGTTTCTAATAACGTAAATAATACAGTCCAAAAACAGCAAGATTCATACCATAATAATTTATCACTATTACGGTGACTTCGTGATATGTTCCGGATTTAGTGAAACTTATTCTGGCAACCCTGAGTGTTGGTGTTATAGTTGTAAATATACACGAGCTATTTGTGAACGTTGATGACATTTTGAAATTCATAATTGAATTTTTCACAGTGTTTTAATATCGAAATTTACGTTTGAAATTTAATAAGTCGGTATTTAATAAAACAATAAAAGTAGAATATACAAAAAAAAGTAGTGTGTACTTATGTACACACGTTAAAAGTAATACTTCTTTGGCGTAACAAGATAAAAATCTTTTCAAAAATGCTATGTTTCGCCTTATTCTACGTTTGTAGAAAAACGACACTAACAATAGAAAAAAGGTATTTAAAACATACATATAATTTTTTTGAATAAAATCTTGACTATAGCTAACTTCAGGGTGTCGGTTTTTCGTGACGGTGTGCGCGCGCATCGTAAAAATTTACTCTCATCATTTTTCCAAAGTATGTATGACTTCAATAATATAACTAGATTAGAATTATAAATGAGACCTAAAACTGTCACGCACTCAAGACGTTAGACTGTATTATGTGACTGTAACTAGTGGCCCGCTCCGGCTTCGCACGGGTATAAAATATATAGCCTATGTCATTCACTGAAAACATGATTAAAATCGATGCAGTACTTTTAATTTATTCATTACTGCCCGTGGCACGCACGCGTTAAATTTGGAGTAACCTCAAAAATAAAAGTATTTCTCCACAATTTAATTTATGTTATTATACATATAAACCTTCCTCTTCAATCACTCTATCTATATAAAAAAAGCCGCATCATAATCCGTTGCGTAGTTTTAAAGATTTAAGCATACATAGGGATATAGGGACAGAGAAAGCGACTTTATTTTATACTATGTAGTGATAAGATATTTATTATTGATTATGTACTCCTATAGTGTCTTGTCCATTACTAAGGGTTATAGTGCAATGTTAGATGATAGCGTGATGTTTAAACTTTTCAGATATTCATAAAAACACATATAACATTAAAATAACCTCTTGTACTTTTTAATATCAGTATTGACTGTATAATATACAGTACATTGTACTATTATTACAGTATACGTCACATTGTCATAACAAAGACAGTGTTTCCGTTTTCGTGGCTGCCAATAGGCATTTCAAATTAAGTTACATGTCTGGTGATCAGTACAAAGCGACGCGTATAGCAAAATACATATAAAATTAAAAGGTACATAAAAAATATTTTATTATAATATAATAGTTTGCCTGAAATACAATAATTTGCTTTTAAAATCAACTCCTCAGTTTTGGATACGTCTTCATATCTATACAGTAGTCAAAAAACTCTGTCGTGTTTTTTAACAATACGTACCTTCCTATTATCTTTTTCATTCATACTCTTAGCTCAATTATAAAATGGTATATGCCACATCGATGTTTGCTCCATATTAACGAAAAAGCACATTTATACATATTTTTCCTTTAATTCATGACATACGCAAAAATCATCGTTCATACTTCTTACACACATGAACTCGGTGTTGCTACCTTTATAAAATATTAACCGACCCAGTGAACTTCGTACCGCCTAACAGTCGATTCTTTAATATATTTTTTTAATACTTATTCTGCTATTCGGAACGCTGTATAATGTTAAATGTTACCATCGTACCTATAAATATTGAGAAATATTGACATTAACATTTATACGATGCTAACTTCACTCAATTCTTTTGCCTTCCCGGAACCTCTCCACTAACACTTAAACTTTATTGCGTGGTATTAAAGTTCAAACTGGCTTTTTCGTATTATTACGAAGTTTGTGTGGGAGTATAGAAAAGTGTTGTTTTTAGACTTTTTGAGGTAATTTTTTAATTTTTTGTCTCCGTAAGAACTATCCTCATACTTCAAGGAATATTCTAAAAAAGGAATTAGCGAAATCGGTTCAGCTGCTGTCGAGATTTGCGCTTAGTAACACAATAAGCGATTCATTTTTATAGTATAGATAGATTATGTCCACAAATATAAGCACTTATATAAAACTCTTAATTAATTCAACTGAACAGAGCATATTAAAAAGAAAATAATAAGCATTGTTCTCTTCATTGTAAGCCTCTATATAATATTACAAGAATGAAATTATATTTATTTATAGAAAAGCGCTAGATATAAATTCCATTATTAAAGAAAAGACTTGTAAAAACTCGAGGTAATAATAAGGACTGCCGACAGAAGCGAAAACTCAAAACAAAGGAATAGCTGTGTTCTTTTTACAATTTTTAAATCAATTATAGTCTGAAATGTTTAAATAAAAAAAAAAAAGAATTAAATTGAAATTATTAACTATAGTCTGGTTTTCACATCTATTGGCACTCCGAGCAATAATCATATACATTTTTATACAGTTTATAAATCAATGACATATGATGGCCTGCACAAACTCAATACAAAATATCAATATTGCATGTACACGGACCGCTATACTACAGTTCGCTAGTCTGGCGTAAGCGCAATACGTCACGAACATGTCGAATTCATAGGTAACGCGAACCCATAAGTTTTTTCCTACCATAAATCGCTCAACACGACCTAAACAATTTTTCACTTCAATAAGGTAGACATAATCTATTATTATTTTACGAAACATCCATTATTGCATTGTCTAATATAATTTTCTAGGAACTATTTCTTTACCTTCTAATAAATGACTCTTTATTTCGCAAAAACTGTAGCGTGCACGTTGAATATATCGTTCCGTATGGTTTCGTCTGTCGTCTTGAGAAAGTTTCCAACCCGGGGATCGTGTTCTTATGGTTTCATGACGCTTATTCAGCACTTTCACAGCGTAATTATTATTTATGCATAGAAAAACTAATTTCATTAGTTTTATAACTGTTCCATTTGCATCATGCTAGGGCTTTTTTCCAATGCCCACCTACTACCCTTAAGTATGCAAGCATCCAAGTATATATCCAAGTATGTATGGGTGAGTTCATGCGGCAACAGTTGCAAGCCAAATCAATTCTAGGTTTAGCATGTTATTGTCTTAGGCCACATATTAATTGAATATCACATAGATACTTCACGTTGCAACCGCAAACAAACGCTAAAAATTATAAAGTATAAAAAACTGGGTTTAACGTAAAAAAAACAGGAAAGAAGTGAACTTCTGTATTACATGGAAACATTTTAATTAAAAAAATACAACAGAAAACCAACGTGTCGCGGTCTTCCCAAGCGCTCACTTATCCAAGTACTAACCGTGGCCGAAGTAACGTAACTTCGGTGATCGGACGAGAACCGGTGTTATCAACACTCTACACGACACAGTGTTTACTACCCCCACAACTTTACGTCACACAACAGAATTACAAAGCTCTCCCATAAGAAATTTCACTTCAATAATGGTATTATATTAAATAAATAAAAATTATTATTATTATTATTTTTGGTATCGAAGACATAATAGAATGTAACTTATATTGTATGTCTCTGACTATGTTTGCATTAGTACAAAACTTCGTGTATAATTCGTTATTTGCATGGATAAAAACGTAATTAACATTCATTCAGTAGCTGAATAAGTACACATTTTAAAAAACGTACGGCCTCAATTAAAAAATATGTTCTGAGATAACAACAGAGAAGATTACCTAGGGTTGTCCCTTTATATATTATTTGAAAATTGACTCCTAGAATTCGCAAGTTAAAATCAAACGTAATTAAAAAGGTAGCCAAATCTTATAATTTTTTTAGAAGTCAAATTCGATACAAAAAATTGGCAAATGTACCCTCTGTATCGATAAACCGATTGATAATCCTTAAAATTATACAGAAATATAAGCTATACATTACATTAAATCATACTGTGGCCTAAAATGGTAACACGTAAAACATAGAAGGAGACTGGATCTCAATTGTAGCTGCCGAAACACAGCTATAGGTGTATAACAACAGCTTTTTAACGTGAGGTTAGTAGCGAGCCAGTCGTTCATTAGAGAAAGACCTATGGCATGGTTTCATCTCAATGTTTTCCTTCATCGAAAACGAAGCCTCATAGCGAGATTTGTATTTCTCGACACGGTGTTCGAACACGCCAAAACTCAGCCATATTAGCTCTTCTTCTGTTATACATAGATGCTTTTTGTAAATATCACTAACATTCAAAAGTTCTAATATAAACAACGTTGCATATAGGCAACGTACTTCGTAAGAGTGTATTAAGCCATCAACCTACTTTGTTTGCACACGTTTTTAAGGTGACGCGATGATGGATCCGTTGGTAGCGTGTTCGGACACCTAGTCGATCCGCGTAGGTACGAGTCCTTGCAACTGAGTTGGAGCTTTCGGTGAAAGAAAACATCGTGATGAAGCAAATTGCAAATTTGGTGGCAAACACCTGCTGATGTGTTCCTCTCCATCAGTCTCCTCTAGGTTTAGTGTGGTAACCATCTTAGACCACATCGCCATTTAACATCAGACGAGAATGTGGTCAAATGCTGAAACCTATATTACAATACAATACAATATTACATGACTCAATCTCAGCGCTGGAGTGGACCGAGGCGATTTTATGCATACATATTAATATCAAAAAATTAAATACAAAGTTAAAATTAGGGTATACCCTAATAACATTCGTGTACAAACCGCAAATGTGAATGAAAAAATCCCAACCCTAACCACGATCGTACCTATAACGAAGCTGTCGACAAAACCTCCCACTCAGCAGTTTATCAAAGATAATCTCACCCAACAGATACTTCGATCACGTTAAACGAATTTATATCCAATAAAAGCGGCCTATAAAAAGCTCCCAAATTGGTAGAGGTGTATGAATTTTTTTCTTATTATATTTGATCTGTTCGGAAATTATCCGGTGGCATTTTTAACGAGGCCTTTTTTAAAGATTTCCTTTATCGCTTTATATAATAGACGTCGAATTTATAAGCTTTCCATAATTATATTGTAATTAATTTTATACTTTACAATTGAGAAAATTGGTGGCAATTAAGAATGCAATCATATCACGATCTTTTATCTATTTTTGTTGCTTGCCTTGTGACTAGTATACTTTATTATATTGGCAACATTATTTCCTTTTAACTTTATATTTTGGTCTTGGCTATGTGTCTAACAGCATTGAATACGTTTGTAGTATTTTTGTTTGTATTTATATTTTTCAGAATTCTAATTATTATATCAACCAATTATATTAACATCTTCACTACGGAACAGGCCCATATCGGCCTGCCGCGGTATTTCAGCAGGTGCGGACGAAGAAAACTATCTTTCTTTTGCTTGTGCAGAACGATTATCTCAGGTGTTTGTAAGAGTTCGACTGAGACAAATATGTAATTCAGCATGATTGCATTCAAAATTGTAGGTATTCTCCATCAATACATCACGGCAGGCCCTTTGTGGCCTACCACGCATTAACGCTGAAATACATTCGCTCAGTGCGGCAGTGAGCCTGTTACAGGCAGCCGGCGACCCGATGCCGCACAGAGCGCACGCCACGCTAGTTAGCATTGTGCTATCTAGCTGATCTGATGTAGTGTTAATTCGATAGGTATAATCAATAATGACAAGCAATAAGATAAAAATGAAAATTTTAGAAAATAGAGTAATTCGCCCTACAGTTATTGATAATGATAGTAACAGCAGCGAAGAAATATTTTCCACTAAGAAAAATAAAAAAAGATTTAGAAACAAATCAGCATGAAAAACCAAGTAAAGTTGAAAAAATATTGAAGGAAATGCAACCAAAACCTTTGCGTGACATGTTTTAAAGACATAAGGCATAAGTATATAAAAAAAAGTAGTGTGTACTTATGTACACGCGTTAGAAGTTATACGAGTTGGCGTAACAAGATAAAAATATTTTCAAAAGTTTTGTCTTTCGCCTTAATGTAGGTTGTAGAAAAAAGGATACTAACAATAGAAAAAAGGTATTTAATACATACATACTTATATAGTTTTTCTTGTCTATTAACTTATAACTTGCCCTTTCGATGTTTAATGTTTACAGAAATGTGTCGAATATGACAAACTAATTTTAGAATACAAACTTACCACGTTACCATGGCAACTATTAACATGTTAATGGTTACTATAGCAACGGCAACGCGTAGCGCATAAGTACAAATATAAAATGTTGACTATAGCTAACTTCAGGGTGTAGGTTTTTTGCGGATAGCTTCAACCTGTAGATTTCCTGTCACACTGCTGCGCGCGCATCATAAAAATTCACTCTCATAATTTTTTCATAACGCGCCTAAAGAAGTATAACTTCAAAAACTATTTTCATTTATTTTATAATAATTATGTTTTATTTTCGGTATCCCTTATTGTTGTCTGTCCCATCACATTGTTGTCTGTCCCATCACTACTAAAAATACTCTCTAGTGTGGTTCAGCTCGATATCGGCATGTCGCATTCCCTGGCTTATTTCTCATTTCATGTTAGGTAGATCCCGGAGCGAATCGAACCTAATGAAGTTGGGTTCAAGGTTATTCTAACAGTATTAAAAAAATACTGTAGTTCTGGTGGGTCTAGAAAGACCTGCCACGCACTGGCGAAAATACTGTTGGGGCGCATTTCGACTCGCCGCTGCACCAGATGAATGTTTGTTATTTTATCAAGCCAGAGCCAAGGTGTTACCAAAAATTCATTAAACAAGTTACTATGAGTATGAACTTAAAACGCGTAGTTATGAATCAAAGAATGATCGAATAGTCATAGTTCAATCTTGACCTAAAATATATGTGACCAATGATTGTTGAATATGCATTGTTTGTAATTATTATTGGCAATAACAATAGTCGTCCTATGTCATCGTAACGTGTTAATAGAGAAAGGAAGGTGTATAAGTCTATAATCAGACCAGTCGTGTTATATGGTTCCGAGTGCTGGGCTACGAAAGAGACCGATGAGAAAAGATTACATGTGGCAGAAATGCGAATGTTAAGATGAATGTGTGGTGTAACAAGAATGGATAAGATTAAGAATGAGTATATCAGAGGAAGTTTGAAAATAGCACCAGTGACAGAGAAGTTGAGGAGTAATAGGTTAGCATGGTACGGGCATATTATGAGAAGAGATGAAAGTCATATAACAAGAAAAGTTTTGAGTTTGAAAGTGGACGGATATAGAGGTAGAGGAAGACCGAAAAAGGTGTGGGTGGATTGTGTGGAAAATGATATGTGTATAAAAGGTGTGAATACTGAGATGACTTTTGACAGGGGAGAGTGGAAAAGGAAAACATGTTGTGCCGACCCTACTTAGGTGGGATAAGGGTCAGATGATGATGATGATGATGAGAGAAACATTATCCAACAATATATAGGTGTGAAAGTGATACCATTCCAAGTTGTGTACACTCGAAGTCGACAATACAACGGATATTCTTTTGATAAAATGCAGAACAATACAAAACAACTAATTATCCAACAGCAGAATAACGGATAATAGCTGTTGTATAACACCGCAGCGTTATTATATATTGATATATAGCCGTTATTAACTTCTATAATGTGAGTTGTTCTTGGCTTATTTATTGTATAGTTCTTTTAAGATTACTTCGTAATTACTTTGTTTATTTTATTGTTCTCCGTTGTAAGTATACTACGTTATAACGAGACTGACATACCTCTAATGATAGACTGCCTTAGTAAAATTAAATTAACAAAAAAAAATGTTAAAAGCACACTACTGATCATTAACAATACTTCGCGTGTACTATAACATTTCTCATTCTAATGCCAATAATACACGCAAGCGGTTAGTTACAAAAAATTGTTGTAATTAACCAAACCTCAACAGAGGGTGGAGATAAAGGTCGCAATAAGCCGGTACTAAAAAAAAAACCTGTACAGTTCGTCGACGGTTCTCCCGTTTAATTCCGGGTCACGGAAGTCGGTTGCTATGAAACTCACATTTTCTTTAATTAAAAATTCCGAGTCCAGTTTTCGACATATCAAAACTATTACGGTCAGATTTAAGTTTTACACTATTTTCTTCGTATATTTCAATAAATTATAATAGATTTTAATCAAGTCCAAATTCTAATACGAATTTGAGTTTCTTTGTCACGTTTTCAAAGTTCATGAAAAATGTAAGAAAAGTATTCATACATTTAAATATTTGTAGCAATAAATTAAAATCAGTTATTACTTCTCGAAATATTCAGCAAAGTTGTCTATATAAATAATAAGTCAATTACCGAATGTATACACCCTATTTGGCTAATTGTTTTTTTTTATTATGTATTGTAATTTTTAGAACAAGGTCTGTGTGAACGAGAATGTTTGAAATATCGAACGAGAAAACTGAAAACTGTGGGTTAAAAAACTTTATATAAAAATATGAGTGAGTGAGACAGGAGACATTAGGGAAATCTTGAAATATATTGACAGACGTATATTTGTTCAATTGCTATTTTATTTTCATACATGGTTGTACTGTAAAGGAAAGATTTTGTCTTATTATTTTGTAGGTGGTAGAGCTACGCTGAAGCTATCACTGGTTTCAGCATGAATGGGTCGGCTCGCCCGGGGTAGTACCACCCTCTCACAGAAAACCGACATGCAGTAACAGTGCTTGCACTGTTGCGTTTCTTTCGGTCAGTGAAAGCGCCGGAGGCCCACATATATTAAAAGGCCGACAACGCACTTGCGACTCCCCTGTGTTGAGTCCATCAGGTGACCCACCTGTTCGTTTGCCCCCTATAATATAAAAAAAATATTACGTGCAGCTAGCATATAGCAGTTTTATGAACGTAGCTTATTTACGTCAAAAGATTAATTAATAAATTGTTAAAACAAGCAAAGTTTTTACGAACATCATCGAGAGCTAATGACCGAAGTTTAAAAAAAAAAAATCGCCAAGTAAATCTCATTTAATTCACGGTGACCGAACACGAGAGATAATTAATAAAACTCTGTATGGCTTATGCCGATGAGATTAAAGATAATCCTGATATTTTTCCTTTCATGTTATGTTTTTTTTTATTAATTAAAGCTGAAGCAACGACACGAACACGAACCTTTTTAATTGGATAATTTCGAAAGCATTTCGACTCGAAATCAGTCTTCTGTTGTCGAGGTAGTTGATATGCAATTAACATGCAGATATTTCAGATATTATCTGTATTACTCCTATTTATAGATTTCGTCATACTATGTGTATTGTATTTAGTTATTTGAACGAATTAGGACAAAACAACCATGCAAATAAATGCGACTTCGTTCCCGTTACATTACAATATGAAACTTAATACAAGTATTACAAAGGTTAGCGCTATCTAGCGTCGAGTTATAGTAAAGTGGATAGCAAATTAAATAAACAAAAAAATTTAACAAGTAAATATATCAAAGGAATGTTTCTTCGCCTTTTATTAAAATTAATTAAGAGTGTAACTTGAAGGACTGAGTATTCAGAAAATACATACACTACTAATCGTTGAGTAATCGAAATTCGAGCCTAATAACTGGTACAAACTGTTTTCTTTATGTGTTAATATACAGATATTATTATTTGTATTGAGTATTTTACAAATATTCTGGATTATAGATATAAGTCCGGTTGAACTGTAGAGGACTTACGAAGCCAACAGTATAGGTTAGTTCGAAAAAAAAAAAACGATTATAGATGTAAGGAGCAAGAATTATGATCAATAGAGACTTATAAATAAAAACTACGACTCCTCGATAGTATGAAAAAAACTCTACATTGATAAATATTTTTTGACAAGACTATATAGCTCGTCGATAATAAAATAATTAAAGAAAATCTATCTAATAGGAGTAAAAGGTATTGAATTGATTTATCTCTATGTACTTATACATAAATAAAATTATTCGCTCCGGATGGAATGAAAAAACTATTCCAAAGCTTAAAAATTGTTTCGAAATTTGAATTTGAAGTTGAAACATATTTAAATATATATGAGGTTTTTCATCTTTAATAAACGATATGGTATATAAACTCTTTCGTATTTTAAGAGACTGCCAACATTCTGAACAATATAGGTCATTTTGAAAATGGAACAGCAAAATAACAGCACAGAGACCTCATGTAGTGAGACAATAGGAAACCATCGAAGTATGAACTGCCGTGTGCAGCCTTTGTTTTCTCTCACCTTTGTACATACTAAAGAGCAACTAGCAAGCGACGTTTAGAATTCGACACTAATGAGAACAAGTTTTAATAAGGCCGTGGAGTTGTGACGAAAACGTGTATGCAAAACTTCATAATGATTGATTGGTCGGTAAGAAATAAACAAACTCGCATTCGTATTTATAATATAATGTAAATACAGAAGTAAAGCTAATTTGAAATCAAAATGGTCATGATATGATCGTATAAAATTTTTGTTGTTACTGGAAATTTTATTTTATTCGTACTCCTGGTACTAACGTTAGGCGACGTATGGTACATCTACCTTTTGGTAACACCAACTAAATATTCTAAGACCGTAGAGAGAACTTGTGGTTGGTGCGTTTAGAAGTGGTTGGTGCGTTTAGAAGTGGATGGTGCGTTTAGAAGTGGATGGTGCGTTTAGAACTTACTATGTTTTTAACTCTTATAGGAGTTATTAGAAAAATCCAGTTTGCCTAGTGAAGTAAATCCAGACCGTTTATTTTTTTATCACTCCTTTTACTCCTATACACTTTCTGCTTTTCATAATATATACTCGTTGCTATTAAAAAGCTATGCTTAAACTATAGTAAGTTTTCCGATATGTTTTACATTGAAGCACTCGTTGAATTTGCATCTCACAAATAGCACCCAATTCAGGCGCCATTCCGATTTGTCGTCGCGACGTATTTGCATCTCAAGAGTTGCGGGTTCAATTCCCAGCTGAATAGAGAGTAGCGTCGAATGCGCTGTGATGCCTGATTTGCGACGGATATATAAGAGTTGTATATATGTTAGCTCGTTTTTGCAATGATGTCTGTGTCTTTTGATCCTTCCTATATATCTTTTTTTTTCACTGACTTCTGCAAACAGTGCTATATTACAGGTCCACTTATTTTCATAAATTAAGTTGTGATAACTCGATTATGGCTTTTTCGAACAATATTCTCACTAATATGGGCTCTAATCCCAAAAACAAATTAGGCTCTCTGAGAACACAAACTTCTTGATAGTTAAATTGCATTTATTATTTAATTATTATATTAAAGTCGAAAATCCGATGACAAGCAAGCAGGTTGTATTCAGATTCAGACTTAACTAATTTACTCTTCTAGTTTAGGACTAACACTATCCTTTTATAGAAGGTATTATATTGGATATAAAAAGTTACGTATCTTTATGAGAAACTATGTTTTCAAGGTCTTTGTTGTAAGAGTTTTGAAGACTATTTAAATTTAATAAAATCAAAACCTGATACTTAAATTGTAAATACCTGGATGATGTTGATGTTA
Source organism: Antheraea assamensis (assembly GCA_035772565.1). Lineage (NCBI taxonomy): Eukaryota > Metazoa > Arthropoda > Insecta > Lepidoptera > Saturniidae > Antheraea > Antheraea assamensis. Next base: position 536,486 of record JAQQSE010000054.1, on the reverse strand, counting down.
ACTCCAATGAGTTCACAGATTTTTTTTCCTTGACGCACCAATCTTGTAAAACCACTTTAGGTAAGTCGAATCAATTTACGTACCTTGCGTTTGACAGGTTGACGATGAAGTTTTAATTTAATCCGTTCATCTCAATTTCGTCGCGCGTCTAAACGGAACGAAATGAATAACATCACGAACCTATCTGAAATTATGATTTACTTATTTATTGACGCGATGACGTCTTATAAATCGATGAACGCCAGCTGCACGCACGAAAAAGTAGGACTTATTGTCACGTTCCGCCTGACTCAAGCGTGCACGCGAGAGTGTGGAACAAGCGATAGAATATATATATATATATATAGATAATATAATATTAAGATATTATAATACTATATGTATAAAACAGGAAGTGAAAACTGAGAATGCACACAATAAAAACTTTATAAATTACCTATATTTTTATAACAATTTTTTTTCAACTCACGCTACATTTGTTTCTATTATAGACAATATAACCTTATATTGAATAGTCCAAGAACATAAGCTAAATTGGTCACCCTACTACAGTTGTGATAAATTTCTTTTTCAATAAAGCTCACAACTGCCGTCATAATGGTTAAGCGATACACGCAGATTTTAATATATCTTTAACAAAAGCGCCCATGATCTATAAAAAAACCATCGTGATTTTTCTTTTCTATTATACTATTTTACTAAGGACATTGAATATAATGATAGAATGTTTAGAATATAAATATAAAAAAAATTTGCAGTATTCTTACGCTCGTGGGTAAATCAAATGTCGTTTTGTGTCGGAGGAAATGTATTTGTTCTTGCAAAGACAACAATCAAACAGATTCACCAGCATGTAGTTACACTATGTTCATACTAACGCTTTATAATACTGTGACTGCAATCCGCTTGTAGATTTCTTCCTGTCCCTCTTTGAATCCGCTTCGATGTCGAGAAGGAACTATCCTAGGACATATTGTGTGACGTGCTCAATACGTCATATAACTGGCGTCGTAATTCGACAAATTCGACAACATTCGAGACATAATATTTTTGAAGCTCTATTGTTTGTTTACAATAGTCGGAGCAACGAGGTGTTAATTTGTGCGTTCATTATTCCCACACCGGATGACTCATGCATTATTAATTTGCAAAACTATTTCTTATATAGGATATAAGAATATTTAAATTATAAGAGGCACTGTAATAATATTCGGATATAAAATAATCAGTGTCATGTTATAAACAACGCAACAATTATCTAATTCATGCGAATGGAGCCGTGAAAAATGCTGCTATATAGTTTATAAATGTTAAAGTATATAAAAACGTTACTTAAACACCCCTGTAGTCATACTCATATTCCACAAAACGACTCGTAAATAATGTGAAAACGCTACAACGAGGTCACATTTATATTTCCCTGACAAATCCACCTGTCTACCGCTAAACAAGATAGATGCACACAGCCGGTTGTCTGCGTAATTTTACCAAACATTTTTGTCACGTCGCGTCGCTGCGTGTGGCGTCGCCGCGCGCCTTTCTGATCCATCCCTAAAAGTTTGATGGAATTGGGAAATAGATATAAATTGTTATTTACATATCATCGGACTTATTCCTTATAAGATAGGTAAGAAAGACAAAAACAAGGATTTCGGAGAAATGTTACAATGTTTTTATTGTAACGTATTTCTATATCTATATTACATAGAAATGAGCATCATAATTAATATTATTAAATCGAAGGTGTTTTTTTTAATTTTTTTTGTCACCGGTTTACGCCTTTAATTAAACCTATCATCGTGAAATTTTGCATTCGTACTGTCAGGGGTACTCTAAAGAACATAGGGTACTTTTCGTCTAGAAAAAAAATACTCTTCCTAAGGGATATATAAGCATTCATCTCATACATTAAGCCTGTTTTTTTAGCAATTATGAAGCCACGGGCAAAAGCTATTCTATATATATATACGTACATACTACTTTAACCATTTGATGAAAAATCTTTCGTAGATGTTTCTAGACTAAACATTTAGGTTACAATTGACCCGATCGAATTTATTGACGCAAATATCAGCTACAGGATTGCGGACGCCACTTGAATCGGAAATCGGAGCATCGGCATCGGCATTGTCGAAGGGTATATTCGTGCGATCCGTACGATGCGGATCAGAGGATGCAATTGTATGAATACTCCGATGCTTTGATGCGATACGTCCGATACTTACGACGCGATTACCTTGAATGCCCCACTAAGTACAACGGGAATCAGCTAGATCACTACAAAACTATAAAACTACTATAAAACAAAGTCGCTTTCTCTGTCCCTATATCCCTATGTATGCTTAAATCTTTAAAACTGCGCAACGGATTTTGATGCGGTTTTTTTTAATAGAGTGATTAAAGAGGAAGGTTTATACGTATAATAACATCCATTAAATAGTGGAGAAGTACTGTTATTTTTGAGGTTTCTAATGTGATGTCGTAAATAATTACATTTTTTCCGTTTACATTGCAACAAACGCAGGCTGAACCCTACGAGATGTATCAAAATAATGTGTGTGGGCCACGGGCAATAATGAATAAATCAAAACTACTGGATCGATTTTAATCATTTTTTCAGTGAATGATATAAGGCTATCTATTTTATACCCGTGCGAAGCCGGAGCGGGCCGCTAGTGTTATATATATTTGAAATTGATAAGCTCCATCGTTTGACTGTTCACAATGAAAGTCGGCACTCCTGAGTATTTTTATTTTATAGTAGTCTGCTGCTAGGTGGCGCGGTAGCACATCAAGTACTAACTGTCGAACTGATAATAAATATTGGTATGTGTAACACATTTTAAGTTATACCTATACAGTAACAATATGTGTGACATATACAGAACTCTGCAGTATATTAGTTATAGAGAGGGAGTAATAAAATCGTTATGTTTTAGCTATAAACGTGTATTTTTGCAACTCAAAATATTGTTTGCGAGACAGGTTTCTAAATACTTTAACAAAAAGTCGACTTTGATTTTCAATGTATGCTGAAACGGGTATGTGTTTTAGAAATTTCGATTGTTGACATTCTTAAAAACACAAGAATAATAAAGATCGTTGCCAACATTATTTGAAATATATTTTTCGTCTGCCGAAGTAAATAATTCGGTGTAGGTGATAATAGCAATTTAGGTTTTAAATTCAGGAATATAATGAAGAAATTTAAATATTCTTATCATCAGGTTTCACGATCAGGCTGTCTGAATTTTAATATTATGAACTAAAAGTAGTTTTGCATAATATTTTTAAAGCGTAAGCAAAGATATGATACCAGTATTGTGATTATAATTGAATAATTTTTTTAAATTAAGCATTCTTTTTCATGGAATTTGGCAAATTTAAAAAGAACTAATAAATTCTAATTATACCCACAAGTAATCAAGGTGAATATTTTACTTTCACATTTGGGTGAATTTAAAAACCAATCGAAGTCAATACGATTAATAAAAACTTTCTGTTTTTTCACATATTTATCTCGTCGTTTTCCCATTTATCTACTTTGAAGCCTCCGATTTCATATTACTCATTGATTAAAATTTTATTAAGTCGAAATTAACGGAATAGATTAAAGATACAATTCTAATTGTTAAATATAAAATATCTGTAAGATTTTTTTTATTTACACAAATATTTTATAACTCGTAGACAATATAAAATATTACTTTATATATTATTCTCACAAATCCACCTGTCTACTTTCAAACAACAGTGATACATGCCACCGCTTTTCTGAACATATAATATTTCTTTTCACAAACACATTTTTTTCCATTGCTTTACTAACTGAATTTTTCTTTTAGAATTGTCAAGAAAGATATGTAAACAAATTACTTTTTATATACCTATATATATATATAAGATCTGTTTTCGTAAGTAAAACCAAAGGTATCTCTTTGTCTCTTTTCTTGGAAAGAAAATTAACAGATGATATAAATTGCAGTGGCAATCACCACACCGACACAAGCACGACGCGACACGATGTATTGGAACACTTAACAGTGTACTGTATTTTTTAAATTGACTAGTAGTCGATACCCCATTAAATTTATTCCAAATATATTCCTGTATAATCATGATGAGGGATCACTTACCTTGTAGTCTTCACCGCGCGATGTTGCAGTTAACGAAGCATTAACTTCCAAATAATATACACCACAAAATATCCAAGTTAAGTTTCTAGAAAGCACCGATTGTCGTGCCGCGCCGGTATTCGAAAATCCGATTTTTAATTTGATAAATATTATAAATTATTAAATAATAATGATTCCAAAGATAATTACTTACTTCCTAACAAATTTATACCCGAAAGGTAATGTCTTAAATAAAATAAAGCAATAAAAGATATCAATTTTGTCATCAAATAAAGTACATGTAGTAGTCTGCAATTAAAGATATTTATTGATTACCCGAGTTATAAAATAATATAATGCACCATAAATATTCATCTAAGTTGATCAGCAAGTGAATTTGTGTGAAACATGAGTCGTATTTTTTGGGAAAGTGAAAAAATGTAGTATTCTATATTTATGCTTAATTTACACTTATACTTGGAAAATATAATAGTTTTCTTTTAAATGTAAAAAGTCTACACAAATTGATCGAATTGAATCCTCGTGTTTCTATAGATGTGGATGCTAAATAATAGATTATAGTATCAAGAAAGCAAATCCCGAAACGTTTATTTATGTCTGGCTTAGGAAACTCGTAGGCAAAAAGTGAACATAAAACATTGTAAATACAAAAAAAAAAACAAATAAATCTTTACTTACTTTGTAAAAATCTGCAAGACATTATTCAAGAGCGTAATCCCACCCTATAAATACTCGAGTGAACTGAAGCGAGGCTCAACAAAAGGACACAGTCCGGGGAAATTGCCCATACACTGTTACTCAATGACAACAAACTTTTCTACTTTCGGTTACTTAAGTCTCTTCAATCTTTGTCAAGTTATACGGAAAAATACATTTTCAAGCCAGAAACTTATATACGTTACTTAGTAGCTTACTTTTGTTACTTACCTTATACCAATATCAAAGCAAAATCTGATATCTGTAATAGATTATATTCAACACCTCTCTTAGCTAGCGGTTTTGTTCGCGTGAATGTAGATTTGTTCTATGCCTCGGGAACAATACATTCTTCTAGATGAAAATTACCCTATGCCCTTTTCTATGCTCCTGAGAATGTGCATGCAAAATTTTGATCGGTTGAATAGCTAATCAAGAAGAGAAGAAGCTTAATCTCACATTTATAATATTGGTTAAGATGGATTACTTCTTTCTTTTCAAAATCAATGAGACAGCTAATGTGACATTTTTAATCCAGTTGTGTAAATAACAGCTTCCGAAATGTTTTCATCCCAGACCGTGATCATAATGAAGTGTCATCATCATCTTACCTTTATCCCGGCTTAGCAAGGTCGGCGCAACATAATTTCCTTTTCCACTCTCACCCTCAGATATCAACTCTTTTTTTTTTCGAACTGACCTACACTGCTAGCCAATAAGATAAGGCCTTTACAGTTCCACCGGACTACAAACTGACCTACACTGTTGGCTTCGTTAGGCCTCTACAGTTCCACTGGACTACAAAGGGGAGCGCTTAAGGCACTCACCCGATTTGTTCAGGCGATCAGCGCAAAAGCACACGGTGCGCTTCGGCTTGAACTGTCTCCGAGTTTCCCGATCTGATTAAAGAAAAGTTTTCATTTCAGACCATAATCATAATTAACTATCATCATCTTCTTACCCTTATCCCGCCTAAGTAAGGTCAGCGCAACATAATTTCCATTTCCACTCTCACCCTCAGATGTCAACTCAATATTCACACCTTTTATACACATATCCTTTGTCACACAACCTATCCATACCTTTTTCGGTCTTCCCCTATACTTACATCAGTCCAACATCATACTCAAAACTTTCCTAGTTACATGACTTACACCTTTTCTCATAATATGCCTGTACCGTGCCAACCTATTACTCCTCAACTTCTCTGTCACTGGTGCTATTTTCAAACTTCCCCTGATATACCCATTCTTAATCTTATCCCTTATGGTTATACCACACATCAATTCTTAACATTCGCATCTCTGCCGCCTGTAAACTTTCCTAATCCGTCTCTTTCATAGCCCAGCACTCGGATCCATATAACACGACTATTCTTATTATAATTTTATGTGTTATTGTTTTGTAGTAATCGTAATGTACTATGTAGAGACCTTATTCAGTATGGTAGAAGATAATTACGGCATCTTCAAAGCAAATAGTGGTAGAGCTACGCTGAAGCTATTACTGGTTTCGGCATGAATGGGTCGGCTCGCCCGGGGTAGTGAGACCCTCACACAGAAAACCGACGTGAAGTAACAGTGGTTGCACTGTTGCGTTTCGTTCGGTCAGTGAGAGCGCCGGAAGCCCACATATTTAAAAGGCCGGCAACGCACTTGCGACTCCCCTGGTGTCGCTAGTGTCCATGGACGGCGGCGATCACTTACCGTCACGTGACCCACCTGTTCGTTAGCCCCTACAAGTTAAAAAAAAAAAACGAAGTTGCGTAGCAGATAGGCATAAGGTGAGTCAACGCATACTGTTTCTAATTTTCACTCTTATGCTTCCAAAATAAAGAGATCTTAACCTTAACAAGCGTATGAGCGTCCGCATAATCATTTTTTTCCTGTAGCATTAGCATAACGCTTACTTATAATCGAGTTTGTGGTCGAACTTTGTACAGGTCTTGTTAAATATAGTCCCATTCGGCTTAAATTGTGTTGGAGCGATATCGTCTTTCGTTTAAGTAGATTTTTCCCATTATGTACGTATTTACCTTTAAGGCAGAGATAGTGAAATACTGAACGGTTTTAAAATGAAGTTACCGGAATAATCCGTTTTGTGTCTGGCTACAGGCTTAGATGAAACTTTCAGCATAGAAAGACGATGGATTAGAAAATCATACTTCAATTAAATAATTTTAATCATAATGTTAAAGTCTTCTTATTATATAAAATAAAATAACACGGGTATGCCATTGTGCGCGCTTCACTCAAAAACTACTGGATACATTTTTTATCAAAATAGTTATCACGATACTTTTATTTCATATAAAGCTATAAAAAATACGATTTTTATAAGCAGTACGCGTTCGGCGATATGTATTTCCTTGCCGTGGGGAAATGGGGTAAGCGGTGCAGTGCTTATGATTTTTCCCTGTATATAAAATATATTGTTAAGATAATAAACGATGCAGACGAATTCACAGGTATCAGCTAGTCACAATATGAATTATTTAATTATGAGAAGTAGTACCCAAAAGCTAAGTTTTGATGTATGTATATATATAAATGTAATTGAATTGTTCACTGTTCATCCGACTTAAACTACTTTTCCGTTCCGATGAGGAGTTCCGATCCAGCAGCCGTCGTGTACGGACGTGTCCGTTGCGCGCCAGATGTTGTTCCGCGAACTAATAAATTGTCGTTCAGGTGCGCAGTACGGTCGAGTGACTCATCGCTCGATACTATTGTGTTTTTGAACTTCGATTACTTCCAAGAAACGCACCTGTGTGAAGTGTTTTGTTTTTGTTTTGTGCGATTGTTATTGTGATCGTAAACCGCACTTCTTAGTGCGACCCACGTGTTAAAGTTTACAGTGTCTACAAGTGTGTGAAGTGTTCCGAAAATTTGTTTACGCGCACCCCCCTGCCCCTCAGGCAGGGAGGTTATTTTGTATCGCACCGTGCCCGTAAAGTTACGGCATGGCGTCACTACAGGAACAGTTCGATAGGTTGCGACATCTTGTCGCTACTCGCGCCCCATCGTTATTCACGGAATTCGTTAACGATGCCGCTACCACGTCCTCGGAAAATGTTATATGCGTGCCCCGTGTGGCTACGATGAATTCTTTCGCGTCATTAGCGTCATCTCTGTCTGAGGAGATCCCGGAGGATAGAAGAGTACTTGAAGCTACCATCCCAAACTCTAGCTCCGATTCCGATATGGAGCTCGATACCGGCGCGTCACCCGCAATCACGAACGATGGTTTTACAACCGTAAACCGAAAGCGGCAACGGCCCGTTCCCGTCACCTCGCGCGCCTCAGATTCCGAATCGGGTACGGAATACCCGGTAAGTAAGAAGCCACAAGTAGAGGGTGCGTCTGTCTCAGCCAATCACAAGCCGACTCACTCAGGTAGGTCTAGTCCCGATCTTTTATCCCAAGCCCGAGCTACGGGTTCTGTAGCCGAGGCCAAGAAGCCCCGCACTCCACCCCCCGTTACTATACAAGACAAGGCATCCTGGATGACGATATCAACTCGGTTAAACGAGAAGAACATCCGGTACACGTCCGCCTTGAATACGCCTGCAGGTATTCAAGTAAAAGTTTCATCTACCACCGACCACCGCAAGCTTACCTCTCTTCTCCGAGAGAGGAAGCTCGCTTATTTTACTTACGCACTCGAAGAAGAGCGCCTCCTTCGCGCTGTAGTTAGGCGTGTCCCGGTCGAGTTATCGACCGATGATGTCTCAGGCTCCCTTAAGGAGCAAGACTTTCCTGTCCGAGAGGTACATAGGATGTACCACCCCCGTACCAAAGCCCCATACCCAATGGTCCTGGTCGTCCTCGACCGATCACAAGAGGGTAAGGCTATTTTTGGCCTCACCTCTGTCTGTGGCCTCACCGGCATCACTGTTGAGGTCCCTCGCAAGTCCCATACCCCGTCGCAGTGCCATAACTGTCAGAGTTATGGTCACTCTGCGCGCAACTGTCATCTTCGTCCCAGGTGCGTTAAGTGCCTAGGGGACCACCCTACGAAGGAGTGCGCACGCACTCCCGACACTCCCGAGCCCCCAAGCTGCGTTCTCTGCGGTAACGCGGGTCATCATGCAAACTATCGCGGGTGCCCTCGCGCTCCGCGCACACAACGTCCCCGCCAAGCGAAACAAGCCCGTAGGGCGCCTGCTGTTTCCGCCCGCCCCCCGCCTCCACCTCTCATGTCTGTGGAGGCCTTCCCTGACCTGCCGGGTCCCTCCCGTGTCCCGGCAGCGCCGGTTCCCACGCCACGTGAGGCACCCTCTGTGCCGCGCGTGCCCCAGTCCTGGCGTGCGCCCGTAGCGCCCTGGGCTTCTAAACCCCAGCCGCAGGCGCAGCCCCAGCCACAGAGAGCGATGCCTGCCCAGGCTACCCACGCTTTCTCGTTCTCCCAGTCAGGCATTGATTGGCTGACACAGGTTCTGCTCGAACACGATATTCAGGAAATCGTCGCGTTCAATAAAATAGTTAACAGCAATAGGGACATCGGCCTCCTTAACGCGGTCTCTTCATTCCCAGGCGTTGCCGCGACGATACAACGCCTCGCCCGCGCCGCAGTAAATAATAATAAATAGATTTCGCGTCGTTAAATAGAATTAAGCCGCGTGGTCTTTGTCTTTCGTTCTTTAACGCGAGAAATCTTCGAACACAACGCGATTTAGTAGACACCTTCCTACGTGATAGACAGATAGACATATTTTTAGTTCAAGAAACGCTTTTAAAATCGAAGATGAGCAATCCCGCGATCGCGAATTATAATATAATTAGAAACGACCGTGTCTCCCGCGGGGGCGGCACTTTGATTTATTATAAACGTTCGTTGTATTGCATGCCAGTAGAGGCGCCCGTTCTTTCCAATATGGAAGTGTCAGTGTGCGGGTTAGGGATGACCGGTCATCCGACGATTACAATAGTATCTGCGTACCTTTCACCGAACAAAAAGCTTCTCAAGTCCGACTTAGAGGCGTTGTTCGCTTTAGGAAATTCGGTCATTATAGCCGGGGACCTCAACAGCGGGAACGTTATCTGGAATAGTTCGAGTACTTCTCGCAACGGGGTGATTCTCGACAAGCTAGGTAATGATCTCGCTTTTGATGTCATAGCCCCGCCGGAACCCACTCACTATCAGGATCGCTGTCGGCCGACAGTGTTAGATGTAGCTCTGTTAAAGAACGTTTCGCTTGAGGTACGACTCATACAAGTCGTACACGAACTCGATTCAGATCACCGCCCCGTTGTATTACAGTTAGGTTCGAGTTCCGACATCGATTTTCAGCCCGCGCGCGTAGCTGACTACACGAAGCTTAAACGTTACTTTAAAGATAATCCCTCCTCGGTTAGTTTAAATAGAATCCCGGACGTGTTAGTGTCTAAAGCTGACGCGGATCAGGCTATCGATTCCCTGGTCGACTTTCTCCAGACCGCCGTAAGGGAAACCTCGAAAGAGGTACAAGCGGTGAACGATCGCCGCTTTATACTCCCTGACGACGTGAGAGCATTGATCACGGAAAAGAACGCCGCGACTCGAGCCTACGACACTTACCCGTCTGCAGATAATCGCGATCGGTTACGTTTGTTACGTAAATTAGTTAAAAAACGTATTTCGGAAATCCGAGGCGCCAGGTGGGACAAACTTCTGGAGGAGATCCAGCCGTCCCACGTGGCGTATTGGACACTCACGCGAAAGTTGAAATCAGATCTCAGTACACCGATGCCCCCGTTAGACAGAGGTCCTGGGTTGCCTCCCGCGTTCGATAGTATAGACAAAGCGGAATGTCTCGCCGCGAATTTAGAGGAGCAATGCTCTCCGAACACTGCTAACACTGACCCTATCCATATCGGATCGATCGAATCCTTGGTAGAGCGTTCTCTCGCGTCTCCTCGTGCGGATATCCTAACCCCGGTTAGTTTCGATGAAGTATCGGTCGCCATCAAGCATCTCAAGCTTAGAAAGTCTCCAGGTCCCGATGGGATCAGGAACGAGGTACTGAAGCTCCTTCCTGACCACATTATAGCTCTCCTGGTCTGCATCTTCAATGCGGCCATGGCCATTTCCAGCCGCTTGGAAAAAGGCCGTAGTGATAGGAATTCACAAACCGGGCAAAAAAGCTACGCTTCCCACAAGTTATCGCCCTATCAGTCTCCTCGATACGTTAGGTAAACTATACGAGCGGCTCCTTCTGAACCGTCTCCAGACCTCTATTTCAGAGTTAGATTTGTTACCACCTGAGCAGTTTGGATTTCGAGCTAAATACTCATGTACGAATCAAGTACACCGCCTCACGGAGTACATCTTTTCTAAATTTAACGAAGATCCTCAAAAGAAGGTCAACCCGGATAAACCTAAACCGAAACGCACAATAGCAGTCTTTTTCGACATTGCCAAGGCCTTCGATAAGGTCTGGCACGCCGGGCTCGTATATAAACTTTTTCAGTCTCGCATACCCGATAGCTTAGTACATATAATCCGCGATTATCTCACTGATAGGACTTTCCGCTATAGAGTGGAAGGTGAGCTGTCCCCGCCCCACCCGATACGCTCAGGTGTGCCGCAAGGGTCTATTCTTGCGCCCTCTCTCTTCAACCTGTTCATCAGTGACTTACCTCGGTCCCCGGGGATCGAGTTAGGTTGCTATGCTGACGATACAGTTATCTACGCTTCCGGTTGGCGGCCGGACTTTCTTAGAAATCGCATCAATAAAGCCATCGTCACACTCGGTGAATGGTATCGTCAATGGCGAATAGAGGTTAATCCCGAAAAAAGCGCCGCGATATTTTTCGACCCCGTAAATCGTCCGCAACCTAAGTATCTAAAGCCCCTCAGGCTGTACGAAACCGAGATTCCTTGGGTACGTGAGGTCAAATACCTAGGAGTTACATTAGATAGGCGCCTCACTTTCAAAGCGCATACTGATAGAGTTCGAAACAAGGCCGCTATGGTCTTGGGTCGCTTGCACCCATTAGTTTGTTCGAAAAGTAAAATGTCCTTCAGACATAAGCTTACTCTGTATAAGATGTGTATCCGTCCTATCCTGACATATAGTTGTCCCGTTTTTGCGCATATGTCAAGTTATAACTTCGAAAAGTTACAAAAACTACAGAATCGGTTTCTTCGTAGGGCAGTAGGTGCCCCTTGGTACATCCGGAGAGTCGACCTCCACAGGGACCTGGACATGCCGTCTATCTGGGAGTACGTTAGGACACTCACTAGTAGCTATTTTGAGAAAGCAGTGAATCATCCTAGTCCGTTAGTGGTATCCGCCGCGACTTACAACACCGTACCCGACGCGCCGCGTTACAAAAGACGTCCGCGATATATTTTTACAGATCCTCCCGACAAAATAACGGCAGCTAACTTTCAGTACCCTTCCGTCCCTCGCAACAGAGCGTGTGCGCGTCCACGCCCGCGTAATCACAGATCACGCCGCCGCGGCTTGACTGTGAATTTTGCTCCAGTACACTCGTCTAGGCCCCCCTCGGCAACGGCTCAAGCCGAGGTCCGATCCTCCGGAATGGAGCCCTCGAGCACGTTGCTTGCGCGACTACAGTGACACTGAATTAATTTTCAAACATTAGTTTTTACAACACAACACCGATCACCCCACACACGTGCACATACATACATGTAGGTACACATAGTGTTTGAGTTTATTTTTTATTTTTTTTTTATCCCTTTTTCGAACGAAGTTAACTTAGATTAACTTAGTAGTCAGATTCAAGATACATGTATGAGTTCGTGAAATATACATGCTTGGTACACGTGTATGTTTCACGAATTTATATATGTATGAAATAGTAGTTAGCCCAAGCTTAGTTAGACTCGGGATATTCGGTGACAGCCCAAGCCGAGGCGCGCCGTACGCCCTTGTGCTGGTTGCCCATATTATATCGGGTGAGTGCCATAAGCGCTCCCCTTGGAAGTCCGGTGAAACTGTGGAGGCCTTGCCAGGCTGACAGTGTGGTCAGTTCGAAAAAAAAAAAAAAAAAAAAAAAAAAAACTACTTTTATGATAGATTATGGACTGTTCAGAACATAATCTAAGTTAATTAACTTTATTCTACAAGGGATAATCAGTAATAATGCTATTTAACTTCAAAACTGTACAATGATTGCAGGGTTTTAGTAATTGACAGTTAAGGGAAAAAAGGAGTTCTCCGATGAACATTAAAACCATTGCCACGGGAACAAAGTCGCAGATACCAACTAGTATTTATATAAACTTATACAGTACGTAGATCAATAAAGGTATTTTCATCGCAATACGATTATTCCATTGGGATTCAGTGTAGTTGGACCAACTAGTTACAACTTTTATGTTCCGAACATTTCACTGAACGAGCTTTTTGCATTCCTCGAAGTTTCTTCTTTCTATACTTTGTCAGTTATTAAATTTGAAGTTGGTGGGAATACTTTAAAACTTTTCTACTTGTCTCATGTTTTTTTTTTTTATAAATATTTAAACTTACTTTTTATTTATTTTCAGGAATCAGTATATCAAAGGAAGTATGAAAATAGCACCCAGTTACAGAAAATTTGTGCAGTAAAATGTTAGCGTGATATGGGAATGCCATTAGGAGGATTACTAAATATGGAGTGTTAATGTTATAGTTAATTTGATATTCAACTTGACATTAATTGTTACAAGTAATTAATTGACGTCTATATAGAGGTTAATTAGAATTAATTAAATAGGTATAATCGATTATAAAGCTTTTGTATTTTACTAATTCCATTGATAAATCTTAACCATAAATCATACGATAGTGCCGTTCAAACTGTACCTATAAATAGACAACCAAAGGTATATACACCGATAAAAAAAATTGTATAGCTATCTAAGATTTATCTATCAAATCCCGCAGTCATAGTGATTAGTTGCCACCAAAAATTCAACCTAGAGAGATATTCCAACCATCAAGAGAGTTACTTTGACTTTGAGTTTCTCTTGAAATTTAATATCGACATTTTGACATTATTTGCTCCGGACAAAAATGATTATTTTGGCGGCGTTACCCATTTATATCACATGAAATATATTCATAACTCTCTATAGAAATATTATATAATGTCACCTTACATGTGTACCACAGCTTACTAAAACTTTCTGCTTGAAAGAATCAAGTGCCATAATCATTTCTTCGGCCCAAGTCATTCTAGTAAATGAAGACAAATCAATAGTTACATAAATTTCCCACATATAGTGGTACTACAAAATAATCCCAAGAAGGGCTGATGTGAGGCGCGCGCGGCCGATCGTAAAAATTAAGCCAAATCTAAAATTCACCTAATTGCAAAAAAAAATATATAGCTTTTTTATTTATGCGGAAGATATTTATTATCCTATAATTTTCATAGTTAAAATCATTCTGATAACGCAATGGAAGCCAATACCTGATAATGATATTGCATCAGTTTAAACTAATTTCAAGGAATACCTGACAGCGCTATGCAGGCTTTAATTAAAAACGGCTCATACTTTAGCGTAATCAAAGTGAATCGGCAATAAAACGTCGTGTAATATAAAACGCACGTAGACCTGCCCGCCATCATTTTAGAGATGATCGATATTATCGATAAATCTATATCCAACATAATACCACCGATGTTTTTATAACTCCTTATTATATAAAAATGAATCGCTGAATGTGTTGCTAAGCGCAAATCTCGAGAGCAGCTGAACCGATTTCGTTAATTCTTTTTTTAGAGTATTTCTTGAAGTACGAGTATGGTTCTTACAGAGACAACATTTTAAAATGTGCCTGAAAAAGTTTAAAAACATTACTTCTCCGTACTCCCATACAAACGATTCGTAATAATACTAAAACGTCAATTTGAAATTTAATACTATACAATAAAGTTTAAGTGTTAATGGAGAGGTTCTGTGAAGGCAAAACAATTGAGTGACGTTAGTATCGTAGAAATATTAATGTCAATATTTATACGATGGTAACATTTAACATTATATAGCGTCCCGAATAGCAGAATAAGTTTCAAAAAATATATATAAAAGAATCGACTGCTAGGCGGTACGAAGTTTGCCGAGTCAGCTAGTCAATAATAGATTCGATACATTAAATTAATGTCATACATTAATCTAAAATCGATGTACTCACATTTGTTTGTTGTAAAAAATTAAACTGATGTAGGCCTTCGAGCAAGAAGTTTGTGTAGCTGCTAGTTAAAAAGTAGTAGTTGTTTTTAACATTAAAACATCGATATTTTCATTTCGACATTTGTCTATCATCGATATTTTTTCTGATATCGCCCATCCCTACTGATCACTCCGGGTGGTTATTACAAGTATTAGGTAGGTAGGTAGGTACATGCGCTCGCACCCTCAGCTCCGGTGAGACTATCGCAAACAATAAAGTTTCTTCATAACGCTTGTACGCGCCTCACGTGCCATAGGCTTTATTACTGTTGGATACTTGTCTGTTATGAATTCATTACCTGTTATTTTTTGTATAACTGCTGTTAACGCTTACATTAGTGTTAGGAATTTCTTAAATCAAATACGATATCACCTTATAACAAAATATCACTGGATATTTTTTTGGATATATCGTAATGTTTAGGAAATAATATACATATAAAATAATATGGTATATTATCTCATGGACGAACCAATTGGGATGCGACTTTTATAACAATGTAATATATATTTTTTTATAATGCATGACAACACAAAAATGAGACAATACAATTTTGAGTGTTATATCGACTATGGAGTATAGAGGTAAGGAGAACGATCTCATATGGAGATCATGTTGAAAAGAGTCCATCTCTAAGCACTAAATAACAGTTCCAAAGCTCTTCAAAATGGCGCTAGCAAAGCCAGGGTATGGTTAGTGCGAAGTAGTTTTGTAAAAAAAAAAATAACTGCTGTGAGAAAACTTGGGGAGTGATAGAATTTTCGTGAACGTTATATAATACGTTATTTGATTGATTTTAGAGTGAGTACTGTTATAAAACCTTTTTAAATAATGGAATAATAATCAACCATGTTGCTACTGTAGTGTTACCATAATGTATCACATTTTGAAGGACACATTTTCATACACACCAATGGTTTTTCTTTACCTCTACATTCCATAATAGCGACTAAACTGACACTGGCAATGTAACGTTCCTTTTTTAAAATAGAGTGTGCATTGAAAGTCTTATAACCCCTGGACTGTCGAAAAGTATAAGGATTTAAGCTCCACACAAACGAACGTAGACCTTATGATGCACTAATCAATAGACAAATTTGGTTTGAAATTTAAAAACATGTTCCGCCATTACGTAACCTAAATCTTAAAAAAATTGCTGAGCGCAGCACAAACCAGTATTCTACACCAAAAAATATGACGTCATCCATAATTACGCCACATTTAATAGTTCAGTGGACTAAGATCAATCGAAAATTAATATCAAAACCGAATACTTAAACAGTTGGTACCAAAATACAACTCTGAACATACTTATGGAATACCTACAGAGATTCAAATTTTTTGACATGTCAATAGTAATCAAGTATTGTTAGTATTGGCTATTCATTATGAACCAATAGGAATTTAATGCGGGTCAAGAGTAGCTAGTCATTAGTACCGAATACTACGTCATCAATGCACTCGCCCGGTCAATAGCGTGGTTTATATTATTACTCGGATATATAGAATATATTATGAGATATATATTATAATAACGGATGTTACATTAAATTTCCTTTTTCATTCGGTTACCACTACCACTGTATACAATTTAAAGTACAGTCGCGAGTCAAAAGGGCCCTGAATTCTTGTAGGAAATTG
The DNA here is from genome assembly GCA_035772565.1 of Antheraea assamensis. Classification (NCBI taxonomy): domain Eukaryota; kingdom Metazoa; phylum Arthropoda; class Insecta; order Lepidoptera; family Saturniidae; genus Antheraea; species Antheraea assamensis. Next base: position 519,845 of record JAQQSE010000054.1, on the reverse strand, counting down.
TTCACCTTAATAAAATTCTCAATACAATATATAAAAAAATATGTAAAATCATTTTTTTTTGTATTTTACATGCATACATATTGATATTAATTTTCATTTTATTTCACTGTTAATTCCAAATTTAAGACATATTTAAAGTCATTTAAACATATTTGATTCTTTAATGATACCAAATCAATTACCTCGAGGGTAATGAGGAAACTTGGCTCCCTTAGCTGGCACAAATTAATTTAGCAACCAAAACACCCTGGATTAACTCCAGCAGGGAAATTTATAACTGATTTTCATTACTGGTATACTTCAAATTTAATATGAAGCGGACTTTAATTAATCTATTTTAATTTTCCAAAAACCACTTTGTGTATATACTAGCTGTCCCTCCCGGCTTCGCACGGGCGTACTAACGAAAGAGATAACATCAATTCTTGCCATTACAGTACGAGAAATGTAATTGAATAATACGCCGACTGAAGAACTGAACTTCTCTCTGTTAATTATGTTCTTGAAGAGTTGTTAATGTCTTCTGTCTCACTCATTCATTCATTTTTTAATATGAAGATTTGTAATACAAATTTGAAACTTTTCCATACGCTTTTTCAAATATTTTCCTCACATACAAACCTTGCCCTGACAATTATAAACACAACAAAAGAAATTAGCCAAGATAGATTCAACCGTTCTGAAATTATGCGCTTACATTAATTTTTAATTATATAAATGGATGTTAAATTCTGTAACATCAGTATGGCACGATTTAGTACCATTTTTTTTGTAGTTTTATTTTAGCGACGTACCTCAGCTACATATGGACACAATGTACTAGTATGCGTCATGAGACGTACCTATTATTATTGTCTCGCTTGAATATTTACAGTTCATAAAATTCATATAACATTGGTAAGTTCCATTTTACAAACGACTTTCTTTTACGCGTTGTTTTAAAAATGTGACATCTTCGGAAATATATATTAAAAGTTTATACGGGAAAGGGTGGTTTTGATCTACGTTCAACGCGCAAAATAACTATAATTTCATCAATTAAATAAAAATTAATACTATACCAACAATAATAACCAATTATTTTGTTATAATATGTAAAAACTAGAAATCATTACTGACGTTGTAGAATTTAATACCACTCTATGTAAAGAAAAAGAAATTGTTAAATTATTAGTAATTAATACTTAATTATTAATTAAGTATGTAAACGAATCACTTTAGAACGGTGCACGTATTTCGCTATTTTTTGTTTTGTAATTGTCCAATTTAATATTGCATGCAGTAGATGGCGCTCGGTTCGATTTAGCTCGCGCTCACAGTAGCCTTTTAAAAAAATGTATGGCTCAGACCGATAGTTCTCATTTCTGTTGTTTAAAAAAGTTTAGTTGAACATCCTTCTCGTTGTATGTGTATAGATCCCAATTAAAAGTGAAAGTAAAGTTAAGTGTTTCAGTTTTTGTTCTGCTCAGCAGAATCCGTTGTGCGGCCCGAAGGTAGAATTCTGTACAATAATGGTCAGGATAAGGTTTGCATGAGAGAAAATGTTTGAAGTCATACGGAAAAACGAAAAGTTGAAGTAAAAAAACTCCATATACAAATGTCAGTGAGCGAGGCAGAAGACAGCAATGACATCTTTAAAAATATTGACAGATTGACGTACAATTGTTCAATTGCCATTTATTATTTTTATTACATGGTTATACTATAAATGGAAGATTTAGTCTCATTCTCTTTCTTTGTACCTACACCCACGCAAAGTCAAAGCGGACAGCTAGTATTAAACAAGATATTAAGCAAATTATACGTATAAGAGGTGCGTTGATTTGAAACCGAACAGGTACATAAATTAAACTCGAAAATTTGCAATTTTATATCCTCATATAAATAAGTAGAGAAGTTTATAGATACAGTTTACTATATGTTGCAAGTGCACTTATATGAAAGAGAACGTATGGCGAAGTATCTCTTCATATAATATTTAAGTTATACGACTTTTCTCTTTTACTTACGAAATATCCAAAGCACGATACAAAAGCTCCGTAAACTCATTACTTAATTTGTCTAAGGACTCGGAATGAAGTTGTTAATTTAACAAATTGTTCAAAGGCGGGCTCTATTTTCATTTCAGTACATAAAATTAATTTGTCCCGATTCAAATGATAATACGACTTCCATCGTTTTAATGGAGTATTAGAAATACTGCTCGTTAGTGTAATAAAGGTGATTTGATTTCACCTTGTAGTACATAAATATGAGTGTTGTGTATTTAAATTGTATGAAAGTAGCTTTATAATAAATAGCTGTTTTCGACTACACTTACGTTTTCTACACACTAGACCCAGTGGTGGTCGGACTGATCACTGACATTTATCACAAAATTTTATTAAAAAATTACTTTTATAAACAAAATTGTTGATTTATTGATACAGGTATACCGAAATGTTACTTATCTAATAGGATTTTCCAACAGAAATCTTGACCTAATTTGAATTTTCTTATTGGGTCAAAGTGTTATTACTCGGACTAAGCTAACTGCTACGAATTTGATATACCGATATAGAAATATAAATAAACACTTGTGGTTTGAAGTGGGTAAAAGTAATTATGCTTTTTTTTTAATGTATGTCATTCCCAGGTAGTTTTGTTTTTTTTTTATGTTTTACAGGCTCACGCTTGGCCTCGATCTCACCTGATGGTAAGTGTAGATGAGGCCGACGATGAATCGCGCTTACCCACTAGGTGCCTGTTCACTCTCCTCTTGAACACTTCCAAGTTATAGGAGGATGGGAAGACAGACGCCGGAAGCAAATTCCACTCCTTCGCGGTACGAGCAATAAATGTGGAAGCAAATCGCTTCGCACGAACAACGGGAATATCAACCACATAAGGGTGGAAACCCTCACGGCATCTAGTCGTCCTCTGATGGAATGGGGCCGGTGGAATTATGTCATGTAATTCCTGTGCACACTCTCCAAAGTGTAACCTATAAAACACCGACAGACAAGCTACTTTTCGTCGATGCTCTAAATTAAGCATTCTTGCCTGCCACAGCGTTTCATCTCCTACAAGCCGACGAGCGCGACGCTCAATGGAATCAAGAGTGGCCAGCTGATATTTAGCTGATCCATCCCATAGGTGACTTTTGTTTACATTAAAAGGATAGCTACAATCGATTAGATTACAGTAGATTAATCACTCACAACAGATTAGTAAATGTTTATGTCTCTTTACTCGCTATTAAAATGCTGACAATGATGCAAAATACAAAACAGACAATGCACGCTAAATGGAGCTCGGTCAGTGATAAAATTAAGAAATAAATGAATATATAAATCTATTGGTTATTTGCTTTAAATCTGCTTTACGGTACACAAATGTCAGTATTAAGATGTCCGCCAGTATTCGGACCTACTTGATTTACTAAAATATACATTTTATCGCTTTTAACGCTTCTCTGCCTTCGTACTTGATATGAAATAACGACGTGGCATAAGATGGTAACACGTTAAAATTAGAGAAAGAAGGGTTCTTAATCTTAAGTTCCTTCCTTAAGGCGACGGATTTCTAACTAGAAGATGTTAGCTATGTACCTAGACAAAGCCCTACCGCCATGCTATTATCGTAACCACGCTTCAACGCAAGTTTCGGCTCATTTATCAAAACGTATCCCCACGCACTATTACTATTCGACGATATTGTTCACCTATCTACAATATTTACGTCTTCATATTAATATAAGTCAGTACTAAAGATGATATATCAGAAAAGCCATTACGTAATTTAGTATCTAAAAGATTCCCATAAAACTTTTCCAGTTTTGTTAATAATTCGCTGCCATCGCCAGTGTATGAAAGTTAGGAGATCGCTCTTATGGCGGAAAACTCCGCAACAGATACGGATGCAGGTTATTTTGTTAAAATTGTTTTTTTTTTTTAATATTAAACAGATTATTGTCACAATGGAAATACTTGGATTTTGTTATGATTTGTTCTATTAGTTAATTTTTTTTACTATCTACATGAATAAAAACGGCTGCTTATTAATTGGCTAGTTATTTTTGATTATTCCTCTCAGTTACTGGATATTTTTTGTGGAAGAAATTTTGGAAAAGGGACGGAAACGTGTTGCAGGAAACCGGGGACGCGCGCGCTATTTGATTTGACCAACGAGCGCGCGCGGCGGCGGTGAAATGTCTGTGAGATGGTGCCAACCCAGTTTTCGTGAGGCTGGTACCACGATATACTGTCGGCCAACATAGCGTATGCGTGTGTGTGACGAGAAAGGAAAAGGGAAATGGACAAGGAGAACGCATCTGCAGAAATTGATATAACATATATTTCGTAGTACACATCATATGTACTACTACATATATACTACTGTAAGGCTCACTCGTTTTTTTGTGTGTAATTGATAGGACAAGATCTGTATGAAAGTAAATGTTTAAAATATCGCACAGACATGTGAAATGTATTGGTTAGAAAATGTCCATAAGTGAGTAGTAAGTGACGGAGTTAGTGAGATGGAAGACGGCACAGAGATCTTTAAAGTTATTGACAGGTTAACATAGGTTGTTCAGTTCAAGCTATCTCCCCTCCTGAATAAACAAAAATGAAGATTTGTCATTTTCAATTATGATTACGACGTATATGGAATAATACTATAATAATATATGCATTTGTGCTAAACTTGTAAAAGGAGGGTAAACTTCTTGAGTGTATTTTTAACTGAACGGCTTAATTGATTTTAACAAATGAGATGTCTTTACATTTCTTCTAATTGTGAGAATGATATAGAATATGTAATTATGACATCTGTCTATAAAAAGAAAATATATTAAGTTTTTTATGTAGCAATATAATAATGAATACCGAAAATTATTGTAATCAAGAAGAGTTTCAGTGTTTTCGCAATCTATTATTTGTCGTGTCGTTTTAAATTAATATGTCTTTTACTCATTATTTTTATTAACAATTTTAGATTAAAAGAAATTATTAAAGAAGATGCTTCCTATTTTAATTATATGTCTGTTATAAATACTGTTTATATAATGGGCGCTTTATAAACTATTATGATTAATATACATTATTTTTAATCTTAATACAACTTAATATTTTTATAAATATTCACAACTTAACCGGATTAAAGAGTTCATTAAATACCTCTCTGTTAACACTTAAGAATTTTCTTCATAATCCCAACATTAAACGGACAGCTCGAACTTTTCTCCACTATTTTAATACTGCTCGTGGTAGATTTTAACAAACTTTCTAGTTATCTGCTTCAATATTTATGAGATGAAAAATAAGAAGTTGACGTAGATCATATTTATTCAATTTTATGATTATCTAAAACATAATCTAAAGGATTACATGTGACAGAGATGCGAATATTAAGATGGATGTGTGGTGTAACCAGAATGGGTAAGACTAAGAATTATAAATATCAGAGGAAATTTGAAAATAACACCAGTGACAGAGAAGTTGAGGAGTAATAGCTTATAGCATGGAGCGTGAGTGACGGACCTGACCTCTTATTTCACATTGGTTCGGTAGACGGGTAGGCAGCTTGACCGGACTGTCGCTGCGGTCAGGGCGTTCGCTCTGGGACTTGTGGATCCTGTGCCACTCCGGCAGACGGTATCTCGTGGGTTTTTTAGTCAGTAAGAGTCTGACACCCCATAGTTCCCCAGGGCTGTGGGTGTCCAATGTAGGATTTCTTCCTACATAAAAAAAAGTCATGTAACAAGAAAAGTTTTGAGTTTGAAAGTGGTCGGATATAAGGGTAGAGCAAGACCGAAAAAGGTGTGGATGGATTGTGTGAAAGTGGTATATGTATAAAAGGTGTGAATATTGATATGGCATCTGAGTTCTGACAGGGGAGAGTGGAAAAGGAAAACATGTTGTACCAACCCTACTTAGGTGGGATAAGGGTAAGACGATGATGGTGATTCCTAATCCTAACTAATAATATAAATGCGATTGTGAATTTGCTTGCTCGTTTGTTTATCCGTTTATTTGTTACGTATTAACTCCTTAACTTCTGAACCAATCTTCATTTTGTATGCGCATCCCTAAAAAATGTACTGTTCCCGATACGTTACCTGATATCATTTCGACCTAAATATTTATGATGTATCCAAATAGAGTATGCCTGAAGTTTTTAAATAAATTTTCTAATACCAAGTGAAATCCGAGAATCATTATCGTTAACACCCATTAAGTAACGAGAAAATTATAAAACATGATACTCTTCACTACATAGTATAAAACGAAGTCGCTTTCTCTGTCCCTATATCCCTTTGTATGCCTAAATCTTTGAAACTACGCAACGGATTTTGATGCGGTTTTTTTAATAGATAGAGTGATTGAAGAGGAATGTTTATATGTATAATAACATAAATTAAATAGTGGAGAAATACTGTCATTTTTGAGGTTACCCCAAATTTAACGCGTGCGGGCCACGGGCAGTAATGAATAAATCAAAACTACTGGATCGATTGTAATCATTTTTTCAGTGAATGACATAGGCTATATATTTTATACCCGCGCGAAGCCGGAGCGGGACGCTAGTAACTAATATTATAAGAAAGTGACATTGTTTGCTTGTTACGCTTTCACGCTTTAACCATTTAGCCAATAATTATGAAATTGTATACACACGTTGTCAGGGGTGTATAAAAAGTAGATTTCTATTAAAAAAATCAGTTTCCGAGAGATAGGTAGATAGGTTCTACAAAAAATTGTACTTGTTGTATAAAAATCATTTTACTTGCTAATCTCAAACAATTAAAATTATTCTACTTCAGAACTTAATTTCTTGTTCATAAAAATAATCAATAACTGGTCCATACAAACCTACAGGCTTTAACACTTGATCAAAAAAAAATGTGTGGTTTTATGAAACCACGACGCAAGTGAAACTTTTTTTCGAATCGTAACATTTTTAAAACTGAGCACGATGTTTATTTAAATCATTGAATTATTTTAAATTGAGCCATGGCCACCGCTATATTCGTCTTGGCTGCTCTACCGAGGGCCTTTCACATTACCCTGACTCCGCGGCCGGCTGTAATGCGATAGATGGACGAAAAAAAGTTAATGCGATGTAAAACGAGTTTCACTTTAAAAGTGAAAGTCATAATTAATATTTGTTTAATAACATTTATGTGGTCATTACGTGTAATTTAATGAAATTATTCAGAATATTCTCGAATCCCAAAGTCCCAAAAGTATTAAAATGAGATCGATATCAATTTTTTCAATACATTTACTTCAAACACACGACTTGATTGAATTCATTCTTCGATTACTAGGGTTGAGTGGGAGACGCACTTGTTTGATTTACGCGTATTATGTTTCATTAAATATAATCCAATAGACATGCGACATTGTTTGCGTTAAATTATAAATGAGAATTAAGTATAGCGTAGTGTTATCATAGTGGCTGGTTATAGCATAGAAAACAGTTTTTTTTTTAAATATATTATAGGGGGCAAACGAACAGGTGGGTCACCTGATGATAAGTAATCACCGCCGTCCATAGACACTAGCAACACCAGGGGAGTCGCAAGTGTGTTGCAAGCACCGTTACTTCACGTCGGTTTTCTGTGAGAGGGTGGTACTGCCCCGGGCGAGCCGACCCATTCATGCTGAAACCAGTAATAGCTTCAGCGTAGCTCTACCACCTACAAAAGGTACTTAACTAATCAGTAAAAAAAAGTGCAAGCTCTCATCGATTATGGATATATCAACATTTTCATATACTGGTAATCGTCCATAGGCCGAAATTCTACAATAATATGGGGTACAAACTTTATCTTTGTGTTAATTTATATACACATGTTATTATCTGTGCTGTACAAAAATATACGTAGACGTAAGAAGAGTGAAGGACGTAAGAAGTGTATGACGAATAGATACTTGTATATAAAAGCTTCAATAGGTCGATGATAAGGAAAAAAATTAATAATTTTCATAATATTAAAGCTCTTCAACTGGTACTAAACAGAATAAAAAAATCGGTTTATGCATAGAGGAGAAAAAATTTGGTATTTAATCGTCATATCTTTGCATATGTATTTATAGAAGATATAATACATTCAATATAATTATTATAACTACACACTAATATTACACTGAGTTCTTGTTACGTCATACTCTCTGTTACAATAATATTATACTGCGACAATAAACTGTTATTAACGAATAACGTTTAAATGTTTCGTTATTACAGAAATGTACAGCTCTACTAGCTATATTTTATTTTTGTACCGAATGAAAATGTCTTATATAAACCGAATTTGTACCTACTTACTGTGACTGATGTTCTTTGTTCAATTTATTAATATTTTCTCAAATATATATTATATGCAATATTTATCGTAAAATATGAATTATCTATTATTTTTTTAAATGGTTAATCAAACTAATATATGACATTACATATGTGTTAGTATTTTTGCTTGTAATCTTTTCTTTCATTCATGGCGGTATGGCTATTTCTAAGTCCGCCTGGCTAGCTACCACCCTCACGTCAAAAATCTGTCGCCAACCACCTGTTGGTATGTTTCGGCAGTTGCACTTAATAGCCAGTACCCCACCAGGCTTAGCGTGACAACCATCTTAGACCACATCATCATTTAACATCAGATGAGATTATGGTCAAACGCTAATGTACAAAATATACAAAAAAATAAATGCGAACGGCAGAGAATGATTCTGTTCAGCGTGCAGTTAGTTAGATCGTTCAAAGGGACCTACTTTAATAATCAATATTACGGCTTCTTTTATACTCAGATACTAGGTAAAAAATAGGTAATCTATACATATAAATACCAATAAATTTGCCCGGGCTGGTCTCCAAGACGGATAAATCGATTTTAACAAGATTTTTACCGGTAAACAGAGGACTTTGAGGAGTGTTAAATACTACAACATATCATTACGCTGAAGCTATTACTAGTTTCAGCATGAATGGGTTGACTCGCCCGGGGTAGTACCACCCTCTCACAGAAAACCGACGTGAAGTAACAGTGGTTGCACTGTTGCGTTTCGTTCGGCCAGTGAGAGCGCCGGAGGCCCACATATTTAAAAGGCCGGCAACGCACTTGCGACTCCCCTGGTGTTGCTAGTGTCTATGGACGGCGGTGATCACTTAACATCATGTGACCCACCTGTTCGTTTGCCCCCTATAATATAAAAAAAAATTGTGATATTATGAAGATATTAATTTGTTCTCTTAGCTGTAAATGCTTATCACTTAGAATATATATATATATATTTTTCAATACTAAATTTGATTATAGAAGCACTTAGTGCTAGGTAGAAGCCGACGTACATTAATGAAATTGCTTTATGCTCGACACCAGTCCATTCAGTAGAGTAACGTAACGTGAAGCACCGGCACGTTTCAATATAATTAAAAATATTCAAGCACATATCCGAATACAGCGTTATTAATATGCAAATTGAATTATAAATTCCATTCGATCTACCGATTTACCCGGAGTAGGTTGTTCAAGAGTGCGAAGTGTGAAATCAAATAAAATAAGTTTGTAAATAGTTCGAAGTTTGAAAATTAGAACGATAATTAAACTCCACTATAACTCGTTAGTTTTGAATCAGCTATTGAATGATACACTGCATTTTTGAAGTATAGTGGGATCTGGGAATATAGTTTACAATGGAAATCAATCTCGTAATGGTGATCATTTTATTGTAAATGTTTGTTATAATGTCAGTGTGTAGATATTCCTTTAGTTATTATTAAAGGTTGGCGAATTTACAACGAGACGGTACAATAACATTTTTTGATCGTTGAGGATTCCTCTGAATCAATCCAAAATCAATCGATGGTGTCAATAATTAAATTAAACTGAGTAGCTTAAGAAGACAACTAGTACATTCTACTTAAAATAAAACAACGTATGTACCAAGAATAATTCCTCCTGCAAACATGTTTATTTTCTAAGATTTAACTAAGTAGCAAACAGGAGATGATTGATGGGTTTGAATCCTAGAGTAAGCCAGAACTTTTGATGAACATTTCGAAGTAGTTTAGCATCTATTCCGTAACATAAATAAATTTGATGTGTCCGTTTGTAATGTCAAAGCATCAGCTATTTACTAAATGGATATGACGCTATATACGATAATGAAACCAAAAAAAAAACTATTATCTGTCCGTCTGTCTTTTTTTCCTTTATTTCAATGAAACATGTGTACAAATTCTTAGAACTAGTAACATTATTTTAAACTATATCTAACTATTCTATATATATATTACCAGCGTTATTAATTCTAACATGTTATATCTATATCTTACGTAGTAAACGTAGGTACGACTATATATAACACTATATACTATATCTGTGCAAAATAACTATGTTATACATATACGATTACTATACATTATTAATTTCGACAAACTCTATCTAAATTGTCGCGAACATACTGTTAGTCTTCGAAACGGTTGCACCGATTTCGACGAATCTTTTACTGACAAGTAGCGGAACATCAGCACTACTTCTTCTACAGTAACTACTCCTTATAATATAAGGAGTAACATACGTTGCTGTTATTTTAGACGAGCTTTTAGCAGCGATTTCACCGGCATCGGATATCCGAAACGGTTTGATCGATTTTAATGGAACTTTAACTGGCAGGTAGCGGATGTTATAAAGTGTCACTTTATGTTTTATTTTTTAATCATTCATATTTATTCAAGAAAAACAATAGGCTTCCGTGCAAATATAATGGGTAAACAAAAGAAGCAGTCTCTAGACCCACGCGTGCCTATATGCACGTTTACATTGAACAATTATTTTTGCTTAGTTCCACGCGGTTGAAGTCGCAAGCAACTACTAGTTATTAAAATAATTCGGTTTTTAGAAACACTGGAATAAATAGATTTTATATAGGAAAGTTTTTGTGACATGTCAGCATCCGTCCCATACACTTCACTTGTGCATACTAATCAAACTATATCATGTAAAACATCACCAATATTACAAAATATAGATCCAAATAACACAAGATTATGAATAAAATATAAAATCCATTACATGACATTACAAGATCCCGCCATAAACTCCCATAACAATGTTGCACACGTTGCTTACGTGGATTTTTTTTTTCATTGCACTGGGCGATGCTTGACCTCAGTCACACCGATATAATGCGAGTACGAGGCCTAGGATGTAGCGCGTTCGCTCAGTAAAACCGTATTCATTCTTCTTTTGAAGACCGTAATATTATATGTTTCGGGAAAAACAGACGCAGTTAGCGCGTTCCGTTCCTTCGCGGCTCGCATAATAAATGAAGATGCAAAGCGCTTCGTGCGGATGAATGGTAAATCGACTACAAATGGATGTAACCCTGGACGGCATAATTTCTACTTTTCACATGATATAAAAAATAATTTGTGATATGAAAGTTGTAATTTCTATCACACTACCCTTTAATATGGTATTTACGATTTTGTGATACTGTTATTTTCACTTGTTATTTCTCAAATGTTTTTGTGTTATATATTTACAGGTAACCAGTTAAAAAAGATCACTAAGACGAGATTACATTGCAGAATTACTTATTTCATGTATTATCCTAAATCTTTTAAATAGCTAAAAAACTGACGTTCGACAATCAGAAATCAACACAGCTTCAGAGTGATAATAACTAAGCTTGAGATAAATATATCATTTGTCACCTGTGAAATAGCAATGGAAAAAATAATCACCTGTTATTCAATTATATTAATATAGCTATATAATATAGCCAACATTATTTAAGCTCCCAACAATAGTAAACAATTTAGGAAACGTTTTAGTTATTAAAGTTTCACAAGAGCATAGTCCCACCGTAAATTCACAGGTTAATTTAAACTAACACCGGCAAACTATAACCGATGCCTATAAATAAACAGGTCATCCTCCATAACTTTATTGCGGACGCGTTGACCTCGACTTAATAGCCTGCGGTCGCGCTCTAACTTAACTAATTACGGTATAATGTTCGGAAAACTTTATAGAATCTACGCAAATTGCGGTCTGGACCTTTTTAATGTATATCTCTTAACAGATTGTTGGTTCCCCTCATGAAATGAATTGAAATCTTACTCGTTTAGAACAAAAATTTCGTCGCAATAAATGTCAAAACATCTTATTTGAGTTTGACTTTTTGGCACTGACTACTTTATTCGATGAATTTTATTCACGTAATTTAAAAATTGTGACATCTTAAAAAAAGGCAATAATACTTTTACATTTACTTAAAAAATGGCTGTCTGTAAAGTCGGTTTACGGACGATAATTTTACGTCATAATGTCGTAAGAAAACGTTGATGAAAAATTGCATACTTTTGTAAATTGAATTATGTTCACTGAATTACCGATATATGCATCACAAGCCGAACGCTTAGGCCGATCGCGCCTGTCTATCGCTGGTTCCGCTTGTACGCTCGGCTCAGGCGGAACGTGACAATGGGTCATGCTTTTTCGTGCGTGCAGCCGGCGTTCATGTATTTATAAGACGTTATCACGTCAAAAAAATTAAAAGTTACTAAAAATTATGTGTCGTTATAAAGTGTATAGTCTATAAAAATTATTATTAACAGTTTCAGTAATAACAAATTATATCGATATTTTAATTAAATAAATAGTCAAACTTGACTACTGCATAAAAAAAACATGAGCTGTCGCGGATGGTTCCTAATATTGAATAAACCTGAACTTTTCATGAAACAATATTTTTGTTATAAAATTAATTTAATGTCATAATTAATTATTTCATACATTGATTATAACTTAAAAATATTTCTCAAGTGGTTCTCCGAGTATTTGCTCTAGTTTCCTGATTGCATCCTTTGTTGATGTTTCAATTCTCGGATCGCCGTCTTCCAGAAGTTCCGCAAGGAATGGAACGCTCTCGGCCAGTAGAGGTAACCAACTGGAGCCTAGTTGCGTTGCCATAGCTACCAAACATTCTAGAGCTGTTAATCTGTAATTTAAACCATAAATCATCATCTTCTTACCCTTATCTAACCTAAGTAGGGTGGAACAAAACATGTTTCCTTTTCCATTTGATTTTGATTTCACCTTTGTCAGATGTCATCTCTATATGTACACCTATTATATACATATAATTTTACACACAATCTATCCATACTTTTTTCTATTTTCCCATATTCCTATATCCGTCCACCTTCATACTTAAAAGATGGATAGATAGAAAAAGGAATGGACACTTGGAAACAGGAATATAATATTTTATTGATTTAATATGTATTGATTACAGTTTAATACTGACATGGCGACAGCATCTCTCAAACTATATAATTATAATTAAGCAGTAATGATTAAGACTATAACGAAGAATATGAATTTGTCAGTTAGAACAAAGATAAAAACTCCCCGGAAATTTCTAGTAACATGGGCACCATTTTGTATTTTATGAACATTAGAAAGATATCCTATTTACATTACATTGGCAGAATTGTATATAAGTACATGTTGCAATAAAATAATAGTAAGATTACGAGTACATAACTTATAAAAATAAAGGGGGCGAAATGAGTCGATTGGGTGAGTGCCTTAAGTTAAGGGCTTCCCTTAGTAGTCCGGTGAAGCGGTAAAGGCCTGTCGGGCCAACAGTGTTGTCAGTTCGAAAAAAAAAAGAATCGAATGAAATAAAAAAACAATAGGAACAGAATAATATAAATTTATAACTAATAATGAATCTTGTAATTGCTCGAATTTTAAATAATTGGGAATGCAAAAACATAAATAACTTCTTGATTATGTGTATTTCAAAAAGCACACTGAATTCATACTAACCTTATATCGGCATCGTTATGCCTAGTCTTCAATAAAATCTGATAGTTCAATAACTTCCATAAGGAATCATCAGCAGTGGCTACAGCAAACTGAGATATACACGGTATTATCGACTCAGTCGCCTGAGCCTTGAAAGTAGAAATATCACCTAGAGTGTTTTCAAGTTGATCAACAACAGGCTGCATTAACGTCTCGAACCTATTTTTGTTCAAGAAATTTTGACTGTCATACAAAAACACTACATGCAGTGTTTTTATGATATACTTCATGAGAGTCAAACACTTCTCTTCATCATCGAAGTATAACTCTTCGGTTTTAGCTTTATTGCAAGCATCGAGGAGATCCGCTGCGTTTTTGATAAAGTGACCGGCAAACAGAACAAATAGACCCTTTAGCTTGTCCGCTATTACGCTGCTTAATCTGAAAGTGGAAACGAGAATTTAGTTTCCTACTTAATAAGTGTAAAGTTATCATGCACAACTTATCACGTTCCGTGCCACGTGTGGTACACGTTAAGCTTGATTTGTACGTCGCGAGTACTACCGGTGTTACACGTTAAACTTGATCTTCACGCCCCGAGTACCACCGGTGTTACACGTTAAACTTGATCTTCACGCCCCGAGTACCACCGGTGTTACACGTTAAACTTGATCTTCACGCCCCGAGTACCACCGGTGTTACACGTTAAACTTGATCTTCACGCCCCGAGTACCACCGGTGTTACACGTTAAACTTGATCTTCACGCCCCGAGTACCACCGGTGTTACACGTTAAACTTGATCTTCACGCCCCGAGTACCACCGGTGTTACACGTTAAACTTGATCTTCACGCCCCGAGTACCACCGGTGTTACACGTTAAGCTTGATCTTCACGCCACGAGTACCACCGATGTTACACGTTAAACTTGATCTTTACGACACGTGTACCACACATTTGTGATGTGATACATACACTACTTATTTACTTACGTTTACACAATGTGATAACTACTGAAAACGAAAGAATTACTTATGTATTAATATCATAATGTAACATTGTATGAAAATATATAAATTTTTAGTAAAAAAAAATATCAAATGGCCTGAACGTCTTGTTTAGTAAAATTTGCTAGGCACGGAACGTTTTCACTGATAAGGGTCATATAGGCTAGCAAATAACAAGCTTCAATTTATATTTGCTTGAATGTCGTGTATACGTGATTCCCAAAAGTCCTAAATATCTTTAGAATAGACAAAAGTTAAAATAAAATACTGTTCTTTTTAGTGTTAACTCAATTACAAAGTAACTATACATTATTCACATCAGTTGAGTTTATTTTTATTTAAATAGTCTAAAAAGGAAAAAAGACTAAACAAACAGTAAGTTGAATTATTATGACAAATTAATGAAGAACAAAATTTACGGTGGTAACACTTATTGCTTCCTAAAAGAAAACAACTTGTCAAAGAAGTAAGGCATGTAGATTACAAAAGTTTCACATACATACCTATAGAAAGTAATTGTTCTATCCTTATGTCCTTCAACATTAGTCCTTATTGCCCAATCATATATCTTGAAATACAATGGCCTGAAATTAGTCTCAGACAGTTTAAGCACGAGACACACAAGAGCATTTACAATTTCATCTTCAGCTCTATCTATTACAGAAACTTCAATGTCCTTTTCGACTGCATCGCTACGCAACTGCAGTGCTGTCAAGAAGAATGCTGTCAAATCTTGTTGCAGTGCTGTAAAATCTGCTGCTGTTACATTGGCAAAGCTGTCAGCTAAAACCGACATTACCGGTCCGATTGCATCAAAGTTTTCTTTTCCCAACAGTAACTGATGCGTTTCATTTACAACAGGTATTAGAACTCTCGGTGGAATCGATTCCGCTATCTTCTTTTTAATGTTCGACAGTTTACCCACTATAGCTGATACTTTACTGCAATCTTGATCCTCATTCTGCCATTTTGCAAACAAAATTGAATATTCGTATAATATCTTTTGTAGATACGGGCTCAAGAATAAGGGAAGACTTTCGATAATCTTCGCTATCGCAGTCACTGTACTTAAGAGCACTAGTTCTGGTGTTTCCGCTTTCCTTTGTCTCTTCAAAACTTTTATCAGAGCAGGCATGAATTTGCGCAAACTGGCCAAAGCGTGCGCTTTCAAATTACTGCACAATTCAGCCAAACATAACACAATCGAAGCCATAACATTTCCAGATATATTCGGATCGCAAGTGTATTGTGTAACTTTTCTAGCACATCTTTAAATGGTTCTGGATTTTCGGATGCAAGCATTCGCGTTAGCAGTTTTAGAGACAAGAGAGCTGTTTGTTGATTTAGTTCTATCTCTTGAGCAACAGTTTCACTAACGTTCACTTCTTTATCTTCGATAGTTTTTATGATATCTAATAAAGCCGGTATTAGAGAATATATTAAATCACGGTCGACATCTTCAAACAATTCTGGATTCGTTTGGATTTTAGAGTTCAATAGTTCCATTGATTTTCTTCGGACTGTTTGCAACGTATGTCTGAACAGACCTCTGATGACCAACACGAACATTGTAGGCGATAGCAAATTGTTAGTGTGATCTAGTAAATCGTAGCTATGATGTAACATTACTCGCCAATACTTCGCTGTTTTTTCAGTCACTAACTTTTGAAACTGTTTGTATAAATGTCAGAACGTTGATAATGAAACTTTTGAAACAGCCTTCCATCTTCACGATATCAGAAGCTTGACTAATATGGTGAATAAATCTCGATGAAGCTAGACACGTATTCATAAACGTGATGATTACGTATTTATAATGACGCAATTGTACGGCTGTATGACCGTTAACACTAAATATGTCGCTCGGGTCGACATCGGTCTCCGTTGAATTCTCATCTTTTTGCATTGGCAGAGATTTTATATAGATGATTAATTTTATAAAGTTATCTAAACAAACTTCCGGTGGGAATTCAAGCAGGATGCTTTGCCCGAAATCTAATCTGTTTATCGGTGACTCTTGTTCAGCCAAACTTCGTGAATGTCGTTTGTCTTTAGTCTTATTCTCGTTGAAATGTGCAATATGAGTCTCTAATAGTAAAGCCAAGAACACCCAAAGGAATTGATTCGGTCCTAACGTTTCTATTAGTTTCTTAAACAATGGCAATCTTCTGTGTTCAGGGACATGCAGAACTACATCAGCAAATATACGCAATATTGGAACAACACGATTCTGTAAATTTTTCAATTCCTTTTCAGTGTATTCTCCAATATCCTTGTCTAGTTTTACCAATATAGGTATTAAAGTTTCTATTATTTTGGAAATAATTTGGAAGCTATATGCATCGTCATGTCTTAGAACAGAGGAACCCATAAAAGTGAATATTTCCATTGTATGATGCAGAACCTGTTCAGGTAGCATATATGCAGCATGAGATAGCAATATTAAAGCATGATGGTGGCTCTGTGGATTTTGAGTTCCTCTAATACACTGACAACAAGTTCCACATCAAATGCAGATTTCAATGTCTTCAACTGATCCTTATCTTTGTCATCGACGAATTTCTTACAGTAGTACCAGAGAGCTGATAAAATCAGTTGCTTTGTATACTCTACATACGACTGTTCTTCAAACCTTAAGCATTTATTAAGTAGTTGAAATAATATAGAAACAAATGTATTATCTAATTTTATTTTCTTTTTACTCTGAACATACTCAAGTAGTGTGACTCCTAATCTCCACTCATCTGTTTCTACTAATTGGTATGACAGCATAGATACACTAGCTTTCTTTTTCTTGGGTACATTTGCAGCAGGATCAACAGCATTTAGCATATCCTCTAATATCGGTTTAAAATCATCAAAAGTAATATGTATTTTCTTCATAATTCTAGAAGCTACACTTGATATAGTTGGATTATTACTAAGCGCTCCAGCTGATGCTATCAATCGTACAAAGTCTTTACGTTTTTCATCCGGAATATTAGCAAAGACATCCTCACTTATTTGTTTCATTATCAATATAGATGGACTTGTTAAAGTATAATCATCATCTAAAATACATTCCCGAAATTCTTTCAAACCCAAAGCAATCGAGCTCCATATGTGTTCTATGTTGAAAGTACTGACAGTTAATTCACTGATGTGAGCATAAACACTTCTAAACATAATGGATTCATAAATGTCAAATGTGACTTTCTTTGTAATTACACAGTCTGTCAAAGTTTTTTCTAATGAATTTAAACACGGTACTAAATGGGAAAATGCATTAGCATTATTAAGGTTACAGAAGAGTTTCAAAAGACTTGACTTTATGTGAGAAGGTGTGTTATCCTTCAATATACCGGTAAGTTTCAAGAGACAATTGCGTCTGAATAACTTTTTTTGTGTATCTTTTGTATTTAAAATTGTATTGAGAATGTGACTTGTCTGATTATGATCCAATAAAATTTCATTCTTGTGTAACATCACTTCATTTAGTAGTTGTACATATACAAGTTTTTTATCTGGATCTTCCCTCAACTAATTTAGAAACCATATCTATAACGCTTTCGCGGATAATTGAAATTGGATTGTTTAAGTTAAAAAGAACAACTAAAATTACTACATCAGATTCGTAAAGCCACTTTGCATCATCTTGGATAGCGAGAAAATTTATCAGCAACTTCAGACTTCTCAGTTGAAGTTCTGGTGCAATAACGTCTTTCGGATTTGTTGCATATAGAATATGACCACAAGCAAAATTTGCTATAAACTCAAACTTTTCTCTAGCGTCGTTGCAAAATTTATCTAAAAGTTTCAAAAGAAGCTTGACATAATTTTCTCCGTAACTTGGAATAGCGCACCCAGGTTATACATATTTCATACAGTCTTCGGATTAAAATCATTTCGGTTGTTTGTACAACATTACACCAAGGCTTTGCAATAACTGGTATATTCATATCTTCAATTGTCCTACTGAATATATATTCTATAATTTCAAATAACATTTTATTTTCTTTGGCATAATTGATAAACTCCGGTATTATTTCATAAGAAAATGTAATACCTAGTGAGCTCTGAATTATAGGTCGCGTTTCAACAGATTCTAAGAGAATACTCAAAAGTAAAGATAGTTCCTGAACAGTAGCTTTTTTGAATGAACACGACTTAAGCAACATATAAAAGCACAAGTCTACAGTGTTGTCTTTATTTAATAAATTCTCATCAAGTATATCATCAAAATCTACTGACTTAGCAATAAAGAGTTCATGAAATACTCGGAGACCTATTTCAGTAGAATTATTTTTAGTCATGTCTCTAGCAATTTTACTTGTGAGTTTACATTTTTGTCCCCAATTTGATGTTACTATTTGTTTAGCTACATCATTCGTTTCATCGTTATGCGGGAAAAGAAGCGGAACTATTGCCAAGATCGAGTCTTGATTTACAGGAAGTTTTTCCAAGGAGCAAAACTTAATAATAGTTTTTTTAAGCACAGTCCTCCACTTTTTAGATTTTCTTGATATAATAGTTACAAAGATATTCAATATGTCATCTGCGTTCAAAATTTCTTCGAGATATTCATTCTCAATATCTAAAGCGGAGTCAACAACCTTCGGATTGTCGTCATTCATTCTATCAATTATTGATTCTTTAACAAAATCAGGATTTTGTATTTTCAGAGCTGTAAATTCTTTACCTATATATTTTACTGCTTCAATACGTAAAGCCGGGTTGATATGATTTAAATTTTCAAATAGATATGTCCCCTTCACTTTATGAGCGATAGCTGGCTTGAATCCTAATAACTTCGAAAGCTGACTCTGCCTTTCTGAAGAAATATCACTATCAGAAGTCATCTCAGCTTTTACAACTTTGTCAAATACGACAGGATACTGACGTTCAATGTTTTTCAAGAATATAGCATACCAATTCAATACATTTGTAGAAAAGTCATCTTCTTCAATTATCTCTATATCACTTCCGTCTTCATCAGCAATATTATTCTCTTTCTTTGGACGATAAGCCTTGAGAATACACCTGAAATTTTGACAATTTGTGTGTTAAATTTAGTTTCAAACGAGCTTTCAACAATTGTTTATAATCTCATAATATCCATTATGAGATTAATTTATGAGGTTAATTAATTTGAGCGCCGGAGACCCACATATTTAAAAGGCCGGCAACGCACTTGCGACTCCCCTGGTGTTGCTAGTGTCTATGGACGGCGGTGATCACGTACCATCAGGTGACCCACCTGTTCGTTTGCCCCCTATAGTATATATAACAAAAAAAATCCACATCCCAGATTCAATTACACTTGTGATACCTGTTGATTAATAAATGAAGACTCGGCAACATGCATTGTATTGAGGAATTATTCAATTAATATAATATTGCTACTATATATACAGCAACTGTTGCAACATCATCATAAGTTTTTATGACAGTTCATGTGACAACCATTGATTCTTGGACTGTGCAGTATTTACCATCAAATAAAAATAGGTTATTATTTTTTTTTTATATTACAGGGCGCAAACGTACAGGTGGGTCACCTGATGGAAAGTGATCACCGCCGTCCATAGACACTAGCAACACTAGGGGAGTCGCAAGTGCGTTGCCGGCCTTTTAAATATGTGGGTCTCCGGCGCTCTTACTGACCGAACGAAACGCAACAGTGCAAGCACTGTTACTTCTCGTCGGCTTTCTGTGAGAGGGTGGTACTACCCCGGGCGAGCCGACCCATTCCTTCTGAAACCAGTAATAGTTTCAGCGTAGCTCTACCACCTACCAAAATGACCTTTTGTCATGCTAGAATCCAAACTAATATTATAAATATGATAGTGAATATGTTTCATTGTTACGCTTGCACATGTCACATGGTCTTGATCATTTAAATGGTCCATCATGAAATTTTGCATGCATGTTTTCAGGGGTATGGGAAAGGGCAATGAGTATCTGTCATCCAGAAAAATTTACATTAACAGGGAAGATGTCGCAAGCATAAGCTAGTAAAGTATATAACCTTTAAAATGTTTTTGACGTTATTACGTCTTATAAATCGATGAACGCCAGCTGCACGCGCAAGCAAGAGCGCGAAACAAGCGATAGAGAGGCGTGATCGGCCTAATCGTTCGGCTTGTGACGCTTCTATCTTTCTTCCATTCCATCGGCCTATGTGTCCGAGTAGAAGTGAGACAGCGGCAGCACAACCTACAGGTGAACTGTTTTGTCAACTGTTTATAAAGTGAAGTGAAAAGTGAATATGGTTTCTATTGTTTATTACAACAACAATGGCGGCAAAAAGTATGGAAGTTTTCAACAATGTTTTCTTTTGACATTATCACATAAAATTATCATCCAATGGACTTTATAGACAACCATTTTTTTTTTATGAGATAGGTGGAAATGGCTAAATTTAATTCTCACAAGCAAGCAAGAAACTAAAATGTATATGGAATATATCATACTTTAACTCTAAATTCTAACTAAGATTGAAAAATTACATAGAGCATATATTATTCTCTTTTACGGAAACTACTCTTTTATCTGGAAAAATTGTTGGCAGTCTTTAATATTTTACAATTATTTGTCATCGCTACCTACTCCTTATATTGATTATAAATTACTGTATCATTACTATTTAGCCTTTATAGAAATACATAGAGTTCAATAGCTCTGGTAAGTCCTATCTACCAGTTAAGACAATTAAACTCAGTTCACTAACTCTTAATATTAGGTTGGATTAACAACAGACACTTTAATTTCATCTATATATTTAGAGCTTTCGTTCCCAAAGTGGTCCATGTGGATCCCAGGATTTCACGGGATACTCAAGGGGGTCTATGTTGGTGTGACAAAAAAATGTGGGTTCACAATTCTAAGCGATACAAAAAAAAATTGGTTATTTATGAGAAGTAATTGGGGGTCAATGACAATAAATCGCACTTAACTGTGTCCTGAGTTTAATTTTGGCTTTCCATGAATGGAGTATTTCTATATACACTACTATATACTTATATAATACTTCCTTCTAATATAAATACATATCTATCTATCTCAATGAAAAAAAAAAACATATATTTAAAGAAGAGAAATTAGCAAAAAAGAATTCTAGTAAGCATGGGTGTCTACAAATAGCGTGAAACATGAGTGGTCTACGAGACAAAAATATTTTGAGGATTTCTGATATAGAGTAATACAAAATTAAAACTAAAACACTGTACCATACCTGATTATAGTATCTGGTTCTTGTGTTTTCAAATCCACTTCGTCTATCAGTATTACTGGCAACTGGTTGTATGTTTTAAATTCCTCCATGTTATTCTGTATGCATGGGAGTACCTTATTCAAAAATGCCAACACAAAGGGCTGTATATTACATTTCCTTTCCACTAAAGTTCTCAAGTGTTTACAAACAGTACTCATAGTGTCACCAGAAATGTTAAAAATAGCATCAGACATTTTAGTCATGTGACTTTGGTGTTCATACATCATTACCATGATAAGTACAATATCATAAGACAAGTCACATTCTGTGGACAAAAGTTTATCTAGAATTTGTTTAAGTGTACCTGTTTTAATTTTTCCTTTAGTCATCATATAACCCAGTATTATAAGAGATGAAGCACGAAAATCATCAATAGGAGAATCTATTCCCTTTATTATAGAGGGCAGGAGAGTATTGATAATAGGCTCCGTAAGCTTTTTATTTGTTTCTATTACACCAAGGCAGACTTGACAGTAAAACGCAAAGACAGTATTAAGCTGTGTTGATTTTTCTTTATATTCCCTTATATATGTCAGTAGAGATTTTGTAATAAAGTGTAATGTTCCAACATTTGACACACATTGACCGAATAGAACTTGACTAGATAACGGGACCCCAGATTTCTTTATTGAGTGCAACCACTGCCATCGCTTACAGTTTTTGTTTATCTGTAACAGTTGGACAAACCTGACAAATATCATTGTTCTATGATATGGTAGTATTAAGGCCATTATCTCATCTATGTTGTATTGATGAATATGGTATCTATTTATAAGCCATTCTAAAGCTTTGTGAGAAGATTGCAGAAGAAAATACGGCGATAATTGTAGCAGAAACTTTTCAATCGTTTGATCAAGATTTTTGTTCACTTCCTTAGACTGTACAGCTCGCTCAAAGTCCTTAGAAGTTATGCTGAACAGCGTATCTTGATACACATTAAATTCTGGACACAGACCGATCAATTCATTGAGGCCACTCAATCCAATTTCATAGAAAGTGTCTCGGTCTTTCAGCGCTGCTTGAGAAGGGTCGAAAAGTAGAGACACTTGCTTCTTCGTGTCTTGGTAAACTGAAGATTGTGGTGCTGACAATTTTTGCAGCTGTTGAGATAACGATGTCGACGCCATCATTTAGAATTTATTATTATTTCTGAAACATATCATATAAAACAGATTTTTATAACCTACATTTCTGGTACATTAATATTATAAAAACAAAACCACCACCGGATATGCAATTGTTAGATTTCATACCTTTCGTAAACAACAAGACGAGCGTTATGTATATTTATATTTCATTACTATCATTCATAAACACGTGCTAAAATGAGATGAATTATTCACTAACACGCAGGTTTATTTTGTTTCCCCGTAGCTAATGATAGCAATAGGGAAGCGTACCAACTATCGACATATTAAAATATCGATATTATAAGAAATAATTTGATAAATTTCGTTGATGTTTTTAAATTCGAACTACCGATAATTGACTTGATTTCAGAATATCTAATTCGATATTTTTAAGTACTTTATTATATGTTATAATATTTATTATGCCTTCCACTTATAATTGTAATGTTTTTGTTCGTTTCATGTAAGTTTAAATTAATATAAACTAAAGCGTTTTAGTTTTATTCTTCATATATATCGCCAAGCACTTGTTGGTGTGATCCGGCAGCAGCACTTGTGAGCCAGTTTCTCCCTAGATTTAGCGTGACTACTGTGTTTAGACTACATCATCATTTAACATCAGATGAGATTGTGGTCAAGCGCTAACCTATGAAGTATAAAAAAATATATATGTTTTTGTCTTCAGCTGTATAAAACACATAAATTATTTCTATAACTATTTCAATTATAGCAGTATCGGATAGTTTGAGGTACATTATATTAGAACGGTTATTCTACTAAAAATTTGTTTATCGAAAATACTAGAATTACCAATGCCATTGACGGAAATGATACGCTGACACTGGTAAATACTTCTATAAAACCAATTAAAAACATACTTTGTATTTTCGTGACGTTTTCAAATCGGTCAATGTCAAATTTGAATGTCATTATTTGTGTTATCAAATTAGTAAATATTGTTTTAGTTACGATTTTGCGCAATTTGTGACATTGAATATAATCGTATATCTTATAAAACTACTCTGATGTTTTGTAAACCATTTTGTAGAATTTCATTGACAACAGTGTAATTATTCATACTCTCAACCTAAACTTCTTCAAAGTAATACACTCTTTTGTTCTCAAAGGAGAACAATGGTTTTAATAAAAATTGTATTTTTTGCTTTAGTATTACTTATAAATCAATGTTTAACTTACAAGCCTGTCGTATTAATTCATGGAGTTATGACGGGAAGTGGTAGTATGGAAATAATCAAAAATAGAATAATGGAGGTATGAAAGATTTCACTAATGCAATTTTATAATATAATATATACTTGTATTATACTTAAGTCAATAACTAGGGTTAGTATATCATCTCTGTCTGTGATAACAGAATATTGTTTTGTGTACATATAACTTTTTCTTGTGACATAAAAGATTATCCGTGAAGTTGAGAAAATGAAAGAAAAAATAGAAATTTGGAATTATAACGTTTTCAAATTACTATAACGACATTCGATAAGCATAAATCGTACCATGGTCTAAAGTATTTTGTTTTAAAATTGTCATAAATTTTAGTAAAACGCCTATGAGGAGTTATTTTCATTGTTTTCCATCTATGCAAACACTGCATTGGAGTGTAACCTATTGTTGACCTAACATATTGAATCTTTCCCAATTTTGTTTTTAAAATTATAAAAATGATTTATTATTAAGTTTTTTAGTGTGCCATTTTTTGGCACTGTCTCAGCAAAAGCAGGTTTTATTGTCAAAATATTATTATAAAATTTATAATTATGTGACCTAATTCAGATATCTAAGAGTAACTCACTCTCTGTACATGAAATAAAATTAATGGTAAACACTAATTTAAACTTAAAGTTATTTAAAAAAAGCACTTCAAAAATATATTAATAAATAATAATGTTTATGAACTTAACCAGGTTTATTGTTGACTTTTATCAATTACTGTTTTTTTTTTCCTGAACTTATGCAAATTCGCTCTTCACAGTTATCATTAAGAAAAACAAAAGTGATATTATTATTTTCTCAGAAACATCCCGGAACGATTGTATATAATGTCAATAGATTTGAAGGTTGGTCTAGTTTGGAGTCAATGTGGCATCAAGTTATGGAAATTGGAAATGATGTTGCAAACATATCTGCTTCCCACCCAGAGGGGATTAACTTGATTGGTAAAATAATATTTTTTATTTCAATATGTCAATTCAATATATAAGAAAAAACATACAAACATAGACATCAAAATACTGAAATATTTTTAACCAAACTCTTTAAAGGGTTTACAATAATTTTATGCTAATTAAATTTTGTAGGGAAAAGGTACTGTTTTATACTGATATTTTGGCAAAATAGATGGACTTTAAGGGCAAGTTTATGATTAAAACCTGTGAAAATGTAATAATTTCAACTCTAATATTGTTAGTTAGGTCTGGTAACATATAGGCTTAAATATTTCGTCGAAACTAGTGCATCTTAAATTTTTAAGTTGGTAGCAACTATCAATTTTTTTTTTTTTAATCTGAACCACATATATCCAAAGTAATTGAAGAGAAATTATTTTATAGTCATCATAGCATCATAACTTTGTTTCTTCCCCTGATAGTCCTTTTTTGTATTGTTTTCCTGTTCACCAATATAGATTGTGAATTTTTTTTTCTTATGTGTTTATAAATCTTACCCTCTTTATCTTATCTCTAAATGTCAAAATAATATTTCAGGGTATTCTCAAGGGGGTTTAATTGCGAGGGGCATTGTTCAAACATTCTCGAATGTTTCTGTTAGCACATTTATTTCTTTGAGTTCACCACAGGCTGGACAATATGGAGGTAATTACTTATAAAAAAATTAACATTATGTATGGTAAATTATTATTTTTTATATTTTGTGTGTTTTGCATGCAGCTGTCTAAGAAAGACTTAACTGTTATAATTTTCTTAAAATATTTTAAAGCTAGCTTTTACTTGAATCTTTGGTCGTATGAAATTGCTTATGATGTTTAACCATTACTCTCTATCCCATGGAGAAAAGTGTAATGATACGGCAGCATAGATCCTTCCTTTGGGTTTAGTCAGAATTGGTTTAATAATTGCATAACATTTTAAGTCTTTTCTTTAAAATTCTTCAAATTCTTCATGTATAAAATTTAATAACAAGAAAATCTTGTAAAATGCAATGTTTAGACTTAGCTCACATTGTATATAATCTGAATGTCTTCATAAAACTAGAGATTTTTATCACTACTTAAATTAAACAAGGTTCATTTTGAAATTTAAGGACTCAATTGTAGTGCCTTATGGAGATTCTAAAATGACGCAACAACTAGCTTGACACCATTGACATATAACCCTTTACTTACAAGTTGGAAATACTTATCTTATATACCTACAAATTTGACATTAATTGCGTTGTACCCATTTGACGGCAAGAAAACAACCTCTCATTCATACAATCTAACAAAAATGATGTCTGTAGTACATGAAATCGTCAGACAGGGTTGTTCTAATAACAGATTTAAACTTTTCAGCTGGTTTTCTTCATTTGGTATTTCCCGGGCTAGTCAAGGATACAGTTTATGAATTATTCTATTCCCGAGTCGGTCAACACACGTCTGTGGGCAATTATTGGAATGATCCATACCATCAAAACCTATATCAGAGCTACAGCGTTTTTCTCCCATACCTCAACAATCATTTAACGTGAGTTTCAACTATTTTCCTTAAACAACTTAAAATGGTGCTCAATACCAATGTATTTTTTTTTAATTTTTTTATCTCATAACTTCATAATTTATACAAATTTGTAAAATATTGTTTTTATTAGGAAAGGGATATTTTCAAGGGCCTCTCATTTTAGTTTCATATCATTCTTTTATCATTAACAAATTACTATTATTATGGATATGTAGACTACATATGTACAAAAATTAACATAATTCAAACAATATTTCTATGCGACATATTGTTACGTTAGGTATCCCAACTAAAGAGAATGTTACTTTATTTGTTTATTTATTACACTATAAAGCTTTAACTACACAACCGATCATTATGAATTTGTGCATACCACCTTGTCAGGAGAACAGAAAAGGACATCGGGTATTTTACGACTAGAAAAAGTACTGTTCCCGATTTATAGGTTAAATCTACATTAACGAGAGCGAAGCCGCGGATATATGCCAGTCTTTATGAGAACGATTCAATGTCATTTTAATTATATTATCCTTGCTATAACAATCTGATGTTTATAATGTTTGGAGTTTATTTCTCAGTAATAATGTAATAAGATAAGATAATTAATATATAAGCAGAAGAAAGTCAGTTGTTTAAAGAATATTGCCTCCATATTATGGTAACTACATTAATTTGACTTGAATTTACTTTATACATGTAAGTAAAATTGAAGTCTCTGTTATTTGTCTAAATCAATTTTACTAATTTTACTAGCAATTACAGGATATTCACAGTATTATATACATTAAATATTATAACGTATCGTAGCAATCAGTAACTATAAAGGATTCCCGAGACAATTTAAAACGAATAAAAGAATTTTAATGACATATATTACAATTAAAAAAGAAATAAAAGACAATGTCGATACAATTCACAGTTCCCATGAAGAAACAGAACCACTTTCACAGGAATGGAGTCGCTTGCACTAGCTAGTAGCTGTTAAATTCAGTAACAATAGAAAAGTGCCTTTGTCACTGGCAGACTTCAATAATATTGAAGGTTACCTAATCATATTTATAAACTTAACCTCTTCATGACGTTAGTACAGATAACGCTAGATTGTAAGTTTGTATATAGTAACTAGGTACCTAATCTGTAGTGATGTTACAAGGTGAAGTTTGCGATTATATTTGTAGGAAGTGATTTGTGAATAGGCTATATTTTATTGTTAGTAAGTTTATGGATATAATTAGCAACTGCCCGCGGCTTTGCACGCCTACTTATGTAGTAATTATTTATAACTGGATTTTTTTTCTTTTATTTTAACTTATAGGTTATTTATTCTTATTGTTTATGATTTTCTAAGTATTTTTAATAATACTTATTATCATACAGTATTATTGGTTTGAAAAATTTATTAAAATCGATTAGGAATTAAATTTGTCATTATTTATAATACTTAAAAAAAATCTTAAATTATAGTCTATTAACTTTTAAATGACATATATGTGTTTTGATGTATACAATTTCATAAAAAACGATTTAGGAATAAAGAATACATATTTTTTAACAACTCTAGTATCCTCTCAATAGACAAATTATATAAGCTTCCTGTCTGCAACATTTCATAAAAATTTGTCCAACCGTATTTAAATCCCAACAGATAAAATTTATAACAAAACTGAATGTAAAATGTACAGAAGAATTGACTTATTTATTAATGTTGAATAACATGGACAAAGTTGTAGCCAGATGTTAATATAGTATGATTTAGTAGGATTCTACTATAATTAGCTAATTTCAGACAGTCTGACAGACGGTTCCATGGTGTAATGGTTAGCACTCTGGACTCTGAATCCAGCGATCCGAGTTCAAATCTCGGTGGAACCTGTACTTTTTGGCAACTCTTTTTTTACTTATAACAGATTATCATTATTGTCAAATTAATACTAATATTTTATGCAACGAATATTAATTAATAGCTATTATTTTTTTATTCATAGGTGTTATTTTTCTAATATTTTTATATGTCCATCATTTATGGTTGTAGTTGCATATATTTAGTTATATACCTGAAAATAATTATAATATAACATTAATCTTAAAATGATGGTAATAAATTTTAATAAAAAGATTGACTTTTTTATACACTCGTGTTACTACAGATTTTAAAAGTATATTCCAAAATATTGTACTATTTAGTAACTTTATGTACCTAATTATCACGTTACAAAAAACAATTATAATGAATTTTGTTGCAAAAAATAATTTTAACGCCATCTCTTAATAACTAGTGAAACCAAATCTTTCATTTTCATATTATTTTTGTAGTACACAAATAACTGGGATATCTATAATATAAGGAAATATACAATATTAACGATTGAGATGTTCTGTCGATGTGTTTTGTTAATTAATAATAATAAATCAGATATAATTCGCCACCTGAGAGAATGGAATCGGTTGACTATGTGAAAAGTAGCTGTCAAATATCTTCGCATTTCTTTTACTCGTGCGTTCAATACATTTTGCATCTTGCTTTCTCATATTTCGGCAACTTTATTGAATTATTTATATGCTTTGACCGATGTATTATCCGGTGTTATGATTCGGGAGCGTAGTAATTGTGGTTATGAACATAAATGTACTGAAATATTAAATCTTTGATTTCAGTTCAGAGAAGTCTGATGATTTTAAAGCTAACTTATTGAGGCTCAAACGATTGGTCCTGATTGGAGGTCCCGAGGATAACGTCATCACGCCATGGCAGAGCAGGTAATTATAAAGTTATTACGGTTTGTTTCTATTATTGTATCTGTTGTATAAAAGCTAAGTGAGATATCCATGGAGCGTTTCACGACAAATCGGACGGTTTGGAAAAAAATATTTCATCAATTTTGTGATATGTTTTTTTAGTAGCTCTCAAAATATCATTCCTTAATTTAGAAATAAATTTTGAGTTTTTTTTGGTTACTCAGTCAAAAGATAGTTTTTTATATAGTTTTCTTAATAGTGGTCCAAATTTGATCTATTTTTTTTGGATTTACGTGGCCTTCATAGAATAAAATAAACAAAAATATTTCAATTTGTTTTTATTTTACTTTTTACAAAAACTAAGGTTACATTCATTTTTTTTTTTATTTGATATCTTTTTAATTTAGTATCTTCTATAAAGGTCGGGTAATAACATAAAATAGTAATAAAAAGCTCATATAAAAAAAAAAACTCAATCCTTACCTGAAGTGCTACTTTGAGGCGCAGTGAAACATCACAAAATATAGAAAATAAAAAAATGTATTTTTTCAAACCGTTCGATTTAGCGTTGAAACGCCGCTTATATTTTTAAAATTCATTAGTGAAGTACAAATACAGTATTGTAGTAGAATTACAGTATTAGAAGTAATGTTACAGTTTAGAATATAATAGATTGTAGAGTTACAGTTTAGGCCCAGTGTTTCAGAGGGATAGATGTTACATTAACGCGAGCGAATTTGCTAGCAAAAACTAGCAAATATCAATTAGACGTATGAATTTTAAGTTGCAACAAAGTTTCACCTGGAACATTCTAAAGGAGTCAGTCACTGTATTGTTAGAACAATGTTTGAATATTCGGAACGTAGTACGAAGTCTAAATTAAAGGTCGTGTACACTCCAGTAGCTTTAACAAAAAATAGAAAAACACGTGTCACTTGATGAACCCGACAGCCAATTGAAACCACTGGCTCGTACAGTTAAGCCAATCACGATTAAGAATCATTTACTTATAAGAATTTCATTCTAAATTACCGTTATACAGGTGCTTCTTAATTGAAAAAATAATAATTATTATCAACATTTTCCAGTCAATTCGGTTATTACGATGTAAACGAGACAGTCGTAGAACTCTACGATCAAGATATATACACGAGCGATCGTATCGGACTTAGAACGTTAGACAAAACCGGGCGGCTTCATGTGGTCACGGTTCCCGGGGTGAATCATTTCAACTGGCATATGAACATCAGCATCGTTGATGATGTCCTATTGGACTATTTAGATTGAATTATAGTATACAATTATCGTTCTAGTGTCTAAACTCGGGTAATATGTACTATATTTTAATTGTCCTTAATAAAATATGTTCAAAGATGGCCGACGACACTGTTAAAACCACCATTTATAAATAATTAGCATAAAAAATCAATCTCTATTATTTGTGAAGATATCTTATGAAGAAATCTCTTATAATTCAATTTTATATTGTTTACTCTGTAATAACTCATAAACGGTCTTATTACAAAAACAAAAATGAACACGAGTTCTATTAAAGAGCGTTTAACATTTTAAAACTTGTTGAAAATACTTTATCACAAAAGTATGTCCAAGCGGTCTAAGCTAGAAAAACATCTGGTTTGAGTTTTTTAGGCAAACAACTCTGAATAGCATTCATTCAATTCAATCTCATCATTCAAAAACGTTCCATTATATTCAGATATTTTGCAAACAATTTGAATTTATGTATAATATTTTTGTTCAGATCTTCATAAAGAAAATGTATTTGTTTTAAGTTAAATTGCTTATTATTAATGTGGCATTTTGGTTAAAAGACAATGATGTAATTATTCGAATAAGCAATATATAACATTAATATATTACGTCAAAGTGCGTAAACTGGAACAACAGTATAATGTCAGATTAAATGTTGTCAAATGTCAATAATGTCATATAGTATAGTTGTTATGATTGACTTGTGAATCTCTAGAATTTTTCAATTTATCTACATCTGAGAAATAAATTATACCCACGAAATCCATAATTTTTTACGAAACGTTTTTTGCCTGCAAATACAAATACATTAATTCACAACAATAAAATAAGAACTGTCAACTTAGACAATGTTTAAATTTAAATAGTATCAGTCTGTAAACAAGGGTAAGATACTCCGTTTGTGGTCAATCTTTTTTAAACAAGTGTTCAACGCGTTTTTCACTTTTTTTTTTGTAATAGGACAGGTATTGTTTAAATTCTGTATTTTTTTTTGTTTAAACGATGAGGCATACGAAATCAGATTTAACATTTTTGTGATATTTTTTCAAATCATTATTATTGCTTATTTTTTAGTGTAATTAAAATCTGTAGCTGCTTTGGAATTTTTGAATAGTTTTTTTTTTAATATCTACAACTTATCACCAAGATACAATCTTGAATTAAATTATTATGAGAATGAATGACCTTATGAATTCTTTATGAAAAATCCGTAGACTTATTTATAAGTGATAAAAACTATTAAAAAAATGTAGTAACACCCATATTATGCCATAATGAGAGAAAGCAACAAAACATGACACTGATTACTTGTATTGTAGAATTATACAATTTTTTTTATTGTCTTGTAAGTGCAGAAATTAAATTTAAGGTGTAAAAGTATATATACTTTTTCAATTATTTATATTATAAGTAGTGAAATGTACAAATATTTTATTAAGTTATTATATGAATTCGTGATCGTTATATGTGATTTAAAAAATCGTCTGAAATATTATTTGGCTTTGTAGCCTTTTTACTACTTAACTATTAGGATCTATCGATATTTTTATTCAATTTTGAATTTACGCTTCTATTAATCCTGGCTATGTTATTTAGAAGGTGTCATAATGATATTTAATAGTTAATCTCAGTGTAAAATGAATTAATATAATAGTTAGATTTTAAGTATGAGGAGACCATAGAATTAAAAATGTTTGTTAAAAAAGTCATTAAATATATAATATAAAATATAAATGAGATTAAAATAATGCCATATTTAATAACGAACGCATATGAAAGATGCATAGTATTATGGAACATTAGAAAAAAATGTAAAAAAAAGAGTTTTGTAGGTGGTAGATCTACGCTGAAACTATCACTGGTTTCAGCATGAATGGGTCGGCTCGCCCGGGGTAGTACCACCCTCTCACAGAAAACCGACGTGAAGTAACACTGCTTGCACTGTTGCGTTTCGTTCTGTCAGTAAGAGCGCCGGAGGCCCACATATTTAAAAGGCCGGCGACGCACTTGCGACTCCCCTGGTGTTACTAGTGTCTATGGACGGCGGTGATCACTTACCATCAGGTGACCCACCTATTCGTTTGCCCCCTATAATATACATTAAAAAAAAAGTTCTGATGGTGGTAATTTTTGTAACAATACTATAAATCAATCAAAGTCCTTAATGCAAAATCTCGGTCCTCATGTTTCTATAGTGAAATATGTGATTGTCTATTAAAATAGACTCTTCTGATGTATTCAAAATACTTGCTAAATAATTGTATTCTATTTTAAGATTGTAATTGTGACATTAAAATGTAGTTCTAAGAAATTTTTTTTGCCATAATGGACACTTTTTAATCTCATACTTGGTTTATTACTTAGAATGATAATGTTATCAATAGACTCATATTTAAATTTGTTTTTTATATCTTTTCTTCCCGTATAAAATGTATTTTTAGTATACTAGATACTAGATTTGTAGATCTATTACTATTCCATTTGGATAAAAAAATTGACCAAGTGCGAACCGGACGCGAGACACGGAACCGGAGTGCGTTTTGTTCCTGTTTTACATTTCTTCCTATATTTGGGCTATGTATTTACGTAAGCAATTACGTTCTACGACATCTGTGGCTCGAGTACAATTCACACTTGGGCAAACTATAAAATCCTTAGCGCAAGTACGATTCACACTTAGCTGAACAACAAGATTCTTAGCGCAAGTCCGTTTCACACCTCAGTTGAATTACAAGATCCTTAGACTTAGTACGATTCACACTCGATCGATTTTTTTGAATATATGAATTCACTTTTAGGATTCATAGAATAGACGTAAATTGAAAAATAAAACACTTTACTCCTTGATATTTATATTATTTATTAAAATATCCGCTATAGTATCGCTTTATTTTTTAGGGTTACCTTATAGTTAAAAATTGATAATTCTTAAATGTGTGACGGGCAGTTAAGCCTTATAAAAGGGTCCTTTTTTAGGAAAGGAATTCTGATAAAGTACTCAGTCTGACTTATTGCAATGAATATATATTTTAACGAAGATCAGAAGTAAGTATGACACATCAGACACACCAGCACAAAGTAAATTTGAATGTGTAGAAGTAACGTGGACATGACTTAAAATGTATTTTTTTTCTAATTAGAGAATCATCATTTATAACCTTACGGATTACTTAGGATCTGCTACACAATATTCAATAAATGTCGGTATAAGATATAAGACTAAAGATATAAATACTGAAGTATCTGAGAATTTAACTTTTTAATTAATTATACGCCATATGAAGTGACATAAAAGTTATTTGTTAGGTAAAGTGATTAACAATGTGGCTATTTTGAATTGTTCTTTTTTATTGTAGAATAACTGTTATTATTAATTAAGTGTAATGGAAATCATCTTAAGTAATTGAAATGAAAACACGACAAAAAGGGATAAAACATATGCGTTTTGACATTTAATAATGACCTATAAAACTGTTTGTCCTTAACAAGTTCGTAACAAAATTAGAACAATGTTTAATACATTTTTAATTATATGTGTTTTGAAGTTGAAATAAATGTAAAAAAAAACGTTACTGGAATTAAGTTAATCTGTCATTATTGTGGTAGATAATATAGTCGTAAATGATATGTTTATTGTGTGAAATAAATTTTTTATGCATGCAATTTTAATCTTTTATTTATATGAGTAGATATTGTTTGTTCGAATTCTGGTGTAAACTGGTTTTATTGGTCTTCTGATTGCGAGTAGGTGGTACAAGGGCAAGGTCTTCATCAAGGTGAATGACCACTCTAATTTCTATAATATCATCAGATTATTATATTGACTACTTATTGCCCGTGACTTCATTCACTTGAAAATATTTCTATATTTCTCTTAATACTTTATTTATGGATTTTTTTCGATACGTAATGTTAAATTTCATCTTAATCTAGTGAAGTCGAAAATGTATTACAAAAAGAAATACTAACTTCTGTTAAAATCAGGATGGGATGAGATCATGATTTTATTTTTGGATATCCATATATTGACAATGTTTCAAAATTATTAAAGCAACCATTTCATACTTGAGCTAGTATTTTTAAATATGATCTATAATCTGTTCTTCCTATTCACCGTATATTTCTGATTAGCTCTTAACTCTTATAAAGAAAGGTATAATAGTCATTACTACTCTCGTCTTTAGATAACTTCAGAATTAATACTTTGGATTCCATTTTTAAGTTTATATATTTATTATTACTGCTGAAACCTGATTGGTAAACCCGTAATTGATATGTACAATTTGAACCATATTGAGTTGTTCATTTTGTTTTTTTTTTTCGAACTGACTACGCTGTTGACCTGGCAAGGCCTCTACAGTTTCACCGGAATACTAAGGGGAGCGCTTAAGACAAAATGGTTTTACAGTTTCATTTGGCGTACTACGTATTACTTTGTAGTGTCCTTTATTCATCCTAAATCTTGTTAAAATCAATTGAGACGTTGCAGAGATTAGCCCGGATAAACAACAGACATTTCAATTTTATATATATATATATGTAAAAATGTACGGGTGATTTACCTATTAAGGCATTCGAATATAACATGTATTTATATCTATACAAAGTTTAATCGTATTGAAGGAAAACTTGTTTCTTTTTATGAACATTTTTTAATAGTGCTAACGCGCACTGCGATGCTCTGAGTAGCGGTGTGTTTTTTAATTCATATGGAAATAAATCGCTAGCTTAGATATAGACGCTACGGTAACATTTCCGCGAGTTTTTTTGCCATTCGTATCGTAACTATTGTAGAAGAAACACGTCCACTGTCTACAAAATTAAAGTCTTGTTTGTTTTTAAATAAACAAATAAAATGAATACAGAATAAAAAAACATCATTGCATACATCAATAAACAGTATTGAAACCTTTTTTTAATTTTCAAGAACTAACGATCCGCCGCTTTTCGCATAAAGTTCTTTAATTAATAATTTGGTAACTAATATAGACCGTAGAATTTACTCTACATCGCTGTTATTGATAACGGTGTAAGGTCAATATTCCTTATTCGTAGTTCAAGCATTTCTGCGAAAATTCGTTGATTTTTCTATTGTGTACGACGTTTCACATGGCCCTATAGGATGTAAAAATTCTGTGCAATAATTCTGTAAGTAGCGATCCACACAAATTTAACTTCTTACCCTTAGTCACACTTAAGTATTTTTTTTTATATTATAGGGGGCAAACGAACAGGTGGTAAGTGATGGTAAGTGATCACCGCCGTCCATAGACACTAGCAACACCAGGGGAGTCGCAAGTGCGTTGCCGGCCTTTTAAGTTTAAGTAGGGTCGGTACAACATGTCTGTCATATTCTGTTATATGATTTGGCTTAATTTTTACGATAGGCCTTCAGCCTGACATCAACCCTCCTTGGGATTGTTTTATAGTACCATGGTTTTCGTTCAACGTTGGTGACTGTTATAACATAATTCGTCTGAGCGGCTCCAGGATTTTGTATCACATAAATCGGTGTATATTGACTTGAATTAATAAAGTTGTCATCTTTCAGTGTATTCATTGTAGAATAAAACAATATTTGTTACAATAAACCATTACGATAATATAGATTTTTTTTAAAATATAATAGAAAAATTAATGCTACTAAAATGACGTCATCTCATTGAACACTCGTTTTCTTACAAATACAAACAATTTTAATCTGTTGTGTATTTTTTATGCCAAAGAAATCATACCTACAGGGAAAAAAAACCTATTTACATCAGAACTGAATGCCGTCATGGTGAGGAATGATATATTTTTTAAACTCAGCCGTAAAATGTTCGGACTTAGGTTCTACCTCCTACAATCCGACAATGAACTTAGGGTTCAGCATTTTAATGTTTTTTTTTCGAACTGACATACCCTGTTGACTCGGGGCCCATTGCAGATTCACCGGAATATTAAAGAGTATGCTTATGGCACACACCCGATTTAGGGGCATTTTAATGAAACAACAACTTGGTACAGGTCTTCCTAAACAAAATTAGCTACCATACTCAGGTTGAAAATGTAACGCTAAATATCTGTAAGAGTGTTTCGGCAATACTAGAAATATAGATTAGTGTGTAAAGGGGCCGGCATTTCATTTTGCACGTTGGAGAGCAGAGTGAGACGTTTGATTAAGATCGGCTTGCTTCGGTTTTGTAGAACGTTCTCTCTACCGCACAGCGTAATGACTGCAATAGAATTACGAACCGAACTTAGCCGACTATCTCGGTCTTCTTTCCGACGTGCCAAATCAAAAGTCGGATACGGTAACTATTTTATACAACATATCAGGTGACAATTAAAGTCACTTAGGCACCATCACAAATGCATCGGTCGTTTGTTTATTACATTTGAACGTAACTACAGATTCTTTTTATTTTATTTTGAAAAAGTAAACTCAACTTTGACAATGCTGTAACATCTCAATGCATGACATAAACAATTATCTAATCATAAAATTATATCAAATACTGAATTTAAAACGTTAGTCACCAATGTTTTCCCAGAAAACACTTCACAAACATATCGTTATCTCAGTTATTCAGATCCGTTATTACCGTCGATAGAGCAATTTCTACGTACGGAATAGTTATCTGTGACGAAATTGTGCATCTTGTCACGCGTAAAACCCCCAATAAAATATTATTAACATAATCTATATTTAGATAAGAGAAAAGATTCGAATTTTTGTTTTGTAATGTATATACTCAAAAATACTTACCGATTTAAAATATATTTCACCTACACAAAGCTACATTATCATCGAGTAACAACACTTCCTGTACTTTATTGAAATTTTAAATTATTTTGAGCGAAGCTAATATTGGATAAGTTAACACATATAATACGAGTATAGTTCTTGTAGTTTGAATGGGTTTTGTATAATAGATTAAAGGTAAACAATGACATATATTTATTTTATTTCCTGCACTTTTTTTATTATTATTGCAATGTCCATTTTACTAATAAAATCGATTTTGACTCTAGTTAACTGTAGAAAAACATATATAATAGGGACAATCGTGCAAGTTTGGCAGATGAGTCACTTTTGAATGTTTATTTTTGAAAAGGGTACCTACCTACTAGCGAATCTTTGTTGTTAAGCCCATTACTTACAGGGAAAGTTCTTGAAAAATATATACAAAAGATAATGTGTTTATACTGTAATTGCATAGAGAATATAATATAGATAACTATATAAACAAATAATAAGCAGAATAAAAATATGAAAACATGCAAAAAGTAAACGTCTTTCTTATCTGTCTAATTTAAGTAATTTATAAGTAAATAATCTTTATGCCACGTCCTTGTTTCAGTGTATTCATGATAGGACTACACGTTCTTCGCTAGGTTCTAGGTTCCCTGCTAGGACAAATTTCATTGCAATTTGTATATGGTCTCAGTTAGGAAAAAGTGATGAAAAGACAAACCGACAAAGTTATACATAGTAATCATAGTTTTTGGTGTTAATAAAAGGGTAAATAGGAAACTACAATCTACATCTGATGTTATTATGTATTCTGTGTCTTTTCAGTATTTAAGATTTTAAATCACATTCGTTACAATAAATCGATTATAAGAACTTACTAACACTCACAAATCACTACATATTATAAAACAAAGTCGTCCGCCACGTCTGTCTGTCTGTGTGGATGTTCGCGATAAACTCAAAAACGACTGAACGGATTGTTATGCAGGTCTTCACTAATGGATAGAGTAATTCACAGGGAAGGCTTAGGATATATAATTTGTTAAGGTTTTTTTTTGTACATTGGTAGAAATATAATGATAATTGTTGAAAGAACCGCAAAAAGTCAAGCCGCCTTAAAATATATACTCATGCACATAAGTATATATATTTTTTTATTATCAGGGCATGGACAATCGGCCGCCAGGCCTGCTAGTATTATATAACTTAAAAAATTCAATGACTTATTGGTACGCGTATATATTTCGATAAAGGGTTTAAAAGCTTATCACATGGCGGTCGCTGAAACTATGAGGAAACCGCACTGTTAAATTACGTGTTCATATTCTAAGAATTTTGTTTTGTCCCTCGCGTATTGTTCATCGTTATGGGTTTGACAATTAACAATGAATATCTAAATACCGTTATATCTATTGCACGGCTTAAATAGGTGTATCGAGAATTGTTAATATTTGCACAGGAGACTCTTACCCCATATTTTATAGACGACAAAGTTTGTGAGCATGTATGGATATTGGCTATACTTTCACACTTTTAATTTAAAACGGTTTTCCTTTAATATACATATCTTCCTCTACTCCTATATCCGTCTACTTTTAAACTCGAAACTTTTCTTATTACATCACTTTATCTCTTCTCATAATATGCTCTTAGCATGCTAACCTATTACTCCTCGACTTCTCTGTCACTGGTGGTGCTATTTTCAAACTTCCTCTGATATACTCGTTCTTCCACGTCTAACACGTTAGTTACACGAAAATATTTTGACCTTTAATATACGCTGGCAATGAAAGATGTTGGAAAAGTGACGGTGACATCGTAACTAATATTGTTAACCCTTTTTTTTTTTAACATGGGGAAATCCGTCATGGACACGCCACCTCCCGGGGGAGAAGGTGGGTAGTGTGAGACTCCTACTCACTAAACCCCACGGTGTACATCCTCCGCTTTTGTTGGGGCGACACGAGATCTCTTGAGTATTCATCGTGTCTCCCCAGCGGTTGGCCCAGCGTCAATCAGCGCCGCAGGGCCCCGTCTTTGTCAGGAGACGACCGTATACACATCTTCGGCCGTCTCCTCCATCCGCCGGACCTATGCAATGGGAAGATGGGCCCCCAGCCCATCCTCCCAGGCCCGGCTACGGTGGTAGAAGGAGGCGAACGAAGCGTCCTCGCCTTCCACCGGCCCTCCGTCATTGCTAACCCTACTGTCGCGTAAAGAGTACATTAGCTTGCCTCAATATTATATTATACATTCTGTCAGGAATATAATTTTTTATTGGCCTTTTCTAGTTTTTTATATCAGTGCAGTGTGTGCTTAGTTTATAATCAATTTGCTGTTTTATGTAGTCATTTAAATATGTGTTTGTAATTTAATTGGTCAATAGCATACA
The DNA here is from genome assembly GCA_035772565.1 of Antheraea assamensis. Classification (NCBI taxonomy): domain Eukaryota; kingdom Metazoa; phylum Arthropoda; class Insecta; order Lepidoptera; family Saturniidae; genus Antheraea; species Antheraea assamensis. The sequence goes on along the minus strand of JAQQSE010000054.1, from coordinate 479,814 downwards.
TTGTTTTATATAAATCTCAGTTTTTTTTTAGTTTTTGGTTGGACATAGATGAGGCTAGATGTCGAGCTGCTAAGAAAACCATTCCGACCAAACGTTTGTGAACGCGTAGGTAGTGAAATAAATAACGTATTTCTATTTAGTTAGTTGACGTCTAAAGCACCTATTACAATGGCAAATGTGTGTAATTAATAGTTATACCAGTTCGTTAGTGTCTTGGCGTAAATAATAACTCAATGTCCGTTCCGCAACAACATCAATTTCTATTCTAACTTTCAATAAAATCTGTCCAGTACTTTATGTGTTATTTAAAGATAAACATCGTGACAAACGAGAAAATATAAAGGATGTCTGTTTTTATTTCACCCAAAAGCCCACTGAACAGATTTTGAAACTTTACTATTGTACATCTTAGAAATCCGAATAATACATACGCTATAATTTTTCGAGATATTGTTTAAGTTGACCAAACTACAATGATTAGTGTTGTAAGTTAAAAAAAAATACTGCCATTTGAGAGGCATCTCAACATAAACCGTTAGTTACACGAATATAATGTATGGTGGGATCTTTTAACCGGTTCTAAAAAAAGTCCGCGATAGAATATGTCTTGCCTTTTGTGTGGAAGCCATTATTGCCATGTTAGGGAATCATATACTGTATTAACATAAACATTAATTTAAATTAATTCTTATGAAAACCTTAGATGCTTTATGACTTCTGGTATTTAAATAGTTAAACGTGCCTCAATCTTAATAGGTTATCAACAATTACACAAATGTAGAAGAACTCGCGGGTCGCCGCTAGTTTTATTTGTGAATTCAAGCGATGATGGCTCATTGGTTAACGTCTTCGGACACCGCGTCGATTAACATAAGTTTCAATCCGTGTGACTAAGGTGGAGTTTTCGGTGAAGAATAACACAAAAGAATAAACCGGCTTTCTCTTTCTGGCAGATACACTCGAAAACTAGTCCTTCTAGGTTTAATATGCTTAGAATCTTGGACCACATCATTATTTAACATCAGGTAGGGTTTCGAACAAACGCTAAAACCTATGAAATACGAAAAAAAAAATCCTATATATATTTTTATTGTGTTACCTGTTATCGTTTACCGTTTCGGAGATTTAAACAAATGTCTAATCGTTAACAAATAAACGATAACATTGTAGAATGTTTGCCGTCCTTATTGGGCGACTCGTAGAAAAACAATACGAACGATGACTCACTCCGACGACGGAGGTGGTTCGGTCGTTGACGCGATTTTATTATACTTATTTAGTTACATCCTTAGACAGTTTACGGCCGTCTGGTATTTTAATAAAGTCTTCGCCGTCAATTGCTTTAGTTATGTTAATATCTTGAAGCATACGAGCGATGTTAAAACTTGTTTATTGTTGTATTGTGATTATTATATCACATTTAACCTTTTTATTGAATGACAAAAAGAACGTTAATTGTAAGGTTTTTTAACGTAACATGTGATTTTTTTTTTCGAACTATCTAATCTTTTGACCTAGGCCTCTACAGTTTCACCCGACTACAACGTAACGTGTGCGTTGAAAATGCGACAATACTTTATATTTTTTAGTTTACGCTCTATGTCTGTATGCTTTTAAATAAAACTTCTAATATGGTTGATTAAATGAATGAAATTTTTACAGGAAGATAATATACTTATCAGAATATTATCTCGGCAAAATTTCATAAGGCATTTCTTTAGGGGCTTAGCAATATAAAATGCTGATATAAAAGAAGTAACTTAAAACCGGTTAAAGGGTTGTACCGGATAAGTACTAATGAAAAAATAGCAAAATGAATAGACTCTACAACTAATTTAGATAAGACCCTTAGTCCCGTTGAAATATGAAAAAGCCAATTTCGAACGAACGGACGAAGAACGAACTCGCTGGCACCTTCTAGTATGTTTATGATTTAAGAACTACAGACAGTTTGGAAAAAAACAACGTTCGATTACTGGATATACATCAGCTGTTCTAGGAACATGACACGCCTAGGGATGACAATATGATGGGTGTTACCGAGGTACCAATGGATAGTTGACTGTAGTTTTAATCAAGTCCTACACGGTTGCTATACTTACCGCTCAGCATTAGCTCATCCACAATGTTATATTGTAGATATATCATAACACTTTAGATTTTACATTACTTATAACAGTTATATTAACACTAAAGCATAAACATAAATCGTGATACTTCATTATGGAATTTATTTTAAAACTAGCAGCCCGCTCCGACTTCGCACGGGTATAAAATATATAGCCTATGTCATTCACTGAAAAAATGATTAAAATCGATCCAGTAGTTTTGATTTATTCATTACTGCCCGTGGCCCGCACGCGTTACATTTGGAGTAAAACAATTCCCCTTTCCCTATACCATGACGACGACGACATCGCATTAGAAACTTCAAAAATAACAGTATTTCTCCACTATTTAATGGATGTTATTATATATATAAACCTTCCTCTTCAATCACTGTATCTATTAAAAAAACCGCATCAAAATCCGTTGCGTAGTTTTAAAGATTTAAGCATTCATAGGGATATAGGGATAGAGAAAGCGACTTTGTTTTATACTATGTAGTGATGCGTCAAATATGTTTTTTTTTTAATGCTTTTAAATCGCTTTGTTGCACAAATATTTGAAAAATTCCCTAAACCTCGGGTAAAGGACTGCCTACCTGAATCAAGGTTCTAAAATACTTAGCGATAACATAAAAAAAACCCCACATATCGAAGTCATTAGGTTTCTGTGAAGCAATATAGATTAATCTTATCAAATGACACAGTAAAGGTCTTACAGGGTAAAGGGTTTTCAATGACAACATTTTATTGGTTAATGATGCATCTATTTATATATTTTATAATTAGTATCTTTTGATACTTTTTATTAGTATCTTTTGATAGACTTCACAAATTCAGTCTTAAAAGTCTTGAAGAGCGTAGATCCATAAGTGACTTATGTATACTTCACAAAATCGTTAACGGAACCTTCAGTAGCGATCTGCTTTAGCAAATTTATTTTAGAATACCTACTCGTTCAGTAAGAGTGCACCAGTTATTTAGTTTACCAGCAGTTAATAATAACGTTTCAAAAAACAATCCGCTGTTTCGAATGTGCAGCTACTATAATCAATTTTGTGTTCACCAAGACATATTTCACTATAGTCTAAGAAATTTTAAGAGGTTTGTATCTGAATCATAAATATGTGTGATAGTATTCCATTGTGTATCATTAATAGATTCATTTTAGGCTCATTTTAGTTAATAGACTCATTTTAGGCTAACTGTGTTTATTGTTAAAACTAAATATTTTGTGTACAATTTGTAATTGGATTTCAGATTTGTAATGATATAATAGTTTTGCTATGAATGTAATTGTCAATCTGTAATCTGTAATTGTACCTTATTGTAAAAAATAAAAAATGAAATAAAATAACCCTTAATTATCATTGATTAAAGAATTAAAAAAATAATGTTTTTAAGTTTCCAGGCTGATTGATGTGCCATACGTTGTTCCAATTTAAATACTACAACTATTTTTATAAATTTTAAAAATTCACAATCATAAATGTAATTTAGGAGTAGGTCCTAGTTTAAGAGTACAGAAATCGCTATATGAGGTTTCAATCTTTATGCGGCTACTGAAACTGAATCTATATTTGATATTTCGTTTTGAAAACGTGCTATAGTAAAAATAAAAAAATATTACATTGGTATAAGTGTCATCTGTGAATTACTGGAAATTATAAAGCAGCCCATAGGAGCAAATAATATCATTGTTGAGTCTGCAAATTGCAGTACGTATAAATCTTAATTTACAATATTGAATACGTGTCCAAAGATACTTTACATAATTCAAGCAGCTGCTGTAAAGCATTGCTGCGCTGATGTGTTTTAATCTGGAAATTTGTACTTGGATACACACTGGAACATGATACGTTTTAACTCGATCTTCAGGAGCACCGTTACAAAGCTACAAACAGCTACATGCTGCAGTGACCTTTTCCTATAAACTGCAATTCTTGTTTATTACTTCATCAGGTATTTAACAAAATTCTAGTCTGTTAAAAAAAAAGTAGTGTGTACTTATGTACACGCGTTAGAAGTTAATACTTCTTTGGCGTAACAAGATAAAAATCTTTTCAAAAATTTTAACTTTCGCCTTATTCTACGTTTGTAAAAAAAACGATACTAACAATAGAAAAAAGGTATTTAATACATACATACTTTTTTTGAATAAAATGTTGACTATAGCTAACTTCAGGGTGTCGGCTTTTCGTGGCGGTCTGCGCGCGCATCGTAAAAATTTACTCTCATCATTTTTTTCCCTAACGCGCCAAAAGAAGTATAACTTCAAAAAATATTGGTAATTGGAACACACTATGTGACAACCATAAACTAATACGTTATTATTCTATCATGAATGACTAAAGGTTGTTTAATCTATACAATCTCTATCGTGTTTCAAACCATGAGGTGAAATATAAAATCCCCGGATTTCATATAACGGTACTTACGTTTAAATACACGTGAACAAGGACGTACTTGAAATTTGAGTAGGATAATAATTGTACCGCTTGAAACGGGAATGTACAGTATAGGATTGCAGATATTTCCAACTAAATACTTGGATTCAATTCGATTCTGTTGCTTTAAACAGTAACACGTGAAAAACCGATGTTTATATAAAACAATGAGGTTCGGGTTTCCCTTCGAGATAATACTTAAAGATGTCTAAATATTCAACGTTTTTAAGTAATCCCAAAACAAGGCCTAAATATGATCAGCTAAGAAGAGGCAGTAGGAATTCGAGCCCTCGTACAAAATATGCCATGATTTATTGATGCATTGTATTTACATCACAGTTTTTACTCAAAAACAATTGTTAACGGTGAAATAAATAATACAAAGAAAAGTGGTTTAGGAATTCTATACATTTTTACTTTTTTGCTATGTTTTGTTATAGTTTGGGGAAAACGAAACGGAGATTTAGACGGTGTGGTCAGTGACATGCCCTCTTTCTTGTCACTGCTCCGGACCTCAGAAAGAATTTAATCTGTTATTGTACTAACAACACACAGAACTCAATGTCGTATATAACAAATGTATGAAGACATAATTATTCTCCTGTTGGTTATCCGATTTCCGTAATGCCAATATATGGCGGATGTTATCGCAACGTATGAAACAACAAGCGTTACGCAACGATATGTATGTAGGTGTGAAAAGGAGGTATTTCACGTTGCCGACACTCAAAGTTTTAATACGAACAACAAATATTTATTCGATTACTCTGTCATTTGTACAAATTGCAATATCATACAAAAGTGTAAAATTACCCAAGAGCAGGCTAATTGGCAACAGTTTTTAGCAACAACTGGTGCAAAATATAATTTATTGTTAATATATAACCATTCCTGGCATCTGTACCAAAATACGTATAAAAAGTATTTTAGAGAAGTGGAAAACCAAAGAGATCATCACTGATTTTCTATATTAAAAAATAATGTGAAAATGACGCAAGAAAATTTCAACGACATGTTTTATATAAACACAAGCAAAACATCAGTTACGAGTTATTCTATATCTGTCATAGTATCGAGAAATGAAATCAGTTGAACAACCGCTTAGAGTTCAACGAGTTTTTTTTTTCTATATCTTCGATGTTAGACGCGTGTCATGCGTGTGCGCATGAATCATACAACTTCTCACGGTGGCGAGTCGACCCGAAGCGACGAGCGACGGTGCGTTCCGTTCCATTACTACGTTCCTATTTGATTCGCAAGAGTCTTCAATATAATATGATGAAATGAAACAGAAGTGTCATTTTTTATTTACTGTAATAAGAAAATCGCATTAACAATTTCAAATTTGTCTATTATGTTTGCAAATGTATATAAATTTTGTATACACAATATTTTGTGTACTTTCAGACACCGTATTTGTTGTTTTATAAAGACCTACTTACCCCTAAAATAATATAGAATTAGATAATTAGACTATTCATCAAAATATACTACATTTGATATCTAGTAAATTTCAAATCAAAACCTGATTTCTTTTTACAAAATATGGTAACAACTGATTATTATTTTTATCTGTCTATCACGAACGTTTTAATCGGTTGATAATTATAATTACAAACTATGTTCACGAATTTAATCAATACATTTGTGATAGATATGCAATTATTTAAGCCTTTAAGAATTTTTTAATTACATTATGTTACATGATAGGTAATTACTGACAAAATATAAGAACATACTGCAACGACTTATAAAAATTATACACAGTAAAGTGCAGCAATCCATAAAACTTTATTGTTCAGGCTTGTCAATAGAACTACGAAAACAAAGTGTATTTTAAATAATAATAAGGCACATTCTTGTGTACAGTTGTGATTGTTGAAATTTTACATAAATAGATGAGAATCGACTCTTAGTGGCGGTAACGAGAATACTCGGAGAAGACACTGGGATCTCAAAAAAGAAGATTGAGAAATTGGAGGCTGATCTCTACAATATTGTTGAAAAATAATGTTTTAAACTTCGCTAGTCATTGCCTACTTTTTGAATGATGGTCCTTGTTTAGTTCGTGACTGTCTGTTGAGAAGTTTTTTTTTTTTTCGATTTGACTATACGCTTATGGCTTAAGGGGCCTTCACAGCTTCACCAGACTAATCGAAAGCATATGCGTGAGTTTAAAGCTAGCAGTTGTTATTTGATTATGCAGGACACAGACAATGTCGTGTACCCTCGTTTCGGAAGCCAAGCTTCTATTTCGATTACTAAGTCTTTATAACTAGTTACGTATTTATTATGTATTAATTTTATTATAGTTCATAAATAAAGCACCTGTTAAGATAAGAGTGACACATCTGCTAAAATATTTGATCTATGACGTGCATAGCGTCGGAATCAGGCGCTCTGGTCCGTGCAGTGTACGATGACTCATCGAACTCCATCGGCATTTCACACAACAACGATTACATCAATTTGGTAAGTTCGTGAGTCATGCATCATACAGCTATCGCGATCATGTAAGAAATGGGGAAATGTGACCGACAATGAAATTCATATAATAATGATTCAATTTTCGTCAAATAGGTGATGCGATGTTACGCGAAAGATTATGTTTTGATATACGAGGAATAAATTCGAGGCGTAATCGGAAATGCAGCGGAAACAAAGGAAGGAGGATAATCAGTATTTCACTCAAACTACAAGTGTGTTATTTTACAAATTGATAAAAAAGATTGATGTCACATGAACAATTTCGATGTATATTGAGTCATTTTATAATTTTCGATATTTTTTTGTTTATAGTAAGTATTAAGAAGTTTATGCGTACAAATGAAATTGAAGTAGCCTTTGATTATTCGGACCACTTTCTGAAACTGCTGTATATATTTTAATGAAACTTTTAATGGTAGTTAGAGAGAATTTTTTAGTTTATAACCTAGAAATTAAGTAGCAATGAACAATTTTAACAGAGCTAGCTTAATATTTGTTAAAGGGTTACAGGTACTCAGTTGTAAGATTGCATAAAAAAACAATCCATAATTAATTTAGATAAAATAGGTTCCTATGAAAAAATTGCAAGAATAAAGTCGCGAGTACAGTTAGTGTAAAAAGCAATTTAGATTAAACTAGCTGTTGCCCTCAGCTCTGCATGCGTTTTTTTATAATTATAAATTACTCCTTATAAGATGAACTATTTGTTAGTGAGAGTCCCACGAAAATAGGTCCAATCGTTTTGGAGATAGTACTACAGAGGAAGCCACCGGTGACAGCTAGTCTAAAATAAAACAGCCTATGTCACCCGACGTAATTTTAACTATACGTCAGTGAAATTTCTGTCAAAATCGGTCCAGCCGTTTCGGAGATTAGTTCGGAGATAGTTATTTTGATATTACATGCAGACACTTCATTTTTATTATATATAGAGTATAAGTTTTACTGTTTTACTACAATCTAAAGAGTTATTAAAAATTACTATCTGAATTGAGATGGTGAGATGGTAATACGTTAGATTTAAGAGAAAAACTGGTTCTCAAATACCTAATGTTGGCATAACACATCTGTTATTGCTTGTCCAAAGATTTGCGTTCTGAGGGAGAATGATTAACCACGGGGGCCTTGAAAAATAGTTTTACTACCATTTTCAGACTTAAGATGTGTTGTCATCTCACCTAAATAAACTAAACATGAAATGATGTCATTTTAAGTAATTATTCGAAGTATGTGTAATCACATTATCAGATTACAATTGTTATGAGTATTATTAACACCTGTAATTAATACATATTCTAGAAACAGTAGCCGTGATAACATAAATATACAAGTATGTAAATTATATTGTAATTGCAAGAGTTATGGTCTAATGGCTTGACCGGTGGAATACCAATCCGATTTCCGCAAGCTCGTACCCAATTTACTAATTTAAATTGGTAACGCTATCGGCTGACGGTGATGGGAAACATCGTGAGGGAAGTATATAGAATTGAATTTCTCTGTCTTTGCAATCGCCACGTCGTTAGGTTCGCGTGGTGATTATGCCCATACCTTCCTTCGGGAAGTGGCCCGTGGCTCTGCAGTGGGTCTCTTACAGGCTGATGATGATGATGATGATGAAGAGTTCGCTTTGTATTGTTTATTTAATACATTTGGTATCTAATAGAGTTATTGTTGAATTACATATCTATTTAATTATGTCGCGTTTGCGTCATAAAAATGATTACAAATTCACAAGTAATAAGATATAGGCTAAGGACTTGAATATAGTACAAAAATATTAAACACTATTACGTTGTTACACACGTGGACAAGTATATATCGTTTATTATTAAAGTAGTTTATTCACAGGCACAATAAGAAAAGTGGAACAAAGTTTATGTTACAGAAAACATAATCTGATTATAGTTTTCTAGTAGATTTCTTCCTTTTGTCGCTTCGTGTATTCCCTTCGACGTCTACAATGGTACTGTCCACCGGTCACACTATATCGCGATTATATATCTAACGGTAACCGAGGGTGGATATCTCTAGAAAGCTATTAATTAACATTTAACATATGACATTGATAACAGTTGAAAGAAAGGTTAAGGTTTATCCTATTTTTTGGGATCTATTTGTTTACTTTTATGCATATATAAAATTATTATTCATAAAAATTTGATTTATGCGTCTTTTACATGTAGTGTTGAGTTATCACGCTGCATCATTTGTTACTAGGAACTTATACTTGATACTTCTAGAAGATTCTAGATATTTATCTCATTCGTGTTTTTGAAGTAGTGCATTTATTTTGTAAATATCGTAACATTATTTATACAAATTATTAAAATTAATAGTTTAATTTATTCAAATTAAATGCACACTTCTATTTACGCGCATAACAAATAGATTGAACAATGAACTTATTTAAATATCAGGAAAAAATAACAATAAGTAACAGGATGTCTTATAGGAAGTGGTCGGAGTTGGACGTGAATGAAATGTATTGTCTATTATTTACATTTAAGTGCTGTTTATATATTAACTATTCAAACGTAAGATTTGATAGAACTCACTTATAAATCCAAAGAACTGAAGAATTACAACTAGTTACATAGTACACATGTAACACTTTACGTTAGAATTAGTATCTAGTGGTTTTTAGTCGAAATTTATCCGCAGAAGGAAAAACAAACGAACAAAGAAAATCGGCTGAGAGACAGAGATGTTCTTAACTGTTTTCTCTCTACCTAGTAGGAGATTAAATTATACGGAACATTTATTAATAAACAATATAAGTAAATATAACTACGAATAAGTATGTTGACATAGATGACGGCATCAACAATGTACTCGTATTACACGTGGCAGGGAATAGCAGTAATACTCGTATTGATAACATTATGAATCATTATATCCGTTGCCTATGAATTTATTTGAACTATGGACTTTAATTAATAACTATAGTCATAAGGTAAGTATTACCAATAATCATTACCAAATAGTGCAATACGAAGCCGGTAATTGTGTTGTCTTTGTGCACTCTTAATTCTTGTAAACCACGCGACTAATTTTGTTACGGTCTTCACTATTGTTTAGGGAATTTAATGATGTTTGTTTTTATATAATATATGTATATATAAATATAATGATAAAGTCTTAGCGTTGTGTGCGCATCACTCAAAAACTCCTGGATAGATTTTGATCAAACCTAATCCTCCTAATTTTTAGATATTTGATTTTTCAAAATAAAGATTATCACGAATATAAAGTGTTAAGAGACTACGATGTATATAAACACTGCGCGTTCAGCAATGTTTGTATTTTCGCCGTTGAGAAGTGGGGCAAGCGGTGTGATTCATATGTTTTTTTTTTTTACATAAAATATATTGCTAAGATAATCAATGACGCCTAAAGTCGCAGATATCAGCTAGTATTTATATATATATATATGAAATAAAGAAAACTTCACATATTTTATAAAGTCCTAGAAAGGAGTTTCCGGGCGCTTACGTTGACAACGCTGGCTAATGACTATGAGATACATAAAAATAATGGATTCTAAATTATATACCTACAAAATGTCCACAAAAAAGTCCTGAATGGTATTATCCTCTAAGGATGATTTGCAGCAAAAGATGATTTTTTTTTTCACATTATTATGAAATAATTGATAATCTTAAACGCCATTTTGATCAATATTGTGTAAATCTTTACTTCTTTACCAAATTAAATATTTTAATTAAGTTGGTCATTTAACAAAATTGATATATGGAGCATATCATTTCAATAGATATTTCAATCGGTCAAATGCATTTAAATATATATAAAAAACAAGATGTTTTTGTAAAGATTCTTACGTATCTTTATGACTTTGATAAATCGTGAATGAGTCAAATCACCAAAAAATCGAACTCAATGACACTTAGATATGATTCTACATATTAAATCCAAGCGAAGTCGGAGTGAATACTTAAATAAAAGACAAGTATTCAAAATCAAGATAAAAATATACTTTATTCAATTTAGGCCCTAAGAAGGCCCTTATGAACATCAAAATTACCACCGCTTCAGAAAGCAACCCAGTCATCGAGAAGAACCGCCCAAAAACCCGATCGGGTTTATCTTTTTAACATATATAGATGTATATTTAAAATACATTACACCTTACAATCGTTTTTAATGGATGCACAGAGACAAGTCAATTCCAGATATCACCATCGTTCACATATTGATCCACTCTATAATAGCACTTTGACACTAAAACCCGCTTGAAATGGCGCTTAACTATTATAATGAAATTATTAAAAAATAAATCGGGCGCTTATAATTTCAACGCTGACTCAACCTTATGAAATATGTCAAAATAATTTTAAAAATAAACCTCGATGGTATATGCCATCACCTAAGGTTAAAATTTATTTAAATATATATCTTAGAAACAATCACAGATTTAAAATTATGCACAAGAAAAAAAGAATGTTGTTTTGGTAAAGTGACTTACGAAGCTCTTTTGACTTTGAGAAATGGTCAATGTCAAAGCGTCAGTTAATAGATTGGATGTTATTTCTAAATTGGTCGGAAACATATGACATCATATTATCACAATACACCCACACGAAGCCGGAGGGAGTCGCTAGTAATGTATAATGAAATTATCTAAGTAATTTATAGACAAATCAGCTTCTCTAAGCAGCTTCTTTCGCTTTAATTTACATTTAACATTACTAGAAGGAAGCTCATCGACGAATTCTGGAAACCAGATTGGTGACAAAGTTTACAATTGGCACATAAGTTTCATAGAAGGACACACATATAGAAAATTCTGTAGAAATACGAAATTCCGAGAGCCGCGAAAATCCCAGTTTGAATTCTGCCTATCTGATATATTTATAACTCGGTATTTAAAGGAAATCCCGACAGAAATCTGGGTGTGTGAATGCGTTGTCTCTTATTAAAAATAGATTCAAAGGCGACACTAATATTAAGAATGGCGAATTCTGAACATTTTGCGTATGTTACTTGCATCGTATTTCACAATCGGCCTCGGTGACGCCGCTCATAAAAACCTTCACGCAGATTTAATTATACGATACTAATGTACCTGATTAAATAATGCATTATCAATTACAAACGACTTTGTTGACAACTGATAAATTATTCATTACGTCAGTATAGTAAGAACATTTGAGTCTATATTCAAACAACTATTAAGCATTGGATCCGGTAGGCGGCTACAAGTTCAAGATGTCCAATGTAACGAAAGTATTTTAGAATAACCTTGTTAAACTACGAATAGTTAGCAAATTATTCTGTTTTCGGTTTGTACGTTTTAGTGACGTAACTAAATGTAATTTTTTCTTTTTTTACATGGGGGAAATCCCTAACGCCGGGCTACTGAGGGTGGGTTATGTTCGATTCGCATAGACTGTAACCCTATAGTGCCGTTTCACACACTTTTTGGCCGAGGAGCAGGGACTGGTTACAGCACTGCGTCTGCTCCTTCGGCGGGTGTTGGCCCCTCATAATGAGGAATCTCTGTGCTGAGGGCTTGAGATAGTAGATCACTATAATAACTATAATAAAATTATTTTAAACTTTAATGTTCCTATTAATTATCTTAACACGAGCGAAGCGGCGAGAAAACCTAAGAATTTTATAATGACCTTTAAGACTTAAACAACTCTTGTACTATCTAGCATAGGTACTTTGATAATCAGTGTCGAATTCTAGATTTATACAATAAACATTTACTACGTTACCTAGTGTAGCCACTGCTAATTCGTAGAAAAATAGTGGACGATGTTTTTCTGTGCAAGTTAGTTCATGGTCATGTCATCAGAGGTATTGAAAAGACTGTCTTTCTGTATTCCACGCCCATAAAGTCGATTGTGTAATATATTTGCTAAATCAAACTTTTATTTTTAATGATTATTATTGTATATTTTTCCGACATAGGTATGCGCCATTTTTGTTTTTATCTTGTTTTTAATTTTTGCATATACAACAAAATAAGTTGTGTTTACGTCTAGAAGGATTATTTTTAATTATAGTTATAGGATATACAGTATCGTATTGTCTGATGAAATCTAGTTTCGTAAACGTAATAAAAGAAAAGAAATTCGAAGGTTGTCGGATGTTGTAACAATTTTACAAACTGGTCACATTTTCATATCTTATATAAACTTTATGCTACTAAGCATAAAGCGCCACAAGAACAAAAGTATAAATTTAGAACTAACATACAGCATAACACACACGCACAGTTTAAACATACTTTGGAGTAAATTATTTAAAATAATAATATTAATTAAAATCGGTCCCTTTTTATTTTATATTTACGTAGTGGCGGTCGATACATTTATTTGAAAATGTCCGTGTCCGTATTAACTTTTATCTTTGACATTCGATTGTACAACAAGCAGCTGATAGTCAATAATCATAGAGATAAATCATAAAAGCGATTTAGTTGTATATGATAGTGAAAACTCTTTGGGGAATAACAATAACATACCTAAGTGCAGTGACCGTTACGTGGCGCGAACGGTTCAGGTGTTAAGGACGTTACTACAGAATAAATGTTCATACGCGTTACGAGTGTTATCAATTCAATCAATGAGTGACGCATGGCGCATAACAGGGGAGTACCTATACCTAGGCGCGCGGGTGTGGAGGACGCGTGCGCGCACGTTTATAAACCGTATGCGCGTCCGAACCGATTCATTCGCATTCAACCACCAGCACTGAACGGTCGTGTTCTAAATTCGAGTAAAGAAATTTAAATAAAAATAAATAACAAAATGAAGAAATATTCCGTCGTCGGTAATAAGAAAAAAGTTACAATGGAGAATAATTCGTCGCTATTGAAGGTAGTCGGGAATTACTGTATCGTACGTGTGAGCGTTAACCACGGTGATATCGAAGTCGTCGGGAACGATTGCAGGATTGAAGTGACAGAGAATTACGGTGCGATCAACCTTGTCGGCGGGAACGGTTACGTGAACATCAGCAAGAGGTTTCTCGGTGACAACGTGAACATGTTAGGCCCTTGTTGCCATCTCACCGTTGCTGGGAAGGATAAGACGAAGCCTTCGTACGAAGCGCAGCTATCGCCGTTTAGCAAGGACCTGGATGACGTCATCGAGTCCCTGTTTACATTCGTGATGCGGTGAAAAGTGTCAGTGAAAGACAATGGTTTTCGCTTCTTCAATTTTGTGAAGAATTCGCTTTTTTGCGCCCTTCGGTTCTGTTTTAAGGGCTGTAAGTAGGCAGTGTTTTCGAGAGGGTGTTGTAAAAAGTTTTGTACCAATAAATATGCTTTTGAGATGAATTTTTTTTTTGTTATTTTCCTATAAATATGCCTATATTTTGCTATATCTGCAAAACGTAAGTTGACGTTCTTATGTTATTCCCCGGTGTAATGAGTTCGCCACGCGTCCGAGCTTCACGGAAGCATGTTTTTTTACCTGTAACGAATGATGATTTCTATATAATGATGGCTATATAAATGGTTATAATTGAGAAATAATTAACGTGAACAATTTCATTGTCAATTTGTTTCGTACCGGAATGTTTTTTAATAAATTTTTTTGAGTAAAACATTTGCTTTAAGAATATAGTCGTATAGTCATAGTTATTTTAATATTGCTTTACTTTTGTTTGCATCTATTAAAATATTTTCAATCTTAATATCAACTCATGTATGTGTTTTTTTTTCTGCTTTACCAATAAAATAATTCAACACAAACGACAACTTATTGAAAATACACTAGGTATAGGAAAGGACACTTGCAATAATAAAGACTCGGATCATGTGTGAGGATCAAGGGAACACATAAAAAAAATAAAAATAATAATTCATAGTTGACGTACACATTAGTTTTATCACATTACATTTCGCTGTATCGGCTTTATCCTAATAAATTTTGCTAGAATGATGTTACGCAGATACAACCACAGACATAAGAGATACAGTGTAACCTAGTTCCACTGTCATTGCAAAATGCAACTTTTTCATGCATAAACCACTTTTTAGGTTATTATATAATTACATACTACGCATGTAATTTGTTTTTTATATACATAACAGCATTATTATTGCTACATAAGCTATTTGTATGCATTCAATTAGATTATATAACCAAAACACTTTGGAACGTCAGTAAACATTTTAACTTCATGTAAAATAATCCATTAAGAACGTTCCAGTCTCTTCTACCGTCTTGATAGTTCGTCTCCTTTAAAAGTGTTAGGGCTTAAGTGAAAGTAAATAAAGATTTCGCCTTTATTAGACTAAACAATGAAATCGATAATAATAATATAGTTATAATTTATGCTTTTACGATTTTCTAAGGTGAATGGTATCGTTCCTTCATTTATATTTTTATATTAGCTTGAAAATATAGACGTACTTGATGGCAAGTAATATAACTCAAGACGCTACCTCACGGTACGTACACTGGTTCTGTCAGGGACCGTTTTCAATTTTGGTTAGTTAACCTTAGCCAAAACTATACACATATGAAAGTATGTATATGTGTCTCACTAAAGTATGCATGTATGGTTAGCTTAGCTTAGATGGTCAGTTTATTTCGATTCGCGTTCAACCCAAGGCAACTGCCCAAGCCGAGGTTCGGCCACTCCGCACCCTTGAGCTTATTGCCTTTCGGTTGAGTGCCCTAAGCGCGTGCCCTACAATTCCGGTGGAGCTGTAAAGGCCCGTTAGGCAAACAGCGGTTAGTCAGTTCGAAAAAAACAAACAATTCAAGAAAAATTGTGAACTTCAAGAGTCGAGTCCATCCAACTCTAGTCGTATTTGACCCACGGCGCTCATCGTATCTCCTTAGAAATTACACCCTAAAAGCCTATAGTTATTTTAATTATTAATAAAAAAAGAATTAGTAGCTATTCGTTTAATCGACGATGTAGTGTAAATCAGCTATTTATCTACACTTTATGTCTAAATAATTTCATGAAAATAGTTTTATTTAGACTGGTATCCAGCGTCCTCAATATCAATGGTGTATTGAAGTATAGATTTAGACATTTTAGAAAATAGTCTCAACTACACTGTTACTTCTAATGACACTTTTTTTTTTGTTCGATCTAACGACACTGTTGGCTTATTAAGGCCGCTACAGTTTCACCGGACTACCGCTAATGACACGATCCATGTTGATTACGTACTTTATACCGAAGCAAAATGAAGACATTTTTTCTCTTTTTAACAGACTTCGAATTACGAGGACGTTATTATGTTCGGTTGTATGTTTTTTTTTGTATGTAGATATGTTAATCGTGAACCGGTTCTAATTATGAATGCGCCACCTAATAATATATTTGCAGTCGGCGCCAATCCAAATTTGTAGTAGGTAGAAAAAATATGTAATACCATACTATATGCGGGACGCGAGAATGGACCTAAATTTTGTACGGAGGTGTTATGGTTTTGGGTTGGAACCGAATTCAAATAGATTATTAAGCATATATCCTAACTTTTTTTTTAATTGTAAGTTCGCCAAAATGACTGCACAATACCTGATGGACAGTACGGTACAGTCCAAATACATCGGCGACTGTCGGTGTTAAATACCAACGGGAATCGTCGATATTGTGCCGAGCTGCAAAAGTGCATCTTCACGCCTCGTTTGAAGGACCCGATATCGTAAAAGGGAGAACACACTAGCCGGGAGGCAATTCCACATCTTCACAGAGATAAGAATGTTCAAACTTCCTCGTTCTTGTCGGGATGGTTGCTACTGTGAATCTATGGCGATGCGTACCTACCCGCCCGCGTAGGTGGAAAGGAGAAGATGGGATAAGGTTAAACAACTCTTCGGAACACTCGCCATAATTTTATTTGATTAATCTAATTTTAATAATTTATTTTAGTGCTTTTATCTCTTAAGTGTTTCTTGAAATTGAAGTCTTTTTAATTGTTCCCTGTAAATAATTTAACTCGATATTTATATTAAATGGTCGCGGTAACTTATTGCTTTGCATAATTTCCCTTAAGAGGAACGTTGTCCTAAGGTTAGCCAGATTAAGTTAGTTCTGCTGATGATTAAGGTGTATAGCCTCATGTATACTGAATGAGTGATATGAGTTATAACGTGCGTTCATGCCCATTCTTCGTATATACTGCATTTCTCCTTATATCATTTGGTTTCTTAATAAGACTGGCAAGTAATGTCCCAAGCATAAGCGACACATTTCCTCGTAGGGTACGCGCAATTCATTCGCACTGAGACGTGTAAATGTGAAAATATATTGTAATATATTTCAGCCTTTGTTATATTTATTATTTTATATATTTGTTTATTTATGCCACTTTTTTGACATTTATCCACCTATTTTATATTATCGCATTTGTCAATGTGTTGCGTTAATACGTTAGATAAATATTTTTGAAGTGAAAACTTCTACAGTCGCGTTGTGATTTGTAACTGGATGACACCAAAAAGTGACATTAGAAAGACACCGACATCTATAAGATTTAACGTCCGAGAGAATGACACAGAAAATATATTATCGTTTATATAAATATTTTAGCATTTTCTGAAGGATTCACTTCTATCGCATGTGAACTGCACAAGGTTTTTAATTGTTATTTCTGCCTGGAACTAATCATTAGTTGACTTTTTATCCCAGTTATTAATCAGTTCCAGTCGGAAGTGACAAAGAAATAAACATAAAACGATTCCGACTTCCGCAAAATACCGTCAATGTGAAATGAATGTACGTACATTATTTTAATTTTCATACATCTCCATCAGTTATTACTACAAAATACATCTTATTTAATATTGCCACTTCAAAAGAAACGGCACAGTGCCTGTACCACATAATCCAATAAGGTACACTTTTTTTTAAATACATTATAGGGGGCAAACGAACAGGTGGGTCACCTGATGGTAAGTGATCACCGCCGTCCATAGACACTAGCAACACCAGGGGAGTCGCAAGTGCGTTGCCGGCCTTTTAATATGTGTGGGCCTCCGGCGCTCTCACTGGCCGAACGAAACGCAACAGTGCAACCACTGTTACTTCACGTTTTTCGGTTTTCTGTGAGACGGTGGTACTACCCCGGGCGAGCCGACCCATTCATGCTGAAACCAGTAATAGCTTCAGCGCAGCTCTACCACCTACATGACATATGCCCGTAAAATCGGTATCTTTTACGTATTGTTACTTCTAATATTCAGATGCGCGGCTACGTCTACCCAACCTGTGCAAATTACCTATCGTATAGAGAAGATTATGATACATTATCTGTGTTATTTATCAACAAAGAACAATCGTACATATTTACTTTAACACTTACTGTGTTAAAAATGATAACGTTTATTTGAATAGACGACGTCATCTAATAGGTGTTGTTTGTAACTACGTAGTAATTACAAGAATTTACGATAAATGTATTTATCACAAAATGTATATAATATTAAGTAAGTCACAATTATATATTATCTCTATTCTTTTTTGTTCGAACTGACTACACTGTTGACCTAGAGGCCTGTACAGTTTCACCGGACTACACCTATATTATCTCGTCTTATAGCTTTATTCATATATTCAAACGGATAACCGGCAATTCATTTAATACATGACTCGTAAAATAAATACAAAACAATTTCAAAATTATGAACCTAAAGTAATTTAAATGTATCTTTTCCATTGAAAATATTTCCTAATTAATTCATATATTCAATAGGAACCATTTTTTTCATATGTGTCTATCTATTTATAATACGTGAGGTATTCAGGAACGTTGAATATTCTTACTGCAAAAACAGATTACTTTGCTAATTATTATAACAATGTTGACGTTATAAATACGCGTGCGTAGTAATAACACATTAATGATTTATTTCAATCACATGTCTCGTTGGGAAGACTTAAGGAACATAACGCACGTTCATTTGTCTAATGACGTAGTTATAATTATAAGAATACGGATACGGAGGATGATATATTGAAGTGTAGTTTTTTTGAATAACGAACATGCCTATAACTATAAGAGACAATGATTATTATAACAACTAATAATGTAATGCATACGCAATGAATAACTAAAATTGAAAACTATCATTATTCTGCTATTGATTATCCGCTATCCGTTATTATTATTGATAACGAGAATGATCAGTCGGTGCTATCGGAACGAGTAAACAATTAAGCATTTAACATTGAGAGGCATGATACGAGTAAATAAATAATCCTTTCATTATTGTTTTGTTCATTAATGATTGCAATAAAATAGCAAATTATCCCATAACAGAATAACTGACAACAGTTTACAATAACTATTTTGTAAAATAACAATAGTATAATTAATTATTGATATAATATACCATAGGTTGCGGTTTTACCGAGATTATCCTGGTTTTAAATACTGTTCCTAGCTGGTTTGTTTATTATTTTGTGTAAGTGAACCCGCAAATATGGGTACTTTGATTTACACCTAGAAAATATAAATTTGTAGCATTTTTGTCTCTTTTTATCCTAACATTGACTCCTGTCTCGGTTTAGAGCTTTACCATTATGGAAAATCTATATATATGTGTGTGTATTGTAAGTGTATATAATAATCAAGTATCAAAGAAAAATCTCCAAAGATTAGGAATAAGAAAACATGTGAAAAAAATACATTGTCTGGAATGTTCTTCTCGAAGACATATTTGTGCAAGTTAATGCTCTTTGCAACTCTATTAGGAATCGTTACTAGTACCATTTTTTCCTCGCTGTCAACAGGCTCACTACGTGATATTATTTATGTCTTGCAGTTTCTATCTCAGTTAAATAAAGTTTTATAGATGAATAGTTGGTATAAGGAAGGTGATTACATTTACTAATATTTGCATAGTTTTATGTTAACAACTGTTGTGCTGCAAATTAATTAAATACTTTATCCACCTATCTTGCGTGGTTTGTCAGCTGGACACATAACACGTAAATACAACTTCTGGTGTAAAATGTTTTTTTTTTCAAACTGACTATACGCTATAGCACATATACGCATAGGCGCTATGGGCTTCATAGCTTCATTGGACTAATGGAGCGAACGCTTAAGGCGCTCAACCGCTTGGCAACAAGCTCAAGGGTACCAAAGTGGCTGAACCTCGGTTTGGACTGTTGCCTTGGATGCAACAACGAGAATCTTACTAAGCTAAACTAGGTAAACTAATCATACATATATGAATTAGTGATGGACACGGCTACCAGTACGTGTCCCTCACGAACATAAACATGTATTTTGTATCTGTCAATTTAGCTAAACTAAACTAACGAAGTTCGAAAAACAAGGGAAAAGAAACATTTCGCCATATGTGTACCCACCTGTGCGTGTGTACACGTATTTAGGGGTGATCTATGTTGTGTGTGTTAAGCTAGTCAAGGAACGTTTTCAATGTCTTCTGTATTGCGCTACCAACGTACTAGAGGGCTCCACTTCGGGGTATCGGATCTACTAGGCTTGAGCCCCTGCCGGGGTAGGGTCGCGGCTGGTGTGTGGGAGCGAAATTCACCGACAGACCACAAACACACACACTCTGTTAGAAGAATCGGAGGGGTACTAACCGTTGACTGGGGTTATTTTATCGGCAGGACCGGAGAAGGCGGTGTAAAGTGGCCGGTAAATGGAGATAAGCTCTGAAATAAATACAAGTGGTAGAGAATATAGACATATATAGACACTACAGATGAGTTGTACCATCTGAATACAGAGTTCATTTAATAGTTTGTACCGTAATGTCACCATTTTACCGATAATCTTACCCGTATCTAACTTAATTAGGATCGGTATAACATGTTTTATTCTTCCACTCTTTTCTAGCAGCTGCAAATTCGGTGTTCACAACGTTTATATATCTTATTCCTCTACTCCTGGACACACTTGGCTAATTCTGGATATTCACTTTTATACATAATACTCTTCTGTTCATCTATATTATTATTATTATTATAAAGAACTCAATATTTAAGAGTTAATATCTAGATCTACCGACACTACTTCAATAAATTGTAATCTGGATAAGTTCCGTCTTATAAAATCGCAGATATTTACAAGTTTCATTATATAAAAAAACAAATTTGAAGTATTATTACGTCAAAAACAATAGTTACTCAGTTCTGTTATAGACATAACAAGTAAGACATGCTAATATGAAGTTTGTTATTCAGATTTATGGTATAAATTGAAATACACGCTTCATAGGCTACTCTTAAGGTTACCTTTCACCTTCATAGCTTTCGCTTGAAGTAAATCCCCTTGCGTGCCCTACTTTTATGATCTCACCTTAACCTTACCACATCACGGATTCGAATAAGGTTACCAGATGAGTAATTAATAAATATACCTATTACTCATACAATATTGAATATATATGTTACCGCTAATGCTCGAAAACCGTTAATGTTCACATTACCTTGTTAATCTGTAGATCAAGTAATTTGACCGATATGCTAATTTCTATCGTATGTCCCAACTTTTTTTATTAACGTGGGGATTTCCCTTAACGGATACCCACCCCGCCGGGTAACTGAGGCTGGGTTAAGGCCCATGGTGCCGTCTTATACATTTTTTGGCCGGGGAACAGGAACTGCTTACAGCACTGCGTCTACTTCTCGGTAGGTATTGGTCTTTCATATGCGGCCCCGTGTGCGGTCTGAGGAGGTCATGATAGTAGACCATTCTGCGGTTGTTAGTCAGGGTCTTGAGAAAACAGATTGCTGTGCCGCATGGTCAGCTATTCGGGCACTTTTGGTAGAGCTGTAACCTCAGCATCACAATTTCTCGAAACGCGAGTCGCTCGCCATGCTTCAGCGCCTCCAAACGCGTATGATATAACGACGCATAGGCTATGACTTTCTCATCCCGGGCTGGGGGTTCGACAAGTAAGGAGGTCACCACGAAAGAGAGCGTGTGGTAACTCTTTATGGCTTTGACAAACACCACCCTCTGTAGTCTCCGCCATATATATCATAAAAATAACCCGCTTTGGTTTTATTGTGAAACCATCATCGCATCTCTCGCCGCAAGATAATCTGTACGTGAACGATCCAGTGGCCATCTACTTCGAGGCACCAGGAGGCGATTTGGTAAGCGAAGTGCTTCTTACACCCCCTTATATCGTTCACACACATTTGTTGGTCCTTACGAGCCTAGGATACATTCCAGCTTTATACCACATTTGTTGGGCACCATATTAGACATAAGCTGACACGTATCCGAGTGTTCAGCTATAATACATTCTCAAGCCGCTTAGTGCGCAGGCCTATTTATACGCCTGCCTCACTAGATAGCATGTTAGAACACCGTGTCAATCGACGTTGTTTCTAATCCTGGCAGCTGACTTGGCGCTTTCGAGGAAGGTAAATATCGTAAGGAAGCCATAGCATGGTAGTAGGGCTTTTTCTAAGCTCGCCTGACCACCTACGAGTAGCCTCCCTCAAGTCGAAAATCTGTCGCCGTGCATCTGTTTATGTGTTCCAGCAGCTGTCTTGAGAGCTAGTCTCCCTCTAGATTTAGCGTGTTAACAATCTTATACATCGTTATTTATCATGAGATGAGATTCAAAACGCTAGAAGACTATAAGGTATATTAAAAAAAATGTTTTTGAGGGGACCTTAGATGATTGTGTAGTAGTCTATAATTTGTATATTCATAAACGTGCATTATTTGTCCCTATAATGTTTAATTATTGGTCGCTTTTCATATAGCATAGTTTTATTATACAAGACATAATATAATACATTGTAGCAATGGTTTTATACATAAGTAAAGTTGATTAGAAATAACAACACGGAACATGAATTTCTGACATATCCCAAAATCTGTAGGTGGTAGAGCTACGCTGAAGCTATTACTGGTTTCAGCATGAATGGGTCGGCTCGCCCGGGGTAGTACCACCCTCTCACAGAAAACCGATGTCAAGTAACAGTGCTTGCACTGTTGCGTTTCGTTCGGTCAGTGAGAGCGCCGGAGAGCCACATATATTAAAAGGCCGGCAACGCACTTGCGACTCCCCCTGGTGTTGCTAGTGTCTATGGACGGGGTTATCACTTACCATCAGGTGACCCAAATGTTCGTTTGCCCCCTATAATATACAAAAAAACTCCCGGCAAATAATGTAGGTGACCATTTTGTAAGAATACTGAACTATGTGAACAGTAATAGTCTTCAGCAATGAGGTTTGACTGCTGATATAAGAAAAATAAGTAGGAAATTTCTTATGTTGTCGCAACTCAAATCAACACATTCCGATTGATTCTCTGAACCCATGCAATCAATTAAATCTATATATCTTTATCACTGATAATAAGTTTTGTAAAAACCAGTAATTAATTCCTCCATAATGAACGAAAATACTACAGGTGTATAGTAAGAATGTGTTGTTCTCAAGTTTGCTATATTAGTCATTCGAAATAGTTCAAACAAAAATGAAATTCAAGAATAATGAACGAAAAGATAAGAAGTCGTGACATTGCTCCCGAGGGTCTGTTTTGTCTTATGTTTTGTATGAATTTTATTATATTAAGTGTATATAGACTGTTCATTTCTGATATTCAAATATGAAGTTAATAAATACGTACGTGTGAAGTATGCGTCCCTTAGCACTAGCGTAAAGTCTACGAGAAAAATTATGAATTCCGATGCCTGAATTACAATAGCGAAGACAAGATAGGCCGTTACATCTGGTGCGGATTCAAGACTTGGCTAAAGCCAAGAGGGAAAGATTCTAACTAAATTTTGTGTAACTTTAAATACTATTGTTCAGAAACTTTGTTTTAAATTTAAAAAAAAAGTGTGTGTGTGCTTATGTACACGCGTTAAAAGTTATACTTCTTTGGCGTAACAAGATAAAAATCTTTTCAAAAATTTTATCTTTCGCCTCATTCTACTTTTGTAGAAAAAACGACACTAATAGTAGAAAAAAGGTATTTAATATATACATACTTTTTTTGAATAAAATGTTGAGTATAGCTAACTTCAGGGTGTTTGGATTTTTGGCGGGATCTTAGTCTGTCATGTAGTGGTTTTTATATTTTATTCATAATCTTGTGTTATTAGACTCTATATTTTGTAATATTGGTGGTGGTGTTTTACGTAATATAGTTCGGTTATTACGCACAAGTGAAGTGGATGGGAAATAATACCAAGGAGCATGCATTCTGAGATGCCACCAAAACTCCATGGAAAGTTCTAACAAGGAAACCACCATCTTGTTAGAACTTTATAATTATCGCAAGACACACTTACTTGGCAAAATCTTGTTACTTGAAGCTGGCTAGTGCACAAACCGTGACGGAGGCAAAAAAATAAAGAAGAGGAACTTCAGGGTGTCGGTTTCTCGTGACGGTGTGCGGCCGCATCGTAAAAATTTACTCTCACCATTTTTCCCTAACGAGCGAAAAGAAGTATAACTTAAAAAATCTGGTATTCATGTATTCGTGCCAAGCACGATTGTGCACGAATAGTTTAGACAGGTAGAAGAACAATTGATAAAATAATGTGCGGATACCGCCTTAATTATTCGGGAGTAAATTTACTTCTGTGTTTCTTTGTGTCGTCTAATATCGGAAGAATACAAAAAGTAATTAATAAGAAAGTTTATTACAAATGGAGTAATTATTAATCTTATTTGAACATGTTTAGCTGTATATCTTGTATCTCTGATGTCAATGTTGTTTAGTAATAAATGCGTTCTACGTATATACAGAGAGTTTTTTTAACAAAGTATGGACGTCGCCCGTGGAACTTCCTGTGAGAGTTCTGGTTGTATGTCGGTAATTCCGATGTCACGGTGATGACATAAAAATGACCACAATGGAATTTAATAATGATACCGTTTCCCGCTTACGATGTACGTTATTGTGTGCATCAATTTTCTAGAAAATTATTAATTTACTATTCCAAAAATAATAATAATAATAATTAATATTGTGTAAAAAGTATAACGATATTGTTGATTAAACAGCAAACCTTTGTTTCTCGGAAAAGTATATCCAATTTTAGTCAGAATATTTCGTACAGTTTTTAGCAGGCAAAAACATTTTTTTTTTAATTTAACAATTTGATTTACTGACAAATTTAAACAACGTGTCAATTTTTCTTCATATTCGTGTATTAGAGTGATCGGAATTACTTACATATTGGTTATTCTTAATTATTCACAAGTCTGTACGTTACTTTTGACCACAAATGTATGGAAAGGAAAAATAATTGATTAGTCTGTTAGCGTGTTCGTTGTTACTCTTCAATGGCATTACACCAGCTATTAGGTAAATGGCTGGTCATTCCGACGGTACTTCACCATGTATTTTGTCACATAATAACCGTGTATTAAATTGCTGGACTGACGCGGTACAGTCACACACATAAGAATTACGCTATTATATTTTTCTATAAATTCATATATTTATTATTACTTGTGGCTGTTTTTTTTAATATTTTTTTCGCGATTACATTTATCTATGAAATATAACAATTTTCACGATGAACGGTTGAACGAATTTACAGTAAAAATGAATAGTATGAAAAACTTCATGAAAAAGCACTCAGGTGTGTCAATATTACCGGTGAAAAGGTGTTTGAGTTTTTTTTTTTTTTCGAACTGACATACCCTGTTAACCCTGGGGCCTCTACAGATTCACCGGACTACTAAGGGGAGCGCTTATGGCACTCACCCGATTTATTTAGGAGATCAGCGCAACGGCAGACGGTGCGCCTCGGCTTGACCTGTCACCGAGAAGAAGGTGTTGGAGTTTATCAGACTCATATATATAGACCGACGACATCTATTATTATAATTAGACAAATCTATTAACAAATAGACTAAGATAAATCAGTTCAGTACATGTTTCTCTTCTGTTTGTCAATCGATCTTATTTCTCTAGTGGCTATTAATGAGCTTTAGTATTATTTATTTCAAATATATATTCAGTTTTTTCACATACCACTGATGACTCGAACCGTTTTTACATGTCTCTATTCGTCATACTGCACGATCTTTACGTCTATAATAATTATGCACTCTAAAAAAAAACTCGACACAAAAATCAGTAATATTGAAAAAAATAAAAATGATTTGTGGATCGAATTTCTTCCTCTAGAACTATCACTGGTATATTAAAAAACGTATTTACGCTGCCGATTTGTAAGAAAATAATGTTGTTAATTTAATGTCTTACACGATTTTAAATATAATTCATTCTAATAAGTTAGTACATAATTAAATAACACTACAGCTTTCTCATAAAATTGTTCTTTTATGTTTTTTAATAGTAAACGAACAGAAGAACAAAAGAGGGACGTAATAAATATGATTACATATAACTGTAACCGTGAGTTAATTATATTAGTAAATCTGTACTTCTGTTTGTACCTATATTTTTTTTAATTTCATGATAAGTAAGAACTGTAAAGGACAACGATCATTAATATGACATTTTATTTTGTCAGTATTTTTATCTGCATTTAACCCAAAAATTGTTTTACTGATATTTTGTACACGGAATGTATGTATCATTTCCGATTGGAGAGTTAAAAGAATTATTAATAATACTTTTAGAAATAATAAAAGAAAAACACACTCAAATTAATTCTCAACCGATTTTAATAATATTTTTAAATACAGAGTATCATTCTAAAGTCGATGGCCTATGAGAGTAATTAATAACAACACGATGTGCCGAAAATAATTTCTCCAAACGAGTGCAGAGCCGCAGGCACAGCTAGTTCTAATATACATTCCGTTGAACCAGTTTCGGCATAGCTTTCACTTGAATTACATTGACTAAAGTATATCCAGTACACGGCTTTAGATTTGTCACGTCTGGGAAGACATCGTAATAGTCGCCAAGTCCGGTTTCGTAGAGCGTTACCTTTGTCTATCACAATAATTGTTCTGTGCGATAGAGAGAACCTCTATAAAACCGAAGCGAGTCGATCTTAGCCGGACGTCTCACTCTTTTCGTCGACACGCCAAACCATATTACGGGTACAGTGTTTATAATAATCAAAACATACCAATAACAATAAAAATTTAGAATTATTGTGGATTAGTGTGAACGTAATGATCGTTGAGATCGTTGTATGAGAGTTTAATACTTATAAATTAAAGGATAGTAAGAAAAAACAAACAGTTTTCAAATGTTCTTATTGATAACAGCATTAAAGCTCTTCAGTATTTACTAACGATAAAAGAAAACAGATTGACAGACAGATGAGAAAAAAGGTACTGAACTGTTTTATCTTTGTCTATTTATATATAGATAGATAAAATATGAGACGTCTTACGATTTCCACTTAGTTGAAATTTGACATGTTTAGTTTATTTTTTATTTATATACAAAATAATATTTACTGTAAAATAAATGCAGCGTTACTATATAGATATCTTAATTCTTAATGTCTATGTCGCTCAGATTAACCATTAGTACAGATGCTACATTCAACCAAATATAGTAATGCATTATACCTACTTAATGTACAACAAATTATTGAAGATGTAATTATTCTGCCATTCTCTATCGGCCAATATATCGTACGTTATTTATTTTTTGCCAATGACAATAATTGGCCATTGCTGCAATATGCGAACAAGCAAATATTATGTATCCAACGATAGGTGTTAAAAGAGAGCACTAGATGTTGCTTACACTAAAAGTTACGAACCAATAAGGTATATTCCGATTTAAGATAATTAATTTACGAAATTACGTAAACAAAAGAGTAAATGAGTATATTACTATTCATTTCATTATCGTATCATTGTTATAAATTATAATAAGACACAATACGACAAATGATCAAACATCAACTAATTTGCCCGCAGTTTATAATAATATGCGCTGAAAAATAATGCAACAGCGTTCATTTATTACTGACATTGACATTTTGCAATTATTACCATTGTTGTCGTGAGTTTCTATTCCAAATTTGAAATGGTATTACGACACATGAAGCTACTAAGCTTACTAATGTAACTAGGCAATATTTAACCGAAGCATATTTTATTATAGAAATAAAACAATTATCAATTTAATTTCTTATCGACTGTACTTTTGCCTATGATCTTGATTAAATAAAACAGTCCATTTGTATATGAATAATTTTCCGATGCAAGCATAAACTGATAACGGGCTAAGTGATACAATTGCTTAATTATTTTAACGACTTTATTGCTTCGGTTAATCCGTAGTCTACCGAAAACCGATTAGGGAATGGCAATAAACGAATTTCTGCGAATCTATAATTGTATAGATATGTTAAGATATAGCTGAGACATAATCTGATTTTCCGATTTTATAGCCGAATGAGTCATTATTGATATTATTTTGCTTTTGCGGAATACGTAATTAAATGTCCGGTTTTTAAAGTAATTTTAAAGGAAAGCCATATTTACAAAAATCTTAATATCTGATACACAAAACCATGTAAAACTGAATCTGTATATTGATACACGTATTTCCTAAAAGCAAAATTCATTACTAAATCGGCTATGAAATTGGAAAATCAGATTATATCTCAGCTACATCTTGATATAACGGAAGGAAAATGTTTGTAATTATTTAACCCTATTGTGAGCAAAACGAAGCAAGATTTTACTATACCCTCTTCTCCACATAGAAAGGTAAGCATAAGCTTACAAAACGATAGTTTTAACAAAATCTCTCACAAGTTTCTTTATAAGTCTTCCATGAAAAAAAAATGATAAGGAAATAAACAAATATTGTTGACGCAATGGACAATGACATCCACGTCCCCCATGTCATTAAAAACAAGCAAATTGTAGATCTCCCCACTCGTTTAGTGCTTACGTCATACTTAAACAGCTCCAAATGTAAACTAAATGTATGTGCATTGTACACTATTCTCTACATGTTTACTCATAAGAAGATTTTGATAAGACGTGTACAGAGGCTTTTGCTTTGTTATGGTTGGCATATCATCTAAATTTGCTACTTTGAAGCCAATATTTAACTATATCTGCTATCGCTTTGCATTTGTAAAATACGTTATTTATGCATTCACGCATAAATGAGTTTAGATTCGAATTCAGAAATATAAGTTAAATCAAAACTTACTACGCCAATTAACATTATATTTTGGGTGTTGAATACGCATTTATAAATAAGTATAGATAGCAAATTTATTTATTATAGCTATCAAAATATGATAAGAATATCTAATCGGCGACATGTACGAAGAGTTATGATCCGTTTCTGTATAAAAATATTATTGCATAACCGTATTTAGACATTTCGTTTCTATAACAGGAATGTTGAATACTGGTCACATTAATTATAAACGAATTGTAACTATTGGAAACGTTTAAATATTCTAGGCGCTAGAGAAAATGCATAACGAAATTTATAAATATTTGCATTCATCTGGTGATGGTGACGTATGGAAATGATTCCCCTAGCTGTGAATCCATGAAAGACTATTGTAATTATTATCTATGTCTATAACTACGAAAATATTCCTAAAAATATGTGTTATATTATGTTGGATGAAAAAATAAACCAGATTGAGTTTCTTGCTGGTTCTTCTCGATGACTGGTTTGGTTTTCAAACTGGTAGTAACTTTGATGTTCATAAACACCTTCTCAACACCTTTTTCTAGGTGGTAGAGCTACGCTGAAACTATTACTGGTTTCAGAATGAATGGCTCAGCTCGCCCGGGGTAGTACCACCCTCTCACAGAAAGCCGACGTGAAGTAACAGTGCTTGCACTGTTGCGTTTCGTTCGGTCAGTGAGAGCGCCGGAGGCCCACATATATTAAAAGGCCGGCAACGCACTTGCGACTTCCCCTGGTGTTGCTAGTGTCTATGGACGGCGGTGATCACTTACCATTAGGTGACTCACCTGTTCGTTTGCCCCCTATAATACAAAAAAAAACCGATTAAAGTATTTTTAATTTGATTTGACTCGCGACTTCGTAAGCGTTTGTTACAATATAACATAATATAATAATATTTTTAACTTAATATAGCAATTTATATATAGCCCATATACTTATTTATTTTTTATACCTTATAGGTTAGCGGTTGACCACAATCTCATCTGATGTTAACAGTCACTCTAAACCTAGAGGTAACTGGCACTCAACCGCAGCTGCCGGACACACCAACGGGTGCTTGGCGACAGATTTTCAACTTGGGGGTGGTAGCTGGCCAGACGGACTTAGAAAAAGCCCTACCACCATGCTATTGATCATATTCAGCGATAACCTGGCTCTCTATCAGTGAAAGGATTTTTATAGAATGGGATCAGTACTCGACTGAATGACTACCACCAAAACGTAGACTAATACATCAACAAGAGTGAGATTCTCTTTTAGATTAACGATTACCGTGTATACTATGAAGCTATTGAGAGTCATACCGGCAACCATGACAGTGACCATCGCAGATGAGTTATAGATCTCTTGATGGTGGCCCCCATTGTTTTGAAATGTACACTGCTTATTATCAGGTACAGATCAGTTACTTTGTCGCTATAAAATAAAAAAATATTGTCACTTTAAGATTTTTGAATGAACGAAAAACGTATTTAATTCAGTTTATTCTTTTGCAATATTCGCTTTTATCTGTGTAATAAAATAAGTGAGAAAATTTAGAACAGTGGTCCCCAAACTTTTTTGCCTTGTAATCGTCTCCTTACCAATTTTTAGTGTATTGCGCAGAGCCCCTAAATTATCAATACTGAATTTTTACAAATAGATTTTAAAAGTGAAAAACATATATTACATTTTTATATTTATATAAAGATAAATAAAAAAATACAAAATGCAAAATAAGTGTAGTTATTATGTAATAAATGATTTCATTCAAATTAAATTTCAATAAAAGTACATACAAAAATAATGTTATAAGGTCATCTCCTTATCGATCAGGAATTTTCTCATGATTGATGGATGTGTTTAATCATGAAATTCTCTGAATCTGGCTTCATATCATCATCAAATTTCACAAATATTTACCTCTTAGAAATGTTTCCTTATATGATGCTTATTGTAATAAAGTATTATGTAAGTACAAACATACTATCATATTTTATTGATATATTTATAGAAAGATAACATTTTCGTCACGATTTGCTTAAAAGAAATTTACTGTTGTCGACCTTCACTTGCAGCTCGCCGATCCCCAAATGGTGTTTTCACGAGCGTGGACCCCTAGAAGTTTTAAATCAACCCCCTATATGTCCCAAAGTACAAAGTGCTATATGGACCACTTTAAGAACCTACGATTTACAATAATTATCTAAAAAAAGGTCGTCCATATGGGTATTGTAAAAATAATTTAGTTCTCTTCTTCACACCCCGTATTTCTGACCGGCCATAACATTAGCTATTTCTGCTATACAAATATATAACAGTAGATATTAAAAAGAATACATTTGGACCAACTTTAACCGCGGTCCATATTGGCGTTTTTTTTTTCTTTTTTTAACTTGGGAAGAAATCTTATATTGTACACCAACAGCCCTGCGGTGGAGTGTCAGATTCATACTGACTAAAAAAACCCACGCTATACCGTCAGCCGTGCTAATGGAGTGGCACGGGATCGTGTAAAGCAGGCACCATGCCGCCCCAACGACAACCAGCTTGGCAGTCAAGTGGTTGCCTCCTCCAAACGCCACCCGTCATTGATTTTTTAAAGAGGTTGTCTCCTCACCTCCTGTAACTTTTTAACGTGGCTTTCGCCCACGGTGACTTTTCAACGAGGTTTTCTTCCTCTCCCTCCGACTGACGGCCACCCTCCTCTTTTCCTCCGATCGTAACTTTTTACCGTGGTATCGGTCCACGGTTCCGAGATACGAGTACCTCATCACCACTTGACTTCATATTGGTATTAATTTAACCGATGTAGAGCCATCATCTATGCCCGTAATATACATGTCCCAAACATTCTGATTTATTGCAAAGTTGCGAGTTGTCTATATTTACACTTAAAACACACTGATAAGAATACGATGAATGGGAACTGTTAAAACCTTAACACATCGTGGAATTTCACGTTACTGTACTATTCCCAGTAAAATGATAGTAGATAGTTAGTGTAAACATTTATGAAATATTTTTCGTATGACCGCTTAAGTACGTAAGTTACCAAACAGCGAGCATCTGTGTTGTCTTACGTAAGATATATTATGCTTGGAATGATTGAGTCGTTCGGTGTCCTTACGTCACGGTTTTGAGTAATGCGTAAATTGTCTATGAAACTGTTAAGTATAAAAGTATAAGATAATGATTTAAAGAGTTTAATAGAGAATTTTATTTATTGTTATTTATTGTGTTCTCAACTTTGTTTATGTGACGATAGGTTTGAAGTTCCTTTTACGTTCTCGTGTTTGGAATGAAAGTCGATGGTCTTTTGTTTTCCATAATCGGAATTTTGTTATATCTGCAAAGCCCATTCGGACAAGCATACTTGTATGTAGCTTAGTTTTACAACACAGCAATTGTGCATGATCGGATTGCGACCATTGTAAAGAAATATATTAGTAGTAAATATTAAATTAGTAAAAATACTAAAGATGTAGTCAAAAAATTAGGTTTTGAGTGAAATTTAACTACTAGGATTTCAGTAAGAGTTTTGAGTACCTACTCACGGTAGGATACCGTGTATACATGATCACCTCGAGATAAAATATATACCTCAGGAGTAAACTGTGTTTTGCAGTTTTTTTTTTGCCGAAGGATCATAATTTTCTTTGTCCTAACTCGGCAACTTGATGCACAGCACCTCAATCGACCACAGCAATCAACATAGGTTCGATTTCCGTAGTGGCTCGAAGCTTCCGATGAAGGAATACATCTTGTTCATACAACCCTTGAGTCTAGAATTTAAGTCAAGCACTTATAAGTATGTTTAGGCAGCTGCACGTGAGAGTCAGTACGCCTCTAGTTTTATCATGTACTTATTTTTTTTTTAATACTTTATAGGTTAGCGTTTGACCACAATCTCATCTGATGTTAAATGATGATGTGGTCTAAGATGGTAGGCACGCTAAACCTAGAGGGAGACTGGCTCTCAAGTGCAATTGCTGGTACGCACCAACAGGTGCTTGGATACAGATTTCTAACTTGAGGGTGGTAGCTAGCCAGGCGGACTTAGAAAAAGCCCTACCACCATGCTATGGCTTCGTCACGATGTTTTGCTTCACCAAAAGCTCCGACTCAGTTGCTAGGATTCAAACCTACGTCCTTCGACGCTGTTGTCCAAACATACTACCGACTGAGCCATCATCGCTTTCTTACACCATAGGCGTCATTTATCATCAGTGAAGATTTTGATCAAATTATGAACCTATGACGTGTATAAAATAAGAAACAATTTCGAATTGCTTGTAATTTATAATTGGTAAAATATGGCTTCTGTTACTGAATATTTTTCTACTTGAAATAGCGCATTTCCAGTGCCCACTATTTCTTCATCATGTATTTTTCCTTTATTTGTACAAATGAACAGTTACATATATGTATTGTTCGGATGATATACGTATGTTTAAACACATGTTTAACACGTATTAATTCACATAATAAACGAATTAGTAAATAATATTGACTCTGTGATAAATGATGTATGCACATATGGACATTGGGACCACATGTTGTGACGTAGCTTATTGTTTATCAACAACGAATGGCGTTCATATTTATATTATTATTACCATGTTGTTGATAACAGCAATTTGTGAGTTCGTGTTTTATTTAGCTGAATGTTAATGAGAGTTTAAAGGTACAAAAAATGACGTGTTACCTTTTATCTTCTGAGATGTATACTGGCATTACCTTTGATGTGAATTGAAGTAAAATACAGTCCGCGCCTAAATTTTTCATGGCTCTGAACATAGCTGCGTAGACCACAAATTTAAGTATATATATATGAATTATATTATACGACCACTTATCCATAAATAAATGCCAATTTTAGATTCCTGTAATGCTACTCCCATACCTGTGTGTATCGCCACGAAGTTTTGTCTATGGTCGTAATCAGTTTAGATGTGGGAAGACATTATCGTCATGGGTTACAAAGTATCGCACTGCGTGACGATAGACACAGCACGATTTTTACACACATCAAAGGAACTTGGTAACATTAATTTTTGACTTATTATTGAAATGATAAAAGTGTGCAAACGTTATTCTGCGCCTTTATCAGAATTAATTTTGAGGTTAGTTTATAGCGCGACAAGTAGCCGAAGCATCGTCACGCAGGTATGGGACCAGCGTAATAATATTTTAACTTTGTTTTGGGTTCAACTTTATGACAATGTTTTGCGCGAGCACGAACTTACGGCTAGCTTCAGAGCGGCCAAAAAGATTGACGAGGGCTTGAACTGTTAGAATTAAATATGTTATTGAGGTCCAAATGTAATAATAAATAACAGAAATTAAACGTTAAAAAGTCTTTTATTTATTTTGGTTAGTGGTGACTTCAGTAACCCTGCGAACCTTTCAAAATATACAGTGTATTTTTTATGTCAGCGTTAGATTTGAATGACGTCACAGTGAATAATTTGTTGAGGCTTTAGATCGGGGTGCAGACATAATAGATAAACAACACGACGGCTACAACTTAAAACTACTTAAATGTAAACGGTGAAAATATCGGGGGAAAGAATGTTATCTCTGATGCATCACGTGTTCTAAATTTAATCTTAAAGATTAGATTATATGTTGAAAGACTGATACGGAGGCTGAATATTATAGTTCCATTGAACAATATATATATTTTTTTTTTTATATAGTGCGGTAAGTGTTTTTGCGATACTTATATTATTATAGCATCTCAAATACACTTTCTAATAACGTCTATTTTTAGCGATTCGATTTCCAGACACCTTTTACACAAATTTTTTTAGACAAATATTAGTCGCCAGTGACAATTCCTGAAGAACGCCACAAATACCAATAACTCCTATAAGCACAACTTGTTATGCAACATTTTGCTGTCCAAATGTTTCTACCTATTTCACTGCATAAGTAAGAATTTCAAACTTGCTACCAATTTGACGCCAAACTGCTTTTAAAATTCTAGTACGAGAAGCTTGATAAATGTATTTAATATATACATATTTCTAAATTGTAATATATGATAGTATATAATACTAGTACATCTTAATGATCTACTGACTCGCGATGATAACGAATGACAATCCATTGCCTTCAACTTGATCGAAATTTAGTAGCAATTATTTGTCTCCAAGTACCTAATATTGTCAATTTACAGTGCAGTTTAGTGTCTATTCATTACCAAATTATTATGGGCTAAAGTTGTTATGTAAAAGGTAGTAAACAACCCAATAGCAACTTGTATGTGATAGCGTCACAATTCTGCATAGTAGGTACTCATCAATTGATTTATGTCGGTAACCCGTCGTTTATTTTCTTCAAGCGTGGGCTTAACTGATGAAATCGAGCTTACTTTTGAAGAATTTGACATGTTACGTTTGATATCTGCAATCAGTTTTCTTCGAACCTTTCATAACTTTAAAACAAGATAGAGCACCAATACCATCGTTTTTAATCACGTTCCTCCCAAGAAATACAATTAATGCTGTGTTAAGTGCTATTTTAATAAATCCTTGCAAACCGCGCCTTCGTTTACTCTCTCCCAACTCGGGAGCATAAGAAGGCTTCTGGCAACGATGATAAACCATGCGATATACGAGTATGTGGCCACACCACGTCAGTTAACAGATCTTTAGATAAAGTGTAAATATCATCATAGTGACTAGATTTTATGCTTCATTTTAGCTTAGTAAATTTTGATAAAAAAATACCGCTTATTTTATGACAAAGACACTTCATACAAAGTATTTGGGTTGTATATTAAAAACAGATATAATATTGGTAGGTAAGTTCATTAAATAGCATATAGGGTTCCATGGTGTAATGGTTAGCACTCTGGACTTTGAATCCAGCGATCTGAGTTCAAATCTCGGTGGAACCTGAGATCAGTCAATGGTCACTTTTTTAATTGGATATCCTGCCCATTTATAAAAAAATACAAAATGTCTTGTGAGAGAGTTGTTCTGTACATTTAATACGTTGCAAATTAACAGGTTTTGTAATATAATTAGCTGAATGTAACGTATGCAATAAATATTATTTGTGTATCGTATTTTACGCTACATTTAATTTTTCTTTTTCATAATTCTAAAATGTTCTTTAAATAATAATAGAAAATAAGCCTACTTTATAGTACATGTTTTATTGTAATAACTCGGTATTATTAATGTGAATAGAATTAACCTTGTACTAACTAAGTTGTAATTCTAGTCATTAATATAGGAACAAGGAAATTCGATCGATAAGTTCGTTATCAATGTACTATGATAATTCTTGACCCTTTGTAAAAGTGACAGATACTTACATTAAAGAATAATAAACATTTATTTTATATCAGTAACTACGATGTCTTTAATTATAGGCAAAGCAAGGAGAAAATTATATGACGAAAATAGATCAATTTATGTCTAATAGATTGTCAACATTATCGGCCTATATTTGATAACCCTAAAATGTCAACTATATAACAAAAAGCCCCGTCCGCCCAACTAACCCGGAGGCTCGCCCAAACCGCACCGGGACCGTCGTGTTTAATGAAAAAGCATCAAATTTCATAATTGATGCGAGCGTGACGTCTCGGCGAGCTGGTCCCGGAGGCCGCACAATTTATTAATCAGAAATAATAATTCACAGGTAACGTGTGTGGCCGGCGAGTGCGATAACTATCGTTCGTAATCGGAAGGGTTAGGTGGTAGGTTACATAAACTATGATTAAATTTAACTCTACTATTGGTTAGATACAATTTTTTCTTGGGTCAATTTTTATCACAATTTTTAGGGTTAATATACTTTACAGATAATATAATTGTATTCAGAAAATGATTTTACATGCTACTCAACTAATTAGGGGTTTGGAGATTCAAATTCACAATTAAAAAATACTTGAACATTTAGTCGGAAGTGACTGTAGTGGCTTTGAAGTAAACAATTTGTAAGATTTAGCTGTAGAGCGTGACAGAAAATTTCCACTGAAGTTAATTTTCGAAAAAACCCACATACACTTTATCACGGAATAAGGGCTAAATGAAAAAAAAATATCTTAACAATACTATAAATACAGATTATTATAATACTTTAAAATTATGATTGCTTTATCTTATATAATATAAATATAATGAATAGTATAAGTTGATAATAATGATTACCGTATTTTACAAAGGTACGGTTTTATGATTGGAATTTTCTTTGATAACACCAGTACATATCGTTTAGGCGTATCGAGTAGATGTTTGCAACGTTAGGGATTAAAAATTAATATGTAATCTCTATATAACAAACATTAAGTAATACCATGTTACTACAATATATGCATATGTAACATAATATGTCAGTTGGAGAGAGAGTTGAGTTGAGAGTAATTGAGTGCAATTACTCTGAATCGGTATTTTAATAGAAACACATATCATTTAAAATATCTACGTCACGATAATTGACCTTCTCAAAACAGTCTATTATTGAATGTGAAAAGATTAACGCATCCAGTTAATTACAACTGTGTAAATTATTCTTTCATCTAACATGAGGATTACCTTGACCGAAACTTTTACAATAAAGATTACGTGTGAATCCTTTCTATTCCGACTGTTATTTGCAATATTATTGTTACTTTAATTGAACTATATAATCTCATCATGGTTTCTATTATGTTATATGTATATAGTTATATTTTTGGACTCCTCAATCTTCTATATTAATCTTAAAATGATATCCATGTCTTAGCACCGTTTTTCGTAATGTATAAAGATTATGTTTCATGCTAAACTTTCGACTTAAGCTTGTACAATTGTAATTAAGGAGAAAACGTAGTATAAATTTTATTAGAATCAAGGTTAACTTCAATTTAAACGACGTCTATAAAGACAGTGGAACTGACCGCGGTAGACATAGATTTTTATTTTAATCCTCGTATACACCCTCAAATCCCAAAGCACTGAGGTAGCAAAAGAGTTAGCCATTTAATTAAACTAATCAGTTAATTCACTAAGGTGCGGCCCTGAATTCATTGCGCATTTAAATGTATGGTAATTCATTTTTTCGTTTATCTTTTCTTATCAGTACCATGTATTCGTATGTAGTTCGTATGTCCTTTTTGAATCTTATCTTCGTCCTTACCCTCGAGTGTTTGAAGTTAATTATAGACTTACCCCAAATTCGCTGGCGAAGGAAGCCATTGTAGATAAACTCGCATTTCCTACATTGTTTTATGATTTATATTTTACTATTATAAAGAGAAAAGACTTAATTATTGGTTGCAAAATGGATAACCTCAAAAAATACTTGAGAGATTTATAAAAATTCTCACATCTATTAAAATCTGCATTATCGGCGAATAACATGAACTGTATTTTATATTCAAAATCTCCATTAATGCGAGCAATTCCGGGAGCCAAAGCTATTGGTCCAATATAGTGCTGGATCTGTACTTGATGTTAAACACAGTGCAGTTCAAAAAGAATAGCATCTTTGAGAGATATACAATGCATCGTGCATCGTTACGTCTCATCGTCATGCAGCCCTCAGGGAGTCCATATAACACTGCTTGGTGGTAGCGAACCAATCCAATGCAGGTAACCTGCCACTTCGCTTGATTGCTGAATATATGTAGTCTTTACATATGAAAGTAGCGTTTTATATGGAAAAAGTAAACCGAAAAAAAAATGAATTTTCCTTGCAAGAAATTATCCAGATTGCGAAAAAAGTTGTAATCTGTTGGAGCAAGTTCCAGGCTGTATAATGGATGTCGGAGACTTTCCAACTGCAGTTCCTCTAGTTTAGCAATCATGAAGTATAGGGTTTAGTGTTGTCCTGGTTGAACTAGAGAGATTGACCAGCCTCGGTTGTTTAACGATTCTAGCTTTTCCATCATGGTTAGCAATTGTTGACAATATAGATCTGCCGTAGTCATTTGGATGGATCTCAGGAAGTTGTAGTGTATGACACCAGCACTGGTCCACCAAAGAGTCACCAGTACCTTTTTCTAAGTAAACTTTCAGTGAAACAGGATTTGGTCCGTTCTCCTGGGTTCAATAGGTGATAAGCGTTTTCGATTGGTGTAAGGGGTCCATTTTTCTTCACGATACTATTCAAAATTCCCTTTTTATTGTAACCATTAAGTAATGTAATGCAGTACTACTTGTTTATTGGTGTGCTTCAAATAATTTAGAGCTTTTCACTTTTCCAATTTCTTGCAAGGGAATTAAAATTGTTTTATCACTCACACCGAGGCCTGTCCCTAACTCTGTCGTCGCTTGGGATGGATCCGCTTCCATGATCATCTTTAATTCTTCATTGTCCACTAGGGTCTCCGGCCGTCCACATGGTTTGTTCCGTAGGTTAAAATTTTCAGAACACATAATAAATACTTCGAGATGATTCTACAGCGTAGCTCGTATTTTTAAATAATGCAATATTTGAAGTTTCCCATTTTGTAAAAAGAACGATATTAAAGAAAAAATAATTGGTCCGAAAACAAATGAATCACTAAATTCCAAACACAAATACACAAGACTAAATTTGGAATATATTATTAAATTTGTATTTGGAATTCGTAACCGACCACCAGATATTCGAGATTAAAGTGGCCAGTTTACCAAAACGCCAATTTAATATGTAAGGACCTAATAGATCGACCGATCCCGGATTGCGATAAATTTAAACGTGATACTATAGTGGTTGTTACACTTGTTATATGACGCGGGTTTCAATGCAGTCGGTCACAATAACCACATCCTGTGTTGTAAGGTTGGCACACTTGGAAAAAGTGATAAATTTATTCTATCTGTCCCATTGGGAGTTATCCTGCATAGATATGTGAAATAAATATAACTAGTGTTCGCTCACTGGTCGAAAATTTGACCATAATCGTTAATGGATATTATCCCACAATGTTTTAATGAAATGAATAATCAATTAACAAAATAATTTGAATTTTAAATTTCAATGCAATTTGAACTGTTGTTGAGAATTTCGTTATTTTCGAATAATGTCACATAAATATGTGCATATTCACAGGTATAGGGTTTTAATGATAACATTAGATTGCATCAATACCTACTAAAGATAATAAAAAATAAAGAAAATCGGTTGAGAAACATAAATCGAAGATATTCTTAGCTGTTTTCCCTCTGCCCATTTGTATATAAATACCTACAAGCAACTCATAAGAAATTGTCATTTGGAAAGATTTATTTAAATATTTAACAGAAAATGACCTCATCCCACATTCTTCATACAAATATAATATGATAATTCTTTGTTTAAATAAATAACGAATTCTGTTAGCACAAGAAATGTATTATTAAACTGCAAATAATTAGATGTTCAGATAACTAGTCTCATATTCATTGTTGTAAAAGATTGTAATAATCAAGTAAAAAAAGACCAGGTTCCACCGAGATTTGAACTCGGATCGCTGGATTCAGAGTCCAGAGTGCTAACCATTACACCATGGAACCGTGTTCGGTAGCGTTGAACAAAGAATAGCTAATATTTCTAGAATAGTCTGGAATACGCATGTATAAAATAATGCCAGATTGTTCGAATTTTAAAAATAAGTGTTAAAACTTCACGGTTCTGTGATTTCAACGTACAGATAATATAAACACTTCATTTAATACATTCGTATTTATTTATGTAAGTGTTACGGTAAAGGTCAGTTTTATTTAGAAAAAGTATTAGTAGTTAGAGGGACAAACCAAATATTTTTATTAATATCGATCAAAACATGACTTTAAATATTACATGTGTTCAATGTTAAATGTATTTTCGGTGTTATAAAAACATAAAAGAAAAAAATAACACAATACCTATTCAATTGTTCCGAGTTAAATTGTCGAAAAAAATATTTTCTTTTATAGTATTCTCATTGTATTTCTTTTAATGTTAATAGAAATACAGCCGTTTATACAATTGTACTTACTTTTGTTCGCGTCTTCGCTCGTTCTAATGTACAGTTTGAATATAAAATACATTCTATTCGCAGATAATGTAGCTTTCTACAAGTGAAATAATTTCTAAAATTGGTTAAATATTGTTTGAATTTAAAACGTTACAGACAAAAAATCGAATCTTTTCTCTTTATACTATTTTAGGTAATCTAAATACTAAATTTTCCAGAAATTTAAAACGACAAAAAACTGCAGGTTCCACCGAGATTTGAACTCGGATCGCTGGATTCAGAGTCCAGAGTGCTAACCATTACACCATGGAACCGCGGAAGTGACGTTTGAAATTTAGCAACGGCTATTATTCTTCCTCGGGTTACTGAATACATAATATAATGTATCTAATAGCTAATAATATAAATATATAGGTTTTTTTTAAATGTATAATATTATAGTTATAATTAATTCTACATTTTTCATGTAGAAACTTATTTCCACTTCCTTATATAATTTGTAATCGCTTCTTCGGCGTAGGCCTCCCCTAGTTTGTGCCACTGCTCCCTCCCCCTTGCGTTTCTCATCCAATCTGGTCCACATCTATGATGGAAAATATCCCGCCATCGTTTTTTTGGTATTCCTGGTTTTCTCTTTTGTTTCCTAGTGGCACCCACTCTGTGTTAACTCAAGGACGGGACAAGTGAAAGGCAGCTCGGTTAATTGCACACTGTTTAATTTATATACGACGCTGCCGCTCGGTACGGCAGATACCTACGAGTACATATATAAAACTCTGTTACCCTTATTGTCCACCTGAAATTGTCTTGCTTGCAGGTGTGACATGCCCAGTTCCATTTCAATTGTCTTATTCTTTTCCGTATGTCCGTTACTTTCATCCATTTCCTTGTACTTTCATTATCTAATCTGTCTGAAATCTTTGCCTTTAGGATGCTTCTCTTCATTTTCCTTTGGCACTCTGCAAGTTTTTCCTCATCTTCTTTCCTTAGAGACCATGTCTGACATTTATATTTTAGACAAGGTAAAATTGCCATATCATGAACTTTTTTCTTTACGTGTATTTGGATTTCTTTGTTCTTCATAATTTCTTACAAAAACCAGTACCACCATTTATTTATTTCCTTACTTAATGTTCAATAATTACATATTTTTAGTTTTTTGTCAGGGAAAAACTTATAGGTTCGCATCACCGATGAGCACAACACGCTCGTGTCGTATTGCGCCTGTGCCAGATTAGGGACGCGTAGTATAGCGGCTTTAATATTGATAATTTGTATTGAGCTTGTGCAGCCAATCATATGTTTGATTAATTAATAATAAGCTGTATAAAAATGTATATAGTTATTACTCGCAGTGCCAATAGATGTGAAAGCCAGATTAATGTTAATAATTTCAATTTACAAATTATAAAATTTTAATAATCCAGTCTATAATCGATTTCAAAATTCAAAAAATAACACAGTTGCTCCATTGTTTTTCGTTTTCTTTTCTGACCACGGTCCTTATGACTACCTCGATATTTAAAAAAAAACAATTCTAATTTCAAATTAGGTGATAAATTACGTACATTTCTACAAACGAAAACGTTTATTTTAGTATTTATTGTGAACAGTATTTTTTGGCGTTCAACCAAAACTTTCATTTGTGTTGTTGTATTAGAGATTTTATAATTAGAAAATTTGAAAAGAATTGACAGACTCTCTTGGTAGTTGGTACTATTCATGATACTAACTTACGATGGAAACGGTGTTAATTGCTAAAAAAAAATCCACTTTCTGAAATTACAATATGTATAATAAATTAGCTGTGCGCTATGGATTCACTTGAATTATATTCTGTTAGTAAGTCACCGCCGCCGCCCATGGGCAGAAACAGGATTTGAAATATATAAATAACTCTTGAAACTTTTTTGATATTATGTGAAACGGGTTACACGATAAATCTTCTTTCTGTATGAAAGTTACACAACAATCCTTTATTCTAAATATTATGTTAAAAATGGAACGTAAAAAGTTTTCAAAAGTGGCAAACAGTCCCGGGACGACCCACGTTTATCCCTCATTGTAACTATATAAGATATTTATTGGCGGGAAATATTCGAAAATGGAACGACTCCTCGGCGGTTACTAGACGTCGCCATAACGGGTGCACGTCCGCTACCATTCTACATTTTTATTTTGTCAATATTTAATGTGATACCCGGCAGCTTGCGACACAATGGATTACGTTACCGGGGATATGATATTTAAGTTTCACAAAATAGTTTTATATCTATTGAAGAAAAGTTTGTAATCGATAAATCGGAACTATTTATTCTGCAAAGATATAGTCAAACCACAAGAATCATACAGCCTAGCAACGCTACATAGCATTTTTGAAGTAAAAACTTCTTTAGGCGCGTTGAGCACTTTTTTGGGTGAACAAAAATCATGGAACTCGTGTCATCGTTACCGCACGCTTCCTATGAGCCATATGTATACTGTGTAAAGGTAGTAGGGCTTTTTCTAAGTCCGTCTCGCTAGCTGCCACCCTCAAGTTGAAAATCTGTCGCCAAGCATTTGAGAGCCAGTCTCCCTCTAGGTTTAGCGTGATTACCATCTTAGACCACATCATTATTTAACAATATCAGATGAGATTGTCGTCAAACGCTAACCTATAAAGTATAAAAAACACATAGCATTTAATTGTTTTGAGTTTTCACTTCTATCGTCAATCCTCATGGACTGCCTCGATTTTTTTAACACAAACTCCTTTATCAAGAGATTTTAAGTAATTATAGTCAGAAACTTTATGTCTATTCCTTATAATTCTAGATGTTTGATATAGACACGGATTCAGTACCTCGACAGGTAAGGTTTTTTCTAAGTCCGGCTGGCTAGTTAGCTACCACCCTCAAGTTAAAAATCTGACGTCAAGCACCTGTTCGTCTGTCCCGGCAGCTGTACTGGAGAGTCAGTAACTTGCTCTAGGTTTAGCGTGTTTATTGTAGACCATATCGTCATTTAATATCAGACGAAATTGTTCTCAAAGTCTAAAACCTATAAAGTTTTAAAAATACTACAAATATCATGAAAAATGTTTTATCTGTAGTTAGTTTAAACACACTTGTCCGAAATATATCCTATAAAGACATATAAAGTATATATATAAAGCCATGTTTCGTATTTTTTACGGTTAAAATACTTTTATCACTTTACGAAATTTATATTGCTTATCTAAATAAAATACTTTTCAACATATTTTGTTAAACTTTAATAAAATTATCTTGGGATATATCAATAGATATGTTGCACGTTTGCAAAGATGATGTCCACGGGCATACATTTGCGGGCGATCGCTTAGCGACCGGTATAAAATATTGTTTTTTTATCAATATCCGAACAGGTTGTACATCTACAATTTATAGAGACTAAAAGCCATACACGTTTCGGATACAGAATCCCAATAGATAT
This sequence comes from Antheraea assamensis, assembly GCA_035772565.1. Taxonomy (NCBI): domain Eukaryota; kingdom Metazoa; phylum Arthropoda; class Insecta; order Lepidoptera; family Saturniidae; genus Antheraea; species Antheraea assamensis. The sequence continues at coordinate 435,349 of JAQQSE010000054.1, read as the reverse complement.
AGTACCTGTTGTTATTATATTTTTTTGATAAAACTCAAGTTTTTAAAACATATCCTTTAAACAAACAAGTGTGATAATAACTAGAAGGCGAAATTTGATCATAATAAGGTGTACAAAGGTGAAGGATGACGATTGTGACGAATAGAGGAAGAAAGTAAAAAAAGTATCTGCAATTTGGTTGTTGTGTTGTAATTATCACCGGTTAAGGTATGACACCGATAGATGTCACTAGTTCACACATTTGTGACAGGTACTGGTTTAGAAATGAAGAGTAGGTAAGGCGGGAAAAAGTACGAGGAGCGTTGACCGAGAATGAAGAAAAAGTTGAATAGTTTTGTCACTGTTACAAGAACAATTTTAAACTTGTAGTGTTCATAGTTTCGTCAACGTATATTATTTGATATATCTGTGGATCGCATCTGACACGGGCTTACCGAAACGCCCCTGCGAGATATATTAAATCATACTTTCTTAATAACGGTGTACGTTAAGCGATGCATTCGGTACGGCTTCTCGTCATACTTGGAGTTGTTTCCTCTACGGTGGTGCACGGACCTATGACCTTGATGCACTGAGGCCATTAAGGTCTGTAAAACTTAGCTCTGTAAACTCATCTCCGGTGAAGATGAACCCGCATCATTACAGTGTATTACAATAAAGATATTCGATATATCAAGAGATATATCATTTTTTTCGATTTCAATAAGACTACTACACTACGACAGTCCAGTATATAAATTTAGAAAGAATTACTCTATTCAAGTGCGACCTTAATTATAGGTGTTTATTATTTATTCATTGCTGTAGAGCAAGCAGCATGATTAAACGCTTAGAAGCTACTTCTATTTTTCTAAATTATATTTAATCTATTATTTTCTTTTTTTTATCTTATGTATTACTAGCGGCCCGCTCCGGATTCGCACGGGCATAAAATATATAGCTTATGTCATTCACTGATAAAATGATTAAAATCGATCCAGTAGTTTTGATTTATTCATTACTGCCCGTGGCCCGCACGCGTTAAATTTGGAGTAACCTCAAAAATATCAGTATTTCTCCACTATTTAATTTATGTTATTATACATATAAACCTTCCTCTTCAATCACTTTATCTATTAAAAAAACCGTATCAAAACCCGTTGCGTAGTTTTAAAGATTTAAGCATACATAGGGATATAGGGACAGAGAAAGCGACTTTGTTTTATACTATATAGTGATTATCGAAAGATATATCGAATATTATATTTTTCAAACAGTAACAAACGGACGCTGGCGATATAATAGCTCGCACTAAGGTCAAGGTATAACGTATAGCGAACATGAACAATGAATACGAAAGTAAACTAAATTGATTAATAGACATTAATTAGTTGTCTTAACGAGTCAAAAATATATGGCGTATAAATGTAGCTGTAAAAGAAAAGGAAACCGTTTGAACTATAGATAAACATTATTTTAGAGAATCGACTTTGTTTTTTACTTACGTTTATTGATATCTCCTACAATTATTAACCAATTTTAATGAATCTTTTTTTTCCCCACATTATCGTTCTACAAATTCAACATGGTTCTGCATATAACATGCAATATATTTGAAAATATAGCCCGGACGATATCTAATAAATTTTGTAAAACTAAACAAACTAGCATTAATATATTGAAATCCTTTGTCATTTTGACATTTTCAACTTTACACTAGCAATACTGTGTATTCAAAGAATAACCTTAAAAATAATAAATAAATAATCATACGACTGAAAATACAAAAAAAAAAAAAATTGGGACAAGATTATGCATACATAAATACTCCTAGCTCCAGCACTATTCAAAGTAAAGTCAAGGTGGTAATATGAAATATGGAAACGCTCTCAACCGCCCGACCGATCGCGGTCTACAGTCAGTCACATATTGATTGATTTACTGAATATTTTATTGTAACTCTATGGTATTGGCAAACCTTTTTAATATTCAAAAAATTAGTCAGATATGTTTGTATATCAGTTTATAACGATACTTTTATTATCTCTAAGTTTTAGTTTTGACCATTATCCTTTAGGAGCCTCTACGCTTTTAGTGTTGTCTCGTCTTTGGTAACATTATAAAGTACACATGAGTATAATGTTTTTCAAGTGTTAGAACGACCTATGGTCTAAATGACTTGACGAGTTTTATCGTAGAAAATGTCGTTTGGTTAGACGTATATAAATAAACAGTAAATATATACATATAAATAAGCATATAAATTTTAAAAAAGTAGTATGTACTTATGTACACGCGTTAGAAGTTATACTTCTTTGGCGTAACAAGTTAAAATCTTTTCAAAATTTTTATCTTTCGCCTTATTCCACGTTTGTAGAAAAAACGAAACTATCAATAGAAAAAAGGAATTTAATACATACATACTTTATTTGAATAAAATGTTGACTATACCTATCTTCAGGGTGTAGGTTATTCGTGACGGTGTGCGCGCGCATCGTAAAAATTTACTCTCATAAATTTTCCCTAACGCGCCAAAAGAAGTATAACTTCAAAAATTGCGTACACCATTAGAGTTTCCTTCCACATGACACAACTATTAATTAAACATGGGTAATGTGAGTAATACCTTAATCGTTTTAAAATTATTGGTGATAAAACCTGCCCTTACGATAACACATCTGTGGAAATCTTCCAACATCTAATTCAAGAATGACCCAGGCTTAGTATGAACAGACTAGGCCATATAATACTTTGTAACAATCTTCTTTTGGGCTTTATGGAGAAGGAGTCTTTTATCAAATCGTTTGTTAATTTTATAAAGCCCGTGATCATTAATCTCAAGGTATTTAACGGACTTTGATATTACCAAGACTCTCTGACTTGTGGCTAAATCATGACCGACGAATCTTTAACTTATTATATATTGTTCATGCAACGCGTCAAGGGGAAGGGAAGTAGCTCGTATCAAATTGTGACCACCTCTTCTCTCATTATATTGCTAATTCCGAATAAATTTATGCGAAATGTTATTGACATTGAAAATATAAATAAAAAAAGTAGTGTGTACTTATGTACACGCGTTAGAAGTTATACCTCTTCGGCGTAACAAGATAAAAATCTTTTCAAAAATTGTATCTTTCGCCTCATTCTAAGTTTGTCGAAAAAACCACACTAACAATAGAAAAAAGGTATTAAATACATACATACTTTTTTGAATAAAATGTTGACTATAGGTTACTTCAGGGTGTCGGTTCTTAGTGACGGTGTGCGCGCGCATCGTAAAAATTTACTCTCATCATTTTTCCCTAACGTGCCAAAAGAAGTATAACTTCTATAGACAGTGAAGGGATAGAAAATGTATATATTATTTTACTTAATAATATTTAACTAAATAACCAATTTATTAGTACCTATAATTAAAAAAAAATCCTTTGATAATAATTCTAATATATTTATTTATTTATTCCAAGCACCAATAAGATTTTTAATACAACAGTCCAATACATTTAGAAAGAATGACTCTATACAAGTGCGACCTTAATTATAGGTGTTTATTATTGACTGCATGCTGCAGACCAAGTAGCATTATTAAAAGGTGAAAAGCAAAAACTTCCTTCTATTTTTCTATAATTTACTTATTTTTTTTTATTATTATATATGTCCGTTTATCTTTGGTGAAACTGTTTGTGAAGATGTCTAGATCTGAGGTTTTGGATTCAGTATTATATAAATGAACCCTTAAGCCGACTTGACTACTAATTGATAATTTTCATCTAAAAAAAAATCAGTCAACAGCTGAAACGTTTTTTCATTCGCACCGCCAGTCACCGTTGACAAGTATTTACGGCCATGAAACGAGATGGAGAAAGTTTCAACTACCCACTTGTCATTTGAGACGCAATCTACAAGTGAACAAACGAGGCTCGGACATGACCGCGTCTCTACCATTATTTCTTTGCTTCGAATTTTTTTTGTAGCTTCACTCTCACTATAATACTTTTTTAGATAACACATTTGTCGATTATTATTTTTTTCCAAATAATTGATATATAATAATTGATCAGTCGTAAATTAAATGAAACGTCCGTTCGCTGCGGCAGCTTAATCAGTAATAGTAGAATTCGATTCGAATTTATGCTTTTGGTTATATTTTGGTCTACCTTCGAAATACTGCTTTACTTTTTATCGCTTTTAAGTTATCATCCCTGCTGCTTATTACTTTGACGAGAGACGTTGTGGAAAACAGTATCTGGACTTCGGTAACTTTCTCGATTTTGATGACATGTGTAACAAAAATGAAGTTACGTTATTTTTTAGAGTTTATTAAGGACAACATTTATACGCTTCTTTGACAAATAAAAGAAAATGTTTCCTCTAGAATCAAACCTCGTCCCCATTAACATCTTCAACCACCGCACCCCAACCCAAGAGACATTTACACGCAAACGATTTGTAAAAATGTCGCAACCGGCACGATATTGCGCGACAAGACTGATGATGTTCACAAGAACTCTAGACCTTTTAATAAAATATTTACTATGGAGACAGATTACATGGGTACTATGGGTTTTTGGGCATGTCTAAGTACTTACTATTATTAAAGTTGCGCGTGTAGCAATCGAATTAAATTTAAAAACGTTGTTTAAAATGTATATCAATGGATTTCAAGTGTGAGAGGAATTACCAAGTTAGAGTTCCGTCTGTAATGGTTGGAAGAAAGCGGGATATTTAATGGAAACAATATTATTTAGCACCATTTCTTATTTTCTAGTTTGTCATTGCTACTTGGACACCTCCTACAGCCCTTATACCGATTTTGAATTATCAGTGTTTTGTAACAGTACTGTGTTGTATCTATTATTAAAAGCCTAGTCAAAAGTGGTTTTCTCGCTTCGTAGATTAATTCGGGCAATTAACGGATATTTCAATTTTATTTATATGTATAGATATCTTAACTAATATTATATATATGATTGTGTGTGTATAAACGTGTGTTTATTTCTTACGCATTCACGCCTTAATCGTCACGAAATTTTAAACGTTGTCAGGGGGTACAAAAAAAGACATAGGGTAACTTTCATGTCGAAAGAAAGTAGGTAATACATTTTGTTTAGGACATTAACACGAGCGAAGCCGCGGGCAAAAGTTAATAAGCATATGTAAATATGAGCATATGGACACGATTTCATACGTGTAGTCCGGTGAAACTGTAGCGGCCTTAACAAGGCAACAGTGTAGTCAGTTGGAAAAAAAAAAAAAGAAAATTTCATTTGACAACATTTATTTCCCAAACTAAGTTTTAGATGGTTAATAGTATATTAGCTGATATATTTAAAAGGAATTTAATGTACAAATTATGCTCATTATACAAAAGTCAGTCTTGTGTGTGCATCGCAACTGTGACTGCGCCGACAATAGTAGGAATTACAACCACTATCCCGTGAGGCCTATTTATTTGCATATTTACTTACTTTCGTATTATTTAAATCATCTTCATCATCAGCATGTACGACACTGACGGCAGGGTCATAGATCTCTTCCCCAAGGAAGGTATGGACATAATCACCACGCCAACTCACGACGTCACGACGTATTGGCGATTACAAACTCTCGAAAATCCACAGTTCTATACTTTCCCGCATACGGTGGTACTACAAGAACATTTCTCAGGGTCAAGTCTCCTCACGATGATTTTCTTCACCGTCAACCGAGATAGTGTTACCAGTTTAGTTACCAAGTATACGAATTCCGACAAATTCGTTGGTACATACTCGCAGTCGAACCTGCGGAAATCGGATTGATATTCCACCGGTAAAACTACTCTACCACCACGGCTATTTGAATATATACATTTATCTGCATATTATGTGTGTTGGATATAATAGGATATAAATCTAATGTAATACTGGAAATCCAAATAGCCGGTTGAAAGAAGAGTCCATGAGGTAAAGATTCGTATGTTATGGCGGACGTTCGGTGTAATTAGAATGGATAAGATTAGGTATCTATCTATCTTCTATCTTATATCTATATCTATATATATATAAGCGAAATACCACTGACTGACTCATCACGATTTCTCCGAAACTGTATGTCCGATTGACTTGAAATTTATCATAGTTATTCCTTTTGTGACGTAGACGCTCACTAAGAACGGATTTTAGTTAAAACGTATCCTAAATACATTTTTCAGTTAAAATTAAATATTCTCCTACAAACACCGACAGTTCCTGACATTAGACAACCGTTGTTATAGTAACCAATAATATTATAACCGTGGTGACGTGTTTATTTTTAGGGGTGTGCAAATAACGCTCGAATCGAACCGTATCGAATAATGATGTTAAAATCGAATTTTCATTTGAAAATCGATCTATTCCTATATTTTTAAAATAAGGTAATATTATTACTCTAATAGTTATAGGAAAAAGTTACAACATTTTTTACTATTTTATTAATTCAAATTAAGCTATCATTTAAACCTCAAAACTGAAATGTTTTGAAAATGAACTTTAATTTACTATGCAATTCAGTTCTACAATAATAAATTTCTATTCGTGAAAATATTTATTAAACATATACTTTCTCCCTTAAATCTAAATAATTTTATAGAATTTCAATTTTAACTAAATGTTGTTAGAAATAGCCGAATTACTTTATTTTAAAAAAAATCAATATTTTTCTAATTTCATTAACAGGTTTCTAGAACTTTGTGCTCTTATTTTTTATCACATACATAAAAAAAATAGTTTTAAACTTTAGCGCCCTAAATTCGTTAACAACTAATAAGGTACAAACGTATAGCTTTTACTATATTGGAATATTTTATACTAGCTGATACCCGCGGCTTCGCACCCGTTTTTTTAAATTGTATTAAAGTAATATAATGGTGAGAAGTGGTAGAATTACAGAATTGCTCTTTTAAAACATTTGTAGGTATGACACGCATGTCACCTACTGTTATATATAACGTGTACAGTAAATATGTAAATACTAACAGTGTGCTGGATGGGATTTAGCAACAACAACATATTTGGAGCTTTAATTTGCTATATAATCCTTTCAGTGCTCGTTTACACAGTATAAGAGGCAAGTGGTAGAGCTACGCTGAAGCTATTACTGGTTTCAGCATGAATGGGTCGGCTCGCCCGGGGTAGTACCACTCTCTCACAGAAAGCCGACGTGAAGTAACAGTGCTTGCACTGTTGCGTTTCGTTCGGTCAGTGAGAGCGCCGGAGGCCCACATATTTAAAAGGCCGGCAACGCACTTGCGACTCCCCTGGTGTTGCTAGTGTCTATGGACGGCGGTGATCACTTACCATCAGGTGACCCACCTGTTCGTTTGCCCCTTATAATATAAAAAAAAAGTAATGAAAATTTCAAGATATACAATTTCTCTTAAAAATGTTGTTATATAGATATTATTAACATAATTAAGTTTTTGCGATCATACAAAAAGTAATCACTTATCTATTCCGCAAGAAATTCTATAATGGAACTGTTAATACATGTCTGGCTTAATATTGAAAAAAAACGCCTTCTATTTTCAAAATACGTATTAATTATACAAAAAATTAGAAAATGGGCAAACGTGGGCAAATGACACACTTCAAGAATCCACCTTGACATTTTCAATTTTTGAAAGTTTTTCGGACCCTGGCCCACGCAATTTAAATTATATTTATTTAACTTTTTTTATAGAGGTGGGCAAAAAAAAATCGTGAGCAAAAAGGGGAAATCGATGGGCAAACCCTCTACGCCTTTGTCAAATCGTTACGCGAAAAATGGGGGCCAACTTTCCGAAGCTATGGTTAATGAGTTATGTAGAAGCGACCACGGTAAATAAAAACAAAATGGCTGCCAATTTGACCAAAATACAAATTAAGCAAATTACGTACTTTAATATATTCATTACAATTATATTAATTCTTGGAGTCTAATACAGTGCTTGAGCACATGCTTACAGTGAACAACATACTTTTGCTAAATTTCACGCGGAAGAAGTCGTGGGCGACAGCTAGTCTAAAATAAAATAACCTAAGTTAGTTCTTATAACTTCAGTTGTCTGCTAGTTAAAGTCTTGTTAAAATGGGTCCACTCGTTTCAGATATTCCACAATGATAAAATCGCGAGTAACAGCTAGTAAATAATAAAATAGCTCAAGTTATTTCTCATTACTTTTGTTATATGTAAGTGAGAGTCTCGTTAAAATTTGGTGTATCGTTTTGGATATTCCTTATTGGACAGGAAAAACTCGCGGGTAACTGCTATTCTAAGATAAAATAGCCTAAATTACTCTTTATAAGATCAGCTACGTGCCTGTAAAATTCATGTGGACATAGTTCTATCTGTTTTTTGGAGAATACAATGTGGGCACAGCTACAGATAATAGCTAGTTTAAAATAAATTAAACTAAGTCAGTACTTATAAAGTCAGTTATATGCCAGTAAAAGTCCCGTGAAGATCAATCAAATCGTATTAGAGATGTCACTGCGGACGAAGGCGCAGGTAACAGGTACTTTAAAAAAATAGCTTAAATTACTTCTTATGAGGTCAGCTATCTACCAGTGAAAGTCCCGTAAAAATCGGTTTTGCCGTTTCGAATATTCCGCTACGGGCAAAGTTGCGAGTAACAGCTAGTCTAAAATAATATAGCCTGTAAATACAGCTCTCTGCCAGTAAAATTTCTTTCAAAGTCGGTCCAGCCATTTAGAAGATTACCCGGAACATACAGACTGACAGACAAAAATTTTAAAATTAGATTTTTACTATAAGTAGCTTATACGCTTTCATATCCAGTCAGTAAAAAGTAGGTGTTTTGATAATATATATAGAAACATTATTTTTATTATATCTATAGATTGCAAGTCAAAAATTCGAAATAATACTGACCTAAAATTACATTTTTGAATGAAAACTTACTAATTCTATGAACATAAAATAAATAGTGGCGTGTGACTATTCGAATTAATTGATAACGAATCAAACCGAATAATACGATTCGAAATGCGAATTGAACATACGAATATTTCGAACTATTCGGATTAGTTAAATAATTTAATTTATGCGTCAAATAAGCATTAACTATAAAATGCTACGAACTAACCAGTAACGCCACCAGTCGACACCAGCCATTAAGAGCATTCAAAACTACTGTATTTCTATTTTTAGCCAAAAAGTGGCGGGAAAAAGTAAATATTACAAATTTAAGAAATTAAATGTCTTTCATTCTTATTTGAATATGTTTTTTTTTCAACGGCACTGACAATTTTATTTATGGACTATAATCGATTTCTTTATTTATAAGTAACCATACAAAATATTCCAATATAGTAAAAGCTATACATTTGTACCTTATTAGTTGTTAACGAATTTTGAGAGCTAAATTTAAAACGGTCCTTTTAATGTATGTTATAAAAAATTAGAGCACAAAATTCTAGAAACCTGTTAAAATATGATATTATACCAAAATATTGAAATTTCTTTGAAACAAAATAATTCAGCTATTTCTGTTAAAAAATTGTCAAAATTGAAATACTATAAAATTATTTAGATTTCACTGAAAAAGTGTATTTTTGATAAATATTTTCACAAATATGAATTTATTATTGTAGAATTGAATTCCATAGTAAATTGTTTTTGAAAGGAATTTCAGTCTTGATATTTAGGTTATAATTTTTTTGACGTTAATGTTTTTTTTAAATTTGAATTATTAAAATAGTGAAAAATGTTGTAACTTTTCATATAACTATTAGTATAATAATTCTACCTTATTTAAAAAAAATTTGGAAAAGTTTGAATTTTCTATTCAAAATTCGGATAGAATAACATACGATTCGGTTCGGTTCAAGGACTATTCGCACATCCCTAAAAATAAACGTGTTACCATGGCAACGGTTATAATATTATTGGTTACTATAACAACGGTTGTCTAATGTCAGGGACTATTGATGTCTGTAGGAGAATATTTAATTTTAACTGAAAAATGTATTTAGGATAGGTTTTAACTCAAATCCGTTCTTAGTGAGCGTCTACGTTGCAAAAGGAATAACTATGGTTAATTTCAAGTCAATCGAACATACAGTTTTGGAGAAATCGTGATGAGTCAGTCAGTGGTATTCCGCTTATATATATATAGATAGTCATTTATAAATTAAGAAGTCGATCATAGTTCATAAAGGAAATTGTCAGTGCCGTATAAAAAAAGACACTTTGAAATAAAAATAAATGACGTTTAATTTCTTGAATTCGAAATTTTTACTTTTTCCCGCCACTTTTTGGACAGAAATAGGGATACAGCATTTTTTAATGCACTCAATGGCTGGTGTCGACTGTGATGACGTCACTGGTTAATTCGTAACAATCTATAGTTAATGCTTATTTGACGCATAAATGAAACTATTTGAAAAATCCGAATAGTTCGAATTATTCGTATGTTCAAATCGTAAATCGAATACTATTATTCGGTTCGATTTGTTATCGATTAATGCGCATATTTGCACACCTCTATTTAATTTGTGTTCATTGAATTAGTAAGTTTTCATTAAAAAATTACATTTTAGGTCAGTATTATTTAGAATTTTATATTTGCAATCTATAGATATAATAAAAATGAAGTGTCTATACGTAATATTAAAATTTCTATTTTTTACTAACTGGATATGAAATTGTAAAAGCAAGTTACTTATAGTAAAAATCATTTATTTTTTATTTTATTTTAGACGGAAATTTTACTGGTAGAGAGCTGAAATTGGAGGCTATGTTATTTTAGACTAGCTGTGACCCGTTATTTTTTCCTGTTCAATGTGAAATTTCTAAAACAGACCAGTTTCGGCCAGTTTTAACGAGACTTTCACTGACATATAACTAAAGTAATGAGACCTAACGTGAGCTATTTTATTATCTACTAGCTGTTACTCGCGATTTTATCAGTGTGGAATATCTGAAACTATTGGACCGATTTTCACATGACTTTCACTAGCAGGTAACTGAAGTTATAAAAATTAACTTAGGTTATTTTATTTTAGACCAGACCACGACTTCTTCCGCCTGAAATTTAGCAAAAGTACGTTGTTCACTGTAAGCATGTGCGTGAGGCGTGCACTGTACAGGACTCCAAGAGTTAATATAATTATATTTCATATATTTGTATGTAATTTACTTAATTTGACTTTTGTCAATTTGGAGGCCATTTTGTTTTATTTACCGCGCTCGTGTCTACATAACTTATTAACCAAAGCTCCGGGATGTTGGCCCTCCATTTTTCGTGCAACGATTTGAAAATTCGTAGACGGTATGCCCATCGCTTTCCCATTTTTGTCCACATTGTAATTTTTTTTGCACCTCTTTGAAAAAGTTATGAAGATTTAAATTGCGAGGCCCAGCGTCCGAAAAATCTTTATAAAATGGAAAATATTACGGTGGATTCTTGAAGTATGTAATTTGCCCATCTTTTACTTTTTTCACCAGGACGGAAAGGGGGGAAGAAAAATTGAGAAATCGAGAATATTGGAATGATTTATTTGAATCTATATATTTCGCCGACGTTTGAATATTTTTTACTTATTTAAAAAGTCTATTTTAAGGGGTAAAAATTGGAGGGAAAAGAAAATTTGAGGGATCGAAAATTTTAAAATGATGCATTTCAATCCGCTTAGTCTGCTCACGTTTGCTCATCTTTTACTTTTTGAAAAGTCAATTTCTAAGGGGTAAAAATTAATATTCTAAATAATATAATTCTATATAATATAATACATATTGAACGTACACGTTACATATCACACTAGGTGGCGCGCGTGTCATACCTATAAATGTATTTAAAAGAGCATTTCTGTAATTCTGCATCTTTCACTATTTCATATTATTTTAATACAACTTAAAAAAGGCGTGCGAAGCTGCGGGTATCAGCTAGTGAATATATAAGCCCGGCGGCCACCTTTCGCCGGGCTGACCGATGGGGCGACATGGTGATAGCTTCAGCACGGTCCCATGTTGCCCCAACCAAAAGCGGCGGCCGGTACACCGTGGGGTTTTAGTCCGTGCGAGTCGAACATAACCCATTCTCTCCTCCGAGAGGGTATCCATAAAGGATTTCCCCACGTTAATAAAAAAATGGCATGAATATATAAGAGGGAATATTTATTATACTTTTATAGGTTTTATAGTTTGAGCAGAGTTTAAACTAAAGTTAAATGACGATGTTCAAGTGCATCTGCCGGAACACACCTATAAGTGCTTGGCGACAGATTCCCAACTTGAGAGTGGTAGTTAGCAAGGCGGGCTTAGAAAAGCCCTACCACCATGATATGGTTTTATTACGACGTTTTCCTTCACCGAAAGCCTCAGATCAATCGCAAGGAATCGAACCTACGTTGATCGACGCGAATGCGGTAAGTTTTGAACAATCATCGCTTCACATCGTTGGATGTAGCACCAGCGATACAAAAATAGCTGTATATACGGCGAGAGCAAAGGAGTTATGAAAATGATGTAACTAATCAAGTGATTTTAATAATGGATTTTTTTTTATATATTATAGGGAGCAAACGAACAGGTGCGTCACTTGATGGTAGTGGTTCCATAGACACTAGCAACACCAGGTATTATTGGATTGGAGATTATTAGGTACCATTAGGAGGTAGAGGATAAGCGAAAATGGTTATGGAAGTATTATATGAAAAAATATAGTAGGTACTTAAGTAAAAGGTGAGTATAAAACATGGGAAGTGAAAATATAACGTGGCAACCCTACTTAGTCTGGGATAAAGAGAAGATGATTTATTTTACTTCTTTTGTGAAGGTGTAATGATGATCATTTCGATCGATTGCAGCCATGGCAACCACTTTAACCTCTAGTCTGAGGATGGAAGCTGTTAGATGCGTAGAATATATTAAGCTGCACAAGTGTATGCACAAGACACATACGCACATACGCATCCTTGTTCTTCTGGACCCAGTGGAACGGGAAACGTTACGAACGGAGAAGGACTCAGACAGATAGTATAGTATCACGGCGAGAAAGTTACAAGGGGTCAGTACTATTTTACACTCCCTTAATCGCCTTTTTCGATTCCCATAGGAAGATATGGGGTAGTGCTATTCTACCGGCATCACAAGGCAAAGGTATGAGATATTTTATGGTAGAAGAGACGATCTGATACAAGTCAATAGTTGATACAAAAAAAAAAAAACTTTAAAACCCGATACGGCTCCATTCGCATATTACCAATCTATCTCAAGGGAAATTCTCGTATCAATATGCTAACATTTCCCTACCCTATCACTCGACGAGATGAAGCCTTCTCATCTAATACATCCGCCAGAGAAAATCTTAATCCAATACGGGGCGACAGCAGAATGATTTATATACTGTGCCTTACTGCTCATCGGGAGCGATAAAACCCCACTTTTTGGTTATTCAATTGGTTATTGATTAGATTGATTGAACTATTTTTTTAAGTTATGTTATATATATAGTACTTCACATGTGGATATGATCCAGTATGTATATATTCCTAGTCGTCCGTCCTTTATAATCTGTTTTGAGACGTAGTAGTTTATTGCACCGAATACTATAGTGATATTCATTTGCTAAGTAAACATAAAGCCAGAAATGAACATAAATCTACACATATATTTAATATATCCAAAGGATTCTGTTGAATAAATAATATTGTACAAAATAGACACTTCAAACAGACGTTTGTAATGTCAAAATAAGCAGTTTTTTTAGTAAAATAATATGAGAGTGTCACACGTCACTTATAACAAAATAAAAAAAAATATTTTTACTTTGTTCTTTGTCTACTATTCTCTAAAATGACTGAACGATTTTTAACAGGACTTTTACTGACCGATGGCTGCTGTTATAAGAAGTAACCGAGGCTATTTTTCCTTTGAAAAAAAGGGTTTCACGCAAATATAACTCTTTATAAAAATACAAACGCAGAGGAAGTCGCGGGTGGCTGCTAGTTTCTTTCATTTATCTGTTAGAAATGAATCTCGAAATCGATGTTTCTTTTTATATTATTGCTATAGTCTAACTACTTCCTACGCGTCCATCATAAGGGGCGTCAGGCATTGGTGGAGATGAGGTACTGTAGATGTTAACGAGGGCGGTGATGTAAAGTGAAGGGAAGCCGACGTGTTACATCCCTCGTCTTACAGTCTGTCGCAACCCAGGACGGTTGCGCACGAACTTTTCTACCTATAGCAATCCGCTCCCCAGTTTTGTTCAGGTTAAAAATAATGTTAAAGTTAATAACAACAAAATGCAGCCTATCGCCACCTAGTGGAGATTTATAGTAAAATAGGTCAACCTTATTCCACAAGAACATGTTGGTGCATCAACTTTCATGATGAATCAAAGGTGGATAGGCTAATAGACTAATATACAAAGATTGCCATTTGTACTGTTAGGTAATTAACCTTTACTACCGTGGCGATACTATTTGTCATTACAAACGATTCTATGTTTAATAATTTAAAAAAAATTCGACAATCAGCATCATTTTAGCGCTCCAACTATGTCCGCAATATACTCAGCTCGCACTGTCGCACACACCTGAGCGCAATCATATTATCCCATGCTCTTCCATAGACAGGATTTTTTGTTGATGTATAGCTCTCATGTAGCCTATGTACATTCGTCCAGTGTTTTATTACCTATGGAGATTTATATTGAAACTTGGAATCTATTATTTCAGACATTTCCAGTTAATAATAAATTGTATAAATTTGATTTTTTTTAATGTTTTCGTGAAGAATAACATAAAGCTTTTTCGAAAATTGTCGGCTATTTAGTTGAATATTCACTCTCCAGAACCTCTACAAACAGTTCCAATGGCGATGATTTGGGAAATGTTGTTGTTTTCCAAGTTGTGTAATTAGATATCATTTTTACACTTAATAGGTTTTCTTAGTGTTTGATTACACTATCACATGAAATGAAAAACGATATGGTCCTATGATGATAATACGCTAAACCTATAGAGGGATTGGCTTTCAAGTACTGTTGCAACACTCTCATATTTATTGGGTATCAGATTTTAAACTTTAAGGAATTAGTTCAGCGGACATAAAAAAAGCCTTACCATCATGATATATTTAAAGCTCGGGCACGTTGCATGATTTAAACGTGCATCGATCGACGTGGCCTTCAAACACACTACTGTTGATGGATCATAGCTTCACTGATCAAAAAAATATTTATTAACAATTGGTGCCACAAGTTTTATTTGCAATATTCCATTTAATTTGGGCCCTTCTAGAATTACAAATAATCCGAACTTAATCTATCGATTGTTAAACGCAGTTTTATCGACTGCGTTCTATATTTGAAATATTGTCGGCGGCAAACTCGGAGTTCAATTAACGGCGGTCCGTTATAAATGGGACATGCCCTGGCGTCCGATTAAACTCAATCTCCTGTAATCCGCGGCGCGGGCTGGGTCATTTCAAATTTCGTTAAATAAATATAACAGTTAAATTTATGTTCATTTCTAATGAAGAGCTAAAGTTTCAACATACTTTTATTTTCAGTATCACATATTAGAATAATGTAAAGATGAACATGTATAAATTACTTTTCACATTATGTCAATTATTATATTGCTAACTTTGTAATTTTAAATAAATTATCAATGTGTTTACTTGATAAACGAGTGTTTTATATTTGACATACATATTTTAGTTTTGGGGTAAATTATCAATTTATTACTAATTCAGAAAGGCAAGTCATTAATTTTAGTTCCTACACAAAAGTTCTTAGCAATAACTTTATTTAACGTTTCGTTTTATAGTCAAAACGATTTAAGTGCGTAGTAGTTGTTATAATTTACCATTGCATTTTTAAACGTAAGTGGCTGCTAAAGAGTACATAAACGATTCAAGAAATATTATTGTGGATTAAGATTAAATAATCTCATATATAAATTGTAATTCTATGTTTATATTCAATATATTTGGTAATTGTTAATTTTACTGAATTAATAGTTTCTCCAGTTGTTATTGCAACTTAAGTGTAGGTAATAACCACACAATACAATGGTCTCAAAAAATCAGTGTATTTTAAAATATTTTCATGTTTTGAGGCAGGAAGATTATTTAAATTGAGTTACAAATATGATAGTCTACATTTATTAAAACTGTTTCACTCACCAAGCAATACAATCGCAAATAGTAATACACTGTATATTACAATGCACAACTTATGCTTTATCATGACAATAACGTTTATAGGCAAACACATTAAATAACGCAGAATCTTTTTATACGTATAATGTTAACCGAAGTTTAGTTATAGCTTAAAAACGTACAAGCTATGCAACCCAACGTTTCATAGGGTTGCGCGTGGAAGGCACGCACTAATTACCGAAGAGAATTCGATGCCATAAATCACGGACATAATATAACAGCGAGAGGCAGTCGTCGCGTCGCTCCGGTATGCACGCTCCAAATCCACTGGGGTCGGGCCGGCCTCTCCAATTTGAATTTCGAATGGAGGTTCGAAATTTGAATATGGTCGTGCTTGGACATTGGTTAGTTTAGAAACCCTTATATCGATATAGTAATAGTGCTAATATGCCATCTAGAAACGGACATAAGACTCAAAATAGTTATTGTTAGTGATAATAAACAAAATACTCAACATTCGATGTTTAGTAATACCTTTTTTATATTCGTGTATTAATTGATATATAATTATTTTCAATATAATTACAATATTTATTTTATACTATACGTATGAAAACATATTATGAACTATAATTATACACTTTTTCAACTAATCAGATATTTATTTTTGTCGTGTCGTATCTAGTATATTATTAATATTATATTTATGTTTTTACGTCACATGTTTTTGTATACACGAATAAAATTATAAAGATAAGTTTTAGAACGAACAAAGCACAGGCATCTCCATGCCTTCTTCACCTATGGGTTATTTATGAACAGTCACTGAGCTATGTAATAATCCGTAAGATGGGATTCAATTTGTCGGACTGATTTCACGGTACGTGCGAGGGAGACTAAACTAACAACTTAACCTTACGTTAAACAGGGATTGTAGAAGTAATTTTTATTTTTTCTTTCGGTGAAGCGTAATTTGCGCATCTGCCAGTGTCAATTTTCGACTATCAAGACGCAACTTGATCTGTTAGGCTTTGGTGATATTGTGATAACCTTATTAAATATTTGGAAATTTGTGATGACTATAGATTTTTATTCGGACCGATTGATTCCCTTTATTTATGTATAATAACTGAAAGAAGTAACAGACCATCAGAATGAAATAAATACAAAGTAAGTTTTTTTCAGGTATTGACATTATGAATTGGGTAAATTTATTTACTCCTCTTCTTCAAAGTTTTTTACATATTTTTTTAATAGTATCCAAATCAGGAAACCTTAGCGGCATTGATAAATATCTTAAAAATCAAAATCTGTGACTGCTTTCTTATATCTGCTATATCTCATTTATATCGGCTACCATCAGTGGAATCTTTTAGAAGTCACCAGTATTCTTGTATCAGGTGTGTCCAGTGTATCCAGTGTATCAGGTTTCACTGTAAACATTTCTTCAGTTTTGATATAATATAATTTAAAATCCCAAACAGCCAATCGGTGGATGTGGACAAGGTCCATTTTAAGTGGTATCGCTTGGCTTACGACGCCTGATTCCATTACTTGAAAGGATACACGAATGAGGTGTCACGAAGTGTCACAACTCTCCTCAACATGAGAGTACATATACTTCTAATAATCCATTTGAAAATCCTAAGTATCGGATTTTGTTTTGGTCCAGTATTTCCACTTTCCAGAAGTTTAAGTGTTATTGCGGTGCTGCCTAAACCATCTAGTTAAATATATGTGAGGGTCAACAACGACAAAACTAGGCTATGACCATTTGACCGTTGGTTATTTTTTTTTAATGCTCAATGAAGGGGACTGGAATCAGCTAGTTCATTCTTGTATATCGACAAGTAAGCGTCTTCTCGATATGTTAAAGCCAATCCTGGGCTTAATAACCTTCATGAACATCGTCACATTAAATCCGGTAATATTGACTGACCATAAGTATTGATAAATAAATACAATATATACACAAATAAATAAAATTTAAATAAGTTGTGGCCGAGTTAATCTACAAAATGGCGGTGAAACCAATTTTGATTGACGACAAGTTAACTAGAGGACTATCCATAACATTATCTAGACTAGATATCAATACGCTATTCCATAGAGCAATTAGTAATAACGTGCAAGCACAATAAAAGTAACTTAATATCACTAAAAATCATGTAGTGATTATGTTCGAAGAACAAATTACTATTTAAAAAAATAAAAATAACCTCACAATAAATGTACATACAACACGTAGCTGCTATGAAACAACAAGACCATTTTCACGAGAACAAAGTCGGCGGTGTATCAGTTAGTCGTTTTTGTCTGTGGAAGTGAATTTCTTTATTATAGTTTTACGTTTTCATTACTGAACCAATAGTCAGAAAATTTTGCATACACATTGTCAGGACCTTAGATAAAAGGACATTAGTACCTATCATCTAGCACAACAGTATAAAATCAAAATCAAAAATACTTTATTCAGTTTAGGCCCTGAGAAGGCGCTTATAAACGTGAAAGTACCACCGGTTCGGAAAACACCCCAGTCATCGAGAAGAACCGGCAAGAAACTCGATCTGGTTTATCTTTTCATTAAACATATTATAACTCATATTTTTAAAACATAGTTATAAACATAGATACATTTAATTACATTCGGTTTTGGTGGATGCACAGAGAGGGCGTCATTTCCAGACGTCACCATCTTTCACATATTGATCCACCCTGTAGTAGCCTTTAGACATTAAAACCTGTTTGACATGGTGCTTGAACTTAGTATCCAGTAAATCGGTAACGTGTTTTGGAATTTTGTGTTTGGAATAAATCCAAGAGATAGGTAAAATCAACATTGGGCTGAACGGAGCCGCTAGCAAAAATTAGTAAGTAATAAAATGATTGAAATACAAAATTTCGTTAAAGGTAAGCACTTATATTATATATCTAGTTACTTAAATTCCATTCACATTCTGGTAATAAACGATTCTTAGTTACAAAGGGATATAGTTAAACCATGAACAATATACTTTAATCTCATTGTGTCACTGTGTGGGACGATTTATCCTGATTAATTGGTGTAGAACGATATAAACAAACCAGAACAGAACGACCTCTCATATTATATTTTCGTTTAACCGCCGCGACACGGACGTGACCAGTAACGGAGCTCTGCGTTATTTGGTCGTGATTTGCGTGTTGCGTACATAAAGGGACAATTAACGTTGGTAATGAATCTACAAACGCTTGAAGATGTTGGCAACGATTAACGGTGTAACTGTTTAGTTAGGGGAACAATACGGCGTAGGCATTTCTATTTTTTTTTTTTTTTGCTTGGAACACAAACAAAAGAATTAATTATCTATGGTGTTTTAATTGTTTAGTCCTATGTCGTGGTTTTTTCTTCTTTATATTGTCAATGCCAGCAATAAAATGTGTTTATTTACATGTTTAAGCATTCCGATCGGAAAAAATCAGAAAAATATGTAAAAAAATAATAATTCTTTCTTTTTTACATTTAATCATGTAAGTAATAAATAATATCGTTATTGAGATAACATTGTAAAAAGGACCCTATATTACCCAACTCTATACTAGTAACAATAGTTATGTTTTATTTTATTTACAAAGTTAAAAACATTTGAACCTCTTTTGGTATTTACCTTCCACAACAGTACTGGCCGCAAACAAAAAAAAAATCGAATTTGTAATTCGAACACCCCCATTAGTGATGTGGCAGACTCGCGAGCACTTGTTTCACCACTCGTTAGTCCGACACCATTTGTTTGCCGCAACGCGACCTAATCCCGGGATTGTACCGGGATAATCCGGGATCACGAATCATGACACTATTGTTGTAAGTGTGAAACCGACACAAATAGGCCTACGGCTTTCCGCGACCCCTGTGTGGTCGCGGGTTGATTGTGAGACAGGCGAATTTATATTCTATAAACTTAATATAAAATCTTTTTTAGTCTACATTTTCTAAGTATATGATGACGTTGCAGCATTTACTAAATTATTTTATGCATCTCAAACATTCGAAAGTAACCCTTATTACTTATAAAAATAAGTATCACGAAACGATATAAGAACGAGTCAAAAATGAAGTTTTGTTCAACACGAATTCACTTTTGGTTATTTTGAATGAATTGTTATTTATTATAGCTTTAGTTTATTGTACGAAGTTAATAAAGAGGTTCTTATGTTGTTGTACACTTTCGGGGTGGTTTGTTCAAATATTGGTTGGTTACATTTATCAAATGGACCGTGATGTTTACTCGAACAATATGTGATGGTTTCGCTTGTTTTCGTTATTTATTTTAACATTCTCAACGTTTAATTGGTTGGAATTTAATTGACAGGTTGGAAAGTCTTGAGAGCGCGTTTGTCCACTTGCCTGGGTTTTCGATGACGAAACATATTATCATGAAGCTATAGCATGACGGTATATTTTACTTCAGATAGATTCGCGTTGTTGCGTCCTAGAGAACAGCCTAAGCCGAGGTTCTGCCATTTTGGCACCCGTTGAGTTTGTTGCCAAGCGACCGGGCGCCATAAGCGCTCGCCCTATGAGTCCGGTGAAGCTGTGAAGGCCCATCAGGCCAGCAGTTTACAGACATTTCGAAAAAAAAAAATTGACCACTATCAGGCATCTATAGTTTTGGTATTAATTATACTAAAGAGCCAATCTATGTAAGTCTCTAATCGTTTGTCCAATCATTATTAAATTTAGTTCTCATGGAATAGGTTTTTATACTAAGTGTTTTCACAACGTCAATTTTATTACTTTTTTATCATCTGTTAATTAATAATTCTATTTCAACATTTAGAGACAGTAAAAAGTAATTGCGATCGCCGACTCTACATGCATAGTGCATAAAGACGTTATGCAAACAACGTACGATACGAACGTTATGGGTAATAACGTTAGCTCGAACGTTTACGAGCCTATGCCTTTTCGAACTACCTCTATACACTTTAGAAGCGATCCTTTGTAAAATGTAAAGCTTCAAATTATTGGATTAATTACTTTATTTGAAATATAAATATATATTGCCGCAGTAAAACGGCAAATAAATTTATTTGACCATAAAAAAAAAACTTCTTTAAAATTATATTTACGTTTATATACATATGATCGTCAAAATGTATATAATGTGTTTATATAATACAAGCAGGCCCAGAGAACGTTGTCTTAGCCCTGATAATAAAAAAATATACTTATGTGCATGAAATGCTTAAGGTAACTAATGTATTTCATTTGATAAGGATTAATGTGTAACCATTTTGTAGAAGATAGTTGGGTATAGTAATCTATCTTTAAAAGATATGTATATGCCATCGCAGACTTTTTTGTAGATATATAAAAGAGGGGATTCTCATTTTGTATTTGTTTGTTCTCAAAAGAATTAGGCAGCGTTTTCGATAAAAGCTCCCAAGCGGCTTGACTTTTTCCAACACTTTCCAACAATTATCGTTATATTTCAACCAATTTACATAAAAGTTTGACAAATTATATACTTAAACCTTCTTCATGTACTACTCTATGTATTGGTGATGACCAAATTACATTCCGTTCAGTAGTTTTTGAGTTTATCGCGAACAGACATACAGAGAGACAGACGCGGCGGACAGCTTTGTTTTATAATATGTAGTGATCTGCATTGAATGCTTTTTTTTAAATAATAAACGTCATACGTTATCCCTAATATGATCTACTGAACTATCAAATCAGTTAATATGTATCCTTTATATTTAAAGTTATCGTCTATCTTTGGGTAAACTGAGACCCCGTTAAGCTAGCTATGGCCTACAAGTTGCAAATCTGTCGCTAAACACCTCTAGGTATTTTCCATCATTTACACTCTAGAGTTAATCCCCCACTAGGTGTTAACGTGCTTATCATCTTAGACCACATTGTCATTTAATATCATGTGAAATTGTGGTTAAAAGCTAAAAAGTTATTTATTTTTTTAATTTATATTATAGGGGGCAAACGAACAGGTAGGTCACCTGATGGTAAGTGATCACCGCCGTCCATAGACACTAGCAACACCAGGGGAGTCGCAACTGCGTTGCCGGCCTTTTGAATATGTGGGCCTCCGGCGCTCTCACTGACCGAACGAAACGTAACAGTGCAAGCACTGTTACTTCACGTCGGTTTTCTGTGAGAGGGTGGTACTACCCCGGGCGAGCCGACCCATTCATGCTGAAACCAGTAATAGCGTCAGCGTAGCTCTACCACCTACAATAATACAGTAGAAAGAAAATCGGTCATTTCTAAAATTCTCCTTTCTCCTCCAGCTTACTATCCTCCTGAAACTTAACTTGGGCTTTTTTATAGTGGCAAGATATTGTGACTGCATTGTGTATATAAAGCACAGTATAATTCAAACACTACGACGTCCATTGCCATGATCTAACAAAGGGACCGATTAAAAATAAGTCACCGTAAAGGATTTATCACTATATCTAAGATGAACGCGACCTAGTCAGGTACATATCCCTGTCATCTTGCTTCGTCACTGATTACTGCAATTGATTACGCACAGCGAAAATCCTAACCCCAGTGGGAAACAACTATTGTGTCGTATGCAACTGGATCATCATCATCATCTTACCCTTATCCCATCTAAGTAGGGTCGGCACAACATGTTTTCCTTTTCCACTCTCCTCTGTCAGATGTCATCTCAGTATTCACACTGTTTATACATATATCATTTTTCACACAATCTATCCACTTCTTTTTCGGTCTTCCTCTACCTCTATATCCGTCCACCTTCAAACTCAAAACATTTCTTGTTACATGACTTTCATCTCTTCTCATAATATGCCCGTACCATGCTAACCTATTACTCCTAAACTTTTATACAACTGGATGAAATAGTTATTTTAGTCGATAGTGGCTCTTATCGAAATAGCACATCACTAGAAGTTTAGACTGAAGTGTAATAATAGTTCGATAATAATTATCAAGTAGTACGGTCGTTTGACGATACCCCTGGGCGTCGTGGCCACGCCACGGTAACGACACGACACGGCACGATCTAACGCTATAGATATAAATTCATTTTTATTTGTTTCCAACAGGTAAACGTTGGCCGACCATTAAGAGAATTGCTTTCGATCTGTACGGTCTTATCTTTACGTTTACTTTATTCTAAAAGCCACCACCTTTGTTAGTTTGTATACAATCGAATTTACAATCATACTGACGAGAACTATCCATCAAACGAACTTCACATTTCATTTAAATTTCCCGCGTATTATCGATAAGTATGAACTATGGTAGTAACTCTATAGAGTTTGCACTAATAACAAGACAAGATGGCGGCTATTTGAAATCAGATAAGTTCTATAAATATGATGTAAAATTTAGAAAGTTATTACACATTGCGCTGCAATGCGATTCGGTGGTACATATTAAATAAACCGTTTCTCTTTTCAAAGCAATTCAATTTAGTTTCTGTTTCACTATTCTAAAAACACTCTTTATAAAGATACTCTGTTTAAAGAAACAACGAGTTTTTCAGCAGTAACTTTAATATATTGGTAACATTTGCACAAATTCCATGAGGCGCAAAAGCTATAAGCTAATATAACTATAGGCTTTTTATAAACGATAATGCTTATCCTAATACTACGGTGGTAGTATCGGAGTAACTTACTGGTTGGAAAACTGGTCGGAATCCGAGACTTAAAATTATTTATAATCCAGACCTAAATCCGATAGAACATGATTTGGATAGCCTGGAAAAACAAAGAAATCTGTTTTCATATTGATTAGTAAATATAACAAACTAGCGGCCCGCTCCGGCTTCGCACGGGTATAAAATATATAGCCTATGTCATTCACTGAAAAAAGTTATTAAAATCGATCCAGTAGTTATATTTATTCATTGCTGCCTGTGGCCCGCACGCGTTAAATTTGGAGTAACCTCAAAAATAACAGTATTTCTCCACTATTTAATTTATATTATTATACATATAAACCTTCCTCTTCGATCACTCTATCTATTAAAATAAAAACGCATCAAAATCCGTTGCGTAATTTTAAAGATTTAAGCATACATAGGGATATAGGGACAGAAAAAGCGACTTTGTTTTATACTATGTAGTGATATGGTGGCTGGATATTTAGAATTATACATTTTATTATGAGATGTAAGAACTATAACCATTAACCGTCCAGACGATTACATAAGTGTAAAAAATGTACCAATCTTGTACTCCGGAATCAATAAAAATAAAATGATAGGATCTGTCGTTGTGCGCGCGTCACGCAAAAACTAGGTACTGAATGGGTTAAAATTTTTTTTTTTCGTTTTACTGTATGGACACTGGGCCTTATCAAAAATAAATCAGGATAATTTAATACAAACGTTTAATTAAATTAAGTTGTTAAAATTGAAAAAAAAACTTCGAATTTTATAAGCATTACTCGTTTAGCGACGTGTTTTTTGCCGCGCCAAAGTGTACAAGCTGTGCGATGCGCACGCGTAGGAGAAGGGAAGTAAACGGATAACATTGTTTACAAATAATTTTTATTATCAAATTATACATTTGCTTTGAATTTTTTTATGTTTTTTACTATGAATTGTAAAATATATTGTTAAGATAATAAACATCGCAAATCTCTCGGTTAGCTAGTTACTAACTGCGTTTAATAGGATGTTCAGTATCATCGATTCTATGGATTACCCCATACAAACATACATCAATGTCTTATTATAGTAGTAGTATATAATATATAATTAATATTACAATTAAATTATATATTACAAGTCGGACTACATTAAACAAATGTTTAAATTATAAATTATGAAGAGACAAAGTATCCTTTATGTATACAAAGGATAGTTATTAATAGTAGAAATCATTACATTTTGTTAAAGGCACGTTAACGCCTACAAAAAACATACGAGCAAACTGTCATAAAACATGTTTTAAGTGACTATTTTCATACTTCTTGATAAATAAGCAATAATCAAGAATATCATCGACCTTCCGAGCACAAATATCAAACGTCATTGTCACGAAGTTACCACATTTTCACACAAGATGCCTCTACGTTATTTTTTTTTTAATTAAATTGTCAGACACTTTATAGAACAGAATTGAACAACTAAAGTATAAGTTATCTTTAACATACTTTGTTTTTAATTAATATTTGTTAATGTCCGTTACTTTGCTGTCGTGAAAATGGTTTTATTGTTTCACGGGAACCACATATTTTATTTGAATTTATTATCGATTGTTCTTAATTTTTATATTGTGTTTATGTCATTACTGCTTAACGCTTATTAAAAGGCGCAATAGCATATAACCTAGATAATAATATGAAAAGTCTTCTATCTTTCTTTAAAATCGGTCCAGTTATTTTGGAGATTAGCGCCGACAAACAATAGACACTTCAATTTTATTTATATATGTATAAATAATCTCCTCTTCCTTATTACTTATAAATTACAATCACTAGATGAACTAATGACTAAAAAAAACCACTTTCGTTCTATATTATACACCGCAGATTTATTATGTTGTTTGCATGGTGGTAGGGCTTTTTCTAAGTTCGCCTGTCTATCTACCAGTCTCAAGTTGAAAAATCTGTCGCCAAACACCTGCTGGTGTATTCCGGCAGCTGCACTTGAGAGCCAGTCTCCCTCTAGGCTTAACATGACTACCATCTTTGACCACACCATCATATAACATCAGATGAGATTGTGGTCAACTGCTAACCTATAACTTATAAAAAAGAAATGGCGCCCTAAACAACAAATTGTAATCAAATAAAAAATACTTGTTTCCCCGCTGGTCTACCTACTCGATGTCTTTGTAGTCGTTCAAACTATTATTGTAAACATTTAGTTTTTTCGAAAAATGCTACTAGATTCGTTAAAAACCCCGTTGCCACAGGTAATTCAATTAAATATCACAAATAACACTGAAATTTTGTAATTAAAGGCGATGTTAAATCACCTATCGCATGTCTCGACGCTATGCATCTAAACCCTGAGGGAACTAAACTTACTCAATTATACCAACTAACAGCCACTCGCAGACATTCTCTCGTCCCCTATATATAACAATTTGCACCCAATAATGGCCCGTAGAGCATTAAGTTTTCAAATCGACGAGGAGTTCATTTACTTCGCCTATTAATCGTTGATTGGTTTGAGGTACTTTTCTTTAACGATAACCTATCATTAATTGGTAAAGGCTTGATGGTTTTGAATAAGAGGAATTGAGGCATTATTGAAACTAAGCTTGTAACAAAGTTTAAGAATTGATTACCTATATTACCAGTTGGATCACGATGATAATCATGACGTCAAGCTAGTCGTAGGTGGTAGAGCTACGCTGAAGCTATTACTGGTTACAGCATGAATGGGTCGGCTCGCCCGGGGTAGTACCACCCTCTCACAGAAAGCCGACGTGAAGTAACAGTGATTGCACTGTTGCGTTTCGTTCGGTCAGTGAGAGCGCCGGAGGCCCACATATATTAAAAGGCCGGCAACGCACTTGCGACTCCCCTGGTGCTGCTAGTGTCTATGAATGGCGGTGATCACTTACCATCAGGTGACCCACATGTTCGTTTGCTCCCTATAAAAAAAATCTGTGCTTGGCGACTGATTTTCACCTTGAAGGTAGCCAGACGGATATTACGACAGTAGATCATTGTTGCTAGATCTTATCAATATTTTGACAATTCCTGTGACCTAATAACTTCTCAATGTTACATATTGTCCATGTAAGAAATTTCATTAAAATCAGTCGAATCGTTTTTGAGTTCAATTTAAACATTATGTGTAAACAGAAAATATATTTAATGTGGCTATGACCGTGTTGATTATAATATGGAAAAAGATAGATTTGCAGACGGAATTATATATAGTAGATACAGACATTTTAAGTACGGTTGGACTAAGTCCGCCTAGGTTTTGAAAATCTGTCGCCAAGCACTTGTTGGTGAGTTCCGGCAGCAGTACTTGAGAGCGATTCCTCCTGTAGGTACAGCGTGTTCACCATCTTAGACCACATCGTTATTTATCATCACGTTATGCTACTCCCATATCTGCTACTGACTACTGGTGGCGTTAATATTAACGCCAAAAATCATTCCGATAAAGGCACAGAATTCCCGTTCCGACACCTGTGTCTTTCCAATAACTTGAAATTAGCGTCCGATAAATTCCTTTGATGTGCGCAAAAACCGCCAGCCCAGTTATCGTGCTGTGTGTATCGTCACGCAATCCGATAGTTCGTAACGTATAACGATAATGTCTTCCCACATCTGCATTTACTCTGACCGTAACTTCGTGCCGATACACGCATGTATGGGAGTAGCATTAGATTGTGATCAAATGTTTAAACCTATAACGCTTAATAATACCAAAAAAAAAACATACATTATATTGATGTATTTACTTATAATTCAAAGCACGTCACAGAACATCATTATCGGATATTCAATATCACAGTACGAAACTTTTGCATCGCTATATGTACTTATGTAAGAGATATGACAAGAAGATACCTACTCTGAATATAAAATACGTGAAGCGCCCCTGAATGATTGATTCCATATAGTTGAGTGTCGCATAAAATATTGACGCTCTCTGTCATAAAAACGCGCGTACCCTTTCTGAGTTACTCCCGAAGTTGACCATCGGGGCTTTTTGCATAATTTTCTGGTTCCACGCACCTTGATTCTGTGGAGTGGGCGTAGTAAATTTTATACGTTTTCATGGCTTTGAATCGTGAATGTTCATATATTTTGATAATCATACGAGTGTTTTATATTTACCTACGAACCAACAAAATGTATATTACAACATGCAATAAAACAGCGAATATTTGTAATCTTTGTAACGTTTTTTTTTTTTAATTCGGTCTCGCATGAATAAGTTACCTATTTCTTTTTAGATTGGTTTGTGAGTGATTATGGTGCTTCTTCTTCTTACCCTTATCTCACCTAATTATGGTCGTCACACCATGTTTTCCTTTTCCACTCTCCTCTATCAGATGTCATTGGTAGTATTCACACCTTTTATACATATCATTTTCCACACAATCCATCTATATCTGCTTCGGTCTTCCTTTACTCCTATATCCGTCCATCTTCATACTAAAAACTTTTCTAGTTACATGAGTTTCATCTCTTATAATATGCCTGTACCATGATAATCTATTACTTCTGAACTTCTCTGTCACTAGTGCTATTTTCAAAATTCCTCTGACATATTAAATTTGAATCTTATCCATTATACCACACATCCATCTTAACATTCGCACTTCTGCCACATGTAATCTTTTCTAAATGTCAAGTAAAAAATATCCGTTAATTTAAATATTTATAATAAACACTGCTCAAACTTTAGATTGGAAATTTATCATAGTATTGAAGTGGTGGTGGTGAGGAGAAAACCTCGTTAAAAAATCAATGGCAGGTGACTGTTGGAGGAGGCGACCCCTTGACTGCCAAGCCAGATCAAAGAGGGAAGGATATGGGGACCTGACCTTCTATCGCAAATTGATTCCGTAGACAACTTTACTGGGCTGTCGTCGCGGCCATGGCGTTCGTGCTGGGCCTTGTCACCGGGGTGGTGTGGCCCTTGGCTTGTTCTATCCCGTGTCACTCCATAGCGCAGCAGAACGATATCTCGTGGGTTTTTTTAGTCAGCAGGAGTCTGACACGCCACAGCTCCCCAGGGCTGTGGGAGTCCAATGCAGGATTTCTTCTCACTTAAAAAAAGGTCGGACTCTTGTGATAAAAAGTGTTCTTCTTCTGTTTTCTTGTGTCTGTGTTTCAATTGTGTTTTCAAGCTTTAACGATAACAATTACACTTCTAATGGATTAGTAACGTCCTTGTATAGTAAAAAAATACTATTCAAATAAATACCATCTACGTTAGATAATTCAATAATCATCTCATTCCATTCATTGGATTCAATATATTTTTACAGCATAATATCGTGTGACGCACGGGAGACGAATAAATTTTACCGTCCTATCACTTAGTACCATATTGACTGTCGTAAATATTACCAGGGTTTACTTTGTCGTATTTATAGCTGAATCATAAAATTCAATATTACGGCATTATATACAAACTTTCATATTTTCACATTTGTTTCAATTTACTCTAATAGCCAGTGAGAAGTTACAGAATATATTTATATAAAAATGTGTATTAAATTACGCTAATATATTTCCCATCTCAAGGTTTAGGAGAAATAATTGTCGTATCCTAACTTCGAGTCTGTTTGTTTTGTTTCATTTTCACGCTTTTTTTTTGTCGAACTGACATATCCTGGTAATCGTACCCTGAGAATTAGAGAGCGAATCTGTTGGGAATATAGTGGCCTCCTTCTGTAAGGAAGTCGTCTCGCAGAAGGAAGCGGCGGAAAGGGCCCGCGAGATGGGACCCTCAGAGCGGTCGTCCCCGTCGACGGAGGGCCGGTGGAAGGCGGGGACGATACCATCGTCTCCTTCTACCACAGTAGAGGGGCCTGGGAGGATGGGCCGGGGGGCCTATCTTCCCTTTGCACAGGTCCGGCGGATAGAGGAGACGGCCGAAGATGTGTACACTGGTCATCTCCTGACAAAGACGGGGCCCGGCAGCGCTGATTGAAGCCGGCCAACCGCTGGGACGACACAATGAATACTCAAGAGATCTCATGTCGCCCCAACAAAAGCGGTGGATGTACTTCGTGAGGTTTTAGTGAGTAGGAGTCTCACACTACCCACCCTCTCCCCGGGAGGATGGCGTGTCCATGATGGATTTCCTCAAGTAAAAAAAAAGTAGTCAGATACAAAAAACATGTATGTGTTCGTGAAACATACATGTTTACAAATGTATATTTCACAAATTCATATATGTGTGAGATAGATAGCTCAACTTAGTTTAGCTTAGGTAAATCGGGATATTCGGTGACAGTTCAAGTCGAGGCGCGCCGTGTACCCTTGTGATGGTTGCCTATAAAATCGGGTGAGTGCCTTAAGCGCTCCACTTAGTAGTCCGGTGAAACTCTAGCGGCCTTAACAAGCCAACAGTGTAGACAGCTCAAAAAAAAAAATTGTATACACGTTGTCAAGGGTACAGAAAAGAACATATAGTATATTCTATCTTGAAAGAGTACTATTTCCAAGGGATACACCAAATCTTCATTAAAGCGGGCGAAACCGCATTCAAATGCTGGTCAAGTAATAATTTAAAAACTAGATCTTTTAGGTAGAGCCAGAGTTTACATTTCTACGTAATTTTCATTCCATTTATTTACTTTTAATATTAATCATTTAGAGAATACTTTTCGACTAAATTTATTATAATGTAGATTTTTCCAAATTAATGCAGGTAAAAATTTCGAAAATCGCTTTATCTTGGGTAACTATACTCTACATATATGAGCAATTAAATACGTGAAATAGCTTTAGTTCACGTATTCGATTTGAAGCTTTGGGATTATCTTGACGTAGATCGCGCAACTCGAATAAGAACTGCTTTATTCATTCTCCTGTCTTTGTTGAAACAAAATTGACAACCCTGCGAAGGACGTCAGTAATGTAGGAAATCAATTTCTTTTCAGTTTTTAATTGATAAATCTTTAATGTGAACAGTGATACCCTCTTTTAAGAAGTCTGAAGTGACGTCAGGTGTCGTAAATCTTCTCCGGAAATTCACTCTACAACCTTAGCCAGTGTACAGAATAATTAAAGGGTCTTAGATATATTAGAATATCAAAGAAGATACGCAACGGGAAGTAAACACGTACATTCATATTGGTTCACATTCTATCACACGCATTCTTGTCGAACAATTCTATCAGCACGGGGGCGTGCTGAGGGGGCGTTATTTGAATGCTCTTCAACCGGCAGTAATTGATTCGTCGTTGTGCCGTTTGAATTTCAATTGGTTCGATTAAATTGATATAACTCGGTGGAGGTGAGACGTGGCGGTGTCGCGTAAATCAAATGGTCGACGGGAAGCGGGGTTGGAAAAGAAAATGATTCTATATTCGAACGTACTTCCGAAGAAATACTTTTGTAAAGAAAAGTATGTTTTATTATACTTTATAGGTAAACGTTTTGACCACAATCTCCTCTGATATTAAATGATGGTGTGGTCTAAGATGGTAAGTCACGCTTAACCTAGAGGGATACACCTATATAACCTGGATAGCTTTGTCCAATACAATTCTGACGTTCAGAGAAAGAGAGGAGGGCATTTTCCATTTTTTTTGCCATATTGCATAATTTTATACGTTCTAAATCAGGGAAAAATAGGAGCAACGAATAGTATTTTTGTGTACATCTATGAGCTTTTCAGTTCTCAAAAAAAAAGAAGTTAGACGTATTTCACTAAGCAAACAAGCTACAGACTTTTCGAATCTCATTCGATGTGTGTTTTGGTGAGAAGCGACTTTTTCTTACGGCGGCTGTACAATTTGCAGAATAAAATCTCTGATAGCGCAGATAGTCTTATTTACACAGAGCACATCAAAAATAAAAATTAACGTATTTTTAGATGGCGCTTGCTCAAGTGTCTATAATATCGAGTGAAATGCAGATATATTACTCAGAGTAGACGGGGAATATCCAGTATGAATTATGCTTCTATATCTGAAAGAGGAAAGAAAGGTTGTATTCCATTGTCTATAATTAAAAACTTTTAGTTACAGCAGATAGCTTAAGTCTATTAGACGAGTGTTGTTATTACATATTAAGACTATGGACGACTCGATTAATAGCTGGACATTATAGTAAGCACCGAAGACTTTTTGATGTGAATGGATTCTTGTCTCCTGCAGTGATGGTTTTATAATGTTTGTCGATTTTTCAAATTAAATAGGTATGTTATGTATGCAGTAGTTATGGTGGTCGAGTAGTTTCACCGGTAGAATATCAATGCTATGTCCGCAGGTGCGAAATTCGACATATATCAACGAATCTTTGGATTTCAGTTGATATATTAATTTAAATTGGTAGCACTATCGGCTGACGGTAAAGAAAATCGACGTAAGGAAAGCTGAACCTGAGATATGTTCTTGTAGTATCTATCACTCTATTTAATTTCTTGTAATTTTAAATCTCAATACGACGTGGGCTGGCGTATTGATTATGCTTATACCTTCCTTCGGGAAGGAGCCTATGGTTCTGCAGTTCTCTTACAAGCCGACGTGTGATATCTATTCGCGTCGATATATATTTGCAGCAATCAAATCGATTTGCTGCGGTTGCGTTTGTAGAAAGTTGTTGACAACACGAACTGGGATTAGAGGTTTTTCATTTTTCAACTCAATCTATAGGAGTGTCGTCCTAATTATGATTATTTGTAAATAAATGTATGGTGCAGTACTTGGTACTGCTGGCATGCTTCTTACATTTTACTATACCAAATTTCTATGAAATACCTTGCCAATTATTAATGGTATCCATTACATCTTTATCAGGTTCTACTATTACATTGTTGCATGTATCAGCTTGGATGATTGTAAGAGCTTTTAATATTTGCTCTGAAATCCGGTGTAAGTTTTACCTTTTCACCCTTTTGAGTCTAATTATAACTATTTTTTTTATTACATTTTCGATTAATTCAAATTGTGAAGTCTAATGTATGAACCAAAGTTGCTTTAACGAGGTTAAAACTGCGGTTAAAGTTGGCACATCTAGTGATTGAGATATTAATTTTTAATAATCATCTACGACTATTCCAAAAGATCTTAAATGTTCTTCTCAAATCTCTTCTTCTAAATTCTTAAATCTCACTGAAATATTTATGGTTGTTACTAATATTATTTTTTTAATTGTTGAAATAGCAATTGAAATTGCAAAGAATGCCAAAATAATTTACAATAATTGATACGGAGGCAAGATAAATCGGAATCTTACGACATCAAGAATGATGGCACAGACAAGAATCACAGCTATAACGATGTGAACGGTCCGGTGGTGATCCCAACAAGAACGTAGTTTGCCTTTTTACAATTGACTGTTGGCCTTAAGGACTCTATGGCAAGCACTGAAGTTACTCATAATTTCTTACCTCGGCTTGTGCTTGGTAAGTTACTAGACTTATTTGTCTTCTGTATTATAAGGAATTCTCCGATGGAAGTCGAATATATCCATGAATGTATCAAAACAATGTTAAAGCAAATCTAAATACAAATTTTGACTAAAATAAGATAATTATAGTTTTGTCCACAAACAAAACCTTTCCGTCGAAATATTTCAATTTACTTCCATCAATAAAAAGTTCAGCATTTATCCTACGTTTACCCCTGAAGTAGGTAACACCAGTCGAAAACTGTAAACGGATTCGACGTCTCAACTAAGCGACAGTTTTAAAGTACCCTCGCTTTCCTAACTCGATTCTGATGTTTCTCGAAGTTCACCGGTAGCTCTATCTTTATGTAAATTCCTCGACAAAGATAAGTGTGCGTGCGGCGAATGCCCGTAACTAAGCTTTTTCTATGGACACTATAAGATAAGCGGCGACACTGGGGGGGTCGCAAATTTAAAATTGTCAAATGAAGAGTGCTCCCAAGACGGCCCGTTTCATTGGTGTCGTGACGGGTTTTTGAATGTCGATCCGTGTATAAGTTGATTTGTTAAGACATTGTAAAGTAAATATGTTAGCTCATATGTAAAATATACCATGTTTAAGATAAGTGTATTGGGATAAGTTGAAAGAAACTTACAGTTTAAGTGCTCTGGTGTCGTCGATTCAATAAGGATTCCTAATAATTGAAATAAAAATATTATCAATTAGTAATTTGTTAATAATTATGAGTATATATTTTTATACAAATTTGCATGATTTGACTGAACCGCTGTGAAATTTCGTTTTATCATAAAGTATGATAAAACAACAGTGTATGACAGTTACAATGCAGCGATTTCTATTGAAATTCTTCGAAATTATTAAAACTAAGGGACACTCAAGAAATCACTTTTATTTTATGGAACTTTTTATAAAATGATGGCAAATAAACTCCAGTACAATCGACCCGTCGACCGACCCCCAAATTATATAGGTAACCAATAGCAGAAATGATTAAATAGGGATAATTAAATGTGCACTTTTCTCTACACAGAGTTACTAGGAATAAGATTTTGATATCACTACCTAAACAGAGACAGTACTTCCATTGCTATTAAAGTTTATATAACAGCTATTCCTGCGATCGCTTTGCTATTATGAAATATATAATTATGTAATTGATAACATTCACATAGAGTAATTGGAATGGGAATTGCTTGTTTAGTGACATTTTTTGAACTATGCAAATAATTGTGACAAACATATTTTCAAGTGAGCAATGAATGAAATTTGCTTAGTTGATCATTTTTTTCATTTTAAACTAGTTTCTTGCTGCGGTTTCGCACGGTGTTCTAACCAAAAAAGGAAACCAAACTTCCCTTTACAGTACGTTCATGTAATGAGATAAAACAGCAACTGACCGTCAATAAATGACTATCTACTGTCCCACATGTAGTCCGGTGAAACTGTAGAGGCCAACAGTGTAGGTTAGTTCGAAAAAAAAAATTCTTTACTCAGACACTTTTTTGTATTAAGATATTTTAATCCAATTTTATTTTTTACTGTAAGATTTATCAAACATTTTTTCGCAAACAAACCTTGTACAGGCATTTACAAACACACCAAAAAAGTATTAGGCATAGGAAAATAGGTGCGCAGCCGTTCTTAAGTAATGCACTTACATCGTCCGGCAATTGTTTTTTTTATTTATATTCAAGAATGTTTCCATGCTGCTTTATGCCATTGCCACATGGAGTCTTTATAGGGGCGACATTTGGAAACCTGATGCCGTTTACATAAAGAGGTACGATGGACCAGGTTCAATAGCATAGAATCAATACTTATTACATGTCAACTGAGATGGTGAGGTCATATTATTGTATTTTAATTTAAATTCTTAGCTCACAGCTAAATATATAAAATACATTATTTAGACATGAATCTAAATTGCCTAACTGTGTGTTCCATTCACAGCTTAAGCATGGCAAGCGCAACACATGTCAAACTGGCGCAACTCTGTTAAGAATGCAGTAGAAGCATTCGTCAACTAAAGACCTCCTTATAAAACAACTTTTCAAAAATAGCCGCTCTAAGCCTTTCTACGCTTATGCTCTAAATTGTTATGGTCAGTTACACTATGCACTTTGTAACTGTACATATAGAATTACATTTGTTTTTCCGAGCCATATTCGCTATAATTCTTATGTGAACACATTTTTTGACGGGAGCAATGTTGGTTACCCATAAACTCATTCCCACAAAGACTTGCAGACGTTTGGACGCAATTCCATACGTTTACCCTAACATATTACATATGTATACTCACAGTCGAAATACTATCGAATTACCTACGGAATAAAGTACAAAATTGTATAATAGTAATAAAAGAAGTTCCGAACCTCTGCTCAGAAGAAACGAATGTTATTTTGAGTGAAATAAGAATAACTATCTACAATCGTGTGGAAGGCGAATTGAAAATATGATCGAACAATTTCCCTCTTTATGCTGTATATTATAAAGCATATTTTACAGTGGTTCTGTTTAGAACAGGTTGGGGCTAGTGCGGTGGTGACAGAGAGCAATTTGAATACATTTTGATCGCGTCCTCACGTGGAGGGGGTGGATATTGGAAACTGATACTCGTGAAATTGGGTACGACTGCGAATTATCAAGCCTGCCGCGGATATGTATATCGATTTTCACTTTACAATGCTTTCATAATAATGTAATAGAATTACCCATAACTGAATACATATTCAAACGGATATTATAAAAGATGAGCTTTCTGTTGCATTGTTAGTATCGCGAATTCGATATTATTACAAATTTTGTATCTATATTGTTGATATCTATAATTATTTTGTACTACAAATTACTCGTGAGTTCTTTCACCTTAATATACATTTGATCTATTTCAAGGGAACATTACTATTTTTTCTGCATAAATGTACCCTCTATTCTTCTCTGTACCCTTAAGCGTAGAAAGCGTAAGAAACAGACAAACACATCCTCATTTATAATATTACTAGATGACCCCGTGAACTTCCCTTCGTATCACCTTTCTATATATATCGGGAGGATTACTAATGGCTTGTGTCCGTACTATTGACTCGTACTAATGACCTAACTACTATTTACCCCATTCTGAAACATCATTGGTTGGAAGTATCGTCTGTTTACGTATCTTGATTATTATTGGCTCTCAGTTTTGATTGAATATCTTGAAAATCGACCGACGACAACACCGGTGAAATGGTAGTCCGGTGAAACTGTAGAGGTCTAGATTAGGCTACCAATGTAGTCAGTTCGAAAAAAAGGTGTTGTTTTTAGATTTGTTTTTTTCATCTTCGTAAGAAGCATCCTCGTACTTCAAGGAATATTCTAAAAAAAGAATTAGCGAAATCGTTTCAGCTGTTCTCGAGATTTGCGCTTAGCAACACATTCAGCGATTCATTTATATATTATAGAAGATAAATTCCATTTCGTTAGTCTCGCTAAAACTCGGAAATGGCTTTTCCAATATTTTTTTCTACATCTTCCTGGTTTAATAACTGCATCGGCTGATTTGAAGGAAGACAACTGTCCCGGAAAAATATTAAAATTGGTCGCGTTGAGATCATCTATTTCTTTGTTTTTCTCCACAAATAGTGTTCATTTGCTGACTTAATTATGGTTTGAAAAAAACAACCGAATAAGCTCCTTTTTTCGCCTGTGAAGCTGAAGAAATCTATGGGTAATGTGATGAATCCGTTCGAGGTTTCAACTGCGATTTTCCGATTATATTACCAAATATTTGATTTTTCACAAGGCAAAATGGTATTATGAGTAATAGAAGTGGTACTTTGGTTGTCCAATGTACTACATTAGAATGGATAATATCAGGTACTTATGGCCAAGTATTTTTTTTATTTTTTATATTATAGGGGGCAAACGAACAGGTGGGTCACCTGATGGTAAGTGATCACCGCCGTCCATAGACACTAGCAACACCAGGGGAGTCGCAAATGCGTTGCCGGCCTTTTAAATATGTGGGCCTCCGGCGCTCTCACTGGCCGAACGAAACGCAACAGTGCAAGCACTGTTACTTCACGTCGGTTTTCTGTGAGAGGGTGGTACTACTCCGGGCGAGCCGACCCATTCATGCTGAAAAAAATAGCTTCAGCGTAGCTCTACCACCTACAACAGTATCAGTGTAGGTTTACGTAGGTATAACAATTACTTTGAATTCGATTTGGTTGCAAAATCACTCTCATGTTTATCGTCAAATGGAGTGTCGTCACATACAGTCACAAATCTGATGATCAAGCACGCGCTTAGTTTGTCTGCAATATTTTTGTTTTTTTTTTTTATATGCGATTGGAGGCAAACGAATAGACGGGTTACCTGATGGTAAGTAATCACCGCCGTCTATAGACACCTGCGATACGAGAGGCATCACAAATGCGTTGCCAACCTTTGAGGAAGGAGTAGGCTCGTTTCTTCAAGGTCTGTGCGTTGTATTGGTCCGGAAACGCTGCCGCCGGGAGTTCATTCCAGAGGGCCGACGTACGTGGGAAAAACGCACAGTAGACGACTTCCAACCAACGAGATGACACTGATGGAATTTCATTTATGGCGAGTCGCTTGGTAATGGAACTTATTATTATTATATAGTTGTTCGGGGAATAACTGTAGGACATAGATAATCAGTCGAATTCTTGTTCACGCAATTATAAATTAGTAAATTTGAAATAAATGGTAGATAT
Source organism: Antheraea assamensis (assembly GCA_035772565.1). Lineage (NCBI taxonomy): Eukaryota > Metazoa > Arthropoda > Insecta > Lepidoptera > Saturniidae > Antheraea > Antheraea assamensis. The sequence goes on along the minus strand of JAQQSE010000054.1, from coordinate 397,461 downwards.
TTACTAGAATATAGAAAGAAGTCTCAATTTTCATCCTTGTAATGATAAGCAGATATACTATATGCTTTATAGTAACGACAGCAAGCTGTAGATTTAGAAATCTTTCAAAATAATTACATTTTAGCTGGAAATACTACTTCGATGCTATAGCCATTGAAATATCGTAGTACATGTGGTGAGCAGAATATAGAGATTTAACGTTGTGCGCGCGCATCAAATAATAACTATTAGATATTAGATTTACGATACGTTTTTTTTTTCAGTTTTACTTCATAAATACCTGGTCCTTATCCAAAAAATATATAACGTTCTCTTCGTTCGATATAAAGTTATTAGAAACTCTTATTTTTGTTAGCACTACATATGTGTTCGGCGATATTTCTTGCGGTATATAAAGTGGAGAAAGCGGTGTGGTGCGCATTCGTAGGACAACAACGCACACGAAGTGAGTATGTAAATATGTTTCATAGTCACAAAATATCAGGTTCCACCGAGATTTGAACTCGGATCGCTGGATTCAAAGTCCAGAGTGCTAACCATTACACCATGGAACCGGTCATGACCAGTCGCTTAAATCACTGTACCGAAGATTCTAACATCGCAGTGACGTCTGATCGGACCATTTTCACGGGTACATGCTAAAATAACTCTTATGTAGCATTGTAGGTTATGATAAAATACGTGTTCGGAAGACCGGTTTCACTAATGTACTCTGTAAGAGAAGAAAGTTCACTGTTTCCGTAATATATTTATTTATTCGCTATATTTCACCTTTATGATTTGTTTACTTGTAATCTATTTATAATTACTAGCTTCTGCTTGCGGGTTCGCTCGCGTTGATTTGGTTTTGATCTACTTCTATAATGACTAGTTCTGTTCGGTACTCCTGACAAGGAATGCAAAATTTCATGTTGACAGTTTGTGTAATTAAAGGCGCGAAAGTGTAACAGATAAACAAACTCACATTTGCATTCATAAAATACTGTAAATTTTACCAGATCTGTTTGTTACGAAACTCAAGAGTTAATTTAAAACTGTCATACAAATTTTCACACCGATCACCCCACGCACGTGCACGCACACACAAGATACTAGGTACACATAGTGGTTGGGTTTGTTTTTTAATCCCTTTATCGATCGGAATTTGCTTAGATTAACTTAGTAATCAGATTCAAGATACATGGATAAGTTCGTGAAACTTACATGCGGTACACGTGAGAAGAAGAAGAAGTTCGAAAATTCTTATCTTTGTCGTACTGTGAAGATGTGGAATCGCCTCCCAACTAGTGTGTTCCCTCCCTCTTATGATATGGGGTCCTTCAAACGAGGCATGAAGTGGCACTTTTGCAGGTCGGTAGGATGACGACGACTGCCGTTGGTATTTAATACCGACAGTCGCCGTTGTTTTTGGAATGTACCGTACTTACCATCAGGTATTGTACAGTCATTTTGCCGAACTTACATAAAAAAAAAAAAAAGTTAGCTTAGTTACACTCAGGATATTCGGCGACAGTCTAAGTCGTGCCGCGCCGTGCGCCCTTGTGCTAGTCACCTATATAAAATCGGGTGAGTGCCTTAAGCGCTCCCCTTAGCAGTCCGGTGAAACTGTAGATGCCTTGCCTGGGCAACAGTGTAGTTTTTCTAATTTACAATTAAACATTTTCTAATAACATAAAGGAAAATACAATGATTGCGATTAAGACGAAAACCGAGTCTGCTTAACATTACATTGTATAAATACTACATCATAACTTACTCTAGGTATATATTTCAATAGTTTACTGTAACAATATACCATAAAGCTATATTATCCCATTGTATACAAATACGAAATAAATATGCTATATAAAAAAACATATTTTTTTAATACTCTATAGGTTAGCGTTTGACCACAATTTCATCTGGTATTAAATGATGATGTGGTCTAAGATGGTAATCACGTTAAATCTGGAGTGGTGCTGGCTCTCAAGTGCAGCTGCCGGAATACATGAACAGGTGCTTGGCGACAGATTCTCAACTTGAGAGTTGTAGCTAGCAAGGCGGAATTAGAGAAAGCCTTACCACCATGTTATGGTTTCATCACGACGTCTTCCTTCAACGAAAGCTCGGACTCAGTTGCTAAGATTCGAACCTACGTCCTTTAACGTTGTGTCCGAATATGTTATCAACTAAGCCATTATCACTTAAACAGAGCCTTAATTGGTCAGAACAGAGAAGACATTGACTCGAGTGTTAATTGATAAAAGTAGATACATTTCAATGTTACCAATAGTAAAACAAAGATTAAAATGTTTGTCAATAATTAAAATATTTATATATAAAAGATTTTGTAAATGCAACTATAGTATAAGACATAAATTATGCTTACTATCAGCCTTTAAATAAATAATTTATTGCTTTTAGATAACAAGTTGTCAGTTAAAGCTATTTTTATTTTATTTTATCTAATATTCCAGACATTTTTCACGTGAGCGTGTATAATCATAATGACATCATAAATCCAACAGGGCAGCACTGGAGGGCGGGGGTCAGAAATCTTCTTGCAATCTCGCGGGGCCGTACAATCATCGCCGTGGTGGGGCACGCGTGGACATCAATTATTCACAATACTGATTGCGTCCGAGACGCACGTGGATGTTGTTGAATAATATATGCGTGGCGATTCCGACTGTCCGAGGGTCGTACTTTGGTAATTGTAAAATAAAATATTCTTTTAGAATATGCTGAAATTTGAAAGGAATTGTCAGTGTCAGTGAAGTGAAGTGTCAGTTAAGAATTTCCTTTGAGTGGATTGAGGTTATTAATAACAGAGATTAAATATTCTTTTTATTCAAAAAACATCACAAGGTTTCACCGAGATTTGAACTCGGATCGCTGGATTCAAAGTCCAGAGTGCTAACCATTACACCATGAAACCTCTGATCACAATAAGTTAATTTAATAACCGTATCTCAATCCACATTATATTCTATATTAACACGGAATTGGCAAATCTAAGTATTTTTTCCATGTAGAAAGTTTTTATGCTATTCATTTTATTATATGGTTATAGGCTATAAACATGTAATTATGTGGATAGAAGTCGTTTCCACTTACATTAACGCTCACGCTTGACGTCTCAGCCTGCTTAAACGAGTCGCGGTTAGTATAATTCATAAAGTGTACATAATACGAAAGTTTAAAATTTCTTATAGTTTATCGGTGGTGGTCTTGTAGGTGGTAGAGCTACGCTGAAGCTATTACTGGTTTCAGCATGAATGGATCGGCTCGCCCGGGGTAGTACCCTCTCACAGAAAACCGACGTGAAGTAACAGTGCTTGCACTTTTGCGTTTCGTTCGGTCAGTGAGAGCGTCGGAGGCCCACATATTTAAAAGGCCGGCAACGCACTTGCGGCTCCCCTGGTGTTGCTAGTGTCTATGGACGGCGATGATCACTTACCATCAGGTGACCCACCTGTTCGTTTGCCCCCTATAATATAAAAAAAAAATACTCTAAACTATTTATAAATAAATTTTAAGTTCTAATGCAGAGAATATTTTCACGCTATCCTCTTTTCTATAACTCATCACTAGATGATATTGCAGCATATCAACGTTTATATCATTTAATCAAACGCCATACAAATTAGTATGTGCTTGAGTAGAGTTAATATTTACACGTTATCTATTTTACTAAAACTCCAATATGTAATACAAGTAACGATTACAATAAACAGTAGTAAGAATAAATAATAAGACAACGCCTGTGGAGCCTCGGGCATAGGTAATTTTTGCAGTTTTGTTATGTCAAATGGTTTGGAAATTTTATGTAGATAAATAAATTGATGCATACTATCAACTCAATTTTAGTATCTATATTTATGATACAGAGGCAAATATTTTGTTTTTCCTTATCTCAATTTCTGAAAGTTGCTAAAAGTATATTATAAAATCCAATATTATATCAAGACAATAGAGCGCTCCCAGAATCCGTCCCTGTACTGCGTGCTAACAAGCGTTTAGAGCCCACTGAGGTCTCGAGAGACGGAACTCCTTCCCGCTTTACTTCTAAATCTAACAATGTTTTTTTGTTATATTTTCTACTTACCCACAGTAATCAAATAGCCGGAGACATCATCGGGTCTCGTGAAAATATTCGGTCTGTCGTGTAATATGTTTGTTTATTCTAGAAATACACGTTAAGAAAAAAAAGAGAAGCGAAGAGATCAATCCAGTGGTTTGACCAGTAGTATATCAATCTGATGTACCCTGGCTCGGACCCCGGTATGTACCAATAAATTATTCGGTATTCGCGTAGGTACGTTATCTATTTAGAATTGGTAACACTATCACGAAACCTGACCCTAAGGAATGTTCTTGTATTACCGCCGTATGTAAAAAAAAATATAGAACTGTTGGATTTCTCGGAGTTCGATATTAATACGTCGTGGGCTGGCGTGGTGAGTATGCCCATATCTTCCTTCAGAGAGAGGCCTATGGCCCTGCAGTGGATCTCTTACAGGCTGATGATGATGATGACATACCTAAGCCGCAAAACCATATCTGAAAAAAGTGCTATAGATAATTAAGTAATATTAAAAGAATTTTGGTTTTTCATTCGGAGGTGAGAACAACCCTGATATTTCTACCTTAAAATATGAATGAGTAATGATATATCAGTCTTTTCAGCAGGTTGATATGACATGAAGGACTGCTGATAAAATCTGTTTCAAAGGGCATTGTAGTCTGTGGGCTGCATGGAGCATTAGGTGTTGCACTATTATATATCTATACAAATGAAATGAGAGAGATCTGCGTTTGTACGCGCATCACGCATAATTTACTGGACCTGGTTCACCAGTTCACCTGGTTCTCATCAACAAAAAATATATAGGGATACGATTTTTATAAGTACTACGCATTGAGCGATCTTTTTTTGTCGAACTGTCTACACTGTTAACCTGGCAAGACCTCTACAGTTTCACCGGACTACAAATTGACCGACTTGTATGATTAACGGATAACATAATTTACGAAAAAAAATAACTGTCAGCTATGTATGTTATTGCTTTCAATTTTTTTTTTCCATTTTTCCTCTCTATATTTCCATATATTGTGGAAATAATTAATAATACAGAAGAGTTCGCTGAAATCAGCTACGTTCAGTATAAACCATGATTGGGTTCGAACTGGAACAATATCAGTAGATAAGTACAAATGGAGATAGATGGAACTTTTTTTTTTTTTATGTTATAGGGGGCAACCGAACAGGTGGGTCACCTGATGATAAGTGATCACCGCCGTCCATAGACACTAGCAACACCAGGGGAGTCGCAAGTGCGTTGCCGGCCTTTTAAATAAGTGGGCCTCCGGCGCTCTCACTGACCGAACGAAAAACGCAACAGTGCGAGCACTGTTACTTCACGTCGGTTTATCTGAACTGATCTACACTCATAGTATTATGCGTATTATATTAATGTCTAAAATGCCCGATGATAATAATAAAGTAGTTCCAAACAAAAATAGCATAGTCCACTCACCATTAACCTAATAATTGCCAATCGATCATAATAGAGCAAACAAGTCAACTAATCGAAGAGGCAAACAAAGCTCGTGTCGGCCTTCGAATCATTACCACTTTAATTTAATTAATTTATAATAAAACTAACATTTTCATTTATTAAGTGATTAGATTCCATGTAATTGATTCGATTTATAATGTAGACATACTAATAATGCTTATATTATTGTGCGTTACTCTGTTTTAATTCGTTTCCTTTTATTTATTTTTTATTAAAAATCTAGACGGAAATTAAAATAGATTTTCTTATATACAACTATTATAATACTAAAACACGTTATATTATACTTCAATTGTAAATTGATTGAAGTCTTTAAAGGCAAGTTTGGGTTCGCGAGTCATATTAGGGCCCACGCTCGAAATGAAACGTTTTAGATTCGCCGTCATCGAAATCGATGAGGAGGACTATATATATATATATATATATATATAATATAGACATACTAATAATGCTTATATTATTGTTCGTTACTCTGTTTTAATTCGTTTTCTTTTATTTTCTCATTAAAAAACTGGCAGGAAAGTAAAATTGCTTTTCTTTTATATAACTATTGAGATTCTGCTTACTATCTTTAGATACCAATAAATCGAAAGATGTAATATATATAAAAAAAAAACATATAATCTTAAAATGTGTTCGGTAAAAGTAATATTAACTTTTTTTTATGCCAAAGGGCAGCAAACAGGCAGACGGCCCATCTGATGTTAAATGGTTATGGACCTATGGACAACTGCAACACCAGGAGCAGCACTGTTGTGTTGCCGACATTGAAGAGCTTGCTTCAGTCCTTTTTTGAAGAGCCCATGTCATAACTCTGGGGAAAGCACCGTACTTGGTAACCCATTCCACAAACTTAGCGTGCGCATAATGAAGAACTTACTAAACATATTATGTTAACCATTGCAAAGGAATTGAAAAGACTTCACTTAATATTTTCTTTAAATAAATATCTGTAATGTATTTAATTATTATTGTATTTTATACATGGGTAATATTTTTACTACATTACTTTTGAAATGAATTTGTATAATGTACGAGTATTTCACAGTAAAAATACTACGGGTATTTTTTTTTCATGCAATCAACCCTTCCCCGGAATTGTTAAAGAGTCAGTTTATTTTTAGCAAAGTGACTACGAACCGGGAAGTATAATTTACACTGGATTAATTTGTCAATTTGAAGTTCATTACAAAAGGCGCTGTTGTGTATTTACTCTCTTTCGAGAAACATAATATTAAGGTCGCCATTATCTTGTTTCGCGCCCCGGACTTAGAGTGGATGGAAATGGCTTTAATTAATTTAAAATTTTTAGAATGTTCTTCTTATTCAGTTTTATGATTATACTTATTAATGTACAACTCTTCTTCTTTTTTATTTTATGAAATAACAAACGGACATGGAATGCATCTAGTATTAAGTGCCCAATACAGCCTATAGCTACGTATACGCTACCGCATAGAACTGCAATCTTGAAACTCGAGAACATCAAGTATGCTAATATCAATAGCACTCTTCTGATCAGAATACAGTTTAACGAATATTGTTAATATATGGCAGAATTAGAGAAATATGACCGTGTTACTCCGATAGTCGAACCTTGCACTGACTTTCCCACTCATTCCCGTTCCCACTATTTGAGCTATATCAAGCCCAATATACCAGAGCATAAATCTGACTATTGTAAGAGAAAAATATCCACTTTGACATTTTACTATTAACTAAAAGTAAGGAACTTAACTTATAAATAATAATCATTTACTAATGGTAATCATCGTCTATAAAAAAGTGTAAGGCGATTAGTTGCGAAACTTAAAAGCTTTTTTACTCTCTCTTAGACTGCTTTCCCTAGCCGTATATCTTTTGAAAAATAATGGCTAGCCAGTCTAAAACACAATCCAAACTTGTACGGACAGCTCATTTAGTGTGTAAGTCAAAGTAAGAGTACATAATGGAAATGTGGGACTTTGGTATCCAAGTAAATCTGTTATACATGTGTACTGAAAACCATTATAAAGACTTCCAGTTTCTTATTCAAACTTGTGTATATTGTTAAGTTTTTCGTAGGAAGTGGTAAAGAAATTCTGTTAATTTACTATCTTAAAATATGTTGTACAATTAAAAAAACATTGATGTCTCTTCCATTACCAACTGCTGTTTTATCTTTGTTCACCCCATGTAACAAGAGAACTCCGTAGAATAGATATTAAATCCTATCCGCTCAGCCTCCTTGGAGATAATGGCTAAATGAAATTAAGATCAACATTACATTTCTGTATTTATTTACATAATTCAATTTAAAGGGACTCGTGGAAGACAGCTGCTTGATAAATAAACCTTAGATTACAAACCCAGTATCATATGAAATACTTTTTAAATGAATAATTTTTTTTTAGAAGTTTCATATTTCTCATATACATAAGGTTATTATTATATTGTAATTTAATATCCTATAATGCTCCTAACAGTAGCAAAAATCCTAGAATCTCTTTTTCTCATCGTTTGTATTGATTGATAAAAAAATCAATCAAACCTAAATTACAGTCCGACCTACAATGCCACCAGATTTGAAATGGCGAAAATGGTACCACGTTATATACCTATAAACATGACTGGCTCTCCGATATAGAGGGCGGATTATGCGATCTGAATGATAGTTATAATTATCGAAAAATTAGACGTTCTAATGTATTCGAAGGCGAAAAACAATTGAAATTTATTATAATACAATTCAATTTATGCAAATGATGAGAAATAGAGATTCTAGCATTTTTGCTACAGTTTCGAGCATTGCAGGATATTAAATTACAAAATTATAACCAATATTTAAGTAATGTTGGATCAGTGTTAACGTTTTTGTACATCACTTTGAAGATTTTGTGTTCGCAAACAACAGTGATCGTAATAGCGTGCTATATGGGAGAGCCAGTCATCTTTGTAAGTATAACGTGGTACCATTTTCGCCATTTCATATCTAGTGGCATTATGGTCTGACTGTATTTTAGTAAATCGTCAAAATTGAAATCAGATTCTCATTGTAGACACTAATATAAGCAATTCACGAGCAAATATATTCTGTTCGGATCCTTGTTTAGCAAAACGAAAATTTTCACGCTTTTTCAAATTGTACAGTCTGTATAATGCTATTAAATGATAGAAGGTTATGTTTATAAATATATAAAAAAAAAAACATTTTTTTATATATCATAATATTTTATTGAAGTGACACAATTTATGTTACATTTTATATAATAATTCGTAATAACGATGTATCGATTGCACATAAATCTTTGGGAACGTTATAACTAATATACTTTATATACACTATATACATTTTGTTATACAAATACGATTAATTATAACTATAACATCGAAAGGAAATATTTAAATTTTCGAGACGTGAATCGATTATATAGTATTAATAATTTCTTATATATACAATTTGTATGTAACTTTTTTTTTCATCGTTTTCTAAGATAATATTATTTTGTGAATGGCTTTGTAACAATTAATTTTATACACATATTAATGTCATAGAGTAATAATGTACAGAGAAACAACTCCTTACAACGACAGAGATCCGAACGGTAGAGTCCACGTTAGCCCTTTTGGCCGTTCTGAATGTAGTCGTGGGTTGCACATAATATCATCAAAAGTTTATTATAAAACAAAGTTATACACATTATTATAGGAATCTAAAATCCGCCTTAAGTTATCCTTAAGTTGTCTCAATTTTATGTATTTAATATCATATGTATTTATACTCAAACTACTGCGCAGCTGTATTCAGAACGATGAAAAAGGTTCGCGAGAACTACAGATAGCTTCGGGTGTATTGTACAAACCGAACAACTGATTTTGCCAACTAATGCCGGCCAGCAGACAAATTTTTGTTACTACGTTCACTCGACATTTCCTTGGGTCGTAAACCTTATTAATATAATTGGCGCTGTTCAAGACTCGTTTCTCATTATATAGTTGGCTACTTTATAGTAATGTCATATGATAGAAGTGAAAAGTTATGAAAATTATAGTTATGTACAATTATATAGTTAAACATAAGTGACAACTTAGAATCAAATTTGTAGTGAATGGATAGCTGACTGGAATGTGATAAATTGTGTGTTATATGGATTATTTACATATTTATGACTACTTATCTTTGGCATAGTGGATTTCACGTTTTTACTTATACGAATGTATTATTATAATATATTTAAGTGTATGTAACACCTTTAAGTCGATTATTTGTAGAAACACCGTATTAGATTGTTAATATATAAGGGAATGTATACAAACAAAATGACTTATTACTATTTGGTTTTCATAATTAGTGTATTAAAATTTAAAATAAAGAATATACTAGAATTGTTTTCTTTATATCAAAAGTGGATTCTTTCTAATTTGATTTAAATATAATTGATTAAATTCTATATTTCATAACTTTGGGTGAATATTCCACTTTAATACCCTACGTGTTTCTGATAAATAATTATGAAATTTTAAACATTTTAACAAATATGTTTATTTGATAATAGCTCTTTTTTGTAGAAATTAATTAACAAAAATATTTTTGAAAAATAAAAAAAAAAGCGGACAAAAGTATCGGTTCACTACATCGGCCCATATTATGAACGTATTGGTATGAATAAAAACGCGACATTGCTATAGCTACTGGAATGTAGTCCTAGTAGTATATCCTTATACAATGTATTTAATACCCGTATAATAAGTGTAAGTTATTGTTTTAAATTGTATATGAATTTGTTTTTTTTTTTTTATATTCTATAGGCATTTTGAATTCCACTTTATTCATGATTGGGGGTGATGGTGTGCGCAATCGATTAATTGATTATTATAATAATTGTTTGCAATCGATTACCATTTACATAATCGATTACAAACCCTCGGAGATAATTTTGTCCAAACCAGGTCAGTTGACAACTTTAAGAAGGAACAGTCCGCAGCCAAAGCAAGTCGATTACAATTTTTAAAATCCTAACTAGAAACAGATTGGAACTTGATTCATTTGTTTGATTTTCTATATATGATATAGTTTTTTAATAAATCAGTGATTAAATTCTCTTATTTATGTTTCATTTATTCTGGAGATAAAACAATTTTTATATCGAACAAATAATTGCTTCAATAATCGATAAGTTTTGTTCGTAGTGTCGATTAATCGATTACATAAATAATTGAATCTGCACACCATTAATTGGGGAACGTACACGGTTAGAATGCGTTTGGTCCTTGCACACAGAGCTGCGTAGCAGTTTGGCAACGTCGCGTGCCACAAAAAGAGATACCTATACCAATTGATATCTATACTAAGAGGATACGCGATTACAACACGTTTGCTGCTTGCACACAGCACTGGCGTAGCATGTTGGCAACGTCGCGTGCGTATTAACTTTTTTCACCGGCAATTCGGTATCGGTCTGGTCATGGTACGCTACGGTGTTGTACGATGACTAAACGGTCTAGTTATTGGACTACGTTTAATATTCAGCTACACAAATAATGTTGTTTGCACGTTTGGATATGGTATGGGCCGGTACAGTGAGCCGATACCTTAATAGGTTTCAATGTACGCTGGGAAAGTTCACTGGAAAATTATTTTCTTTTGGTCAGTTTGTAAACATAGTTGTTCTTTCTTTCTATCATACATTTTCTGAAATTTAAATCTCGTAAGTGAACATAAATGAGATAATTTTTTTTATTTAAAATCTAGAATAAATCAATTTTTTTTTTTAATGGTTCTGTGTATAATTATAGCAATTGTATAGTTTACAGTAATCACAGATTGCATAAAATATGCTAATTGTAATTACAGTAATTCCAAATTAAATTTTATGTTTGAGTATTAAATTATATTCGAAAATTTAATTTAAATGTGTCCTTTGTATAGTTTAGGTAATAAAGCTTAATTAGCATTATTTATTTGGACAGCGTTTGGAGTAAAACAGATATATTTATACCTATACTCCTTTAAAATGTATGAAATGGAATGTTCTAGAAAAGTGATAAAATGAAATGGCTTTAACCTATTAACTTCACAACTAAAGCAAATGATGTAAATCAAAATAACTCGCTTAAAGTTAATATGCATACTGGAATGATTCCATCAGTCCCGTTTTTTTTTTATAATAAATTGTGATCTTTCACAACAAGATGGTAGAAATAATATTTACTGTTTGAGATCAAAAACTCACAAGTACAAGCGTTCTTTTTAATCATAAGTGTAACTACTTAGAATTACATTGGTAACATCATTTTAGATATCTCATTTTTTATTCATCATGTGAAAAGTCTACTTGTCCTACTTAGCGATGCGATGCTTTGCTTTATTTCAATGCGATAAAGGATAAACTACATAGTTAAATTTATTTGACTGTATTTAGAGGTCAATAAGAAAAAGATAATATATTATAATATTTGGTATAATAATTTCTATGATAAACAAAATTAAAAACATATTTGTGCAATGAATGCGTACTAATTCTTAAAAATTAGTGATATTTTCTAGTACATATTATGGAAAGTTATTTTTTTTGTGTGTAAACGAGCCGTTACTTAATTCACAAAATACGAGTATGTGCAAAAAATATTTTGATTATTAGTTAAATTAACGCAAAATATCCTTTATGATTACTATAAAAAGGGAATTACTATTCTATATCTTCAGTCATATTTTAAATGTTCTAGAAAATGGAACCCATTTTAATTAACTTTTTCTTGATTGTTATCCACTAGAAGGACATGACATTTATATCGCACAGTACGTTACATGTAAGTCGTTACAGGATACGCTATAGGTGTGTAATATTATCACGTCGATTTCGAATCGCATAGCATGGCCTCGTCGGACTGACACTATACATGGTAATCAATTCTTTGGTGTGGAACTTTATATTGAGCCTTAACGCCAAGTGGTCGGCGCGAAGGCTGTCGTTGTTCAGGATGGTAGAGGCTGCAGCGGCGGTACAGCAGTGCTCATATGTGAAGCCCTGAAGTCTGGATGCGGTTGTCTGAGCTCGGGATGAGGTTGGCGGAGGTCTGTGAGGAAAAAAATATAGTATTTATTAATATATCATAATAACATAATCTAGTAGAACTACATAAGTCGAGAATAACTTTAAATTTCTTGACAACAAACAACAGAGACAGGCAATTTATTTTTAAGACACTGACAACTAATATATTTTCTACTTCTTAACTAATACTACTCATAACTAATATTATAAAAGTGAATCTAAGTCTGTTTGTATGTTTGTTACAATTCCATACTTTAACTACTCAACCGACCGTAAGACATATTGATAGGGATAAAGAAACAGGCAGAGGGTACCAAAAAAGTGCTTGAATTAAGGGAGAATTCGAATCCTTATTAACATTAAATGAATCAACTAAAACCGCGAAAGCTAGTACGTTATAAACACAATTTCATTAACTAAAATAGAATGTGACACTACATTAATTCTAATGCCACTATGAGAACAATATCGATTTAAGGGGGTTATCTTAAAGGGTTTATTAGCTATCAAGCGAATATACCAAAAACCATTGATAGGTCTTAAGAGACAAACTTTTCATCTTAAAAATACATCATCAACATGCCATGACTTCGTTACTATTGCCCTCGACAATTTTTTTGCATGTAGGTAGAGCTTTTTCTAAGTTCGTCTGACTAGCTACCACTCTCAAGTTGAAAATCTGTCGCCAATCACCTGTTTGTCTGTTCCGGCAGTTGCACTCAAGAGCCAGTCTCCCTCTAGGTTTAGCCTGGTTACCATCTTAGAGCACATCATCATTTAACAACAGATGAGATTGTGGTCGAACCTATACCTAAAGTTATAACGATCGAATGAAAGTATGTTTTATAACCATACAACTATATTATCAAAGATAACAATAAAGTTAAACAAAATAAGTGTACACGCAAATACACTGCTGCGTCCTGTCAACTATCCACATAAAACTATTGCGTAAGCGCACTCGCCTAAGGACATTCTAACAAACACTAATGTAACGGTCTGGAGGACGACGCGCCCGCGCATGGCGGTGCAGTGTATTGCGTAAGCGCACTCGCCTAAGGACATTCTAACAAACACTAATGTAACGGTCTGGAGGACGACGCGCCCGCGCATGGCGCTGCAGTGTATTGCGTAAGCGCACTCGCCTAGGGACATTCTAACAAACACTAATGTAACGGTCTGGAGGACGACGCGCCCGCGCATGGCGGTGCAGTGTATTGCGTAAGCGCACTCGCCTAAGGACATTCTAACAAACACTAATGTAACGGTCTGGAGGACGACGCGCCCGCGCATGGCGCTGCAGTGGTGAGGTAAGAGGGGAGGTGTTCTTTGTCTCTCGCGCTATATAGTATAAAAAAATATATATTTATGACCGCTCTAAATATAGATGCGCTCAAAATAAATTTAGATATAAAAACGCATAAATATAAGTATAATATCGAGACAACTTAATGGTAAATCAATACCAATTTTACATTCTTATAATAATAATATTTTAGCTTTGTTTTATATTAAACTCTGGACTACAATTATACACAAGACGCGTATAATAAGAGCGGTCATAAAGATTGACGAGCACTGTACGTGTCTTTAAATGAAACTTTAAACTCTTCGTTTGGTTGTCGTTTTGAAGGCTACCTGGGAGGATTGCTCTATAATAAAGCAAATAAGATACGATTAAAACTCTCATTTTCAAACGGTTACATTCACAAAGTTACTTAAATACAGAAATATTATTAAAACCACAATTTAACATATGATTAAATTTTAGATAGTTCAAAACATATACATTTTACTTAAAAACAGAATCCAATCATTATTATCACAAAACACACACTTGTCTTACATATTCACACACTTGCAATTTAACCACCTATTAATTTTTATTTATTAAATACGTTTAAGTCACTGTTGTTATAGAACTAATTATGTGAAATTGTGATATCTGCGATACGGTTTTTAACTAGTGCAGATACCAATATTACTGTAAATTATGTACACCTTGACTTGGAACAATAAAAAAATATTATTATTATTCTTTGAATCTATACCACTCCAATCAAAATGACTATGTCGTCTTGAATCCTTAAAGCATTCCTGATTATTGTAGCTTCCATTTTCTCTCATAATCCCATCGTCTAACATAGAAGAGCATTATTTGTAAAAGAAACTCCATTTCACTAAACCATATCTTTTCTAAGGTCTTTTAATCGGTTCTGTACTATAGAGTTTACGTTTTAGTTTTATAACTTACCTATCCGATGGTCGGCGACAGCGTGCATGTCCGCATGCATGCCATGCACGTCAGTATGCGGAGGTTGCATATGCGTTTGCGTGGGTCGCAAATCTGCGTGCTGGGTCTCCTTATGCCGTCTCAGGTCGACCTTCCTCTGGAACGCTCTGCCGCACAGTTCACAAGCGAACGGTTTGAACCCGGTGTGCTTGCGGGAGTGTGTGATCAGATTCGAGCTCTGGCTGAAGGCTTTTCCGCACACTTGGCATTTATGTGGTTTTTCGCCTGTTGACAATAAATACAAAATTACACAACGCTTATAAAAACATGTCGTATTCAAAATTATACGGTTGTATTAAATTTATAAATCACAGATAATTGTTTGTATTTTCGTATGATTTGTACTAGAATCTTTCCTAAATAATCCGCACCGCATCCGAGATATCGATCGATTGTGACGCGACGTGTGGACGACCTAAACTCGACGTGAGGATTTTTAGGGCTGTCACCTAAATGTAACATTTACTTTTCTATTTACTGTCATCCGAATTAGTGAGTGACATGAAATTACATAATACTAGTTGACGTCAAGACTTCTTACATGTGAATAAGCTTTAAATGTTCCATGAAAACTATATGTCATGTCTGAATTTCTGTTAGGTTGACTATTAATTTTTAGTGCTTAGTTTCCATAGAAACGTATAATAGTATGTAGATTAGATTCTTTCTCAGGTACAATTCTATATATATCTGAAAATTACATTCAAATTGGTTTTGAAGTTTTCAATTGATTCGTTCACTGAAGATTGTTTCATCAGTGAAAAAACCATCGATTTCTTTATACACACATACCATAATATGTTCTAAAGATTTATAGAAGGGATTTTTTATTAAACTAGACACTTATGGCAATAATTAAACTTTATATAATAAAAAAAAAACTATGTGGAATTTTTCTCACCTACCTTATCGATTTTATGCAGAGCAAATTTCTTTATTGACATATTTAATTACAATTTAAATTTAAACATTAAACTATCTGAGCTGTATTCGAATATATAAGTAAATAATACTACTATAAGTCTACGGAATAGAGTCGAATATTACATACAAATAGAGTCATATATATTGTAACAAAGTACACAAACAAACTTCAAAAGTACTTAACACACGTGACTTTTGGAAGGTTTAGTATAGTTTTAATTTAAGTGTATAAGTTTCTAATGCTAACCCTATCGTATAAGGCTGGAAGTGGCTGACTCGTGCCTCACGCGCCCATATTAATACACGTCCGCGTAATCTCTGCGTAGTCCGAGCCGCATTACAGATTCGAGACGCGACCTAAAGCCGGACTTACTAGTTTATAGATGGATTCTTTGCGCTGATTCTTCAATTTAGATATAAGTCTTTAAGATGAAAGTGAATAACATCTTCAACCTCGTTTAAAAACAAAGTTAGGGTATATCAAAAAAAATAATGTTGCTATGAACCGTAAATAAGTAGGTACGTAGTTCATTTTTTATATGCCTTTTTTAATCAATCATGGATACTTAAATCAACAGAGGAAAAATCTCAGAAGTTATTTTGATCCCCATGTTTTTAATATAGTAAATAATAATACACAAAAAAAAAACATTTCTGTGATAAGGTATGAATTATATTTTCGAATAATTTTGTGCCGACAATATAATTGTTATTTATACTGGGCTAATAGTTATTTAGTCTTTAAAAAGTGCATCGGATAACGTAAGTATGTCACACTAGGAGGTCGGTAGGCGTTATTGCCGCACTTTGTAATGGGAAAACACGTTTCGCAACCAATACGATGCAGCGTACGTAATTATCAACAAATCACGGCACGGCACCGATACCTAACTTAGGTGTAGCATTTCGAAAAAGGGCCGCCGGAGTCCGTCAATCAAGGGGTCTGTGGACTGGCGACTTCATTAGTGCGACGGAGAGGTCGCAGTCCTGTCCCGTTCCCGCATCAGTGTCGCGATGCGAGAGCAATTTATATCCGTCGTGCCATTGGGCCGTGATTGCGGCGGCTCCTCCCTGCGTCGCGTAGCAACGAGAGGGGGTCTCCCCACTCTAACCCCCCACAACTCATCCCACTTTATGGATCGCAATTTTCCTTTGAATTGGAAATCAGAGCGTTCGCCGCGAGGCTCGCTCGTTAGCCGTCTCTCCATCTTCACGATACTTCCACGGCTACAGATTTTTACTACCGTACGTAGAGAAAGATGTTTCCCTTTGTGAGGTGCCTACTGAATTGCAATGTTTATTTTCCTCGGGAAATTTTCCGCTTCCCTTTTGCCGTCCGTTCTTGGAATAACATTTACAAATTATTATTATGCCTGCGCGCAAAAATGTATTAAATAATATATGTATATAAATTAAAATATCGTTATATTATTAAATCATTTTTTTAAAAGTAACACAAGAGAACATACTACTATACAAAACAAAATGAATATACGTAGATATACCTACTATTTATTTTGTTCTAGTTATTCGTTCAAAATAACCATCGGTTTAAGTTAGGAAAATTTGAACAATCTTAAGTAATTCAAGGTTGAGATAACCGAATGGGATTCAAATTACGAATAATTTGGTACCACTATGGAAATGTTATGGAAAAATAAATAAGTCTATACTAAAGATGTTGGAATCGATTAGAAACCAATGAACAAATTATAAACATGATAAAAACGAATAACACGCACGTGACGCGCCGCGTGAAAACATTACGCGAACTTATCACAGCCTATATAATACGTAAGTCTGTCTGGAGTGCGTAAAATCCTCGCCGGGCTCTTAACAGCGTAATTACGCCGCGATATTGCAGGGTGCGAAGGGGTGGGACCCGACACTTAATTGTTTCCTAGGGGCCACCCCGAGTACGGGCGAGGTTCTTCAATGAAATGGAAATGCGATCTGAGATGAATTATTGATTCTGATGAGTTTACAGATTGATTTATTGTTTCATGACGCCATTTTTAATTTGTTTTGCTAGTAACCAACATTTGAATGCCCGTGTGCACTAGTTTAAAATTTGTCACTAAGCACCTATGTATGATACAGCGTCATTTAACATCGAGTGGGAGTTTTTGGCGGGATCTTAGTCTGTGTCATGTAGTGGTTTTTATATTTTATTCATAATCTCGTGTTATTAGACTCTATATTTTGTAATATTGGTGGTGGTGTCTTACGTAATATAGTTCGGTTATTATGCACAAGTGAAGTGGATGGGAAATAATACCACAGAGCATGCATTCTGAGATGACACCAAAACTGCATGGAAAGTTCTAACAAGGAAACCACCATCTTGTTTCACAAGACACTTATTTGGCAAAATCTTGTTACTTGACGCTGGCTAGTGCACAAACCGTGACGGAGCCAAAAAATAAAATAAAGAAAGAACATCGAGTGAAATTGTGGTCAAGCTTTAATCCTATAAAGCACAGCTCAATAATGACGTAGTAGAATCCAAAAATAGGGATTATCACTCATTGACCGACAAACCATTCCCACTAGTCACTGTTCTAACAACTTGTGTAAATATCTCTTTAAATTAAAGCACGTATTGTGTGTCCTTCCCTTTATTGCACAGTTTAGAAAAATATATCAACGATAGTAGTCTGTGATTTATTTTTTTCATCCAGTATGTATGGAACCTAAACAATTTAAGAATGTATCTCATCAAATATGACATTTTAGGTTATATTTAATACGTGGAGTACATAGTTAGTAACAAAGTACTACACCACCACGATTTTGTGTGTCTAAAATAGAAGTTTATCTACCTATTCTTTGGCTTTAACAAACAAGAAGTGTAGTTTGAAGGTTATGGAAACGTACCAATGAAACTGGGCAAACACTTTACTCTAAATACGCAACAATTCTTAATTATTATTATACTATAATTGAATAATCTACACAAATTAATAAAATTGATGTGTCTGTCGTTTATCTAGGGTTTTCTCCGAAACCGCTGAACCGTTTTTACGAGACTTTTACTTACGGATAGAGGGTTTTTCAGAGTATTATCTAGTCCACCTAACCTAACTCTTCCATAGGTACTAATTAGTAATATATAATTTAGCAGAGGTAATTTAAAATCGAAAAATAATAAAAGGAAAAATCCACAGTCAACTAAAATATATGTAATTGTAATTGTAACTGTAATCGTCAGGGCAAGGTCCTGTATTTAAAAAGTAGTAGTACGTAAAAAAAAGTTTGAAAAATCTTACGGAAAAGTGATAAAACTGGGTTAAATATTCTCCACGTATTTACAATTGTGTGTTTTTATAAAACCACGATGCGAGTGAAATTTTTTTCGGATCGTAGGTATATAACTGAAAAATTTCGGAAAATTATTGCAATTAAACTTATTCTAATCGCGTTGTTAATCTTAACTTGATAGAAGATGGGAATGATAATGTTGAGCGCCTTACATTTTAGCCCTACTCCGCGGCCGGCTGTAACGCGACATGCGATAGATGGACGAA
Organism: Antheraea assamensis; assembly: GCA_035772565.1. Classification (NCBI taxonomy): domain Eukaryota; kingdom Metazoa; phylum Arthropoda; class Insecta; order Lepidoptera; family Saturniidae; genus Antheraea; species Antheraea assamensis. The sequence continues at coordinate 378,122 of JAQQSE010000054.1, read as the reverse complement.
AAAATTGAATGAGTGAAACAAAAGACGTTAGGGAAATCTTCAAAAACATTGCTCAGTTGCCATTTTATTTAATTATATGATCGTATTGTAGAGGAAAGATTTGGCCTCATTTCCTTCGCGCTAAAACCGGGGCAGGCAGCTAGTATTATATAAATCAATATACCAGGTTTGTATTGTAGTACAGGTATTGTAGGTGGTAGAGCTACGTTGAAGCTATTACTGGTTTCAGCATGAATGGGTCGGCTCGCCTGGGGTAGTACCACCCTCTCACTGAAAGCCGACGTGAAGTAACAGTGCTTGCACTGTTGCGTTTCGTTCGGTCAGTGAGAGCGCCGGAGGCCCACATATATTAAAAGGCCGGCAACGCACTTGCAACTCCCCTGGTGTTGCTAGTGTCTATGGACGGTGGTGATCACTTACCATCAGGTGACTCACCTGTTCGTTTACCCCCTATTATATAAAAAAAAAACAATCAAATAAAACACTTTAATCGTAAAAAAACCTAGTTTAGTATTATCATACAGCTTCTACTGTCGATTATTACCTCTATGCAGCTTGGTTAAGCGTTCACGTTATGGATTGTAAACTAGTTATAGGTATTACGATCTCGAAAGAGAATTTCCACAGATTTTTATAGACGTCGTAACTTCGCATTATTGGTACGTTACGGACGGTAAGTCTCGGTGGAATAAAATATTTTCTTGTGAATGGCATTGTTTTTCATTGATTGTTAATAGAGATACAAAGGTCTTCATTTCTTTAAATCGTTTTGTGGTGTATTTTAAACAGTATATATAACATGAGAACTTAGTGATGTTCGAATACTTGACGGAAATAACGAAGACCAGACTTTTGAGTTTGAAAGTGGACGGATATAGGAGTAGAGGAAGACCGAAAAAGGTGTGGATGGATTGTGTGAAAAATGATATGTGTATAAAAAGTGTGAATACTGAGATGACATCTGACAGATGAGAGTGGAAAAAGAAAACATGTTGTGCCGACCCTACTTAGGTGGGATAAGGGTAACATGATGATGAATCGGAAGGACGAAACTCTGCAAGACAAAGAGCAATTTTTTAACATAACTACAGATCATTCACATTCTAAAGTTTGAAGATCATAAAAAGTAACTAAGAAACTGTTGTAGCCCGGTGAAACTGTAGCGTCATTAACAGGCCAACAGTGTAGTGTCAGTACGAAAAAAAAATACTAAGAATCTTTATGAACGGTAAAATTTTGACTTCAAGCACGGTGTATATAAACAGAAAAATTGAACATCTTATATGGACGATTAAAATTAGACTATTAAAACCAATACATATACTTTTAAACGAAAGGATATACTTTTATAATTTCCGACAAAGCCCGATGCATGGCTGTAAAACAGAGCCGCATCTTGACCTCCATTATGACAGCGGTGATACGCTGGCACTATGATCTTTAGTCTGAGGACTTTTATTTATGTCTTGCTTTTTGTATGTTATTTCTATACAACAACTAGCTGACCCCGGCGAACTTCATACAGCCTCACAGTCGATTCTTTAATTTTTTTTTTAATACTTATTCTGCTATTTGGGACCATCGTATAAATATTGACATTAATATTTATACGATACTAACGTCACTCAATTGTTTTGCCTTCCCGGAACCTCTCCACTAACACTTAAACTTTATACTATAGTATTAGTGTTCAAATTGAGTTTTAAGTATTATTACGAATCGTTTGTATGGGAGTATAGAAAAGTGTTGTTTTTAGACTGATTCAGGCAATTTTTTTAAATTTTTCTCTCCGTAAGATCCATTCTCGTACTTCAAGGAATATTCTAAAAAAATAATTAGCGAAATCGGTTCAGCTGTTCTCGAGATTTGCGCTTAGCAACACATTTAGTGATTCATTTTTATATTATATATGAATAATTTCTCTTCTTTTATAGAAGATAAAATAATTCCAAAAACAATATATATATACATACATATTTATTTATTATTGTATTGACACATCAACGACACTCTCACAAATTATTATGTAAATCTAATAGTACAAAAGTTCAGGACAGTGTGAAGCGTCTTTACAGATGTGCACATCTTGTGCCATATTTTATTGCAGCACTATGTCAGCAAAACAAATTAAAGGCAATTACAATTAATTAAATTCAATATATAATCATTTATTAATATATAGGTATATGTAAGATAGCTAAGTGTTGAGGAAATAGAAATCTATACTTGCAAGTAACTACGAATAATTTGAACGCATAAAATATGTGAGGATACGATAGACGCGTTAAGTATTAAGTTCTCGGTTGTGATTGAACACATCCGAGTAAGCGATAACCGTAAATCCTGGATATACGGATCCCGGGTAACCGTGATCCAGGGAGGCATTTCATAAAACACGGGATTTACGATACTCTACGTACATGGATACTTCCTGATTCTTTTTAGTTTACGCTTTGTTTTAATAGGTAAACACTTTATGTTTAGTATCTCAGTCTATGCTACTTTTTTTCTATTGGGTTTTATAAGCGAAAATGTTAATTACCTTTACAGTTAACACCTGGGCTAAGACCCAGAAATCAAAATGGCGGATTATGTTTCTAATTTTTTTTAAATGCCCGACATTGCAGATTGTAAACTTCATAGTTTAGAAAAAAAGTTGGTATAAATGAAAAAATAATGTACAATACATTTGACGTATAATTTTACAATACATCATTTGTTATTTTTCAAAGCTTAGTAATTAATAAGGTATGTTTTAAGGTTATACTGCCAACAATCTGTTGGCCTGTGCCTCATGAGGTGTACATTCGTTTGTATGGAACTTAAACCTTTATGGTTTTGGTCAGTCCAGAGGTTAACATTTTTCCCCTCTATATGATAACCAATTATCTATATTATAGTTTTTGTTTAGTAGTTATTAATTAACATTTAATAATTACTGTTTTTCTCATACCATCGAATAGTTGAAGCCTTTATTTATAAGTCTCTATTCCTCGTACTTCGTCTACTATCTACAATACTATACAATACTTAATACAGTTTTTATCATTTAGAAAAATAATCAAAAATAAATATAAATAATAATATCCATATTAACACGCGAAGAGAAAGCTTTATAATCCTCATTATGGCCGTAGTTTGTCTACTGACCGAATTAACCTGACGTGCCTTCACAGCTTCGCTGTACTTTTAGACATGTATATTTATTTTAGATATATTTCAACATCCATTTTTATACATACTAAAATGTTGACCAAAATTTTGACCACGTGAGGTTAATTTTTTTTCAGCTCGTAATACCTATAAAAAAAATATAAGCCCTTTAAGCTCAAACATAACTTCACCGCTATTCATGAACATTAGCATACCTAAGAAGTGTTTTGTTCCTTATACCTTTCATTTTACTCAACTCATTATATACAAGATTGTGCCAGAATGTATTTGAATATTATTAAATTTTAATTGTGATTTAGCGTGGACGAAATCGCAAGCAATTGGTAGTCCATATAGGTACTTATATAAAAATGGATTTTGGCACACATATCTGAAATTGCCGTTCGACCAGCCGTCATGGAGATGGAACGAACAATGAGAATTTAAAAACTTTAGAACCCTAGCAATATTTGACTCACCGTCACACCTATTTCTATTGCATAACAGCGGGGCTCGCACAGATGTGTTTCAATTCGACGGTTATAATTGCTTACAGACATTGCCATACAAGGTATACCCATTTGGACCTCATTAGTGGCAACATATTACTCAGTGAGCTCAGTTACAACCGCTGTAGTTCGAGACTGTAGCTCGTATAAATATGCTACAATAATCTATACATATATATAAAATTGAAGTGTCGTGTGTTTCTACCAAATTATCTAAAACATAGATTAGTTGATTATCACGAGATGTTTAGTGTGAGAGAGAAGTCTTTACAAATTATTATCTGGACTACATATACCTAATTACACTTTTTCACAAAGTCTACGTCGTACCTTACGATAACAGTTACCAGACGTCACATTAAATCGGTAATATAAGTAATGAGAAATTTTACCTTTAAAATAAATAGTAGCCAATAGCTAACAATTAATCAAAATAAAATATGGTATCGCTCATGAATCAACAAAGCCATTTCCAAGATAAGGAGGTCGTGAGTACGACTTATTAAAAATATATGTATGGAGTGTATACGGAGATTAAATAACTTCTCGAGTTTTGCAAGGTATAGTATATATACAGTATGAGAAACAAAATTAACTTATGAGTAGTAACATAACAGAAAAGTAAATGTTGAGGACCAAAGTCTTTAACCAATGCGTGTTGCCAGTGATAACTTACGGCACTGAGATTTAGCCGCTAACTATGGGCCTCATAGGAAAGCTCAAGGTCGTCCAGCGAGCGATGGAAAGAGCTATGCTCGGGGTTTTTCTACATGATCGAATCAGAAATGAGGAGACCCGTAGGAGAACTAAAATTGCCGACATAGATCACCAAATTTCGCAGCTGAAGTGGCAACGGGCACAGATGCACCTATGACATTATTAAGGTTGCGGGGAGACGTTGGTTACACGCGGCACAGACCCATAGGCTGTAGAGAATGTGTAGTAAGGCCTATGTCCAGCAGTGGTCATCTATAGGCTGGGATGATGATAAGTAGAACAATTGTATGCGACTGTACCTGTTCATTATAACCTTACATGAGGTTTTGACACTAGGCCGATTGAATCAAAAACATCCTCATTAAAACTAATTGATTCAATTAAAGTTATTGTTCAAAAAATCGTTTATGACCCGAATACCTATCCAGTTGTAATTAATTGAAATAAAAATATCGCACCGAATCCCTAGCAAAGAAAAATCAATAAAGAACCAATCCACCATTAACACGGATTACTGAGAGATTCCTCGGGAAATCATTACTGCCCATTATCAGGACACTAAACTCGAGATTCGCAATAAAACAGACATTAATACAATTAAATTATGGCATCCGAAATCCGCCCCTGCGCGGCTCGCCTCATCTGCACAGTATCAAGGAGACGGATTTTTATGGGGACGTACTTTAGCCAGCCCTGAATTAAATATACGACGGCTGCACCTTAAAGTGCTTCCCGGGTAAGATTTTAAGAAATATTGTACACCTATCCGAGGCTAGGGTTTTCAGTTAAATTTTAATATATAAGTAAGGAGTACGTTAAAGCGTATAGGTTTACTTATAATGTTTTGAAGACACTTGAAGAGTTCTACATTTTTTTCATAATTGTTGGAGACGTCGATTTGAAATTACTATATAACACTAATGATAAGCACCACTTTATACGATCGTATGTACTCGTATTGTAAATCTACTAGTCTACGTGAATATTAGAAATTACATTATTAAAAAAATTATTAATCTATCTATATTAATGGCCATTTTTTAACAATTCTAAATTCTATACATTATCACGACGACAACGTTATAAAAAAATGTGTCTGTGTGACTGACTACGTATGGCTGGATTTAATTTAAAAACAGGTTGGCCGATATTGAGAAAATTTAATATGCAGGAATTCTATAAAACGCAACTCTCAACAATCAATGAATCTTCGGAATCATATCACAAATTCTAGAAAGTTTCTCATACAAACCTACGAACTTTAAATCTTTTTTATAATAAGTAGATAATAGCAATATCTTAATTTTTTATGTAGGAACGCGTATCTCATCAAAATTAATCACACAATTCGCTATTTCCAGATTAATATAGTACTGAATCCAAAGAAAGATCTAGACTACAAAGGTATTATAATTAGTCTAGATACAACACAGTCTCTGTGGAATGTCAAAAGTAATTTCACACAGACAAAGTTCCATGCATTAGCTAGTTATAATTATAACTTCCGAAATATTCTAAAGAACGCCGTATACTGTACTTCTTCACCCTGATCTAAATAATACTGGGATATATGTACTCAAAGACTGGACGACGGATCACTGGTAGACGATTGTATGACTTGGAAATCTCTAGAAACGTTAAAAAGATCTAGTCGATACTGCTGCATACTTAAAGCTTAAATGTATAGAATATAAAATATCTCTCGCTCAGATTTTTATACAGGTGTAATTTATTCCATCATGAATTATAAATAAAACGATTTCAACCTAAAATATTACTCTGCCGTATTAAAATTTAATGCTAGACGTGTGAATCGATAGTTTAGTTTATAATGAAGAAATTGTTTTTGACTACATCGTTATTTTTATATAGGGATACAATGCTATTACTGGTTTTGGGACGGTAATGTATTGTGTTCGAACGATAATACCTTGAAGTTGCGTTTTTGAATTCAAAAGGATTATGGACTTTAGGTGAAAAGTGGGACCTTAAAGTGACGACCTATTGGAATTCCAGGACTAAGTTGTACCAAATATAACATTACATTATGATTTAAAATTAGACTTGGTTTCGATTGAGCGTAATAAATTGTTTTTTTTTTCTATTCTGTTCGTCAATTGAAATGTTGTCAAAAAACTATTACATCTATAGAAAAAGTGAAAAGAATATTAAACATACAAAAACGTTGCAGAAAATCAGGTCGCCATCTAAAAAGCGGCAGTAAACCATAATGATAATTTAAGAGACTGCCGGCTCCGTGTTAATAATTTAGGGGCACATAAAAAACGTTGGGGCAAATTGGGGTGGGGAGCTGAAACCAGTAGTACATTTACATGTTCATTGATTATTCAGACTGGTTCCGTCCAACGCGGCATGACGACACGGCGCTGACTGACGCTCTACGATTTTCCAGACAGTTTTAAATCTAAAGCTAGGGGAGTACTCATAAGATTTTCTTTTCAAAACTCTTATGTTTTTTTTATTATATTTTAGTTTACTGTAAGCTATTACTAATTTTAAATACAGTTGCTTTGCTTCGCAATTTCACACGCGCTTATTTTTGTCACCTTCGGACTCCGATAGCTCACAACGTGTTAGTATGCTGTCTGGACTACATTTTGAATAAGAATAACTCGATTTCAGGTCATACCGTAATGTTAGATAGCCTATAGTATTTACTGATAAATTTACTACAAAATACAATGATAATTTACCAAATCTAACCAGCAGTCTCGGATATTAACGAATTCAAACAAACAGAAAAACAATTTCATGAAGAATATAACTATCGTCTGCAATGTTACAGATTTTTTACAAGAAAGTTTAAAAATACATATATCAGATATAAGCAAAAAAATATAAATGATTTAAGGTAACTGGATACTTTGGTATGACTAAGCAATTTTCTCAAATTAGGTTACCACAATGAATACAAATTTTAACTAATAACTTATGTTTTTTTAGTCTGCACAGACTGTCGGAAAACGGCGATATTATTTCTCGAGTCAACCTGAATGCGAGCGTGTACTTAAAACTGCACTTAACTGAAGCAGGTGCAAGATTAAAAGTGAGCGCTTAAAGGAAACTACTGGAAAACTGGCGTTCAACCTTCATGCATAATGCACTCGTTTGGTCCAAGTATATCCTCTACTTTACTGTCAGCCCTGCATTTGTATTCAAATATGTGTTTAAATGTATAAAGGTGGTATAGTGTGCTTTTAATAACAATATTTATTGCATGTTACCTATTTTTAACTCGCTTTCTTTTGTCTTAGATCGGCTGGAATTTGTACACGTTAATATAAAGATCATATATGTTATTATATGGCCCATTTGATGACAAATGTTTACAATCACCTATGTACAATTTATACACCAAGAGTGTTACTGTTATTTTGTCTTCATGTTATTATAGCCTTAGCGTGAAAATAATATGTTCCATAATCAATTTAGCAACTCGTTACAGTGGCAAATTATTACAGGACAGGATGTTTCTAGAGAACCTTGGCGTTAACGCGATTGTGAAAGTCTAACATTTTGAACATTTACCTATTTACGAATTTATTTTCAGTTGTGTTACTTAAATCCTATTGTAATCGTATCTTATATTCTAGCGATATCAATAGAGTAATTTATTCAATACTAGCGGCCCGCTCCGGCTTCGCACGGGTATAAATAGTCTTCTTTTAAAATAGCCTATGCCATTCACTGAAAAAATGATTAAAATCGATCCAGTACTTTTGATTTATTCATTACTGCCCGTGGCCCGCACGCGTTAAATTTGGAGTAACCTCAAAAATAACAGTATTTTCCCACTATTTAATTTATGTTATTATACATATAAACCTTCCTCTTCAATCACTCTATCTATTAAAAAAACCTCACCAAAATCCGTTGCGTAGTTTTAAAGATTTTAGGCATACGTAGGGATATAGGGACAGAGAATGCGACTTTGTTTTATACTATTTAGTGATTATACGTTGTACCAAGTTATGTATACCCCACAGGCTCTAGTTTATAAGATGAAGTGCAAATAAAACCCGATTCGAATGAACTAAGGTTTTGTATAGTTTTAGACCGTTTGAAAATATTATGAGATTCTCTAAAACGATAAACTTTGACAAACATATAATAAGTAAAAGATAAAACCAACTTATTTATTAACTAATAACGGAGAAAGGTATCCAAACAGAGATATGATGAGTGTACTTATGCTCAAAGAACTGATTTCAAACGGGAAAACTTTGAAAACGTCACCTCAAATTTTCACTACACACTGACATACATATAAATTGAAAAAATATTTAAGTTCTCTCACGATATTTTTTACCTTTACTATCAATACTTTTGAATAATTAGTTACGACATCGAATATCGAAATACACATGATTGAGTTCCTTCGATATTCCACTAGTGTTACTATTGTGGCTACCAAAATTTGTAATCGGAACCATAACAATTATCTCTTGTACTATTTTCAAACAAACGAGTAATTATTTGCTAAAGTTGAATGAACGCGTCGCTTAAAGACCCACACGAGGCTGGAATTATACAAGACCACACCAAAACATAAGGCATATAATATAAGGTAATATCTCAACAAATCCACACGAGCTGAGACGGTTGGCGTGATTACTGGGGTCGGTAGTGAAGTGCGGATTTTCCCGGAGAATCCCGGTTTACGACCCGCATGCCACCCCGGGGGGGAGGAATGACCATGTCTACTTCTACCTATAGCCCAGGTATAAACATTCAGAATGTTTTGTTTCCTATGTTGTTTTTTTTTTTAAATCAGTGTGTATGGCGGCACATTCATTGTAGGAACTGTATATTACATAAGTTTCGTTCTATGTATAAAACTTATATTACTACTAGTTATGCACGTGGCTTAGCTCGCATAAACTACAATATATTGTCGCCTTTCTTTAGGTTGCTTTGCCACGCGAGAGGAGTTACTGTGATTTCAATGTATAAGTTTTTTTTTTGTAGTTTCTATTTCATACAGTTATCTACTGCATTTTGTTGGCTAGTATTTAGTAAGATATATAAACAAAATGTACTGGAAATCATTTTATTTCTACTTAATTTACATTTAACCTAATAACTTGTTCTATATATCGCCTAATGTTATAAAATATATTTCAAAATCTGTACCAAAGAATACCTACACGTATATTTAGAAAAAGGAACATACAAATCGGTTAAGTCGTCGTGTTATAAGCACGCAAACGGACAGAGAGACAGGCCGAGTTGTTTTACCTTATAGAATATATGAGGAAGTACATCGAAATACGGTAACTATTTTTTTTTATTATTTTTATACGAGCGTTTATATCTATTTTAATATTATATTTATATAGGTATCAATTAGTATGCTTTAATATAACCAGCTATTATAATCTGAACTTATTTAATAGATAATATTTTACGAACAAATTATAAGAATTCACTTACGGGTGAGAACGTAAGAAAACTCGCAGAAGCATTCCTAAATTTGATTGAGTAAACAAAGCACTGGCGGTTACGACAACACAGGAACAACGATTCAATCTTACTCCCGTCTGTCACAACACTCCGTCCTAATGGAAAATTGGTGCGTCGGCACAATCTTGACGAGAGAGGTCTGCAAACACGGCCATCTTGGAAAACAAAACTACTCAAGCTCTGCGGCGAAAATAGCTTCGTAACGTTTTGCCAATTCAACTGCTGAATATTGAAATATGATGATACACACAATCAAATTTATTTATTTATTTAGCAAATCATTTGTCCATGAGGTACTAATTATTTATACATAAATAAAAAAAAAAAACTATTACTCTTAAAGTGGCTATAGTTTGATAACCTTACGATAATATTTTAAGGGTTTTTGGTAGGATCTTTGTTGAGTAGTGGTTTCTTATTTTTTTTTTAATTTATAAACTTATGTTATTTAATTCTGTCATTTAAAATATTAGTAATGTCTTGCAAAATATAATTCGGTTATGCACGGTTGGTTGTATTGCATTAGAATTCTAATATGAATCAAAGATTTTCTAGAAATTTCTAAACGTCATTTTGTTGGAACACTGATGACAGAATAAAATATTTCGTGAATAGAAATAAATACCCACTCGATAAAGAATAAATAAATAGATAATAATGTGGAAACAATAAGAAATTTCAAAAGTTCCCATCCATTACAAAATTACTTCAATTTTTTTTTAAGAATTTTCGTCCTACACTTTTCTCAATATAATATTAGAACTGCTAGTCCAATTTAATTATTTAAATTATGTATAAATATATATATAAAATGAGTGAAGGTATATATACATATGAGACTGAATAATTTCGACAGTTTAACTAGTTTCCCTAAAAGTTGACATACTCGTACCTAAATGCTTTTTCCATGGACTACGTCTTTATGCTATCCATTTTACTATAACACAGCTATTTATTATAACAAATAGTAATATTGTATGCGGAGTCGCGAGCATACCTAATCACTACATAGTATAAAACAAAGTCGCTTTCTCTGTCCCTATATCCCTATGTATGCTTAAATCTTTAAAACTACGCAACGGATTTTGATGCGGTTTTTTTAGTATATAGAGTGTTTGACGAGGAAGGTTTATATATATAATAACATAAATTGAATAGTGGAGACATACTGTTATTTTTGAGGTTACTCCGAATTAACGCGTGCGGGCCACGGGCAGTAATGAATAAATCAAAACTACTGGATCGATTTTAATCATTTTTTCAGTAAATGATATAGGCTATTTTATACCCGTGCGAAGCCGGAGCGGGCCGCTAGTGTTGTATAAAAAGCAATTAAGCATTTTGCTAGTCTATTTGCTGTGTATAAACTTATAAAGTAAACGTTAGTTTGTTGCCATAAATTTATCTGAGAGTATAAACTGAAAGCCGGGTCACATAACGGGTCCGTGAGCATTTCACGTCGGCGACGTTTACGATTTGCTTCTTACACGAAAAGATATGTGTTGCGTGTAAATGCCACTTACAAAGAAGATTTATTATTGTTACAGTATACGGCTGTACGTTCTTCTTTATTTATCCTTTTTACCTCCGCAGATAATAATAATGCCACGAATTTTAGTATATATAATATATGTAATTGATGGTGTATTTCGAATTTATATTGCAAATTTTGATACAAGTAGTTGCTGATTAAAAGTTTAGACGAGCACAATAAAATTTAATACGAAACAACGAATTTAGATTCAAATATCTTTTTATATCTATCTAACAACTGTGCGCGACCTTCTTAAAACGTGCCAATTTTAATGCCAATCGGTCAGACAATGTTATAGTTTATTTATCTACGATATGCCTTTACTTTTTTTTATAATTTATACATGGATATACGTAAAGTTAGACAGTATTACAAAATTGATATAAAACGTGGCTCCGGAATACGCGAATGACCGGATATTTTTTTTGATGTTATTCTTATTTTGGTGCGTTTGGGAAAAATGATGAGAGTACATTTTTTCGGATGCGCGCGCACACCGTCAAGAAAAGCCAACACCTTGCAATTTGCTATAGTTAACATTTTTTTTCAAAAAAGTATGTATGTATTAAATACCTTTTTTCTATTATTCGTGTCGTTTTTTCTACAAACGTAGAAGAAGGCGAAAGATAAATTTTTGGAAAGACTTTCATCTTGTTACGCCAAAGAAGTATAACTTCTAACGCGTGTAGCACACACTACTTTTTACTTAAAAAAAAACACATAGAATTCTTATAAAGGTGAGTTTGACAAATTCGTTAATTCCAAGCTCCAGTCGCGTTCTGAGGGGAGAGCTCGGGAAATTTGACCCGAATAGCCACATGGGAAAATGTGCAGTGTGTTCTGTCCGGAATTTTTGCCTTTCCAAACCAGTGTGGATGTTGGGAGTTATATTTTGTTACAATCTGATTTTGTTATGTTGTCGTGTGGAATTCAGTTGAGTTGCGTTAAAGAAGCATAGTTTGTAATAGATTTATTGTATACATAACTCTCGAATTTATGAAACTATATATCTATTATAATCTGTACAATTTTCGCACTCAATAAAAATTTATGTACATTCCAGTTACAATAAAACCTTTTTTCTAAAACTCATATTACTTCTAAAGTAGATAAGTACAAAAAAGAGTTTTTGGCGGGATCTTAGTCTGTCATGTAGTGGTTTTTATATTTTATTCATAATCTTGTGTTATTAGACTCCATATTTTGTAATATTGGTGGTGTTTTACGTAATATAGTTCGGTTATTATGCGCAAGTGAAGTGGATGGGAAATAATACCACGGAGCATACATTCTGAGATGCCAAAACTCCATGGAAAGTTCTAACAAGGAAACCGCCATCTTGTTAGAACATTATAATTATCACAAGACACTTACTTGGCAAAATCTTGTCATTTGACGCTGGCTAGTGCACAACCCGTGACGGAGCCAAAAAATAAAGAAAAAGAAGAAGTACAAAAAATTGCCTATATATTTTTTTATTATTTTTCCCTTGAGATGCTTCTCAGGAGTCTTAGTATTTTCAACCCTTTAGTTACTCCCTTGAAGGATGAATTCTAAGCATTTCTTTCTCAGTGTTCATCTACCGATATATAAAGAATTTCTGTGTCAGATTGTAGGCTTCTAGATATACAAATTTAAGTTATACGTTGTCTGTCAGTCACTCAGTATTAGCATTACATTTCATACTTAAATTTGAATACACTTGAATCTAAGTATTCACTACCAATTAATGAGTCTGGATTCATATCCATAAGGAAAAGCAATAAATGTTGTAATTCCTATTTCACATTATGCAGTACATTTTTGCAACTTTGTTAACTTCGGGTCTGTCGGTAATAATGGTTGTGGAATGCGGCAGATTGCCGACCGGTACGGATTGCCGGCCATTCGGAATGTTCGAGTCACTTCACTTATTGCGACATATTTGTGACTGCCGCGTACAATACGGAATTCGGGATTTTTGTAACGGTACCTACCTATATTCGAGAATAATGATGTGGACTCTATTGTAGTCCTTCAAAAAATATTTGTACAGTATAAAGATTAAAATATTATTTATATTTACAAATTGTATATTGTAGCTCAATTTGATTACGTCCATCTGTACAAATAAATAAAATAGATGAAGTGTCTGTTTGTAATATCAAAGTAACAGATTTTCATTAATTGGATATGATAGGATCGGTAAACGGAATTATAACTTTAAAAAAAAAAACAATTTTAAAATATTTATCATCATGCCTGTCTGTCTGTTTGTTACGGCTAATCTCCGAAACGGTTAAACCTATTTCAACGGGACCCTCACTGACAGAGAGCTGGTATCGTAAGGAGTAACTTGGGCTACTTTTATTTTAGAATAAACAAGTAGGTTTTCTCGCGTATAAAATAACCCTTTCAAAAGATACAAACGCAGCCAAAGTCACGAGTATTAAATATTTCACAACTATTTTGTATGTCTTATGATTTGTTTAAACCGTGGCAATTATTTTATCCAATATGTGACATGAAATAGAATGTATTTATGTTATTCATTTTACTATAGTCCATCACTAGGTGGCGCTAGGCGGTGTTTTATTGTTATCACATTTTGTATTGTTATTTGACATTGGCAAAGTTGCAATCGATTGTTACAACAAAGATAATATGTAGTTACAAAAAGAGAAACAATTTAAGTTCTCAATAGTGTTAAATTATTCTAGCATAATGCATTAATTTGTGTCTTGTTCGTATGCTTTTCGTACACCTATTTACTATATTTCGTCTCCTATAAATTGCACAGAACATAACCTCAAAAAATCAATTGAACATAACGCTTAGATTAACTAACGCTGGATTGGAACAAATTCGGTGTCGATAATTTTCAAGTACATTTACGAGAGATAAAATCTCTCATCCTTTCACTGTTCTGGGTAAAGCAGTATTTCGGGGCCGCACAGTAGCGAGGAATGCGACAGTCATCACGTATATTGCTCGGTGACAATTGATGTTTGTAGTTTCGGGGATCCCTATGCTCCTTTGTCTTTGTATATTCAATCCGAATTCACATAGTTGGAGAATTAAGCTCAATTCATCTGTATTTCTTGACGTCATAATTAGATTACTAATAGTATTATGGATCCATTAAACAGTGGTTAGAGAATTCCATAGTTATGGTTTAAGTTCTATGCAAAATTGAATGAATAATTGCTTGTAGGTAATGTACATCGTTGTATTGCAAGCCATAATGATATACGCGTTAAAATTCAGTATTTTTGTTTTGCATTGTAATAATAACCCCTCCATTGATTTTTTAAGACCCACATCTCAAAATGGCAGGTTATGTTGTTAATTTTGTTAATCATCACATTGTACATTTCATGGTTTTTTAAAAAGTTGGAACAAATGAAAAAAAAAAAATCAGGTGTTTTTTTAAGCTTACGCTGCCAACAGTCTGTTGACTTTTGCCTCATAAGACCTACATCTTTATGGTTTTGGATAGTCCAGGGGTTAATGTTGTTGGTTTTAATATTACCTTCTCATTCTTAGATAATAATAAATAATATATACCTACCTAATTCATTATTTAGTAGAAAATTTAATTTCTGATTGACAATAAATTAGAATATAACATACCTTAAGCACAAATTATGTTACAGAAAACCAAATCGTAGGAGAACGTTACTTTTACGTTTCTACTAGCTTTTTCTCCCGGCATCACTCGCGTTTATGTAAATTAGACATATCTTTCGGGAATAGTAGGTACTGATGACTTTTGGATAAAAGGTATCCTATGTCCTTTTCTATACTCCTGTCAACTTGCATGCTGTCAAATATCATGACAATCGATGAAGTAGTTACTGAGTTAAAGCGAACCATCCAAACAAACACACATTTGCATTTATAATATTAGATACTATTAGTCTATCTGATTAATAGTCTAAAAAATTAAGATCGTTGTAAAAGAAACTGCAATCGCAATCGAAACAGGGATGATTTTAGTCATAAGTTATAAGCAGAATAACTTGTTAAGGTAAAGCGATGATGGTTCAGTTGGTAGTGTGTTCGGACACAGTATTGAAGGACGTAGGTTCGAATCCTAGTAACTGAGTCGGAGCTTTCGGTGAAGGAAAACATCGTGACGAACCATAGCATGGTGGTAAGGCTTTTTCTAAGTCCGCCTGGCTAGCTACCACCCTCAAGTTGAAAATCTGTCGCCAAGCACCTGTCGGTGTGTTCCGGAAGCTGTACTTGAGAGCTAGTCTCCCTCTAGGTTCAGCGTGACTACCATCTTAGGCCACATCATCATTTAACATCAGATGAGATTGTGGACAAACGCTAACCTATAAAGTATATTTAAAAAAAATAGTTTCATTATATCGTCCGGTGGAACTGTAAAGGCCTTATTGGCTAGCAGTGTGGTCAGTTCGAAAAAAAAAAAGTTTCATTATATCAAGACAATACCAGTAGAAGTAAGTAAGTAAGTAATCGGTAATTACTTAATAAGCGGTTGTATTCAATTACAGGCTGACACTCTATAAGCCGTAATATTACCCATCGAGTCCAATATAAAAATAAAGATGACAAATAGATTGCTACTCAACTGCCAATAGACAATACGAGCAAGGGTTGGGTCATCATTTTGTCGGATTGCACGTAATGATCATAAAAGGTATGTTTAGACGGAACGATATACGGTCTATTTATTAGATACTTATGGATATGAAACAGATATATGTATATCGCCCATTTCTTATGATTATTGATCGAAATTCGACTATAATACGCTATTAATAAATCCCAATATTGAGTAAAAAAAAAACTGTTTTTATTAAACAGAAATTAATGAAGAAAATCGGTTGTTAAACAAAGAAGGAAGAGATATTAACTGTTTTGTCTGTATCTACTTAACTCGAGAGTTAAGTAATGAAAGAATGAGAGTTGAATTTGACAAATAATAGCTCTAATATCGATCAGGTACACAACTGGAAAGGTGACTGCTAAATATTCGAACGATGATAGCATAGTTAATAGTGTGTTCGGATATCGGATGTTCATAGATTCGAATCCTTGCAACTGAGTCGTAGCTTTCGGAGAAGGAAAACATCGTGATGAGACCATAGCATGGTGGTAGGATTTTTTCTAAGTTCGCCTCGCTTACTACCCTCAAGTTGAAAATCTGTCGCCAAACATTTGTTGGTGTGTTCCGGCAGCTGCACTTCAGAGCCAGTCCCTCTGTAGGCTTAGCTTGTTTACCATCTTACACCACTCCGTCACTTAACATCAGGCGAGATGGTGATCCATCGCTAAAACCAATAATGTAAAAACAAATATTTGTGTATACTTTTGGTTATATATGTAGTATGGTTTTTCCATCTATTATTAATTTCATGGTTCTATTATACCCTAAGAACCCTTTATTTCCTCCAGTGGGTATGAATTTGAGAACCGCTGTCCTATATTTATTTCTATTATTAATTTACAATACACTTCACACCATTAGTATAAATCTATACATAAATAAACAAAGATGAAACCGCTCAGTAACTTTTTCTCCTGTGTTTCTCAAACGATTTTCAATTTTGTCCGAGTTTAGTACAAGTAATTATATGCATATATTAAACACAAGAAGTGAAAAATTTGTGTCCCTTACTATGGTCAAATTACGCCCAATAGACGACATTTACAAATACACATTTAGTATAGATTGAGTACATTCTTATTTATAAGTACATATTTAATTCCTCTAGGAAATTCCCTGTAGATATAATATCTGAAGATTTATCGTGTATCAAAGGTCGTATAGATATCGTGTCGTTATCGTATCATCTAAAGAGTTTAACGTTTAGTGAGTGTTGTTATCTGCGATATGAATTCATCTCGACATACAGGAGGGTTCGTGGTAAAGGGAGTGATGCGAGGCTTTGCATAATTTTATGCTGTGGATGACGAATATCATCATCGGATCATCGTAATCTCGGTATTAGGTGTAATGAGATATTAATTGGTATCGTGTGTGTAATTTTATGGAATTATACTATATATATATATGATAAAGCATAAGAACATACAGTGGAATCTCCGAGGATAAGTAAATACTTCTTATTTAAAAAGAAATATCAGTTACAATATTAAGTTATCAGTCGGTGGCAAAGGTTTTTCTAACGCCTATCTGGCTAGCTACAAGCTGTAAGATGAGGATTTTTCACCGACCACTTATAGGTGTGTTCCGGCGACCCGCAGCTCCAATTACGAGCCGGTCTTCTTTAGGCTTAGCGAATTACCATATTAGGCCACATAATCATTTATTTAACTTCAGATAAAATTGTGATCAAATACAAAGAATTAAAAAAAAAAACAGTTTACGACTTAAATTTAGATATTTTGATATGGTTATCCAAATACTTATTTAGTATACCTACCTACTTATATAAAACGTGGCGCGTAACTCGCGTAGATATTACTCGTAGACGGTTTAAAGATTTTCCTTCTACGAACATGTAATGTACGTGCTATGAACTCGGACAGATTTCCCTGAATACCTACTATAGTACTGTCTTGTTCGGTTATATTTATCGACCACACAGTGCATTACGTTATTATTTAATGTAGGTGTCATTATTTTTCTCACTAAACTAGCATTGGAATATCATAAAGGGAACAACTGTTCGTACAAATATAATAATGTAATTTCTTATGCTGTCATTACTAAAGTTATAACAAACTATTACCAACAGATATGTATTTTAATTCGAATAGAATATAAGTGTAAAACAACTTAATGTTATTTCAGTAAATGCATTCGCATTTGGCGATATTATTTTTACACTTGAATTGCAGCAGTTCATGACCACGACCCGTTCTAAATCCTGTACAAGTTTGAACCTTATCCTGTCGAGATAAAAGTGTTATTAAAATCACTCTATTGTATTTTCTTGCGGGTATTCAAGTGGTCGGTTCGCTAAAATACTCGACCATCTGACGTCATTGTCGCACCGTCAAATCAAAACACTCGTGAGTCACGGTAAGCGAGTACTGGCCAATGAAAATAAAGTAATTCGATTATTGAATACAGTGGCAATTTTAAAAATAGAAGGAGTATATTCAATTATTTTTCTACAGTATGTTGTTTTATTTAGTTGCATTAGATTCGATAATGTGGTTTATTGATGACCACACCAAAGAGGTTTTAACATTTTCTCTAAAAAGTATTCATTTAGTTATATTTCTGAATTGGTCTTTTACGTTGTTTCGTTTTAAAGGGATTTAAGTCAATGTTAACTGTTACTAACTTTGGACAATTAGCTTCAAACTACAATTGGGCAGTTACATACATATTCAAAAATAATATTGGTCGGTTAAATATCTGTATCCCATAGTTCACGCTAATAAAATATCAGCATAATTTCTCACGTAAATTTCGATTAATGCGTAATCATCAATTTAGAAACAATTATGATTTAACTTAGAGCAGTTAAGAATACCCCACTAGTGACACAAAGAGTAACGTCAAATACCAAAATATTTGTTAAATCTATTAATATCCTTGCCTAATAGAAAATCAAAAGAATGTAAAAATCTTCAGGAAATAAGTACCTGGATATAATTTAAAACTTAGAACTCGCTGATGTATGTGAGTTTGATATTGACAAATCGGTAAAATATAAGAAATTGAAATGAATTTTTGAAATTATTAAATAACAATATAGATATATACACAAAATATTATATACATTGTAAATAATATCCACTTCGACAATACAACGGTTCCTTCGATAACCTGATCAATCTTACCGACGACGCTTTAAAATGACTGACAGAATTAAAGTGGATACTCTATTTAGCCATACGATTAAATAAATAAAAATAAACACAATAAATGTCAAATAACGCCATAAAACATACCTAGTAATAGTAATCTGGAAATGAAAAAGGGAAAAAGAGCTTCTGTTAGTAGGTACACGCGAGTCATACGTTCCGCCACACCCTTGCACCAGCCGGGAGTGCCAATCGGCGAAATGCATCAATTAACGCCAACTCAATAAATTATATCACAATGTTGACCGACCACTCAGACTTGTTATTACAGCCTAATTAATGCTGTTTTATTTTTTTATAATCATGTCGGAGATATAGCGCTCAAGCGCTTTTAATTACATTCCATATTACATAATTACGTCAAAGACGAATAAGTGCACGAAGGAAAATAAGAGTCGTTATAACAGATCGCGTTTCTTGTAATGGCTGTGAGAATGGATAACTTTAGTAAAAAAAAATACGTGTGTGTGTACTACTTATGTACACGCGTTAGAAGTTATACTTCTTTGGCGTAACAAGATAAAAATCTTTTCAAAAATTTTATCTTTCGCCTTATTCTACGTTTGTAGATAAAACGGCACTAACAATAGAAAAAAGGTACTTAATACATACATACATACTTTTTTGAATAAAATGTTGACTATAACTAACTTCAGGGTGTCGGTTTTTTGTGACGGTGTGCGCGTGCATCGAAAAAATTTACTCTCATCATTTTTCCCTAACGCACCAAAAAAGTATAACTTCAAAATGTAAATTCTAAAATGTTGCAACACTCAAGTGTCAAATCAGATACAATGACAATTGAGAAGTCTTCCTAAAATTTTTGTTAATTGCGTTATTAAAATACGAAGTAAAAAGTAAATTCTGAAATGACAAAATCACAAATAACTCCCTGGAAATATCTAAAATATCTAAAATTCACCTAAAAAGGACGTTAAAAAAAAGACAATATCGAAAGTGGAAAATAGAATTAAATTTATTGTTTAAATAACGACATTCTGTTGCGCATGCGCTCGACACGTGTCGCTTGATGCATTAACATATAGATCTATACTCTTTCGATTAATGTGAAATCTGGTAATTCTTTTAGTAACCTTCACCGATTAAGTCATTTTAAATTTTATTCTACTTCATTTAGAATTGTTTTTGATTGTGTACGCTTTTCGATAGGGGTTCACAAATATCATAATAATAAATGAGTTTAATAACAGTCGGTTTGTAATGTGCACTTTGAAGCGGTGGATTAACATTTTACTTTTAGTTTATTAACGGTAATAAAGTAGCGTTTTACAAATATGTTAAACATTATAAGCAATGTTTATGTTATTTTAGTACTTTATAGAACATTTCTTAACCATTTGCAGAGATTTTCTAAAAGCTTGTGATATTGTCTTCTTCAAAATACTCCTAAACCATTTGGAATTGATTGAATTTAATGTTGCCTCTTTGTTGGGTAAATATTTCTATACAAACATATTTTATATATACATATATATTTTGAATATACAAGGAATTGTCTGTTTGCTTTGCACAATAGGAGAAACTGGCAGTCGAACGCCCGGCTTCGAGAGATCTAGTAAAATCCGGAGTGAAAAATTTTGAAGCCAGGCAACTCACCACACTTGGTGCTAAGCGTGTTGAATTGAAAGCCTTAACACCAACGGCAATCAATTATTGTTATGAGAACGGTGTCCCTACGTAACCGCTAACTTCTCGAAGATGATTTGCTATATAAGCCATATAAGAGCAGATCGGCGTCAGAGCTAAACAATCAGTATATCCGAAATCGGTCAGGAGTATTAACATCATTAAAGTTTGAATACTTTATAATAAAGCACATCACGACAGTTGTTTCATGCAAAACACGTCGATACATTACAGATTGATCATATATACTGAATCAAGACAACAACAGAAAGTAGCAGTCAAATGTTATATAAATTAAGCAACGGTCAGTTTGAACGTGGATGCGATGATTAATATAACTAATGTAGGGACGAAATCTGACTACAGGTCCTTCGGGAGCACTTCGGCCACCTTCGGGGCCATTCGGGTCGTACCGAACACAGCGGGGGAGCTCGGTAGCTAATCGTGATAATGTGTTTATTGAATTAGGTGGCGCGTGCGACCGCCACGCGGCTATCGGTCTCCAGTTGCAGATGGGCTTAGTTCTTGTTACGAGTTAAGTGATATAGCTTGTTAGAGGGTGATGCATGAAGGTGTGATCACTGATTTCGATTGATAACGTTCTGTCTGATTAAATTAATAAAAAATCTGCCATATTTACAGATTACCTTACAATTTAACACTCATAAACTTGGACCACTGTAATATTTATGTATCTATATATTAATGTTTATTCCACTATGTTGTTATTAACTCAATTTCTTGTATGGTCCTCGTTTCGACGGAATTTTTGATTATTTTTAAACTAAATTCCTAATAAGCTAGAGACGTGTATTGGAAAACCATGTAAGAAAATCGAGGAAAGAAGTATTCTTATTTCGTATATGATTACATGAAAAGAAGGATTCGATGTCAGAAGAAGAAGGGAACACGCCAGCCGGCAGACAGTTCCACAACTTCACTGTACGATAGAGGTACGACGTCACCAACTTTTTAATTCGTTTCTTGATGAATTTTACCTAAAAACTGCGACTCCGAAGTCCGATTTCTTTATGGAAGGGAGGACACTACGTTAAATAACTCCTCAAAATGAGTTCCATGATATATGACATTATAGATTAACAATTTGGACAGCCCATCTCTGTTACCTGTCCTGGGCATCAAGGACGCATTTCGCGATAACATTCGAGAGATGTGAACACCATTCCATACATGGGCGAACCGCTGCCTTGTAAAGTAGGTACACCTGATCAGGCCTAAACAAACGTCGCATCCTGTTCAAGATTCCGAGTGTCTGAGATGAAGCGCATGTTGAGGTCGCTACGAATATGAGGCCTCATAGTTTTTTAGATTATTTTTATGATTCTAATGGTACTATCCACTAAGCTAATAGACATCCTATATTCTAATATAGAATAAGGTAGATATAAAAAACAATCTGCTACTATATAAGCAGTAAAAACCTAACAATACTAATAATCTATGTACTTAAGTGAAGCGAAATTACTAACGAAAACTATGCAGGTGTCATATTACTTGCAACGAAACGTGGGGCCGGAGAGGGCTGAGGACATTAATTTAATTATCCCTCTCTCTCTCGGGATCGTCTAATATTATATCGGAGTGAGGCAGTCGACCTCCCGGCATACAAATTCGAGTGTCATTTTTTCGCGTGAGAAAAAAATCTCTCTTCAGATTTTTATGTTGGTATCCCTAGTGAGATCAAGTTACATGTCGAGAAAATATGTAGTATAAATCTGGATTTCGTATGTTTTGTTTTCATATGGGAACAAAGGTGTCGAATTTTCCGTCAGCACAATATATTGGGAAACATAAAGCGAGCAATAAAACACAAATTAGATGTTCATGAAATAAAATAAGTTGATAGATATACGCACAAGCTTCTTAAGACCACAGATATACAATTAACTAACAGGAATAGCGGCAAAAAATGTGTCGATTAATAATTAATAAATATATACTACATAATTTATCCCTTCTTAACTTTGAAATGGTTAAGTCTTGTCGTTTATATCTGGAATAAAGCTATGCATAATGCTACTATTCTCGTATTTTTAACCTAAATAAGGAATTTAAGGAATATGATAATGTAATATACTCGTAAATTGTGTAATAATAACGCAATAATAATGCAAGCAATATTTGTCTTAAATCTATCGCTGCTTACCCCAAACGGAATGAAGCGTAACATCTTAAAATGTAATAATACTTATAAAATAGCAATTTAAACATAAGTTTAAAAGGAATAAGCCACTGAAATCGAAGTTATTCCAACCTCTCCGGGTCTTTAATTAAACTCAAGGCACGTAGCACTCCTTGATTCAGTCCCCCCGGAGCGGAGTGACACCCCGCCTCCCACTCCTGACCTCATCGCTCCCGACCTTATGGACCGCTTAGATTTCCACCCCCCCCAGGTTATGTGGACGGAATACTTTCAAGTCTGGAATCTTGTACGAAGGATTGGTTTCGTAGGGATTCGACTGTTACTTTTATAGCTGTTATTTTTGTAGTCCGATCAAACGAGTGAGCTATTTTCGTTTAAGGATCATTAATCGATTCTGAGGGTGTGCGATATTGACAATAGGAATAGTTATATAATAAACATAAATATCTATTTGAGTTTATGTAAGCATATCATTGAAGTATTATACTTTACTTGTTCAATTTTCTAGACGAAATATATAAACAAACTTATATATAAGCTAGTTTAACTAAAATTATAACGTTATATTAAGATATAGTCGAATAAATGTAAGTTTCTTTTAGAAGAAATTAAGGAGAATCCCTGTATTTTTTAGTTCGCTCATTTGCATATTGTGACAATTTCAAAGTCGAAATAGCATCTTACGGATCCAATTACACGATAGCAAACCTTTTTAAAGGAGTCTCCGAATGTCTCTTCTGTTTTCTGTGTAAAAAGCCTTAAAAAGTAATCAAAGGGGCCTGTGTACGGACGGAAAGAACATTTGGCGACAGCGATGCAGTAATGAAGTGTTTTATAGTTGTTTATATTGTTCTTTGAGATATTTCATACTGGTAGCATTTCAAAGCACGTGAATATATTATGCTGAAATTAGAGTAGCTGGTACTCGCGATATCGTTTTCGTGAAAATGATTTTGTTGTTTTGTAGAAGCTGCGTATTTTTCATGAATCTTTTTGGGGGTGTCCTTTTGACTTTTAAGTGTAATTGTATTACTACTGCTTAACTCCTATAGCTATTTAACTTATGTCAAAATCAAAATCATACTATAGGTTATATTATACTGCGAAATGTCCTCTATTTGTTATTAAAGTTGCGTCTTGTCATTTCAGCCATCTTGGATATTTACCCGGACAAATTATAGACACTTCAATGTGCTTGCTTTATATGTATAGATTTTCTATTCAAATTAATATTTTTAATCAATTTAGCTGAATGACAGAAATAATTCATAATTAAAATCACAAATTTTATATGTTATTAACCGTCTTCAATATGGAGAAGTTTCTCAATGTTATTGATTTTTTGTAATGTTTGTTTACTTGAGAATTTTGCGCTTTATGAATCGTTTTGAATTGGTCAATATTT
The DNA here is from genome assembly GCA_035772565.1 of Antheraea assamensis. Taxonomy (NCBI): domain Eukaryota; kingdom Metazoa; phylum Arthropoda; class Insecta; order Lepidoptera; family Saturniidae; genus Antheraea; species Antheraea assamensis. The sequence continues at coordinate 353,715 of JAQQSE010000054.1, read as the reverse complement.
TAATTTCACTATTATTGGCCCTAGATTTCGAAAACTCTTGGACTATGGACAAGTTTATGACAATCCAAGACAAGGTATGTACTTAAATATGGTCAAGAACGATCTGGTGCATTTTTAAAGAATAGATATTTTGTAAGTATGGTTACATTTTTTGTTAAAATTTAAACATATGTTATTGTATACGGTTAATACGTTTATATGTTACTATTATAGTGATTTATGTATCTATAGGTTTCTGTTTATTATACAATTTAAAAATACGTAGTCTTTTGTTTTAATTTAAGAACCTTTTTCGCGATTGTTTTTATTTGGAAACTAGCTGATACCTGCAACTTTGTCGTTTTTTTTTTTTTTTTTTTTTTTCAAACTGACCTACACTGCCAGCAATATGCCTTCACAGTTTCACCGGACTACTAAGGGGAGCGCTTAAGGCACTCACCCGATTGGAAACAACTTTGTCGTCAATAAGCCTAAAAATATATAGTGTGTACAGAGGGAAAAATATAAGCTCCAAATCGCTTACTCCACTTCTTCACAGGAACAAACACACATCACTAAACGCTTAGTGCTTATAAATTCGTAATTTCTTAAAAGTTTATTATAATTGTATTAAATTAAGCTATATTTTAGATAAGGACCAAGTATTTAAGCAGTAAAACTAAAAACAAAAGTGGTCGAAATCAATACACTAGTTTTTGAGTGACACGCGCCCAATGACAGTTACCTCTATCGATTTATTTATATATGTTCTGCACTTAAATTTCATAGTTAAAGTTGGCACTTGTTTAGGAAAACCAATTTCGATTTTGACTTCTTAATTTAAGGGTAAAATATATAATTTAACACAGCAAACCGCTCGCTGGTGAAGGAAGGAATATAAAAAAACACAGCGCTATGTAATTATTCCGAAAGCTAATGTGCCACTTGTTTATTCCATAACTAATTAAGAGCAGGAAGAGTTTTAAAAAAAATTCTTTTAAAGATGCTTTTTAGTGAATTAAATATGTATTAGATGGAATGAAAAATGTCTAGATAATTGAATTATTTTTTGTTATAATCTGTTTGTCTTGTTTTGAAATACTGGATAAATATAGCGGTACATTTTTTTTTCAGAACTGACTACTATGTTGGCCCAGAGGTCTCTACAGATTCACCGGACTACTATATAGCCGTACAAAATTGTCGTGCCTTTATATAACTTTTGTGAATTAAGTTTATATTAGGTACTGGTAGGGAATATCTGGAATGGTAACGATAATTATGCCATTATTCAAACTATAACTAATTGTTAAGTCGAAAATTGCCATACTAACAACAGGTAGGTAGAGAAACTCCGGGGGTGCCAAACTTCCGTGCTCAATTAGCGTCGAATTAAACTGGCACGGGTGAGGTGACAAATCGCGGGCCGCGGTCCTAAGACTTGACTTTGACTAATCGCCCACCATTTAATTTAGCTAGCGTAATTATAAATAAAATTTCGCCTATAAATTTCGCCGGGGTACATTAATCAAGAAGTTGGGACACTGATTAAAATGCCGTTCTGGCAACTATTTGCTAAGTTGATATCGTTAATAATTTACACGTTGGGGGTTGGGATTAGGGGTGAGATCAGGTGTGATGCGGTGGATTAATTTATTTGCTCTCCTTCTAAACATACATTTAGTATTTAATATTAATTTATAATTGGCATATATTTTAATTTAATTTCTAAATTTCATATATTTTATAGTCCAACAAAAAGATTATTACTATTGACTATTGATTGACTTCTACACTTCCGTGTTCAATTACTATTGACTCATAATTGATAACTAATACCAAATTACTAATTGTTATCTACGTTGGACTGGATACCTTAGAAGGCAGCCCGAGGCCACCTAGATCGTCGACTATTCACACATCTGCTGATATTCTGTAGGTACCTTCTTGCAGCGGCTACGCTCACATTAATAGTACGTATATTTGACATATTATAATATTAGTTAGAACACCTATAACAGGAAGTATTATCTTATTGGTGTTGCCCGATTGAACAATTAAGTGATAAAGATGACGTCATCCATGACGATATCATAGTACTAAAATCGTCCCGTTGTTCTTGTCTCGACACATATAATAATATTATTATAGAATGAAGTTGGACGAGTTGAAAATTGATGGAAGGTTTAATGACCAGTGGAGCTACGGGGAGGCCGTCAGGCCAATAGCGTATAGTCAGTTCGATTTAAAAATGTTGAATGAATGTGAAACATCACCTTAAGATTATTCATAATATTATTATAGAATGAAGTTGAACGAGTTGAAATTTGATGGAAGGTTTAATGACCAGTGGAGCTACGGAGAGCCTGTCAGGCCAATAGCGTATAGTCAGTTCGATTTAAAAACTGTTGAATGAATGTGAAACATCACCTTAAGATTATTCATAAGAAGGCATTAGAACATACTATAATATCATACATTTTATATTGAATTCTTCAAACTAATATAACTTATTCATTCATCACTTCCACACTCTGCAACGTACGAAACATGCGCTCTAACCTAACCCTTCGGTTTACATCTCGCTTACGCCTATTGCTAAACTATTCGCTGTCTTATTCATGCACAGTGTCAAAGCCATGAAAACGGCGAATCTATGCCTCCGAATCACGCAGTATACCCCCGCCTTTATCTCAAGTAAACTGGGGAGTGTTGTAGGTATTTCTGTGATCTGAGATGCAGCCATATTGGAGAAAATCTAACGGCTTCTTATGACAAAAATACATAATATGATTATTATTGTTAGCATAGGATTTTAATGGATATAATTCCCCGAGCAAATACAAATTAGATTTGCATAAAATATACTAATTTAACTATTATAGGACCAGTCATGCTGTATGCATCTGACTAGTGAGTGTTTGGCTACGAAAGAGACGGATGAGAGAAAACTACATGTGGCTGAAATGCGAATGTTAAGGTGGATGTATTGTATAATTAGAATCAATAAGATTAAGAATATGTATATAAAGGAAGTTTGAAAATAGCACCAGTGACAGAGAAATTGAGGAGTGAAAGGTTAGCATGGTATGGACTTGTCATGAGGAGAGATGAATGTCTTGTAACTAGAAAATGTTTAAGTATGAAGGTCGACGGGTAATAGGAGTAGAGGAAGACCAAAGAAGGTATGGATAGATTGTGTGGAAAATAATATTTGTATAAAACGTGTGAATACAGAGATGACATATGACAGGGGAGAGTGAAAAAGGAAAACATGCTGTGCCGACCTCTAATTAGGTGAGATAAGGGTAAGAAGGTGATGATGACTAAATTCATCAGGAGAGCAAGCTACTTTTGCTTTTTGCTTTGCTTTTCATACTAACTCAGATTATATATTAGTTATAACCAAGCTATAGGAAACCAAAGACACTCATGTGTGTGTACACGTAATACCAAAACTTTTCTATGAGTAAGACAATAGAAAAGAACGCAGATTTATTTTACACTAGCTACTACTCGCGGCTTCGATCGTGTTAATATAAACGTGACCTGTCCCTCAGGAGTAGCACTTTTTTCTAGGTAGGTTAAAGGTACTCTATGTCCTTTACTGTACCGTTGATAACGCGTATGCAAAATTTCATTTCTACCGTATAGTTTAGGTGTGAAAGTGTAACAAATATATAGATAAACTAACCCATATTCGCATTTATTTTGTTATCCCTTTATTCAAAAGGAACACGTAATGAGGCATCGGTACCATCAGTAAAACACTAAAGAATGTCACTATTTTAATTCACTTAAACGTGAACAAAAACTTGTCAATTTTATATGAACGCAGGCATAAAATGTAACAGAGTGTTGAAAGTGCGGTCGCAACGAATCTTATCCAGAGACTAAGTGTTAGCGAGACAACGAGGAACAGACCGCAACATCTTATATTCATGAAGGGACTCACACTTCGGTCGCACGGTTAATATGTTCATACAACTTGTTCTAAATATAATTTACGGCTTATTACATACAGCAATAGCTATTCAAATACAGAAACATATACATTTATATTATGCTACTTTCATACTTGCGTGTTGCCATGAAGTTTTTTTTTCTAATTGACATATACGTTGTCGGCCTGACTGACTTTTACTGCTTCACCGCGCTTTAAGGTACTCAGCCCCATAATAACGACCTCAAAGGTGCCAAAATTGCCGAACCTTGGCTTGACTTACTTTGAAAACAACAACGCGAGTCAAACTAAGCTCACCAAAGTAGATAAAAGTATATGACCGGTGATTTTATCGCATATCAAAGGAATTAAGTCGACTCTAATTTCAAGTGGTTGGAATAACACAAGTGCGTTTAATCTGCGTCTTTTATCGGAGTAGCTTTTGAGGTCAATTTTACCATTACAAGTAATCGAAGCTTCGTCACGCAGGTGTGGGAATAGCATTACAGTTTGGTAGCAGTCACGAAAGTTAATGATAAACGTGTATTTCAAGTACTGCAAGTACTACAGTAGCAATCAGCTCTACTACCGAGTTGAGAAGTTGCGAGTTTAACACATAACTGATTATTGTATGATGAACATATATTTTATTCTGTTTACTGTATGTCTGTGTGTTAAATATTTATATAAAATGTATAAAAGATGTTTAATCATTATTAGAACTACAAGCTATGTCTAATTTCAAATTGAATAACTAGATATATGTGAAATTGTAGCCTCATATTTACTGATAACGTGGTAAGATTTATTGTCGTGACATGTAGGTAGGCACTTATAATGTTACAGTACGTTATCTCAAATGATTATCTGTATATTTTTGTTCTTTTTAAAATTTCACTGACGATGCCGTACGTTTGTAACCATTTGATTGGTGTTTGATTTGACTAATTCAATTAATTACAAAATATATATCCCCTAAGATCTAACGACCTAATTTTATGACAAAACTATATAAACACTCGGCCCCTCCAGCCCAATAGGTACATTTATCAAAATCATTAAAGTACGGTCTAGCGACTGAAAATTATGATATGATATTTAAACCTACTTTTTGGTTTAAATAAACCCGCCAATTTAAATCTACCCCCCAAAAATTATTAACCTAAATTAAACACATCTCTAATTTTGATAATGTCAACTTGCCATTTTTGAATCAAGAACCAGTTTTTGAGACGTTTCATCTCAACTGAACAGAGGCCTCGTGGATATAAGTAAGTAAATCTTTTCTTATCTTTATAATTATTACATGACGATGTCTGAATTTTATTGCAAACAGTTATGGAAATACTATATTTTGTTTCCACAAATATTTTTTTATTGCAAAGTCACTTTAATGTAGTAGGTAATCTACGAACAATAAAATCTATGTCCCAAAATAAGGTCATCGGGTTGTTATTGTAGAAGTTAGCTTAAACACTCTAAAGTCTAAATAATCTGTACCGCTTCTTAGCACCAGTTCAAGAACTCAGGGTGCACTCCATTACCCTCGGTTGGAAAAGTTCAAAACAGATGCAGAAGACTAGGGTGCAACAAGAAGAGCACAATTATATCCGAGAAGTGCAACATTCACTTGTGCCTGACTAAAGAATGAAATTTCTTTTATATGTTTCACACTGAAATTGACTGATTTTTGATATTTTTATTTATACAAATACTTTAAAAAGGAAAAAAATCTGGACTGCAACTACTTGCACCTATTTTTAGTCCGTAGTATCGTAATTTATATCGACCTATATTTAGGTTGGCCCTTACGAGGATATATTAAACTTACCATCAAGAAAATATAGCTTAACACCACGTGGTGGCGAGTTAAAATGGATATCATTAAATCCATCTCCTTAAAAACCATTCAGATGTGGCCAATTTTCATTATGTATTATTATTACCACTTTATAAAAGTTGGCTGTTCCAGTTAACCGTATGTAGTTCTACCCAAATCGCTCCTAAAACAGAACCGCAAGCGTCTCGAGCGCATCCTCGATAATTACGCGATTATAATAAAACACTCAGCCCATCTAAGGTGCTAATGTGCATTAATTATGGGGGACGTCGGAAATGGAAAACTTTGACAGTGTTTACCAATTTGAATTATGTTGCTCTTCGAGTTCTTTCTTATTTATCAAAATATGTCTTTTCGTATTAACAAATATAATAAGCATTACCTGCCGCTTTGATTTCCTTTAAGCGTATTGCTGATGGTAAGACACGATAATATTGTCCAACTGGTTCGCTACTTCAGTCAGTTAGTGTTTATCCAGTATTTTACTGGAAATAGGGTATGTATTTGTAGCCGATTATATCGCTACCACTACGCACTCTGCATGTATTGAATCCATAATGTTCCGGAACCTACCCTTAAGAGCATTGCAGGTGCGAATGAAAACGCCAATTGGCGATGAATTATAGAGCTCTCGAAAATCGGTGTTATTTTTGGATTAAATTTTGTTGTCCGTTCTCCAATAAAAATGACTACATTTAATTACATTTTTTTCAACACTGTTTATTATGCATAGTGTAAATTCAATTTAGATTTTGAGTTATTTGAGAATACCGGTTCCTTATTATATAGTAATTATAGTATTAAATGCTTTATATTTTATATGCATGTGTAATTATGTGGGGAAAATGTATTTTAGAAGAATATAATGGTTCACCGTGTTAAACAATAATAAGTCTTAATGCAAAACATTAAAATACAATCTCGTCCTCTCTCTTTCAGCTCATACAGTTGCTTTCGCAAATACCTTTGGTTTTTTCATAGCATCACCTTTTTCATGTAAACGAAAGATAAAATGTAGTCAAAAGTACCCTGGACTTGTTTTTGCCCACTGGGGAGAAGACTGACATGTCGCGCTAAGATCGACTTACTTCCGAGAGAATATTTTTATAGCACAGTGTAATGACTGTCGCAGACAAAGATAACGCTATACATAATCGAACTTGACCGGCTATCTCAGTCTTCTTTCCGACGTGCCAAATCAAAAGCCGGGCACTATATACATTTTATTTTTAATCTATTAGACAAAAACAATCTGTCATAAATCCTCTATTCATTGGATTATACATTTTCAAGGTTTGTCTATACAGGTATTTTTCCCCATTTGTATTCAGAATTCAGGGTTACGTAAATTTTCACTTACCTGTGTGAATATACGTGTGCTTCTTCATATCAGATTTTTGATGAAACCGCTTGCCACAGTACTGGCATGGGTACGGCCTGGTGTCAGAGTGGATAAGAAGATGTGTAGACAGGGTGCTGGATCGTTTGAATGTCTTTCCACATTGTTTACATTCAAAGACCTTTTCTACGCTGTGAACCGCCCTGTGGATAAGGGTTATACATGAGGATAAATTGATATAGCACTTTTTTTTTTTCAATTAGTGTTCGTTTTATATTCGTTAATAACAATAATTTTTAATAATAATAAAAATTTCCAACACATTATGACGTATACACAAAGAGACTATTTACTTCATATACTTTGTATACTGAATATTTTTAGTACATTCATTATAAAATATGTTTGTACCAAAAAAGATTATCAAAGTATTTTCTCATCTCTTTTCTAGTAATGCATGATTGTCATATATAGAAAATACAATAAAAATAGCTATAGAACACACATAAAAGAAATATACACATTGTATATGGAACAAGTAGATAACTTTAATTCAGCAAATGTTTCAAAGTTAGTAAAATAATAATTTAGACTCACCTATGCTGGCTGAGACTAATTTCATGTCCAAAAGTCTTACTACACAGTTCACATGCAAAGGGCCGTTTGCCATTATGTGATCTTCTCGCGTGCACTTCCAAACCATGAGGTGTACTAAACATTTTCTCACACTTCACACAAGAGTATACGTCTCCTATCGGCAAAGGTCTTGACAAAGGACCGGGAGCTCCTAAAACTGCTGCTCGTAGTCTTAACAGTTCCGGTCCAGCAGCCTGAACAGCAGTGAAGGTACAAGTTACTATAACCACCCCATCCTGGAAGGCCAAGACCTCCTGCATCTCTCAAGAACTCCGCAAACTGGCAGTGGGGGGTACAAGAACGGTCTTTGGGGTTGAACTCTTGGAGCATCCGGTCTTAGCAATGCGCTAACTGAAAAAGCTTCTGATCTTTTTGGTGGTGGAGAAGAATCTGGTTGCCTTCTGGGTGAAGATGGAGGAGAATCAACTTCAAGTTCAGGTGAACTCGATCGGATCGATCGTGGTGACTGGGGTGATGGAGCCCAACAAGGACTGCCACAACGTGAAGCTGGTGAAACAACTTCAGGTCTGATTTCATTGGGATGATCTTCCTCTTCATCTTCTATTCGATCACCGACTAAGCGGTTGATACCAAAATTTATTTTATCTGAAAATAAAAAGTAGATGTAATTTACGTATATATTACAGAAACCTTTAAAGAATAAAGTATATATATATTAACATTCTACGTAAATTATAATCAAATGAAGTAATTTACATCAATTCACAATTGCCCATTATTCTTTACACAACAACAACAAAGGAATTGAATCGGGCTCCGAAGCTTTGTCCGCGCGAAACAGCGCAGGTGTCACACTTGTCGCACTTCGATGAAATGGGCCGTATCATGTCGCAGCAGCAAATTGACTTTCATCTGTACCCAGCCCTCGCCCAGCCCAACCCCCGTAATTAACACATCGGGTCGAAGGGACCCCAATCTTTTTTACAATTCACTAATCCGCGGGCGCGACTAAACGCAACTGTAGCAATTCATTGTTCGGTTCGATTGTTGATTTTTGGATAAATAATTTTGTTTCCTATTGATTATTCATTTGTCTGCCCTGCCACAGGTTATAATTGTTAAATATGAAGACATAAAAGTTTTTGTACACTTTTCTTTAGAAATCAATTAAAGAATATAGAAGCTCAATTTATAAAGGAAAGCGTTATCTAAAATATAAAATTTAAGCAAAGTATGATGTATATATATATATCTTGAAATAAGCGACATAATGATGTAGTTTTTTTTTCAGTTTATATTAATATATTTGACAACATATGTTAGTAATTATATACGTTGAATATACCTGTGCTTTCTAAAATATTTATCTTCAATAACGCTTTTTCCTTTTTTTTCGAACTGTCTACACTGGCAAAACCTCTACAGTTTCACCGGACTATATAAAATAACGCTTGATCGTTTGATTCAGACTATAAGATGTCGATCAGAGCATGAGCTAAACATTATTTTGCATCTATTATTATTAAAATTTAACTTAACTGAACGACTAAGGCCCGATACCAGTTAGTAATTATGTATACAAAACTCAAAATTTTTACCGATATACTCCTACAAAGAATTAATCTTCACACATCATCAAATGACCATCAGAACAAAACTCACGCTGTCCCAAAACAAACATCCATCTCGAGCCGAGACAAGTTACACTAATGAAGAGCAACCCCTATATCTGAAATGCAGCAGCTGTCGGCATTTGGAGCAGAACCAATCGGTAGGTTTCGGCGAAAGTCGGCAATGACTTCGTCCCCTCGGAACGTTTCATGGCCGGGTCTCTTTTAACAATGGCCAGCGTTTAAGGGTTGCCTCTGTACACTTGTTTGTTTGTCCCCTACGCGACACACTTTTATTACCCCATAGTATTTATTACTTATTAATGGTTATTTAGATTCATTGTTCCGTTCCAACAGTATGCTTGTATTTATTGCTTCGCAAAATATAGAATGAGCCCTTTTGAATGTTCTTTTGAAAATGAGGTGATCTCTAGCTGTTATTGTATTTTCTAGAATTAAGCAATTTAAAGTACTATTAAAGTATGATTATTAAACTTATAAAATAATTACATTCTAGAGAAAACAAAAGCGAACTCAGTAGTTATGATATTAAAAAGTAACTGACCTAAGGTAGTTTCAAATAGTAAATGATAGAAAAAGACCCAAATTTTTAGAGGAAGCTTTTCTTCATGGACAATCTGTATTAAACAAATCGGTTGCTGAGAGATAAAAGTATAACATACTGTATTTCTAATTATTGTGAATCGCTATGGTTAGTCCATAAAGGTGTATGTTATTTAATTTATAAGGTAATAAATAATATCCATATAGGTAAGAGGAGTTTCAAAGTTATTACTTCCAAATCGCGAGCGTCAGTACCTACTACAAACTGAATTCCCTTTGTCAAACTATTTTTTTTTTCAAATGATGCTGCTCTCTCTATAGCTAAATCATTTACACTTCACTTACACTCTTGATTGCATTGTTAGTCTTGTGTATAATAATGCTTACCTTAAACTAACCTTTGTTCAAGTAAAACAATGAAATATGGTTTTTAATACAAATTAACAAAAAAATTGGTATTTACCAAAAGAGTTAATTTTTATTGTTCATTATTAATTACTTTACTATTATTATTATTTCATTATAAGGTAATTAGTTAACGTAAAGTTACAATTTTATTTAAGTGACAGTCAAAAGAGCTTTACCTAGTTAATATGCTAAATTTTGAAATATATTTGTATTTTGCATTTCACGTATGAACGTAAGCTGCAGCGAGCCAATTAAACTGTTTTAAAACAACTAATCGCATTACAGACCGTCTGACTGCATTTTTTTCTAGCAAAACAGTGCATTAGCGTCATTACCGTCCGCCTATTTGTGTTCTTAATGCAATTTTAATTATAAAAGGCGCGGCTCACCGCAAATTGCTCCGGCGATGCATTCAGATTGTTATTTTTCTGAGAGCTTTTAACAAATTAAAAATACGAGTTTTGTGGTAGTAGTATACATTTTACTGTTGGAAATTCTGTTGTATTTTGATGATATACACTATTTCAATTTTTTAGATATCATAATCAGTGACATAATGCTTCATTTTAATAATGTTGTTGTATATTTAGAAATCAAGCTTATATTAGTAGTTAACTAATCTTATTGAGGAAAGGAGATACTGTTAGAGACACAAATTTTGGCTCTTATGCTTAAAGAGCGTCAAAAGTAGCACTATTATATATTGTGTCGAAGATAGTATCGTATAACTATGGCATTAAAATAATTAATGTCAAGAAATATTTTTAGTTACAACGACGAACAGTTGTTGACAGGAACTTGACTGATCATGCAGTTTTTTTATGTTTTAATTGAGGGTCTCATTTCATTTCGACCGATATAATGCAACTTTATTCTATTTTATGTGATATAACAAGTTGCATATAGCATATAAGCAAAGAAATAATAGCATTGAACATGAATATGAACATAATCTAGGTGGTAGAGCTACGCTAAAACTATTACTGGTTTCAGATCGAATGGGACGGCTCGCCCGGGGTAGTACCACCCTCTCACAGAAAGCCGACGTGAAGTAACAGTACAAGCACTGTTGCGTTTCGATCGGCCAGTGAGAGCGCCGGAGGCCCACATATATTAAAAGGCCGGCAATGCACTTGCGACACCCCTGGGGTTGCTAGTGTCTATGGACGGCGGTGATCACTTACCATCAGGTGACCTACCTGTTCGTTTGCCCCCTATAATATAAAAAAAAAAATTATAATAAAAAAAAAAAAATATATAGGGTTCTCCCAAAACCTTTGCAGAAAATTTTAATAATGTTTTAGCAGCTACTGGTCTATGAAAAGGTGACTTGATTATATTCAAGAAATTAAGAATTAAAAATAGAAACAATTGTGTTCAAATGAAATATGAAGCGACCAATTATTTTGACGACACCAATTGAATAAAATAAAACCTACTCTAACTATGACACTTATGTAGGAACATATAATAAAGTACGTTTCAAATATTGTAAAGTCACGTTCGTATCGTTTATCAGGATTAGAAGTTCTAATAAAATGTTAAATCAAACTCATACGGGGACCGTGACGGATTTTACAAATTTTAATATAGTTCAGGGGTATATTCGACCGACACGCGAATTGGAGGGTTTGGTGTGCTAAAACATAAAAATAGTAGATAAGTATATAGATACAATGAATGCACGCTTAGCTTATGAAATTATGTAGTAAATTTAAATTTACAATTTCACAAAATTGGGTAATAAAACTGAATTATTAAAAAATAAAACATTTATTTTATAGTAATTGCATTTATACATACTTTATTGAATGAATTTAGTAATCATTTTAAAGAATAAATATTTCTCTTATCCACATCGCAAGTCACGTTCGATTTACAGCCAGAGTTGATTTCTAGAAAATCATTAGATAAAGGTTCGTGTTACGCATGTGACAAAGTGTCAACTTTTTTTTATGAAATTACACATAAATCAAATATTATCATTCGGTTTTAATGCCTCTTATCAATAGTAGTAATATGTTGTTAATCCATTTTATCAGCAAAGATTACACAAATCTAGGATTGTAAACGGCTATCAACTCTTATACAATTTCGTGCTGTCACACCGACTTCCTAGTACACAAACAACCGAACATTCTGATTGGTCGAAACGTTTGTTTTCGTGAAGACAACCGTGTATCTGTGTATTATATTTCTAAAACAGTGTTTGAAAGGAAACTAATGAAGTCTGCGAGAAACAAATAAAAATAATAACTACGACGTAATTCGACATAAAGACAGACGGATAAAATCTATAAAACTAGTAATATTCAATTTTAATGCGGTTATCGAAGACATTCGTTTCGTCTATTCAGCCAGTAAAGCAAGTCATTCATATCGAAAATAATAATTGTTTTGAATTCCGTTAATTGAAAATGTGGCTTAAGACGCTATGTCTAGATGAGGGCTTGATTATGAGCGTAGCTATCAGAACTCAGTTCTAAGTATTTAGCGCCAAATTTACAATTTTAGGGTAACATCTGACTAGGCGGCCATTGGACCTCATAAATACCTATCTATAACCCTGAAAAATACAACCGAATATATGACAACTATAATTTTCCAATTTTCTTTATACAACGTAGCTTACCAGAAAAAAATTATCGCAAAACCTCGGGTTTAATCGCACCGGATTTATGCCCAACTAATCTGTCACACCGAGGATTATACTAATCAAAGTTGCTGTTCGAAGGTCTCTGTGATAGATTACGCATATGTAACTTGTATTAATAATATTGATTTCTTATCCACAATATTGTGACGACTCCTTTAATCTTTACGACTATGTTTTTGATGTTTATTCAATATTCATGCGAATATTCTTAAGGCTAATTGTTTTTATTATTTACTAGCAGGCCCGGCGGACGTTGTCCTGCCTTAATAATAAAACAAATGTATACTTATTATGTGCATCAAATGCATGGTAACAAATCTATTTAATTTTATAAAGATTAATACTGTATCCATCTAAATAGCCTTCCAATCACGTCATTTTATGTGACCTTTTTTTAGCCCATAGATTGATATAGTAAACTATCCTTAAAAGATAGGTATATGCCGTTGCAGATTTTTTTGTAGATCTATAAAAGAGGAATATTTCAGTATGCATTGTTTTGTTATATCTCAAAAGAATTAGGCAGCGTATTCAATGTAAGCTCCCAGGCGGCTTGACTTTTTCCAATACTTCCAAAACAGTTACCGTTATATTTCAACCTATTTAAACAAAACCTTAACAAATTATATATCTGACCCTTTCTGGTATATTACTCTATCTATTGGTGAAGACTCCATTACAATCAGTTCAGTAGTTTTTGAGTTTATCGCGAACAAACAGACAAACCGACGCGGTGGACGACTTTGTTTTATAATATGTAGTAATACCAATGGGATGTTAAAGTATTTAGGGTCGTAATTCGTATTTTTATTTTACTATCGTATCCATTTTTCGTGATTTATTTTATAAATATATGTTTTTAATGTGACCAATAAGAGATATAATATAAAAAAAGTTAATATCATAACAATTAAATACATTTTAATGTAAAATATAGCACAGTAATTAACGTATTTGTCTCATTTCTTTTCCGTGTAAAAATAATCGTTTGATGGACGACACCTAGTCCGAGTACCCTAAAATGTTTTTCGAGATGTTGAATATAGTTTATAATTGCGCCAATTATTAAAAAAAAAACACAAGTTAGCTTATTAAACGTTAAGACTTTATATCATTCGAACTCAACAAAATTGTAAACATATTCATAATTAATGTTTTGGTGTGTTATCATTACTCAATAAGAGGTTTTGACAAGTAGACGACTTGTTTAGTTGTGTATTGGTAAATAAGACACTTTTTTTATTACAGACGTCATATATCATATTATACAGCGTAAAATAAATTCTCACAATTGAGACGAAGCTAACGACACCTCATATGCTAAAAATTCACCAAACTCTTTAGATTACAGCGTGTACCAAAAATAGTAATAGCTAAATTCGAAAAATATTACACCATTTTTACACAGTCAAAGAAAAATACAGCTTCATAAATTCAATGCTATGTTTATTAAGTACATGAAACATTTAAAATAAATCCGCAGGAATTAATCACTACATAGTATAAAACAAAGTCGCTTTCTCTGTCCCTATATCCCTATGTATGCTTAAATCTTTAAAACTACGGCACGGATTTAGATGCGGTTTTTTTAAATAGATAGAGTGATTGAAGATGAAGGTTTATATGTATAATAACATAAATTAAATAGTGGAGAAATACTGTTATTTTTGAGATTACTCCAAATTTAACACGTGCGGCCCACGGGCAGTAATGTATAAATCAAAACTACTGGATCAATTTTAATCATTTTTTCAGTGAATGACATAGGCTATATATTTTATACCCGTGCGAAGCCGGAGCGGGCCGCTAGTATATTGATAAATCATGATTTGGATACACTAGACTAGGCTATTTTTATTAACTTCAATAGATACTAGGATTTATACACTCTATATTAGTTCTACAGTTTTAACATCATTATGCAATTTAATTTTTACGTCAATTATATCTGTTAACAAAGTATTTGAGATTTATTACAACTACCTGTAACCTAAATATGTGACTATAATAAATAAAATACACAATCATTGACTTCAAAGAATTCTATCTTAGAAATAATCTAATAAGATATGATATATTTTTTCTCCATAAAAGACGGTTTTGATAAATTCAGTATTACTGATAAATGTACTGTTATGATTTTTTAAATGTACAATGAGAATGTGTAGTTTGCTTCTGGTATTCCTATTATATTCAGCTCGGGAACTACTACAATTATAACGCGACAAATTAAATACTTTATTTATATAAACAGTTTGGTTTAACTATTTCTGGAAACCCCGAATATAAAATACAAATACACTTATGAGGCAGTGTGCTATGTGCAATGTAACGTGTGTGAATGCCGATTCTGCGATTACTAGTCACAGAAATTATAGCTATTTTAAAATAATTATATAACAGTGACATAATTATTGCATCCATCACAGCTATTTTTTTGTGTTGCACTTTAAAAGTACTACGACACTGTGTGTTTCTAATATTCATTTACTACAAGTGTGAATTGTTTTCGCGTAAAAAATCTGGGAATTATAATTTAAGAAGCATTTTGGACTCATAGGAAAACTAGCAGCAATACAAACGTTGATATATAACAACCCAAGATGCACGGTCTCGAACAAAAGTAAAACTGTCCATAAAACACACACTAATATACCTAAGTAGTTATGCTATACTATAAATATATACGTTTTCGCAAATTCAACCTTACTTGAATTGTTTAAAGTTGTTTGTTCGACGCGAGATTATTTGAAATAAGCGCACAATTTCAATTTGTGCGCTCATTTTATGCGGACGGTTTTGAGACATTGAGTGTGCATCTTGGGTTTTTAAATAGATCAATGCATACAAAGCGAAATTTTCATATGACAATTTTTTACATAATATGAAGAATAGCAGGTAACACAACTTCATAATTATCACGTGATAAATCATTTTGCTGTTCATATAAGAATTAGTAGTGACGCAGGAAATGTTCATCCTTAAAGTTCAAATACTTCTCACTCAGACGTAAAATCTCTTTCACATTTATAGGATCTCTATACATCTTTAAATACATAATAGGGATATAGGAAATCGCGTTCAGATACAATACATAACCTCAAAACTGTCAATTCGACGGCACTTTAGTAATCGAAGCGTTTCGTCACATCCGCATCAAGGTGGGTATTAGCAGTGTCAAGCCGTACTCTAACGATAAATATGATAAATCAGGGCTTAAAGCGGTGCGATCTGAAGGAAAGCAAACGATAAGACCGCACCGGGATTACGGTGACCGCGCCTTACTCCATTCGGAATCTTGTCGAACTACGTCATTAGATGATTACGCGTACCGAACTTGAAAACTTCAGATGCCCAGGTTTTAAACACTCAATAGTGATTTAGACAATGTCTTTTCGTTTGTTATGTATGATAACATGTTTTGTGACGTAACATTTACCTATTTCGATATAAAACATTACGCACGTGAATACAATTTTATCGGTTTAGCTCTAAGATGACAAGACATTGATTGATACACGAGTGGAAGTGAAAGTTTTGTAAATCAATTTACGTATTTAGCTACTGTATACGCGATGTGTGATGATGGGACGGAAGCATATGAGATAAAATTTAAAGAAGTCTTTATGTAAAATGCATCTTAGGAAGTAAAAAAATACAAGCATCATTTACGTATTGTTACCTTACTGGATGTGCCCCGGGCTTTGACTCGAGTTTCATTTTTGTTGCTATCGGGACTGGTTTCCCATACCCTAGGCTGCATCTCATCTTATCTCATCTCACGCATCCCGTGCATATTTACAATTTACATCGTTATTTCATACTCGCTTATCGCATTCTCTGACTACTATTTTTTATAGTAATTCGTCTGCTTCTTAGTGTTATAGCTTTATGTTAGGTAATTCATAACTTTTCTATGTAAATCCAAACTTAATATTATAAACTAGCTTCCGGTAGCGAATACGTCCGTGTTAATGCAGATTCGACTTATCCCTCTGGAACAGTACATTTTTCTGGATTAAAGGTGCCCTGTATATTTTTTATGTACCTACTCCTGATAATATTTATGGAAAATTCCGATATACTTTTTGTGTAGTCCTAAGAATATTTATACCAAATTTCATGATGACCGGCTCATTCGTTGAGGTTTGAAAGAGTAACAAATAAATAAGCAAACTTATATTCGCATCCTAACTAATGTTGCAAATGCACAATTTCGTTTGCTCTCAGTAATATAGAATACGTGGAGTACACAAAAGAAGACATAGGGTACCACCACCACCTTTCGTCCAGAAAAATAGACTGTTCCCGAGGGAGAGACCAAATCCACATTAACGTTAGTAAAATTTGATAGATTATAAATGCAAAAATATTTTTAAAATCTGACCGTGACAAGGCGTTCAAGGAAACAAAGCAAACTGTGGTAGTTTATGAATGCAAAACTATTTTTTAAATCTGACTGTACCAAGGGGTTCAAGGAAATAAAGCAAAATTTAGTGGATTATGAATGGAATAATATTTTTTTATCTGATTGTGATAAGGCTTTCAAGAAAGCAAGGAAGCAAAGCAAAATTTGTAGATTAAGAATACAAAAATATTTTTATTAATCTGACTGACAGGGCGTTCAAGGAAACAAAGCAAAATTTGGTAGATTATTAATGCAAAAATATTTTTTTAACTGACTGCGACACCGCGTTCATTGAAAGAATGCAAAAAATGGTAGTTTATACATGCATAAATATTATTAAAACCTGACTATGTCCTATGACAAGGCGTTCAAGGAAACAAAGCAAAATTTGATAGATTTAGAATGCAAAATCATTTTTTTTAATCTGACTACGACACGGCGTTCATGGAAATAATGCAAAAATTAGTAGTTTATACATGCAAAAACATTTTTTTAATCTGACAAGGCGTTCAAATAAACAAAAAACAAATAATCATTTTAGCTTTATAATATTACCATAGATAGATCTTTGAATACATTTCAATATCACTGCATTATATTAATATCAAACAATATCAAAACGCTTGTCATATATTTACTATCTTTTATCAAAACGTATGAAAAATCCCACTCATAAAAAGAAGCTCAACTCGATATTTGTTATGTAAGTTGTGATGACGTCATACTCTTTGATTTTACATCGAAACAAGAACGCAACTGCAAATGTTAATAAAATTTTGAATTATATATTTCAATATTCTATTCATTTACATTGAAGAAACAAATGTGTACAAGGTGTGTTTGTACCACGATGACCTTTCGTGTCGCAATTAATTTCATTGGTATCAATGATTTTTTTATAACATAGATAAAGTACACCACCATTATCACAGGCATGGTGCGAATATTGTTGGGTTTCCCACAAAATATCATATCAGGTAATAAATTATATAATCCGTGCATATATTACAACAATATTTTTCTGACTCACTTATCACCTATATATAGCTTATATTGATAGGATATGACAGTTTTGTGCTAACAAAAGTTTATTCACACTATTGAGGTCTCTATATAAACACAATTGAATTATCGAATGTATAATGAAAGGGCATATCACTTCAGAACGACTGCACCTAGTTAGCTAATTATATTTTGTTGTGTTTGTAATTGTGATGACCAGATTTGTATGAAAGAAAATGTTTGAACGAATAAAAATGTATTGTAAAAAGTGAAAAATGTCGATTATAAAGGTTTGAAAAGTGGATGAATGAATGAAACATTTGTAATTTTGTTTTATTACATGGTCGTACTATAATCCTATAAAGAAAACCCCTTGATCCCCTTTTTTTCTTCATTTTTTTTTTATTCTTTATAGATAAACATTTTGACCATAATCTCATCTGATATTAAATGATGATGTGGTCTAAGATGGTAAGTCACGCTTAACCTAGAGGGAGACTGGCTCTCAAGTGCAGCTGCCGGAACACACCAACACGTCCTTCGACACTGTGTCCGAACACACTACCAAAAAAGTCACCATCGCTTCAAAAAATTTTGTAATTAAATACTAAAACTTATAAAGTCGTCATCATCATCATCACCTTACCCGTATCCCACCTAAGTAGGGTCGGCACAACATGTTTTCCTTTTCCACTCTCCCCTGTCAGATATCATCTCAGTAATCACAATTTTTATACACATATCATTTTGCACGCAATCCATCCACACCTTTTTCAGTCTTCCTCTACTCCTATATCCATCCACTTTAAAAAAAATCGAAAAACACTAATACTTATAAAGTATAAATACAAAATACTGAACTATGAATAAATATATATATATCTCATTGCTATCTTGATACGGCGTTAGTGTTTTCCATTATAAACAAATTAACTTGTATTATAAGACAAAATGTCACTCTTATAAAACGAATTCGGGTAACATAGTCCACGTCGATATTAAGTACTAATTATATAATAAGTACACTTGAATTCGAGACACTGATAATATATGTAAGAAACATTCGTTTCCAACTTATATTCCGACAGTTTATCGACCTGACGTAATGACCTCACGTTATCTCGGCGGCACCTTTGTGTGCATGCTCCGATTTCTCCTCTCGATGTTTCCACGAAATATTTGCTGAAACAATAGCACGCTATGTTTGTGTCGTTAATCAACATTGATAATACGGTCTACGTAAAGCTACGCGAGTCGTATAAACCTCCCTATTTCAATGTCATAAGAGATTCGACAATGTAATCAAACCGGCCGTTTTACCGTGACAGTATAACATTGTGAGTACATAAACGCAGCGCGTTGCCGTCGGCGTCTTTGAGATTAAATTCTCGTTTGATAATTGCCAGTCAACAAAGCGCCTAGATTTGTGATAATGGACATGTTAACAACGTTTGTAAATAACTTTAATTATTTTTTCAAATTGTGATTTAGGTTAGGCAACTAGATATAGGAGTCGGTATCGCACTGTGATGACGAGACAAGTATTCACAGATGCTTCTTATAAATCTTTTTATATAATAAATGATGTGCATCGTAATCGTAACATTCTATTCCTTAATAAAATTCAGATATCTATACATTTAATAACACATATATATTATTATATAACATATAACGAATCCCAAGCAAACAAAATTATATACCAATAAAATGTCCACATAAAATAATTTGGATTAAGTAGATACAGAGTAATAAATTATAGTTTTTCTACAGAAACAGTATTTTATTATGTACAAGATAAAAATAAATATTATTAAAGGATAAGAGAACAAATTATTAATTACAATATTATTTACGACATCACATTTTCTCATCAATACATTTTATCTGAATTCATGGAATAATTACCTACTTATATTATTCAATTATGGATAATGCAAGTTCCGTATAAGAAAGTATTTCTGATATAAATTATTTTGCACAGAGGCACATTATTATTATCATCTATGACTAAACTTACGGTGTCTTAAAACCGAGGTACACCAAAAAAATAAAATGAATCGGCAAAGTTATTAATTGATTTCTAAAGAAATATTTGATTATTCTCTCTTTGCAGAGTATAAAATAACTAGTAATATGTTAGAAAATTACTTCAAGAAATGCTTAGGATAATGTGGAATTTAATTAGAATATTATTATTATTTGTACAAATTGTTAATATTATAAACTGGTTGCAAGAAATTTTTTTAGTCATTAATTTAAATTTTATAATTCAGTAAAAGTACCAATACAATATTAGCAAAGTCCCAATTATTGTTGACAAAAGCCTGCCCACATTGTTTTCACAAAAGGGACAACACGAAATTCAATTGTCATGGTTAGAAGTCACGCGAACTTTAAACATAATGTTACAATGTGAGTAACAGCATAAGTGTCGTATTAAGAAATAAAATGAATATTAAATAGAATTTTTTGTTATCACAACCACGTACATTGTATAAATGATGCCGGTGTAATTATAATTTCAATTTATAAAAGTAATCCTAACTCATATTATAAACGCAACAGTGAGTGTCTGTGGCTGTTTGTTACTCTTTTATGCCTTAACTACTCGACCGATCATGAAGAAATTTGCATACATTTTGTCAAGCATACAGAACAGGTCAGTAAAAAATTACTGTCTCTGAGGGATACATAAATTGTACACCAACGCGAGCGATGCCACACGAAAAATGTAGTTAATTTGTTGAATTGAAACTCGACTTGAGTTATCAAATCATTCGGAATAGATAAATAACAATACAGTTGCCAAGTGTCTTTATATTTAAACAAGAAAAAAATACCCTTAATAACTAATTTTAACAGCTTATTCAATGTAATTTGTTTTTTATTTATTTGTATACATAACCTGTACTTAGAAAGTAACAAGAAAGTAATTGATAAATTTTAACGGTAAAAATGAACGATAGCGGTTAATGACGTCAGTTTATTTATTTTTATCTTACTGCACAAAGGGAGGGTAATGTCGGCACGCTCTATAGCCTAAACAGCTTAAAAGAACTTTGAGTGCCGTTACGTACATATTAATATATGAAGGGAATAAGGTATTTCATTATAAAGTATGACGTTCGTGAATCTAAACGTGAGATTTTACATTCTGGTTTTTGTTTTTTTTTTATTATTAAAAACTGCACTTATTATAATACAATGATTAAATTTCTATATCTACGTAATACGATAAATCATGTTTAATAAAAGTTGTGGGTCTGTGCCCCCACGTATACTGAATACGCCCCTGTGCGTGTCTACTTGTCCAGACTTGGCCAAACAGCGACGTGAATAATAGGGTAAACAATGGGCATGTCGTGACGGGTCGCCTACGCGGCTACTGTGCAAATATTGATATATTCAGACATTGCGAGTGTTGTTACCCTTTGATTGATCGCGCTCTGTAGTTTTTCTTACCTTTTATAGCATTTCGATTTTTTTAATACAACAGTCTGTAAACCCTTCCCAATCAATATCGTTAATTGCAGAACGTTGGTTTAGTCCTTATTATTTTTTCTCCATCATTTTACTTTAATAACAGTTAGGAAATTCAATTTTGTTCACATGTACTAATGTTATCCATTAATGTTAATGCCTTATAATAAAGCTTAATCATATGTAAATTATTTGAACTGAGGTGCAGTCTTATGTTAATCTGAAAACTTAATTCTAATTGGTTTAGTAGTTTAAAAGGAAACGCGTTTTATGAGGGAAAATTAAGAATTTTGTTATAAGTATACTAATTAGAGACAGTTTGCTTTGTCGTGCTTTTTTTTGTTATGTGTATTGTATCCGCAGCATATAAGCGTTTCTGGTACATTAAAAAAAAACATTTCATATACATATCCGTTATATTAGATTTTAAGGTAAATACGACAAAATATATGCGAAACAATTTTATTTATTATTTTGTGTATAAAAACTCTGTCACAACTAAGGATTTAATTGTAGTAGGCGTAACAGAATATTCGTTTTTATTATTATGGAAATGACTATATATATGATTAAAAAAACTGCGTAATTTACTTCTTAATTGTGGCGCTGACACTTGATATTGTCATACCATAGACAATATATGTTTTTTTTTCTTTTTCGAATTGTCTACACTGTTGGTTTGTTAGGGCCGCTACAGTTTCACCGAACTACAAATATTTATTGTCTATGATATTCCTGTGACTATTTACAAGTTAAAATAATTATTTATCATTGGGTTTGGTGACAAAATTTTTACTGCAGAATGTACAAGCCACAAGTCCGACAGACTATAAATTCACATCCATGAATTAATAAGTTCATTAAAAAAACATAAGTAAACTTTAACGGAACACGCTTACCCACAAACACAATTTTTATAAGTTCACGACCTCAGAGACAGCGGGTACCGCTTTGATGTAATAATAAAAAGTATTGGTCGTACAGTTGTCGAAAAGGAGGACGCCATTTATATTTTTTTTAGTTTCAATATTGAATGAGAATACTTTATTGCACTTTTGAGTATATACACTGGCGATTTTTATAATGGCAGCGCTACCTACCGGGTCCAATTGTGAATATAAACATGTCTTGAATCCACTTGAACACACAGGAAAAACTTTATTATAATCTGTCTAGACGTTTACGAGGAGTTCAATCACATACATGTACAGAAGAATTAGTTATATAAGGATAATAATATAGGAACATTAAATATAAGGCTAATTAATTGTATAGTAAAGTTCTTGTAGTCCGGTGAATCTGTAGAGGCCTTTCGGGTCAACAGTGTAGTCAGTCCGAAAAAAAACAAGTAAAGTTCTAGGGCACCCAGATACAAAAATGACATAATTATAACGCAAAAGCACATCAACTCCGCGGACAATATATATGACCTTTATTCAAACTGATAACACTGTTAGCCTGGCAAAGCCACTACAGTTTCACCGGACTACGACGAGCGCCTAAAGCCGGTCCACAGCTAAATATTGTAAGATTTGTAAGTCAACCAGTCATCAAACACCTTTAAAAAAATGTCCCGCGTATCCCTCGAAATATAACAACATGTATATACATATTTATTATATAGATAACAAATATTATGTAAGCGCTATATAAAATATGTTGGTTGACGCCGTTTCAAGTCGGTACAATCCATACAGCCCAAACAGGCGGACCACAAAACGTTATCTGCTGAACTGTGTTTACTTACAAGGGTACACATGTCCAAATCGGATTTACAACGTATCGAGACAAGCATAATATAGGAGGGTTCGCATAAAAATACTCGTTATTATTTTTTAATCGAAAATCTATAACCTCAAAATCGATTCACTCGTTTATCGTCATTTAAACTATGAAATACATACTTAGTCAGTTTGTTTTATAACAAAAATAATATAGATTTACTGTAAAAAAAATCACTTCATAAAAAGAAAATAGTTCGACAAAGTATTGACATATTATTATAGAACACGCTAACTATTTATACCATAGGTTATGTACCACAAACACCGAACACACCTTTAGGAATTCTAACTAATATGCCATCTATTAAAATGGGAACGAATTTTGAATTAATAATTTATTGTATTTTTACTATATACACTGGTGCGCTCAGTGCGAAGATTATAATGGGCAGAAAAAAAAACGAAAATTATGTAAAATGTGACTATAATACAAAGAATGTACTAAGTATCTTTCAAAATGATCGATAACAGGGATATAAAATCGGGTGAGTGCCTTAAGCGCTCCCTTTAATAGTCTGGTGAAACTGTAGACGCTTTGCCAGGCTAATAATGTAGACAGTTCGAAAAAAAAAACGATAGATAACACTACTTTTTTGGTGCTTTAATAAGATCAAAATCAAAAATCAATAATACTTTATTCAATTTAGGCCCTAAGAAGGCGCTTATGAACGTCAAAACTAACACCGGTTCGGAATACATCCCAGTCATCGAGAAGAACCGGCAAGAAACTCGATCGGGTTTATCTTTTTAACATATACTTATATAATTAAAATTCATTATACATTACAATCGATTTTAGTGGATGCACAGAGAGGAGTCAATTCCAGACATCACCATCGTTCACATATTGATCCACTCTATAATAACCCTTTGACACCAAAACCCGCTTAACATGGCACTTAAGCTTATAGTCTGGCAAATCAGTAATATGCTTTGGGACTTTGTTATAAAATCTAACACTATTACCTAAAAAACTGTTACTGGTTTTACTGAGTCTAAAACATGGAATGACCAGTTTGTCACAGTTTCTAGTTTTTAAATCATGCCTGTGTTTTACGAACTCCAGCTTATCAAAGTTTTTGCGAACATACATTAAGTTATCCAGAATGTATTGAGAAGGCAGAGTTAAGATACCGAATTCCTGAAACTTAGAAGCATTTGGGTTACGTAATATTTACTTTGCCTTTCAGATTTCTAAGGAAACAAAAATGCGTTTGAAACGAATCCATGTTTGCGGGCATTAGAAATCGTTAAAATTAAGTGACTTTTTAATTTTAGGAAGCTTGATTTAATATAATAGCATATATTCATTTTTGTGTATGTTCCCCAAATATAATAAAGTAAAAAAATGCTTTTATAATCTCAGTGCATAATAAGTGTGAACACAAATAGACAATCGCAACGAAATATATTGGGTAATATTAACTGGCAAATAAAATAACTGATTCCCGTTCTGTCGGTACGCGTTATCTATATCGAAAAAAATGGTGTTCGACACAAAAAATTACAACCATCATAACATCGCACGTTTAAACTGTCGATAGTCGATAATTCTGATAAAGTTATCCATGTCACCTTTGTCGATGCCGCCTGCAAATCAAAGTTATAAAACAAACGTAATTTCGGCGCGCGATATGCGCTGACGGGCGACCAGATAAGATATGTCAGGCCCAAATCTGAAGCCGTGGGATTTGGTGAGACCATGTTATTGGAATTTTTATATACATGCGCCGTATGTTTCTATATTGCGAGTCCATTTTTTTTTTGTTTTCATTGACGTCGTTATTGATATAATAAGCGACGGTTATGAAATCATATACGCGGGAGGTCGCTTTAGTTATTGCATGACGTCAGTATCTCTGTTTTACTACAATCACCGGTTTCACTAGTCACTATTAGTAATATTGAACTGTTTTTAAGTAATCAAAGATTTTTTTTTTATATTTTTTTGGTAAGACACTACTAGCAGCTAATAGCTGATGCGTGTGTATCAAATAGCTTGGAGATGTCTTCCTTGTCCAATCTGCTCTTAAAGGAGTTTATGGTTAGATGCCATTACAACATTTTTCTGAGAGTTTGTTCCATGCTGCGACCACTCTGTTAGACAGGAAATGCTTCATTGGATTTCTTTTTGCTGAGGCTTCACAAAGTTTCAAGGGATAACCTCGTAGATGTCTATTTTCATTTAGCTTATATATATCTTTAAGGCTGGGCACATCGTAATAATCAGTGAGGATTTTATAAGTTTCGACTAACATGCCCTTTGTCTACGCTGTTTCTAGTGTGGTAAGGCCAAGGTTTTTGAGATGCTGTTCATAGGGTAAGTTACACGTTGTATATACCGTCTTGGTAGCCCCTCTCTGTACATTATCATTGACCTTAATGTCTTTTTTGAAGTAGGGATCCCAGATAATATAAGCATGTTCAAGGAGAGGTCTTACAAAATCCAAATAGGTAGATACTTGACTTGCTGCTTTAAAAGCTAAATTTGTTTGGAAATATTAGAAGAAAATAATGCCAACTAAACATGTATATACTGAATAATCAAATAGGGAACGTTTTAGCTTAAATTCTGTATAATGTTCTACCTAGTTATAGCCTTCTTACTAAGAAATATTTTTAAATAATTTTAACGTATGAAGCGGAATATTATGAGAATAGATTAAAATAAATACATTTTTAAATATATCCAGGTTTATTACACAGTCTATTTATTTATTTATTTCACAAGGCATACATTACAGATAATAAGTGTACATTTTTACAATTATTATTAATAGTGTTTTTTTAGTTTGCTATATTATCCATATATATATTTGTTGGAAGAGGCTACTTACTGTAGAGTTATATCGCTATTTTCATAACGTATGACCTAAAAGTTACCAGGACTTAAGAACACTATTGTGATTTTGGTATTTTCGTTATTGAATCATTACGAACACGTTATCAGAAAGAATTTAAGATTTTGGGTAAGATTCGTCGCGACTCCTATACCTTCAGTGCCCTGTATCGTTTTTATGGTTGGTATTGCAGTAACTATACCCCTGCAGCTTATTACATATAAGAAATTATAGGTTTTTGTAGTAGCAGTCTTTGGTATGATGGTACCTACATATTTGTTAGTGTTCACTATGATTGATACGTGTATTCGTTATCATTTTGTGTAATACGGACTTATTATATTCTGTAAAAAGAAAAAAAAAACAACAGACACACACTTGTCAATGCCGGAAAAGATAAGGTTGCCAAAATATATTACTACAGGCATGATAAAACATAAAAATTAAGCTAATAATGCTAAAACAGAACCGATAAAAATATATTTTTTATAAAATATGTTAGATCTTCTTACTTATTATTTTAAGTTTGATTCGGAAATCTACATTTTTTTCTCTGTTTTTTTGGGGCGAAGACAAGGTAATTTAGCAGTGGCAGCATCGACCATCGTATCTAATAAGGGGCCTTAAACTATTAGAGTATTTTTTTTTTCGAACGAACTAACGCTATTTCCCTGTTGGGCTTTCACAGCTTTATCGAAGCACATTATTAGGGCAAGGAATTTTTTAACGCAAACCTGTCAATACTTTGTTGTAACTACTCGCCTAATTAGTTATGCATCCTCAGATTGCAAACTACTTCGAACTTCTTATTATAAACATTTTTATTAGACACTTATTATCAACTAGCAGGCCCGGCGGACCTGTCCTGATAGTTAAATAATATATATATGCATGAAACGATTAAGGCGGCTTCACTTTTTCCGATCCTTTCAACAATTATCATTATATTTCAACCAAATTACAAAAAAAACCTTAAAAAAATTATATACCTAAACCTTCCTCGTGAATTTCTCTATCTATTGGTGAAGACCGTTCAATAGTTTTTGAGTTTAACGCGAAGATCTAGACAGACAAACAGACGCGGTGAACGACTTTGTTTTATAATATGTATTGATAAGCTAAATTTGACGTAAACATATCCCTCGGTTATCGGATACAAAAACTGAAAGTTATCATTTTGTACTACTGTTGTATTAAAGACGTTATGTCGATATAACGAAGTGTAGTAGAAATTATTTTTACCTCTCATAGGGTAGACGTCATGGCTCTGCGCAGGAGGGGAAGAGCCCAGCCTTGGTTCTGGTCTACTTGCAGACGCACCCCACAAAGAATGACATATCCCGTTCCGTAGAGCTTCACTGGCTGTCATCCCTGTGTACAATAGAAAAATAAGCCTATAGTCAAAACAGACAATATTCGAATGTATTTTCCAGTATCTTGTAAAGTACAAGTATTCACGAAAAAAAGTGTGTGTGTACTTATGTACACGCGTTAGAAGTTATACTTCTTTGGCGTAACAAGATAAAGATCTTTTTAAAATTTTATCTTTCGCCTTATTCTACGTTTGTAGAAAAAACGACAATAACAACAGAAAAAAGGTATTTAATACATACATAATTTTTTTTTAATAAAATGTTGACTATAGTTAACTTTAGGGTGTTGGTTCCTCGTGACGGTGTGCGCGCGCATCATAAAAAATTACTCTCATTAATTTTGCCCTAACGCGCCAAAAAAGTATAACTTCAAAAATATTAGTACAAAGAAACAATGAAATATATATATTCTTTTGTTACTTATAAATCGCATTTTTTTAAATTTTTATATATATTTTACATTTTCCCTACTGATCAAAATTTAGTAATAAAAACTCTTCTTTGTTATATAGAGAAATCTGGAATTAATCGTCTGGGTGAAACTATTTTTTATGTCATAGACAAAGTTATAACCTGCACGCTGTCCACACGACATCAGTTGCAACCTATGGTTATTTGTTACCAACTTATCGGAGGAGCCCCATGCCTATAATCTTATTATTAGGCCTTCGATTATGTTCCTATTCCACGAGTTGCAGCAGATGCTACGTCGCGTCAAAAGGTGGGTGGTTAACGTGTGTTCCGGCAACTCCACATGAGAACAAGTCTCCCTATAAGCTTAGCGTGTTTACCAACTTCGGCCATATCCTCATTTGACATCAGATGAGATTGTGGTCAAACACTAGAACTTATACAATAGAAAAAAAAAAGAAATGTAGGTATTGGTGGTGCTTCCACACTTGAATGTAGTTATTTGATTTTACTGATTCTATCATTTCCTCATTGTCGCTTATTTGATCTACATTAATTATGTATCAAAAGAAAAAGAGACCTTCGACTATGAACCCAAAACACAATCAAAACTAGTAGGAAAACCCATTGATAATCCGATCAAAGGCGCTTCTCTATCAGATAATAATCTCTTAAAGAGGGACAGATAAATAATAATATAAGTCAAGTAAGTAATATATTTATCATAAATAAATGACGTCTAGTGTAGAAAACATGACTTAGAAATATACGAGTAAATCAACAATATACATATTATAAAAGAAAGCCGTCCACCGCGTCTGTCTGTCGTCTATATAAAATCGGGTGAGTGCCTTAAGCGCTCCCCTTAGTAGTCCAGTGAAACTGTGAAAGCATTATTGCTGGCAGTGAAGGTCAGTTCGAAAAAAAAAAAAGCAAAAAAGCGTCTGTCTGTCTGACTGGATGTTCGCGATAAACTCAAAAACGACAGAACGGAGTGTAATGAGTCTTCATCAATAGACAGAGTAATTCATGGGGAAGGTTTTTTTTTGTAAATTAATTGAAATATAATGAGAAATGTTGAAAGAATCGGAAAAAGTCAAACCGCCTTAAGCGTTTCATGCACATAACTATTTTTTTTTATTATCAGGGCAGGACAACGTCCGCCGGGCATACTAGTTGTATATAACTTGTAAATTTAAATTATGATAAGCAATCATTTTTCTTCAAAATAATTATAATTTATAATTGGTCTTATAATAAAAGTGGTTACTCATACTAGTAAGAGTGAAGTTCACGCGAGTCATCTCTAGGCCACATCCTCATTATTGTATTACGAGTATGTTATAATTATAGTCTACTGAGTCACGCTTCTCTCGACTGTCCCTTTACACCTAGACGTTTATAGTATGGGCCAGATAGATAAAGATAATGGATATAAACTATGCCCAATATGAACACTTTTCCAGTTTGCACTGCATTTTTGTTTCATTTGATTTCTTGTAACTAATGTTGTCATACTGAAACTATTCATCCTGATACTGCACATGAGAACTGTTATTAGATAGAAAATGTTATTTATCTTCAAAAAAATTTAGTTAGATATACTCAGTCACTAGGTAAGGTGTTGTTAAAGTTAAAAGCTAACTTAAACCTCGAAAAATTGAAGGATTTCATTTAAATTAATTCCCTTGTAAACGATACAGTATTATAAATTGTTGTTATATAAAAAGATATTTATTTACCTTTGGTAAAAAAAAGTTGAGGCAATCGTAAGGACTACCGATAGAAGTGAAAACTGGAAACAATGGAAATACTGTGCTCTTTTTTTAATCTTTAAATTTCATAATTTGTAAATTGAGTTTATTTAACATTAGTCTTCTTTTCACATTATTGACACTCAATAGAATACAAAATTTCAATGTTACACGTACACAAGCCGCTAGATATACCACGCGTCGCCAGTCTGACGTAAGGCGTATGTGTGGTAGAGCTACGCTGAAGCTATTACTGGTTTCAGCATGAATGGGTCGGCTCGCCCGGGGTAGTACCACCCTCTCACGGAAAACCGACGTGAAGTAACAGTGGTTACACTGTTGCGTTTCGTTCGGTCAGTGAGAGCGCACTTGCGACTCCCCTGGTGTTGCTAGTGTCTATGGACGGCGGTGATCACTTACCATCAGGTGACCCACCTGTTCGGTTGCCCCCTATAACATAAATAAAAAAGAAAAAAAAAAGCGCAATACGTCACGAGCATGCCGGTGACACGAACCCATAAGTTTTTCTCCTGCCAAAAATCGCTCAACGCGGCTAAAGGAGTTTTCGCTTAAAAAAATATAATATTGCTAATTATACTCTTAGTTGTGCCCTTCGAAGGAATAAGATTAGTGAAATATAAAACTGACATTCATTTATTTCACGGCGATATATAAAAATATTTTTTCGCTTATCGTTGAAGTGATGATGGTGGCTTAAATTTAATGATTAGCGTCCGACACCGTGTCGTTGGATATAAGTTCGAATCCTTGCCAATGAGTCGCAGTTTTCCGTGACGAAAAACATCGTGGTGAAACCAAAAATATGGTGATAGGGGTTTTTCTAAGTTCGCCCGACTAGCTATCACCCTCAACTCTCAGGTTCAAGTCTATTACCAAATATCTGTAAGTTTGTTTCGGAATCTGTACTCCAGGCTCAATCCCCCCTCTAGGTTTAACGTCTCTACCAACTTAGGTCACAACGTCGATTAATACCAGGCCACAACGAAAACTTCATCTTTAGTGTTTGAAATCTCACTCACATCATCACGAGGAGGCAAGTAGAATCTTTTACCCTAGCGATGGGGGATATGTTAATACAAAAAACCAAACATATTAATATTTTATCACTAATATATATAAGATTCATTCTTACACTATTGAAATCTAATTTTTCAACAAATGAACAATAATTAAAAATGTTAAGACAAACAAACTTTAATTTCATTATATTTATTCTGATAATTTATTGCTAGTGGAATGTGATATTCAATAATCACATATTAAAGTTTTCGACGCGTATCAAATAACCAGTAACACGTTGAAATGTACACTTCTAAATATAGTAACGAAACAAACATTAGCACAGCTCGTGATCCAGTGAGAGTTAAATTAGTTACAAGAAGTCCTAATATGGAACTGGTCTTCTGATAGATTTTATATGAATATATTATATATTAACTTAATGTATAGTGACATATATATTTATTGCAAATATGTAGTAAACACTTAAAAATCAGGCTTTACTTTTTAAAAGCCGGAAGTAGTAAGTAAGTAAGTAGTCCGGTGAATCTGTAGAGGCCAAAGTGCCAACAGTGTATGTCAGTTCGAAAAAAAAACTTTTTAAAATCGCGTTAATGCAAATTTATCCTATTCCTCGGGATAACGTTTTTTTTTTCTGGATAGCAGATCCCTTATCCTTGAAGATGTTGTTTTATGTACCCCGGACAACGTATATACAAAATTGAATACTGATCGATTTAATAGTTAAAGCGTGAAAGCATAACAAACAGACAAGCTCACACTCGTGTTTATAATATTAAAAAGGTTTCCAGCAAAAGTTATTGATTCTATGTCTTATCCTAAGATATTACATCTTTCTACTGTCCATCCATTTGTTTTCTTATACCTCAATCTCCACTCGTTTGATGTACGTATTTTTAAAAGTGCACCCTTCTTTATTGTATGTAGAAACTAGTAAGCCCGGCGGACGTTGTCCTGCCCTGACAATAAAAAATATATCCTTATGTGCATCAAATGCTTAAAGTAACTAATGTATTTAATTTGATAAGGATTAATACTGCATCTGTCTTAATAGGACTTCCAACTACCTCATTTTGTATTAAATTTTTTAGAAGGTATATGGTATAGTAAGATATCCTTAAAAATAGGTAAATGCCATCGCAGCCTTTTTTGTAGATCTATAACAGAGGAATATCACTATGCATTGTTTTGTTATATCTCAACAAAATTAGGCAGCGTTTTCGATAACTCCCAAACGGATTTACTTTTCCAACACTTCCAACAATTATCGTTATATTTCAACCAATTTAAACAAAACCTTGACTCATTATATATCTAAACCTTCCCTATGTATTAACTCTATATATTGGTAAAGACTGCATTACAATCCGTTCATTAGTTTTTGAGCTTATTGCGAACAAACAGACAGAGACTGTAATGAATTAAAATAGAAGGAACGATTCAAATCAAGAATGAAGGAGGGTACAAGATAAGATAGAAATAGGTTAGAATACCTATTCCAAATTCAAATAATATTTTGTTACTCTTGTGAAAAGGAGGCGATTATTTTTGTGTTCACAAAAAATATATATTATACAGAAAGTGATATTTTAGTGGCCCGGCTAAACAGACCAATTGAATATTGTCTTATCGGCGAAATGGCCGGTCATGATTTGCTCGTCAGGGCCCGGCAGTCACCCGACAGTCACAGGCAGTCACTCTCGACGCGCGTGAACTATCAACGCCAATTTGTTATTATTATTAAGTGCTCTTATTACGCTCGCCACACTTTCCAATGCATGATGCTATTTATAGATGTAACAAAACTTTACAAGTGACTCGGAATTGGGTTAAACTCATTACGATTACTAATAAATATGTATCACTAACAGTTAAGTATCTAAATAAATAAAAAACAAATGTTGTATGTCTGTAAGCGCATCACTTCAGAACGGCTGCAATTCTTTTTTGTGGCCTATTTATAATTGCCTAGGACGAGGTTAGTACGAGAGAAAATGTTTGAGAAATAACAAAGTTGGATTTAAAATGTCCATATAAAATAACGAGTGAGTGTATGAGACTGAAGATAGTAGGGTGATATCATTAAAAATATTGATAAAATTAATGTTTAGTGGCCATTTTATTTCATTACATGGTCGTATTGTAAAAGAAAGATTTACTCTGATTTTTATTTGTTAAGTCAGGTCGGACAACTAGTATTTAATAGATAGATATATGTAAATATATTGTCCGACTACACTGTAAATTAAAACTTTAGTTATATTGTAGAGAAAAAAAATAGTCAAACTGCAAGAGCTTTTATTCTATTTGTAATTTATATTAATGAGATTTGTTCAAAAAATTAAACTAAAGGTTTAAAAATGTTGATTTGTTACGAGAACATTATTAATTTACTTATTTCTCTTACTTTTCTTCTCATTCTCGTTCTCATTCTCTTTTTTTCTCTTCGTTCTTTACGTTACGTTTCATATCCTTAATTTTAAAACTATACATTTTCACAACACACGTAGGTATCTGTGTATTATCGCCACCAAATAATCAAGCGAATATTTCTAGCTCTTACGACATATTTACAACATAGTGAAGTCCGTTATTTAGTAACAATTACAAATTAAAACATGATAATTTTGAAAACATATATGCATTCCATGACTTGACACCCTACATTAATATAACAATTTTTGTACTTTCTTACGAGAAGTAACAACCTTGTTGTTTCCAAGGTAGTATATGATACAAAATAATAAAAAAGACAAACATACTGTTTTTATCATATTATTATTAATATCTACATCCAAAGAAATCTTCAAAGCAAAGCCTAAGAAAAGGTAAAAAAAATCCAAACTTACCAATTAAAGACATCGTGCATTAAGAACACACAATATTTATAAACACCACTTTCAAGAGGTTTCTATCAGAAATAAGTTACAAGTGGATTTACACGATAAAAATTATCAGAACACATGTATTTAGGTAATCACGGCCGCTGTTACAAGATATTAGTGATTATCAATTCAATTAATATCGTGTACTTTCTGATAAATATGTGAGGTAATCACATACATTTTTGTTGAAATAATATATTTCAAACTATGTATTTCAGGTATTCAAGAATTTCACATGGTTTAAAGGCTGTCATATACTATGGCAGTAAATAAAATTGGAAGTGCCTCCTTAATTGAGAGTGTAAATAAGATTTTGTATAATATAGTACCCGGCATTTAATTTGATACGTCGGGGAGGAGAGGGAGACGTCCGACTAAGATCGTCTTGCTTCAGTATTGTACTCTCTATGACACAGCGCAATGACAGCTATACTCGTAGATAAAGATAATTCTATACGAAACCGAACTTAGCCGACTATCTCGGTGTTCTCTGCGACATATCAAATCAAAGGCTGTGGGTACTGTATTAACTACTTATAATTAACTACTATACACTGCGATTTTACTTGTATTTAACTTTTAAAATTTTTAATTACTGCTATTGTAGCTAGGTAAGCTTAAACAAATTCCATATAAGGCACGATTGTTGCGCAAGTTAACCAACCACGCGACTATACAACGCGACAAGCTACCCTGATAACGTAGGCATTCACAGTTCGGCCGTTCTCGGTACAGTTATCATCATACAACTTATGCGCTCTCAGCTCTCGATACCCGGCACTGCATGACACGTCAAGACCGCATTCTTACTTAATTCTCGCTTAGCGTAGTTTCTGGTACTTCTTAGGATTAGCGCTTTCAAGAAAACAATTTTTCGAAATTTATAACATTAATGTAAATATACAGAATTATTGTTATATAAATATTAGTGTATTATTTAAGCAAATATAATTAGGTGACTTCAAATGCAGAATATTATCTATAGATATATTTTAAAATTACAAGGATGCCATCCAACTCGCCGTCCGAACGTAACGTTCTCCGAAGGCTGGCCCCATTTTCACGTTATACCTATAGCATTGTTTAAACGCCGACTGTGGTATTGAGAAGGTCTCTGATTGTGAAACGCTTTGACATTAATAAACAGTTGAAGCGATGATGGCTTAGATGATAGCATCTTCGAGCATTGAGTGGAAGGACTTAGTTTCCAATCCTTGCGACTGACTGAGTCGGAGCTTTCAGGTGAAGGAAAACATCATGATGAAACCATAGCTTGGTGGTAGGCTTTTTTCTAAGTTCGTCAGTTTAGCTACCACCCTCAAGTTGAAAATCCGTCACCAAGCACCTGTTGGTTGTCTTCCGGCAGCTGCAATTGAGAGTCAGTCTCCCTCTAGCTTCAGCGTGATTACCGTATTAACCCACATCATTATTTAATATCAAATGAAGTTATGGTCAAACGCTAACCTTTAAGTATAAAAAAAAATCCTATGCGAAATAATTAGCGGTAAATGAATTGTGAAAATTACTTGTATATTATATATTAAACACTTATAAGAGGTGGTAGAGCTACGCTGAAGCTATCACTGGTTTCAGCATGAATGGGTCGGCTCGCCCGGGGTAGTACCACCCTCTCACAGAAAACCGACGTGAAGTAACAGTGCTTGCACTGTTGCGTTTCGTTCGGTCAGTGAGAGCGCCGGAGGCCCAAATATATTAAAAGGCCGGCAACGCACTTGCGACTCCCCTGGTGTTGCTAGTGTCTATGGACGGTGGTGATCACTTACCATTAGGTGATCCACCTGTTCGTTTGCCCCCTATAATATAAAAAAAAAAAAAAATGTAGCTTGTGTTTTTTTATCTCCAATACGACGATATTTGCACGCAAAAGTATAAGTTTTTCGCACATTAACAAATTATTTATGACTTCAATAATGTAACGGTCCGTTAATATCGTACGTAACGTATGGGGAGTAACTAAAAGGACACGTGAACAGGATAAGGACGACAACGAGCGAGGGCAATCAGTGCCACGTTTTAAAGGAAGAGAGCGATTCGGTGGCGCCAGGCCGACGACCAAACTCTAATGGAGAGTGATGTATGTGCGACAATGGACTGGGTTACTCAGTTGAGCCGGTAGTTTTATTATTAAATTTTCGTCTAACCAGTTTTACATACGCTTACGTACACTATTCAAATTACTACACCACGGTAAATTTGCAAATTGTATACTTCCCGTTCGTTTCTGCAATCGATCCGTAATACACGAATTAATAAAAACATAGATGGTTTTAGCGTAAATGCAAACTGAAACCAGTCTGTATCATTTTGTTAAATAAGGAATAATTTTTGAAGTGATTTATGGCGGCCATGTTTGTTAAGATGTAATTATTTCGTTCTTAATATTCCTTAAATCTTATGTTCGTCAAATAGAACTACTATTGTTAAATTACTTCTCACATTAATCAGTACAAGGTCGATCTATAAATATTATTGCCTTAAAATGTATACGTCATCATCTTGCAATAAGCTTAATAGCTTAATTCACATATAAAACATAAATGTCTATTTTTCTTCATCACCATTCTAACAAAGAGTCAACAAATGTACAATAGATTCATGTAAATAATTCTCTACTTTGGTAGTGAATTTTAATCCTTTATACGCAGTAAAATAAATTATAAACATTTAACTTTATTATTCGTAAATCATATTCAAATTGCTCAGATTTATACCTAATAATATTACCAAAAGTTTACAATTTATAATAAAGTTAAAATTAAACCTAAACATTTTTATACAAACCCATAAAATTTTCAAACTAGGTCATCGAATTAACAGATAAAATCGACTTCTATAAATAGAATATACTCTGTTCTAATATAATCTATTTTTAAATTGGCAAGGCTATATCGTTGCATCGAATGAGTCATTAACTCGGTCAAAAACAAAAGGCGAGCCGAATGGCGCCAACACGCCGCTCGGGAATCAATGACCGGCGTCCGGGCGCAGGCTCATCATTGAATTGACGCTGACAGCGGCAATTGTATCATCGCTTCCTGTCTTACACACTGGATCAAGGGACAGACCCATGGCGAGAGATAACATAACTTTTGATTTGCTTACCGTTTAGCGTTTTTGTATTTTTCACTAAAAGATTCATCACTACATAGTAAAAAAAAATCGCTTTCTCTATTCCTATATCCCTACTGTATGCTTAAATCTTTAAAACTACGCAACGGGTATTTTGATACGGTTTTTTT
Organism: Antheraea assamensis; assembly: GCA_035772565.1. Lineage (NCBI taxonomy): Eukaryota > Metazoa > Arthropoda > Insecta > Lepidoptera > Saturniidae > Antheraea > Antheraea assamensis. The sequence continues at coordinate 316,538 of JAQQSE010000054.1, read as the reverse complement.
AATAGATAGAGTGATTGAAGAGGAAGGTTTATATGTATAATAACATAAATGAAATAGTGGAGGAATACTGTTATTTTTGAGGTTACTCCAAATTTAATGCACGCGGGCCACGGGCAGTAATGAATAAATCAAAACTACTAGATCGATTTTAATCATTTTTTCAGCGAATGAAATAGGCTATATATATATTTTGTACCCGTGTGAAGCCGGAGCGGGCCGCTAGTTAATTATATACGTGACATTGTTGGTTGTCGTAAATCACTGATATATTTTCGATTTTTTACCTTCCTTGTGCCGTTGCACTATTATGATATAATTGGTACTTGAATAACCTTTTGTAAATTTATTTTTTTGATATTGTAGGTGTTAATTCTAATCTTTATCATTTTATACGTGTAAAATACTAATTACAATTATGCTATGTTATCACGGATAGTGCAGTGATCGCCTTGCTACTACCACTGGCTTGGATGTTACTAGTTTGAATCCCAGTGAGGAAATTTAATTGTGGGACCAAAACAACTCTTTTAAATTTAGGGTGCACTTTGAGTCCACTAATTTTATAATTTTTTCGCATGCTTGTTTGCATGACCTGTTTATACTTTAACTTTTATTTTACATTAAGCTATTTTATAGTTAGGCAACTATAGGACGTTAGGTGAATTTAAGTAGTAAATTTTTCTGTGCTACCCAGTTATTTCATTGTCTTCGCTTCAGCTTTCAATTTAAACCTGAAGATAAGTGTCGCGTGCTGATTCCATCATGTCGAAACTTAACCGGGATTTATCTCCTGATGGTGTGCAGTAATTCGCCTCCTTGATATATCGAATCGTTATTTCAATGTCTTCAGTTGATTCGATGCTTATTTTTTCATTAATAAAAATTGGCGTTCATCATTACTTCATTTATTCTTATCAAAGATAACGATTACTTACATGTGTAATCCGGAATTATAGTTATCAATTAAATTATTTTGCCTGGTGCCGATAATATGGTGAGTAATTGGTGTTTCTTTTTCCTTGGCATTGATGTTTTATTCAATATTATACAATTACAATTATACAATATTAATTATTATATTCGTGCAAACTGTTTAAATGTAATGGAAACTTTCATCATCACTATATATTATAAAACAAAGTCGTCCGCCGCGTCTGTCTATCTGTCTGGATGTTCATGATAAACTCAAAAACTACTGAACGGATTGTCTTCTCCAATAGATAAAGAAATACTTTAGGAAGGTTTAAGTATATAATTTGTCAAGGTTTTTTGTAAATTGGTTGAAATATAATGATAATTGTTGAGAGAATCGGAAAAAGTCAAGCCGCTTAGGAGTTTTCGTCTAAAACGCTACCTAATATCCCTTTGAGATATTGAAACAATGCATACTGAGTTATTTCTCCTTTGTAGATCTATAAAAAAGTCTACGATGGCATATACCTATCTTCTAAGGATAGCTTACTATACCCATCTATATTCCAAAATGGTCACATATAATGAGGTAATTGGAAGGCTATTTAGACGGATACATTATTAATCCTTATCAAGTTAAATACATTAGTTACCTTAAGCATTTCATGCACATAAGTATATACTTTTTATTATCAGGGCAGGACAACGTCCGCCGGGCCTGTTAGTAACTATTAAAGCACAGTAAATATAAAAAGTCTTTACAGCAAAATAGTTCAGTTCGGGTGAGTGTGAGCAGTCAATGTAGGATAATATCATGTTGAAACTATAGCACGATAGAAGGGGTTTTCCTAATATCCCACCTAGCTAGACACCACCATCAACTTAAAAATCTGTCGCCAAGCTTCTACAGATGTGTTCGAATGTAATCAAAGTTTTGATTTACCTCTGAATACCTGCCTAAATCCATTTAATTATTCCCATTCTAATTCAAATTTTATCGCCACTTTACTTACTTATTATTAAAGATGACATTTTAAATTTAAATCAAAACTACTCTATTTAAGGTTAGAAATTGATTAGATAAAGCACTTAATAAAAATGTATAATATAGTTTATTAAATCATAGCGCCATGGCCCCAAGTGGCGCTCTCCACAAGTACCCCACGTCCGGCACTCCTATACGACCGGAGAATTGCGTCGAACGATGTATGTTCAATTATTATTAACTTTATTACCGCTCCTGTCGCCTCTGGATGTTTCAATAAACGCATCTTAGTAATAATGATTCATTTTCGATACTGAGTTATAAAATTGTCAGGAAAATTGTGAAGTGGATTGAAATTTTCCAAATAACCTATACTTTGGGTACCTACGAATTTCGCAATGAGACTCTAAGCATGGCTCTAGAGATTTTTTGATTATTTCTTTTACCAGCTACCTTACCTTACCTTACCTTTAAGTTGAGTCACAAAGCGATCACTTAGCCTTTATGTAATCGATCTTGTAGACGACTATAATTTTTTCTTTTAAGTTGACTACCCTCAAGGTCTGTCTTTCAAAGGTTAGTATGCCAGTGCTTGCTATTAAACAAAATCTGTGGACTAAAATTTGCTGGCCTATTCTTTACTTAACTGTTATAATCTACGGCCGCATCATTACAAGTCATTCGATCAGAATGTAGTTAGAAATAGTAATAAAGAAAGACTATTCGTTTTACTTCTTTATTGCCGTAAAGTATTAACAAAAAGTTAACTCTGAAAGTAATAGCAGAAAGTGCAAAATATAAGTAACTGAAATAACAAAAAGTAATGATACACTGTTACTTCACTTATACTTCGTTATACGTGTAACAACCCCAATTGATTACACGTGTTTCTCTCCATTTGTTGCAGTGAGACGTGGCTGCAGTCAATCAATTCCAGGCAGAAGTGCAAAGTAACGTCTACTATTATATTTAATTATAGATTTCCACAAAGTAACGCCTTCATCAATCAATTACCGAAAGACATACAATCCATCGGCAGTCGTCGCCATTACGCTAGCCTGCAAATATGAACTGCAAATATGAACGTGGACATACGATGGCAGATTCCGAACCGCGACAAACTAAAAGAAACTCTCTGATAGAATAATCACAATGTTCAAAGTGATAGGTACTCCAGTCACACCTACAGATACAGAGACACCTTGCTATCCCTTATTACTGGAAATATAACGGTTGATCCCGGAACACGACTCACATAAGCGCGCACCAATATGATGCGTATTGTTCCTGGTGAGTATTGGTCGCAATCTAAACAATCACATTGCCATGTCTTATACCCGATAAGAACAGCAGCACTCACTATCTATTTATCGTATTCCTTTGGGTGATTACGTGACTGCGTCTGATTATCTTCTTATTATATGTAAGGGGTACTTATCAATACATAAATAATACAATTTATAAATATATTCGAATAATATTTTATTACAAGTTAAATTGACGGAGCACTAAGTGGAAAGTTTAAAAAAAAATCATTTGGCTACAAAATAAAGTTTTATTCTGGTTAAAGTCTCCTTTTAAACATCCTTGCGTAGATTCCTTTTTTTATACTTTATAGGTTAGCGTTTGACGCCAATCTCATCTGATGGTAAATGATGATGCGATCTAAGATGGTAGTCACGCTAAACCTAGAGGGAGACTGGCTTTCAAGTGCAGCTGCTGGAACACATCAATAGGTGCTTGGCGACAGATTTTCAACTTGAGGTGGTAGCTTGCCAGGCGGACTTAGAAAAAGCCATATCACCATGCTATGATTTCATCACGATGTTTTCCTTCACCAGAAGCTCCGACTCAGTTGCTAGGATTCGAAATTACGTCCTTTGACGCTGTCTCCGAACACACTACCAACTGAGCCATCATGAATTCTATAAAATATAATTATATATACCAAAGTAAACACACTATACCTAAATCACAGTAACTGGCTGATTAATTCATTTCAGATTTGATAACTGCATTCAATGTAATTGTAATCCTTAAACGAAAGAACGTAAGAGTTATTTTGAATAAATATATGAATTGATAAAATGTTTGAAATCAAAATAATTACTTTTTAAATTTAATCAATCATGGATGGATTTATTAACATCGAATTAATGTCATCGACATCAGATTAATAATTTTAATGTTATTTAATTAGTTAAAAACAATGTTAGTAATATTAAGCATAGGCATTTACTTAATTTAAATAATTCGTAATATTGTATTGAAATAATTTTTGTTATATACTAAAGTGTATGTTCAGGCTTAATTCATTTTAGTTTAGTATCTTTCTATTTCTCGAGAGAAGTTTATTCTAATTAATAGATTTGACGCCAAGTCGACATGACTTTATGACATGACATACCTATTACTTTTTTTTTATTGGATTTCGTTCATGTATTAAAAATGAAAGAATTTACTTGTTTATAATATACACATATTTTTTCTAAGTTTATGAATTTTGAGCGTGAAATGAGTGATGCATACTTGCATTTTTGCCGGGTAAATTTGAGGCCTTACTGAAAACCAGCCCCATTTTACACATGGCAGTACGCTAACGCCAGGTTTCTAGTCATGAATTTACTTTTTTAAGTTTAAGTGGTTTCTCGTACACTTTTTTGGGGACAAAAAAATATTTTTCTTTATTAATTTTTGTTAACATAAGTAATACTTAAATAATCTTAAAGCTTTACCCCTCTGTAAAAGATAAAATAAGGAAATATAAGATGTCATTTTTTTTTTACTTTTATTAATAGAACTTTAAAATGAGGACACAATGATCTAAAAAATCGAAAAAAAATAATTCACTAGACTTAAAAATGTAATCCTCGTTTATTGATAATAATTTACTTACCCAAGTTTTTATAAATTAATTCAAAAGATTACTATTATCAATACAAAAGAATGCATGAAGATTGCAGAGTGGTGTCAAATTGCAATGTTCTTAAGAAATGTACTATGAACTACGGTATAACTTCAATAAAACAAGAAATTATTAATCTATATATATAATAAGTAGACCTATAAATACTACGTCTTCAGCGACCTATGTTTTCTTGCTGTTAAGAAGTGGAGCAAGCGGTGTGGTGCGTATGCGCATGATAACGCAAATGAAGATACAGCTATCATCAAGTTTTAAATAAACCGACGACAATCTTATTTCAATGCCACTTTATCTTTTTCTATTTTTTGTATTTCTGATAAGACTTATGATATCCACATTGTTTTTCCTTTTATCTAGAAGAGTACGAAAACTTAAACACTGTATCCCGTAGACTTGCTTATCTAATATTTGAATGCAAATCCTAACTATAATATTGCAAATGTGAAAGGGAATTGTGTGTGTGTGTGTGTGTTTTTTTATTATAGTATAGGGGGCAAACGAACAGGTGGGTCACCTGACGGTAAGTGATCCCGCCATCCATAGACACTAGCAACACCAGGGGAGTCGCAAGTGCGTTGCCGGCCTTTTAAATATGTGGGCCTCCGGCGCTCTCACTGGCCAAACGAAACGCAACAGTGCAAGCACTGTTACTTCACGTCGGTTTTCTGTGAGAGGGTGGTACTGCCCCGGGCGAGCCGACCCATTCATGCTGAAACCAGTAATAGCTTCAGCGTAGCTCTAGCGTGTGTTTGTTTGTTACACTTTTATACCTAAACTTCTGAACCGATCATCAAAAAATATTACATGCATGTTCTCAGGAGTGAAAAAAAATAGGAATATCTTTCATCCAGAAGAAATGAACTGATCCTGAGAGATATATCGAATCTACATTAAAGCAAGCGAAGCCGCGAGCAATAACTAGTATATAAGCTATAAATGAATAGTATATGAACAAAGCGGTATATTTTATAATGTTTTCTTCCAGTTATCTATAGAAATATCGTAAGAAAGCTAAAATATCCACCATAATATCGATGGTAAATTATTAAGCGGAAGAAATTACAATAGCATAAATTACAATAGCATAAATTACAATAGCATAAATTACAATAGCATAAATTGTCATACGAACTCTTTCGGACTTTACATTGGCAAAGAACACTGGATAAGACATCTACGAAAAGGTATACGTCACATGCTAGTTTTTGTAGGTGGTAGAGCTACGCTGAAGCTATTACTGGTTTCAGCATGAATGGGTCGGCTCGCCCGGGGTAGTACCACCCTCTCACAGAAAACCGACGTGAAGTAACAGTGCTTGCACTGTTGCGTTTCGTTCGGTCAGTGAGAGCGCCGGAGGCCCACATATTTAAAAGGCCGGCAACGCACTTGCGACTCCCCTGGTGTTGCTAGTGTCTATAGACGGCGGTGATCACTTACCATCAGGTGACCCACCTGTTCGTTTGCCCCCTATAATATAAAAAAAAGCTTTGATTTTCAAAAAGCAGCAGTTTGTAAATAAATTATTACATCACAGTGTGTGAATCTTAGTACAATTCTTATATCATAGTATTCTCTGAATTACGTCTCCCTATACTGTATTTATCAAGTTTTAATAAAGATATACACACAATCAGTAAAATTATTCAATCGACAAAGGAACACGCCACCGACATAGAGTACCTACCTACTTTTATTAAGTAAAAAGGACACCGCTATGCATCAATTAGTGGCAGTTGTCATAAGACAATAAAGCATTTGTGTTCCATCAATGGTACCGAACGTTCATTCACTATTTCTATATTATTAGTGTGCGATGTATTTCAAATCGATCGGTCGTTATTGTAGAACAACGAAAACGTTGGAGTTGCCAGTGTATGTAAAAATGTTTTAAATACATTTTCTGATTAATTGGCACGAACATTATCATCATGTCGTAAGGCCTAGGCTAATCTAGATAATTATAGTCTATGTTATCATAATATATTTACTATTGAAATACAAAAAAAACTCCATTAATATTATTATCTATAATCAAGATACATAACATTAACACACTAACTATAACTCGTAGTTCAATTTTATTACTTGTAATTTATACATTTCCTATTGATCTTTTTAGGTATAATTTTAATATCTTTTTAATTTATTAATCTAGCATATTCTATACCAAATATTGTCAATTTAGTTAAGGCCTCTGCCTGCTGTTCACATTAAAAAAAAACATTAACATAATGAGCCTATCTTAAATGTTCGAGAATATACACTTGGTTAATTTTTCTAGAAAAATATTGATAGTTAAATTCGTTCTAATCAAATGTTTGTAATTAGGATATACAAGGAATGAATCGTAATTTAACTGTGTTTTTTTATTTACCTATTTAATTTTCTTGATTTTATATTTCTGTACGTTACTGATTGCACAGCAAACAGCAAAGACTATGCTATTTCACTTTACGCCATGAGCCCATGGTTCTATTATACGCCGTAATATTTTATCCAAAACAATAATAAATCTATCAGCTACTATCAGAACGTAGTTTGTACTATTTAATAATTGAAAATTACAGACTTTATTACTTTATGGTACTAGTATAGAATATACTAGTATATAGCCTACATTATGATAAACCAAATAACATTCAGCCCAGTACATAAGTTAGAGAAGAGAATTGTTTTTAGTAATACAAACAAATCAAAATAAAACAATTGAAACATTGATAATATCTATGCTAGTTGAATAATTATACTAATTATTTTCTTTCATTTTTTTAAATGCAAGGCAGCTGTGGAAGCTTGTAAATGCGACGGTAATAGTTATTTAGGTATTAGATTGCAAAGATGGTTGACGCCAAACGACAGAGTCTCAGACCACAATATGAAAGAAGAAAACATTTTGTACAGACCCAGACAGACAGAGATTTTGTATCAGAAAAAATACTAAAGTACAAGACATTGGTAGACGTATTGCACAACTTAAATGGCGTTGGGCAGGCCATTTGGTCAGATGTGGTGATGGCAGGTGGAGTAGATTCCTGACCGAGTGGTGGCCGAGAGAGGGCAGGCGAAGTGTGAGAAGACCAATGGCAAGATGGGTCGACGACATTTTACATCTTGTGGGAAAAACCTGGTCAAGACTGGCACAGAGCAGAAAGGAATGGCGTAAAAGGGAGGAGGCTTATGCCCTGCAGTGAGTTGAGATGAGCTGTCCATGATGATGGATGATGACAGACCCTACTCAGTTGTGATAAGACCGAGAAGAAGAACATTCTCTGAAAAATGGATACCAGTAGCTACTAAACAAACCAGAATATAGACATAAAAAAATTAATTAATTAAAAATAGACGGAATACATAAAAATATACAAGAAGCAAATACTTTACTTACAATTTGTTACAATAGTTACAACAGCTTCGGTAAAAATTTAAAAATATTGAACAATAATATAATTTCAAAACAAACCAACACCGCTCTCGTATAAAAGATCGGGTCGTCTCCAAAGATTCCCTTCGATAATCCGAGTGTCGTATTACTATGTGCCTGCGCTTGGGTGGCCATCGCGTAACAGTAACATTATTATAATTGCTCACAAACAAGCCCCTGATGTTGTACAATCTAGAGAATTCCGAACGGAAACCAATGACCTATTGATTATGTCGCTATGTGTTATTTATATCACATCGCATATGAAATAAACTACAAAGGCTTTATGTTTCAAACAAAAGCGAAACGATTAAGAGAGTTTATAGAGTTATCTTTTAGGTATATTACCTATTTATAATTAGTACCAGTTTTATTTGGGGATTATCATCGCTACATAGTATAAAACAAAGTCGCTTTCGCTGTCTCTATATCCCTATGTATGCTTAAATCTTCAAAACTACGCAACGGATTTTGATGCGGTTTTTTTTAATAGATAGAGTGATTGAAGATGAAGGTTTATATGTATAATAATATAAATTAAATAGTGGAGAAATACTGTTATTTTTGTGGTTACTCCAAATATAACGCGTGCGGGCCACGGGCAGTAATGAATAAATCAAAACTACTGGATCGATTTTAATCATTTTTTCAGTGAATGACATAGATTATATATTTTAAACCCGTGTGAAGCCGGAGCGGGCCGCTAGTATGTAACATTAAACATATGGCACACAAATGTAACAGCAAATAAATCACAAAAGTGCAGTGTCAATTCGAGAATTGCGCTCAGAAAGGCAATCTCATAATTCTCGTTTTTATGAGATTCTTTGTTTTTCTCGTGTCGTGTAATAAGTAGTTATTAAATTGGTACATTCTTGAGAGTTTACTTTGAATTATAAAGTGTTTTATTAGTTTTATTGGTATCTGTACAAGAATATTGTTTTAAAAATCGAAAAAATATTGCCGCCTATATGTAAGTGAGTCGCAGTAAAAAAGAATTCGAATTCCTGTGTCTTAATACCTTTTGCCGAATCTTAAGTTACTAAGTTTCATAAAGAATAAATAAGTAAATGCGTTATGTATACATACATTATCTTACTTAGACTTCCAAAGAAACTATCCAACATTCTCTCCCTCATTATACAATATTTAAGTTATCAATACAAATTACATTTTCCACGAATAAAGCGATTACTAAGTTACCATTTCTCGGGATTCGATGTGAGTTATGTGACGGCTATCAACGTAAACGATTTACTTTATTGCAAAATGCAAAAGGGAATGAAACAATAATAAATATTCATATATACGGGTACTCTTATCACTGGTGACATGCCGTCTACGAAGCACTCGTTATCGTCCACAACACTGCTCCTTTATAACTGAAATATAAAGAATCTTTCATTTTAATACTGGAGTTAAGCGTACCGGGGTCAGGCAAGGTCGCAGTTTCCTGACCACAGATTATTAGCGAAACATTTTTTTTTTTTTTTTTTTCGATAAATAAAGTCGTGCTTAGTTTTAATTATACTGTAGCGTTTTAGGAGCATTAATAATGAAGGAAGTTACTGATTAAGTGTTGTTTACAATAAAGTTTTGATGTGAAAAGGTTATACGAGTATAATGTTTGTGAAACTATATTTTACTTAATTAATGTAACTAGGCTGTTTTTTTTCCCACAAATCTAGATTTGTGCCGTTTTTATTTCGTCGTATAAAGAAAACGTTATAGAAATAACGACCCGATCTGTGTACTATTAACAAATAAGTACTGTTAAGAGTTTCTCATCCTCATTAGTCGATATAGAAAAAAATATAATAGCAAAAGTGTTGTCGCGTTTTTTTTATATTCAAGTGTAAATTCTGACTCATACTAGAAAATGATTAATATTTCTTGCACCCGTAAAGTACTAACTTGCCAAATCTTAACTAGGTGAGGCTAATAATTATGATTCAATTACTTTGGTATGAATCAAATTCATAGATTCTCTGAATTCAGTGAAATATTTTGACTATTTCATAACATAGATAAACATTGTGTTTAGAGTAAATTCTGGCTTCACAGTGATTTTTCTGTGATGTTTTTCTTGAAATATCCGTCAACGACGTACATTGTCAACTTTGAGAATAAAATTTGAAAGTAGCTTGTAAAACCAAACTTAGTTTAAAATTTACGGTTACAAAGCGCACAGTGTAACTGACCAGAAGGATTTGGAGTATAATCGTAGGAAGGCTTAAGATGGTTCTTTCTGAAAAGGTGTTTTACATCGAGGTATTTTAGTCTATAGTCCTAGAATGTTTCTATAGACTTCTTAATTTAGGTACGCCAGCTTGACCTTTGTTATTCGAGGTCTTCTTACTTATCTGGACATATACTACATGGGAAGAGATTACGCTTATTCTATATATTTCTTTAACGAAGATATTCACCTCCAGGTTTGCGCTTTCCATGCTTCAGCTATTAATAGAACACATACTTAGGTGACCTGGAGTGGCAACCAGCCACCAGACGACATTTCTGCGTGTAATGTAACCGCTCCATCTTAATTGTCGTCTAACAAGCATTGTTTCTATTGCACTGAGCTTGAATGCATGCATGACATGCAAAACACATCAAGCCTCCTAATGTCGCTTTTATAGAGGCATCAATTTTGTAGGAGGTAGAGCTACGCTAAAGCTATTACTGGTTTCGGCATGAATGGGTCGGCTCGCCCGGGTTAGTACCACCCTCTCACAGAAAACCGACGTGAAGTAACAGTGGTTGCACTGTTGCGTTTCGTTCGATCAGTGAGAGCGCCGGAGGTCCACATATTTAAAAGGCCGGCAACGCATTTGCGACTCCCCTGGTGTTGCTAGTGTCTATGGACGGCGGTGATCACCTACCACCAGGTGATCCACTTGTTCGTTTGCCCCCTATAATATAAAAAAAGACATCGAGCTTCCTGATGTACCATGTCTTAATGGCATAAAACAGTACGAGAAGTACAATTGTTATTCTGAAGTAAGACTGCTTGAGTGTAAAAAACCAATACGTTACCAAAAATTTGCAAGTACCAATAATCTCATTTGAATAGTTTATTTAATTGTACACGTTATTAGCTTCTTCAAAGTAGGTACACAAGGATAGCAGAAATTGAGAGACTCGGAAATTTTACAAATTTCATATGATTAACTACATAGCATGCTAGCTGGCATTCTATCTGATAATTAGTTTATGTCGACAAGAAACAGCAAGTGACTTAAAAACAATCAGCATCTATATCTACAGTGAATGCTATGAACAAGTATAGATACAGAAAATGCCTCCATACTTTCTACCTAACCCATTACATACATAGCACGATAATAGATAGATAAAATCATAGGTATATCAAACTGGGGAACTTCGTATGATTCATTGTACTAGTCACGTTCCCACGTTAAGATTAATACGCCGCCTACAGCCTCCGTTTTCACGTCCGTGTAGTACAATCATCGCGTTTCCTTTATTTCATGATGTTCACGTGAGTTGAAGGACGAAAATCGGAAATTTCGGATGTGCAATAATATTTATTGCTCTTATTCTTCATAAATGTTTTAAGTTTTGATTACATTATAATTATTAAGGATATTTGGTAAAATACCATAAATTGTTTTCGTTACATCCAGTTTTTTTTTTATATATATTATAGGGGGCAAACGAACAGGTGGGTCATCTGATGGTAAGTGATCACCGCCGTCCATAGACACTTAGCAACACCAGGGGAGTCGCAAGTGCGTTGCCGGCCTTTTAATAGGTATATGTGAGCCTCCGGCGCTCTCACTGACCGAACGAAGCGCAACAGTGCAAGCACTGTTACTTCACGTCGGCTTTCTGTGAGAGGGTGGTACTACCCCGGGCGAGCCGACCCATTCATGCTGAAACCTGTAATAGCTTCAGCGTAGCTCTACCACCTACAAGTTCAGGTCAATTAACCAATAATTCGAGTAAATAACCGAATTACTAATTTATTGGTTACAAAATTTAATGAAGATTATGATAATTTAGAAAAATTACAACATCACAGAAATCAATATTGTAACTCAAGCTTATAAAATATTATAGATATAAATATAAAAGCGTATCAGAATGTATTATTTGTTCTGAAATTTCTCAGACAAAATGTAATATAAATGGTCTTGACGTTGCTTAGTAATAACTTTTAATCGTTATAACAAGTAAATACAAGATATTAACAAAAAAAAAAATAACATTGTCTAGCATTAGTCTAATGAGCAAGTCAGTGCCAATTCATTCGGAACTAGGACAGTTCCCACGGATCCACGACTCCTACGCATGCGCCTTAGTCATGTCCACAGTGTTTGTCATCTGCTACTTTAATTGATCCAGTGAGTCGTAAATTAAATCGGGGTTCATCAATGTACATGTATATATCGGTGTGTGTGTGAAAATTTTATCCTATTATACACACTACAGAAACGACCTTGGATGAGTAATGCTTCACATTCTCACTTGTTTTGTTTCTATGCTTTTAGTTACTTTATAGGTTCTAGCGTTTGGCTAAAATCTCATTTGAAGAGATCAAAATCAAAATCAAAATCAAAAATACTTTATACAATTTAGGCCCTAAGAAGGCGCTTATGAACATCAAAACTACCACCGGTTCGGAATACATCCCAGTCATCGAGAAGAACCAGCAAGAAACTCGATCGGGTTTATTTTTTTAACATATACTTATATAATTAAAATTCATTACACATTACAATCGATTTTAGTGGATGCACAGAGAGGAGTCAATTCCAGACATCACCATCGTTCACATATTGATCCACTCTATAATAACCCTTTGACACCAAAACCCGCTTAACATGGCACTTAAACTTATAGTCTGGCAAATCAGTAATATGCTTTGGGACTTTGTTATAAAACCTAACACTATTACCTAAAAAACTGTTACTGGTTTTACTGAGTCTAAAACATGGAACGACCAGTTTGTCACAGTTTCTAGTTTTTAAATCAGACAATCAGAGAGGGCTAGAGAGGCTAGAGAGGGCTAGTTTTCCAATGCATGATTTAGTGATAGCTTGCCAGGTGACTTCAGAAACAGTTATACCATCATTCTATATGATTTCATCTCGATGTTATCCTTCCCTATACGTAATTAAAGAATAATCAAGAGATAAGCGGTAAACTTTATTGGTAACCAAAATATCTGTGCGTTTTATCTGTGTCATTTGTACCTACTACAAGTGATGAAAATTATAATTTATATTTTCCTGTAATCTCTATTATTATTGTATAAAATTAAAGTTAGTTAAAGCTTTTATTACAATATTATTATTGTCTAATTTACCTGATTATTATTAACCGTTGTAAATTTACAATGTGTGAGGTTGATTTTATTTTCGAATCAAAACAATGTATACGATTTCAAGCCGTTGTTTTAGAATATACAAGTTATATACCTAAACCTTCCCCGTGAATTACTCTATATATTGGTGAAGTCCGCATTACAATCCGTTCAGTAGTTTTTGAGTTTATCGCGAACATACAGACAGACAGACAGACAGACGCGGCGGACGATTTTGTTTTTTAATATGTATAATGTCGGTTTGTTATTTTGGATATTTTAAGACTTTATTTTAAAGTGTAAGTTTTCTTTTTAAAACGAAAACCCATTTCCCTTATTTGTATTGAAACTTATTAAGCTTACTACTAAGCGTGTGGTGATGACGATATATGAACGATGGTGACTGTAAAATTTAGTTGTACTGTGCTGTTGTATTGTCACTCAGTACATAATTGGAGAGTACTAATATTAGTAATGGATTTAAATGAATATTTATATTATTATAACTTTATCAAAAATTAAATCATTTATTTTATACATTACAATTAAATCGGTTTGAGGATAAAGTTATATACATAGTTTTAATAATTTCGTAACTTAGCTTGAGGTTTTTTATATCAACTTCCGTTCGAATTGGTATTATTTACCATTGTTAACATTATATAACATTATATAGAAGGTCACCTAAACAATCAAGTGCGAAGGGAAAGTACATTTCGACTTATAACATTTTCTATAATGCAAGACCGATTAAATTGTACAGTACTAGTAGAGTGGCGTGTTAATTGTCGTGCGAACGACTGAACGGGTTAAGAGGTGTTAATTGTGCGAGATTGAATGTTTTCTCGGGGCAGATATTCAATTGGACACAATTGTACGTCTGCCTTTTTATAAAACTATAAGTTTTAAAGTAAACAACACCAAGTCCACCGAGTTTTCGTTAGATATAAAAATAAGAATTGTTACGCATATTTTTTTATGTTTATGATTGTTATTGTTTTTGACTTTGCACACATAGCTAGATATATTTATGTCTCCTAGTTACGTACTAGCTGATACCTACGGATTCGTCTGCGTCGTTTATTATCTTAATCATATGTAGAGAGGAAAATACATATGTACCATATCACTTGCCTTACTTCTCTACCGCAGGACACTTCTCTGAACACACAGTGCTTATAAAAGCTGTAGTTTTGAAAACTGTATTAACTTTATATTAAATGAAGCTATCCTGAAATATTTTTTTAAAATAAGGAAGCTGCGCACACAACGACAGAACATAATCGTTTTATTTATACAAATTCTACTACAGACTATAAACACGTTCTTATATAATATAAGTTATGTTCGATGAAAAAATAAACCAGATCGAGTTTCTTGCCGATTCTTCTCGATGACCGGGGCTGTTTTCCGAAACGGTAGTATCTTTGACGTTCATAAGCGCCTTCTCAGGGCCTAAACTGAATAAAGTATTTTTGATTTGATTTCGATTCCGATAATTGAAATAGTAAACTCTGATTTAGTAGTGAAAACATTAATAATGTAAATCAAATGCTACATATATCCCTATAGATTTACTCGCAGAAAGATTTCGGTGTTAAGTATACTGAGACATCAGTCTCATTATCTTCTGAGGTTTGATTAAGCATTATAAAAAAAATCGTGAATATAAAAACCGAATCAGAAAATTAGCCCTATTATAAAAAATAAAAAAAAAAACAATTAAGCGGGACATACAAAAACAACGGAAAGATTTAAATATATCTGCCACTTTTCTTAAAAGCTATAACGTTTTAATTGAATTTGTATTATTTATAAATTAAGAATATTTAGGAAATTCCCTCGTGTTAATTAAAATCAGTAGCACCGAACATTACGTGTTACAAATAAGCTTTACTATATATTCATATCATTACGTCATCCACAGTTCTATAACTTTTTTCCCACATATGGCGGTACTCCGAGAACATTTCACAGGTTCCGGTTTCCTCACGATGTTTTCCTTCACCATCAGTTGATAATGTTACCAATTTAAATAACTAAAAGTACGCGAATTCAGGAAAATTCATAGGCACATGTCGGTATTCAAACCGGCGGACATCAGATTGATATTCCACCGGTGCAAAGCGCTCCACCACCAGAACTTAACAAACCCAATAGAAGGATTCTATTTTATATGTAACAAAAAAAAACACGAAATGCTTTGTTAGACATAGCAGATAAGTCTAACAATAACTTTAGTACTGCATATTTGTCTATATTAGTTTACTTCTATAAAGTATTAACAAGTGAAATACGAATGAAAAACAACTCCGCGGTGGAACTGTAGCGGCCTTGCCAGGCTAACAGGGTAGGACAGTTCGAAAAGAAAAAAAAATTAAAAACAAAACATATTTGAAATTCGGCATGAGGCCGGTAATGAGGTCAATGTTATGTTTACATACATATTATATAGTATACATATGAACATTAATTTCTGTTTGTATGTCAGTTTATTCCATAAGAAGTACTAGGGGTTTAGTTAGAAACTCTCTTAGACATTATTCAGCATCTTTACTAATGTTACGCGAACATTATAAATATTACATCTAAATGAGTTAGTTATATTTGCATGATTCGCGTCAAGGAAAATATATTACATTTTTTTTATCAACAATAACCGTTGGGAACCCACGCAATAAAGCTCTGACTCCATTTAAAAGGAAAAAATGTAATCGATACACGATTCATGTCATATTCTTTTTAAAAAGGTAGGTTATTTTTGTAAGTTTTAAATATGTATACGAAAATATATTGTTTATTGCATCTAACTGGTATTGGTAACTTCGTTTACTTGTGTTATAGAGACAATACATTTTATCTAACCAAAATTTTCGACTATATTTTGTTTTTTTTATTCTAATTTTTTCATATAATAATTTTATTTTATTTTAAACTCATAGAAAAAGTAACAGGTAAAAAAAGAAATAAAAACACATATATTTAATGAACGAAGGGCATTTATAAGTTGTTGCATCTAAAATTAATACTTATATAGTTACCTAGTCGTATATAATAGTCACTATACTCTGAAAAGGGCTTGATCTACCACTAAAAGTCACTGTTTATATATAAATCTATATCAACTCAATACTTTTTTCTTCTGTTTTCAATAGAATTTTTTCATATTTTTAACCGACTTCAAAAGGAGGTAATGTTTTCGACCCGTGGACATGTATATAAATAAGTGTATTTGAATGTGCGCGGTTATCAATAACTGACAATATTGTAGATGGGGCTCGCCAACTTCAAAATTAAAAATGGATATATACATATATATATATCCTAAATATATATAGGATTTTTTTTGTTTTGTAATTGAATCTTAAATTATTCTGTTTTAATTAAGAAGCTATGTAAAATAAAGTGAATAAAATATTATTCTACACTTTTGCGTTCATGTATTTTTTAACGCGGATTCTTTATTCTTTGAAAGAGATTTGTATTCAGAATAAATTTAAGTGAACCAGTATTTTTTTTCTTTTTTTTATTAGCTATGATTGAGCTTTAGTGTTTATCAATAACAATTTTTGGACATAATTACTTTTTATTTTAATACTATCGACGAGTCAAATCCTATATAAGTCTTTATTCATAATCCTTACACCTTTTAATAGTTCTAATCTACAAAATTCGTACATTCTTTGAAGAATAAAATTGAAAAATTGAAATTACAAAAGAAAAAAAAACAAATTATAGTCGACTGTCCATCGACGGACAACTTATAGCAAATATAAATTTCTTTATTGGAGACTAGTTTTTGCACGCCGGTTCACTCTCGTTAATATTGATTTGATGTAACTTTCGAGAACAGTACATTTTTTCTGAATGTAACATTTACATTTACCTGTCTTTTTTCTTACCGCTGACCAACGTACATGCAAAATTTCATGATAATCAGTTGAGTAATTAATACGTGAAAATCTAACAGACACACGAGCAAACGAATTTTTTCACATTTATAATATTAATTAGGATTACGAGAATTATAACAAATCGTTCTCTATATTCAAATTATACAAACGGTTTTTGGTGGGATCTTAGGCTGAGTTGCACCAAAATCGTGGTTATTGTAATTGTTAAAGTTAACTTTAACAGTGACAAGAGTTGCTAATAGTTACATTTGTCAAAACGAGTTGCACCATCAAACATTTTGTAATTGTTAAAGTTATTAGAGTTGCCACTTCAATAAACCGATTAGTCCCTAAAAACGAAAAGGTTAACATTTTTTACTTGGCAGGACTTAGTTATAACTGTCACTATTGTTATTCTATGACTGTCACCAACACGCAAATGTCAACTTTTTACAATTATTTTGCTATGTTATTTACTTTGTCTTTTTCTGTAAAGTTATATATGGGATTTTTTATCAATATATTATTATCATCAATGGCTAATTCCGAGACAATTAATACCACATTGGTTACCGCATTCGAGAACAGTATAAAGTAAGAGGTATTCAATTGATTAAAATCTACAATAATATTTGAAAATTTCATATAAAATGTTTTTGTATGCACTATATAATAACAGTGTTATACAAGCATTCGATCCTGTAACGACAAAACGTCCTGTGGGCATTTTCTAATTCTGTGTTTGTTATTTAGAGAAAGAAGCATTATCTTCAGCTAAAATGAAGTGAACTAGTGAACTTGACAACCGATTCAAACATTGACATTAACAATAACGTTAACCAGTCAACATGGAGCAGTAATAGTTAATGTTAAATCGTGACGTCATTTTAACCATTGTCATTTGCTGCACTCTATTTTTTGCCTAACAATAACTATAACCGAATTTTTACTTTAACATTGACTGGTGCAACTCAGCCTTAGTCTGTCATGTAGTGGTTTTTATATTTTATTTATAAGCTTGTGTTATTAGACTCTATATTTTGTAATATTGGTGGTGTTTTACGTAATATAGTTCGGTTATTAAGCACAAGTGAAGTGGATGGGAAATAATACCACGGAGCATGCATTCTGAGATGCCACGAAAACTCCATGGAAAGTTCTAACAAGGAAACCACCATCTTGTTAGAACATTATAATTATCGCAAGACACTTACTTGAAACAAAACATTGACACTGGCAAGTGCTTCTGCGATGCCAAAACAAGAAGAAGGAATTATACAAACTCCATGAATATAAACGGGTTCAATCTTTCAATCAATCAAAATTGGAGGTTATGATTCATCTTACTAATTCATTGGACAGAAGCATGCCGCGTGACTTTTGATGTCGCCCGCTCGTTTCACAACGCAATTTGAACAGGAAGATTGCAATGAGGTTAGGATTTGAAACTTTTAGGTCACTTAACGTGTAGTTTGTTCATTAGTACGTATTTTGAAATAAAACATTTGATATTACATCGTCATCCTTATTATTTTGTCTCGAATCTAATCTATTTAATTATATATGAACTTATTATAAAAAAACACAATAATTACAACAAAACTTGAATGCTTGAAATCCATTTAAAGTAATCTCTTACTATATTTCATAAGAAATGTGTATTGAAATAACATTCCATTCAATATCGGCTCAGTCCTTTGATGACGTCACAAAAGTCATAATAGCCCACAGCTTACGTTCTTTTGTATGTGAATTAGGTATAAAGTAATGATAATTAGAGAATCGTAGAGTAAAGAGAAAATAATTTCAATTAAATAATACACTATTATAAATAACATTCTTTTTGGTTCCATTTTTAAAGCGTTATCAAAAAATAATGACGTCAGTCGACACCGTCACGTAGCGAAATATAGGACTGTTACACCGCTCTGAATATAGCCGCGGTCAAATATCGTCAAGACTTTAATACAAAACGAAGATATTTTTTTATAGGAATCTGACATTGGCATTTATCTATCCTTAAGTTGTTTCGATGTTATACATATAATATAATAGGTATTTATTAGGTAGTTACACCTAAATCTATATTCAGAGCTGTCATAAAGCTTGGCACAGACTGTACTGAGAGAAACATAGACAAATGACAACAATGCATATATAAAGAAAGACGCAAATATATTCATTTCGTATTTGTTATTAGTCTCTTATTCCCATGGTGGTATTTTTGATATTTTTTAAAAGCTCTCCTGGCTTGCTATTATCATCAAGATGGAAATAAGTCACCGAACATCTATAGGTGTATATCCAGTCCTCTAACATGAGATTATGAACAAATCTTTAGAACATAAAAAATAATATTACATCTTAAAATTGTGTAAAAATCAGACATCCGTGAGACGGTTACATCTAAATCGCGTTCGCAATCAACTAATCATCTCCTTGTTGGGCCGACCGCTTCAAAGGCCCATTAATTATGAATTCGGCCAGTAAATCCTCCTTTATACGGCGTAGGGATTTGCCAAATTCGCCGCGAACCGCCACGTGTGCTCCATTTGCCTAATGGGGACCCGAATCTTTCCCATTCAACGTTAATTTTACAATAAAACGAACATAATTTATGATCTTAATGTTTGGGGATGATTAAATGCTTTGTTTGGAAGTGAATATATTCTTTTATTTTAAAACAATCTCTTATTGCATTACAAATTACGACATTACATAATTTCCCCATATAACTAACTGTCTACTACCGCGCTATATCATATACAAATGAAAACTAAGCCGAATGTAGCTAAGCACGCACTTCTCATCAGAATGGCTACACCTATTTCGCTAGGTTCTTTTTTCTCTTTTTGTCTTGTGTTTATAAAATCAAGTTTGTATGAAACAATAAATTCCAAAAATCGTTGGAAAAAGTGAAAAGATTGGGTTAAAAATCTCCATATCCTAGTGAGTGAATGAGGTAGACAAACAGTAAGGCGACCTTCAAAAATTAACGAATTGATGTTCACCTTATTTCATATATGATCGCGCTGTAAAAGGAAATAATTGTACGCAGTTTAGTACGCATATGCGATGCTGGGACGGGCAGCTGCTGAAATATATATTTTTATGTGGGATTTTACAAGTTAGTCAAAGCTCCTAGACCAGTCGTCGGCAAAGGCGTCATCCAAAAAAGCCAAATATAAACCATAGAAATTTGAAGTTTATTGAAAGAGTCTTTTTTATGTTAAGCTTTGATTTACACTCTCGAGCTTACCTTGGCTAAGTACCTATAGGGACATACCCAAACTAAGTGACCAATGTTTAACTATTTTTTAGCCGCTTCTCTCCCTTTGGTGGCTATCCAGAGTATATGAGAAGACTCCCTTCTATAAGTAAGTCGTAAACACGGTGTTCGTCCTGCTCTCTGTGACCAAGAGTAGTACTTTGAAGACCTCATTCCTCCCGTCGTCACGTCGTATGGGTATATTCCCTATATCTTGTCTTGCGAGCGACTGTCCGTGCTTTTGTTGCTTTCTAAAGATATGTCTCTTTTCCGTAGGCTCGTGTTTCAAAGATAATTTGTTGCTTAGAAGGTAACTTAATAAATTGCATTCCCTGTCTTTTTTGGAAAATCAAAATCAAGATCAAAAATACTTTATTCAGTTTAGGCCCTGAGAAGGCGCTTATGAAGGTCAAAGTTACCACCGGTTCGGAAAACAACCCACTCATCGAGAAGAACCGGCAAGAAACTCGATCTGGTTTATGTTTTCATTAACATATTATAACTCACATTTTTAAAACATCGTTATAAGGAAGAGCCACAATCAAGGAGTGGAATAGCCGCGAGCCGCGGTTTGTCGACCACTGTCCTAGACTATAATAAATTACAATACTCGTATATAGATTAATTGCCCACTTCCATTAAATATTATGATGAAAAGTGACTTCAAAAACACAAAGTTATTTATAAAATATGTCTAATCGGGTGTGTAAATACCCTAAATTTTGATCACAATCATATCTGATAATCGATTTAATATCAAAAATGGTAATACAGTAGTCGTAGAAAGGTGCTTGTCGACAGATTAAGGGAACCAAACAAAAGTAGTGTGTACTTATGTACACGCGCTAGAAGTTATACTTCTTTGGAGTAACAGGATAAAAATATTTTCAAAAATGTTATCCCTCGCCCTATTCTATGTTTGTAGAAAAAAGGACACTAGCAATGGAAAAAGGTATTTAATAATATATACATACTTTTTCTGAATAAAATGTTAACTACAGCTAACTTCAAGGTGTCGGTTATTCGTGACGGTGGTGTGCGCGCGCATCGTAAAAATTTACTCTCATCATTTTTCCCTAGCGCGCCAAGAGAAGTATAACTTTAGTATTATAGAGTTATAAAGAGGTATACTCCACACATTATTATTAACATGCTGTAAGCAAAATCCAATTTGAAATATTCGTGCGACGGTTAATGAGTATCAAAGATTTTTTTTTTCACAACTCGCGACATGATTGAATACGTCCAAGCACTGACTGTGAGAAACGGATGTAGGATGTTGTCAAGGACGTGCGATTTTATTGTCGTTTATTTCTTGCGCCTCGACGACATGTGTTCGTCTGTTGAGCGAGATCTACTCACTTCACAGTTTTATTGTTTTTTTTTTATGTCACAATCGGCCCATACTAGTATAATAATATTATTTTTTCGTATCTCTTATTACTTAATTAATACTCTATTGCTGTACTATTTGAATACAATTTCGCTTGATATTTGATGACGATGCTGCCGAAGTTGATAATACTTCAAATGAAGACTGTATGGAATTCAAATTCAATAATCAGGGTTAACCCTAATTGTTTTTTTTTTTCAATTTAAACCATTTTCTATTTAATCAGTTAACTATTCTTTTAAGTAAGTTAATTTCTCTTTATTGTATTTTGTTTTTGTAAATTTATAATATAGTTAAGTGAAATGAGAGAAAACTACACGTGACAGAGATGGGCATGTTAAGATGGATGTGTGGTATAACTAGAATTGATAAGATTAAGAATGAGTACCTATAACACAAGAAGTTCGAAAATAGCACCAGAGACAGAGAAGTTGGGGATATTAAGTTAGCATAGTATGGGTATGCCATGACTCCCGTTGCTGTGTTCCGCCAGCTGCACTTGAGAGCCAGTCTCCCTCTAGGTTTAGTGTGACAACCAGCTTAGACCACATTATTTAGCATCAGATGAGATTGTGGTCAAACGATAACCTATAAAGTATAAAAAAGAGATGAAAGCCATGTAACTAGAAAAGTTTTAAGTATGAAGGTGGACGAATATGAGAGTAGAGGAAGACCGAAGAAGGTATGGATGGATTGTGTGAAAAATAATATGTACATAAACAAGGTGTAAATACTGAGATAACATCTGACGGGAGCGAGCGGAAAAGGAAAACATTTTGTGCCGACCCTACTTAGGTGGGGTAAGGGTGAGAAGATGATGATGCGTATGTAGTAGTAGCTTGGACTATGGCCGAATATCCCGAGTCTAACTAAGCTAATGTAAAGTTAGCAATTATTTCATACATTTATGAATTTGTGAAACGTACACGTGTCCCAGGCATGTATGTTTCACGAACTTTTAAATGTATCTTGAATCTAACTACTAAGTTAACTCCGTTCGAAAAAGGGATTACAAAATAAACCCAACCATTATGTGTACCTATATGTGTGTATGTGCACGTATGTGGGGTGATCGGTGTTGTGTTGTAATAACTAGTGTTTGAAAATTTATTCAGTGTCACTGTATTCGCGCGAGCAACATGCTCGACGGCTCCATTCCGGAGGATCGGACCTCAGCTTGAGCCACTGCCAAGGGAGGCCTAGGCGAGTGTGCTGGAGCAAAATTCACAGTCAATCCGCTTCAAAGTTACCATTATTTCATTATTATTTCTGGTGGCTTAAATGTATATGCGTATGTAGGAATACGCGTGTAGGAAATAATTGTGATAGCCATATATAATGTGGTTTTTGTGATATAGGTATGCGTCATTGAATACTAACTTCCTTATATTACGATTGTAATCTTTGTTGAAACTAATTTAAATATATTTGACGTTACAGCGATATTTTTGTCTAGTTGAAAACTTTTATACGGACTCAATAATTCCATGTAATTGTTAATTAAGCCACCACAATCAATTGACATTCTTTTCATAAACTAAAGAAAGTCGTTAAATTGTCCAGTCTGTACGTATATCCATTGGAATTGCTATAAAACTGAAATTAAGGCTTAAATTCATGGTTATATGGACACTATTAGATCCATACTTTTTCTGTGCATATTCATATTATATTTATAGGCAACTGCACTTTGACGGGGTTGACTGAACGATGTATTATAATTACAAAGAAAGAAGGTTCGATTTTACAACTTTGTCGTGAATTTTTCTTGTTGGTAATGCACGCTATATATAATTTGAAAATAAACGGATTTAACGCTTGTTTTAATTGAAGCACGACAAAATTGTTTGATTGCATTCACGAGAAGCGTTTAACTTGTCTTCTATCGTTCCTTTCAATGAAAAGAAATACATTACTGGACATAAGCCCCCCAAAAATTGTCATATAGCAAGTCTTATACTGCTCGTATTCAATGAGTTCTGTCTACCTTTACCAAGACATCCCTCTACCTTATGACGGTCTTTACAAGGCCGCGTCTTCTGACGCGTGGTCATTAATCGACAACTTTTCAGCGTCATCAGTGACACGTTCTACAAGCAATGAGCCTCATTCATTGCCATTTAAGTTTAGAAATTCTGAAGGTCCTAACCATTATTATGGTCCTTCTACAGATTTCCTCATTTTTGATTCCATCGTAGACATTAACTTAGAGTATAACTGTTTCTATCAGTATTTGAATGGCCTTAAGCTTTCTTTTGAGGCTCATCGTCAGTGACTCTAACTCATCAATGATAACACACACTGGCCAAAGGTTTATTCTAACAAAAGTTGATATTATTTATTTATAATACCCAGATAAATTGGAGCAAATAACAATAGTAGTAGAACTAAATAGTATAGCAGTATAATAATGGTGAAGACTGTAGTGTCGTAGGTAATTCATTTATAGCAGTAGCACCGTGCCAAATTCCGGCAAATTAGATTTCCATCGGGGATGACGGATCGACGCGACGCCGCACCGCATTCAGAGCTCAGAAATCAGGGGCCACTCGCGTAACTGTTTCGACCTATATCTTTGATAGGTGTCTGAAAAGGATTTTTATCTCGATAACTTGCCTACGTACTTTTTTTTAATGGAAAGGACCATAGTAATTGCATTCTATCTGATGGTAAAGGCTGTAACTTTCAAAATAATTGTGACTACTGAGAAGTCTATAATTTATTGCTAGTCGCACCTTCTATGCTGGTTAAACTAAAGAAGAGAAAAGACAGTGTGTGCCACCAATATGACCGAAGTAACCACCTACTCGGTGATAGCGGATCAGTAAAATACGGACTCTCTATCAACTCACTTGAATACTGATGATCCTGGAACACGATATGTCTAAGCGAACCATTATTAAGGGTTTTATAGGTGATGAGTGGTGATCGCGACACAGTCAAATACAATTGGGTCCACACTACCTTTTTTTTTAATCGTTAGGTGAGTTAAATACAGCAATAAAAAATTAATCATAGGTACCCGCTACTAAAAGAAGTCGCGGTGGTCTGACGGTTTAACCAGATGTCCACAGGTTCGAACCCCGGCATGTACCAACGAATTCTTCGTAATTTGCGTACATTTACTAATTTAAATTGGTAACACTATCGGCTGACGGTGAAGGAAAACATCATGAGGAAACCTGAACCTGAGAAATGTTCTTGTAGTACCACCATATATGGGAAAACATAGAACTGTGGATTTCTCTGAGTTTAAATCGCCAATGCGTCTTGGGCTGACGTGGTGATTATGCCCATACCTTTTTTCGGGAAGAGGCCTATGGCCTAGCACTAGGTATGTAACAGACTGATGATGACTGCAATATTATTGTGAATGAATAAGTAACTATTTAATATTAAGTATATAAAACGAAAAGAAAGCAAGAAAGAAAAGTAACACAATGTAAAATGATCCTTGTAAAAGTTATTTTATGAGAGATTGCTTGGAAAACTCAATTAAAAAATAGCGGGTATAATTCAGTACATATGAGAGAATTGAAACTTATAATCATTTATGCACCTTATCTTTATCTAATTATCACGTTCGTATATCTCCCCTGCTTATAGAATATTCATTTCCTTTTCTTTATAGCTAAACATCTATTTTCCCTCCTTTTCTGTGACAGAAATTTTGCGTTACAGAGCGTTGTTTTTAAATTAGATAGTGGAATTTTATTTTGATTGCGTTCCAAAAAGTTTTACTTAAAAATACATCATTCTGTAGCGGTTGCAGTTAAGCGTACGTCAAATCACTCGTGGGGTAAACAGAGACAACAGTTACTATTGTATTATATAACCCTTTGTACTTGTAGTCTCCGCCTAATAGAGTTTAGTAATAGTTTAAACATTTATTTTGTCGATACTTTACTTCTTTGCGATGTTTATTATATGTTCGTATTTCAATCCGAACGCCCAATAGTACTATACACATACAAATCTTCAATCATTAACAATTTGCTCATTACTCTAGCAGCAAAACCAAAAAGCAGAAGTCCATATATATCTCTCTATAGAATATATATCTCTCTTACATCTTACTTTATCTACCACTGATGATGCCTCTAGTAGAATATTTAATATAAGTAGTTCGATATTTTTATAGACTTTTCTTGAACAAGAAAATACACAATCTCATTAAAATCAATGTATCTCGAAAGTTGTATGCCGTAGTAAAGTAATGGTAAACTCAATAACAGCCGGTGTTCGATCAGCCAAATCCGATTATGCCCGGGATCAGATGTCTCGGCTCCGAACGGAAAAATTATTGCCAATCCGGCTTATATCCTATCAGATATTAATTGTTTTCCGTGATCACTGCGAGAGATTTGTCTAGAGAATTCCACCTCTTACTCGTGGCTTGTTGAATTTTAGCATTATTGAAATTCATTAGCTTTTATTTAGCACTATTCTCAATGATTTCTTTTTGAAAGACGCCATGGATAAATTGATTTCTTTTAGAGATTACAGTTTTTAAGGTACACGGCAAAGAGAATTGCCATCACATTTTAGTTCGCGCCGGTTACATAGAAGATCTGGACAAGGACATAGCTCATGTCTCTGTCATGGAAGGGAGAAGAGAGATTTTATTCATACAGAAGATAAAAACCAGTATAACGTTTTCTTCAACTCCAATAACTTCTTGGAACAAACTATGTGGTTGAATATAGTTGTGTTGTGTTGTTGAGTTGTGTACACTGTAAGAGTTATTCGAGGGTAAGTAAACGTTTATGAGCTTCCCTTGGTGATAAGACATTTTCAACAAGCTAACTGCTATGCGCGTGTTGAAAAGTGTGTCCCTAATACAAAACAAGAAACGAACTATGTGTTTTGGAAATAGTTTTTTTATACGCAGCGTTCAATCAAGGCTTAGGCTTTAATATGAGGTCTTATTGTGGTCAAGCGCCAACTTCATGTAATCCTCAATTTTATTATAAATAGGTAAAGTTGGTGAAAGTATTTGTAGGATATAATATATGGAAACACCACATCTGATTGTAAAAAAATCATTCACTGGTAGAAAGCTAAGTTTTAACTGATGGTTATAGGATTCTATAACCAGAATTTTAAGACTCCCGACAACACTCAATATTTTTAATTAGGTATATTTATGACATTTGGAGCACAACGCTACCGGATGCTATTTTATCAAATCTTAAACTTTCGTCAGAACAAACAAAAACAGCCTACGTGTAATCCAAATGAGATATGTATAGAACCCGGTATTTGATTTAGCATGTCGGGCAGAAGAATGAGACATTCGTCTAAGAGCGCCATGCTTTGATTTTGTAAAGCGTTCTCACTATAGCATAACACACTGAGTGCGGTATACAAAGATAACGCTATACGAAACTGAACTTAGTCACCTATCTCTGTCTTCTCCCCGACGTGTCAAATCAAAAGTCGGGTACTGTAGCTATCGTGTAATATCAAAAGTATACACATCTTAATAAAACCGCTGCCACCAAATATTACAATAAAAATCGTAGTAATATAATTTTAAACAGACATTTATCATCCAATGTCAAAAACTTTTGAGTAAATTCGAACCGGTTGGTACGATTTAAACTTGTAATCTGGCTATAAGCGTTGTAATTTTACAATTGTGCTCATGGAGGGCTGTGGAGGCTCGGCGCGTGGCAGCTCGGAGGGATCGCCCCCGGATTAGTGTTATAGTGTTATTGTCTCCAATACACACTGTGTGGTGTGGCGCGGGAGTGCATGGAGTTTTTTTGGCTTTTTTTATGTCTTTGTAGGCTTAATTACTGAAGCGTGTTTTTACATCCATCCTTTTACTTGTACTAATTACAATGAATAAAGTTCTAAAAAAATATATCAACGGAATGTTTTAAGTAGGTATGGTCACACTTTTTGCCATAGACACTTCGTAAAATTGCTTCATTAAATAAAAAAAATTAATATTGTGTTAAATCAGCAAAAATAGCAAAATAATCTATATATAAAATTCCGGCATACGTGTGTTTGTAATTCTTCTACTCTTTAACGGTTTGATAAATTTTCTTATATAATTGAATCCGGTATGTACCACGGTTGTCGATATAACATTTTTTTAAATTCCTAAAAACTTATTTTTTTTTTCATTTCTCCAACTGGATGGCGAACATCGAACGAGGATATAATGGAATAGAATATTACAGGTATAATCACATCGAGTTTTTTTACGTCTATCCCTTTACTTGTACTAATTACAAAGAATTAAGTTCTAAAAAATTATACCAACGGATTGTTTTAAGTAGGTATGGTCGCACTTTTTGCCATAGAGCCACTTCGTAAAATTGCTTCTTTTTACGCGTCAACCAATAGTTGCTATTTAAATTTTATATTAACCAATCAAACAAAAACCCTTTTTTATTGAGATAAAATTTTTAGAAAGCACTTTTAAGCATTGAAACACAACCACCGTTTAAGAAAACGTACCGCTCATGATTTCCCATGCCTACAAGAAACTCGTTCTGATTTATATTTAATACTATAATCGTATACAATTTTTAATATTTACCTACAATTGTAAATTATATCTTTTAAGGAATGTACAGAGACAATTTATCAATGCATGTTTTTTAAATAGTCTTTATCTCGTAGGTTGTAATCACGATCTCAACTGATAATTATTTATAATGTAGCTTTAGATGGTAACAAGCTAAACTTAGAGGAGAATAGGATGGTAAGTGTAAATACCGGAAGCTATATATAGGTGCTAGTCGAGAGATTTTCAATTTGAAGGTGGTAACCAGGCAGGCATTGGGAAAAGGCCTACCACTATACTATAGTTCTATCTTTTTTTTTTATTTAGAAATCTCCGGCTTTAGAATTTGAACCGACGTCTATCGACACGCCACCCCTAATATCGTTTCAGTGCGTTAAGACCCAAATATCGTAAACTGAACTGGGAAATACTCTCCACACATTATGGTCCAACTTTAATAACAATTTGGGAACAAAATATGGAGATATAAGAAAACAGTTTAAACTCAAATGAAGATAATTGATGTATAGTCTTATTATACTTAATTTTAACCTATATATGTGTACGAATATCAGTAACTTTGAATAAGGAAATATGTCAACGCGTGAGCATAAACGAAGAACCATATAGAAAGGTGTTATTAGAAAAGAGAAAGGTAAACTGCTATCAGGGACTTAGGGGTGATGGAAATAAAACTGTTAATCTTTCAAAGCGTTATCAATACTGCAATATTCTTTACTCTATGTTGTAGCTCGGACGAGAACGATAAACTCCTTTGACCAATCAGAACTTTGATAGCGAAATTCTAGATATTACATATCTTTGATGGGTGGAAGGTATAAATTATATTTGAATAACTAGCTGTATTCCGCGACTGCGCTCTCGTGAGACTTAATTTCGTTATTTCATGGGAACAACGTATTTTATCTGAATCGTATTTGCGCTGTATTTTTTTTTAATTGCAACCCTTTCGCCGATTTTAAATAAGGGCTGTTAAATTACTCTTAAGATATTTGCAAAAGTTCTACTATTAAAATTCTTCTAAAGCCGGTTCCGCTTTGTCCGGACAAGCAACGTACACTTCTATTTTGTTTCTGTGTATGGATTTACGTAGATCCAGATACTATGAAATAATTCGTATAAGCAATAAAAAATACTGGCTGATGTAAATTGTCACAAAAATAATTGGATTTTTCATTATTCGCCTATTGTTCAAACAATGACAGCGACAGAATACCGATTCACCAAAATTACTCTATGCGTGATGAAGCGAAGATTGTAGTAGTGCTAACGGGCTCGGCCGAGCTTGAGTTATCAGGAAAAAGGAATCTCTTGACAAATTCACTCTCTATTTTGACAGGACATTTATTAAAGCTGGTTAAAAATGTTATGCGTATTACATATATTCTGTTCATCGCATTTGAGAGTCGGCGTCCTTTCTGAGTTTAATGGGGCTCTTATTTACCTACATATATACTAAGGTGAAAGTGAGGTAAGATCTATATTACCTAATATAAATGTTAGTATCTATAATACCATTCAAGGAATTTTTCTACCATCGAGAGATGCTTTAATTTTATCACGATGATAGATAACCTTCAAGTCGATGTGATTACACATGTAATATTCTATTCCAATATATTCTCCTTTGATGTTCGTTATCCAGTTGGAGAAATGAAAAAAAAAAAAAAAAGTTTTTAGGAATTAAAAAAAATGAGATATCGACAACCGCGGCACATACCGGATCCAACTATATAAGAAGCATTAACGTGTGAACCCATAAGTACAAAAAAAATGTCATAAACGGTCAAACCGCTAAAGAGTAGAAGAATTACGAACACACATATACCGGAATTTTATATATAGATTATTTTACTACTTTTGCTGATGTAACACAATATTAAAATTTTTTTTTTAATTATACTTATGATTTTTCAATACCAATATAGTAAACATGAAAACAACTACAGTACAAGTATAATTTAACTTCTCTCAACAGTATTTCAGATTTTTTATTTTCTCCTATGCAGAGGCCTATTTCTCATAATTGAACTTTACTGTTACCCAAATAATATTTTTCGACTTACTATACCGATGCGGTACATTTTTGTCTAGTAACAATAATATGACGGCATTACGTTGTAACTTCTTCTAAGTAGGTATATTCAAAGTACAACCGGATAAAAACAAACGAACATCAATTATTTAATAAACCACAATAATAGAATATTTGTAATTCATTCAGACCTATAAAGTAAGGAAATCTATCTAGTTTAATTGTCAATTGGTTCTAGTTTAATTTTAATGAATGGATTATTAATGAAAGAATTAACTCGATACTTGTTTTTCTTTTTGTTAAATTTGCAAGTAATATTTTAACAAGGAATAGCTACATTTTGGTAAAAACTTCTTTGAAAAGTTGTGATATTTCACTTAATTAGAAATACATTTACACAATAAGAAAGAAAGAATAGAAAACAATACAAATTTAATGTCTATATCTATAACTTGAAAGAAATATGCAAACATAAAACGATTCTTATAAGAAAGTTTTACCAATAATAATATATCATCAAAGTATTACAACACAAAAAGATTTTTGTTATATTGTAGTTGATAAATATTTTCAACTACCAAAAAATAAACCAACATAAAAGAAAAATATACTTTAAGTAACTAAACAATGTTTTTTTTTTCTACATAAGAGAACTTACCTTTCGGCGTGACCACACGAAAAGCGCTGTTCGAAACCGATCTCGGCGATCCCTCCCGCAGAGAACCACCAGGAGAATCATTTCCACTCCTCACCATTGAAAAGTCCAAAGGCATCGGCGGCATCGCACTTACTTCCATTGTCTATTAAATAATTATTTACAGCGTCCGACGCATAACCGAAAACACGAGTTGGAAACTTTTTGGAATATTATCTATGGAATAATCGAAATCCGCTTTCGAATTTGGAATGTCGCGGAGCGTGCGACCGGCGCGGGTCGCGACTATGTTTTAAGGCCAGCACACACTCTGAGCTCGTTCGCTCGACTTTTTGTCCGGTAAAGCCGAAAATCTCTAGAATCTCCATACTGATTTCGACCTTATCGCTCGTCGGGTTTCATGTGGGCGTGGTGTGATAGGCCCCGCCTCGAGCGTCCCTAGCGCCGCCATGTGCCTCGAGTGACAATCACTTTGTATAGGTAACGCAATAATATGATTCGTGATGGATTTTATTGTGCTACCGATGCATTCATACGTGAGCAATTTTCACCGAGAAAAGGATGGGCCACAGTAAACTTAAATTTGAATATACAATCATATCAAGACATGGATGGTATTCGCTAGTAACTGTATAACTTCATTTAATTTGATAAATTACTGCATATCCTATTAGTACAATAAAAAAGAAATTACGTAAAAATTTCCTTATATGCTTTAGACATTTGTTTTTTTTTTGCATTGGGACATATTTTTGAAATTATACTTGTTTTGGCGCGTTAGGGGAAAATGATGAGAGAGTAAATTTTTACAATGCTCGCGCACACCGTCACGAGAAACCGGCACCCTGAGGTTAGCTATAGTCAACATTTTATTAAAAAAAGTATGTATGTATTAAACACCTTTTTTCTATTGTTAGTGTCAATTTTTCTACAAACGTAGAATAAGGCGAAAGATAAAATTTTTAAAAATATTTTTATCTTGTTACTCCAAAGAAGTATAATTTCTAACGCGTGTACATAAGTACACACTACTTTTTTATAACTTGATTACCTAAATGGCCTTCCTTAATACTAACCAATTTAAAAATTCGGGTGAGTGCCTTAAGCGCTCCCCTTAGTAGTCCCGTGAAACTGTAGATACCCTGCCAGGTCAACAGTGTAGTCAGTTCGAAAAATAAAAAATAAACCATTTAAAGATGTATATCATATCCATTAAGTGCCTATGTTACTCATTACGATTATATTTTCGATGATTTCTTGTACATTTTGTCTACTAGACGAATAAAAATACACCTAAATTATCAAGAATATTTCTATTAGTAATTGAGAGATTTGTTTTATTTTAATAGCTCTAAAACGTCAAAAAGCCCATCGACACAATGTATTCAAATGCAATTTTTTTCATGCATGTATTTTACAATCTAATTTACAGCACATTTATTTGCAAATTTTCAGTACAAAAGAACATAGGTAATAAGCTGGCTGTAAAAATAAAAACAAAATACCAGGATTCGTAATTTAAAAATTCTTCGAAATATGATACAATTATTATCCCTCAAACGGCAAATGACGTCGGGCGAATTAAACCCGCGACCCGGGGCCGTCACGTACCGACATTTAAAACAATGAACGGTTCAATTTTTCACAGTCAGGCCGCGGCCCCCAAACGAGCCGAATACGCCCCACTAATCCGGCCCTGGCGCCTCTGAAGCCATATTCTGAAATCAACATAAACCTATGAAAATAATTTAAAGGTTACTAGATATTTTTTTTGTAAAATTTCATTTATCACGACAACTGTACAATGTTAATATCATGCAATACTTTATATGCAACGTTTTTAATGGTGATGTGTCTGGTACATAATAGACGCACAATAAAATTTAGGTGAAAGAGAAATCGTTGTTATTTTATTAGTCTGGTGAAGCTGTGAAGGCCCATCAGACCAACAGCGTATGGTCAGTTCGAGAAAAAAAGTGTTGTTCTTTTACGTGTAGATACGTTAAATATTCCTAACTATTTCGTCAGAATAATAATACCTCGCTTAAGCAGAGAATCTCGTGAAAAAACTATCTGTGTATTTCTGAAATTAATAGGAAGCTAAGATTAAATAAATGAACTACGATAATATGATAAATAAGCTGCCGTTTATCTTTTAATCAAAAACCCGTCTATCTATAAACAAAATAAAATAGGATTACTGGGTACTATCAGATATCACAATGCATATCAGTTTAAAGTACCTACCTACTTTTTATTTGTATGTGATCTGGTATAGACTACCCTTATCCCACCTAGGTAAAATTTCTATTGTTCTCTATCAGCTATCATCTCAACATTCGTATTTTTTAATTAAAATCCAAATTTATATCATTGGTAATAATGCGACAAACTTGTTCTTTTCGATAAAACAGTGATCGTCAAGTAATCAAAATTCGACCATAATAATATATACGAGTACAACGCTTTCTTTTGACGTGTTGATACATAGATATTATTATCTATATTGAGTATTCCACAAATATTATTGTAGGTATTAGAAGTAAGGAGCGTGAGATACGAAGAATACAGACTTATAAATAAAATATTCGGTGATTATATAGGTATAATAGGAAAAAAAAAAACAACGATGCAAGTGAAACTTTTTTTCGTATAGTACCAGCTTAAAAACTAAGTACGATATTTATTTCAATCATTGAATCATTTTGAACTAAACCATGGGTGCCATCATTTTGGCCTTGGATGCTCTGCCGAGCGCCTTTCACATTACCCCTACTCCGCAGCCGGCTGTAATGCGAATTACGATAGATGGACGAAAAAATTTAAGGTGATGTAAAACATAATTTCACTTCTAAACAAAATTTCCAAATGTTTTTATTAACATCATTAAAGTTTATAAATAGTAGGTACTAAACATAAATCGATTAACATGCAAAGGAAAAAAGGACTAAATTGATTTATCTTAGGTTCTTCATATATAGATATACTTGAAATAGCTATATCCAGCGGTTTAATATTGTTTCTTATAAATGTCTATTTAAGCTTTCATCTCACATTTAACGTTCCCCAAAAACAGAACTTCAAGCTTAAATATATTTAAACATTCATTTATACGCTTCTAATAACTCCTAAAATTACTATTTTAATTAATATTACTCTTATGCATAACTCGATAACTATTCTAGATCCGTTAATACCGTATCTATATTTATGTCAGAATAAGGACTCAGAAACTTGCTTTGCGAAAACTAATTACACCTCCGCTTCGCAATGATAAAGCAAAGCCGTCGTATGGGATATTTTTATTCGGGACAAAATGAAATTCCCTCGCGAAACATCATCAGGCTACTTTCGACTCTAACGTAACGGAATAAGGTATTTCCATATAGACTGATATAGATGTGGATTTTTTTTTTACTAGGTACTCAGTGTAAAATAATCCAGGGCATAATCTCGCCGGGTAAATCCCATTATTTTGATCATCCCCTCGATTTTCAAGCGGGCGCGTCGCTGTGAGTCCAAACAATAATTATGAGACATGGAAATTTGTAATTATTTTGGGCATTGATTCTCTAATTGTATGGATATTTAGGAAGCTACTTCTTCTATAAATAATTAGGAAAAGACAAAACAGTTCAGTGTCATTTTTCCTCTACTAGTTTTGCTGATTTTCTTTTTTTTTTCAATTGTAGCTTAGTGTAATCAATATGAAAAATTGGAAACAGTTTTTCTCCCTTATCAACGACGAGTTGTAAATTCTTTATTTTCAAGTGACATTTCACGACCCCTACGCCCTTTAATCGACAATGTGTATACTTTGTAGTAAAATATACCTGAATAATATTGAAATTAAAAAAACAATAATTTATTATGATCGTATATCAACAACTCATGGATATTCACTAGGATTTATAAATCAATGCGTAGTGTAAACCAACCATTTCTCTTACCAACTAATTACTGTTATGAAATCTTATCAATTTTACATTATTTATCCTGTTGAATAGAGTATATGTTACAGTTTAAATATCAAATAAGGAATTTCATACCTTTATACGTTGTAACTTGTGATTTATCAAGTGACAAAAATCAATTGCCATATGTATGTAACTGTATCACTTCAGAAAGGCTGGCACTATTTGGCTAAAACGTTTTTGTCCCGTTCGTAATTGTGAGGACAATTTCTGTAAGACAGATAATATTAAAAAAGTCACATGGACTAGTAAAAAGCAATGGCTTGAAATATCTCCATATAAAAAAAGTGAATTAATAAAGTAGAATATTTGTTTTTTCCGAACAGTCTACACTGTTGATCTGGCAAGGGCTCTACAATTTCACCGGACTACTAAAGGGAGCGCTTAAGGCACTCTCCCGATTTTATATAGGATAAGGCAGAAGAGACTAGGGAGGTCTCTAAAATTATTGACAGAATTGATATCCAGTTGTCATTTTAGTTCATTGTATGATAGTTTTTTTTTTTGTTGTATATTATAGGGGGCAAACGAACAGGTGGGTCACCTGATGATAAGTGATCACCGCCGTCCATAGACACTAGCAACACCAGAGGAGTCGCAAGTGCGTTGCCGGCCTTTTAATATATGTGGGCCTCCGGCGCTCTCACTGACCGAACGAAACGCAACAGTGCAATCACTGTTACTTCACGTCGGCTTTCTGTGACAGGGTGGTACTACCCCGGGTGAGCCGACCCATTCATGCTGAAACGAGTAATAGCTTCAGACGTAGCTCTACCACCTACCTAAAAGTGTTAGGAAGCCTATGCGAAGCCGGGGCGGATATCCAGTTCGGACAACCAGTTATAAATAAATACGAGGGGTATTTTCATTATTTATATATTCATATAAATTATATTCATATTTTCAAAGATGGTCACTTCATTTCAAACTAATCATAGCTTATATTATGGTAATAGGCACCTGGTATACATACATATATACAAAGATATGCAACACTCAGATAGATTTTCGTTCTGTCAAGTTGCGAGAACAGAAATCGCGGTATCTCGGATTAACATTAAGGCTTGTTATCGCTTCCCTACGTCGTGTTCTTACTTATAACATCATAATTATTATTACATCAATAACTATTTATATATTCAAAACACTAACGAGATTTACACTAAGATAGTCTAGTATACAAATTTTGAAAGAACAACTCCATACAAGTGTAACTTTAATTATAAGTGTTTACTGCTTATTATGCAATACAGTAAATAAATTTATGAATGGATTAAAAGCAAAAACTAACTTAAGAACATGTAGAAATCTACTTTTCTTTTCTTGTTTTAACTTAGGTACTTACCTATATATAAATAGGTACACGGAAATTATTAAGGGCGTAGAAATATATTATTAAGAGCGTAAAAATAAGTATCTGTAATATTTAGAACAAATCAATAATAATTACTTTAATACGTACACTTACATTACCAGAATTGGTTCGATTTTTATTATATTAAATATTCAAACAGTAAATAAATCAAGTAATTAAAATGACAATTCCACGATTCCTATTAGTGAGTCTTGTAATAGAAATATTATCCGAAAAATACTGGAGAATTTAATGAAAATAAAAATCGAGCCAGTTCAGGTAATGTAAGTAAGTGTATGTATTAAAGTAAATATTACACATACTTATTTTTATAGGTAATAATATTTTTACGCCCTTAATAATATTCGTCATTATAAAAGGTTTTTGATTTCGCATTCGGAATACATTAATTGATACCTGATAATAAAATAACCCCCATTTTATATTACGAACATTAATTAACAGCTAATATAAAAAAAAAATATTCACTAGAACTCGGTGAAAGATTTCCTTATAAATACTCAAATTCCACAAACGATATAAAATAATCACCGGCAAGAGGAAGGCCATCATCCGGCCTCCTGCACAATCCTTCGCACATTTTAATACACCCCGTTTAAAATTCAAAAGATCAAAGGTCATTTACACACAAACGGCCACTCAAAAATGAGTGTCAGAAACACAGAGCAATTTTGTACGCGCCCGTAAAGACAAAAAGCTTATTAACCCCACGGTTTTGAAGAGCGCACGCTGCGTTTTCCAACTGTTGTTTGAACACGGCACACAGTTGTTCTCACACAATGTTTCTTAGCTCTGTGTCTTAAAATATTTATACGCGAGAGAGTTTTAGTACAATTTACTGTAATAAATAGGCGTTATTTGTACAACGTTTTATTTCCCAAGATATAAAAGAGTATTTAATTTGCGAATCCTAATTGTTATAATAAGTGATTTACAAAAATAAAATATATATACACTAGCAGGTCCGGCGGACGTTGTCCTGCTCTGATAATAAAAAATATATACTTATGTGCATGAAATGCATAATGTAACTAATGTATTTTATTTGATAAGTATTAATACTGTATCCGTCTAAATAGCCTTTCAATTACATTATCATATGTGATGTTTTTAGAAGATAGATGGGTATAGTAAGCCATCCTAAAAATATAGGTATATGCCATCGTAGACATTTTTGTAGATTTATACAAGAGGAATATTAGGCAGCGTTTTCGACGAAAGCTCAAAGGCGGCTTGACTTTTTCCGATTCTTTCAAAAATTATTATTATATTCAACCAATTTACAAAAAAAATACCTTGACAAATTATATACCTAAACCTTCCCCGTGAATTATTATATCTATTGGTGAAGATCGCATTACAATCCGTTCAGTAGTTTTTGAGTTTATCGCGAACATCCACACAGACAGACAGACGCGGCGGACAACTTTGTTTTCTAATATGTAGTGAGTGTGTCATCGTAGACATTTTTGTAGATTTATAAAAGAGGAATATCTCAGTATGCATTGTTTTGCTAATTTCAAATGGATTAGGCAGCGTTTTCGACGAAAGCTCAAAGGCGGCTTGACTTTTTCCGATTCTTTCAACAATTATCATTATATTTTTCAACCAATTTACAAAAAAAAACCTTGACAAATTATATACCTAAGCCTTGCCCGTGAATTATTATATTTATTGGTGAAGATCGCATTACAATCCGTTCAGTAGTTTTTGAGTTTATCGCGAACATCCAGACAGACAGACAGACGCGGCGGACAACTTTGTTTTATAATATGTAGTGATAAGTACTAAATACCTGAATAATAAAATGAAATTGTTGTTTAAATGAAAAGTCTTGCAAAATTAATTTATACATAATAAAATATAATGCCATAGTGAATTAGCTTTTAGATTATTATTTATAATATATACCTAATTATATGCCAGAGGTAATGGGTTCGAACATCACGTCGATAGAATATCGAATGGCAGAAAAGTTTTCTCGGAAACCTTGTGACAAAACCATAGCAATGGCTTCGTCTAATACACATCATGCTAGTTACTACTCAATTATGTCGACTAGCACCTAAAGGTAAACCAAGATCGTTACTAATCAACAATAAGAGTGTGATCAAACGCTAAATCAGTAAGGTATCAAATATTGTTGCATATTATCCTGATAATATAAACGTTGTTGAACCCACACCTATTCGTCTACGGAGACAAAGTCTGACAATTAAATAGAAGTAAACGAAGAATTTTATGAGGTAATAGAAGCGACTCACAATGAAGCCGTTGAGGAGTCATCGGCACAACAGTCACTAAAGTTAGACAGGCAAGCCGCTGCTGGAAGAATGTCGGAACCTGTACGACCTAGGAATGATTTTTATTTTTAATTTTTTTTATATTATAGGGGCCAAACGAACAGGTGGGTCACCTGATGGTAAGTAATCACCGCCGTCCATAGACACTGGCAACACCAGGGGAGTCGCAAGTGCGTTGCCGGCCTTTTAAATATGTGGGCCTCCGGCGCTCTCACTGACCGAACGAAGCGCAACAGTGCGAGCACTGTTACTTCACGTCGGTTTTCTGTGAGAGGGTGGTACTACTCCGGGCGAGCCGACCCATTCATGCCGAAACCAGTAATAGCTTCAGCGTAGCTCTACCACCTACGAAATGATTATAAACATTTTTAATAAGATATCTAATAATTTATATTTGTATTGTCAAGCTAGGGGATGGAATGTTGTATATTCTTTTGATAATATGATGATGATATGATGTGATTGTCGCTTGTCAAATAAACTCAGTGTACTACTAGCAACGGTCTTACACTTGACCCTACGTTCGCATGTTTATCAAACATAATCATAAATTAATAATAAAACGAGCTTAAAGGATTCCCAGCGAGATATAGGCATAATCGCCTCGTCAGCCACGACATGCTGGCGATTACAAACCAAGATGTATAAGTTTTATATTTCCCAATATTGGTACTAAAAGAATCGCAGGTTCAGGTTTCCTCCAGGTTTCCTTTTTATTTTACCGTCAGGCGAAAATATTAACCGTTTTAATTAGTAAATGTATGCCAATTCCAGAAACTTCACTAGTACAGCTCGGGGTTCATACATGCGGACATCGAATAAATGTTCCGAGGGGCAAACTCGATACACACATAAAGACATTGAAACACAATGACATTAATTTAATTTAAGTATATATTTAAGATAGTACACGTTGTCATTGAAGCTCAAACTTAAATGAGTATTCGCATTCATACATATTCTCAAGCAAACTTTTTAATAACTTCATAAATTAAGAATAATTCCATGTACTTCAGAAATACACTGTCTCTAAAGGAACACAGTGTCCGTATCACAAAGAAAATTCGCCCGGTCAGGTCCGTATTTCGCACACCACTTTAATTATACCGAGTTAATTAATACAAAACATTAACAGTGGAGCCACTAAACCCGCTACTTCCATAAACACCAATATTAACTATCGTTCATCTGATATAGTTATCGTTATTATGCAATATATTCCGAGTAACAAATAAAGAATTTATATTAATAAAAGACATGATTGTTTTTAGAGTGATATTTGAAAATTGCACACTTCGTAAAGTTCTAGAGAATGTAAACAATATATAAATGGTCAAAGTAATCTCTCCGTGTTTTCCATGATAACGACAGGAAATATATTATGATAATTCTCTTTGGCTTCATATTTATTTTGTATACGAGTATACAATCTTATTATATGAGGATACAATTTTAAATACTTTCATTCAATTTTAAAATAAGTATAATTTGTATAATAATAACTAATCAGTTATATTATACATATATGTTATAGATATGTGACTATATAACAACCACAGAAAATCTTTAGAATTATGCTTACCACATGAAAGTCAATCATTTATGGGGAACAAATCCACGACGTGACTCAGTATCTTATTATCACCGTCTTTATGCAGTAATTGCCTCAACTGTTTTTTTTTCTAACAAACAAGTTTAACAGATAAAGCCGTTCTTTTTTAACATGGGTAATATATCCACATCCCAGGAAATATTAAATTCGTATTCACATGAACAAAGATAGATTACCTTTGTCTTAGTGGTGGCGAAATTAATTGGCTAGTATTATAATATAACTATATAAAAAAATAATATGTACTTTTCATAGCCCAACACGGAGCCGAAAGCACAAATACAAGCAGGTAGTTCGCTCTCAAAAATCATTTGGTCTTCGCTTATGAGAGGCGTTTTACAGAATTACCCCCAGTACCTACTTAATGTTTACTTTTAATTCACAGTTAAAATTTCATTCGAACCACCCCCTTTACCTTTGAAGCGATGTTAGCGCTGTCACAAATTGCGATGTATGAGAACGAAATAGATTGTTCTGTTTATGTTTAGCCGCTTGATTAAATACTTTTAATACAAACACATCTTGCGATTGGATGCTTTAAATGTTTTTTTTTATTTATTTTTACTATTCGCTTTAATTATTTTCATATTTTACAAGTATTTTAATAAACGTAACACCCGTTTCTATTGTAATATATGTATTCAAAGTGTAAAAAAGAGGATTGTTAGTATAAATAACTGTTTTTATTATTTTTGTTAGATTTCTATTTCAAACCAGTAATCACCCCCAACTTCGTTGCCGTTACATTATAATATAAAATGTAATAACAACAAAATACAGGATAGCTAGTGGCGGGTTATAACATAATGAACTATCTGTTGCACGCGACTTCGCTCGCGTTGTTGTAGATTTACTCTCTTCCTCAGGAACGGTACTATGTTTATTAAATTATATGTAGCCTATGTACCTTTTCTGTACCCCTGACAACATGTATGCAAAATTTCATGATGGTCCGTTGAGTAGTTAAAGTATGAAAGAGTAACAAACATACAAATGCACTTTTCGATTTATAATATAATTCCATGGCAAAATACTTAAGTGGGTCAATCTTCTCTATAAACGATCAATCTATGTTGGAGTTGGATGTATCAATATTCATTTTTTACATTTTTTGGGTAAAGAGAATTAATATAGAGAATAAACTAAAAATAAGAACCATCGTTTTATAGAATAAACGATAACATCATTCGAATGCTTCTTAAGGGACTAAATTGATTACCAAAAAGTTGCACCTCAATAGATTCTTATATAAAATTACCTATATATCAGAGCCTAAATTAGAGAATGATTTTAAGTCTCATAAACATGCAATATACATGCGAAATTACACTGAAATAATAGAAGTTTCCCATGTTTATCTTATCATTACATTCTTGAACCAATTTCTGAACCGAGTTTACCATATTAGCAACTTCAAAATTAACTTTCTTTTCGTACAACTCGCTGCCGACGAAGTGTCATTTGAGCCCATCTGAAAAATAAAAATGAATAACTTTTAACGAGTGTACAAAGCGCTTTAAAGGGCCAACCAACCCTTGCGGTATTTACCGGCGGGAAAATTAGA
Organism: Antheraea assamensis; assembly: GCA_035772565.1. Lineage (NCBI taxonomy): Eukaryota > Metazoa > Arthropoda > Insecta > Lepidoptera > Saturniidae > Antheraea > Antheraea assamensis. Next base: position 274,349 of record JAQQSE010000054.1, on the reverse strand, counting down.
CTTAAAATAAATACCGGGGGCCGAAACAATTTGCATCTAGATGTGACATTAGAGTGAAACAATTTCGTCTTTTTACAAGCCCCGAAGGATACTCGTTGACCGCCACAAATTAAAGGCGATTTAACAATGTTGAGAGAAAGCCATTCAGCGCGGAACGTCTCTTTAACGGGGGCCAATTTAATTTAGCCGGTTTCATTTTCAACTGTTATTATTTATTATGTCTTTATAAACAGTTTTATATTAGAGTAGTATAATCAGGTACGTATCTACCTATCTATATATATCAAGTTAATTCGAATAGGTACATACATAAAATCGGATGAATGAGTGCCTTAAGCGCTCCCCTTAGTAGTCCGGTGAAACTGTAGAGGCCTTGCCAGACTAATAGGTACATACAAATAGATATAATTGTAGTGGCCGTTTAGCCGGACTGAAGATTGAAGCGATGATGGCTCAGTTGGTAGTGTATTTGACACAGTGTCGAAGGACGTAGGTGCGAATCCAAACAACTAAGTCGGAGGTTTCGGTGAAGGAAAACATCGTGATGAAACCATAGCATAGTGGTAGGGCTTTTTCAAAGTCCGTCTGGCTAGTTACCACGCTCAAGTTGAAAATCTGTCGCCAAGCTCTAGTTGGTGTGTTCCGGCAGCTGCACTTGAGAGCCAGTCTCCCTTTAGGTTAAGCGTGACTTACCATCTTAGACCACATCATCATTTAATATCAGATGAGATTGTGGTCAAAACGTGTTTACCTATAAACTATAAAAAAAAACACCGAAACGGTACATCCGATTTTAATAAGATTTTTACGTTAGTAGTAATGTCGGTTACGATAGAAAACATTTCCTATTGTCAAAGTGTATCGTTACGCTTTTCCATAGGAACTAGGCAGTAATAATAAAAATTGGGCAGATGTAATTTAATATAGGTAAATAGATTGTGGAGTCGAGGTTAAGTAGCAATGAATGAAGGATAGCCCATAGATAATCCAAATAAGTCATAGTTCCCACGAAAGGACGATTTCCATAAGAGCGAAGTCACGGGCACTAGCTAGTGTTATAATAAAACGTTTACATATGTTGTAAATAATTATTTACTGCTACTGATTTATGAACAGAAGTTAACTTATATACAATATTATTCTTTTTCTACTTCTGTTAATTAGTTTGGAAGTGTGTTTTCCTGTAAATAACATTAACACTTATTTATAATTCCTAATATAGATTTATCTAAAGTTAGGAACGATTAACATTTAAAAAACCTGTTTTGGTGTTGCGTGATATTTCCAATATTAATTAGAATCTATAAGTAAGTACGTAAAACCCTGTTTGCTACATTTTTTTTCCTTAATTCTGTTTAATATAGTATATTTATTTCATAGTGCATTTACATACCTACACCATTGTGTATTACAGAAAACAATACATAATTTAAGATGCATGATATTTTTTGATGTAGACAAAATCTTGATACTTGCAACAGATCGAGTAATCGAGTATGGTCAAAGTAGGAATAGAAGTATGAATTGATTAAAGTCTAGAACACTTAACCGGCATGATCGGGGTCAACGATCTCACCATATGACACGTCCCGACTTCCTGTGCCACGACAACGTTATTATTTACATATGCGAAATATCTTAATGGCATTAATCTCGGAACATGCGACATGTGAACGTCTCGATAAGATTTTAATTCAGACAATCGGCGTCCATTTTAATTCGTTTTTGTATACTTCTACGGGGTTCTAAAACTAACAACCGATAGCACCGAAACGACACCCGTTATCATGTGGATAAACGGGAATCCTGGCTGTGGAAAGATAACATGGTTGATTGGAAGCTTTGAAGAGGAAAGGGACGCTGTGGCGACAACTACAATAGAGGTGGCAAAAAATGTTCAGGAGTCATTGTTGACAAAAATGATAGATAGATGAAAAAAACGAAGCAGTCCATAATAAGGACTGACGACAGAAGTGAAAACTTAAAATGTACTTGTAACTTCTACGTACATATATATAGCCTATGGGAAGCATGCGGTGACAATGACGCGAGTTCCATGATTTACCCAAAAAAAAAGTGCTCAATGCGAATAAAGAAGACTACACTTCAAAAATAAAATAGCTAAACTAATTAAATATAAAAATAATATTTATCTTAATCACTTTAATTACGTACTTAAGTTGTACTAGAATTAAAACGATTTCAGAAAAAAGTTGCGGACCAAGAGTCTGCAGGAAAAATAAAGAAACAAAAAAATATACCTTATATTAATTAACTTCATGGTTTAAGATGGTAAGCACGTTAAAGCTAGAGGAGAACTATTTTTTTTTTCTTTTTTTTTATATTATAGGGGGCAAACGAGCAGGTGGGCCACCTGATGGTAAGTAATCACCGCCGTCCATAGACACTAGCGACACCAGGGGAGTCGCAAGTGCGTTGCCGGCCTTTTAAATATGTGGGCCTCCGGCGCTCTCACTGACCGCACGAAACGCAACAGTGCAAGCACTGTTACTTCACGTCGGTTTTCTGTGAGAGGGTGGTATTACCCCGGGCGAGCCGACCCATTCATGCTGAAACCAGTAATAACTTCAGTATGGCTCTACCACATACAATAACTCGTTCTCAAGTACAGCTGCTGGAGCACACCTATAGGTGTTCGGCTACAGATTTTCAATTTGAGAGTTATATCTATCCAGCTGGGGTTAGGAAAAGTCCTATCATCATGGCATGGTTTCATAACTATGTTTTATTTCACCGAAAGCTCCAGATAATTGGTAAGGATTAGAACCTAAATCGATCAACTCGGTGTCCGAACACACTAGCATTGAAGCCATCATTGTATAAGAGTTTCTCTAAAATAATCTCTAAGTATTTAAAGTATATATATCGCAAGTTATTGTTACTGTAGTTTCCTTTGTTCCTCTCTTGAACGGTAAGGACAGCACCACTCAAAAACCACAGCGACTGCCGAAACATTAACGAGCCATCGTTCGTTGGCGCTTTCATACCGGCCTGCAAGCCTCTCGCCATTTGAATATACAGCCACTGACTTCAATATGCGTAGAGTTTTCAAGTCCGCCTGTCTAGTTGAAAATCTGTCGCCAAGCACGTGTTCGTGTGTTCCGACAGTTGCATTCGAGAGCCAGTCTCCCTCTAGGTTAAGCGTGACTTACCATCTTAGACCACATCATCATTTAACATCAGATGAGATTGTGGTCAAGCGCTTACATATATAGCAAAAAAAAAAATCTTCGATTTGTACGCCTGCGAAGTCGGACGTGTAGCTTATTAGTAATATAATTACATTTATGGAACAAAATTTATGTACATAATGCTGGTAAGTTGACACGTTCAAGAAAAAGTGAATAATTAATATAATTTATGGTATTAGTGGCCTGTAATGCTTAAAAAATTCATTAACTGTTTGATTTAAACGTATCTTATGACAAAATTAAAGCGTTAGAGTAGTGAAAGACTCGCGCCGGTCTGTCTGTCTCTCCCTACAATGACTCGACACATGTTCGCCTTGTTTAATGATCTGGAACAACGACAAATGTTTTTCAGTTCGCACTATATGTAGACTCGCCGATGGAAATGTATAGATACGGCAAAGGTACATATAATTTATTTTATTTTTATAGTTGCTAGCTTTCGCTCCTTTTAATGTACATTTGACCTTACCGTCTGGAGTATTACCATACAAACAGACTACCACTAATATTAGTTAGGAATTGTTAAGATTAGAACTTTATTTCGATACCTCTTTTCTTCGAATATCTGCCACCTTTTCTATACCCACTTCTACGTAGTCGTCGACCTTCATATATGTATGAACTTTTAAATGGCCTCATTTGTGATATTACTCCTATATTCGTTCTTTTGTTATCGATAAGATCACCTTTTATTTTAAAATAAAATAAACCCGTTTTATAAAGAAGCGCTTTTGTTTTACTTTTAGCGGGACAGCATAAATACGACAGCATCTTATATATTCATATGTATTATGTAACAGTTATTTTACCATTGAAACAATTTAAAAGCGCTTTGTAAATTCGTAATCAACTTGTTCCTAAATCCCAACAAATCTTTATCGAATAACAATTAAACATTCACTGACACATAATATTTAAGTATACAGAATTACTTAATTGAAAGCAATAACCAGTGTATGCCATGCTTTTATTATTTTATGTTTTGAAATGAAAAATATCTGTAAGCCTTAATTAACACTACTCATAGGTGATACAGAACACAGAAAGTTAAATGACAATTGTAGCCGAGAATGTATAACCGAATTCAAAAGGACGGCAATTCTGGGGCCAAGCCTGATACTTGGCTACTTCTTCTTCTTCTTTATTTTTTTTCGCTCCGTCACGGTTTGTGCACTAGCCAGTGTCAAGTAACAAGATTTTGGCAAGTAAGTGTTTTGCTATAGTTATAATGTTCTAACAAGATGGTGGTTTCCTTGTTAGAACTTTCCATGGAGCTTTGGTGGCATCTCAGAATGCATGCTCCGTGGTATTAATTCCCATCTACTTCACTTGTGCATAATAACCGAACTATATTACGTAAAACATCACCAATATTACAAAATATAGAGTCTAATAACACAAGATTATGAATAAAATATTAAAACCACTACATGACAGACTAAGATCCCGCCAAAAACTCCACTTGGCTACTTATGAGAATTTACTTTAAATCTCTCACACACAAGTGCTTGTTGCTAATCACAGCCTTCTAACTCGAATATAGTAGCTCCAACGCTCTTAAATATATAGCGAAAACACTCCATTTTCCAATAACATGGTAAAAATATTACTAGCATTATCATTACAATTACAAGCACAAAAATAAACATATCCGTTGTACTTGCCAAATTTTACATGTTAAAAAACGATGATTCAATTATACTTGAAGGACCTGCACAAAATACACCTCGTTACTGCCGTTACACTGAGTTTTATGGTTTCAAATCCTACACGGAAAAATTATGCGTGTGATTCACAAGTTATTGTTTCGAGTCTGTTTGTAATTTGGGTAATTAAATCTAATGTTGTGAAGTTCTTAACGCTTGATACTAAATGCAGGAGATGCTTCTGTAAAAGAGGCAAAAACTAGTTACTATTTATCGCAGAATGTTATTCTAATATTCCTTCATTTAAAAATCTATTTGCTAATCTGTTCTCGGAGTTAGATAACTGAACTGCTATTTAAAAATATATATATATTATTTGTGTACTGCAGTCTGCGTTTCTTTTATTTTACTAGAATACCAATATAAGATCAGCTCAGTTCACAACTAACCACAAGGGTATCGAAAATACAGCTCGATTTTTGTAAACATTTTTATTAATAAGCTATTAATCATTTTGACTCCAGTAAATAGTATCAATATCTTAATCTACGATCTTTTTGTTCACTTACCATTATTCAGAATATAATGAAGTCGAATTCTAATTAAGTTATATAATGATAAAAAAAACAATTAACACTTTCATATTATTTGATTAACGAATGTGAAACTATTATGACATTTGATATAAATCCGTCCGATCTGTTTATTACGAAGTCTGTGGTGATATTGTTAAAAAGAAGCTTATGAATGAACAGCGACGCAGATATAAACCATGTTTCCACGGAATAGCTTGTAACGAGCAATGAACTATTTTTATCAATGACTGCATGTGATACCGCTTATAAAGAGCCAGTTAGCGAATACTTAATTGTACATTTCATGTTTCAATGTATATAATATAGAAATGTTGGTTTAATTAATCGAATTACAAATTATTGCTCTTGATGTTTTTTTTTATATATATACTTTATAGGTAAACGTTTTGACAATAATCTCATCTGATATTAAATGATGATGTGGTCTAAGATGGTAAGTCACGATTAACCTAAAGGGTAGACTGGCTCTCAAGTGCAGCTGCCGCAACACACCAACAGGTGCTTGGCGACAGATTTTCAACTTGAGGGTGGTAGCTAGCCAGACGGACTTAGAAAAAGCCCTACCACCATGTTTGATAGTTCAGTGTTATACAAAGATTACTACTAATCAATAATGTTATTATTATTGTATATTTTGAATATTTCTATGAGTAAGTAATTATGCACATGGCTTAAGAGTTAACATGAGTATATTATGCCATAATTATTTACGTCTGTTATATTTATTTATGTAGTCCTGGTGGTCGAGTGATATGACCTGTGGAATAGCATTTTGATGCTCGTACGTACAAACTCCAGCATGTGTTGATGAATTTTTCGGAATTCGCTTACACTTAATGATTTAAATTGGTAACACCGTCGAATGACGGTGAAGGAAAACATCATGGGGAAAGCTGAAACTGAGAAATGTTCTTGTGCTATCACCGTATGTGGGAACATCTGTAACTGTGGATGTCTCGGAATTTGATACTTCAATACGTCGTAGGCTGGCGTGAGGTGATTATGCCCATACCTTCCTTCGGGAACAATGCTATGGTCTTGCGGAGCGTCTGTTAGCGTCTAATTTTGAAATGTTATTCAATTTTAAAACACATATACTTACTCATTATTTACAAATTTAATTAAAATGAATAGAAAATATAGACAATGCATTTTTTTTTTCAAGATTTCTTAAATAACAGTCCTCTGTATGAAAAAAGAATTGTATAGATTTATTATGAGGTATCTGTGCACTACTGGATTGCTACCATCACGCATATCGTGATAAACATGTCACAGTGAGAGTTGTTTTGTTAGTCGCGTGACAGGATCAGCCGGTGTATATTTAACTGCCGAGGGCCTTCATCAGTCATCGTCATGACAGTGACGACTCTCGTTGGATTGGAGACCTCTCCTTTGTTTTATTTGCGCTATGCTTATAATCAGGTAATATTATTGTTCATTTGCCGTAATAAAATAAAAACGCTAGCAGTCAAAGGAACCAGTCAAAATTGAAGTTTCTAACGTAACGTATGGAATGAAATCAAATGGCTTAATTTAAGGTAGTCCGGTGAAACTGTAGAGGCCTTGCAAGGTTAACAGTGTAGTGAGTTCGAAAAGAAAAAAAACATGTTTCATTTACATTTTAATAAGAAAATATTAATTTATTGAAAAAAAAAACTATAAAACATAAAATTATAAATTATATAAAATGATAATGCTAAATTAAAATGTATTTTAATGACATTTCCATGCGCTTAGTATTGAGGTTATACAATTTACAGCGTACGATGTTCGTCTGATCGAAATTCGATATTCGCACATGCTCACGCTCGTATACAATAGAAAGAGAATGAAAGAGATAGAAAGACACCTAGAAAGAGCATAACGCTTTTCTCTTACGTGACGATTTCTATCAGTTACTCTTACCGTAAACCGTATTATGGTACTTTGATAGAAAAGTTTGTATTTTGTTGTCGAATTAATCTTAACCGTTCATTGATCTTATACCTCATGCGTTTTAATTTACAAAACCGTAGGTACAATATAATAGGAGCTTAAAATATAACCTAAATCGAACAAATAACGAGTGTAATATAACTTTTACCGATCCGTCCATTATCTGTATGATAAGGTTGCTAGAGGTACCCGCATAGAGGCATGTCTGAACATAAACCTCTAAAAAGAATTTTAACGTAATTTAAAATTATTATCTAACATTTAAAATATGTCCGTCATCGCCATGGGTCTTTATGTCTACGAAAGACAACTTATACAGCGTCATGAAGATATTTAACTACTCTTTACGGAGGCTTCGTCGGTTGTGATGTAATGAAGGAAGCATAGATAGGCCCTAGGCTTTTAGTTCTAGGTCTATGCAAATTTTTGTAGGTAAAATTTGTAAAACAATTGTAGTAGTAGGCCCAAGATAAGAATATTTGTACATATATATTGTACTTTATAGAATTGCTTTCGAGAACAATGTCACCTAATTTAAACAAAATTTATAATGCTTTACCATCAATATATGGATGTACATATAGTGATATTTTCCTTCATCGTAGGGCACAGCGGTATTATAAAATACGAATTTAAATAAATTGCAGCGACGTTCAAAAACGCAACCAATGCCAACATGTTGTTTTACGTGTCGATTCTGTAAATATCAGATCTTAGCTGAATAGGATCTAGTAGCAAAAGAGTAATCAATATAATGGGTTCCTTAGGGCTCGACACTTTGGAGCTTCGTAGGGATGTTGCGTCACCTTGCGTCCTTTACAAGATCTACCACGGAGAGTGTTCTAAAGAGCTATTCCGACTGGTACTTGCTGCAAAGTTCCATTACGGAACGACTCGCAATATAACGAAATCCTATAAATGTCATCTCGATGGTTGGAAGTCGTCTACTGTGCGGTTCTCACGTGCGTTCTTCCCACGTACGTCAGCCCTCTGGAATGAACTCCCACCGGCAGTGTTTCCGGACCAATACAACCCCCATTCCATCAAGAAACGAGCCTACTCCTTCCTCAAAGGCCAACAATGCATCTGTGAAGTCTCTCATGTCGCAGGTGTCCATGGGCGGCGGTGATTACTTACCATCAGGTAACCCGTCTGTTCGTTTGCCTCTAATCGCATAAAAAAAAAGTGCCGTACTTCATCGATGCCCCGTCTACATAAGAATGTCTTCTTTCTTACACATAAAATTTGATACTCTGCTTATTATAGCTAATAAATAACAAATTAACCTGGTCTGTTAGATTTTAAGGTACGAAATAAAAATAATATTCGATTATATAAAAGGTGTGTTTACAAAATGCCCGCATATAACAACCTTATATGGGGTGTTACAAATCATCGTACGTCAGACGCTATACTTTTAAATACAACAGAATTAATACAAGCGGCCGGAAGCTGATAATTGTGGTGTTAACAGCGTGGCATATGTGGAGTCGTGTTGTCTCATACATAAATTGATTATGATTTCATTCATTAAACCTTGTAATAGAACATTTACTATTATTATCAATGAAACGTGTTACACTAATGTGTCGCTTCTGTGGGAAATAATTTAGCTATGTAAATCTTACAAATAATTATAATGCGACTACCAATTATATTTCTATTTTTTAAATCATTATTTCAAAACAATGGGTTGAATTATATATTATAAAATTATATTCACTAGGGAAATTATAACCTATATGTATCTTTTTTTTTAAATTTCATAGTGATTTTTTACAAAAACATCTCATCCATACCTTTTAGTGTGATATCGTCATTACTTCCAACTTCTGACTTGTCAACGTTATTACTTTGCTCATCCTACACCCTACAATCCCAAACAAAATCGCTACAACCCTAATATTCTCTAGAACCTTCTTGAAGCATAGGTATGCCAGGACTGTGGAATGGGTTACATAAAAAACGGTTTTCCTCTAGTGCTATGACACGAGGTTCCTCAAAAGGGGATTTAAGTAACACTTTCAGGTTCACCAACATTACAACAGTACGCGAGGCTTGTCAGCCTATTCAATGACCTTCCAAATAAAAACACTCCAGTATTGTATTGCATTGATGTATATAAATGAATGCAATCTACCCTATGAAATACACGACAGAGCAGTATAGAGTTCAAGTTATCACGTTCCATTTGCCACTTTCGGCACGCCCCTGGATTATAACAGAATTTATAAAACGCTCAGCAGTGGATTATTGCCGTAAAGAGAGACGTAAGTGTGCTCAACTCGAGGAGTTTTCCTATAAACTTACTGTTTATTGTGGTTTTTGTACGCACCGTCGAGCACGACACTTATAAACTCACGTTTTATCTCACTTAGATGCTACTAAAGAAGCGTGTTCAAGGTCTTTTTTGTTTGTTCCTTGAAGTTTATTGTTCATTAATTTATGAAAAAAGGAAAACCGAAATTAACGTATTTCTCGTCTTCCTACTTTGACAATAAACGACAGCTGTTATTATCAAGTGAGTGATTATTAAACGGTATCTCTAGATGACTTCAGCATTCTAACAAAATGGTGGCCTTATGGTTAGAACTTTCCAGAGTGTTATGACATGTGACATCTCAGACTTCATGCTTGTGTGTTATTGTTTCCTATTCACATGTGTCACTTGTGTACAATAATCAAGCTACATTACGCAATATATTACCAATATTACTTAATATAGGTTTAAATAAATAATAAACATCAGACTAAAATCTCATTAAAAACTCTAATGAATTCCTTAATGTAAATACGACTAATAGTGAAATAAATTAATGAGAAACAGTAATCTGTTATTGTCACTAACAGAATTTAGCCTTTATATATTTGGTTATTATTTTGGTCCAGTAAAGTCTACGGAGTCTTTTAAAAACTTAATGTCACAGACGTCATAATTTTAAGGATAAAATTAATCGGCTCCGTTGATGTGAAATCTGATATTATTGTTTATTTTTTTAAATCTTCTTTCGATAGTAAGTTTTTAATTTCATGTAGCATTTTTAATTCACATAAAAACTTGACAGTATTATGTAATACACGGCAATAATAATGATTTCATAATTATAAAGAAAACGCAGGATACCAATTAAGGAGTAATACAAGCTCAGATACCCGACGTTATATTTCTAATTAGTATAATAATTTACTATCCCTTAAAATATCTTCACAATTATTGTTAAGAAGTCAAAGTAACAATGAAAAGTAAATGGTTTATCTAAACGTTGATATATATGACATTTTCGCATATTTAATCCCCAACAAGCCAGATAAAATCATGTGAACTAAAGGAAATCCCAACGATTTCTGTTACAACACAGATCAAAGGAGCAATAACAAAGGAACTGTAAAAACATAATGAGACGGCTACGGGCGCAAGTGCTCCCGTTCGCATGGTCCCGTAACAATTTTGGGACCTCATAAATATGTATAAGGCGGTACTCTTCTTTTCCTTACTTATCAATTATGGGGTCGTTTAGACGACACGCGGGATCGACAGACGGAATATATCCAGTGGTATTGCAAGGGTTAATAGATTTGCGAAACGTTTTTCGGCTTTGAAGATTTTTTTATTTGTGGCTTTTATATACATACGTGTTATTTAGTATATTGAAACGCAATATAGCTTAAGTTATTGAACAAATTTGTTTATTTCTCCGCTGTTTAAGCCTTGGTAAATCTTCCATTAAGTATAGAGATGTCGTAAAATAACAATTCTAGCGCTGTAGTAGATACTTTTACAGCGGCTTAAAATGTAACCACTTTCTCTAAACAGTTTACCAAATATCGTTCGAGTGTAATCTTTACTTACATAGAACTCAATAGAGGGACGCCTTAACCCTTAACCGCCCGGGGCGCGAAAGACCCCACGTTTTAAAGCAAGGGAGCAATTTTATTGCAAAAAATACGCGGCAATTTAACGCGACGCACAACACAGGCCCCGGTGTCCCCGAGGTAGTTTCGATTCAACTCCATTATGTTTAGGGTTAAGCGTCATTGATATTGCCGGTGCCCACTGGAGGGTTATTGAATATTTTTTTTTATCCTGTCTCTAATTTGTACGGTCCACATGGTTAGGGTTGGACTGAGATGACATCATTGTGTATTGATGTTCTTTTAATTGAATTTCGATACTTTTGATTGATAATAGTTTTTGGTATAGTTAACCATATGTTTTTTTTTTATGCTTTATAGGTAAGCGTTTGACCACAATCTCATCTGATGTTAAATGACGATGTGGTCTAAGATGGTAGTCACGCTAAACCTAGAGAAGACTGGCTCTCAAGTGCAGCTGCCGGAACACACCAACAGGTGCTTGGCGACAGATTTTCAACTTGAGGGTGGTAACTAGCCAGACGGACTTAGAAAAAGCCCTACCACCATGCTATGGTATTCATCACGATGTTTTCCTACACCGAAAGCTCCGACTCAGTTGCTTGGATTCGAACCTACCTCCTTCGACGCTGTGTTCGAACACACTACCAACTGAGCCATCATCGCTTCATATGTTTTAGTTCGCTTTGAAATTGACTTTTACATCCGTATGTATGTTCTGTATACCTTATTAAGTAACTCGTATTAAAACACCAAAATTCATTTTTTTTTTCACATACTTCTACAATGGTTTTCAAATTAGACATAGTCTGTATCTTAGTAGCCAGGACAAGATCAAGTAGCTTGCTTTACAAAAAAGCAGCACCTAGGCTGACTTTACACATATGCAATTTATTATAGGCTAAATTGTTAGCTTATTAAATGGGTAATTTGACTAATTCATATATACTTAGCCACAAATATACAAATACGTACATAAATTATATTATAATATATTACAATACTGAACAGATTTCTATATTATGCAGTTACTATTTATCATCAGCGTAAACTTTCATTTATTTCTTTCTATCTGTAATAAAACTCAAGAAATTCTTTATTATTTTATTTGCTAGAACACGTTATTGCTTGACATTCGCAATCAGATATGAACAATTCTTCTTTCATTTAATATTCTGGAGGAACAATGTGCTATGACCCTTGGGAGCTTTTGCTTCCTTACCTTAGAAAGTGATGGTCAGAAGGTGTTCTAAGTAAGAACGAAGCCAATACTGCGTCCCCGCGGAAACCGCAGAAACTGGGTAACACGGCTAGTAAAATTAAAAGGTGTTACAACAGGCCACTAAAATGATCATTTATTAAATCAATTAATAATGTAATAAAAGTCAAAGTTAAAAAAAAAAGGTACAACTACCACCATGTTCATAAACAAAGATTGTTAATCAACATTAATAAAAAAAAAAAACATGTAAGTAACAAAAATCCAATGACCCGCATTCACGGAAAGAGCAATCTTTTAAATGAAATCGTAAACGCGTCCGTCCACACACGAATCAAAATTAACAGTTTTAGCAATTTACCGTTAAATTTACTGTCGAGGGCCTTTTTTACCAATTGTCCATTGGTATGAGATGCTTACTGATAAACAGTTGTTGGGCCCGCATATGCGCACACGCAACCTTGCTCATAGATTAAGTATAAAAAAGAAAACAGACTGTAGTGTTACAAACTCATTTTATTTATGACATTTTGACTGAACTTCATAATGTCAATATACTTTTTATAGCATTAAATTATTAAGTATTTCTAATGAAATGCGTGTTTGACACTTTGTATTCTATGACGACTTTATAATTTGATACAGTAATTTAATTATATAAAAAACCAACGAAATGAAATTACGGGGACATATATCCACCACTCACCTTTACACGGAGATTCGCTTCTTCGGAGTACCTCGGCTGAGTTTGTGGCTTAGGTCACTGATCATAATTAATAAGGCGCTAGTTTATTTTGTTAATAAAGCACTTTAGTCTACACTGGCACTAGGTTTTGTACAGGTTTTGTAGTGATAATACCGATATTCAATTGTTTTAAAATGCAGTTACGCTCAGAGCGGTTAAGACGTTGTGGAATTCAAACGTACTCTCCTTTTTCGTTAGAGGGCAGCACTTGTGTTTTTTTTTTAATATTATAGGGGGCAAACGAACAGGTGGGTCACCTGATGGTAAGTGATCACCGCCGTCCATAGACACTAGCAACACCAGGGGGGACGCAAGTGCGTTGCCGGCCTTTTAAATATGTGGGCCTCCGGCGCTCTCACTGGCCGAACGAAACGCAACAGTGCAACCACTCTTACTTCACGTCGGTTTTACCACCACCTACAGAAATGTTCGGATGAAGTGCGTTTACGAAGATAAGTGAATAGATACATTCCATTTCACGTAAAATTAATATAAAAAAATAAGAAATGATTTGTGCCAACAATAAGTCATAATAATACGGAACATTGTTTAATAACTCTATTCAAATATAATTCGTAACCAGTTATAAAATTTATATTTTTTTGTCAATAATAATACAAATTATATATCAAGCAATAGTCGCATCTGTTAAAAGTTTCTAATTTTACGATCTTTAATATCGCGTTACGTCCACGGCGCTTCGCACACAAGTTCGTAATTAATAAATCGTTAACGTGGCAGATCACTATTGTTTCATGGCGGTTCGATCAACTTTGTATTATTGGAAATATGCCTGTTATGATTGATGACGTGAAGTTGTGTCATGAGGGTGGTATCGCGTTATAGCAAATTGAGAAACTCGTTAATGTAATCTACACTAACGTCTTTATTTCCTATTTTAAATTGACTTTTATTAAGTTTGCCTTTGTTTTTTTTTTTCGAACTGTCTACACTCTTGACATGGCTAGGCCTCCACAGTTTCACCGGACTACTAAGGGGAGCGCTTAAGGCGCTCACCCGATTTTATATGGGGCAACCAGCACAAGGGCGCACGGCGCGCCTCGACTTGGACTGTCACCGAATTTCCCGAGTCTAACTAAATTAAGTTAAACTAAGCTAACTATTATTTCATACATATTTGAGTTTGTGAAACATACACGTGTACCAACATCTATGTTTCACGAACTTATACGTGTATCTTGAATCTGACAACTAAGTTGATCTAAGCTAACTCCGTTCGAAAAGGGGATTAAAACAAAAAAAAACCCACTACTATGTGTACCTAAATATGTGTATGTGCACGTGTGTGGGGTGATCGGTATTGTGTTGTAGAAACTAGTGTTTGAAAACTTATTCAGTGTCACTGTAGTCGCGCAAGCAACGTGCTCGAGGACTCCATTCCGGAGGATCGGACCTCGACTTGAGCCGCTGCTGAGGGGGGCCGAGGAGAGTGTGCTGGAGCAAAATTCACAGTCAAGCCGCGGCGGCGTGATCTGTGCTTACGCTGGCGTGGACGCGCACACGCTCTATTTCCAGGGACGGAAGGGTACTGAAAGTTAGCTGCCGTTATTTTGTCGGGAGGTAACGTAAAGAGGTTAATATCTTGCATAAGACATTATGGTATACGCCGTAATATTAAGCTTTATTACTGAGCCAGGTACAGGTTTGATCCTCATATATAAGTGACTATTTTGGAAAAAGCACCATATTTTTTTCATATTTATAATTTTATCCTGTAATTATTAATGTTCCGCTAGATTTTTTTTTATTATTATACCAATAATGGTTTATGAATGTCTACAGCTTAGTATTAATTGTTAATATTATCTGAAAGGAACTCACTCGAGCCCTACCTTGTTAAGGACGTTTATTTTTATTTTGGCGTTGTTAACAGCCCTTCATGCTGAGTGTGTATAAGATGGAAAGAACCAGCTAGATTTGTACTATTGGATTTCATAGAACTGTTCTGGAGCTTTTTAGAAATATTAAACGACGTGTACAAATCTTGAAGGACCTGGGCAGGTTTAAAGTTTAAAGCTGGGGTCAAAGGAGTCACACGTGTAACTGAAGCTATAGGAAAAAATCCGATTAAGACTTAATCGAAAGTGAACGAAGCTACATAGTCTATATATATAAAAATGAATTGATGTTTATTTGTCTAGCTAAAACTCGAGAATGGCTTGACCGATTTGGCTAATTTTGATATTGAAATAGTTTTGGAAGTTCAGGGAAGGTTTAAACGGTGAGAATCATAAATAATAAGTAAAGGAAAATACTAAGAAAGACAACGTAATTTCTAAATAAAAAAGGTTCCTAGTTATGAAACATTTGATGTCTTTTGTCATTTTAAAAATAAAAAATTGTCATTCATTTGTCAAATAGTGATAGGTGCGTTCAGAAATTTGTCTGTTTCATAGCTGTAGTACGAGGTCCGACCTCTTTGGTCTGTTTTGTTGGAATACAAAACAGTTCTGTTTCAGAAATAAAAATAGTACATGAGAAAGCTTTAAATTGATTAAGTGCATAACTGTGTTGCATTTATAATGTAAATAAAAATGTTGTATTAAATTCTGAACACATTTTAAACAAACATATGTAAGTGATACGAAGTTCACCGGGTCCTCTAGTTAAATATAAACAACAAAACTGTCTTTAATCAATTTTGGGACGTAGACATTGGTGCGACAGCCGCGTTAAATAGCCAGTACCTCGGTATGATACTGGATGGTTCTATAATTTTCCTTCGCAATTGTGACATCAAGGGCCTAGTTAATAACTGGTTAATAAGCAATCTGATGCGTCACAATAATTAATACGGTAATCAGTTTTAAGTGATAATAACGACATGCGGGCGACTGTACGAGGCGCTCGAACTGTTTGCTTTTTATTTCAACGTGCGTTCACCCCTTTTGTCTCAGTCGCATTATGGATTATTAAATGGTTGATAATTATCAAACGTGATAAACAGCTCAGCTAAATCTAAATTTAATGCGGCATCGTACAATAAATACATATGGAGCTGATAAATGTTCTGAAATTCCCTACTGAATTAATAATATCTCATTGCTTCCGTTTTTAATAGTATAATTAATGCTCTGTAATATAACTGCGACTGTCAAAAGATCTCCAGTCCATCAGGCAATCGTCATTACCATGCCAACCTGCAAGCCTGTATATAATATATTAGTAAACAAAAAATGAGGCACTATGACGGCTTTGTCACTTTGTGTAGTGGTAAGCATGCAGCATATTCCTATCTATAGTTACGATTATTTGCAATATAAAATTATATTTATGACTGCAATATTGAAGTTAAAATTAAGTTTGTCTTGACGTGAATTCGAACCTAACAACAATAAACCTGAACATATAGTTAAGGAAAACGTCATAATAATACAATAAATAGCTTGGTAGTAAGACGTTTCCTATTGGTCAAATCGTTGGCTACCATCTACTATTAATGACATGCTCCAACATTTAAAGGTGGTAGAGCTACGCTGAAGCTATTACTGGTTTCAGCATGAATGGGTCGGCTCACCCGGGGTAGTACCACCCTCTCACAGAAAACCGACGTGAAGTAACAGTGGTTGCACTGTTGCGTTTCGTTCGGTCAGTGAGAGTGCCGGAGGGCCACATATTTAAAAGACCGGCAACGCACTTGCGACTCCCCTGGTGTTGCTAGTGTCTATGGACGGCGGTGATCACTTACCATCAGGTGACCCACCTGTTCGTTTGCTCCCTGTAATATATTAAAAAAAAAAAAGAAAAACCCTTACACTAGAAAGTCAATTCCATTTCTATGTAATTTCGAATAAAAACGTCCTATATTTGTAAAGTACATTTATAAATCAATGTAAAAATAAATAACCGTTTAATCAATAAATAATCAGTAATATTCTTATCGTCATGACATTCATTGTAAGTAAGTAATACGACATAATACCTACCGGAAGTTCGCAATTCAAGTTGGTCGCAGGCTCATTCATTCGCTCATTCAGTAAACTAGTCAAAGGAGGGCCGACTAGAAAGTGGCCCTCGCTACGGTCCAGATCGGCTAATTACATGTTATTCTCACTGATTAAAGCACAGCTTGGGCCTAATGAGTCAGGCGGAGCGGCCGTCGGATTAGTGAGGGCTTTTACACTATCCGTTACATAACCACGAATCGACAATTATTACAATTTACTCGCGACTTGCATCGTTTAACAAGATAAAGTCTGTGTGATTATGACCACAAGAAAGAAGTGGAAACCTATTTTATATTGACCACATCCGACATTGTTTAACTTCGGTGATCGGCCGATAACCGATGTTTTCAATACTACACCCATACAGTGTTTACCCTCACCGCTTTTGTCACACAAAAATGTTGCGGATCAGAATTTCAAAGCCCTTCCATAAGAAATTTTCAAAAACGTTCAACGTCGTCAACGTTCAAAAACGTTTGCTTAGTTTAAACGGAAGCGTTAACCTTGAACTATATGGAGATCTCTTCTGCCTGAGCTTTACGTCTCCGATGAAATACGTGTGTAACACATCACCTATAGCTTGTTTTATATGAAACGTTACTTTAAAAACATGTTTTAGGATTTCCTATTATTTCTTTATTGTGGTAGAGATAAGATGTATAAGTAATAGAAACAAACAGTCTGTAAGGCTTTTAACCTCAATTTCCGAATATTTGAAGAGATTAATTGAGAGAATAATCTGCAGTTTTATCAACATCAAAACTTGTATTAGATATAGAAATGGCGACATATAATGGTCTGTGTGTTACGGTCAGAAAACTGTAGTGGTTAGAGGTGTAAGTTTGAAAAAATGTCGATTTTTGTAACACAACTATAAAAATGTAGGCAATCGATATACCAATCGTCTTAACTCGATATTTTTAATATGCCAAAAACGGTTATAAAAATAATTAAATAAAACGCAAATTTTTGGATTTCACGACTAACGTTCTGTGTGGGATTCGCACCCTTAGCACTCCGCCCAGTGGTAGCAAAAAAAAAAATCTAATGAACAATTTAAAAGTTTTACATATTCTTCGATATTTACTATTAACATATATCGATATTATTGTACCTTTCGTTTTATACCGGTAAAGGTATCGATAATGTGTGGCGATGTATTTCATGTAAGCCTAGTTATGGTCGACAATGTACTCGTATATATAGAAGCGCACTTAGTGTTCCAAATACCTATATAGTTTTAGTAACCTATCTACTCTAATCACTGCTCTGTGAAAAGACTGTAATCTTTTTTGAGTTTAATTTTATTTGGTTATAAGCTAAAAATTACTTAAAATAAGTACTGTTAATCTGGAAATGTTATCTTGTCGTGTCGAGTGGTCGAGAAAGATATATTGTTTTAACAAGTCTAGGATAACCCTATGTATATTTTAATACACTAATTCATTTACTTTTGAAGTATACAATATAATTCAATCTATACATATAAATAGAATTGCTTATTCGGATCCATCTGCAGACAGATAAATCGATTTTGATGAGACATCTATTTGCAGATAAAGTATTTTTCAGAGTATTATCTGAGCTGTATATCACAATGTTTTTCCATAGGTACTGAAAAATAATTATAAAATTTTGTAAAATATATATATCATTAAAAGTGTTAAATTGTAATAATAAAAAAATAAATAAAGACTATAATTAAGACCAAATAAATTGACATAGCTCACAAACAAAGGTTAATCACTTATAGCGATTTCCCTATATCCGACACCGATATATCGTGACACGGTGTTATAAAGAGCCCTTATAATCTGGCGTAGAAATACGTTCTCACAGTAGTAGTCATCTTTCTCAATCAACAAGCTATCGACTACTGACGATTTTATTGTTTTCAACCCAATTGCTGGGGGCTCTGACGACGACGGTCCTGTGTTGTTGTTTTTTTTTTCTATACATATACTTCCAACCAAAAATACAGTACAGTTGGATAATTAATTTTACAGCGTCTTTATTAGAGTTAACTGTCGGTTCTAAAATCGCCTTTTGTGGATCGGTTTTATTTTTATGTTTTATCGTTCGTTTTTTTTTATTGCGAATAGATTGAGCTTTGTAGTTATTGGATGTGATGCTGTCGTAAAATGTATTAGTGTTATAGTTCTTTAAATCAATTATTTGATGTAGTAATAACCCTTTAATGTCAGTTAGTTCTTCGGTTATTATTAATAAAAAAGTAGTGTGTACTTATGTACATGCATTAGAAAATACACTTCGTTGGCGTAACAAGATAAAAATCTTTTCAAAAATTTTATCTTTCGCTTTATTCTATGTTTGTGACGTTCGTGACGGTTTGCGCGCGCGCATCGTAAAAAATTACTCTCATAATTTTTCCCTAACGCGCCAAAAGAAGTATAACTTCAAAAAAACAATAGTTCAATGTTATTTCTCCAGTAGCTTCCAGCAGTAGCTCGGAAACAGTACTTCTTTCTGGTACCCTATATAATTTTCTGTACCCCTTATAATTTTTATGCGAAATTTAATGGCGATCAGCTGTTAATAATATATGAAAGCGTAACAAACAAACCCATCACACTTTCGTATTTATACAATAACATTCATTAGGTAAATAAAAATGTACGTTGGTAAGTAGCTATATGTAGATTTTATATGTGATTGATAAACACTCGTTCATTTTTATACAGAGATGTTTGTACAATCAATTTTACTATAACTCGCCGCTAGATGGCGCTGTATTGCTCAAACTTTTATACCGCTCGACGATTCGTCATGGAAATTATTATGAATACATATATGAACAAAGAGATTTTTACACAATATCGAGTGTGTAACCATTCGCCCAGCTAGTTTAAGCTATATGAAATTTGAGAAAAGTTTAAAACTAAAAATGTAATCAATAAATAAATACTAGTCAATAATACAACAACATGCAATTTCCTTTTACTATGTATTTTAAAGGGAATCTGTTCAGTTTACACGAATAATGGTTAATGTCGAAGCGAAGATGGCTTATTCGATAGCGTGCTTGGACTGCACCGTCTTCAGACTGAGTCGCAACTTTAGGTGCAGGAAAATATCCTAATGAAACCCTAACATGGTGATAGGGCTATTTCTAAGTCCGTCTGACTAACTACCAACCTCAAGAAGAAAAGCTGTCGCCAAGGACCTGTTGGTGGGTTGCATCGATCATTTAACATCAAATGAGGTTGCAGTCAAACGGTAAAGTACCTATATAAAAAAAAACAATTATATATACTATTTATATATAAAGAGTTTATTACATTTTCATCACAACTGTAAAACATAATTATTATTTTAATATTCTGTAAAAATGTAATACCTAAATAAATATCAATTTCATTTTAAAATAACGATTATTTATTATTTCATGTCATTAAAAGGCAACGCCTACAGAAAAAAAATACTGTAACGGTGCAAAGTTCGTAAAAGTTGAATAATTAAATATGTCGCCGCGGTCCCCGGGGTCCATCACTCAAAGCCTTCTGTTATAAACGACGTTTTTAATAACAATGTTTTTTAGTTTCGTCGCGTTTTCGGATTCCCATTAGAGACGGTTAATGAACGACATTTTCTGTCAACCGGTGACAGTTGACCCGACTAATAAATATACACATTTTAAGGTCACGGCGTCTGGTTATAAAAGATTACTCATTTCATTTATAATTAATACGATATAATATGCATGACGAAGACAAAACAGTCCAGTACCTTTCTCTTCTCTGTTTATCAACCGCTTATTTTTGGGCCTATTAGCCATTGAAAATAAAATTGGAAATAGTTTTTTTTCGTTACCACCATATTATCTTTTCGTCACACCTCACTACCCCTACGTTTACTTATCTACAATATTTGCCAAATAACCCTCAATAATATTGAAACATTCAAAAATAATGTATCATGGTTGAATTTCGACTGTTGGTCGACCAGTAATGTATGAAAAAATACATATTAGTATATATATCGAACATCGATAAACTCCAACACCGTGTAACCGTTATATCATGAAAGTATTTTCACGGAGAAAGTTATTATGCTATTCGTTTTTACCATAACTCGCCACCAATTAACACAAAACTAGCTATTTTATTTTTATACAATTTTATACAGTAATTTCATACGGAAAAAATCACGAGCAGTTGCTAATATATATTATAGTTATTAATATGTGTAAGCAGTAATAATTATTAAAATACTACTAGTTTGTAAACAGATTGGTAAAGAGCTTAAGATTTTTAATTATATTTGAGTGTGGTGCTAAATACAGATAGATGTCAATAGATTATCTCATACCGCCGTCTATTAAATACTTATGGAACTTCTGGATGAATTACAGCCGTTTGTCCTATAAAAATGTTTAACTTTGCAATATATATATTGAAGGTCACTTATTGCAATAAAAGTTTCCTATCTTTGTAGTTGGATCAAACAATACAAATTTGCAAAATTTCATTAAAATTACTTGGGCGGCTTCTGAGATTAGCGTGGACAAACATTGTGATATGGGATTTCTATATATAAGTATAACTCGTCATATATGCACTAGAGTTTAACTATAAAACTGTTTTTAACTTCATAACACTACTGACATAAAGATTACGTCAGTAAGAGAAAACAAAAATGGCGACGATGGCGATGGATGGCATAATGGAAAACATTTCTCAAGTTTTAGTTTTCTCACGTTGTTTTATTTCACCGTCAGCCGACAGTGCTACCAATTTAAATTAGTAAATACACGCGAATTCCAAAAAAAAAAATACGTTGGTACAAGCCGGGGTTCGAACCTGTGGACATTGGATAGATATTCCACGGGTCAAATCTTCGTCCACCACGTCTTAAGACCACTTCGAAGGTATAGTTATAAAGTATTCATAGGATTTTTTGGCGGGATCTTAATCTGTCATGTAGTAGTTTTTATATTTTATTCATAATCTTGTGTTATTAGACTCTATATTTTGTAATATTGTTGGTGTT
Source organism: Antheraea assamensis (assembly GCA_035772565.1). Taxonomy (NCBI): domain Eukaryota; kingdom Metazoa; phylum Arthropoda; class Insecta; order Lepidoptera; family Saturniidae; genus Antheraea; species Antheraea assamensis. The sequence goes on along the minus strand of JAQQSE010000054.1, from coordinate 252,142 downwards.
TTACGTTATATACTTCGGTTATTGTGTACAAGTGAAGTGGATGGGAAATAATACCACGGAGCATGCATTCCGAGACGCCACCAAAACTCCACGGAACATTCTAACAGGGAAACCACCATCTTGTTAGAACATTATAATTATCACAAGACACTTACTTGGCAAAATCTTGTTACTTGACGCTGGCTAGTGTACAAACCGTGACGGAGCCAAAAAACAAAGAAGAAGAAGAAGAAAGTATTCATATCTGTTCGACCTATAGCATAAAAAAATATTTGATTTACAAGTCACATTAATTCGAAGCGACATTTTTAAAGGTATATTAACGTTTTATATCCCCTCATCAACGCGCACTTACTTACGTCATAATTTATTCGATTTGACGTAGTAATCTCCCAAAACACAGAGGTAATCAGTGCGCCTCGTGACTCGTTAATTTAATTAATTTGATTTGAATAAATGTAATATCACGGTAGCTCATTCCTATCTATAGTTAATGCCATTCTGATAACCACCCTTGATCTTCACTTCGCATGTCGCTGAATATCACAAATGGACTATCTAATCGTTCGTTAATTACAATGTTTATATTATTTCTCATGTACATACTACCTATTGCTATAAAAACCAAAATTTTCCTGAATATTCCTAAGTTATTGAAGTACACAATGATCTGGAGATTTAACATATAGCTGTCGTACTTATATCTGATTCCAGACCCACACAAATTTCATACTAAGTACGTTTTTTTTTTCATAGTGGGAATCTTCTTAGATTTCTCACCTACCCGAGCAGCATAGGTGGGGGGAGTATCAGATTTATACTGGCTAAGCCCCCACATTGTTCTTCTCGCAGTCTTTGCCGGGTGAGTAGGAACTACCACCGCAATATTACTACCCGACCCGGCAGGTGTTGGCCCTTCAGCAGAGCCCCGACTTGTGGTTTAAGATGGAAGACCTGGTATTAGGCACTCCCTGATGAACTGGTGGGAGGCACAATGAACGTTAATGTATCTTAACCTCATGGGCCTGTGTAAAAATTGCCAAGGCGACGAACGTGCCCGTGACCATCGCCATCCATACTAATAATCTAATATATCTCCTGTGAAACTGTAACTGAGTACCTCTTTTCTTCAATTAATATCAGATGTGGTTTTGTTGAAATTATTAGTGTTTTGTCAGATTCGAAGTACATGTATGCGTTCGTGAAGTACACATGTTCTCGCACTAACGCAAATATGCATGATTATTTAGCTAGCGTGGTGAGCTTTGAACGATTCGTGGATTTTGCATTCATGTCAACAGCACAAGATGAGGTTCGGCCACTTTGGCGTCCTTCAGTTTGTTGCCTGCTGCTGCATATGGCAGAGAGTGCCTTACAACTATAGCCCAAAACATTTACAAACGAATATATGATTGAATTCACTAGCTAACTTATTTTTATTATAAATCCGCTTAAATGAACCCCTATAAATTAATGTACACAAAATTTCCATACAATTGTAGTTTATAAAAAGATTCACGACTACGTAATTGGAGGATAATATATTTCGATTGTACTTATACAAGTGTCCACGTATGTTGTTACGCGTTCTGTAGTATTATTTTCGCATTCGAGGCAGCGTTAATTCTATGAGTGATATATGTTCTGTAATGTAAGTATAGTAACTGTAAACCAATACAAGGATGCAATATAAATAAGGCTATTTTTACTAATGCCCAAATGAATGAGCAACTAATTTATTATTATAATTAAAGTAAACTTAAATATTTTTGGAGTCCGGGCATTTATATTTCATTACTAACCATTCTTCCTGTTTAAAAAGGATAAATAAAAACTTAGGTAATCGTACGGTACTCATAACAAATACGACATCGAACAAACAAGGGGTGAAAACTACAATTCTTTTATAATATTTTGATATATTGCCTGTAATAATAGGCGCGGCGGTGACCGGCCACGTTCCAATGTTAAAAATCGGACTCGTAACTTGTTTACTTTGTAATGAAAACGACCGTTTAATGATCAGTAACAATAAGTGAGTACCTACGTGGAACGTAACTAAATGAACTCGATCGTAACTCGAATCTGTTTTTCCTATCTAGTTTCTGTTGCATATTTTAATCGTTTCAATTTTCACACCCACCGAAGTGTTTATGAAATTTCATTTTCTGTTAATGAACTAACAGTAGTTCGCGTCTTTGTTCTCTTAAAAATGGTTTTGTTGTTTTATAACAACTACGTGCTTAATGAAGAAGACTTATGGCCACTCATTTAATTTTTTATTGTAGTTTTGTCGTGCTAAACTCCAACAAACCTTTTGGCGATTTTATGTTACATCTGTTATTTTTTTTTTATTATCACTGTTTATCTCCTAATGAAAAGAATGGTGTTATATAAACTAGACAATACTCTGAGAAATACTTTTCTATCAGTTACAGCATTGTCAAAACCGACAGGATAGATACTTCAATTACATTCATAAATATAGATTTAAAATGTACATTGTTAATAAGTATAATACTGTTGACTCAAGTAAAATCGTTATAAATGTTGCTATTATTTTATACAGGTAATGTCTTTATTTCAATAAAATAATTTGGTCGGAAAAATAAATCGAGTGATAATCGGGTGACTAAAAACAAAAGTTGGATGCTAAGTACATAATCGGTTTACATTTTTAAAATGTTCGCCGTAACGTTCCCATTGTTTCCCATCGAATGAAGCTTTCATTTAGAGTGTTTGTTCAGGTTTTTAGCGACACACGATCATTTTATGGGCAATTTTGCTAGCGGTCTGTTAATTATAGGGCGCAATTAAAATATGTTACTATCGTGACATGTAAACCTTGGACATGAGCATTTTTATTAAATGTTTTGTTCTATTCCTAAATACCAATACAAGTTTTAGTTTTAAAACAGTAATAACATTTATTATTCGTCCTTCCTTCAGCCATAGTCAAAGCAAGTATAATATTGCCTCCTAGATGCATTTATGTAAAATTTATCACAGAAATAAAGTAATAACATCTCAAAAGTCATTGATGTTTAGAGAACTGCAAATGTATTTAAAAAAAAAGGTCCATACGGAGCTCAAAATGCAACAACGTAATCAACTTACAATGTAAGCACGCAAAGGCGAATTTAATTTTAATATTTGCATCTTTAACAACAATTATATGTAATAAACACATCACATAATAATAGCTTATGTCATAAAAAGCTAGCGTAACAGACCACCCCTTGTTACTTAATAACCCCGATGACTCTATTAACATCCCTAAAATTAAGGTTTATTTAATAGAATAATGACCTATCGTATAATAAATTGGTAGATTTTCGTTCTCGATACCGGCCTTCCATAATTTTAATACTGGAGAGTGCCTTTGGGACGTCACTCAATGACGTCATTACGTAGTCCACAACACAAAGTATTTTTTATTATTTTTCCGCTCCTGTAAATAATTATCATACGATTTTATGCCTTAAATTGAATGAGTTAAGGTAAATCTTTCTAATATTGTTGGCAATTTATGGTTCGTTGATTTGTACAATAGTGTAGCGAAAGTCTTGTAGCTTACGACATATATATCGACATTGATATATACGATATGTTTAAAATTTAAATTATTTGATGTGCTCTTATAAATAAGAATATTAATTTTATTATACTGGATTCAATTGTTGTGTTTCTAAGCAATAATTTTAAATTTTAAAATAATAAGAATAGATAAATATTTTGAAACAATCTGAAACTATGTTTTGTACTGTTGTAATCTAACAAGTAATTTTTAACATCCAAACCGACACAAAAGTAACATGCATTTACGCAAATGTAATATGCGTTTATAGTCTTTTCGAACAGAGATATCTTAGATAAGATCTTTTGTTATAATCTCTGTAAACTGTGTTCTTTAAATTCACTTTTTAAAGTGAAACTTTTTTTACATTGCCACAAACTTTTTCATCCACCTATCGCATTACAGCTGGCCGAAGATCAGTGGTAAAGTGAAAAGCGCTCGTCGGAGCACCCGAAGCCAATATAGCGGCGCCGATGGCTCAATTCAAATTGATTCAATGAAATATTGTGCTCAGTTTTTATATTAATTAAAAACGCTATTTTAATACCCTAAATGGAATAGTTTTTCGAAAATGTTCAGCCTAATGCCTACGATCCGAAAAAATATTCAATTGCCTCAGGGTTTTATATAACTACACAATTTTGATTTTGTATTACTGGAAGAATTAGTTGAATTATAATTTACAGATTAAATACATTTGAGGTCATACAAATTCTATTTTTATTTCAATAACTATATCATTCAAGCATACTGTAGTTATTATTGTCACTACTACATCATTGTAATACACGTGGGTATGCTTAGTAAAATTATAAATGCGAATGTGAGCATTTTCGTTAAGTTAACACTTTACTACTCAACCAATCATCATGACATTTTGCATACCTTGCATGCTTTTCATCCTTAAAAAAGGTACTGTTCCCGATGCATAGGTCAAATCTACATTCACGCGGGCGAAGTCGTAAGCAAAAGCTAGTGTCGATATTTTATTTTATATATATTAACTTTGTCAAATAAATTTTGAAAGCAGTAAACGTTACGTTCGAATGAAGAAAAATATTATCGATAAAATTTTCATCGACTCTTACGTAGCCGTGCTTCTAAGTGATATGGGACACAGTTTGACAGGTCGAGAAGTATTATTAAATAGTGACACAAATTACAGCAGAAAGGCAATGATTACCTATTTTATAACTTTATTACGAAGTAAGCAATCATTACATATTCTGTAGACTTATGGCACCCTATTTTCAGATTTTTATTTCGGTTTGTATATTGTGAAGGAGTTCTTCCTAACCTTATGATTTTAAGTACTTTCACAGTATTATTAATTGATAGCCGCGACTTAGTCTGCGTTGTTTATATACAGAGGAAAGACACAAAAATCTTGAAAACAAAGATATACTTTGCTTACAGAATTTCTTTGTAGACAATATTTACCAATGTTTACATCCCCTATCCTGCGCATGCACATCACACCGCTTGCCATATCGCTGAACATGTAGTGCTTATAAAAATCGTAGTTACTTACAATTTAATTAAGTTTCTAATAATAATCGCAATCATTTTTTTTTTAGACAAGGCGAGGTAACTATGAAATAAAAAATAATCAAACTCTATCTAATAACTTTTACGTCATGCGCGTATCTCGGTAGATCTCTATGATTTTAAGTATATAGAGAGATATTTATTTAAAATATATTTCGCTACCATACTGAATTTAAAAAAAATCGGAAGACTGTGCATAAATTAACATTTATAGTTAGGCATTCAATGCTCATAGAATATTTTCATACTATTCTAGAATAGTTAATAAAATTTCTAATATAACGAAATAGTAACATAATTCTAGAATATGCACGTAAAAAATGTTAAATGCATCCCAAAATATCCCTCGTCTTGTTCACCGCAAGCGCAGTTTGCACCGAATTGAACTTAATTTTGAAACTGGCCACAGAGTGTTTTTGTTTTAAAAAGCCTCACTGTATAGAAATGTACTGGAAAAACTTTACACCGAAATTGCTGCGTTTATTTATTCCACTGATATTATTATGAATCAAAACAATTTTAATATATATAAAATAACGTGGAAAACATTCTAAATTGTTTTACGATCGTTTTTCACATACACAATTATGTAAAATCATCTTATATAATATCATTTGTTATATGACAAGGGTAAATGCAACGATGATAATATTATGAAAACCATAAGGCCCCGTAATTCAGTATTTCATAGGAGAAACAATATTCTGATATTTAGGTTGTGTTACCAATCATAATGGAAAACTTAAATATGCATTATTTTCTTTATATTTACTATTAGATTTACTATTAGAAAGGTCTTGGTATAGCATTACGACATGTACAGATATCGTTATTTGTTCATTTCAGGTTCGTATTTGCAATCAATCAGTCGACTAGATTTAAACTTATAATAAAATAAAATACTAGATTTGCAGACTTCTATGCGTTTACTTTCATGGTTTTTTTTTTTTTTAAAACAGTGACATAGAATATGTCCCATTTAAATAAACATTTTAAATACATAAAGACAAAAAGAAGATTTTAACACAAAATACAAGTAGATTTGTAACACTATTGTTGCTTTACTAAGGTTTTATTACACTTTTTTTTTAGATACAAAAAATATGTGTATAACATCTGAGTTTATAAGTTTGAAGGTGACATTAAATATTAGCTATTATTCCTCTGCCCTAATAAATTACGTCATAAGAGAGCGGAATTGTTATTCTAGGTAGGATAATAATTATTGTGTGTACTAGAAAAAATGCCATATAAATGAATTTACAGATGGTTAAACATTTTCGTGTATCTATAACTACTCACAAGATATTTATTTAAATTTAAATTAAAAATGAACTAGAATATAGAGAAGATAACTTAAAACCGCTGCGTCTAATAAAGGAAAACTTACTCTGTATGTTTTCAAAATGTTGGGGCGTAATTCAATTTAGGGGTAAAATGCGTTATTTGTTGTAACAGCAACTCTGCTCATTCTCATTTCTCGTCCACTTAACCGAGCTTCGAAGTGTAATTCGGTTAATTGGGAATTTTTGACGTGAACGCGTTTAAAATGTTGAGACATACGAAAATAGTTTTTAAAAGAATTAATTCTGTAATAAGAAGCCTTAGTGCATTTGTTGTTTAAAAAGTAGTTTAAATATTTTAAATTTCGAGGAGCAATGTTGCGGATCGTTATTCTGATTCTTTTCAGAAAATAATATCTAGCAGAAATCATAATTCACAGGCCTTTTATAGCGGGGAAGTTACGGGCAAATTCAACCCGCGACATATTGGCAATCTCTTGCAATGGAAACTCTACAGCTGTATATTTTTACCCACATTCGTTGGTACTACGAGAATATTTGTCAGATTCAAATTTATACGCGATGTTTTCTTTCTCATTCAATCTATAATGTTGCCAATTGAAATTAGTAAATGTATGCCAATTCTGAAAGATTAAAAATAAATAAAACCAAATTTTAAATCTGGAAACTATCCAAAATAAGCGATGAGCTGTCTAGATTTAATGTCATAAATGAAGAGTTAATGTTTAAGCTCAACATCATCGGTGGTCATCGAAGTCTTATAAGCTTCGCTAGTTCTATCCACTATAGAGAATGGTGTAGTTTCGAACAGTTAAAAGATCATACTTGGGAAGACCGAGAAACAACAGAGGCGACTTTGTATTAAGCTTTAGGCTGACAATTGTTAATTGCTAATTGGCAAGAAACTGCGCAAAATCAGGACGACTAACGTATTCTTTAACCTTTGTGATATTAAGACCCCTTTTAGAATAATTAGCCAAAAAAGTTAGAAAATAGATTTTCTATTAACTGACTCAGTGAATCGAACGATTTATTAACATAGGTGGATATTTTAACGTCTATACTTATAAAACTTAGGCCTGAATCCGTGGACATTTACAAAAATTAAGTCTCAGGTGTATTTCGACAGTGTACTCGTGATTTCCAATCAACAGATTGGGATCACGTATGAGGAAACAATCTCTTAGGACCGGCAGATGCTTGGCATTTCGCTCTTTGTTAAGGTTACCTACTTAATTTACTGGGGATGAACGAGTTCTCGGTCGTAAACATGTATTACCTACTTAGGTACGTCATTCAACGTACCGGAAGCTACTTACTTTGTTTACATCTTTATGTAATTTGTATAGTTTGGAAAGTTTTTCTGAATATCATCTTTTGTTTCATACAGTGAGATTATGTTTTTTTCTTGAAATCGAAATAAAATTGTACAATTCTAAATTAATCTATCGGCGATAATTGTTGTAATTTGATTTTATACACAGATCACCCCCCCTATACACAGATCACTCCACACGCGTGCACACATAGGTACACATAGTGGTTGGGTTGTTTTTTTACCCTTTTCGAGCTGAATTAGTTCACACAATTGAGCAGTCAGATACAAAATACACGTATGCATTCGTGAAACATACATGTTTTACACATGTATATTTCACGAACTCATATATGTCTGAGACAGACAGCTTAGCTTAGTTTAGCCTAGTTAGATCGGGATACTCGGTGACAGTTCAAGCCGAGGCGCACCTATAAGCTCTGCCCTAAGCTCTCCCCTTAATAGTTAGGTGAAACTGTTGAGCCCTGATGAGGCTACCAGTGTAGTCGGATCGAAAAATGATTAAAAATATTCGAAAATGTTACAGAAGCCAATTACTTTATACCACCTCATGTTTCATATTTTTTCTAACAACTTTGTTGTCATGGCAACCTAACAGGCCATCTCGTGGGAGCAATAAAACGCTTCAAGAAAATGTTACGTAATTTAATCTTCGCATTGGTCGATTTGTTTACATTATACTACCCTGGTAACAAACGACTTGTAACATGGTGTTTGAAAACTTTACTACGAAAACAATCAATGGGCCACTTGACTGTCTGCGGTGTCATTGTAATAGACTGCATTATACTATAAAAATGAATTGATTTTTTTATTTTTATATTATAGGGGGCAAACGAACAGGTGGGTCACCTGATGGTAAGTGATCACCGCCGTCCATAGACACTAGCAGCACCAGGGGAGTCGCAAGTGCGTTGCCGGCCTTTTAAATATCTGGGCTTCCGGCGCTCTCACTGACCGAACGAAACGCAACAGCGCAACCACTGTTACTTCACGTCCGTTTTCTGTGAGAGGGTTGTAGTACCCCGGGCGAGCCGACCCATTCATGCTGAAACCAGTAATAGCTTCAGCGTAGCTCTACCACCTAAAAAAAGAAGATGCTATGGAAAAATACACTTTTGCCATTTACGGACATATAATAATTATTTAAGTAATGAAGCCACTATTTAATCTAGAATTTTCTGTTTCGATGTCCATATAAGACAGACATTTTCGTGGTAAATGTGACAGTTACGTATCTTTGTGACTGGCTGTTAGAAGTATCCGTCTATATGAGTAAGGACAACAGTTTAATAACCGTAATATAAACTGTACTAAGCTTGTAATGAAATAGCCGAGTATAAGATTACCCAGTCATAAAAATATATGTACCTTTCTACATACAATATATCTGATTTTATTGCTAATCTTTGTTAAACTTGCATTCTTCCGATAACGCGAAAAAATCTTCATTTGAATTTTAATATACCTATTAACTTATTATCTATATATTATAAATGAATTGATGTTTGTTTGTCTCGCTAAAACTCGAGAATGGCTGGATCAATTTGGCTAATTTTGATCTTGAAATATTTGTGGAAGTTCAGGGAAAGTTCAAATGGAGAGAAACATAAATAAAGGAAAATACTAAAAAATGCAATTTAATTTTCCAATACCTACAAAATGATCCTAGCTATAAATAAATGCAGAAGTGTGAAATATTTGTTATCTTTTATCATTTTAGAAATAAAAAATTGTCATTCGTTTGTCAAATATTGATAGTTGCGTTCAGAAATATGTCTATTTTATAGTTGTAGTATGAGGTCTGATCTCTTCGGTCCTCTTTTTTTGTAATACAAAATAGTTCTGTTTTAGAAATAAAAATAGAACATGCGAAAGCTTTAAATTGATTAAGTGCATAACTGTATTGTATTTATAATGTAAATAAAAAAAATCTAATAAGTTTTGACCGTATTTTACATAAATTATTTTACGCGAAGTTCACCGGGTCATTTAATACTTTTATTATAGTACATCATTTGTAAAAATATATTTGTATGGTTATTACGAATCAGATATGTAATAACCGTTGTATGGTACTTCTTATGTCTATTCGAAAGTAAGTACCTAACACTTTATTAAAAAAATGTAACCACTGAATTTGACCTATAAAACAAAGCAATATTGGCACAGAAATAATAATAATAGCGTACGATCAAAAGCGGTATGACGTCACGCGCGCCCGTCCACCCCGTTAATGAGGAAGGAACGAACCTCGACCGGGATGCGATCAATTAGCGGGATCATAACAAATCCCCGGGAAACGGGTATAATCAGGACGCGAGGACAAACCGACAGCAATTATAATTAATTATCATTGGACTGTTGGACTCTCGAACGGAAAGTTCGACTCTTGTGTCAAACAAGTAAGAGAACAGATTGATTCTGAGGCCTTTGGTAGCATTAATAAAAACAAGACAACAAACAACACAATTTACGGGTCTTTTTTGTATTGTTTTCTTGTAGTAGTTACGGTATTAGGACATTTAATAGAAACCGAAAAAGAATTGCAATCCAGATAAGTGGTGAATGCTTCTTCTGCTATCGAATTATGGAATCTTTGAATAATTAATTGCCTCCATAAAATGAAGTCTCTAAATTGTCTAGTCTATATATGAATTCAATCTATTTATACATTATCTTGTAGAAAGTATTAACATATTTTACTCGAGTAGATTGACTGTACAACCCTCTAAGATTATTTCAAAGGATATTAGAATTCAATATTGTATACAGAGAGACTGTTTTAGTCTAATTTATGAAAATGTAGCGAATAAAATTTATATTTAACAACATTAGATAAGTTTGTTTCAGCGTAAGTGTTTAACATTATATGTAGAAGTTTATTTAATTCAGGCCATTATTATTATCTGTATAGGTTCGATTACAACCTCAACAGTTTCTTCGTCTCTGGTAAATAATTATTATTATTTCAGGGTGTTGGTAAAACCAATGTAATTTGGATCGTGAATATTTGGGGTTTTTTTTTAATCCAATTACAGCGAAGTGACTACACTTGACTTGAGTGGAAACGTAGTGCTATTTAAAAATAATGGCGTCCATCGAGAGATCTATGAGCTATAATAACTAGTCGCTGTAATCACGCTCGCTTGCAACTATATTGGTACTTGGATAAACACTGATTGTTCCCAAAACGTGACAAATCAAAAGAGAATTACTGTTACGGGCTTGTCATTGTCAATCCTCCTATATACACCATACGCCCTGGTCGATCAACGCAACGTGCCGTACCGTGGCGCTATTACTAGTGTTACATGATGGATGTATTGTGTTCGCGATTCCATCAACCGCAAGAGTATGCTGGTACGATCCTTTTTTATTTATTATTTCAACACTGGCCGTGGCAAAGAACAACACGTATAACTACTGTACGCTCGTGAAATTGTTCTAACTAGTTTTGTAGGTGGTAGAGCTACGCAGAAGCTATTACTGGTTTCAGCATGAATGTGTCGGTTCGCCCGGGGTAGTACCACCCTCTCACAGAAAACCCACATATATTAAAAGGCCGGTAACGCACTTGCGACTCCCTTAGTGTTGCTAGTGTCTATGGATGGCGGTGATCACTTATCATCAGGTGACCCACCTGTTCGTTAACCCCCTATAATAATAAAAAAAAAACTATAACATTATAAACGTATTAATGAGTCTGTTTGTGTGTCAAGCTTTTTCCGCCTTCATTATTCACCCGATCGTTTTGAAATTTTGCATACATGTTTTTTTTTTTTTTCTTTTTTCGTACTGACCTACACTGCTAGCATGGCAAGGCCTATACAGTTCCACCGGACTACTAAGGGGAGCGCTTAAGGCACTCACCCGAGCATACATGTTGTCACGGGTACAAAGGAGGACATAGAAAAAAATGTGCTGTTCCCGGGGGATCGATCAAATGTATAAAAACGCGAGCGAAATTCGAACAAAAGTTATATTAATTAAATAATATTAGGAAAATGCAAATATTGATATGTCGTTATTATTACTTCACTGTCTTCCCTTTATCTAATTTTGATATATCACTTATCGCTGTTCGCTTTTAACTCGGAGCAAGCTAAAGCGGCTAAAACGCTGCGGGGCTTAAATTCAAAATCTTTGAGATTCAAATCGCCACAAATGTTGTTAAAATGCCAGACTGTACTGAAAGGTGGAATTTATTACCAAGTCAGCGTACAGGACGGAAACATAAATGCTACAATACTTAAGTAGTTTTTATATAACAGGACCGTCATCGTGGTACATGATAACAATAATGTTTTCTTTTTTTATATCTAAGAGTTTGTTCGCCAAATTGTCCAATAAGTTATGATTAAAATAATATTTACTATTCGATATATTTACCTATAATTGTAATTGTGCCTGAACGAATCAAAATAATGCATATTAATATTTTCTATATTAAACAATTTTGCACTCAGAACCATAATTATTATCGAACGAATTTGGGTCCGTATTCTCCATTGAATTGAATATTATTGTATTAAAATGCTAATCTTAAAATCTCAAGTCTAGACATTTTCATAAACACTCTCGCCAAATGTAAAGAGATATATTTAAATAAGTTAAGACATGAAAAGAGAAATAAATTCGTACATGTTGTTGAGTTAGTTTTTGCTTTTAACCTTTTAATTAAGTTATTCGCTATACCTTGTAAGAAGTAGTAAACACCTATATTTAAGGTTGCACTTTTGCAGAGTAATTCTTTCTAAATGTATGTACTAGTATGTGTTAGTGTAAATATTGTTAGTGTTTTGTATAAATAAATAAGTTAAGATCACCGCCTATCACACAAATACTATCGCTTATAAACCTTTGACAATAACCGTTATGGTTACGAATTCAATTCAAGCTGTGTCAACGTTATTTATATATGTGATTTTTAACGTAGAATCTAGTTGGAAATTTAGATGTCTATAGTCAGTCTCCTGTTTAAATAAAAAGTCTACCTAAGGTTTTCGAGTAGCTTCAGGTATTAGACACTCGGACGAATATACATACTTCACAAGCGTAAATTGTAATTGACAGTGGGACATGGCTTTTGAAATCTAACGAGATGCAGTTTACGTTTAGACATATTATGAGCAGATTGTCCATAAAGTACGTGAGGTGTTTTTGAGAATTTTTTCAATTTTTTATTTGTCTCGACTCGCTTTCTCCCCTCCCTAAATCTCACATCAGATCTATTTAAGAAATTTGTATTTTGAATATAAATATATTTGATTTATATCAAAAAACACAATACGCTTTATTATTTTTAATAAGACTAGTAAAGACTAGACTAAATCCCCCTTTAACCCCACTCCTGATTCCCTTACGTAATTAATGGGCGCCACCTTATATTTTACTTAGTCTGTTGATTATCCTTTTGCTATTTATAGGCAACTTGACGGGGATTCCATATCTTCTTATTCATAGTAATAATACGTATATTAAAAATATTACTTTATAGTGGGATGGATCAACTTACAAACCGTTTTGTTTTGGGTTTGTACGACTACGAGTATAATTAATAAAAATATGTATTATCCAAAATTATTTTAATACAAACAATTATGATTACAAAAATAAAAAAAATTAAAAATACCATCAATACATTCTAAACGATATTTTTCATAGTTTAAATTTTCCAAGAGCTCTTTTAAACTGAATATAAATGGGCATCTGACAACTGCAAATAAAAACGATCTAAGTAATAAAATAGCCCACAGTGGCGTGTCTCGAGTGAGTATTTAGCAGGTTGGGCCCGTATACCATTTTTCCTCACCGTACATAGTCCGCAAGACTGCAGCGTATAAATATGCCCGTTGACCGACTGTACACTAGTCTAAAAGTTATAATTCATACATTTTTAAAGTTAGAATAGTGCCTTAGGTTAAACGAAAATAATTTACTATGAATAACCATAACAGTCCTAACAAAAACCTCACGTGTATTGTAAAGCGAGGCGCACACGGTACACATTTCATAAAAATAAACACTTAGGTAATGGGAATCGCACGCAGTGTGGCACCGCGCCGCGATACGCGGCCGCCGTAGGAATAATGTGAAAAAGTAAAGCGGACGCACAACGACACCCGCGGGGCCGAGAATCGGTTATTTGCCCGTGGATTGTTTTGAATACGGTATGTTCTGGATTTGAAATATATTGGATTGGTTATAAATTTCGTAAAAGTATATATATATACACACATATATTTTGTTCATTGTAGGTTGTAACATTAGTTTTGTATTGTGTCGAATTTAGTAACACCCGGGAATATCGGTAAGTGTGAAGAGCGTTAAAAAGTAAAGTGTAGCTATATTACTTCTCGATTAATATTAATTTTCTTAGTGTATTTTACTTCTTACTACCGTTATCCCACCTAAGTAGCGTAGCTACAATATGTGTGTCATATTGTGACGTATGATTTCGCTTAATTTCTACGAACGGCCGCGCGTGCCTCACCCCTTAATAACCTCCTTGGGATTATTGTATAATACCACTATATGTGGGTGTGACGTATACTGAAGAGATGAGTGGTGCACATACAGGCTGAGGTTATGTAACATTTCTGTATGGTGTTACGAAGATATTTCAAGTGATTTAAATGGGTAAGGCCGCTAACATTATCATTTTTGCCTGGAGCAGATAATATCAAAATGGCGATAACAACACATTTTTTTTTAATCTGTTAGTATGAAAACTATGGCAATGATAATACGACAAATAGTTATATCTGTGCCAGAGTACATTTGAGCCACTGTTAATAGTTTTGTAAAGCAACTATTAAAGCAACAGGCTAGCAACAGATAAACTTTGGTTTTTTAGGCATGCTATTACGTATGTAGGCTTATATTTAGATTTAATTAATGTAGGTTCATGAGTTTATTGTCTAGTTGAGTCATCAGTTTTTAGATGGCAAATGTACTAGTTTGTTTATTTGTAGGAGGTATTCTCCCGAACTGCTCATTCGATTATCAAAAGTCTTACTTCATAAAAGCGCCAATATTCTTAAATGTGTGTATATTGCGCTTTGCACTATTATTACGTATTATACTTTAAGTAATGCGTACAAAATGGGGGTCGTTTGCTAGTAAAATACAAAATATGAGATAGATACGTCTTTTGAAGCCTTGTGACTACTAACTAAGCATTCAAAACAACTTTTTCTAAAATCATCTTATTCTTTTATATTTATATTGCTAATCCATATTTAGTCGAATCCACGATGCACGCAATCGGCGTACTCGAAACCTGGTGGTCATATTTAATTCATAATGCAAGGAACAGCCACACACTAACCGAGTCTTACCTTGCGAAACGCAACTTTGTTTACGTGTACTCCTAGCTTTATTTTGTTTGCGAATGTGATATATAGGTATTTTTTTCTAATCTACATACACTACTAGCCTGTACTGTGAAGCATGTAATGCCTTTATGTATTAATAGACGGTAAAATCTTCATCAACTTTCTTATCACGGTATCAATGCTGCAGTATCATATTGAATTAGAACTTTTTTGATCCAATGTTAAGACTCATTAATTTTATAAATTCAATTCTTTATATGACTTATAAACTTTTTTTTTGTTAACATTTGGACTTGTTAATGCATTAAGCTCTATTTCAGAGTACAGGCGAGTGCGGGTGCTTGCGCCGGCGCGTGTATTTGAAATGCACGTAGACGCCACTAACATCACTGTGAATGTAGTCCGGTGAAACTGTAGCGGCCCTAACAAGCCAACAGTGTAGTCAGTTCGTAAAAAAAAAGAAAAAAAACACTGAATGCTAGCGGCGTGGTGCGAACTACACGCACTCGCTCAAGCACCCTCCACCCACCTGCACTCAGAAACAGGCCTAAGAGTTCGTTTTAAAAAACGAGAAAATTAATTATTGCTTAACTTAAAAATCAAATGGATAAAAATTCCGTATTTAAACCACGCTCACTTTTAATCATAAAAAACCTCAACAAATTCCTATTAAAAGGTGGTACTACATAAAAAACAGTACATAGATTCTCGGTTATTCCTTATTAATCTTAGCATACGAGTACTTAATACCGATAAAACGGCCCGTAATCTCATACATTACCATATTACACACAATAGCGGATTACCTTTCGTATAGGAATAAATTTAACATAAAATATCAGCAGGCAAACACTTCGCGATTTGTTACGAAGATTAAACTCGGTCCATATTACCATACTTTTGTGTCTTATTTATTGTTATGGTCTCATTTGGAATTATATACTTTCATAGTGATTTTAATGTGATATTATCTACTTTCATAGTGCTTTTAATATGAAATTATCTACTTTCATAGTGACTTTAAAATGAAATTATCTACTTTCATAGTGATTTTAATATGAAATTATCTACTTTCATAGTGATTTTATTATGAAATTATCTACTTTCATAGTGATTTTAATATGAAATTATCTACTTTCATAGTGATTTTAATATGAAATTATATAATTTCATAGTGATTTTAATATAGTATAAAATTTCGAGCGCATTAATTACAAGAATAAAAACATATTTTCTAAATATTGGAACTGTCTGGAACCTTTGAACTATTAGTTATATTTGAAAAATGCGTATAGCATTTTATAGTCTATTTATCGCGGAGGGTTACGGGCGATCTAATATCAAGCTAGGTCTATTAGGAGCTGAGCAATTACTGAGAACTGAGAAAATAAGAATCGTGGCTTAGGAAGATGGAGCGAACTATGAATGTTTATGTCAGCGATGTAGGTAATATATCGCGTGGGTCAGTCACGTGATTCGCTTTTTATTATAATGTATTTAAAGTCACCTAACTGGGTTGTTAATAATTTCAAAATTGAAAATCTAGTGTATCCCATATTCAGAACTAGTGGTAATAAAAATGTGGATAGGTATTATTTTTAAATGAATTATATTTATATATGAAATATATTATTTAATAACTTTAAAGTGTGTAGAAACTCGGTTTGATAAACTGTCTATGTTTAGCTATTATTAACTTTTTTTTATTGAAATGGCCATCGCACGTTATGAAAAATATTGTAACAACTTAGTCTTATTTTGCAGTATTATATACCTAGCAAGGTGTCACTCATAATTTATATTTAAACAGACAATACAGATTTACTTAGATCGTACAATACAGAGACACTTAAATCAGCAATTTTTATTATTTAAAATAGACGGATATAAGTTAGGTGTCTATTTAACTCACTGGAAAATATTTAATATGACGTAAAGCTATATGTTAAAATAGTTACCAATTCTAATTCCATATTATTTTACAAAGAAATAATAATAAACAAAATCTAATCATACATTTCACTGACGAAGCCATAGTAATCAACCTAAACCAAAAAAAGATATGCCATAGACAACCGAAACGGACGGACAAACAAATTTTCCTTATGGTTTTAATTAAGGCCGAACCAACGAGCCACTAACCTGCCGCCGCCATTTTTGCACTACGCGCCGCTCTGCAGATTGATTAAAAGTCTATGGCCCATGCTTTATATGCTGTGCCCATTGTCGATATTGATACGAGAAAACATAAAATATTTCAAACGAATAATTACTAGTATCATGTCTTAATTTTTTCAAAAAGGAAATAATAATTTAAAAAAAGTAATACATCTACATTTTCAATAGACTAACATTATTTGTGAATAAATAGCCCATTAATTAATTTTCGATTTCTTATAATTATTGATTGTCAATACCTAAATATTTTTCAAACGCATGTAATTGTCTAATCTGATATGACATTATTTTGAAAAAGATATATTTGTAAATATCTATTCCGAATCAACTGCGAATTATTAAGTTTCAGTTGTGTCCATAGAATTATTTTATAACGTAAGATCTCTTATTATTTCTTACTTGGTTATACCAATTTAAATATTTATTTTGTATGACTTCATTCTCGCAATGATCGGGTACTATAATATTATAAGGATAAATTAACAATTTTAGATTTCATAAATACAATGGGATATAATAATTTAGTTTCATAATTGATGTCAAAATGATATAATTGTCGCGTAGCTAAAAACTGCACCATTCTGTACTACTTTTAAATATATATAGGTATTTCGTGCCACAATGAATAATTTATCTTTATTATTTTCATTCTTTATAATTCTATGAATATAATAAAATTTTTAAAAACCAATAATGCCTACAACATATGACTTGCCACAATATGCCCTTTTGTATATGCCACGACAATGTTACTGACCATAACAAAAAAAAAAATAACAATTTGAACAACGAAGTCCATTTATGTAAAACTAGCTGATACCCGTGGCTTCGTTCATGTTGTTTGTGTTGTCCTAACAATATATTTTATGTCCAGAGGAAAAACCATAAGCACCCACCGTTTGCTTAACTTTTTTACGAGAAAAAATTACACCACAGAACGCGTAGCGCTTGTAAAGCCCATTGTTTATAGTAAATGCCCATAACTTTATAGTAAATGAAGCTATTGTGATATTTCTTTAGATAAGAACCAAGCATAGATAAAGTAAAACAAAAAAAAATTATTAAAATCTATCCAGCAGTTTTTGAGTGATGCGCGCACAATAGTAAGCCTATATCATTTTATTTATATAAAAATGTAGCTGTAGTTTTATCATAGTTTGTTAATATTTTATCCGACTTCATTATAAATAATATTACCAATTATCTTGTTGCATTACAATAGTCGTTGTTCGCTTTTGACCACATCTTGTCACAAACGGCGTAGTAATCCTCTAAATAGGGCTGACCTTTAAGTACATCCACCAGAATAGAAAGATATATTCTTAGTAATAGCTTTTGAATTTACGCTGGTCATAAATATTACATTTATGACAATATTATAGGACCCTGAAGTTCATTAATAGAAGTTTTTATTTTCATTGCATTCACGTACGAAAGTGGAAACGCACGCAACTCGTGTACCGCTCAAGCAGTAGCTAATTTATGGTCGAGGTGGGCACCCGAGCCGATAGTTACCGCCGGACGCTAATTCAACCGGACACAGAGTTCGTTACGTTTGTACGGTAAATGCTGTCCGATCTTATGAAGGGTTAAGCTTTAGATTGTACTCATTATCGTTAGGGTTGGCCGATATTTTAATTAAATACAGTGTCTTCAAAATTCGTTCTCGAACAAACAAGTAAATAGTAAATATTTCAGTGGTAAATTATTAAAAAAAACTATACCTAATTTAAATATAATCAAAAGAAATTTTTTCTAGAAGTTAATAGAAACACCGGGTATGCTTCTTTCGAAATTAGCCATATGTAAGTCGTACATATTAGAAAAATATATCTCTATCTAGTGGTTTTATACGCGTTATACTCGTATATCTAGTAATTTTATTTTTATTAACTTTTTATGATTTCTAAAAATATTATTAGACATAACTATATGTTGTCAATTCTAGAATAACCATAAGTAATGTGTACAACATTTACTGTGACTCAAAAATGACGAAAAATTGATACTTCCTTAGAGTGAGTAAAGAATGAACTATGCTGAAGAGTAAGTACATACAAGATAATAAGTTTTTTGATATAATTCGACCTTTCATACTTAACAGTGCTTCTATTGGAAAAAGAAGGAACTAAAGTCCGCAATACATTGTAACGTTTTTTCTATGAATTATAGATTGTTTCTTCTTGTATTTAACTGTATTATTATATGATATCATCAGGAGAACAGAAAAAGTTTCACTGAAGCATTCTGCAAAACATCTTATAGATAGAGATTGACTATGACAAATATACAGGGGATAGCAACGTTAATATGAACATTTTCGAGATATCATTGTCTGAAATGTTTCTTTTTGATAGAACGGGCCACTAAACGTGAGTCTTTATAAAAATCTGTACTTATTCGAGTATATATCTATTTAATGTACAGGCCTCATTACGCAGTAATGTTGAATTATATTATTTAATCAAGAGATCGCGAGTCCAATCCAAGTATTGCTCAAACGGTCGACCGCTTTTAGAATCGATCTCGAAGAAAATTTGCCGAAATATAACTCAATTTTTAGATTTTATTTCAGCAGCTATGTGACCAAAACAAAATGTAATTTATAAACAACTTAAATTTATTTCATTCACAATTAGGCCCGAATAATATCTCAGTACTTTTTTTATCGTAATAAAGAGTCCAGAGACTGCTTTCACACGTTTTCTGATTTCTGACGAGAGTTACCTACACCTACCTAGACTGTCGTCTAGTCACATATACTTGCTGTGTTTCAGAGTCAATCGATCGTAGTCTAACAATATTGAAGTCGATCGCCAGCAGTTCAATTTTGAGCACCTCTGGTGTACACTTTTTTGTTTAAGAATATATAGAAAAACTCTTAAAAAAGTGGTCAACCGTATGAAACTCAGATAAATTCTTTTTATACAGTTATATGTCCTATATAACACTAAAAATTCCTTTGTTTCAAATACGAATACGCACACCCAAGTCATAGAAAACTCTATGGCGCCGCCTCCGAGTACTATTTACGTTATATATATTTTTTAATAGGGTGTAAAGTTATAAACCACAGAAGTAATTTACATTTCTTTGATATGATAACAATATTGTAGATCGCCAATTCTACGGCCTTTAATAGGACCTATCACTTACGACTATTAAGGTTTTAGTTCATTTGTTCCACGTCACCGAATACTTCACTTGACAGTTCACAGATGGCTCTGCACGATTATGATGCTTTCCCAGCTGACCAATCGAGGGAATGGACTGTAGGCATTTTTTGAATAACTTTCAGTATCATTTCTAATTTGGGTTACCGTGTCTTATAATAATTAAATATAGAATATGAACGGTATTATTGTCAAATTTAAAAATATATTTCTGTTCTTCACAATCCTCGCAAGACTTAAATTGTTTGAATACACATCCAGATCCAGAATCCAGGGTAAAACTTTTTCACATTTGCCAGACATTCATAAAATATATACTTATGATAATGAGAACATTTCAGGAATGACTGGCACTATTGAGATATAAGCATCTGTAGACACTTACGTTGGTTGCGCTTCGAATTACAATGTACTACTATGGAAATTGCTAAGGTATATGGTAGCTGATGGCCAAAATCCATCGAATCAAATCATTATATCGTGTCTTTCGACATGTATATGGTGTTTGTGATAAAATCGGCACGAATGTTCCGTTTATAAATGTCGCTTTTGTTCATGACTTCGCTCGGGTTAACGTAGATTTGGTCTATCCCTCGGAAATATTACTGTTTTGTGTACCTCTGACAACGAGTATGCAAAAATTTTATGAGAAGCGGTTCAATTGTTGTGGTGTGGGAACGTAATAAAAAAAAAACTAATTTTCACATTTATGATATGTATTGGTACCTAAGGGTATATTGGCATTAGCGAATACTATTGCAAAGCTATTTCAAGACCGAAAAAAGCTAAAGCTAAAGCTTGTTCTCATGTTTACATCACTAACGTAAACGAAAACTTATTTTCTGAATCCATTATGGAAGTGACTCTTCGTCTTTTAAAAACAATAAGAGGCAATCAACGTGCGGACATTCTCCGCCCATAAATCAGTTGTCAAGGAATCGCGTGGGAAATGAACCAGATGCGGTAGCAAAAACAATATTGCATGGAAAAGTAGATAATCTATTACACGACTAATTTATATTAACGGGTTCGCCCGTGTGAAATTATGGCCTATTGTATTATTTTAACTTATTTTACAACCGTATACTAGCATATTTTCCTAGCGATTGATGCTTGCGTAGACATATACTATATATACATTACATGTAGCTCTTTATTTGTTAGAAGCGAACTATGTAACAATAATTAACAATTATTAATTAAAACTTCAAAAGTGCCGAATATTTCCATAATTTTCTCCCCTTTTTACTCCCTTAATAAGTAATTGATTTAAAAAGTTTTCCTTATAATTGACCTATTAAATTTCCTTCTTATATGTATTCATAAAAAAAATTACTGACCAATTTTTATAATTAGGTTTTTTTTTACAACGATAAACTCGATTAACATTCTTCAAAGACCAACAGAGAGATTAAAATAGTCCAAAGATTCGATTTTTAAGGTTACAACACGGTGTTTGTATAAATCGTTTTAAACTGTTTTTAGGTGTAAATGAATTTAGTATTCATTAAATAGGTTTACTGCATTACTTTCTTAAGACTTACAAATAACAAAAATGTGTATAGTTTATATTGTTAAAATTAAGAGGCCTATGAATTTCTTTATTATTAGTTTTTAACTGGTTGTGTACATATTTAAAGATGCTTTAATTACATATTCTGATAAATTACACGTAAGTTAAACATTACATTCCTATAAAGTTATAACACACAAACAATTTCACCGTTATAAAAACAATGTTTTCTATTTACTACTAAATTTTGTGTACAGCGTCCTCTAGCGTGATATACCGTTTTTATTTTATACTTCAGCTAGATAGTAGATTCAGAAAATAAAATACTACAAATTTATATTTCAGAACGCAACAATATCCAAAAGGTATAGTTAATTTACAATTAATAAAATGATTAAAATAATAATTATATGAATTCCTCAAAAATAAAACAAATTACTTATTACTCGAATAAAAAGATCCTTCAAAAGGAACGCTTCTCTTCAATTTGACAAGTCACAGCGTCATTGCCAAGAGTATCAAACGTCAGCTGTTTAGAGATGCTCGTATAAAAAAATATCGATATGGTATTGACATTATATGTCAATAAATATACAATTTGAAACGTATGTAACAAAAACATCTATGTTTTTGTTTTATTATGTATTATAGTTCACGTGTCAATCCTCTATAGTTAAAAGGAAGCAACTGAAAAGTGACTAGTAGTCATTTTTCAGTTGCGTCTAACTAGAATTAGAATCCGTATTAAAGCATGAAATTATGTTAAGTTTTATAATTTTCTGATATTTGCTGTTTAAACTTTTTAGAAACAGAATTCTTTCGACTTTTTAAAGCTAATAACCTGCTTTTGATTAAGATAAAACACAACTCAGATGTTAATCCTGGTCACTATAATTAAATATTTATAAGCTATATTTTATGCTCTTGTTATCTGTGCCTTATAATTTAATAATACAAAGGGGTTTAATAAAATCAGCCAACTTGGCTATTAAAGAAACAGATAAATTATCTGAATAAGTTTCATGACTCGCAGTAGGAATGGACTATAGAAGAATACACATGGACTATAGAAGAATACACAGGCATCAAAATTTTAAAAAGATATTTAGCTATTAGACCATACAAAATTTATGGACATTAATACTTAATGCTGGATTATCAATTTTGTTTTATGTTATATGTTTCTTACAAAATATCCACTTATTAAAATTTAAGTATATTTTTCAACTTTTTTTGATAATATAAAACAAATAGGAATACAACAACATAATCATTAGAACGGACGTTGGTCAGTCTTATTTATTGCTAAATTTCACTGTATCAACTTTTGTTGATCAGTTTACAAATTAAAATTTTAATGATAAATCTTGTTTATACTAACAGTAAATATAAAATTATAATCATAGATTAAAATTATCTTAATTCTGACCTACTGCTACTAAGTTGCTGACACGTTGGGAGTAAGACAGTAAATATCTGATATGCAACATATTTGATATAATACATTGCTTACTTTATTCACATTCTAATAGCGAAAATCGATATTATATTCAAAATCGATAGATGTTGGACATCCCTAGTCAGTTTGTGCTTACCTAAAAGTATCATAACCTCTATTTCATGTATTTCGTGATCTAAAATGAATCTAAATTCATTTTTAAAGTTAATGCTGTATGCATTGAGTTGTTTCTGAGATAAATGCTGTTACAAATAATATTGAGAACTTTATAATCCCATTATTTGTGTTTATGATCCACGCGTGCCGGTTTTATTTATTAAGTTTTGTATAAACTTAACACATATTTTGAATAACCAGCCGTCATTGATTAAGTTAAAGTTATCCTATTGTGATTTATTAATTTCTGCATTTACAGTGTCACTGTAAATGATAAATTTAATACATAAAGCAATCGTTACACCTAAGCAATATATCCTAGATAAAATTAGATTTGTGGCAAGTTTTAGTATTCGAAGTATAATAACAATGGCCTCGGAACCGGACAGTTTGAATGTGGAAGAAAATCGTGCAAAAAGAATAAAATTGACTAATGTTATTACTAATAATTCTGTAGTCCAACAAAGGACAGTAGCGACCATGTGTGGTGCGTGGAGACCTGAAGAAGAATATGGTGGAATGATTTTAGTCTTTAAAAAAAGGGATTTGTGTATAAGTCCAGATCCTTCTAAGGAATCAGATCTTCCTGAAAATATTGAAGACGTTTGGGTGTCGAGTCCTGAAAGCTTCGATGATGATCAGGTACAGATTTCAATTTATTAGTTTTAAATATTCATAATGAAGAGATATATTTGTCATGTTATTGTTTTAGATTTTAAGTTAGCGCCATCTTGTAGTATTTCTCAATAGTAAATTATAACCAGGAATACAACCTACTAGTGTAACTCTTCAGTGAATCGGTAGATGTCACTATTTACATATTATTGAGAAATATATAAACTATATATACCATAAAAAATGATTCACCTCTATTTCTATGTACTAGTATTAACAATACAATAGTTATTATTAATACTATATACCCAATGTAACTGAGAATAATGGAAGTTCCATAATAATACCAACAGATGGCAGAATAAACAACTATTATACGAGAAAATTTTCTGAGACTGCTGAAAATGTTTTTCTCATTATTCTAAAGTAAACGATAAAAGCCTGCTGTGCAGACCGTGTGAGCTCAAGTTGATTATTCTTATAATGGATATACTGCTGAGTGACAAATGCAATTCAACTTGTTAGTGTGACTGTGGGCATAAAATATATTTTGTTCTAAATTAAATAATATAACGCCTTGTAGTTTTGCATTTATAGTTCTTTGAATGTAATTTTCATACATGCATAAATTTATACAATAATATATAACACGTGTAATTCTAATCTAAGCATACACATATCATTATTTAATACTTAGGCACAGAACTGGCTACTATTCTCGTCACAGAAAAGCTATATACGAGGAACGAACCCGCGACCACTTGTTCCAATATTATGGCTTACTGGTATTGCGCAACGAGGAGTTTGTTACGGCGTGAAGTTGCTTTTTTTCATTTTTTTTCGACCTGACGGCTTGTTAAAACGGTATAAAATATATAGCCTATGTCATTCACTGAAAAAATGATTAAAATCGATCCAGTAGTTTTGATTTATTCATTACTGCCCGTGGCCCGCACGCGTAAGTTTGGAGTAACCTCAAAAATAACAGTATTTCTCCACTATTTAATTTAAGTTAATATATATATAAAAACCTTCCTCTTCAATCACTCTATCTATTAAAAAAAACCGCATCGAAATCCGTTGCGTAGTTTTAAAGTTTTAAAGATACATAGGGATATAGGGACAGAGAAAGCGACTTTGTTTTATACTATGTAGTGATTAGTAAAATTATAGTTACACTAATTTAAGTCTATATTAATAATGTCAGGAGTTAAATGTGTGTCGGTTATGAGTTTATTATATAATTTTGGTTTTGGTAGTTACTCGATACTAATGATAAGATTTTGAAAATTATTTCCTTATAAGAAATTAAGTTTTCCCGGGATTCTATATACTCGTATACATGGTATATTCTATAAGTTTTATATTGTAAGTAACAGATTCCCGCTCTCTTCGATGGGCATTAAAATAATCGCAAAAGATCAATGATAAAAAAAAAATATAGACTAGAATCATCTACGACAAATTCATGGTTATACGAGTAGACCATAGTACTATGTCGATATTTTCAGTAGTTTTGACGTCATTAAACCTCAAAAAAACTGTATTTTTATCATACAATATACAGATTATCGTGACCGGGCCCTATTCGAGAAGTTAAAAGAAAAATGTTTTATTAAATCGGTACATTGAGACATCTATACTTCTGCGATATTAGGAGGGTAGGTACTATCGGCACTTTTCTATCTTTATGTCGTGTCTTTCTCCGTCTGTATTCCGTTAGAAGTTCACATAAACACTTATTTTAATAGCGTAGTTTGTTGGTTGATGTGATAGGACAGGATATGAACGTGGTGTTAAATCTGTTGCATTAACTTTTTTAGTTGGTCCGTTATCGAATTGTGGTATCGACCAGTGTATTCCTGACTTTCGAAAGGCTCGTGAGCCGTCATGACATTGGCAACAGGTGATAGATTGTCGATCTCTAGTTGGTCGTTGTTGTTTAGGGATTGTGATACATTTAACAATTTTTTTTTTATTTCGAACTTACACTGTTGACTCGGAGGCCTCTACAGATTCACCGGACTACTAAGGGGAGCGCTTAAGGCATTCACCCAATTGGACAGTGTAAGTGTCGACATTCTTCTGTTCTACTTTAAATAAAGGGGTTTTTAAAGGTGGTAGTGCTACGCTGAAGCTATTACTGGTTTCAGCATGAATGGGTCGTCTCGCCCGGGGTAGTACCACACTCTCTCAGAAAACCGACGTGAAGTAACGGTGGTTGCACTGTTGCGTTTCGTTCGGTCAGTGAGAGTGCCGGAGGCCCACATATTTAAAAGGCCGGCACTTGCGACTCCCCTGGTGTTGCTAGTGTCTATAGACGGTGGTGATCACTTACCATCAGGTGACCCACCTGTTCGTTTGCCACCTATAAAATAAAATAAAACAAAAACATTAGACATCTGTTGTTATTACTTGAACGAATCCGAGGATGCTGTATTGAATTACACTATGAAGTAACCACTAAGTAGTTTCCATCACGAATCTGTGAGTAAGCTTCAATTTAGGACATTGTTCGCTTGTGATTATCGTAAAGAATCCATTTTTCGTTATACGTTCGAATTCGGTCGAAAATACCTTTATTTCTGTACTGGTATTTAACAAGGTAACGCTAGCTTCAGTGCACGCTGCAGATTAGGCAGGTTTTATATAGAAGCATCCATTTATCAAGCTTTTTAATTTTACTGATTTGTTGCAAATGGATTCGTATTGTGGATATGACAAACTATGCCGTTAATTTGTTGGTAGTTTGGTACGTATCGACTTCCAACATGATCTTCCTCGTAGTTCATTCTTCAAGTCGCAATTTCCAATACAGACACAGTTAAAACAAAAACAGTCGTTGAGTTTTTAGTCGTATCTCCTCCAAATACAGCATTGACGTTACGAGCAGTTTCTGCGGCGTTAATCCCACGTCGGAACTCGTATTCGAAAACTACTCCGATATTCGCTATATCCATGTTCACTTTAAAAGCTGAATGTATTCTTCTTCTTCTTCTTTATTTTTTGGCTCCGTCACGGTTTGTGCACTAGCCAGCGTCAAGTAACAAGATTATGCCAAGTAAGTGTCTTGTGATAATTATAATGTTCTAACAAGATGGTGGTTTCCTTGCATCTCAGAATGCATGCTCCGTGGTATTATTTCCCATCCACTTCACTTGTGCATAATAACCGAACTATATTACGTAAAACACCACCAATATTACAAAATATAGAGTCTAATAACACAAGATTATGAATAAAATATAAAAACCACTACATGACAGACTAAGATCCCGCCTAAAACTCGTATGAACAATTAGTAAGTCAAACTATGAAATGTCATTTTTTTTTAAATGAAGATTGTATATAGTTTTCGTATGAAAGAGTTTTCACTCTGAAAAATGAAAATTTGACACTACAGAGGCTTAATTTCAATTCGAATTAGACGGCGCGTTAAAATGGCAATTTCATATTTTAAGCCCCATTATTGCCAGCT
Source organism: Antheraea assamensis (assembly GCA_035772565.1). Lineage (NCBI taxonomy): Eukaryota > Metazoa > Arthropoda > Insecta > Lepidoptera > Saturniidae > Antheraea > Antheraea assamensis. The sequence goes on along the minus strand of JAQQSE010000054.1, from coordinate 224,465 downwards.
AAAATTACTCGAGATTGCTGAAAGACGGATTCCCATTGATTTTACTTCACTCACAGGTCGTCTCTGTAAAACATCTATTGAAATGCAATCCTCATTTCAATTTCTGTGACAATGGCTTAGTCAGAATACCTCGGGGTTATGAAAATAATACGACGTCTAGTCGGCTACATTATTTTTATTATCGTAGAGTCGTCAAAATTGAAATGGTTTGACGGTTTTCGCAACATTTGCTTAAAGTGGTGATAAGAATATACTCTCCGTTGCTATCATTTCATTCAGAAGGTGAATAGAAAAATTCTGTTTTTTTCTTATAATTCGTTTGATTGGAGTAGATCCTGACTAGGGTTGTAACCCGTGCTTTATAGTAAAGTATTGTACGTTATTTCAGGAAATTGTACTCTATACTTCATATGAACAATAGAGTACACGAAAATACTTTATTTGTCATGATTTGGTTCCTTTGGGATTTTGAAAAGTTTATTCATATGTATTTTTTCGTTAAGATAAATACATCGATTGCTCAATCGATGTTGCCACTCGCCTAAGCACTCGATTCTTTAACAAATATTTCTGAACGCAACTTAACCTCGAATGTCAACAATGTCACTGTCATTAACTGTCACAATTTCTTGTTTTTTTTTTTTCCGTATGGCCTCTGCCTATGTAGGCAATTACGCCAGTGTCAAGTGTGACAAATACACGGTTTAAACTTAATTGCCAAATATTCAGTATACAGTAGAATAATCCAAAATGGCACGACACAGAACAATCACAGAAGTGTAATTTTGAGATATGGGTACCACAGAGATAATATATAATGGTATGTTGCAAGTATAGATACAAATACATAGTATAGTTATATATAACATATAAAAACATAGATGACATTACAGTTTTATATTATTACGATAAATTAAAGCAGTAAATGTTTCAATAAAAGCAGAATAAACATATGTAAGCAATGTATTAATATTAGTAGGACGAGGAATATTAGCAGGAAGGATATCATATAGGGAAGATGATAGTTTGTGACAATTAAAAAATATATGTTCCACTGATCCCTCATCAAGCCCACACTCACATAAAGAATGGTCACGGATATGTATTTTCGCAAGAAAAACTGGAGAGCATACATGGCCCAGACGTAGGCGAATAATAGTAGAGATAACCCACTTATGGGCATTTTTGAATTTAAAAAACCATGGCTTCGAGGTAATTATTGGCTGTATGTTCCTATAATGTTTGGCTTTGTGAGGATCGTTACTTGCGAAGCGGTTTATTGGTAAATTGTGTGCACACACATGTTGCCATTTTAAAAGAAGAAAATGAAGAAGTAAATAACAATAAGAATTAAAGTTTTATATATTTATACCTAATAATAATAAAAAAATAAAAAAATAGATTGTATTTTATTTTAATACTATGTACTTTTTTTCCTACCTATAATAACCAATGTACTTTATCTGCAAAAAAAAAGGTGGCAACCTTAGTCCTGCCATACCTCTTGATACAGTAGTAAACGTTTTGATATTGAACCGAGTGGCCGCGTAAGAATGTTTTTTTTGTGATAAAAAATTTTGTAATTGAATTACAATTTACAAATTCCACCTTATAATAATTAAAATATGTTCTAATATTGCAAAACGGTAAGCTCTCGAGTACTGTTGCTGAAATACAAGGATATGTAAGTGTCCAGAGATAGATTTTAAATTTTAGCTAGTTCGACAAGCAACCCGATGAAGATGTCTCACCGCCATGACAATATAAACCAAGTATTATTATATAGAATGACTATATCGTAAAGCATGTCTATATTTACGAATAAACATTGAAAGCGAGTAAATTCACATACTAGTAATCGACGGTTTTCATCGTGAACGAACGGAGAGAATAAAACTCGAAACAAGAACGGTAATTTCCTATACTAAAGCCGGATTTCGTGCGCTTTTCACGTGACTTCGACGAAATAATTGACTGCACTTTGGGAATTGTGTTCTGTGGAAAATCTTCTTTTTATGCATGGAGTTAGGATTAACTCGTAATTGGAAAGGAAAGTCTCTAATAATTTCACAATTACAGTCTTGAAATTTACCGCTTATATTTCAAATTATAAAATTTACTAGCAGGCCCGGCGGACGTTGTGGTCCTTCCCTGATAATAAAAAAAATATATACTTATGTGCATGAAACGCTTAAGGCGGCTGGAATTTTTCCGATTCTTTCAAAAATTATCATTACATTTCAACCAATTTACAAAAGAAAAACCTTGACAAATTATATACCTAAACCTTCCCCGTGAATTAGTCTATCTATTGGTGAAGACGGCATTGCGATCCGTTTAGTAGTTTTTGAGTTTATTGCGAACATCCAAACAGACAGACCAAACAGACAGACACACGCGACGGACGACTTTGTTTTATAATATGTATATTGATTTACTTGTATATTTCTTAGTCATGTTTTCTACACTAGACTTCATTTATTTATGATAAATATATTACTTAACTTACTTACTTATATTATTATTTACCTGCTCCTCTTTAAGAGATTATTATCTGATAGAGAAACGCCTTTGATCGGATTATCAATGGATTTTCCTACTAGTTTTGATTGCTTGGGTTCATAATCGAAGGTCTCTTTTTCTTTCGTAGATTTATAAGTAGCATAGTAAACAGAAGTAGAAGATAAAATTAGGGTACAGAAAACGTGACTTTGGTAGGATTAAAACTTACTATATTATCTTATGTTTAACGAAAACACTGTCAATATTCACTTCAGCTGTTGTTTATTACATAAATAGTAATTATCTAAATTATCTGATTTCTTTATCACTGTAAAATGACAAAGTGTTGGCACTAAATCTTGTGATAAGTATTACGAAATTCAAAAACAACGATCACCACTCAGAGATCTACAGTTAATTGAATGTCTACACTGTATTTATGCCTGGAAGTCTTTCAAAAGATAGTCACTATGATGGGTTATCAGTATATGCGTCGTGTCTACGATTAAGTGAAGTACCAGATCCCTACAATCATGTTTAGTAGTAAGCGTGTTACATTGGCGGTTGTTACATCTGGTGTGTGGTGGTTGTTGCTATTCATGCCATTCGTAGGAGTTAGAGCTACGTTGAAGCTATTACTGGTTTCAGCATGAATGGGTCGGCTCACCCGGGGTAGTACCACCCTCTCACAGAAAACCGATGTGAAGTAACAGTGGTTGCACTGTTGCGTTTCGTTCGGCCAGTGAGAGTGCCGGAGGCCCACATATTTAAAAGGCCGGCAACGCACTTGCGACTCCCCTGGTGTTGCTAGTGTCTATGGACGGCGGTAATCACTTACCATCAGGTGAAGCACCTGTTTGTTTGCCCCCTATAATATAAAAATTCAGTCAAACACAACTTCCACTTTTATTAATTTTACTATTAAGATAATTGTCGCTTGAGATATATATAGTACTGTTTTATCATTATTCATTGAGGAAATGTTAACGTTCTCGTTAAATCACAATCGGTTGTAAGCGTTTATTATTACAAATCCTAAGAGATTAGGTACATCAATAGCAACCAACGCAAAGCCCCAAAAGTAATACAGATTCGATTACATTCTTATAACACGTGTGTCGGACCTAATATTGGCTTAATATTAAGGTTAGATATGACGTGAGTTAGAAAATTAGGTATTACATCCAAAACAGTCCATTCATTTATTTGGATCACGACTTTTTATATTGTATTTGGGTATTGTTACTCCAATAAAAAATGTTTTGCAAAATCTTACGGAATTATTTATTATGCCATATATAATTTTTTTGCAGTTTCTGGGATGTCATAAACGTTTTGACAACAATCTCATCTGATATTAAATGATGATGTGGTCTAAGATGGTAGTGTCACGCTAAATCTAGAGGGAGACTGGCTCTCAAGTGCAGCTGCCGGAACACACCAACAGGTGCTTGGCGATAGATTTTCAACTTGAGGGTGGTAGCTAGCCAAACGGACTTAGAAAAAACCCTACCATCATGCAATAAACGAATCATAATGATGTAATAAAAAATTAGACATCCTAACGGAGGCTGATCACAATAAAGGAACAACGCTTAAAATCCTATTCTTAAATTCGCTGAAGAAACATTTTTCATTCCAAAACTCGGGTATATTAACTTATTAAAACCAATATTGACAACGGTTAACTAAAATCGCGGTACACCCCTTAAACGGAAACTTTCTGGTACGGCAATTTTATTTTAAGCTTCATACTGAATTTCGGCTCGATTAATTTATTCAGGGTCTTTAATTTAGGAACAAAGTTTTTAGCTAAATTGAATCCCTTAAAAAAAAAATAACCTCTCTACGTTATATTTAAATGTACTCCTTATTTTGAGTATTTTAATAAATTTAGATAACCTTCCGTCGGTTGCGAACAAAATGTCCGTAACAAGTACTCGTGTCTCACGGACTTACAATTATATTGGAGAATGTATAAATCTTGTATCCTCGTTGACAATTGTATAAATATAATAATGTACTTTTTGTTTTCATAATTATTTAGTTTACCTATGTTATATTAGTGACGTTGTAATATTTTTGGATAAGGCTGAAATAATATAAGTGTTCAAATATACAAAGATTTTAGTTAAGCCTTTGATCTTGTCAACCGCGACCTTGATATTCTATAAAACGTTAAATATGGAGAGGGCACATGTGATATTGTACTACGCCTAATTGGGTATGATTTACTTTTACGCGTGTCATATGATTACCTACCGACGGGCATAATTCGTATAACTAGTTACGTTTTGGTCTGATTCATAATAGATTAGAATATCAATGTAACTCTAGGTATTATAATACATTGTATGTAAGTAACTATTATGCATTAAACTATTGGTTTTTACGTACTGACACCTAAATTCACCAATTTATTTATAGTATACATAAGTAATCATCGTCATTACATATTATAAACCAAAGTTGTCCGCCGTGTCTGTCTGTCTGTCTGTCTGGATGTTCGCGATAAACTCAAAAACTACTGAACGGATTGTAATGCGGACTTCACCAATAGATGCCGCCTTAAGCGTTTCGTGCACATAAGTATATATTTTTTTATTAACAGACCAGGACAACGTCCGCCGGTCCTGCTAGTTATTATATAAATTAGCTTAAAAAGATAACTCCAAATTCGAGTGCGTCTGGCATCTGGCAACGACTTCATATGTCACCAGTGAATGGCTCGTCATTTTTATTATTCATCGGTTCGCACCGACGAATATACGATGGACCGATCACCTGCCATCAATCATCGAGCCAATCGCCGTCAGCTGCCTGCAATCTTACAGAACTTGCCAATAACGTTCGTCGACTGCCAAATTCCGCGTCACTGTACTGTCAAGTTACGTATGACGGCTTATCTTCGCAATGAGATGGCTTTTTAATATCTTCGCACTTTGTTTTTGGAGTTCGTCTATCGCTTTATCAAGTGTTCGTAATAATTTCTACGTATAAAATGTTTCGTTTTGATGTACCAGTATTAATATCTTTCAAAGTTTTGCCTTTCTAAATTGAAATAATGACATCTGGTATTTAATTCAAAATGAATACAAGTGAAATATTCCGATTTATATTTGTAAAGTACTAGATATACGCGTGGTTTCGCAATGAATAGCGTGGGAATATTCTTTCTGTTCAAGTATCAATTATATGTACATGCACTAATTTTTGTGAGGGTCGCTTGAAATGTAAAGAAATTGAATTGCTTCTGTGTTATCTAGTGATGAATTCTATTCAAATGGATAATATAAAAACCTTCTTCATTATGTAAACTCAGGCGGGCAAAATTCCATAAAAGTCGAACAAAATGTATTGTAATTTTAATTGTAAGTTTTTCGATCTTAAATATAGCAAAATTCCTTTAATATATACTATGTTTTGCTCGCGGTTTCGCTCGCGTCGTTGTAGATTTGATATGTCCCTCCGGAACAGTATATTTTTTCTGGATGGAGGTACACTATGTCCTTTTTTGTAGGTAAAGGAATAGATGTAACAAAAAGAAATAAACCAACATTCGCATTTAGTTAGGATATGGAATTTACTTACAGAGTATTAATTAAATTTTGCCTTCAAACATTATGGGTTGTCATCTTCAGAGCCCCTGGAGTTGAAAAGTGATCTTTTCTAAATCAAATTAATTTATTAACTTGATAGAATACCCGTTTTTTTTTTTTGAAGAATACAAAAATATATTATCAACTAAGTTACCACATAAATATTAATGCGGTTAGTCGTTTGCTGAACTGACACCCGAATCCCTGGAGTGCTGTAAAGATAGAAAAACTTCAGTTCGTCCCGTGTTCAAGTTGCGTGGGGCTCATAATTTACTAAAAGTCGGTCCGATTTTCCCGGAGCTTAAACGTTTTCGGAAATTCTAATTGGGTTTTAGGATGAATTTATTTCTTTCGAAAAATTGGGCTATTTTATATACAATGAGCGATGTTTTATAATTCTACGTATTTTTGTCACTATACGTATAGTTCTATTTAAAACACATATTTCTTATATGACATGGTATTTTTAAATAGTTCTTTTGTATGTTCTCATATCCATTGGTTCCTTAAGCGGTAAAATGACGAGTCTTTTCGGCTGACATCTGGTTAACATGTACTTTCTATATGTGCTCCAAGAGACATTATTCGAGTTACAAATAGTAATTACACCATAATATCATATTATTTAGCTCTTGCACATGTAAAGATACTACAGTAATAGTGATGCTATTAAGGTTTGAATTTTTTTTCGACTTCATAGTTTTTACGTTGTAATTAGTAATTTAGCATAAACCTTTTTTTTATATTAATGTAGATCGATGCGGCATTTAAAAAACAATTTGTAAAACTGAACTATATAAAAACGCAACAGCCCAACCTCAAGGCAACAACCCAAGTTCAAGACAACAGACCAAGCTGAGATTCAGCGACTAAGGAACCACTGGGCTTGTTGCCATACGGTTAAGTGCCTTAAGCACTCGGTCAATAAGTCCGGTGAAGCTGTAAAAGGGCCTCGTCAAGCGAAAAAAATATTATATAGAGGATTTAAGTTTTTAAAGGAACCTTTGAACATCGTAAATTAAATTAAAATTTTTAAAGAAAGTTCACCGAGCATAAATAATTTTACGCTAAAATATACTTGTAAACCATCGAGTTCTTAAAAGTACTGTTGTTGTCTATCGGGAGGCTTCTTTCGAAATAATTAAAACATAAAACTTTCCAGTTGTTGCGAAAAAGGCGTAGTTTATATCTACAAGTACTAGTTGCTTTGTTATTTTTATTGTGTGTTCTTCCTTTACGCATCAGAAAAAAAAATGACCTTCCGCAAGTACTTATCCTGTGCTCTGACTGCACATTCGTATGCGATCGTTTTGTATCTGTAGTTTAATATACCTTTAAGATCAGACAATGGAAACTGTATCACGGTATCGTCAAGCTAAAAATGTAACTTTAAGAATAGATGAATCTGTGAGAGGTTCGACTTAAGAACGACAACTGCTACAGTTTTTTCTGCCGCAAAGTAGTGGTGTACGAGCTACTATGTTATGGTTCGATTGGTTTGCAAGTTATCATTTACTGTGTACAATTGTAGGTGGTAGAGCTACGCTGAAGCTATTACTGGTTTCAGCATGAATGGGTCGGCTCGCCCGGGGTAGTACCACGCTCTCACAGAAAACCGACGTGAAGTAACAATGGTTGCACTTTTGCATTTCGTTCGGTCAGTGAGAGCGCCGGAGGCCCATATAGTTAAAAGGCCGGCAACGCACTTGCGACTAACCCTGGTGTTGCTAGTGTCTATGGCCGGCGGTGATCACTTACCATCAGGTGACCCACCTGTTCGTTTGCCCCCTATAATATATAATAATAATAATGATAATAATAATAATTATGATCCTATTTGAGGTTAGAAGATTACTTATAATTGGATGACATGTATGGCTAAATGCTAGTAAATATCATAAAAAGAAAGTAACTTTTGGCCGTATTGGGACTAACGCATTCTTTGGAATAATAGTATATCTAATGGATCTTACATTTTGCAATTAATGAGAGTTATATACAAAACTTAAGACAGTTTAGCCAGAGTAGAGATATAAAAGATGGTCTTTGACTGTCGACTCGTTACCAGTGGCCGACAAAGACAAATGGTAAATCGAAAACACGATTTGTATTGTACTAAGACAGGCGATGTCGGTGACACGATCGATCAAATGAAAATAATGCATTAATAATTTAACGGCAGAGTTTGTAAAATTCGTCTTTTATACGAAGCAGGAGCTGGGAAAATATTTCTGAAATCTATGGATTAATTCAGTGTCTAGATGATCATACTAAACACAACAACCTGTACATAATCATTCAGTAATGATTCGTAACTAATATTATAAATGAGAAAGTGAATTGGTTTGTCTCACGGGTACAAAAAAGAGCATAAGGCACCTTTCGCCCAAAAAATATACTGATCCCGATGGACAGAATAAATCTACAATGACGCGAGCTAAGCCACGAACAAAAGTTGGGAAGGCAAAAATGTACTTTAATGGGAATAATGTGTTGTGAATCATAAATTTAAATTTTAATCCCCCATCGATCTGTTTAAGTATGTTTTAACGCCGTTTCTTAAGTGGCAACTTGCGATATTCCTCCAGAGCAGATGCTTCAAACTGTCCAAGTTTTCTTACAAAGCTAATTATCGGATTTCGGGTCCGCCCGAGCAATTTAACTTGTGCCTTTCCTATGTAAAGTGGGATGGAGAAATTTCAAATGGTTGTATTAAGTTGTCCAAGTGGTTTCTTTTATGAATGTACTGGAAAATGTTGAGTGCGAGATCGATAGGTAAACTCTGAATTTACATTAAAAAAGCTAACATGTCTTATTGATTATAGTACTTTAAATATCAGGTAGAGACTTTCAGCTACATTATTAGCGAGTACCATGTGCAGTTATTTATTTTCAAATTTTACATCAACTCGAGCAAAGCTGTGTGGAAATGCCAATGTCATATATAATCCCCCTAAATCTCTACATGTACCAACACATTTTTCGGTAGTGGCGAATATATACTAATTTAATTTCAATGTATGTTTGACGTGATAACGTCTTATAAATCGATAAACGGCCGCTGCACACACGAAAACGCATAGGTCATTGTCACGTTCCGCCTGAGACGAGCGTGCAAGCGAGAGCGCGGAACATGTATGCAAATTTTCATCAATGTTTTCTTATGTTGTTATCACGTAAAACAGACAAGCAGACCAGACAACCAATTTTTTTTGTAAAAACTTGAGGATTTATATATGTTTGGAAATTATTCTCGTAATAATGGAAACAAGCTTCTAAACATTTCTAATCTTATGAAATTGCAAATTGATCATAGGTTGATGTGGAGAGGTTTGTCTTTGCCATATATCCAGAAGACAAAATTAACATTAGGGCATCGTTGTACAGGGACAGAGTAATATTATTACTATAAGAAGTATCTTTACTTGTCTATTTGCTCTAAATTTATATGTAAGTGTATAGACATAAATAGTTCCTTTCTATATTGGACAGTGAATTGTTGGCATTTTTTTTATCTGAACTCTCTTACAGATTTAACTTGTGGTATATATCTCTTGAGGCAATTAAGTCGATACATCGACCACATTTAACGCCTACGTACAGTTCACCAGTAAGTGTATCCTTATTTGATTCTCTTATAATTAGGTTCTTTTGTTCAACGTTGTAGGTGTTAAGAGGCTTACTTGAGTGCTCTCAGACTGTTACAGGCCCCTTTGTCAAAATTACAGCGTTTGTGTGTTAACCCTTACGGCTTTGTGACACTAGAACCTTCTTGAGTAGGTGTTTCCGTGTGGTCCGTTTCTGCGACAAGACTTTTTTCAATGCCTATAAGTATAATCTTATTCAAGTTATATATCTTTTGGCGTGTTAGGGAAAAATAATGAGAGTAAATTTTTACGATGCGCGCGCACACCGACACGAAAAACCGACACCCTGATGTTAGCTATAGTTAACATTTTATTCAAAAAAAGTATGTGTGTATTAAATACCCTTTTTCTGTTGTTAGTGTCGTTTTTTCTATAAACGTAGAATAAGGCGAAATATAAAATTTTTAAAAAGATTTTTATCTTATTACGTCAAAGAAGTATAACTTCTAACGCGTGTACATAAGTACACACTATCATTTTTATATTTATTTTTACATTACACGTTAATTTAATTACTATAATAAATAAATACATAAAAGCATTTTAGATTGGTAGGACAATGGTTAGTAATCGCTTGGCTACATATACCTGAGTTAAAAATTGATCACTGAGTTTATATCAGTATATTCTAGTAAATAAATTTGTGATCCAGTTCCCTCTTTAAATTTAACGTATATTAAATACGTACGTATATTAAATTACGTATATATATATATATATTATAACTTAGTATGAGATTTTAGTCAAACCTTTTTTTTTTTAATTTTTTCCCATATTATTGTTAATGTTGAAAACGGTCCACGGACTTAAAAAAAAAACGTTTTTGGTCATTCATTACGGTTAAATAACCTTAATGCTCTTTTAGGAAATTTAATCCCCTAATTTGGATTTTTTTTTCAATGGTTTTCTAAGGATTCCTAAGATAGAAGGATAAATAAAAAAAGGATAGATCTGATTTATTTTCGAGGTCGAATCTAAAAACTAAATACTACACATATATACTACATTTTCCCTTTTTTACTGTACGGCTAGTTTCTACCGAAAAAAGCACCCAAAATGTTTCATACGCGATGGTGGGGTTTAAAATCCAGATTCTCATTATTATAATATAAGCTAATGATTGGAATAACATACTACACTCTCTAAAGAATAGAATTTATAAATTTTGTTAAAGTTTCTTACAAGTAAAATATATCTTATATTAGTATAAACCGAGTTTTAAACTCTCTCAGAATTAGATTTAATATGTGCTAACTACGTGTCTTTAGTTTTGGCGCCTCGCAGCGAGGTACACTAGACATCCATTAACGCACATTGTCGCTGTAATAATTGTGCTCGGGATGGATCAGCTTTGTCGGGATAAACTCAGCCTGAATTAATAGTAACATTTATAATATACATTGTAGTATGTATCCCAGTTTATATCAACAGTTTTATTTGTTATTTTGGATGTTATATTTAGCATGGATTTTTCATTTTTTTCTGATTCTCTTTGCATTTTTTACGCGTTCACGCGTCTAAGATGACTGATTAGTGCTATTGATGTGCTTTCATTTTTTTTTCATTTAAGTTATATTAAGCACATATTTACTCTGTCGGTGAGCATATGCAAACGGTTCAAACGAGACTCGGTGTAAATATAACCTAGGTTAGAAATATACCTTAACATGGAGTTATTGAAATTCAACGTTTGTACTTGAAGGTACTCGCTGATTGCACTTGAAGTAAATAGATAACTGCTAGTTCTAACTATAGCGAAACTAAGGTCTAGACGTAGGGCTTGATTAGGAATTGATTACATATATACAAATCAATTTTCTATAAAATATTATGTATGAAGCGATGTTGGCTCAGTGCTAGCTACTGACGTAGGCTGCAGTGAACCTGAGTTTCGGTGAAGGACAACGCCGTGATAAAACTATATCGAGGTAAGGTTTTTTCAAATGTACGTCTGGTTAGCTACCACCTTCAAGTTGAAAATCTATCGCCAATTACCTGCAAGTGTCTTCCCACAGCTACGCTGGAAAACCAGTCTCGCTCTGGATTCAGAGTGATCCTGTAATAATTAGGATTAGCCTAAGATAACTTGTCCACATTAAAATCTGAAGTAGAATGTTTTGGAGCCTAGTCGTCCGTTCCTCAAAAGATGTCACCTCACCCCACATCTATATATATATATATATATATATATATATATATATATATATATATATATATATATATATCTAGTCAATCGTATTACTTAATACATTGAAAAAAAATCTTAAGCAATGTGTTTAAATTTAAAAGTCTATATCATATAAACAAATTTTAATTTAGCACCTACTTTTATTCTAAAATAATTACGATATTTAGAAGTTTGAAATTGCGTTAGAAAAATCATTAAACAAATCGACTGACAATAGCTTACAGTATGAAGCATAAATCTCAAGTCGAGTAAGCTATATACATATATATATGAGTCGGACAAAACATAACAAATTAAAGCCATATCGAAATATCCAATGACAAATATGTGTATTAATGCCGTCCACATATTGTGGAGTTTTTCTGTCACGTTATAATACGTGATAGGACGGTTCGGGACACGATCCCATTACCAATGTGACGACGTTGCCTAACACACTAGTGATTTTTATTTTTACCCTATTCCCCCATTATTTACCCAATTTCGTTTGCTTTGTGTTTATTAAACAAATATCATCTAGAGTGGGATTATTTATAAGTATTTCGTTATTTTTTCCTCTATGTAGGTGTATCTACTACAGACCAGACCCCTATCCTTTGGAAATAGTAAGTACTCTGTTTTCGATTATAGGCACAATTCATGATAATCGGTTTTAGTAGTTAAGATTTTAGTTACGACTAGTTGAAACATGCGTCTATGTCTGTGTCATCTATTATCTTAAAAATATACTTTATGTACAGAGAAGAAAACGCTTTTTTTTTTCGAACGGACCTAAACTGTTAGCCTGGCAAGGCCGCTACAGTTCCATCGGATTACAGGAGAAAACGCGCGAAAGAAAGCGTAGTACTTATCAAAATCGTGGGTTCTTAAAACTTTTTTTCTTTATATACCTTATAGGTTAACGTTTGACCACAATCTCATCTGATGTTAAATGATGATGTGGTCTTAGATGATAGTCACGCTACACCTAGAGGGAGACTGGCTCTCAAGTGCTGCGGCCGGAATACACCAACAGGTGCTTGGCATTAGATTTTCAACTTGAGGGTGGTGGTAGCAAGACGGACTTAGAAAAAGCCCTACCACGATGCTATGGTTTTATCACGATATTTGCCTTCAACGAAAGCTCCGACTCGGTTGCTAGGACCTACATCCTTCGACGCTGTGTACGAACACACTAGCAACTCAGCGATCATTGCTTCAACTTAACAATAACTTTATGTAAAGTGTATGATAATTCTTGTTTTGGATAAGGACTAAATGTTCTAACACGTAATAAACCTACAATTTGATCCACATCTATCTAGTAGTCTATGAGTGATGCGCACACAACTGTAGACCTGTACCATTAGAAAATTAATTTTTATAAGTACAGTACAATGCAAAAACGATGGCCACCACTCGGATCTACAACCAGCAGGATTGAATATTATGTCACAGCTTGTCAAGCCTCTCGACAACTGATTATACATTCGCTGAATCAAGGAAACAGTGACACTGTGACACAGTAATCACCACGTAGCGATTAATCGCGATTCAGGCGCGTACCACTCCGCCGTATTATAGATTACACATGGCTTAATCTCAAAACTCGATACACCTAAGCGTGTCATAATAGTAGTTGTAACACTCTGATATATGGACGATATGAACTCGGACACAATTCCCACCTCCTAGCACTGTATATAAGAGCTCTATAAATTTATCTTGTGTAATGGTACAACCATATTTTTAAAAGGAAAACAGAGTTTTATAGCTCAATGACATTAAGAATCTTTAACTGCTACCGTGATTGATTTATACATAACTCCCAAGAACTACTTAGTTCTTTTATGAATTATATTCAGCCACTACGTATCACGATCACCAGTATCACGAGTTAGTATAAAATTAATCAAAAACATAACAGGCATTTGCTATTATTATGACGTATATAAATGAGATAAACAGAATTAATTAATTCGTCCTAAATCTCCAACCTTGTAATGGTTCTAGTCATTAGTCCCCCGGACCCTCGGTCTAGACCTCCACATTACTTTTCCAGCGCTGCCTCGCTCCTGTATCATTTAGTTCAGGCCCACATTCTTGTTAACGTTGTTGATTACAATTTTAGTACCCCTTTTTGTTTAGTTTAAACGGCATTAGGGTTGAAAGTTGTATATATGTTTTATTTAATTTACGCTTCTTTAAATATGTATATGAATACGTGTCTATTATAGTGTATATATAAAATAAATTTTAAGTGCGATAATAGTTTGACAAGGTATTAGAAATAATGAGTAGGTTAATTGTAGGTATTGTGTTTTAAACACTGTTTTATAACCAAATCAATCGAATTATTACTACAAAAAACTGTTTGCTAAATGAAATGAGACTCTAAATTAAGTACCAATTTTGTTTCCTTGAAAAATGAACAAATATCACTATCGTAACGCTTACATTTGTTGAAACATTACACTTGTTTAAAACTTTTATTATATTATGTTACCAAAAAAAATGTACTTCAAGCGTTGTTTTTTTTTTTCAATTTTGAAAATGAATACATTTTCGTCGAAGTATTAATCGTGACGTATATACCTACATACATACATCATAACCGAGGTAGGGCACGTAGCACCCTCGTATTTCGTGGTCTCCTATTCCCGCTGCATTTCCGAGAAATTAATATCCGACTCGCGAAACGTGGGTCGAATGATATAGATCACTAGTAGATTTTTCCCCGAAATAATATTTATACGCTACTTACTGAGGCTCAAGTAAGTGAATTTGTGATCCCTTATCGCTGTGATAAAACTTTAGCAAAAGGCTTAGGTAAAACGACTTTAATCCACCATTCTTATAATAAGTTATTAGTATAAGTTGTTAAGTTATTAGTATAAGTTATTAGCATTAGTTTAAGTTATTAGTATTAATATAAGTTATTATAATTAGTTGTTATAACGTAAAATATATTCTAGAGGCTTAAAAGAAATTATTATTCAACTTTATTTAATAAATAACGTAATTACTCAGTTAATGTGTAGCTCCCCATAAGCTATCACTAATAATTTTAGTACCTACTTTATATCGTGTGTTTGTCAAGTTTTGAATGAAACTAGTATGCTTTCTCTATTATGAAATGATTTGTATTCATTAATATAATTTTGCTATAATTCGTTTTTCTCAAATTTATGGAAAGGGTAACAGCGTGGACTATCATCTATGCTTGAGGTTTCTCTGTGTGATTGAATCAAAAGTGAGGAGACCGTAAAAGAATCATTATTAGACTTGAGTGGTAGTTATGAACATATTGCTCTTAGTATTAATGGCGAGTTTTCGAGTAGCGATCACGTAGCTGAAGACGCAACGTGGGTACATGTGGGTCTGACGACCCGGTAAATGTTGTGGAAAATCGCTGGAAGGAAATAGCGCAGGAACCGGTCGCTTTGGCGTACATCGGGAGAACCCTATGTCCAGTGGTAGATGTCTTTTGGTTGAATTAATGGATGACAAAATACCTTTATATATTTTTTTAATTCATATTGTTCTGTATAAAGCTAAAGTTTTGTTCCATATCAAAAAATAAAAAAATCTCCGGCACCACTCTCTACACAATGAGAGTCCTCCTGTCGTATTATTTCATTTTTAGACTCGACCACGTTTTACACACTGCGTTTGACGTGAAAACTTGAGTGGTGCCATTCTGTTCCCTCCCAGTCCTTTATTAAATGCGTTATGTACGAGGGAAAGTCGCGATATTCGCAGGCTTACGTTTTTGATTAAAAAGCCGCCATGCTCAATCTCTTTACAGCAGAATTCTTGGGACTCGTTTCATAAACTTATAAATTTTATTTGATTACCTACGCTATTTTTAATTGTATTATAATAAAACGCAAAATGTAAATATTCACATCGGTAACTTTAATTATTAATTACCTACATTCGGAATGACAAATACTTTATATACTTTAGGCCCTAAATGGCATTTATAGATGTTAAAATACTTACCACCAGTTCGAAAAACGTCCTATGAATCGATAAGAGGCAGCAAGACACTCGATTGGGTTTACCGTATGTTTTTTTTTTTCGTTAATAATTGAGTACAAAATATACAAGTCATTATTCACAGCGCTCTTGAGCGGATGTAAACGAGTGGTCATTTCTAGATATCACGGACGTTTACCCTATAAAAGCCTTTTGAGATTAAAACCTCCTTGACATTGTGCTTAAACTTATTACCTGGGAAATCGGTAATGTACTTTGACAACTTAATACAATTTTTTTTTCATTTTACTTCGACCTAAAACATGAAATTGATTGTATTATAAAAACAGTGGCCTACATTTTACAAAATTTAGCTTATTTAATTTTTTACGAGTACACGTCTATTATCAAGTATGTTTCGAGAGGACAGAGTTAAGATACTGAATTCCTAAAACTTGTTTTCTAGTGATTGTTTACTGATTTATTTGTTTCTACAGTAAAAGGTGTGAATGGTTGTATATCGCGCTCCTTTTTAATCAATTTTGACTTATTTGTTAAATATTTCGAAATTGTAGTTGTACTTTGTGTTTAAAATGTATAATCCACTTTGTGTTTAAAAAATGCAAATAGAACTAAATCGCGCAATGAACTGAGAAATTCGTCATAAAAAATGTCACTGCAAATACACCCTAACCGAGATGAAAATTAAGTTGAATCTGGTATATAATGAAGTTTAAATTTTGCGCTTGGAATTAATATCTCGCCTTAAGCTATTTCCCCGCAACGAAATTTTCATTTTCAACCTCCATTTTGAGTTATGCTGTGGCACTCAATTAGACTTGTGTAATATATATATTCGTATTATGTACTATTCGTCGTATATTTATAGATAGCTTTCGGTCGCGACTTCGCTGCTTCGCCCATAATATACTGATGGATAATTATCAAAGTTGGTACACACCTTAGTATGGTGTCATGTGAAATATGTTATAAATTTTACCATGACCCGCCACTAGATGGCTCACGATGTATATTATTTTCATTATGTTTTATATCGTAAGTTATACCATACGAAGTCGCAAGCTGATTGCAAATTGATTTTGATTTTAGTGTTTGGATTCTTAATAATAGTTTGTGACCTGTTTGCTTGATCAGTGGGAGGAGTACGGATTCCTATAGTTTAAATCCTTCAAATGTGTTGACTTATTGTTACAAAAATCAAACAAAAATCAAGGAATTTGTCGCCATTATACACACACAATTTACGGAGTATTCACCGAATTAATTTGCCCGTGCGCCGTATGTTATGATGCAATGAGAATTTTGTTTGACCAAACTGTTCTTTACATATATTTTTATCTGTAGAGAGAAACGTGATATGGCGTCAGTATATATTAATGTTATTGATCAGTAATATAATGTAATGTACATATTACTTTGTAGTGAAAAGACGTGTACATATTTTAAGAACAATTATTTTAATACTCTCTATTATTACTATTATGTCAATATTCAAATGTCTATGTGTAAATTAAAAAAGTATTCAGACATTCACATTCACGCTGAAACAATGACTGTATATAAGGAAAAAAAAACAACAATCAAAGTAACAACAGGCGAGGTTGTTACTTACCAATCTCATTTTTTTTATAATGTCAAAGAGTAGAATACAGACAGAGCGTTAACCGGTGAACCTTTTTATAGACGTATACTTTTTACTTTCAATACAACATCGCATTGTGTAGTAATATGAAAAAGTATGTCTATAAATCTAAGTAGCTTATTAAAATAATATTGACAAGACAAACGTATTATTAAAAAAAAAGCACAAAATTTCGATTACAAAAGATTTTTTTTAATCATATTTTGTCTTGTTCATCTAGTTGAATACTGGCACACAAAAAAACTCTTTTTTTTTTTATTGACAGATGTCATATTTATATATATGGTGTGGCTTATGTCATTTCTATAATCGCACGGCACTTCATATGTTAAAATTCATCAACTGGTTTTAACTAGAACACGTGGCAAATAAATAGATATACAATCCAAAAGCCTTAAACTCCTTCAACGTAATCTGGTAAATATATTAACAGATCGGTACTTTTTGCTTATTCAGTATCACCATTTCCTTTCCCGCTTTGAATATATGAACACCAAACTCTTCGAGTGGATTATACACGTGTCTTTCTGCTGACCGTAAATCTGTTTCACTCTTCAAAAATTAAAAAAAAAACAATACTTATCGGTATTGCAAAATTATAATACAATTTTACGTCTTGCAACACTTGAAGAAAATTTCCGCGTGTTTTACGACGTTGTCTTCGATAATTTATTGAGTCGCGGAAATAACGATTTATCGTCCATCAAATATGTAGTAAAACGTTTTATTGTCCATATCGGAGGGCGTTTAAGTGCGTTAGTGACGTTTACTGTTGCCGCTCTGTGTTTATTCTATTCTACATCATGTCTCTAACATTTCATACTTAAATTTTCGATGTGAGTGTAAAATATTCTGGAGTTTTTTTATCGTTATGCGTATCCGAATTATAAACGGGGTCTTTAATACAATGTATTAAAATGATAAGAAAATATTCAAAATAGATATATGAAACTTTGAAAGTAAAATACAAGTTTGACATAGGTTACCTTTTTTTTTTTTTTTTACTTGGGGAAAATCCGTAACTGATACCCACCCCGTCGGGCAGCGGGGGGTGGGTTATGTCCGATTCCCACGGACTGAAAACCCCATGGTGCCACACACAGCTATTTGGCCAGGGAGCAGGAACTGCCAAAGGCATTACTTCTGCTCCCCGGCAGGTGTCAGCCCCTCAACAGGGGCTCCGTCTGCGGTCTGAGGGGTTAAAATGGTAGACCCCTCAGGAGGGGGCGGGCGGGTTTGTAGTAAACTAGCAGCCCGCTCTAACTACGCACTATCTAAGAAAATGAAAATAAATCTTTCCTTTACAGTAGAAAAATTTAATTAAATAATATGGCAACTGATAGTTATCTATCAATTCTGTTTTACCTTTTTGAAGATCTTCTTACTGTCTTTTGTTTTCACTCACTTACATTTCTTTTTTGTGTGGACCCTTTTTAAGTTCAATTTTTTACATACCTGTACCATTTTGCAATAATTTTCTTTCATACAAATCTTGTCCTTACAGTTGCGTGATTATACAAATAGGTGCAGGTGTTCTGAAGTGATGCGCTTAGATACACATACGGCAATTGATTTTGATTTACACAGATATTAAAATCAATGTTTATGAAATTGTTCTTCTAAATTCTAAAATCAAAATAAAAAAGCACCATAAAATTGGTAAAGACAAAAGTTTTAAACTACAGCAGAACTTTAAATTTCCCTGTTTCTCCATACGTTTGACTTTGACGCTTAGATGTAGCAAAAGCGAGAATCCTAAGGTATTTTGGGATTATGTAACATTAATAGAATAGTGTTAGAAGTAACGTATTGAAATAATTCCGAATTCTATAATTCCATATTTAATCGCGGTTGTAGAGTAGTTTGACTGGCAGAATGTTAATTCGATGTACGCAGGTTCTAATAACGGTATGTGCTAACAATTTTTTTGGATTTCGGTTACATTTACTAATTGCAATTAGTAATACAACGGTTGACGGTGGAGGAAAATATCGTGAAGAAACCGGAACTTGAAAAGTGTTCTTGTAGTATCACCATACATGAGAAAATACAGAACTGTGGATTTCTCGGAGCTTGAAATCGCCAATACGTCGTGAGATGGCGTGGTGATTATGCCCATACCTATCATCGAGAAGACGCCTATGTCCGTGCAGTGGGTCTCTTAGGCTGATGTTATGATGATATCCAGGTAGCCATTTTACTAATTATTAGTGAAGAAAAACTTAACTTTGTTTTAATTGCATTAACGAATCAGATGATATTAAAGCTTATTTTATCCCCTTTGTTTATTAACGTCATATTTAATATTCTATACCTTTAGTAATTCTCACAATCAAGACGAATCTGACTACACCTCATATGTTAAAATTTATTTAAACGATTACGCTACAGAGCGTGTAAAATAGACATACGTATACTGGAAAAACGTTACCCTCTTTGTGCGTTGTAGGGTAAAAAGGTAGACAACCTTACTCTTCCTAAGGAGCGTATGAAATAACTCCAAATTCAAATGTTTTCGATACCCATATCAAAGGTAAGGTTATTCACGTTCGAGGGTTGCGAACTCGCCGCTTTGTTTATACTTAAGCGGGCGTAGCTACTGTCAAAATTAATTTTCTCCCGAAACAAATGGTATTCGAAAATATTTGTATAGACGGTATTAAATTGTCACATCTTCTCGGGTGAGGCGAACACGGGCGCGTTTAATTCGACGTCGACGACTTATTAACGGGCTGACGCGTGTCGGGAGTTTTAATAACTAGGCGGCGACGCTGTGAAATTCTGACACAAATACTGAGTTATCGGAGATGGGGAGATTGAAATATTATGTGTGGAAGTGTTATAAAATGTCCAATTTTAATAAAATCTGGCAAAATTTTTGGATAAAGCAAATTTAATCTACACTGGTTTACCTGAGATAGAAAAAAGCGAGATTTTATACCAATCACATTTTTGAATTATGGTCCAATGTTATTCAGTCCCCTAAGTTGCTTTCTTAACTTATAGCAGAATAGTGTTTGACTAGAAATCTGACCGTGTGTTAATGGTCTATATATATTGGCATACTTAAAGCGAGGTCTGAACGGGAAATTGGGGTTAGGATTGCGACCCGTACTTTATAATATGTTACTGTACGTTATTTCGGTCAATTATTCTTTATGGGACCGTTAACTTGAATAGTTATAGGTTTCTAAGAATAATTTTATGTAAATCATTAAGAGATCAAAAAAGTTCGTAATGTTATACAAGATATAATTTACTCTCTATGTTTAATACTATCTACAACAGACTAAATCATTAACTAAATGTGTGCCGCGGTTTCACTTCAGATTAACTATTGCCCCTTGGTACCCCGGGACGCGAGACGTATCGCACGGCTCGCACGCGCTATTATTTTGTTTTTCTTGAGTGTACTTTCTTACCTACAATTGTATGGTAATCGTTCCGTCCCTAGAATTCGTAGCATAATGTTTGATAGCCTATAATATTTCTCATTAATATATACTCCAATAAATGCAAACAGAAGAACCCAAATAAGACTGACAGTTCCAGGGAGTAGCCGTCTAAATCGTCTATTGAGCTTTATTGTATTGGCATATGTTTCTCAGCAAGAGGTAGGAAATCGTAATTCGGGCTGTATAATTACCAGAGTACTTGCCTGACAGGATCACGACAACGAACGATATCACAAAACGTATTATAACGGTTTTTTTTAATAGATAGAGTGATTGAAGAGGAAGGTTTATATGTATAATAACATAAATTAAATAGTGGAGAAATACTGTTATTTTTGAGGTTACTTCAAATATAACGCGTGCGGGCCACGGGCAGTAATGAATAAAGCACAACTACTGGATTCATTTTTAATCATTTTTTCAGTGAATGACATAGGCTATATATTTTATACCCGTGCGAAGCCGGAGCGGGCCGCTAGTAATATATATAAGCGTGTTAGAATAAAATGGTTAATAAAAAGAATGGATATACGATCAGAAAACGGGTTAAACGATATTGAACTTTTCGAAATATTCTTGTCTCGCTTTATATGACGGCTTTTCCAAATTTTTTCCATCCTGTCGTAAGCTTGTATCATTAAAATATTATTTGTTAAAGGATACGGGTACGTTATTCTTTCCTATTTAGTACAAGTCATAAGAGGGTAAGTATAATCATAATTTCCTTTACATGGTGACTTTTTGAACGGATTCTTACAATCAGCATATTAAAGCTGTAAGTGCAAATTACAAAAATAAAAGTATGTATAAAAATTATAACGTGCTAAAGTTAACGATTTGAAGATGGGTTTGATTTGAAAAATTATGAGTGTTTTCCTAACTACCTTTTTCATGAACTGTAGTTATAGTAACAGTAGTTTTTGTTTGAGTATCGGTACATTATGTCCTTTACTGTATTTCTAACAGTGTTTATGCAAAATTTCACTATGATCGATTGAGTAGACGTGAAAGGGTATCGAACAAAGAAACAAGCTAACAAACAAACGCTCCCATTTATAATATTAGCAAGAAATCAAAATCAAAAGTACATTATTCAGTTTAAAGCCTGAGAAAGCTCTTATGAAGGTCAAAACTACCACCAATTTAAAAAACTATCCAGTCATTGAGAAGAAATGACAAGGATATAAGAATTATAGATATTTATTTTTGAAATATAACACTACGGTAAACTTCAAATCCAAAGTGTTTAGTTAGATTTATATTGTAAATCTTTTCATTCAATTATATACATTTTTAAGATTTCTTTACTATCATTAAATTACAGATATTGTATTTAAATTGATTCGAATTATTGTTACCTTATAAATAATGGTGCGAAAATGAATCAATGCATAGATATAATATATTTTAATATAAAGTTTGAGGATAAACTACAACTCGCTATATGCTTCTAAGTTGGACTAAACCTCACCCTGTATACAGTTTATTACCAACGTATAACCAGAAAAGGAATAGACCCACACTCGAGCAAGAAATGAGAGAAATGTGCGTGCTTCTCTCGAAACGACTGTAGAGAGGAAAATGAAAAGTGTGAGAAAAATTATTATTAAGATTCATTTGTAAGATGTGATATTGTTTATGTAAAAGAAAACATTTTTTTTAATGATAAAGCTCCACCCGAGACTTTAATCATTTCTGGGGAATAATGGACAGTTAATTTTAAATTTATTTTTTATGTTACGTATATATGGCGTGAGACTTATTATTATTATTTTCTCATAGCCCTTAATAATATTTCTTATTTATAACTAGCAGGCTCGGTGGACGTTGTCCTGTCCTGATAATAAATAATATAAGTGTGAACTTTTAAATGGCTTTATTTATGTTATTACTACTTTATCTGTTCTTTTGTTAGCTGTAAGATCACCTACTATTCTAAAATAAAATAAAATATATACTTATGTGCATGAAATGCTTAAGGTAACTAATATATATAATTTGATAAGTATTAATACTGTATCCGTCTAAATAGTTTTCCAATTACATCATTATATGTGTAAAAGGTATGTACATGCCATCGTAGACTTTTTGTAGATCTATAAAAGAGGAATATCTCACTATGCATTGTTTTGTTATATCTCAAAATAATTAGGCAGCGTTTTCGATGAAAGATCCCTGGCATCTTGACTTTTTTTTTCAACACTTCCAACAATTATCGTTATATGTCAACCAATTTATACAAAACCTCATGTATTACTATCTATTGTGAACACAGCATTACAATCCCTTCAGTAGATTTTGCGATTATCGCGAACATACAGACAGACAGACGCGGCGGATGATTTTGTTTTATTTGAAGAATTACATTATCATGGACTTTTCAGATGAAATTTCTGCATTCCCTACAAGAGTACTTATCATATCTATTGCTCATGCGCGGTATTCTTTTTTCATTATATTTTATTTTCAAATATTATAGTCTGAAGAGTTTGATCCAGTTTCTTGTTCCATTGTGAAAGGGTCTGGGAATTCTTTTACTTCATTTTAATTCTGTCGCAATGATCATCTGTTGAATGAAGTTCAGCTGTCTGTCACAGATCACAGTTTGCATTAACCAATGATAATGGCTCTTAATTTACTGTAGCTAACCAGGAAAGTTTTAAATATTCCGAACGTTATGGTACATTGAGGATGTTTTCTGTCATCGCAAGCTCACGTCTACTTTACGAGTTATTTAATAGTAAGACACTACATGATGCGAAAATCACTTGAACACTCTATAATAGTAATTAATATTTATAAATAGATGTCAGTAAACCAGTCATTCGAGGTTTGAATAATCGAATCAGCCATATTTGTTTCCTTTTTAAAAATGGAATATATATAATAATATACCTTTGACGAAGTGGAAAGAGCTCCTGTGTGAAAAGCTCCCTGGGGGTTACATCGAGTGTATGATTATGCACGTGATGTACATCCTTACTCAACCCTATAATTTGTCTGAACGAGTTAGTGCCGTTTCGGTATGAGGTAACGCATGAGATATATCATGCAGCGAGTTGGGCATTAGAAATATTGTATAGAGTATATATTACATAAGAAATATTGAAACTCTGCATAAATATCACTCACTGTTTTGAATTAACTACAGCCATAGACAACGTCGAGTAGTAATGTAGTCGAAGTTAGTACATAATAAATACACTGATGGTTTATAATTAGGTTCAGAAATGTTTCTGCCGGAATGACGGGATAAAATTGTTTTAAGGATTTAAGTGTTCGACAATAGTTTTTCAACTTAAATGTAATATTAGTACACAGATAAAAACCAGTAGAAAGTATGACTGCTGTTCGTAATTGACAGCTCACATTTGTTGTAATACGACCTCGCTTCTTCCAGCACTGTCATTATGAGCGCTATGGCTAAGCTATATTTTTTTTTGACACACATACATTATACATACGTTAGTTGGTCTAGCTGTTTGACCAGTGGAATATCGATCCGATGTCCGCATGTGCAAACTTCGGCATATACCAACGAACTTTACAGAATTCGCGTACATTTTCTAATGTAAATTGGTAAAACGGTAAAGACAATCATCGTGAGGAAACCTGAGCCTGAGAAATGTTCTTTTAGTAAGTTTCTCAGAGTTTGAAATCACCAATACGTCGTGTGCTGGCGTGGCGATTATGCCCATAACCTTCCTTTGGGAAGAGGCATATGGCACTGCAGTGGGTCTTTAAGAAGCTGATAATGGTGATGATAATGATACAAATATCAATCATATGCGGGAATCGAATTCGCGACCCCTTTGTTTCAGTAATACTTACTATCAATATTACCCATGCACCACGAGATAAATTATAAATTAGAATGCTTAAACCCTGCAGAATATCATAAATCGTTACAAGGGTTTAATATAATTATCAATTATTGATATTATATCATTAGATTTTTTATACTTCATAGGTTCTTGCGTGTTTGATCACAAACTCATCTGATGTTAAATGAAAATGTTGTCTAAGACGGTAAACACGCTAAGTCTAGAGATCGACTGGCTATTTAGTGCAGCTGCTGGAATACATTTTAGATGCTTAGCGACAGATTGTACAACTTAATGGTGATAGCTAGCCAGGCGGGCTTAGACATAGCCCTACCACAATCAGGCTATGGTTTCGTCACGATGGTTTCCTTCATGGAAAGGTCCGTCTCATTCGCAAGACTTCGAACCTTACATCGATCATTGATGCAGTATGCACTGTGAAATCAATTCAAACTAACTGAAGTACTTTTTTGAATAGGATTTCAAAATTACGCTAATGACTGAACGAATATTCGATATGTAAAGACAACTTTCATTAAAATAATCATGTGTTCTTTTTTGTTTATTTTGAAGGAAATAACGTTTTCGATTAAATTTCGGTAATGGCCACATCCGAGTACTGTTGGACCGTTTAAAAATGTACTTGGTGTTTACTAAAGGTCTATTTTCATTTACATAATTTTTTACAACCATCATACTCTTATCAAAATGGTTATTGTATATTTTTTTTTACATCTAAATAGGAATCGCTGTTTCTTGTAATCTAACATTTTTTTTATCATTTTTTAAATACATCATTTCCTTTATTTAATATTAAAGTTGATTTAAAACATCGTCAAGCAAGACACCTTACAATAGAAAAATTACATGTATTGTGGATTAATCGTAAAATTCTCTAATAAAATGTATATTCGAATAGCTACAATAAATTGAAAGCCAAAATAATTCTAAATGTCAATATTAATTTACCAGGTATTCCCAGTGGAGTGTTTACTATTTGATGTATTATAGCATTCAAGCTCTCGTACAATCGTTAACAGAGATTTCCAGCTGAATATTTCGAATCGATTTTAATGCATAACTAAAATTATCAGCTCAAAATATTGTTGGTGTGAATGCGCTAATCTTTTTGCATTTTATTATATACTGAGGTAGGATTTAGAACGATCAATAGAAGCCATAGCGATTACTATAACATTGTATGTCTGAAAGTATAATAAACGACAATGAAATAACAGTACGACCAGGCCGTGTATTACGGCGAGGGGCATCGGTAGCGGAAGCCGGGAAAAATTCTAGACGTGAGTGAAATATCGGGATATAGATGTAATAAATAAGAAGGCTTATTACCTTTCGCATTAATAACTCTGATTTCGTTGCCTAGCTTGAATCAAAATATTCAAGCAAATACATTAACATTTTTGAGTTCTTAAAATAATTTGTCACTGTATAGATCTAACATCTGTAGTAATATTCCATGGGGGAAGAAATAACTCAGTTTATGACGATATTTATGAGCATTTATGTCCCTTTATAATTACTATTCTGCAAATTAAACAGTTGCACTCTTCTGTGAAGTTCTGTCACGGAAAAGTCAAACCTACATATATTAATATTGGCTTTATTATTGTTTTGGTGTGTAATTTATTCTGACACACGGGGGAATATCTATAATGGAGGACGCCACGTGCGTATAAATTACTAACCCTACTACTGCTCATAGAGATTAAAAGAAATAGTTATAACATTTGTGCCGATGACTATACCCTAACCCGTGACACGACATGTTGAATTAGTTTACGGGGTACACACACGTATCACAGTATATGTAGAATTATGACGGATGACGTTTTGGTTTTAGGTAATTACTAACAGTGTTTTTGAATTATTCCATATTAGAATTGGGATAAACACGTTTGTATATTCTTAAATTATGTCTATCGGTGCATTAAGATAAAAATGATGCCTGAATATATATTTTAAACGAAAAGCGAAAATAAAGATTTTAAAGGAAAATAGTTTAAAGTAAGTACTTGAGATTTAACCCTTAGTAGCCTGATTTACGAAAGTGATTTATTTTTAATATTACTGTGTTTGGTTGAGGGAGAGATAAAGGGAAAAATAGCTAAAAAAATCACATAATTTTTTTTAATTTCGTTGGAAAGAATATTATACAACAGTAAAATACGTACAGCCAACCTACAAAAAATAACTAATAGTAATGTGAACGTTCGGTTTAAAAGATTGGTATTAAAATTGAAACTCTAGTTTATTAAGGGTTAAAGCGTTGTATAGCAATCTTGTGTACCGAATCATATATATATATATACTTCATACTAATGCGATATGCAACGATAATTAATGCTGTAATTTTAGAATGTTCTAACGGACTATTGCTAGCCAATATTTTTGACCCCTATCAATGTAGATACTATATTATAATATAATAAACTTTTTAATGTGAAACGTTTTTTATATCGCCTCCAATTTTTTTCGTCCATCTTTCGCACGTCGCATTACAGTCGGCTTCAGAATAGGGTTAAAGTGAAAGGCACTCGTCAGAGCAGTCAAGACCAATATGGCAGCGCCCATTAGTCATTTCAAAATGATTCAATGATTTAAATAAATATTGTGTTCAGTTTTTAAAATGCTACGATCCTCAATAAAAGTTTCACTTGCATCGTGGTTTCATAAAACCACACAATGTTTTTTGTGTTATTGTTTGACTGTATCATGCGCAAGTCCGAACTTAATGCTATATTCAAAGCGGCCAAAAATATTAAAGAGGACTCTACGATAGTTATAGGACCTTCATTCCTTTTCGGTCTTCATTTGTTTCTCTTTTAGACGTCGTGTCCTTATTTAGTTTTATTACTTTGATTTCTTCCCAGAACTCAGTAATTGTTCACTAAAGTATTAGGTAGATATAAGAATTACACAATTACATTAACCCAAAAAATATATACTAAAAATAATCTACTTTATTATAATTCACTAGAATTCACATGTTAATTAATACCCAAGGCACAAATACAATAAATATGTTTACCGTGTACGAAGGTTATCGGTAAAGTAAATACGTTCTATGTGTTATATTTATATACTATCCGTTATGACATACAATATTTGCTTGTAAAAACGATATTCCACTTAGATTATTTACGACGCCGTATATTGTCTTAATGCTTTTCCGTGATTTCCGTCTACTTCTGGTGTCGGTAAACTAAGATAGACAGATCTGTAATGGATCGCTCGGAGTACATATCTACGACGAGCGTAGATTATATTCGCATGAAAGTATTCTGTGTGTTTCTGTTCGTTTCGCGTCGAGAACATTCTCGTTGTATAAATATACGTCTCGTATTATACTAAGGAATTACTGCCAGCTAATTTAAATTTATTTTGAAGTACTAGCTTTAGGAATAAAGAGAAAGAGAGAAATCATTTACACACGAGTATGCACAATATAAACAAATTTAAAGTGATAAGTAATATGATTGGGTATACCTGCGCCTCCTATCATTCCGAAACAGATGCCCAATGCAGTATATGATGAAGTACTACGCGGGCCAGCGTTGATTTGTATCTGGAAAACAGAGCGTGTCACGGTGTGTCGCGATACCTATACAATGATAATAAAATTAATCCTCTCATATAATATGTATTCGATCAATAAATACGGGGTATAAATAAACAGCTATACATATAATGGGTACAACGCGGACTAATGGGATATACACAAATTAAATATTCCAGTCGTTTCCATCTACAAACCACTCACACGTAGGTACACATGGTGTTTGGGTTGCTTTTTTTACCCTTTTTCAAACTGAAATAGTTTAGAATAACACAGTAGTCAGATACAAAATACATGTACGGGATCGTGAAACACACATGCTTGGTTTACATGTATATTTCGCGAATTCATATATGTATGAAATGGATAGTTTTGCTAGTTAGACTCGGGATATTCGGCGACAGCCCAAGCCGAGGCGTGCCATACGTCCTTATGTTAGTCGCCTATATAGAATCGGGTGTGTGCCTTAAGCGCTCCCCTTAGTAGTCCGGTGAAACTGTAGAGGTTTTGGCAGGTCAACAATGAAGTCAGTTCGAAGAAAAGAAAAATTCACAAATTTTGCCCATTAAAAATAATTTGTTAAATGAAATTCAAACATACTTATCACATAAAGATCGTGCGTTAGAGGTTTAAAGTCCCTTACTTTTAACTTACATTTGTTTTTAATTTTTTTAATTTATATAAGTATATAAAACTGAGCTCCGAAGCTCCGAGCTCCGTTTCGGTGAAGGAAAACGTCGTGATGAAACCATAGCATGGTGGTAGGGCTTTTTCTAAGTCCGCTTGGCTAACTATCACCCTCAAGTTGAAAATCTATCGCCAAGCACCTGTTGGTGTGTTCCGGCTGCTGCACTTGAGAGCCAGTCTCCCTTTATGTTGAGCGTAACTTCCATCTTAGACCACATCATCATTTAACATCAGATGAGATTGTAGTCAAAGGCTAACCTATAAAGTATAAAAAAGGACGATTAAAAAAATCTACCTAACATTGTTGATAAGCGGATTTATTGTTTTTAATTACCTTGTAAATTAGGTTCAAATATTTTAGTGTGCGGCTAATAATGAACCGCTTAAGTAAATTTTCATACAAAACCTTAATGGTGGTAGACAAATAACTTTTTTCCAACTTAAGCTTTCGAAGTACTGATGGAGGAGTTTGTTGAAAGCTTTTATTTCGGAACCGGGAGCGTCTGAAGACGAACACCGAGTTAAGAAGTGTATTAAATAAGATTAAATAGGCTCTCAATTATCTATCTATTCCACGAGGCTATATGAATGGATGTGCGGAAACTTTTGATTTTTATCTGGAAGAAGTTGCGAATGTCCGAGTTAAAGAACTTAAGGATAAAATTAAACTTTGTTTTCTACCAGCTCTTTTTATGATTTTACTAGATTAAATGTTTAAATTATATATATAAAAAAACATGTATTGTGAAATTTAGTTTACAACTAATATAGAAGTAGTAACAGTAAGCTATAACAATTACTACAATACGATTACGATAGTAGAAATGTTATGGACTCTCTTATTATTATTACGTTATTCGTAATTTATTCCAGGATTTCAAAGGAACTGCCATTATACAAATATTTTTATTTAATATTGTCTGCCAAAATAATACATATGTGCACTAAATACGGTGGAAGTGATATGGAAGGTATTTAATATTATATTTTTGATGTGTAACCCCTTTCCTCTCGGTTGCTGGATATTTTTTGTGGGAGTCATTTTGAAAGAGGGACGGAAATGTGTAACAGGAAATCGGGGAAGCGCGTGCTATTTGATTTGACCAATGGGCGCGCGCGGTGGCGGTGAAATGTCTATGAGATGGTGCCAACCCATTTTGCGTGAGGTTGGTATCACGACATACTATCGGCCAACATAGTGTATGCATGTGTGTGACGAGAACGAGAAACGGAAATAGAGAAGAAGAACGCTTCAGCATAAATTGACTTCATTTAATCATCATCTCAATTTCATAGTAGGATAACATGTCGGATGTTAAACATCATAAGCGACTACTGTAAAGCTCGCTGGTTTTTTTGATAGATGCTACTGATATAAAAATAAAAGGACATACCAGCCTTTAAAATCCAGGGATAATCAGTGAGAAAATTAGGAGTTCTACCTTTATCGCCAGTGACATACTGACTTACTAATATTATACACGCGAATGTGAGTTTAGCCTATACGTTATCTGGGGTATAAAGAAGGATATATAGTTCCTCATTCGGGAGTTGTACATTACCGCGAGCGAAGGTAAAGGTAAATAGAATTAATTGTTAAAGTAATAATTTCTGAATACATACTTGGTTTGACGAGTAAGACATACCGTCAGACAGATATCATATAATATTAACATTAGCAAGATTAAGCCATTGTTACCGATTAAATAATTCAACTGCGAAGGAAGATTTACATAAATGCGAAATAAGCACATTGTTTAAGTGACAAGTGACAACTAAATAAATCTGTTCATATGGCGAAGACGTACACATTTCTCAAGCGGATCAGCTTTGTAATCTCGTCTTTGTGATAAAAGCGGTGTTTAAGTATGTCCTTAATACTGAGTTTTAATAAATTTCTTAAATTAATAATATTTACTGAAATTACGAATATAGCTCGTTGGAATCCTGCTTAAGTTAGTAAAGTTTGCATGCGTTTTGATTTCGTTTAGGCTTTAAGTGTACGTTATTTGGTTTTGGCTAATACTGATTCTTGGCATTTTAATTTGTAGAACCATTTTTAATGGAGATTCTGTGTAGGATTCAATTTCATATTCTCTGTGAAATTTTAAGATTGGTTATTTGCATTAGCGTTACCAGGCGTTTCTTCAGAAATAGGGCTGCAATGTTTTGTAAATGCTTTAAAATATCTGATTAAAAAGCTCATGCTACATAAGAAATTATGTGCCTTTAAAGAACATTATTATGCATTGTTGTTAAAAGTTCAAAAGTTTCTGTTTCGCTACCGAGTTCAAATGGTGGTGATAAAGTGCGTGATCCATGGGAAGGGTTTAACAACTTAAAATATTTAGCAATCCATACAATCTAAATGAGTTATCACGGTGTACTTTGAATTATTAGGAATGCATTTTTTACTAAAGTATTTCTGCGTTGAATTAATTACAAAGGTAAATGCTATATTGTAAGGACCATTATAGTTAACATTTTTTTACTCTTATGCTGCGTTCACATTGAGCGATTAACACAATAAAACTATCGTATAAAATTTAATCAGAACTGTGAAATAGATGTCATCTTGTATTGTTTACGTATTATTGAACAGTAGTAATTGAGATTTTTAAGCACTAATTATGCCGATGTTTAAAATAATCTTTTCTCAGACGGATGATACTGCCTTGGTTTTCGAAATTTACTTTGTGCGATGGTACACGTAGTTTATACATACATTCATGTTATCGAACTTTACATGGCAATTTAACGCGAAGAAGGTCAAGGGCGGTTCATAGTAATAGTAAGGTTGCATCGTCTAAAATTTAGCTCAGGAGTACCAACATAATATGAAATGTATTTTATATTCTACAATTTCAACAAAATTAGTTTCAACTGTGCTTATTGCTCCCGCATATTCCTTTTGAAATATAATTTCCCATGTGATATTACCAGTTTCACGCGACAATGACCACGCTCTTTGTGATACGTTGCTCGGTGCTTTGTTGGTTTTACTAACATTTACAGATAATACAACTTTACCTGTTTCGTAGTATCAAACTATATTAAATTTCTAGACAGATTAAGGTTTTTAATTGATATTCGCAACAGAGTACGACTTTAAAAGGATTTTTTTAAAATATTCGAAAGGTGATAAAACTAGGAAGTGTTTTTAGAAATAAGGTCATTGACACCCAATGAAGTCGTCAATGTCTAGTGTTATGTTATATTGAAATATAGATAGGAATTTGTACGCGTTATTAATCCCATACGTGTGTATATAAGGAATTAATAAATAATATATGTAAATGTATATATGATTGCTAAGGTCCATGTCGCCACTTATAGGGTGCCACACATTTTAAAACTTAAAGCTTACACTTATTTAAAAAAAATTAGACTCATTTTTTTTTAATTTACGTAGTAATTTAATTTCCTAAAATGTTTCCACATCACGTATATTCCCGTATGACATTAATAGAGTTAACAGTAGCCAGGCGAGTTGGTAATATGTCGCTGGCCGCTAATTCAACTACTGGATATACGCGAACCTATTCACTAATTTGACAGACAACTGTTTGAATTGCCAGTAGTATTTATCACCGCTCCGTTGTGGCCGCGGGTGTTTCATGATATGCAATTAATTTTCCACTTGAAACTGTATAGTATAATGCAGTTAACTGTAATTGTGATGTGTCTATTGTTAACCTTTTTTATTTATTATTACTTGCAGTATCTATGTTTGCAAACAAGAATGATCATTGGTTTTATTGTGAAAAGTCATCTCGCTCTCTCTCTCTATAGGAGAAACATAGATATAGAGATTCTAGCTGTCTTTAGTATTGAGCGAATTGAATTTGTATATAACAAAAGAACGAAATAATTGAAAACGTCTGCCCGATGAAGAAAAACCATGCTTTGAATTTGTGACACGAAACTCGGCACAAAACAGTTGTAATTATAACGAAAATAAGATGAATTTAGATTTTGAAGAAAATTTTCTTGTTTATGACGAATTAATTGTAAAATGCAATCTCATAAAAAAAAATTAGTAATCTGTAAAGTCTGTTTACGGCCGATATTTTTACGTGATAACGTCATAAGGAAACATTGATGAAATATTGCATACTTTTATGAATTGAATTAAATTATTATCACTGAATCACCGATGGAGTGGAAGAGACATAGATAAAGCCGAACGCTTAGGCCGATCGCGCCTCTCTATCGCTTGCACGTGCTCTCGTTTGCACGCTCGGCTCAGGCGGAACGTGACAATGAGTCGTGCTTTTTCGTGCATGCAGTCGGCGTTCATCGATCTATAAGACGTTGTTATCACGTCAAAAACTAGTAATATGAAACTAATCATAATGCAAAACTAAATGTGGAACTTATACAAGACCAACGTGATTAATAAAAAAACGATAAATAATCTAGTTTGTCCAACAAGTTTTTATGTCAAAAACCGTAGAGTATTCGTGTTAGAGCACGTATTTTGCACATTCGGGGGGTATAAAAATTCTACAAAGACGAGACCTAGGTCATGTAAAATATGAGTACTTCACCCTAGAGTGTTGTAGTGCGATAACGAACACTAGCGGCTTGTTTTTTTTATATTTAATTACTTTAATGTTCCTACATTTTCTGATAATATTTTCGGTAATTATACTTACATAATTATATACTTATAACTATTAGTTATACTATACAAATTAATACAAACAGGTTATGTTTAATTATGCTTGTACGATGCGATAGTGTTACTCTTTGTTCATTCTTCGTTTTACCTTAATTCATATGTATCTGATGGTGTCCTCTTAAAAATGAAATTTCATCGACAGTTGTTGGTGTTGACATTGTAAAGTTAAAAAGCATTTTCACGCATCACTTGAAGGTTCTATTCTTCACTAGGAGACAATATACAGTTTAATAATCTAGAATCAGGACATATCTGCTTTGTTCACTTGTATACAAGACAAGATTAGAATAAGAGTTTTACTGTATTAATTAATTAATTAATTGTATTTAAGTACAATGTATAGTGTACTTGTCGTCAACGAAAATAAAAATGATATTTTAATACAGTTGTATTAAATATATATAAACTATGCACACTGCCGAATTCGGCAAAAGCTCTCGAAAACCTTGAAAAACATTTTCTTAGGAAATAGTCCGTTACAGCTTTGTTCTCTGTTATTTTGGAACTAATTATTTCAGATTAAGAAAACATTTATACGTCATCGTTTATGTGATTTTTTTTATTTTATCCCAAATTACATATATTCCCCAATTGTAATTTTTTTTTTTAGTTTTCTTTCTGCAACGGTAAGCAGAACGCGAGTTGTATGTTAATAATGATTTACAATCTAATATTATTATCTGACGGAACTGTGGTAAAAGTTACTCCAAGTATAAAATGTTATATGTTTCTTAGTGATTGCAAAACTTTATAATTAACCTTTATTACACGTTTTGTACCCATAGTCGATAATAGTGTCAGTATACATAGTGTAAAATAGTTCATAGTGAGTGAACATACAAATTGTTCTCATTATATTTGAATACAGAATTAGTAAGAGGTTTCTGTTCATATTCGTGTACGATGTTTTTTAGCAGAATTACACTGTTGCTATCTTTTTAATTCTTAACAAGATTGTTTCTAGTAGGGGGCGCAAAAGGAGGATTTTAACAAATAAGGTGTCGTTGGATCCATATTAAGTTTGGCATAGGCCATATAAAATTAATGTATGACAACTGGAAATAAAAAAGATAGGGGGAGATAAATAAATTGTTTTCACATCAGTACTGAACTGAACAATTTCTTCATTCATGCAAATAAGAATAATGGCAGTTTTTTTTTTTTAATAATAACTAGCTTTTACTCGTTTAATCTACACTTTGTAAGTACAACATTTTTTCTTGATGAAATGGAATCTTATGTCCTTTTCAGTATCTCTGATAACGTGTTTGCAAAATTTAATGGTAATCAGTAGAGTAGTTAAGACGTGAAAGCGTAACAAACAAATACATCCACTTTTGCATTTATAATTAGAATTTAACTTCTTATGTCAGTCTTTTTCATATTCTTGCTAATTACATCCTCGTGTGGCAAACACCATCATTAATATGCGGTAGTCATTGAATTGTCTTTGACTACATACGATATACTAAGTGAAATAATTCAGATAAAAATGTGTTCATTTATAATATAATTATTAATGGGCTTATCTCGGTATACGTCATAAGTTTAGAGTTTTAACAGCAAATACACACATGAACATATTAGAGAAAAGCAGAAAAAAAAGAATAACACAAAATATTTTCTTATATCGTACTGCCCGTATGTACCAGTATTATTATACAATTTAAAAAAGGTTTTAAATAGAATTTTACTTACGACTTTCATTTGTTTTTTAGCTATCTGTTACTTTCCTTGATACGGAAGATATGATATTCTGTAGGTTTTTGTTATTTTTTTAACCAGTTTACCATTATTTCTGTTTTGTTTTTGACGAAAAATTGTTGAGTGAAGTTATCTTCATTTGATAAGTCTGACTGATAATGAGGGATCTCAGCGTTGCTTGGGAGTCAAAAACTGCTTTGGTTGAAGAGTGGAACCTAAAGCCACAAAGTTATATTGACAATTTATTAAAAATTTTGCCCAGTCGGATGCTGGTAGTTTTTGACAACGAGAGGAAGTAATACTGAATACTGATTGTGTCACCCATTTTGAAAAAAAAACCGTCTTTAGAATGATATTTCATTTTCATTATGATAGGTCAAAATTCCATACAATTAAAATACTGAGCTTACTGCTTCTGATATGTTTTTCCCTCGTTTAGTCTATTTTTTTTTATGCGTTGAAATATATTGATTTACTAATTAATTCTATTCAACGAATTTAGCTTGTAAGCTTATATTGTACAAATAATTTGTCTTTTTTTTGTAATTGAGTTACTCTAAATATGACTAAAAGTATATATTCATAGTTTAACACCACTAATGTAAATGAATACACTATGGTGCATTAGTAAACTTCAATAAAGTTTATTGCCATGAAATTACAAAATTTCATGCTCTACACCTTTGTCTGCGCAAATCGCATGTTCAATTCGCCCCAACAGTATATTAATAATCTGTCGTCACAGCACTAGTTCAGCAATGCCTACAGACTATTTCAAGTAGTCATAGATCATAAGTAATTTGTCATTTTAAATGGATACATATGAAACCTATATCGATATACATAACATTAAAAAAAGTG
This sequence comes from Antheraea assamensis, assembly GCA_035772565.1. NCBI lineage: Eukaryota > Metazoa > Arthropoda > Insecta > Lepidoptera > Saturniidae > Antheraea > Antheraea assamensis. The sequence continues at coordinate 188,114 of JAQQSE010000054.1, read as the reverse complement.
TGTGTGTGTACTTATGTACACGCGTTAGAAGTTATACTTCTTTGGCGTAACAAGATAAAAACTTTTTTTTTTTTAATTTTATCTTTCGCTTTATTCTACGTTTGTAGAAAAAACGACACTAACAATAGAAAAAGTAAATATCATAAATACAGTTGTTAGTTCTCACGCAATACGTAGATGTCCTTACTTTTACTTTGTTGGTAACTAATTGAATAAATTTAGCGACATCTATTGGAAAAAAAGACACTAACAATAGAAATAAATAAATGTCGTGAATACAGTTGTCAATTGTCACGCAATACGTAGATGCCCTTACTTTTACTTTGTTGGTAACTTTTTTTTAATAAATTTAGCGACATCTGTTGTGAAAAAAACTAAAATGTTGACTATAGTTAACTTCAGGGTGTCGGGTTTTTCGTGACGGTGTGCGTGCGCATCGTAAAAATTTACTTTCATCATTTTTCCCAAACGCGTCAAAAGAAGTATAACTTCAAAAAATGCATTACCTATATGTAATACCTACTATGTAAAGTTAAATTTATATTAATTTTTATTATGTTTATTTATTTCATTCAATCATCTATGTCCGGGCATTTTCATAATTTTCATATGTGGGTAAATTGCGATACCGGGCTCTGACCTTGCAACGGTCAGTTTGCTTTTTAACGTACGACGGACTAAACACGCTAACGGATCATTTTGTGTGTGTGTGGTTTTTAGAGCCTTCCAACAGGACAATAAACATTTTCGTGATTGCTGTGAGTACGTATATGTGACGGTGCACCGTAAGAAGGAGATATAACAGCCCAGGTTAGTGGTTTGCTTTGTATGAGTTTATGAAAATACCGGACTGAGGGTCGAACCAGGCCATCCCGGATCTGTGTGGAATATACGCCACAACATTTGGTCCTTCGAGCCGGATTAAAATTGTCTTCTAGTTTTCTAAGTCGAGCTGATATAACTCCCTTAGTATGTGATTTTATTGTAATTATTTTCAAAATAACCAGAAAATTCCTGAAAATAATGAAATTTTTCGGTTTTAGATATGTCTTTTCTAGACAGTACCAATGATGTAAATAAACTGATAAAACTACACCATGAAAATACGTCACCGTCGAAAACCGGTAAATGAATACGCGGCAACCGAGCCGTGGCTACACTTTCGGTAGGTACATGTGTACCGTCCAAACCCGGGTAAGCTGATGATACCGCTTCTAACTGATCATATATCTCAGTAGCCTCTTTATATTTTACTTCGTAATCGTCGACGACCTTTTCATCCGTAGGACAGACGATACCAGCTTATCTTCTGGCGATCAACGCCAACGGAACCATTACTTGTTTATGAACTAACAACAAACACTTATGGATTAAAGTCTAGTCCATTCATTTCTATCCGTTGCCTACATCAATTAGCTCATGATGAAATGAATAAATACCCTCGGGCGGCACGACTTCTTGTTCAAAATTCCTATGTAGATGACTTAAATGGCGGTGCCGACACTCTTACTGAAGCTCGTGAACTAAAGGAAGAATTAATCTCACTAATGAGTACGGCCGGTTATGAATTACGGAAGTGGTCATCCAATGATCCTGCATTGCTAGATGACTTACCATTAGAACACTTGGAAACACCTAGCACCTTTGACGAAACAAAGGGGAATAGTTTCATTAAGGTACTAGGTATTGAATGGGATCCGAAGTTGGACTGTTTCACTTATCGATTAAGATTACCGTTGATAACAGATACGGTTACCCGACGACATATTTTATCAATGGTCGCAAGGATATATGACCCTCTCGGTTGGATTAGTCCAGTTGTATTTAAAATAAAATTATTACTTCAGTTTCTTCTTAGTAGTACAGGTAGCAAGAAAATTGAATGGGATGCACCGGCACCAATTGACATCCTTCAGAAATGGCAGAACATTCTCTTGGATCTACCGAATTTACAAAGGTTATGCTTATCTAGGTGCTTGAAACCAAAAAAGGATTGTAGGTATTCGTTACATGGATTCTGTGATGGGTCATCTTTAGGGTATGCTGCTGCCATTTATCTTCGTTCGGAGGATGAAGACGGCTTAGTGAACGTACAACTACTAATGGCTAAATCCAAGATAGCTCCTTTGAAAACAAAACAGACTATACCGAAGTTGGAATTAAATGGTGCAAATTTGTTATCGACACTCATTAACCACGTTGTGTCTTCAATGAGACACAATGTTGAATTTGACGAAGTTGTGGGATGGTGTGACAGCACTATTGTGCTAGCTTGGATTCACACACCACCTTATAAGTTGCAAGTGTTTGAGGGTAATCGAGTATCACAAATAAACTCCTCCGCGGTGTCGATTCGTTGGAGGCATATTCCCGGCGATATGAATTGTGCGGATGTAGCATCACGGGGAACCTCGGCTGCTGAATTATTAGATCATAGTTTATGGTGGAGACCACAGTGGTTGTGCCAGTCTTCTGAACACTGGCCCAAGGATTATTTGAAGTTCCCGGAGGATCTTTTACCCGGTCTTCGAACAATAGTTATAAATGTTAATGTTTTACAATCGGACTTTGACTTGCTTCAACGTTTTAGTTCATTTAATAAACTTATCAATGTCACGGCTTATATTACGCGTTTTGTACAAAATTGTAAAAACAAATCTCACGTTACCGGGGTTATTTCAGTCGTAGAACGAAGAAATGCTCTTAAATACCTGATTCGAATTGTCCAGCAAGACTACTTTTCGGAAGAAATATTATCACTGAAATCAGGTAAACCTGTTAAAACTATTATGCGACGACTGAACCCGTTTATAGATAAGGACAATTTATTGCGAGTCGGTGGTCGGATAGATGCATCCGAACTATGCTATGAGGCCAGGCATCAGATTTTACTTCCAGGAAAGGGTCGATTTACAGAAATGTTAGTCAGCTATTATCATCAAGCATATTGCCATGTCGGAGCATATACTCTTGCTGCTATTTTGTCACAGAGGTATTGGATAGTTTCAGTTCGACGCATCACAAGACAGGTTACTTTCCGTTGTAATCAATGTTATCGGTCTCGTGCACACCCAACGCAACCGTTTATGGCTGATTTGCCATCTGATCGTATCACCGGGATACGGCCTTTTCTCAGTGTCGGCACAGATTTTGCCGGTCCATTTTTCATTAAATCAAGTACATTAAGAAATGCGAAGATTCAAAAATGCTATTTATGTATATTTGTTTGTTTATCTACGAAAGCTGTACACTTTGAGATTGTAACAGATTTATCGGTAGAGGCATTTATTGCAGCTTTTACTCGGTTTGTTTCACGGCGTGGAGTTCCATCACTAGTCAGATCGGATTGTGGTACAAATTATGCCGGTTCTGACAAATACTTGAGAGAATTATATTCTTTCTTGAAAACTAATCATTCGGATATTGAACGTGATTTAGCTACGCAACATATAACGTGGTTGTTTAATCCACCAGCGAGCCCTAATTTCGGGGGGCTCTTTGAAGCAGCAGTTAAATCTGCTAAGACGCACTGCAAACGGGTTTTAGGCGAAACACGGCTCACTTTTGAGGAATTAACCACCTTTTTTACTAAGGTGGAAGCTGTACTCAACTCGCGTCCTTTATGCCCCATAAGTACGGACCCTTCAGATCTTGAAGTTCTAACCCCAGGACACTTTTTGATTGGTCAACCGTTAGTTGCTTTACCGGAATATTCATTTGCCGAAATCAATATGCATCGTTTGTCTCGTTATCAGCAGATTCAAAAGATGTCTCAACATTTCTGGTCCCGGTGGAAAAATGAATACCTGCATACACTTCAACAACGTTTTAAATGGACCTCACAAATTGAACCGCCCAGATTAGATGATCTAGTTTTAATAAAGGAAGATAACATGCCTCCCTTACAGTGGAGACGCGGTCGACTAGTAAAACTACTACCCGGTAAAGACGGAATCGTGCGAGTTGCGGAAGTCAAAACGCAGCATAGTCTTCTCTTAAGACCTATATCAAAATTATGCCGCTTACCTATTACTTCATAACCAAGGCTGGCCTTGGTTAGGCGGGGGGATGTCCGGGCATTTTCATAATTTTCATATGTGGGTAAATTGCGATACCGGGCTCTGACCTTGCAACGGTCAGTTTGCTTTTTAACGTACGACGGACTAAACACGCTAACGGATCATTTTGTGTGTGTGTGGTTTTTAGAGCCTTCCAACAGGACAATAAACATTTTCGTGATTGCTGTGAGTACGTATATGTGACGGTGCACCGTAAGAAGGAGATATAACAGCCCAGGTTAGTGGTTTGCTTTGTATGAGTTTATGAAAATACCGGACTGAGGGTCGAACCAGGCCATCCCGGATCTGTGTGGAATATACGCCACAACAATCTACTTTACTAACAGATAAAGTCAACTTGCTTTATATGTATACTCGTATACATATTTTGTTTTTACAGTTTAATTGTGACTAAAAGTGGCTACTAATGTTTCCGTTAATTCTCTGAATTTCGTTTGATTATTATTAAAGATACCAGTGTCTCGAAACAGAAGATTCATTGTGCGTATGTCTCTAGTAATTGGGACATTCATCAATAAGTTGGTATGTGCTCGCGGCCCGCACGTTAGCGCCGGTTTACGTCGCTTTGAGTACGTCCATCTGATGTCTTTATGAATTATCGAAGATAAGTTTATTATATTCTGAACTAGATCTAATATTGTCACGATGTACTGTTTTCAATTGCTTAATTTTAAATAATATATGCAACTAGTTGTCTGTCCAGCTGCAATGGGTTACAATAATAATAATTGTTTTTTTTTTATATTATAGGGGGCAAACGAACAGGTGGGTCACCTGATGATAAGCGATCACCGCCGTCCATAGACACTAGCAACACCAGGGGAGTCGTAAGTGCGTTGCCGGCCTTTTAAATATGTGGGCCTCCGGCGCTCTCACTGACCGAACGAAACGCAACAGTGCAAGCACTGTTACTTCACGTCGGTTTTCTGTGAGAGGGTGGTACTACCCCGGGCGAGCCAACCCATTCATGCTGAAACCAGTAATAGCTTCAGCGTAGCTCTACCACCTACAAACAAATTACACAAAGTAAACAAATTAGATCTTCCCTTTACACTAAGACCATGCATGAAATATTAATCCGTCAATTCTGTTTACTGCCTTCCGTCTGACTCACTCGGTCACTTTTTCTTATGAAGTTTTTTTTAACCCAAGGGTTTCATTGTTCCTTATGATTTTTCAGACATTATCTTTTACACAAACTTTGTCCTGACGATTGTCACAGACACAGAAAGCAATCAAATAAGTGCAACCGTTCTGAAGTTTTCAGCACGTTGTAGGTGGTAGAGCTACGCTGTAGGTGGTAGAGCTACGCTGAAACTATTACTGGTTTCAACATGAATGGGTCGGCTCGCTCGGGGTAGTACCACCCTCTCACAGAAAGCCGACGTGAAGTAACAACAGTGCTTGCACTGTTGCGTTTCGTTCGGCCAGTGAGAGCGCCGGAGGCCCACATATTTAAAAGGCCAGCAACGCACTTGCGACTCCCCTGGTGTTGCTAGTGTCTATGGACGGCGGTGATCACTTACCATCAGGTGACCCACCTGTTCGTTTACTCCCTATAATATAGAAAAAAAAAATCAATTGATTTTTATATATATATTATTACAACGAAGTTCCTTATCGCGAGTCACACGCTTTGAACGGATGGGAGCGAGATCAAAAAAAGTATAATAAAACTTTTTTCCGATACTTCTTGCTATAGTTACAGCCGTGTATGAACTATATACATTCCGCGCGTCGAAATTTATATTTTCATAGTAAATAAATGTATCTTTCTAAAATGGGAAAAGGATTATTAATAAAATAAGATTTATGCAGCTCTTCAATTTCCATATGTTATAATTATCCCAGATTATTCAGTGTTTAATTTATCATTGTCTCTTTTATACATAATAAATATATGTTGTCGTACATTTCTCAGTGACACTCTATCAACTTGATATTTCATAATATAAATTATTATGAGTGTATAGTAAACGTGTACCAAAAAGCGAAAGGAACATCGCTCCGACCGAGGGTCCGTAAATCCCTCATTTTTTTTTATATACTCGTAAACTAGTGATCGTTGTATGGTTGAAATTTGACTATAATTAAGTTTTCAGTTTTAATATTATATAAACAGAAAATAAATAAAGAAAATCGGTTGGGAAACAGAGAAGAAAGATGTTCTTAACTGTTTTTCTTCTTCATATTTATCTATAGTAGGGAGAAAATATTGACGTTTTTATATTTGGACATTCTATACACAGATAAATTCGATTTAGAATGCGATGAATAACTTAAGTGCGTGATCAATTTAATCATTATATGCGTTTATTTGCCTATAATATAGCGTTTCGGTGACTCTTACATAAAATCAAAAACTTCTTATTTCATTTTTACAGCGGTAGCAAGAGGTATACTCGCTTCGTGTATCATAATGGATAGTTATGGCTTATTATGTCTCCAAGATTCATGGCAGTAGAACTTAACGCTGCTTTAACGAGGAGCGGTAGTTTTAAATTAGAAATGGTGTAACGTGAACCTATTTTTATAGTCTTTTTTTTATATTATAGGGGGGAAACGAACAGGTGGGTCACCTGATAGTAAGTGATCACCGCCGTCCATAGACACTAGCAACACCAGGGGAGTCGCAAGTGCGTTGCCGGCCTTTTAATATATGTGGGCCTCCGGCACTCAAACTGACCGAACGAAACGCAACAGTGCAAGCACTGTTACTTCACGTCGGTTTTCTGTGAGAGGGTGGTACTACCCCGGGCGAGCCGACCCATTCAAGTTGAAACCAGTCATAGCTTCAGCGTAGCTCTACCACCTACAATAGTCTACATATCTATGGTAATAATGGCAACATATTTGTAACAACATCTCGTGCCCCTATTCCGAATTATACCATGACCGTAACCGTGTCAAATTATGCAAAAAGTATTTATTGTATTGGTCAACGAATGAAACGACGCCAACTATACTGTTCCGTGACCGATTCAATGCCGTAATGTGACAACTAATTCCCGATGATACCTCACTGGTACGTTCCAGTAGACACAGTAGTGTTCGTCATATTATTATTTGAACTGACTAACGCTGTTGGCCTGACTGGCCTTTATAGCTTTCCGATCTCTGAGGCATGCGCTTAAGGCTCTCAGCCGAATGACAAGGCTTTGGCTTACCACTCTGGATCAAGAATACCAAACTGGCCAACATCGGCTTGGGCTGCCGTCTTGCTTACTAATACCGTGGATTTGGTATCGAGCTAACCATGCCAGCTACGCTAACCATACATTGGTGAGACATTCTCATATTTGGCGTACGAACGCTTATGTATATTTTGGACGTGACAGTTTTGGGTAGAGTTAAGTAACCAAAAAAGACAAAAAGCTCCCTTATAGAAGCTATGTACCTACCGTACTTGTGTACGAGGGTAGTGCAATGTGATGCATGTGAACTGGTATATACAGTATCGCTATATCGCGTAACCACCATGCTTGAAGGTTTTTATTTTTTCGTGTCTCATATGTTCATATTATGGAACAGTGTAGAAGGCCAAATACTTTGAAAGGTATATTGTCACAGAACACTAGGCACATTTTATTAACGTGACTCTATATTTTCTATTGTTATTTTAAGTATTACGAATTTTTTTTTCAAACTTTTGTTACCGAAGTGGTGATAAGTGGTAGCGTGTTTGGATAGCACACCGGTCGACATAGATTCAAAAACTGTAAGATGTTCGGTGAATTGAAAGATTGTGATGAAGCCATACAAACATGCTGGTATTTTTTGCAAATGCGTGCTTCTTATAGCATCCGACCTCAAGTACTGCCGGCAAGTACCTACATGTGTGATTCGGTAGTTGCACTTGAAAGCTAATTATCGCGCTAGGTTTAGTGCATTATGATCTTAGGTCACAGCGTCATTTAATATCGGGTGAGAGTTTGGTCAAACGCTAAAATTTATATCATTAAAACAAACTTTATAAATAATAGATAAAAGTAACGTATCTGCTGTGCTGTTGAATAATCTTTGACTTTCAATATTTCAAACTTTATGAACGGAACCGTATAAAATAGTCATTAATTTTTCAACTCTGTTACCGTTTAGTGAAACTTTTCGCTTTGTGTCGCCGAAGTTAGATGCAGTCGTTCGACGACACTGCACCGTAATTGCTTTATCCTTGTTACCGCTTCGACCAACTTTCGATAATACTTTAAATTGTGTTAAAAAACCTCGAACATTACGGTCCATGTTACGACTGGGAACGTTTGTTTATTATTTTTATTTTTTTGTATATTTACTCTAGCCGGCATTGTACGGGGTATTTGTATAATAAGTATATGTTAACTACTAAATTCTGATGGAGTTTGTTACAAAATAAATAATGACAATATATAACAAATTATAAAGATATTGCTTGTCTTTTCTTTGTTTGAACAAGCCATATGCTCGAACTACCAGTAATCATTGAAAGGTTATTTACATTCTGTACTGTGTTTATATATGATAGTTATCGAATATTACGCTGTTACCTTTAATAATGGAGCAATTATTATACAAAATGTAGGCAAGGATGTAAGTTAAATAAGAAAGAAGAAATGTATGAGCAGGACATTTGGTGCGGAGCAGTGTTTAGGACAGAAGGCGGAAAAAATTAAACACCAGTGAAATCGCGGCGTACACTTAGTATTACATAAAAGGAAAAAATATTGGTCCACTTAATAAAACCAAAAGAAAAAAGTCAACTCAAAAATACTTATTATAAAAATGTCAACATTATAACCCCACGAGGAAAATTATTAACCCTTTCTATTTAACCTTTCAAAATCACAGACGAGATTTAAAGGAAATTATTAATTACAATTACCCCTTTATTCTCAATCAATTGACCAATGAAACGGAATTTCCGTGTCCGTTGTCGCGTTAACTGGAACGGAGATGACGACGCCTGAATGGTTGTTTTAAAACTGGCGGAATAACGGAAAATAGCGGGACACGCTTTGCTCGGGACGTCATTACCGAACGCACTCGTATTTGAGCTCGCGCGGCCGGTCATTACTGGCACTGTATTTCAGCCGAGTTCATTTTGACGAGTGGTGTAAGTACAAGCGATCAGTTGTATAAATATTCAATTTCAAAAATTATTTTGAATCATGAATTTGATGAAATATAAACAGAAAATGACGTAAATCTATATATTGGTGGTAACAGAACTTTTTTAATAAAACGTTTGACCGGTTATCGTTAAAGTTGACAAACATAAGTGTTTTTTTTTATGAAAGAGGTTTTTATGTTATCCGATTTACGATAACTTACCATACAGTGGCGCTTCAGTAAATTAATTCAGTTATTTAATACAGTGATTAGTAAATACAGCAAATGATAATAGAAAAAATAATAAATGCATGCACAGTAAATTCCAAAAGATTGAATAGGTGTTTTTCTCTGCATTATAACAATATTTTATAAATCGTATCCAAAGTTAATTGTAGCAATAAATTATTTGATTAGTTATCTGAAAAGCATTTCTTAATGTTTAGCTGGGTTTTTCAAGCTCACAAATAATTATTATTTTTAGCTTACAATCGATTTTATCTTTTATATATTATTTATAGCGGTCCGCTCCGGCTTCGCACGGGTATAAAATATATAGCCTATGTCATTCACTGAAAAAATGATTAAAATCGATCCAGTAGTTTTGATTTATTCATTACTGCCCGTGGCCCGCACGCGTTAAATTTGGAGTAACCTCAAAAATAACAGTATTTCTTCACTATTTAATTTATGTTATTATACATATAAACCTTCCTCTTCAATCACTCTATTTAAAAGAAAACGCATCAAAATCCGTTGCGTAGTTTTAAAGATTTAAGCATAAATAGGGATATAGGGACAGAGGAAACGACTTTATTTTATACTATGTAGTGATATTATATTTGCTAACAGTTTTCATTCCGGACATGAGCCTCTCAACAAGTTTGAAAATAAAAAAAGCTTTATCTTCCAATTGCGAAACTCGAGGAGCGATTGAAGGTTTGCAATACTGGTTGATAGAAGTGGCCGGAATAATCAACTGAAAGTTGTTAAGATCGCTTAAAGCTTAACATAATGGAATTTTTCTGCACATGCAAGTGAAAAAGACAAGGTTCTATGTTCTTCTATTATATTCTAGTTTGTCATTAATTCTAAGATTTTTTTATGTGTAAGGTTTCCTGATACAATGGAACTGCCATGTTTTTTTGTGAATCTATGTCCCTAAATTACTTGGATAAGATTGATCTTTAGTTTTAAATAAATATACAAATCTTATCGTGCATAATATTACTACATTTATGGATTTTTTTGTAATAATATATTTAACGCTGATCGTTTTTAACTTAAGCCAAATAATTACACTGTGAACGTTGCGAATGAAATAAGCGCAGTACATAAGTTATGTTCAAATTAATGAATTCATACGGTGTAATGTTTACTCTCTGTATTATGACAGTCTATTTATTATAACACTGTTTCAATTTGATACGATATTATTATTTTGTTTTTTTTTGTCGCTACCTACTTTATCAATTTACTACGTAGCTAAATTAATCCTAACTAATATTTTAATGCGAAAGTAAGTTTGTTTACTTGTAACGCTGTCCCGCCTTAATCAGTTGAGTGAGCATCATGATAATTTGTATAAACATTGTATAGAAAAAGACACAGTACTTGAATAAATAAAATAGTACTGTTCCATAGGTACAGATCAAATATACATTTACGCAAACGAAGCTACGAGCAAAAGCTAGTTTTAAATAATTTCCCTATACACATAATTCTAATAATTGTCTCGAATAGTCCTTGAAATGGTTGAACCGATTTTGAGGAGACTATTACCAATATATAAAAAACCTTTCAGACGCTAGACGCACAATCTACGCTATATATCGTTACGTTTTTTTCATCCGCATTTAACTGAAGTCACTTGCAAATTTTAAAAGGGATTAGGTTAGGTAGTAATTGTAAATTTTGGAAGAAATTGCAAATTTTAAAAGGGATAAGGTTAGGTAGTAATTGTAAATTTTGGAAGAAAATATCTTTTAAAAGTCTTAAATAAAATTTGATTCTGAATCTAAATCTTGTGTTTCTTTTTGTATAAATAAAATAATGTAAGTCTACCCTCAAAAACTACAGAATAAATTTCGATCAAATTTCCTGTGTTCTACTTCTTAGATAGTTGTTCTTTCCCTAAAAACAGAATTATCTTGATAACTTCATTTACTATAATGTTCACAATGTTTTAATAAACAGCTATTTTTATAAGCACTACTGGATAAACAATGACATATTCGGCCGTGAGGAAATGGGGCAAGCGGTGTTTTTTTATATTTTTTCTTCTGTACATAAAATATATTGTAAATATGATAAATCGCGGGTATCAATTAGTGTCTACATTTTTTTTTCCCATTATCAACCTGTGTTTGTCAATAGTTGGAGATTGGACCTTTCCTAACGTTTGCTGTTGATACAGGCCTGTGATTTTATTAATGCATTCCCTTTAAATTGTTATTAGTAATATTTTGCAATAGATATTGGTACAAAAGTCTACATTATTTATTGAATTAAAATATTGCTTCTTTCAAATCATAATCATTAATTGATTCTAATAACCCAATCATATTTCGAAAATTGTCTTTTTGACAAATCACTTTCTAAGTTTCTTCCAAGTTCCATTAATAATCACCTTATATAATAATATCACATACCTTCTCATTAGAAGCCTCCAGTAATTAATCTCATGTTAAGTCAGTCTCCCTCGGTTATGAATCAAACAGAATATTTTATAGTAATAACCCGAATGAGCTTATAAACACCATGAATATGCACATAATTTGTCTGAGATGGTCCCAGTGAGAAAATGTGTTGACTTTACCTTGCTTATAATTTAACTAGCAACCGCCCGCGACGTCGTACCCGTTAATTACGATATAAAAAATATTATAAAACTAATAGCTCAAGTCGGTCAGGAAAAACGTAAATTTGTACCGGTAAAAGAATTGTTTGGTAACGAATCAGTGCTTCTAAAAATCATATCTTACAGATAACTGATCTGTACCGCTTTTTATTTGCTTGGAAAATCAACAGCAATAAACATCTGTCTGTCTGGATGTTCGCGAAAAACTACTGAACGGATTGCGTAGTAGACGTAATGCGGTCTTCACCAATATATACAGTAATTCACGGAGAAAGTTTAGGTATTGTCAAGGTTTTTTGTAAATTGGTTGAAATATAATGATAATTGTTGAAATAATCGGAAAAGTCAAGCCGTCTTAAGCGTTTCATGCACGTAAGTATATATTTATTTATTATCAGGGCAGGACAACGTCCGCCGGGCCTGCTAGTGTAGAATAATGAGTGATTAGAATAGACACGTCAAGCTATTTACTAATCCTTGCCGATAAATAACAAAATACAATCACTTTATAATAGAAGTCGTTTAATTTTCAAAAAATTGAATTGCTGTCGACGCATTGAAATAAGTTAAATTCCATATGAAATACAAGTGTTGTCTACGGAGTCAACAACTTGATCGAAACGCGCAGCAGGTATCTCGCTCTCATAGGTATTCACAGCTCGCTTTTTTTAGTAATGGTTGGTTCTCGTCAGGTGACCAACTCGCCCTCAACCGTCGATAAATTGCGACGTGTCACACGGCCGACCCATCCACACTTTTACTTCGTTGTGTTAGCCTACTTTCTGACCTGCAATTTGTATAGTGATTGTTCGATTCCTCAGAGGCGCAGCGTGACATAAGATATCTTATAAACTCCTCAATGAATAAGACCTCAAACAATATGAGACGTAAATTGAAATAAAATTCGTAAATATATGATTTTTTTTCAATTTAATCTAGTGGTATGATTATATTGGACTTATTGTAAGTATAGTTCAACAATCGACGAACGATCACCGTGGTAAACGTTATATGTAGTTGCCAAAATAAATCATGCGCCATTAACCTGTGCTACCTTCTGTATCTATTATATATATATATATATATAACTTTCCATTTTCGTCTTATTTTTGTAAAAGGCTTGTTACATTTTTAAGTTTAAGCACCGAAACCGCCCGCTCTCTTAATAAATTGAAGTGCATTAATTTAATCGTAAGTTGTTATTGTAGCAAAATGTAAAACAAAGCAAAAATGTCAACATAAAATTTCATTTTCATAAAAAACAACCCTTAAGAACATACAGAAGCGGGCTCCGTCGACGGCCGGGTGAATTTTAATTATGTTTACATTCTTTTGGCGAGTGAAAAAACAACGTATTCGGCAATTTTTCACGGCGACGGTTCGGTGACTGACTCACAACTCCTTGTCCGAACGTTTAATGTAATGGACTTGCATATTTTTCAAGTGCAATAGTTTTATTTTACTCATCTAAATGATTGTGTTTGTCCTTCTAAAGGCCACATAAAGTTGATGAAATGGAAACGAGTAAAAGTAAATTAAAATATTTTCATTTAATTCGAAAGTTGGCCTCAAAGTTTAATAAGTTTTACCCAACGAGTCTAAAAATGGAATAAGCTCTTATTGATGTGTGTTCTAATTTTGTTCTAAATCCAAGCAAGACAAAGTTTATACGTTAACTACCAACTACTACTGACTTATTTCACGTTAAATTAAAATATAAAACTTAATAATAATAAAATATAAACTATTGCCACCTAGTGGCGAGTTATGGTAAAATTGATAACATCAAAACCTTTATAAAAAAACACTTGGGTGTTCCAACTTTCATGGTAATCGGTCTAACGCAGTTGAAGTTACATCCATTTTTATATGTATAGATAAACTAGTGTTGGCTCGCTGCTTACTATAGATTTAATTTATCCCTCGAGAACAATACCTTTTTTCTGGACAAAAGGTATAAGATATGTCTTTTTCTGTGCCCCTGAATACGTGAATGCAAAATTTCATAATGACCATTTGAGTAGTTAAAATGTGAAAGCGTAACAAACAATCTCACCTTCGCATTCACAATGTTAGTCGAGGTTAAAGATTAATGCACTAAATTGTTAATATTGTAATTATGCTTATAGCTTAGATTATTACATCTTCATAAAACTTATTTTTTATTTTAATAGGAAAGTTAACCTAATCTCACAGTTCGCGTGATTAACATAATACGAAATATTTAAATTTGTCGAGGCTATATATAATAAATATCATTCGTTCAAGTTATGATGTACGGACCCATTTCGTTAAAACCGCGAAATGAGTGTACAGACTTTAGTCACGCTATGTTATTTTGGTTAATAATAATTTAAATATATGTATGTATGTATATTCACGTAATAAATCACGAGATTCTATTACGATTTTTTATTCAAGGAAAGAAAAATTGCGGACGAGTCTTCTCAGGTTAATATAGAATAGACTTAGCCGGTTAATTAGGTTTTTCACAGGAGCGAAGCGATAGCGAATATCACTAAGTATCCCTTCCCAAAGACGGTTTCAGTTCATGCACTGATTGTAATCCAACTTAAGCAAAACAGCGAGAGTACTGTGTCTGCATACAAACGTTTTTCTGCGACTTAGTTTATAGGGAAGTGTGCATTTATTAGTTAATATTATGGCTAGTATATAATCCTGAGTTTTACATTTTGACGGTGATGTTTTACAATGACGGGAAGCTGGTAAATAATGGTACCAACGCGTTTATGTTAATATCTATAATATAAAAATGAATCGCTGAATGTGTTGCTAAGCGCAAATCTCGAAAGCAGCTGAACCGATTTCGCTAAATCTTTTTTTAGAATATTCTTTGCAGTACAAGGATGATTCTTACGGAGAGATTTTTTTTTTAAATTGCCTGAAAAAGTCTAAAAGCAACACTTTTCTATACTCCAATACAAACGATTCGTAATAATACTTAAAAGTTAATTTGAACTTTAATACCATATAATAAAGTTTAAGTGTTAGTGGAGAGGTGCCGGGAAGGAAAAATAATTGAGTGACGTTAGTATCGTATAAATATTAACATTGATATTTAGCGTATATAGCATCCCGAATAGCAGAATAAGTATTAAATAAAATAATAATTAAAGAATAGACTGTTAGGCGGTACGAAGTTCGCCGGGTCAGCTAGTTACATATAATTTTAATACAAGTAGTTAAACAATTATGTTTTGTAATTTATGATTATTTGTAAAATAAAAATGGTCAATATTGTATATACTTACACGTACCAAATAGACCGGCATGATTTAAATACTCGATACTGTGAAAATAGTTTTTTTATTTTTAGTAATAGTGTCGGGTTTTACAACAAACTCCCAAAACACATTACCTATTACTTGGACTGTAAGTTCAAGCACGATATTACTCGCGTTTTGATGTCAATAGGCTACCCTATCGATATGTGTACAATAGTAATGTCTGGAATTAACACCCCTCTCTGTGTGTCCGCTAAAAACGATTGTAACCTCAATGTATTATAAAAATATGTATATTAAAAGGACAAATCCGAACAAGTATCCTACCAGTTTTTTTCGAAGTCTAGTTTATTATCCGAACTCGTTGTAGTTTTGACGTTCATAAACGCCTTCTTTCGGGGGTCTTGAATTGAGTGAATTATTTTTGATTGTCATATTGATATTCGCAATATTATTGCTTCAGTTCACCAATGAAGATAGAGTCAAGCCATTCTACGTTTATTTATTTAAAAGATTTATGAGCTTCTATTTTCTCAACTTGATGAATGTATAAGAATTTTATATCAACATGTCCCCCCATGTTAGCCCCAATTAAAAGAAAAAGATATCGGTGTAATACTATATTTTTTCTTGCTGGTCCATTCTTTCTGATATATGATATAAAGAAAACGTATGTGTACCTGTTCGTTCGTGTGTTAATAACTCGTATATCACTGAAACGGTTTACACGATTCTTTTTATAAATTTTAGGCGTATATTGTATTCTTTGGCTATGTTTAGTAGGATTTGTTACGCTAGATAATGCGTGAAACAAGATATGAGGTTAAAAATAAATTTAGTTGACACAAAAAACTTTCAGTCTATTCATTCATTCTTTGTTCATTATTTATCAGCTTGTAAAAGACCCACTGCAAGGTCATAGGCCTCTTCGCTTAGGAAGGTGTGGACATAATCACCACACCAGGCCACGACGTATTGGCGATTTCAAACTTTGAGTAATCCACAGTTCTATATTTTTCCACTTACGGCGGTACTACAAGAACATTTCTCAGGTTCAGGTTTCCTCACGATGTTTTCCTTCACCGTTAGCCGATAGTGTTACCAATTTAATATTTAAGAATTTTAGACTGTATTTTATGTAAACCATTAAATTTAGATATAAAATAAACGACCTAAGTAATGCTTAAAAAATGTAATGAAAATCAAAATAAACTTTACAATATCTTTTTCGTTCTGGAGAACGAAGCCACAAGCGCAGCTAGTTCATTATATTACAAACTAAAATTACCCCACCAAGGTATAAGATAATTTTAGTAAATTTCATTATCATCCCACATAATCCTGCACTAGGGTCTGTTCCATAACTTAATCCGAAAATTCATTACCACGGCCCGAATTAATTTAACGCTAACGTATCCCATCAGAACGTAATTTTACACCGGATTTCTAGACTAATTGATATTACTAAAAATACGCTTTTCCTTGGCAACGGTCGGAGACAGACGGATTGACAGGTCTCTTTTGTTACCGACACCAGAACGCTGAACGGCTTTCTAACTGGAGCAGTGTATTGTTGCAAGATATTTTTGGGTATATTTAATTTGCATTAAATTTCATATACTGACACGCGACATACATCTTAGCCATTAATTAATTATTGTCTTCTATCTTTATATATATAACACTTCTGTGTGTGTGTACGCGACTGAATTCTTTGTAAACGCCCGGTAATGGTACGTTGGTGAAAATATAAAAATAAAACTACGCGCAGTATTAAATATCTGTATTGAAATAGAACAAGTAAATCGGGATTTATGGCATAGATTAAGGGCAAATAAATACTCAGGTGTATTCCACCGTTGCCCATTAATTAGTGCATCCAATTTATACATGGAAGTAAATCTACGAAAGATGATTGTCGCCGGGAACGCCTTACGAAGGTAGATATCACAGTCTTATATATTGATCACAGGGATTAGTTCAATACCTTTTTGATAGAAGCGTTGTTTTAAATAAATAAGTGATATAATATTTATTTCTATATCGTACTCTTTAGTAAATATCAGATAAATGACTGAAAAATGAAAAGAAAAAAAGTAATTAAGTGGAGTGCATCAAATTTTACATGAACGCTTGGATATGGTAAAAGTATCCGCGCGTTGTGCAAATGCTTGCTTATAAACAAAACTGTAATGTTTCTCAGCATATTGGAAATGCTTCATCGAAATTCCAACCGATTTTTGACTTTGTTGATAATCATAAATGAAACGTGGATTCGTCATTACCACCATGTAATTACATTATAGCCTATGAATTGGAAAATACCTTCATCATCTCCAATTTCTAAGAAATTCAAATTGTGTCCTTCCGCTGCTAATAGTATGGGTTTTCTCTTCTGGAATACTCAAGGCGTAGTAAAAAATTAATTACTTTTACGGTCAAGCTTCGATTACGAGTAATTTGATGTACAGAATAAATAATAAAAATGCCCCAACCAAATTTCCGAAAACCGGCGAAGTTAACTGACAAAAATTATCTTATTTCACGAAGATTATGTACCGGCTCATAAGTCCATCGTTGCCATGGCTGCAATCCGAGATGGTATCTTTAAAATATTAAAGCGTTCTCCATATTCA
This sequence comes from Antheraea assamensis, assembly GCA_035772565.1. Lineage (NCBI taxonomy): Eukaryota > Metazoa > Arthropoda > Insecta > Lepidoptera > Saturniidae > Antheraea > Antheraea assamensis. Next base: position 170,209 of record JAQQSE010000054.1, on the reverse strand, counting down.
CCAAATCTTGCTCCTAGTAATTTATATGTATTTCCGAGGTTGAAGAAATATTTGAAACCGGAACGTTTCAAATACGACGAAATGACATTCGATGCAGTACAAGAATTTCTATTTACTCGAGTTGAAGAATTTTTTGGGAAGTATATTTCAATCTTAGAATAAGATATTCCAATGGTATTATACTAAAAACTGAATATGTCGAAAAATATAAATTACTTTAATTAATAACATTCAATAAAGTTACCTTTAACATATTAATTCTCACTTTTGATTGAGCAACTTTGGTATACTTACGATTCCATATTACAATAATAGTCATACATCTATTAGTCATGAAAATACAAAAAGAAAGAAATAAAAATATTTGTAAGGAAACAATTTTAACATCTTCTGAAATCGAAATGTTTCGTCCTCTTTCTTGTAAAATTCAGTATATGGTTACACCAAATGGTAAATAATTTCTTAAATAAGTTTGTTTTAGACTCAATTTTTTTTGGAATCATATATTATGATAGTTCATACATCACCAATACAAGTATTTTTACCAGTATACACTCGGTATAGCATGCCGACGGTGTTTATAGTTTCCCACATTATCTCAGCGATTACGTATAACAATTACCCAATAGTCCATTGAAATATTGAAATAAAAATAATTATTATCTCAGTATTGGTTTTCTAATATAAAGATACTAGCCGATTATCTCCAGCTTCTTTGGACTTTAAAAATATAGCAAATTGTCAATCGAATCCGAAGATTCAGTAGCCTAGAACTATATTCGAAAATATCCACATCAAATGGTCATAGTCCTGTGAGGGTGGGTACATTCAGTAAGTTTTGTCGTGATTGGTGCCTCAAAAGAACTTTTATATATATATATATATATAGATTAATTAAGATTACTAGCACTGATTCACTTTACCACTTTAAATTAAGATCACTAGCAATTATCCACTTTACCGCTGTGAGTAACATCTGGCCTTTCAAAGCTTTTCATTACATATGTATATACATAGATTAATATTACTAGCGATGATTCATTCTACCGCTCTGAGTATCATTTAGCCTTTCAAAGCTTACATTTCAATATCACCCTTTAGAAATAAATATTTCATTTCAAGAAATATTTATAGAACCACACAGGCTTTGAGTTTCTCATCATAAATCTTCATAAAACCTCTTAGAAGTCACTTCAATATAAATTCGTCATCTATTTCTATGAAATACCTTTTGAATTCGTGCGGGATGTAATTAAAGACGATATCTTACATATAAAATGTCATCTAGTTGTGTAGCTGTATCCTTTGATTACTTCCGAATTGCGCTTATCATAGAGATTTGTTGTTATTTTCAGTCATTAACCTTCCCGGCTACTATCACATAAATTGTTATTATGAAAGTTAAAAGCTATTAACTTCGGCGGAGGCTGTCTCCTTTGATGGTTTTAAGCTGAATGGATGAGATAGTATCCTTCCTTTGACACACGAAGATGCTTTATAATTCCCGCTCACAAACAAACACCGGTATTCAGCTTAGAGAATGTGTTAAGCGATATTGGTTTCATAGAACCCTTCAAGGTATAAATCCCATTAATAAATTAGACCACAACGACATTTAAAATTTTATTTTATAAGAACTTTATATCATAATCGTGGAAATTTAAAAATATTTGAATATAATTTGAAAGTGTGAATTAAATCAAGCCATTTCAGGTGACATCGTGGTCAAATGCTGAAACCAATTAAATATATTTAAAAAAATGGTTGTCTGTAAAGTTGGTTTACGGGGTATAATTTTACATAATAAATAATAAATAAATAAAATAAACTTTATTCTCAGACTACATACAGTCCATAGTTTTGTTAGTACTTACTTTTTAGTTTTAGTAACAATAGTACTTACGTGACTAGGTTAGTATTGTTAGTTAAAAACAGATCATCTATTTTTGAGATTTATGACTGTCCCCATCCAATGTTTCTGGAAGGGGCAGTCCGGCCTGGCAGCAATCATTTTCAAAATGGTGTTGTCACTACCATGAAGGCGCTGCAGTAAAGAGGCTGCTTTCTTTCGCATAATGGCATGGAAACCATCTGTGCGAGCCTCTGCGAACATTCCCGACGCACTACAGCGCCATGGCAGTCCCAACAGCATTCTAAAGACATTATTAAATTGAACACGCAGGACACTGTAAGCTCGCCGCGTATATGACACCCACAAGCCGCTCGTGTAAAACGATTGACAAAACGCCTTAAAAAGGGTTACTTTAACGTTAGTTGTACAACGAGCAAACCTGCGGGCGAGCATATTGCTTCTCACAGACAATGCCCTGCGCTCCCTCTCTATATTTTCGTCGTCCCTTAAGTCACTTGTAACTATGTGACCAAGGTATCTAAAACTATTTACCATATTTAGCACTACACCGTTGAGACTTATTGGTGGAACACTGCGCGGTTGCTGCTTAGGCGCTTTAAATACTAAAAGCTCACTTTTCTTCGTGTTGTAAATCAAACCATGCCTCTCCGCATATACCTCGCAAGTCGATAGTAGCTTCTTCAATCCGCCCATCGATGGACTGAGCAGCACCATATCGTCCGCATAGCTCATTCGTGTCTCAATAATGGGCGATGAGTGACAAGAACGCATAGATTTATTTACTGGTTTGTGTGAAAGGGTTGAACACTCACTGGGCTCGTTTACTGCGTCGGTGAATGATACATTGTTGCACGACGTTGATAGTGCCATCGGTCCGCTGTCAATCGTATTATTTAATCCACCACCCCTTTTACTATTAACATTTTGGTCTTGACTTAGAAATGAATTATCTTTAAAATGTCCTACAATATGTTTATTTAATTCACTTTTAGATACATAACTATGTCGAATATCATGTACAAATTTCTCTAAAAGGACTATTCTCTTAAGTAAAGGTGTCACATCGACATGATCGAATGTGACGGGTGGAAGTTTTTCTAAATTTTTTGCTACAAATATAGGTACCTGTTCAGGGTCTGTTTCTTTAAATAGGCAGATGATGTCCTCAATATTCCTCAAAGTCTTTCCTTGAAGTTTTCTAGTCTTTAACCGCTTGTTCACCGATTCAAATAGTAACGATTTCGCTACCGCAATCTCGTCTGAACTAAAAGCACTTTCACATATATGTACAAGGCTTTGTTCCGTCATAATATATATTTTATTTTGAACAAAAGCTAAAACTTCACTGATAACAATATTGCAATTAGAACATTTTAATCTTTTTGATGCATTCTCCATCGTCATCGCGGAGGTCAACGAACCTCGCGTGCGCGCACAATCTACCCTCTTACCCAATAACGTCATAAGAAAACATTGATGAAAAATTATGTGTCACAAGCCGAACGCTTAGGCCGATCGCGCCTCTCTGCCGATTGTTCCGCGCACTCGCTTGGACACTCGGCTCAGACAGAACGTGACAATGAGTCATGCTTTTTCGTGCGTGTAGCCGGCGCTCATCGATTTATAAGAGGTTGTCACATCAAAAATCGGTTTGAAAATGAAATTTGAACTTCAAAAAGAAATATTTACGGTTTTCCGCTTATTCGCTGTAGATAACAAAACGTACCAAAGCGATCCCTCGACATACGCAAAAGTATAGACGAACTACATTTAATCAACGCTCCGTGCACACGTAGTGTATTAATTTTCGTGCACTATCACGTACTGTACTTCAGTATAGTCGAGTCGACAAGCATACTTAATTTCATTTAATTATATCGCAGAATAGTGGTAATGATGTAGTATGTTTGCGTTATTTTTTATTCTATATTCATTATGTTATATTCTTCGTAGCAATTTAGTTTAGTGATAAGTGTACTGTATTTAACGAATACCAGTCTAGTCAAATTTGTATTCACTTGATGAATATGATTCTGACTTATATAAAAATACATTAAATACGAAATCAATTGAACAAATAATTATATTTTTTATCTGTACAATAATTAGAAATGAAAAGCATATAACTTCAGGTGCTGTCGTTAACTTGCATTTTATATATTCAGAATAATAAAAAACGAACATAGTTTTCAAGTATTATTTTTTTTCAAATACGTATCGTGTTTTCTTTTTTTTTTTTGTGTAAGATTACTTGATATATTTTACGACCGGAGTGGATAGGTTTATACTCTGTGTGTTATATTGCTCGCAGTACGTCATTATTACGTCATCCGTAAAAGTAAAGCGTGACATTTGTTTCATGTATACATTATTATCAAGATATTTGAAATTTGAAAAGCGTGCAAACGATAAACAGAAAAGAATGCGATGTTTTTATAAAACCACGATGCAAATGAAATTTTCGAATCGTCGCAATATTGGCCTTGGTTGCTTTACCGAGCGCCTTTTTCTTTAACTCCACAGCCGACTGTAATGCGACATTCGATAGATGGATGAAAAAATTCGAGACGTTTAAGATAATAAAACGTTTCACTTTATTAATGGATAATTTTTATTATTCCTCATTACACATATGTATATTGAAGTGACTGTCTATAATGTCAGCTCTTTACGAAATGGATATGAAACTGTATAAGGCACTTATTTAGGTTACTTAGGTGGTCCTAAGCTTTATTTATCGCTATAGACTTTTGTATTATTATTTAAGGCATACAAATTCGCAGACGATCACTAGTGTAATGTAAATTTAATCAAAATAATATCATTCTAGTTACGATTTTGTCTTGACGTCCCTGGCGGCGCTTCGTTGACTAACTATAAAGGGTGTCCCGTATACACGAGGCTTAATTAAATTACGAGACACCACCCTCGATCATTACTTTAAAAGGTACTACTATATTTACTTTTTCAGTCACTGTTTTAATTTTATAAAGCGTTAAATGACAAGCTGACGCTTATCGTCATCTCCTTTATGATAAATACTAAAAGACTCCTGACCTCTCGTTGGCTATTAAAAAAACAACAAACTTTCAATCGAATTTCAAAAATAAATGGTGAATGGTCATAGTCCTATGCTGATACCTTTAGTTGTTTTGGCGTGAATGGGTCGCATAGATTTTTTTTTCTTAATCGTCTATACAGAAGATTTGGGTTTGGCATTGATTCTACTATATCATCTGAAAAATTACAGTATATGTAGTCTAGAAATTTCGGTTCCACTTTGAGAAACCTTTGTTTTATTGTGATTTGTGATAATGGGGTATGTGACATTCTTACTGAGTATAACTACATAGCATCCGTACTTTCCGCTGGTGATGACGAAGCGTTCTCACATTTCACACAAGTTGTGACAAAAATACGTCACTCTAAAGATACAAAAAACTAGTCGGTTCTCAATTACATTTACCTGAACAAACATTGGTTTGTTCGACATGCATTGATAACTATCAGAGCATTTGTTTCTTCTTATATTTTTCTTTCTTATATTTTTCTTTTTTATCCCAAAGAGCAGCAAACAGGCAGGCGGCTGATGTTACATGGTTACCGTAGCCTATGGACAACTGCAACACCAGAGGCATCACAGTTGTGTTGCCGACCTCGAAGAGCGTGTTTTAATCCGTTTTTCTGAAGAACCTCATGTCATCACTCTGGGGGAGTACCGTGCTTGGGGGTCACCCATTCCACAACGTGAGCGTGTGCATTTGTTTATTTCTTTTTCTGGCAATTCTGTTTTCGTCGGTTATCAAATTTATTGTTGGTAATATTGCTAAATTCTGTGTACGATAATTGGCAAGGTAACCCGTTGATCCTATCATCGCATAAAATATTGTAATTTTCTAACAAATTATGTATATCCATATTGAGAGTATGAATTAGAAACGTGCAGGTGGTAGAGCTACGCTGAAGCTATTACTGGTTTCAGCATGAATGGGTCGGCTCGCCCGGGGTAGTACCACCGTCTCACAGAAAACCGACGTGAAGTAACAGTGCTTGCACTGTTGCGTTTCGTTCGGTCAGTGAGAGCGCCGGAGGCCCACATATTTAAAAGGCCGGCAACGCACTTGCGACTTCCCTGGTGTTGCTAGTGTCTATGGACGGCGGTGATCTCTTACCATCAGGTGACCCACCTGTTCGTTTGCCCACTATAATATAAAAAAAAAAAATTATGAGTATTATTAAAAGAGTTGCTCAAGTATTTCTCATTTACTAACTTTTGTACGCGGTTTTAATTGCGTTAATGTAGAATTGACCTAAACCTCGGAAGCAGTCGTTTCGCCTGGATGAAAGTTACCCTATGTCCTATCATTTAGCTATTCCTGATAACATGTGTGGTAAACTTCATGATAATCGGTTGAATAGTTACAGCGTGAAGCGTAACAAACAAATAAATTTATTTTCCCATTCATAATATTAGTATTAACCATGAGCTCAATGGGTTATACCATCGGCAACATGTGAGGTAATTTTATTCCTTTGAGTAGGGAATTTTCAAATAATCTCTCGATAGAGCTGAACTGCGATATATAAGAAACTCCTGTACATAATTTCATGTACATATAAGCTATTCGTTCTTTGTCACACAGTTATAACATTGTATTATGTAAAATGTAAAAATATAGCACATCTTTTTTTCTTAGTAAAACACATATGAACGACAACAAATTACGGGCGTGACACTATAAACCAACACGCCCGCTTCAAACTGCAAACTTTGTCGTTGGTATCTCCCTCAAGTTTCTGGCAAAAGCCGCAAGCCTAAGGTAGCGCAAACATAGAGAACTTCTTTGATAACAAACTTAATCTCGCTGTGGAACCGTATGTAATGTCCATGTTAAAGGAAGCAAGACGAGGTCATTTACTTTCGTTACAAATGGTCAAAAGGTTATGTGATTACATTTTTTTTAAACTATTTGTATGTATTACGTGTGTAACATTTTTGCGCTGCGACTTACTGTAAATACAATACAGCATAAATAGAATTGAAGCTGTTATGGGATTGGGATATCTAGTATAAGTAATTTGTGTTTTTACCTGTTATATGGATACCGTTATCTGATCATGCGCAAGTGTCGTACGTACTACGTCGAAAATGAATGGTATTTAGTTATAAATTGCTCACAAAATAAAATAAAACAGACCTTGTCACCGATCAACGTTAAACCAAAATATTATATGCATAACGAATTTAGCCGTGCCTGTATATTTTACATTTATCAAAATTGTTTGCTGAATGTTTGAAAACGGCGATATATTTGGGCAATTTTAGTACTTTTAGACAGCTCCTAAGTCTTATAAAACTTCTTAAAAGTATATAGATTGTCGCAGTAATATTTTGTTCAAAATCGTCCTGTGTGATTTTCGAAGAAAATCACGTACTAATTCATTTTTATATCGGTAATAAGTGAGATGACAAGCAAACGATGAATAGACACACGCACCTCCAGAAACAAAAGATATATGTGGAGAAAATTCGTTGTATTCCTCTTCAGGACAGGGTGCGCACGGAAGTGTTTGAAATTCCTCAATGGTAGTTAAAGTTTGTATGGAAAATAACTGCTGATAGATAAAATGTATGTATAGTATGTGTTACAAATACATGAAGTTACATAAAATAAAAGATTCCTTGTATACCTTCATACTGACTGTCAAACATATATTACTCGGCGCTCAAATAGTGACTTTGAAAATAGTGTAGAAGAAGATGAAAGAAAAAGTTATTACTGTTGAAACATATCACAGTCATTAAATAAATAATTAAAAAAAAAACATAAAAATGATTAGTTAAACATTCCAGCAACAACACTCCCATTCGGCTACATACTGAATGATAGACACTACAGCGCTGATATTCAACGTGGGTGATTGTAACCTACGGACGTCTAGTCAGGGCCTTAAAACAAAAGTAATGCATCATGATATATTTGCATACGATTGCAGGCTGACGTAATAGAATAGAGTTAAAAAAATATATGTCCGACGATTCTAGAGGTATCTATATACATCTTTTTACAAAAGAATCTCAATAAGGTTCAACTTAAAAAAAAAATCATGGAATTAGACCATACGACAACTATTAGTACAAATAAATTCAAGAAATAGTACCACTACATACATAATCGAATTATAAGACGAGAAATTGGTGAGTTCAAGGTTGAAAGGCGTTTACTTATTCCGCTAGTGTTTAAATGAAATTTGTTATTAAATGGTCACGCGATTCATTTTTCAGTTAGCAATTTTCATTATTGCGTGTCCACATTTCGTTACGAAAGTGAGGTCACATTCGTGTTGATAATTATGTCACAATACTATGACATCTATGAAAATGAAAAAAAAGTGGAACTAGTTTTAAAACTGTATTTGATTGGATAATTTGTTAGTTGTGTGTTTTAAAATGAAAAAGATAGTAAAATCCATTAAATTAACGACGTCAAAAAGTGGAACTAGTTTTAAAACCGTATTTGATTAAATAATTTGTTAGTTGTGTGTTTTAAAATGCTTTAAAACCGTATTTGATTAAATAATTTGTTAGTTGTGTGTTTTAAAATGAAAAAGATAGTAAAATCCATTAGATTAACGACGTCTAAAAGTGGATCTAGTTTTAAAACCGTATTTGAATGAATAATTTGTTAGTTGTGTGTTTTAAATTAAAAAAGATAGTAAAATCCATTAGATTAACGACGCAAGTTTGATTCGATCGAATCTCCCAAAAACGCATTTTATACATTGATAAAATATTGACAAAACGTTACCGGTAGATTTAACAAGTATAGTCTGGATGTGAATGAATTTATTGATAGTGTTTAATGGTAATGCTAAATATGCTTTTACTAATGTCCGTAACAATGTTAATAAGTCGCAAACAAAATTGAGATCATTAATCGGAGTACAAATGACGTCGTTCCGTTAAGTGCTTGTAAAACTAGAATGAACATTCCGTTTGTTAATCATCAATCGTATCCGTTTCATTATTTCTTAAGACGCAATTTTAATACAGATCTATTATTAAAAACTAAGCAAAACACGCAGATTTAAAATAAAATAATTTAATTTAAAATAAGCCAAATCGGTCCAGCCATTCTCGAGTTTTAGCGAGACAAACGAATAGCAATTCACTTATATATATATAGATATAAAGTTAATATAATCTTTAATATGATGTATTTCATAAGATAATCATCGTTATTGTGACTAATAATTAACTGTTATAAAAATATTATCCTTGGACTTATCCCACATTCAAACGCTCCAACCTCACTTACAATTAAAGAAGTTTCAAATAATATTTACATAGTAAAATTTTATAACATGTGTGTGCGTTTTATTGAAATTCATTGCAATTTTAATTTAGCTAATTAAAGGAGTGTGCTCTTCTGTCGTTAAATGTCGACAAACTGTATATGATTTTTCTGTGATCTTATCTGGCAACACTTACTAAAGTGAAACTTTTTTCACTCATGGCTCAATTCAAAATGATTCAATGTTTTAAATAAATATTGTGCTCAGCTTTTAAAATGCGTCTATCATCTAAATGATTGTATTCATTATGTATTAAATCGAATAATTTTCCGAAAATTTTCAGTTAAATGCCTATGATCCGAGGAAAAGTTTCATTTGCATCGTGTTTTCATAAAACCACACATTTTTGTTTTATGTCACTGTTTTGTTTCTTTGTTGATCGGTGTGTTATTCTATCTACATACAGTCTATTATTTTCCTTAATCGCATAATAACGAGTAATAAATTCCTAAGAGTGTATAATTTGGTATACATAGTCGGGATTGCTTGAAACACGTTTTATTTAATTTTATCATGCTTATTCCACCTTATATCGTCGTTATAATAAAATTAGGCGATCAAATCTCAAAATTTATGAACATTTATAATCAATTATATATTTTTATTGTAACTCCCTCTATACTTAAATATAGAAGTACCACTCGAGCCACCTAATGGAGTCGCCCCTTTAGAGGCGCATTCGAATTGTAATACTGTAAAAGTTTGATGAGGTCGTGAAGGGTCTCGCAGATTGCTGATATAAAATTGTTATACATTCACTAAAGTGCTACTTGGCCGGTAATGGATGATAAAATATAAATTTTAGCAAATGGCCACAAAAAATTTTCAATTATATTTAGGATATCTTCCGTTGAACTCATATTACGCTGTTTTATGAGGAACGTGTAAAGAGTGTACTTTTTAACCAAATGATGTGTAACTATTGTAGTATACAATTTTTCACAGCATTATATAGGTTACTCATAATTATGCTTGCCCATAAATAACTATTGTAGTATACAATTTTTCACAGCATTATATAGGTTACTCATAATTATGCTTGCCCATAAATAACTATTGTAGTATACAATTTTTCACAGCATTATATAGGTTACTCATAATTATGCTTGCCCATAAATAACTATTGTAGTGTACAATTTTTCACAGCATTATATAGGTTACTCATAATTATGCTTGTCCATAAATAACTATTGTAGTATACAATTTTTCACAGCATTATATAGGTTACTCATAATTATGCTTGTCCATAAATAACTATTGTAGTATACAATTTTTCACAGCATTGTACAGGTTACACATCGTTATTCTTGTCCATAGAGGTTAAATGGTAATGATAAAATTTAATAGAATTAATTTGAAACCGGTGAAAGGCTATTTATTTTACAATTTATTTTAAAATCGTTATTCTAATTTTTGTATAGGTTTTTGTGGCGTTTGACCACAATCTCTTCCGCTCTTAAATGACGACTTGGACTAAAATGGTAAACACGCTAAACCTACAGAAGACTGGCTCTCAAGAAGGCTGCTGCCGAAACAGTCCAACCGGTGCTTGACGACAGACTTTCAACTTGAAGGTGGTAGCTAACCAGGTGGACCTTAGGAAAAGCCCTACCACCACACTACTATGGCTTCACCAGGATATTTTCCTTCATCTAAAACTCGTAACTCACTCGGAAGTATTCGAACCTACATGGATCGATGCGGTATCCGAATACGCTATCAGCTAAGCCATCATCGGTTAATTTATAATATGTTTTGTATAACTAAAGTAAATATTTATGATAGGATGTATAACATTTCAGTGTTTTATTTTCAGTTACGCCATGTCGTCTCGCGTTTGCTGTAGTTTGTGTAATTTATATATACAAAGTTCTGTTGCGTTTTTGATACTCGTACTTTATTAACAGACTTCCAGAATTTGGTATAAATTCTATCTGTGAATAAATTAACTTACTAATACTGGCTGTTAGCCGTTAGTTACCGAATACATACAGTTGAAACAGTGACATTTAATTAAAGCTACGTATTATTATTTTGTACCAAAATATCTACGCGTTTCGTCCAATTTTTGGGATGTTCGCAATTTTTTTTTATATAAAGGGCTAAATCCTGTATCTGATACCCTGACACTGTCGGTGATTAAACACCCCTCTGCCGCTTACCGCGCATGTGGACTAGAGTCGCGGGTTCACGGCTAGCATACTCCACTACCCTGGCCACGCGCTTGGGTCGCCCGATGATGTTCGTACGGGGACTCACACTTTAGGGAGATTTGAGATGTTAGCATTTACTTCAGCGCGTGCTAAAGTGATAATAATGTATTTAACATTATTGTATTAATAAGGAACAACTTTCTATTTCTAAATAATGTCATAATTTTCCTTCTAGTGTCGTGTAGAGTGTGAAAAATATTTTAATGAAATACGCGTGTTTCGTAAAATTTACAAACAGATTAATAAAATAAATCTTGTGTATATTATCAAAGCAATAAAATATTTACATCGTGTGGAAATTTGTGTACGAAATCCTACAAAAGGAAACGAAGGGTCATTCAACAAAATATCGGATTAGTCACGAAATTTCGTGGGTCCCGTGTAATACAAACGATAAAGTTAACGATTTACATATTTTTTTTTTTATCAGAAGACCGTTTTATGTATGTTCCTTAATAATAATGAACATGTAAAGGAGTAAATGTTGCTTATATTTTATATTGTGTTAAAATTTTATAGGTATACTGTTCAGCTAATCAACATTTATATTTGGTAGATGGTAGAGCTACGCTGAAACTATTACTGGTTTCAGCATGAACGGGTCGGCTCGCCCGGGGTAGTACCACCCTCTCACAGAAAGCCGACGTGAAGTAACAGTGCTTGCATTGTTGCGTTTCGTTCGGTCAGTGAGAGCGCCGGAGGTCCACATATTTAAAAGGCCGGCAACGCACTTGCGACTCCCCTGGTGTTGCTAGTGTCTATGGACAGCGGTGATCACTTACCATCAGGTGACCCACCTGTTCGTTTGACCCCTATAATATATAAAAAAAAATGTCTTAGTTAAGTGGCAACACTGATTGTTTCTGTAATACTTTATTCTTTATATATTAACTAGCAGAGGCCGGCGAACGTTGTCCTGTCCCTGATAATAAATAAATATATACTTATGTGCATAAAACGCTTAAGGTGGATGGACTTTTTCCGACTCTTTCAACAATTATCATTATATTTCAACCAATTTATAAAAAAAAAAACCTTAACAAATTATATACCTAAACCTTCCCCGTGAATTACTCTATAGAGTTGGTGTAGACCGGATTACAATCCGTTTAGTAGTTTTTGAGTTTCTCGTGAACATCCAGACAGAGAGACAGGGGGACAACTTTGTTTTATAATATGTAGTCATGTACATAATATAGTATACTGAAACGTCACAATTAACTATCCAGTTAGATACTTTAAATTAGGTAAGATAAGGAATTAATGCAAACTTTTTAAAATTTTCCGTGTCTCGAATTCATGTTTAGCGTGACAGGTGGCGCTTAAAATAGCAATAAGTAGTAACTGTACTCGAAAGATACTTAAATTTGAATTTTAAACACTGTTTAAATATGTCTATTCGCGGCGGCTTCGGCGAACTTTCAGTTAGCAGTAAAACCGCCGTAAAACTGTAAATGTGTCGTCGTAGGCCGCGCCGGATTTAGGGTTGTTCCGTGTGCCATAAAACGTACTGAATGGTTGCCTACGTAATCCTATTAGACTGTTTTAGGAAATAGACCCCAGACCACCTCCGATATTTGGTGGTGACAACAACGACGTATATAAATGCAAGCAATAGTTTTAAAATGGAGAAATTAATTAAAAACTGTCATGGTCATTGGAAAATGTACATAAAAACTATATTAATCGTGAGCTCTATCTCTTTACAGGTAATTTTTATAGTACATTACCGTCACCTTCTTAGTTAGCTGTCTAGTACAATCAATAAGTATATATTGTTAGAATTTCTTGCTGACAGTTATTACTTAACTAGTGACTAACGTCGGCTTCGAACGAGTGAAATTGAATTAATAATTTAAAGCAAAATCACCACTATATATATAATTATAATATTGAAATTGTATAGAATATCACCATCACTACATATTCTAAAACAAAGTCGTCCGCCGCGTCTGTCTGTCTGGTCGCGATAAACTCAGAACTACTTGACAGATTATAATGCGGTCTTCACCCTGTATAAAAAACGGTGAAACGGTAGAGGCCGTGCCAGATCAGCATGCAGTCAGTTCGAAAAAAGCGGTCTTCACCAATAGATACAGTAATACATGAGGAAGGTTTAGTTATATAATTTGTCATGGCTTTGTGCAATTTGGTTGAAATATAACAGTAATTTTTGGAAAAAGTCAAGTCGCGTAGAAGCTTCCATGGAAAATGCTGTCTAATTCTTTTGAGATGTAACCAAATGCATCAGTGAGACATTTCTCTTTTGTAGATCTACAAAAAAGTCTGCGATGGCGCATATACCTATCTTTTAAGGATAGCTTAGTATATCCAGTTTATCTACTTAATAATGGTCACATATAATTAGATAATTGGAAGGCAATTTAGACTGATACAGTCATTATCCAGGAATCCTTATCACATTAAATATATTAGGTATCTTAAGCAATTCATGCATATAAGTATATATTTTTTTATTATCAGCGCAGAACAACGTCCGCCAGGCCTGCTATTAATAAGATAAACAGAACCAGAAGTTTAAATTGTGCTAAAGTTTTAAAATTTAAGTAACCAATTATAAAATCCTCTCACTGAACTAGCGGACATCGCAAATCGCAATGTACTCATATTTAATAGCCGAATTGCAGTTACAGAACTCCCAACTCCCCAAAGACGGTCTTCATAGACCGTTCAAGTCAATTTAGTCGTTCCATGGTACAAAACTAATTTATTAAATGGATCACAGGGAATTCGTTGCCATTACGACGTATAAGCGCAAATTAACCAAATCGAGAATATTACGGTGGATTGAGGTAAAATTGGCAGTTTGGGAACAGCTAATAACATTTTACCACAGTCTGATAGTCTTCAACGGACACAATCTTTATTCAATAGAGTGGTAATTATATACTTTGTGTATTGTGAGAATTCCCAAAAATCTACAACTATTGTTTCGTAATATAGTAATATATTAAAGTAAAACAAAGTTTGAGGTGTGCGGGTAGAATGGAATTTTTATTCGTAAATTTATCAAACACTATATTAAGCCGCAATCGATCTTGACACCGCAATGCAGGCCTCGAACAGCGATATCTAGCGTCGCATAGATGAAGCATTCTAGCAATGAACATGTATATTATATATCTTTGAGTGGTATTTAGTTCTAGTATAACACTGTTATTACATTTATACTTAACTATTCAGCAATCTACTTTAAGCTTTGGTGTTGTAAAATGAAAATATGGTCCAACTAATTGTGCAAAATTTTTCAAATTTATACCTCGTGGTTTCACTCGCGTCTAATTTTTTTTGCTTTCAGCCCTCGGACATCGCACGGTTGCAGGCGGCTTTTCGGTACTGTTACTTTTTTTTAAATTGGCGAACTGATTGCCTTACACTCTGTAATGGCTATTTGCAATAGTTATAAATCCTATATATCTAAATAGACCACAAAATGTAAACATAATTTTCCAAATGTGACTGATACTTCCAGGACACTAGTACGTTCAAAAAAATAAACAGACATACAACCCCATGAACTACCACAATATTATTATACTCGTAGATATACTATATCACTTCTTATATCATACCTATGTACAGAACCTTTTAAACTGTGAGGATTTATTTTTAGTTAGCAGGCAATACGAAAAACAGTGGATATTCGATATCTGGTAACTTACCTCTGCGCTTTAATTCGCCATCGCGGTTCGCGAATCGCACATGTAATTTGATAAGACCGGCGATTTCTCACGCGTCAAATGCATTAAATACATAAATTTGCAGTGATGTTTTATACGTTATTAAAACGTGCTAACGCTTAGATTCGAATACCTGAGGCCGCGGTGTTGATGCAAATGTTTGGGATTGAATGAAAAATGGCGTGTAACACGCGAGCGACCCGATGTTGCATAGACGAATAGTTGCATCGCTGTGTATTTGAGTCAATATAGATTTTTCCCCAACGATATACCAATGCAATTATAAAAGTTTGATTACTTCTAACAATTGCTATGTATAATTTCTGAATATCGTTCAATCTAAATGTAAATATATAATAAAATATAGTATTACATTGAATAAAACATTTTAATGGCATGGAAAATGAAAATAGTTTGAATTACTATAGTTTTAATATTTTTTAATTTTCCAACTTTAGCAACTAATTCTCAGTGTCGAAGATTACTACAGTCCCGGCAACGCATCTGTGATGCCTCTCGTGTCGCAGGTGTCCATGGGCGGCGGTGATTACTTACCATCAGGTAACCCGTCTGTTCGTTAGCCTCCATTCGCATAAAAAAAAAAAAAACAATCACATTAAGAAGATTAAGAAGATAGTGGTTCGCTTGTTAGGACTTTCCAGAGAGTACCTCTTTTTTGCTGTCATATTCTGTGACATACTCTGTGCACATCTATGATAGCTTAGTATATATATATTATTAAGTTTTGAATTAGCAGTCTCTCATGTCAGTTGCGTGCTTATATACAATTTTCGTAATATCTAAATAAATATTAATATAAAACTACTTCCTTAGTAATAGTCTCTACTCAGAGCGACTGTTAACTACAAATGAATAAACAGTATAAATATAAACAATTCATAATTTATTTCATTTTATTGAATATATTTAGAGCCCATAATATACATAACTTATATCTTTCTGCACTCCTTCATATGAATATGAACTATGATTAAAAAATATAGTACTCGGGAACAGTGTAGTGTCCTATAAACAAAGGAATTTTTAAAATCACATCAGTAGTTCTGGAGATTATCTCCCTACAAACAAACATACTGTATCTCTTTGTAATAATAACACTCATGTTATAAATAACAGCCATTAAAATTAAATAATTTTCGGAACACACATTATGAACGAGTCATTAAAACCGCGGCCTCGTTCGATTCGACGATGAAGTAGTTGTCATATCCTTCTAAATTGATTTACGAGTGAAATGACCCATGCGATGTGATAATGGATTACGAGCTCGATATTAAAAGCTCGTTCTATTTTTCGATCGCAGTTGGCTTCACTGCTAAAAGCACTAAATCATATTTCATAACTACATTGTATTCGCAACCTCACTCGTGTGTTTTATGCTGACCTTATTATGAAGAGTGGAGAATGTTTACCGAAAGAAAATGCTCATTAAAATTACGTTTCCGTGATGTGGCCGATGCGTTTGTGTGTAACTATTTAGAACTCTGATTTAATCACTTCTATGTATATGATGGCCTCATATATACGTACATACGATCATCAATAAACTTTGCCTACACGTGTTTAGAAATACATAAAAGAAAATACGGTACATTTTATCAACAAAAAAAAGTTCTCGAGGGGTAAGTCAAACCTGTTTTTTTTTTATTAACATGGGGAGATCCATCATGGACATACCACCCTCTCGGGGGAGAGAGTGGGTAGTGTGAGACTTCTACTCGCTAAAACCCTACGGTGTACCGACCGCCGCTGTGGTTGGGGCGACACGGGACCGTGCAAAGCTATCACCATGTCGCTCCAGCGGTCAGCCCGGCGGAAGGTGTCCTTCGGGCTTCGTCCTTATAGGGAGGTAGACTGGGTACACAACCAGCGACTTCCCCTCGTCAGCCGAACCTGTGCAATGAGCAGATGGGTCCGAGGGGTAAGTCAAAACTACATCAACACGAGCGAAACCTCGAGTAAAAGGTAGTAATTTATAATAGTAAGATATTTTTCGTCATTAAATTAGCAGTCGGAGGAATAATTAAAATCCCATTTGCATTGTATGAATTCGATAAGAACTGACCAAGTACCTATTCATAAATCCTTTCTTGCTTCAATGAAACCATAAAACGCGTTAAAACTATCGTTCCAATTAATTAGTCAGCTTCTGGCCTTCTCGAAGCGACTTTCATCCCTCGGAGCACCCCGATTTATAACTGACATTAGCATACAGATTGGAAAGTTCACGATGAAGCGCCTTCTCTGCTAGATTAATAAAAGCTTATTAACAAATTTCATCTTTGTTTGCACACGATGTTTCCGTAGTTTTTAAATACGTAATGGTAATTTTCATACACACGGAGATGTAATATTTATCCTATCAAACGTCTTTTAAATGTTATCTCCGTTTTATAAAATCTTAACGACTAATTACATACAGCAGCAATCCAAATGAAAATTTATTTAGGAAAACAATTTCTACCTTAACATTATTGTTTGCATCTATTATGTTGTCTTGTATGGGGCACATAGCTCGAGCGACTGATGGCCGATGGGGCAGAAAAGTCCTAGAGTGGCGACCACGTACAGGAAAGCGCAGCGTGGGACGGCCCCAGATGGACCGATGCCATAATTAAGGTTGCGGGGAGCCGTTGGTTACAGGCGGCACAGAGCCGTACGCTGTGGAGATCGCGTGGTGAGGCCTATGTCCAGCAGTGGACCTCTGTAGGCTGTGATGATGATGTTGTCTTATACATTGTTATTTAAAGACAATGTTTTACTTTGCCGGGCTGACCGCTGAGGCTACATGGTGATAGCTTTGCACGGTCCCATGTCGCCCCAACCAAAGTGGCGGTCGGTACACCGTGGGGTTTTAGTCCTTGCGAGTCGGACATAACCCACTCTCTCCCTCGAGAGTGTGGGTATCCGTAATGAATTTCCCCACGTAATTAAAAAAAAATGTTAATAAAATACAGGTTAGAAAGTAGGCAGATGAACCGTCTTGTGTAGTACCTTCCGTAAACTTACGCTTAACCGACGCGAAACGAAGTTTTGATCGAATTAATTAAGTTATACCTTATTTCCAAATACCTTGAAGTTTGGTTTAAATTAATTTATATTACTTTGTCTCGAAGTACTAATAAAATATTGAATCAGTTTAATTATGTACATTCTATTCTACTTCCTTAGTGCCTAAATGAACTAAAGCAGTGTAGCACTCATGCCTCGTTAAAAAAAAACTATATAAAAACTAATGATTTTAAGGTAGATTGCTAGTGAATATACTTCTAAATTTATAAAGTATTTTACTCAATATATTTTCTAGTAAAATATAATAAAAGGACAAAATAATGTTAAAAGAAAAGTTCAAAAATAATAATGTAATTGAAATAAAACGAACGACATATACTTTGGACAGTTAATTAAAAAAAATTTGCAAGTGCAGCAAATAATGAATGTGTTTTAATCCCTACTTTTCTATCGCGAATATTTTCAATGGTAAACTTCACCAGTCCCACTGCATTATAAAGAACAATTCCCATTACATTTAAGTTCGCTTTTAGCCGTATAACGAGATATTATGGGCCGTAAGTCGAAAATGTACCATATCCAAAAACAAAGGTCCTCAACCAGGTATATCATATTTAAAGATAGTTAGTTGGCTTAAATCATACTAGTTATTGATTTCAACTCGATTCGTATGTGAAATTGAAGAAAAATATATCGCATTCTTGTAAAACTCAAGAAAGCTCCTTAAAATATTATTCCCTTTGATCGCTATTATAATGGAGAAGTCTGGCGGGTCGATTCCTATTCATTGCTTAAACAATGACCTCGTGGCCTTTAGGAGGGCCCATTCCGAAGTTACTTGGCATTAAAACAATTAGAAACCTCGTTTGACACTCGAAATGAGATTCGAAATTCGTGATATTTCCGTTTGCACCTAATATAGTTTTTTCGGTTTATTCAAATAACTTCATATATTAAGTATGGCGAGGTAAAATAGTAAATAAATCAAAAAATGCTTGGAACCAACAACAACAATAATTTGTAAAATAAGCACGGTACGACAACAAGTATGTGACTGCATCCCAGGAGGCCAGGATATGTCTAGGATTGGAACGTGTACCGGGATGTTAACTGGAGATGACGTATTTTATATATCTTATTGCTGTAGAAAATTGAAAAGTATTTTCTATTGTCTTGCCGGGTATAAAAGGTGACTTATATCCATGAAGTTTATAAAGTAAGTACTGTTTATTACTAGTTTCCTACTTGGGTAGTCCGGTGGAACTGTAGCGGCCTTGCCAGGCTAACAGTGTAGGTCAGTTCGAAAAAAAAAAAATGTTTCCTACTTGTCATTTGATTTGTAAACCATTTCACTATATAACAGTAATTATTGTCGTAATGTAATTTACTCATTATTAGAGATCGTTGTTCAGTAATGCAATATTATTGAGAAATTTAAGGCGACCATTTTACAAACCGATATAAATAAAATAAAGGTTTCATACGAATGAATTTGAATTCATAATGGAATTTCAAAATTACGTCTAGACTGGACTATTTATCCAGTAGGCGTAGTCAAATTAATTGGGAATCTATATTGATTACATAATCGGAGTAATTGAATACACTAAACGAAGCATTAAATTATTTCTAGAACAATATTGTCTACTCTCACAACTTAGTACACGATATACTTGTATTTAAAATGATTGACATAAAGACCTTCCTTATGAAAAAATACATACGTGTACCAAATGAAAGATGATGAGTTATAATGACTGTGATGGATTTATTACCACGTATGTGGTGATCATTAGACAGATCTCTGTTTCCTCGTTTAGTTACTGGAGATAGGTACACCTGTTCGCTTAATAGCCTAATTATAGCGGGTACACATCTGATGTATGGTGAACTCGCTCTTATCGGACACGACTATTCTTATTATCCAGCAAATCTTTACTAATATAATGGAAATATATAATTATATATAGAAATGTCAGTTTGTTTGTTACGCTTTCACGACTTAAATACTCAAAGAAATTTTTCATATATGTTGTCAGGTGTACAGAAAAGTTATATAATAAATTCATTCAAAAAGAAGTACTTGTTTACGATTGGTCAAATCTACATTGCTGCGAGCGAAACCGCAAGCAAAAGCTAGATATGGTAATTATACTAGTATAAAAAAATATAATAATAAGTTGTAGTTTTTGGGGTCAAAATTTTACTAAGAAACCGAACGGCCACCTACATTTGGGATAGGTCACGAGACAAGACGTGTAGTTTGTGGCAATACGTACGTGGCTTAGAAAAGGTGATGCATAGAGTAACATGCCTTGAAAGAATAATGTGGTGCTTGTGGTGCACGGAATGCACAAAAGTTAAGGTAGGTAGTATAAGTTATACTGTGATATAACAGAATGCTAAAAAATATATCTTACTCTATAATATATATGTATGTATCCTCGGCACCGTACACGTTTACTATTAGTTATCTATC
This sequence comes from Antheraea assamensis, assembly GCA_035772565.1. Taxonomy (NCBI): domain Eukaryota; kingdom Metazoa; phylum Arthropoda; class Insecta; order Lepidoptera; family Saturniidae; genus Antheraea; species Antheraea assamensis. Next base: position 149,554 of record JAQQSE010000054.1, on the reverse strand, counting down.
ATATATTAATTGCTCGCTAAAAGCCTTTGCTCTGTTTATCAAACGTTACAAGCGTTTTCTCCTATAAATTAGTGCATTATTACAGAAATGCGTTTATCAAAGTTACATGTGTATATTACGAGCTACATTTATATTTGTTGTTTTGTTTACTATAAACGCCTTTGTAGTTTGCAAGTTGTTAGCTTGCGTTGATTTTAAACATAGATTATTAATATACAAAATCGATTTAAAAAAAATGTTTTTTTTTTTAATATTTGACTATTTATTGTACCGTATCCGTACCGTATATATAAATTTGTATCAAATGTCTTTGTATCTTGTTGACAAATATGTGCAACCGTTCTAAACTGATGCGCTTACATACCTACAATGGCCAATTAATTATTGTTTATATATAAATAATTCGAGAGTAAAATGTATTTCTGTGATGTGAGGGTTTTTCATGTTCAAATGTGATACTAATTTTTATAACGGTCAATTGAAAAGAAATTGAAGAGTACAGAAGTTAGATATCACGGCGCCATATAGTTGCGAGTTGTATTAAATTGATGACGTAACAATATTTCCCACGAGAATATCATTACTTGTATGGTGATCGTTCCAACGGTGTTGAAGGTTATCGATCTCATATATACCAGTATTTATTTATGTTTATGCATATATATTTGTAGTCCGGTGAAACTGTCGAGGCCTTGCCAGGTCAACAGTGTAGACAGTTCGAAAAAAAGCATAGATATAAAACTCGATGGATGTGAAAAACAAATGTGCTGTTTGGATTAAAATGAAAATACAATAAGTTTTTTTTTATATATTATAAGGGGCAAACGAACAGGTGGGTCACCTGATGGTAAGTGATCACCGCCATCCATAGACACTAGCAACACCAGGGGAGTCGCAAGTGCGTTGCCGGCCTTTTAAATATGTGGGCCTCCGGCGCTCTCACTGACCGAATGAAACGCAATAGTGCAAGCACTGTTGCTTCACGTCGGTTTTCTGTAAGAGGGTGGTACTACCCCGGGAGAGCCGACCCATTCATTCTGAAACCAGTAACAGCTTCAGCGTAGCTCTACCACCTACAATGAACTATAATATATGTAATAACTATAATATAATAAAATACAATAAACTACAATAAACAAGTTAAATATAGTAAAAAGTATAAATCAATTGAACCAGTGAACTATGACGCATAGAGTAGCCAGTAGTGTCAGCGCCGTTCTCGATGTCGGATAGTTCGGCGCAACTGGATAGAACGCGATCGACCGCAAAATTGCGTTAAAAAATTCTATCATCGGTCGGATGTAGCGACGTGTTGGATAAATGGCTTTTACTTTTCACATGCATGTTTTATTTGCATCAACTATATTTGAAAAAAAAAAAGTAATTTTACCTGAAAGTATATCTTTACACCCTGTATGTAAATTACTGTCATTTAATTTGATATAGAAACAGTGACGGATTTGCCTTAAGACCCAGGAGGCCCAGGTCTAGGACGGCCAGATATTAGGGGCGGCCAATCGTGACAAAAAATTCATTGATGATAACAAGAAATGGAAAAGGAAAGAAAAGGGGTGGCTGGTACTTACTACATGGCGTGGAGCCTAGGGCGGCCCAGACTGCAAATTCGCCACTGTAACTGTGTAATACTTCACGAAACAAAATAATGATGCTGCTAATGTTGCTTTTCATTGTCACAAAATTCTTATTTATGACTTCTTCCTACTAATATTTCTATTCAGATATATACTTCCCTATCGACTTCAAAAAAGGAGGTTCTGTATTCGACCCGTATGTATGTATGTCCGCAATTTTGTCAAAACTACTGGTCCGATTTGGATGACATTTTCTTTTTTTTTTTTTTTTTTTTTTCGAACTGACCTACACTGTTGACCCGGAGGCCTCTACAGATTTACCGGACTACTAAGGGGAGCGCTTAAGGCACTCACCCGATTGTTTTTAGGCGAAACATCTCAAGGGCACTCGGTGCACCTCGGCTTGAGCTGTCGCCGGATTCCCGACCTAACTAAGCTAGCTAAGCTATCTATCCATGCAATACACATATATGAATTCGTGAAAAATGCATGTGTGACCATGCATGTTTCACGAATGTATATGTGTATTTGGTATCTGACTACTGTGTTATGTGACCTATTTCAGTCCGAAAAGGGCAAAAAAACAGCCCACCACTGAGTGCCTAGATGTGCAAGTGTGTGGGGTGATCGTGTAAGTGTAGACCATGTGTAAACCACTGTATTCGCGCGAGTAACGTACTCGAGGGCTCCACACCGAGGGACTACCTAGGCTCGAGCTGTTACAAGAAAAATCGCGACGAGTGTGCGGGATCGAATCTTCAACCCTCGCTCAAGGCGGTGAGCAGAGAGAATCGCGGGCGTGGGCGCAAACACGCATCTTTTCAGAGGGGATCGAGCTAAAAAATAAAGTACAATGGCACGGTGCCGATTTAACTAAATAATTACGTAACAAATCCTAATGTATCGGTCTATTGTATATGAACACGCGGGTTCGTACTGATATTTTGATTTACGCGAATTTATTTATGCGCGGCGCGGGTTAATTGTTGTACCGTGGTCGCGACGGCCGGGAAAGCGGAGATGGCGTTTAAGAGCCCGAGCTCAGACGTACTATTAACTAACGCGTTAAATGCGATTATCTCTTGTACATCGTGTACCAAGAGAAGACGGGCTATCCAGTCTATACCGGAGGTCGATACTGAAGCCGCGATAGGTGGCGCAGGGGTGGACAGAGCCTTTTGAGGCTGGGGCTTGGCTTTAGGAGCCGAGGGAGCTGGCGGGGAAGGCCTTACGCGCCAGGAGAGCGCGCTCGGCGCAGGAGCGGATGCTGCCGGCGCACTGGAGGTGCCCGGCAGGTCGGGGAAAGCCTTCTGGCTTTGTATGGGCGGAGGCGGAGGCCGCTTCGTTCGAGCCGGCGGGCCGTGCGCCCTGGACCGGGTCGCACGACCGCCGCGGCGGGGATGGGTCGAGCGAGGCGCACGGGGACACCCGCGATAATTCGCGGTATGACCCGTCTGCTCGCAAAGGACGCAGCTCGGAGGCTCGATGGATTCGGGAGTGCGGGGGCACTCCCTAGTGGAGTGATCCCCGAGACACTTCACACACCTGGGACGCAGGTGGCAGTGCCGGGCGGAATGACCGTACACCTGGCAGTTGTGACACTGCGAGGGTACCTGGGACTTGCGAGGACGCTCGACGAATACTGGGGACAGGCCGTAAACCGAGTTGAGGCTGAAAATAGCCTTGCCTTCCAAGGTGCGGTCCAGTGTGACCATCACCAGGTTGAAGGGGGCCTTCGTGCGGGGGTGGCGCATGCGCTGCACGCTCCGGACCGGGAAGTCCTGAACGTTCAGGCAATCTGAGATGTCGTATTCGGTGAGTTCAGAGGGAACTCCTCGAATGACGACACGGAGGTGACGCTCTTCCTCGAGAGCGTGAGTGAAGAAAGGGAGCTGACGCTCCCTGAAATATTTCGTGAGCTTGCGATGCTCATCGGGGGTCGACACACGGATAGAAATGCCGGCAACAGTGTTGACGGCGGATTGGTAAGCGATTTCTTTCGACTTAAGGTCGTCCGAAATCTCTACCCAGCGGGCTTTGTCACGGAAGGTGACGGGAGGCGGTGGGCGTGGCTTTTTAGCCGCGACCGCGGGTTCCGCAGCCGGAGCTTCAGCCGAAATCGCGGCAGAGGGCGTGGGAGAGGCTCGGGGCACCCGAGCGCCACCTATATTCGACTGCTTTGGGACTGAGCGTCCCGTAGCTGAGTCGCTGTCGGTCTGATTCGCGGCGCGTGGGCGTTTACCGCGGCGCGTGACGGTTGTGAAACCGTCTTTATCGGCGGACGACGTCGCGGGCGCGGGCGCGGGCGCGGGCGCGCGAGGCGCGTCAAGCTCCATGTCGGACTCATCGTCGGAGTCGCAGTCGGACGGCGCGAACGGGTCGTCGCGGAAACAGCGCGGAACTCCAAACTCACATACATTCCCGCTACGCGCGTAAGTGCGTCGGAGTCTATCGAACTCGGATACTAGCAACGGGTTATGCTGACGCGCGAACATATGGAACCTGATAAGGTCCTCGAGTTGAACGGTGTCATCTAGGGCCTTAGGGGCCTGAAGGGGCGGCGGGATCGCGGGGGTGGACATGACTAACCTCCCTGCCTGAGGGGCAGGGGGGTGCGCCTAATTCAAATCTAACGGACAATCCGTGTCCGGGCCAAAGGGAAAACGCGACGCGACGCGAACGCGAATCTTCTCTTCAAAACTGCACACGGCGCGGCGCGAAGAACGACGCTCTGCACGGCACACGACGCGCTGCACGACTCTCGAAGCGCAGCACGAGGCACGACGCGTAGCACGGCGACTCGACGCACTGCAAACAGTGTGCACGGCTTCGCACCGAAAAGTGCGGTTTAAATGGTGCACTAATGGAGGTACACCGTCGCTCTGAAAAGAGCGTACGATCGACAGTAGCCGCTCGAACACACTAAACTTCCGGACACACACGAAAATATCCGACAACTGCGCGCGAGTTGCCGAACTAACGGACCGTCAGAGCTGCGAGCGGGCACGTGCGCACCCGGCCGCTGCTCGAACGAGACTCCTAATAATCGGATGACATTTTCGTTGTTGGATGCTTATTTATATCATACTGCCCGGTTTGGTTTTGCACGGACGTCAATCCAGTCAACGAATTACCTTCTAACGCCATCTGTTAGAATCTTATCGTATTAAAAGAGATAATCGTGACTCTTTGTTAATATAAAATAATTCGAAATAAAATAATATTGCGATTATAAATTGAGATATAAAGTATCCTATCTTTTAAATCGGATGAAACTGCACACAGTGTGCAAAATTTTATTAAAATCGGTTCAGTAGTTTAGGAGTCCACTGCGGACAAACAACGTAACGCGTAAATAATATACATATATTAAGATTTATTTCAATAATACTTACCCTCAATCATTGCTATAGCTTATATGCGTTTAAACAGAATGATACATGTTAATATTGAGGCATTTTAATGCGATATTTGGCAACTAAATGTACTTAGGTAAACGCTAGACCTGAGCGCAGTGCGTCACGTATGTACATAAATCGATCTATCTCCTTAACCAATATAGTATCAATTTTAGATACATTATATCTGTATTTTAATCTATATTTTGATGTAACAGATAATTAAAAAGAGGTTGTCCAAGTTACTAAAATTTCGTTTGGAAATTTTTTTTTGGTTATTTTTAAGTATCATTTTATTTTTAAAAAGAGCAATTAAATTTCTATAAAAATCGCAGCGTTTAATATTTTATTTTAAATTTGTTCAATTTGAAAGACTACTTCCAGAAAACTGTGAATTTCAAACATGACTGTTCTTTAGAAGCCAGTAACTTGAGAAATAAACATGATAGACAAAAAAAATCTTTTCATTGTCCACTTCACGTGAAATTCCCCAAACTATAATTCATATATTATTCACCACTAATTATATTTAAGTATCAATATTTTGATAGTCAATATTTAATTTTTATTTATACGAGTACAAATAAATTTCTTCTGACGCAAACAACTTTCAGTTTACCCACGGAGTTAACAACATAATCGGGATACCACTAAATGAAATATGTATTGGTAATAAATTACACTCGAAGTTTCACAGATATATTTAGTTACCATAAAGTACCAAATAATGTTAGATGTGAACACTACAGCATAGAAATTTATGAATGACGGATAAAAAAGATAGAAATTAAAAAAAATGTAAATTTTGATTGCTATATAGGTAATGATAGATTGAATATATAGTGAATACCTAATATACCAAATGGATACGATCGGATGTAGAACCAGTGCATTTAGTCACACGGCGTGTGGGCCCCAAGATAGCCGGCACGCATCGTCGCGTCGGTGTTCCCCTCACAATGATGTAGTTAACATTTACTGGAAATGACATTTATTTTATATATTTCGCTCTATATGTGTAGACTTATAAAGTTATTTCGCTGTATATAATACGTATAAATACTAACAACACACAAAATGTACTGAGCATATTAATATTGGAAATGATATAATTTAGTTTGATTAAATTATTTTCAAATAAATAAAGTTAATATACTGTGTGTATACACTATAATAATATTTTTCTCGTTTATGTATATAAAAATGGACGTGACTAATATAATTATATCATATAGTGATAAAAACTCTTTGATTGGTTGCCATGACAGTTGACGTGTTTTTAACGTAAAAAGATTTTATACTATTATTTACTAGTAGATGGCGCTAAGCTATATTTTATTTTTCCTTTTATGTCTTAATGTGAGGTAGATGGAGTCACGGACGCTTATTAATAAATTTTATATTTAAATAGTATGCAAATTGAATCTCGAAACATTTTGACTTTCCCAATTGGGTTAAAAACGTGAATCTATAGATATTTTGTTATGATTTTATTTTTGAATTAAAAATGAGAAATCAGCAGTTTAAAATTAGTGAAGTACCAATATCACATAGGAAAATTAAAGACTGAACAATGACAAATCATTGCTCATACATATCGGTTACTAAATACTTTACCGTATGTACTTTGTTATACACAAGATAAATATAATATCATGGACAAGGCTCTCGGACCTTTAGTTATTTATGAGATCCTTTGGTTAAAGGGTTACAGTACAAAGTTTCGCTTTCAGAGATCCTTGTGGCTTTGAGGTTCGCACATAAAGAGGATAAAAACTCCGACCTACATCGAATGTACGATACTAAGTTGCTCCGGCGTAGATTAATACATTTGTATTTGTAATAAGCTACATTTAATATTAATATGATTGAAATAGAACAATTGCAAAAGGTAATGATATTGTAATAAAATTGTTCATTGGTGTCTCTTTATTTTAAGAAAAATAATGCATGAGTTATCTCAAAGAATGTACATGAAGCGATACGAAGCGATGATGGCTCAGTTGGTAGTGTGTCCGGACACAGCGCCGAAGGACGTAGTCGGAGCTTTCGGTGAAGGAAATCATCGTGATAAAGCCATAGTATGATGGTAGGGCTTATTCTTAGCCCGTCTGGCTAGCTACCATCCTCAAGTTGAAAATCTGTCGCCAAGCACCTGTTGTTGTGTTCCGGCAGATGCACTTGAGAGCTAATCTCCCTGTAGGCTTAGCATGACTACCATCTTAGATCACCTCATCATTTAATATCAGATGGAATTGTTGTCAAACGCTAACCTATAAAGTATAAAAAAATAACCAATAAAGTGTTTTTTTTACAGTAACGTTGCTTTTTCACCATTCACTTAAAACACTTAATATCATAAGAAGGGACATTACTCTGGCTGGGCGACTGTTCCCGAACTTTACGGTACGGCAAAAGTATGAGGCTGTCTTAAAGTTCTAGCTATGAAGACTAATATGTGTAGTTATATCATAGAAGGTAGAAAAGATCATTAATTTTAACATGCATACAGAACGCTCGAACGAGGCAGTGTCACATCAGAAAATGTTTGATGTTGTTAGTACAATTAAAAAACTGCCGAAAACTTGTCACAATTCTCTACATTATAAGTACTTGTTGATTGCAGTGACCTTGAGTTACTTTAAAATTTAAAATACCATTTGTTTAACTTTGAAAACTTGAACATGCTTAGTTTTTTTTAAATGTAACAAAAATATATAATTTTCCTTTTTGTTGTTATCAAAAAAGGTTTTATAAATGCTCTTTAGACCTTCGTTATATAGCATTTTAATATTTTGTATACTAGAAAATACTTATGATATACTTGTATATTATTACGACCTAGAAGGTAATATGAAAAAGGTCGTATAGTTTTTTAAAATACCACACACTTACAAACTCGTCATGTAATAAAACCTTTTTTTGGAATCGGTCTAATTTTGTCGATAAATTATATTCTATAGATAATAATAAAAATATTTATACAGATAAGTGTTTTAATAAATCCGTTATACAGGTATAATTCCATTTCTAGAAAATATTACCAACTAAACTGCCAGTGTGGTTTTATGTTCGGACATATTAATATTTGCAGCGAGCTTACACAGTGGTGCAGTTGCTACGTAATTAAAATGCCGTATTATGTGTCCAGACATGTTGTTTCAGTCGTGCTGTGGTAACTTCCGCTTGGGACTGTTTAGTTTATAAATTAATTCTGTATAATGTATATACATAAATATATACAGATGCAGTACTTTGATTTTCTGTACTTCGAGATAACAAAAGTCTTTCGATGTATCCCCAATAATTACTATCAACTTCACATATACATAACAAAATAAAATTATTTCATTTGCGACGGCGTCACTTTGCGGAAATCCATCATTAAAAATTAGGGCGGACGTTACTTCGCACTTCCACTAAGAATTCTTTGGTCGCTCTCACGTCTTACTGTAACAAACAACAGATGTGAAAGAACTAGACACGCCTTTTTATTATTTTAGTTCTTCAACTTTAGTGGAAGTGCGAAGTAACGTCCACCCTAATTTTTAACACAAAATTAAGTTTATTTGTAATCACATAAAATATTTCAAATTCAAATAAAATACTAACCAAGCACTATGTCGATGTTCCTGTTTAACTCTGACTTCTGTTCAGTATTGCGTCTTGCTTTTTATGCAATAAATTATTTCTCATTTCATTCCCGTTGTTTTCAAAATTATTACTAAGTGCTTGCACTAGTCTTGTAAGCTTCACGGGGATATAACTAACGTTTGAACAAAGTATTCACAATCGGAAGAATATAACATTATAACGCCCAGGAACATCACCACTTATTAAATGTAATGAAACAGTTTTTATGGGTACAACTTTACAATTACTGGTTTTATTTGCCTTATCTAGGGTTTCGTTAGTTGTCACATACATACGACAGTTTATTATATAGGTATATTTCGTCTATTTCATTACATCCTCAGTAACACGGAGCTAATAACATACAGTTCCTTCATAGCCGTCTCATATCACTTTGATGTTCCGAACAGATGACGTCTTTTAATGGGTGTTCGACGGAATTTGTGTAGAACGAATAACGAGATTGTTTCGCGTAGTCGAGGCTATTTTATCGCTATAGATTCATGTACACACACACACACACACAGAAGTAATGTTTTTTTTTTAAATACTTTGCAAGTTTGCGTTTGACCACGATCTCGTCTGATGTTAAATGATGATGTGGTCTAAGATGGGTACACACGCTAAACCTAGAGGAAGACTGGCTCTCAAGTGCAGATGCCGGAACACACCAAGCAGGTGCTTGGCGGACAGATTTTCAACTTGAGAGTGGTAGCTAGCCAGGCGGACTTAGAGAAAGCCTTACCTACCATTTATGATTTCATTACGATGTTTTCCTTCACCGAAAGCTCCGCTCCGACTCAGTTATTAAGGATTCAAACCTACGTCCTTCGACGCTGTTTTCGAACGCGCTATCAACTAAACCATCATCGTCTTTTATTTAAGTGTTGTGGTACGTACATCAGACAGACGGTTCTATTGTGCCGAAAAGTTCACACGGTTCGATCCCCGCATATGATTAAGTTTTGTGCTGTTGAGCATTAATCGTTAGTTCTGTGTATGTGTTAAATATTACTGGCAATGTTTAAATTTAATGTTTAAATGTATTAAATAATACTACTGGTATGGCAATATCAGCTACCGACATATATCTAATAAACTATGCCTAATTTGTAAAAAAAAAAACGATGAATTGATGTGTATTTATCACATCAAAAAGTATGTGCCACGTACAAAACATGTATCCCCATTTCTTTTATCGAGTGATTTGGTAACGTAACACACCCAGACAGTTAATCTTGTTCACATTGTATGGATTTAATATTAAGTTACATGGAACTTATCTTAAAGCTATTCTCGAGTTACCTAATTCAATTAGTTTTCGTTATATTTAGTTCTCTTCGGTGTATTCTACAATTATAATTAAACATACAATGCAGTAACTATTCCGAACATTCCGTCTAGTTTGTAATACGTTTATATTAATTAAAAAAAATGAAAGTGTTTACATGATTGATGTTGCTATCTCTTTCAAAGGAGCTTGTCTGCAATATCTTTCTAGCGTGTACATGTGTATGAGGCTATCTACATATATATGTATACATATGTACAAAGTGTTTTTTTTTAATTGTCTACACTGTTGACCTAGCAAGGCCTCTACAGTTTCACCGGACTACTAAGGAGAGCGCTTAAGGCACTCACCTCTGTACAAAGTGTTTCGTAGTAGTCTATAATACTTTTATTGTAAACAGAAGTTTGTTCCCTCTTTTTTTTTAATCGTATCATAAAGAAACTCTCACGCTTGACCATATGATAACGGGGACTAGCAATTAATTATTATCTCGGTGGTCGACATTATTTTTAGTTTTGTACAGTGTTAACGTTTAGACATAGTGTTGTCACTTTAACATAGCAAAATATTATAGCAGTACAAAGCTTTTTTTGTATCTTATAAGACTTCAAACAACGTCGTCGGTATAGAATATGTTTGTCAGTCGGTACGTGTGAGACAACGAACAGTCTTATATTTGGTTCTAGCAGTAGCATGGACTTTAATAATAAATCTTTCTAGAAAGGTCCTATGTAATGTACATATACTCTGATAATTATCATAAATTTAGTTCCAACTACAATAGTAAAAATATGGTTATATATATTATATTAATGCTTTAATGAATTACAAGACATGGTTTTTTGAACGGAATAAAGAACTCTACGAATCATTATATTTATGAGTGCTAACTGCTAACCCTTGTCAATAGCGACACTTGAGATATTGACTAATATCATGGAATAGGTATGTATATACAGGAAGCAGGCAAAAATGCTAATAGAATCACCCATCTAAAATCCCTAAACGTTTCATTTCACGTTCCGAGGTTAGAATGAAGAATAAATCTCTGATAACGGCCACTTGGTCCCATCAAAGCTCCGCTAAATTACCCCCTCATAGTCGAGATGAAATGAGGCTTTCCTGTATCGACGAGGGTGGAAAGTTATTAAAGATCTTTTTAAATTTTATATAGATTCAAAGATAAGAAGAGATACTTATAATTTTAATTTATTGCGTTATAAATTATCATGCGAATAGGATCACGCCATTTAATGTTGTAAATTTTGACGGAACTGTCGATACGATAAGCCTAGATAAAGTTTTTAACTCTCAATTGTCTTAGGTCATATAATACAGATTATGTTGTAGTATATAAGAATTGTTATTAACACCTTTCGTTACCTAATGATATGCTATATTCTGGTACTTCAGAAAATTAAATTGAAATTTTAATTTAAAAAGTCAATTCCTATTGTACGCTTTATATATGCACAGTTTTATGAGTTCATGGAATATATGAATCACGTAAACTGATATTTGTTATACACTACATGTTGCTCCCTCAATTCGTAAGGCGTGTATAACTTTTTTTCCCTTCATTTTGGCAAGACTTGATCACCGCATCTGCCAGTGTCTATTTGACTTTAGTGATATAATATAGCGGATGTTGCTTTAAATCTAACAGATGGCGCTCTGTAGTAAAAATCAACAAGCATTTAAATGCAATGTTTTGTCCAAATTTCATAGAGATTGGTCCATTTTTATTTAATATACATTTTCTCATATTCAATAAACTGTTAAAATTAAAAGCCAGTATTTAATTGTATAAGAATAAGTTCATAGATATCGGCAAATATCTACTTTAAAAACCTCATAGTATCCTATGATAATTACATAGTGTAATCCTTCATGAGATTCGTAAAGTTCGCTTTAAATATGTAATAATATGTGCGAGCATGTACATTGTACAAGGATGACTCGACGGCAAAATAAACGCTAGGCGCAACGATCTTGTACTTCCACCATTATCAAGGCTCCAGACAATGCGTGGTTTTGATCATTAACATTTACCAGAATATTGCGTACAATGTTGAGCGAGCAACATGTACGGATCGAGGGAGACCACTGGGACCCAAGCTACAATGTAGTTTTTAAAGTTTATTTAATAATATACATCATAAAGTTGTATGTCAGATGTTATTGTCTTTCCACGTTTTGTATAAATTGATTAGTTACATCTGGCTAATTGTCATTATTTGTTTGTGTTTGTAATTATCAAGATGATATTTGTATGAAAGAAAAAAATCGGAGAAATAGTACGGAAAAATGCACAATTTGAGTTAAAAAATATCCATATAAAATAGAAAGTGAATGACTGAGACAGAAGACAGTGGGAAAATTTTTAAAAATATTGATAGAATTGACGGATTGTCATTCGAATGTTCATAGTCATACTATAGAGTGAAGTTTTTGTAATATATATAGGTATTTATGATCATATAGTTAGTTCTTTACTTACTCATTTGTTAAAAAGTATGTGCACCTATACAAGCCACTGATTTTACTTGTATTGGTGTAAACTGTCAATATATTTGCAAATACGTTTTGTGGCTTTGATTTTCTTTCCACAATTTTCTTTTCTCTAAGACAAGACTTTAACTTTATACACTTCACATATTTTTTGCTTTAAAGAAGCTTACCAGTTCTTAGTGAGAAAATTGACCCCTGTATATCACTGGCTACGTATCTGTCGATATACTCCGCTCTTTGTACAGTATCAGATGTGTTGTATGTAAGTCGTTAAAATAAAGTAAATGCTTCTGAATTAATTTAGTAACAAAATGTAAATGCCTGTAGTCAAAGTGTTAATGTAAAGATTTTGCAGAATTAAAATTTTCCCTTAGAAATTAGATTTCACTTTATGAAAATAATATACAGCGTGTTTATTTTTTTATCATTATTTTTATTTTGAGTTTTATTCTTTATTGTTCATTATCAGAGTAAATTTTCCACACAGTTTTCATACATCAATTTAATTCAGTTTTTTTTCTATTCGCAGGTACTGTTAACGCTGATGCTATACGCTAATACGCTGCTTATAAAGGTGATCTTTTATATTGTATCTGACTATAACAAAAAGGAAAATTCTTTCAAAAAGCATAGCAAAGCCGATGATACTTATTTTAAAGCAATTTCCAAAGAGTATATCGCTTAATTAAAAATTTTCATCAGTAACTTTGCGTTACCTTAAGTATAAGCAGAAGAACAACTTCATCAACAGGTAATATTAAAACAATTCTAAAATTAAATTCTATTACATAATTTATAGGTAATATTTAATTATGTCGAATGTATAATGTTTTCAAAATTTTTAAATGCAATATTAGAACTCTTATTAGACATATATTTTACAGAATAAAAATTACTACAATATTTTAAGGGTGTAGATTTAATAATAAGCACATTAATAAATATTGGTCTTTCTATAAACACACCCTATAGTTAGATTTCGTAGTCCGTGAAAATATTTTCATATAACTATTTCTAATTTAATCGACTGTATTTAAGTAAGTATTAAAGCATAATACACTTACAACGTATTAGAACACAAGAATAATTAGCAGTAAATATTGATAATAGAGGAACTAAAATAATATATAAATATATTTTCTTAGTTGTAATAATCCATACAGATAATCTCTGCGGTCCCTATGTCAGCATTAAAATATGTCATTGTTTCTAACATCTCATCGTATTATAGCTTTATTTATAATATCTCTTCTGGAGTTTTTGGCGAGATTTAGTTTGTCGTGTAGTGGTTTTTATATTTTATTCATAATCTTGTGTTATTAGACTCTATATTTTGTAATATTGGTGGTGTTTTACGTAATATAGTTCGGTTATTATGCACAAGTGAAGTGGATGGGAAATAATACCACGGAGCATGCATTCTGAAATGCCACCAAAACTCCATGGAAAGTTCTAACAAGGAAACCACCATCTTGTTAGAACATTATAATTATCACAAGACACTTACTTGGTAAAATCTTGTTACTTGACGCGGGCTAGTGCACAAACCGTGACGGAGCCAAAAAATAGAAAAGAAGAAAGAATATCTCTTATCTATATACCATATAAATAAAATGTAAGAATCAATGGTTTGCTCGGACTTATCTACGCAATGACTAAACTTATTTAGATCAGACTTATCTGACAATAAAGAGGATTTTTAAAAGTATTATCAAGACATAAGCAGTGAAAATGCTAATTTAAATTTGGTAAAATTGGTAATTCAGTAGTAGTATTCACAAAACTACAAATAAAGCAAAATTAAAGATAGCCCACGACAAACAATATACTTTCTATGAAGCAATAGAACCATCATTCACGAAAACGAAGCCGTGGGTACTAATTGGTAAAGAAATAAAAGATAATCGATTGTTCTTATTTGGTATAATTAAATATAGTACCAATTTTAGTTAAGTGCATGGCGATGAGAGCAGCGTTTATTTAGTATATTTTTGTTTTATCGAAATTTGAACAATTTCGTCAACGTAAATCGTGTTTCAGTCATTTGTTTTTTATTGTGGGTTTCCGAGCGTTTCGGCGTGTACGTAGTCTTCTCGTATGCGATCTTCTTGTTGACTAGCGTGATCATATGTAAAATGTCGAGCTCTTCGCTATGATTTTCCAGAATTTTGCACAGTGCCTGAATCAACCAGGAACCATTAGCGTCTCTGTAGGATAGATAATCTGAAAATGAAGAGAATTATTTTATTTCTCTCTGCCTTCTAAAACGTAACATTCCTTTTATAATAACTCTAGTCCTGAAGGCAGGATATAGGGTGTTATTTGAAGCAATTCAAGAACGCAATCATACAAGCAAGCGTATATCGAATGAAAACATACGGGCAATGTCAGGATTTTGAATGCGGAAAATTTTTAAATTGCGGAGCGCAATCGCGTCCAACCTTTCTTGAATAGATTTCTTTGAAAAATGAAACCGAAACAGCATGTGAACACATTTAGCGGTCCCGGGTCATAAGAGTCAATTACCTGTTTATTCAATATCAAACTATAAGTACAATTTCTTGTTAATATATTATTGGTTTTGATGGGTTAAATTAATAAGGACTATACCTTTAATATACTGTTAAAACTACATATTTTTGTACGGGTCTTTCATAAAATACGTTCGCACTTATGGGGGCAGATAGGCGGTTTCGCTTACTGTAACTTTCTTTCAATTTTTTTTGGTTGCCTTAGAAAGTCATTCCTTTTATATTTATATTTTGATATTTTTATGTATACATTTGTACATTTAAGAGGATCTATCATTCATGAGACCATATTGATAGGAAATATCGCAGAAAATATGACAGCATGACGAAGAAGGGACAGTATCTGAAAAGGTAAAATTTTGCGTGACGTATTGTATGAACGGCCCCTAAGATATCTCCATTTTTTGTGTTATGAGAGCTGGATAGCTTTTATAACAAACATATAGAGACATTTTACATTTGGATACAGAAATTATAGTTACGGTCATTATACAAGGGTCAGTAATGTGCCGGGATCAAACCCCCGAACTATAGCGCAATCTTACAATCCTTTAGGTAGTTTACTACCACTGTGTCATGAGGTCTGGGAAACAGTATTTTTAATGAGCGATTATTTCTCATATTATAATATAATTGTCTTCCTAAAGAAATATATACATTCATTAAAGTACTTAGCTAACCTTCTACACTTGAATTCATTACAAGAAAGTCTGCGTGTGATGGGATTTGTAATACAGAACTACACTCTCCGTCAAACTGAACCGACCTTCCCGCGTCCACGGCTTCACCTCGACAAGCCTGCAAACCGAATTGTCACAAAACACCTTGTTAGTTAGGAACAGATTTTAGAAGTATAGCCACAATTAGTAAATTATTACAGTTAAATGAGATTTGATTGGCTTCAAGGATTCAAGCAGTACCGTGATAAAAAAAAAACAACAAAATGCAGCCGTATTCAAAAATTGCTTAAACAAGATAGTGATTACCGCGTCTTTTAACAAATCATATTTATCAATTTATGTTGCTTTGTTATATGAACTTATGTTTTTTTTTGTATTAGTTAGCGTTTAACCACATCCTCATCTAATGCCAAATAACGCTTTGCCCTAAGATGGTAAATACATAAGCCTAGAGAGAACTGTCTCTTAAATGTTGCTGCCGCAATAGAGAATAAGGCCGCCAAAATTTCCATTTTTAACACAAGTAAAAGATTACATAGCAACTTTTATGTTACAATAACATCAATGTAATACAAAAGTAAACCATTTTTTTATAAAGCTTGCTCCATATAAAATGTATGAATTATGTTGTACGAAAATGAATAACACAAAAGTAAAAAACTATGGCTTATTCGCGAAATAATTACTTATAATTGGTGCTAATTATCTTATATTGTACGTGGTTGATGTTACATTTATCAAACTTAAAAGAAATATATTTTAGTTGTAACATTTTACGGTAATGAACGACGCTCTATTTTTGCCTAAAATTGGATGTCCTAAGTAGGATTTAAGTTTATATTTTTATGAAATAAACTTGTTAAGTTCATACAGTTTATGATTCGGAAAATCTAGCGACTAAATCACTATTATAATATATAGTTTATCTTGAAATTGATGCCGACATTTTGATGCTACTCGATCCAGACAAAAATGATAATGTTGGCGTCCTTACCCTACAACTATACTTATATGCTTGGTAACATATTTTTGACTTGTGATAGCCAACTAGGTAGATAGGGACACTATCATTATGTTATTGTTTCATCACCGTTGTGGTTTCTCTTCACCGAACCTATGCCCAAACGACTCGGTGTTGTTGGAAAATGCTAATTCGAGATTATTTTTGTGTACACAATTTTAAAAGATTCGTTAATATTCGATTAAGTTAAATCGAGGTAGTAGATAATTAAATCTAAACGTTTTAATAAATATAGTTCAATATTCATTTTTTAAATAAGCCATGAAGTTAAAGTATATGCCAGTTATCATATGTACATATAATAAATAACTGACTAACTCATTGGCATATCAACGCACAGCCCAACTACTCAGACAGAGCGATGAAAGTATGCAAATGAGATTCTTGAAAAATCAACTCCTAAAGTAGTGAAAATATTTGTATGAAAATATACCATTTTTTTTCGTTAGTCAGTCAGTCAGTTCATATAATATAAGAATTCGAAAGTCATTTACATCTACATAGCAAACGCGTGCAAATCTGCTGGAGATTTATAGTCATATATATATCTTTCCTTATAATACCTGAATAATGAAGATTTTCGGTTTGCCAACAAGACCGTAGTGACCGTTTTCGAACATCGACGTGATGTCGCTGAATTGATACGGTCTGTCCGCTGCGAACAGTTCGCCACCTCTGTCGCCGTGCGTCAAAATAACCACACAGACGCAAGATGTGTTCGTATGATCCATAAGGCAGACTGCAAAATATAGACTAAACTTTATCCCTGCTGTTCCGTCATGTTAAGTCTAAAGACGTTTATTAAATCAATCATATAAAAAGTTAGTTAATTTATATTTTATTCAGATAAGATTTATCATAAATACGAACATAGTACAGTAGAAAATTGGAAATAGAAATTCATATTCAAGAGATATATGAGGCTTCATAATTTCCTTTATTTTTCTTGTTAATAAAGTGGAATTTACAAAAACTAAAGTAACAAATAATATATATATACTACTTCTTAGGGCTAACAATATTTTTGTTATATCGCAAATTGTACTAGTTCCGTGGTTAATTTCCTTTTAAGGTTTCACAACAAGAAGTAGGCAATACTTGTATTTGATTATAAATACGCCAAATTTTACTATTTATGTAGACAAAGAAGGTAAGGAAAAATATTCTTGTATTATTACAATATATGAATAAAAAATATTTGCAATATTAAACTTACACTGTGAAACTTCTTTAATGATATCTTCGTGTTGTAGGTCCTGGTGGACAGTCACTTTGAATTTGAGATTCCCGAATACATTTTCCAAGCGCGTTACATCTTCAAAAGTACCCGTTCTAGTGGACGGTTGCTGGTATCTGAAATTAATACAATAACGATAGTTTAGACATTGAAATATATCGCGCTGAGATACTAGAATGGATATTTCAGATAAAGACCAACAGATACTCTTGAGTTATAAATAACAAAAATACGAAACTACATTTAAAATATTAAGGCATAAAAACGCAACCTGTATGACAATAGTCATCATGCAAATCTGATAGTCGATGTACCATCGCAACGTTCGAAGTCGGCGGGTTTTAGCTTGAGTCACTACGAACCGTGTATGCAGAGTCCATGAGTCATTGATTGAATATAAAATAAAAGGGAGAGAGTTTACGGTACGGTCGCGTATTCGTATTGGTGCATCATATTGACGATGGAAAGTCTAAATTGACTAACTACTCATTGACAGACTTTGCACGTTAGTCAATTAGCCCTTCAGTCCGATGATGGTCGATATGAGTCACGACACATTCGCGATATCCCTATACATTTGGAATAGCACCGCGACTAGTTGATTTGTTTATCTACCCACGAAGCCATAGTGATGGTGCTTTGATAACACAATAGTAGACCTAATTGAGAAATTAATTGTATTTCGAAGATTTGCAATGAAGTTATTCCAAGAAGGTACAACTGCTACAGTTGGTACTACACCCTTGATTAGAATAAGAGGTAGAATAAATGTGCGTGACGTATTATGATGGATTAACAATACACATTTCTTGGAGTGGTTTGCGTCGAGAAATTGGGTGTTAATTGGCTAAAAATATTTCCAATTTTAAATGTTTTGTGTTCCTTTGTCGGTAGACAGTATATCTGGTAATTTGAAACAAAAAATCTAAATGATTTTAATCTGTATCGTTAGTAATGAAAATGCTAATAACATAGTAAATACAATGGCTTACTTGAAATATTTCGTTCTTTTGAATAAGTAATGATTAAAAATAATTAGGAATTTATCACCAGTCATGTCGTAATATAGTGAATCGGGATCGAATTTCACTTCTTGTTGAGAACCTTCATTGTTATTGGCTTTATTGGCTTCTGATTGATATTTGCTGTAACAAGATATTATTATAAACAATGGAGATAAAACTTTTAATTTATAACGATATAGTTTGAACTACTTTCAGTTGTTCATAAACTGCCTAATATGATTAATTTGAAAATATATCATGCATTATAGATGTTTTATCACTGAAACACTTGCCCGAGATCAGGAACTATGATTTGATACTGTCATTGTGCATGTACATGTATGCCTGAAGGCATGGCATTAGTTGATAGCGAATGATGGTTGAAGTCTATTGATGCTTCAACATATAATATAAATAACATGAAACGTATCATTTTCGTTTAATAAAAATCAAAGAATTGACCGATGCTCGACTGATCAACACATCACCAACAGAAACATACAAATTACCTGTTTCAAATGATTATCTCGATGACTTATTAATACACACTATTTGGTCGACAATTCATATCTTGATTAACAAGTTAGCGTCACGAATACATGCCTAGGTTCAAAATCGGATTTGACGGTAATTTGTGTTAAGTAATATTATTTGTTTATTCATAATAACAATAACATAACTAAGCTTATAGAATTTAAAATAATTAATGTACGTAAACATAAAAGAACCGTTATATTCTCGTAGGTAAAGTAACGCGTTTAAATAGTAAAACTAACCTTGAGTTTGCAACGTTGGCGTTAAACCATTTAATGTCTGCCACAGTTTCTTCCATCTTATTACTGTTTTCTTTTACTAATTTATATAAATACTAATAATACCACTGATAAATGTCACAAAATTAGATCACTTATTAGTTAACCAAGTTTAATTTATTTACTGAGTTTTTAATAACACATCCAGCGATCACAAAGCATTAATGCCGAATGGCTTAATACTTAAGGAAGGCCATCATTATAAATAGTTAACAGCAAAAACGCATTTTTATATTACGCAATATACACCGATTTGCTTAGTACTCATGCGGTTTGTCAGCCAAATTGATAACTATATCGATATCTGACTGATAATGAACGCTCTTATCTTATGTCATATGAACGCGAATCCTTTCTGTGTGGAATATACAACGTTAAAAATATGTTCGTATATCGGAATATTAAGCTCTCGATGTCAAATAACCGGTAACATTCAAGCAACTCATAAATGTTACATTTATATTTCATCGATTATATGGCCTTCAGAGAGATATTTTTTTTACATTGGACAATATAGCGTGTTGAGTCGTTGACTTTAGCGATATAGGTACGAATTCAATTATAACTTAGAGCTTCTGGTGAAGGAAAAAATAATGTTGAAACCATATAATGCTGGTAGAGTATTTTCTGATGATCGAAAAGTTGAAAATCTGTTTGTCATGTACTTATAGATAGTAGTATTGCGGCATCTGCACGTAAGCCAGTTGGCCGCTGGATTAGCTTGTTTACCTATCTTAGGCCGTATCATCGTTTAACATCAAGTGTAATTGTGGTCTATCTACGATCGGCAAAAAAAAATTATAAGCATTAATCGTTCAATGAATACTTTCAAGAGTTCTAGAAAAACCTGGCTGATTGTAGAGACTCGTTCTAATTTTGTAGAGAATTTAATTACATACCATAATATATAATATATATATATAACATAACCATACTCCAGATCTTTGTTTTGACAATTATAATCGTTGAGTTATAAAAGAAAAATTGTATAAAAGTCCAGAATATAATCGAAGTAAAATAGGACATCTTTTGATTACATGAGAAAATTTTAAACTAGCACGAGTTGTCTAATTTAGTAATATGGTTATATTTTGTTTTTTTTTTCATATAGAACTGTTAAAAAATCATTTGATAATTTTGGCAAAATCTATTGCAAAATTTTAAACATGCGTAAGAAAACAAAATAACATTTAGTTTTATCATTTTAATAATAAGAATTAAAGATTAGATTGTTGCATAAAACTTTCACTAGATTTATTGGTAATGATTTGAAAATATTTCGTAATAACAAATTGTGTAATCTACTTTGATAAAGTCCCAAAATAAATTTATATTCGATGAATGTACTGTAAGAAGGTGCAAATAAGTTAACGTATACATTACCACTTTTTTGAACAATAAATATATATTCGGTAGGTTCTGGTTAATAAGGTAAGGTGGAATGTATGTTACAACCCATTGTTTATTTTGAATTATATGCCGCTTCATGCAATGTATAATAAATCACGTATTTATTTAATACAATTACTGGCATGATGTAACTCTTCCCGCATTTCAGGGAATTACCGACGATTGCGATATCAGCGAATATAGGTAGGTAATAATTTAATCGGGTATCATTATAAAAGCATATGCGTATATATAATGCTTATTTATAATGAATATTTGTTTTTTATTACGAATTTGCTTATCAAAACTAGGACTGAATAAAACTCTTATGAATTCAAGTATTACCAGCGCCATACTAAGATTAATTCTTATAGAATCTAATGCAACGGTTTAGCTTTTACTTATGTACTGTAATATATATTTTATTTTATTGCATGATAATATGTCACAGTTAACAGAAATCTATGAAGGAGTTACATAAAAAGGTTGTTTATAAGATGATGAATATATAAAATAATATAATTATATAAAATGAGCTAGAAGACCTAGTTACAAAATTAACGAAAATCCAACATTTTATTATACATTTAACAAGAACAAAACTGCAGTGGGCATGCCTAAATATGACAAAATGACAAAGTATTTCTTATGTTATTTATCAGTTATAATCAAACTTCAGCAAAGCACTGGCAGCGCATCGTTTATTTATGTAAAACCAAAATCTTCCCACGAGTAAGTTTATAAGAAAAGTGTACATTTTAATGTATATTGTAGAAGATACATACATAATCTGGAAGAATTCCAAGTCCACTTTTTGGAAATATTAATAGTTTTTTTTAACTCTGATTAAGAACGAACTAATGATTGTCCAATCGCCGAAATTCGACCATAATCCATTGAATTTTTCAGTGTCACTATTTGTTAGTCTAGTGTGACATTAGCAGTTTTGCTTTGCAGAACAGCAACTGAGAGGTTGATATCATATTTTTATGATAAAAACGGGTAGTTCGAGCAATTTACAATATGGGGCCTTGTCAATCATTAAAGGCCGAGTTTCAAGAATTCGGTATCTTAACTATGCCCTCTCAAAACATTCTTTATAATTTAATGTATATCATCAAAAACTTTAAAAACCTGGATATCGTAAATGACCGACATGATTTCAATATTAGAAACTATTTCAAACTGGTATTTCCATGTTTCAGGCTTAGTAAGACCAGTAACAGTTTTTTAAGTAAAATTATTAGGTTTTACAACAAAGTCCCAAATCACATCATCGATTTGTCGGATTATAAGTTCAAGCTCCAGTCTCAAGTGGGTTTCGATATGAAATGATTATTACAGGGTGGATCTGTATGTGATAGATGGTGTTATCTGGAATTATAACTTGATGTATCATAAATATAAGTCGGTTGAAAAAAGTTAAACCCTATTGAGTTTCAAGTTTCTCGATGACTGGGTTGTATTCCGAAACGGTGGTAGTTAAACATTTATAAGCGCCTTCTTAGGGCTAAAACTGAATAAAGTATTTTTGATTTTGAATGTCATTCGTATTACATTTCACTACTAAGATGTTTTTTTTAAATAAATGATCTAATTAAATCTCTTGGTATGGATTTCATTGTGAGGGGAATAAACTCTCAATAAATTACAACTCATTCACGCGGCATTTATGACCCTAATTTTTGATCGTGTAAAATCTAAACAATTATTCGATTATTTAACTTAATTTAATGTTTTTGTAATAAACCTTATATATAAATATATACTTTATCTTTCTCCATTGCTTCATATGAACAGTAACAAAGTAAACATTCCCAATCCTCCGTGCACACAATGTGCTTAAAAGGCGTACAAAGTTTTTTCTTCACTATATTAATATATAGTATTCTTTTATATAATGATTTCAGTAACGATACATGCATTCAACATAGCGTTGTATTTAACTCGTAAGTTAAACATACACTCGTATCTATAGTATACCATGTTGACTTAACCGTGAGGTCGGGACATAAATCAAAAACTTCTCTCGCGACACTGAATACAGGAGATATCGAGCTTGCACGAAAGATTTATCGTGACCAAAATATTTTTGTGTTTTCTGGGACAAATGGAAAAATATATCTCGTTCATCTGTATTAAACGCAAGAATATGATATTGACCAGTGGTAAACTGAAGGACTCGTAAATGACGCAGACTGATTAAATTGTATTAAAGAAATTACAGAGGTTTAGATTTAGAAAGTTCTTAATATTTATTCTTCCTAAGTCTGTGTAGATACATACGATCTGATAATAAATACGACTTTTAAACAAAATCTCATGTAATATTATAATAACTATAGAAACATCGAAGGTATGTTATTAGAGTGCTCTTACACATTATCCCGGGAATAAAGGAACAACCGAGAAATTAGTTCAAACTTTTATTAGAATAAAAGTAAGTGATGAAGTTTTGGCTTGGTGCTTGTAATTTTTTTATAATAACCTAACTAGATACCATAGAATATATAACGTTAGACCTGAAGACAACGCAAAACGTTCGGAAATATACAATAATATATTAGGCATCAAACGAAATTAAATTAATCATTTTGCGATTGTATTTAAGGAACTGAGAACAAAAACTTAGTTAATAAAAATCTTTTATGAAGTACTGTGAAAGAGATAATTACTTTAGCAAGTAGTTTGTGTCTGCCGAAAGAAATGAATAAGAAAATTTGGTTGCAATATTGCATTATGACTTATCGTAAAACATCGTTGCAAATCCTTATTTTGTATAGAAAATTTTTAATGACTAACATTTAATTAATTTTATCTAAGTTTCTTTACAATACATTTATAGAGTTGTCGGTTATTGTTATTTATCAACAATTTTGTTGCCGTATTTCACCATAATTGTTATTAATGGATCTTATTGTTTTAAATAAAATATTTAGATATTTTATTTAATTTTAATATCCATGAGTGACATTATTTATCCGTTTGTTGGTACCGGGGAGATTTTTGTTTTCGACTTGATACATAGTTGTTGAATGTAATTGTAAACAACTTACTTTTGCTAGTGGCTTCGCTCACGTTACTGTTGATTTTACGTAGCCCTTCGGAACACTGCTGTTTTTCTGGATAAAAGGTACTGCTTATGCCAGATTTTCCACGGCAACAACCCATCCTTGTCTCGCATATCTATTTGCACTCTTTTCTCACATAACTAATCAGCCTGCGCCTTGTCAATTGACATTTAATTCTTTCATCATCAGACGATCGGCGACTGAACGTTATCTTTATTATAATTTGTGTTGTGTGCCAAAACTGTAAAAATCGAGGTATTTCTGGAAATTGTTTGTGTATTTGGCGTTAGCTATATTATTTTTTTCGATAATTATGATATAAACACTTATTATGAAATGAATCCAGAAGTTATATACTAAATTTAGTTGCTTATATTTTTTGTATATAAACGTACATTTATATATGTTACCTATTAATCAGAAATAGTATCTAAAGCTTCTATTTTTAGGCTGTTAATGTATTTGAATACATAAGCAAAAGGAATACAGAGATAGGATAGCGCTATCTTTGACCTACAAATAAGTCATAAATATGCGTATGAAGCATACCTTATTAATTAAAAAAAAATTAGTGTGTACTTATTGACACGCGTTAGAAGTTATACTTCTTTGGCGTACCAAGATAAAAATCTTTTCAAAAATGTTACCTTTTCGCCTTATTCTACGTTTGTAGAAAAAAACGACACTAACAGTAGAAAAAAAGGTATTTAATACATACATACTTTTTTAAATAAAATGTTGACTGTAGCTAACTTCAGGGTGTCGGTTTTTCGTGACGGTGTGCGCGAGCATCGTAAAAATTACTCTCATATTTTTCCCTAACGTGCCAAAAGAAGTACAACTGCAAAAATAGTAATATCAAGTATAACGTGCAATTTTCCTAGAGTTGTACTCAAAATGTTTATGATATATGTCCACCCGTACATAGCATAAGTAACTAACGGGCTTAAAGTTTTCAGCAAGAAGTAGTTTACTCGGCTATATATTTACGTCCATAGACAGTACTGGAGTAGGTAAGCAAGATTTATTATTGCAGTTGTCCACGGGAGGCTTCAGTGTTTGTACTTTTGAAATTTCATATTGCTTGAAACGAATGGAAGTACTCGTTTCGTGTAATACGTGTATCAGTTGTTCCAGCGTTATGAAATTTCAGATACAAGTAATTGCGTAATTATTCTGTTACACGGTGTAAGTAATTCAGTTAAAATGAAATGCCTATCGTATATCTAGTGATTCAGAATAAACTTACTTGAGTAATTTTAATTATATATTATCGAAATAATATCTAAATACTTTGATGATATCATCGTTCGCTTTTCCTGTATAAAAGTTTCGCCCTAGATGTTTCTCATCATTATAAAATGCGGAACATTTTGCTTTTAAAGTACAATGTTATCCAAATGAATACAATTATAGCTTAGTCATACAATATTATCGAGTATGAAGTAAAGAATCAGGCTAAACTATTTTCTATATCACGAGTACTGGAGACATAATCCCTAACAGCATTCTGCGGAGACAATGATGCAGTATTATGCAATGGAATGCAATAATATTTCGTATTTCATACGGTATGAAATTTACGATATCAGTCTATTAGTTTTATCTGAACCTAAAACTATAATAAGTGTAGAATTACATAACGCATAATCATTGTTTTAAAACCTTAGGCTTCTAATATAAGAATTGTTTACAAAGGAACGACATATAGACAATCTGAGAAATTAATTTGGTACACAAGCCATACAAACACATTATGTAACATGCAACCTTCAGTGCATAGATGCACATCAAAGGCATAGTTTAACGAAGCAGCGTTTGATTAATTAATGTTGGGCCATCTGACGTCAGCATTTCGACGCGAAATACCGAAGTTACGAATTCCACTCCACAGAGCGATTCAATTCTTGATTTAGGTATATTTTCATTATTAATCCCTGGAACTACGTGTACACCGCGAAATCTTTACTTATATATATGAAAGATTACTTATATATATGAACGAGTTTGATATCTCTATTTAGAGTTCCTGTATATCACAAACATGTTAAATTATTATACTTTAGCAGTTATTGAAATAGGTAGGTACTATCAAAGGAACAATTACGAAACTCGTAGAATGCTGCCTAAACTAAAAAATTAAACTGCCTTGTAGCTGAATTATACAAAAGTTTATTTTAAAACACCGATATGAGTAACAGTAGAAACATTTTACTTCATCAGAAAAGGATAGTCAAGGTTATCTTAAATAATAGTCAAAGCTGCTGTATTAAATATCTATTAATTGAGCAACGGAAGCTTATGGATTTAATATATATTGCATGCAACAATATATTGTCTGCAAAGAGCAATAAGTTATAGTAAAGTTCAATACACATTGTCTGAGAGATTTCCGATACCGCAGTCGCTCTTAGCAGAAATTCCTAAAGCCTGCTCATTCGTCACATAGTGGTATCTCTTCTGAGAATTTACATATTAGTAGTAGCTGCATTAAATACAAATATATGTCTAAGTGATGCATTGTTTTGTTTCTATTTTCTTTCATAGTTATTTGTGAAATGATTAAATCTTTACTCTATTTTTCTGGCTAAGCCTCTAAGAATTTTGTTTAGTATACATTATATACATTTTACAGTAGCCTATGGTAATATTTTGAAAGAATAAAGAAATTTTGTTGATGAAATAACATCACTACATAGTGTAAAACAAAGTCGCTTTCTCTGTCCCTATATCCCTATGTATGCTTAAATCTTTAAAACTACGCAACGGATTTTGATGCGGTTTTTTTTTAATAGATAGAGTGATTGAAGAGAAAGGTATATATGTATAATAACATCCATTAAATAGTGGAGAAAAATTGTTATTTTTGAGTTTTCTAATGTGGTGTCGTAAATAATTACATGTTTTCCGCTTACATTGCAACAAACGCAGGCTGAACCCTACGAGATTTATCAAAATAATGGACTGAGTACTGTACACATTGAAAAGATCTACAGAAAACTCCGCGATGGTATATGTCTATCTCTTATGGATATCCCACAATAATTTTTTTTGTCATTTACTTTTTACGACAAATAATGGATAATTTTTGAAGCGATTTTAACCAATACAACATTAATCCTTATCCAATTAAATACATTGTTGATTTAATATAGATCTATATTGCCCTTTACAGCATTACAGCATATGATTTTAATGAATATATTCGAAGATATTACAGATTTAAAAATTGCGGGACGTAGCATTTATTATCGGAGCTTTCTAGCGAGGAAAATAATAATACTTAATAAAAATGCTAGCATATTCTAGCGACAACGTATCAGTAATTATAAGTAAGTTACGATAAATAATTGTATGATAGTAGTTTTAAAATATAAATGATATTCTATTCTAAGGTTAATTTTTAAATCGCACTTGTAGTAATTATAAGTACATAAGGTTAGATAAGATTGAATTAAATAAAACCATAATTTATGGATTGGAATTTTCTATTAAGATCTTGGTTGAAATTTAGAGTTAGATCAATTTAATATTAGGGAAATTATTTTCAAAAATCGTATTTTAAGGTGAGGTATGTAAGTTCAGAAAATGAACTTAATAGAGTAGGTATCTTTTGTTGTTGATGATTGTTGATTATCTTATCTGTTTAGTCGCACGAATAGCAAATTATTAATAAATCAAAACTACTGGATCGATTTTAATCTTTTTTTCCGTGAATGACTTAGGCTATATATTTCATACCCGGGCAAAGACGGAGCGGGCCGCTACTTAAAAATAAAAGATAAACAAATAAGACAATAGAGAATATGCTAGCATTGCTTCAACAACGGCCTCTCATACAGTTATCTGCTAAGGTATAACTTTGCAATAATATATCGTTGATTTTCAATAAGAAACATTGGGACAAATGGACACTCAAATCAAATACAAAAAAAACAACGCTATATTATAGATAATATCAAAATCGTACAATGAATTCGTAAATACAAAAAAGCTGACTAAACCAAAATTACAGGGACTACTTATTGCAATGAGTTTGTAGTAGTTTGTTGTAGTATATAATGTGTGTATCGGTATATAATAAATGCAATATATAAAGACTGAAGATAATTGAGTCGTGTTCCCGAATATGTTTCTTATTGCTTATAATGCAAAAATGGTGATATCATACATGATTTGTTACATTTTTGGAGAAAACGTTGACACAAATTTAAACAAATCTCTGTAATTTCTTCTCTATAACAATACCGATTGTCTCAAAATTCATCCATTAGGAACCATTTACAAAGAAACAAATTAAAGCACATAAGTACATAGAGAGAAATAAAGGGATTTCCTAACTCGATGACAAAACTAAATATTTCGAATACCCGCCTTGAGCTCCGAATTAATTGGATCTAATGAAATACACGCTCGGGATATCAACATGTTAATCGCTTTGTTGATTATATGCATCTATATAAATTTTACAAACCGTTGTTCAATTGTGTCTCTATTTTGTATGATATTAATTAAATTAGTAATAACAATACCGATTAAAAATACATATGTATGTATCTATACCCTATAAATTTTACTTTCAGGTTTCGATTTGTATAGCATATTTTGATGATATCACTATTCGTGCACAAAACATTGAGTACCTGTTTTTTTTACAATAGTTAAATAATTGCGCTTGGTTTAAAAAAAAACAGTACAAAATGAAATGTAATAATTTTATAGCTTTCAGTCCACCACATTAGCTACGCTCGTTGCTCTTTAATTAATACTTATTATTGCTACTCAGTTCAGAAATGCGAATCAAAGAACTATAAAAAAAGTATGAAAGCTAAAAGCATAATCACTGATTCTTGAAATCTTTTTCATATTGCTATAACCAGTAATTTTGCGAACTATAAGTCTATACATATAATATAGTTAATACATATTAGTCTAAAGCATTCGTATGAAACGTAATCTTGTGTATGTAGAAGTCATATTAAACTGTGGTTTTATACTCGATAAGGCGTAAGTTACGGACGGTGGATTGTTTACAAAGATATTCATTCATTTATTTTGGCCAAAGTACAAGATTTATACTTAAATATATAACCTAATGTATTTTTGTTGGTAATTAGTGGTCATTTTATGGTCAAATTAAAATTAATTTATCAAAAAAATAAAAAGTAAACCAAATATTAAATTTTCACTACCAAAATTGAGTTAATTGTAAACAGAGACGAACTTTAAATAAAAATAGTAACGATGTAATATAAGTATATAATATTAGTAATATATTTTACAATGTGAAACTAATAAAAAATAATAACGTCATTATTGTTTTTAAAATATGAATTAACAACTCGGTTGCGACCACATTTCTTTTTAATAAGATAATCCTAAACACCTTGTATAATATTAGAAAAAATATATTGTTTTAGAATCATAATTTAAGTATTAAACTTTTTAATGTTACTTAGTGACATATACTCGTATGAACACTAGAGACAGTTTGTAATCATTCAGCATTAATCCAAACACTGTATGGATAGGAATACAATCGACATAGACCTCTGCTTTTCTCAAGATGCACGAATAAATAATAATAGCACTTTCAAGGAATGAAATAGAATCATAGTTCGATTCCGTTGAAAAACTTTCGTTGCTTAAATTTCCGGCTTCAGAATTGATCTGATGCGATCTTTAAGCTTTTACTTGATGCGCTTAACTTGAACTTTATTTGATATTATGTGATGATGTAGGCAACGTTTTTAAAACACAAGTCCAGAAAGGAAGCTCTCTGTCTTTCAAGTGTGGAAGCTCGAACATACAGATTTTCCTCTTTATTTAAATTTGTAGAATTATGTATTCGTAGAAATGTAGAATTAACTGTATATTTGATCAGGTTAGGAATTTTAATGCCAATTGATCACCATGTGTATTAACTGTGTAAACGTATTTTACGTTTAAGTTAAGGCCTATTTATTTTATTTCAGTAATATCAATTTTTTTAGTAATATCGATCAAACAATTAGACAGAATTGATGATGGGTTATTGCGGGATTTTTTTGTTAATTACTTTCTACATGACGAAGGTCGTTATTTAAAAATTGGTCTTTTTCTTTATTACAGTGTTTTTATAATTTTTTTGATTATTTAGTCTTAAATTATGTTTGTAAAATAAAATGAGATAAAAAAAAAATTATTTTATATAATTTATTGATATTTGATAAGTGATTTTTACCGTTGAAACTATGAGCTATAAGCATGGCAAAGTATTCAATCTATAATATAATAAACATTATAAAATAAAGTCACTTTTCGTGTCTGTCTGTGTGTGCCCTTAGTTTTCCTAAACTATGCAACGCGTCTTGACTATCATTTAGAGAATTTCGTAGGAAAGATTTATCTACATAAAACAATATTTTACATTTGTTTATAGTAGTAGAGAATCTTTTCCGATGCTTACATTGATGTAATGAAAGAAGCAAAAAGATTTAATATAAAATAATATATCTATCTAAAAATTCCGAGAGAAAACTCCGCAACAGTGTGTATATCTAACTTCTAAAGATAACTCAAAGTCATCATTTTTATCCTTTATACATTATTTTGAAATAATGTGTATTTACTATGCTATTTGACGAATATAATATTCATTCTTATCCAATTATTCAATCCATTACGAGTAACTAGAGGTTACGTTGGGAATTTAATTTATGTCATATGTAAATATTATATTATGAATATCTTGGAAAATATCACGAATTTAAAATTAAGCGGAACAAAACATAAAAAAAGTGGTTCGTGTGAAGATTCTTACTTAACTTCTATCACTTTGTTGAATTATAGACATTGCAACACCAAAAATAGATATCAATCGTTTAGACACTTTGGCGATATATTATTACAGTGGATCCATGCGTAGTTGGAGCGGGGGTCTCTAGTATTTTTAAATAGAATTATATATCCTAATGCTTAACAAGTATTATACTGTAAGCGCTACCTCGATTGCAGAGTTATCTATGCTTTATTATGTATTAAACTCTCTAGTAGGTACATATAAACGAGATCGAGTTTGAATATTTAACAAGACAATCTTGAAGTTACCACCAGAGACGTAGCATGTGAACATCTGAGATGCATGCTTGCTCGACTATCTAGGTGGCAATGAACAACGAATACATGATAAAGACTTCGGTCTGCGACATTTTTTCACCGGAATTAATCAAAATTCCGCTAGAGTCTAACAACTTACATAACAACAATTCACTCGGTAATCTCCCTCGGCTGGAGTACTGAGAGAAATTATAAGCAATTTACGATCCACTGACTTGAAAGTTCGGAGTGTTTACTGAATTATTGTTTAATATTGGGCCTTTCTCAAGCGAAGGGCCCTTATGCCTTTGAATTTGATTAAGAGACTAAATAATATTTTGTTCGATAATTGCCTAATCAAAATGATTTAATTTCTTTATCTTTACTCTGATATTGTGGTCGATAGGTGGATTTTTAACTGTGAAATAACAAAGCAATAGCTAAGAATGTATATATGTAACAATTGGGAAGAACTTCGTAAAATTTTTGGTTGTTTAACGAATGAAGTACTAAAAACACTGTTATTGAAGTGAAACTTCTTTAGAACCGTTGTGATTTCAAACCAAATGCAACGGAAAAAACGACAGGTAAGAGACACAAATACAAAAATATGTAGGATTAAGCCGGCAAATAATGAGGCAGATATATACATACTATTTTTGAAGTGAAATATTGAGCCAGAGCGAGAGAGCAAATGTCGGTGTGTAAGTATATTGCACACTGTTTAATATTTGCTTATATTTGAGCATTTAACGTATGTTAGTATATGTGAAAAGTACGTGTACTACTGTACACTGTATGCCGCTGCGTATTACAGCTTTTTAGTAAGAAGTCAGCGTGGTGTTTATTACTTAACAGTGTTTATGAGTATTTTTATATCTTGTTTGTTGAAATTGAAGATATGGAAATTGAGCAATAAATTATGTAACATATGGCAAATAAAATATAAAATAGCTTTTAAAATTAATCAAAATACTTTCATTTTTAAACAAATAAACTTTGTAATTATCCTACCCTTGTTATATATATTTGTCATTCTTTTGTTGATTTACTGGCGTTTCACTTCTATCGTGTATGAATCGCACACATGTTTTTTTTTTCTGTATACTTATTTTCAGTAGCTTCTATTGTTTATAATAGCTCTGGTAATAATTTTTCTAATCTATCTTGTACTGTAAAGTGAACAATTATTGTGTCTGCCTATATAATATGTAATTCATTTCTCAGGGACAGCTCTAATGCTTTTGAAAGACATTATGGATTTGGATAATGTTAGATTTGACTAGTTTTTCTAACCAGGTGTAAGTCTTGATAAATATTGTCGAGCTAAATGACGCTTTAAGTCATACAGGTAGGTACTAAGCAGTAATGTACCCCTGTTTTTCTTTACAATATTTTTAATTCGATTTTCGCTTTCGAAATTGCATATACCTCAAAGTTAAAAATTACTCAAAATCGAGTTGTTGTAAATACTGGTAAGAATTGTTACAATATTCAATTACTCGAAAGCGAACTATATAATAAAATGCATTCCCTAAATGGAATGTTCCAATATATTATAATATTTCCTTGTATATGTGTAATACGGTCAGCCCAATGTTCCAACAAGTGCTATAAATTTAACGTTTTGGCACAAAGCTCGCGTTATTGCGTATATTAATAAGCGGTCGGGCCCTGAATGGCGGCTTTCAGATTGTTAGGCCGCGTTTGTTCTCTGTACGGATTAGGAGGTCACTTGTTTGCAGTGATTAATTATTTATGTTGTTGACTAGGTTACTTCTTTGATCTGGGAAAGGAAAGGATTTGCTGTAAATACGGACAAAATTATTTTTATTTTCAGACCCAAGACCTACTTCGCAGATGGCTAAGTTTTCTCCATAACTGAGTAAAATCGTCCGATAGGGTAATAATTTAAATAAACTTGTTTTGCGAAACAGTAATGAACGTATATATCATGAATGTGGTGAAAAAATAATCGTCGAGTTTGTTCATAGCTCTTTTCAGCGAAAAATGTGTTCTTTACGTTATAATGCTAGATATAAAACTAAAATAATCTCTATTGTATTTAATCTAATTCTATATCATCTACAATTAAAGGTTGTTTAAGTAAAACGAAGGAATTATCAAATAGAACTAATCAAATCTGAAAATATATACTGTTGTATGAACGAATCGTTGTTCCGTATTACAAAAAGCATAAATTATATAACACACGATTGAACAACTTACCGTTTAGTTCCGCTACACTAATTGTAAAATACAGCCGGTAATAGTTTTATTTTTTCTTTTTTTGGCGCCGCAGAAGATTTTGCCAGTGTCAGTGTTCCAAAATGAGCAGTCGTAATAATTGTTACGCTGTAATACTGTTAATGTCATTAGTGCTCTATAAATGAAAATATAACATTAATATTTTTCATTTATTCTCTTCACATTTTTTGTTAATTTATTAATTTGATATTCAGAGCCGTACATAGATATTGTGTATCCAGAGCAATATATTTGGCTAGATGAGCAGCGTGATTGGAAATTATTTCGCCATATTCACATAAAGAGCATAGTTTTAAAATTCCTTTGAGTTTTCAGTCATACATTATTATTCTCCGATTAATTTTAATGTTTATTCTTGTAAGTATATGTAATTAGTCATTGTAATGATTGAAGCTAATGTTATTTTTAAAAATTGAAATAAAAACATTGATATAAATGTAAGTAAAGTAAATATTTGAATAAATTTTTTGGAAAGGTTTAAAATTTAACGATAAAATTTTATATCAATGTTTTGATTTTTTCTAAGTGACTAAACGAAAATCAGTTAACTTACTATGGCGTCACGAGAAAGTATAAAATAACATGGAACATATATTAAGTAATCTTGTCGTTTGATACCTAATAAATCTAGATCTAAATGAAAGCAAAATTATAATCGTCCATTTAATCTTCATAGACAGCACGTATGTGTACGTCTTCAGAATGGAATCAGGAAGTGTCTAGTACTACAATTAGCATCGTACAGTTATAAATTATTGGCCAATGCAATTGTCAAGGCATTACTTACTTGTTATTTTATATAAACTATCGTCGAATTGGCTTTGATATAATTTTAGGTTTGCTCGAATGTCTATACTTCATTTAATTTCAGTATTCGTATTATTAAATCCTTGGGTTACTTGCAGGAACCAATGAATAATAATATACTAGATATAGAAAAATATCACTTTGTCAGTTATATTGGAAATTTATGAAAATGGCCTGGTGTAAGCTTAAATTAACGTGAAATTTTGTAAAAAAAACGTTTGTAATGCTGTTATCACATATATTAAACAGACATTATTAAATTTCTATAATTAGAAATAGATATACAGTATCTATCTCTTTCGTTCCTATTACACAACGCTATTGCTATATTTTTCATCACACGATTAATGTTTGATTATGCCACTTGTTATTAATATCAAGAATGAGACAGATTATGGGGTATTCAATAGTACTCGATGGTATTTTTAAAAATTGTAAAAAAACAAACAAATGAAATATGTATTCATTGACAAGGAGTATATGTACCTACTCGTATTTCCTTAAATATTTTATAAATTGATAGACTATGAAACGTTTCAAAATAGTATTTCGAGATATAATAAAATGCGTTTGAAAATAAAATAATGAGAAAAAAATTATTACTTTGTTAGAAAACCGTGTAGAGCCACGGGCATAGCTAGTCAATAATATAATGGAAATTAAAACCATAAAAAATATGTTAATAGTATTGTAAACAACGCATTGAATACAAAGTGGGATATAATACAAGTAGATGAAAAAATTCAACGAACCTAAAAAGTTTTCGAAAGCATCATAAGATAGGTATTCTCGAAGGTTTATTATATAGCAACCGGAAAGGGTCCACTCAAGATCAATTCCGCGATACGGCGCCATAATTTCAATAAACGTCCATTGCACTCGCCCAAAAACCCAATTCTATTCGCCTTTCATATCAGATGGACTTATCAAAGATTAAAAAAAAGCGTACATCATTTTAGTGTCCACTCAAGAGTCATATTTGGGTTATCGTATAAATAAATGCTTAGAAATGCCATTACCATGCCCAATATATTTGGAAAGTATCTTCGGTTTTAATTATACGAATCATTTCATTTATACTTTCTTTTCCTTTTAATATATTGTAGGTTCTAAGATTTGAGCACAATCTCACTTTATAAATATATGTAAACACACTAAGCTTAGAGGGGGACTGGCTCTCACATGCAGCTACCGTAATACACACATAGGCGCTTGGCGACAGATATTCAACTTGAGGTTGGTAGCTTTCTTTAAAGAGGGAAAGTCCCGCATCGGCTACCCTCTCCCTGCCGGAGGACAAAGAGATGGTTATGCCGGACTCCCATCTGTTAAAATTCCTCTGCCTCTTCGGATGTATGTGAATGAGGGGCGCGGGATCGCACGAGCACGCTTCGCTACCCTAGTCACGCGCTTTGGTAACCCGTAGATGTTAAAGCGGGGACCTTCACCTCTGAGAAAGACGTTCTTTTTCCTTATACTTCTCGCAGAAGCTGCGAATATTATGCTTTTCCACTACGGGACCTTGTTGTGTGGCAACAGACATCCCCGTGATTGTCACCCGGAGGTTTACTATGGAGGTCTCTGGTGATGCAGACCTCCACCTCTACGTCCGCGACCGGATCATTCACAGCGAACCGTCGACGCATCGGCCGCTCTATCTCGTTATCTTTTAACCTCTCTCTTCAGGAAAAGAACTCTCTCGTAATAAGACACAACATCATACCATGCCCTCTCTCCACCGACCTTGAAACGAGTCACTGACGGTAGAGAGAGATCGCAATTGCCAATAACTGCAATAGGTACTCCACGCTTTTTATCTCACGTCGCGCATTCCAAAAACGCAAACCAATTACGTTCCGCTAAATATAAAATTAAATAATACGTTACGTGACATAAGAAGTAACAGTTCCAATAATTTCAGTTAATAACAGTAAACAATGAAATAATAATGAAAACCAATTAGATAAAAATGAGTTTTCAAATATTTACGAATGAAAAGTATATTTAAATACAAGTTCATACAATACATTTACGTACATTCTTTTTAAATTCACTAATGGGACATGTAAATTTCATATAACTTTATTGAATCATTTATCATTCATTTAACATAAATTACTAAAACAGTTTTGAATTACTACTAATTTACCTAATTCCTAATTAAAAATCTGTCTAACAACTAAATCCTCCGTCGTAAATATGAATGGGGGTCATACGCGATTTCTTTTAAGTCCATACCTGGCGATATCATCTATATATCATAGGAGATCTATCCCAATTCTCAACCCCTCAATTCCCTTTAGGTATCTCTTATATTCTGTGAGACAGAGAAATAATTTTTGATGATCGTTCCAATTTCGGACAATCACTTTTCTGTGTAAGGGTCTGCCTCCTTCGAGTACTATCTGTATTAGAATTCCTTGGTCCGTACGTTCTCTTAATTGGAAAACTTAACAAGGGTAGCTAGCGACTCATAATTGAAAATTTTGCATTTATAAACGGAGCTTTTACTCGTGGTTTCTCGCTCGTGTTAATATACATGTGGGCTGTCCCTCGGTTTCAGTACTTTTCTCTGGATGTCAACCAACCATCATGAAATTTTGCATACACGTTCTCAGGGGTACAAAAAGGACATAGGGTACTTTTCATTCATAAAATGTAATATTTCCTAGGGATAGATCGAAAGTAACATTAATGCAAGCGAAGCTGTGATCAAATACCAGTTTTATTCATTTTGTTTTTATTGGTTTGTCTGAATGGTAAAAATTAAATTAAGTAATATAAAAAAATATTGTAGAATTGTTGTGTCGAATTTAAATACCGATGCAGACGTTGATATAACTGCGGGCTGGAAACGCAATCCATCCAATATATCATAGAGGAATGTCCACTTAGAAAATACAACAGTTCTCCCAATGCCCTTGTAATTTTTACGGACAACACTCTAAAAAATGCCTGAAATAATTAAATATTCAACTATAATAACGATGGATACTTTGTTTAGACTTACGATTAAATAAATATATAATATATTGCATACCCCATGGAGAGTGAAGTATGACGAATACACACTTATAAATAAAGGTTTCGACATGTTGACGGTAGGAAAAAGACTGGTTCCCCTTTTTTTTTAAATTGATAAGACTAAAGTTCGTCAAGAGCTACTAAACTAAAAAAAGATAATCGGTTAAGAAATGAAGGAGACAAAGTACTACTAGACTGATTTATCTTAACCTGTTTATCTACATATATTGTTCCTATTTCTCACTTCCTGTGATTCCTGTGTTTAGTATATATACTGAAAATATACGACTGAATTTTCAATACTACAATATTTCATTTATTTACCTGAAAATTGTTACCTTTATGAAGGTATCGCACGTATATATTTACCTTGGTAAATCGTGCCTTGAATATAGACTCCAGACATCCCTGGGGAGTCGTAGCTGGGAAATCTAGATTACCAGTGTAAAGCTTTGCGTAGATATTGTATAAAATATTATATTTCATGCAGTACAGTACTGATTTCATTAATAATGTTATTGAATTGTTTTACTTTATAACCAGTGGAGATTTTATAATTTAGTGTAACTAGTTCCTTTTCTTTATGATTCCTAAAATAGGTATTCATGTAAATGTACTAATATAAAACTCATGTATATATTATAAGGAAGGTCTGGGCATAATCACCACGACATCCCTTGACGTATTGGCGGTTTCAAACTTTGACAAAATCTACAGTTCTCTTATTTTCCCACAAACGGTGGTACTACAAGAATATTTCTTAGGTACAGGTTTCCTCACGATGTTTTCCTTCACCGTCAGCCGATAGTGTTACCAATTTAAATTAGTAAATGTACGCGAATTCTGAAAGATTCGTTGGTACATGCAGGGGGTTAGAACCTGCGTACTACATCAGATTGATATTTCACTGGTCACCAAACCACCAGGCCACCATGACTTTTTGACGTGATAACGTCTTATAAATCAATGAATGCCGGCTGCACGCACGAAAAAGCATGACTCGTTGTCACGTTCTACCTGAGCCGAGCGTGCAGACGAGAGCGCAAAACAAGCGATAGAGAGGCGCGATCGGCCTAAGCGTTCGGCTTGTGACGCATCTATCTCACTTCCATTTCATCAGCCGATGCGTCCGAATAGAAGCGGGAGCGGCAGCACACTACCTCCACGTGAACTGTTTTGTCAACTGTTTATAAAGTGAAAAGTTAATGTGGTTTCCATTGTTTATTACAAGAACGGAAAAAAAAATTCGTCAATATTTTCTTATGACGTTACCACGTAATATTATCGTCCGTTAACCTATTTTACAGACAACCAATTTTTTTTGTAGCAACACTTTATGTCATGACATTTTTAGTAATAACAACATAATAATAAATAACATTAGCTGGTGTGAATGAAGTCGCATTCAGCGTTACGCTTTTGATGTTTCACAGGAGCTGCGTACGGAAGTTGGGATGAAAATAAAATTAATTTTAGTTTACAGAAAAGCTTATATGTATAATTGATCCTATGTTTAAATAAATAAATATTATTTCCTCGGATTTCAGTGGCTTTATTTGAAAACACGCAAATAGCCGCTAAAATTTCACTAACGTTATATGAAGTACACGTATTTGAAAAAATGATACACGCGCCATCTATATTGTACGGTAGTAAGTTTTCTAACATGATACCATATCAGAAACTTTCACGCGAGTGCCAACAACAGCTATATGAATTTTCAATTCAGTTGGATAAAGTATGGATGGGCGAACGCATAGAAGAACACCGACATAAATATAACATTCTAATACGGTTTTATTATACACATATAAGGCCTTACGGTTTCACTCGAGCTTGTTATGTAATGATTATCTGTTGCAAATAGTTGAGTCGTTATAAGATAGAAATTATGTAAATATTATCTGTATTCAAATATTGAGTCACCAATGTTCATGACCATCGGTTGAACGATACAGAAGTTGATATGAGGATTTTTCTTAATTATGCAATGGAAAATCAGTAGCAATCGCCGATAGATTTACAATCCATCGCCAGTCACCGCTGTTATGCAGGCCTGCAAGTATATCATCTACTGTTCATACACTGGGTAATCTCGTAACGCGACAAACCAAAAGAGAGTCACTGTGACGGTTTTATTATTATGTTTTGTACTTTTCACTTCTTCGATATCTATTTGTAAGGAATCTTATTGTGATATTTGTTACGGTATATATCACTAGATGTTGTTGATATTTAAAATGTTGAATTCTGTAATTTTAAATTTTTCTCAACTAGCAACATTTTGACGAGTAGACTTCAATACTGCACTCTAGTATTCATTCAATAAAATAAATGTATAATGTCGTTTTAAAAGTTAAATAATTTATTTGTATTGTTTTTATACTCTTCTTTCTTTTTTACTAAATGTTCACCAATGATGTGTTCTTTATTATGCGTGTTTGCGTGCGTGCGTGCGTGCGTGCTTGCGTGCCTGCGTGTGTGCGTGAGTATATTTGTTTCTAAGTATAAAGTGTTTTCTTTTATCACTTCCGTTACATGATGACCAACCGAATATTCCTCTATGCATCGTAGCGGCCCCATTGAAAATCAACGCTGTAGTATTGCTTGTACTGCAACATAACGCTAAAATAGGGTTTCCAGTTGTTGGAATTTTTTTATTCATCTGTATATCCATTATTTAATTGTTTTACTTTGGTTCGAACAATAAAACTATTTCGTTCTTCTTTGTATTTATTCCTATAATAAGCACAGTAAATTTTCGAACTAGTGAAACATATTTTCATTATAAATACCGTTCTATACATACATACATTCGTATGTATCTATTGATCGCAGGTATTAGTACTGAAAACGGATAGCTAGAGCGTTGATTAAAAAAAAATGAATGTTATATAGTGTACTCTGTGGTTACAGCCTAGCTGATTCAAATCCCTACTAGCTCATTCGTAGCTGTATGTGTTCTAACATCAAAAACTATTAAATAATATTTACTTACACAGCTTGTAAGTTATATATAAGTAGACCATTCCCAATTTGCACAAATTAAATGCTCGAACCCGTTAATGAAATATTTTTAATGTCGTCATAATTAATAGTGTTAGAGTGGCGGTCGATCATAAACCTACAGGCGTTGTAATTGTGTCCGTCCATCAATTTTATTACGGTCTCGCGTGTGCCGATGTTATCTCACAGTTGTCGGAACGAACTTATCGAGGCAAAGTTGTCGCGATAACTTCAACAAAAATAATGCTTCTAAATAAAACCAGTTTACGATTATGAAAGAAATTTGTTAATATAGTGTTTTTTTTAACTCGTACAACTATAATTTTGACCCACAACACATTTAACCTGAGCTATGAAAATAAATTGATCGATGTAACAGTGTAATTAATATGAATTTTGAATTATTAACAGGAGTTTCCGTTTTTTTTTATTTATGACTAGCTCGTGTCCATGACTTCGTTCTCTTAAAAATGTTTTTATGTTTTATTTATTTATTTTATTCTTTATAGATTAGCGTTTGACCACAATCTCATCTGATGTTAAATGATGATGTGGTCTAAGATGGTAGTCTCCCTCCAGACTGGCTCTCAAGTGCAGCTGCCGGAACACACTGACAAGTGCTTGGCGATATATTTTCAACTTGAGGGCAGCTAGCCAGACGGACTTAGAATATGCCCTACCACCATGCTATGGTTTCATCACGATGTGTTTCCTTCACCGAAAGCTCCGACTCAGTTGCTAGTATTCGAACCTACGAACTATCCTTCGACGCTTTGTCCGAATACTCTACCAGCTGAGCGATCATCGCTTCAATTTGAAAATTACGCACTGTACGTTGATTATTTGTGCGCTGTTGTTTCTTTATTTATTTGTAATTTTATCATATTTTTGAGCCTCTGCGTATTAATGTGCCCTAAATAATATTCTATCTGCTAGTAAAACTCTCATGAAAATCGGTTCAACCGTTTCTGAGATATACCCGAAAGAACATAGACACATGTATAACGGAGAATGTTTTGAAGAATATTTTTGATGTGGTGCTCTCATCACCGTTCTCAACTCGCTGCTGACTGGTTGCTAATCCACATTTGAATGATCAGAAAAATAGCAACAACCGTAAGGTTTTATAGAAGCTTCATTATGCGCACGCTAACGTTGTGGAATGGATTACCAAGCACGGTGTTCCCCCAGGTAGACCCTCTAAGCGGCCCTGTCCGCCAACGAAGGTCTGGCAGAAGGAGAGGAGCGCGCCTATCCCCCATTCTTCCACCATCGTCGCCGAGCCAGAGGGGATGTGTCTGAGGGCCCATTTCTCCATTGCACTAGATCAGCTTACGAGGGGAGGCGGCTGGTTGTGTACCAAGCTTGCCTCCCTATAAGGACGACGCCCGGCGGCCATCTTTTTTTTTTTTTTTTTTTTTTTATGAGAATGGAGGCAAACGAACAGACGGGTTACCTGATGGTAAGTAATCACCGCCGCCCATGGACACCTACGACACCAGAGGTATCACAGGTGCGTTGCCGGCCTTTGAGGAAGGAGTAGGCTCGTTTCTTGAAGGTCTGTGGGTTGTATTGGTCCGGAAACGCTGCCGCTGGGAGTTCATTCCAGAGTGCCGACGTACGTGGGAAGAACGCACGTGAGAACCGCACAGTAGACGACTTCCAACCATCGAGATGACATTGATGGAATTTCGTTTTATGGCGAGTCGTTCGGTAATGGAACTCAGCAGCAGGTATCAATCCGAATAGTTCTTCAGAACACTCTCCGTGGTAGATCTTGTAAAGGACGCAAAGTGACGCAACATCCCTACGAAGCTCCAAAGTGTCGAGCCCTAAGGAAAGCACCCGGTCGTCAACGATTCTAGCCGCTCTCCGTTGGATTCGGTCAAAAGGAAGTAGATGGCATTGCGGCGCTCCGGCCCAGAGATAAGAACAGTATTCCATGTGTGGCCGGACTTGCGCCTTATAAAGCTGAAGGCGGTGAACCGGTGTGAAATATCGTCCCGCTCTGTTAAGGATACCTAACTTTTTTGAGGCCAGTTTTGCTCTACCTTCCAAATGACCACCAAACTGAACGTCGCTAGATATGTCGATACCGAGGATACTAAAATTAGGCTCAGCAGCTAGAGGAACTCCTTGAAAATTAGGGAGTGCGTCAAAAGAAGTTTTTTTGGCGGTGAAGGCGCATACCTGTGTTTTTGTGGGGTTAAAATCGACTAGGTTTTTTCTTCCCCAATCCAAGACACGCTCCAATGAGGTCTCTATCTCGGACACAAGTTTGTTCCGGCACTCGTTAACGCGTTCCCGAGAAACACCTGCACGACTGGTATATAGAGCATCCACAGTACTGTCGTCTGCATAGCAGTGAATGTTACAGATGTTCAACATATCATTAATATGCAGAAGAAATAGGGTAGGGGATAGCACACAGCCTTGTGGGACTCCAGCGTTCACGGGCTTGAGATCCGAGCATGCACCGTCAACAACGACTTTTATGCTCCGCTCCGTGAGGAAACTGGATACCCAATTGCGTAGTTTCTCGGGAAGTCCATATGAAGTAAGCTTCGAGAGAAGCGCTTTGTGCCAGACCCGATCAAAAGCCTTGGCGATATCCAAGCTAACGGCCAGAGCCTCCCCCTTTTTTTCGACTGCTTCCGCCCATCTGTGTGTCAAAAAGGCTAGAAGGTCACCAGCTGAGCGGCCTTGACGGAAACCGTATTGGCGATCATTAATAAGCTGGTTCTCTTCTAGATACTTTAGGAGCTGGCGGTTTATGCAGGATTCCATTGTCTTGGAGAGCAGGGAGGTAATAGCAATGGGCCTATAGTTAGATGGATCAGAATGGTCGCCTTTTTTGGGGATCGGGTGGACTAAGGCAGACTTCCAGGTGGTAGGGACAACGCCTGTAGAGTAGGAGAGCCGGAAAAGACGCGCTAAAACCGGGGCCAGTTCCGGAGCACATGTCCTAAGCACGATTGCGGGTATTCCATCAGGCCCACTCGACTTAGAGATATCCAAAGAGAAGAGTGCTTTGCGTATAGCACTTTGCAGAAACCGAACATTTGGCATCAAGCTTTCGCAACGCGGGATGGTGGGTGGTAACTTCTCCTTGCAATCCAGAGTCGAGTTGGACGCAAAAAGACCGCTTAGAAGATCAGCCTTGTCTTTAGCGTCATGGGCCAACGATTCGTCTTCCCTCCGCAATGGTGGAAAGGATGGCCGGCAAAAATTCCCAAGGATAGCTTTGGCGAGAGACCAGAACGCCCGGGTTCCCGAAGGGAGACGAATCAATCTCTCACCAATTCTATCAATAAAAGCTGACTTAGCTAAGGCGATTGCTCTTTTGTAAGACCTGGAGGCAAAGTTGTACTCCTTCTTTAATGCGCTAGTGTTTACATCCTGTGACGCCAGAGCCTCAACCCAGGCTCGGTAGCATTTCTTCTTCCGACGGCAGGTTATTCTACAGGAGTGACCGAACCAGGGTTGAGATCTCCCTCCGACGGGCACCATGTAGCTCGGGATAAACAATTCCATCCCCTGGAGTATAACGTCGGTTATGATGTTGGCGACGGCATCAGGATCATCCAGCGAAAAGCAAACTTGCCGCCATGGGTAAGAAGCAAAGAAAGTTCGCATCCCATCCCAGTCTGCTGACCTATAGTGCCAGACTTGGCGTCTGCTCGCAGGGCGCGAGCGAACTGGACGTGTAAGTGGTACAGTTGTCCGAACCAAGCAGTGATCCGACGTGCCCAGAGGAGCATCGACGTTTATCTGATAATTGTCCGGATGAGAGGTCAGCAGAAGGTCCAACAGTGAAGGCATATGGTTCTCCACATCCGGTACACGCGTAGGCGAGGTAACCAATTGTGTGAGGGAGTATGCCAAAGCAAAATCAAAAAACAAATCTCCCCGCGTAGTCGGTGGTACGT
The DNA here is from genome assembly GCA_035772565.1 of Antheraea assamensis. Lineage (NCBI taxonomy): Eukaryota > Metazoa > Arthropoda > Insecta > Lepidoptera > Saturniidae > Antheraea > Antheraea assamensis. Next base: position 105,273 of record JAQQSE010000054.1, on the reverse strand, counting down.
GAACCAAGCCATTCAGCGTGGTGGGCGTTGAAATCGCCAAGAACCACGATTTCTGCAGAGGGGATCTGATGGAGAATTGAGTCGGCCATCATTTGGATGTGCTCCATAAGGCGATTCGTTTCTAAGTCACCGCTATGCGACCTGTATACGCATGCATAGACCCGCGGGTGATCTGCGCAATCTACACGAAGAATGATTAAAGAGAGATCTTGACCTTCAAGATTGGCCAGGCGACGGACGCAAATATCCTCCCGGACAAACGCGCAAACCCCGGCTCGGGGTACGAATGCGTGTTCAATGTTATAGCCAGGGTATCGCAAGTATGCAATGTCAGAAGGAAAAGTTATCTGCGTCTCAGTTAGAAACATCAAGGCCGGCTTCTCCGTCTCAAGGTGGTGGTGGACAGAGTTAAGGTTGGAGTGGATTCCCCTTATGTTGCAGAAATCCACGCGCAGCGTGGGAGGGGGTGCCGACGATTTTTCCGTTTCGTTGCCTCTGGCCGAAATGACAAGCGGATTTTTGCCCACCCCAGAATACGAAGGGCAGCCTGAGCGGGTACGCTCAGGGGGGGATTCTCCTCCACATAGAGTGTTGGTACCCCCCTGGGGTAAATTACTCTTTAAAACCGCTATCATATTTTGGGAGGGGAGGGGGAGGGCCTCCGGCGCTCTCACTGACCGAACCAAACGCAATAGTACAAGTACTGTTACTTTAAGCCGATTTTCTGTGAGAGGGTGGTACTACCCCGGACGAGCCGGCCCATTCGCGCTGAGATCCACTTAGGAATACAGCATGGCTCTACCACCTACATCAACGTTGGGGTGACCGCTGGGGCGGCATGGTCATAGCACTGCACCATCCCGTGCCGCCCCAACCAAAACGGCGGTCGTAAAACCGTGGGGTTTTAATGAGTAGGAGTCTCACACTACCCACTCTCCCACCTCGGGGGGGCTGGTGTGTCCATGATGGATTTCCCCATGTTAATAAAAAGGATTGAAACACGCTCTTCAAGGTCGGCAAAACAATAGCCATAATCCTGGTGTTACAGTTGTGCATAGGTGACGGTAGCCATTTAACATCAGATATGCCATGGCACATGTGCCTGTTTGCTGGCCTTTGGCATAAAAGAAAAAAAAAGACACTTCAGTTTTATTTACCATAACTTATATTATATATGTGAAAGCGAGTTTGTTGCTCTTTAAACGCCTTAATTACTCTACCGAACACCATGCGTACACGTTCTCTGGGATACACAGAGGGTATAGGCATAAAACGACATACTTTTCACCCAGAATGAAAGAAAGAAATGTACTGTTCCCGAGCGACATTTCTAAACTAAATAAGCGAAGTCGCGAACAAAAGGTAGTATATTACTGAACGAAAATCATCTAAATAGTAAACGTTCCATATTAAAGATGTCGATTTGGATCGTTTCAGTACTGATTACAGCATTACGGGAACCGATAATATCTGTAAAAATTAATAAAACACAACATTATATTATTTGAATTTTCATGAAATACACGTTGTATAAAATATTATGAATATAATTTTACCTCACTTTATGAATGTTGTCGGCCGATAACGTTGCGAGAGTGTCGGCCGAACGTAAACCTACAAGGCTCTCGTAATTGTACCGATCTATCAATTTTTATTACGGACTTTCGTGCACTGATCTTATCGAAGAGTTATCGAAACAGAGAGCAAGTTGTCGTTGTAAATCTGATAAATGAAATTAAGAAAGAGTCTTAAACGTGTATGATTTTGCATATGTAAGATGAAATTGTATGCCGACATCGTGTAATGAATGAAATCTACCGTTGTTCGCACATCAGTCAAAGCTCTTGGATAGATAATGATCAATTTCTTTAGTTTTATTATGTTATTGAAGTTATACTTCTTTTGGCGCGTTAGGGAAAAATGATGAGAGTAAATATTTACGATGCGCGCGCACACCGGCACGAAAAACTGACACCCTGAAGTTAGGTATAGTCATTATTTTATTCAAAAAAGTATGTTTTCTATTTATTCTTAGTGTCGCTACTTCTACAAACGTAGAATAAGGCGAAAAATAAAAATTTTGAAAAGATTTTTATCTTTTTACGCCAAAGAAGTATAACTTCTAACGCGTGTACATAAGTTCACACACACTTTTTTGTATATATTTTATAGTTTTATTATTAAAAAAATATCACTATAGCTCCATTCAATGTAGAGTTATTACATCTTTAAGAAATTACAATTTTTATAAATACTACGCGCGTTTATCAATTTGTGTTTTTTTGTCGTATAGAAGTAAACAAGCGGTGCGTTTAGAGGTTTTTCCTCTGTATATAAGATATATTGCTAATATAGTAAACAACGCAGACGGCGTCACGGGCATCAGTTAGTATCAAATAAGCTATTCAGTCAAAATGCATGCTAGTCCCCTAAATTCATATTTCGCATAACCATTTCTGATTAAATATTGCTTTCGAATTGGTAAATAGAAATTCTGTACTCATCATAATAAAAATGACAGCGCTGACTCTGTGTATATGGAACCAAAATCTTTCTACAAGTAAAGCTATAGTGCAGGATTCAAATTTTAGTCTACATTGTGACTGATGTAGTCTAAATTGAAGCTAATTCTGCTATCGCTTTGTTCTGGCGAAATATGTAGTTTGAGGGCCGATGTTATAGCTAACGTTAAATATCGAGGTTTTTTGGCGGCATCTTGGTCTGTTATGTAGTGGCTTTTTTATTTTATTCATAATCTTGTGTTATTAGACTCTATATTTTGTAATATTGGTGGTGTTTTACGTAATATAGTTCGGTTATTATGCACAAGTGAAGTGGATGGGAAATAATACCACGGAGCATGCATTCTGAGATGCCACCAAAACTCCATGGAAAGTTCTAACAAGTAATCCACCATTTTGTTAGAACATTATAATTATCACAAGACACTTACTTGAAACAAAACATTGACACTGGCAAGTGCTTCTGGGGTGCCAAAACAAGAAGAAGAAGAAGAAGAAATATAGATTAAAAAATTCACGCTCTATCAGAAAAGACATTCGATAGAGTTGTAACAAAGTCACTGAGAAAACATCGTTAGAATGTTCTTATGGAATTTTCATAGGGAAGTCTGATGAACATTTGTTTATAGGACATTTAATTTTAAAAATACCCGAGCGATTTTGTAACAATTTCCTCGTTGGAAAATGAATGTTATTTTGTAGAACATTATAAGCGTTGTGATAACGTAGTGTCTACTTTGCGTTCGTAACATATTTTCTATATATTACTACAGTATTTCGTAATATAACTTGGCACCAGCTTGCAACGTAACACCTCATGACGCGTGAAACGCCTACTACAGACGATAAGTTTTCGAATTGTATCTTACTACAAAATTAAGCTTTTCATATCGTCTTTGAAATTTTGTTTTTAATTCATTTATAATTCTTACACGACCGGGTGATATTTACCAAATTTATAAAATTTTTATTCAAAATCTAAGCGTTTTGTATGTTTTAACAGGTTAACGTGTTATAATAAAAATAGCTGCAGGCGTTTAGAGCGAATGCACTTATTCACGATTTGATTTTTATTTAATTATATAATAATTACATTACTTTTAAAGTAATTTAATACAATGTCAGCTAGTATGTAACATATTAGGATATCGTGTCGTTCAAATTAAGTTTAATTCTTTTGGAAAGCATTGTGATGAAATTGAATCTGAAAATGACATCATTGAATGGCCCTTGTAATGCCCAACTGGTTAAATGTGATCCCCAAGTTGAAAATTTGTCATCAAGCATCGGTACATGTTTTCTGGAAGCTGTACTTCTGAGCCATTCCTGTCTACCGTCGTAACATCATATGAGACTGTATTTTAAGAGTTAGAGGCAATAAACAATGAATAAAATATGAAATTAATAAACACCGGTGAATCTCACCATCAATGACAGATTATACCTCAAAAGCCTAACAGAAATCTTCCCCAATCGAATGACGCGGCCCCTCTGTGGGCGCCTGCCCGCCCTACAGTCGACGCTCAGACATCGCGATAGCCGCACGCCGCCCGACGGGTAGGCTCGCGTTTTTGTTTCGCTTACGTGATTGTTTCTGTGTTTGAAGTGTCTCGTGTTTATAACGGTAAGTTTTCGCTATGTATGATTTAAGCTATATTACTTGAGGCTGGGACTGAACGCCCTACACTTAAGTTTTATAGGCAACAGTTTATTTCGTATGGCATTACGCCGGTTGTTGTTGCCAGAGGACGAAGGGGTTTTTACGCGGCAAAACCAATTAATTTTAATACACTCAGTTGTACTGTATGTTTATATGAGTGGTTGTTTTTTATATTGTTTTTATTATTAGTCTTTAATAATATGATCTAAAAATATAACTTTGTTGCGTCAAGAAATTTATTGGTAAGAAAATGTCGAGTATTGGTTTAGCAACCGTTCGGTTGTCGTGAAGTTGTATTGTTTACAACACACTTAGGTAGAGAAATACCTGCAGATTTTTAATAATATTTATCTTGTTTTCAGTTCTGATATATAAACATTATTTAGATATATGATAACACTAAAATTTATTAACAAATGTGTCTAAAAATAACTTAGCAAGTAATAATATTACGTATACAAAAACTTTAGCTGTAAATATTTCTAGTGACTTTTCTATCATAACCATAATTGTCAGTTCTCTATGTTTGGGCGTTAAATGACTATATACTAGAGGATATATATATTAGCTGTTTAGTTGTAATAATACAGGTCATGTGTAATTTTGAATTAAAAAGACGACATTACCTTCTTACACTTATCCCACCTAAGCAGGGTCAGCACAACATGTTTCCCTCTTCCACTCTCCTCTGTTAGATATCATCTCAGTATTCACACTCCTTATGCACATCGATTCGATCTTCCTCTACTCCTATATCCGTCCACATTCATACTTAAAAGTTTTCTCGTTACTTGACTTTAAAATCTCTGCAAGACCTGCCTATACCATGTTATCCTATGACTCCTTAACTTGTATATCACTGGTGCTATTTTCAAACTTCCTTTGATATACCCATTGCTAATCTTGCCCATTCTGGTTACATCTCAACTTTCACATCTTTGCCGCATGTAATCTTCTCTCATCCGTCTCTTTGAATTAAAAAGCCGTATATTTCGTCTTTTGTATGTGATGTGTGTTTATCTCACGTAAGGAGTTGTTGTACACCATGAAGCGATGATGGCTCAGTTGGTAGTGTGTTCGGACATAGCGTCGAAGGATGTAGGTTCGAATCCAAGCAACTTAGTCGGAGCTTTCGGTGAAGGAAAACACTGCGATGAAACCATAGCATGGTGGTAGGGTTTTTTCTAAGTCCGCCTGGCTAGCTGCCGCCCTCAAGTTGAAAACCTGTTGGTGTGTTCCGGCAGCTGCACTTGAGAGCCAGTCTCCCTCTAGGTTAAGCGTAACTTACCATCTTAGACCAGATCATCATTTAATATCAGATGACATTGTGGTCAAAACGTTTACCTATAAAGTATAAAAAAAAGTTTTACGTTTGTATATAGGTCATAATGATGATACTGATTGACTACTGAATGATGACATACTACTGATGATACTAATAAACTACATTTTATTCGCACTAATATAGATTTGATGTATCCTTCGATCCCTCGGGAATAGTACATTGTTTCAGGACGTAAGGTACTAATGTCCCTTTCTGTACCCTTGACAATAAAATTGCGTGATAATCGGTTAAGTAATTGAGGCTTGAAAGCGTAACAAACACACCTTCTCATTTATAATATTAGTTAGAATTTATACAGTCAATTATTATTCTACGTTTAAACTTATCTTTTATATATGTATTCACAAGACAGTTGCCAAGAAACATTAAACTCGGATCATTCTACGCGTATATCTGCAATTTAATCTTCCTTAAACATGTGTGGTGACATTTAATTTAAGTTTTACATTTCTATTATTTTGAATGCAGATGAAACTGTCATATCCTATTTCCAGTTAAGAGCAGATTTTATATTTGCATGTAACTTAAATTTATTTTTATGTGTTAAAGAATAGTAAATTATTAATACTAGGAATGTATATTTTAATACCATACAAAAGTTATAGCCTAGAGTAGCCATAGGCGACGATTGATTCAAAAGACATTTTGAACCCGTCGGGAATGAAGTTGCTAGTTTATATTTGCCTGGTAAGACGTGGTGATTGTGCACTGTATTAGTTGTCATAGTGACTTGCTTAGGTGTATCCCGTTCTAGAATCAGCCAATGTGTATCCAGTAATTAATCGACGCAGTGACTCTCTTATAGTTTGACGCTTTTCAAGATCAGTGAGTGTGTGTTTCCAGCAGCTAAGAGGCTTACCTGCTGTTGTCCTTTGAAGCGATGATGGCTTAGTTGATAATGTATTCAGAACCGCGTCGTTCGACGTAGGTTCGAATCTCCGCGACTGAATCGGAACTTTAGGGGAAAGGAAACATCGTGATAAAACCATAACACGGTGGTAGGGTTCTTATTATGTCCGCTGGGCTAACTACCACCCTCAAGTTGAAAATCTGTCGTCAAGCACCTGTTGGTGTGTTCAAAGCCTCTCCCGGTTTATCATTTTTACCATCTTAGACCGTCGTCATTTAACACCAGATGAGATTATGGTCAAAGAAAAAATCGTAGCAACGACTGTTAATGGATTGTAGATCTCTCGCTGGACAATGTTGTTTTTTATAGCACTTTACTTGCCATAAAGGACGGCGCAGTCATTTTGTCGCTTTACGAGAAAAATAAACCACGTAGTCTCTACTAAATAACAGTTGATAACAATTACTTAGATTAAAAAAAAAACTAAATTTAGTATGAAATCTTTCGAATTAAGTTATTGTATTTCACAGTGTTCGTTTATGTGATATACCATATTAAAACTATAAAATAATGCTTTTAAAAATTCTAGTTAGGTATCTTCTAGATACCGATTTACTGAAGAAATCTCGTGTAAAAAGAGAAAAAAAAAGCCCACTTCATTCCCCAACTGTCCGGACCAACAAATTCGCGCGTTAACGTTTACAAAAGAAATCCATTTAGATTTTTTCAACCCTCAGTCTCAGTTCGAGAGCTGTAATCTTGAACACTACGACTTATCTTACCTAAACATTTGATTTTCTATAAAGGAAAAGCGATCGATATCATTCAGTCTACGTAATTGGGTAAGGCCGCCAAAATTTTAATTTTTGCCTGGAGCAAATAATATGAAAATGTCTACGTCAATTTCAAAAGAAACTCAAACATTATAACCCTCCTGATGGTTGTAATCTGTGAAGTGATTAATTCGCTAGCTTTTCCAAATTATAAACTGTATTTAACATGTTTATTTAATAAAAGTTAAACTTAAATGCTACTTAGGTCTCTCAAATTTCGGCAAAATTACAACGTCTTTCACTGACATAAAATGTCACAATAAAGATTTCTTTCTTTTTTTATTTAATTGATAAATCTAAAGTTAAAATCACATTCAGTGTAAGATAATTAACTATAATTGTAAGTAATTATGTTGTAAAATTTTTAAATATTACAGGTTTTATGTTCTTTACAAAATATACCATATTTTTGAAGTTATACTTATTTTGACGCGTTAGGGAAAAATGATGAGAGTAAATTTTTACGATGCGCGCGCACACCGTCACAAAAAAACCGACACCCTGAAGTTAGCTATAGTCAACATTTTATTCAAATTATTATAGGTAGTAACGTGGTGGCTACGCTGAAACTGTTACTGGTTTCAGCATGAATGGGTCGGCTCGCCCGGAGTAGTACCACCCTCTCACAGAAAACAGACGTGAAGTAACAGTGTTTGCACTGTTGCGTTTCGTTCTGTCAGTGAGAGCGCCGGAGGCCCACATATATTAAAAGGCCGGCAACGCACTTGCGACTCCCCTGGTGTTGCTAGTGTCTATGGACGGCAGTGATCACTTACCATCAGGTGACCCACCTGTTCGTTTGCATCCTATAACATAAAAATAATAATAATAATAACGTATGTATGCATTAAATACCTTTTTTTCTATTGTTAATATAGTTTTTTCTACAAACAGAATAAGGCGAAAGATAAAATTTTTGAAAAGATTTTTATCTTGTTACGCCAACGAAGTATAACCTCTAACGCGTGTACGTAATGAAACACTACTTTTTTTTTTCTTTTCTGTTACTTATTTTTGTATTATGAATTTCATACGTTTTGATATGGAGCAAGCTTTACAAATAAATTAGGTTACTTTTGTGATACTTTGATGTTATCACAACATAAAAAGTTACTATGTAATTTTTTTAAGTAAAAGAGGGAATTCATTTTGGCGAGCTTACCGAATTGCTACACATAAATTCACATAGTCACACAAATATTTGATACAGACATACACGTATATTTCTAATTTGATTCTTAAGGTTTTAGAAAAAAGAAATTAGAACTAACGAGTATTGATATCTTCGAAAGTTGTATAGATTTATTGCGCTAGTACAATTTCTTACTCGGCAAGTTATGCGGTTTTTATTTCGTATGCGAAATTTTAATAAGAATTTTGGGCATGTGTCGTTACTAGCTTCTGCCTGTGGTTTCGCTGGCGTTCATGTACTTCTTTCTTTTAAAAGTACACTAATCCAGCAACGTTATATTTCTAGTCCGATTACAATTAATAGATAAAAGTTTTATAAACTACGAAAAGCTTTTGCGTTTGATTCTATATTAAATACATAAAGAACTATGAAAACCGACAAGAATGTTCTTGTGATATATTTAATGAGCGTAGAAAGAGATCGCTTCATAGGAAATTATGTTCTATAATTACGTAATGACCCGTTTCAACCAACCACCACACTTTGAGAACCACCCACTGTTCATCCATGTACCGAGAATTTTTAGTCTGTGGTTATTGGAGTAAAGCGTCTGTGAAAATAGTTGCTAAAAGTCGTCACCGTTAGCTTTTACCAGCCCCGTATGTGGCATTAGCTATTGTGCAATCGATTTTCAGTAGTATTTTCAGTTTTACACGATTTTCGTTTTAAATTATAATAATAACTATATAATTAAGTAGGTGGTAGAGCTACGCTGAAGCTATTACTGGTTTCAGCATGAATGCGTCGGCTTGTCCGGGGTAGTACCACCTTCTCACAGAAAACCGACGTGATGTAACAGTGCTTGCACTGTTGCGTTTCGTTCGGTCAGTGAGAGCGCCGGAGGCCCACATATTTAAAAGGCCGGCAATGCACTTGCGACTCCCCTGGTATTGCTAGTGTCTATGGACGGCGGTGATCACTTACCATCAGGTGACCCACCTGTTCGTTTGCCCCCTATAATATAAAAAAAAAAAACTAAAAATTTAAACTTTTTTCAACGATTTATAAATGGTGCTAAATTTCTCGTTTTGAATGTTTCTTGGATTTTTTGCTAATTATTATTTTCATGGATTTGTCTTGATTCTAATAACTCGGTTATGTCTCTTCTGTTAGGATTTTGCGTAAAAATAATTTTAGCCAATAGTTTTATTATAAGTTTTAATATTATTTTTACAGTTATTAAATAATTATGCATGTCACTGTTATAATATAAATATAATAGTAATTATATTAATATATATATATATATATGATTAAATAATTTATTTACCACGTTCCATTATAGTAATTTCGTTAAGATAATAAAAGCGATAAAATCAACATTATTTTAATAACTTAAGATACGTCTACGTCGTTTCCATGGTCTGGCAGACGAAAACACTCCTATTACAATAATACAAACAGAGATAAAATATTTGCACAGACATTTAACAAATGAAATACGAGTGTTAAAAACTCTGGCAATACAATAAACAGCGAAACGGGGGGAAGGAATATAATTTCTTATGAACAACGATTAAAACGCTTGGAAAACGGGGGATTTATCGTGACTCAGTTAGGTCATTGTGAAATGATGATAAATAACTTAGTTTCTAACGCTATTACATGAGTTAATTATTATTTACCTATTATGAAATATGGAGAGCAATTATTATGGCAATGAAGAAATATGTTTGATTATTTTATACAGTTTTGTTATTTCATTTTGCAATTGTTAGGGAAACTTACTATAGAAATATTAAATGAAGACTGGATAGGATGAAGGTTCGCACAAAAGGAAGAAAATTTGTTTAGGAAAGAAGTTACGTTCGATTGGTATTTAGAAAGAGTAGAAAGTGGAGGAACTTAAATAAGGAACAAAGGTGTTCATTTATATTTAAATAAGGAAACAGTAGTACGAAATGAATCAAAACTTTTATCGCGTGTGTTAAATTGCCTCCTACACGTTATTATAATTATTATGGCGATAAGTAATTTGAACCGGTGGCATGCAGAGGAGTTTTGGACTTCTGAGGGAAGCAGTAGGAGTAGGTATATACATGGTACTTACAAGTCCAGAACCTTTTTTTTTGTTCGAACTTACTACACTGTTGACCCGGCAAGGCCTTTACAGTTTCACCGGACTACACAAGTCCAGAACACTCAATGGCTCAACAAAATATAATTTAAAAAAAAAAAGACAGATTTGGTATTCACCTACGTTCATGTAAAATACGAAAATGACAATATCCAGATTATGTTCTATCATGTTAATATAATTCTTATAACTTTAGCCTGTAAGTATCGATTTTTCATAATAATATATCAGTCTTTCTGTTTTGATCCCCATACAACCTAATTGTACAGACTTTTGTTAATCAAGCTTATATGTCGTAGAATCACCATCAACATCTCCTTTAACAATGAGAAACCCCATTGAAGGGATTATGGCTCAGTTGGTAGTGTGTTCGGACACAGTGTCGAAGGACGTAGGTTCGTATCATAGCTATTGAGTCGGAGCTTTCAGTGAAGGAAAACATCGTGATGAAACCATAGCATGATGGTAGGGCTTTTTCTTAGCCCGTCTGTCTAGCTACCATCCGCAAGTTGAAAATCGGTCGGTCTCAAGCACCTGTTGGTATGTTCCGGCAGCTGTACTTGAGAGCCAGTCTCCCTCTAGGCTTAGCGTGACTACCATTTTAGACAACCATCATCCTTTAACATCAGATGAGATGGTGGTCAAACGCTAATCTATAAAGTATATAAAAAAGTGACTCTTTATTTTAACCTAAGCACATCAGGTAGGTAGACAGCCTATCTGATGGCAAATAGTTACCGTCGCCTATGGATAGCTGCAATAGCGGGGATATATCACTGTTATGTGCTGAACTTAAAGAGCGTACTTCATTTCCTTTTTGAAGGGGCTTATGTCATAACCCTGGGAGAAGACCGTACCGGATAACCAATTCCACAACGTCTAGCGTTATGCAATGAAGGTTCTGGAAAAAACTTACGGTTCTTAATAAGGTTGTCATTTTTTGTGATCAACCAGTGTATCCAATAGTCAAGAGTCCACTGATGTTAGATTATACTCTCTACCAACTATCATATACTGTGACGTCATTCTACCGTGATATTATTAAAAAAAAAGTTATTAGCATTCACTGCATATCACGTCTTCACGTAATAATGTCTCTCACTGTTTAATTATACTAATTGCCTAAATCATAACCCGTGATAGATTCATTTTCGTATACATATGAAATTTCTGACAAAGTCCAGGGGACGCGATCTCCCTTGAATTGATATAGCATGATATTTAAGAACCGTATCCAAACTTTATTCCCAGGAAGGGCGTCATACTGTACATGTAATATAATTACGGATGTGAGACGAAAGTTTTGTTGACTGTCGTGGCTGTAGAACTTTCTAGTAAACTTTCGAGAGACGTTCAGAGTAGAAGTTGAGGCATCCTTTGCTTTATATTTGTGTTACAATTCACCATTTATAAGCACTTTGTGTTAAACTTGTAAAAGTTTTAATAACTGAAAGTGAACGATAAGATTACGGATAACGGAAAAATATCTGAAGGGGTGTATTTAAATACCTTACATAAAACTATCAAGCATATTTAGATTTTTTCCAAATATATATTATAACATTTTGAATGCTTGTAAATAATAAAAATAAACTATAATCTTTAAGTATTGTACATTATAGGAGTTAACCTCTAAATTGTTTTTATAAATAGGATAAATATTCCAGAATGAACGATGGTGATGTCTGGAATTGACTCCTCTCTGTGAATTCGCTAAATACGATTGTAACATGTAATGTATTTTAAATATACATCATTACATATTATAAAACAAAGTCGTTCGCCGCGTCTGTCTGTCTGGATGTTCGCGATAAACTCAAAAACTACTGAGTGAATTGTAATGCGGTTGTCCGTGTAGTAGTCCAGTGGAACTGTAGAGGCCTGACGAAGCCAACAATGTAGGTCAGTTAAAAAAAAAGCGGACTTCATAGATGGAGTCATTCACGGGGAAGGTGTAAGTATGTAATTTGTCAAGTATTTTTTTGTAAATTGGTTGAAATACAATGATAATTGTTGAAAGAATCGGAAAAAGTTAAGCCGCCTTAAGCGTTTCATGCACATAAGTGTATATTTTTTTATTATCAGGGCAGGACAACGTCCACCGGTCCCGCTAGTCATGTTAAAAAAGATAAACTCGATCGAGTTTCTTGCCGGTTCTTCTCGATGACCGGGTTGTTTTCCGAACCGATTTTAATTTCGGCGTTCATAAGCGCCTTCTTAGGGCCTAAATTGAATAAAGGGTTTTTTTTAATTGTAATATTGAATTTGAAAATTTAATATTTATAAGGTTGAGAACTTATACCATCTCTTGGGAGATGGTAACATAATGTATTAAAACCTTGTTTATCGCACGATGCTTGAGGAAAAGGTCATGTCTCTAGGTACTGTTTGACCGAGATGTCAAATGTTCACACCTACACACTATTCAACAACGTAGAATACTAAAATATCCTGGAAAACGTACGTACGTTGAGACTTCATCGGTTAAAATTTTAGACTACCGACAAATGTAACTATAGAACTGAACTTTAGAAGGCTTGTGTGAAAATAGCCAAAAACATTTTAAGAAATTATTTCATAAGTAGCTGACCCCGGCGAACTTCATACCGCCTTATAGTCGATTCTTTAAATATATTTTATAATATTAATTCTGCTATTCGGGGCCATCGTTTAAATATTGACATCAATATTTATACGACACTAACGTAACTCAATTGTTTTGCTCTCCCGGAACCTCTCCACTAACACTTAAACTTTATACTATAGTATTAAAGTTCAAATTGAGTTGAAGTATTATTACGAATCGTTTGTATGGGAGTATAGAAAAGTGTTGTTTTTAGACTTTTTCAGGCATTTTTTTTAATTTTTCTCTCCGTAAGATCCATCCTCGTACTTCAAGGAATATTCTAAAAAAAGAATTAGCGAAATCGGTTCAGCTGCTCTCGAGATTTGCGCTTTGCAACACATTTAGCGATTCATTTTTATATTATAGATATAATAACTCTCTTGCATCGATCGTCTCATAAAATAGTGGAACCGTCATTCAAACAACGAGTCTTCTTCGTTAATATGTCCTTGGAAGAAAGCAAGGAGATACATTTGTGCCTAAAACATTATTGTACTGCAATACACCAACCGGTGTGTACATATAGATCAATGCCTTTGATTACCCGTTACGGGAATTAAATAAATTACCTAAATAGAGTATAGTTCAAATTATCGACATACCTAAAATCACTTATGACGGTTTTGAATATAGATTCGACTTATTGTTGTTACTCGTATAATGTAAACGTTGCAGACAGTAAACCGGGTTGGCGTTAAATCAATACCGCGTTTTGTATCTTTGTACTTTCGAAACTGTTTGTGTAAACGAATATCATTACTAGAGATACTTTTTTGTAGGTGGTAGAGCTACCCTGAAGCTATTACTGGTTTCAGCATGAATGGATCGGCTCGTCCGGGGTAGTACCACCTTCTCACAGAAAACCGACGTGAAGTAACAGTGGTTGGACTGTTGCGTTTCGTTCGGTCAGTGAGAGCGCCAGAGGCCCACATATATTAAAAGGCCGGCAACGCACTTGCGACTCCCCTGGTGTTACTAGTGTCTATGGACGGCGGTGATCACTTACCATCAGGTGACCCACCTGTTCGTTTGCCCCCTATAATATATTTAAAAAAAATACAGAAATAATTTAAACAACAATTGAGAAAACTATGAGAAAATTGCTTTTGTCACGTTCATACTATTAGTAATAATATAAAACTCGGTACCTCATATATTATATAGTTTCTTTGCAATAAATTTCCATTGCCTTTTTTTATAAACTAAAAAAAAAAACAAACAAGAACTAGTACAGATTAAGGCGAACATAAAAACCATGTTGTACAATAATTATTGATATACGATCATTACATTATATCAATTCGTATCTCATCTATTTCGAGTCCATTTGATTCATTTGATTTTCCTAATGCATCTGTATTATGCAATATGACGTTTCATGCGTGATATAGTATAACACTCATAAATCGTTGAATGTTTCTACCTGATTACTCATGTTCTGATTGTATGCCCGTATTACTCAATATACTGTAATCAATTGCTTATTGATGTTTGGACTGTTGCAACAATGTTATTGTTTTATTACAAAATATATATTTTTTTATAGTTAATCATCATCATCTTACCCTTATCCCACCTAAGTAGGGTCGGCACAACATGCTTTCCTTTTCCACTCTCCTCTGTCAGATGTCATTTCAGTGTTCACACTTTTTATACACATATCATTTTTCACACAATCCATCCAAACCTTTTTCGGTCTTTCTTTACTCCTATATCCGTCCACTTTCAAACTGAAAACTTTTCTTGATACATGACTTTCATCTCTTCTCATAATATGCCCGTACCATTCTAACCTATTACTCTTCAATTTTCAGTTAATATATACAGAATATTAATAGAAATTCCAAAGAGTTGAATAATGTCCGAATGTGTAAACGTCACGGGCGTACCTGGTTCTTTCTCAAAGCAACCGTACCCGCGTTACTGTGTTCCAACTTAAAAGTAGGAACATTTCATTAATTAACCTTAATTAGGAGGACCACGGTCCTATTTGAGGTTCGTTGTAAATAATAATGGACTAGAATAGTCAGTCCATTAACATCAACTTAACTCAATACTTATTTGTTACTAAAGTTATCCCAATCAAGTTGCTCTATGAAATATTTATCATAGGAAAATGTTATTTTTTACATTTAGAACGGAATTGTAGTAAGCACAAACGCAATCTTCCTTTATCCATAGTTGCTAGTGAACATCCAATACAATTGTTGACATAATAAAAAAGAAAGTAACTTTATTTCTTTTTTACGCTTTCACGCCTTAACAACTCAACCGATCAACGTGAATTTTTGTGTACATGTTATCAGGGGTACAGAAGAGGACATAGGATACCTGTAATCCAGAAGAAAGTTACTATTCCCGAGCGATCGTAATAGTATTTTACTACATTAACTGCAGCAGAGCCACGGGCAAAAGCTAGTTAATATATATATACATATTTATAACAATTTATATTTTTACAGATAGCAATGTTAGTACAATATATTCAAGGACATAGCGAATACATGTTAAATTCCTTATGACAACATACGAGAGCGCACATACGTGTTTATTAACGAACACACACATTTCTCTGCTAATGTTTATTATTTAGTTCGGTATGGAGAACTTTCCGTCGCTCGATTCCGGACGGAGACTGCATCGAATTAAACGTCTGCTTCTCTTTTAAACCGCTTACGAGTAGTTCATATGATTTCAGTTGGAAATGTTGTTACAGTAAAGGTCTCTACAGTGTGATTACTATTTCAAAGTAACGTTCAAATGTGAACGTGAAAGGTATGTAACAGAATGAAACCTATCGGGGTACTTGTTGTTATTTCTTAGATTTGTCATATATTTCTAGTATTATGGTATAATAAATTTCACCCTTGGTTTCGCTCACGTTAACATAGATTTGACTTATTCTTTCGGAACAGTACTTATTTATGGATGAAGGGTATCAGTTATCCTGTTCTGTACCCCTGAGAACGTGTATGCAAAATTTCCCTAAGCAACAAAGACATAAATTTACTTTCACATTAAGTATATTAGTAAGGGGTTTGACACAAAACATTTATAATATGTATTACTACATACAAAAGGATACTCGGTGTTTAATGTTTTCTTTTGACATAACAAATCTCAGTGTTACAATAGTTCAAGCTACTAAGAACCCATACAAATTAGATGGGTTAATTAACTTTAAACTTTCTAAAATAATAATATATCATAATCCATGTCACTTCTAGAATCATAATGATTTTATGATAACTATACGTCCAAACATAGAAGTAACTTGATATACTAGAATAGTTTAACTAATTTGAAAGTAAATCATACTTTTAAAGTTTATTTAGGATTTGCTATGAATTTGGAAAATAAATACCATTCTTGAGCGTATAATAACAAATACTGTAAATGTTAATAAGAGTACGTTTGTTCCTCTGTTGTTTGCTTTCACGTCTTAACTAGTTAATTAGTTATCATGAAATTGTATATATATACGAGTATATATGTTGTCAGCGCTATGGAAAAGGACAAGTTCGTCTCGTCTAGAAAAAAGTACTGTTCCCGAGGGATAGAATGAAACTATATTGTACTACTGTAGGCGGTAGAGCTACGCTGAAGCTATTACTGGTTTCAGAATGAATGGGTCGGCTCGCCCGGGGTAGTACCACCCTCTCACAGAAAACCGACGTGAAGTAACGGTGCTTGCACTGTTGCGTTTCGTTCGGTCAGTGAGAGCGCCGGAGGTCCACATATATTAAAAGGCCGGCAACGCACTTGCGACTCCCCTGGTGCTGCTAGTGTCTATGGACGGCGGTGATCACTTACCATCAGGTGACCCACCTGTTCGTTTGCCCCCTATGATATAAAAAAAAATATTAAGGCGAGCAAAGCCGCAAGGAATAGTTAGTGTTAGGATAAATGTTATGAGTATTTATTTTGTGATGAAATAAAAATATCGTGTGTTATTAGTCATTTTTATAATATAACTTGCAGGCCCGGCAGACGTGCTCCTGCCCTGATAATAAATAATATATACTTATGTGCATGAAATGCTTAAAGTAACTAATGTATTTTATTTGATAAGGATTAATACTGTATCCGTCTAAATAGCCTTCCAATTACCTCATTATATGTGACCATTTTTAAAAGATAGATGAGTAAGCTATCCAAATAAGATAGGTATATGCCATCGTAGACATTTTTGTAGATCTATAAAAGAGAAATATCTCAGTATGCATTGTTTCATTTTCGACAAAAGCTCCCAGGCGGCTTGATTTTTCCGATTCTTTCAACAATTATCATTATATTTCAACCAACTTAAAAAAAAAACATGACAAATTATATACCTAAACCTTCCCCATGAATTACTTTATTTATTAGTGAAAACCGCATTCCAATCCATTCAGTAATTTTTGAGTTTATTGCGAACATCCAGACAGACAGACAGACGGACGCACCGGACGACTTTGTTTTATAATATGTAGTGATATAATAAACTGATTTGCTTTGCCAATATACAAAAAAAAAATTCGTTTAGCTTCTAGAATGTTCTAATAAAACTATTTGTAACAAGTAGAAACTTCAGTGTAATAATTCACATGGACTGTGCAGTTGTAACAACAATCCTTGACAGCGAACCGTAACAAAACACTTGGGTGAAATAAAAGCTGCTAATTTCCAAACAAACAGAATGTCAACTAAGCAATCGTGAGATTAAGTTAAACTACCCCTACTCATGTTTCATTTGTACGTTCCGGTGGACTTTCCACGAGTTTCGGTTTTCCCCGGCGTTTCCGTTTCCGGCGGGGGAGGACTACTTGCCATTCCACTTGTGTTTTTGAGCTCGAGTGTTTGTCGGCTAAGTCGTTTTATTAATTAGCGAACTTCACGTTTACTTTACTTTGCTAATTCATAAAGCAGCAGCTTTCAGCGCCTTGTTGATTTGTTTCTTTGTTCGTAGTTCTATCACCTATATAATATAACCGAACTTTTTATTTGATTACATTAAATTAAACTTTGTATCTCATGTGTATGATTCGTCGATAAATAGTAGAATGTCGCAAATCGCCGCTGTCTAAGAACGCGCTTAGATGTTCTATACTGTGCAAAGTGTTTCAATAATGTATAGTATATATCTATTATAGAAAGTAGGTAAATATCGACGTATACTAATGTAGTTGTAAATAATATTTTTGTTACACTTATATTGCTGAAGCTCGCTACTTAATATGAGATACGTAAAAATAATGTATGCCTTAAAAAGACATATAGATAAATCGGGGATCATGAGCATGTAAGAGTCCCATTGCAGGGTCATAGGCCTCGACCTGATGGACATTATAGGCATAACCACAACGCCGGCCGACGACGTATCGGCGATTTCAAACTCTGAGAAATCCACACTTCCATTCTATTTTTCCCATATACGGTGGTACTACAAGAACATTTCTCAGGTTCAGGTTTCATCACGGCGTTTTCCTTCACCGTCAGCCTAAATGTGTTAGCAATTTTAAATGAGTAAAATGTACGTGAATTTTGAAATATACGTTGGTACATGCCAGGGTTCGAACCTGCGGTCATCGCGTCGATATTATAAAGCCGGGTTAGGTTTCTAGTATACCTATACTTATTTATACAATTCATTAAAGGCCATTTATACACTAATAAATAGCAATAAGATGATTACCATGTTTTGAAATATGCTTAAAAAAATAGTATATTAAAGATTTATACAAATTAAAGACTTAAATGAAACAAATTATTTCTTTAAATACACGGACAAGGTCGTTGTAAAATATACAACGAACGAGCTAATGACTCAAAACGAATCCCCTACCGCTTTATAAATATTCAGTTTGCGTATTCAAATGTATCAAAATGTAGACAGATTAATTTCGTTGAGAATTTTGTAACTTCAATTACCTCGTTAAAGGATTTTATTCGATAGCTTAATTGACGCGGTAACTTTTAACCATTAGAACATAATTATACTGTAATTAGCATCGGTCTTTTGTTTCATTCAATTAAACGTGGGTAGTAGTATAAATTTATTTGAATTTTTTTTATACTATGGCTGTTATTTATATAATAACGTTAATGTAGCAAACAAACTCATTTTAGCATTGATTATTAGTTAAGATTATAAGGCTAAGGTCATTAATAGCTTTTTATTTGTCCATACTATTATCTGAAACTACTTGTCAGATTATTGAGGAAGGTTATAACCTAATATCACGCTATAACTTTTAGGAAAACTAAGTAAGAGTGCTAGCGGATAATGAAACGGGGCGCGGGGGCTGAGGACGGTTTGGGCGTCCAACGAGAACCGAGCATTATCGAGAGGGACCGAACTGTGAATATCTATTTCAGTAAGGTACCATACCGTGTGGGTTAGTCGCGTTGTCTGTTCATTACGCAATAGTTGTGTTTATACGATTTATTAAAGCTTACTGTGTTGTTAGAGATTAAAAAAAAAGAAAAATAAACACAAATAATTTCTCGGCGCAGTTGTATTTAAAAGCTAACAAGTTTTTTTTTTACATTTAGACTCTATGTATGTCACTTCGTTTTTTACATACATATATCCATATATATATGTTGCCTGACATAATCAGCTTCATCCTTAAGCTGATGAAATCAGAGCTTTCATCCTTTAGCAAAAATAATGCAATTATACTCGTAAGATTCAAAAAGTGACATCAATATTTATACACCTATTATAATTTGGTATACAAATAAACTTAGTTTGTACAAGAATTTGTAATATTCGTCTATATTGCTTAATAATAATTGAAAACAATAAGCATTACTAATAGTCTATGTTTAGCTAACCTGAGCTTGGTAATAATGCCGCTGTGCTGAAACAGAAAATAAGTAAAATCGTAAAGGTACTTCACATTAAGCTTAAATGTGTAATGTATAGATGACATTAATGTAGAATAGAAAGAAGATAAATTGGTGTTGGCTGGGAAACAGTTTCGTATCTACAAGGTGCGGTAAAGACATGAATGAACTTGTAACTTTTTGTTCAAGCTGACCCCGACGCCTTTTATAAACTATACAGAAGGAGATAAGGTCAATCAACTCTTTTGAACACTCACTCGGCTGCCGATAGGTGAACCCGACGGAGGCAGACGTATTACAAAAGTGACATGTAATAACAATTAACAAGAAGTCTGAATTCCCAAACGAGTAAAACCTTTTTGTCCTAGATGTCCATTAGCACGAATGTGTCGGATGGATGAATGTTTAAAGCTTTGTCTGTGAGTGAACAATATCTCTTCGAGTTACTAATCTCTTACTTGCGTGCAGATACGAAAGAAAAAAATGAGGACAGCGATTTTACGCATTACCATTTAATTCCCAAATTAACAAAGCTTGTGTCGTGGTAATTAGATAGTTCGCGTTACTACCCGGACCCTCCTAAACGTGCTATTATGACATAGTGGTATATCGGGTCTCGGTTGTTTTTATTGTTGCAGGTACAGTGTTGTCACTATGTCGGGTTGTAATAAAAAAAGATAGTATGTACTTATGTACACGCGTTAGAAGTTATACTTCTTTGGCGTAAGATAAAAATCTTTTCAAAAATTTTATCTTTCGCCTTATTCTTCGCTGGTAGAAAAAACGTCACTGACAATAGAAAAAAGGTATTTCATACATACGTACTTTTTTTTTTAATAAAATGTTGACTATAGCTAACTTCAGGGTGTCGGTTTTTCGTGACGGTGTGCGCGCGTATCGTAAAAATTTACTCTCATCATTTTTCCTTAACGCGTCAAATGTAGGTATAACTTCAAAAATCTGAAAATTACACTAGTCATACAAAAGTCAGCTACAGGCAGGGATAGAGTCCGAGACCTCTAAGCTCAATAGTTAAGCTACTACCACACCGCGAGGCCTCTCAAATGTATTGTATTTTGCAACGACGTT
Source organism: Antheraea assamensis (assembly GCA_035772565.1). Lineage (NCBI taxonomy): Eukaryota > Metazoa > Arthropoda > Insecta > Lepidoptera > Saturniidae > Antheraea > Antheraea assamensis. The sequence continues at coordinate 84,248 of JAQQSE010000054.1, read as the reverse complement.
TGTAAAATTAAACGATATATCAATTTGGAAATATGTTTTAAATATGTTTTAAAATTTTTAAATAAAAAAAAAAACAAAACTGTTTTTATTGAATAAAAATAATAAAAAGTTATCCTTACTCTGTGATACTCACTCACTTATACACCCATCAGAACGTACTTGTGAGTAGTTGTTAAGAAACAGGCAAACAAACCGTACCCCGAACTGATGACCACTGCCAACTCTTAATGGACAAAGTTTTTCTACCGCAAATCCTAGCGAACTTAACTTATGAAGGTGTCTTACGTATGGTGCAAAGTGCAAACGCTACGTGCGTTTAAATATTTATCTTAGATTTATTTAATGATGTTTGTTTTTTATTATTATAGGGGGCAAACGAACAGGTGGATCACCTGATGGTAAGTGATCACCGCCGTCCATAGACACTAGCAACACCAGAGGAGTCGCAAGTGCGTTGCCGGCCTTTTAATATATGTGGGCCTCCGGCGCTCTCACTGACCGAACGAAACGCAACAGTGCAAACACTGTTACTTCACGTCGGCTTTCTGTGAGAGGGTGGTACTACCCCGGGCGAGCCGACCCATTCATTCTGAAACCAGTAGTAGCTTCAGCGTAGCTCTACCACCTACAAAACTGTTATTGTTTCGTTGGAATTATATCGATTATCGGGTATATTGTTGTAAGAATGAATATAATTTCAAAACTGCTCAACTGATTTCAAATAAGTTGTCATATTAGTATAGATCCGGACTTGAGGAAGGATCTAAGGCTGCTTATGTTATGCTTTTCTATACAAACTAAGCAATTGTTATTATGTTTTTACAATTTGTCGAATATCAAAAACGTATAAAGTATAAATTATGCTCAAACAAGTTAATTGTAAATTCAAAAATAATACTCCGTACAAATAAAAGAAAGTTAAGATAAAAAAGAAATAATACTATACATTATCAATGTATTATTAAACTAGCTGATACTCGTGAATGGCTTAGTTGTTTGGTTATTAGAGGATTATCTGCCTGTTAAAAAGTTTCAGCAAAAAGTGATTGATAAATAACAGATACTTCAATTTTATATATGTGTATACAAATGTTTTAAACGATTTTCAATATTTGTAGGTTAATTTTAAAGTGAAACATATTTTACATAGTCTCAAATTATGTCGTCCATATATCGCATGTCGCATTACTGCCGGCCGCTGTGTAGGGGTAAAGTGAAACCAAGCCCAATATGGCGGCGCGATTGAATAAAAGTTTCACTTGTATTGTAGTTTCTTAAAACCACACAATTATTTTTTTCTTTGTTTATATATAGAAACATTGTATTTCCATCCTATTAAAGGTATAACAGTCTTGTAAAAATGATGACAAATAGACATGACTATTAATTATTTTTAAATATTCCTTTCTTTTGTATTAAGCCTCACATTTATACTGTATATAGAAAATTTACAGTACCTATATGGGTATATAATAATTATATGTTTTAAATTGCAAAATTTGTGTAACTTGCACCATAACATAGATTAATTGAAGGCGCCACAGTTAGTGCCATTACCTACGGCACAGGTTAGTCTTTAAGCGCCCAGCCTTATGTGAGCAGACAGTGCGTTACTATAGCAACAGGCGCTTTGTTACTAAATCCACTGAATAACTGATCATTTTTAATGAAAATAGTGACGGATAAGTTAAATGTACATAAAATCCGAATTAGAATTATTAATTGTATTCGATGCTTAGTAAATTTGGTTCCTTGTCGAACTTATTTCAGTGTTAAACGCAATATAAGACGGTAAATATCTTCAAATGAAGTTACAATTTTTACGTTATTTCCAACAAAACCTAAAATATTAATTTTCTGTGGCTTCGAACGTACTTTCCAACTTTTTAAGGATTCATACTTACACATCAAACTTAAGTTACTTGCTTATGACTATAAAAATACATGCACAGGGCATAATCTTAGTGTATAACCTATTATCATAACAAATTTATTCGAATTCGGTTTAATAGTTTTGGAGTGATTGGTATACAAATTAATAGACAGATAGACAAGAATTTCAAAAACTATCAAATTGTGTTCTATTCTTGATTCTGAATCCATATAGAGTATTTTTAATGTATATTATATAAGCAACGTTCTATAATAATCTGTCGGCAGCTAATTTGTAATCAAGTAGGATGAAAAAAGTGGACAAGAAATGAATGAGAAGGACAAACGTGTCTTTGTGCATATCATTCTAGCCTAAACAAATTGGGCAGGTTCACTAATATGTACCATCTATTGTTCAAACAATCGCACATTCATTTTGAAATAACTGGGGCATGATTTCCCACAATTTCAATAAAACGTACTCGACTATTCAGCCTTTTTCTATTCTCTTTTACGAGTTACGTGATGCAATCATTCAACGGCTTCTAATATCTATGCGAATGGGAGATGTTACTACACTCGCAGAATAAAATAAAAATTAAAAGAATTTGTGTTGTAGAAAATCTCTAATTCACTAAACTAATTGTCGTTAGCTTACTGTAATGCTACTCCCATACCTGCGTGTATAGGCACGAAGTTCTGTCTATAGTCAGATTAAATGCAGATGTAGGAAGATATTATCGTTATACGTTACGAACAATTGAATTGCGTGTCGATACACGCAGCGCGATAACTGGGGTCGCGGTTTCTACACACATCAAAGGAACTTGGAGGCTCTAATTTCGAGTTACTATTGAAATGACAATGGTGTGCCATACTAACCTATTACTCCTCAACTTTTCTGTCACTGGTGCTATTTTCAAACTTCCTCTGATATACTCATTCTTAATCTTATGCATCCTTGTTACACCACACATCCATCTTAACATTCGCATTTCTACCCCATATAATCTTTTCACATCCGTCTCTTTCGTAGTTCAGCACTCGGATCCATATAACACGGCTGGTCTTATTATAGTTTTATACATCTTCCCCTTGAGTTTCAACGGCACTTGTGGGTCACAAACCACCCCAGACACCTTTCGCCAATTCATCCACCCTGAATTTATCCTATTCCTCACGTTTGTGTCTATTCCACCGTCATTTTGGATCAATGGGCCGAGGTACCGAAAATTGAAGCAGGCTGGTAAGAATACAGAATTCAGAATATGGACATATCGAAAATTACTGTTACATACACAATAATCGAATATACATTTACTTTAAATTAAATATGTATTATATTATGAAGGCTCTAAAAAAAGTGCTTGCCTGTAAAGTCCGTTTACGGACGATAATTTTATGTGATAACGTCATACGAAAACATCGATGAGAAATTATGCGTCACAAGCCGAACGCTCTAAGATCGCGCCTATCTACCTCTTGTTCTGCGCTCTTTCTTAGACGTTCAGCTCAGCGGAACGTGACAATGAGTCATGCTTTTTCGTACGTGCAGTCGGCGTTCATCTATTTATAAGACGTTATCATGTCATAGCTTAGCTTAGCTTAGTCAGATCGGGAATTGGGCCGGGGACCTGGATGGCTCCGTGGCGATCACGACCGGGTCGGGCTCGCCCCTGGCGGTAAGGGAAAGAGGGGCAGGATTTGTGACAGTCGCCTGGGGAGGGTACGCCATTGTGGGGGCGTATTTCTCCCCGAACAGGCCCCTGCAGGAGTTCGAGCGTTTCCTGGACTCCCTGCAGGGAGCAGTCAGGCGGCTGTCGCCGCTCCCCGTGGTCCTCATGGGGGATTTAAATGCTAAATCGAGGACCTGGGGAGCGGCAATGTCGGACCTCCGGGGCATGGCCGTTGAGGAGTGGGCAGCCGAGCTAGGGCTGTCCCTCCTCAACCAGGGGATCGTCCACACATGCGTGCGATGGAACGGGGGGTCTATAGTGGACGTCTCCTTCGCTACCCCGTCTGTCGCACGCCGTGTCCGGGGGTGGAGGGTGCTTGAGAAGGTGGAGACCCTATCGGACCACCGCTACATCAGGTTCGAGGTCTCCGCCTCCCAAGCCAGCCGAGTCACCCGCCCCCGGAGGGGTGCGACGTTCCCCTGTTGGGCGGTGTGCCGCCTCGACCGTGAAATGGCGGAAGAGGCGGCCATCGTCCAGGCCTGGGCCATGCCCCCCCCGAACGGGGATGATGTCGACGCGTCCGCTGCCCGCCTCCGTGATGCCCTCACGGAGGTATGCGACGCGTCGATGCCGCGGAGCGTACACCGCCCAAACAGAAGGGCGGTGTACTGGTGGTCGACGGAGATCGGCGATCTCCGTGCGGCCTGCTCCGCGGCCCGGCGGCTGTTCGGGCGCAGCCGCCGGAGAAGTCGTCGTGATCCCGAGGAGGAGGCCCGGCTGTATGGCGACTACAGGACCAAGAAGAAGGTCCTGCAAGCCGCCATAAGCCGGGCAAAGGAGGAGGCATGGGAGGAGATGCTGCAGTCACTGGAGAGGGACCCGTGGGGGCGCCCGTACCACATGATGAGGGCGAAACTGCGTGGACGGGCGCCTCCCACCACGGAAACTCTCCAGCCGGAGGTGGTAGGGAGGGTCGTGGGTACGTTATTTCCCGACCCTCCTAGCATTGTGTCTCCTCCCATGCCTCCACCTCAGGCGGCAGTTGCGGAGGAGCTTGTCGGCCCTCCCCCTCCAGTTACGGAGGAGGAGATGGGGAGGGCGTTTGAGCGCCTCCGCAACAGGCGGAGAGCACCTGGCCCTGATGGGGTCCCGGGCCGGGTGCTCGCCCTCTCGATGGGCCATTTGGGGGGGTGGTTTCGGGAGCTGCTCAGTCAGTGCTTGTTGGCTGGGCGGTTCCCGAAGCCCTGGAAGCGGGGGCGGCTGTGCCTTATTCTGAAGGAAGGCCGCCCTTCGGACTGCGCGTCTGCATATCGGCCCCTCGTGCTGCTGGACGACACCGGGAAGGTGCTTGAGAAAATTATTTCTTCCCGGGTCGTTCAGCACCTGGAGGAGGCGGGGCCGAATTTAGCGGGCGCGCAGTACGGCTTCCGGGCAGGGCGTTCCACTATAGACGCCCTGACCCTCCTGAAGTCGCTGTCCGCGGAGGCGACCTCCCAGGGGGAGAGGGTCCTGGCGGTGTCCCTAGACATCGCCAACGCCTTCAACAGCCTGCCGCACGCAGTTATTAGGGAGGCACTCCGATATTTTAGGGTGCCTCCTTACTTGCGGCGGCTGTTGGAGGCGTATCTGGAGGACAGGGAGGTCGCCTATGCGGACAGCGAAGGAAGAATGGTTCGGCGGAACACAGGGTGTGGGGTTCCACAGGGGTCGGCCTTGGGCCCACTCCTGTGGAACCTGGGCTACGACTGGGTGCTCCGCGGCGCGCTCCCCATTGGAGCGTGCATTATATGTTACGCGGATGACACCCTAGTCGTAGCCCGAGGGGGGGAATGGGGAAATTTGGTGCGTCTGGCCACGGCTGCCACAACCGCCGTGGTCGGGCGCATCCGTAGGTTGGGCCTCAGGGTGGCCCTCGATAAAACCGAGGCCCTACTATTCCACGGGCCTCGGCGAGGGCCACCACCTGGGGCCCATTTAATTGTAGATGGCGCCCGTATCCGGGTGGGGACCCGGATGAAGTATCTGGGCCTCACCCTGGACGGGCGCTGGCGGTTCGAGCCCCATTTTGAGGGGCTCGGACCGCGTATAGCAGGGGCGGCGGCGGCACTCGGCCGATTGCTCCCCAATATCGGGGGGCCAGGTGCCGGGTGCCGCCGACTATATATGGGAGTCGTGCGAGCGATGGCCGTTTACGGGGCCCCGGTGTGGTCCGATGCCCTCGGTGCCGCTAATGTGCGGACGCTGCGCGCTGCGCAGCGCATTGTGGCACTGAGGGCTATCAGGGGATACCGCACCGTGTCCTCGGCGGCGGCCTTCACGCTCGCCGGCTCCCTGCCCTGGGAGCTGGAGGCAGGGGTTCTTGCCGCCGTGTACGAGTTCACGGCGGCAAGGAAACATTTAGGGGAGCCTCCGGCTCCCAGGGAGATACAGGGAAAGAGGTGAGAGGGGAGGGAGGGAGCAATAGAGCGGTGGCGGCAGGATCTGGCGGACGCGCGGTACGGGCGGTATACGGTGGAAGCCGTCCGCCCGGTCCTGCCGCAGTGGTTAAATAGGGAGTGGGGCTCCCTGACATTCCGGCTGGTGCAGGTGCTGACCGGCCATGGTTGTTTTGGTTGGTACCTGCACCAGATCGCTCGCAGGGAGCCGACCGCCGCATGCCATGAGTGCGGCGCTGAGGAAGATACCGCGCAGCACACACTATCTGAGTGTGCTGCGTGGGAGGTGCAGCGCCGCACTCTGGCTGCGGCGGTAGGAGGAAATCTGTCGCTGCCGGGCGTGGTTGCGGCCATGCTCGGCAGCGAAGACGCCTGGAGGGCGATGGCCTCTTTCTGCGAGGATGTAATCTCGCAGAAGGAGGCGGCGGAGAGGGCCCGAGAGGCGGACCCTCTCAGTGGCCGTCTCCGCCAAAGGAGGGCCGGTGGAAGGAGGCGGCGATTTGCCCTCCTCCTTCCACCTCCGTAGCCGGACCTGAGGGGATGGGTCGGGGGGCCCATCTCCTCATTGCACAGGTTCGGCGGACGAGGGGAGGTAGCTGGTCGTGTACCCAGTGTACCTCCCTATAAGGACGGAGCCCGGCGGCCATCTTTCGCCGGGCTGACCGCTGGGGGCGGCATGGTGATAGCTCAGTTCGGTCCCATGCCGCCCCAACTTAAAGCGGTGGCCGGTACACCGTGGGGTTTTAGTCCGTGCGAGTCGGACATAACCCATTCTCTCCCCCGGGAGGATGGGTATCCATAATGGATTTCCCCACGTTAAAAAAAAAAAAAAAAAAAAAAAAAAAAAGTCAGATCGGGAAATTCGGCAACAGTTCAAGCCGAGGCGCACCGAGTGCCCTTGCGCTGTTCGCCTAAGCAAATCGGGTGAGTGCCTTAAGCGCTCCCCTTAATAGTCCGGTGGAACTGTAGCGGCCTTGCCAGGCTAACAGTGTAGGTCACTTCGGAAAAAAAAAATAACAACACGATATCGAATTTCGTATGTAATTATTATCCATCAATGGATAAAATATAACAGTACCGCTTTGAGTGAATAGCCAGGCTTATATCACCCGACGACATGATTGCAAGCCTACGTTCGGCTCAACTGTATTAAAATTAATGAAACATTGTAAAATTGATTTCCTCTCATCCACACAGTTATTTCATATGATTGCCTTTTAATCAAATATCGTACAAGAAATGCTATTATTTATATTTTATCGTGTGTAATTTTGGAAATTCATTCTATCGTGAATCGTATTTAAGGATAGCTTAAAACATTTTTATGTACCTACTACCAGCAGATATCCGCGAAATCGCTCTTTGAACAATGGTATCTTTTAAACTGTAACTATATTGATAGTAAAGACTCAACGAATAAAATCATTTTACCCATTTTAAGTTATCTAATTCTATAGTATATGTTAATGTCTTCTCTATACCGATAAAAATCTCGTTCAAATCAGTTCAGTGTAACAGTAATTTAACCTGGATAAAGAAAGACACTTTAGTTTTATTTACATGTGTCGATTTTCATTTTCGTTGTTGCGTTAAACTACTTTTGTATTACACAAATCAGCGTCCTGTTTATAATAAACTAGTTTTTTCCATTAAGCTCTGCCTACGTGTAAACAATTCTAATTATGACGTCATCGCCTAATTTGTTTATATGACTGGAACGAAGAATTATTTCAGCTGTTCCCTTTACACTTAATTAACATTGGTTTTTCGTTTCAATATAAACGTTTTATTTAAACTTGAGTAAACCTGTATGCACCACCGTTCATAATATCAATTGGCATTATACAATTTTTTTTTTTATATATTATAGGGGGCAAACGAACAGGTGGATCACCTGATGGTAAGTGATCACTGCCGTCCATAGACACTAGCAACACCAGAGGAGTCGCAAGTGCGTTGCCGGCCTTTTAATATATGTGGGCCTCCGGCGCTCTCACTGACCGAACGAAACGCAACAGTGCAAGCACTGTTACTTCACGTCGGTTTTCTGTGAGAGGTTGGTACTACCCCGGGCGAGCCCACCCATTTATTCTGAAACCAGTAATAGTTTCAGCGTAGCTCTACCACCTACGAATATTTTTTTTAAATAGAGGGTGTACGTTAAACAGACTTACATGAGAAAATACTCAAACCTGTATATAGTAAGATAAAACATTAATTATTGTTTAGATTTGATCAAAATGTACATAATCGTTCTTTACAAAATATCGATGTCGATCGTTTTTACATTACTTATTTTCCCTTTATATATAATATAAAAAAATTAACAGTTTTTATTAATATTCTGTATGTTACGTACCGTGCACGACTTGCACTGGGTTCCAGTCTAAAATCAACGCTGAATGTTTCTTTGACACTTTAGAATATAGTAATTTTGACGTTCATAAGCTCATTCTTAGGGCCTAAATTGAATAAAGTATATTTTGGTTTGATTTGATTTGATTTGAGTGAGCTGAACACCCTTTCATAATGCCGAAGTGTGTTTGTCCACTTTTGTATACTTTGTTTCGTGTAATGAACGAACGGTTTTCTTTCTTTTAATCGGCAGCGTTACAGAACTGTGGTACTGCACTGATTCAGTCGCTTGTTCGATTTGTACCACTCGTCGGCCTTTTAACTCACCTGTATAGAATGAAACAAAAGACACTGTTACATATATGATTTTGACACTGGTAGCATAACCAAATATCGTTTTTTTTTTACACTTTATAGGTTAGCGTTTCACCACAATCCTATGTAATTTTAAATGATGATGTGGTCTAAGATATAGTAGTCACGCTAAGCCTAGAGGAGACTGGCTCTCAAGTGCACCAGCTGCGGGAATACACCAACTGGTGTTTGGTGACAGGTTTTCAACTTGAGGGTGGCAGCTAGCCAGGCGGACTTAGAAAAAGCCCTACCACGATGTTTTCCTTCACCGATAGCTCCGACTCAGTTGCTAGGATTCGAACCTACGTCCTTTGAAGCTGTTTCCGAATACGCTACCAATTAAACCATTAGCGCTTCAAATTGTTGTTCTCCTCGGCTTCGTCAGTGTTAATGTTAATTTAATCTAACTCTCTGGAAAAGTACTTTTTTTGGTATGGGAAATTCTCTATGTCCTTTTCTCTACTCTGACATTGTGTACGTAAAATTTTCGCGATGATCGCTTGCGGCGTGAAAGTGTAACAAACTGACATTCACAATTATAATATTAGTTGGGATACGATCGATCAATAACGCAATTTTGTTTCCAGATTCATAACAAATTTTAAATAAACTTTAAAAAATGCAAAATAATACCTAAATTTTATGTGAAAGTATAATTAATGTTAAATTTAAAATGAATTTACATCTTAAAGTGAACAGATGCCACTGATATACTAAAAAGCTGTTACTTCGTAATTCGTTTATATTGTATATAACATTGTCCACTTACATTAATCACTTAACAACTCAACTATTTTGAATATTATAAAGTATAGAAACAGACTAATTTTGTTTTATGAAATGCACCAGTGTAACTAATCGAAGTGCATCATATTCCTGGGTATAGTAATATTTAAGTGAAAACTACGAAAAGTCTGTATATGAAAATAATTAGGTTTTAATTAAATTTTGTATATCTTTATACAATACGATGTTTTTTCTGTCTGTCCGTGTATTCACTTGTAAGTCATTTACACATATAGTATATTTTTCTTTTGTGTTTCACTTCGGGAATTTTATAAACTAAGATTTTCTTCTGTTTCACTCACTATATATTTTTCCCGTCCTAGTCTCGATCTACGACAATCCGCTAGGCGTCCTACAGGTCCTTTTCCAATTAGCATACTTTTTGACCTACACTCCTCCATATGGTATATGCTCCACTCCTGAGAGTAGTAGTGTTATGTCGGTTATCCCATCATTTTAATCAATAATAAAATACAAAATCAGAATTTGTAACTATTTGAGTGGTTATACTTAAATTATATAATTAAAAAAGAAATTAAAGATAAGAAAGGACCTAGAACCTAGAAGGACCTAGAAGATAAATAAATCATATATCGTACACATGTATTCTAAAACTGTGATACTAAAAATACGGGTTGATATATTATTTGCAAAAGGCAATAATAAATTATATCGAAATATCGTTTTTTTTTTTTTTCGTTTTATGAATATGATTTATTAAATACATATATTTCTGTAGCATGTAAGATAATTCGACAACACGAACATACTCTCGAATCTCTAATAAATCTCAAGTGTAAAACGGCAGGTAGTTCAGACAAGATAACGGATACGATAACCCTTTATTTCGTATGATTACTTTATAATCCGGCAGCGTTTTCCCTTATATCTGTACGTGACGGTGGTTACAAAACGATTAACCCTAAACAATGCGACACACCGGCTTTTATAGACAAATGACGTAACAAAGTAATTAATATGTGAAGATCAATTATTACTATTTATACTGAAAACTAATCAATGGTAATTATCAGTAACTCTGATGAACTAATATCATTTCCAAACACCACTTCTAATTAATAGTTCTTGCACCGGATGCCGACAACCGGAAAGAGACGTATTTAAAATATACAAGTATCCAAATAGATTCAATTCAAAGTTAATCTAATTACATCTTCTTAATTAAAATATAAATATGATTAATATTATTTTATTGTGAAGCCGAGCAAGCCGAGCTAGTGTATGCAAGGCCGGAAGTCTGTAACACAAGCGATAAACGCGTGCGCAGCGATCGTCTAGCGTAATGGGGGCATTGTGACGCGACAGGAGCGATTATGGTTATGACCATAGTATTAGATATTTAGATATAGTGTTTTTAATTTACATCTCTACAGATACGAGTAGATATAGCTTACATAGCGCCTATTGAAATTGTGTAGTGATAGATAACTATTCGTATCTATATAAAATAAAAATCAATTATGGAATTAGGGAATTACGTCAGGATGGCTCCACCTGGTTGGGTAATTGTTTTTCCTTGTGTTTGTAAATCTCAGGACAAGGTTTGTATGAAAGAAAATGTTTAAAAAATCGTAAGGAGAAGTGGAAAAGAGAACTAGCGAGTGATTGAGTGAGTGAGAGTGACAAAAACAATAGGGAAATCTTCCAAAATATTGACAGACTAGATGATCCGGTTGCACTTCGTATCACTTACACATATTTGTGTAAAATGTGGTTAAAACTTAATAGATTTTTTTTATTTACATTATAAATGCAACACAGTTATGCACTTAACCAGGCTAATATATTTATTTATTTTCTTTTTACGACAACCAACTCGATTTTTTTACACCTTTTTTATTTCTGAAGCAGAGCCGTTATGTATTCCAACAAAAAATATTATAGAGATCGGACCCCATACTACAGCTATGAAACAGACAAATTTCTGAACGCACCTATAAATATTTGAGAACCGAATGACAATTTTTTATTACTAAAAAGACAAAAGACATCAAGTGTTTCACAGCTAGGAACAGTTTGTATTTAAAAATTAAATTGTCTTTTTTTACTACTTTTTTTTTGCTTATTATTTATGCTTCTCTTTCAAGATCAAAATTAGCCAAATCGGTCCAGTCATTTTCTAGTTGTAACGAGACAAACGAACAGTAATTCATTTTTATATATATAAATGAATAAATGAATGAGTGAACGTAAAGTCGTTTAGTTACTATTTTATTTCTTTATATGTTCGTGTTATAATAGAAGATTCTGTCTCAAATGTTTCATTAGTAAACCCATGCGAAGCCGAGGCTTTTTTTTTTTTTTCGAACTGACCTACACTGCCAGCTTATTAGGCTTTCACAGTTTCACCGGACTACTAAGGGGAGCGCTTAAGGCACTCACCCGATTTTATATAGACGACTAGCACAAGGGCGCACGGCACGCCTCGGCTTGGGCTGTCGTCGAAAACCCGAATCTAACTAGCTAAGCTAAACTAAGCTAAGCCTATCCGTATCATACCTGTATGGGTTCGTGAAATATACATGGTTACCAAGCATGTATGTTTCACGATCCCGTACACGTATTTTGTATCTGTCTATCTGAGTTCTAAACTATTTCAGTTCGAAAGGGCAAAAAAACAAACAAAAATAGCCCACCACTATGTGTACCTACAAGTGAGTGTGTGTGCACGTGTGTGGGGTGATCGGTGTTATGTTGTAGACGAGTGTTTGATCAAATCGGTGTTACTCTGTTCGCGCATGCAAGCTGCTCGAGGGCTCCATACCGGAGGATCGGACCTCGGCTAGAGCAGTTGCCGAGGGAGGCCTAGGACTGTGTGCTGGGGCAAAATTCACAGCCAAACCGCGGCGGCGTGATCTGTGATTACGCGGGCGTGGGCGCGCACACGCTGTTCTTCGAGTGACGAGAGGGTAATCTAAGTTACCTAACGTAATATCATCGGGAGGGTCGGTAAAAATGTAACGCGGACGTCTTTTATAACGCGGCGCGCCTGGCAGTGTATCGTAAGTCGCGGCGGATACCACTAACGGATTGGGATGATTCATGGCTCTATCGAAATAACTAGTTGTGAGAGTTTTAACGTACTCCCAGATAGACGGCATCTCCAGGTCCCTATGGAGGTCGACTCTCCGGATGTACCACGGGGCACCGATCGCCTTTCGTAGAAAACGGTTCTGTATTTTTTGTAAAATCTTAAAGTTCGCTTTTGACATATGCGCGAAAACGGGACAGCTATATGTCAAAATCGGACGAATACACATTTTGTAAAGTGTGAGCTTATGTCTGACGGACATTTTGCTCTTAGCACATAATAACGGATGCAGACGACCCAAAACCATAGCGGCTTTGTTTCGTACTCTCACTGCATGCTGCTTAAACGTGAGGCGTCTATCTAACGTGACACCGAGATATTTGACCGTAAGGGCCCAAGGAATCTCGGTGTCATACAATTTAAGGGACTCTATATTGCTCGGACGCGGACGCTGAACCGGATCGAAAAAGATCGCAGCGCTTTTCTCCGGATTAACCTCTATACGCCATCGAAGAAACCATTCGCCGAGTTCCTCGATGGCCCTATTCATACGGATAGCTAAATGCGACGGCCGCCAATCGGAAGCGTAGATTACTGTATCATCAGCGTAACAACCTACCTCGAACCCCGGGGACCGAGGTAGGTCACTGATGAACAGGTTGAAGAGGGAGGGCGCGAGGATGGACCCCTGGGGCACTCCTGAACGTATCGGGTGGGGCTGGGATAACTCACCATCCACTCTATAGCGGAAGGTCCTATCTGTGAGAAATTCGCGGATGATGTGAACTAAACTATCCGGAATACTAGACTTGAAGAGTTTGTAGACTAGCCCGTCGTGCCAGACCTTGTCGAAGGCCTTGGCGACGTCAAAGAAGACCGCTATTGTACGTTTCGGTTTAGGCTTGGCCGGACTGACCTGGGGCTGGGGGTCTTCATTGAATTTCGAAAATATGTACTCCGTGAGGCGGTGTACTTGGTTCGTGCACGAGTGTTGTGCACGGAAACCGAACTGCTCAGGCGGCAGCAGATTCAACCTTGTTATCGTGGTCTGTAGGCGGTTCAGAAGGAGCCGCTCGTATAACTTGCCTAGTGTATCCAATAAACTGATAGGGCGATAGCTAGCGGGAAGCGTAGCTTTTTTGCCGGGCTTGTGAATGCCTATCACTATGGCCTTTTTCCAGACGGCTGGAAAGTGACCCTGGGACATGGCAGCATTGAAGATGCATACCAAAAGAGCTATGATGAAGTCAGGAAGGAGCTTCAGTACCTCGTTCCTGATTCCATCGGGACCTGGGGACTTCCTAAGCTTCAGACGCTTGATAGCGGCCGTCACTTCGTCAAAAGTAACCGGGGTTAGGGTATCCGCGCGAGGAGACGCGAGAAAGCTATCTACCGCGGATTTTATCGATTCGATATGGACAGGGTCAGTGTTAGCAGTGTTTGGAGAACGTTGCTCCTCTAAACTCGCGGCGAGACACTCCGCCTTGTCTGTACTATCAAACGCGGGAGGCAACCCATGACCTCTGTCTAACGGGGGCATCGATGCACTCTGCTCTGATTTAAACTTACGCGTGAACGTCCAAAACGCCACGTGGGACGGCTGGATATCCTCCAGGAGTCTGTCCCACCTGGCGCCTCGGATTTCTTGAATGCGAGTCCTAACTAGCTTCCGTAATGTACGTAAGCGATCGCGATTATCTACAGACGGGTAAGTGTCGCAGGCTCGAGTCGCGGCGTTCTTTTCCGTGATCAACGCCCTCACGTCGTCAGGGAGTATGAAGCGGCGATCGTTCACCGCTTTGACCTCTCTCGAGGTCACCCTGACGGCGGTCTGAAGGTGTTCGACCAGGGAATCGATGGCCAGATCCGCGTCGGCTTTAGACACCAACACGTCCGGAATTCTATTCAGACTCTCCGAGGACGGATTGTCTTTTAAGCGAAGCCGAGGCGGGAAGCTAGTGGTATATAACTAACTATAACGTGGTAGCTTGTATCCTATTCATTTTGCTCTAACGTGCCACTAGGTGGCGTTTCAACACATTAAATTTGAACGCAATCAATCTTCATGAAAATTTATAACTCGCCCCACTAGGTGTCGCTAAGTTTACTCATTTCCCTATTATAATTTATCGCGGACGAAGACATGTGCGGTTGCTAATAAAGAATGAAATTATTACCTGTATGACGTAATAATTGATAGTCGTCACGAATTTTGTTAGTACAAAGATTACGGTACGATTGCCTGAATTAATATGTATATTACATGAAAATTTCACATTTATTATGCAATTAATATATTCTATTTTAATTAAATCGAGTACGCCTTTCAAATAAGTCTATAAATTAAATTAAAACAACAATGAAATGGATTATTTATCTCATACGCCATTATATCGTTTCCATGTGAGCACCGTAAATATCTCGACACATTTGGCACGGATATAAAGACTATGTCCAGAGCAGAGCAATTCGATTTCGAGATAAATGGTTTTTTTTTTTTTGTATTTCTTATACTGACCGCAATGATGATTTACAAAAATACTGTAATCCTTTATTTGTTAGGCAACGATTGCGTTACCATAAGCATTAGATTACCAAAATATCAATTACCTAATTAGTTAGTAAAATTTTCTACTATAAATTTCCATTCAATCTTGTTCAAAATTTAGAAGTGTCATCACAAGATTTCTACAACTTATGAAAAATGTGACTCATTCAACATTTGTTTCCAATGTTCCGATTTGATTTCATATATCTAAAATAGTCATGACAAGGGACTTGTAAATTGTTTCAGCTATTCAATCGTACTTATTAACTCTACTATAGAAATGTAGCTGTTAAATGTTTGAGAAATACGACTTTTAATTTTGTCATATAAAAGAAATTCACAACGCTTAATAGTCAACGAATTGATTTAAACTACGTGTGGTTTATTTATACGGTTTTACTAGTGTTTAATCTTACTCGATATCCCGAGCCACACTACACGGTCCGTCCGCACTAGTATTACTCTCTAACCTCTAACCTTTCTGAATGGCCAAGGTATAAAATACATTTTTTTTCATCTGACTTGTAGTATTCGACGTTGTATGTTCGTATAAAAAAACAGAGTGTTTCGTAAAGAAACATGACAGAAGTGAAACTTTTGTATTACAGGGAAACATTTTAATTAAATAAATAGAATAAAAAGCCACCGTCACAGAGTGTTTCCAGGCGGCCACCCATCCATCTACTGACTGCGCCCAACGTTGCTTAAGTTCAGTAACATGTTTTAAGTACTTAAGAAAAAAACCTTGCGGTCGGGTGATTTCCGTCCCGAATGAAGTTCTTTACGCTGTGTTTTCAATTCTAAATGTAATTGGATGTAGAGATTTCAATTATTTATATTTTCGTCACGTAAGGAAAAAGTGTTATACCCTGACTCTCTCTATGCGTAATCTGTATATTTTTTTGTTTTTAGTGTCTATGCATTTTTAAATGCAAATAATATAAAGTAAGCAATGAAATCAAAAAGTTTCATTCTTTATTTTAGGAATATATTCATTTATTAAAAAAATTATATAAAATAGTGAATTTTCAGTTAAATAAAAATGCGAAATGAAAAATAAAATGTTCAGTATTGAGGTTATACAACTGTTTATGCCTTTAGCGGATAGATGGCACTTAATTATATTTTGTAACTTTTAGTCCATATGTCAATTAATTTTATTATTTTCACAATGAGGCAAAAGATGGCACTGTTCAGTTTGTGAAGTTGATGTTGTCACATAATTTTTCAAAGTTGCCGTTAAATAGAAAAAATAAACTTTCTTATTTTTTATTGTTATTTACAGTGCTACAGTAAACACAACCTACATCGCATAATGCTTGTTGCGAGAACTTTGAATACTCGTATACACATAAATGGTCATATTTAATAGGCAGAGAAAAGGTCGCATGGGATGAGAGAGATATAAGAACACAACGCTTTCTCCTTAGGTCATGATTTTTACCATTAAACTCCTTTTTTTTAATTATTAACGTGGGGAAATCCCTTATAGATACCCACTCTCCCGGAAGGGAAAGAGTGGGTTATGTCCGACTCGCACGGACTAAAACCCCACGGTGTACCGGCCGCCGCTTTTGGTTGGGGCGTGATGGGACCGTGCTGTGGCTATCACCATGCCGCCTCAGCGGTCAGCCCGGCATTTTAAGGAACTTCGTTCCAAGAACAACCACATCCTCTTGTTTTTTTTTATATTATAGGGGGCAAACAAACAGGTGGGTCACCTGATGGTAAATGATCACCGCCGTCCATAGACACTAGCAACACCAGGGGAGTCGCTAGTGCGTTGCCGGCCTTTTAATATATGTGGGCCTCCGGCGCTCTCACTGACCGAACGAAACGCAACAGTGCAAGCACTGTTACTTTACGTCGGTTTTCTGAGAGAGGGTGGTACTACCCCGGGCGAGTCGACCCATTTATTCTGAAACCAGTAATAGTTTCAGCGTAGCTCTACCACCTACAACCTACCTATTTTATTAATATAAATATGTCTCACTATGAACGTACCAATTCAATTATTTGATACCGAATACGTCGATAATTAATCAGGCTCACAAATACGGCCGTAAAATTACTCGCGTTGAACAATTTAACGAGTTTAATTGTACGCCATACAAAATCAACGTTAACCCATTTACGTGGATCAAAGATTACAAAACTAGTCGACGGTGATAACATAATTCCATTATATTATCCCAGGCAGAGAGTATATCGGAAATCTATCGACTTTGATCTGGAATAAAGATTTAAAATATTTCCATTGAAAAAAAAAAATACGTCCGAGCGTAATGTATAGGTGAGCAGCAGGCGGACTCACTGACAAATTACTTCCTGTAGAAACCGTTCAATGATATCGGTAGCGAATCGTATCGATGATAGACGTGGGCTGTTAGATAAATATGAGTTTTATTTTTAATCTGGTGATATATACTCGACTTTTATGCGATGTAGAAATGTAATAGTAATTATATTCTTTTGAGGTAATTGTGATTTTTCATTTAGTGAATATTTTTTGTAATAATATATTTCTTTAATACCATCAGTAATATTCGTTCTTCTTTGTTAGTGGGGTTAAGGATTAATGTTTATGTCTACTTATAAAACTAATTCAAAGTAACATAACTAGCAGGCCCGGCGGATGTTGTCCCGCTCTGATAATAAAAAATATATACTCATGTGCATAAAATGCTTGAAAAATGTAATTATTTACGACATCACATAAGAAACCTTAAAAATAACAGTACTTCTCCACAATTTAATGGATGTTATTATACATATAAACCTTCCTCTTTAATCACTCTATCTATTAAAAAAAACCGCATAAAAATCCGTTGCGTAGTTTTAAAGATTTAAGCATACATAGGGATATAGGGACAGAGAAAGCGACTTTGTTTTATACTATGTAGTGATTGTGAAACTAGCTGATAGCAGTGATTTTCGTGACGTGAAAATAGTTTTAATTCATGAATATTGCATATTATATCTAGCTGTATAAGTTTTTGTAGGTGGTAGAGCCACGCTGAAGCTATCACTGGTTTCAGCATGGATGGGTTGGCTCGCCCGGGGTAGTACCACCCTCTCACAGAAAACCGACGTGAAGTAACAGTACTTGCACTGTTACGTTTCGTTCGGTCAGTGAGAGCGCCGGAGGCCCATATATATTAAAAGGCCGGCAACGCACTTGCGACTCCCCTGGTGTTGCTAGTGTCTATGGACGGTGGTGATCACTTACCATCAGGTGACCCACCTGTTCGTTTGGCCCGTATAATATATAAAAAAAAATAAAAAAATAACCGGTTATTTTTTTTACAAAATCCCTATGGAAAAGCGTAACGATATTTTATTAACAGTTTATTATTATTATTATTTAGTAAATAACTCTGAAAAATTCTAAGGGTAAAAAACTTAAGTTCAGTCGCGTCCGCGGTTCTATACATTTCAATTATAGTTATATGTATAGCTTATACAAAACCAATATAATACTTATTAAACTTTACCTGTTATTGAGAAATTCAGTTTGGATAGATTTTATGTTCCCTCGGCAATACACTTGCAAAGTAGAAACATTGAAATATCTAAGGTAACGGGAATGTTCTCAGGTAGGGAAGGAAAACTTATATTTATTTATATTAGGTACTTGAAAAAGATGTTACTGGCTGTGTTTTTTCATCGAAAAACAAAATCTCATTCAATTGAAGTATAAGCAATAATACGAAGTGTCTCATTATTCGGTGAAGGTCTCTTCGGAGTGAAGGCTAAAAGCTTAAATAATATAACGGCATAGGACGTGATTGCTATTTATAACATAAGAAACGATATAGGAAAATATTTCTATACTTTTTCATGTAATGGTGTAACTTTTTTTTTCTTTTTTTTTTCATGGGGAAAATCCGTAACGGATACCCACCCCGTCGGGCAGCGGGGGGGTAGGTTTTGTCCGACTTCCACGGACTAAAAACCCCATGGTGCCTCACACACCTATTTGGCCGGGGAGCAGGAACTGCCAAAGGCATTACTTCTGCTCTCCGGCAGGTGTCGGCCCCTCATCAGGGGCCCCGTCTGCGGTCTGAGGGGTCAAGATGGTAGAAGATGTAATGGTGTAACTGTGATAATATATAACGAGTGATAATATTTCTTTGTGACGTCCTTCTTCTTATTCACTATAACTAATTAAATTGGAATAATTAATTGTCGATATTCGTTATTTTTAATTAACTGATTATTAACAATTTTTATAATTTAGTTATTTTATATATTCCTATTATCTCCCATAGGAACCAATGAAATTAGATTTAAAAAATAATGACAAAAAATTGTTTTTTTTTTAATAATTTAGTTACTTCATATATTGCTATTTTGTTTAGCCAATAGTAAATAATATATATCCAATTTTAATTTAATTATGTTATTGTATCTATTTCTATTTCCATGATAATATTATAAATGCGAATGTGAGTTTTTGTTTGTTTGTTACGCTTTCACACCTTAAACATTTAACTTAAATTATATATATATATATATATAGTCAGAGATACAGTAAAAGACAGGGTACATGTCATCCAAATAAAAGTACTGTTCCCAAGGGACAAGTCAAATCTATACTAACGCGAACGAATCCGCGACCAAAAGGTAGTGAGTATATAAACATACCGGTTTCAAGAGCATTTCTACTTGTTCTTCATCCGTTGCGAAGTATGAGACTGTCAAAATACTGAATGAAAGCAAATATGAATTCTTAAGTATTTGCCATCACTGTACATTAGGCATAGAATTAGGCAAAACACGCGCCTGTCACTTGACGCAAAATATTGGATTCGTGACGGAATTCTGACGAGGTGAAAATGTTTTCGCGTCTCTCGTACTATTTACTTGATTAGTATTCAGATAGTTTAATATCTTAGTAGGAATAGTTAGTATGGATTTATTAGAATCGTTCTAGATTACTTCGTATAGGTATTTATGCTCTACCACGGTTTTTTCTAAGCTTGCCTGCCTAGTTACAACTACATGTGCAGGTATACAGTCCATTCCAATAATTTGGTTTCATAAATTTACGACATGCCTATAGAATTATATGGCTCATAATTTTATTATCATAAGTGTCTCTGTACTCGAAGTCATGTCTTCAGTGGCAATTACTATACGTACATAGGGTGTATACAAGAGAGGTGTCTCTTGCTACTTTTTCGACATCGCAACTAAAATGACGAGCAAATAGACGTGCAGTAGTGTATTTATACTTATACTACCATAGATATCAGATTACGTCTGTTAGCTTATAGAAAATAACCTTCAGAACTGCTTTTACAGTTCTATATATGATTTCTGTGATAGCCGTCTATATGTTTTTAGGCAAATATTTATGAGGTTATTACATTTTTAATTGCAAGTAATGCACACAAAGTTGCCAAATGGTTATTGATTTAACACTTTTTTTTATTAATTTTCAAACATATGTATAAACGAATACATACTTATGAGCTTTAAGAGAATTAACACCAAAATTTTAATGTAATTTCAGCTTTATTATTCAGTATAATTGTGTTGAAACACACACGTTCTTAGATTGAGAATTGAGTTGATAGAATAGGGCGACGATCTGAATGTGTGTGAATCAACGTTACAACTCGACGTTGTGTGTCGGAAATGATATAAAGTGTAATAAAAATATTCAACGTTATAATTATGTGCCGCATAGCGGCGCGACGCGACGCGTCAAATCGAACTGTTGACATAACCAGTGACGGCGTAATAATATTCGTAGCCCAAGCTATCTCATTAACTTGATCATTTTCCACCTTCTCACGGAGACCGAGATGTCTAAAAATATCGTAACCTTTGACATTTTAATACCGACTTTATTGCGTTGGAAAAAAGTTGAATTTCGATTACTGGTTTCACGTATATAAGTGATATAGTTTTGAGGACAAAAATTGAAGAGGCGTACGATCGTGGCACTCGTGGTACTCCAAAAGGGTGCTAGAGGATTACGACTTGGTTAGAATTCAGTACTTTAAAGGGTTGAGGTAATAATATCTATAATACATTTTCTTCTGCTCAGGTTATTCGATGTGCGAAAATTGTAGTAACATCACGAACTTCTCAATTTTTTTAAATAATGCTCAATAATCTATATGTACAAAGTGCCTTAATTTCTAAGACTGATTTTGATTTATCAGTAAGATAAAAAACTGCTGTTATTTTGAGAGTAAGTGATTAATGAAATCATGAGATCGAACAACATTTTTATTGTTATGTTTTCCAAGTGTTTGTATGCTTTGTTTTATCACCATCTCATGTTGTTTAAAACGACGACGGGGCCTAAGAAAGTAAACACGCTAATCATTCAACTGGCTCTCAAGTTCAGCTACCGGAATACTCCTATAGGCGCATAACGATAGATTTTCGACTTGAGGATGGTAGGTAGCCAGGCGGGTTTAGGAAAAATCCTACCACCAATGGCTTAACAGAACTTAAGGGAACATACCTATACTATGTGACCCGTTCAGGGGGGAAAGGGAGGTCTTCAAAGTTCCACGTGGTTACAGGGCAGAAGGTGAAAGCCGTATTTATCTAGTAATTCTATTTGAAAATTAAAGGGGGGATCTTCTTATATACTGCGGATGGTCACCACGGCTAAAAAATTGTCAAACTTAGGTCACGTAGTATGGGTACGTTCCTCGATAGGCTATACTGGTGTATAGCTAATGCTGCTAGTTAGTGTCAGCTAGTGCTGCGATGAACCTAAATAAACACACTATGACGCGGTATCATCATGTCATACGACACGTATGGTGGTAGTTAGCTAGTCAGGCATAGATACCCAACCACCCCACTGTCTACTGGATATACACCGAATAACCCTGAAACGCGACACGCCTAAACGTGCCACTATTACGAATCATCAAGTGGTCGGACATAAATGACGTATCCGACCACCCCGCCACCAGGTGCGATATATACTATATAATATTTAAGTACGATGTCCGTTATTCAAGAAAAGACTAACAATAAAAATACGATTTTTTCTTGCCAATACTCAACTCAACAACAAGTAGGCATGGTATGTATTTTTTGGGTGCATTTATTAAGTATTAATTATTTAAAAAAGTCGCTGTGGTCTAGCGGTTTGACCAGTGGAATATCGACCCGATGCCCGCAGGTTCGAACTCCGGCATGTACCGACGAATTTTTTGGAATTTGCGTATACTTACTAATTTAAATTGGCTAACACTCTATCGGCTGACGGTGAAGGAAAAACATCGTGAGGAAACCTGAACCTGAGAAATGTTCTCGTAGTATCACCAATAGATGGGAAAACATGGAACTGTGGATTTCTCAGAGTCTGAAATCGCCAATACGTCGACGGCTGGCGTGGTGATTACGCCCATTCTTCATTGGGGAAGAGGCCTATGGCCCTGTAGTGGGTCTCTAACAGGCTAATGATGATAATGATGATTTATATATGATTAACAGTAATTAGTAGTATCAAGAGTATCGATATAATTTATTTATTCACCTCTAACTGCACATAAAAGATAACTATAAAATTATTTATAGCTGTCGGAATAAAACATTAAACTTTCTAGAAATCTGTATAGAATGACATCGCAGCTGTGTCTGATTATCGGTCTAAATTAATATTTCAAAACCCAATTACTTTGTAACACGGTAACTTTGTAATTTCGTGAGATAAATACACGTGACTATAGAATATTTAAATTGAAAAGACAAATTAGAAAATTCCACCTCTCGCCAGGAAATCCACATCAGTTGACGAGCTCCTTCAACACGGCTTCGCGTCAAAGAACCTGGCAGGCACAAGCTTATACCGGTATTGTTTTGAATAATGGTATTCGTCTGGAGATAATTTAAATTGAGTTACGCCCTCTCGCGGCCGAATTAGGAATTCTAAGGTACATATTTGATGAGATCTCGCGGTCTCGCTGAAAGCTGTTTTCATTTATTTCAAGTGTTTCTGGTCGTTTATATTTTCGCTCGTGAGTTATCGTAGTTTCGGCTTTATTTTATGTCACACATTTGTAAACATACACTTTATCTAGACTATAATAACATTTTGAATTTCTCCATTTACTATCTTAGGGACTGTTCATAAAATACGTCACGCGAAATTTTACCTTTTCACGTTATGTCTTCATTTTTTGCGACTCCCCTATTAATATTACATCACGAATCGGTATATAGTCTTCCCGTACATATACAAATATCGATATCAAATATATTTCTGTTTACAAAATATGTAACGAATGACATTATATCGTAAAAAAAAATGAGAGAAAAATTTGCATAACTTTGATGAGCTACGAACGTCACTTTCCCGTAGACATTTTGTCACAGTAAGTGACACCGCCTCCCACCTCATAAGTGTGAGAACATATTTTATGAGTGACTTCGTATAATGTGTTTTTTTTTTTGTGTCACGTTACTAGGTCTCTGTAATAGAGTTTATTAATTTGTTCCACGAATGTTTGTGTAAATATTTGCTTTTGATTATATCGACGCATTTAATCTAGAATATAAGCGATGTATGTTCGTGACACCTAAGCGTATGACATCATCATAGTCTGACCCCGCCTGCGGTGACTCATTCCTGTTTACTCTGTTTTTATGTTTAAGCCTTAATAGCTTTGTTCGTGTACATAGAACTCCACCTCCTAATTAGTTATAATATAATCTCTGTGTTGTCAATTTTTATATTGTTCAGGTTTATTTATTCCAATTAGAGTATATATATTTATCGTATTATATTTATTTATGATAAAATGTTTTTTTTTTTTTTGTAAATTCTTATATGTATATTAATTAGTGGTAAGTTGTAGATATAGTTTGCAAATGTTATCTGAATAAATAATATGTTCTGTTTAATTTACGTCTGAAACTATACTTATTGTATATTAGCAGGCCCGAAGGACGTTGTCCTGCCGTGATAATAACAAATATATACTTATGTGCATTACAAAAAAACCTTGACAAATTATATACCTAAACCTTCCCCGTGAAGTACTTTATCTATTGTTGAAGTCAGTTTTCGAGTTTATCGCGAACATCCAGACAGACAGACAGACGCGGTGGACGACTTTGTTTTATAATACGTATTATATATAATATAGCGATAAAACAACTAGTATATATTTTATATAGTTCTTACTAAATAAATCATTGTTTTCATTAATGCAGTCCATAGAAACATATGATACGTATATAACACTAACTTTTGCTCGCGATTTCACTCACATTAATGTACATTAAGATTACCCTGTATTCTTTATTGTACCCCTGACAACATGCATGTTTTGTAACCTTAATGTAAAAATTACAACTTAATTTCAAAGTGTCGGCATTGGTATAAATATTACTTCACTTCTTGACCAACACGAAATTGCTTCGTCAAGTTTGAATTGAATCACTGGAATCGTGGAAACTAATTTGCATAACTTCCCTCGTCTGGTAATAATATTCGTGTCTGAAATGTAGTTGTCAAGCTTAATTCTGCAAGCCGCTAAAAATCTGCACTGGCACGGTGAAGTTTGTAAAAAAACTTAAGAAATAAATTGTAGAAGAATTTCGAAGGTACTTACATAGGAATAGACATACATAAAAAAATTAAACTTATCTATATTATATATGAACGTTTTTATTCGATAATTGAAATAAAATGTACCAAAAAAAAAAACCTCGGTCATGTGCTCTAACTATTTACAAAATGTTTTTTTTAGACTTTAAAATAATTCAATCAATTATATACACTTGATTATAATAAATACACTGTGTATTTTATAGTACATACCTTCTCGTAGCATTAGTACTAAACTATTTATTGTCATTTTTAAGCATACGTATGACACTAATTCCCGCTCATAAGTACTGGGATTAACTGAATGTTGCCATGATAACAATTCCTTTTTTTTCTCTCTTATCGCACCAATAAAAGCCTAATATCAATAAGAAAAATTATGTTTGTGTAATTAAAAACCTTTTTACATGAATTACAATTCTGTATTGAAGTGTCCATCGAGTAACAGATAATTGTATTAAGCTGAAATAGTGATGGGAAATACAAATCAGTGAAAATCTATACCTAATCCCAGAAAATGTACTTTTTGAAACTATTAAGAAATGAGCCTACTTCTTTCTCAAATGCCGGCAACGCATTTGTGATGCTTCTCGTGTCGCAGGTGTCTATGGGCGGCGGTGATTATCGTGTAACCCGTCTGTTCGTTTGTCCCCAATCACATAAAAAAAAAAATAAGTCGCACTTACTTCATAGAGATAAATTATGTTATTAGGCTAAAATGTTTCGTATTTCTCTAACCACCAATATTAATGTTAACTAAACGTATGAAGATAGCTATCCCGCTTACTCTTTAGCATAACTATCTTAACGTGATTATGTAGCGATGCCACTCTATATTTTGACAGGTTCACTTCTAGGCACTGTGACAAGAAGTGACGTCATTTATCAAACAGACGGCCCAGGTTGTCGATGTAGGTCGAAGGATAATTCCGCCGAAGTAACAACGGGTTGGTCACATATGCCGAACAAAGTTTCGCATTCAGTAATATAATTAACCTCGATAAGTGTAAGCGATGAAACTATAGAGCTGTTTCTAATAAAAAAATTCGCCGGTGCACATGTAGATTTGTTGTGACTCACAATTAAGAGTGACTTCTTCTAGGTTTAAGGTCCGTTTAAAGCCGTTTAAGGTCAGACGTAATTATTAATTTTGAATTGATTTACTTTCATTTTAAGATTAGCTGTTACTCGTAACATCAACCGTGTGGAATTTACCCAAAAACATTTTCAGTGTAAAGATGTGCGTGTGGTGCAAGCATTATACAATCCTTCTTTAGTTTATTATGTTTGTGTGGAATCCATTTTTTGTTTCTAAAATTAAAGTTTCGAAGATTAACAGGAATAATAGACAGTGAAAAATGTAAAAAAAAACTGTTATTTTGATATTACAAACAGACACGTCAATTTTTTTTATGTGTATAAATATATTTTTACGATTGTACTCGAACAAGTAATGCCGTCCTAGACACCCTGCAAAATATGTGACGTCCCTGACAAGTAAATCATGTTCACGACGACAGGAGAAGTAATTATAGGTTATATTATTATGTATGAGTTGTACTCGGTTCCGCGTAGTCAGAGACCTACATTCCGTAACCGAGTTCTTTGGTGTAGGTTAAAACTTCGTAGACGTCGTAGTAATTCGAGCTACGCGCGTAGCTCCGTAGGCAACAATAACATTAACAATTATTATAATCGAACAAATATGAATCGCCTTTAAACCTTCTCTTGCACTCTTGCAATTTATTGTTTTATTATATTTTTATGAATTTTCTTGTATATACCTACTTACTTTAATTGTTTAGCTCAAAACCAAGATAAATGGATACCATTATTAATAGTGTATCACTACATAGTATAAAACAAAGTCGCTTTCTCTGTCCCTATATCCCTATGTATGCTTAAATCTTTAAAACTATGCAACGGATTTTGATGCGGTTTTTTTTCAATAGATAGAGCGATTGAAGAGGAAGGTTTATATGTATAATAACATAAATTGAATAGTGGAGAAATACTGTTATTTTTGAGGTTACTCCAAATTTAACGCGTGCGGGCCACGGGCAGTAATGAATGAATCAAAACTACTGGATCGATTTTAATCATTTTTTCAGTGAATGGCATAGGATATATATTTTATACCCGTGCGAAGCCGGTGCGGGTCGCTAGGTGATTATATTTTAATAGCCTTTAATAATAAGATATAATAATGTAATCATAAAACTCTCGTAAACCATATTTGTAACGAACTTTTAAAGGAGTCCGATACAATTGGTTATCGTTATTACTGCATAATGGTTTTTTTTCTGAACTGATTACACTGTTGAGCTGGCAAGGCCTCTACAGTTTCACCGGACTACTAAGGGAAGCGCTTAAGGCACTCACCCGATTTTATATAGGGCTCTATAATGTAATATATAGGAACTATAGAGGACAAGCTTACAATAAATCTGTAGATCTCAGTGACGTAGAAATATCTATACGTCATTATGTTAAAATAATGTAATTATATTGACAAAATCTAAAACCATATGAATAATAAAAATAATACCTTCTCAATATTTGATGGCGAAAAAAATAATTCAACTGCGGCGTCCCCGCTTTCTACCCGTTTGGTTTCCGTGCAAATATCATTTATATGAAGCCTGAGAGACTCGTCTTGGGATAATTTAGAAGGTCCCTCTAGCGGTACTCTCAGGATATTCACGTGTTTCGGAGCTTTCCTCTTTAATAATATCCATGAAGGTTCCCTAAGGGCCGGTGAGGCCACGTTTCTTCTTTTTTTTTTTGAAACGTGACCCTTGGTTGAATTTGTCCGTTCAGTAAAAAATCGATTGTACGTAGTTTGTTGTGTTTTATGTTGATTTAATTACTTGCGACTTATATACATTTCTGGAAGAGAAGGGCCGATCTGTAAATGCCTATGTGAGTGAGATACCACACCGTACGCTTCATCTGCATAGTAGGCTACTTAAGCTTAACTGTGTTAACGGCATATTACAGTTACAACAAAGACTATAAAATGTTAGTAAACTTATTTACAATTATTTTATTTACAATATTTACAATATTGTAGGTGGTAGGGCTACGCTGAAGCTATTACTGGTTTCAGCATGAATGGGTCGGCTCGCCCGGGGTAGTACCACCCTCTCACAGAAAACCGACGTGAAGTAACAGTGGTTGCACTGTTGCGTTTCGTTCGGTCATTGAGAGCGCCGGAGGCCCACATATTTAAAAGGCAGGCAACGCACTTGCGACTCCCCTGGTCTTGCTAGTATCTATGGACGGCGGTGATCACTTACCATCAGGTGACCCACCTGTTCGTTTGCCCCCTATAATATAAAAAAAAGTGTATAGGTCCAGCAGGTAAGGTCTTCAGTTTTTTTTTCCAAAATACAATGTCAATAAATTAGTATATTATAGTGTATATATTCACTAATAAGCCTTCTTATTAGCAATTCTTGTTGCTTTTTAAGTGAGAATATTTAATTTTTTTTTATATATAGATGCCGTCGTGGGTTAACTAATGAAATTGATGGGAGCATGATATATGACGTCAATAAAAATTGTAGAGGCGAACAAGTTTAATCAAGTTTCAAGATTTATGATAGATTACTATAAAACGGATATAAAATAATTAAGTAATGTAGTTTACTTGCATGGTGGTAGGGCTTCTTCTAAGTCCGTCTGCCGACCGCTGGCAGCTGCACTTTAGAGCCAGTCTCGCTCTAGGTTTAGCGTGACTACCATCTTAGACTATATCATCATTTGACATCAGATGAGATTGTGGTGAAACGTTCACCTATAAAACATAAAAAAAAGTTACGAAGCAAAAAATAAAGTACATCACTAAACAATATTTTTCACACTATTTAGTGCTTGTACAATCGATACAGATGTTTTTTTATCTCGTAAATTGTCTTTACATGTACAAGTTGCATTTACAATTTGGCTTATTTATTTATTTACTTTCTGTAGTTCGATGATTTCGTGTACTGTTTTATACATTCTCTTTTACTGTCAGTAAATTCGGCAAAAATGCGATTGTATTGTACTTTTCGGTATGTAAATACTTGAAGAGAAGTAACATGACTCAATAGTAAATTGCCATTGTAATATAACTGTAATTCAAATATACTTATCAAACCTTATTGTACATAGTAGAGTTTCTTAGTAGAATTCTCTCGACGATGGGTCGCCGTTTCAGTGTCTATTATTCATGGGTCCCTGTCTAGCCGAAACTTACCTAAACAAGATATAGTATCTAGAGATACATACACGTATATTTACTTTGTAGATAGATTCCAGTAAATGTCTCAGTCCATGTATCTAATGGGATGGAGAAAACTTATTTATTTTTACTAAAATTATTCTCTCCAATATTGCATTTGAGCCTTATGCTCATGAAATTGGGTGTCGCGGTACAATGGGAGTAATCCCTACTGTTTAGCCAAGAGGTCGCGTGTCGAGCCACGCACGACGTCGTTGACGCTACGGCGATGAATATAATTTTCATTTCTATGTTCTGTGGGTTAAATGTCTGTGTGTATGTTTAACTTGTAATTGAATATCTGTGTGTTACATAGTGTCTTCATATTATTATTATATTCTATATATTCTGCCGCTTAATATTTCATGAAATAATTGCTTTTGTTTTTTTTTTTTGGACTGACTACACTGTTGACCCGGAGGCCTCTACAGATTTACCGGACTACTAAGGGGAGCGCTTAAGGCACTCACCCGATTTTATATAGACGACTAGCACAAGGGCACACGGCACACCTCTGCTTGGGCTGTCGCCGAAAATCCTGAATCTGACTAGCCAAGCTAAACTAAACGAAACCTATCCGTATCATACATATATGAGTTGGTGAAATATACATGTATACCAAACATGCATGTTTCACGATCCCGTACATGTATTTTGTATCTGACTGCTGTATTCTAAACTATTACAGTTCGAAAAAGGGCAAATAAGAAACAAAACAGCCCACCACTACTATGTGTACCTACAGGTGTGTGTGTGTGTGTGTGCACGTGTGTGAGGCGATCTTTTGTGATATTTCATATACGCTTTTATAAATTCGGCAGAGTTGGAATCTGCGGGTATCGAATTAATATACAACGGGTAAAAAACATACGACTACTACTAGGACTTGAAATACAATAATAATTATTATCAAAGTAAACACACCATAACAATTAAGTTTAATTCTAAACACTCACTCACGGTTTTGTTTAATGTACATATACATTATATGAATAAAATAATAGAGGTCTACGTTGTGCGCTACAGCACGCAAAAAAGTACTGGACATAGTTGTATAGTTTTATTTCTTAGACGCTTAGAGTCCTTTTAAAAAAATAACCTTAAATGTACTTTTAAAGTTTTAAGATATTACACTTTTTGTAAACATTATGGCGTTCAGCGATGTGTAGTTTCTTATCGTGGAGAGGTGGGGCAAACGGTGTAGTGCGCATGCGCAAGATAACGTAGACGAAAACGCAGGTATCTGCTAATGTAAACATAATAACGATGTGTACGTTGATGTCAACAATGAATAAGAACTGAGATGAGATGAGAGACGGTATCCTTTATTTTCAATTTAAGAAAGTTCTAGAATGACTAAAGATGTACGTTTAGAATAATTTTATGTTATAAATATAAAGATTTTTAATCAAAACATTTGCTGTTACGAATACCTCGAACAATTTCTCGTGATGCCAGATCTCGTCAATGTATCCGGCGACGACGGTGCAACAGGTGAATTGTTGGACGATAGCCACGGATTGAGCGATATAGATTAGTTTTGTTGTGTTACTCTCTTACGTATTACTACAATGTATGTACACTTCTTTGTAATAAACGATGGTAAATTGCTGATTTTCCAAAGTGATAGATGAATGTATTCCCTCGGCTGCATTTGACTGCAGTAATCTCTAAGCTTTCATATCGTGTGACTGACGGTTATTGGGATTGGCACAGCTAAATGTTTATTAATGGAAAGGGATTTTATTGAGTTCATTTTACTATAACTCACCACCAGGTGTCGCTAGGCTGTATTTTATTATTGCTGAAGAAAATGAGACCAAATCATCCGTTTACAGTACAAAAATGTAATAAACAAAATGGCAAATGTACAACTGAACTTTAATATTTTATTATTTTTGAAGAACTCCCAACTGTCTTCTGTTTCATTCACTCACTGACTTTTACATATAGAGATATTTTAAACCCAAATTTTTCACTATTCGCTACGATTTTTAAGACATTTCTTTAGTACAAACCTTGTCCTGATAGTTACAGATACAACAAATAAAGATTAAGCCAAATAGCTGCAGCTGTTTTTAAATTATGCGTTTACATATATTTGCTACTCGCTTCTTATTGTTACATGTATTGCGATAATATATGTTGGTGTACACATATATGAGATTGTTTAGAAGAGAACCTTGTGAAGAGAGTTTCAAGGTTCTTTTTTATTCATCCATATATCCATTTTGCAATAAATCGCCTCAAGATGGCGCTACTAAAATTAAAATTATTGTCAACATATTTAAAAATGGAGAATATTTACACAATATCGGTTTTACTGTAACTCGAACTATTTGATGGAACATACAGCATTTATAACTTACACAATATAATGTTACCTATAGTTATTCTTGTTTATGTACAATTGATATGACAATCCTAAAAAACGTTATTATGTTTTTTATAATAAGCGATTTTTTTTTATTTTAAGATAATACTGATAACTGGGATTATAATAATGCCATCAATCTTTAGTGATATCAATTTAGTAGAATCTTGAACATCAGCCTTTTGCTTAGTATTGACACTACAAATACTTTTATATATATTTTAATTTACGTATAGCCTTTATTATTATAAGTAAGATAGATATAACAAATGTTTCAACTTAAAACTATTTTCTAAGACTTACATTTATGCAAAGTTTTAAGAAGATTAGTACTTTCGTATTCTTCAATTTCATTCAAATATTTTTGCAATTTCTTTCATGTCATTGCAGTAAAAAGATACAATTCCAAAAGCCATTCAATATACTCAGATGTTACACCCCGTACATTTACAAAGAACACGTATTTCTGTTCATACACTTTCAAATCAATATCGAAACTAGGGAAATAAAAATGAATTGCGTAGTTTTATATCGTGACGTTTTACGCAAACCGTGTATAAAATAATACAGTACAGCTCGCATTTAATCTTGTCGTATACTCTGGGCTCTCTTACCCCGTTCAGCACTCGACCTGCCTGCAATATTACTTCATTTGGCTTAGCGTACTTTCATAACCTACAACTTGTATAGCAATTGCTTTGTTCCTAAGAGTAGAAGAATTATGTTAGCATTGCTTATAACCTTCTGCATTAAATAGATGATTGGTTTTTAAATGTTTTTTGAAGTAACAACTTCTTATGGGAGGGTAAACCGTTTTGTTACGTACCGCTTTCCTTTCTCTCACACATACGGCAGCGGTGGGGAGTTTAAGTTATCACTTCTATCGGGCGTCCCGAGACGCACACTTTTTTGTTATAGAATTTTTGAAACTAGATTTTAACCTATACTTTGAGATCAGTAAATTTCTTGTAGATGAAAAGTACCTTTTTCTAGTACTTCGAGTAATATGTATAAAAATTAAAGTTGAAGTAGTTACCACGTTGTATGCAGTATTTTATTACAATCGGTTGAGTAGTTAAGGCCAGAAAGAGTACGAACGAACAAGCAAATTACCATTCGCATTTATAATATTCGAACGATAAGAATAGTCTATGATCTTCGTTAATAAATAAATAATTTCAGTGACATATTATCGAATAGTTCAAGTTTTTTTTTTTTTTATATGTTATAGGGGCAACCGAACAGGTGGGTCACCTGATGGTAAGTGATCACCGCCGTCCATAGACACTAGCAACACCAGGGGAGTCGCAAGTGCGTTGCCGGCCTTTTAAATAAGTGGGCCTCCGGCGCTCTCACTGACCGAACGAAACGCAACAGTGCGAGCACTGTTACTTCACGTCGGTTTTTTGTGAGAGGGTGGTACTACCCCGGGCGAGCCGACCCATTCATGCTGAAACCAGTAATAACTTCAGCGTAGCTCTACCACTACCAAAAAGTGATTAAAACGTTCAAACAAAAATAAAACAAACGGCTTTATAAAAGAGAACTTTACTAGGAAGTAAATAGAGATCAAATTTATGAGATCTTATCCTGTAATAATTATATATAACCACTACCAATGTTCAAGTCGCGCGGTAAAATCACCTTTTACGAAACCCGAAAACATCCGAATATCACCTTCGAAGTTATATATCTTTAATCTAAACGGTCCTCCACTCAATATTTTACGGGTAAGTGAAATGTAATGACACTCGAACCGATCGTAATCTCACAGTAGACATTTCTCACTCGTTCAAAAACTTCTTTACACTGAACAACCTGGAATTCTGCCAACGGTATTTTTTGTTATAAAGACAATGCTATACCGCGTTTGGATAATAATATTAATGCTATGTAAATATCATTAAAATTCGACGTTTGAAAATATATAAAGATTCGGTTGTGCCTTCAGATCCACTCGCGTTATTTGTAAACTTATTGTTAAGGTGTATTTCTAATAAGCTCTTTAATGTATACGTGGTATTTTATATATAAATATTTATTACATAGCCTTTTGTTGTCTAGACATCATCATCTTACCCTTATTCCAACTAAGTAGGGTCGGCTCAACATGTTTTCCTTTTCCACTCTCTCCTGTCGAACGTGATCTCGGTGTTTACACCTTTTACACACATATCATTTTTCACACAATCCATGCACACCTTTTTCGGTCTTTATCTACTCCTATATCCGTCGACTTTCAACCTTAAAACTTTTCTTGTAACATGACTTTCAACTCTTCTCATAATATTCCCGTACCATGCTAACCGATTACTCCTCGACTTCTCTGGTGATATTTTCATACTTTATCTGATATACTCATTCTTAATCCTATACATTCTGGTTACACACCACACATCCATCTATTACCTGCACAATGGGACTAAATTGGATGACGTAAAGGCCTACTTTAATCAACTTGTTTTTGCCTGCGGCTTCTTTTTTTTTTATTTATCCTGGACAACATTTATGCAAAATTTTAGGATGATCGGTTAAGTAGTTAAGGCGTGAAAGCGTTACAAACAAACAAACACACTTTCGCATTTATAATATTAGTTAGGATTATAAAGTTATTATTTAATTCGTCTTAATTTAAATCTATGTATATCGTGCTAAAAAAAATTTCGCTTATTGTGTCGTATGAAAGTGGGAACTTTCTTTTCATTCTAAAATTGAGATTTATGCTACTTCCAATTTACTTTCTTATTAATTTCGATTCTAAACAATCGCCTACTGCATTATTTTGTTTGATATTCAATAATTTCATTAAAATATATTTCTACTAGTTGCCCGGTCCTGCTTTGCGCGGACGTTAATCCAGGCAACGAATTACCATATACCGCCATCTGTTAGAATCTTATCGAACTAACAGAGATAATCATGACTCTTTGTTAATAAACAAATAATTCGCAATAAAATAATATTGTAAATATAAGTTGATATATAAATTATCCTGTCTTTCAAGTTGGATGAAACTGCACACAGTGTGCAAAATTTTATTAAAATCGGTTCAGTAGTTTAGGAGTCCATTGCGGACAAACAACGTGACACGTAATTTATATATATTGAGATTATATACGGATAGTTATTTTGATAATACTTCATCTATATTTAATTTCATATGTTGTTAGCTAATGTAACAAAACGAATATTAAAACTTAACCAGAGATGAAACCTATAATATTTAAAAAGGAATTTTGTAAATCGGTTCTATGGTTTACGAGTTATAGACACAGTAACAGACAGACAGTGAGATTTTGCTTTTGTAATATGCAAAGAATAAAACAAGGTATAAAATATAATAGATTCAGTTCCCTTTATACTATGAATTATCTAATTAATCTTATTAAATATGCTCTCATGATTTACAGATCTATAATAAACATTAATATTGGAAATACACAAATAGAAAGAGTCATTATATATTTTCAATGTTTATTTGTCTTGTTGTATAAGTAGTAATTGAACTTTAATATACCTAGTTTTAGCAGATTATAACGTTAAATTATTATGTACTTCTTCTTCTTCTTCTTTATTTTTTGGCTCCGTCACGGTTTGTGCACTAGCCAGCGTCAAGTAACAAGATTTCGCCAAGTAAGTGCCTTGCGATAATTATAATGTGAAACAAGATGGTGATTTCCTTGTTAGAACTTTCCATGGAGTTTTGGTGGCATCTCAGAATGCATGCTCCGTGGTATTATTTCCCATCCACTTCACTTGTGCATAATAACCGAACTATATTACTTAAAACACCACCAATATTACAAAATATAT
This sequence comes from Antheraea assamensis, assembly GCA_035772565.1. Lineage (NCBI taxonomy): Eukaryota > Metazoa > Arthropoda > Insecta > Lepidoptera > Saturniidae > Antheraea > Antheraea assamensis. The sequence goes on along the minus strand of JAQQSE010000054.1, from coordinate 49,124 downwards.
AGTCTAATAACACAAGATGATGAATAAAATATAAAAACCACTACATGACAGACTAAGATCCCGCCAAAAAACCTATTATGTACTTTAAAATGCTAAACATGCTATATCTTGGGGAGACTGGCTTCTAAATGCACCTACTTAGGAGTGCTTGGTGTTTGATTTTCAACGTGTTCAAAATACTATTATTCTATCATCATTGCTTCAAATAATTTTGGGTATTTAAAATACAGCATAGAATCTCGATATGTCGTAGCCGTAGCTCGATAAGTCGAAAATCTCTACAATGCGAAAGAGACTTTTATTCCTACAAAAAGTTATTCTCGCCAAAAACCTTCATTAAGTCTAAAATTTATAACTCCTATTTTATCCCATTTTCCTTGTAGTTCGACCAACGAGATTCTACTATAATTGCGTTTGTCTTCTCACAAATCTTTATTTAAATGTTGTGATGAACGTTTATAGGTATATAGTGTAGGTGGTAGAGCTACGCTGAAGCTATTACTGGTTTCAGCATGGATGGGTCGACTCGCCCGGGGTAGTACCACCCTCTCACAGAAAACCGACGTGAAGTAACAGTGCTTGCACTGTTGCGTTTCGTTCGGTCAGTGAGAGCGCCGGAGGCCCACATATTTAAAAGGCCGGCAACGCACTTGCGACTCCCCTGGTGTTGCTAGTGTCTATGGACGGCGGTGATCACTTACCATCAGGTGACCCACCTGTTCGTTTGCCCCCTATAATATAAAAAAAAAATTATAGCATATCGTTTCCTCGCCTAGCATAGTTTTAGTGAGACATCGTCCGATTTGTTCGGAAGTTGCGTAGCAACCGTGCCAGATTTTTGTAGGCGTCACATACAACAATTGTAAGTAGGCGTGTCTATTGTCTGACCAATCAATGGTGACTAATTAGCTTACTGTCTATAATAAAGGACAGGGAGGAAAATGTTGATTTAAGCAGCTGGCACCTGTCGACATCGTTACAATTGTTGAGAGTAGATATAACATTTTAGTCTAAACAATTTGACTACGTCCACGTGAATCTATTGGAACGAAAATTTCTTATTACATTCTAGATATACAGTAAACAATTAATAATTATTATTTTCTCTTTTTCCAGGTAAGTTTCAGATCATCACGTCTGTGTTAATAAAGTGGTAACTATTTAAATGTAATATTATTTTATACAAGTTATTACCGTGGTTTTATTATTTCATAAGAATTATGTCTTTTATTTGAATTAATCGTAAGATATTTTTATATGTTCTTTTGTTTTCCTTTTTAAAAAGTGAAGTGAAAAGTTAATGAGGTTTCCATTATTTATTACAACAACAATGGCGGCAAAAAGTATGCAATTTTTCATCAATGTTTTCTTATGACGTCATCACGTGAAATTACCGTCCGTAAACCGACTTTACATACAACCATTTTTTTTTTAAATTCTAATTTTGCCATTACACCACTTCACTCCAAGATTTACAGATTTAAAATAATGACATATTATTTATCCTAAATTACACTAAGACAAAGAGTTGTCAAAATTGATTCAGTCGTTTCCGAGATTAGCCCGAACAAACAGCAGTCAGTTCTATTTTATTTATATGCATGTGTAGTAAACCTATAATAAAAATATTCACAAACTTGAAACTTTAGAGGTTCGTAATTAAGATAGTTTACGTACAATAAATGGTTACCGTCTGCAAAAAAAATAAGGTGACGTAGAAACAAGTGATTGTAAACAAAAAAAAATTTTTATATGAGACTGATGCCAGTAACTTTTGAAACTATGTTTGGATTTAAATTAGATTTATTTATTCTTTTATTCTTTCGTTATTACTTGTCCTGTTATAAGAAGCGTAATAATATGCAGGTTAGATTCTTGTTCTAATTAAATAGTATATTAATCTGAAAACACATGATCTGTCGCTAAATTACACGAAAAACATACTCGTCCCTAGATACGACTGCAACACACCAGCAGTGTTTGTACCGTTCAACTGAACATCGTGAGCACGTAAAATATATACGCAGATAATATACGAGTATGGCGCATCTAGTTTTCTCATTGAAATGTTTTAGCTTCTTTCCACTTTTCGGATCTATTACATAGTTTCACTTTGATAAATTGGAGAATTTGTCGTTAAATTAACCTTTAGAGAAGAAATTTTCGTTAACAAATCAGCATTAAAAATCTTTACCTATCAGAATTTTTGTTTATATCATTTCCGATTCGTAATAAAATGTTTTAACCCTGGCCATGGTAAAATATTTCCATTTACTAAAGCATTTTTATTATACCTTTGTTTATTATTGGTAAAAAAAGAGTTATCTTAACGTACGTGTCGGGGGTGTAATAGATTAACTGTAATTAATTCGCTACGAGACGTTGATGCGTGCCCGCATTGTGGACGAGAATTATAGTTTTCAGCTGTTTTCCTTTACACTGAAACGAATTGGGATCTCTTAATGACACTCGTCTGAAATATCGGCTAATTGTATTGTAGTATTTAACAGGCAAGCATTCTCTTGTTTCGTTGTTTATTTTTGTATCGCGATGTTGAAACTGCGAGATGTCAACGTAGCGAGCTAATATGTTCGAGTTTTTTTTTTATTTTAACTTTTCGTTTTTTTTTTTTTATGTTCTGTAATAGATATTGTTTTGAGATAGAAATTAAATTGCAAGTGCAAAATGGATACGATATAAAATGATAACTATTTATTTGTTTATTCTCGTAAAAGCTAACAGAAATTTTATAATTTATTTTAACGATATAATTAGTGCTTACACAATAATTTATTGTTTTCTATGGGAGTAGGGACAATTATTGAAGGACATAATTAATGTAATTAAAATTGACTGTTTACAAAAATATAAATTATGTAGTTTAAATCATTATAAAGATCATATATATATACACATATATACTGGGTGGAAAAGAAATAAAACTGCATTCAAAAATTTTTGAAAATTCTTTTGCTTCACCCGGGAATCGAACAGACTAAAATGTGTAAAAATTACACCCTGTAATTTTATTGCATCGATCGTTAGGGTCAATCACAAGGATGAAATCTCCCTAACATACTTGGTAAATTAAATGAAAGATAAACCATTAAATCTTCAATTATTTTAATTATTTGCAAAAAATGGTAAATTCATTAAGTAGTTGTTCCAAATGAGCTCCATTTTCTTGGATACACAAATTTATTCTTTTAACAAATTAATTTCTAGTAACCTTTAATATCGTGTTGTGATGAATATTATAAATTGTATTCTGAACTTATATCTCTAAGAGGTTAATAAACTCGAAAACGAATCGAAAGTTGGCACAGCTAAGTGTTTTTCATCAAAAACGTTTTTATGTTATCCATTTTACTAAAACTTATCACTAGATGGCGCTAGGTTATATGTTACGCTGACAAATTAGTCGAACAATTAAAAATTACCCTAACATTAAACGTTCCGCATCTTGGCGTAATTAGTCAAATTAAAATCGTTTAAATCTATCACAACACAAGTACAAGCTGTATGAGTAATGGCGACAAGCTATTAATCCATGCAGATAATCTTCTAACACTTTACAGAGACGTATGACGACGTAACGAGTTATTACGATCAGCTGCGACCGACCCATTTAAGAACGGAACACAATGAAATGGGAATAAGTCGTACACCAACACCTGTTTGTTGTAAAATCATAATAACTGATGATGAGTACGATATAGGCGTTTTAATGGCAAATTCTATTGCCACCAAAATCTGAAATAACCAACTTGCTAAAAATTAAAACGGGAATTACGCTGAGAAATTTGAGTTTGGAATATGCGTTTTATTATTGCTATTGAATTTTAAGTTATGAAATATTTTCCAACGTTTTGTTTTATTTTTACGTTATAGTTCTAATGTAACTTTTTTTTATAATAAATAAAAAATAAAGAAATATTCGCTTTATATAATGGATTATTGAATTATCATTAATCAATCAAATCCTCATAACTATTGAATAACTAAGCGCTGATAGCACGTAACCAGGTGATATTTTGGTAAACCGAATCACTGAGCAATCGCTCTAGAAGAATTGATGGCTTTAATGATATCAGAGAATTTCTTCGGTAAGGATCAATGTTATCTCAATTAGAATGGAACAAATTGCTTGGATGGGAAATAGAGTTATGTTGACTCTTACGAAAGCCGTTCAGATAGACGAAAGCATTCGAGATATCTGAGAAGCAGCACCCACCGGCATCACCTCACCTACCTCTATTGTTGAAATAATTTTAAAATAAATATTGACTTAAATATAAATATAGTATTTATTTCTCCCAATTCCTGTAACTCGGAATGTAATCAACGCACATATATTAATCGACAAATTACTAAAGAACTCTGCTATTTCAGCGCGTCCCAATTCAAAACACGTGCGCGTTGCCTGTCAAACGAAATGACGCTAAAATATCTATATTGTATCTCTGCTGGTGTCTTCAAAGTGTTGACTTCGTTACTGATAAAGGATTATATTTAATCGTTTGGTTTGGTTTACGTTTGTTGCCAACGACTGCGTCCATTTCATTTCCTGGTGCTTATATCTGGCTGATCTTACAGAGGCCACTTTTGTGTCTTTGAAAGCAAGATCAGATAAAATGTACAACTAGCTTGGTCTTGCCAAGGTGTAACAACAATATGGTCTTCTGATTTTCCAATAGATGCTATATAAACCCGCTCATTGGCATATACAATTTATGACTACATTCTCGTGTCGACTATGAAAATCATGATTACTGAACATTTAAGATCAATGAAATATAGCAATATGTATCAATAAATCTTTGTAATATTCAAGATATAAGTTGAATTTTTGGCGAGATCTTAGTCTGTTATGTAGTGGTTTTTATATTTTATTCATAATCTTGTGTTATTAGACTCTACATTTTGTAATATTGGTGGTGTTTTACGTAATAAAGTTCGGTTATTATGCACAAGTGAAGTGGATGGGAAATAATGCCACGGAGCATGCATTTTGAGATGCCGCCAAAACTCCATAGAAAGTTCTAACAAGGGAGCCACCATCTTGTTAGAACATTAAAATTATCACAAGACACTTACTTGAAACAAAACATTGACACTGACAAATGCTTCTGCGGTGCCAAAACAAGAAGAAGAAGAAGAAGATATAAGTTTCTGGAGGAAAATGAGTATTGTGCATACATTCTAAAACTATGATGCCAAAAGTAAATATTTACAAAAATATCTATTAAAGTATGGAGTACAAGTATAGAGTAACCCTTTATCATCTATCTAGGGTAATGTATTATAAACTACTAACAGTGGCTGCGGTTTCTATACGTATTTGCTACTATTATTTATAGTTGTTATTATTAATTCTAATATATAGATGATTTATAGTAAAATGGAATTATATAAATATCTTCCGTGTTCAAATATCTCCACATACCAATTTTCAGGACGATAAATAATTGTAATATAACGGATACTCGTGAGGCAGGCGTATAAATAGCCGTGATCACTCAGCGGCTTGAGGACTTATTATGACTGAACACGGGGATGCGTGTCAGCCTAATATTGTCAATATTTTATGAAATGTGAAAGTATGTGAACGATAGGGACTGTATAAAAAGCACTTATTCGCTTGCAGAGTCGCCCTTGACGCCTCGAAGTTGGTGGCCACTGAATCGTTCACTCACACAGTTTGTCTTGTGGCGAGAGACACGGTGATGGTTTCTCAATAAAACTAAAGCGGGTTATTCTTATATACCATACATATCGGAGAAGTAGTATCAGTAAAAGTAACAAATGTCATCCCCGCATCGAAACATGAATTTTGATACACAAACTGCATGGCGAAGCATCCGCCTCACCAAATACCATAAAAACTTTCTTTATAAAAAAATATTTAGATGTGCTTACCTTCATGGTGATAGATCAAACAGTCTTAAATTTTATGAATGTCATAAATAAAACATACACTTTTTATAGATTATGAGACGAAATATTAGCAAATGACATATAAATAAATTTAAATGTATAGTTTTTATTGCACCCAAAATAAATGTAACTTTATTTATCCAAAGTTACGAGGACTTTGACATTTGTATCCATTACGTGATTAAAGTTACAATCTAAGTAAATGTGTTACTTAGTTCTTAATTCATAATATATGATTGAATTCATTTTCTTCTGTTTAGCATTGTTTTTATCATGTGTACGTATGAGTGTAATGACATGTTTCCATTATAATTTTGACGGCTTTTACGCATCAGAATATTATAATTGGAGAGAGAGAGAGAAGATTAGAAATGTACAGTAATTTCATAAACTATAATCATTTATTCACATCAAGGCTCTTAGTTTATGGTTCAATCAAACAACTTTAAACAACTCGTCCAATACCATACCATTCACATGTCGTTTTAGATGTGTAACTCAGTTCCTATACGCAAGCTAATTTCCGACCTAGAGTGTATTACCATATGAATATTTGTGCAAATTGCTTGTGAGAGGGTCACCAACAATCAGTTGTCTTGCGAACTGTTTTTCTGAAACTGACGAGATAACACCAAAAAAATTTGTTATTACTTTATTGACAGTTTTGGGTCAAAACATATAGATTGCCTAGTTATGAGGTGTAACATTTACATCGATGATATATTTATTATGTTTGCGGCCACAACAGAACAGTGGCTTAATCGCGACATAATAAATGTCGCTAGGATGCATATATACCTATAAGATTAACAATATCTGTATTTGTAGGAAATATTTTTAAATTGAATATATTAATACGTTTGACCATAATTTCAACTGATGTTAAATGACAATGTCGTCCAATAGGATAAAAACGTTAAACTCTCAAGTATAGTTTCCAGAAGACACTCATAAGTGCTTGGCGATAGGTATTCAAATTGGGAGTGGTAGCAGCAAGGTGCACTCAGAAAAAACCTTCCTATCATATAGTTTCATCGTGATTTTTTTCGTTTACCGTAAGCTCAGCTTATTCGCAAGGGTTCGAACCCATATCAATCGGCGCAATGTCCGAACACGTTTGAACTCACCAACTTCAAACAGTTTGCCATATTTCGTAATAAGCCAGTGTATAATATCTAGCATTTCAGAAGTTTGCATATCGGCATGACAACGGCGACTGACGATAGATTGTATATCTCTCAAAAGTCGCCGTTGTTTTATATTGTACTACCCTTAGCTTATACTAATGTACTTATGTGCCTTATATAGTCACTATGTCGTACTCGGGTAAATAAATATGTATGTGAAATTCCACGCCAAATCACACCGTTCGAAAAGAAAAATATTTCCTCAATTTTGTCATGCGTTTTAGTACCCCTCAAAATAGCCCCCTTATAAAATTTGATTTTTTTATTACTCGTTGTAAACGTAGTTTTTTGCACATAACTTCCTTAAATATGGTCAAATTTGATCTTTTTTTAGTTTTTCTTTTTAAAAGGCCTCTATAGAAAAAAATATTTCAATCTTTATTTAGAATTTTACACTTGAAATCGTGTTTTAAAAAATGTTTGTACATTTAAATTATTTTTTTTTTTACTTTTACATTATTAGACTCGCTCTGGAAATGGGTTCTCTATAATTACTATTTAGTTGGTTAGACTAGAAGTTTCAAATAAAAAAAATCTTTGGAATGAGAATCAATAAAATATTAAAATTTACCGGGTGGGCTATTTCGAGGGGTACTAAAAACCAAAACATATCACAAAATTCAAACCGTCCCATTTGGCGTGGAACGCCACATACTATTAAGTAGCTTGTTTTTATTAATATATTAAATAGCAATCAAAATACCGCCGTATAACTTATATCTTCCTGGATACCATATGGTATTTTTTTTTAACTGAATCGCCTCTGGCTTGTATTTATTATATAAATAAACGCCAACCACGAATAGATGACGTGAGATTCCGATAACGTAACTCCGGTTGAGCGTCTCTTTTTTCTTAATTGCATAATAACAGATCGTTCGAACGGATTCGTGTGTTAGAAGGGTTTAATATTTTATATGGCATTATTAAATCAGTATAATTTGTTGTTGGGAATTGTTTCCAATTCAAACTAGGCATTTTAAAGGCCTATATATTAATCGTTTATAAAATATACGTGGGTAATTGGAGTCCTCAGCTCCTGTAAGTTATCACTTTTATGCGTTATTGCAGTTTTGGCAATATTTTAGCCTGCATCATTTATGATTTAAACTCTGTCATTCGTAATAATCCTAATATATGTGAATGGCAATCAGTGAGTTATATTAGTTGTGGATAAAGTAACATTATATTCTATTTTATTGTAATATTATAAAGTCTAAGTCAAAATCAAAATCAAAATCAACAATACTTTATTCAGTTTAGGCCCTGAAAAGGCGCTTATGATCGTCAAAGTTACCACCGGTTTAAAAAACAACCCAGTCATCGAGAAGAACCGGCAAGAAACTCGATCTAGTTTATCTTTTAATTGACTGTTTATCTGAACGCGTTAATATTTGGAAATATCAATTACATTCGGGGAAAAAATCTTGTAATTTATAGAATATTTATAGAAAAAGGTTGTAGGTTAAGTAACACTATGATATAACCTTTATTTTGCCATACAAATGTAGGTCAAAATGTACGCAAAGTGAGAATGTAGAAGTAGAGAGGCCGCGAGTGGGCCGAATGTTGCGGCTCCGGGTACCGTAGAAAAACTTTAACGCGAGTGAAACTGTGGATCATAACTAGTATAAAAGAATTAAAATACAAGTTAAGAAAAAGTTTTGCGTTTGGTCAAATAGAACCCAAACCTACGTAACTTACGTAATCAATTTTTTCCTCAGACCTTTTCTCATAGAATTATTGAATAAAGGCATTCTAATAGTGAAAGCAGTTGATTAAAATTATTTTTACAAATTTATACAATAGTATACTTACAATTATTTGCAGAACATATTTATATTTGTACGCCACCTTAAGAATAATAATGATATGTTCAAATTAAATATGTATTGCAGAGAAACATACCAATAACCCTTTTCGGTCCTTTCCTACATATACCGGATAGTTAGAATTAACCTTTTCCCTTATACGAGTATTTTAAGCATCTTTCACGTTCTTTACATGAATATATTAGTACATACTTATGACAGACGTAGAATTATGACAAATCGCTCTTTTTATTTGATGTAATAAACATAACTAAAAACTGTAATTAAATAAATCGGTCAACCGCGTGTTTCCGATGTGGTTGCATTTATATACAAAAACCCATCTCATATTTTTAATTTGAATGTTTTTTTATAAGACATTATAAATTGAAACGTGTTATTTAGTTATATCAGTAAATATTGAAACTAAAATGTGTTTTTTTTTCTTCAAATATGCTTCACTCCAATTTTAAGGAGAAAGCTTGAGTGGTCCTCAAATGCCACTTCACACCTATAGGGATCTATTAGTAACTTTAACAATAGATTTTAATTGTACAGTGGTAACTAATATGCTGGTATTATAAAAAAAAACCCTACTAAATGCTACGTTTTTATTCAATTAATTAAATGTTGTATTTTCATATGTACTCGATAATAATGTTACAGTTTTCTAATATTTGCACGTACTTTCGGTTTTATTGGACTGTATTAGAATTTCCACCAGATTATTTTTTGTATTACATCAATCTTCTTTCGAAGAATGAAGTAAAGATTGACGCGAATGTCAGCGTTCTTTTCATACCCACTGAACTGAACAATATTTGTGTTTTAATTTTACGGTCTGACGATGGAAGAGCGGGAACTGTCTATGAGACTGACATGAAGTATTGCAGTGTTGTGTTGTAAATTCCACAATGGTATTGGCAAAGGAGTGTTGTTTAAAGCTATTTAAGAACTTTTCTAACACACTGTAGGACTTCATTTTTTTAAAATGATATCTTATAAACGGAGAATATATAATTAATTAGTAAAGTCGACATCATAATAGAAAAAAAAAATGAGTGTCGTGGAATAGTCGGTTGGAAGGAAGTTACTTTCATAGTATATTATTTGTTTAGTCAATTTCTCATGTAAATGGCTATAAAAAAGGAGAATCGTAATATAAAAAATTTAGGTTGAAAAATAAATTATTCACGTATTTTTGTGTTTTAACTCTGATACTCGACCTGGTGTCATTCTTATTATCTTCTAAGCCACTATCACAATGTATTATTGATATATATTAACCAATAACAAAAGTTATTATTAACCAACAAAAGAGTTTACAAACAATTAGCAAAGAGGCTACGCACCACATGATTTGTTAAAAACAACCGTAAGTACAAGTACACGACTAAACACAATACATATAAACGGTCACAGCCAATAGCATACGCGCTATAGATAACCGTCTACACTATAGTAAATGTCGTGACGGAAAAATCTTACACTTTTTTTCGCCTAGCACCCATCCGCCAATTCCGAACCGCGCGATAAGAAACATCGTTTCAATAATTATAATCGGTCCAATGCGATATCCGTATATTGTTTTGCTTCATTCAGTACTCTCTTATTGTGAACAGATAAAGTGAAGGCTAAAAACAAAAACAAAAATACATACATTAACGTACAAAAGTTTTTGGTTAAAATAATAAAGTCGCTTTACTCTCTTGAAGATTTTAGGTAATCTCTGCCAGGTCGATTTTTAATTTATTTAACTAATATTACAATGGTAATCAATTCTATCATATAATTATAAACATATTTTACGTTTGTTGTAAAAATAAATTATTGAAATACATTACTTTTATCATCAAATGATTTTAACTCACAACCAAACACCCTACGGTATATATTCAGCTTTACATAAAATAGATTGAAAACACACAACGATTATTGACATTGATGTCTTCTTTAATTTACGAGTAAAATTAAACTACATATAGATTGTGACAGTTTTACAGAAATGTTACTACATTATAAGAAAAATATCGCCGTAAGTCAATCATAGACGTCACGTCGAAACATAAATACTATTATAGCCCCGTTTTTGTTAACTATTCCATACTAATGATTATAAATACGAATGTGAGTTTGTTTCACTTTCACGTCTCAATTACTATTAAATGAACACCATAATCACAAGCAAAGTTAAGAATGCACTTACTTGAATATACATATACATAATAGAAAATGTAATAATGATTGCTTTGTAATGTGCTGTAACAAGTAATATATACCAAATAAATAATTAAACTTCTCAACCAATTATCATAAGACTTTACAGAAACGTTACCAGAAGTGTAGAAAAGGACATTGAGTAACTTTTATCCTAAAAAAAAATGTACAATTCTCGAGGGATAGATCGAATCGTCATTAACACAAGCAAAGCCACGAGCGAAAGCTAGCTTTTATAATCCTGTTTGATCCAATACCACTTGATATTCCACTTGATTTATGACTTTTTCTACAGTTGTCTCGTTACCCTTCAATTTATCATTATTCAGGTATCTCTTACTACGTCCACTTCATCCGTTATTATTGACAACTTCTCAATAAATTGCTTTTTGTCCTCGTGGATATTATAATTATTTTAGTATTATAGTCGCGTATATGTAGTATTTTATTTTCGAAAAACGAACGAACACTTATAGCAATACTGGCAGCGGTCATCAAGCGTAATGCCCAAGTTCGTAATAATGCTATATTTAGGGTCATTTTCGTGGCGGCCGCTACAATCGAGGGTCAGACCACTTACTCAGATGAGGCTAATCAGCATCCTTCACAAATAGGGAATGTTAAATTACGTGGTACACGTAAACAGTTGTTTCCCTTTTTTGCGTGGACAGATGGTCTGGCCTAAAGCCAAAATGTATCGATCATTTGGCTCGACGCCAATCCTGAAAGTTAAGAAATGGAAACAAACCTATTCCGCGGCCATTAAGAGTCCAAACGTACGGGATATGCGTGCAATGCAACCGTTTTATGTTTGCTCATAACTCAAGAAAGTTTTGCAATTCAATTCATTTGATACACTGTTATAGTATAATGACTTACACGAATTCGAATTAAATCAATTTGTAGTCTAACAGGTAATGGAATTTTGGGAAGTTATCGAAATGAATAGAGTAAGGCACTATAATAATTTCATTGAAATAAGTAAAGATTTGAGATATTTTTACTTCATTGAAAAATATTAGAGCCTCAATTAAACCAATCAATTAATAACTCATAAAAAAAATTGAAATTGCTATTACAGATTTTTGTAAATATTAACCCGTACGGTTAATAATAAACAATGATTTGTAATGTTTGTAGGAGCTCAATGGTGGCTAAGCTCATATAAAGGATGCTGTAAAAGGAAGGATATCCTAACTTATAACTGGCTCGGCATAATTACGATATTTCAGAATCGTATATTCCAAATCCGATACGGCAACTTACCAAGAAATGCAATTTCGTCTAATATTGATATTGCAAAATAATTACCTCTTTAGGGTAACTTTGTGACAATAGTTCATAAACAATGACGAAATCTAGTAATTTTACACTATGTGTTCATAAATAATTGTGATAAACTTAGTAATTAAAAGACGGTGCCCGGTTAAATGTCAACAGGAGAAACAAAATCGAAATCTGTCTTAATAAAAGAAAACGGCTGAGCCGTTTGGCGTCGTGCCACACGGCCGATATCGGCCGATGGCCAGACAACATTAATATTCGTTTATTAGATGCACTACGCACGTTCATACGAGACCGACTCTGTTTTGTGTCCGGATGTAAAATTACAGCGGTAGAAATGATAAATGTAAATTAAACTAAAGTACAGAAGTTGAGGAGCAATAACTTTTGTATGAATTGTATTAAATATTTTTGGAGGAAACCGATAAATTGGAATCTGTAACAATGCTTACGAAAAAACCTGTAAACAAATTTGCAAAACTTTTACTATATGAAAATAGATTCACATTTGAATCACGACGTATTTTGGTTTGAATTGAAATAGGACTCGAGAATCGCTCAATTCTTCGTTGCCTCTCGTATCAGCTCAACAAGTGCGAAAGCGACGAAAAATCTGGTTCAACGCAGGGAGGCAGATGGGAGGTTTAACAATGAACCGATGCAAACACGGACGTAGCAAAAACGAGAAACGGTTGTCGATAGTCGAGAGAGTGAACAAATGCCACGTCTGAAACAATGCCGCGGTAGGGAAGAGAGGGAGGTCATGAATTATCATCCATATAACATTGGAAAGTAGAAATAAGTCTGGAATAAAGAGCTGTGACACGAATACAGTATTGTGATAGTATTTGGATTTCAATCGTTGCTGGATTGTTTTTTTTATTCTAAAGTACTATTCGCTCGTCACTTTATGTAGTCTTTTATCAGTAGCCTCAAAATCAAATGGTAATAAACGTACATATTAAACAAAATCCGAAATATTGTCACATAAGTCGAATTACCGGATTATTAACGGATACTAATTTCAAGCACCATCTCAAGCAGGTTTTAATATCTAAAGGCTATTACAGGGTGGATCAATATGTGAACGACGGTGACGTCTGGAAATGACGGCCTCTCTGTGCATCCACCAAAACCGAATGTAATTATTTATAACTATGTTTTAAAAATGTGAGTTATAATATGTTAATGAAAAGATAAACCAGATCGAGTTTCTTGCCGGTTCTTCTCGATGACTGGGTTGTTTTCCGAACCGGTGGTAACTTTGACGTTCATAAGCGCCTTCTCAGGGCCTAAACTGAATAAAGTATTTTTGATTTTGATTGATTGAATTGATTAAATTCCAATATAGTAGTACAATATATGTAATATTTTTAACACTGCAATAGTATTGAAATGTACAACAACATAAATTACGTTGATTATTAAAATGCCATAAACTCTTGTACCGTGATTAAAATCTACTAGCGTTGATCGAGATAAAAAGGCAAAATTATCGGATTTTTCATTACACATGTAATGAGAAATTTTGCACAGTTACATAATCTTGCATTCATTACTGGCATTAGCCGTGTTGGCTCGATAACTGACGTAAACGATAAGTGCGATGAAGACATTGCTGCAGAATTAAAATAGCGATGAGTAGTCTACATAAAATTTGGATGGATAACGGCAATATATTTGTTATTGTTTATTTCGCATTCGGCGACCGGTGTGACAGAAAGTATTACAAAATCAAATACAGGACCAATCGTTTTATTTTAGATTAGCTTTTATTTGCATTAATGTAGTTTGATCTATCGTTTCGATTGTATCGATCGTTTCGATCGTTCGTATCGATTGTAGTTTTTCTGGATGATAGTTACCATATTCAGCAACGTGTATACAAAATTTCATGACGATTGGTTAAGAAATTAGAAAGAAACGCGGCCTGCAAAAAATTTGAAGAATAGATAATTAACATGTATCTAAATCTTCATTGCTCGAACTATTAAATAGAACTCGAGAAAGACAACTGCAACTTAGACTGGTTACACCTATACAAAATAGACGAAATTATAATTTCCTATTTCCTTTTATGGAAAGAACTCCAGAAATGAGTTTGATACTTGTAAGAATTGGCAGAATTTATAATGCATTGGTGATAAGTTTTTATATGAAACAATGTTGACGCCGTCTGAGTAGGGAAATAAACCCTTAGGGTATAATGTGTTAGGGATATGTTCTGTAAAAGAAAGTTAAAGTCGCTAGGAACAGATGTAGAAAAGGAAAAAAATATACGGTGCGCGCCACAGGAAGCGCAGAAGATATGTAGCCTGGCGCCTATATGAAGGAATGCAGAAACATGTTAGCATTTGGGCCGTTTGCTTAAACAAAAGGTATTTTGACAAACGCATCTCAAGAGTTATCGGTCCAGCCGATGAAGCAGATGTAAAGAACATACGAACACACACGCGGAGCGCGCTCATTGGCGGATCGAAGCGAATAGGCGCGTTGATAAAGGACGCGAACGGACTCCTAAAAATAGTTACACTATAGAGTACAGTCAGGGCACTCGCATTAGAAAGACCGACAGAAACACATCAAGAGATAGAGTCGAGATAGGATATTGCAGCGATTAATGTACTACAAGCTACAAGAAACGAGCTAAAAATATAAGAATCTACGGGTTACGATTCTACGAGCAACGTGTCACCGAGCCACAACGATAAAACGTATTATTATACACGAAATTGTATAGTACAATAGATCGAATTCAAATGTTGTGAATACAGCTGCCTTACAACCATCTCATTCATTCGCAATAATAAAATTGTGATGTGTAATAATAAACAATGCAGACGAAGTCGCGGGTATCTCCTAGTTTAATATAGACACAGATAACTAAGATTTATTACATTATTTATATCTGTTCTTTCTGAAGAAATACAAAAATAAATCCTCGTAGTTTTCAATATGGCACAGTAATTAGTATAATGGAGCGTGATCGTAATCTATCCTTATCTATTGAGTAACAATATGCTTTTAACAAAATTGTACGCTACTGTCAGGTCCGATCTAAACTTGGGACTTACAGGAGTAATTTCGCCCGAGATTGTTTGGAACTTGATGTT
Organism: Antheraea assamensis; assembly: GCA_035772565.1. Lineage (NCBI taxonomy): Eukaryota > Metazoa > Arthropoda > Insecta > Lepidoptera > Saturniidae > Antheraea > Antheraea assamensis. Next base: position 33,575 of record JAQQSE010000054.1, on the reverse strand, counting down.
TACATTATGTTCATGCCTCGAGTTTATATTATAGGGTTGCTATGTGTCGTAAATAATAATAGGAGTTCACGAACATGCTGTTCGTAAATGTTTTGCAAACCTCTTTTTCATATATAAATTCTTCAAATTGTATTAGTATTCTAGTGGTCGTATCAATTTTAGGTGATAGTTGTCGAGAGTCGATATAATATACTCTTACTAAATTGGTTTATTATATATCTGCTCAATGGACAAATAGTGGGGCTACTCTAAATAACAAAAGATGCATGCAATGCATGCATGCATGCAAGATGCATATAAAATTTTAAATTTTACACAATCAATATAATACATTTATAATTCGCCATGAAAAATGAGGCATATAAAATAACAAACAAGTTTTCTGCTTAAAGTAACTGTGTAATTGTGCTTAATTTTTAGTCGTAACTTACGATATTTTTCTGAACAACAATAGTGTCAATAATGCATATACTTTGTAAAATTGTTTCTCAGCAACTTTTTTGATAACCCTAATTTAACGAAAGCCGAACTCACCTTACTTTGAACATCATTATAACATGTACAAGTTTCCATGTATCTGATACTGCACACCTTTACATATACTGTTTTATAAAGAGGTACAACACTGGCTAAACGATTATTTTGTCCAGTACCAATCTATAACAGCATTATAACGTTCAATAGATTCTTATTTCTTTATTTGAATGTGCCGGGTCTCTAAAAGTATAAATCATTTTGTAGGCTATTTATTAACTAATGTTATAGCATATCTAACATCACATTGGGATTCTTATGAAAGAAGCACTTACCATACGAAATGTTGGTTACAAAATACACTAAAGAAGTTCGAATAGCAAGACGGGCGAGCCGTGTACCGCTACGTAATGTATCGGGAGTCGAGAGCGGATTGGCTGCCCGATGAAAATCGAGTATAACCGAACTGTGAATGTCTATTCACCGAGATATCACACCACGCAGCTTGATCGCAAGCATAGGCTCTTTACGCAATTATTGTGTTTTATACAGAATTTGTTTAGTATTATTTATTAGTTAAATGTAATTTCAATATTTTTAGTCAAAAGGTTACTAATTAAACGCGAGTGAAGTTGCTGGGATCATAAAAAGTACGATTTATACTCGTAAGTCTAGTTGGTGACCATGAAAATAACTATTTGTCAAAGCATAAGAACTTTTTATTATCAAAAATAAACATAGTTTTGTCGTTTCTGCTTTCGACTACATATTTAGTCGTACATTTTACACTAAAGAAATACCCGTGTCCCGTGAACCACTTGAGAATACGTCGAATTGAAATTTCAAAGAATTACAAACGGTTTCGAACTTTATCGTAGCGTGTTTAGAACTTAAATTATTTCTGTTATGTGGTAAGCTGTAACTTCACATTTACGTTCTATTACGGTTCAGGTTCTGTGAAATACAGTATAATATGATATTTTTATTGTTTTGTGTAACGAATTTAAAGCGGACTTTTCAAAATTTATTCTTTTTATGTTTCAGCTGAGTAAGTTAGAAAATTAAATTTAAACAAATTATGAGAAGTCGTACTATGAATTCTGTAACATGCAACAAAATTAACAAGATGCTTAAAACGATACATAAAATAACAATTAATAATACTACTAAATTATACCTTATATTAAATTATAAAAAGGTTAAACATTAGTTATCGGTTCACAATATATAATAAAAATCCGTTTATAAACCAGGAACATTTCCTGATATATGTAAAGTAAATTATACAATTTATCAGTATAGTTGCGATATAGAAAAATATTTATAATTATATTATGATGTACATGTAGCTCTTTACTTTTTTTTAATTACCACACTTTGTTTTCAAATGTCATCGTTATTAGGAAGTCATTTATAAAACGCAATATGTCACGACGCATTAAAACCAAATCTTTTACAATTATTCGCCTCTAGCAGTTATCAAAGGACTTACTCGTTCTTTCCGAGACAAACTGTATGAAAACACTAATTGCGCTTGGTTTTCCGATCTAGTAAAATATATCTCGTCATAACCTCGAAATATTTGATCTAGATCGGCACTTGGATACCGCTATGAGAAATTCAAACGGTTTTAGTAGTATTTACTGAATTGATTACGAACTGTAACAGCCCAGATTGGTTCAAGGAGCGTACTATTGAAACTCGGAGTGCGTTATAACTGATTTATATATTTTGATACATTAATGATTTATATCATGGCAAAAGTGTTTTCAATTGTTTCACTGACATCTCCGCTAACAGATAAACTAACGCGTTTCGGCCAGTCTCCGTAAAATATGACAATCAAGAGCCATAGAACTACACAGCCATTCTGCGAAACCGTAGAGTCATTAATAATATCAGCGAATTTCAGTAAATATCTTGCTATAATATGTTTAGTAAAATGGAAATTTGCGTTAGCATTGTTAAGTTTGACCTTAAGTGTACTAATATTATGGATATCATGGGCAAACTATATATTAGAGAATGACAATATAGTAACCTAAACAATTCAGTTACCTTTAGTGGTAACTGCAATTGATATCTTTCACAAACGCTCCGTTGTTGTCGTTGCAGTGTCATCCGTTTATTTTCACTCCTTGGGTGTATAGACCGTAATTAGTATAACGTTGATACCGGCACCAATATAAAATAATTATATAGGAACCTGAGTAATTTATTAAAATAAGTTAATTCTGAAAGAAATGTATTGATAAATATAAGCGTCATAGAGAGTTATTCGCGTTCCCTAGATTCATCATAAGAGCGCCAGGTCTACCGATTTGCAAGGTGAGTAGGTCAAGTCAGTACTTGAGACTTGTGACTCAAGAGTGAGTGTAAAAGCCGTCTGCCGATTGGTATCTAATATTCATCTCTATTGGCCGTAATCTTCTTCATACCTTGCTAAATTAGATAAATAAAACCATAATAACATTGCTTTGGAGGTTATCTCTGTTTTAAAATCTTTTAATCGGTGGTACAGAGATTTTCATGTTATACACTTCGCTCTTAGGTCTATCGCGTAGATATTTTCGTTTTTTTTTTTCACAAATGGTAAAAAACAATTGAAACCAGTTAGATGGATGACTCTAGAAAATAAATACGACTTTGTCTCTCATTTGTAAACGACAACGAACTGAATCGGTTTTTTATTAAGCTATCGTACGTGAAAGATATATTTATTAAGATATATACATATATGTATTTTGATGTAACCCAGTATTCTGGGTTATGCAAATAAATTCAATAGTAGGTTTTATAGATACCTTTGTTTACCCTACAATAACTTCATATAACAGAGTTAGGACGCGGGCTCGGTATGTTTTCTTTCCACCTGTTTTTGAAATAAACTTCGTAATAAATTTTTTTCGTGTAATGAAAAATCTATTTGGCATTCGCATTGCATTTGCATTTGCATTGTAATATAAAAAGTTAATGGGGCAATATAAATGTCTGCAGGAATATTTTCATAGACAAAGGCAGTCTTATAAACTTTATGTACATAAATTTATCTGCAGGTATAACGAATCACTATATTTGTCCTGAGCTCTCTTTACTTTTTTTTTTATATTATAGGGGGCAAACGAACAGGTGGGTCACCTGATGGTAAGTGATCACCGCCGTCCATAGACACTAGCAACACCAGGGGAGTCGCAAGTGCGTTGCCGGCCTTTTAAATATGTGGGCCTCCGGTGCTCTCACTGGCCGAACGAAACGCAACAGTGCAAGCACTGTTACTTCACGTCGGTTTTCTATGAGAGGGTGGTACTACCCCGGGCGAGCCGACCCATTCATACTGAAACCAGTAATAGCTTCAGCGTAGCTCTACCACCTGCCCATGTAAGTGGTCTCTATCTTTTATCACTGCTGAACTCTGTTTTTTGTTTTTGTTTTCTTCAATTCATGAAAGTAATATATTGTAATTAGTTAATATTTTTCTATCTATAATAATTAAAGTTATCATGGAGAAAAACTTTTATAGTAAGCAGTGGTATTAAATCCAAATTATACGTCGATTATAATATTGAAGCGATCGTACAAACTTTAATGGAGTAACGTTTAAAATTACGTCGATTAACCTTTGTTTTCAATGAAATAGTTTTTATTAATATTCGTTTTTCTATAGATCGAAACCAATAATAAATCTTTAAATATAAGAAAAAAAACATAGAGAACAAACTTTACGCCATTTTAATCCTCATAAATAAATGAAATAACTGTATTTATTTTGATATGGGAAGCAGTTAAATTAGATTTGAAAATAAATAATACTGCTTATAGAATGAATCGTAGATACTTGTAGATATTTCCATTTGGTAGTCATATTATTCTTGTTAAATCTGCGTTCCCTATCTCACAAAACTTACCACTAATGTATCCGCAGCACTCTCACAAAGTTTATTTACTGTTCAAATCTCGACTCGAGTTGCCGACAGACGTCTGAAATCAAGAAAGTACTCGCTAAAATCGTTTTGATTCAACCAAAAGCGCACTCGACAACTTTGATTCATTAAAACGCCCCCCATCCTTTGTACACGACGCTTTATATGAGGGTCCTTTTTGTAATGAATGGTCCAAGTCATGAAACTCATGTCGACTGTGTTCATCTCTACGGGGGCTAATTCAAATGCGGTCGCTGTAAAAGTAACTTAAGCAAATGGGCTAACTCAGACCGCGAAGGACACTCGTGCGATTGTCAAACCATGTCGCACTTATTAGTCTGAGCTTTAGTACTGTGGAAGTACGGAAGTTGCACACGTATGAGGAAATCGTTAAGACATCAGTCAGATACGGCTCTGTAAATAGTTTTTATTTTCCTCTCGCATCATACAAATTTTAACCTCGTCTCAAATAATTTCTGAACATCAAAACGAAGGTGGTAGGTTTTGTAGGTGGTAGAGCTACGCTGAAGCTATTACTGGTTTCAGCATGAATGGGTCGGCTTCGCCGGGGTAGTACCACCCTCTCACGGAAAAGCCGACGTGAAGTAACAGTGCTTGCACTGTTGCGTTTCGTTCGGTCCAGTGAGAGCGCCGGAGGCCCACATATATTAAAAGGCCGGCAACGCACTTGCGACTCCCTTGGTGTTGCTAGTGTCTATGGACGGCGGTGATCACTTATCATCAGGTGACCCACCTGTTCGTTTGCCCCCTATAATATAAAAAAGAAAGATTTTTTAGGTGAAGAAACGATGATAACAAAACTTTTGTTCCTATTTAAATACTACTCCATAGCAGTTTGGCAAGTTTAATAATAAATCTGCACTTGTCTAATAATAGAAGACTAGTTTTAAAGTTTTAAACTACTAATAAATATTGTATTACATTTTTTAATTCGTGAGAAAATATCGCTATTAAAATTTAACTGCATGTATTAACTTGCCACAAAATATTTTTATTTTTATTCACCCAGCTAATTCTTTGTACCAAACCTCTCACCTAGCCTTAAGAGTCCATTCAGCAAGCTTCATATTACGCTTCAGAGCTTACAGTTAACGAGTCTGATTTTCTTTTATAAAGTTTCCCATGTATTAATTTACTGCGGCGAAGTATTAATATTTTATTTTTATAACCATTTGAAATATATATTTTCTGAAAATAATACAATAGGGATTACAAAATAAAAATAGTTTTCACTATACTTCGCTAGTGTATGGAATGAATGAAATAAAATGTTGGGGGACGAAATAATCTAGCATTAGTCGCTAAGAAGATAAGAGAAGTTAAAATAAAATGAAAACAAACTTTAGTTGACATTGGGGTTGACAACGTTTTTTTGAGAAAAATAACGTATACCTACTATTTGAAATTTGAAAAAAAAAAATTCCAAATTTATTTATTTATTCCCTTTAAAACATTTTGTTGTGTGCCTTTAGCACATACTAATAATCGTTTGTTTTTATTGAAAATTTTAAAGTTAGTGTTATTATTAAAATTTAAACAAATAATTCGTTCTTTGTTTTTATCGATCTGTTCCTCTCGTCTCGTCATTTCAGATTAATTATGGAAAAATCTCTTTAAGTGAAAGCTGAAGTGGCAAGGAGAATAATCATGAAATTCAACTTCAATTTTTAAACATTTAAATATGTATGGATATATTGAAAATCAAACTAATTTTTCAAATATCTTAAACTCATATTAATAATATGTGAAAAATTTGAGTCGTAATTCCTGGTAAGGATTTTTGAATTCTTTTTAATCTTGTTTTTCATTCATAACCAAAGTACTTTATCATTTTTTTTTAGTCTAAATTCGATTTAAACTATCCATAATATTATAGTTAGGTAATGTAGTTACGGTGTAAGTATCGATAAAGAATAGTTCAATCCATAGGACTGTTTCATTTTACGCATCAGAGTGTAGATTGGAAATAAAGTATTTATATTTTTATGCAAAAGTATAAAGCGAAAACAAGAGTTAGAGGATACGTTATTATAAAGTATGGTTGCCAACCCTAGTTGAGACAGTTAGCTAGGAAAAGAGAAAGATTTATTTAACAAATTTGAAATAATATTATAAAGTCAGGGCTTCTCACACAGATTGATTTCTTAAGGATATTTTTTTTTACTATGCAAGAAAATATTTTTGTAAAATGAAATTGGTCACATATTATCTCATTTTTTGTGGAATAATTTTCAACAAATGACATTATTGAATATCGTCGCTTATATAAGGTGAGATTGTGGTAAAACATATTAAAACCTATCAAATACAATACAAGGTTAAAGTCTATGGAGTCCAGTGAAGCTGTGCAGGTCCATCAGGCCAAAAGCGTATATATAGTCAATTTGAAAAGAAAAAAGTTAAACTCTCCAAAATTAACTATAACAAAAACCTTATTAATATATCAATTACTAGCTATAAATTAAATCATTAAAAGATCATGTATAACGTTTCTTAAACAATTTTAATACCTTGTTTAAGTAATACAATACATTACAATGCAAGTAGGTTAGTTAGTGTAGTATTTTTACTTCTACGTCCTCATCCCCACCCATTGAAGAGTCTCGACTTGCCCTCCTACGAGCTCGGGGTTAATGAGCTCGGTTGTGCCATTTCAGCCGGCTGAGTTGTTTCTTTTTTTTTTTTTTTTTAGTTTGCGACGAACAAACAAAACATTAACGTTTGAAATGAAATGCCAGAACTGCAGGTGTAACGTAAATTGCGACCTTTATAGAATAACAGAGGAGAATGTTTGTTGTCAAGTTACAAGTTACAGGAATGTTAAATATTATTTGCATAGAGGAAAAAGTAGGTGAGTGTGTGTTTATGAGCATACGTTAGAAGTGAAAAGTTATAGATAAATATATGCGCATTAAAGTTCATACAGATTTATTAAAGAATAAATAATAGTAATACGGCACTGCTTATACATCTAATATTATTATTATTATAGCCTTTGTCAAACGTGATTGATGACGACTGGAGCCGAGTATACACGATTCAGTGTCACCGATCCGAACGTGACGATTCACTTTCGATCACTGTACAATACACTGAAAATGTTCACTATAATGTCAATCGTTATGTTATTGAAACGTTAGGAGGTTCAGTCATTTCATGATTTAAATTAATATTGTTATAAACTTACCTTAATCTGTATTGTATAGATATGCACGCGAATCGGCACGCGTTTGTTGTTATTTGTTCCTATTACAATTTCTTGTAGTAAATCAAAAGAAATACATGTAATGATATTTTATTTAACACATGAACAAAAAGCTTTGTACGTCTTATAATGGTCGAAACCTTTTTGTTTTTCTTTTTTTTAATTAAAAATATTGATTATTGTAAAAATATTGTCGACGCAAGGAGCGTAAAACATAGACAAGTTTTTCAGCTTCTGTGGTTCAAATGTCTCTATTAAACATTATTATAGTTTCTAATGTAATATTGGCTAAATGCGTTTTTATATCTCAACATTACACTTTTTTCACGACTCACCGAAAATAGATTAATCTATAACACATTATAACGTACAATAATATAACTTGGTACCACTTTACTAAATTGACCTCGTTCACTGATAGCTGATTTATTTTCTTCTATTGTTTAATCAATTATTCGTATATATACACTGTGGCATTGTGCTATTCCTCACCATTCACAAAAGGGTTTAAATCTCTAGTGTTGTATCAAACTGATCTTCGAAAGGAACGATAGAAAAATGTGTAGGAAAATAGAGACTAGACGAATAGAGACTTATAAATAAAAGCTTCGAGTCGTGGATGGCACGGAAAAAACTGTTTCCAATTCGTTTTTGCCTATCTTCTAAAGCTCGCTTTTAATAGCTATTAAACAAAAAAAGAAAAAATCTTTTGGTAAACAGAGAAGAATAAGTTACTGAACTGTTTTATCTTCGCCTATTTTCATATATAGATATATCCATTTGTATAAAAATTTAATTTCTTATGTAATTAAACATTTTCTCAAACATTGGACACTATGTAGTGTTACATATACGTATATGTATCTAACATTAATAATGCCTATATAAAACATTAATCATAAGTTAGCTAAAGTAATTGCGTATATTGAAACTGAATACCTTCTCATTGTAATTAGAAAATGTTAGGCTATTTACGTCAGAGCACACATAATTTACCGTGTTTATAAAGTGTTGTTAACAATTATAATGAATTTCGTTTCGTTGGGTATGATAAGAAAATTATTATGTACATTTCATTAAGCTTGGGTAAAATTAAATTCATATAATATTTCGCTAATATCCGTCCGCTTTAATTGACGTATTTCTTTTTTTGTATATCATCATTATATCTAGAAAATGCTCAATGTCCTTATTTTGGTAAAATGTTATCAGGGATACAGAAATAGGACAAAGGGGGGTACCTTTCACTTTGAAAAACATTGTACTGTGCCCGAAAATAAATGTACTGTGTTTTTTCGTATATCATTATATCCAAAAAATACCCAATGTTCTTATACTGGTAAAATGCGACTTCTATGCCAAATCCCATTGCCATCGATTCAGGAATCATCTGTAAAAAGATGATGCGAATTTGAGTTTGTTACGCTTTCACGCCTTAACTTTTCAACCGTTTGATATGAAATTTTGCATACATGTTACCAGAGGGGTACAGAAATAAACCAAGGGTACCTTTCACCTTAAAAAAATGTACTGTGCCTCGAACAAGAAGGGTCAATTCTACATTAACGCGAGCAAAAGCTAGTTTCTAATATTGCTAGCTGTTGTCAGCGGCTACGTTCCCGTGAAACTTGTTTTGTTGTCTCATAAGAATAATGTGTATTTATTGTAATACCTTTTGCTTTTAAAATTGTAATTCAAGTAAAACTTTAGGCACGCTTGACTTGGGGAGTAAGCTGGTGAATGCGTGACGAGAGCGTTACGAAAAGTGTGATCTGGCGAGGCGAACGGAATTTATGTTTCATATATTTAAGACACAGTGCAGGCCTATTGTCTGTATTACACTGCAGGATCAAAACATTGTTAAGTTTTACTTCAGTCGTGTGGTTTAAAGTACATTCGTTTTTTTTTTCATTACTACTTACTCACTTATAATCCTCTATGAATGTTAAATTACATATGTTAAAATCTATAATTTTCTGCTTAACCCCTATAGAAATGTTTCGTGTTATGTTGTCTATATAATACTTTAACATATCTTCTATTTGCCACTAAAAGTTTTATTAACATTGATTCAGCGGATAAGTGACTAACCCGGAGAACCAACAGACAATAAAATTGTATTTTTATGTATAAATTTAACATCTAATCTTAAATGTATTACAGTTACAGCTACTAATTTGATTCCTCCATTTGAAACCGTTACATAGAAAAAAAAAATTTTTGTCAATAATAATATACACTGTAAGTTAAAAATATCCTTTGCAACTTACCACCTATCACTTAGTTTGTATTGATTTTAGTTCTCTAACATTGATACAAAACTAAAACTATACTGAACGGATTTCGTTTAAAACTGACGACATTCTGTTTCATATAAGATGATCGAGTTAACTTGTTGCTACGCTTTAGTAACTTCACGTAGTTACGAGACTAATTAAGTAACTAAGTTGAACTGTTTCCACGTTCGAGAACTGTTTTTACTTCACGTCGTTTCATCGAAGGGAATTATACACTTTAATCATTTCTACATTTGTGCTATATATTTAACAGTCCCGGCTTCGTACGGGTGCAATGTAATTATTAATGTGACGCCATAATTCATTGCTTTTGTTACTTTGATATTTGTAATTCATCAAAATCAAAGAAATTTCATAAGTTTCGTCACAAATACCAGTTTTTTCTGTTGCGAGTAGTTTTAATTCTATGATAACGTCCAAGATATTTTATTGAAATGTTAAGTTTTAAAGGACACTCTTGTACTGCGTTAAATATTGAATGTACCTAATATATACATTTGAATAAGTGTCTAAATACATTGTTGACAAATAGCACATTACTTTTTTTAATAATGTAAATAAGTAATTATCAATATGGACTTCTCTATCGGCATTAAGATATACCATACCCTAACACTTCTTTTCGATGTATCTCATAACAATCAGCCAGCATTAACAATGTTCGCAAGCGTATGTTTTTTTGGCGTCCTTAAGCTTTTTATGTGCTTGAGTGATTGAAGCGCTCTCCTAATAAGTCCAGTAAAGCTGTAAAGACTCCTCAGGACAATAGCTTTAGTCAATGCAAAAATAAAGCGTCCGTAAAATATTAATACGACATTGATTACGATACATCGACTTTTCTCTATTGTCAATTTATATATAATGCCTGTATTATACATAGATATAAATCATAAGAATGACATTCTCTAGATGTTATTGAAAATCGTTTTAGAATATGTAGCGTAGTTTAAAAAAGCCAAGGGAATACACAGACAGGACGGGTAGCGATATTATATTATAATTTTGTGTTGTAAAGTCATATTTGTATATATCAACTCTGTGACGAAAGTGTAAGTGTAAAGTGTTTACAGGGCTAAGTTACACTGGGTCCCAGTGCACCCAGCTCATAGGTCCGTGCACGACCGTAGGGGAAACAGTTCCAAGTATGACGTGAAGCCGTATCAGTTGCGTCGTTCAACGCACACCGTTATTAAGAAAGTAAGATTTAATATATCTCGCAGGGGCGTTTCGGTAAACCCGTGTCAGATGCGATCCACTGGTATATCAAATAATATACATTGACGAAAGTATGAACACTACAAGTTGAAAATTGTTATTATAACAGTCACCCTATTCAACCTATTTCTTCAGTCTCGGTCAACGATCCTCCTTTCTGTACTTTTCTCCGCCTTGCCCTCTCTTAATTTCTAAACCAGTACCTGTCACAAATGTGTCAACTAGTGACATCTATCGGTGTCATATCTTAACCGGTGATCATTACATCATTACATACTTCTGTAAGTAATATGACTTGTATTCCAGGTTCGTAACTCGGATGTGGATATTAATGCTTATAGGGAAAAAATTGTAGGTGGTAGAGCTACGCTGAAGCTATTACTGGTTTCAGCATGTATGGGTCGGCTCGCCCGGGGTAGTACCACCCACTCACAGAAAACCGACGTGAAGTAACAGTGCTTGCACTGTTGCGTTTCGTTCGTTCAGTGAGAGCGCCGGAGGCCCACATATTTAAAAGGCCGGCAACGCACTTGCGACTCCCCTGGTGTTGCTAGTGTCTATGGACGGCGGTGACCCCCGTGTTCGTTTGAGCCCTATAATATATATAAAAAAAAATAAAGGCGTAATAATTTTACGAAATACCACAAAGTCTAATACTTTTATTACAGAAAACGACTGTATGAGCAGTTTTAGATTATCTTCATTGTTCACACGACACGTGCGTGTTAGCTTAGATCGAATTTTGTAAAATACACGCTGATAATCTTCATAACGGCCGTGTTGAATCCCTCACATTTTTATCGCTAAATTGTTACTGGTGAAATTTTATACTCGGAAAGAATGAATGGATCATGTTTCTACAGAAATAGCGCGGTTTAAATGTTACTTGATATCGTTGGATGCCTGTTGAAATCTAATATACCTTTAATATATATAACTTTTTGTATGTATATCACCAGTAAATCTATACTACTATTACAAAAAGAAAAAAAATATTTTTTTTGTGTAACGGAGAAACTCAAAAAATGCATAATCGATTAGAAAATATTTTTCAAAAGTACGGTGTGAGCGAGTAACATAGACTATATATATATATATAGCATTTTATTTCCAAAATCTCCATTAACTCGAACAAAGCCATGAGCAAAAACTATTATGTAACAAATTTGAATTGTGGAATATATAAAGTACTTTTATCACAATATTAGAAGCCCGCCTGGCTATCTATCGAAACACACCGATATATACATACACACACACACACAGGACAATAAACACACCAACAGGTGCTTGGCGACAGTTTTTAAAGTGGAGGATCTACCACCCTAAAGACGTGGACTTATAAAACGCCCTACTACTATTTCGTCATGTTTCCTTTCACCGAAAGCTCTGACTCGGTTGCAAAGGTTCGAACCTATATCGCTCGACACGGTGTCCAAACACACGATCAGCTAACCCATCATCGCTTATATTAGTCAGTAAATATTCAGCTGCCGAGTAATTTGCAGAACAGCATGACAGCGGCGACAGATCATGAATTGTATCTAATCTCTCAACAATCGCCGTTCCTTATGGATTGCTCTGTTCTTAGCATCTGTTACAGTGCCGTCATTTAGTCGTATTGGAAAACAGTAAAGGTATTTTTGGAAAAATAGAACTTTAACGGAACAATCACTACTACTTGTTTAAATTTTATCATATACTTCTAATACTGGACTCCAAATATGTACACTATATTGTGTGTGTGTGTGTGTGTTACACTATAATTTGAAATATTTGCTGATATTTTCATGCATCAATTATTTTCTTAAAGATAGGATTTTATTATTATTTCACGTTTCTTGGTTAAAGATTGAAAAAGCGATTTTGGAGCGCGTAGTTACATTAGCGTATGTGATACTACGGCCCTACACTCCCCAATCTCCCCTTTTCAATCTGCAGGTGTAACGCCGTGCAGTTAAAAGTACCAAGAGTATTAGAATATAAACTTTCACAGAGAAAGTATTCTACACTTTATACCTACTATTCAATATTTTGTACCCTAACATTTCTCAAAGACTGTCTTAATTTGAGATTCAAATATGACGTATGTGAATATAAAACGTGATACAAAAAGAAGTTTTATATTACCACCCCTTATATGAGGAACTCATTTGTATAACTAAATATGCAATACAATGAAATGAAGAAACGAAAACGCTACCAGGGTTTTGGTTTAGGGGTATTTTTTTTTAATCAATAAGTAACTTTTGCATGCGGTTTTGCTCGCGTTAATGTAGACTGGATCTATTTCTCGGAAACAGTACTTTTTTCCTGAATGAAAGTTATATATCCTAGTCCTTTTCTATGTCACTGACATTGTGTATGTGAAATTTAATTGAAGCTCACTTTTGCATTTATAATTAATATAAGTTAGTATCTACGTAATCGTAGTATGCCTTTTATCAACAATTTTTTTAATTTACTTTAGATTTATTACTTACTAGCTTTCGCTAGAATTATTGTAGAAATGACCTATCCCTCGCAAAAATAATTTTGTATAACTTCTTATAAATCGATGAACGCCGGCTTCACGCACGAAAAAGCATGAGTTATTGTCACGTTCAATCGGCTAAACCGTTCGGCTTGTAACGCATAATTTGTCATCAATATTTTCTTATAACGTTATCACGTAAAATTATCGTCCGTAACGAATTTTTTCTTACTGAATGACATGTACAATGTGTCCTATTCTGTATCTACCCCTGATTGTATATATACAAATTTTCATGCTAATCGCTTGAGTAGTAAAAGCGTGAAGGAGTAGCAAACAATCTAACGTTCGCATATACAATTTTAGTTACGATTAAATATCGTAATATGTTAGAATATAATCTTGCAGTTTTTATTGGCCTGAAAACGTTTGTGGGCGGTGCTCCTAAATGTCAACTCGTATTATACTAGTTCTGTATTTCCATGAAGCTATAAAACCGTACATTGTAGTTTGATGTTTTCTGTACTAGCGTTGATTACCGTTATGAAATATGGTACGGATCGCGCACGTTATGCTCCCGTTTAAATATAGTAAATCAACGTATAATATACAATGAATTATTCCTTATATTTCGGTCGTAGTTTATATCAATTATGATGACTACGATGTTTGTATAAATCGTGGGTTCTTTTCTGATGAGTTACGCACTTAGTAACTTTTTTTTTAAATATTATAGGAGGCAAACGAACAGGTGGGTCACCTGATGGTAAGTGATCACAGCCGTCCATAGACACTAGCAACACCAGGGGAGTCGCAAGTGCGTTGCCAACCTTTTAATATATGTGGGCCTTCGGCGCTCTCACTGACCGAACGAAACGCAACAGTGCAAGCACTGTTACTTCACGTCGGATTTCTGTGAGAGGGTGGTACTACCCCGGGCGAGCCGACCCATTTATGCTGAAACCAGTAATTGTTTCAGCGTAGCTCTACCACCTACCAAACTTTTATGTAATGCGCGTAACCAACTAGTTTTCAAGTGTCACTCCCGGAATACACCTTGACATGCTTGGACACAGATTTTTAACTTTAAGTTAGTCACTAGCGAGACGGACGTAGCAAAAAATCGTACCACTATGCTATGGTTTATTCTCGTTGTTTTCTTTCACCTTAAGCTACGTCTTATGGGTAGTCTCCTGAACACGTTACAATTGAGTCATTATTTCTTTGTCACTGTTATTATGTTTATTGTTAGTAATGTTATATCTGCGATAATATTCCCATAATATACAAAAGTAGATTAAGGCCATACACATAGAATATTAAAGGATTATTTCTTTGAAAATATCGCCTTCGCTTGATTGAATTACCACGGGAAATTAAAAGAATAACACCAAATATACATATTCCGGACTAGCTTTTGCTTGCGACTTGGTCCGTCTAATAAAGATTTTACCTATCCCTCGGGAACAGTACGTTTTCTAAAAGAAAGGAACCCTACGTCGTTTTTCTATACCCTTGACAGTGTAAATTTTCATAACAATCGGTTTGGTAGTTAGGTGTGAAAGCGTCACAAACAAATATGATTGAGGAAGTTCACTGGTATTTTTTTCCCGTTACTTGTCAATATTCGGCATTATTATTATTTCTTTTTAGTTACATAGAAAAAACGAAAGAAAGCACCTAGTAAATAACATTACCAAATATACTCTCGTATTGACATTAAAACCAATAAAAGTTAACACTGAACATTTTTTTTTATTAACCTTTAAATGTATAATGAGGTTTTATTTATTTATAAATTAAACATCTTCTTGAAATCAACATAAGGAAGCTAATACAATATACGAATTACGAGTGAAACATAAAATAAAATTGTTAGGCAGCTGGGAATAGGTCCAGGCCATTTCGTTATTATTGTGGGGCGTATATTCTTTTTACAACGTGTATACACCCACCACCCTTTATGGCTAAATGTCGCACATCGTTCATTTAGCGGGCTCGCCTTTTGTTTATTTTTAGTACCTTACGAAATGGAATACACCTATAACAATATATTTAACTCCCACAATCATTTCGTCCGATCAAGGATTTATTTTTAATAAACCCCTTTTTTTCTGCGAAAAAGTTTTTCGTTTATATTTCAATCAGTTGCCACGTATGTATTTATTTGTTTCCTGTAGTAGTAAACATCAGTTCAACTCTGTGCATTGTACAATTACAGCAGTCTATGGATAGCCTTTCGAGGTTGTACATAGTATAACCAAAGTCAAAAGGATCATACTTTTGAAATCAGCCATGATAGGGCTGAATTGCTATATAGTATATTGTACGGTAATGCGCCCACGGTTGATCTGTAATGCACCCACTGCAAGATTTCTTAGATACTAATTTAAAAATACTATAATTTGAAACTTTTCTTAACCATATGCAAATAATTTTAAAGAAAGTAATAATCATTTCATTTTCATCTATTTTAGTGGTTTGACTATTTGCGTTTGAGTTTATTTTATTCTCTCTCTTATCCATCTAAAAAAAAAACATGCGCCCACCGCGCACTAAAATATTACCATTGCGCACTTACTCTGAAAAAGTTTAGTCACCACAGTTGTGTGCTATCACATATTGCCAAGCATACTCTCCGAACCTGTACATAGTAGCGTGATCTTAGTTGCTTTGCTGTAGAAATAGATATGGCAGACAAGTCCTCTCAGTCGAACCTTTCACAGGTTCTACAACCCTTAAAATAGATATATTTTCAATTAGTTCTATTTAAAATATCTGAAGTGTGTTACAGATGATTGTGAGTCGATGATGACTCAGTAGTTAACTTGTTCGTACACCGCGTCGATCGACGTAGGTTCGTTCGGAAGCTTGCGAACGACCCGGAGATTTCGGTGAAGGAAAACGTCATGATGATAGCATATCACAATGGTAGGGCTTTTCTTAAGTCCGCCTGGCTAGCTACCACTTCCAAGTTAAAAATCCGTGGCCGATAATAGTAATTATAAATATTTTTATTTAAATTTAGTTTTATGAATTTATTGATATTTATAAGTGATTATCTAATTGTGAAATATTTTAATTTTGAAGCGATGATGACGTGTTCGAATATAGCGTCAAAGGACGACGTAGGTTCGAATCCTAGCAACTGAGTCGGAGCTTTCGGTGAAGGATAACATCGTGATGAACCCATAT
This sequence comes from Antheraea assamensis, assembly GCA_035772565.1. Taxonomy (NCBI): domain Eukaryota; kingdom Metazoa; phylum Arthropoda; class Insecta; order Lepidoptera; family Saturniidae; genus Antheraea; species Antheraea assamensis. The sequence continues at coordinate 16,775 of JAQQSE010000054.1, read as the reverse complement.
TATGGTGGTACGGCTATTTCTATGCCCGCCTGGGTAGCTACCACCCTTAAGTTGAAAATCTGTCGACAAGCACCTGTTGTTGGTGTGTTCCGACAGCTGTACTTGAGAACGAGTCCCTCTAGGTTTAGCGTGCTTACCAACCTAAACCACGTCTTCATTTGAGCACTAAAATAAACAAACTATTAAAATAACTACTTTTTACAAATTGTAATATGTCATTTGGTTAACTTGTTTGGATATATCGACAAAATACAATATATTTTCATGTCTCAAACCACATCCACAATTTATGAATGTAATAAAGAATCTGAAGATATCTCGTGTTGCGCACAAGCAGAGATATAATATTTCAAAACAAAATCGATCTCATAACGTCGACATATAAGGCATATAAGGAACATACCCAGCATGCGATTTGTTGTGAGCTTTTTAAACGACGCTGTAAACGTTTGTGGGGCAATATGACTTTATTGTAGAGTTAAAGGACCGAAGTGATGTTGTAAAACGAATCAATAGCCGAACACATATATACCGTACTGTGTTCATTTTAATAGGGGCGTATCCGTATACATTTTTACAACGATTTTTCTTACTGGAAAATTACAAGACCAGCATTATTGGTCTTTTCCATTTCTCTACAGTTCTAAGCAATCCATTGTATGAGACGTTTCTAAATCTATCAGCTGACGAAATGAGTTGAGGATGGCGATTTATGAAGCTTTCGTCGTTCGATGATCAGCGAAACGCCAAATGTATAATATAATTTAAGAACAATGTAATTTATTCAAAGGGCACGCAACCTATGGACGTCAATATAAATCCTTGTAACTACTCATTACATTGCGTAGTCGCCTTTTCTACATCACATAAACATCTCGAGATTTACACTCGTATATTGTGAGATAACGACGTATAAATATTTCATAACTTTGTATGAGTAACGCTATATTTATTCATTCGTAGTGAAGACACGCGTCCACACAAAGACACTATACAGCGACAAGCTATAAATCATTATTATAAGCGAACCGACGATCGTATGTTCAAATAGCACCCGAGATTTGTACGGTTCGAGTAAATATTTACTCTGCAGTCGCTAACAATGTTACTTGAACATCCACGTGTAACAAGCTGTTACATGCTTTAGTATATGTGGAATAGTGTTTATATTCGAATAATAAAGTGTAATCGTTAGTACACGTTCGTATATCGAGATATTAGTTTTGGAAAGTGACGGGTGACATGTTTATAATGTTAATTTTGACGCGTGCTTATGGTTTTATGATTGGTCCGTTGATCGGTTTTCCTGTACTATAAAGAATGTTTGTTGATAAACGGTATAATAATTACGTCGTTACTAACGAGTGGCGGTTAACTTAATATACTCGGACAATATCTATGTAATTATGGATTTGAAAAATTGTAAAAATAATTGCAACAATGACCTATTAATATTACAAACGTGAAAGTTTGTAAGGATGGTCGAATGTTTGGTAATCTTTCACGAGAAAATTACTGAACAGACCGTGATGACACTTTAGAATAATATAGCTTATATACTATAGTAATTACTTTTATTATTACAAACTGTAGGTGGTAGAGCTACACTGAAGCTATTACTGGTTTCAGCATGAATGGGTCGGCTCACCCGGGGTAGTACCCCGGTACTCCTCACAGAAAACCGACGTGAAGCAACAGTAGTTGCACTGTTGCGTTTCGTTCGGTCAGTGAGAGCGCCGGATATTTAAGGATATTTAAAAGGCCGGCAACGCACATGCGACTCCCCTGGTATTGCTAGTGTCTATGGACGGCGGTGATCACTTACCATCAGGTGACCCACCTGTTCCTTTGCCTCCTATAATATAAAAGAAAAAACATTGTTTAAATTGGCCAAAATGTAACTAAAATACCAAATAAGTTTGAAAAAATCTGTCACCTGAGAGCTTTCTCGGCTTGCCTTCTATAAGCTGTTAGAGTTACATGAAGATTATAATATACGGTGTCTTCATTTATAATATTCGAGCCTTAAATATTAATTTGGCGTTTTGTCAACTGGCCACTTTGATCTCAAATATCTGGAGCGTTTTGTACTAGAAATTTTGACCTACGAAACAAACCTCGTAGACTACGCGTGGAAAACCTAGTTGATAACGAAGAATTAACGGTGATCGTGGAAGTGGATCCATCGCAAACTATATCAAAGTTTGCGTCAGGCTTCGGTGTGAGTGATAAAACAATTTTAATTCACTTGAAACAAACTGTAAAAGAGAAAAAGCTTAAGAAATCGGTACCACGTGAATTGACTGAAACATAACAGCACAACAAACACATTGAGTGCTGCGTGACATTACTCAACAGTCCTAATCGTATCGTTACATGTGACCAAAATTGGACCCTTTACGACAATTGGAAATGATCAACATATTAGTTAAACCCAGGAGAACCTACCAAAGCTTGTCCCAAGCCAAAGTTGATTAAAAAAAGATACAGATGAGTGTATTTTTTTAGTTCATATTATAGGGGGCAAACGAACAGGTGAGTCCTGATGGTAAGTGATCACTGCTGTTAAAAACCTCTTTGTATTTTGTGTGACAAACTTCTTTGTGTTATTATATTTAAAATATATATTTTAAATGAGGCATATTCGATGTCACAGTTTTGGAAAAAAGGCGAAAGTAAATGCATGTAAAATCTGGAAATATTTTATTTTATTGTATACGTGTTATAGTCGACTGACCTCAAGAACCTGAATTTTACAACTGCCGTCCATAGATACTTGCAACACCAGGGGAGTCGCAAGTGCGTTGCCGGCCTTTTAAATTTGTGGACCTCCGGCGCTCTCACTGGCTGAACGAAACGCAACAGTGCAAGCACTGTTACTTCACGTCGGTTTTCTGTGAGAGGGTGGTACTACCCCGGGCGAGCCGACCCATTCATGCTGAAACCAGTAATAGCTTCAGCGTAGTTCTACCACCTACACTGTATGTATACTGTGTATGACTATGGACCAATGCTAGTGTCCAATAGCTTCCTAAGATCTGGTCAGATGATTACGACAGATCTCTATTGCCAACAATTGCAAAAGCTAGCCGTTGAACAATCGAGCCTGGTTAATTTCTCTAGTCCACTGTAGCTTCAGGACAACGCTAGGCTCCATACTTCACGGCAGACGGTCGCTAAATTATAGGAACTGTGGTTGGAATATCTCCAACAACCACCATGTTACTACCGTCTTGCTCCAATAGATTACTACTTTTATCAGAAATTACGGAATTTCTTGCAATGAAATATATTCAATAACGATGAGTTATTCCAAACAGCCCTTAAAAATTTCATTGATTTTCGGTCCCACAATTTTTGTCAGTAATAGAATCAACGAACTAGCTACTTATAAAATGGTAAAAATGCATAGATAATAATGGTTCATACATACTTGGATTGATCGAATATATAATTTAATAATAGTTTTTGTCGCTTTACTTTTTCCACATAAAACGCTAATTTCATATGTTAACTATTAACGATGGCCGTAATTAGGTATCTTTACTCGAGATTAATAAAACTAGAATAACTTGATACTATAAAAACAAGATGAAATCTTAGTTTAATTTTGAATATGAAGCTGGCGGTGTCTATTGATAATTTAATGTAATTCCGAATATTAAATCGGTTCCCTAGACGAATCTGTTAATTACTGTTGCTTCTCGATTGGTATTAAAGAAAAAGCGTTTGATGTCATTTATAAATCACATGCATTAAGTATAGGTTATATAAGGATAGATTATATTTCATTTTGTAATTTTAGAGACTATTTACGATGGTAAATTAACAAATGAATAAAGAGTTATCAAGTGTAGATACAATACTGCAGATATTTTTATGATGTTAGGTTTTGAATTCGCTACTATTACCGATCGAAATACTTTTCGTTTTATATGAAAAGAAGAGCTAAAAATATGAATATTATTGTGTATATTTTTATATATTTTATCTGTTGAAATCCACGTTAAGATTAAATATAACATTACAATTATATTTATTATCTTCAAAACTGTTTACTTTTTGTTGCGTTAAGTTTTTAAACTATTCAAATTTTCATTATCGTGTCTTAGATATATGACTATTTATTTCTTATATTTGTCTTGAAATGATTCTCGTATAATTATTATTTTGAATATCACAACGCCACATACAATTTATTATATTGATTACAGTTTCGATTATAAGATATTTTTATTATAAAAAAATGTTTTCTACATTATCATCATCATCATCTTACCCTTATCCCACCTAAGTAGGGTCGGCACAACATGCTTTCCTTTCCATTCTGTCAGATGTCATGTCAGTATTTACACCTTTTACACACATATCATTTTTTACATAATCTATCCATATCTTCTTCGGTCTTCCTCTATTCCTATATCCGTCCACATTCATACCTATAACTATTCTAGTTACATGGCTTTCATCTCTTCTTATGACATGCCCATACTATACTAACCTATTACTCCTTAACTTCTTTGTCACTGCTGCTATTTTCAAACTTCCTTTTATAACTCATTCTTAATCTTATCGATTCTAGTTATACCACACACGCATCTTAAAATTCACATCTCAGCCAGGTGTAGTTTTCTCTCATCCATCTTTTTCGTAGCCTAGCACGTGGATGTATACAGCGTTACTGGTCCTATAATAGTTTTATACAGCTTCCCCTTGAATTTCACGGGTATTTGTGGATCACAAGCTACCCCAGACACCATTCGTCATTTCATCCACCCAGCATTTATCCTATTCCTCACGTCCTTGTCTATGCCGCAGTCGTTTTGGATCAATGAACCAAGATACCGTAAATTGGAGTACACCATTTAAGGCTATATGAGAAAAACTGGATAGGCCACCGAAGTCGCAAAAACAAATGTTCAGTTTTCTACAATATATACACATTAAGAGACATGTATGGGATACTATTTGTCATCGAGGCCAGAAATAATAGTGATATAAAGCATTTCTATAAAAATTCAACAACGTAGAATACGATTTCAACTGAAATCCGATTACTATTGCTTCTACAAATACTTTAAGCTGTTACTTTATCTCAGTCGTGCGCAGGAAACAACTTCAATTTATCTCATGTCATCATTTCTTATTTTTGTATTGAAAATAGATGCAAAGTGTTAATTTATATTCAATATCGAATTAAAATATTATTATTTACAAAATTAATGATAATAATTTTAACATGGATGTGTGGTGTAACAAGAATGGATAAGATTGAGATTGAGTATATCAAAGGAAGTTTGAAAATAGCACCAGTGACAGAGAAGTTGAGGAGTAATAGGTTAGCATGGTACGGGCATATTATGAGAAGAGTTGAAAGTTACAAGAAAAGTTTTGAGTTTGAAAGTGGACGGATAAAGGAGTAGAAGAAGACCGAAAAAGGTTTCGATGGATTGTGTGAAAAATGACATGTGTAAAAAAAGTGTGATTACTGAGATGACATCTAACAGGGGAGAGTGGAAAAGGAAAACATGTTGTGCCGACCCTACTTAGGTGGGATAAGGGTAAGATGATGATGATGACTAAATTAATTAATGATTATAGTCAAAATGTTGTTTTTACGGTGGATAAATACCCTCTTTGTGCATCCGTTAAAAACACATGAAATATATTGTATTGATATAAAAATATATACATACGATAAAGAGATAAGTTAGATCGAGTTTCTTGCCGGCTCTTTTCAATGTCTAGGTTGTTTTCCGGACCCGTTGTAGTTTTGACGTTCATAAACGCACTCTCAGGGCCTATATTGAATTATAATTAATAATATTTGATTTGTTTTATTTACTACATCAAATTAATAAATTTGCAACGCCTTCGGACCGACCACCATGGCAATTCGCATATTTAAATTTTTCTTATGGATAAATATGTACGCCTTCCATTTTATTATACCTAACTCGCCACTACATATCGCTTCAGCATATCAACATGATATGTACCGCTTAACCGATCATCATAAAAATTGTTACATCGAGGGTTCACTGTCAAAATCGGATAAGTGTAAAAAAGACAGTTTTAAGATATTGAATCTTGAAAGTTTTATCAATGAAACCACTTCAGTGCATTTATCTGTTTTTTTTTCATAGTGCTCTAAAAAATAAATATGTACTTTCATATATTTAGCATATCTTCTTTTTTCTTTTTAATAAATATTTTTGCAAGTTTTCACAGTAAACTTTCGATATATGAAATGTTACAATATATAACATAAACAGCAATTATTCATATATATTTGAGTCAATAAACTGCTACGTTCCACGGAGTATCAGAAACAAACTAGCTTATGAAAAGCTGAAAAAATAATAATCTTACAGGTGAATCATTATCATTTCTATTTACCTACAACTCTGTAGATAACCTTCAAGTCGTTTCGAATCACTTTTGTTTTACTCGTGTGTACGTACGTTCACGTAATGTAATGTCCATTTTTAAGCGAGCAGTAATCGTAAAAAGTAAACCCTGCGTGGTTATAACTGACGGGCGTGTCGTCGTAAAATGGGTCGGAATGTCCGCGTGCGTACGGGCCCTTAGCATTTAAGATAGGCTGGGTTAAATATGCTCGTTTAGTTAATTTGTTATTGTTTACAACAATATCTAATTATCGTGAGTAGCACTTTGTGTTTGATGCTAATTTGTTAATGGGACTAACCAGAGAAATTAACCGACATGGCTTTGTTTTTTAAATATATCCCGAAATTTTGTTTATTGCATAATAGATTAAAAATATATAACTATAGATAATTTAATGAATTCTATCTATGCTCTTCACTACATAGTATGAAACAAAATCGCTTTCTCTGTCCCTATATCACTATGTACGCTTAAATCTTTAAAACTACGCAACGGATTTTGATGCGGTTTTTTTTAATACATAGAGGTGATTGAAGAGGAATGTTTATATGTATAATAAGATAAATTAAATAGTGAAGAAATACTGTTATTTTTGAGGTTACTCCAAATTTAACGCGTGCGGGCCACGGGCAGTAATGAATAAATCAAAACTACTGGATCGATTTTAATCATTTTTTCAGTGAATGACATAGGCTATATATTTTATACCCGTGCGAATCCGGTGCGGGCCGCTAGTTCAGTATAAAATAAAGTTCTAACATTAATTATTTCTAACAAATATAGTTACTAGATATAGGTACGCTAATAAAAGTATTATTTTTGTATGATATACAAACATACATATATGTATATACATATATATAACACGAGACCGTGTTACGTAGTTTGTCATGTTTTTAAGTAGCTGGTCATCTTATTTTCTGTTATTAAATTATTTTTTTATATATAAAAATAGTCATAGATTTCAAATCTAGATTTTCATATATTAATATTAATCTACTATTATGATAAATGTTTAATCTAGAGTTTGGGCATTTTTTTATACAAAGTTTAATAAGATATAAATAATTGTTACCTGATATGTAGGATTCGCTTTGTCCGTCCTTATAATTTGAATAAGACTAAATCATATGCAGGGAGAAAATCGAACAGGCTATAAGTTTAGCTTAAAAGAGAAATAAATAAAAAAACGTAAAAATTGTTTCAGCACTATTTTAGATTTTACCTTTATCCGAATATTCTTTAGTGATCCAAATAGCCATAACTTGAGAACTTGAGTTTTAACTCTCGTTTTCTTAAATTTGGAGGAAAATAGAAATGGTATTTTGTGATAAATGAAAATGACTCTTACGTAATCAAGCATACTAAATATAAGAAAGAGAAGTTTTTTTTTATCAAGAGCAATAAAAATTTGTACAATGCTAAGAAACGTTTACAAAATGAATTTCCACCCCATCATTTCTCAGTGAAGAATACTCCGTTAACAGGAGAACAAAAGGTTGTATTCGTAAAGTGGCTCGTCTTGACACTTTGTTGCTGCGCGTCGGGAGCTTTGTAGCCGCTTGTTGCGGCGATGCGGTTAACTATTGTCTTCGTGACAGTAGTTGATTTCGCTTGCATGTGAGTGTGGTAGCTTGTACTTATAAATTTCAATTTGAATAACAATTGTACTCCTCTCGCCTACTATGCTTTAACAAAAATCACTTACCCGTTCTTGCAGATCATAAAATTAAGGAGCGTACGGTGTTCCTTTTATGCTACTCCCATACCTGCGTGTATCGGCGCGAAGTTTTGTGTATGGTCAGACTAAATGCAGATGTGGGAAGATGTTGTCGTTATGCGTTACGAACTATCGGTTTGCGTGACGATACACGCAGCACGACAACGGGGCGGCGGTTTCTACACACATCAAAGGAACTTGGAGACGCTAATCTGGAGTCACTATTGAAATGACAATGGTGTGCAAACGTTATTCTACGCCTTTATGGGAATAAATTTTGAGGTTACTTTTTAGCGGCACAAGTGACCGATGCTTCGTCGCGCAGATATGGGACTAGCATAACACACATCTCCTGCATTATTTCTCTTTTGTTAACAAAAAGCGCGTCCGCGAATGACGGGTATTTGAATGCGTTCGATACATTGCGGTACAGATTTGATTACAACTTTATTTAGATGTCAAACATTTCGGTACCTACTGCTCAGTAGTTTTTTTTTTCAAGTTTAAAATATTATTTGTACCGATACGAGAAAAGAAGAAAAAATGTCAATAACGGTCTTTTTTGGATCTTTAAAATTAATCAGATTGAGGTACGTCAATGGTTGCATTTATTTACAAATAAGAAAAGAGAACAATAACTATATACATATAAGTTAAAATGTCTAACAACATGCACTCTATATTCTGCAGCAATACGAGGCAATGTCGCAGAACTTTTTGGAGCGATGATGGCTCAATTGGTAGTATGTTCGGACATAGCCTCGAAGGACGTAAGTTCGAATCTTGGCAACTGAGTCAGAGCTTTCGGTGAAGGAAAACATCGTGACGAAACCATAGCATGCTGGTAGGGCTTTTTCTAAGTCCGCCTGGCTAGCTACCACCCTCAAGTTGAAAATCTCTCACCAAGCACCTGTTAATGTATTCCGGCAGCCGCACTTGAAAGCCAGTTTCCCTCTAGCTTTAGCGTGACTACCATCGTAGACCATATCATCATTTGACATCAGATGAGATTGTGGTCAAACGCTAACCTACAAAGTATAAAAAAATGCTTTTCAATGGGGACTCAAATGACTTACGGACATCATATCAGTGAACGGTAAAATTATGAAGAGGAAAGTCATAAAATGAAGACGAACCACTTGATAAAACATATTAAAACTTCCACTATCATTATAAATGCGAATGTAAGTTTGTTTGTCACGTTTTCACTAACGCCTTAACTACTCAACCAATCATCAAGAAATTTTGCAGAAAAAACATGGGACATCAAAAAATAGAAACGACTGTTCCCGGTCAATTCTACATTTAACTCAAGCAAAGCCGCAAGCAAAAGCTAGTATTATAGACAATACATCCAACCGCTACGGACCAAAAAACACAATGTACGATTTGCATAATAACCACAGACAATATTTAAAATTTTTAAATAGATTCTAGATTGGATAATTCCGTAAGTCGCATGGATTTGTTTCGATTTTTATCATAATATTAGCGAGAACTTTATTACTTCCCTCTTAAGTATTCACTTCATTTTCTATTTAAATGTCAAAAGGAAACGTTACCCTAGCAGCCAGAGCTTCAGTTCACAGCTTTAGTTTGAAAACTTTTGATTTAACCGCTGTCTCGTCGGTAAATTTTAACGTAACTAAAAACTTTCAGACAAGACTTCGTCAGTCCATGACGTCTTATTCAGATAGCATTTTGTGAGATATTTTGTTATTGTTCTGTTATTTTGTGGTATTCATACATTTTCATACACATTAGAAATATACTTCATACAAAATTAAACCTTTGACCGTGACAAAGTTAACCAAACTTCTTTCAAATCATATGGTACATTATAATATTGTTTGAAGACAAAAATTTCTACGCCTTCCTAAGTTGATTGTAACTATGTTGATATTGTACAATAATAATATGGATTTAATGATCAAAAGGACCCGCCAAAATCCTGTCTGTCTGTTATTTAGGAGGCTCTGTTCTTTCACTGCTCTATCAATACGCTGCATGCAACTTTCACTCCTTCAAACGAGGAACATAAATCGATATAACTATTTAGTTTCTTAGTCACACCTTAACTCGCCAAGAAAGATTACGCCGAAAGATACGAACTTTAGTAATTCTTTTGAATTATGTTATAACAGTCGCCAAGGTATAACTAAAACCATGGTAGGTATTTTAAAACAATTCTAAGGAAGGTGTATGTCAAGCGCGCGCGGCCTATCGTGACAAATAAAGCCAAATCATACATCACAACATGAGAAACATGTTGTAGCAACCCTACTTATGTGGGTATAAGGGTAAGAAGAAGAGGTCACCGTAACTCGCCGTTGAGAATTAAATGTGAACTGACTGACGGATCGATGAGGGAATATATGGTTTATAGAAGAGAAATATGAACGGATAATATACTATCATGCATCAGAATTGATCTATACACAATTTCAACTTAAACACATATACCTTCCCGGGAAAGGCATGTACTAATTATTGTATTCTCATATGAAGAACAACGGCCAGACTGTTAACGCTAGTTCGGTTATTATGACAAAAAAGTATAGTTATTAGGCGGATCGTCTTCCTGCGTTGATTACAACCAATGCACAACAATAAAAGGATATAGGGAAAGATAGGGTTCACCAAAATGCTGCTTTTCGATGGTGTAGGAGGCCTCCTTTTCATTCCCAGCTAATGTAGCTCGCACCATGCCCTTTCACTCGGTAATAGTGTTCTAAATGCCTATGAACTAATTAAATATAGTTTTCGTAGTCACCGAAATGTTTGTCGTTGCTATTTAAAACTCCGACTGACGACGTAACGGTGAGAGGGTTGGGGGGAGGAAAAAGGAAGGCATTTGACGTATTTTAATATAAAGACGGATAATATACCGTTATGCGTTGGATATATTAGACTTATTTTCGCCTGAACACAGACCATAACTAAAAATATCGATTGCAATGTCTAACATTGTGAAAAAAAAATGTACCGTATTCAACAAATAAAGAAAAGGAAATACATGTATTTGTAAAATCTCACAGTCGAAGAAACGATCAGGAAGTCGATTCGTTAACAATAAAAGATATAAATATATATACAAAATAGAATACGCACGCGTAGTTTCGACAAAAACCTAATTTTCTTGTATACATACCGGGCAAATAACAATTTATCTATATCGAAACCAATTTGTAACTCAATCAGCCGGAACGATCGCAGATAATCTACGAGCTATCTAGAAATAAACGGGATATTGTTTATTTCTTCGTATAGGTACCTACATATATAAATAGAATGCGTACTTAAACGGTAAACGGGTCGGCAAACGCGAACTGGAATGTTGAAATTTGGAACTAACAGTTATATAATTATTTAAAATCAGCCGTTGCCGGTGTTTTTCAAGGGAGCTAAGAGTTTTATTTAAGGCAACCAATTGTGGACTCATTTTATTTTTTAATTATGTATTATCCATTACTACTTGTCCGCAATAGGGAAATGTAGTCAATGCCATTTTCGAGAATAGCCTGGAGAAATAACAGAACTAAAACTAATTTTTGACTCGTACGGTTATGCAGCATTTTCACAGCGTTCACCGTGAAGTGTCCATGTAATAAGTACATTACTCGCTTTGTATGTCGGACAGTATTCCTTAATGTCATGAATAACTTGACCTATGATCGGAATTAAGTAAAATACGGCTTATAAAACTCCTCAATTAATAAACGGTACTGGAATGGTCAAAAGCAATTTTGGAAATGGAAATTCTTTTGTAAGGGGAATTAAATGTTATTTTAAAATTAATACTCTATAAAATTTAACCGTAATATTTTCAGATTTTGTAAAATAAAAAATTACAAAATAAATAACATTTTACTTCATTCTCAAAAGATTTGAATACGATTAACCAATTTTAATCATTTTTTTTACATGGAAAATTACCAATATGTAATACTTTTAAAATTATTTAAGAGAAATCAAGAAAAATAAAATTGTATTTAATCTCAATTGATTTGCATGACATTAATATACACGAGTAGCAAGCATATCTCAGTTCGTAATTGACAGAGTATAAGAATTGTAAATATTCCTTTTAATTATTTTTTTATTCTCAATCGATTTTCATGAAAATTTGTAAACGGGAAGTGTGTCAGTTCAAATGAATCCTTACTAATATTCTAAATACTGATGTGTAATTCTTTGCCTGTTACGCGCGTTCACGTCTGAACTCCTAAACCGATCATTATGAGATTTTTCATGCACGACGTCAGGAGTACAGTCAAATCTATATTAACGCGAACGAAGCCGCGAGAAAAAACCAGTACTAAAAAGACCGGCATGATTTAAAAGTGTGAAAAAAAACTGATTACTCTTTTTTCAAACTCGGTAAGACATGTAACAGTTTTTTTAACTAATAGTGTTAGGTTTTACAACAAAATCCCAAAGCACGGGTAATGTACTAATCGGTAGATTTACCGGACTTTCAATGCCATGCACGTTAAAATTATAAACCCAATCGAGTCTCTTACCGATGGTTCTCGATAACTGGGTTGGTTTCCGAACTGACTGTAGTTTTGACGTTCATAAGGGCCTTCTTAGGGCCTGAATTAAGTAAAGTATTTTTTATTTTTAGTGACCTATAAAAAATCAGTAGTAGGTTTTTAAAAATCATAAAATATAAATACTCATCATCTTACCCTTAACCTTAAGTAGGGTCGGCACAACATGTTAACATATATAAAATATAAATACTCATATTTCAGCAATACCATGTAAAATATACGAGTCCAAAATAACTACAGATACTAATCATGTATTGTCATAAATGGGTTAATGTTATATTCCGTTTGTTGCAGGTAAAATACACAAAATTTCGCTGGTATTTAGCATATTTGCTAGGTAGCTGGTAAAAGCTGTTAGTAAGTAACCAATTATATTTCGCACGAGATCTTTCCAAAGTAACGTGTTTTCCATGTTAAACATAGAGGAATAATAAACTCATGAAATAGAATAATGGTATTTACTTAGCGTATTCAGTTCGCCTCGTTACCACTCAATAGATGCAGGCGATGATACGACACTTCCATTATATGTGTGTTATTTCCGCGCTTCGATGGGTCGACACTTGTCTAATGTAAGCATTATTATATGCGTTAGGCAGTTAGTACACTTGCGATTTTCGATTGCGTTTTTCAATATATTTAATATATGTCTGTTTTGTCTAGAAAAGTTCAATAAAGCGATAATGGCTCAAGCTTGTTTGGGCAACCTTAATTCGAATTCTTGTGAATGAGCTCGAAATTTCGGTTTTAAAATTTAGGGCCTTTTTACGTTCACATGGCTAAGTACCAATCTCAAGGTGAACATCTAACGCCAAACACCTATAGGTGTGTCCCGGCAGCTGCACTTGGGAGACAGTTTCCCTCTCAGTTTAACGCGTTTACCACCTTTGATTACATCATCATTTGACAAGTTTCGTGCCACCTGTACCACGTCCACTGGTGGTTCACGTTAAAATTGATCTTTAGGCCACGGGCCAACAGAAAAAATAGAGTCTCGTTTGAGCAGCGGCCGAGTGCGCACGCGCCCGCTCGCAGCTCTGACGGTCCGTTAAGTTCGGCAACTCGCGCGCAGTTGTCGGATATTTTCGTGTGTGTCCGGAAGTTTAGTGTGTTCGAGCGGCTACTGTCGATCGTACGCTCTTTTCAGAGCGACGGTGCACCTCCATTAGTGCACCATTTAAACCGCACTTTTCGGTGCGAAGCCGTGCACACTGTTTGCAGTGCGTCGAGTCGCCGTGCTACGCGTCGTGCCTCGTGCTGCGCTTCGAGAGTCGTGCAGCGCGTCGTGTGCCGTGCAGAGCGTCGTTCTTCGCGCCGAGCCGTGTGCAGTTTGAAGAGAAGATTCGCGTTCGCGTCGCGTCGCGTTTTCCCTTTGGCCCGGACACGGATTGTCCGTTAGATTTGAATTAGGCGCACCCCCCTGCCCCTCAGGCAGGGAGGTTAGTCATGTCTACCCCCGCGACCCCGCGTGCCCATCCGGCCCTTCCGGCCGTTGATGATACCGTCCACCTCGAAGAACTGTTGCGCTTCCACATGTTCGTCGAAAAGGAAGACCCGAATCTCGTCACGGAATACAATAGACTCCGGAAAGTCTACGCGCGCAACCCTCCCGGTAAGATACCGCGTTGTTTCTCCGCGAACCCTTTCGCGAATCTCCCGGACGACCCGTTCACGAGGCTCTCGGAATTCGATTCCGATGACGACTCTGACATGGACTACGATACAGTCCCCGCGACCGCGCCCGCGACCGTGCCTGCGCCCGCGACCGTGCCTGCGCCTGCGCCCGCGACCGTGCCTGCGCCCGCGACCACGCCCGCCGATGACGACGGTTTCACAACCGTCACGCGCCGCGGTAAACGCCCACGCGCCGCGATTCAGACCGATAGCGACTCTGCTGCGGGACGTCCGACCCCAAAGCAGCCCAATATAGGTGGCGCTCGGGTGCCCCGAGCCTCTCCCACGCCCTCTGCCGCGAATTCGGCTCGAGCCTCGGCTGCGGAACCCGCGGTCGCGGCTAAGAAGCCACGCCTACCGCCTCCCGTCACCTTCCGTGACAAAGCTCGATGGGTAGAGATTTCTGAAGACCTTAAGTCGAAGGAAATCGTCTACAAGTCTGCCGTCAACACTGTTGCCGGCATTTCTATTCGTGTCTCGACCCCCGATGAGCATCGCGAGCTCACCAAATACTTCAGGGAGCGTAAGCTCCCTTTCTTCACCCACGCGCTCGAGGAAGAGCGCCGCCTCCGTGTCGTCATTCGGGGAGTTCCCTCTGAGCTCACCGAATACGACATCTGCGATTGCCTGAACGGTCAGGACTTCCCAGTCCGGAGCGTGCAGCGCATGCGCCACCCCCGTACGAAGGCCCCCTTCAACTTGGTGTTGGTCACTCTGGACCGCTCCTTGGAAGGCAAGGCTATTTTCAGCCTCAACTCAGTTTGCGGCCTGTCCCCTGTCTACGTCGAGCTTCCTCGCAAGTCCCAGGTACCCTCGCAGTGTCACAACTGCCAGGTGTACGGTCATTCCGCCCGACACTGCCACCTGCGTCCCAGGTGTGTCAAGTGTCTCGGGGATCATTCCACTAAGGAGTGCCCCCGCACTCCCGAATCCGTCGAGCCTCCGAGCTGCGTCCTCTGCGAGCAAACGGGTCATACCGCGAACTATCGCGGGTGTCCCCGTGCGCCTCGCTCGACCTATCACCGTCGCGGCGGTCGTGCGACCCGGTCCAGGGCGCACGGCCCGCCGACTCGGACGAATCGGCCTCCGCCTCCGCCCATACAAAGCCAGAAGGCTTTCCCCGAACTGCCGGGCACCTCCAGTGCGCCGGCAGCATCCGCTACTCCGCCGAGCGCGCTCTCCTGGCGCGTAAGGCCTTCCCCGCCAGCTCCCTCGGCTCCTAAAGCCAAGCCCCAGCCCCCGAAGGCTCTGTCCACTCCTGCGCCACCTATCGCGGTTTCAGCATCGACCTCCGGTATAGACTGGATAGCTCGCTTACTCTTGGTACACGATGTACAAGAGATAATCGCATTTAACGCGTTAGTTAATAGTACGTCTGAGCTCGGGCTCTTAAACGCTATCTCCGCTTTCCCGGCCGTCGCGACCACGGTACAGCAATTAACCCGCGCCGCGCATAAATAAATTCGCGTAAATCAAAATATCAGATCGAACCCGCGTGTTCATACATAATAGACCGATATATTAGGATTTGTTACGTAATTATTTAGTTAAATCGGCACCGTGCCGTTGTACTTTATTTTTCAGCTCGATTCCCTCTCAAAAGATGCGTGTTTGCGCCCACGCCCGCGACTCTCTCTGCTCACGCCTTCGTGAGCGGGGGGTGAAGATTCGATCCCGCACACTCGTCGCGATTTTTCTTGTAACAGCTCGAGCCTAGGTAGTCCCTCGGTGTGGAGCCCTCGAGTATGTTACTCGCGCGAATACAGTGATTTACACATGTTCTACACTTACACGATCACCCCACACTCTTGCACATCTAGGCACTCAGTGGTGGGCTGTTTTTTTGCCCTTTTCGGACTGAAATAGGTCACGTAACACAGTAGTCAGATACCAAATACACATATACATTCGTGAAACATGCATGGTCACACATGCATTTTTCACGAATTCATATATGAGTATTGTATGGATAGATAGCTTAGCTAGCTTAGTTAGATCGGGAATCCGGCGACAGCTCAAGCCGAGGTGCACCGAGTGCCCTTGAGATGTTTCGCCTAAAAACAATCGGGTGAGTGCCCTAAGCGCTCCCCTTAGTAGTCCGGTGGAACTGTGAAGGCGGAATAAGCCGGCAGTGTAGGTCAGTTCGAAAAAAAAAAAAAAAACGGGCCAACACGTGGCACGGAACGTATTATCGTAAAGTGAGCATTTAGTTAGTCGTAAGTTGTACGCAACGAACCCTTCTACCTTTAAATTTTGACTAACGTTAGACTCGATGGAAAATGTAAAAACTTCTAATAAGTTTACTTCCTTTAATTATAAACGGGCAGTTTCGCAGTAGCATAATTGTCTGTGTCTAGGGATAGGTCAGGACGAGTAAAATACCTTCTATAACAATCAGCCACACTAGTATTATC